>JAWHQI010000053.1:6142500-8972500 GCA_033032865.1 Dactylorhiza incarnata
AGAATCTGTTTCTCCTCGTCGAACATGAAGGAGTGGAACTTGTCCACTAAGTGAGCCTTGGACAGGTCCTCCTCCTGCCTGAAATGCTCCTCCAGTGCGTCCCATATCTCCTTTGCAGTCGTCATCTTCAAGTAGGTCTTTGCCAAGCTTGGGGAGAGACAATTCAGCAAATAGTCCCGGCAAAAATTTTCATCGCTGATCCACTGTTCTTCATGCTCAGTCCCGATGAACGCAGCACGATCATTCTGAACGGTGTAGAACACGTTCAGACATTTCATCCCAAATTGCGTGTTCAACTTCCAAGTGTTGAACTCCGACGCTGTGAATTTTTCCAGCTTCGTCATCGGTACTGGAGTGGAGAAGTTGTTCGCCTTCAACATCGTGCTTGGAGACGGCGGCGGCGGGAGAACTGCGGCGCACGGTCACTGACTGCTGGAGAGCGCACGATCAGTGGTCGTGCGTGAACTGCTGAGCGCACGATCAGTGGTCGTGCGGGGCACTGGCACTGGCTGCTGAAGAGTGCACGATCACCGGTCGTGCGCGAAGGGTCGAGCGCACGATCAGCGGTCGTGCGCGAACTCCCCCTTTGAGAGCAGCGGCTTCGTCTTCTTCACACGAGCGACAGCAGCGGCGGCGGCTCTGGACGACGGCAGCGGCGACGCTGCGGATCTGAGGCGGGAGACAAGGGATCCGGCGAAACCGGCGAACTCCTCCACGCGAGCGGCAGCGGAACAAAGGGGCGTCTGCGGCTTCCTGCGAGTGGAGTGCGGGCAAGAGCAGCAGCGATACGCGATCTTCTCCGCGACTGGGGAAACGCGATCTTCTTCGCGAGAACGGCACCGACAGGGAGCGCGAGAAACATGAAACTCCTTCTTTACGCGAGTACAGCGACAACGGCTTGGGGCGAACTCGCGATCTCCTCTATCTTCTCTCGCGAACGGCGGCGGCGGGAGCAAGGAGAATCGCGAAAACCTTTTTCGGGAGCACAGCAACCGGACGGGAGCTTAGAGCGGCTATGGTTACTTCGAGATTGTGAGAGGCGCTCGAAGCATCCCGGGGAGTGTCAAATGTGGAACACAGAACCCGTTGCCCCTAGCTGGGTATAAATAGGCAAACCCTAGGAGTATCTACGGGTATTGGATATCCGCGTATCCTACACGACCCGTTAAGCCTCCGAACACCGTTACGAGTCCAAATATACAGCAACAGAGAGTAACGGTTAATTAATAGTAGATATTTTTTTTATTTTATATTGATTTGCATATAACAATTTTATCTACATATAACTATTTTAGATTTCTTATGATTTGTATATAACCAAACTTGATATATATATAATAATGCCCTTTTATATATCATCCAAATTTAATTTAGTGTCAAAATTTAAATAAATATGAAAAAACAGCTAAATATTATAAACATTTAATTTATGTTTTATCAGTTCTTCCCAGCATGTTCAATTAAATATGAAAAAAAAACAGTTGAATATTATCAACAATTTCCCAGCACCATATGTTTCCCGATGAAATACAAGTAAAAGAAAAAATAAGCCATTTTGTATAAATGTTCACATATATATTTATAAATAACTGATAATTTATCTTACCAAATAGAGGTGAAAATATACAAAAATTGTTATACTCCGAGCAAAAATTTCTATCCGCAAATCTTTCTTTTTCTATTTTAATTTGATTTTATTGTAGTTCCTCACAAATTTACAAAGAGTTCTTATTAAAATTGTAGAAAATCGTGGGGTGCCGAAAAGAGAGATTCGAACGCGAAACAAAGATAAAATCACAGAGAACACACAAATTTAAGAGGTTCACCCAAAACCGGGCTACGTCCCCTATCCCGCCTCCGCTTCACCTTCTTGTATTCACCAAAAAGATTACAAAACACACAAGGTTACAAGGATCAAAACCGATCCTACCTCGCACCCCTCTCTTTGGACAAGAAACGGAGGAATCACCGTCGGAAACGCCTCTCCATGAAACTCCTCGCAGACGCCTCCAAAACCCTCAGCCTAAATCCATGAATAATCAATTTCGGTCTACATATTTATTTTTAAACAATTCCCAAATATAATCATCCAACATCAATCACAATCGCAATCAACCAATATTATTTCGTAATTTGGTGCAGCTAATTCCATCCTCCGCTCCAAGATTTCTGATATTATTGATAGGAAAAACAGAGGCCACCAGCTCCATCTTCTCTCTTCTTCCTTCCAGGATCAGCCATGAATTATTCATACCAAAGATTAACAACTGAGAAGAAAGCAGCCACCAACTAATTACTACCATCCTTCTCCTCCCCCTATAAATTTCACATGCTTAATTCTCCAGCCGCAACATCTTCAGTCAAACAATGGCGGCTTTCAAACATTCGCTCACCGCCGCCGCCCTTCTCATCGCGCTCGTCTTCTCATGCAACCCTGCGTGCCAAGCTCGTGTTTTGTTCAAAGACGCTCAAAAGGAAGTGCAGCCGTCATTGCCGGAGCCAAAATTGCCTCCTTTGCCGGCATTTCCCAAGCTAGAGTTGCCGCCGCTGCCCAAGTTGGAGCTGCCACCGTTGCCTGATATTCCCCATGACCTCCCCAAGCCGGAAATCCCTCATCATGAATTGCCACCGTTGCCCGAGATCCCTCGTGACTTGCCTAAGCAGAAAATTCCGTCCTTGCCGGAGATTCCTCATCACGACTTGCCCAAGTTGGATTTCCCACCATTGCCTGAGATTCCTCATGACTTGCCTAAGCCGGAAATTCCCCCATTGCCGGAGATTCCCCACCATGATTTGCCTAAAACGGAGCTGCCACCGTTGCCTGAGATCCCTCACGAGTTACCTAAGCCGGAAATCCCCTCACTGCCTGAGATTCCACATGACTTGCCCAAGTTAGAGCAGCCCCCTTTGCCCGAGATTCCTCATGGCATGCCCAAGCTCGACTTTCCCCCGTTGCCCGAGATTCCTCATTTGCCGGAGATTCCACACGAGCTGCCCAAGACAGAGTTACCGCCATTGCCGGAGATTCCCCACGAGTTGCCTAAACTAGAGTTGCCACCACTGCCGGAGATTCCCCATGAGTTGCCACCAATGCCGGAGATTCCTCACGAGTTGCCAAAGCCGGAGATTCCCCATGAGTTGCCCGAACAGGAAATGCCTCAGTCGCCGGAGCTAACACAGGCAGATCCGAAAGAGCCGCAGCATCCTTAATAACTGTTGTTTGCTATAATCTTAAGGCCGAAGTCGTCTATTGTTTGAAGTCGGTTTCTCCGCCTGTCATCATTTCTATATTTTCTGCATTTACTTTTTATCTCTATTTGATTTCTACTTTGAGAGTGGTGAGTTGTGTGCTTGTTATCTAGTTGTTATATATTTGGGTTTGATGTGCGTTAAGTTTAGCTATCTTCGATATAAAATGCGTCAAAATAAATACAATTGTTATTCGTAAATCCTATTTTTCTATTTGCAGCTCTATAGAAAGCCAAAGTTATTATTTGCAGATATTTATGTTATTCACTGATTAGTAAAGAAAATTAAAAATTAAAAAATTAAGAAATTAAAAAAAAAAATTTGATCGTCATCTTCACCTTCCTCACCACGAGGAGAGAGTAACGTAGCTATCTAAATCTTCCCAAACAAACGGAAATCGCATGAACAACGAAGAAATCGCCTTTCTTTCTCAACTCGGTCTCTATCCGCGCATTCATTTTATGAATCACGATCCGTGCACGCATTGAAGTGCTCAGAAGGTCGTCCGAGATGTTCATTCATTGTTGGGCCCTGCTCTGGAGAAGAAAGATATCGATTGCTCAAGATAAAAATGGGTCTATGGATAGCAATTTGTAAACTCGAATAAAATTGGAAAAATTGGTCTGCGGATAGACATTTATGGCTTGCGAATAACAATTGCCAAAATAAATTATCAACCCATATTTATCGATCTGGTCTTTATTAACATTGATGCATTAATTCTAAGTAATTATTTGCTAATTCTGGGATTTGAGTAACGAGTTGCCATCTTGCTGATTATGTTCCGAGGAAAATTGTGTTACTTTGATAGAAAAATTGTAATGGAAGCCAACTCGATTAGACTCTATTCGAAAATAATAATAAAACTAATTATATTTGTAGTTATTAAGACAACGAGATCGACAAAAAGTTTTGGCGATTATTATCCGCACTACAGTTTTGGCTATCCGCACTCTTTTTGTATGAGTTATTACGTGCCTTTTGAAAATACGCCATGTGCATGCATTTTTAGGAAAAATCTTCAACACGAAAGTTGTTGAGATCTACAACTTTCGTGTTGAAGACTTTTCCTAAAAATGCATGCACAAGGCGTATTTCCAAAAATTCGCTATAGTTATGCACATGTTTCAATCAGGGCGGCAATACGTCTTGTGCGTGCATTTTTAGGAAAAGTGTTCAACACGGTTTTTTTTCTAAAAATGCATGCACAAGACGTATTTCCAAAAGACGCGTAATAACTCATACAAAAAGAATGCGAATAGTCAAAATGGTAGTGCGGATAACAATCGCCTTTTTAGTCTAAGACTTTTGATAGATGATCGAAGACTGTAAATCTGAACTTGTTCAAGATCCGTGTAATAAATCTACATGACCTAAAGGTATCCCAGTAAATTTTGTGTCTATGTAAAACTCAAGACTCTAAAATTGGGTACAATAGGAAATTTGCAATAGAGCATGCAACTCGATTGACCCTAAACTTGAAGAAATTTTTAGAGAGGCAGACCATATAGTTCGACGTTAGACTTGGCCGAATTTCATGATGTAATGAAACTTATAGATTGGTATTAGGCTCATCAAAATCTTTCAATCATGATATTGTAGCTCATCCTCTAGCTTGTGTTGGGCTAGAGAGACGCAAGTCTAATAAGAGCACCTACAAATTAGTTCGAGCAAACACCAACTTCTTCACTAAAGGTGTGAAAAACAACAATAAAAATATTTTCTTATCGGAGCCCAACCCGAAAATAATAACAACAATAAAAATAAGACACAACGATTCTTAACGTGGAAATCCATTATGGTGAAAATCACGAGATGATCGGAGTCAAACCCGAAAAGTCGTCACTAAAAATGTGTGAAAAACAAACAGTCAAATACAAAGCTTTCTCTCTTTGATCCACACAGAATCTTCACCAAATCGCACCACACAATATTACGCAATAGTAATAGAAAAATTATAATTACCGACAATGACGGACGAGACAGATTTGAAGTAGACTTCATCATGCTCTGTTAACTGATCAGACGAACATCAATTCTTTGAGCCGACTATTTCAAAGAAGGTAATCAAAGAGAATCTGGAGTGAACCAATGGTCGTCACCTACCGCACCAGTTCACCAAATCGAAATATTCGATCGACTCGTCTCAAATCTCAGACATGTCAGCCGGATAACTACTATAACAAGAACCTCGTTTTGATATCACTCATTGGGTTAGAGAGCAGTCTAGCACACAAGTCCGATCAGAGTATTTACAAATTAGTCCGAGCAAGCACATGCACGACCGCTTGATGGTATGCGATATACGATCAAAACACGGCACACTAATAACAATAATAAAAGAGACACAATGACTTTTAACGTGGAAACTCAATATGGTGAAAATCACGAGACGATCGGAGTCCAACCCGGAAAGCCGTCACTAAAGATGTCTGAAAAATAAATAGGAAAATACAATGTTTTCTCTACTTAATCCACAGAATATTAACAAATTTTGCACCACACAATAAATAATAATAGAAAAATTGCAAATTACTGACAATAGCGGACGAAACGGATTATACAAATCTTCTCCAAAATGCCTTTTCATATACTTGCCAAAATTTTGTTCTAGATCCAATCCGTGCGGCGAAGTATTTCTCATTAACGTCACAAAATGACTTTCGAACACTCACCCCAAACTAAAGACTAATTGTCACAAAAGCCTCCAAGAGAAAGTCTTTCAATTCTTGTATTTGGAGAGAAGCGATGCATTCATCATCTTCCATCATGGTTATTTATAGAGGATAGCATGAGTTAGCTATGGTAGGTGGGAGTTAAAAATGTTGGAAAATCAAAATATTAAAAGGAAAAATTAACTAGAAAAGAAAAGGGAATAGATGAAAAATAGCAATTGGACTACATTTCTTCAAGAGGAATTTTCATATATATTTGATGAGAAGTTATTGTTCTATTACAAAAGGATTGACATATTTATAAAAGCCAAAAACATCATAAGAGTGATGTGCCAACATAGGTGACCATACATAAAATAACATAAAGCTTTAGGTGGTCTTGCCCATGCTTTGCACTTTAGGTGGTCTTGCTCATACTTGTTGGAGGTGGAAGGAGGACGCTGTTGGGTAAGCTCATACGAGCCATCGGGGATATCCCGCATTTTTCCAATCCCTCTCGGCGTAGTCTCGCTGAAATCATCACATTAACACGCCTCCGCTACAAGACGAACCAACCTACGCGAAATCTCGCATGGTAGGAATTTTGACACTAAATTCATACGAGCCACCGACGAATCCGTATTTTTTGGTCCCTCTCGTTGTACTCTCATTGAAATCAGCACTAAAACGCGCCGCCACAACAAGATCGACCAACCAACACAACCTTGCTCTGATACCATATTGAAAAATCAAAAGATTAAGAGGAAAAATTAACTAGAAAAGAAGAGGGAAGAAAAGAAAAAAGCTTCAAAGGCTACATTGATTCAAAAAATCTCCGGTTCGACCGAACTATTTTTAGGGAACCCATCAAATATATTATCATATATATAAATTGATAGGTGAAGTATAATAATAATTGAATAATATTCATTAATTATATAATAATCCTACTAAAAAAATTGGGGCTATGCACGATGCCAGTAGGTCTCTGAGTATGGCCTCCTCCATAGACAATTTCAAGGCTCCAAAGCCAATCGAAATCAAAAACTGTGGGGGTATCTTAGTAATTTCATCATGTTCTTGTAGTCATAGGGTCCATTTGACAAGGTGGCTGCGGTCGTGAACTCTATGGCTCAAAACTAGTGTTTTTATGGTTCAAAACCGTAGTTTGTGAATACCCGACCTCACTTAAGGAACTCCATCCACATCTAGGTTCAAATCTAGTGTTTTTTTTCTTGGTGACTGTCATAACAGTTGTCATGCCAAACACATTTCAGAGCAAAAACGCCGCACCAAACAGAGCCAGTCTCTCTACCTGCTTAGAAATGATACTCTTTTTTGTAATCCGAAATGAATCAACTTTTTTGATGTTCTTTATTTTATGCAATTTTTATTCTCATTTCATTCCCTGTAACCATCTTTTAGGAGCGTTATGTTAAGCAACGGTCAATAAAAATACATATGTCAATGCAATCGACGGACGCTGATTCCACATGAGAAATGCAAATTCTCATAAATTAATTGCCAACGTGTGCAATATTTCATGGTAAACCTCGTCATTTTCGGAACAAAATTGTCCAAAATGAAGGAAAATAAAATGTGTAAGATCAACGTACCATCAAAATACATGATTATAGAAGTACTTGTAGTAATAATAATAATAATAATCATCATCATCATCATATAAAAGACGATATTATTCATTGTATTTTGTCACATAATCAATTCAACTATTAAGTGAGATCACCCTCATCCAAAGTTTCAAGATCATCGTCTTCTTCTCCCGCTGCTTTTATCCCTTCCAGATCGCCCGTCGGAAGTTTCCTCGCAAGCCTGATGATCTGCATCGAAAACACGAGTCCTAATGGTGTTGAGAAATGTAGACATTCGCCCCGCAGAAACGTTAAAAACAAAAAAATTCTGACCTCCTAATCAAAGCAAAAGGAACTTGACTTACCATGTGATCGAGATGAGAAACGGTGCTTGATTGAGCCACGCGTTGGATCTCTTCGACATCACCTTCTCTATAAGCAGAAAGCAGCTTGCTTGCACAGCGGTGCTGGTCGCTGCTAAGGAAAGCTGCAATCCTGTACAGGTCGAATAAATATATGCTAAAACATGTTATTTATATACTTTGAATCCAAACCCGTCTCGTGATTGTCAAGTCTGTCATAATATCGCACCCGCGCATCAGACGACGCCGCACTTGGGATTTTGTTTTGTACTGAGTTGTGTAAAAAACTCCTCTTATTCTAGGATATAGACGGGCACGAAATTCTTAGTGTATCCTTTCTTGTAAGCATCTATGACGCGGGACGAATCTATAAGATGTGGACTTTCGATGCCCTAACCCTAAATGTCATGCAAATAATCACAATTCACAAACCAATATGATCGACCAACAACGACCCGAGAATGTGAGAAAAGATGCAAGTGTACACAACCCTACGACATAAACCTTAAGCCTAATGAGAATATGAGTGATTCAGGGTTCATTTGGCGCAGCGTTTTCGTCCGGTGCGTTTTCCGCAAACGCGACGATGCGAGCTTGAAGCGTTTGTTTTTCCGCCAATTATTCGAACCGCCGGCGTTTAGCCGATGTTGTAATCGTCCGCGTCCCGAACCGCTGCCCCGCGCCTCCAGTTTGCCGCGTTTACTGGAGATATCTCGCTGTGCATCGGTGTTGCGATTGCCTCCGCCGGAGGTGGAGTTGAGACCGGCTCCGCCTCCTCCTCCGCCTCCTCCGCCTCCGGCAAGCCCTACTACTCCTATCTGGAGGTCGCCGCCACCGGAGGTGGAGGAGTTGAGACTGGCTCCGCCGCCTTCGCCTCCTCCGCCTCCGGCAAGCCCTACTACTCCTATCTGGAGGTCGCCTCCACCGGAGGTGGAGGAGTTGAGACTGGCTCCGCCGCCTCCGCCTCCGCCAAGCTCGAGCGGAGGCAGCGGGCGGAGGCGGCATGGCGGAGGAGGCAGCGGGCGAAGGCGGCATGGCGGAGGAGGCAGCGGGCGGAGGCAGCATGGCGGAGGCAGCGGAGGCGAGATGGGGGAGGCGACGACAGAGTGGCGGGGGGAGGGGATGACGGAGCAGGCGGCGAAGGTGGCGGAAAAGGGAATGAATAGTTTAATTTATATATACTATAGTATATAGTATAAACAGTAAAATTAAATTAATAAAAATAATTATAAATATATATTATTTTCAACTATTTATTAATATATATATATATAATTATATATATAAATATATAAATATATAAATATATAAATATATAAATATATATATAGTAAAAATAATAATAATAAAATATATAATAAAAAATATTTAATAATAAAAAATATTTATAAAACGCCACCGCTGTTTTGCCAAATGGTTCTCTGTTCTGAACAGCTCTGCAAACACAGACTACCCAAACAGATTTCCGTTTCCAGCATTCAGTTTCCACCAGCTCCATTTACAAACCTCTCATTACAACAGCTCCCTTTACAACCGCAACCGCTAAACCAAATGAAGCCTCAATCATGCAATGAGTTCCGACGTGCAATTAATTAAATAATGTTAATTTTAAAACTCTTGCACTTTCAATCTCAATTAAGAAAAAACATCCACAACTAATAATTATGTGAATAATGCACATAATAAATTGAGAGTGCACTGAAAAGGAAATGTTGAGCGAATAAGTAATGCACGTCAATAAAGAGTGATGATAATCCAATTAATCTAAGCCAAATATTGCTAACAATACGAGATATCCGTACAATGCACAGAAATGAACACAAGAAGTAAAAGCTCACCAAGTACTTGATGTCGGCGGTGGTGGAGAAGCTCCAATGGTGTCGGTTGTTGTCCGGGAGGGACGATACAGTGTGGGAGCTGTTGGAGAGGGGTGGTGGCTGTTTGGTGGATGGGATGGCATGGGGGTGCTGCGTGGAGGTCCCTTTAGGAGCGTATTGGAGTGGAGGTCGGGTATGGCCTGGGGTGGGCTGGAATGGGCGGGGAGGGTAGTGATTTGTAGCAGGGATGGGTTGGACGGCCTTGTAATGGGCCAGGGAGTTGGGGAGGGGAACACGGAGGACTGGTCGGAGGTTCAACAGTGGGAGGCGGCCTCTGAAGAGGGCTGTAAGAGGGGAAGAGGCGGCAGCTGAGTGTGGAGGGCTCGCTGGAGGTTCTGGAGGCTGGGAATGGCGGAGGAGAAGGTGTTGGAGGCAGGGGAAGCGTCAACTGGGTGAGGAAGTAGAGGAGGGAGGCTGGCAGAGAATGTAGAGGCGGTGGATGGAGGCGGATGAGGGAGTCGGCACCTCTGGAGGCGGTAGAAACTCCCGATGTCGGCACCGGGAGGGGGAAGGCGTCACACCTTCCGCCGACCGAACGGTTCCTCTTCGAACCGTAAAATCCTTGATGCCCCTTTCATGCGGCTGTTGGAAGGATATAAGGGTTTGAGAGTTAGGTTAAGAATATCCAACGGCCACGATTGTCCAATGACATACCTCCCAAAATACAGATAAACAAAATAAAATAAAATACATAAAAATGTGAAAAATCGCGACGAACGCGATAGCGGTCTCCGATCATCATCTGATGATCCAAAGTCGCCGATCTCCATCAGTCTCCCCGGCTCAGAAACATTCATCTCCGGTGAATGGAGACTATATGCTCCTAAAGCAAGTCAGGTAAGACTCTTTGTCGCTCCCGGTAGAAAGTGTCTCTGCATAAGGTCATCATACCGCTGAAGTAGTCGTGACTCCCATGCAGTAAGCAAGCCGCAACAAGGGTGAAGGGTAGGGATATAATGGTAATGGGTAGAGTTGTAGTGGAGGTCGGGGGGTAGAGGAGAGACTATAGTGATAGTGGAAAGTGAAGCTAGAAGGGAAGGCTAAAGGCCCAAAACTAGGTGGCTCCACGTCTAGAGTCAAATCCTAAGCATTGAGAACTGGATGAACGCCCGTATTTCTAGTAATATTAAGCTCGAAAAATTTAACTCAAACTCCCTCATGACAGTGTATGGACCTATTCGCCTAGCATTTAAATTCATAGTTGTTCCCAATGGGAACCTCTCAAATAATATGCAAATCATCACCCAACCACCTTCTTTGATAATTTGTTTTCTCAAGTACTTACCGGCATAAGTTTAAAAATGTTCATTATTTAATATAACTTTACGTCGGAATATGACATGCAAACCATGCAACAGATGCAAATGCAAAACGACAAACTCAGCAGACTTACTAAATGCAGATTTTACGTGGCAGTGAGAGTTCCTAAATGGGTGGTTTATCTGGCGGTTCCTTGGGTGGGGTGTAGAAATAATCGTCGAGTGTACGGTGAACACCCAGATACCTAACGGGGGCATCAGTAGTGAGATATAATATCGTGGAATGACAACTATCTCTCAAGAGGGGTGAATCATCAGGGGGATCACCGGGTGGTCGATAGAAAATTTCAGTATGGAAGGAATCTCCCGAAAGAATGTCGAAGATAGCGACATAAGGATGTAAATCAGGTGGTTCACCTGGTGGTACGTACGTAAATTCATCGTGAATGTGATGATCTAAAAAGACGTGTGAGACAAGGATACAAGGGTGTAACATCGGAGTTGGTTGAACGTCACCTAAAAGAAAGAACTCCTCAAGTGGCTCTCCAAAATTCCCAACGGGGGGCTCATCAAAATGTTTATTCATAGCAGGATGATCCTTGAGATGGATGTCATCGATCTTAATAGTGTCATCGACCTCAAGAGGAAAATAGACAGCTACTATAAAGTCGATGTTAAGCTCTCGACCCTCACTTTGAATATGAGTCGCCACGATAATATGGAAAAGCTCATGCTCAGTCTCAGTCGGGATCATAGGAAATGAGTCAGAATCAAAGAGTGGATCACTCGTCGGACTCAATACCTCACTGGGGTGAGAGAAATCAGTCTCAGGTACCATTTTTATCGTGTCTGACGGGTCAAGAGTAGCCAAAATGGCGGCCTCAGAATGGAAGGGACTCATACTGGTGAGGTCAAGGTGGTCATCCATCGACTACCTCTAGTGGATTTCAAGGACTGCTCATAATGAAGCGCGAGAAGGAATGTCTGATCGAGAGACTCAGAGTAGTGATAGGTCAACTTAGCACGTAATCTCAGACCGAAGCTCAGACCGAAATCGGGAAGCGGTCATAGATAGCTCCTCTCGGATGTCACACCTCACTCCTAACTCATAAAAATGATCTCGATACTCAGCGACGAACATGGATCATTGCTGAAGGGAGAATAATTGCTCAAGTAGGCGACTCTGATAGGATGCTGACATAAAATATGATTCATCTCATCCCAACTAGTGATGCGGTGAAGACGTTCTCGCTCATAGGTCCTCTCAATGCTAAACCAATATGCCCTGGCATGATCTAGCAATCTAAGTTTCGCAAACTTTACGCGACGCTCACCGAATAACTCAAAATGATCGAGGAAATATTCCATGTCCACGAGCCAATAACTAAAGGACTCGGGACTCGATGAACCGTCAAAAGAAGGGGCTACAGTACGAAAGTGACACTCGAGATCTCTCTCAAAACGACGATCCTCAGGATAATCATCCCTAAGGTAATCGAGACGTGTTGAAAGATCAACACGATCCGCTCGCGTGCAAGGATGTGAACGACGACAATCATCATATTGATCGTCTCTAGCTGCATAATGGGATCGTGTCGGTGGATCAACGCGATCTCTGGAAGTGGTGTGCTGCGATCGAGAATAATCATCGTAATGACGCGAGGATCTCCCTGAAGGGGCTCTATGTGAGCGGGTGTAAATGGACTCGGAATCCCCAAATAGAGGAGAGGAATAATGGTGATACCTAGCCATGAAGAAACATATAGACTCAACAACTGTGTATTAAGCTAAAACCCGAACCTTGCTTTGATACCAATTTGACGCAGGACGAATCTATAAGATGTGGATTTTTGATGCCCTAACCCTAAATTTCATGCAAATAATCACAAAGCAATACGATCGACCAACAACAACCCGAGAATGCGAGAAAAGATGCAAGTGTACACAACCCTACGACATAAACCTTAAGCCTAATGAGAATGTGAGTGATTCAATCATGCAATGAGTTCCGACGTGCAATTAATTAAATAATGTTAATCTTAAAATTCTTGCACTTTCAATCTCAATTAAGAACAAACATCCAAAATTAATAGTTAGGTGAATAATGCATAATAAATTGAGAGTGCACTGAAAAGGAAATGTGGAGCGAATAAGTAATGCACGTCAATAAAGAGAGACGATAATCCAATTAATCTAAGCCAAATATTGCTAACAATACGAGATATTCGTACAATACACAGAAATGAACACAAGAAGTAAAAGCTCACCAAGTACTTGATATTGGCGGTGGTGGAGAAGCTCCAATGGTGTCGGTGGTTGTTCGGGAGGGATGATACTGCTGTGGGGGTTGTTGGAGAGGGGTGGTGGTTGTTTGATGGATGGGATGTGGGTGCTGCGTGGAGGTCCCTTTAGAGGAGTATTGGAGTGAAGGAGGTCGGGTATGGACTGGGGTGGGCTGGAATGGGCAGGGAGGGCAGTGATTTGTAGCGGGGATGGATTGGACGACCTTGTAATGGGCCAGGGAGTTGCGGAGGGGCACAAGGAGGACTGGTCGGAGGTTCAACAGTGGGAGGCGGCCTCTGAAAGGGTGCTGGACGAGGGCTGGAAGAGGGCAAGAGGCGGAAGCTGAGTGTGGAGGGCGCGCCGGAGGTTCTGGAGGCTGGGAATGGCGGAGGAGAAGGTGTTGGAGGCAGGGGAATGGCGGAGGAGAAGGTTCTGGAGGCAGGGGAAGCGTCGACTGGGTGAGGAAGTACAGGAGAGAGGCTGGCGGAGGATGTAGAGGCAGCGGATGGGGGAGTCGGCACACCCCGGAGGCGGTAGAAATTCCCAACGTCAGCACCGGGAGGGGGAAGGCGTCACACCTTCCGCTGACCGAGCGATTCCGCTTTGAACCGTAAAATCCTCGATGCCCCTTTCATGCGGCTATTGGAAGGATATAAGGTTTTGGGAGTTAGGTTAAGAATATCCAACGGCCACGATTGTCCGATGGATATTTTAATATAACTCCCAAAATACAGATCCAAGAAAATAAAATAAAATACATAAAACTGTGAAAAATCGCGACGAACGCAATGGCGGTCTCCGATCATCCATTTGATGATCCAAAAGTTGTCGATCTCCATCAATCTATGTTCTTCATCTAATGAAATGACCTCATGGACGTAGCCCATCGTAAATCCAGTGTTTCTATGTTGTTTTGTTTATCGTTTTTGTTTGATTCCGTAACAAAACAGAATCTGATCGTCGAGAGTTGTGGCAGTTCGAGGGAAAATGCAACTATTGTTTGACCCCCCGTGGTCGGGCTAAAAAAAGACATTTTGGGGCCGAAACACTGCAGACCGGAACGTTCGCATGTCATCGGACGCGACCCCAGTACGAAAACAGAATTTTGGGGGGGAAACGTTGCTCTGAACAAGCCAAGTGCCAGCGTGTTTCCACCACTTCGTTTGGCGCTGCCAATGATCAACTCACCGCTCTCCCAAACAGAGTCTAATAGATAAGGCATAGATTGAATAAATTGATGGGCATTTGGATGGATGCTACTCACTGTGTGCAGTCATTGTAGCATTTCTGAGCTTGTTTGAAATCATGCGCATAGAGATAGACTATAATTGCACTGAGATATGCCTGCAAGAATAGAAGCCATTGATATCATTGAGACAGATATTTGAGAATTTAAAGTAAGGAAAAATTGCATGATCAAAACCAATGAATAAACTGAAAATCACTATAATTATAATTCTAGAAAGGTCGGGGATATAGGGACCTTAACCAGCATAATGCTTTCCTTTGAGATGAATATAAATGGGAACTTGAAAAAGAACAAATAATTCCACATACAAAGCCCTAAATGCACTTTTTATGTAACGCCCTAATCTACAGTGGGTGCGCTACACATTTGCAGATCAGTGAGTTAAATATGTAGATCGGGTGCGCTACATGTCTGCAGACATGTGGGTCCGATAAAAGCGATCGTGACAAGAACACTTTTCAAATGAGCCTTTTTATTAATTATGAAGAGAATGTAATGAATAGATAAATATGTAATAGATTGAAAAAAAATGAGCACTAGCAAAGAGCCATCGAAAAATCATTCATTTCTTCAACCGGACCTTCATCAGCTTACCCCTGAAGAAGACACCGAAAGAATGTCAATGGAGTTTTATTCGATATATATGAATGAACTTTTTCGAAACTAAAATTTTCTCTTCTACTAATATATATTAAGGCACAATAACAATACAATTCTTAACAAGTTAAAGAGCATCATTTCAAAATGGGGCACTTAAATTTTGATTATATATATATAATTAAAATTTAAGAATCGTATTGTCAATGTGCCTTAATATATGTCTAAATATCTAGAGCAAACATAAACCATAAGTGAAAATATAGTTTATAATCCAAGTTGTTCAAGGAAAAATCACAAGAAAATTTGTTTGAATTGCATGAATGAGCGATTTGCAGGATATAAAGATTTAAGATACGGTGGTATAGAAAGAACCTAGAATGACAAACTCTTCTAAACTACAATAATCAGGGCTTAGCAAAAAATAGATGCTCACCTTGCATTGACTGTTTACAGCATTACATTTATCAGCAGCTGCACCCCATCGTAAAAGAAAAATCGCAGCATCCATGTACCTAAAACAAAACAGCTCATACATAAATTTCTTCGTGAAATACAAAATCTGTCACAAAACATGAAATTTCTTATGCATAAGTTAACACACGATAGCAATATAGCACATCAAACTAGCATTTTCGACCCATGATCACTGACTGATAAAATATAATCATCTCTGGTATATATCTCAGCACCATTACAGAAAATGACAGAAAATATAGTTTTTGCATTTGAGTAAATCAGCGGAGTTTTCTCTCGTTTTGTATTCAATAACATATCATTCCATAAAAGGCCCTTAATGCATTTACAGGAAAAGCCTTAATGCATTTACAGGAAAAGCCTTGATGCATTTACAGGAAAAGCCTTGATGCATTTACAGGAAAAGCCTTAATGCATTTACAGGAAAAGTGATGCAGGACGGCGCGTAGAGTTTGCGCGTCTGTCGGCTATTTTTTGGAAACCCTAAATGCATGCAATTGAAAATTGAAATTTGAGCGAGCGTGCACGAATTTTAAGAAATTAGGCAACTATGTTTTATAAAGCACAAAATTACTATTTTGTTTTACTAATTGAAATTTCTTGAAATATGGTTCAATTATAAATCCGGAGAAGAAAGTTCGCAACTTTCATTCCGTTCCCCTTGTTATAGCAAACGGAAATCGTGAACTCCAAATACGGTTCCGTTTGGAGTTTTCGACGTAGCGTTCGCTGACAAAATAAGAGCGAAAACCCAACAATGAGTCTAATATCCTAAAGAGAAAAGTTAGATGCACACAAAGGAGGAGGAAGAAACAAGTTACCCACGGAAAGAGACGTCTTTCCGCAACCGAAGTCGACGGCGATCCCGCGAGGAATTCCTCGTCACCTTCGATCTCCCGCTCCAAGGTCGGCCGCTATTGCACACGGGCACCAAGGAAGCGAATCGCTCACTCTCACACTCAAGAGTGGTTCCACGGATTCTCACTCGCTCAAGAGAAAGCAAGCCACAAACTAAACTACCTAAATTCACTATTTTTGCTCCAAGGTCGGCCGCTATCGCACACGGGCACCAAGGAGGAGTGTTGCACACTCTCACACGCAAAGTGGTTCCACGAAATCTCAATCACTCGGGTGGTTCCACGAAATCTCTAAGAGAGAACCTAAATCACACCTAATCTAACTCACAGCAAACAACAATGGTACAACTTCAAGCTCTTCACTTACAAGTTTCTCATTGCATCAAACTCAAATGAAAAGTAACATTAATGTCACTGTTCATCATCTTCTAAACTAATTTACCACTAAACTCCTACAAGAAATCCCATGGCAGCTCTCCAATGGTAGCAACAACAAACTTCACTTTTTTTTAACTTAAATATGCATCCTCATCCTCATCTACTGTAACAAATGGAGCAACACACAGCAGCATCAACATAATTAATCCCTATCTACTGTTCATCGTCTTCCCAGACGGTAACACAAACTCTCCAGCAGCTGTATTCAACATCCTTCATCCTCATTCACCATCATTTTCGTCAATCTTCTTCGCCATCACCAGTCCTTCATCAATCACCCCTTATATAGGGTTTCGAAATAGAAAAGAAAGGAGTTCTGGAACCGTCGAAAGCTTCAAGGAGCGGCCATGGCGGAACGAACGTGGACTTGGATCTGCAACCGTCGGGAGTGGCTTCGTGGCAGCGGAATGGAGGTTGGAGGCCGCTGGACGTGCGGGCGGCAGGTTCGTGGGAGTCTGAGATCATGCGGAGCTCACGTGAAGAAGCCCTAGCCGACCAATCCGGAGCAAGCTCGATCGGGGAAGATGAACAGCGGCAGACCTTTGCGCTAATCCTGAACCGGGAGAGAGGAACAGAGGCAGCTGAACCGGCCCCTTCTTACGCAAACAAATGTATATATATATATATATTTTAACCGTATGTATATATATAAGATTTTAAATATATATTTATATATATTATAAGATTATATATATAAATACAACTAAAATACATGGAGATAAATGAACAAACAAAATGCAAGACCCCGATTCGTTAGAGGTCCGGACGGGTGCGATGTCGGGCATTTTTTGACGACCTAAATTGGGTCGGTCTCCACCAACTCTCCCCCTCTTGAAATCACTCATCTCTGGTGAGTGCTCCGATCGGTAGTGATGTAGAAGATCAACATCCATACACTGTAACTGCTCGACCAAGACCCAGCTGGTCTCGATCTGGTCTGCCCTGTCAATGAACCAAATATCACTGAAAGACCACCATCAGTAGTGGCCAATGTCGCGGAAGTCTGTCAGTAGCTCTGAAAACTGAAAGAATCTCCTGGTGTCTCAAGCTCAACCTGAAAACTGTCAGTGGAAATAGGAGGAACTGCAAAGAACGTGTCAGAAGAAAAATGAATCTTGGTATGTCCTGAATGTGGCTCCTCACTCTCACTCACCAACCCAGAGGAAACAAATGGAGGAGAAGGCAATGGAAGAATCTAAAGACTCATGCGGAAATTCGTGGAATAAAGTCAGATAGGCTACGTTAAAAACCGGATTTGCTCCCCAAACGGAAGGCATCTCAAGTTCATACGCATTTTGCCCAATCCTATTCACCACGCTAAAGGGTCTAGCTCTACGGTCAGCTAACTTCTTTACGGTACCCGAAGATAACTGTTCCGGATTTAGCCGAACCATCACCAAGTCATCCATTTTAAAACAAGTAGCTTTTTCATGCTTTCTAGATTGAGTTGCATATAAGTCATAAATATCGTACAATTTTTCGCTCAAAATATTTTATATGCAAATCATGCAAATGCAAAGATGAACTACCAACACGACAGACTCCACAAACTGATGGTTTCAGATACTAGAGACAACTCCTGAAAGAAGCACATGATCAGGAGGCTCAGGGGGTGGATCATAAAAGAATTCATCGCGGGGGCGATGAACACTCAAGTGCAATGCAGAGACATCAGTGATAAGATTTATCAACAGTGTGCGCGAACTGTCTCTACAAGTGCGGGTGATAAGATATAACATCAGCGATGCAGTGAGTGCACCCTCAAGCTCGACGGTGCAACTAAGGATAGATACATCCCAAATGTGTGGTGAACCCAAAGGTGGATCATCTGGGGGTTCACCGGGAGGGGTGTAATAAAATTCGTCGCAAATACGACAAGTACAGACGTTGACTCCTAATACATAGGAAGTGCTCTCATATAAACGATAACTCTCGTGCAGTGTGACATCAGTGGCAAATATAATAAAGTCAGGTGAGGCATCAGGGGGCTCACCGGGTGGGACATAATAAAACTCATCGTGAATACGATGATCAACAAGTGGTGTGTCCCATAACTCAATTAAACTGCTAGTAGCCAGATGGCTACAATCAAGCCCTACTATATGGATGTCACGCTCATAATCATCTCTCTGGAGCACTGTCGACATCAAGGGAGCTAAGGAAAACGGTATCCAAGTTTTAAAATATATAGGTGCGTCGCTCACATGAATCTCATCTACACGTGGTCGAGGTGGCTCATCTGGAGGCTCAATAGGAGGGTCATCAAAGAACCCATCAGTGGAGTGATGGTCCTCCAGAAGCGAACCCTCAGAAGGGGTCATGCTCACAGATAGGGTAGGAGTGGCTACCTCGAGATTACAACTACGCTCGAGATCACTACTAAGCTTTGTAAAGCGACTCGATGTGTCATCGGGTGAAGTGATGTGACTCGATGCGCCATCGGGTGAAGTGTGCAAAGAATCTACACTCAATAGTGAGCTAGTAGATATAGACTCAAGGGTATGCTCACTAGGTGGAGTAGACTCACGTGGGGATCGACTCCACACATCCTGCACTAAAATATCAGATCGAGTAAGTGACAGAGAAGGCGAGGTTTCCCTGTTTTGGGAAATAGGGTGCTCTTCCTGTCCCTTAACGACCTTCGTCAAGTTCTTTTTCGCACTAGGAGGATCACTAAGTGTGGTAACTGGACGAGAGTGTCCTACATAGGATACTCGAGAGTCATCGCGACGATCATCCATAACATAATCATGTGCTCGAGGTTGGACGTGAGTCCTACGATCGTAAGGTGGTGGATGCGCATATACGGACTCAGACTCCTCATACAGTGGAGACGTGTAGTATCGATGATAGGAGTGGTAAGGAACTCTAGGAGAGTGGGTGTAAGTGGACTCGTGATCCTCAAATAAAGGATTTCTCCTAAGTGTGGGTCTTTCGGAGTAGTGGTGTGGGGATTCGTGATAGGGTTCAACGAAATACCCATCTCCAATTGGAGGTGGAACTGACGCTCGGGGAGAATCCTCTAGACTACTCAACCTAACACTGAGGTTCCTGAACCCCTTTCGCACATAATGCATACTCTCAGTTATCTCTGTCATTTGGTGGACAAAAGATAAAAACCACGGGGTGGTTCACTCTCGTTGTCTCCACGACTCGGTTGACTATATCAACTCGACTCATCTTCGAAGTACCAAATATGCAAGTGTATGAAATGCTTAAAAACAAAAAAAATCTCTTTTTTTTTAAAATAAAATTAGCAAATGCTATGCGGGGTTCCTAATCTACGCAGCGCGGATCTCGAAATTTAGAAAATTTCGGAACCTCGCTTTGATACCAAATTGATGCAGGACGGCACGTAGGGTTTGCGCGCATGTCGGCTATTTCTAAGAAACCCTAAATGCATGCAATTGAAAATTGAAATTTGAGCGAGCGTGCACGAATTTTAAGAAATTAGGCAACTATGTTTTATAAAGCACAAAATTACTATTTTGTTTTGCTAATTGAAATTTCTTGAAATATGGTTCAATTCTAAATCCGGGGAAGGAAGTTCGCAACTTTCATTCCGTTCCCCTTGTTATAGCAAACGGAAATCGTGAACTCCAAATACGTTTCCGTTTGGATTTTTCGACGTAGCGTTCGCTGACAAAATCCGAGCGAAAACCCAACAATAAGTCTAATATCCTAAAGAGAAAAGTTAGATGCACACAAAGGAGGAGGAAGAAACAAGTTACCCACGGAAAGAGGCGTCTTTCCGCAACCGAAGTCGACGGCGATCCCGCGAGGAATTCCTCGTCACCTTCGATCTCCCGCTCCAAGGTCGGCCGCTATTGCACATGGGCACCAAGGAAGCGAATCGCTCACTCTCACACTCAAGAGTGGTTCCACGGATTCTCACTCGCTCAAGAGAAAGCAAGCCGTAAACTAAACTACCTAAATTCACTATTTTTGCTCCAAGGTCGTCCGC
Organism: Dactylorhiza incarnata; assembly: GCA_033032865.1. Taxonomy (NCBI): domain Eukaryota; kingdom Viridiplantae; phylum Streptophyta; class Magnoliopsida; order Asparagales; family Orchidaceae; genus Dactylorhiza; species Dactylorhiza incarnata. The sequence continues at coordinate 6,163,359 of JAWHQI010000053.1, forward strand.
TATCGCACACGGGCACCAAGGAGGAGTTTTGCACACTCTCACACGCAAAGTGGTTCCACGAAATCTCAATCACTCGGGTGGTTCCACGAAATCTCTAAGAGAGAACCTAAATCACACCTAATCTAACTCACAGCAAACAGCACTGGTACAACTTCAAGCTCTTCACTTACAAGTTTCTCATGGCATCAAACTCAAATGAACAGTAACATTAATGTCACTGTTCATCATCTTCTAAACTAATTCACCACTAAACTCCTACAAGAAATCCCATGGCAGCTCTCCAATGGTAGCAACAACAAACTTCACTTTTTTTAAACTTAAATATGCATCCTCATCCTCATCTACTGTAACAAATGGAGCAACACACAGCAGCATCAACGTAATTAATCCCTATCTACTGTTCATCGTCTTCCCAGACGGTAAGACAAACTCTCCAGCAGCTGTATTCAACATCCTTCATCCTCATTCACCATCATTTTCGTCAATCTTCTTCGCCATCACCAGTCCTTCATCAATCACCCCTTATATAGGGTTTCGAAATAGAAAAGAAAGGAGTTCTGGAACAGTCGAAAGCTTCAAGAAGCGGCCATGGCGGAACGAACGTGGACTTGAATCTGCAACCGTCGGGAGTGGCTTCGTGGCAGCGGAATGGAGGTTGGAGGCCGCTGGACGTGCGGGCGGCAGGTTCGTGGGAGTCTGAGATCGTGCGGAGCTCACGTGAAGAAGCCCTAGCCGACCAATCCGGAGCAAGCTCGATCGGGGAAGATGAACAGCGGCAGACCTTTGCGCTAATCCTGAACCGGGAGAGAGGAACAGAGGCAGCTGAACCGGCCCCTTCTTACACAAACAAATGTATATATATATATATTTTAACAGTATGTATATATATAAGATTTTAAATATATATTTATATATATTATAAGATTATATATATAAATACAACTAAAATACATGGAGATAAATGAACAAACAAAATGCAAGACCCCGATTCGTTAGAGGTCCGGACGGGTGCGATGTCGGGCATTTTTTGACGACCTAAATTGGGTCGGTCTCCACCAAAAAGCCTTAATGCATTTACAGGAAAAGCCTTGATGCATTTACAGGAAAAGCCTTAATGCATTTACAGGAAAAGCCTTAATGCATTTACAGGAAAAGACTTAATGCATTTACAGGAAAACAAAGCAGGTAGAACCATGAACTTAACAAAGCTGCTCTTATAGTGAAAACTGGAAGTATGATAAATTGATGTGTGCATGCATGTCAACTCGCCATGGATGCGCACAGAGGAGCGACTCAAGAGATATCTAAATGTACTAGGCCCGAGAACATAGGAGCTTACTTATAAATTTGCCTCCTATTCCATTTTCCGTCTTTTTCTTTTTGAGTCTATACAGAGGTCTTGTATTGACAAACTCTTAATACTAAGTTCACCCAAAGAAATAGAATGGAGCACTTGTGCTTGTGCGAAAGGCTTGCCTCTAGAGTGTGTATGACATTCTCCTCCACAGTGATTCTCTGCTCTGTCAATTGGTCTGACTTTACTAAACCTACAGCCACAACAGCTTCCCACTGCTCGCGCACAACGCGATCCTCAGTCAATCGACTCATACAACCACTTGACTGTGCAAATGTCGTACAATTCTTGTTGAATGACTCTCACGACCTCTGCATCTCGACAATTGCACCATCCCGACATCTCTGTTCTCGTGCCCCCTCTCCGAAGGACGTTCCAACGACGAATACAGGAGATATCGTCCTCGCACGTTGCCATCGGCAACATGTATTGTGTTGAGACATTTCTGTCTAATCTCCAAGTCGTTGTGCTAGAGATTCATGCACTTCTCATAAGTCGCACGACTCCACCACCGACGACGCATGTGACACTAGATTTGCCCCGTTAGCATGTCGTCTTCCAAAAGTATCATAGAGCCCGCCACATTACTACAGTCCACCTTCGGCCCCAATCCAAGTGACCTTTGTCATGTCACCATCTCTATCATGTAGACATTATCAGTATTACAAAATTCTTGAAGACAGGATCAGTATGTGTAAGCGGTATCTAAATTTCTAATTTATCCAGATTATGTATTTAATGGTTCACTTCAGCAGGCAGGGAATTATCTACTTTTAACACGATAAATCCATCAAATATGAAGTATGGATATTAACTTTTCAACAGGATTACAAATTTTAAATATGCACATATATATTTATACACATCCACTCACTAATGTAGATAAGTGATGGGGATCGTCATCAGACTACGGGTCGCCAGTCGGCGGGGCCCACTTTTGTATATTCGTGCAGGAGGCGATGATCGGATCGGCGATCCGAGACCGCGAGCGCGTCCGGCTCGTCGCGCTATTATTTTTATGTATTTTATTTTTATTTTTTGGACTTGTTTTTAGTATTTTAGGGCCTCGGGCGTAACGGCCAATCATAGCCGTACATGCCCGGTGCCCAACCGCCCCTTCTTGTTATAAATAGGGGCAGGTGATGCAGTTTATGATCATTGTGTATTTTGTGAGAGATTCCAGAATCCGCAGTCAATTCGTGGTGCGCCGCCGCGAAACCCGGGGTGCGACGTCCCGGTCTTTGATAACTTCCCAAAAGAAGTTATCTTGGCGTCACATTCTCATTATTTTTTTGTCATAATTCATACAATATTGATTAAAATGTCACAAAATGATAAATATTTAAATTTGCAATTAAGTTTGAGATAATTCTCATTTTATGTGTTTTTATGTTAGGAAAGGAGAATACGTTCATTAATCATGGGAGTTAAAGTTATCATCATGGCTAAGAAGAGGATTCAAGAAGGTTTCAATTTGCCAAAAGAAGAATTTTTGAGGAAAAATCACGAAATAAAATTTGTCGCAACAAATTCTGACATTTGTTGCAACAAAACCGGCAGTTACAGATTTTCAGCAATTCGAAAATATTCAAATTTGGGCTGTTACATTCGTATTGAGGAGCATTTATTCAGCAATTATGACCAGCAATCAAGGCACGCCAGGGTGGAAAGCTATTATATATTCCCCTCCATGATGGAAGGAGAGCACACACGAATTTGAGGAGGAAATTAAGGGTGGATTTCGGCCATTGGAGAGAGAAGGAGGAAGTAACCTTCCATTTGCAGGAAATTTAGGGAGAAATTCCGAAATTCCTTCAATATGTGTTGTAAGATCTTTCTTATTTTGGATTTCTTTTTCTCTATTATGAACTAAATCTCTCAAGTCTTGTATGATGAGAGTATGGCAATTTTTGTGATGAATAATTACTTGTAATCTTGTTGTTGTTGTTTGAATTATTTTATTCGGGTTATGATTTCATTCTTGAAACTCTAGATTTATGGATTTTATTCTTTTTGCGTGTCGAGAATCGAGAGATGAGATACGGTTTTGAGTAAAATTCTACTTTCTACATCACGAGAATCGAGAGAAGAGTGGTGTAAATCTTTAATCTGAGTTTCCTTTATTTCACTAACACTTCGAGAATCGAGAGAGGAGAAGTGTGAGTTTCATAACTCTAATTTAGATGAAAAGTGAGAAAGAGATTTCCTCTTTTCGCTAAGTGACTCGCTAAGTGACTACGGTTGCCGCTTCGCACAATATTTCTCAATTCAATTAAGTTAGAGATAACTAGGGGAATTGAAATATTGAGATTTCCAACATCGAGAGATTAGGATTTCTCCGTTTAAAATTGTTACAAGATAATTCGTAGAACATTCACATAAGATAAATCATAAAAGTTCATCATATTAATTGTCAGAAATCAAAATACAAGACTGCTTTCCTCAACTGATTTTAAAATAAAAAGTATTTTTATTTTTATTAAAAGTAATTCAGCTTTTCAAATTTTTATTTTAATATTGTTTAATTTTCTAAAAATCTCATTGTGATTCGCTTGAATTTAAAGAAACGGATTAACTAGTACTTGCAAGCGCTAATTTTATCACCTCTCCGAGGGAACGATCTCACTCACTCTTTATTACTTGATCGGCACGTATACTTGCGTTTATAGCTCTATTTTGCGCGCATCAGTCTTCCTATTCATTTTCTCGTTTTTATTTTAGTTATCTTCTATTTTTGGCCGATCAGTTACTATTCTTCCCCCTATCCACGATCTCCTCATCCACGAAGGAGGAAACCGCCATTTCCCCGTACATCTCCTTCATCCTCGACGAAATCGGAAGCCTGACGACGACTCCTATCCGCTCGATCCGTCATCATCTTCGTCCCTGCCAGGAACACTGCCGCCGGATTCCACTTCCACCGCACGGAAGCCTCACGCCAAATTACTGTTCGTCTTCTCCCAGCGACCCAAAGCCGCACGCCCTGTTCACTCCTCTCCTCCTGTAATCGCAAGTCCCGTAGAGCAGCCCTCCACAGACCGATATCACTCCCGTTTTCTCCTTGCTTCCGGCTCACCAAATCCTCCAACAGCTGGTAAGCCCTCCCCTCATTCCTCACGGATTTCTCCATTGACACCCAACCCTAGCCCAGTTACGCCAGCCTCCTCCACCCAGCCCGTAACTCCAGCCCTCCATTATCATTGCCGCAAGCTTTCCAGTCAAATTCCCTTCCGTTCCTGCATTCTGCCGCAAATCCAGACCTTTAAATATCAAGCAGTAACCCTACAACAAGCTGCAAACAACATTCCATCCTCATTTAAAGTGCACGCCCACTTCCGTTTCGCTTCCTACAGGGGGCATTCTCCACAAAAACCTGAGTTTTTCCGGAGATTTTTTTGATCCCCCTCCTGTTCCAGGAACCATGATGGAAGATGATTCCATGTTTGAATCATTCATTCCTATCACCCAAAGAATCATCTCCTCTTTTCTTCGCGAAATGGTTTCTAGTAATTCTTCGCAACTCAACGCCACTGCCGCTACTGGATCGTGTTGTTTGTGAGTATCTTTGTATTGTGTTAATTTTTGCATTAAATATTGGAAGATATCACATGTTTGTTGGGATTTGTATTTGCTAGTTTTTGTTCCATTTCTTTTACTCTATAATACTTATTCGTGAAATTTGTGGTGAATAGCATTTTGTGCGAATGTTAACGTGACTTGTTTGCATGCTGGAAAATTAGTAATCATCTTAGGTTAATTTGCCTCATTTATAAAATCTTCTCTGCAACATTTTACTTCCGGATTAATAGTTTTAAAATCATTTTCATCTCATTTAGGTTGCATTTGTTTGAGTCCACCTGCATCACAATCACCAAGGGTTGCATAAGCGTCGGCACATCCCTCGTCACACGGCCTACCCTGCGTCAGATTTGGTATCAGAGCCCAGGATTGGGCCACATGCATGTTACGTAGTGGTAGGTCATACCGTCAGTCCATGTCTGACACGAACCTAACCGTCGCAAGGACCACCAACTCAAATTTAGAAATGACAACTGCGGAATTCCAACGGTTGATTGATCGATTGGATGCACAATATGATGATCTTCGCATCCGCGTCGCCGCCATTGAGGAACTACAAGAGCACTCCACTTCCCAAAGCAGGGCACCCACTCCGCCTGATATTCTCTTTGGGGAAGAACGGGATGCCCTCCCACCACAAGATGTACGTGTTAGGGATCAGCCACCACGAGAGGCCGCTTCGCTTCGAGAGCCTGCCCCACATCGTAGGCGACCCCTCAATCACGCTCGAGACCGTCAGCCTGCACCTGCTACACCACGACGTCCAGCTCCTCGTAATAGAACTCAGGACCACTTTGACTACGATCGTGATGATTATTTCGACGAATACCCTGAGCCATGCCGGGCAGCATACGCTGAGGACGATATTACCTGTCGCATACGCATAAATGCTCCCACCTTCGATGGTCAGCTCGACCCGAAGACTTTAAGCGATTGGCTTTAGGAGATGGACAACTACTTCGAGTGGTATGATATGAGTGACGAGCGTTGCGTTAGATTGCAAAAATGAAGTTGGTTGGCCCAACCAATATTTTCTGGGTCAGCCTAGAAAGGTCTCTACAGCGTGATGGATACCGTCCCTTCATCCGTTGGGAAGACATGAAACACCGACCGAAAGAAAAATACCTTCCCACCTCCTATCGGGATCAGTTGCTAGATCAGCTTTTTGCGTTGCGCCAGGGCACGCAATCTGTAGCTGAGCACATGTCTCATTTCGATGAGCTAGCAGTGAGGAGTGATCTACGAGAGGAGACTAGTGCCACCGCTTCCCGGTTTCGGACCGGATTGAGATCGGAGATACGCAGAGAGCTTATTACCCACCGGTTGGAGTCGGTAGAACAAGTTTATCAGATGGCCCTCGAGTATGAGCAGTACCTGCGACTCGCTGGTACCCGTCAGACTTCTACCAGGACTGACGAGTCCACATTTAGGAGGCCACCACAGACCTCGAGCACCCCTGCAGGACCATCTCGTGTCTCCACCGACACGAAGGGAAAGGTTGTCCCCACCGGACCTCCCACGGCCTCCAGGTCGGGGAACATGCAGTGTTATCGTTGCTCGGGTAGAGGCCACGTGGTGGCCCAGTGCCCTACGAGGAATCTGCTAGTTGAAGAAGGCGAACCCAGTGCTGATGCTGAGGAGTTCGCCGATGAGGAGTTTGTTGCCACCGTCGAGGACGGTTGGGAGAGCGATGCTGAGCGCTCCCTAGAGTTAGGTGTTATACGACGCCTCCATTATACCCCGCATGTTGATGAGGATTGGCGACGTGCGGCGATCTTTTATACCTTCTTTCCTAGCGCAGGCGGTCCCTGTAAGCTAGCCATTGATAGCGGGAGTTACGTGAATATTGTAGCCCAGCGAGCATTAGAGCGGATGCAGGTGACCCCTGAGCTTGATCCACATCCTTACCGGGCCATTTGGGTCGATAAGACGGCTATACAGGTTACCCAGAGGTGCCTAGTTCCGATCACTCTCGCTACGTTCGAGGATCGTGTTTGGTGGGATGTCATCCCCATGGATGTCGCCCATATTCTCTTAGGGAGTCCTTGGCTTTACGACCGTGATGTCACGTGTTTCGGTCGCTCGAACACGTATGTATTCTACGACAAGGGTCGTAAGATCACATTGACACCGGCCCAACTAAACGAGAAATCCCTGGGGAAGGTCATACCCTCTACTAGTACGAGCTCATCTAGGTCGTTGCACATTCTGCGTCGCAGCGAGTTTATGATAGAGAGTGTCAGCGTCGGTATCTTTTACGTGGTGACAGTCACTATGGCTTCTGAGAGCCCTACGGAGATTCCTGAGCCACCACCTGAGGTTCGACGACTCCTGGATGACTATGATGATCTTATCCCAGATGAGCTACCTGATGAGTTACCCCCGTTGCGCGACATTCAGCATGCCATAGACTTGACACCGGGAGCTTCACTCCCGAACTTACCCCATTACCGGATGAATCCAGATGAGCATGCCGAGCTCAAGAGGCAGGTTGACGAGTTACTGAGGAAGCAATTCATTCGAGAGAGTCTGAGCCCTTGCGCAGTCCCTGCCCTTCTTACTCCGAAGAAGGACGGGAGTTGGCGAATGTGTATTGACAGTAGGGTCATTAATAAAATTACTATTAAGTATCGTTTTCCCATCCCCCGATTGGATGACTTACTTGACACGATGGCTGGTGCCCAGGTATTTTCAAAGATCGATCTTCGCAGGGGGTATCACCAGATTAGAGTTCGCGAGGGAGATGAGTGGAAAACGGCTTTCAAGACGAAAGACGGTCTATATGAGTGGTTGGTCATGCCATTTGGGTGTCCAACGCCCCCAGTACCTTTATGCGAGTCATGACTCATATCTTTCGGCCCTTCATGAGCAAATTCTTAGTCGTCTACTTTAATGATATTTTGATCTATAGCCTCTCATCTGATGACCACCTGAGCCATCTGAGGCTTGTGTTCGATACTCTCCGAAAGGAGAAGCTGTATGTGAACTTGAAAAAGTGCTCCTTCCTGACTGATTCTGTGCACTTTCTAGGGTTCATCATATCATCGTCTGGCGTGTCTGTTGACCCGGACAAGGTCCGATCTATTCGTGAGTGGCCAATCCCTTCCACTATTACTGAGGCTCGTAGTTTCCACGGATTAACCACCTTTTATAGGAGATTTGTCTGAGGATTTAGTAACATTATGGCCACCTTCACGAGCTGCCTTCGGAAGGGAGATTTTTAGTGGACGGCAGCCGCCACTCGAGCTTTTACTGAAATCAAGGAAAAATTGACGACCGCACTTGTTATGAGATTGCCCGATTTCTCTAAGGTATTTGAGGTCGCATGCGACGCATCTGGCGTTGGGATTGGCGGAGTACTAAGCCAGGAGGGTCATCCAGTTTCTTACTTTAGTGAGAAGCTGAATGAGGCCCGACAGAAGTACTCAAATTATGATCGAGAGTTTTATGCAGTGGTACAGTCTGCTGCGTTATCTTGACTCACAACGGAAATTGGGGCATAGGCATGCCAAGTGGGTTGAATATTTGCAGGACTTTCACTATGTTCTCAAACACCGCGCGGGTGTTGAGAACAAACCTGTTGACGCTCTTAGTCGACGTATCGCCCTACTCCGCACACTAAGCGCTAGCGCGACTAGTTTTGATCGTTTATCTAGTGACTACCCCACCTGCCCTGACTTTGGCGATATCTATTTGGGATTTTTGAGGGATCCTCCCGAGCCAACTGATGGATTTGATATTGTAGAGAGATACTTGTACCGCGGATTTCGTCTCTGCATCCCCAGGACGTCCTCAGGAACTTCTTCATTTGGGAATTGCGCGCTGGCAGCGCAACTGGCCATTTTGGCAGAGATAAGACCGCTGCTTTAGTTGAGGATCAGTTATATTGGCCCGCCATGAAAAGGGATGTGGCTCGTGTTGTGCGACACTGCGGCACATGTCAGACTGCGAAGGGTTCAAAACAAAATACTGGGCTCTATACTCCTCTTCCAATCCCACATCAGCCATGGGTTGACATTAGTATGGATTTTGTATTGGGTCTTCCTCGCACTCTGAGGAAGCATGATTCTATTTTCGTAGTGGTAGATCGGTTTTCGAAGATGACTCATTTATTGTTTGCCGCAAGACCGCCGATGCGGCTCACGTAGCGGCCCTTTTTATGAGAGGCATTTTTCGATTACAGGGATTACCCAAATCCATAGTGTCTGACCGTGACGTTCGATTTCTGAGCTACTTTTGGAGAACGTTATGGCATAAGACGGGAACGACTTTGAAATTCTCTACTGCTTATCACCCACAGACTGACGGTCAGACTGAAGTTGTTAATAGGAGTTTAGGGAATCTGTTACGGTGTTAGTTGGTGATCACCCGTCGGTTTGGGATTCTGTGTTGCCCGTAGCGGAGTTCGCGTATAATAGTTCGGTCAATCGATCTACTGGCATGAGTCCATTTCATATAGTATCAGGTTATGAGCCTAGGAAGCCTATTGACCTTGCCCATGTTCCCTTAGAGTCACGTCCTAGTGAGTCTGCCGAGTCTTTCATTCATCACATACATGAACTGCATGAATTAATCCGGAAAAAAATTGCTAGCAGTAATGAATTATATAAAGCACAGGTAGATGAACACAAGCGTGAACAACATTTTTGGGTAGGGGAGCAAGTCATGATCCGACTTTGCATGGGGAGAATCCCAAAAGGAGTCGCTAAGAAGCTACAACTGAAGCGAATGAGCCCTTATAGAATTATAAGGAAAATTGGAGCAAATGCCTATGAGGTCGATCTCCCAGCAGATATGGGTATTCATCCCGTATTTAATACTGAAGATTTGACACCGTACTTTGAGCCTCTCGAGCATATGGATCCATACCTTGGTCCACTTCCTACATCCTCCCCGTCACAGCCTGACTCTTCTCCTGACCACCTTGGACAAACACCTACGGACTTGCCCGCGCCACCTATAATTCCACCGGTTCTTCTGGATCCACCAGCACGAGAGTTGAGAGTTGAGCGCATTACTGTTATTGCGGCGCATTAGTGCATTCCCACTGTGGACGACCCTTCATGCCACTACCTGGTACACTGGAGCGGACGCCCCATTTGTGATGATACTTGGATGTCCGCAGCGGAGCTTGATAGACTTGCCCCCGATCTTCGAGGTCAGTATGATCATCTTCATTCATCGGAGATGAATGCTTTTCAGTCGGGGGGAGTTGATGGGGATCGTCATCAGACTACGGGTCGCCAGTCGACGGGGCCCACTTTTGTATATTCGCGTAGGAGGCGATGATCGGATTGGCGATCCGAGACCGCGAGCGCGTCCGGCTCGTCGCGCTATTATTTTTATGTATTTTATTTTTATTTTTTGGACTTGTTTTTAGTATTTTAGGGCCTCCGGCGTAACGGTCAATCATAGTCATACGCGCCCGGTGCCCAACCGCCCCTTCTTGTTATAAATAGGGGCGGGTGCTGCAGTTTATGATCATTGTGTATTTTGTGAGAGATTCAAGAATCCATAGTCAATTCGTGGTGCGACGCTGCGAAACCCGGGGTGCGACGTCCCGGTCTTCCTATTCATTTTCTCGTTTTTATTTCAGTTATCTTCTAATTTTGGCCGAGCATTTACTGTTCTTCCCCCTATCCACGATCTCCTCATCCACGAAGGACGAAACCGCCATTTTACTGTACATCTCCTTCATCCTCAACGAAATCGGAAGCCTGACGACGACTCCTATCCGCTCGATCCGTCATCATCTTCGTCCCTGCCAGAAACACTGCCGCCGGATTCCACTTCCACCGCACGGAAGCCTCACGCCAAATTACTGTTCGTCTTCTCCCAGCGACCCAAAGCCGCACGCCCTGTTCATCTCCTTCTCTCCTCCTGTAATCGCAAGTCCCGTAGAGCAACTGGTGGAGACCAGCCTAGATCAGGTCGACGCAAAAGTGTCCGACGCCGCACCCGTCCAGACCTCTACCGGCCCTGAAATATTGCATTTAAATTTTGTTATTTTGCAATTTATTTTAGTTTGCATTTTATTTTGCACGCCTGCGTGCGCAGCCGCATATTTGGAGCTTTTATTGTATTCCCCAATATATATATATATATATATATATATAATTACACACATATATATATACACTACTCCCTGTTAAAACAAAAACAAAACCTACAGGCTACAGCCGGTTCAGCCTCCCAGCGTATTCCCGTCCCGACTCAGCGTATTCCCATCCCGAAGCGGGAATTTCTGTCGTGGCAGCTCGCGATAAGAGTCCCAGCGCACGTCCCCGTCTTTGGCGCTCTCCAGAAGCTCCCGCACCCACGTCAAGCCCCGACCTCCACTCCGACGGTTGTCAAACCCTCCATGCGGCTTCATCCACGAACCCTCCGACGGTTGCCGTTGTCAGTTTCTTTCCCTGTTTACAAAAACGAAACAGAAGGAGGAGATCAGGGAGGGAAGAAAAGAAGAAAGATGCTTGTGCGAGGTATTCTGGAGATCACCCGTTACTTCCTATTTCCGTCAGGAGTTGAATCGATTTCTCCTCCTCTCATTTCGTTTCCTGTATTAGAATTGGTTTGTTTAGAATTGTTTGGCATCCTGTTGAAGTGCTGTAAGAGTCTTGGTGTTTTAATTTTGCTGCGTGCTTCCACCTCCCGTAAGAGATAATGAACAGTGAATGCATGATTGGTTGATCCATGTTGAAACAATGAATAGTATCATCAAGTTACTGTTGACTCCTTTCTTTTCCTATGAAACTTGTATTGGTGTTGTTGTTGGTTAGAGAGTATTGCTGCCGTGAAATTTATCTCAAGTGCTTCGAGATTTCGTGGAACCACTTGTGAGAACAAGAGTGAACTTTCTCTTGTGCATGGAGATTTCGTGGAGCCACTCTTGTGTGGGAGAGTGAGTGAATTTAGGTTGTTTAGTTTGTGGCCTCCTTACACTAGTGAGTGTTTGAGATTCCGTGGACCCAAAGCCAAATTACTGTTCGTCTTCTCCCAGCGACCCAAAGCCGCACGCCCTGTTCACTCCTCTCCTCCTGTAATCGCAAGTCCCGTAGAGCAGCCCTCCACAGACCGATATCACTCCCGTTTTCTCCTTGCTTCCGGCTCACCAAATCCTCCAACAGCTAGTAAGCCCTCCCCTCATTCCTCACGGATTTCTCCATTGACACCCAACCCTAGCCCAGTTACGCCAGCCTCCTCCACCCAGCCCGTAACTCCAGCCCTCCATTATCATTGTCGCAAGCTTTCCAGTCAAATTCCCTTCCGTTCCTGCATTCTGCCGCAAATCCAGACCTTTAAATATCCAGCAGTAACCCTACAGCAAGCTGCAAACAACATTCCACCTCATTTCCAGCAACTCAACGCCACTGTCGCTACTGGATCGTGTTGTTTGTGAGTATCTTTGTATTGTGTTAATTTTTGCATTAAATATTGAAAGACATCACATGTTTGTTGGGAATTGTATTTGTTAGTGTTTTGTTCCATTTCTTGTACTCTATAATACTTATTCGTGAAATTTGTGGTAAATAGCATTTTGTGCGAATGTTAACGTGACTTGTTTGCGTGCTGGAAAATTAGTAATCATCTTGGGTTAATTTGTCTCGTTTATAAAATCATCTCTGCAACATTTTACTTCCGGATTAATAGTTTTAAAATCATTTTCATCTCATTTAGTTTGCATTTGTTTGAGTCCACCTGCATCACAATCACCAAAGGTTGCATAAGCGTCGGCACATCTCTCGTCACACAGCCTACCCTGCGTCAATAAGCCTAGGCTCATAAACATCAAACAAGCACACAAATTCAAGTCACAACAATACAAACACAAACATGTATGAAAGAAGGTGCACAATCAAGCACAAGTACACAGGCTTAAAAATATCCCTTCACGCTTAAGACACATTAACATGGATTTTTGTTCTTCGGTAGAAACGAACTTTATTAAAAATTAAATAGCTCTCTCATACAAGTGCCCTGCACAGTCGTAGTTAATTGAAATTCAAATGTGCATATTAGCAAAAGCAGGAATTTGATGCTCCAGCAAATCAACTAATAGTAGATATTAGTTTCAAAAAAAGTTATCTTTATATATCTGAGGAATAATCTATAAGAGAATAGCTTACTTCTCGAGTTTAATGTAAATGCTTGTGGCAGAACGATAGAGATCAAAAGCCATCTGTTCTTTTCCATCCTCTTCCAAAATCCCGCAGGCATCATTGTACATGCGAATAGCTTCATCAGGTTGAGCGTCTTCTAAAGCACTTCAATAAAAAAAACAAAAATTAAATTGAAACCTCACTGAATAGGTTGACAAAGATGCTTAATTTTCCTGAAATATTCATTCACATACCTGGCACCCTTCGCAAGAGAATCTGAAGCAGGCTGGGATCTTCCACATTCCATGTACAACTCTGACGCCTTCCTATAAAAGTCAGAAACCTCATTCCAACGGTGGAGATCCTTGGCCAAAGCAGCAGCAGATTCCATATGTTTGGCGGCATCCCAAGGCCCATAAAAGCTCGTCAAGGACAAATGCATAAACGAAAAAATAAAATTGGCATATGGTGTTGGCATTTTCTTGCAAGTTACATAAAATCATAAAGGGGATACGATGATATCATTTCTTGGCCTTTTGAAGCCATTTCAAATGCTTCCTTTGCCTTCTCATTGTTTTTCCTCATCCTGTAACCAATAGCTTAAGCAAAACGAAATGAAAAATTAAAGTTTGGATGTCAGCTCACTAACAGAAGCACTATCCTTGACAATACCAACCAGCCTGTTCAAATAATCCTGTAGCTGCTTTCCAGTCAGTAGACCATCTTGTAAAACTAAGTTTAGTTCTGCAAGACCCAAAGAAAGTACAATAAAAAAAAATTATGTATAAATAAACTGTATCCCCTGTGGATAGTTTGATAGCATTTTGTTTTATTAAGTTTTACAAATTAATCATCTATTTGTGAGTAATTTGTTGTGTGCTCGCCGGAGTGGTGGCCGGAGGCGGAGAGGATACTTAGGAGCCGGAACCACGGCTGCCTAGGCGGGGCTTGCTCGGGAGGAGAGAGCTACCAAAATCTCTTACTCAAGACAAAGAATGAGAAAATAAGTTCTTGATATCATTACAAGACCCAAGGGTCCTTTAAATAGAGGATGCAATTACATAAAAGTAATTAAGGATACATCATAGTAAAACCTAATGAAACCTATGGCATGAACTACAACATAAAAGACAATAAAACATAATAATGACGCATCAAAATAACTAAAGACGCATCAAAATAACTGGGCATGTATCCCATAACATCTCTCCCGCCATGCAAAAAGAGCTTGACCTCAAGCTCAAGATAGATCGGCGATGGTGCCCACTTCACCCGACCTCTTCGTCGTCAGAGTCCTCCACGTGCAGATAAAAAAGTCTTTTGCACCGATGACCGCGAGTTAACTGCTTGTCGCAGTTAAAACATAGCCCCTGCGCGCGCCGGTTAGACATTTCTATACGAGACAGACAACGGATCTGCGAGGTTTAGGTGCACTCGACACATTACTCCAAAGTCCCTGTGGTGGTGGGGATGTAGCCTGTAGGCCTCCTGCGCCAACTGAAATCGACGGTCGCACAATCTGGGCAAGCTCATAGCAGTCACCAAGTCCCGGGGGAGCCTCAAATTTGACATTCAAACGCAGTCGATCGTGTAGCCCGGCGGTAAAGATGGTGACCTGCATCTCAAGGGGAATCGTCACGTGCGCCAGAAAAATCTAAAATTGTTCTAGATAGCCATCAATCGGCTCTGTATGACGTACGTCCTGAGGGCCCCCAGGGAATTGCTGCGAATTGGGGGGCCAAAGCGCATGTTGCAGACCTGTTTGAAGTCGCGACAGATCAGTCCAGGATTGTCCTCTTGCAAACGGGCGAACCATAACTGCTCCGTATCGAGCATGTGAAAGGAGGCAAAAGTGATCCATTTCGTCACCGGTGTCTGCTGATGACAAAAAAAATGTTCGCATCTGGTGAGCCAGCCTAAGGGATCAGCCTTGCCATCATACATTGGAAAAACCACCTTGGTGTAATGGGGCATGATGTCTCCCTCATGTGGTATCCTGGTCGGGGGATCAGGTCGAGGAAGCAACGGTGGAGGCGCCTGGCTGCTGCAAGCGTGATTAGTAGGCGGAGTAGTAACGATCGGAATGGCGGATGTCAACTCATTAAGTTTGTTGGTGAGTGTGGTCATGTCTGCAAGATGACGCGCTTCGGCCTCAAGAAAGTGTCCCTCTATGAATGTCATGCATGTTTGCATGAAGTCCCTTATAGAATCCGGTAGCGTGGGCGAGTCCCCCATAGTGCGGAAGATGGTCGGCGATAAAGTGGATGTAGCGCGGGCTAAGGAGCAGGTGATTGGACAGTTAGATTCCTCGGAGACGGCTGAATTTGAGTTGTCGCGAGAGCCGCGACGCTTCTCAATGATGTCAACCAATTTGAAAATACCCCAAGCTTTTGAGTGTTAACTACTTGAAAGACCCATGACAGGTGTAGCGCAAGGCTCGAAATGGGACAAAAGGCAGGGGGCTTTGGCAGGTTCCAGTTGATTTTGTTGGATGTGTGCTTGATGAAGGGAAAGGATGTCGGCTCAAGGAGTTTGAAGGCGTGGGCTGCTCCCCGGCGTGCGTTCAATAGAATGGCACGAGATCTGGCAGAGACGGAAAGGGAGAAAGGCGTTGCTGGTTCAATCCAACAGAGACAGAAAGTCCAAACCAGATCTGCAGCTCGATGCGGCTGTTGGTGCGGAAGGTGACGTCGGGAAGAAGGATGTGTGCAGGGCTGGAAGGCGACGGCTCGATGCGGAAGCAGGATCGAGCTTCGTTCGTCTGGGGCGTCGGGTGACGGAAATGTCCCGCGAGATCGGCACATGTGGAGTCGATGGAAACGACGATGTCAAAGCCCGAACCAGAGAGTCGAGGGGCGATTGTGAGAGTCGACGACGTCGACGCTTCGAAGGGGAAAGTCGACGATCGCGAGTTCTGGATGATTGTGAACCCAACTGTGCTTGCTTGTGTCGAGGATGAAGGTCGAAGGCTGGCGCAAGAAGATGATATAGGGAAGAACAACGATGACAAAAAAAATGCTTCGACGGTGGCCGACATGGAAGTGAGGAGAAGGAATGTGGTGCCGGAGGAAGGACAGCTTTGATACCAAGTTGTTGTGTGCTCGTCGGAGTGGTGGCCGGAGGCGGAGGGGATACTTCAGAGTCGAAACCGCGGTTGCCTAGGCGAGGCTTGCTCGGGAGAAGAGAGCTACCAAAATCTCTTACTAAAGTCAAGGAATGATAAAATAACTTCTTGATAACATTACAAGACCCAAGGAGTCCTTTAAATAGAGGATACAATGACATAAAATTAATTAAGAACGCATCATAGTAAAACCTAATGAAACCTAAGACACAAACTACGACATAAAGGACAATAAAACATAATAACCAGAGACAGATCAAAATAACTGGGCACATAGCCTATAA
Source organism: Dactylorhiza incarnata (assembly GCA_033032865.1). NCBI lineage: Eukaryota > Viridiplantae > Streptophyta > Magnoliopsida > Asparagales > Orchidaceae > Dactylorhiza > Dactylorhiza incarnata. Next base: position 6,179,799 of record JAWHQI010000053.1, read on the forward strand.
CATAATTAATAGATGTATTTTATATTTATTTAATAATTATTCATCTAATAATCGTATAATGTGCAGCGACCCCCAGGGCAGGGAGAGGGTGTGTTTCGACCCACGGGAGCGAACGCGGTCCCGATCGGAGGCGTGGCAGGGATTTTACCACTTCCACAGGATTTTGCCCCTCCTACGGGATACGACTACGGAAATCAGTGGCGGGAGAGGCCACCCATGGCCCATCAGTGGGGAGGGGGACAGCATACGGTCAATGGACTGGATCACGGGCGATTATCCCCTCGTGCGGCTCCGATGGGAATGCATGTTGCAGCACCACAGAGGCCACCCTTCCAACCGGGCGAACAACGATGGACGGCGGGCCATGATCTTGGGGGGAACGGGGTGGCTCACCCCAGGGCGTATATGCAGCCAAAAAGGACTCGGATGAATTTCCCGAGGTTCTGAGGGGACGGGGACGCTTTGGAATGGGTGCAGAAGGCAGAGCTGTTCTTCAATTACCAGGAGATTCCCGAGGAGAAATGGGTCCAGTTGGCGGCCTTCCATCTGGAAGATGACGCCTACCAATGGACCAAATTGTTCCAACGCGGTGCGCTTATGCTCCTTGGGCGGAGTTCGTGGAGACGTTCTCAGCCCATTTCGGGCCGCTAGAGTATGAAGACGTTGAGGCAATACTGCAGAAGCTTCGACAGAAGGGGACGGTGACAGAGTACCGTTCCAAATTCGAGCGGATAGCCAATCGGGTGAACTAGGAAGAGAGGACACTCCTGAGTTGCTTTGTTTCGGGATTGAAGGACTTCTTGCGTGACGAGGTGCATGCTTATATGCCTCGCAACCTGAGTTATGCCATCATCTTGGCGCAAATACAGGAGGAACGATTCAACCGGCAGAGGAACGGGTCCACTCTTCGGACCACCCCCAGCAGCCCCAGCAGCCCCAGCACCCAGGCGAGACCCACCGGCCGCGGGACGACCCACGGTGACCCGTTTGACTTGGCCAGAGCTACAGGCGAGGAAGGAAAAAGGGTTGTGTTTCAACTGCGATGAGAAATTTGCACCAGGCCACAGATGACAGAAGGGCCAGGTGTACATGCTGTGTGAAGAGGACAGGGGGGAGGACGCCTTGGCGGCGGCCTTAGACGAGGAGCTGGACATGACCGCGTTCGGCGTCTGCCTTCAGGCTAAGGAAGGGTGTACGGCTCCGCTCACGCTACGCAATGTGGGTCGGGTGGGAACGGAGCGGGTGACCATACTGGTGGACAGCGACAGCACTCACAACTTCATCAACCCTTCAGCGGCGACTCTGGTAGGACTTGATGTGGACCGTGAGGCAGCCTTTCAGGTGATGGTGGCTGACGGCAGCAAACTTCGCTGCGAGGGCGTCATGAAAGGCGTCGAGCTGAGGATCCAGGGATGCACCTATCAGACTGATCTATACATGCTTCCCATCCAGGGTCAGACATGGTGCTAGGGGTGCAGTGGATGAGGCAGCTGAGAAGAGTCACCACGGACTGGGAGCACATGACCATGGAGTTCACTCAGCAAGGGCGAGATTACTGTTTACACGGTCTCAGGACGTCTCCTCTAAAGGAGATTTCGCTCAGGAGCTTGGCTCGTTTGGAGGAGCAGGGGGGCCCGATGGCCATGATAGTGGGGTGCACCCAGGCAGGACAACCGGCTACCACTGTGTCAGAACAAATGCGACATCTGTTGTCCTAGTACGAAGATGTATTCCAGGAGCCGAGCGACTTACCCCCTCCGCGATTCAGAGAACATGCGATCCAGTTGAAAGAGGGGGCAACGCCCACCAACGTCAGGCCATACCGCTACCCGTACATACAAAAGGCGGAGATCGAGCACAGCGTTCGCGAGATGCTGACGACGGGTATTATTCGGACGAGCACCAGTTCCTTCTCTTCGCCTATTATTTTGGTAAAGAAAAAGGATGGGTATTGGCGCTTCTGTGTGGATTATCGCAGCTTGAATGAGTCCACCATCGAGGATAATTTTCTCATACCCATGATTGAGGAGTTGTTAGATGAGTTACATGGGGCATGCCTGTTCACCAAGCTGGATCTGCGTTTCGGCTACCACCAAATCAGGATGAAGGAAGAAGACATCCATAAGACAGCGTTTCGCACTCATGACGGTCATTACGAGTTTCTGGTAATGCCACTCGGGTTGTCCAACGCGCCGTCCACATTCCAGGCACTGATGAACGAGATCTCCGGGCCGCTCTTACGGCAATCAGTGCTGATTTTCTTCGGTGATATTCTGATCTATAGCCGCAGCTGGGCGGAGCATCTGGAGCACGTGACGCAAGTACTTACCATCCTCCGTCAGCATCGGCTGTATGCAAAAATGTCCAAATGTTCCTTCGGACGGGCTGAGGTGGAGTATCTGGGCCATCTTGTTTCGGCCCAGGGGGTGCGGGCCGATCCCAGCAAGATCGAGAGTATGGTATCTTGGTCGCGCCCCACCACAGTGCGGGCCTTGAGGGGGTTTCTGGGCCTTATGGGGTACTACCGACAATTCGTAAAGGATTATGGCAAGTTGGCCCGCCCTCTAACGCAACTTCTCCAGAAGGAGGCGTTCGAATGGCATGAGGATGCAGAGGCAGCGTTTCAGGCCCTCAAACGAGCCATGACGTCAGCACCGGTCCTAGCCCTCCCCGACTTCAGCAAGGAGTTTGTTCTAGAGACGGACGCTTCGGGTGTTGGCACTGGTGCAGTATTGATGCAGGAAGGGAGACCGCTAGCCTACTTTAGCAAGGCCCTAGCCCCTCGCACCTTGGGGTTGTCTACTTATGAAAAGGAGATGCTCGCGATTCTTCACGCGGTTACCGTATGGCGGCCTTACTTACTGGGACACCATTTCAAGGTCCGCACCGACCACCAGAGCTTGAAGCACTTCTTAGAGCAAAGGTTGGCGTCCCCTCTTCAGCAAAAGTGGCTGACGAAACTTTTGGGATATGACTACGAGATCGTTTACAAGCAGGGAAAGGAGAACGTGGTCGCCGACGCTCTCTCGCGTCTTCCCGAGAGCGCTTTGGCCTACATCTCAGGCCCTTTGATTACGTCCCTGGATGATATCCACAGAGAGGTCTCCTCGGATCACGAGCTACAACCCATCCTGGAGGCACTCCAACAGGGTCGTCCGACCTACCCCGGTTACCATCTGCACGGAGGACATCTGTATTACAAGGGAAGAGTCGTCATCCCCGCCACCTCCTCCTGGAAGATCGTTATGCTCCAGGAGTTTCACTCCTCACCCACAGGGGGCCATGCAGGAGTGCTCCGTACCCTTCAGCGGCTGCGGGCCAACGTGTTTTGGAAGGGCCTACGTCCGGATGCGTAGCATTTCGTGCAACAGTGTGAGGTCTGTCAGCGCCAGAAATATGAAACGACCTCGTCCGCCGGTCTTCTCACACCATTGGAGGTTCCACATCACATCTGGGAAACCACCTCGATGGATTTCATTGACGGCTTGCCCAAGTCCCAAGGCAAGTCAGTGATTCTGGTGGTGGTTGACAAACTGTCAAAGTATGAGCATTTCATCGCCCTGAGTCATCCTAACTCAGGCGAAACGGTGGCGGACGTATTCGCCAAGTAGATTGTGCGCTTGCATGGGGTTCCCCGTTCGATTATCTCGGACCGTGACCCAGTTTTCATCAGCAGTTTCTGGGAGGACCTTTTCCGCCTATAGGGCACGCGTCTGCGTATGAGTACAGCTAACCACCCTCAGACTGATGGCCAGACGGAGGTGCTCAATCGGGGCGTGGAGACCTATCTACGCTGCTTTGTGATGGATGAGCTGCGCTCGTGAACCCGTTGGTTGCATTGGGCCGAATATTGTTATAACACGTCATATCACACGGCCAGCAAGCTCACCCCATTCGAGGCCGTCTACGGGCGTCCCCTCCCTCTCTTGGCACCTACAAGGCAGGCAGTACAGCGCTTCCAGCGGTCGGCCGCACTTTACGTGACAGAGATCGCACATTGGCCCTCCTCCGCGACAACCTCCGTATGGCGCAAAACAGGATGAAAACCTAGGCAGACAAACATCGGACCGAGAGGGAGTTCTCGGTGGGCGACGAGGTTTTCCTTCGCTTGCAACCTTATCGTCAGCTATCAGTCTCCCGCCGGGCGAACCAGAAGTTGGCTCCTCGGTACTACGGACCCTTCCGCATTACTCACAGGGTAGGCCCCGTCGCTTACACCCTTGCCCTGCCAGAGGGCTCCCGCATCCATCCGACCTTTCATGTCTCACTGCTCAAGAAGAAGCTGGGGGAGGCGATTCAAGCCAATCCCCTCCTTCCCGAAGCCACCACTGTTGGGGAACTTCGTCCTCTTCCTGAGGAGATCTTATTGTCCAAGTGGAAGAAGCGCGACGCTGAGTACCGCCCTGAAGTTCTGGTCAAATGGAAGAATCTCTCTGCAGCACACAACACATGGGTTGACCTCCTAGAGTTCCGCGAGCTCTTTCCAGATTTCCAGCTTGAGGACAAGTTGACTCTTGATGGGGAGGGGAATGTTACACCCCCACTCGGCGTCCGGTTCCGAGGATTTCATTATGCGAGACGACCAAAGGAGACGGCGGAGCAAGACCGGGCTGAACCATCCGGTACAGCCCGCCAACAGTAATAAAGCAGAAGCAGGGCTGAACCACACTGGTTCAGCCCCTATGGGGGCCGGTCGGCCCCTTGGTCCCAGGTTATAAAATAATCGGGACCCCTTGTGGAGGAGGCATCAAGAATTATCCAAAGTATTTTCTTTCTTCTTCCTAACCCTAATCCTCATCTTAATCTCTAGATCTCTCTACTGAGTCTACTCTCTCTTCTTCTCTTCTGCTACGATCATAACATAATATCCCTCTTATATAAGGGGGTTCTACTGTTGAAATAATATCAATCACTTAATTCCCGCTTCCGTTAACATGGTATAAGAGCGGGCCGCAACCTAGACGCTCTCCCGCTCCCGTTCTTTCGTTCGTTTCTCTCTCGCCGTCCTCCGCTCGCTCGCAGCCCGCGTCGCCTACCTCCTCCCTCTCGGCGCCGCCCCGACCCCGCAGCCGCTCGGCTCGTGCATCTCTCCTGCAGCACCGATCGGCTCGCTCACCTTTCCCATCGGCCGATTGGCGCTGGGCTGACGAGATGGGCTCTCCTGCGACTTTCCGGCGGTCCGATTGATTCCAAACTTTGGGGAAAATTTCGCTTTGGCCTTCTTATCATCACCCTAACTTTTTTTTCAAGATTCCAACGGTTGGAAGCTTCCCGAAATCGGACCTCGTGTTTGTCTGTTCAAGAGGGGGAAGACTTCTAACTCTCCAATGATGTTTTATCTCACTTTAGTTCTTTGAAGAGGTGTTCTACATTACTCACCACCATTCTCTTGGCGAAGTTTGGTTGAAGTTCTTTTTATGTCGGACGTAATTGATTCCTGTAGCTCCATGACCCCCGCTGGATCTACCCGGGTTGGTCAGGATCACAACTTCTCTCAGATCACAAGGATCCGACTGGATGATACCATTTATTTGTCCTGATCTCACTCTATTACTCTATCCTTAAAGAGTCAGCGTCTCTTTAGCTATATCAATGGCACCACCAGCGTTACCAGCCATGACATTATCAATCACTTAATTCCCGCTTCCGTTAACATGGTATAAGAGCGGGCCGCAATCTAGGCGCTCTCCCGCTCCCGTTCTTTCGTTCGTTTCTCTCTCGCCGTCCTCCGCTCGCTCGCAGCCCGCGTCGCCTACCTCCTCCCTCTCGGCGCCGCCCCGACCCCGCAGCCGCTCGGCTCGTGCATCTCTCCTGCAGCACCGATCGGCTCGCTCACCTTTCCCATCGGCCGATTGGCGCTGGGCTGACGAGATGGGCTCTCCTGCGACTTTCCGGCGGTCCGATTGATTCCAAACTTTGGGGAAAATTTCGCTTTGGCCTTCTTATCATCACCCTAACTTTTTTTTCAAGATTCCAACGGTTGGAAGCTTCCCGAAATCGGACCTCGTGTTTGTCTGTTCAAGAGGGGGAAGACTTCTAACTCTCCAATGATGTTTTATCTCACTTTAGTTCTTTGAAGAGGTGTTCTACACTACTCACCACCATTCTCTTGGCGAAGTTTGGTTGAAGTTCTTTTTATGTCGGACGTAATTGATTCCTGTAGCTCCATGACCCCCGCTGGATCTACCCGGGTTGGTCAGGATCACAACTTCTCTCAGATCACAAGGATCCGACTGGATGATACCATTTATTTGTCCTGATCTCACTCTATTACTCTATCCTTAAAGAGTCAGCGTCTCTTTAGCTATATCAATGGCACCACCAGCGTTACCAGCCATGACATTTCCAACTTGGCCTCAACGGGAGTCAGAAAACTCCCTCGTCATGTCATGACTCACAAATTCCATGCAAGAATTATTGCTCAGAATTACCTTGTCCTGGACACTGCTGCAGAGATATGAAAGCGTGTTGAGTATACCTATTCCCGCAAGGGGAATGCGGCACAGATCTACCAACTACGCCACAAGATTTTTCTTCTCACTTGACAGAATCTCCACCACATGTTATTGTGTGTCTGTGGATAGAAATTTGATAACACACTGTTGATAGGTCTAGTGCTGAGTTTGAGTATAGGGCTATGGCTCAGACAACTGTGAATTGTTTGTCTTAAACAACTACCGAAGGAATTAGGATACAAGGTCGGGCGTGATAATATGACATCCAGGTACATAACCTCAAACCATGTCCTCCATGAACGAACAAATCATAATGAAATTGATGGTCACTTTATTCTAGAGAAGATAATGAGTGAGACTATTGATGCAATGTTTGTAAATAAGGATAAGAAGCTTTTAGATATATTTAGTAAGCTCAGAATCATAAGGTAAAAGCCGGGGCAATCAAGATGTCATGTCTTCTTCCTCATTCCAGCTTAAGAGGGAGTGTGGCCATAATACTTTCCACGTGAGAAACCTCACCCCACCTAAGTGTTGTAGCCATAGGATAGCAAATACCTGGATTAGGGTTAGGTGCGGGATCATTCAGAAAATACAAAACCGAAAGTTGTAGCCTCCTCTAGTCGTGACGGATCGTATTCCCCTAAAATCAACATGTGAGGCATGCAGTCCTAATTCTTCAACATTGAGTTTACAGTTTTGGAATCAAAATCACAGAGACACAGCTTTATTTCACCCCGATTAAGAGATAACCGAGCAAGGGTTGAGTAGGGTTCTTCAGTGGTTAGGGTGTCGATTCCACGGTTTTTAGAATTGGACAGCGAGAATTTTGATAGATCGTCCCATGCTCTACAGGTAGAAGCAGCCATGAAACGAAGGTTATCATCTCTTTCAAATATGTCGGAAAATACGCAAATTCAGATTGTTTTTGACATAAATTTATCATCTCCCACAAAAATGCATCCCCGGAGGTATTGAACATGGATTGAGCGCGAGAAAAAGAATTTATTTATTTATCTCTAAGAACTCACAATTTTTCGGCTTTAGACATGAGTTTATCAGGGTCGGAACTCGCCATCGCTGGGAAAGCGAGATTTGGCTTTCTTCTCTGTTTCCCCCTCCAGTCCGCACGAAGATCCGGGTTTTTTTTTCTTCACCTTCTTTCTATTTTCTGGAAAAACCAATAGAATACTATTTTCATCCAATAGAATACTAATTTCTGAAAATGTATTGGGTTTCTAGTATTTTTCGTAAGGCGTTGTTATTTATACCTCAATGAATATTCATATTTAATAATTCACAATTATTATATTAATTTATATTGTTTTAAATATTTCTATTTGGACTCACCTCCCTTTCACGCCCGTGTCTCTTCGATGTAGCGCTTGAGCTCGCCCGACTGATCAAAATTGAATAATTAGCAAACATTAGATTAAAATTATAAAACCATAACTTTAAAGAAATTTAAGAAAAAATGCAACCTACTACCTATATGCACATGAGAGGAGAGATTGTTTCCCTTTGACATTGTAGATCCATTTCCAAAGAACTCTTGATTTCCACTCTTTGCTCTCGATCGAGAGGTCGATGGCGAGGTCTGTGGCAGATCTGGGCAATCGAACGGGAAGCACCAATTTCTGTGACCTCCAAAGTCGAAAGCTAGCAGTGATAGGGAAAACGCCGGTTCCTACTCTGGATCTGCAGGGTTGCGAGATTCCTCTCCTTCGGCGAAGAACGGGATGAGTGAGGGTTCTGGATCGGGATCGTTCTCGTTTAGCACTGCCGCAACCACGACAAAAGGCGGGGAATCTCAAAAACCAGTAAACAGGTCTTATAGGTCGGTGATGCTCCAATTTCAGAGGAGGGATCTGGAAGAGGTCGTCGGACCTCAAGGAATCCTCCGGCGCCGGCAGCTGGATGGGAGGAAGAGGAGACCGACGTCGAATCTGTGTTATGTATATGTCTACGACGAGATCATTCTTTGGCGGCGAGGTAGAAGAACAACGAGATCGGTAGCGAAGAAGCACAACGATATCGACGGGCAGAGATGCCGATGCGCGCAGAAAAGACTTCACGCGAGGAGCTTCTCCTTGGTTGGATTCAACCGTGTGCTGGGCGAAGTGGCCAACGAAGTTGAAGGCGATGCGAACTCCTGCCGAGCGAAGGAGAGGCGGGGTCTCGTCGTGTCTGGCCGAAAAGCTCCCTTGCGAACTCCTGCCGAGCGAAGGATATAGTCAATCGGGAATCCAAAAAAAAAACTAGGCGGCTTCACAGGCGGGAGTACGTGGGGGCTAGGGCACAAAAACGAAAATCTTCGAGAATGTTAGTATGCTCGAAGCTTCCCGTGTGGCTATCAAGTTTGGAACGACCTACACGTTGCCCCCAACAAGAATATTTATATGTGTATTCATAAATTCCCGACGGGTTAATTGATATAAATATACCTCAACAGGTTGGAGGAACATAAAAACAGGGAAAAGTATGGGTGCTAAGGTCTTTAGACGAGAGCTAGAGGATAGAACACTAATAATCTATTACCCAGTGAGATCATCTTTTCATCTAAGTATTGATTTTTTCATTCCTGCTCAGATCTATATTCATGTATACATGAGTTCATAAGTGAATAAAAAAAATATTTTTCTCAGGCTGGTCTCCTCAACCATGCGTTATCATTCACCAAAATTGCTCGCAATGATGCTCTGGTAGAGCGAGATTCAAACTCGATGAAACCAATTTTTTTTGAAAACGCGGTGTCTATGTACACACATATATGTCTAGTCATAGATGGGCAGATGATGGTGGCATTGTAATAGTCACATACATTAATTAATGATATATATTAATTCTTTCAAGTTACAATAAATAGAAAATAATGTTGGTTCTTCTTTTTTATCCAATGAATAATTCCTCGAAGCTCGCAACATGGATACTCTTTAATCTTTAATTTAGGCTTCGTCTGGCACAGCGGTGGCGGTCGTAAATGCATGGGTTAAACCGTCATTCGTTAACGATTATCTTAAAAATTTCATCTATTTGAACATAAAGGTGGATGAAGTTCTTTAGATGGGCGTTAACGAATGACAGTTTAACCCTTATGTTCACGACCGCCGCCACCGTGCCAAACGGAACCTAAATTACTCATGTAGTACTTGAACACCCTCAAGGCCTAAGGTCATTATAAGGGGACACAGTAAACCATCAACTCTTGGAGGAGAAATTGCGAGCTTTCAGATGTGTGGAAGTTTTAATTATGGCATATGTATTCGTACAACATTGTGATCTTCATAGGGAACAACCTAAATGCAAGACACAAATCTTATCCGTCGATGACTTATGTATTCGTATAATTTGATGCACATCCTTTCAGTCATACCTTATGCCATAGCCTTCATCTTGCGGTCGCGCCTAGGATGAACTCACTCGACAAGTTATATAATAAAGGCCGTGTGAAAACTTTAATTATGGCATAATACACAACACATAATAAAACTAGACTAGGCATTACACATTCACATATCAAGATGCCATTAAACATTCATATATCAAGATGCCATTAAACGTTCATATGCATTTGTGTCGAGCTGCCTATAAAATGTAAGGTTCATTTTAGGACATCTTTAGGTGGGTGGTTGTAGTTGAAGATGAAGATAAAATAGTGTTCTTGAATGAATTTTCCTACCCGCAATTGGAATCAGATATAAAATGGCACTTCGAAGATCGTAGATTCCATATGAAGGATATTCAAACGAACAAAAAAGCATTTGCATTTTTTTTAAACACAGTAGAGAAAAAAAATGACCAAACAAGCAGATTCTCAGTCTTTTGATCATATATCAAAACGATCTCTTTAAGTGAATATAACGACAAATCTCTCTGAGACATCATTTCGATCACAATGATGTCTCTGAGATCAAAATGTTATCCCAAAGAGATTAATACATTTGATCATTCAAAGAGCTTTTTTTGATATAATTAGAGTGATCACTTTAAACTACACCCATTATCTTGCTTGACATTTGACACGATCTCCATGATTCTAGGCCGCATACAAAAATTCCGCCCATCCAACCTAAAATCAATTAATTGGGGGTGGAGAGCGTGAGATCTATACCTAGCAAGAACTCACTCAACGACTTATATAATAACGATCACATTAAAACTATAATTATGACATAATACAATGATTAATTATGTTAGTTGTTCATCGTGAGGCTATTCTCAACATGTCACTTTTACCTACATTGTCTCTGATCTTTGACTCGTGAATTATTATTATTATTTTTAATTGTGATTTTGAATGTTCCTTTAGATTTAAGCCGCTCATATGTTATGCGAGAATTCAAACCTCCCACCGAAAACTAATTGATTGGAGATGGAGAGACTCAGAATCTATAGTAAATGTGGTCGACTGAAAGTCTGTGTTAATTTTTTCACGCACGGTGATCCCTCTGGAGCTATCAAATCATGCCGTCTTATACATGCTTAATCAAGAGCTAAAAGACGATAATTAAAAATAATGTGCAAGAACATATCTGTATTAATTTGATCATATTATTGCAGACTTTTTATAAATCTGTATTAATTTATTTTGCGATCGACAACCGAGTCTGCAAGAACATATGTTGAGTGTCTTTCTGTAGGTTTTGGCGAGGGAGGGTTGTTTCGATCGTGAAGTATGAGGGGGTAAGTTTAGATATTTTTGAGTGCTAAAAGAAAAATTTTAAGTTTTAAATTTTGAGGTATAAATAGCTAAATTAAATTTGCAAATATCAACACCCAAAATAAATTAGAGTGGTGTTATAGACACACCTATAATGGATATAGGCAGCCAAAATATAAATGCAGCCCAAATTCATATATTTGCACATCGGGCCTATAATGACACACAAAAACCAATTTTTAAAATTGTAATTCTATAGACGGAAATCTCACAGGTTGAATTGGAGAAAGTGTGGTGATTGAAGTATTTTCGGCGACGACGCTGGAGAACCCCAGCAGCATCATGAGACCTTTGAGCGAGACAGCCATTTGCAGCATGGTGACAACCGCCCACCTCAGACTCCGCCCGTTGAGTGAGGCGATCAGCGGCGGCGGTCGGGGGACGAAAATTCGAACGAGGGATATATGAAAGAGGAGGTTGAGGATGAAGCAGGCGGCCACAACGGAGACGTAGGCTCTGGAGACGAAAAACATCACCATAGTAATATTAAAGCTGTATTCTTGGAATTAATGTCGTACTTGGCGTCGAAGTGGAGAGCGGAGGAGTCGCCGGCGTTCAAAGAAAGAAAGGATATGGTCGCCGCCGTCTGCCAGAGGTGGGAGTAATAGTTCTCCATTTCGAGGGAAGAAGGAAGAGGTGGCGAGAGAGGGAGGCGGAGAGGCGCGTGCGGCTTGATTTCGCGATCTGGAGGAAAGGGGAGCCGGTGTGCGCGTATAGGCGAGGGATATTAGGTTTAAGTTTTTATTTTAGATTATTTTGGGTGTGACTATATTCATTATAAGTGTGCCTATATCCATTAGAGGTGTGCCTCTAACATCACTCATAAATTATCATCAATGTTCTCAGCCGCATATGCCATGCGTATGTAGCCGATTATGCAGCGCACGGAACCTAATCGACTGGTCAACCTTTGACCAGATGGTCTTCCGCCTTAAATTATACTAATAAATAAGTAAATCAGAGCTATTTTAAAAATTATATTAGAAAGGGGACTGCTTTCAAAAAAGTTTGCCGTCTTATCGTGCAACCGGGCAGGCTAGTAAGTAACTAGTAAGAGGATATTATATTATTATTTTTCTATTAAAAAAATATTTAACCCGCGGCCGTTAGGCATTTCGACTACTCCGCCTCTCCGAGCTAGCTTTATTCTCTTCGTCTCTTTCCTAGCATCCAACCCAGCGCCGCCGAACTAGGAGGCTAGATCCACCGGAAACTTTATATGGCAACCACCTGCGTCGATATTATCGGAATGCCGCTGGAGAGTTTCCTTGAGTGCACGCCGGCATATCCTTCCTACAACTGGCTCGCTCCAAGAATCTCTTTCAGCTGCGAGATCGCCGGCAATGGCGCCTCAGAGAAGGATGTTGAGAAGCCTGAGACTGACATGGAAGGAACAGTGAACGATTCTCTTGATTTCGAGTTCCGGCTTGACGATCCCGTTTCGATGATGCTCCCAGCCGACAAATTTTTTTACGAGGGCAAGCTGGTTCCCCTCCAGATCGTGCCGGGGAGGGCGATCGCTGAATGCGCGTCAAACGTGCCGTGGAACTCGACGAAGGAGGTCAAATCGGGACGTGAGGTTGGGGTCGCCGGATCTGATGATCTGTGCGAGTTTTCTCCCAAGGCGCCTAGATGTTCGAGTCGGTGGAAGGAGATGCTCGGCCTGAAGAAGGCGCAGAACGCCAACCTGCCGCACCAGAAGTCCTCCATGGCAGACAGTACTAAATTCTTGAAACATTTTCTTCACAGAAAACTAAAATCCTCTCCCTACACCGATTCTTTGAGTCTTCCTCTTCTAAGAACCTCCGATTCCGAATCGGTTTCCATTTCCTCCCGGCGCTCACTCTCCTCATCCTCTTCTAGCGCAGATCAGGAGGATCTATCCCGTTCATCCCTCGATTCTGATAAGCAGAACCATGTAAAAATCCCGCAGACGCTGCCGTTCTGCAGCCCGCCTCCTGTTCGGCTGGCGAAGGTCACATGTTCCCCAATGGAGGATCATGTTGCGGCGAGGGTCGGCCGTAGTGTGGCTCGGACGGTGCCAGAGTCCGGCGAAATGCTTCCGCAGAGAGGCTCTTCAGTAGACAGCCCGCGGCTCAATGCATCTGGGAAGGTAATCTTCCAGGGACTTGAGAGGAGCTCGAGCAGTCCGAGCACCTTCAATGGCGGGCCGCGACCTCGGTCTCGCGGAATGGAACGGCCCTACTCGCCTAATCCCCGGGTAACGCCGGTCCTCAACGTTCCTATCTGCAGCCTGCGAGGATCGGCGATGTCAGTCTCCATCCTCGGCTTTGGGCAGAGATTCTCTCCACAGAGGAAGGAGAAAGAGGGCTACACCTTAATGGCGAAGAAGCTTAACAGCAGCTCCTACAATGGCTTAACTATCTAAGCAAAGCGTGGAAATAGAAGCCTAATTCTGGAGATTGATTAACTAATCTGAAAGAAAGGTTCGATTGATTAGTTTATTTGCAGTCAATTTTAAAATATTATGCATTTGTACTAATTCTGGGTTATATTTAATTTTTCTTTCAGCGCTTTATGTAAATATTGTCTTTCACTTTTTAAAAAATATCACTTATATAGGCTTTTTGGCATGTTGCACCATCAATCTTTAAAATTGTCACTTTACACCCATTACAGTTTTCTGGCACTTTGCACCCCCTAGCCGAATTCTCAAGTGTATTTTCGTCTGGGCAGCAGTAAAAATGTTTATTTTGGCACTTTGCATCTTGGATTTATATTTTTGGCTATTTGCACACCATATTTTGTCACATGTACTTGCACCAGCAAGAAAATCAGTTTTTTGCACTTTGCACATGGATTTCCACCTTTTTGGCTATTTGTACACGTAATTGTGTTAACTTGCTATTTGCCACCCATTGTCAATTTTGTTAAATTCCTATTTGCACACCAAAAGTATGATGCACAATCTGATTTTTCTAATTTCAATATCCAAAACCAGTTTCCAGCATTCTAACTTCCACCATTAGAGCAGATTTTGCATTCCAAAATTAAATATTATAAAGATACATAATTTGGAGACAAAATAGTAATCTGATTTTACAACAATCTGTTACATGAGTTCCAAATTGAATTGTTAAATGAGTACAAATTAAAAAACAAAGATACATGAATTTCAAATAGTAACATCACATCATAAATATCACAATCCGCCACAACATAAATATCCCGATTGTTGAACCCGAAAACCACGGTTCAACGAGGAGTTCAGACCAAGGGTGTAGCTTGCACTTAATTATCCTAAGTTGACTCACTAGGCCAGTCTCTCGGGACAAGGAACCTCACTCTTTACGGTGGAAAAACTAGAATAGACCCTCGAGCTGCAGCAAGAAGGTTCCGCCACACACCCGGAAGATTTTAAAGAGCTTCCCTTCCTAAGCCAAAAGCTGAGCCGGACATCTTGGAGAGTACTAGAGAGTTCCTGACCACACACCCGGAAACCACAGTGAGCAGCAAGCCAGAACCCTCTTGCCAACCAAAGCTAGCCAAAGGAGAGAGAAGCCTCCTTTTTCCTTTCTCCAAAGGTGCCCTTGAGGGTCTATTTATAGTTTTCTAAAAATGGTTCGCGGATAGTGAGATCCCGCCTTTTGGTTTTTCTAAATGCAACCCAAATTGGTCTGCCAAACAACGGGATTGCCAACAACGGGATTGCTAACAGCGGAATCTCACTGTTTGGAAAGGCTAATTGCAGGCCAGTAGGATTGACTTAGCTATAGGCGAGCCGAGGTAGTTCTTTTCAGCTCACCCAGGTGTGGCGAGTACCCCGTGGGGTGAACGACTAGCCACTCGCCCCTGATCGTCGGGCGAGTGCTGATCGCGCGGCCCAGCCTGCGTGTCTCGCCACTCGCCCCAGGCACCGAGCGAGTGCTAGCACGAAATGATCCACTCGCCAGGTCGCCCATTCACGCCTTATCTTGGTCATTCGACCACTCATCAAATACGGGATTGCACACCGATCCTCCACAAGCTTAAAGTTCACGATCACATATTCTTTCTTACCTGCATAAAAACAAGAAGTGATTAAAAAATAGTCGCATAATAAAGAAACATAAAAGAAATATAACAATCTTAATGCTTACCGGTAGTTTTCTTTTTGTAGTAGACGTTGTATCATTGGTGTTGGAGGCTTCAACACAACTTTTCTTATTATGTCCTCTCATCCCACAGTTGTAGCATGTGTATCCCATGTCTATTTACTCCATATTTTTGGCCCTCCAATTCGTCTTCCTCTTTTCTTCTAGCATAATGTGACGGTCTTCCGGGCTTCTTGTTTACATTACATCATGACACTATTGGATTCAAATTAGCCAATGACCACTCTTTATGTGATTTTATGGGGTTTAACAAGTGTTCGTATGCCTTCATAAACATATCCTTTCTATACCAATGTTCAACAAAATCTTTAACGTTTTCCCTCCGATAGAATATGCAGGACGTCGCATGCACACAAGGAATATCTGTTAGATCCCACCGCCTGCAATTACTAGGCCTGCGAGGGGTGCGGTTTGGGGACAAACCGAAACCGCACCGCAGGGGTGCGGTTTCTGGCTGGCCAAAATCGCACCGCACCGAAACCGTGCGGTGCGGTTTGGCGTCGGTTTATGCGGTGCAGTTTCGATTTTTTGACAGTTTTTCTGTTCCGTTAATAGCAGCATGCGTCTCGTGTTTTTGACACTTATTGATGGTCATTTAGCATCATATCATCAACCCTCTATATGTTCTCATTTGGGATAAATGAATGGCGAAAAGACGATAATAAATCCATCAATCATCATTGCAAATTCCATGCGCAACTATGCGCAATGACTTTAGGTTATTGTTGCGGGTCGCACACGGCTCTTCCGCGGTCCGGTCTAAATCGATCGCCTTAGCTCGGGAGTCGAGCCGGTGCGCGCAAACAGTCAATGTAGACGGCAATGGACAAGGAGACTTTTTACCGTGGAAAACCCCAAGGCGGGGTGAAAAACCACGTTGTCGGGACGGTGCCGACCGAACTTCACTATCTTCCTGGGAGGTTACAGCTTTCGGAGAAGGAGAGGGCGACAGGCCGCGCCTCTTTACAATTTTGAGCGAGAGAGATGCTCGGAGGGTGACAGGCCACCTCTCACGATGCTGAGTGACTCGGGAAAATATTCTAAGTGTTGGACCCTTCGGTTGTAGAATTGTGCTTTTGGATGATGACCGCTTTTCTGACGCTTCGAGCTTTGCCTTGTTCAGGGGTCTCGCTGCACGTTGGGAGAGCGTGTATGCTGGAGTCAAGTGCGTTCGTCGGAGGCGAACGGACAACGCTCTCTTTAGCGGAACGGACGACGCTCACTTCCGCGGAACGGACGACGCTCACTTCGGCGGAACGGTCGGAGTCCGTTAGAGGATTTTCCGGAGGCAGAGTTCCTTCAGAGAGAGAGAAATCCCATCCCCAAATGAAGACCCCTGGGGTCCTATTTATAGGATTCGGAGGTGGTTATGGTAGTTATGGTGTGCGGTTAGTGTTTTTAAATAAATAAGTAATTAAATAAATAGAAAAAGAGGATGATCGGACGGCCCATACGCGATCCTTCCATGATCGGGCGGTTTGGTAACCGCCGGGCGGCGATCTCGCCGGAGCGGCGACGCCGGCCACCGCCGGAATCCCAAAAATGGGCGGCGGTGGCGGCGGCCTTCTTCCTCGCGAGGAAGAAGGGCCGGCCGCCGCCCTCCCTCAAGGAGGGAGGGGCGGCCGGACTCCTACCTCGAAGAGGGAGGGGCGGCCGGCCCTTCCCAAGGAAGGGGCGGCCGGCCCCCTCCAAGGAAAGGGGCGGCCGGCCCCCTCCAAGGAAAGGGGCGGCCGGAGCCGGCCCCCTCAAGGAGAGAGCGGCCGGCCCCCCTCAAGGGAGGGGGCGGCCAAGGCCGGCCCCCTCAAGTTGAGGGCGGCCGGCCGGGCCGACCCCCTCCAAGGAGGGGGCGGCTATGGCCGACCCCCTCCATGGAGGGGGCGGCTGGTCCCCTCGAGGGAGGGGGCGGCCGACCCCCTCCAAGGGGACGGCCGAGGCCGGCCCCCTCAAAGAGGGGGCGGCCGGCCCCCTCGAAGGAGGGGTGGCCATGGCCGACGCCCTCCAAGGAGGGGTTGGCCAAAGCCGGCCGGTCCCCTTGAGGGAGGGGCGGCGCCCGGTGGCCGGCGGCCGGCCTCCCTCTCGAGAGAGAGGGGGCGGCGGTTAGCCCGGATTGGGCTTGGCGGTTATGCCGAGTGGCGGTTGCGCCGAGTGACGGTTGCGCCGAGTGGCGGTTGCGCCGAGTGGGCGGTTACGCCGAGTGGCGGTTACGCCGAATGGGCGGTTACGCCGAGTGGGCGGTTACGCCGAGTAGCGGTTACGCCGTTTGCCTGCCACGTAGGAAAGAGAAGTTTGTCCGGTCAAAGATTTGACCGGTCATGGAGGGAGTGGGGTTAGTGGAGCTTTGAGAAACCGTCCACTAACTGCCGGTCCGGTCCAAAATATGCGGACGTATCAGTTATTAATCTATGTGAAAAATAAATAAATTATAACATATGAAAAAAATAATCATCAATATATCTGCCACTATGCACCTATAACCAGCAGTCCAACACTCCTCGGCCTGCAATTAAGAATCAATCTGGATGAGAATAACCCTCGTTAACTCCTACCAAACCATTTACAATAAATTTGGATCACTCCTACCAATAAGTCTAGAAATACACAAACTTATAAGTCTAGGACACATGAATGAATCATTAATCTATCATATGGACATTCACAATAATATGATAGAAAAATTGGAAAATCCATAACCTTGGGTCCTTACTTCTTGGGCCCTTTGCGGGAAGAAAAAGTGAATGAACACAATCAACCAGCAGTCTAACACAATCATTTAATCTAAAGCAAACATAAACCCCCAAGAAAATACATTGTTAAGAATATCCAACGGCCACGATTGTCCGATGGATATTTTAATATAACTCCCAAAATACAGATCCAAGAAAATAAAATAAAATACATAAAACTGTGAAAAATCGCGACGAACGCAATGGCGGTCTCCGATCATCCATTTGATGATCCAAAAGTTGTCGATCTCCATCAATCTATGTTCTTCATCTAATGAAATGACCTCATGGACGTAGCCCATCGTAAATCCAGTGTTTCTATGTTGTTTTGTTTATCGTTTTTGTTTGATTCCGTAACAAAACAGAATCTGATCGTCGAGAGTTGTGGCAGTTCGAGGGAAAATGCAACTATTGTTTGACCCCCCGTGGTCGGGCTAAAAAAAGACATTTTGGGGCCGAAACACTGCAGACCGGAACGTTCGCATGTCATCGGACGCGACCCCAGTACGAAAACAGAATTTTGGGGGGGAAACGTTGCTCTGAACAAGCCAAGTGCCAGCGTGTTTCCACCACTTCGTTTGGCGCTGCCAATGATCAACTCACCGCTCTCCCAAACAGAGTCTAATAGATAAGGCATAGATTGAATAAATTGATGGGCATTTGGATGGATGCTACTCACTGTGTGCAGTCATTGTAGCATTTCTGAGCTTGTTTGAAATCATGCGCATAGAGATAGACTATAATTGCACTGAGATATGCCTGCAAGAATAGAAGCCATTGATATCATTGAGACAGATATTTGAGAATTTAAAGTAAGGAAAAATTGCATGATCAAAACCAATGAATAAACTGAAAATCACTATAATTATAATTCTAGAAAGGTCGGGGATATAGGGACCTTAACCAGCATAATGCTTTCCTTTGAGATGAATATAAATGGGAACTTGAAAAAGAACAAATAATTCCACATACAAAGCCCTAAATGCACTTTTTATGTAACGCCCTAATCTACAGTGGGTGCGCTACACATTTGCAGATCAGTGAGTTAAATATGTAGATCGGGTGCGCTACATGTCTGCAGACATGTGGGTCCGATAAAAGCGATCGTGACAAGAACACTTTTCAAATGAGCCTTTTTATTAATTATGAAGAGAATGTAATGAATAGATAAATATGTAATAGATTGAAAAAAAATGAGCACTAGCAAAGAGCCATCGAAAAATCATTCATTTCTTCAACCGGACCTTCATCAGCTTACCCCTGAAGAAGACACCGAAAGAATGTCAATGGAGTTTTATTCGATATATATGAATGAACTTTTTCGAAACTAAAATTTTCTCTTCTACTAATATATATTAAGGCACAATAACAATACAATTCTTAACAAGTTAAAGAGCATCATTTCAAAATGGGGCACTTAAATTTTGATTATATATATATAATTAAAATTTAAGAATCGTATTGTCAATGTGCCTTAATATATGTCTAAATATCTAGAGCAAACATAAACCATAAGTGAAAATATAGTTTATAATCCAAGTTGTTCAAGGAAAAATCACAAGAAAATTTGTTTGAATTGCATGAATGAGCGATTTGCAGGATATAAAGATTTAAGATACGGTGGTATAGAAAGAACCTAGAATGACAAACTCTTCTAAACTACAATAATCAGGGCTTAGCAAAAAATAGATGCTCACCTTGCATTGACTGTTTACAGCATTACATTTATCAGCAGCTGCACCCCATCGTAAAAGAAAAATCGCAGCATCCATGTACCTAAAACAAAACAGCTCATACATAAATTTCTTCGTGAAATACAAAATCTGTCACAAAACATGAAATTTCTTATGCATAAGTTAACACACGATAGCAATATAGCACATCAAACTAGCATTTTCGACCCATGATCACTGACTGATAAAATATAATCATCTCTGGTATATATCTCAGCACCATTACAGAAAATGACAGAAAATATAGTTTTTGCATTTGAGTAAATCAGCGGAGTTTTCTCTCGTTTTGTATTCAATAACATATCATTCCATAAAAGGCCCTTAATGCATTTACAGGAAAAGCCTTAATGCATTTACAGGAAAAGCCTTGATGCATTTACAGGAAAAGCCTTGATGCATTTACAGGAAAAGCCTTAATGCATTTACAGGAAAAGTGATGCAGGACGGCGCGTAGAGTTTGCGCGTCTGTCGGCTATTTTTTGGAAACCCTAAATGCATGCAATTGAAAATTGAAATTTGAGCGAGCGTGCACGAATTTTAAGAAATTAGGCAACTATGTTTTATAAAGCACAAAATTACTATTTTGTTTTACTAATTGAAATTTCTTGAAATATGGTTCAATTATAAATCCGGAGAAGAAAGTTCGCAACTTTCATTCCGTTCCCCTTGTTATAGCAAACGGAAATCGTGAACTCCAAATACGGTTCCGTTTGGAGTTTTCGACGTAGCGTTCGCTGACAAAATAAGAGCGAAAACCCAACAATGAGTCTAATATCCTAAAGAGAAAAGTTAGATGCACACAAAGGAGGAGGAAGAAACAAGTTACCCACGGAAAGAGACGTCTTTCCGCAACCGAAGTCGACGGCGATCCCGCGAGGAATTCCTCGTCACCTTCGATCTCCCGCTCCAAGGTCGGCCGCTATTGCACACGGGCACCAAGGAAGCGAATCGCTCACTCTCACACTCAAGAGTGGTTCCACGGATTCTCACTCGCTCAAGAGAAAGCAAGCCACAAACTAAACTACCTAAATTCACTATTTTTGCTCCAAGGTCGGCCGCTATCGCACACGGGCACCAAGGAGGAGTGTTGCACACTCTCACACGCAAAGTGGTTCCACGAAATCTCAATCACTCGGGTGGTTCCACGAAATCTCTAAGAGAGAACCTAAATCACACCTAATCTAACTCACAGCAAACAACAATGGTACAACTTCAAGCTCTTCACTTACAAGTTTCTCATTGCATCAAACTCAAATGAAAAGTAACATTAATGTCACTGTTCATCATCTTCTAAACTAATTTACCACTAAACTCCTACAAGAAATCCCATGGCAGCTCTCCAATGGTAGCAACAACAAACTTCACTTTTTTTTAACTTAAATATGCATCCTCATCCTCATCTACTGTAACAAATGGAGCAACACACAGCAGCATCAACATAATTAATCCCTATCTACTGTTCATCGTCTTCCCAGACGGTAACACAAACTCTCCAGCAGCTGTATTCAACATCCTTCATCCTCATTCACCATCATTTTCGTCAATCTTCTTCGCCATCACCAGTCCTTCATCAATCACCCCTTATATAGGGTTTCGAAATAGAAAAGAAAGGAGTTCTGGAACCGTCGAAAGCTTCAAGGAGCGGCCATGGCGGAACGAACGTGGACTTGGATCTGCAACCGTCGGGAGTGGCTTCGTGGCAGCGGAATGGAGGTTGGAGGCCGCTGGACGTGCGGGCGGCAGGTTCGTGGGAGTCTGAGATCATGCGGAGCTCACGTGAAGAAGCCCTAGCCGACCAATCCGGAGCAAGCTCGATCGGGGAAGATGAACAGCGGCAGACCTTTGCGCTAATCCTGAACCGGGAGAGAGGAACAGAGGCAGCTGAACCGGCCCCTTCTTACGCAAACAAATGTATATATATATATATATTTTAACCGTATGTATATATATAAGATTTTAAATATATATTTATATATATTATAAGATTATATATATAAATACAACTAAAATACATGGAGATAAATGAACAAACAAAATGCAAGACCCCGATTCGTTAGAGGTCCGGACGGGTGCGATGTCGGGCATTTTTTGACGACCTAAATTGGGTCGGTCTCCACCAACTCTCCCCCTCTTGAAATCACTCATCTCTGGTGAGTGCTCCGATCGGTAGTGATGTAGAAGATCAACATCCATACACTGTAACTGCTCGACCAAGACCCAGCTGGTCTCGATCTGGTCTGCCCTGTCAATGAACCAAATATCACTGAAAGACCACCATCAGTAGTGGCCAATGTCGCGGAAGTCTGTCAGTAGCTCTGAAAACTGAAAGAATCTCCTGGTGTCTCAAGCTCAACCTGAAAACTGTCAGTGGAAATAGGAGGAACTGCAAAGAACGTGTCAGAAGAAAAATGAATCTTGGTATGTCCTGAATGTGGCTCCTCACTCTCACTCACCAACCCAGAGGAAACAAATGGAGGAGAAGGCAATGGAAGAATCTAAAGACTCATGCGGAAATTCGTGGAATAAAGTCAGATAGGCTACGTTAAAAACCGGATTTGCTCCCCAAACGGAAGGCATCTCAAGTTCATACGCATTTTGCCCAATCCTATTCACCACGCTAAAGGGTCTAGCTCTACGGTCAGCTAACTTCTTTACGGTACCCGAAGATAACTGTTCCGGATTTAGCCGAACCATCACCAAGTCATCCATTTTAAAACAAGTAGCTTTTTCATGCTTTCTAGATTGAGTTGCATATAAGTCATAAATATCGTACAATTTTTCGCTCAAAATATTTTATATGCAAATCATGCAAATGCAAAGATGAACTACCAACACGACAGACTCCACAAACTGATGGTTTCAGATACTAGAGACAACTCCTGAAAGAAGCACATGATCAGGAGGCTCAGGGGGTGGATCATAAAAGAATTCATCGCGGGGGCGATGAACACTCAAGTGCAATGCAGAGACATCAGTGATAAGATTTATCAACAGTGTGCGCGAACTGTCTCTACAAGTGCGGGTGATAAGATATAACATCAGCGATGCAGTGAGTGCACCCTCAAGCTCGACGGTGCAACTAAGGATAGATACATCCCAAATGTGTGGTGAACCCAAAGGTGGATCATCTGGGGGTTCACCGGGAGGGGTGTAATAAAATTCGTCGCAAATACGACAAGTACAGACGTTGACTCCTAATACATAGGAAGTGCTCTCATATAAACGATAACTCTCGTGCAGTGTGACATCAGTGGCAAATATAATAAAGTCAGGTGAGGCATCAGGGGGCTCACCGGGTGGGACATAATAAAACTCATCGTGAATACGATGATCAACAAGTGGTGTGTCCCATAACTCAATTAAACTGCTAGTAGCCAGATGGCTACAATCAAGCCCTACTATATGGATGTCACGCTCATAATCATCTCTCTGGAGCACTGTCGACATCAAGGGAGCTAAGGAAAACGGTATCCAAGTTTTAAAATATATAGGTGCGTCGCTCACATGAATCTCATCTACACGTGGTCGAGGTGGCTCATCTGGAGGCTCAATAGGAGGGTCATCAAAGAACCCATCAGTGGAGTGATGGTCCTCCAGAAGCGAACCCTCAGAAGGGGTCATGCTCACAGATAGGGTAGGAGTGGCTACCTCGAGATTACAACTACGCTCGAGATCACTACTAAGCTTTGTAAAGCGACTCGATGTGTCATCGGGTGAAGTGATGTGACTCGATGCGCCATCGGGTGAAGTGTGCAAAGAATCTACACTCAATAGTGAGCTAGTAGATATAGACTCAAGGGTATGCTCACTAGGTGGAGTAGACTCACGTGGGGATCGACTCCACACATCCTGCACTAAAATATCAGATCGAGTAAGTGACAGAGAAGGCGAGGTTTCCCTGTTTTGGGAAATAGGGTGCTCTTCCTGTCCCTTAACGACCTTCGTCAAGTTCTTTTTCGCACTAGGAGGATCACTAAGTGTGGTAACTGGACGAGAGTGTCCTACATAGGATACTCGAGAGTCATCGCGACGATCATCCATAACATAATCATGTGCTCGAGGTTGGACGTGAGTCCTACGATCGTAAGGTGGTGGATGCGCATATACGGACTCAGACTCCTCATACAGTGGAGACGTGTAGTATCGATGATAGGAGTGGTAAGGAACTCTAGGAGAGTGGGTGTAAGTGGACTCGTGATCCTCAAATAAAGGATTTCTCCTAAGTGTGGGTCTTTCGGAGTAGTGGTGTGGGGATTCGTGATAGGGTTCAACGAAATACCCATCTCCAATTGGAGGTGGAACTGGCGCTCGGGGAGAATCCTCTAGACTACTCAACCTAACACTGAGGTTCCTGAACCCCTTTCGCACATAATGCATACTCTCAGTTATCTCTGTCATTTGGTGGACAAAAGATAAAAACCACGGGGTGGTTCACTCTCGTTGTCTCCACGACTCGGTTGACTATATCAACTCGACTCATCTTCGAAGTACCAAATATGCAAGTGTATGAAATGCTTAAAAACAAAAAAAAATCTCTTTTTTTTTAAAATAAAATTAGCAAATGCTATGCGGGGTTCCTAATCTACGCAGCGCGGATCTCGAAATTTAGAAAATTTCGGAACCTCGCTTTGATACCAAATTGATGCAGGACGGCACGTAGGGTTTGCGCGCATGTCGGCTATTTCTAAGAAACCCTAAATGCATGCAATTGAAAATTGAAATTTGAGCGAGCGTGCACGAATTTTAAGAAATTAGGCAACTATGTTTTATAAAGCACAAAATTACTATTTTGTTTTGCTAATTGAAATTTCTTGAAATATGGTTCAATTCTAAATCCGGGGAAGGAAGTTCGCAACTTTCATTCCGTTCCCCTTGTTATAGCAAACGGAAATCGTGAACTCCAAATACGTTTCCGTTTGGATTTTTCGACGTAGCGTTCGCTGACAAAATCCGAGCGAAAACCCAACAATAAGTCTAATATCCTAAAGAGAAAAGTTAGATGCACACAAAGGAGGAGGAAGAAACAAGTTACCCACGGAAAGAGGCGTCTTTCCGCAACCGAAGTCGACGGCGATCCCGCGAGGAATTCCTCGTCACCTTCGATCTCCCGCTCCAAGGTCGGCCGCTATTGCACATGGGCACCAAGGAAGCGAATCGCTCACTCTCACACTCAAGAGTGGTTCCACGGATTCTCACTCGCTCAAGAGAAAGCAAGCCGTAAACTAAACTACCTAAATTCACTATTTTTGCTCCAAGGTCGTCCGCTATCGCACACGGGCACCAAGGAGGAGTTTTGCACACTCTCACACGCAAAGTGGTTCCACGAAATCTCAATCACTCGGGTGGTTCCACGAAATCTCTAAGAGAGAACCTAAATCACACCTAATCTAACTCACAGCAAACAGCACTGGTACAACTTCAAGCTCTTCACTTACAAGTTTCTCATGGCATCAAACTCAAATGAACAGTAACATTAATGTCACTGTTCATCATCTTCTAAACTAATTCACCACTAAACTCCTACAAGAAATCCCATGGCAGCTCTCCAATGGTAGCAACAACAAACTTCACTTTTTTTAAACTTAAATATGCATCCTCATCCTCATCTACTGTAACAAATGGAGCAACACACAGCAGCATCAACGTAATTAATCCCTATCTACTGTTCATCGTCTTCCCAGACGGTAAGACAAACTCTCCAGCAGCTGTATTCAACATCCTTCATCCTCATTCACCATCATTTTCGTCAATCTTCTTCGCCATCACCAGTCCTTCATCAATCACCCCTTATATAGGGTTTCGAAATAGAAAAGAAAGGAGTTCTGGAACCGTCGAAAGCTTCAAGAAGCGGCCATGGCGGAACGAACGTGGACTTGAATCTGCAACCGTCGGGAGTGGCTTCGTGGCAGCGGAATGGAGGTTGGAGGCCGCTGGACGTGCGGGCGGCAGGTTCGTGGGAGTCTGAGATCGTGCGGAGCTCACGTGAAGAAGCCCTAGCCGACCAATCCGGAGCAAGCTCGATCGGGGAAGATGAACAGCGGCAGACCTTTGCGCTAATCCTGAACCGGGAGAGAGGAACAGAGGCAGCTGAACTGGCCCCTTCTTACACAAACAAATGTATATATATATATATATTTTAACAGTATGTATATATATAAGATTTTAAATATATATTTATATATATTATAAGATTATATATATAAATACAACTAAAATACATGGAGATAAATGAACAAACAAAATGCAAGACCCCGATTCGTTAGAGGTCCGGACGGGTGCGATGTCGGGCATTTTTTGACGACCTAAATTGGGTCGGTCTCCACCAAAAAGCCTTAATGCATTTACAGGAAAAGCCTTGATGCATTTACAGGAAAAGCCTTAATGCATTTACAGGAAAAGCCTTAATGCATTTACAGGAAAAGACTTAATGCATTTACAGGAAAACAAAGCAGGTAGAACCATGAACTTAACAAAGCTGCTCTTATAGTGAAAACTGGAAGTATGATAAATTGATGTGTGCATGCATGTCAACTCGCCATGGATGCGCACAGAGGAGCGACTCAAGAGATATCTAAATGTACTAGGCCCGAGAACATAGGAGCTTACTTATAAATTTGCCTCCTATTCCATTTTCCGTCTTTTTCTTTTTGAGTCTATACAGAGGTCTTGTATTGACAAACTCTTAATACTAAGTTCACCCAAAGAAATAGAATGGAGCACTTGTGCTTGTGCGAAAGGCTTGCCTCTAGAGTGTGTATGACATTCTCCTCCACAGTGATTCTCTGCTCTGTCAATTGGTCTGACTTTACTAAACCTACAGCCACAACAGCTTCCCACTGCTCGCGCACAACGCGATCCTCAGTCAATCGACTCATACAACCACTTGACTGTGCAAATGTCGTACAATTCTTGTTGAATGACTCTCACGACCTCTGCATCTCGACAATTGCACCATCCCGACATCTCTGTTCTCGTGCCCCCTCTCCGAAGGACGTTCCAACGACGAATACAGGAGATATCGTCCTCGCACGTTGCCATCGGCAACATGTATTGTGTTGAGACATTTCTGTCTAATCTCCAAGTCGTTGTGCTAGAGATTCATGCACTTCTCATAAGTCGCACGACTCCACCACCGACGACGCATGTGACACTAGATTTGCCCCGTTAGCATGTCGTCTTCCAAAAGTATCATAGAGCCCGCCACATTACTACAGTCCACCTTCGGCCCCAATCCAAGTGACCTTTGTCATGTCACCATCTCTATCATGTAGACATTATCAGTATTACAAAATTCTTGAAGACAGGATCAGTATGTGTAAGCGGTATCTAAATTTCTAATTTATCCAGATTATGTATTTAATGGTTCACTTCAGCAGGCAGGGAATTATCTACTTTTAACACGATAAATCCATCAAATATGAAGTATGGATATTAACTTTTCAACAGGATTACAAATTTTAAATATGCACATATATATTTATACACATCCACTCACTAATGTAGATAAGTGATGGGGATCGTCATCAGACTACGGGTCGCCAGTCGGCGGGGCCCACTTTTGTATATTCGTGCAGGAGGCGATGATCGGATCGGCGATCCGAGACCGCGAGCGCGTCCGGCTCGTCGCGCTATTATTTTTATGTATTTTATTTTTATTTTTTGGACTTGTTTTTAGTATTTTAGGGCCTCGGGCGTAACGGCCAATCATAGCCGTACATGCCCGGTGCCCAACCGCCCCTTCTTGTTATAAATAGGGGCAGGTGATGCAGTTTATGATCATTGTGTATTTTGTGAGAGATTCCAGAATCCGCAGTCAATTCGTGGTGCGCCGCCGCGAAACCCGGGGTGCGACGTCCCGGTCTTTGATAACTTCCCAAAAGAAGTTATCTTGGCGTCACATTCTCATTATTTTTTTGTCATAATTCATACAATATTGATTAAAATGTCACAAAATGATAAATATTTAAATTTGCAATTAAGTTTGAGATAATTCTCATTTTATGTGTTTTTATGTTAGGAAAGGAGAATACGTTCATTAATCATGGGAGTTAAAGTTATCATCATGGCTAAGAAGAGGATTCAAGAAGGTTTCAATTTGCCAAAAGAAGAATTTTTGAGGAAAAATCACGAAATAAAATTTGTCGCAACAAATTCTGACATTTGTTGCAACAAAACCGGCAGTTACAGATTTTCAGCAATTCGAAAATATTCAAATTTGGGCTGTTACATTCGTATTGAGGAGCATTTATTCAGCAATTATGACCAGCAATCAAGGCACGCCAGGGTGGAAAGCTATTATATATTCCCCTCCATGATGGAAGGAGAGCACACACGAATTTGAGGAGGAAATTAAGGGTGGATTTCGGCCATTGGAGAGAGAAGGAGGAAGTAACCTTCCATTTGCAGGAAATTTAGGGAGAAATTCCGAAATTCCTTCAATATGTGTTGTAAGATCTTTCTT
Organism: Dactylorhiza incarnata; assembly: GCA_033032865.1. Classification (NCBI taxonomy): domain Eukaryota; kingdom Viridiplantae; phylum Streptophyta; class Magnoliopsida; order Asparagales; family Orchidaceae; genus Dactylorhiza; species Dactylorhiza incarnata. Next base: position 6,208,006 of record JAWHQI010000053.1, read on the forward strand.
ATTTTGGATTTCTTTTTCTCTATTATGAACTAAATCTCTCAAGTCTTGTATGATGAGAGTATGGCAATTTTTGTGATGAATAATTACTTGTAATCTTGTTGTTGTTGTTTGAATTATTTTATTCGGGTTATGATTTCATTCTTGAAACTCTAGATTTATGGATTTTATTCTTTTTGCGTGTCGAGAATCGAGAGATGAGATACGGTTTTGAGTAAAATTCTACTTTCTACATCACGAGAATCGAGAGAAGAGTGGTGTAAATCTTTAATCTGAGTTTCCTTTATTTCACTAACACTTCGAGAATCGAGAGAGGAGAAGTGTGAGTTTCATAACTCTAATTTAGATGAAAAGTGAGAAAGAGATTTCCTCTTTTCGCTAAGTGACTCGCTAAGTGACTACGGTTGCCGCTTCGCACAATATTTCTCAATTCAATTAAGTTAGAGATAACTAGGGGAATTGAAATATTGAGATTTCCAACATCGAGAGATTAGGATTTCTCCGTTTAAAATTGTTACAAGATAATTCGTAGAACATTCACATAAGATAAATCATAAAAGTTCATCATATTAATTGTCAGAAATCAAAATACAAGACTGCTTTCCTCAACTGATTTTAAAATAAAAAGTATTTTTATTTTTATTAAAAGTAATTCAGCTTTTCAAATTTTTATTTTAATATTGTTTAATTTTCTAAAAATCTCATTGTGATTCGCTTGAATTTAAAGAAACGGATTAACTAGTACTTGCAAGCGCTAATTTTATCACCTCTCCGAGGGAACGATCTCACTCACTCTTTATTACTTGATCGGCACGTATACTTGCGTTTATAGCTCTATTTTGCGCGCATCAGTCTTCCTATTCATTTTCTCGTTTTTATTTTAGTTATCTTCTATTTTTGGCCGATCAGTTACTATTCTTCCCCCTATCCACGATCTCCTCATCCACGAAGGAGGAAACCGCCATTTCCCCGTACATCTCCTTCATCCTCGACGAAATCGGAAGCCTGACGACGACTCCTATCCGCTCGATCCGTCATCATCTTCGTCCCTGCCAGGAACACTGCCGCCGGATTCCACTTCCACCGCACGGAAGCCTCACGCCAAATTACTGTTCGTCTTCTCCCAGCGACCCAAAGCCGCACGCCCTGTTCACTCCTCTCCTCCTGTAATCGCAAGTCCCGTAGAGCAGCCCTCCACAGACCGATATCACTCCCGTTTTCTCCTTGCTTCCGGCTCACCAAATCCTCCAACAGCTGGTAAGCCCTCCCCTCATTCCTCACGGATTTCTCCATTGACACCCAACCCTAGCCCAGTTACGCCAGCCTCCTCCACCCAGCCCGTAACTCCAGCCCTCCATTATCATTGCCGCAAGCTTTCCAGTCAAATTCCCTTCCGTTCCTGCATTCTGCCGCAAATCCAGACCTTTAAATATCAAGCAGTAACCCTACAACAAGCTGCAAACAACATTCCATCCTCATTTAAAGTGCACGCCCACTTCCGTTTCGCTTCCTACAGGGGGCATTCTCCACAAAAACCTGAGTTTTTCCGGAGATTTTTTTGATCCCCCTCCTGTTCCAGGAACCATGATGGAAGATGATTCCATGTTTGAATCATTCATTCCTATCACCCAAAGAATCATCTCCTCTTTTCTTCGCGAAATGGTTTCTAGTAATTCTTCGCAACTCAACGCCACTGCCGCTACTGGATCGTGTTGTTTGTGAGTATCTTTGTATTGTGTTAATTTTTGCATTAAATATTGGAAGATATCACATGTTTGTTGGGATTTGTATTTGCTAGTTTTTGTTCCATTTCTTTTACTCTATAATACTTATTCGTGAAATTTGTGGTGAATAGCATTTTGTGCGAATGTTAACGTGACTTGTTTGCATGCTGGAAAATTAGTAATCATCTTAGGTTAATTTGCCTCATTTATAAAATCTTCTCTGCAACATTTTACTTCCGGATTAATAGTTTTAAAATCATTTTCATCTCATTTAGGTTGCATTTGTTTGAGTCCACCTGCATCACAATCACCAAGGGTTGCATAAGCGTCGGCACATCCCTCGTCACACGGCCTACCCTGCGTCAGATTTGGTATCAGAGCCCAGGATTGGGCCACATGCATGTTACGTAGTGGTAGGTCATACCGTCAGTCCATGTCTGACACGAACCTAACCGTCGCAAGGACCACCAACTCAAATTTAGAAATGACAACTGCGGAATTCCAACGGTTGATTGATCGATTGGATGCACAATATGATGATCTTCGCATCCGCGTCGCCGCCATTGAGGAACTACAAGAGCACTCCACTTCCCAAAGCAGGGCACCCACTCCGCCTGATATTCTCTTTGGGGAAGAACGGGATGCCCTCCCACCACAAGATGTACGTGTTAGGGATCAGCCACCACGAGAGGCCGCTTCGCTTCGAGAGCCTGCCCCACATCGTAGGCGACCCCTCAATCACGCTCGAGACCGTCAGCCTGCACCTGCTACACCACGACGTCCAGCTCCTCGTAATAGAACTCAGGACCACTTTGACTACGATCGTGATGATTATTTCGACGAATACCCTGAGCCATGCCGGGCAGCATACGCTGAGGACGATATTACCTGTCGCATACGCATAAATGCTCCCACCTTCGATGGTCAGCTCGACCCGAAGACTTTAAGCGATTGGCTTTAGGAGATGGACAACTACTTCGAGTGGTATGATATGAGTGACGAGCGTTGCGTTAGATTGCAAAAATGAAGTTGGTTGGCCCAACCAATATTTTCTGGGTCAGCCTAGAAAGGTCTCTACAGCGTGATGGATACCGTCCCTTCATCCGTTGGGAAGACATGAAACACCGACCGAAAGAAAAATACCTTCCCACCTCCTATCGGGATCAGTTGCTAGATCAGCTTTTTGCGTTGCGCCAGGGCACGCAATCTGTAGCTGAGCACATGTCTCATTTCGATGAGCTAGCAGTGAGGAGTGATCTACGAGAGGAGACTAGTGCCACCGCTTCCCGGTTTCGGACCGGATTGAGATCGGAGATACGCAGAGAGCTTATTACCCACCGGTTGGAGTCGGTAGAACAAGTTTATCAGATGGCCCTCGAGTATGAGCAGTACCTGCGACTCGCTGGTACCCGTCAGACTTCTACCAGGACTGACGAGTCCACATTTAGGAGGCCACCACAGACCTCGAGCACCCCTGCAGGACCATCTCGTGTCTCCACCGACACGAAGGGAAAGGTTGTCCCCACCGGACCTCCCACGGCCTCCAGGTCGGGGAACATGCAGTGTTATCGTTGCTCGGGTAGAGGCCACGTGGTGGCCCAGTGCCCTACGAGGAATCTGCTAGTTGAAGAAGGCGAACCCAGTGCTGATGCTGAGGAGTTCGCCGATGAGGAGTTTGTTGCCACCGTCGAGGACGGTTGGGAGAGCGATGCTGAGCGCTCCCTAGAGTTAGGTGTTATACGACGCCTCCATTATACCCCGCATGTTGATGAGGATTGGCGACGTGCGGCGATCTTTTATACCTTCTTTCCTAGCGCAGGCGGTCCCTGTAAGCTAGCCATTGATAGCGGGAGTTACGTGAATATTGTAGCCCAGCGAGCATTAGAGCGGATGCAGGTGACCCCTGAGCTTGATCCACATCCTTACCGGGCCATTTGGGTCGATAAGACGGCTATACAGGTTACCCAGAGGTGCCTAGTTCCGATCACTCTCGCTACGTTCGAGGATCGTGTTTGGTGGGATGTCATCCCCATGGATGTCGCCCATATTCTCTTAGGGAGTCCTTGGCTTTACGACCGTGATGTCACGTGTTTCGGTCGCTCGAACACGTATGTATTCTACGACAAGGGTCGTAAGATCACATTGACACCGGCCCAACTAAACGAGAAATCCCTGGGGAAGGTCATACCCTCTACTAGTACGAGCTCATCTAGGTCGTTGCACATTCTGCGTCGCAGCGAGTTTATGATAGAGAGTGTCAGCGTCGGTATCTTTTACGTGGTGACAGTCACTATGGCTTCTGAGAGCCCTACGGAGATTCCTGAGCCACCACCTGAGGTTCGGCGACTCCTGGATGACTATGATGATCTTATCCCAGATGAGCTACCTGATGAGTTACCCCCGTTGCGCGACATTCAGCATGCCATAGACTTGACACCGGGAGCTTCACTCCCGAACTTACCCCATTACCGGATGAATCCAGATGAGCATGCCGAGCTCAAGAGGCAGGTTGACGAGTTACTGAGGAAGCAATTCATTCGAGAGAGTCTGAGCCCTTGCGCAGTCCCTGCCCTTCTTACTCCGAAGAAGGACGGGAGTTGGCGAATGTGTATTGACAGTAGGGTCATTAATAAAATTACTATTAAGTATCGTTTTCCCATCCCCCGATTGGATGACTTACTTGACACGATGGCTGGTGCCCAGGTATTTTCAAAGATCGATCTTCGCAGGGGGTATCACCAGATTAGAGTTCGCGAGGGAGATGAGTGGAAAACGGCTTTCAAGACGAAAGACGGTCTATATGAGTGGTTGGTCATGCCATTTGGGTGTCCAACGCCCCCAGTACCTTTATGCGAGTCATGACTCATATCTTTCGGCCCTTCATGAGCAAATTCTTAGTCGTCTACTTTAATGATATTTTGATCTATAGCCTCTCATCTGATGACCACCTGAGCCATCTGAGGCTTGTGTTCGATACTCTCCGAAAGGAGAAGCTGTATGTGAACTTGAAAAAGTGCTCCTTCCTGACTGATTCTGTGCACTTTCTAGGGTTCATCATATCATCGTCTGGCGTGTCTGTTGACCCGGACAAGGTCCGATCTATTCGTGAGTGGCCAATCCCTTCCACTATTACTGAGGCTCGTAGTTTCCACGGATTAACCACCTTTTATAGGAGATTTGTCTGAGGATTTAGTAACATTATGGCCACCTTCACGAGCTGCCTTCGGAAGGGAGATTTTTAGTGGACGGCAGCCGCCACTCGAGCTTTTACTGAAATCAAGGAAAAATTGACGACCGCACTTGTTATGAGATTGCCCGATTTCTCTAAGGTATTTGAGGTCGCATGCGACGCATCTGGCGTTGGGATTGGCGGAGTACTAAGCCAGGAGGGTCATCCAGTTTCTTACTTTAGTGAGAAGCTGAATGAGGCCCGACAGAAGTACTCAAATTATGATCGAGAGTTTTATGCAGTGGTACAGTCTGCTGCGTTATCTTGACTCACAACGGAAATTGGGGCATAGGCATGCCAAGTGGGTTGAATATTTGCAGGACTTTCACTATGTTCTCAAACACCGCGCGGGTGTTGAGAACAAACCTGTTGACGCTCTTAGTCGACGTATCGCCCTACTCCGCACACTAAGCGCTAGCGCGACTAGTTTTGATCGTTTATCTAGTGACTACCCCACCTGCCCTGACTTTGGCGATATCTATTTGGGATTTTTGAGGGATCCTCCCGAGCCAACTGATGGATTTGATATTGTAGAGAGATACTTGTACCGCGGATTTCGTCTCTGCATCCCCAGGACGTCCTCAGGAACTTCTTCATTTGGGAATTGCGCGCTGGCAGCGCAACTGGCCATTTTGGCAGAGATAAGACCGTTGCTTTAGTTGAGGATCAGTTATATTGGCCCGCCATGAAAAGGGATGTGGCTCGTGTTGTGCGACACTGCGGCACATGTCAGACTGCGAAGGGTTCAAAACAAAATACTGGGCTCTATACTCCTCTTCCAATCCCACATCAGCCATGGGTTGACATTAGTATGGATTTTGTATTGGGTCTTCCTCGCACTCTGAGGAAGCATGATTCTATTTTCGTAGTGGTAGATCGGTTTTCGAAGATGACTCATTTTATTGTTTGCCGCAAGACCGCCGATGCGGCTCACGTAGCGGCCCTTTTTATGAGAGGCATTTTTCGATTACAGGGATTACCCAAATCCATAGTGTCTGACCGTGACGTTCGATTTCTGAGCTACTTTTGGAGAACGTTATGGCATAAGACGGGAACGACTTTGAAATTCTCTACTGCTTATCACCCACAGACTGACGGTCAGACTGAAGTTGTTAATAGGAGTTTAGGGAATCTGTTACGGTGTTAGTTGGTGATCACCCGTCGGTTTGGGATTCTGTGTTGCCCGTAGCGGAGTTCGCGTATAATAGTTCGGTCAATCGATCTACTGGCATGAGTCCATTTCATATAGTATCAGGTTATGAGCCTAGGAAGCCTATTGACCTTGCCCATGTTCCCTTAGAGTCACGTCCTAGTGAGTCTGCCGAGTCTTTCATTCATCACATACATGAACTGCATGAATTAATCCGGAAAAAAATTGCTAGCAGTAATGAATTATATAAAGCACAGGTAGATGAACACAAGCGTGAACAACATTTTTGGGTAGGGGAGCAAGTCATGATCCGACTTTGCATGGGGAGAATCCCAAAAGGAGTCGCTAAGAAGCTACAACTGAAGCGAATGAGCCCTTATAGAATTATAAGGAAAATTGGAGCAAATGCCTATGAGGTCGATCTCCCAGCAGATATGGGTATTCATCCCGTATTTAATACTGAAGATTTGACACCGTACTTTGAGCCTCTCGAGCATATGGATCCATACCTTGGTCCACTTCCTACATCCTCCCCGTCACAGCCTGACTCTTCTCCTGACCACCTTGGACAAACACCTACGGACTTGCCCGCGCCACCTATAATTCCACCGGTTCTTCTGGATCCACCAGCACGAGAGTTGAGAGTTGAGCGCATTACTGTTATTGCGGCGCATTAGTGCATTCCCACTGTGGACGACCCTTCATGCCACTACCTGGTACACTGGAGCGGACGCCCCATTTGTGATGATACTTGGATGTCCGCAGCGGAGCTTGATAGACTTGCCCCCGATCTTCGAGGTCAGTATGATCATCTTCATTCATCGGAGATGAATGCTTTTCAGTCGGGGGGAGTTGATGGGGATCGTCATCAGACTACGGGTCGCCAGTCGACGGGGCCCACTTTTGTATATTCGCGTAGGAGGCGATGATCGGATTGGCGATCCGAGACCGCGAGCGCGTCCGGCTCGTCGCGCTATTATTTTTATGTATTTTATTTTTATTTTTTGGACTTGTTTTTAGTATTTTAGGGCCTCCGGCGTAACGGTCAATCATAGTCATACGCGCCCGGTGCCCAACCGCCCCTTCTTGTTATAAATAGGGGCGGGTGCTGCAGTTTATGATCATTGTGTATTTTGTGAGAGATTCAAGAATCCATAGTCAATTCGTGGTGCGACGCTGCGAAACCCGGGGTGCGACGTCCCGGTCTTCCTATTCATTTTCTCGTTTTTATTTCAGTTATCTTCTAATTTTGGCCGAGCATTTACTGTTCTTCCCCCTATCCACGATCTCCTCATCCACGAAGGACGAAACCGCCATTTTACTGTACATCTCCTTCATCCTCAACGAAATCGGAAGCCTGACGACGACTCCTATCCGCTCGATCCGTCATCATCTTCGTCCCTGCCAGAAACACTGCCGCCGGATTCCACTTCCACCGCACGGAAGCCTCACGCCAAATTACTGTTCGTCTTCTCCCAGCGACCCAAAGCCGCACGCCCTGTTCATCTCCTTCTCTCCTCCTGTAATCGCAAGTCCCGTAGAGCAACTGGTGGAGACCAGCCTAGATCAGGTCGACGCAAAAGTGTCCGACGCCGCACCCGTCCAGACCTCTACCGGCCCTGAAATATTGCATTTAAATTTTGTTATTTTGCAATTTATTTTAGTTTGCATTTTATTTTGCACGCCTGCGTGCGCAGCCGCATATTTGGAGCTTTTATTGTATTCCCCAATATATATATATATATATATATATATATATAATTACACACATATATATATACACTACTCCCTGTTAAAACAAAAACAAAACCTACAGGCTACAGCCGGTTCAGCCTCCCAGCGTATTCCCGTCCCGACTCAGCGTATTCCCATCCCGAAGCGGGAATTTCTGTCGTGGCAGCTCGCGATAAGAGTCCCAGCGCACGTCCCCGTCTTTGGCGCTCTCCAGAAGCTCCCGCACCCACGTCAAGCCCCGACCTCCACTCCGACGGTTGTCAAACCCTCCATGCGGCTTCATCCACGAACCCTCCGACGGTTGCCGTTGTCAGTTTCTTTCCCTGTTTACAAAAACGAAACAGAAGGAGGAGATCAGGGAGGGAAGAAAAGAAGAAAGATGCTTGTGCGAGGTATTCTGGAGATCACCCGTTACTTCCTATTTCCGTCAGGAGTTGAATCGATTTCTCCTCCTCTCATTTCGTTTCCTGTATTAGAATTGGTTTGTTTAGAATTGTTTGGCATCCTGTTGAAGTGCTGTAAGAGTCTTGGTGTTTTAATTTTGCTGCGTGCTTCCACCTCCCGTAAGAGATAATGAACAGTGAATGCATGATTGGTTGATCCATGTTGAAACAATGAATAGTATCATCAAGTTACTGTTGACTCCTTTCTTTTCCTATGAAACTTGTATTGGTGTTGTTGTTGGTTAGAGAGTATTGCTGCCGTGAAATTTATCTCAAGTGCTTCGAGATTTCGTGGAACCACTTGTGAGAACAAGAGTGAACTTTCTCTTGTGCATGGAGATTTCGTGGAGCCACTCTTGTGTGGGAGAGTGAGTGAATTTAGGTTGTTTAGTTTGTGGCCTCCTTACACTAGTGAGTGTTTGAGATTCCGTGGACCCAAAGCCAAATTACTGTTCGTCTTCTCCCAGCGACCCAAAGCCGCACGCCCTGTTCACTCCTCTCCTCCTGTAATCGCAAGTCCCGTAGAGCAGCCCTCCACAGACCGATATCACTCCCGTTTTCTCCTTGCTTCCGGCTCACCAAATCCTCCAACAGCTAGTAAGCCCTCCCCTCATTCCTCACGGATTTCTCCATTGACACCCAACCCTAGCCCAGTTACGCCAGCCTCCTCCACCCAGCCCGTAACTCCAGCCCTCCATTATCATTGTCGCAAGCTTTCCAGTCAAATTCCCTTCCGTTCCTGCATTCTGCCGCAAATCCAGACCTTTAAATATCCAGCAGTAACCCTACAGCAAGCTGCAAACAACATTCCACCTCATTTCCAGCAACTCAACGCCACTGTCGCTACTGGATCGTGTTGTTTGTGAGTATCTTTGTATTGTGTTAATTTTTGCATTAAATATTGAAAGACATCACATGTTTGTTGGGAATTGTATTTGTTAGTGTTTTGTTCCATTTCTTGTACTCTATAATACTTATTCGTGAAATTTGTGGTAAATAGCATTTTGTGCGAATGTTAACGTGACTTGTTTGCGTGCTGGAAAATTAGTAATCATCTTGGGTTAATTTGTCTCGTTTATAAAATCATCTCTGCAACATTTTACTTCCGGATTAATAGTTTTAAAATCATTTTCATCTCATTTAGTTTGCATTTGTTTGAGTCCACCTGCATCACAATCACCAAAGGTTGCATAAGCGTCGGCACATCTCTCGTCACACAGCCTACCCTGCGTCAATAAGCCTAGGCTCATAAACATCAAACAAGCACACAAATTCAAGTCACAACAATACAAACACAAACATGTATGAAAGAAGGTGCACAATCAAGCACAAGTACACAGGCTTAAAAATATCCCTTCACGCTTAAGACACATTAACATGGATTTTTGTTCTTCGGTAGAAACGAACTTTATTAAAAATTAAATAGCTCTCTCATACAAGTGCCCTGCACAGTCGTAGTTAATTGAAATTCAAATGTGCATATTAGCAAAAGCAGGAATTTGATGCTCCAGCAAATCAACTAATAGTAGATATTAGTTTCAAAAAAAGTTATCTTTATATATCTGAGGAATAATCTATAAGAGAATAGCTTACTTCTCGAGTTTAATGTAAATGCTTGTGGCAGAACGATAGAGATCAAAAGCCATCTGTTCTTTTCCATCCTCTTCCAAAATCCCGCAGGCATCATTGTACATGCGAATAGCTTCATCAGGTTGAGCGTCTTCTAAAGCACTTCAATAAAAAAAACAAAAATTAAATTGAAACCTCACTGAATAGGTTGACAAAGATGCTTAATTTTCCTGAAATATTCATTCACATACCTGGCACCCTTCGCAAGAGAATCTGAAGCAGGCTGGGATCTTCCACATTCCATGTACAACTCTGACGCCTTCCTATAAAAGTCAGAAACCTCATTCCAACGGTGGAGATCCTTGGCCAAAGCAGCAGCAGATTCCATATGTTTGGCGGCATCCCAAGGCCCATAAAAGCTCGTCAAGGACAAATGCATAAACGAAAAAATAAAATTGGCATATGGTGTTGGCATTTTCTTGCAAGTTACATAAAATCATAAAGGGGATACGATGATATCATTTCTTGGCCTTTTGAAGCCATTTCAAATGCTTCCTTTGCCTTCTCATTGTTTTTCCTCATCCTGTAACCAATAGCTTAAGCAAAACGAAATGAAAAATTAAAGTTTGGATGTCAGCTCACTAACAGAAGCACTATCCTTGACAATACCAACCAGCCTGTTCAAATAATCCTGTAGCTGCTTTCCAGTCAGTAGACCATCTTGTAAAACTAAGTTTAGTTCTGCAAGACCCAAAGAAAGTACAATAAAAAAAATTATGTATAAATAAACTGTATCCCCTGTGGATAGTTTGATAGCATTTTGTTTTATTAAGTTTTACAAATTAATCATCTATTTGTGAGTAATTTGTTGTGTGCTCGCCGGAGTGGTGGCCGGAGGCGGAGAGGATACTTAGGAGCCGGAACCACGGCTGCCTAGGCGGGGCTTGCTCGGGAGGAGAGAGCTACCAAAATCTCTTACTCAAGACAAAGAATGAGAAAATAAGTTCTTGATATCATTACAAGACCCAAGGGTCCTTTAAATAGAGGATGCAATTACATAAAAGTAATTAAGGATACATCATAGTAAAACCTAATGAAACCTATGGCATGAACTACAACATAAAAGACAATAAAACATAATAATGACGCATCAAAATAACTAAAGACGCATCAAAATAACTGGGCATGTATCCCATAACATCTCTCCCGCCATGCAAAAAGAGCTTGACCTCAAGCTCAAGATAGATCGGCGATGGTGCCCACTTCACCCGACCTCTTCGTCGTCAGAGTCCTCCACGTGCAGATAAAAAAGTCTTTTGCACCGATGACCGCGAGTTAACTGCTTGTCGCAGTTAAAACATAGCCCCTGCGCGCGCCGGTTAGACATTTCTATACGAGACAGACAACGGATCTGCGAGGTTTAGGTGCACTCGACACATTACTCCAAAGTCCCTGTGGTGGTGGGGATGTAGCCTGTAGGCCTCCTGCGCCAACTGAAATCGACGGTCGCACAATCTGGGCAAGCTCATAGCAGTCACCAAGTCCCGGGGGAGCCTCAAATTTGACATTCAAACGCAGTCGATCGTGTAGCCCGGCGGTAAAGATGGTGACCTGCATCTCAAGGGGAATCGTCACGTGCGCCAGAAAAATCTAAAATTGTTCTAGATAGCCATCAATCGGCTCTGTATGACGTACGTCCTGAGGGCCCCCAGGGAATTGCTGCGAATTGGGGGGCCAAAGCGCATGTTGCAGACCTGTTTGAAGTCGCGACAGATCAGTCCAGGATTGTCCTCTTGCAAACGGGCGAACCATAACTGCTCCGTATCGAGCATGTGAAAGGAGGCAAAAGTGATCCATTTCGTCACCGGTGTCTGCTGATGACAAAAAAAATGTTCGCATCTGGTGAGCCAGCCTAAGGGATCAGCCTTGCCATCATACATTGGAAAAACCACCTTGGTGTAATGGGGCATGATGTCTCCCTCATGTGGTATCCTGGTCGGGGGATCAGGTCGAGGAAGCAACGGTGGAGGCGCCTGGCTGCTGCAAGCGTGATTAGTAGGCGGAGTAGTAACGATCGGAATGGCGGATGTCAACTCATTAAGTTTGTTGGTGAGTGTGGTCATGTCTGCAAGATGACGCGCTTCGGCCTCAAGAAAGTGTCCCTCTATGAATGTCATGCATGTTTGCATGAAGTCCCTTATAGAATCCGGTAGCGTGGGCGAGTCCCCCATAGTGCGGAAGATGGTCGGCGATAAAGTGGATGTAGCGCGGGCTAAGGAGCAGGTGATTGGACAGTTAGATTCCTCGGAGACGGCTGAATTTGAGTTGTCGCGAGAGCCGCGACGCTTCTCAATGATGTCAACCAATTTGAAAATACCCCAAGCTTTTGAGTGTTAACTACTTGAAAGACCCATGACAGGTGTAGCGCAAGGCTCGAAATGGGACAAAAGGCAGGGGGCTTTGGCAGGTTCCAGTTGATTTTGTTGGATGTGTGCTTGATGAAGGGAAAGGATGTCGGCTCAAGGAGTTTGAAGGCGTGGGCTGCTCCCCGGCGTGCGTTCAATAGAATGGCACGAGATCTGGCAGAGACGGAAAGGGAGAAAGGCGTTGCTGGTTCAATCCAACAGAGACAGAAAGTCCAAACCAGATCTGCAGCTCGATGCGGCTGTTGGTGCGGAAGGTGACGTCGGGAAGAAGGATGTGTGCAGGGCTGGAAGGCGACGGCTCGATGCGGAAGCAGGATCGAGCTTCGTTCGTCTGGGGCGTCGGGTGACGGAAATGTCCCGCGAGATCGGCACATGTGGAGTCGATGGAAACGACGATGTCAAAGCCCGAACCAGAGAGTCGAGGGGCGATTGTGAGAGTCGACGACGTCGACGCTTCGAAGGGGAAAGTCGACGATCGCGAGTTCTGGATGATTGTGAACCCAACTGTGCTTGCTTGTGTCGAGGATGAAGGTCGAAGGCTGGCGCAAGAAGATGATATAGGGAAGAACAACGATGACAAAAAAATGCTTCGACGGTGGCCGACATGGAAGTGAGGAGAAGGAATGTGGTGCCGGAGGAAGGACAGCTTTGATACCAAGTTGTTGTGTGCTCGTCGGAGTGGTGGCCGGAGGCGGAGGGGATACTTCAGAGTCGAAACCGCGGTTGCCTAGGCGAGGCTTGCTCGGGAGAAGAGAGCTACCAAAATCTCTTACTAAAGTCAAGGAATGATAAAATAACTTCTTGATAACATTACAAGACCCAAGGAGTCCTTTAAATAGAGGATACAATGACATAAAATTAATTAAGAACGCATCATAGTAAAACCTAATGAAACCTAAGACACAAACTACGACATAAAGGACAATAAAACATAATAACCAGAGACAGATCAAAATAACTGGGCACATAGCCTATAACATAATTAATAGATGTATTTTATATTTATTTAATAATTATTCATCTAATAATCGTATAATGTGCAGCGACCCCCAGGGCAGGGAGAGGGTGTGTTTCGACCCACGGGAGCGAACGCGGTCCCGATCGGAGGCGTGGCAGGGATTTTACCACTTCCACAGGATTTTGCCCCTCCTACGGGATACGACTACGGAAATCAGTGGCGGGAGAGGCCACCCATGGCCCATCAGTGGGGAGGGGGACAGCATACGGTCAATGGACTGGATCACGGGCGATTATCCCCTCGTGCGGCTCCGATGGGAATGCATGTTGCAGCACCACAGAGGCCACCCTTCCAACCGGGCGAACAACGATGGACGGCGGGCCATGATCTTGGGGGGAACGGGGTGGCTCACCCCAGGGCGTATATGCAGCCAAAAAGGACTCGGATGAATTTCCCGAGGTTCTGAGGGGACGGGGACGCTTTGGAATGGGTGCAGAAGGCAGAGCTGTTCTTCAATTACCAGGAGATTCCCGAGGAGAAATGGGTCCAGTTGGCGGCCTTCCATCTGGAAGATGACGCCTACCAATGGACCAAATTGTTCCAACGCGGTGCGCTTATGCTCCTTGGGCGGAGTTCGTGGAGACGTTCTCAGCCCATTTCGGGCCGCTAGAGTATGAAGACGTTGAGGCAATACTGCAGAAGCTTCGACAGAAGGGGACGGTGACAGAGTACCGTTCCAAATTCGAGCGGATAGCCAATCGGGTGAACTAGGAAGAGAGGACACTCCTGAGTTGCTTTGTTTCGGGATTGAAGGACTTCTTGCGTGACGAGGTGCATGCTTATATGCCTCGCAACCTGAGTTATGCCATCATCTTGGCGCAAATACAGGAGGAACGATTCAACCGGCAGAGGAACGGGTCCACTCTTCGGACCACCCCCAGCAGCCCCAGCAGCCCCAGCACCCAGGCGAGACCCACCGGCCGCGGGACGACCCACGGTGACCCGTTTGACTTGGCCAGAGCTACAGGCGAGGAAGGAAAAAGGGTTGTGTTTCAACTGCGATGAGAAATTTGCACCAGGCCACAGATGACAGAAGGGCCAGGTGTACATGCTGTGTGAAGAGGACAGGGGGGAGGACGCCTTGGCGGCGGCCTTAGACGAGGAGCTGGACATGACCGCGTTCGGCGTCTGCCTTCAGGCTAAGGAAGGGTGTACGGCTCCGCTCACGCTACGCAATGTGGGTCGGGTGGGAACGGAGCGGGTGACCATACTGGTGGACAGCGACAGCACTCACAACTTCATCAACCCTTCAGCGGCGACTCTGGTAGGACTTGATGTGGACCGTGAGGCAGCCTTTCAGGTGATGGTGGCTGACGGCAGCAAACTTCGCTGCGAGGGCGTCATGAAAGGCGTCGAGCTGAGGATCCAGGGATGCACCTATCAGACTGATCTATACATGCTTCCCATCCAGGGTCAGACATGGTGCTAGGGGTGCAGTGGATGAGGCAGCTGAGAAGAGTCACCACGGACTGGGAGCACATGACCATGGAGTTCACTCAGCAAGGGCGAGATTACTGTTTACACGGTCTCAGGACGTCTCCTCTAAAGGAGATTTCGCTCAGGAGCTTGGCTCGTTTGGAGGAGCAGGGGGGCCCGATGGCCATGATAGTGGGGTGCACCCAGGCAGGACAACCGGCTACCACTGTGTCAGAACAAATGCGACATCTGTTGTCCTAGTACGAAGATGTATTCCAGGAGCCGAGCGACTTACCCCCTCCGCGATTCAGAGAACATGCGATCCAGTTGAAAGAGGGGGCAACGCCCACCAACGTCAGGCCATACCGCTACCCGTACATACAAAAGGCGGAGATCGAGCACAGCGTTCGCGAGATGCTGACGACGGGTATTATTCGGACGAGCACCAGTTCCTTCTCTTCGCCTATTATTTTGGTAAAGAAAAAGGATGGGTATTGGCGCTTCTGTGTGGATTATCGCAGCTTGAATGAGTCCACCATCGAGGATAATTTTCTCATACCCATGATTGAGGAGTTGTTAGATGAGTTACATGGGGCATGCCTGTTCACCAAGCTGGATCTGCGTTTCGGCTACCACCAAATCAGGATGAAGGAAGAAGACATCCATAAGACAGCGTTTCGCACTCATGACGGTCATTACGAGTTTCTGGTAATGCCACTCGGGTTGTCCAACGCGCCGTCCACATTCCAGGCACTGATGAACGAGATCTCCGGGCCGCTCTTACGGCAATCAGTGCTGATTTTCTTCGGTGATATTCTGATCTATAGCCGCAGCTGGGCGGAGCATCTGGAGCACGTGACGCAAGTACTTACCATCCTCCGTCAGCATCGGCTGTATGCAAAAATGTCCAAATGTTCCTTCGGACGGGCTGAGGTGGAGTATCTGGGCCATCTTGTTTCGGCCCAGGGGGTGCGGGCCGATCCCAGCAAGATCGAGAGTATGGTATCTTGGTCGCGCCCCACCACAGTGCGGGCCTTGAGGGGGTTTCTGGGCCTTATGGGGTACTACCGACAATTCGTAAAGGATTATGGCAAGTTGGCCCGCCCTCTAACGCAACTTCTCCAGAAGGAGGCGTTCGAATGGCATGAGGATGCAGAGGCAGCGTTTCAGGCCCTCAAACGAGCCATGACGTCAGCACCGGTCCTAGCCCTCCCCGACTTCAGCAAGGAGTTTGTTCTAGAGACGGACGCTTCGGGTGTTGGCACTGGTGCAGTATTGATGCAGGAAGGGAGACCGCTAGCCTACTTTAGCAAGGCCCTAGCCCCTCGCACCTTGGGGTTGTCTACTTATGAAAAGGAGATGCTCGCGATTCTTCACGCGGTTACCGTATGGCGGCCTTACTTACTGGGACACCATTTCAAGGTCCGCACCGACCACCAGAGCTTGAAGCACTTCTTAGAGCAAAGGTTGGCGTCCCCTCTTCAGCAAAAGTGGCTGACGAAACTTTTGGGATATGACTACGAGATCGTTTACAAGCAGGGAAAGGAGAACGTGGTCGCCGACGCTCTCTCGCGTCTTCCCGAGAGCGCTTTGGCCTACATCTCAGGCCCTTTGATTACGTCCCTGGATGATATCCACAGAGAGGTCTCCTCGGATCACGAGCTACAACCCATCCTGGAGGCACTCCAACAGGGTCGTCCGACCTACCCCGGTTACCATCTGCACGGAGGACATCTGTATTACAAGGGAAGAGTCGTCATCCCCGCCACCTCCTCCTGGAAGATCGTTATGCTCCAGGAGTTTCACTCCTCACCCACAGGGGGCCATGCAGGAGTGCTCCGTA
The DNA here is from genome assembly GCA_033032865.1 of Dactylorhiza incarnata. NCBI lineage: Eukaryota > Viridiplantae > Streptophyta > Magnoliopsida > Asparagales > Orchidaceae > Dactylorhiza > Dactylorhiza incarnata. The sequence continues at coordinate 6,224,555 of JAWHQI010000053.1, forward strand.
CCCTTCAGCGGCTGCGGGCCAACGTGTTTTGGAAGGGCCTACGTCCGGATGTGTAGCATTTCGTGCAACAGTGTGAGGTCTGTCAGCGCCAGAAATATGAAACGACCTCGTCCGCCGGTCTTCTCACACCATTGGAGGTTCCACATCACATCTGGGAAACCACCTCGATGGATTTCATTGACGGCTTGCCCAAGTCCCAAGGCAAGTCAGTGATTCTGGTGGTGGTTGACAAACTGTCAAAGTATGAGCATTTCATCGCCCTGAGTCATCCTAACTCAGGCGAAACGGTGGCGGACGTATTCGCCAAGTAGATTGTGCGCTTGCATGGGGTTCCCCGTTCGATTATCTCGGACCGTGACCCAGTTTTCATCAGCAGTTTCTGGGAGGACCTTTTCCGCCTATAGGGCACGCGTCTGCGTATGAGTACAGCTAACCACCCTCAGACTGATGGCCAGACGGAGGTGCTCAATCGGGGCGTGGAGACCTATCTACGCTGCTTTGTGATGGATGAGCTGCGCTCGTGAACCCGTTGGTTGCATTGGGCCGAATATTGTTATAACACGTCATATCACACGGCCAGCAAGCTCACCCCATTCGAGGCCGTCTACGGGCGTCCCCTCCCTCTCTTGGCACCTACAAGGCAGGCAGTACAGCGCTTCCAGCGGTCGGCCGCACTTTACGTGACAGAGATCGCACATTGGCCCTCCTCCGCGACAACCTCCGTATGGCGCAAAACAGGATGAAAACCTAGGCAGACAAACATCGGACCGAGAGGGAGTTCTCGGTGGGCGACGAGGTTTTCCTTCGCTTGCAACCTTATCGTCAGCTATCAGTCTCCCGCCGGGCGAACCAGAAGTTGGCTCCTCGGTACTACGGACCCTTCCGCATTACTCACAGGGTAGGCCCCGTCGCTTACACCCTTGCCCTGCCAGAGGGCTCCCGCATCCATCCGACCTTTCATGTCTCACTGCTCAAGAAGAAGCTGGGGGAGGCGATTCAAGCCAATCCCCTCCTTCCCGAAGCCACCACTGTTGGGGAACTTCGTCCTCTTCCTGAGGAGATCTTATTGTCCAAGTGGAAGAAGCGCGACGCTGAGTACCGCCCTGAAGTTCTGGTCAAATGGAAGAATCTCTCTGCAGCACACAACACATGGGTTGACCTCCTAGAGTTCCGCGAGCTCTTTCCAGATTTCCAGCTTGAGGACAAGTTGACTCTTGATGGGGAGGGGAATGTTACACCCCCACTCGGCGTCCGGTTCCGAGGATTTCATTATGCGAGACGACCAAAGGAGACGGCGGAGCAAGACCGGGCTGAACCATCCGGTACAGCCCGCCAACAGTAATAAAGCAGAAGCAGGGCTGAACCACACTGGTTCAGCCCCTATGGGGGCCGGTCGGCCCCTTGGTCCCGGGTTATAAAATAATCGGGACCCCTTGTGGAGGAGGCATCAAGAATTATCCAAAGTATTTTCTTTCTTCTTCCTAACCCTAATCCTCATCTTAATCTCTAGATCTCTCTACTGAGTCTACTCTCTCTTCTTCTCTTCTGCTACGATCATAACATAATATCCCTCTTATATAAGGGGGTTCTACTGTTGAAATAATATCAATCACTTAATTCCCGCTTCCGTTAACATGGTATAAGAGCGGGCCGCAACCTAGACGCTCTCCCGCTCCCGTTCTTTCGTTCGTTTCTCTCTCGCCGTCCTCCGCTCGCTCGCAGCCCGCGTCGCCTACCTCCTCCCTCTCGGCGCCGCCCCGACCCCGCAGCCGCTCGGCTCGTGCATCTCTCCTGCAGCACCGATCGGCTCGCTCACCTTTCCCATCGGCCGATTGGCGCTGGGCTGACGAGATGGGCTCTCCTGCGACTTTCCGGCGGTCCGATTGATTCCAAACTTTGGGGAAAATTTCGCTTTGGCCTTCTTATCATCACCCTAACTTTTTTTTCAAGATTCCAACGGTTGGAAGCTTCCCGAAATCGGACCTCGTGTTTGTCTGTTCAAGAGGGGGAAGACTTCTAACTCTCCAATGATGTTTTATCTCACTTTAGTTCTTTGAAGAGGTGTTCTACATTACTCACCACCATTCTCTTGGCGAAGTTTGGTTGAAGTTCTTTTTATGTCGGACGTAATTGATTCCTGTAGCTCCATGACCCCCGCTGGATCTACCCGGGTTGGTCAGGATCACAACTTCTCTCAGATCACAAGGATCCGACTGGATGATACCATTTATTTGTCCTGATCTCACTCTATTACTCTATCCTTAAAGAGTCAGCGTCTCTTTAGCTATATCAATGGCACCACCAGCGTTACCAGCCATGACATTATCAATCACTTAATTCCCGCTTCCGTTAACATGGTATAAGAGCGGGCCGCAATCTAGGCGCTCTCCCGCTCCCGTTCTTTCGTTCGTTTCTCTCTCGCCGTCCTCCGCTCGCTCGCAGCCCGCGTCGCCTACCTCCTCCCTCTCGGCGCCGCCCCGACCCCGCAGCCGCTCGGCTCGTGCATCTCTCCTGCAGCACCGATCGGCTCGCTCACCTTTCCCATCGGCCGATTGGCGCTGGGCTGACGAGATGGGCTCTCCTGCGACTTTCCGGCGGTCCGATTGATTCCAAACTTTGGGGAAAATTTCGCTTTGGCCTTCTTATCATCACCCTAACTTTTTTTTCAAGATTCCAACGGTTGGAAGCTTCCCGAAATCGGACCTCGTGTTTGTCTGTTCAAGAGGGGGAAGACTTCTAACTCTCCAATGATGTTTTATCTCACTTTAGTTCTTTGAAGAGGTGTTCTACACTACTCACCACCATTCTCTTGGCGAAGTTTGGTTGAAGTTCTTTTTATGTCGGACGTAATTGATTCCTGTAGCTCCATGACCCCCGCTGGATCTACCCGGGTTGGTCAGGATCACAACTTCTCTCAGATCACAAGGATCCGACTGGATGATACCATTTATTTGTCCTGATCTCACTCTATTACTCTATCCTTAAAGAGTCAGCGTCTCTTTAGCTATATCAATGGCACCACCAGCGTTACCAGCCATGACATTTCCAACTTGGCCTCAACGGGAGTCAGAAAACTCCCTCGTCATGTCATGACTCACAAATTCCATGCAAGAATTATTGCTCAGAATTACCTTGTCCTGGACACTGCTGCAGAGATATGAAAGCGTGTTGAGTATACCTATTCCCGCAAGGGGAATGCGGCACAGATCTACCAACTACGCCACAAGATTTTTCTTCTCACTTGACAGAATCTCCACCACATGTTATTGTGTGTCTGTGGATAGAAATTTGATAACACACTGTTGATAGGTCTAGTGCTGAGTTTGAGTATAGGGCTATGGCTCAGACAACTGTGAATTGTTTGTCTTAAACAACTACCGAAGGAATTAGGATACAAGGTCGGGCGTGATAATATGACATCCAGGTACATAACCTCAAACCATGTCCTCCATGAACGAACAAATCATAATGAAATTGATGGTCACTTTATTCTAGAGAAGATAATGAGTGAGACTATTGATGCAATGTTTGTAAATAAGGATAAGAAGCTTTTAGATATATTTAGTAAGCTCAGAATCATAAGGTAAAAGCCGGGGCAATCAAGATGTCATGTCTTCTTCCTCATTCCAGCTTAAGAGGGAGTGTGGCCATAATACTTTCCACGTGAGAAACCTCACCCCACCTAAGTGTTGTAGCCATAGGATAGCAAATACCTGGATTAGGGTTAGGTGCGGGATCATTCAGAAAATACAAAACCGAAAGTTGTAGCCTCCTCTAGTCGTGACGGATCGTATTCCCCTAAAATCAACATGTGAGGCATGCAGTCCTAATTCTTCAACATTGAGTTTACAGTTTTGGAATCAAAATCACAGAGACACAGCTTTATTTCACCCCGATTAAGAGATAACCGAGCAAGGGTTGAGTAGGGTTCTTCAGTGGTTAGGGTGTCGATTCCACGGTTTTTAGAATTGGACAGCGAGAATTTTGATAGATCGTCCCATGCTCTACAGGTAGAAGCAGCCATGAAACGAAGGTTATCATCTCTTTCAAATATGTCGGAAAATACGCAAATTCAGATTGTTTTTGACATAAATTTATCATCTCCCACAAAAATGCATCCCCGGAGGTATTGAACATGGATTGAGCGCGAGAAAAAGAATTTATTTATTTATCTCTAAGAACTCACAATTTTTCGGCTTTAGACATGAGTTTATCAGGGTCGGAACTCGCCATCGCTGGGAAAGCGAGATTTGGCTTTCTTCTCTGTTTCCCCCTCCAGTCCGCACGAAGATCCGGGTTTTTTTTTCTTCACCTTCTTTCTATTTTCTGGAAAAACCAATAGAATACTATTTTCATCCAATAGAATACTAATTTCTGAAAATGTATTGGGTTTCTAGTATTTTTCGTAAGGCGTTGTTATTTATACCTCAATGAATATTCATATTTAATAATTCACAATTATTATATTAATTTATATTGTTTTAAATATTTCTATTTGGACTCACCTCCCTTTCACGCCCGTGTCTCTTCGATGTAGCGCTTGAGCTCGCCCGACTGATCAAAATTGAATAATTAGCAAACATTAGATTAAAATTATAAAACCATAACTTTAAAGAAATTTAAGAAAAAATGCAACCTACTACCTATATGCACATGAGAGGAGAGATTGTTTCCCTTTGACATTGTAGATCCATTTCCAAAGAACTCTTGATTTCCACTCTTTGCTCTCGATCGAGAGGTCGATGGCGAGGTCTGTGGCAGATCTGGGCAATCGAACGGGAAGCACCAATTTCTGTGACCTCCAAAGTCGAAAGCTAGCAGTGATAGGGAAAACGCCGGTTCCTACTCTGGATCTGCAGGGTTGCGAGATTCCTCTCCTTCGGCGAAGAACGGGATGAGTGAGGGTTCTGGATCGGGATCGTTCTCGTTTAGCACTGCCGCAACCACGACAAAAGGCGGGGAATCTCAAAAACCAGTAAACAGGTCTTATAGGTCGGTGATGCTCCAATTTCAGAGGAGGGATCTGGAAGAGGTCGTCGGACCTCAAGGAATCCTCCGGCGCCGGCAGCTGGATGGGAGGAAGAGGAGACCGACGTCGAATCTGTGTTATGTATATGTCTACGACGAGATCATTCTTTGGCGGCGAGGTAGAAGAACAACGAGATCGGCAGCGAAGAAGCACAACGATATCGACGGGCAGAGATGCCGATGCGCGCAGAAAAGACTTCACGCGAGGAGCTTCTCCTTGGTTGGATTCAACCGTGTGCTGGGCGAAGTGGCCAACGAAGTTGAAGGCGATGCGAACTCCTGCCGAGCGAAGGAGAGGCGGGGTCTCGTCGTGTCTGGCCGAAAAGCTCCCTTGCGAACTCCTGCCGAGCGAAGGATATAGTCAATCGGGAATCCAAAAAAAAAACTAGGCGGCTTCACAGGCGGGAGTACGTGGGGGCTAGGGCACAAAAACGAAAATCTTCGAGAATGTTAGTATGCTCGAAGCTTCCCGTGTGGCTATCAAGTTTGGAACGACCTACACGTTGCCCCCAACAAGAATATTTATATGTGTATTCATAAATTCCCGACGGGTTAATTGATATAAATATACCTCAACAGGTTGGAGGAACATAAAAACAGGGAAAAGTATGGGTGCTAAGGTCTTTAGACGAGAGCTAGAGGATAGAACACTAATAATCTATTACCCAGTGAGATCATCTTTTCATCTAAGTATTGATTTTTTCATTCCTGCTCAGATCTATATTCATGTATACATGAGTTCATAAGTGAATAAAAAAAATATTTTTCTCAGGCTGGTCTCCTCAACCATGCGTTATCATTCACCAAAATTGCTCGCAATGATGCTCTGGTAGAGCGAGATTCAAACTCGATGAAACCAATTTTTTTTGAAAACGCGGTGTCTATGTACACACATATATGTCTAGTCATAGATGGGCAGATGATGGTGGCATTGTAATAGTCACATACATTAATTAATGATATATATTAATTCTTTCAAGTTACAATAAATAGAAAATAATGTTGGTTCTTCTTTTTTATCCAATGAATAATTCCTCGAAGCTCGCAACATGGATACTCTTTAATCTTTAATTTAGGCTTCGTCTGGCACAGCGGTGGCGGTCGTAAATGCATGGGTTAAACCGTCATTCGTTAACGATTATCTTAAAAATTTCATCTATTTGAACATAAAGGTGGATGAAGTTCTTTAGATGGGCGTTAACGAATGACAGTTTAACCCTTATGTTCACGACCGCCGCCACCGTGCCAAACGGAACCTAAATTACTCATGTAGTACTTGAACACCCTCAAGGCCTAAGGTCATTATAAGGGGACACAGTAAACCATCAACTCTTGGAGGAGAAATTGCGAGCTTTCAGATGTGTGGAAGTTTTAATTATGGCATATGTATTCGTACAACATTGTGATCTTCATAGGGAACAACCTAAATGCAAGACACAAATCTTATCCGTCGATGACTTATGTATTCGTATAATTTGATGCACATCCTTTCAGTCATACCTTATGCCATAGCCTTCATCTTGCGGTCGCGCCTAGGATGAACTCACTCGACAAGTTATATAATAAAGGCCGTGTGAAAACTTTAATTATGGCATAATACACAACACATAATAAAACTAGACTAGGCATTACACATTCACATATCAAGATGCCATTAAACATTCATATATCAAGATGCCATTAAACGTTCATATGCATTTGTGTCGAGCTGCCTATAAAATGTAAGGTTCATTTTAGGACATCTTTAGGTGGGTGGTTGTAGTTGAAGATGAAGATAAAATAGTGTTCTTGAATGAATTTTCCTACCCGCAATTGGAATCAGATATAAAATGGCACTTCGAAGATCGTAGATTCCATATGAAGGATATTCAAACGAACAAAAAAGCATTTGCATTTTTTTTAAACACAGTAGAGAAAAAAAATGACCAAACAAGCAGATTCTCAGTCTTTTGATCATATATCAAAACGATCTCTTTAAGTGAATATAACGACAAATCTCTCTGAGACATCATTTCGATCACAATGATGTCTCTGAGATCAAAATGTTATCCCAAAGAGATTAATACATTTGATCATTCAAAGAGCTTTTTTTGATATAATTAGAGTGATCACTTTAAACTACACCCATTATCTTGCTTGACATTTGACACGATCTCCATGATTCTAGGCCGCATACAAAAATTCCGCCCATCCAACCTAAAATCAATTAATTGGGGGTGGAGAGCGTGAGATCTATACCTAGCAAGAACTCACTCAACGACTTATATAATAACGATCACATTAAAACTATAATTATGACATAATACAATGATTAATTATGTTAGTTGTTCATCGTGAGGCTATTCTCAACATGTCACTTTTACCTACATTGTCTCTGATCTTTGACTCGTGAATTATTATTATTATTTTTAATTGTGATTTTGAATGTTCCTTTAGATTTAAGCCGCTCATATGTTATGCGAGAATTCAAACCTCCCACCGAAAACTAATTGATTGGAGATGGAGAGACTCAGAATCTATAGTAAATGTGGTCGACTGAAAGTCTGTGTTAATTTTTTCACGCACGGTGATCCCTCTGGAGCTATCAAATCATGCCGTCTTATACATGCTTAATCAAGAGCTAAAAGACGATAATTAAAAATAATGTGCAAGAACATATCTGTATTAATTTGATCATATTATTGCAGACTTTTTATAAATCTGTATTAATTTATTTTGCGATCGACAACCGAGTCTGCAAGAACATATGTTGAGTGTCTTTCTGTAGGTTTTGGCGAGGGAGGGTTGTTTCGATCGTGAAGTATGAGGGGGTAAGTTTAGATATTTTTGAGTGCTAAAAGAAAAATTTTAAGTTTTAAATTTTGAGGTATAAATAGCTAAATTAAATTTGCAAATATCAACACCCAAAATAAATTAGAGTGGTGTTATAGACACACCTATAATGGATATAGGCAGCCAAAATATAAATGCAGCCCAAATTCATATATTTGCACATCGGGCCTATAATGACACACAAAAACCAATTTTTAAAATTGTAATTCTATAGACGGAAATCTCACAGGTTGAATTGGAGAAAGTGTGGTGATTGAAGTATTTTCGGCGACGACGCTGGAGAACCCCAGCAGCATCATGAGACCTTTGAGCGAGACAGCCATTTGCAGCATGGTGACAACCGCCCACCTCAGACTCCGCCCGTTGAGTGAGGCGATCAGCGGCGGCGGTCGGGGGACGAAAATTCGAACGAGGGATATATGAAAGAGGAGGTTGAGGATGAAGCAGGCGGCCACAACGGAGACGTAGGCTCTGGAGACGAAAAACATCACCATAGTAATATTAAAGCTGTATTCTTGGAATTAATGTCGTACTTGGCGTCGAAGTGGAGAGCGGAGGAGTCGCCGGCGTTCAAAGAAAGAAAGGATATGGTCGCCGCCGTCTGCCAGAGGTGGGAGTAATAGTTCTCCATTTCGAGGGAAGAAGGAAGAGGTGGCGAGAGAGGGAGGCGGAGAGGCGCGTGCGGCTTGATTTCGCGATCTGGAGGAAAGGGGAGCCGGTGTGCGCGTATAGGCGAGGGATATTAGGTTTAAGTTTTTATTTTAGATTATTTTGGGTGTGACTATATTCATTATAAGCGTGCCTATATCCATTAGAGGTGTGCCTCTAACATCACTCATAAATTATCATCAATGTTCTCAGCCGCATATGCCATGCGTATGTAGCCGATTATGCAGCGCACGGAACCTAATCGACTGGTCAACCTTTGACCAGATGGTCTTCCGCCTTAAATTATACTAATAAATAAGTAAATCAGAGCTATTTTAAAAATTATATTAGAAAGGGGACTGCTTTCAAAAAAGTTTGCCGTCTTATCGTGCAACCGGGCAGGCTAGTAAGTAACTAGTAAGAGGATATTATATTATTATTTTTCTATTAAAAAAATATTTAACCCGCGGCCGTTAGGCATTTCGACTACTCCGCCTCTCCGAGCTAGCTTTATTCTCTTCGTCTCTTTCCTAGCATCCAACCCAGCGCCGCCGAACTAGGAGGCTAGATCCACCGGAAACTTTATATGGCAACCACCTGCGTCGATATTATCGGAATGCCGCTGGAGAGTTTCCTTGAGTGCACGCCGGCATATCCTTCCTACAACTGGCTCGCTCCAAGAATCTCTTTCAGCTGCGAGATCGCCGGCAATGGCGCCTCAGAGAAGGATGTTGAGAAGCCTGAGACTGACATGGAAGGAACAGTGAACGATTCTCTTGATTTCGAGTTCCGGCTTGACGATCCCGTTTCGATGATGCTCCCAGCCGACAAATTTTTTTACGAGGGCAAGCTGGTTCCCCTCCAGATCGTGCCGGGGAGGGCGATCGCTGAATGCGCGTCAAACGTGCCGTGGAACTCGACGAAGGAGGTCAAATCGGGACGTGAGGTTGGGGTCGCCGGATCTGATGATCTGTGCGAGTTTTCTCCCAAGGCGCCTAGATGTTCGAGTCGGTGGAAGGAGATGCTCGGCCTGAAGAAGGCGCAGAACGCCAACCTGCCGCACCAGAAGTCCTCCATGGCAGACAGTACTAAATTCTTGAAACATTTTCTTCACAGAAAACTAAAATCCTCTCCCTACACCGATTCTTTGAGTCTTCCTCTTCTAAGAACCTCCGATTCCGAATCGGTTTCCATTTCCTCCCGGCGCTCACTCTCCTCATCCTCTTCTAGCGCAGATCAGGAGGATCTATCCCGTTCATCCCTCGATTCTGATAAGCAGAACCATGTAAAAATCCCGCAGACGCTGCCGTTCTGCAGCCCGCCTCCTGTTCGGCTGGCGAAGGTCACATGTTCCCCAATGGAGGATCATGTTGCGGCGAGGGTCGGCCGTAGTGTGGCTCGGACGGTGCCAGAGTCCGGCGAAATGCTTCCGCAGAGAGGCTCTTCAGTAGACAGCCCGCGGCTCAATGCATCTGGGAAGGTAATCTTCCAGGGACTTGAGAGGAGCTCGAGCAGTCCGAGCACCTTCAATGGCGGGCCGCGACCTCGGTCTCGCGGAATGGAACGGCCCTACTCGCCTAATCCCCGGGTAACGCCGGTCCTCAACGTTCCTATCTGCAGCCTGCGAGGATCGGCGATGTCAGTCTCCATCCTCGGCTTTGGGCAGAGATTCTCTCCACAGAGGAAGGAGAAAGAGGGCTACACCTTAATGGCGAAGAAGCTTAACAGCAGCTCCTACAATGGCTTAACTATCTAAGCAAAGCGTGGAAATAGAAGCCTAATTCTGGAGATTGATTAACTAATCTGAAAGAAAGGTTCGATTGATTAGTTTATTTGCAGTCAATTTTAAAATATTATGCATTTGTACTAATTCTGGGTTATATTTAATTTTTCTTTCAGCGCTTTATGTAAATATTGTCTTTCACTTTTTAAAAAATATCACTTATATAGGCTTTTTGGCATGTTGCACCATCAATCTTTAAAATTGTCACTTTACACCCATTACAGTTTTCTGGCACTTTGCACCCCCTAGCCGAATTCTCAAGTGTATTTTCGTCTGGGCAGCAGTAAAAATGTTTATTTTGGCACTTTGCATCTTGGATTTATATTTTTGGCTATTTGCACACCATATTTTGTCACATGTACTTGCACCAGCAAGAAAATCAGTTTTTTGCACTTTGCACATGGATTTCCACCTTTTTGGCTATTTGTACACGTAATTGTGTTAACTTGCTATTTGCCACCCATTGTCAATTTTGTTAAATTCCTATTTGCACACCAAAAGTATGATGCACAATCTGATTTTTCTAATTTCAATATCCAAAACCAGTTTCCAGCATTCTAACTTCCACCATTAGAGCAGATTTTGCATTCCAAAATTAAATATTATAAAGATACATAATTTGGAGACAAAATAGTAATCTGATTTTACAACAATCTGTTACATGAGTTCCAAATTGAATTGTTAAATGAGTACAAATTAAAAAACAAAGATACATGAATTTCAAATAGTAACATCACATCATAAATATCACAATCCGCCACAACATAAATATCCCGATTGTTGAACCCGAAAACCACGGTTCAACGAGGAGTTCAGACCAAGGGTGTAGCTTGCACTTAATTATCCTAAGTTGACTCACTAGGCCAGTCTCTCGGGACAAGGAACCTCACTCTTTACGGTGGAAAAACTAGAATAGACCCTCGAGCTGCAGCAAGAAGGTTCCGCCACACACCCGGAAGATTTTAAAGAGCTTCCCTTCCTAAGCCAAAAGCTGAGCCGGACATCTTGGAGAGTACTAGAGAGTTCCTGACCACACACCCGGAAACCACAGTGAGCAGCAAGCCAGAACCCTCTTGCCAACCAAAGCTAGCCAAAGGAGAGAGAAGCCTCCTTTTTCCTTTCTCCAAAGGTGCCCTTGAGGGTCTATTTATAGTTTTCTAAAAATGGTTCGCGGATAGTGAGATCCCGCCTTTTGGTTTTTCTAAATGCAACCCAAATTGGTCTGCCAAACAACGGGATTGCCAACAACGGGATTGCTAACAGCGGAATCTCACTGTTTGGAAAGGCTAATTGCAGGCCAGTAGGATTGACTTAGCTATAGGCGAGCCGAGGTAGTTCTTTTCAGCTCACCCAGGTGTGGCGAGTACCCCGTGGGGTGAACGACTAGCCACTCGCCCCTGATCGTCGGGCGAGTGCTGATCGCGCGGCCCAGCCTGCGTGTCTCGCCACTCGCCCCAGGCACCGAGCGAGTGCTAGCACGAAATGATCCACTCGCCAGGTCGCCCATTCACGCCTTATCTTGGTCATTCGACCACTCATCAAATACGGGATTGCACACCGATCCTCCACAAGCTTAAAGTTCACGATCACATATTCTTTCTTACCTGCATAAAAACAAGAAGTGATTAAAAAATAGTCGCATAATAAAGAAACATAAAAGAAATATAACAATCTTAATGCTTACCGGTAGTTTTCTTTTTGTAGTAGACGTTGTATCATTGGTGTTGGAGGCTTCAACACAACTTTTCTTATTATGTCCTCTCATCCCACAGTTGTAGCATGTGTATCCCATGTCTATTTACTCCATATTTTTGGCCCTCCAATTCGTCTTCCTCTTTTCTTCTAGCATAATGTGACGGTCTTCCGGGCTTCTTGTTTACATTACATCATGACACTATTGGATTCAAATTAGCCAATGACCACTCTTTATGTGATTTTATGGGGTTTAACAAGTGTTCGTATGCCTTCATAAACATATCCTTTCTATACCAATGTTCAACAAAATCTTTAACGTTTTCCCTCCGATAGAATATGCAGGACGTCGCATGCACACAAGGAATATCTGTTAGATCCCACCGCCTGCAATTACTAGGCCTGCGAGGGGTGCGGTTTGGGGACAAACCGAAACCGCACCGCAGGGGTGCGGTTTCTGGCTGGCCAAAATCGCACCGCACCGAAACCGTGCGGTGCGGTTTGGCGTCGGTTTATGCGGTGCAGTTTCGATTTTTTGACAGTTTTTCTGTTCCGTTAATAGCAGCATGCGTCTCGTGTTTTTGACACTTATTGATGGTCATTTAGCATCATATCATCAACCCTCTATATGTTCTCATTTGGGATAAATGAATGGCGAAAAGACGATAATAAATCCATCAATCATCATTGCAAATTCCATGCGCAACTATGCGCAATGAATTTAGGTTATTGTTGCGGGTCGCACACGGCTCTTCCGCGGTCCGGTCTAAATCGATCGCCTTAGCTCGGGAGTCGAGCCGGTGCGCGCAAACAGTCAATGTAGACGGCAATAGACAAGGAGACTTTTTACCGTGGAAAACCCCAAGGCGGGGTGAAAAACCACGTTGTCGGGACGGTGCCGACCGAACTTCACTATCTTCCTGGGAGGTTACAGCTTTCGGAGAAGGAGAGGGCGACAGGCCGCGCCTCTTTACAATTTTGAGCGAGAGAGATGCTCGGAGGGTGACAGGCCACCTCTCACGATGCTGAGTGACTCGGGAAAATATTCTAAGTGTTGGACCCTTCGGTTGTAGAATTGTGCTTTTGGATGATGACCGCTTTTCTGACGCTTCGAGCTTTGCCTTGTTCAGGGGTCTCGCTGCACGTTGGGAGAGCGTGTATGCTGGAGTCAAGTGCGTTCGTCGGAGGCGAACGGACAACGCTCTCTTTAGCGGAACGGACGACGCTCACTTCCGCGGAACGGACGACGCTCACTTCGGCGGAACGGTCGGAGTCCGTTAGAGGATTTTCCGGAGGCAGAGTTCCTTCAGAGAGAGAGAAATCCCATCCCCAAATGAAGACCCCTGGGGTCCTATTTATAGGATTCGGAGGTGGTTATGGTAGTTATGGTGTGCGGTTAGTGTTTTTAAATAAATAAGTAATTAAATAAATAGAAAAAGAGGATGATCGGACGGCCCATACGCGATCCTTCCATGATCGGGCGGTTTGGTAACCGCCGGGCGGCGATCTCGCCGGAGCGGCGACGCCGGCCACCGCCGGAATCCCAAAAATGGGCGGCGGTGGCGGCGGCCTTCTTCCTCGCGAGGAAGAAGGGCCGGCCGCCGCCCTCCCTCAAGGAGGGAGGGGCGGCCGGACTCCTACCTCGAAGAGGGAGGGGCGGCCGGCCCTTCCCAAGGAAGGGGCGGCCGGCCCCCTCCAAGGAAAGGGGCGGCCGGCCCCCTCCAAGGAAAGGGGCGGCCGGAGCCGGCCCCCTCAAGGAGAGAGCGGCCGGCCCCCCTCAAGGGAGGGGGCGGCCAAGGCCGGCCCCCTCAAGTTGAGGGCGGCCGGCCGGGCCGACCCCCTCCAAGGAGGGGGCGGCTATGGCCGACCCCCTCCATGGAGGGGGCGGCTGGTCCCCTCGAGGGAGGGGGCGGCCGACCCCCTCCAAGGGGACGGCCGAGGCCGGCCCCCTCAAAGAGGGGGCGGCCGGCCCCCTCGAAGGAGGGGTGGCCATGGCCGACGCCCTCCAAGGAGGGGTTGGCCAAAGCCGGCCGGTCCCCTTGAGGGAGGGGCGGCGCCCGGTGGCCGGCGGCCGGCCTCCCTCTCGAGAGAGAGGGGGCGGCGGTTAGCCCGGATTGGGCTTGGCGGTTATGCCGAGTGGCGGTTGCGCCGAGTGACGGTTGCGCCGAGTGGCGGTTGCGCCGAGTGGGCGGTTACGCCGAGTGGCGGTTACGCCGAATGGGCGGTTACGCCGAGTGGGCGGTTACGCCGAGTAGCGGTTACGCCGTTTGCCTGCCACGTAGGAAAGAGAAGTTTGTCCGGTCAAAGATTTGACCGGTCATGGAGGGAGTGGGGTTAGTGGAGCTTTGAGAAACCGTCCACTAACTGCCGGTCCGGTCCAAAATATGCGGACGTATCAGTTATTAATCTATGTGAAAAATAAATAAATTATAACATATGAAAAAAATAATCATCAATATATCTGCCACTATGCACCTATAACCAGCAGTCCAACACTCCTCGGCCTGCAATTAAGAATCAATCTGGATGAGAATAACCCTCGTTAACTCCTACCAAACCATTTACAATAAATTTGGATCACTCCTACCAATAAGTCTAGAAATACACAAACTTATAAGTCTAGGACACATGAATGAATCATTAATCTATCATATGGACATTCACAATAATATGATAGAAAAATTGGAAAATCCATAACCTTGGGTCCTTACTTCTTGGGCCCTTTGCGGGAAGAAAAAGTGAATGAACACAATCAACCAGCAGTCTAACACAATCATTTAATCTATCATACGCAGATTTTGAATGAACACAAGATCTGTTGAAACCGAGACTTGCGAACAAGACTTAGTCTCTGTGGAGTTCGGGGCCCTCAGCTAGCCGAGGGGCGACCAATCCTTACTCCTCCCAAGGGAGAGCTCTAGGTTGAAGGTGTTGGAACTAGGGACTGGACCAAGGGCTTAGTGGGGAGGTCCCGCCACATACCCGGAAGCCCCTTAGGAACTTCCCCTCCCAAGCCACTACTAAGCTTGGGCACCACTGGAGGCTCTCCTCACCCCCCTAGAGAGACTTGGGGAGGGAGAGAGAGAGGGAGAGAGCTAGCCCAAAATGAGATCCCCCCAAATGGTGCCCCCTTGGTCCTATTTATAGGATTTTTGAAGTTGGGCTGCAAATAGCCGAAAACTGGTCTGCCAGATTACCAAAATACCCTTGAACTGGGCTGCAGATAGCCAAATCCCGCTGCTCTTGGACTGCGAATAACCAAAACTGGACTGCGAATAGCCAAATCCCGCTACTCTTGGGCGCTAAACGCAGACCGCCTACCCGGCAAGGTTCTGGGCGAGCCGGAGGCCTCTCGGCCCTCCCAGCTCGCCCCCACAAGGGTGTGGGCGAGCCGGAGGCCTCCCGGCCCTCCCGGCTCGCCCCCACAAGGGTCTGGGCGAGCCGGAGGCCTCCCGGCCCTCCCGGCTCGCCCCCACAAGGGTGTGGGCGAGCCGGAGGCCTCCCGGCCCTCCCGGCTCGCCCCCACAAGGGTGTGGGCGAGCCGGAGGCTTCCCGGCCCTCCCGGCTCCCCCCCACAAGGGTCTGGGCGAGCCGGAGGCCTCCCGGCCCTCCCGGCCCTCCCGGCTCGCCCCCACAAGGGTGTGGGCGAGCCGGAGGCCTCCCGGCCCTCCCGTCTCGCCCCCACAAGGGTGTGGGCGAGCCGGAGGCCTCCCGGCCCTCCCGTCTCGCCCCCACAAAGGTGTGGGCGAGCCGGAGGCCTCCCGGCCCTCCCGGCTCGCCCCCAAAAGGGTGTGGTCGAGCCGGAGGCCTCCCGGCCCTCCCGGCTCGCCCCCACAAGGGTCTGGGCGAGCCGGAGGCCTCCCGGCCCTCCCGGCTCGCCCCCACAAGGGTCTGGGCGAGCCGGAGGCCTCCCGGCCCTCCCGGCTCGCCCCCACAAGGGTGTGGGCGAGCCGGAGGCCTCCCGGCCCTCCCGGCTCGCCCCAACAAGGGTGTGGGCGAGCCGGAGGCCTCCCGGCCCTCCCGGCTCGCCCCCACAAGGGTCTGGGCAAGCCGGAGGCCTTCCGGCCCTCCCGGCTCGCCCCCACAAGGGTCTGGGCGAGCCGGAGGCCTCCCGGCCCTCCCGGCTCGCCCCCACAAGGGTCTGGGCGAGCCGGAGGCCTCCCGGCCCTCCCGGCTCGCCCCCACAAGGGTGTGGGCGAGCCGGAGGCCTCCCGGCCCTCCCGGCCCTCCCGGCTTCCTCTTTAACCGCCTCATGCGCTTCTTCTTCCACTGGATGATAAGAAAGAACAAGATGTTATATATAGCTCTAGATACTTCAAAGGTAAAAATAATCAAAATTGACATTACAAACTAATCAAAATTGACATTACAAACTAATCAAAATTGACACCGACAATAGTGCAACAGGCGACAAGGATTGCTCTCCTTGGGGCATGCTTGATGTTTAGTAGAACGAATGTGGCATTCTATCAAATCTTGACTAAACCAGCATTGTGGTCTATAGTAGAAAGTGCAACAGGCGACAATAGTGAGATCCTCAGAAAGAGATACAGTCACTGGAGCCTATTGCCTCGATGGGGCCATGGGGAGAAATGAACAAAGCAAGTCTAACAATAAGAATGAGTATGCAGCACAAAAAGTAACATCAATCAAAATGCTATATTGTGAGGTACACAGATTGACGGGTCCCAACTAGTCTATTTTTTCAGCATTATAATTGGCTATAGGACTTCTTTTTACCATTTTTCTCTTGCATTTGAGTGCCTGTTGTCCACATTTGAAAAATAAAAAATAACCCATAGAGCCATTCATTGCACATTTTATGGCATCCATAGGCTATTATGGTTTGTGATTAATTCCTGAGTCTAAGGCTCCGTTTGGCACGACGTTTTTGCTCCGGTGAGTTTTGACAAAAAAGCCACCGTCGTAAGAATGTATTTTGGCATGACAACGGTTATGACCACCACTAAGAAAAGAAAACTAATTTTCAACATGAAAGTGGATGAAAGTCGTTAAGTGAGGTCGGGCGTTCATGAACGACGGTTCATAGCCACCATATTCACGACCGCCACTGCCGCGCCAAACAAAGCCTAAGACTTATGAATGCAAACCCTCATTAGATATAATGTGGCAGTTTCAAAGGGAGGGGGAGACGGGATTATTTTGGGAGAGAGATACGAGAGTATTTTTAGAGAGAGAAAAAGTGAAGAAGGTTTGGAGAAGAAGAAAGAGACGACATATTGAGCGGATTTGGCAACGAAAAGGACAAATTCCTGCGCTTAAATTTAAACTCCGAACAATGTCTTGTAAGATCTTTTCAATTTTGTTTGTCATTTCAAGGATCATGAACTAATTTTTCGTATCTTGTATGTCGTGAGTACTAGTTTTTGTTGTGATGTTTAATTTATAATTTTTCCGTATGATTTCTTGGTTTGCTATCTTTATCAATGTTATGATTTATTGCGAGAGATTTGAATCATGTTTATCTTCAACATTTCGTGGTGAGATTCGAGAGAGGAATCACGATTGATTTAAGATAAATACTTAATGTTATGCGGCGAGATTCGAGAGATGAGTCGCATGAATATCTAATTTAAATCTTTACTTTTATACTACGCCGCGAGATTCGAGAGAGGAGCGGTGTGTTTACATCATAATTTTGATATAATAAAAGAGAGAGGAAGAGATTCCATCACCTTAATTATTAGCAAAAGCGATTTGAGCAATTTAATTTACCTAGCATTTTTCTAAGTTAAAGATAACTAGCGAAATCTAGGTTATGGGAATTCATAGATCGAGAGATTATGATTTCTAGTTTTTAATCGAGCAAGATAGCGAAACAAATATAATGCATCGGTATATTTAGCAAATATCACAACAAATCTAGGAAAGCGATATACAAGATTCCTTTCTCTAAAAGTTGATAACAAAATAACTTAAGAATTTTTAGTAATTAAAAATTAGTTTTAAAATATTTTGCAAATTAGTTTCGTCAAACCAATCGAATCATTTAGCTTGGATTTAAGGAAAAGAGTAAATTAATATTCATAAGCGTTAGAGTGTTCACTTCTCCGAGGGAACGATCTTAACTCACTATTATATTACTTGAGCCGGCACGTATACTTGCGTATATACATTAAAGGCGTATCACCCTCCACCTCAGGTTGAGTTCAACTCGACTAGAGGTGTTGAGCTTCCTCCACTTGAAGTTGAGCTTGTCTCGACTAGAGGTGTTGAGTTCCCTCTACCTCAGGTTGAGTTCAGCTCGACTAGAGGTGTGGAGCTTCCTCCTCCTAAAGTTGAGCTCGTCTCGACTAGAGGTGTTGAGTTCCCTCCACCTCAGGTTGAGTTCAGCTCGACTAGAGGTGTGGAGCTTCCTCCACCTGAAGTTGAGCTCGTCTCGACTAGAGGTGTTGAGTTCCCTCCACCTCAGGTTGAGTTCAGCTCGACTAGAGGTGTGGAGCTTCCTCCACCTGAAGTTGAGCTCGTCTCGACTAGAGGTGTTGAGTTCCCTCCACCTCAGGTTGCATGAGTTCAGCTCGACTAGAGGTGTTGAGCTTCCTCCACCTGAAGTTGAGCTCGTCTCGACTAGAGGTGTTGAGTTCCCTTCACCTCAGGTTAAGTTCAGCACGACTAGAGGTGTGGAGCTTCCTCCACCTGAAGTTGAGTTCGTCTCGACTAGAGGTGTTGAGTTCCCTCCACCTCAGATTGAGTTCAGCTCGATTAGAGGTGTGGAGCTTCCTCCACCTGAAGTTGAGCTTGGCTCGACTAGAGGTGTCGATTTCCCTCCACCTCAGGTTGATTTCAGCTCGACTAGAGGTGTGGAGCTTCCTCCACCTGAAGTTGAGCTCGACTCGACTAAAGGTGTTGAGTTCCCTCCACCTCAGGTTGAGTTCAGCTCGACTAGAGGTGTGAAGCTTCCTCCACCTGAAGTTTAGCTCGACTCGACAAGAGGTGTTGAGTTCCCTCCACCTCAGGTTGAGTTCAGCTTGACTAGAGGTGTAGAGCTTCCTCCACCTGAAGTTGATCTCGACACGGCTAGAGGTGTTGAGTTCCCTCCACCTCAGGCTGAGTTCAGCTCGACTAGAGGTGTGGAGCTTCCTCCACCTGAAGTTGAGCTCGTCTCGACTAGAGGTGTTGAGTTTCCTCCACCTCAGGTTGAGTTCAGATCGACTAAAGGTGTTCAGCTTTTTCCACCTCCAGTTAAGCTCGGTTCACATGAGGGTTGTTAAGTGGGGAAAGGTTTGTCATTCTTGCGCTTAGTTCGGATTGAACCGTCTTTTAAGAGTTCAACCATCGCATCCTTAACGCCCGTCTCTCCGAGCCATGGGTAATCCATTGTTTTTCCGGGCTCGTGTCAAACCCGAAAAAAGCGGGGATTGTGTATAACCCGTAATTCATTGAGACCAGGGTGGATAACAAAGGTGGTCGTGACAAGCGAATTGAATGATTGGAGGCAATCGAGACCGACCGAAACCAAGAAAAGACGTCCAGGAGGAGAGAAGTGAACCGCAAGTCTACTTCTCGACTTGGACGAGTGGACCAAGGGTCCACTCGCCCAAGGCTCTGGGCGCCTGAATGGGGGGGGGGGGGGGGGGGGGGGCGGGGGGGCGAATGGTCCTGTGTTCCACTCGCCCCAGGCGACTGGGCGATATGGTCCACTCGCCCGGTTAGTTGGGTGGACCGTGAGGTCCACTCACCCAGTTCAGGTGGTGGACCACTCGGTCCGCTCACCTTACCCCCGACAAGGAGGGGAGTGGACGTCTCGAGTCCCACTCGCCCCCCTCCTGTCTCGATCGCGACCTTTGGTTTGTATTCGGAGTTGAGCTAAGGATGGTGGAATTTGGCTATCCGCAGCCCAAATTTAGAAAGTCTATAAATAGACCCCCATGGGCACCTTAGGAGGGACCTCTCTTCTTCTCTCCCTCGCGTGCTACTTGTGAGCAAGCACTCCAGCCCTCTGTCAACTAAGGTCGACAGTCAAGTGCTGCTTAGTGCTCTCCAAGGTGCCCAGACTCAGCATTGATTTGGGAGGGAACTCTCTTTGATCTTCCGGGTTTGTGGTGGGATCTTCTCGCTGCAGCTCAAGGGGTCTGCTTCAGGCTTCAAGTCTTCTTAGGTGCAAGGTCCTTCGACTCTCAACGACCAGTCACGTGTTCTAGCTCATGTGAAGTAAGGGTCAGCTGCATACCCATTGCGAACATCAAATCTAGTTCTCTGGCTTCAACAGTGATATAATAATATTAAAAAAAAAATTTCCACATGGGATAAGTGAGTCCCACCTCTCTCTATCTCTACTCTCTCCCACTTCTTCTGCAAGCTCTCATGACGTGGGTCCCATGCATTTATCTACCCTCTTTCTCTCTCATCTCTCCCCCTCACTCTCTCTCTACTTTCTCCACCCAATTCTTCTGTCGCCATTAATTACCCTATATAGATTCGTTGCTGACCCCACCCCTCTCTCCCCCCTCTCTCTCTCTCTCCAATTCTGATGGATGAGTATTAGA
Organism: Dactylorhiza incarnata; assembly: GCA_033032865.1. Lineage (NCBI taxonomy): Eukaryota > Viridiplantae > Streptophyta > Magnoliopsida > Asparagales > Orchidaceae > Dactylorhiza > Dactylorhiza incarnata. Next base: position 6,245,045 of record JAWHQI010000053.1, read on the forward strand.
TCCAATGGCTCAAATCAAAAGTTTGGCGTGCCTCTAAATATGTATATTTTCATATAATATAGAAATATATATATCACTTATTTTTAAATTGAAAAGTCGTAACCTTTAATTAAGGTGATTATTATATGTAAATTTATTTTGAATATAATTTCATTAATTAAAATTTAAAAAAAATTATCTAAAAATAAATTTTAAAAAGTGATATGGGCAAATCAATCCAAAAAAAACTTATCAGAATGTGATGAAACTTCTCAAAATTATTCTCCTCATCATCACGAGTCTATCTTTTAAAATAGTTCTGCAATTTGAGTTATAGAACTCGTGCAATTTTTGTTTAAAGTTATAAAACTCGAATCTTTTATTCTCAAAATCTCTATCAATAGTTCGCCAAAACATTCGATTGTTGTACCTCTCTTGTGCATTTTTTATCCATGAGTTCACTGCCGCTTTCGGATTCGAATCCCGTTGAGCGGATTGAAAGTTTCGACAATTTGAAGTTTGGTCATTTGAATGAATTGATTTTGGTCTGCACATAACAAATTGGTCTGCATTTATATTTTTTGGATCTGCACTTAAAATAGATTTGCACATATCCAAAATTGATTTGCGCATAATAATTATTTTAATTGATGAATGAAAAGTAACAATGCAAACTACTTCTTCGTGCATTCGGTCTGCGCTTGTTTTCTTTTTCCTACAAAATAGAGCGAATCAATCTCAAAATCAATCTCAGTTTCTATCAATCTGTAGATTTGTGTAAGGTTTCTCCTATTTTTAGAGAATCGAAGCAACGCATTTTCTGTTAAGGTATATTTATATACGAGGTAACGGATCCATAACCGGTCGTCGGGGATTTAGGGTTTCAGCCTATAAATACTTATGTTGGGGGCAACGTGAAGATCGTTCCAAACTCAACGGTCACACGGGATGCTTTGAGCACTGTATCATACTCAAAGTTGAGTCTCTCGGTGCCCTAGCCACCCCCCCCCCCCCCGGCCCTCCCCTGTATGTCTGTCCTGCGCAAGGAGAAATCGCGAGCCGTCGCCGCCGCTCCTTCTCCGCTCGCCCTTGTTCTCGCGACAAGCCGCTGCCGCCTCACTCCCGCTCGGCATCCACTTCTCGCGTCAAGGAGGAGACGTCGTCGTCCCTCTCCCGTATCGCCGCTCTCTCTCGCGTTTAGGAGATCCCGCTCGGCCGCATCTCTCGCGGTTAGGAGGTGTCGCCACCGTCGCTCGTGCACTGCTCTTGAGCAAAGGAGGCGCCGCCGCATCTATAGCAACAAAGAGAAGTCGTCGCCTCTCCTTCTTCTCGCACGAGAAGCCGCTGCCGCTGCCGATCTACACGAGCCTTCCACTCCCACTCGGTTCTCGTTTTCGACGGGATTGGAGAAGGAAGTACCGCCGCCTCTCTTCTTCTCGCACAAGAAGCTATCGTCGCCGCCTGATCTCAAGGGTAGAAGACGACCTACCGCCGACGCTAACTATTAACGTCGGGCGCTAGCGACCGTTCACAAATCAGAAGGACTTGTTCTCTGTCTTTTCCGTAGATGGCATCTCCGGCATCTCCAAATCTAGTCGTAACTATCAGAGAGACAAGATGTTGAAGGGAAACAATCTGTCCTCTCCTGTGCTGATGATCAAACTGGAAAAATTCTCAAATTCGGAGTTCAGCTCCTGGAAACGGAACACGCAGTTCGGTATGAAAATTTTGAATATCTTCTATACACTGCAGTCCGATTTTGCAGATTTCAAAGGAGGTGACGATGAGGCTCAGTAGATTAGTGACGAAGACTTCTGTCATAACTACCTCATCCACTGTCTCTCCAATTCACTGGCAGAGACCTATGACAAGTTAAAGACTGCAAAGGAGATTTGGGTCGCTCTGGAAGATCAGTTTAAGGAAGAAGAGAACATGTCCAAGACACACCTGGTGGACAAGTTCATGGCGTTCACCTTCATTAAAGAAAGGGAGATTCTGCCACAGATTGCAGATCTGGAGAATCTGGTGGCAAAGCTGGACAGTGAGAACGTCCCTCTGCCAGATGGGTTCGTTGTCAGCGCAATCATCTTAAAGCTCCCCTCTGCGTGGTACTCTTTCAAGACTGAGATGTATCGGAAGAAATCTCAGGTCAGTCTCAAAGATCTGAAGCGGTTTATCTATATTGAGGACGAGAACTGGACTAGGCACGCTTTAGAGACTGTTAGCAAGCAGAACTCTGATGCTAACATGATCACGCATTCTACGCGCAAGCCTAAGCCTGAGAAGCCAAAACCGCCAATGAGTGCATCTGCAGTTGCTGACACAAGCAAGAAGGTTAAGAAATTTAAAGGCAAGTGCTACAACTGTAATAAGTTGGGTCATTCTGCTTCCGAGTGCAGGTAACCCAGGAAGGGAGAATCTAGCACACCAAGGGTTGAAAACAAAGCAAATATGCTTCATCAGATTGTGCCTACTAATTTTGTTGTCATGGTGGGGAAAGGTCAGCCCAGTACAGAGTGGTGGCTAGATGCAGGTGCTACCTGTCATGTCTGCAACAATCCAGCTCTTCTGAAGGATCTCACTGTTGCGGATGAGACCGTCATTGTTGCAAATGGTGCCACTGTAGAGGTTCTCCAAATCGGGATTGCAGACCTGCTACTTTCCTCAGGTGCACATTTAATTTTGGAAAATGTTAAATATATACTCTCATTAGCTGCTAATTTAGTTTCAATTAGTTTGTTATGCAATGTTGGTATGTCCTTTAACATTAGTGGTGGTAGGGTAACTTTAATGGTTAACTCTCATTAATTTGGTTGCGCATATGTCTTAAAAGGAATGTATAGACTGAGTCTAGCAAACAAAGTAGTACACGTAGTTAGTTCAAACTTGATAGATCCTAAGGCTTTACATGCAAGACTAGGACATGTGAATTATAGAAAACTACTTCTGCTAACTAAAACTCATAATATCCCTTTAGACACAAAAATCAAATTTGACAAATGTAAAATTTGTGTTCATATCAAGATAACTAGAACACCTTTTAGTCAGTTTTTATGAGCACACAATTACTAGAGTTAATACATTCTGACATTTGTGATTACAAAAGTTTTGCCATCCGAGGAGGTCGGAAGTATCTGATAACTTTTATCGACGATCACTTTGTATCCGTAGCGGTCAGACGAATCTATGAAAGCTTGATGCATTTGCAAGGGAGTTTGTTGTCAGCCTAGATTCAGTCACATTTATCTCCTTAAATCCAAGGATGAAGCTTATGAAAAATTTCGTATTTTCAAAGAGGGTAGAAAACCAACTAGACATGAAAGTTAAAAGGCTAAAAAGTGATAATGGAGGAGAGTATTTATCAAGTGAATTTAGAGATTTTCTTGCCAGCAGTGGCATTATCCCTGAAACCACCGCCTCGTATTCACCTCAATCCAACGGTATTGCTGAGCGGAATAATAGAACTTTAACAGAAATGTTGAACTCCATGTTGTTGACTGTTGTCATGCCTGCAGCTTACTGTGGTGAAGTTGTCCTCAACTCAAATCATATTCTTAATAAAGTTCATCATGCAAAGTTTAAACAAACACCATATGAGCTTTGGTTTAAGAGACCTCCTAGATTTGATAATCTTAAGACTTGGGGTTGTATTGCTTATGTTAGGATACCTGGCCCAAGAAGATCCAAGATTGGACCTAAAATCAACACTTGTATCTATCTAGGATGTGCAAAGGATAGTGCTGCAGACAGATTTCTAGATCTCTCAACTAATACTATCATAGAATCTAGAGATGTTATTTTCTTTTAGGATAAGTTCCTTAAAGACAAGAACCTGACTCTTCCCATTCTGCCAGCCCCCAGTACTGAAAATTTAGTTCAAACTGAACCACGAATCTCTGACACTGAGTCGACAAACACTAGGATTTTAGAGTCCACAAGGTTATCTAATAGAGAAAAATTGCTCAAAAGCTTCAGTACAGACTTTGTGACTTACCAAGATGAAGCTGATCCATCCACCTATAAGGAAGCGATGCGATCTATGGATTCTCTATTATGGAAAGAAGTCATCGATGATGAGATGAACTCTCTCGTGCAAAACCACACTTGGACTCTAGTTGACCTGCCCAAAGAATCTAGAACCATTGGGAACAAGTGGGTTCTGAAGAAGAAACTAAATCCTAATGGGAGTATCGTTAAATACAAAGCACGTCTAGTTGTCAAAGGCTACACTCAAGTGAGTGGTATAGACTACTTTGATATGTACTCACATGTTGTCATATTATGACGATTAGGATTCTTCTCGCTATAGCATCTATTGAACATCTTATTGTTCACTAGATGGACGTCAAGACTGCATTTCTAAATAAAGATCTGACTGAGGAGATCTACATGCACCAACCTGAAGGGTTTGTCATATAAGGTCTAGAAAATAAGGTCTGTAAGTTGATTAAGTCGCTCTACGGATTGAAGCAAGTACCAAAGTTGTGGCATGAGAAATTTGACACCTGTGTTAAAAGCATTGGTTTTAAATCAAGTCTATCAGATAAATGTCTGTATATAAGAACGAGTTCAAATGCAGTCGCCCTTATATGCTTGTACGTTGATGACATGCTAATTCTGGGTACTGATCAGTCTGAGGTTGAAGACGTCAAAGTTACCTTGAAGGAACAATTTAGCATGACAGACTTAGGCGTGATGAAAACCATCCTAGGAATGGAAGTGAGCTTCACTGACAAATGTATTACCCTAAGTCAGAGTCACTATATCAGAAATCTACTGGAAAAGTGGGGTTATGATAAAAGCAAAAAGATTGAGACTCCATACGATTATAATAATAGACTGAAACCTAATGATGGTTCACATAATAAACAATTGTTTATGACATGCTACTACATGCACTAGACCTGACATAGCCTTTACGGTCGGCATGTTAAGTAGATTCACTAGTAACCCTGCAAATGACCACTGGGACGCCATAGAAAGACTAATTAATGTGATACTTAAAGCACACTGAAAAGTATGTTTTATGTTGCAGTGGACATCCTCCTGTGATTGAAGGGTATTCTGAATCCTCCTGGTGCTCAGACATTGGTGATAGCAGATCCACTAGATGTTTTGTGTTTACACTAGGAGGAGTTGTCGTAGCTGGAAGTCTAAGAGGCAGACGTGCATTGCACTATCCTCTATGGAATCAAAACTCTATGCTTTAGCTTCAGCTGCAAAAGAAGCGGAGTGGATTAGAGATCTGATAATGAACATTACAATGACGAGTCTGAAAATGAACTCTATATTGATATTTTGTAATAATCAATCCACAAAAACCATTGCAACTAATTAATACTCTATTCAATGGAAAGCGAAGGCAACTATGGATGAAACATGCCCGGTTGATCTATCTCACTAGTCAGGAAATAATTTCTCTACTAGACGTGAGATCAAAAGATAATGTAGCAGATGTCCTTACTAAAGGCTTATGTAATGTTCTTACATCTAAAACATCGGAGGATATGAGATTATAGTCTATCTAGTATGACTTAATACATGTTTTATGTTTAAGATTTTAGAACCGGAATCTGCATACATTCAAGCATCTACGTGGAGCACACTGAAGTATTTCAGATGCTGCCTACTGAAGGCCCGAGACTGAATAGTTGTCTGTCATTCCAAACTTGATGACTTACACTACTTTTTCTGCTCAAAGGATGGATTAGGTATCATTCCAAAAAGGAATACTAAAGTTGTTGTTTTGTGTCATGATATTAGGATTATTAATCATATCATTCCAAACTTGATGATATAGTGGTCACAACTTATTGTATTATTCCAAAATTTGATGGTATAACACAATTGTGAAATGGTTAATAATAATTCAAATAATCGAAGGAACATAGTTTTGATTTTATAAAATTAAATATTCTAATTTTGTGTAAATTAGATGGAGATGCTGATTTGTGATTCTTTCCTCCTAATTAGAGTATTACGTTCTTATTTGTTAGAACTAATCACTTTACTTTGATAGCAAATGTTTGAATTCATAGAGTTTAATCTCATGACATTCTTGTTGTAATTGTTTGTAAATCAAAAAGAGTATGGAGGAGAAAAAGTGGATTTCGACCCTGACAATGACGATTTGATGTTTGAATAGACTGAAGATCAGTTATCTGGTTTGAGTTTAGATTTTCTAAAACTCGTATTTATGCTTCTGGAAAAAAAAATCATGTGGTCGTTATCTGCTTATTTTAAGTAAACATGTTATGTGATATCTTTCATATAAATATAGGAGGAGAAAGCTAAGGTATATTTTTATACGAGGTAACGGGTCCATAACGGGTCGTCGGGGATTTAGGGTTTCGGCCTATAAATACCCCTGCTGGGGGCAACGTGGAGAACGTTCCAAACTCGACGGTCACACGGGATGCTTCGAGCACCGTATCATTTTCCCTACCACGAGGGGTTGCGCCGTCGATGTCACCATTATTCCATCACTCGTATTTATCGGTTTGGCGACGCTTCCAGAATTTTTTTTTATTTTTGCGGGTCGCTTAACGCTCTCCCGGTCCGGAGAATCAAACCGCATTAGCTCGAGAGTGAGCCAAGTGCGCAAACAGTTAATAGAGAATCAACAGCAGAGAAGGCAAGACTTTTTACGTGGAAAAACTCGGAAATAGAAAAAAACCATGGGGTTGGTTCAGTACCGACCAATTCCACTAGTTTGCTTGAGGTTACAAGTGTTAGGAATTTCGGGAGGGTGACAGACCACCGCTCCGCTTACAAGTACTTGAAAGTAAAAAAAGAACTTGGAGTCTCCCTTGACACTCACAGGAGCAGCTTCGAGAGCAGACACTTAAGAAAGCACTTGAGAAGGCACTTGAGGAGACACTTGTGAAGGCACTTGTGAAGGCACTTGAGAAGGCTCGTATTCTGAATGAGATCTTCAAGTCGCTCTTGAAGGAGGACTTGAGAACCGAACGAGGTCTTCAAACTCCGAAGGAGATTTATGAGAGATTTCTCGCTGGAAAACTTCAGAGTTTTCTCCTTGCCTCTTATTTGTTTGCCTTCAAATGAAGGTCTATGAGCTTTTTTATAATTTTTCTGAGGGGCGCATTGGTAATTGAGACATCTTAAGATTTGAACCGATGAATGAGGATGCACGATCCTGGTCACATGAATCTCCAATTTTCAAAAATTGACGGGCATGCCCCTCGGGCGGCCCGAGAAGGTTCGCCAGCAACGATGGAGGCGGAAGCGGCCAGTGGCGGCGGCCGGCGGCGGGAGGCGGAAGGCGCGCCGCCGGCACGACGGGGGGTGCGGAGGCGACGATGGGTGTGAGGGTGCGCGCAACGTGCATTGTGCACCCTACGTGCGTTGCACGGGCACAGCAGGCTGTGGTGCGCACAGTCTGCACACAGCAGACTGCAGCGCGCGCAGCCTGGGTGTTGCGCGCTTTGCGCGCGGCAGGTCACTGCCCGCACACACAACAGGTGTGTTGCGCGCAGCATGCACATCACTTGCGTGCGCGTGCAGCAGACACAAAATATTGTTAAATAAATAATGCATGTGTTGGAAAAAACATATATGTGTTGGACTAAGATGTGAATGCTGGCAAGCAATTGAGGTACTCCGATTATATGTTGTGCGCTGAAAACAATTTCATTCCATAGTTAAATGCAAACTAGATTTTTACCATGACTTGGGCTCCGTTTTGGACGGCGATAGCGGTCATGAACGCAATGGTTGTGAACCGTCGTTCGTGAAGACCCGACCTCACCTAAAGAATTCATTCTTTTATGTTCAAAAGATGTTTTCTTTTCTTAGTAGCGGTCATAACCACTGTCATACTAAACATAGATTCTATGATGGTGACATTTATATCTAAACACACCGGAGCAAAAATGCTCCGCCAAACGAAGCCTTAAATAACTACAACCCAGCTTCAAGTTTGCATAATTTCCAAATCTCTAGTCATGTTAACTGTTTTGATCCAATTGAACATATATACTTATCAACTAAGAATTTTAGTTCTTCTTTCTCTAATTGGTGATTGATGGTCTGCTGAAGATTTCATCCCTTCATAGAAGCTAGGACTTAGAAATTGAATATATAAATATATGAGCTACAAAAGCTAGGACTTGAAGTTGAAATGTGAAAATAAATTCATGGGGCTGCCTCGTATTATGCTACGCTTTTGCAGCCTTTCAGGTTCGCAGTTTCACCCAATTCCTAAATGACATAATGAGTCATGGTGCAGTGCAGTGTGATTTGCTCGGCCAAATACAGACGTCAGGAGTCCCCCGCCTTGAATACTCGTGTCGCATACCAGCGTGCGTCAGCTACGCTGGTGGTGGTCGACAATGAAATTGCCCTCAGAAAGGCACATGCTCATTGTCGTGGACAAGCCTAGCTTACCAATCAAAAAGGCGAACAATAAACAACAATAGTAGAAATTGCAATAGTACTTGGAAGTCATGCAAAGGGAACTAAAATAATATTACGACATAAAACAATGTCATTCAGAGCAGATTTGTAACGGTCAAGAAGTTTACAAAAAAAATCACAACATACATATAAAGCAAGTACATAAAAAGTGTGAGAAGCGAGAACCGCCCCCATCGAAGCTCATAAGAATCAAGCAACATGATTCATGAGACTCGTAAAGGACAATAACGCTCCATCAAGTTCACCTACTTGGATCTCTGCCTCATCTTTCGGCGCTTCCTCTTTAACCGCCTCATGCGCTTCTTCTTCCACTGGATGATAAGAAAGAACAAGATGTTATATATAGCTCCAGATACTTCAAAGGTAAAAATAATCAAAATTGACATTACAAACTAATCAAAATTGACATTACAAACTAATCAAAATTGACATTACAAACTAATCAAAATTGACATTACAAACTAATCAAAATTGACACCGACAATAGTGCAACAGGCGACAAGGATTGCTCTCCTTGGGGCATGCTTGATGTTTAGTAGAACGAATGTGGCATTCTATCAAATCTTGACTAAACCAGCATTGTGGTCTATAGTAGAAAGTGCAACAGGCGACAATAGTGAGATCCTCAGAAAGAGATACAGTCACTGGAGCCTATTGCCTCGATGGGGCCATGGGGAGAAATGAACAAAGCAACTCTAACAATAAGAATGAGTATGCAGCACAAAAAGTAACATCAATCAAAATGCTATATTGTGAGGTACACAGATTGACGGGTCCCAACTAGTCTATTTTTTCAGCATTATAATTGGCTATAGGACTTCTTTTTACCATTTTTCTCTTGCATTTGAGTGCCTGTTGTCCACATTTGAAAAATAAAAAATAACCCATAGAGCCATTCATTGCACATTTTATGGCATCCATAGGCTATTATGGTTTGTGATTAATTCCTGAGTCTAAGGCTCCGTTTGGCACGGCGTTTTTGCTCCGGTGAGTTTTGACAAAAAAGCCACCGTCATAAGAATGTATTTTGGCATGACAACGGTTATGACCACCACTAAGAAAAGAAAACTAATTTTCAACATGAAAGTGGATGAAAGTCGTTAAGTGAGGTCGGGCGTTCATGAACGACGGTTCATAGCCACCATATTCACGACCGCCACTGCCGCGCCAAACAAAGCCTAAGACTTATGAATGCAAACCCTCATTAGATATAATGTGGCAAAAAGTCTTCAATAAGAAACAAATCATATACCAACATCAAACTAGAATTGATCAGTCATGGTTTCAACATTACAAATCTATACTATATTAAAAAGGGAAAACTACCCTTTGGTGAAACATTGGGATTTCCCAAATTACCCATACATTTACATTTTTGGATTTCACTGCAGGCTTATTAGGTCTCAGAAAAGAGAAGATCAGGCGTGGAAAGGGGGTTCTGCAACAGGTTGTGGCATTGATTATAGGGTTGGTGGTCCTCATTTTTAGCAGTTTTTAGGTCCTCTTCATGGTGCGCTGAAACCATAATAAAAAAACCTGTTGAGATTTTGTTGGGCATGGAAACAATCAACCATCTTTGTTATGATCGTCAAATGTGGCACACCTCTAACCTACGATCTCAACCTTCGCACGATCACCGAAAAAATCCCCCCCCCCCCCCCCGCACATCTTCCTACCTCGCTTCTTCTTTGACTTCCTTTCAGCATTTGCAGATGCATCGTGTCAGCGTTAATGCCATCGTGAACCATCTCCGCTCTGCAGGGGATGATCATGGACTTTAATTTGGGATCGGAATTGTCGGCTTCTGCATACCCTAAAGGAGCTGGCCCTCTGCTCTCATACCAACTCGGGGATGGTCTGCAGCCCGACCAGATTGCTGATTTTGGGTTCATGTTGCAGGTTTGAAGGTGTGTGGATTTTACAGAGGCATTACATCCAATTTCATTATTTTCACTGTTTTTAAGCTCATGTGAATGTAATGATGCAACTTCTGATCATAATTATCCATGAACTTATTTGTCTCACAGTTCAATAGTTTCCATAAAAACGTGCATTTATCTAGCTATGTCTATAAATACCAACATACATAAAATCAACTCATGAACAAGCTATTCATAAATAGATTTGTGTTCACCTCTCATCTCTCCTATTTCTGGGTAAAAATTGGATTTGAGCTTGAAGAAATTTTTCCTTCGCATATTCTACTCCATTGTGAATTTGTGATCTAGCATCATTATCTTATGCAGATTGAGGTCAAGCAAGTAAAAACCTGACAGAACTAAAGAAATGAGCTCGAGCAGTCTCTACATGTAAGATAAATGTTAGAAGCTTTCAACCATTATTCGAGCTAAAGAACTATCTGTACTATAATGGGAATTAGGGAGATCTACAGTGCCTGTGTGTCCGTCGCCGTTTTCTTTTTTGATATTTGTGCTGATTGGCATATGTAATCTTGCAGCTCCAGGTATGATATTGGTACTATGCTTCTCTACCTTCAAGCTCTTTTTTCATGTGAAGATTTTCATTACATTTCTTGATAGATTTTACTTCAGTCATTGTAATATTTAATTATGCTTGATTAATCTACATTAGAATCTAATTATTTCGAGAGCACAAGAAACGTAACCCAATCACAGCCTCAGTTTAGGATAACTAACAATCGTAGTACTGCAATCGGGGGGAGTGCGAGTGGCGTGAGTGCCGTCGTTTGAAGCCTTTGTGGAGGGCGTCGAGCGAGGTTGGGGGTCGGATCGTCATCACGCATTGCAAGTGGGAGAAGGGGAGCGGTGAAAGTATTGTCGTGCGGGGCACGGGGGGCTCGTGCAATGTCACGACCAAGATACTGTCGAGGTTGCACGGGTTAGGGGGGTACTGTCGAGGCAGGGGTACTGTCGCAGCTGGGGATAGGGGCGGAGCCCCGTGCCTGTCACTCGTGAGTAAACAAATTAGAATTAAATCAGAGAAGTAAAGAAATGACTGAGATCTTTTGTTTAAATTTCTATTATTTAATCATACTTCAAAATGATAACTGCATTCATACTGTATTAATTTAGTGCTAGAGCATATTAGGCAACTAGGAGTGCACTAGAATTAGATTAAGAAAGAAAGATAATGGACATTCGAGTCCAAATCTATAAGCAATCCATGAGAAATGGGTATCCTCTTGAGGAAACAAATTGGGTGAGAGTGCATACCAATCGTAGTATGAAAAATTAAGAGGTTGCCTTATATTTCTTATGAATTATTTAAGACTTGGTAAGGGCCTATGGAAAGAACAGGCTCAATAGATATACTCGGAGTAATAACAAGGATCACTAGATTACTTTAAGTACATAAATATTGAAGGGGTACACCTAATTATGAATTGTTTTAGAGTGAATTAAAATTCACAAATGGATATATATTAAGTTTAGGTGGGGAACGTGTCACATAAATCTACTAAACAAACTTTTAAAGATAGTTCCACAATAGAATCTGAATTTATTGCCTTAGAAAAGGTCGGATGCAAAAAAATGGCTTAAAAATCTCTAGATGATACTGTATAGCAGATAAGACCTATATCATGTGTCTAAATGTCTATATATTTTGAGTTCAAACGACACTAGCTAAAAAAGGTAATATTTATTATGGAAAGACCAGGCATATTGTGTGTGATGTGTCACATGCACAAGCCGAACACCAAAATAAAATGAAAAAAAAACTTTTTAAGGAAACTTTTCTTCACTCACAGTTACCATGCAGTTTATAATATTAAAATAAAATGAAAAAGACTACCACAATCATATAGATTTCTATCTTCTATATCATTAATATGTCACCGAACCATACAAATCTTGATATATACTCGGTTTATTATAATAACACAATTCATGAAGTAACTTGTGCAATTGAACTGAAATTAGCAAATGTAGTAACAAAGTTCATGATAGGAGCCCCGGCTTGGGACCTTGTTTGTGGCCGTGAGAGAGTGTTGCACCGCCTTGGCTAGGTCGATCAACTCAAGCTCGTAATTTGGTAGTCTTTGATGGTCAGTCGTCGTCTTGCGGATGAAAAATGTGATCGGGTGGCCCGCCTGTTGTAGCACCGCGCCATGGCCTTGCCCCGATGCGTCGCACTCGATGAGGAACTTATGTGTGAATTCGGGCATGCGGAGGACTGGGGCGATGATCAAAGCCTACTAGAGGGCCCAGAAGGCACGGGTGGCACGTTCGCTAAAGAGGAATGTGTGCTTCTTCAGAAGAGTCACTAAGGGGGCCGCAATGGTGCTATAGCTCTGAATGAAACGACGGTAGTAGCCCGTCAGGCCTAGGAAACCCCACAACTCCCGTAGGGACTAGGGGCATTGGCCAGGATGTCACCCCGCAAATCTTTTTGGGGTCTGCCGAAACGCTCATGTTGTGGATCACATGGCCCAAGTAAGCCACTCGGTCTGTCCCGAAGGAGCACTTAGCCCGCTTCAAAAATAGTTGATGTAGGCGGAGGAGGCTAAAAACAGCTTGCAGATGTCATAGGTGTTCTTCCTAAGTCTTACTATACACCAAAATATCATCAAAGAAAACAAGAAAATAACGATAGAGCAACTTGTGGAATACCTCGTTCATCATGACCTAGAAGGTAGATGGGGCATTGGTAAGCCCGAAGGGCATTACCAGAAACTCAAAGTGCATGTGGTGAGTGCGAAAAGCCATCTTCTCCACATCCGCAGGGGCCATGCGCACTTGATGGTAACCCGAACAGAGGTTGAGCATGGAGAAGAATCGGGCTCCATGGAGCTCATTCAGCAATTCCTCCACCACATGAATAAAAAAATTGTCTTTCACCGTCTTGGCGTTCAACTCCCGATAATTCACGCAAAACCGTCAAAGTGGCGTCCTTCTTCTGAACCAAAAGAACAAGGGAGGAAAATGACGAGATGTTATGGCGAATGATGCCCTGCAGTAGCATGGCACTGTATCGACGCTTGATCTCGTCCTTCTGTTGGAAGGGATAGCGATAGAGTCGCACCATGACGGGGGCGGTATTTGGAATGAGGCAGGTGCGGTGATCGTGGCAACGTGGCAGAGGGAGTCACTGAGGAGGGACCAAGATTTGCCCAAACTCTTGCACCTGGAATCAAGGTTGTCGTGCGACTCTCGCCGGAAGAGAGGCAAAATGCTCGATGCGACTTCCCCGTCAAACAACCCCGCCAGACTGTCTACTCGCCTCCTTGCTGTCAAGTCACAGTGAGGCTATCAAAATCCCATGTCAGGGGACTGCAGGTGTGCAACCAACAGACGACCAAGACTACCTTGAAGCCCCGAAGAGCAATCACCAAGAGGTCTACCTTGGAACGGTATCCTTCCACCACGAGTGGCACCGCTCAGTAGATACCAGGGCACTCAATAGTGCTCCCATTGGCCACAACCACACTCATGCGGGGGCGTCTCGTCACATTCAGATTGCATGGCGGTCTCCGCGCTAATGAAGTTGTGCGTGCTCCCGGTGTCCAGCAGGGCGACCAAGAGATGATCAGCAACAAGACCAGGAAGCTGAAGAGTCTCCCCAGAGTGGGGGCCGCCAATGGCATGATGGGAAATCTCGGGATCTCAAAGATCCTCCTCTTCCTCTTCCTCGGATTGGTCGTCCACCTCCAAAAAGAACAGACACTTCCGTCGTGCGTGTATGTTTCATCGCAGTTGTAACATAGGCCCTTAGCTCGGCGGTCGGCCATCTCTTGGCAGGAGAGACGACGAATTTGGTGGGGCGCTTTCCTTCCCCTTAGGAGGTGGGAAAACCATAGGCTGTGAAGGCAGGCCGAAGCCATGGGAGGGGCCCTCCCCGCTCCGTTGACCAATGTAAGGCCAATCCATCAACAAACGTTTCTATTAGAAGCGGGCAATACTCATAGCGGTAGTAAGGTCGGCAGGTGTCTGAAACTTCACGTCGAGGCGCAGACGCTCATGGAGGCCCGCCATAAAGATGGGCACCTGATGGGTTGGGGGCACAGAAGGAGCATGGGCAAGGAGAACCTGAAACCGCTCCAGATAATCATCGAGGGGGTCGTCTGTTTGAGGGAGACCAGGTCGCCAATGGGGTTGTCGCGTATAGGAGGTCCAAAGCGAAGGTTGCAGCTACTCTTGAACTCTTCCCAAGTAAGAGAGGGTTTTTCCCGTTGCAACTGTGAATACTAGAGCTGAGCGAAGCCCATCAAATGAAAGGAGGTGACATTGAGTCAGTCGTCCCACGATGTGCGTTGATTCATAAAAAACTATTCACAGCGGGTTAGCCAAGTCAATGGTTCTTCGTGACTGTCGACCGGAAAGTGCATCTTGACGTGGTGGGGAACGTCGCTATTTTCTGGCCGATGCGGAGGGTAGGTCGGCTGGTGGTTGCCCTGTACCTCGACTACTCGAGGCGGTTGTGGAGAGGATCGATTGCGGTCGATGTGGGTCGTGAGGGTCTCGGGGGCGGTGGAATGTTTCGTCATCAATTTGTCAAACATCTCCATCATCTGGGCCGCGGAGACGTGGTAATCTACCATGGACGAAGGTAGCGGAGAGAAGAAAGCACTGGGTGGGGTAAGGAGAAGGCCGATGCTACCTGGAAGAAGAAGACAGTCCTTGGAAATGGCCCTCAAGAGAAAGTCGGGCATAGCTGGACACACGAGGGGGAAGTAGGACGCCTGTAGGAAACTTGCGGTTGTTGTGTCATCGATCGAGCTCGCTGTTAGTGAGAGCGAGTCGCAGAAGTCGCGTGTGGGCGCGACAGAACTGACGGGCAGAGTGGGGGTGATGCGCGGAGGGGAGGAAGAGACTGCAACAGCGACATGTGGCTCTGATACCAAGATGATAAGAGCCCCGGATTGGGACCTCGTTCGTGGTCATGAGAGATGGAAGTCGAGGAGGAGATTGGAGCTCCCATTCTTAGATCCGTGGGAACCTATGGTAGAAGCTTGGAGGGGAGAGGAATCCGGTGAGATAGTGAGGATCGACGAACTGCAGGGGGCGTGACGTGCTACTGGGCGGCAGGTTCCTTAGGGAACGGCGAGATTTTTAGGGAGAGAGAGGAGACATTAGAGAGAGAGAGAGAGACTTTTGATAACAATTGATTGCCTCTTTCATTTCACCGCATTCATTCCTAAGTAGGAAGAATCAAATTGTACAAGTCTATTTAGGTTCCTAAAATAAAATACGCGACATGAAATAAAAGCGTGGCATGAAAATAAACGAGACATAAAAATAAAATAGCAACAATAGATATCCCGCAACGGTAATGTGATGTTGCCCCTTAGTCTGCGCATGTCGTCCCAACGGTGGTAGGTGACGCCCCAGTGTGGGTCCGTAACATACGAGTTTGTAACTGTTCATCGAAGTACTTCCACCATATATGTGTTGTTTGAGACAAAAAAACTAGAACAATGTTATTATAGTAGCAGAACATGTTAAAGTGAATTTGGAAACTCATTTGAAATCAGAATCAAACTGAATCATTGTATTCCGATCAAGTTCATGTCCATGTTTAGTCAAATCGGATTCAGATCAATAAAATATGGAATCAAACTTATCTTGTTTAAGAATAAATTAAACGTGGAATCGATTTGAATTGACCAGAGTCTAGTCCCTAAGCTATTATGAAATCAACTTCTCTCGCTATGAAGCCTTATTTCACATTCATCATAAATCCTCTCATAACACAACCTACTAGAACCAACATACCAGTGTAAATCACCACAAAGACAAATAAACATTCCTTTTTTTTTCTCGAGGATACGTTCCTTACCAAAAGTTAATCTTTTAATATATCATCTAAGCCAACTTGTAGGGTACAAATACAAACCATATTTCGAATGTATTAAGCAGAAATAAAATTAAAACTCCCTGTAACATTGGTTGTTTAAGTAGCCCAATGGTGGAAACACTATGTAACGATCATACATCGTCAAGAGGTCGCTGAAGAGATCACCGGCACTAGAACAGGAATCAGAATAATAGAAGCCCATTGGTTGTTTAACTACTTTAAACTTGATAGTTACTCGAAAATTGAAATTGAAATAAGAGTTGAATCAAAATGGCTCGAAATTGATTTCAAGTCTACTTCGAGCCTCACATGAGTCGCTCAATTTTTTATACGAACCGGGTCAATTTAGTAACCATTATTTATTAATAGAACAGAAATCAGAATAATAAAAGACTATTGGTTGTTTAACTACTTTAAACTTGATAGTTACTCAAAAATTGAAATTGAAATAAGAGTCGAATCAAAATGGCTCAAAATCAATTTCAAGTCGATTTTGAGCATCACACGAGTCGCTCAATTTTTTTTGAGCCGGCTCGATTTAGTTCCATTATTTATTAATATTTTATTAGTTATAGTCTTATAGAGGTTTTCGGACCTTTCGGTTTTCACACTGCAGCCTGCAAAAACCGCGCAGGTTTCCTTTCCAATTCCTCCTTACACTTCCCAAGTCCCTACTCCCTCGAAAATTAAAATCAAGGTAGAATTATTGGAAATCTATTTCCCACCTCCCAAACCCCAACTCTACTGAAGTGTTGGTTATCAATTCCATCAGCGATCTTGGAATTCATATTTGTATGCAAGAGCGAAATGATACATAGTGAACTGAAGGGGAAGTTGCTGATTAGCCCATCATGTAATTCAGGAAATGAATGTGGAGGGTTGGTTGGCATGCTTTGAAAACCGAAGTTCATCTGTCCTAAAGAATTACTGAGTTCATTATGACTACAATGATACCCATGATCTCCATCCATTGCCCTGATTAGGGAAGAATTAGTACAAGGCATGGTAGAAAATCTTAGGAATCAATTTACCATCAATGGATTGATGAGACTCCGATAAAAGAAGTTGCGCATTGATCCATTATCAATGCCTATGAAAGTGTTTGCTCCACAAGCAACGACCACAGAGGAAACTGATGATGAGTGACTAGGGGAGCCTGATTTCCTTTTCCATCCAATTCCAGGGCAGACATTGTTAGTGGTTAGGAAATTAGGGTTACGAGAGAGAGAGAGAGAGAGAGAGAGAGAGAGAGAGAGAGAGAGAGAGAGAGAGAGAGAGAGAGAGAGGGGGGGGAGGAGATTAGAACTAGAGAGGAGGAGAGGGAAAACTCAATTTCATTCCAGGATGATCAAAATACAGGGCTTACGCCTCCTCTTATAGTGATGAGGAGTGAATACAAAAGGAAACATTCAAATAGAGAAATACAAAATTACTTAAAATAAAGCATACGAATTAAGCAACAAATAAAGCATATGAAGACAGCAAATAAATAATTAATTATCTTCCGCGGGAACGGTGGGCCCCTCCGATATACGCGACCGGCGTGTGTAAACTTTCCAAGGAGGCTCGTCGTCGTGCAGTTCCGTAACAATGCCGTCGTCTGGAAAATGTGCCTTGTCCTCAAGGCAGTAGTCGACGAACGGGCGACGGAAATCATCCCGTGGAAGCTACGTTGCTTCCGAGTCGGGTCGCCCGGTCCAAGTCACGAGAACCTCTTCCGATGTAGTGTCCCCTGTGGTGCGGTGCCTGCGGTCGAGGATCGAGGCGGGGTAGTAAGGCGCTTCCCCGGCAAGGTCGAGGTCATCCAGGATGTGGTCCGTAGTGGTGTGGTCCCCCACCACGCGCCGAAGCTGTGAGACATGAAAGACCGGATGAATGCGGCTCCCGGTTGGGAGGCGTAGGCGGTAAGCAACGCCCCTATGCGGGCGATGATCTCGAAGGGCCCAAAGAACCGTGGCGCCAATTTGGGGCATGGTCGGCGTGCCACTGAAAGCTGGCGGTAGGGATGGAGCTTGATGAAAACCTTCTCTCCCACTTCAAAGGAGAGGTCCCGACGTTTCTTGTTGGCGAAGGAAACCATCTTCTGTTGGGCCCGTCGTAGGTGGTGCTTCAGATGATCCAGAATGGTATCCCTATCGCGGAGAGCGGTGGCCAAGCTCTCCACCTGGCATTCCCCTGGGAGGTGGCGGACAATAGATGGTGGAGGGCGGCCATAGACGGCCTCAAAAGGAGTAGTTTCGGTCGCTTGGTGGTGGGCGGTGTTGTAAGAGTACTCAGCCCATCTGAGCCACTTGGCCCAACTGCGAGGTTGCTCCCCCACGAAGAAGCGGAGGTACGTTTCCAGGAACCGGTTGAGGACCTCTGACTGGCCGTCTGTCTGTGGGTGGTATGTCGTGCTCATGCGAAGACGGGTACCTTGTAAACGGAACAGTGTAGTCCAACAGGTACTCAGAAATAGCGGGTCACGGTCGCTCACGATTGACCGGGGAAATCCGTGGAGGCGCACGATCTCCTTGATGAAGCTGTCGGCGACTGTGGAGGCGGTGTATGGATGATGGAGGGGAATGAAATGTGCATACTTCGAGAGCCGGTCCACCACGACCAAGATGCAGTCGTGTCCCTGTGATCGGGGCAGTCGTGTGATGAAATCCATGGCGATGTCGTCCCACACACGGTCGGGGATCGGAAGGGGCTGAAGTAGACCAGCCGGAAAAACTGTCTCATATTTGGCTTTCTGGCAGATGAGGCAGGCGGCCACGAAGGCCTTGATCTGTCGGAACATGTGAGGCCAATAAAGAGAGGCTGCCAATCGTCGGTATGTCCGGTAAGCACCAACATGTCCTCCCGTTGGGGATGTATGAAACTCTGCCAATAACAGGGGAATGCTCGGGGAGGAGGGTGCGAGTACGAGGCGGCCTTTGAAGAGAAGACGGTCGTCCACCAAGGAATACGGTGGATGAGCTGCGGCGTCCGTGCTGAGTGCTGTTCGAATCCTGTTGAGTGTCGGGTTGGCTTCTATTTCCGGTTGGAGGGCCTCCGTATCCTCCCAGACGGGGAGGGAGATGGCTGCTAGTATGGGGTTGCGGGAGAGGGCGTCAGCTGCGCGATTCGCCTTGCCCGGCCGAAACTTGATCCTGAAGTTGTAGCCCAGTAGCTTTGCCACCCATACCTGTTGGGCGGGGGTAGAGATCTTCTGCTGCAGAAGGTACCGGAGGCTATGGTGGTCGGTGCGGACCACGAAATGTCGGCACAGTAGATAGGGCCGTCAGTGTTGTATTGCGAGAACGAGGCCCATGAGCTCATTCTCGTAAGCGGAGCGGCTGCGGATAGTGTCGGAAAAGGCGCGGCTAAAGTAGGCCACAGGGCGGCCGGCCTGCATAAGGACGGCTCCCACGCCGATGCCTGAAGCGTCGCACTCCACGAGGAAGGGCTGAGTAAAGTCTGGCATGGCTAACACCGGGGCACGGACCAGGGCTTGCTGAAGAGCGACGAATGCGGCAGAGGCCGCCGCTGACCACTCGAAAGTGCCCTCGGCTGACTTCTTCAGGAGCTGGGTGAGGGGACGGGCCAGAGTGTCGTACCCCTGTATGAACCTGCGGTAGTATCTTGTTAGGCCAAGGAACCCGCGAACATCGCGGATAGAAGATGGTGTTGGCCACTGGAGGACAGCCTCGATCTTGTTGCTATCCATTGCGACCCCTGTGGAGATGGTGTGTCCCAGGTAGCGCACCTCCGGAACACCAAAAGAGCACTTGGTGGGGTGGAGCTTGAGGTGGTGGTGCCGTAGTGTGGCCAGCGTCTAGCGGACGTGCTGGAGGTGCTCCTGCCAAGAAGAACTGTAGACCAAGATGTCATAAAAAAAAACAAGTACATGCTGGCGAAGTACCGGTCGAAAGATGTCATTCATCGTGGCCTGAAAGGTGGCCGGCGCGTTAGTCAGGCCGAATGGCATGACCAGGAATTCATAGTGGCCGTGATGGGTCCGGAAGGCTGTCTTGGCGACGTCGGCCGGACGAACGCGGATCTGGTGGTAGCCTGCACGGAGGTCCAGCTTGGTGAAGATGGTCGCGCCGTGGAGTTTGTCCAAAAGCTCCTGAATCACGGGAATTGGGTACTTGTCCGGGACGGTGGCTTTGTTGAGCTCCCGATAGTCTACGCAAAAGCGCTAGCTGCCGTCCTTCTTCCTGACCAAGAGGATCGGGCTAGAGAAGGGGCTCGCACTGGGGCGGATGAGGCCCCCCATCAACATGTCGCGAACGAGTCTCTCGATTTCATCCTTTTGTACGAGTCCATAACGGTATGGCCGGACCGAGACTGCGGTCACGCCGGGCTGTAGAGGGATGGCATGATCGTGCGTTCGGGCGGGTGGCAACTCGGTTGGTGCTAAGAAGAGGTCTGCAAACTCGGACAGAAGGGCCTGAAAGGCCGGAGGTGGAGATGGGGCTGGTGGTGCCGTGTCCGTGATGGACCAGAGCCATGCTGAGAAATCGACGTCGGCAGTCCTCTGAATAGTGTGAAAGGAGACGGGGGAGCGAAGTAGGGCGACATCTCCCGTAAGGCAACGCTCTCGTCCGTCTTGTAGGAACCGCATCGTCATAGACCTCCAATTTACTCGCACGTCACCTAGCATGCACAACCATGCCACCCCCAGGATGGCGTCGATCCCGCCAAGGCCGAAGACGTAGAAGTCTGTCGTCACGGAGTAAGGGCCCACGGAAAGCGAGACGCTCGGACAATGCCCCTGGATCGAGCGGCGGCGGCCATCGCCCAAGCTAACGGAGAAGTCCGGAGATGGCTCGATCGGAAGGCGTAGCTGCTTGGCCAGTTGATATGAGAGAAAATTATGGCTAGCCCCGCTGTCCACCATGATGATAATGCGGCGTTCGCCTAACTTGCCCGTCAACTTCATGGTTTGGGGGCCGGAGATGCCGCCCACCGAAAAACAAGGGAGTTCCAGACGGTGAAGATCGACATCAGTGGTGGTTCTGGTGGTGTCCTCTGCTGCGATCTCGAGGTCCTCAAAGTCCTGCAAGGTGATCTCTGGTTCAAAGTCGCTGATGATGGCGTGAAATTCTTTGACCGCGCATACGTGGGTAGGGGAGTAGGGTTGACGACAGCGGAAACAGAGCCCCTTGCGACGGAGGTCGTCGAACTCGCGGTTGGAGATACGTTGCGGTGGACCTGGGCGGCCTGGCCGGCCAGCTGGAGGTGGCCGAGGGGCCGGTGGTTCCGGGCCACCGGGACGCCATGGTCAGCAGCCCAGCGGAGGCCCGCCCAGAGTCAGTGGGGGTCGCGGAGACAGGTCCGCCTCCACTAGGCGTGCCATGTCGAGTGCCTCAGAAACTGCCCTGGGGTGATGGGTGCGGAGTCGGGACCGGATGTTGGGCTTGAGGCCCTGCATGAAGAAGCCCAGATAATGATCCGGTGGTAGGCCCGGAACATGGGTGACGAGGGCCACAAACTCATCGATGTAGTCATCCACTGTGCCGATCTGGCGCACTCCACACAGTCGTTCGATGGCAGATCCGGAATAGCAGCTGTAGTAACGGCGGATCATCTCCTGTTTGATCTCCGGCCAGGAGATAGCTGGGTTGGTTTGGCGGAGCCACCGGGCCCAATGAAGGGCGGAGCCGTCGAGTCCTACGACGGCGGTAGAGACCTTGTCCTGCTCGGGCGTATGGTGGAAATCAAAGTACTGTTCCGCCTTGGCAATCCACCCGATTGGGTCCACACCGGCAAAGGTGGGAAGATCCAAGGTAAGGGTTGGTCGGCCTGGGGGAAATGGTGTCGGGGGATCTCCGGTGTGCGGCAGTGGTGCCGCGCCGAGGATGGATGCACACGCCGATCCGTTGGCGGAGGAGGTGGCGGTGGGTTGGAGGGCATCAAACTTTGCGTGAAGAGAGACAAGGGAGGCGTGCATGGCGGCCACGAGGGATTCCTGTGCGTCGACACGGCGGAGGAGTGCCTCGTTGGAGTCGGCCGCTGGAAGCTCGGTCGTCGAACGGGTGTTGGGGGCCATCCCTGCGTGCGGACGGGACTTCAGCGACGGACGGAGGCCGGTGCAGCGTCGGCTGGCGCGGCTTGCAGGCGCGGACGGACTGCGGACGGGGCTGCCGCGTTACTGCGGACGGGGCTGTCGCGTTACTACGGACGGGCTGCAGACGGGGCTGCGGACGGGGCTGCGGACGGGGGCTGGTTCACCGGCGGCTGTTGCGGGCGGAGATGGCAGGTCGGACCAGTTGTTAGTGGTTAGGAAATTAGGGTTACGAGAGAGAGAGAGAGGGGGAGAGAGAAGGAGATTAGAACTAGAGAGGAGAAGAGGGGAAACTCAATTTCATTCCAGGATGATCAAAATACAGGGCTTACGCCTCCTCTTATAGTGATGAGGAGCGAATACAAAAGGAAACATTCAAACAGGGAAATACAAAATTACTTAAAATAAAGCATACGAATTAAGCAACAAATAAAGCATATGAAGGCAGCAAATAAATAATTAATTATCTTCCGCGGGAACGGTGGGCCCCTCCGATATGCGCGCCCGGCGTGTGTAAACTTTCCAAAGAGGCTCGTCGCCGTGCAGTTCCGTAACAGACATGCTCAATTATAATTATTTTGCTGGCAATAATACTCATGTTTAAAGCACAACGTGAAGCGTCAGCAGCTCTAACATCATAAACTCTATTGCTTTTTGGTTTTTACTACATGGATTATGAGAAATCTCATTTACTTCCCCATAGAAACCAAATTTTTGATGGACTTGGTCATTTGATATAACAGAATCAAGGTTGACTACAATATGTGTAGCATGATTAATATCCTTGTCTGAACCAATATCTATATGAAAATGGAATTAAATGTCATGTTTCTGTTGCCTCGGAAGTATATCTTGAAGAGCTCTTTTAGCATGCCTTGCTGCTCTTATGTCATAGTATGATACCAATATGAATTTGAAAAGTTTGTTAGCAGTATAAAATGCATGAATGTCTCCAAATTGCATAAAAATCCTCAAAGCAATTTCCTCGATGTTGTTTTCTAACTACAAGTGCCCTGAAGGGATGCTCATCAGGAGTACACTAGAAACAATATTTCTCAAGCTATCAATCGGACAACCTGAGGCTCCCCTAATAGGAAGAAATCCAGAAGCTCTCTTCCTATTAAAACTTACATCAGATTTCATTTCCATTCATGCCCAACTGTACAATAAAACATATTCATCATCATTGTTAGTTTGAGCAAGGCAGTAAACATCAATAACTCCAGACAACAATTCATCATCGCTAGGAAGTAGATCTCCAATCATTTGGACTTCAATTTCTTGCATGGACTCCAACTACGCATCCAAATTTGGAATGAGGTGCATCCAAAGATTTAACAAAACAAGTATCATTTGGCAGCAATATCAATTTGTTGCTGAATGCTTCCGATAAGGAGCTTGAGAAAATGTTATTATTATAATAAAAACCTTCAACTGCTGAGTGCATGCATAAATTTGACTAAGAAAACAAAATCTTCTGATCAGAGCTATCCAAAGAGGAAATGGAAATGTTAAGGGTGCTTTCTAAACCACGAAAATGATGTGCCCCATTACTTGATGCATGATTTTGAAGCTAATATGCTATTTATGAAAACAGAGACTTCAGATCAAAAATCTTCGAAATCTTGGGTGAGATACATTATTATATCAAAAGAGTGTTGGACGGATTAACTCATTTTGATCCTTTTTTGTTTCAAAACGAGTGAACATGTGGTTGGATTCAAGCCAAAAAGCAGAAAGTTGCTTGGATTACTGATCGTGGCACACATCTAATTACTTCCAGAATTCTGTTTGCAACTTTTGTTGACCGAGAGCTAATTCATTTAATCATATGTTGGGGAAATCGAAGTTGTTGGTGGCCATTGCGCGAAATTTTTAATTCCATCCCCCCACACAACATCAAGTCAAAAAGTGCAGGTGAAATCAAGGAATGTTGTCAAATAGGTTTGGTATTGATGATGGCTTTGCTGCAGTGGTGGATAACGAACTGGCATGAAGGAGAAATCCGATTCACACCCCTAGATGATTGTTGAGATCAAATCTTGAAATTATTTAGAGATGTTATGTACAAACTACAACCTCAAACACCAAATGATGGAGGAAAGAGTACCTTAACACAATTCCTGCAACTTCACCCAATCATCAAGTAGCCAGACCAATTAAACAGAGTATAGCAAACACTTGGAAATCTAGAAAACTTATTACAGGAATATTAGAGTCAACGAGAAGCCCTTGGAAATCGTGAAAAGAGGAGGATGGCAACCAATACAAATTAAACTTCCAGTAACCAAGACAGGAACAAAGGAGACAGTCTCAAGTGACTAGTTTGCACCTTAGCGGTAGCAGATGTTCTTGATATCGTAAAACGCCGTTGAGTTGCTTCAGATCATGGAATTCGATGCCAGAGGTATGAATTTCTCAACTAAATCAGCCAGGTGGCCAACGGGATCGCCAAGTTGTCGTGGTGGCGTCGGGAGTTACTGAGCTTTGAATCGTTGTAGATATGTCGAGAAGGCCTTTGACAAAGGAAAGAAAGCATCGATACAATGATTGGCGAGTATGAGGCAAGATGGAAGAGAACAAGAAAACTATCTTTATCGAATGGCTGCAACGTTACATACAAGAAGCTGCACCATTCTTGATTGCCACAAATTGTCGAGGACGAACTTGGGTGTTCCGACAAGATGGTCGGAGGTGGAGGGAGTTCAAGTCTCAACGAAGGCACCAAATTGTAACGATCGTGCGTCGTTACAAGGTCACCGGAGAGATCGCCACCGTTAGAAGAGGAATTAGAATAATAGAAGGCCCAAAGTAGGGGGGAGACCGGGGAAGAGAGACAAAATAGGGGAGGGAGACGAAACAAAAGCTATTATATAAAAACAAGAAAACTATATCATATTCATCCATATCCACCAAATACAATGACAACCACTTATATAACCTAAGTTATGAAAGGCACAAGGCGCACCGAGGCGCAAAGGGGTCCTCCGTCCTAGAGCCTAGGCGCAGGCGCGCACCTGAGGCACGTGAGGCGCAAAAATGAATTGGGTGCCCAATTCATTGAAAATCAACGAATTTGGCACCCAATTCACTGAAAATCAACGAATTTGGCATCCAATTCATTGATTTTCAGTGAATTGGGTGCCCAATTCACTGAAAATCAATGAATCGGGCATCCAATTCGCTGAAAATCAGTGAATTGGGCATCCAATTTGCTGATTATCAGCGAATTGGATGCCCAATTCACTGATTTTCAGTGAATTGGGCACCCAATTCACCGAAAATCGATGAATTTGATGCCAAAGTGCGCCTAGGTGTGCCTCGGGTGCGTCTGTGATCATGTTCCCTCCAAAAAAAAATGGTTGAAGAAAACAGCTTGAAAAGCCCAGGCGCGCCTTTGGTGCGTCTGGGAGTTGGTAAGGCGCGCGCCTAGGCGCGTCTGAGGCACCTCGCCCGCCTCTGCCTTGCAGAGGCGCTGGCCGGTGTGCCTGGTGCGCCCGGCGCCTCAGGCGCGCATAGGCGCGCGCCTTGATAACGTGGTATATAACTAGAGGATTTGTTGCGTGCTTAAATAAAATTCATATTGTTTCTTAATTTCTTTTAAATGAATGTGGCAAGAAGGGGTTTTTCTGTTATAAACAGTGGAGGGAGGCCGGTAGGAAAGGATGTCTAGTATGTTCTATTGTTTGATACCTTCTCTTCTTGAGTGCTGACTTGAGCGAGACACCATTGGTCTGTTCAGAGGAGACTTCCTCATAGGATCAATCTTACCTAAATGTTGTTCTTTTCATATTTGATAATTGGATCTGGATTTCTTCTTTCTTGTTCGATAGCTGTAATCGATGCAAGGAAATTATTTCTGTGTTTGCATTTGTCAATTGTGATCGCAACAAGGGTATCAGAGCATTGACCTTGGCTATTTCATTATGCTGGCGGCGGATAATACTCGATCTAAGGACCTGCAACTGGAGGTAGAAGCTCTGGCAAAATCTATACAATCACAACCCTCACCGTATGCTGAGGCACGCAGTGGATCGTCGTCCTCCTATCAACCCTCGACAAGATTTGCACGCATTGATTTTCCTCGATTCTTTGGTGATTTGGTGACGGAATGGATCTACAAGAGCGAGCAAATTTTCAAGATTGATGGTACGCTGGCAGACATGACAGTGAAAATGGCTTCTGTATTTGGAAGGGAAATCTTTGTTTTGGCATCAGGTGTATATGAAGTCGCGTTTGATGCGCCAATGGCCCGGTTGGGCGGAATACACTGACACAGTACTGAATCGTTTCGGCTCCATTCTCTTTGATGATCCAATGAGCGAATTGAAGAACCTGAGACAGAAGTCTTCAGTTCAAGTTTATTTGGATGAATTTGACATATTATTGCATCGTGTTACCATTTCGGAGAAGCATGCAGTAAAGTAAGTTTTTGTCTCGCGGGAATGCGGGATTGAAAGAGAAAATTGAATTTTTTGTCCGCATGTTCCAACCAAAAACATTGCAGGAAGTGTTTCATTTGGCGAGGATTCAAGAACATAAGGATGCTATCAATTAGCGGAAACATTTGGCTAAATCTTCTGATGGCTTCGAACGGCTTGACAAGGTTCCTATGCCAGCTCATTGTACTTCCGCTAATTCTACACCTCTAGCACAGGGTACTAACACTTCCCAACTACGATCTGGTAAACGATTGTCCTCTACTGAGATGGATGACAAGCAGAGCAAGGGTCTATGCTTTTGGTGTTCTGAACGCTATACTCCCGGACATCGTTGTTTAGCAAGGCGCCAATTGTATACATTAGAGCTCATTAATGATAGTGATGAGGAGAGGAAGGAGGACCTGGAGGTTCCAGAGGACCCCTACCCGTTATTGATGACCAACAGGTGGACGAAGATGTTCCTAAATTGTCTGTCCATGCATTATCCGGAATCACTCATTTCTATATTATGCGCGTTACAGCTTCTTATCAGGACATCCTATCAGTATCTTGATTGATTCGGGAAGCACTCACAATTTCCTGGATGTAAAAGTTGCGGCGAGACCGCAATGCAAATTGGTTTCTATTCCCACATTTCATGTTGTGGTCGCTGATGGACAGATCCTATCCAATGCACACAAGGTGGAGAAATTTTGCTGGAAAATGCAGGGCGTGATGTTCATTTCCGAAATGTTGGTGCTGCTTTTGGGGGGTTGCGAAGTCATTCTGGGAGTACAATGGTTAATAACATTAGTGGTTGTCCATTGGGATTTTCAGAATTTACAGATGGAATTTATCAGTCAAGGGAGGAAAATTTCTTTGAGAGGTTCCAAGAGCCTAGCAGGTGCTTAATTAAGAGTAATCAGATGCAGAAATTACTTGCTAAAACCAGTCAAATAAATCTGATGTCTCTGTGTGCTATTCAGGAGCAGCCAGCTTGGGTGGATTTGGGTCCGGTAAACTTGGCAGAAGAAGTTAGAACACCTTTGACAGACGAGGAAGAAAACCAATTACAAGAGTTATTGGATGAATTTCAGAGTTTATTCATTGAACCCACGGGGTTGCCGCCAGCCCGTGGCCATGAACATCACATACATCTGAAATATGAGAAAGCTTCAATCAACTCAAGACCTTATAGATATCCTACAATACAGAAATCGGAGATCGAGCGGCTGGTCAAGGAAATGTTGAAATCAGGAGTACTTCGGCACAGCCATAGCCCTTTTGCTTCTCCAGTTGTGTTAGTAAAGAAAACAATGGAAAATGGAGGCTATATGTGGATTACCGTCAACTGAACTCTCTTACCATCAAAGATAAGTTCCCTATTCATGTCATTGAAGAGTTAGTTGAAGAATTACAATGTGTTGTGTTCTTTTCCAAGTTGGATCTCCGAGCTGTTTTTTATCAGGTAAGGGTGGCAGAGGAAGATGTCTACAAAACAACATTTCGCACGCATCATGGACATTTGAGTTTCTCGTAATGCTATTTGGGCTTACGAATGCTCCGTCAGCTTTTCAAGGGCTGATGAATGCAGTTTTTCAGGATCAATTGAAACAATTCATCCTGGTCTTTTTTGACGATATACTCATTTTTAGCAGAACTTGGCTGGAGCACCTCGGGCACCTCAGATGCACTTTGGACATTTTACAAAAACAATCCTTGTTTTTAAAAAAGGGTAAATTTTCCTTTGGAACGAAGGAGGTGCAATATCTGGGACATGTCATCTCACAGGAGGGGGTGGCTACGGATCCGCAGAAAGGGCAGCACATGATGGATTGGCCTTCTCCAAAGAATCTGAAGCAACTGCGCAAGTTTCTGGGATTAACCGAGTACTATCGCAGATTCATCAAGGGTTATGGCCTACTTTCTCGACCCCTGACTGAGCTCTTAAAGTTGACATCCTAGAAGGACTTAGAAACGAAGGAGTCATTTAGTAAATTGAAGGAAGTTGTGTCACACCCTCACGTTCTTAATCTACTGGACTTTCAGAAGACTTTTGTCGTGGAGACAGATGCAGGTGATGTTGGTGTAGGAGATGTCCTCATGCAAGAGGGTCATCCCTTGGCTTTTTTTTAGTAAGTCTCTGGGGAAGAAGTATGCTCAACTTTCTACCTATGAGAAGGAGCTTCTTGTCATTGTCCTTGTTGTACAAAAATGGCGTCATTATCTAATGGGAGTTCATTTTGTGGTCAAAACAGATCATCGGAGTCTGAGATTCTTGTTAGATCAAAGGTTAACCACACCCAATCAACAGAAGTTTATGACCAAATTAATGGGATTCAATTATTCAATTGTTTATCGGAAAGGAAAGGAAAATCTTTGTGCATATGCTTTGTCTCGACAACTGAGGTCAATTTGTTGGAATTAAACCAGAGGGTAGTCTTTTCCTCTGACATCTTAAATCAGGTGAAGGAGTCTTGGTGTCTAGGCTATTAGTTGCAGAAACTTATCGAAAAGAGAGCGGAATCCTATATACAAACTAAAGTGCACTTGAATTCAGGGCAATCTTAAACGGAAGGGAAAGTTATTAGTGGGCAATGTGGACTCTGTCAAACTTAAGTTGTTATAGTTATATCATGATGGTGTGTTGGGAGGGCATTCAGGCATTACAGCTACCTACCAACGCCTGAAGAAAATGTTTTTTGGAAGGATCAGAAGCCCGACGTCTACAAATATGTCCAGAACCGCTTGGTATGCCAGAAATGCAAGGCTGGTCATCTGAAACCTAAAGGATTGCTTCAACTTTTAACTATACCTGGGAGAATATGGCAGGAAATCTCTATGGACTTTATAGAAGGACTACCTAAAAGCAATAGCAAATCCACGATTTTGGTTGTTGTCGATCGCCTGAGTAAGCAGACACATTTTGTCGCTCTTGCTCATCCTTATA
Organism: Dactylorhiza incarnata; assembly: GCA_033032865.1. Classification (NCBI taxonomy): domain Eukaryota; kingdom Viridiplantae; phylum Streptophyta; class Magnoliopsida; order Asparagales; family Orchidaceae; genus Dactylorhiza; species Dactylorhiza incarnata. The sequence goes on from JAWHQI010000053.1 coordinate 6,274,641, forward strand.
CTGTCGAAGTTGTTGCTCAAGTTTTTTTAGATTTTGTATTCTGTTTGCATGGGTTGCCAACTTCCATTGTGAGCGACAGAGGCACCATCTTCCTCAGCCAGTTCTGGCAGGAACTTTCCAGAATTTTGAAGGTTCTGTAAAATATGTCTACAGTGTATCATCCGCAGTTAGATGGATAAACAGAAGTTGTAAATCGTTGTGTGGAAAGCTACTTACGCCGCAGGTGTTCAGAACAACCTCGCAGCTGGCCGTTTTTGCTTCCATTAGCGGAATGGTGGTATAATACCATTTTTCAGGGCGCTATCAGAATGACCCCCAATGAAGTAGTTTACGGACAAGAGCCAGCCTTGCATTGTCCTTCTGTGGCGGATTCTTCCCTGGTGGAGGACGTGGACCGCTCGTTGGTGGCAAGAGAAAGGATAATTTCTATCCTCAAGTTCAATCTTAGCCAAGCTCAGAATAGGATGAAGGTCCTGGCTAATAAGAAAAGACAAAAAAGAGAGCTTAAGGTTGGTTCATGGGCATTTGTGCGCCTCCAAACTTACAAACAAGTTAGTGTGCGGCGTCAGGGGTTTCATAAGCTTGCGCCCAAGTATTTTGGACCCTTCAAAGTGTTGGAAAAGGTGTGTACCGTAGCGTATAAATTGGAGTTACCTAAATCTGCAAAAAATACACCACACTTTCCACATATCTCAGCTTAGAGAGTATCATGGTGAGGCGCCTGACGATTACATTCCCTTACCCACGAATGTGAATAGAGAGGGGAATTTGTTGATTGATCCCATGGTTGTATTGGAGCGCCGCATTGTTCCTAGGCAGGGCAGAGTGTCAACCTAACTGTTAATCCAATGGGCTAACAGTCCGCCTGAAGACGCAACATAGGAGGATCTATCAGTGCTACAACAGCAATATCCTCAATTTCTTCTGTGCGGACAATGAAGTTTTGATCAGGAGGGCCTTGTTGCGTGCTGAAATAAAATTCATATTGTTTCTTTTAAATGAGCAAAAGGAAGACTGATGTTATGTGCAAATCGGTTTTGACTATGCAAATCATCAAAATTCACGCTTTTTGAAAATACGTCTTATAGGTGCATTTTTAAGAAAAATGTCAGCATTAAAGTTGTAGATCTCGTCAAGATCTACAACTTTCGTGTTGAACATTTTGCCTAAAAATGCACCTATAAGGCATATTTTCAAAAAACGTGAAACATTTTACAATAGTCTCGCGCATTTTGAAAATACGTCTTATAGGTGCATTTTTAGGCAAACTGTTCAACACGAAAGTTGTAGATCTCGACGAGATCTACAACTTTGATGTTGAACACTTTTCCTAAAAATACACCTATAAGACGTATTTTAAAAAAAAAAGAGTTTTGATAGTTTGCACGTAGCCAAAACCGGTTTGCACATAACATCACTCAAAAGGAATGGCGCCGATCCGATCAAGTTCAAAGTCCGGTTGGCCCACATGGCCGGATTTGGGTGGGAGATCAGGATTCTCTTCATTTTTGATGAAATGGAGGGATTCATTTCACGGTTCAGATCGAATGTCTGTTGATCCGATGGGTTTATCATTTTCCATCGATTTATATTTTTTTTAATCCAAAAAATCTCCACCATTAAATATCTTTTAAAGTTATTTTGTACATTAGATAATGAAATGGATCCCCTCCATTTCGTCAGAACCCTCCATTTCGTCAGAACCCTCCATTTCGTCATAAATGGAGAGGGTCCGGATCCTTGGGTGGGTACCGTTTCTTCCAGAGCACATGCGGAAAATGGTCTCAAAGTCAAAGATGACACGTCGCTTTTTTGCTGAACTTGATTATGTAGGCAATGGGGCGTTGTTAGGGACAATCGTGGTGTTTCGTCTTCAATCTCGGTTCAAGTTCCATTTTCGTAATTCTCATCTCTTTGTTCCAGTATTTCGTGCTCCTCTCTTTTTTGCTCGTCAATTATAGCTAGTGACTATTTTCACTGATATTATTGTTCACACTTCCTACTATTTTTTGTCTTTCCACCACTAAATGTTCTTACTTCCACTTAACACTTCTTTGAGAAGATACAAAAGTATTATTTCTCTTTTTTCTCATATCTCTTCGTCTTGAATCTAGTCTAAGCTCTACTTTAATTAGAATTTTGATCCTAATTGAAAGACAAAAATCAAATGCATGAGCCAAGAAGCCCGAAATAGTGAGCATAGTATTCATATTAGCTAGCTTTTGAAGTTTCAATTTTGTAACTCATCTTTCTGTGGCAATGTTTTACCCTTTCTTCTATTCTTTTGATCTGTCAACTGATTGATCTGTCAAGTGATTGACGCTGGAATTGTATATGGTTCATATTTCCTATTATTTTTTAGCTTTTCACCACTAAAGGTTATTACTTCTGCCTTCTCATTTCTTAGTGATTGACTCCTCATTATCATCAAGTAGCCCCTTTCTACACCTTGTGTTTACTCGAATGCTTTTTACTATACCCTCTCGATGATTGTTCTCACGCACTCATGGAATATAATTTAGACTTATATCAATATTTTAATAAACTTTAGACTCTACTTTAGTTATTGCATGTATGAAGATGATGCATGTTGCATTCTTTTGCTTCATTGATTATATGCATGCAAGTTGTCCTCGGTCCTAGGAATGGCTAATATTGGATAAAGTCGCATGTAATCATATATATCATGTATCTACTCATTTTTCAAGAGTTGGCACATGCATGCTAAGAATGATCAAGGATTTTTTAGGGATCATGCAACGACAGAAAGCAGAAGATATGCTCAATTTAGCATTACAAATGAATCAATTACGGATCATTAATTTTGGGGTTTTAAAGGTCGTTGGCTTTAGGCATTTAGAGAATGACTAGAGCTCCGTTTGGCACGGCGGTGGCAGTCATGAACGTGGTGGTAACTGCAGCTCCTTCATTGGGCTTTAAGCGGTTGTTATAATCGTATGGTGTCTCTAAAGCTCGACTATCACTGTATCCCCACGTATCCAACAAGGATTTTATGTAGTGGCTTTGACTTAGGGAAATGCCATTTTTCCCAAAGCTCACCTGCATACCTAGGATAGTGTCAACTATTCCTAGATCTTTGATGTCAAAAGCTTTCATCAGGCCCGACTTTACGTCATCCATTTCGGATTGATCGGATGCCAGAATTAGCATGTCATCTACATATAAACATATTATGGCGACGTTATCTGATCTATGACGTATGTAAAGACATTTATCCGAGAGACTTGACAAAAATCTCATGTTCTTTACACAATAGTCAAATTTCTCATGCCATAATTTAGGTGACTGTTTTAATCCGTATAGCGATTTTAAAAGCTTACAGACCATGTTTTCATGACCGTCTACAATGAAACCTTCAGGTTGGCTCATGTAGATCTCTTCGATCAGATCTCCGTTCAAGAACGCAGTCTTAACATCCAACTGATTAACAATAAAGGTCTCAATAGCTGCGATAGCTAGGAGGATCCTAATGATTGCTAAGTGACACACTGGTGAATATACGTCAAAATAATCCACCCACTAACTTGTGTGAAACTTTTAGCCACCAGGCGTGCTTTATACTTAGCTACGCTACCATCAGGATTTAGTTTCTTTTTCAGAACCCACCTACATCCTATCAGTTTAGCCCCTTTAGGCTTGGGAACTAACGTCCAGGTGTTGTTCTGTAGGAGAGAATTCATCTCTTCCTCAATAGCTTCTTTCCAGAGTAGGGAATCCCTGGATCTCATCGCTTCCTTATAGGTGGATGGATTAGCCTCAACGTGGCAAGTGACAAAGTCACTACCGAAGGTTCTGGGAATTCGCTCTCTCAGAGAAGTTCTCCTAGACTCTAGGCCACTGGTGTCTACAGGAACTGAATAGGAAGTGCTCGGTACTGATTCTGGATCCTCCTCAGTAATAGATGCTTGCATACCTGGGAGTGTCAGGTTCTTATCTTTAAGAAATTTATCTTCAAAAAACACTGCATTCCTAGATTCGATGATGATATTGTTGGAAATATCAAGGAATCGATCTGCAGCACTATCTTCAGCACAACCTAAATAGACACATGTATTAGTCCTAGGTCCAATCTTAGACCGTCTAGGGTCAGGAACCCTGACATAGGCTATACAGCCCCAGGTCTTAAATTTTGTAATTGACGGGGGTCTCTTAAACCAAAGCTCGTAGGGTGTAACATCTAACTTCGCATGAGGGACTTTATTTAGAATGTGGTTCGCAGTTAAGACTGCTTCTCCCCAAAATGCGGAAGGCATGCCTGCAGTGAGGAGCATAGAATTTAACATTTCTGTTAATGTTCTATTTTTTCTCTCGGCTATACCATTGGATTGGGGTGAGTTAGGAGCAGTGGTTTCGGCTATGATGCCTTGAGAGGCAAAAAAACCTTTGAATTCACTGGACATGTATTCTCCTCCTCGATCACTTCTAAACCTCTTTATTTTCATGTCTAATTGGTTTTCTACCCTGGTTTTGAAAAGACAAAACTTTTCAAACGCTTCATCTTTAGTTTTAAGTAGGTAAATGTGACAAAACCTAGAGCAGTCATCTATAAAGGTGATCATATACTTCCTTCCTCCTCTGGTGACGAAACTTTTAAAGTCACAGATGTCGGAATGTATTAGCTCTAGTGGTGTTGTGCTCCTAGTAACCGCGCTAAAAGGTTTCCTAATGATCTTTGTCTGAGCACACACTTCACATTTTCCACATGGGGTTTTCGTGTCTAAGTTGATCTGGTGAGTTCTAGCTATTTGGAATAACTTCCTATAGTTCACGTGTCCTAGTCTCTCATGTAGAGTTTTAGGGCTAACTAAGTTTGATTGTACTTGTTGAACTATATCATTAGCTAGACTTAGTCGGTACATTCTATTTTGGACGTATGCACATCCAAAATAGTGTGAGTTAACTGACAGTGTTACTCTACCGCTACAGAAATTAACAGACATACCAGCATCACAAAGTAGACTAACAGATACTAAATTAGCAGATAATGAAGGAATAAATTTAACATTTCTTAAAGTTAAAGCTTACCTGAGGACAGCAGTAGTGTAGCGTTCCCCACCTTCAGCACATCTGCCACCCCACCGTTTGCAACGGTCACAGATTCCTTTGCATCAGCGAGCCCTGTTGATACGCCCAAAAACGGTTGCGTATTTTGTACGCAAGTGCACGTGCCGGCTCAAGTAATATAATGTGAGTTAAATATCGTTCCCACGGAGAGGTGTTAAACTCAGTGCTCGCAAATACCAGTTATGACTTTTCTTTAAATCCAAGGTATTCAAATATTTGTGATAATGATTATGAAAGCAAAAATTATCAGTAAACTATTTTTTTAAATTAAAATTAATGACAGATCTATAATAAAATACTTTCAAACCGTTATGAGAAATAATCTTGTATTGTGATTTCCTAAATCTAATGCAATGATTTTTATAAATAGAACTTTGTGAAAAATGCGTGGTGAAATATCGTGCAACGATTTTAATTTAGACAACCGTACCTCTCGATATCGGATCTCCCTAATTCCTTATCTCCTCTGTCATCTCTAACTCGAGTGACATAAAGAACCGCATTATGAATAAAAACCTATGTTGCTAACGTCAAGGGGAAATCTCTTTCTCCCTTCAAACGCTATATCGAACTTATGATACCCTTACGCAACTCATCTCTCGAATTATGAAGCGCAGTAGATAAACGAAACCTTGATCAGAAGTTTCAACATAAAGATCATAAGAACAATAACGATCAATCACCAAACATTCACAAAGAAAAAAAATTAAAACAACATCATCATTGCAAAAGAAATAGTATTCTCACAACACAAGATCACCGGAATTAGTTCATGCTTGAAGAAGAAAAGCAAAATAAAGGGTAGATCTTACTAAACATGATGTAAATCGAGTAGATCTTCCCTTCTCCGTTGATTTGACAGTGTTTCCTGCAGCCCGGACGCAAATTCTGGACTGGTTTTTCCCCTCGCCCGCGCAGCAGTTTTTCTTCTTCCTCCTCTCTAATAATGGAATAGAACTCCCGTCCAACTCCCTTTAGAATGGCTGGAAATGTCCTTTTAAATCTCCTCCTTTCTCTCTCTAGGCGGGGCCCATTTTTGGTAGGTTTTAATTGCTGAAACGATGTCTTATTTCCATCCGTAACTGCCGAAATCAAATATATTTCGGATCTGAAAATTATGTAACCGCCGACAAGTTGCAACTTTTCGGCAGAAATGTTGCAACTTTTTAAAATCTGGAATTCTGCTTCTTAAAACTGCCATATATGTTATAACATTTTTCAGATTATGTTACAACATATTCCAATTTTTCAACAACACTTAGCCTTCGATCATTGACTCGATTTCTTCACAAATCCTATCATAAAAACATTCAAAAATAGACGTATTAATTATTTAAACTCCAAATAATAATTCATTTGAATATATATACTTTTCATTCATAATTATCATATAACATAAACAAAAAGGGTTAAATTAAGATGCAAGATAACTTCTTTTTGCGAAGTTATCACACCCCCATACTAGAATTCTTGCTAGTCCCTAGCAAAGTTAATTCATGATAAAACCAGGAAACGACAAATGCTTATGAAAATGTAGATTCAATTCATCCTACATTTCATTATAAGTCACATAAAATACATTCAAGTCATTCGCATCAACTGGTGATAAAATTGCTCATCTTTTAGAGTTCAAACCTTACAAATTCATGAGTCAGATATAATATAAAGTTCAATTAAGAATTCAAGTGTTAGATGTGAAGTTCTTAAAAAGTATCCACTTCCCTTACAACTTATTTTTGATAAACTTCGTCACCAATAGGATAGATCAAACGTAGACTAAGACTTTGATATGACCTCTACATGAGTTTGGTAGTAACCGGTGCCAAATGAAACGACTTGATGAATTTGAACTGATAGGTGACTATTTCCCGAATTAATCATCATAGTGGCTCTCCAAATTATGGGGTTTAATTTTCAATAACACTTTTTTTTTTTATATTTCTCATAGTTGGGATCATTCCAAATATGCGTGAACATACTTGGGCCACATATCACTATGATATAAAAATACTTTTTTTTTCATCATAGTTGGGATCATTCTAAGTATGCGCGAGCAAACTTAGGCCACATATCACTATGATATATAATTTTTTTTTATATAACACCCATAACTGGTCGGCCAACTAGATACAAAGTTAAGGAAGAATAAGGAAATAAAGAACCAATGCTTTAAGCTCAAAGGTAATAGGTGATAGCACCCGGTAAGAAGTTATGTGGAAGCGAAGGTTAACTACGTCTGCTCAACATGTTGGCTATTATCATTGAATTAGTACATGCTCAATCTCTTCCCATTAAGATCCGAAGTCACCTAAATACAATTTAAAGGGTGTAAATTTTTTTTTAAGAACTATAGTGCATAGTGAAAAAGAATTTTTAAGAGAACTTTAGTAAATCTTACTAATTTCAAATTCTCAGTCTGAACTCGTAGGATTGACTCATCTATCGCACAAATTAAATTGAAGACTTGAATAGCTTTATTTTTAAAGAAAATAAATATAGAACTTCATGAACTACACTTCATAAGGAATTTGTCATGAGAGACACAGTGAAACATGACTCCGTGCCCCCGTACTTGAACCTTTACTAGTCCCTAGTAAAAAATTTCTTGAAAAATGCATGCATACAATAAATCATATTTTTGTAAAGGAGTATTTAAGGAATGAAAATAAAAACTGAATGTAAATACTCCCCTGCAATCAACAACCCAAAGCATCTTCACATCCCTTCTTGTACATACACTGTTATGACAGTTACTCCTTTGATCTAATGTTCTCATGCTCATTATTTGTGCATACTAGGAGGCGAATTAAAATCAAAGATCCTGCTACTAAATCCAAATGAAGTGTACCTGCAGTGATGAGCTCCAACAAACAAGGAAAAATAGACAAACAAAAATGAAATTAAACTAATTAAAATAGACTTGGAACAATAAAAATGCAAGAAAAATAAGATAACTACTGGGGTTATTGTCCTCCCAGCACGACTTATTCAAAAATTTTAAATTTCTAAATTATTGGACGATGAAAAGAAAAATGAACAGGTAACTGTTCTAATATTCGTGTCGGTAACGGGTACCGATACGGCGATAAAACAACTACCCACCTACCTAAATAATAATACGTGCACAACATAGGTAGAGGGAACAAAAAGTAAGAACATGAGGAGTGTTCCTCACTATTCTCACCATAATATGTATCCTTGCCCAACAAGGTATCATCATCAACAGGAAGGTTGTATGGGGAGAAGAAAATGAATGGAGCTTCCACTATGGAGGATGGATCAACCATCTCAATTAAGTGGATACTCATCTCATCAACTTGAGGATAATGCTCAATATCCTCCTGAGGCATCTGTGACACATCAACTTGTTTTGGCTCAGATAATGAAAGGAGATTAGGAAATAAAATAGAAGAAGAACATAAATGATTTCTAATCATATGAGTGATCCTGGTTTCACTCATAGCAGGTTCCAAAGGTTGATCGTTGTCGGTATCGTAAGCATCATAGCAAGGGGAACCCAAGAACTCAAGGGCCTCTGTGGTGAGTTGGACCTCCTCATCCAATGAAGAAGTGCAAACCTTCTCATTAAAAAGGATATCTTCTTCATCCCACATTGGCGTGTCATCGTGTTCCAAAGAATTATTCCCCCCATCGGAGAGAAAAATATCTTCATCCCACTTTGGCACAGCTTCAGGTTTTGGGTCATCACCTTGCGCAATATCTTCGACAGGATTGATAAAAATAGGTGTAGAAACATTTTGCAAAGAAAATGTAGGAACGCTATTAATATCTAATTCATAAAATACATGTTCAGGTTCCTTCGTGGGTGAATCAAAACTATGTGATGAATGAGTATGGGGAGATGACGCATCAATATCAATATACGGGCCCACAATTATGAGGGGCTTATCAGCAATAGTCCCACGCAAACATGGTGGTACTGGGATAGTAGACATAATCTGGATGCCCGATTCATAATTTTTCTCCATCTGTCTTTTGTAAGCGACACAATCCTTCAAGACGTGGTCCGTATTATGACAAAATAAACACTTCCGAACATTACTGTTCGGCAACCAAGGAGTCGAGTCATAGGGTCGAGGAATAATTTGACATGAGGACGCAAGGTTATAATGATTTGTCGCACAATATTGGGGCCCTAAATACTCTCTATGTTTTGCGAGCCACGATTGATACCCAACAGTCCCCATGTAACACGCATCAGTAGTATGACAAAACGATCCACACCACTCGCATCTCACATGTGTATACATTTTTTTGAATGGATTCGGTTAAAATAAAATTAAAATTTCTTTGCAAAAATAAACTACCCTAAAAAATTATATCAGAAACGGATAACCTGCTTAATAGTTTTTAAAATAGATTAGGATAAAATAAAACTAAAAAAAATATGCTAAAAAAAAGAAAGACATGCACTAGACAACATTATAGATAAAAAAACAATAAAATAAACACTTGAGCTCTAAATACTCAGGTTTTACTAATATTGCAAGAAATAAACACTGAATTATTTGCACCTCCCCGGCAACGGCGCCAAAAACTTGATACGCCCAAAAACGGTTGCGTATTTTGTACGCAAGTGCACGTGCCGGCTCAAGTAATATAATGTGAGTTAAATATCGTTCCCACGGAGAGGTGTTAAACTCAGTGCTCGCAAATACCAGTTATGACTTTTCTTTAAATCCAAGGTATTCAAATATTTGTGATAATGATTATGAAAGCAAAAATTATCAGTAAACTATTTTTTTAAATTAAAATTAATGACAGATCTATAATAAAATACTTTCAAACCGTTATGAGAAATAATCTTGTATTGTGATTTCCTAAATCTAATGCAATGATTTTTATAAATAGAACTTTGTGAAAAATGCGTGGTGAAATATCGTGCAACGATTTTAATTTAGACAACCGTACCTCTCGATATCGGATCTCCCTAATTCCTTATCTCCTCTGTCATCTCTAACTCGAGTGACATAAAGAACCGCATTATGAATAAAAACCTATGTTGCTAACGTCAAGGGGAAATCTCTTTCTCCCTTCAAACGCTATATCGAACTTATGATACCCTTACGCAACTCATCTCTCGAATTATGAAGCGCAGTAGATAAACGAAACCTTGATCAGAAGTTTCAACATAAAGATCATAAGAACAATAACGATCAATCACCAAACATTCACAAAGAAAAAAAATTAAAACAACATCATCATTGCAAAAGAAATAGTATTCTCACAACACAAGATCACCGGAATTAGTTCATGCTTGAAGAAGAAAAGCAAAATAAAGGGTAGATCTTACTAAACATGATGTAAATCGAGTAGATCTTCCCTTCTCCGTTGATTTGACAGTGTTTCCTGCAGCCCGGACGCAAATTCTGGACTGGTTTTTCCCCTCGCCCGCGCAGCAGTTTTTCTTCTTCCTCCTCTCTAATAATGGAATAGAACTCCCGTCCAACTCCCTTTAGAATGGCTGGAAATGTCCTTTTAAATCTCCTCCTTTCTCTCTCTAGGCGGGGCCCATTTTTGGTAGGTTTTAATTGCTGAAACGATGTCTTATTTCCATCCGTAACTGCCGAAATCAAATATATTTCGGATCTGAAAATTATGTAACCGCCGACAAGTTGCAACTTTTCGGCAGAAATGTTGCAACTTTTTAAAATCTGGAATTCTGCTTCTTAAAACTGCCATATATGTTATAACATTTTTCAGATTATGTTACAACATATTCCAATTTTTCAACAACACTTAGCCTTCGATCATTGACTCGATTTCTTCACAAATCCTATCATAAAAACATTCAAAAATAGACGTATTAATTATTTAAACTCCAAATAATAATTCATTTGAATATATATACTTTTCATTCATAATTATCATATAACATAAACAAAAAGGGTTAAATTAAGATGCAAGATAACTTCTTTTTGCGAAGTTATCACCTGTCATCAGATTAGCATTGTTGCATACATGGCAAGTTGCCCCCGAATCCAGGTACCACTCAGTGCTGGCCTGCGTATTTCCAACCATGGCGACAAAGTTGGAAGGCTCAGCAAGGCTAACCATATTGGCTTGGTTGTCCTCTTGTGGTCCTTTGGTTCTTTCTCTTTTGGGAAACCTACAGTCAGATGCACTGTGCCCCCACTTGTTGCAGTTGAAACATTTGCCCTTAAATTTCTTTATTTTATTTTTAGGGCCCGCAACCTGTGGTTTATTTGGGGGCGGTTTGGTCTTTTGCTGATTCGGCACACGCTTAGAGCTAGTGACCATGTTAGCGGCAGCTTTTTGCTTGCTAACAGCTTCTAACGCGTGTCGAGTCCTATTCTCGTCCTCTATGCGTATAAAACGCTTGAGGTCATTCAGACCAACCTGCATCTTCTTCCGGTACATTTCAGTTTTGAAATGATACCACGTGGAAGGCAACTTATAAATTATCGTGCCAGCAACAAAGCCATCTGGCAGAGAAATTTGTTCGCTATGTAAGGAATCAACAATGTGTTCGAAAATCCGATACATGAGGGAGAATCTGTTTCTCCTCGTCGAACATGAAGGAGTGGAACTTGTCCACTAAGTGAGCCTTGGACAGGTCCTCCTCCTGCCTGAAATGCTCCTCCAGTGCGTCCCATATCTCCTTTGCAGTCGTCATCTTCAAGTAGGTCTTTGCCAAGCTTGGGGAGAGACAATTCAGCAAATAGTCCCGGCAAAAATTTTCATCGCTGATCCACTGTTCTTCATGCTCAGTCCCGATGAACGCAGCACGATCATTCTGAACGGTGTAGAACACGTTCAGACATTTCATCCCAAATTGCGTGTTCAACTTCCAAGTGTTGAACTCCGACGCTGTGAATTTTTCCAGCTTCGTCATCGGTACTGGAGTGGAGAAGTTGTTCGCCTTCAACATCGTGCTTGGAGACGGCGGCGGCGGGAGAACTGCGGCGCACGGTCACTGACTGCTGGAGAGCGCACGATCAGTGGTCGTGCGTGAACTGCTGAGCGCACGATCAGTGGTCGTGCGGGGCACTGGCACTGGCTGCTGAAGAGTGCACGATCACCGGTCGTGCGCGAAGGGTCGAGCGCACGATCAGCGGTCGTGCGCGAACTCCCCCTTTGAGAGCAGCGGCTTCGTCTTCTTCACACGAGCGACAGCAGCGGCGGCGGCTCTGGACGACGGCAGCGGCGACGCTGCGGATCTGAGGCGGGAGACAAGGGATCCGGCGAAACCGGCGAACTCCTCCACGCGAGCGGCAGCGGAACAAAGGGGCGTCTGCGGCTTCCTGCGAGTGGAGTGCGGGCAAGAGCAGCAGCGATACGCGATCTTCTCCGCGACTGGGGAAACGCGATCTTCTTCGCGAGAACGGCACCGACAGGGAGCGCGAGAAACATGAAACTCCTTCTTTACGCGAGTACAGCGACAACGGCTTGGGGCGAACTCGCGATCTCCTCTATCTTCTCTCGCGAACGGCGGCGGCGGGAGCAAGGAGAATCGCGAAAACCTTTTTCGGGAGCACAGCAACCGGACGGGAGCTTAGAGCGGCTATGGTTACTTCGAGATTGTGAGAGGCGCTCGAAGCATCCCGGGGAGTGTCAAATGTGGAACACAGAACCCGTTGCCCCTAGCTGGGTATAAATAGGCAAACCCTAGGAGTATCTACGGGTATTGGATATCCGCGTATCCTACACGACCCGTTAAGCCTCCGAACACCGTTACGAGTCCAAATATACAGCAACAGAGAGTAACGGTTAATTAATAGTAGATATTTTTTTTATTTTATATTGATTTGCATATAACAATTTTATCTACATATAACTATTTTAGATTTCTTATGATTTGTATATAACCAAACTTGATATATATATAATAATGCCCTTTTATATATCATCCAAATTTAATTTAGTGTCAAAATTTAAATAAATATGAAAAAACAGCTAAATATTATAAACATTTAATTTATGTTTTATCAGTTCTTCCCAGCATGTTCAATTAAATATGAAAAAAAAAACAGTTGAATATTATCAACAATTTCCCAGCACCATATGTTTCCCGATGAAATACAAGTAAAAGAAAAAATAAGCCATTTTGTATAAATGTTCACATATATATTTATAAATAACTGATAATTTATCTTACCAAATAGAGGTGAAAATATACAAAAATTGTTATACTCCGAGCAAAAATTTCTATCCGCAAATCTTTCTTTTTCTATTTTAATTTGATTTTATTGTAGTTCCTCACAAATTTACAAAGAGTTCTTATTAAAATTGTAGAAAATCGTGGGGTGCCGAAAAGAGAGATTCGAACGCGAAACAAAGATAAAATCACAGAGAACACACAAATTTAAGAGGTTCACCCAAAACCGGGCTACGTCCCCTATCCCGCCTCCGCTTCACCTTCTTGTATTCACCAAAAAGATTACAAAACACACAAGGTTACAAGGATCAAAACCGATCCTACCTCGCACCCCTCTCTTTGGACAAGAAACGGAGGAATCACCGTCGGAAACGCCTCTCCATGAAACTCCTCGCAGACGCCTCCAAAACCCTCAGCCTAAATCCATGAATAATCAATTTCGGTCTACATATTTATTTTTAAACAATTCCCAAATATAATCATCCAACATCAATCACAATCGCAATCAACCAATATTATTTCGTAATTTGGTGCAGCTAATTCCATCCTCCGCTCCAAGATTTCTGATATTATTGATAGGAAAAACAGAGGCCACCAGCTCCATCTTCTCTCTTCTTCCTTCCAGGATCAGCCATGAATTATTCATACCAAAGATTAACAACTGAGAAGAAAGCAGCCACCAACTAATTACTACCATCCTTCTCCTCCCCCTATAAATTTCACATGCTTAATTCTCCAGCCGCAACATCTTCAGTCAAACAATGGCGGCTTTCAAACATTCGCTCACCGCCGCCGCCCTTCTCATCGCGCTCGTCTTCTCATGCAACCCTGCGTGCCAAGCTCGTGTTTTGTTCAAAGACGCTCAAAAGGAAGTGCAGCCGTCATTGCCGGAGCCAAAATTGCCTCCTTTGCCGGCATTTCCCAAGCTAGAGTTGCCGCCGCTGCCCAAGTTGGAGCTGCCACCGTTGCCTGATATTCCCCATGACCTCCCCAAGCCGGAAATCCCTCATCATGAATTGCCACCGTTGCCCGAGATCCCTCGTGACTTGCCTAAGCAGAAAATTCCGTCCTTGCCGGAGATTCCTCATCACGACTTGCCCAAGTTGGATTTCCCACCATTGCCTGAGATTCCTCATGACTTGCCTAAGCCGGAAATTCCCCCATTGCCGGAGATTCCCCACCATGATTTGCCTAAAACGGAGCTGCCACCGTTGCCTGAGATCCCTCACGAGTTACCTAAGCCGGAAATCCCCTCACTGCCTGAGATTCCACATGACTTGCCCAAGTTAGAGCAGCCCCCTTTGCCCGAGATTCCTCATGGCATGCCCAAGCTCGACTTTCCCCCGTTGCCCGAGATTCCTCATTTGCCGGAGATTCCACACGAGCTGCCCAAGACAGAGTTACCGCCATTGCCGGAGATTCCCCACGAGTTGCCTAAACTAGAGTTGCCACCACTGCCGGAGATTCCCCATGAGTTGCCACCAATGCCGGAGATTCCTCACGAGTTGCCAAAGCCGGAGATTCCCCATGAGTTGCCCGAACAGGAAATGCCTCAGTCGCCGGAGCTAACACAGGCAGATCCGAAAGAGCCGCAGCATCCTTAATAACTGTTGTTTGCTATAATCTTAAGGCCGAAGTCGTCTATTGTTTGAAGTCGGTTTCTCCGCCTGTCATCATTTCTATATTTTCTGCATTTACTTTTTATCTCTATTTGATTTCTACTTTGAGAGTGGTGAGTTGTGTGCTTGTTATCTAGTTGTTATATATTTGGGTTTGATGTGCGTTAAGTTTAGCTATCTTCGATATAAAATGCGTCAAAATAAATACAATTGTTATTCGTAAATCCTATTTTTCTATTTGCAGCTCTATAGAAAGCCAAAGTTATTATTTGCAGATATTTATGTTATTCACTGATTAGTAAAGAAAATTAAAAATTAAAAAATTAAGAAATTAAAAAAAAAAATTTGATCGTCATCTTCACCTTCCTCACCACGAGGAGAGAGTAACGTAGCTATCTAAATCTTCCCAAACAAACGGAAATCGCATGAACAACGAAGAAATCGCCTTTCTTTCTCAACTCGGTCTCTATCCGCGCATTCATTTTATGAATCACGATCCGTGCACGCATTGAAGTGCTCAGAAGGTCGTCCGAGATGTTCATTCATTGTTGGGCCCTGCTCTGGAGAAGAAAGATATCGATTGCTCAAGATAAAAATGGGTCTATGGATAGCAATTTGTAAACTCGAATAAAATTGGAAAAATTGGTCTGCGGATAGACATTTATGGCTTGCGAATAACAATTGCCAAAATAAATTATCAACCCATATTTATCGATCTGGTCTTTATTAACATTGATGCATTAATTCTAAGTAATTATTTGCTAATTCTGGGATTTGAGTAACGAGTTGCCATCTTGCTGATTATGTTCCGAGGAAAATTGTGTTACTTTGATAGAAAAATTGTAATGGAAGCCAACTCGATTAGACTCTATTCGAAAATAATAATAAAACTAATTATATTTGTAGTTATTAAGACAACGAGATCGACAAAAAGTTTTGGCGATTATTATCCGCACTACAGTTTTGGCTATCCGCACTCTTTTTGTATGAGTTATTACGTGCCTTTTGAAAATACGCCATGTGCATGCATTTTTAGGAAAAATCTTCAACACGAAAGTTGTTGAGATCTACAACTTTCGTGTTGAAGACTTTTCCTAAAAATGCATGCACAAGGCGTATTTCCAAAAATTCGCTATAGTTATGCACATGTTTCAATCAGGGCGGCAATACGTCTTGTGCGTGCATTTTTAGGAAAAGTGTTCAACACGGTTTTTTTTCTAAAAATGCATGCACAAGACGTATTTCCAAAAGACGCGTAATAACTCATACAAAAAGAATGCGAATAGTCAAAATGGTAGTGCGGATAACAATCGCCTTTTTAGTCTAAGACTTTTGATAGATGATCGAAGACTGTAAATCTGAACTTGTTCAAGATCCGTGTAATAAATCTACATGACCTAAAGGTATCCCAGTAAATTTTGTGTCTATGTAAAACTCAAGACTCTAAAATTGGGTACAATAGGAAATTTGCAATAGAGCATGCAACTCGATTGACCCTAAACTTGAAGAAATTTTTAGAGAGGCAGACCATATAGTTCGACGTTAGACTTGGCCGAATTTCATGATGTAATGAAACTTATAGATTGGTATTAGGCTCATCAAAATCTTTCAATCATGATATTGTAGCTCATCCTCTAGCTTGTGTTGGGCTAGAGAGACGCAAGTCTAATAAGAGCACCTACAAATTAGTTCGAGCAAACACCAACTTCTTCACTAAAGGTGTGAAAAACAACAATAAAAATATTTTCTTATCGGAGCCCAACCCGAAAATAATAACAACAATAAAAATAAGACACAACGATTCTTAACGTGGAAATCCATTATGGTGAAAATCACGAGATGATCGGAGTCAAACCCGAAAAGTCGTCACTAAAAATGTGTGAAAAACAAACAGTCAAATACAAAGCTTTCTCTCTTTGATCCACACAGAATCTTCACCAAATCGCACCACACAATATTACGCAATAGTAATAGAAAAATTATAATTACCGACAATGACGGACGAGACAGATTTGAAGTAGACTTCATCATGCTCTGTTAACTGATCAGACGAACATCAATTCTTTGAGCCGACTATTTCAAAGAAGGTAATCAAAGAGAATCTGGAGTGAACCAATGGTCGTCACCTACCGCACCAGTTCACCAAATCGAAATATTCGATCGACTCGTCTCAAATCTCAGACATGTCAGCCGGATAACTACTATAACAAGAACCTCGTTTTGATATCACTCATTGGGTTAGAGAGCAGTCTAGCACACAAGTCCGATCAGAGTATTTACAAATTAGTCCGAGCAAGCACATGCACGACCGCTTGATGGTATGCGATATACGATCAAAACACGGCACACTAATAACAATAATAAAAGAGACACAATGACTTTTAACGTGGAAACTCAATATGGTGAAAATCACGAGACGATCGGAGTCCAACCCGGAAAGCCGTCACTAAAGATGTCTGAAAAATAAATAGGAAAATACAATGTTTTCTCTACTTAATCCACAGAATATTAACAAATTTTGCACCACACAATAAATAATAATAGAAAAATTGCAAATTACTGACAATAGCGGACGAAACGGATTATACAAATCTTCTCCAAAATGCCTTTTCATATACTTGCCAAAATTTTGTTCTAGATCCAATCCGTGCGGCGAAGTATTTCTCATTAACGTCACAAAATGACTTTCGAACACTCACCCCAAACTAAAGACTAATTGTCACAAAAGCCTCCAAGAGAAAGTCTTTCAATTCTTGTATTTGGAGAGAAGCGATGCATTCATCATCTTCCATCATGGTTATTTATAGAGGATAGCATGAGTTAGCTATGGTAGGTGGGAGTTAAAAATGTTGGAAAATCAAAATATTAAAAGGAAAAATTAACTAGAAAAGAAAAGGGAATAGATGAAAAATAGCAATTGGACTACATTTCTTCAAGAGGAATTTTCATATATATTTGATGAGAAGTTATTGTTCTATTACAAAAGGATTGACATATTTATAAAAGCCAAAAACATCATAAGAGTGATGTGCCAACATAGGTGACCATACATAAAATAACATAAAGCTTTAGGTGGTCTTGCCCATGCTTTGCACTTTAGGTGGTCTTGCTCATACTTGTTGGAGGTGGAAGGAGGACGCTGTTGGGTAAGCTCATACGAGCCATCGGGGATATCCCGCATTTTTCCAATCCCTCTCGGCGTAGTCTCGCTGAAATCATCACATTAACACGCCTCCGCTACAAGACGAACCAACCTACGCGAAATCTCGCATGGTAGGAATTTTGACACTAAATTCATACGAGCCACCGACGAATCCGTATTTTTTGGTCCCTCTCGTTGTACTCTCATTGAAATCAGCACTAAAACGCGCCGCCACAACAAGATCGACCAACCAACACAACCTTGCTCTGATACCATATTGAAAAATCAAAAGATTAAGAGGAAAAATTAACTAGAAAAGAAGAGGGAAGAAAAGAAAAAAGCTTCAAAGGCTACATTGATTCAAAAAATCTCCGGTTCGACCGAACTATTTTTAGGGAACCCATCAAATATATTATCATATATATAAATTGATAGGTGAAGTATAATAATAATTGAATAATATTCATTAATTATATAATAATCCTACTAAAAAAATTGGGGCTATGCACGATGCCAGTAGGTCTCTGAGTATGGCCTCCTCCATAGACAATTTCAAGGCTCCAAAGCCAATCGAAATCAAAAACTGTGGGGGTATCTTAGTAATTTCATCATGTTCTTGTAGTCATAGGGTCCATTTGACAAGGTGGCTGCGGTCGTGAACTCTATGGCTCAAAACTAGTGTTTTTATGGTTCAAAACCGTAGTTTGTGAATACCCGACCTCACTTAAGGAACTCCATCCACATCTAGGTTCAAATCTAGTGTTTTTTTTCTTGGTGACTGTCATAACAGTTGTCATGCCAAACACATTTCAGAGCAAAAACGCCGCACCAAACAGAGCCAGTCTCTCTACCTGCTTAGAAATGATACTCTTTTTTGTAATCCGAAATGAATCAACTTTTTTGATGTTCTTTATTTTATGCAATTTTTATTCTCATTTCATTCCCTGTAACCATCTTTTAGGAGCGTTATGTTAAGCAACGGTCAATAAAAATACATATGTCAATGCAATCGACGGACGCTGATTCCACATGAGAAATGCAAATTCTCATAAATTAATTGCCAACGTGTGCAATATTTCATGGTAAACCTCGTCATTTTCGGAACAAAATTGTCCAAAATGAAGGAAAATAAAATGTGTAAGATCAACGTACCATCAAAATACATGATTATAGAAGTACTTGTAGTAATAATAATAATAATAATCATCATCATCATCATATAAAAGACGATATTATTCATTGTATTTTGTCACATAATCAATTCAACTATTAAGTGAGATCACCCTCATCCAAAGTTTCAAGATCATCGTCTTCTTCTCCCGCTGCTTTTATCCCTTCCAGATCGCCCGTCGGAAGTTTCCTCGCAAGCCTGATGATCTGCATCGAAAACACGAGTCCTAATGGTGTTGAGAAATGTAGACATTCGCCCCGCAGAAACGTTAAAAACAAAAAAATTCTGACCTCCTAATCAAAGCAAAAGGAACTTGACTTACCATGTGATCGAGATGAGAAACGGTGCTTGATTGAGCCACGCGTTGGATCTCTTCGACATCACCTTCTCTATAAGCAGAAAGCAGCTTGCTTGCACAGCGGTGCTGGTCGCTGCTAAGGAAAGCTGCAATCCTGTACAGGTCGAATAAATATATGCTAAAACATGTTATTTATATACTTTGAATCCAAACCCGTCTCGTGATTGTCAAGTCTGTCATAATATCGCACCCGCGCATCAGACGACGCCGCACTTGGGATTTTGTTTTGTACTGAGTTGTGTAAAAAACTCCTCTTATTCTAGGATATAGACGGGCACGAAATTCTTAGTGTATCCTTTCTTGTAAGCATCTATGACGCGGGACGAATCTATAAGATGTGGACTTTCGATGCCCTAACCCTAAATGTCATGCAAATAATCACAATTCACAAACCAATATGATCGACCAACAACGACCCGAGAATGTGAGAAAAGATGCAAGTGTACACAACCCTACGACATAAACCTTAAGCCTAATGAGAATATGAGTGATTCAGGGTTCATTTGGCGCAGCGTTTTCGTCCGGTGCGTTTTCCGCAAACGCGACGATGCGAGCTTGAAGCGTTTGTTTTTCCGCCAATTATTCGAACCGCCGGCGTTTAGCCGATGTTGTAATCGTCCGCGTCCCGAACCGCTGCCCCGCGCCTCCAGTTTGCCGCGTTTACTGGAGATATCTCGCTGTGCATCGGTGTTGCGATTGCCTCCGCCGGAGGTGGAGTTGAGACCGGCTCCGCCTCCTCCTCCGCCTCCTCCGCCTCCGGCAAGCCCTACTACTCCTATCTGGAGGTCGCCGCCACCGGAGGTGGAGGAGTTGAGACTGGCTCCGCCGCCTTCGCCTCCTCCGCCTCCGGCAAGCCCTACTACTCCTATCTGGAGGTCGCCTCCACCGGAGGTGGAGGAGTTGAGACTGGCTCCGCCGCCTCCGCCTCCGCCAAG
This sequence comes from Dactylorhiza incarnata, assembly GCA_033032865.1. Classification (NCBI taxonomy): domain Eukaryota; kingdom Viridiplantae; phylum Streptophyta; class Magnoliopsida; order Asparagales; family Orchidaceae; genus Dactylorhiza; species Dactylorhiza incarnata. The sequence goes on from JAWHQI010000053.1 coordinate 6,295,091, forward strand.
CTCGAGCGGAGGCAGCGGGCGGAGGCGGCATGGCGGAGGAGGCAGCGGGCGGAGGCGGCATGGCGGAGGAGGCAGCGGGCGGAGGCAGCATGGCGGAGGCAGCGGAGGCGAGATGGGGGAGGCGACGACAGAGTGGCGGGGGGAGGGGATGACGGAGCAGGCGGCGAAGGTGGCGGAAAAGGGAATGAATAGTTTAATTTATATATACTATAGTATATAGTATAAACAGTAAAATTAAATTAATAAAAATAATTATAAATATATATTATTTTCAACTATTTATTAATATATATATATAATTATATATATAAATATATAAATATATAAATATATATATAGTAAAAATAATAATAATAAAATATATAATAAAAAATATTTAATAATAAAAAATATTTATAAAACGCCACCGCTATTTTGCCAAATGGTTCTCTGTTCTGAACAGCTCTGCAAACACAGACTACCCAAACAGATTTCCGTTTCCAGCATTCAGTTTCCACCAGCTCCATTTACAAACCTCTCATTACAACAGCTCCCTTTACAACCGCAACCGCTAAACCAAATGAAGCCTCAATCATGCAATGAGTTCCGACGTGCAATTAATTAAATAATGTTAATTTTAAAACTCTTGCACTTTCAATCTCAATTAAGAAAAAACATCCACAACTAATAATTATGTGAATAATGCACATAATAAATTGAGAGTGCACTGAAAAGGAAATGTTGAGCGAATAAGTAATGCACGTCAATAAAGAGTGATGATAATCCAATTAATCTAAGCCAAATATTGCTAACAATACGAGATATCCGTACAATGCACAGAAATGAACACAAGAAGTAAAAGCTCACCAAGTACTTGATGTCGGCGGTGGTGGAGAAGCTCCAATGGTGCCGGTTGTTGTCCGGGAGGGACGATACAGTGTGGGAGCTGTTGGAGAGGGGTGGTGGCTGTTTGGTGGATGGGATGGCATGGGGGTGCTGCGTGGAGGTCCCTTTAGGAGCGTATTGGAGTGGAGGTCGGGTATGGCCTGGGGTGGGCTGGAATGGGCGGGGAGGGTAGTGATTTGTAGCAGGGATGGGCTGGACGGCCTTGTAATGGGCCAGGGAGTTGGGGAGGGGAACACGGAGGACTGGTCGGAGGTTCAACAGTGGGAGGCGGCCTCTGAAGAGGGCTGTAAGAGGGGAAGAGGCGGCAGCTGAGTGTGGAGGGCTCGCTGGAGGTTCTGGAGGCTGGGAATGGCGGAGGAGAAGGTGTTGGAGGCAGGGGAAGCGTCAACTGGGTGAGGAAGTAGAGGAGGGAGGCTGGCAGAGAATGTAGAGGCGGTGGATGGAGGCGGATGAGGGAGTCGGCACCTCTGGAGGCGGTAGAAACTCCCGATGTCGGCACCGGGAGGGGGAAGGCGTCACACCTTCCGCCGACCGAACGGTTCCTCTTCGAACCGTAAAATCCTTGATGCCCCTTTCATGCGGCTGTTGGAAGGATATAAGGGTTTGAGAGTTAGGTTAAGAATATCCAACGGCCACGATTGTCCAATGACATACCTCCCAAAATACAGATAAACAAAATAAAATAAAATACATAAAAATGTGAAAAATCGCGACGAACGCGATAGCGGTCTCCGATCATCATCTGATGATCCAAAGTCGCCGATCTCCATCAGTCTCCCCGGCTCAGAAACATTCATCTCCGGTGAATGGAGACTATATGCTCCTAAAGCAAGTCAGGTAAGACTCTTTGTCGCTCCCGGTAGAAAGTGTCTCTGCATAAGGTCATCATACCGCTGAAGTAGTCGTGACTCCCATGCAGTAAGCAAGCCGCAACAAGGGTGAAGGGTAGGGATATAATGGTAATGGGTAGAGTTGTAGTGGAGGTCGGGGGGTAGAGGAGAGACTATAGTGATAGTGGAAAGTGAAGCTAGAAGGGAAGGCTAAAGGCCCAAAACTAGGTGGCTCCACGTCTAGAGTCAAATCCTAAGCATTGAGAACTGGATGAACGCCCGTATTTCTAGTAATATTAAGCTCGAAAAATTTAACTCAAACTCCCTCATGACAGTGTATGGACCTATTCGCCTAGCATTTAAATTCATAGTTGTTCCCAATGGGAACCTCTCAAATAATATGCAAATCATCACCCAACCACCTTCTTTGATAATTTGTTTTCTCAAGTACTTACCGGCATAAGTTTAAAAATGTTCATTATTTAATATAACTTTACGTCGGAATATGACATGCAAACCATGCAACAGATGCAAATGCAAAACGACAAACTCAGCAGACTTACTAAATGCAGATTTTACGTGGCAGTGAGAGTTCCTAAATGGGTGGTTTATCTGGCGGTTCCTTGGGTGGGGTGTAGAAATAATCGTCGAGTGTACGGTGAACACCCAGATACCTAACGGGGGCATCAGTAGTGAGATATAATATCGTGGAATGACAACTATCTCTCAAGAGGGGTGAATCATCAGGGGGATCACCGGGTGGTCGATAGAAAATTTCAGTATGGAAGGAATCTCCCGAAAGAATGTCGAAGATAGCGACATAAGGATGTAAATCAGGTGGTTCACCTGGTGGTACGTACGTAAATTCATCGTGAATGTGATGATCTAAAAAGACGTGTGAGACAAGGATACAAGGGTGTAACATCGGAGTTGGTTGAACGTCACCTAAAAGAAAGAACTCCTCAAGTGGCTCTCCAAAATTCCCAACGGGGGGCTCATCAAAATGTTTATTCATAGCAGGATGATCCTTGAGATGGATGTCATCGATCTTAATAGTGTCATCGACCTCAAGAGGAAAATAGACAGCTACTATAAAGTCGATGTTAAGCTCTCGACCCTCACTTTGAATATGAGTCGCCACGATAATATGGAAAAGCTCATGCTCAGTCTCAGTCGGGATCATAGGAAATGAGTCAGAATCAAAGAGTGGATCACTCGTCGGACTCAATACCTCACTGGGGTGAGAGAAATCAGTCTCAGGTACCATTTTTATCGTGTCTGACGGGTCAAGAGTAGCCAAAATGGCGGCCTCAGAATGGAAGGGACTCATACTGGTGAGGTCAAGGTGGTCATCCATCGACTACCTCTAGTGGATTTCAAGGACTGCTCATAATGAAGCGCGAGAAGGAATGTCTGATCGAGAGACTCAGAGTAGTGATAGGTCAACTTAGCACGTAATCTCAGACCGAAGCTCAGACCGAAATCGGGAAGCGGTCATAGATAGCTCCTCTCGGATGTCACACCTCACTCCTAACTCATAAAAATGATCTCGATACTCAGCGACGAACATGGATCATTGCTGAAGGGAGAATAATTGCTCAAGTAGGCGACTCTGATAGGATGCTGACATAAAATATGATTCATCTCATCCCAACTAGTGATGCGGTGAAGACGTTCTCGCTCATAGGTCCTCTCAATGCTAAACCAATATGCCCTGGCATGATCTAGCAATCTAAGTTTCGCAAACTTTACGCGACGCTCACCGAATAACTCAAAATGATCGAGGAAATATTCCATGTCCACGAGCCAATAACTAAAGGACTCGGGACTCGATGAACCGTCAAAAGAAGGGGCTACAGTACGAAAGTGACACTCGAGATCTCTCTCAAAACGACGATCCTCAGGATAATCATCCCTAAGGTAATCGAGACGTGTTGAAAGATCAACACGATCCGCTCGCGTGCAAGGATGTGAACGACGACAATCATCATATTGATCGTCTCTAGCTGCATAATGGGATCGTGTCGGTGGATCAACGCGATCTCTGGAAGTGGTGTGCTGCGATCGAGAATAATCATCGTAATGACGCGAGGATCTCCCTGAAGGGGCTCTATGTGAGCGGGTGTAAATGGACTCGGAATCCCCAAATAGAGGAGAGGAATAATGGTGATACCTAGCCATGAAGAAACATATAGACTCAACAACTGTGTATTAAGCTAAAACCCGAACCTTGCTTTGATACCAATTTGACGCAGGACGAATCTATAAGATGTGGATTTTTGATGCCCTAACCCTAAATTTCATGCAAATAATCACAAAGCAATACGATCGACCAACAACAACCCGAGAATGCGAGAAAAGATGCAAGTGTACACAACCCTACGACATAAACCTTAAGCCTAATGAGAATGTGAGTGATTCAATCATGCAATGAGTTCCGACGTGCAATTAATTAAATAATGTTAATCTTAAAATTCTTGCACTTTCAATCTCAATTAAGAACAAACATCCAAAATTAATAGTTAGGTGAATAATGCATAATAAATTGAGAGTGCACTGAAAAGGAAATGTGGAGCGAATAAGTAATGCACGTCAATAAAGAGAGACGATAATCCAATTAATCTAAGCCAAATATTGCTAACAATACGAGATATTCGTACAATACACAGAAATGAACACAAGAAGTAAAAGCTCACCAAGTACTTGATATTGGCGGTGGTGGAGAAGCTCCAATGGTGTCGGTGGTTGTTCGGGAGGGATGATACTGCTGTGGGGGTTGTTGGAGAGGGGTGGTGGTTGTTTGATGGATGGGATGTGGGTGCTGCGTGGAGGTCCCTTTAGAGGAGTATTGGAGTGAAGGAGGTCGGGTATGGACTGGGGTGGGCTGGAATGGGCAGGGAGGGCAGTGATTTGTAGCGGGGATGGATTGGACGACCTTGTAATGGGCCAGGGAGTTGCGGAGGGGCACAAGGAGGACTGGTCGGAGGTTCAACAGTGGGAGGCGGCCTCTGAAAGGGTGCTGGACGAGGGCTGGAAGAGGGCAAGAGGCGGAAGCTGAGTGTGGAGGGCGCGCCGGAGGTTCTGGAGGCTGGGAATGGCGGAGGAGAAGGTGTTGGAGGCAGGGGAATGGCGGAGGAGAAGGTTCTGGAGGCAGGGGAAGCGTCGACTGGGTGAGGAAGTACAGGAGAGAGGCTGGCGGAGGATGTAGAGGCAGCGGATGGGGGAGTCGGCACACCCCGGAGGCGGTAGAAATTCCCAACGTCAGCACCGGGAGGGGGAAGGCGTCACACCTTCCGCTGACCGAGCGATTCCGCTTTGAACCGTAAAATCCTCGATGCCCCTTTCATGCGGCTATTGGAAGGATATAAGGTTTTGGGAGTTAGGTTAAGAATATCCAACGGCCACGATTGTCCGATGGATATTTTAATATAACTCCCAAAATACAGATCCAAGAAAATAAAATAAAATACATAAAACTGTGAAAAATCGCGACGAACGCAATGGCGGTCTCCGATCATCCATTTGATGATCCAAAAGTTGTCGATCTCCATCAATCTATGTTCTTCATCTAATGAAATGACCTCATGGACGTAGCCCATCGTAAATCCAGTGTTTCTATGTTGTTTTGTTTATCGTTTTTGTTTGATTCCGTAACAAAACAGAATCTGATCGTCGAGAGTTGTGGCAGTTCGAGGGAAAATGCAACTATTGTTTGACCCCCCGTGGTCGGGCTAAAAAAAGACATTTTGGGGCCGAAACACTGCAGACCGGAACGTTCGCATGTCATCGGACGCGACCCCAGTACGAAAACAGAATTTTGGGGGGGAAACGTTGCTCTGAACAAGCCAAGTGCCAGCGTGTTTCCACCACTTCGTTTGGCGCTGCCAATGATCAACTCACCGCTCTCCCAAACAGAGTCTAATAGATAAGGCATAGATTGAATAAATTGATGGGCATTTGGATGGATGCTACTCACTGTGTGCAGTCATTGTAGCATTTCTGAGCTTGTTTGAAATCATGCGCATAGAGATAGACTATAATTGCACTGAGATATGCCTGCAAGAATAGAAGCCATTGATATCATTGAGACAGATATTTGAGAATTTAAAGTAAGGAAAAATTGCATGATCAAAACCAATGAATAAACTGAAAATCACTATAATTATAATTCTAGAAAGGTCGGGGATATAGGGACCTTAACCAGCATAATGCTTTCCTTTGAGATGAATATAAATGGGAACTTGAAAAAGAACAAATAATTCCACATACAAAGCCCTAAATGCACTTTTTATGTAACGCCCTAATCTACAGTGGGTGCGCTACACATTTGCAGATCAGTGAGTTAAATATGTAGATCGGGTGCGCTACATGTCTGCAGACATGTGGGTCCGATAAAAGCGATCGTGACAAGAACACTTTTCAAATGAGCATTTTTATTAATTATGAAGAGAATGTAATGAATAGATAAATATGTAATAGATTGAAAAAAAATGAGCACTAGCAAAGAGCCATCGAAAAATCATTCATTTCTTCAACCGGACCTTCATCAGCTTACCCCTGAAGAAGACACCGAAAGAATGTCAATGGAGTTTTATTCGATATATATGAATGAACTTTTTCGAAAATAAAATTTTCTCTTCTACTAATATATATTAAGGCACAATAACAATACAATTCTTAACAAGTTAAAGAGCATCATTTCAAAATGGGGCACTTAAATTTTGATTATATATATATAATTAAAATTTAAGAATCGTATTGTCAATGTGCCTTAATATATGTCTAAATATCTAGAGCAAACATAAACCATAAGTGAAAATATAGTTTATAATCCAAGTTGTTCAAGGAAAAATCACAAGAAAATTTGTTTGAATTGCATGAATGAGCGATTTGCAGGATATAAAGATTTAAGATACGGTGGTATAGAAAGAACCTAGAATGACAAACTCTTCTAAACTACAATAATCAGGGCTTAGCAAAAAATAGATGCTCACCTTGCATTGACTGTTTACAGCATTACATTTATCAGCAGCTGCACCCCATCGTAAAAGAAAAATCGCAGCATCCATGTACCTAAAACAAAACAGCTCATACATAAATTTCTTCGTGAAATACAAAATCTGTCACAAAACATGAAATTTCTTATGCATAAGTTAACACACGATAGCAATATAGCACATCAAACTAGCATTTTCGACCCATGATCACTGACTGATAAAATATAATCATCTCTGGTATATATCTCAGCACCATTACAGAAAATGACAGAAAATATAGTTTTTGCATTTGAGTAAATCAGCGGAGTTTTCTCTTGTTTTGTATTCAATAACATATCATTCCATAAAAGGCCCTTAATGCATTTACAGGAAAAGCCTTAATGCATTTACAGGAAAAGCCTTGATGCATTTACAGGAAAAGCCTTGATGCATTTACAGGAAAAGCCTTGATGCATTTACAGGAAAAGCCTTAATGCATTTACAGGAAAAGTGATGCAGGACGGCGCGTAGAGTTTGCGCGTCTGTCGGCTATTTTTTGGAAACCCTAAATGCATGCAATTGAAAATTGAAATTTGAGCGAGCGTGCACGAATTTTAAGAAATTAGGCAACTATGTTTTATAAAGCACAAAATTACTATTTTGTTTTACTAATTGAAATTTCTTGAAATATGGTTCAATTATAAATCCGGAGAAGAAAGTTCGCAACTTTCATTCCGTTCCCCTTGTTATAGCAAACGGAAATCGTGAACTCCAAATACGGTTCCGTTTGGAGTTTTCGACGTAGCGTTCGCTGACAAAATAAGAGCGAAAACCCAACAATGAGTCTAATATCCTAAAGAGAAAAGTTAGATGCACACAAAGGAGGAGGAAGAAACAAGTTACCCACGGAAAGAGACGTCTTTCCGCAACCGAAGTCGACGGCGATCCCGCGAGGAATTCCTCGTCACCTTCGATCTCCCGCTCCAAGGTCGGCCGCTATTGCACACGGGCACCAAGGAAGCGAATCGCTCACTCTCACACTCAAGAGTGGTTCCACGGATTCTCACTCGCTCAAGAGAAAGCAAGCCACAAACTAAACTACCTAAATTCACTATTTTTGCTCCAAGGTCGGCCGCTATCGCACACGGGCACCAAGGAGGAGTGTTGCACACTCTCACACGCAAAGTGGTTCCACGAAATCTCAATCACTCGGGTGGTTCCACGAAATCTCTAAGAGAGAACCTAAATCACACCTAATCTAACTCACAGCAAACAACAATGGTACAACTTCAAGCTCTTCACTTACAAGTTTCTCATTGCATCAAACTCAAATGAAAAGTAACATTAATGTCACTGTTCATCATCTTCTAAACTAATTTACCACTAAACTCCTACAAGAAATCCCATGGCAGCTCTCCAATGGTAGCAACAACAAACTTCACTTTTTTTTAACTTAAATATGCATCCTCATCCTCATCTACTGTAACAAATGGAGCAACACACAGTAGCATCAACATAATTAATCCCTATCTACTGTTCATCGTCTTCCCAGACGGTAACACAAACTCTCCAGCAGCTGTATTCAACATCCTTCATCCTCATTCACCATCATTTTCGTCAATCTTCTTCGCCATCACCAGTCCTTCATCAATCACCCCTTATATAGGGTTTCGAAATAGAAAAGAAAGGAGTTCTGGAACCGTCGAAAGCTTCAAGGAGCGGCCATGGCGGAACGAACGTGGACTTGGATCTGCAACCGTCGGGAGTGGCTTCGTGGCAGCGGAATGGAGGTTGGAGGCCGCTGGACGTGCGGGCGGCAGGTTCGTGGGAGTCTGAGATCGTGCGGAGCTCACGTGAAGAAGCCCTAGCCGACCAATCCGGAGCAAGCTCGATCGGGGAAGATGAACAGCGGCAGACCTTTGCGCTAATCCTGAACCGGGAGAGAGGAACAGAGGCAGCTGAACCGGCCCCTTCTTACGCAAACAAATGTATATATATATATATATATTTTAACCGTATGTATATATATATAAGATTTTAAATATATATTTATATATATTATAAGATTATATATATAAATACAACTAAAATACATGGAGATAAATGAACAAACAAAATGCAAGACCCCGATTCGTTAGAGGTCCGGACGGGTGCGATGTCGGGCATTTTTTGACGACCTAAATTGGGTCGGTCTCCACCAACTCTCCCCCTCTTGAAATCACTCATCTCTGGTGAGTGCTCCGATCGGTAGTGATGTAGAAGATCAACATCCATACACTGTAACTGCTCGACCAAGACCCAGCTGGTCTCGATCTGGTCTGCCCTGTCAATGAACCAAATATCACTGAAAGACCACCATCAGTAGTGGCCAATGTCGCGGAAGTCTGTCAGTAGCTCTGAAAACTGAAAGAATCTCCTGGTGTCTCAAGCTCAACCTGAAAACTGTCAGTGGAACTAGGAGGAACTGCAAAGAACGTGTCAGAAGAAAAATGAATCTTGGTATGTCCTGAATGTGGCTCCTCACTCTCACTCACCAACCCAGAGGAAACAAATGGAGGAGAAGGCAATGGAAGAATCTAAAGACTCATGCGGAAATTCGTGGAATAAAGTCAGATAGGCTACGTTAAAAACCGGATTTGCTCCCCAAACGGAAGGCATCTCAAGTTCATACGCATTTTGCCCAATCCTATTCACCACGCTAAAGGGTCTAGCTCTACGGTCAGCTAACTTCTTTACGGTACCCGAAGATAACTGTTCCGGATTTAGCCGAACCATCACCAAGTCATCCATTTTAAAACAAGTAGCTTTTTCATGCTTTCTAGATTGAGTTGCATATAAGTCATAAATATCGTACAATTTTTCGCTCAAAATATTTTATATGCAAATCATGCAAATGCAAAGATGAACTACCAACACGACAGACTCCACAAACTGATGGTTTCAGATACTAGAGACAACTCCTGAAAGAAGCACATGATCAGGAGGCTCAGGGGGTGGATCATAAAAGAATTCATCGCGGGGGCGATGAACACTCAAGTGCAATGCAGAGACATCAGTGATAAGATTTATCAACAGTGTGCGCGAACTGTCTCTACAAGTGCGGGTGATAAGATATAACATCAGCGATGCAGTGAGTGCACCCTCAAGCTCGACGGTGCAACTAAGGATAGATACATCCCAAATGTGTGGTGAACCCAAAGGTGGATCATCTGGGGGTTCACCGGGAGGGGTGTAATAAAATTCGTCGCAAATACGACAAGTACAGACGTTGACTCCTAATACATAGGAAGTGCTCTCATATAAACGATAACTCTCGTGCAGTGTGACATCAGTGGCAAATATAATAAAGTCAGGTGAGGCATCAGGGGGCTCACCGGGTGGGACATAATAAAACTCATCGTGAATACGATGATCAACAAGTGGTGTGTCCCATAACTCAATTAAACTGCTAGTAGCCAGATGGCTACAATCAAGCCCTACTATATGGATGTCACGCTCATAATCATCTCTCTGGAGCACTGTCGACATCAAGGGAGCTAAGGAAAACGGTATCCAAGTTTTAAAATATATAGGTGCGTCGCTCACATGAATCTCATCTACACGTGGTCGAGGTGGCTCATCTGGAGGCTCAATAGGAGGGTCATCAAAGAACCCATCAGTGGAGTGATGGTCCTCCAGAAGCGAACCCTCAGAAGGGGTCATGCTCACAGATAGGGTAGGAGTGGCTACCTCGAGATTACAACTACGCTCGAGATCACTACTAAGCTTTGTAAAGCGACTCGATGTGTCATCGGGTGAAGTGATGTGACTCGATGCGCCATCGGGTGAAGTGTGCAAAGAATCTACACTCAATAGTGAGCTAGTAGATATAGACTCAAGGGTATGCTCACTAGGTGGAGTAGACTCACGTGGGGATCGACTCCACACATCCTGCACTAAAATATCAGATCGAGTAAGTGACAGAGAAGGCGAGGTTTCCCTGTTTTGGGAAATAGGGTGCTCTTCCTGTCCCTTAACGACCTTCGTCAAGTTCTTTTTCGCACTAGGAGGATCACTAAGTGTGGTAACTGGACGAGAGTGTCCTACATAGGATACTCGAGAGTCATCGCGACGATCATCCATAACATAATCATGTGCTCGAGGTTGGACGTGAGTCCTACGATCGTAAGGTGGTGGATGCGCATATACGGACTCAGACTCCTCATACAGTGGAGACGTGTAGTATCGATGATAGGAGTGGTAAGGAACTCTAGGAGAGTGGGTGTAAGTGGACTCGTGATCCTCAAATAAAGGATTTCTCCTAAGTGTGGGTCTTTCGGAGTAGTGGTGTGGGGATTCGTGATAGGGTTCAACGAAATACCCATCTCCAATTGGAGGTGGAACTGACGCTCGGGGAGAATCCTCTAGACTACTCAACCTAACACTGAGGTTCCTGAACCCCTTTCGCACATAATGCATACTCTCAGTTATCTCTGTCATTTGGTGGACAAAAGATAAAAACCACGGGGTGGTTCACTCTCGTTGTCTCCACGACTCGGTTGACTATATCAACTCGACTCATCTTCGAAGTACCAAATATGCAAGTGTATGAAATGCTTAAAAACAAAAAAAATCTCTTTTTTTTTAAAATAAAATTAGCAAATGCTATGCGGGGTTCCTAATCTACGCAGCGCGGATCTCGAAATTTAGAAAATTTCGGAACCTCGCTTTGATACCAAATTGATGCAGGACGGCACGTAGGGTTTGCGCGCATGTCGGCTATTTCTAAGAAACCCTAAATGCATGCAATTGAAAATTGAAATTTGAGCGAGCGTGCACGAATTTTAAGAAATTAGGCAACTATGTTTTATAAAGCACAAAATTACTATTTTGTTTTGCTAATTGAAATTTCTTGAAATATGGTTCAATTCTAAATCCGGGGAAGGAAGTTCGCAACTTTCATTCCGTTCCCCTTGTTATAGCAAACGGAAATCGTGAACTCCAAATACGTTTCCGTTTGGATTTTTCGACGTAGCGTTCGCTGACAAAATCCGAGCGAAAACCCAACAATAAGTCTAATATCCTAAAGAGAAAAGTTAGATGCACACAAAGGAGGAGGAAGAAACAAGTTACCCACGGAAAGAGGCGTCTTTCCGCAACCGAAGTCGACGGCGATCCCGCGAGGAATTCCTCGTCACCTTCGATCTCCCGCTCCAAGGTCGGCCGCTATTGCACATGGGCACCAAGGAAGCGAATCGCTCACTCTCACACTCAAGAGTGGTTCCACGGATTCTCACTCGCTCAAGAGAAAGCAAGCCGTAAACTAAACTACCTAAATTCACTATTTTTGCTCCAAGGTCGTCCGCTATCGCACACGGGCACCAAGGAGGAGTTTTGCACACTCTCACACGCAAAGTGGTTCCACGAAATCTCAATCACTCGGGTGGTTCCACGAAATCTCTAAGAGAGAACCTAAATCACACCTAATCTAACTCACAGCAAACAGCACTGGTACAACTTCAAGCTCTTCACTTACAAGTTTCTCATGGCATCAAACTCAAATGAACAGTAACATTAATGTCACTGTTCATCATCTTCTAAACTAATTCACCACTAAACTCCTACAAGAAATCCCATGGCAGCTCTCCAATGGTAGCAACAACAAACTTCACTTTTTTTAAACTTAAATATGCATCCTCATCCTCATCTACTGTAACAAATGGAGCAACACACAGCAGCATCAACGTAATTAATCCCTATCTACTGTTCATCGTCTTCCCAGACGGTAAGACAAACTCTCCAGCAGCTGTATTCAACATCCTTCATCCTCATTCACCATCATTTTCGTCAATCTTCTTCGCCATCACCAGTCCTTCATCAATCACCCCTTATATAGGGTTTCGAAATAGAAAAGAAAGGAGTTCTGGAACCGTCGAAAGCTTCAAGAAGCGGCCATGGCGGAACGAACGTGGACTTGAATCTGCAACCGTCGGGAGTGGCTTCGTGGCAGCGGAATGGAGGTTGGAGGCCGCTGGACGTGCGGGCGGCAGGTTCGTGGGAGTCTGAGATCGTGCGGAGCTCACGTGAAGAAGCCCTAGCCGACCAATCCGGAGCAAGCTCGATCGGGGAAGATGAACAGCGGCAGACCTTTGCGCTAATCCTGAACCGGGAGAGAGGAACAGAGGCAGCTGAACCGGCCCCTTCTTACACAAACAAATGTATATATATATATATTTTAACAGTATGTATATATATAAGATTTTAAATATATATTTATATATATTATAAGATTATATATATAAATACAACTAAAATACATGGAGATAAATGAACAAACAAAATGCAAGACCCCGATTCGTTAGAGGTCCGGACGGGTGCGATGTCGGGCATTTTTTGACGACCTAAATTGGGTCGGTCTCCACCAAAAAGCCTTAATGCATTTACAGGAAAAGCCTTGATGCATTTACAGGAAAAGCCTTAATGCATTTACAGGAAAAGCCTTAATGCATTTACAGGAAAAGACTTAATGCATTTACAGGAAAACAAAGCAGGTAGAACCATGAACTTAACAAAGCTGCTCTTATAGTGAAAACTGGAAGTATGATAAATTGATGTGTGCATGCATGTCAACTCGCCATGGATGCGCACAGAGGAGCGACTCAAGAGATATCTAAATGTACTAGGCCCGAGAACATAGGAGCTTACTTATAAATTTGCCTCCTATTCCATTTTCCGTCTTTTTCTTTTTGAGTCTATACAGAGGTCTTGTATTGACAAACTCTTAATACTAAGTTCACCCAAAGAAATAGAATGGAGCACTTGTGCTTGTGCGAAAGGCTTGCCTCTAGAGTGTGTATGACATTCTCCTCCACAGTGATTCTCTGCTCTGTCAATTGGTCTGACTTTACTAAACCTACAGCCACAACAGCTTCCCACTGCTCGCGCACAACGCGATCCTCAGTCAATCGACTCATACAACCACTTGACTGTGCAAATGTCGTACAATTCTTGTTGAATGACTCTCACGACCTCTGCATCTCGACAATTGCACCATCCCGACATCTCTGTTCTCGTGCCCCCTCTCCGAAGGACGTTCCAACGACGAATACAGGAGATATCGTCCTCGCACGTTGCCATCGGCAACATGTATTGTGTTGAGACATTTCTGTCTAATCTCCAAGTCGTTGTGCTAGAGATTCATGCACTTCTCATAAGTCGCACGACTCCACCACCGACGACGCATGTGACACTAGATTTGCCCCGTTAGCATGTCGTCTTCCAAAAGTATCATAGAGCCCGCCACATTACTACAGTCCACCTTCGGCCCCAATCCAAGTGACCTTTGTCATGTCACCATCTCTATCATGTAGACATTATCAGTATTACAAAATTCTTGAAGACAGGATCAGTATGTGTAAGCGGTATCTAAATTTCTAATTTATCCAGATTATGTATTTAATGGTTCACTTCAGCAGGCAGGGAATTATCTACTTTTAACACGATAAATCCATCAAATATGAAGTATGGATATTAACTTTTCAACAGGATTACAAATTTTAAATATGCACATATATATTTATACACATCCACTCACTAATGTAGATAAGTGATGGGGATCGTCATCAGACTACGGGTCGCCAGTCGGCGGGGCCCACTTTTGTATATTCGTGCAGGAGGCGATGATCGGATCGGCGATCCGAGACCGCGAGCGCGTCCGGCTCGTCGCGCTATTATTTTTATGTATTTTATTTTTATTTTTTGGACTTGTTTTTAGTATTTTAGGGCCTCGGGCGTAACGGCCAATCATAGCCGTACATGCCCGGTGCCCAACCGCCCCTTCTTGTTATAAATAGGGGCAGGTGATGCAGTTTATGATCATTGTGTATTTTGTGAGAGATTCCAGAATCCGCAGTCAATTCGTGGTGCGCCGCCGCGAAACCCGGGGTGCGACGTCCCGGTCTTTGATAACTTCCCAAAAGAAGTTATCTTGGCGTCACATTCTCATTATTTTTTTTGTCATAATTCATACAATATTGATTAAAATGTCACAAAATGATAAATATTTAAATTTGCAATTAAGTTTGAGATAATTCTCATTTTATGTGTTTTTATGTTAGGAAAGGAGAATACGTTCATTAATCATGGGAGTTAAAGTTATCATCATGGCTAAGAAGAGGATTCAAGAAGGTTTCAATTTGCCAAAAGAAGAATTTTGAGGAAAAATCACGAAATAAAATTTGTCGCAACAAATTCTGACATTTGTTGCAACAAAACCGGCAGTTACAGATTTTCAGCAATTCGAAAATATTCAAATTTGGGCTGTTACATTCGTATTGAGGAGCATTTATTCAGCAATTATGACCAGCAATCAAGGCACGCCAGGGTGGAAAGCTATTATATATTCCCCTCCATGATGGAAGGAGAGCACACACGAATTTGAGGAGGAAATTAAGGGTGGATTTCGGCCATTGGAGAGAGAAGGAGGAAGTAACCTTCCATTTGCAGGAAATTTAGGGAGAAATTCCGAAATTCCTTCAATATGTGTTGTAAGATCTTTCTTATTTTGGATTTCTTTTTCTCTATTATGAACTAAATCTCTCAAGTCTTGTATGATGAGAGTATGGCAATTTTTGTGATGAATAATTACTTGTAATCTTGTTGTTGTTGTTTGAATTATTTTATTCGGGTTATGATTTCATTCTTGAAACTCTAGATTTATGGATTTTATTCTTTTTGCGTGTCGAGAATCGAGAGATGAGATACGGTTTTGAGTAAAATTCTACTTTCTACATCACGAGAATCGAGAGAAGAGTGGTGTAAATCTTTAATCTGAGTTTCCTTTATTTCACTAACACTTCGAGAATCGAGAGAGGAGAAGTGTGAGTTTCATAACTCTAATTTAGATGAAAAGTGAGAAAGAGATTTCCTCTTTTCGCTAAGTGACTACGGTTGCCGCTTCGCACAATATTTCTCAATTCAATTAAGTTAGAGATAACTAGGGGAATTGAAATATTGAGATTTCCAACATCGAGAGATTAGGATTTCTCCGTTTAAAATTGTTACAAGATAATTCGTAGAACATTCACATAAGATAAATCATAAAAGTTCATCATATTAATTGTCAGAAATCAAAATACAAGACTGCTTTCCTCAACTGATTTTAAAATAAAAAGTATTTTTATTTTTATTAAAAGTAATTCAGCTTTTCAAATTTTTATTTTAATATTGTTTAATTTTCTAAAAATCTCATTGTGCTTCGCTTGAATTTAAAGAAACGGATTAACTAGTACTTGCAAGCGCTAATTTTATCACCTCTCCGAGGGAACGATCTCACTCACTCTTTATTACTTGATCGGCACGTATACTTGCGTTTATAGCTCTATTTTGCGCGCATCAGTCTTCCTATTCATTTTCTCGTTTTTATTTTAGTTATCTTCTATTTTTGGCCGATCAGTTACTATTCTTCCCCCTATCCACGATCTCCTCATCCACGAAGGAGGAAACCGCCATTTCCCCGTACATCTCCTTCATCCTCGACGAAATCGGAAGCCTGACGACGACTCCTATCCGCTCGATCCGTCATCATCTTCGTCCCTGCCAGGAACACTGCCGCCGGATTCCACTTCCACCGCACGGAAGCCTCACGCCAAATTACTGTTCGTCTTCTCCCAGCGACCCAAAGCCGCACGCCCTGTTCACTCCTCTCCTCCTGTAATCGCAAGTCCCGTAGAGCAGCCCTCCACAGACCGATATCACTCCCGTTTTCTCCTTGCTTCCGGCTCACCAAATCCTCCAACAGCTGGTAAGCCCTCCCCTCATTCCTCACGGATTTCTCCATTGACACCCAACCCTAGCCCAGTTACGCCAGCCTCCTCCACCCAGCCCGTAACTCCAGCCCTCCATTATCATTGCCGCAAGCTTTCCAGTCAAATTCCCTTTCGTTCCTGCATTCTGCCGCAAATCCAGACCTTTAAATATCAAGCAGTAACCCTACAACAAGCTGCAAACAACATTCCATCCTCATTTAAAGTGCACGCCCACTTCCGTTTCGCTTCCTACAGGGGGCATTCTCCACAAAAACCTGAGTTTTTCCGGAGATTTTTTTGATCCCCCTCATGTTCCAGGAACCATGATGGAAGATGATTCCATGTTTGAATCATTCATTCCTATCACCCAAAGAATCATCTCCTCTTTTCTTCGCGAAATGGTTTCTAGTAATTCTTCGCAACTCAACGCCACTGCCGCTACTGGATCGTGTTGTTTGTGAGTATCTTTGTATTGTGTTAATTTTTGCATTAAATATTGGAAGATATCACATGTTTGTTGGGATTTGTATTTGCTAGTTTTTGTTCCATTTCTTGTACTCTATAATACTTATTCGTGAAATTTGTGGTAAATAGCATTTTGTGCGAATGTTAACGTGACTTGTTTGCATGCTGGAAAATTAGTAATCATCTTAGGTTAATTTGCCTCATTTATAAAATCTTCTCTGCAACATTTTACTTCCGGATTAATAGTTTTAAAATCATTTTCATCTCATTTAGGTTGCATTTGTTTGAGTCCACCTGCATCACAATCACCAAGGGTTGCATAAGCGTCGGCACATCCCTCGTCACACGGCCTACCCTGCGTCAGATTTGGTATCAGAGCCCAGGATTGGGCCACATGCATGTTACGTAGTGGTAGGTCATACCGTCAGTCCATGTCTGACACGAACCTAACCGTCGCAAGGACCACCAACTCAAATTTAGAAATGACAACTGCGGAATTCCAACGGTTGATTGATCGATTGGATGCACAATATGATGATCTTCGCATCCGCGTCGCCGCCATTGAGGAACTACAAGAGCACTCCACTTCCCAAAGCAGGGCACCCACTCCGCCTGATATTCTCTTTGGGGAAGAACGGGATGCCCTCCCACCACAAGATGTACGTGTTAGGGATCAGCCACCACGAGAGGCCGCTTCGCTTCGAGAGCCTGCCCCACATCGTAGGCGACCCCTCAATCACGCTCGAGACCGTCAGCCTGCACCTGCTACACCACGACGTCCAGCTCCTCGTAATAGAACTCAGGACCACTTTGACTACGATCGTGATGATTATTTCGACGAATACCCTGAGCCATGCCGGGCAGCATGCGCTGAGGACGATATTACCTGTCGCATACGCATAAATGCTCCCACCTTCGATGGTCAGCTCGACCCGAAGACTTTAAGCGATTGGCTTTAGGAGATGGACAACTACTTCGAGTGGTATGATATGAGTGACGAGCGTTGCGTTAGATTGCAAAAATGAAGTTGGTTGGCCCAACCAATATTTTCTGGGTCAGCCTAGAAAGGTCTCTACAGCGTGATGGATACCGTCCCTTCATCCGTTGGGAAGACATGAAACACCGACCGAAAGAAAAATACCTTCCCACCTCCTATCGGGATCAGTTGCTAGATCAGCTTTTTGCGTTGCGCCAGGGCACGCAATCTGTAGCTGAGCACATGTCTCATTTCGATGAGCTAGCAGTGAGGAGTGATCTACGAGAGGAGACTAGTGCCACCGCTTCCCGGTTTCGGACCGGATTGAGATCGGAGATACGCAGAGAGCTTATTACCCACCGGTTGGAGTCGGTAGAACAAGTTTATCAGATGGCCCTCGAGTATGAGCAGTACCTGCGACTCGCTGGTACCCGTCAGACTTCTACCAGGACTGACGAGTCCACATTTAGGAGGCCACCACAGACCTCGAGCACCCCTGCAGGACCATCTCGTGTCTCCACCGACACGAAGGGAAAGGTTGTCCCCACCGGACCTCCCACGGCCTCCAGGTCGGGGAACATGCAGTGTTATCGTTGCTCGGGTAGAGGCCACGTGGTGGCCCAGTGCCCTACGAGGAATCTGCTAGTTGAAGAAGGCGAACCCAGTGCTGATGCTGAGGAGTTCGCCGATGAGGAGTTTGTTGCCACCGTCGAGGACGGTTGGGAGAGCGATGCTGAGCGCTCCCTAGAGTTAGGTGTTATACGACGCCTCCATTATACCCCGCATGTTGATGAGGATTGGCGACGTGCGGCGATCTTTTATACCTTCTTTCCTAGCGCAGGCGGTCCCTGCAAGCTAGCCATTGATAGCGGGAGTTACGTGAATATTGTAGCCCAGCGAGCATTAGAGCGGATGCAGGTGACCCCTGAGCTTGATCCACATCCTTACCGGGCCATTTGGGTCGATAAGACGGCTATACAGGTTACCCAGAGGTGCCTAGTTCCGATCACTCTCGCTACGTTCGAGGATCGTGTTTGGTGGGATGTCATCCCCATGGATGTCGCCCACATTCTCTTAGGGAGTCCTTGGCTTTACGACCGTGATGTCACGTGTTTCGGTCGCTCGAACACGTATGTATTCTACGACAAGGGTCGTAAGATCACATTGACACCGACCCAACTAAACGAGAAATCCCTGGGGAAGGTCATACCCTCTACTAGTACGAGCTCATCTAGGTCGTTGCACATTCTGCGTCGCAGCGAGTTTATGATAGAGAGTGTCAGCGTCGGTATCTTTTACGTGGTGACAGTCACTATGGCTTCTGAGAGCCCTACGGAGATTCCTGAGCCACCACCTGAGGTTCGGCGACTCCTGGATGACTATGATGATCTTATCCCAGATGAGCTACCTGATGAGTTACCCCCGTTGCGCGACATTCAGCATGCCATAGACTTGACACCGGGAGCTTCACTCCCGAACTTACCCCATTACCGGATGAATCCAGATGAGCATGCCGAGCTCAAGAGGCAGGTTGACGAGTTACTGAGGAAGCAATTCATTCGAGAGAGTCTGAGCCCTTGCGCAGTCCCTGCCCTTCTTACTCCGAAGAAGGACGGGAGTTGGCGAATGTGTATTGACAGTAGGGTCATTAATAAAATTACTATTAAGTATCGTTTTCCCATCCCCCGATTGGATGACTTACTTGACACGATGGTTGGTGCCCAGGTATTTTCAAAGATCGATCTTCGCAGGGGGTATCACCAGATTAGAGTTCGCGAGGGAGATGAGTGGAAAACGGCTTTCAAGACGAAAGACGGCCTATATGAGTGGTTGGTCATGCCATTTGGGTGTCCAACGCCCCCAGTACCTTTATGCGAGTCATGACTCATATCTTTCGGCCCTTCATGAGCAAATTCTTAGTCGTCTACTTTAATGATATTTTGATCTATAGCCTCTCATCTGATGACCACCTGAGCCATCTGAGGCTTGTGTTCGATACTCTCCGAAAGGAGAAGCTGTATGTGAACTTGAAAAAGTGCTCCTTCCTGACTGATTCTGTGCACTTTCTAGGGTTCATCATATCATCGTCTGGCGTGTCTGTTGACCCGGACAAGGTCCGATCTATTCGTGAGTGGCCAATCCCTTCCACTATTACTGAGGCTCGTAGTTTCCACGGATTAACCACCTTTTATAGGAGATTTGTCTGAGGATTTAGTAACATTATGGCCACCTTCACGAGCTGCCTTCGGAAGGGAGATTTTTAGTGGACGGCAGCCGCCACTCGAGCTTTTACTGAAATCAAGGAAAAATTGACGACCGCACTTGTTATGAGATTGCCCGATTTCTCTAAGGTATTTGAGGTCGCATGCGACGCATCTGGCGTTGGGATTGGCGGAGTACTAAGCCAGGAGGGTCATCCAGTTTCTTACTTTAGTGAGAAGCTGAATGAGGCCCGACAGAAGTACTCAAATTATGATCGAGAGTTTTATGCAGTGGTACAGTCTGCTGCGTTATCTTGACTCACAACGGAAATTGGGGCATAGGCATGCCAAGTGGGTTGAATATTTGCAGGACTTTCACTATGTTCTCAAACACCGCGCGGGTGTTGAGAACAAACCTGTTGACGCTCTTAGTCGACGTATCGCCCTACTCCGCACACTAAGCGCTAGCGCGACTAGTTTTGATCGTTTATCTAGTGACTACCCCACCTGCCCTGACTTTGGCGATATCTATTTGGGATTTTTGAGGGATCCTCCCGAGCCAACTGATGGATTTGATATTGTAGAGAGATACTTGTACCGCGGATTTCGTCTCTGCATCCCCAGGACGTCCTTCAGGAACTTCTTCATTTGGGAATTGCGCGCTGGCAGCGCAACTGGCCATTTTGGCAGAGATAAGACCGTTGCTTTAGTTGAGGATCAGTTATATTGGCCCGCCATGAAAAGGGATGTGGCTCGTGTTGTGCGACACTGCGGCACATGTCAGACTGCGAAGGGTTCAAAACAAAATACTGGGCTCTATACTCCTCTTCCAATCCCACATCAGCCATGGGTTGACATTAGTATGGATTTTGTATTGGGTCTTCCTCGCACTCTGAGGAAGCATGATTCTATTTTCGTAGTGGTAGATCGGTTTTCGAAGATGACTCATTTTATTGTTTGCCGCAAGACCGCCGATGCGGCTCACGTAGCGGCCCTTTTTATGAGAGGCATTTTTCGATTACAGGGATTACCCAAATCCATAGTGTCTGACCGTGACGTTCGATTTCTGAGCTACTTTTGGAGAACGTTATGGCATAAGACGGGAACGACTTTGAAATTCTCTACTGCTTATCACCCACAGACTGACGGTCAGACTGAAGTTGTTAATAGGAGTTTAGGGAATCTGTTACGGTGTTAGTTGGTGATCACCCGTCGGTTTGGGATTCTGTGTTGCCCGTAGCGGAGTTCGCGTATAATAGTTCGGTCAATCGATCTACTGGCATGAGTCCATTTCATATAGTATCAGGTTATGAGCCTAGGAAGCCTATTGACCTTGCCCATGTTCCCTTAGAGTCACGTCCTAGTGAGTCTGCCGAGTCTTTCATTCATCACATACATGAACTGCATGAATTAATCCGGAAAAAAATTGCTAGCAGTAATGAATTATATAAAGCACAGGTAGATGAACACAAGCGTGAACAACATTTTTGGGTAGGGGAGCAAGTCATGATCCGACTTTGCATGGGGAGAATCCCAAAAGGAGTCGCTAAGAAGCTACAACTGAAGCGAATGAGCCCTTATAGAATTATAAGGAAAATTGGAGCAAATGCCTATGAGGTCGATCTCCCAGCAGATATGGGTATTCATCCCGTATTTAATACTGAAGATTTGACACCGTACTTTGAGCCTCTCGAGCATATGGATCCATACCTTGGTCCACTTCCTACATCCTCCCCGTCACAGCCTGACTCTTCTCCTGACCACCTTGGACAAACACCTACGGACTTGCCCGCGCCACCTATAATTCCACCGGTTCTTCTGGATCCACCAGCACGAGAGTTGAGAGTTGAGCGCATTACTGTTATTGCGGCGCATTAGTGCATTCCCACTGTGGACGACCCTTCATGCCACTACCTGGTACACTGGAGCGGACGCCCCATTTGTGATGATACTTGGATGTCCGCAGCGGAGCTTGATAGACTTGCCCCCGATCTTCGAGGTCAGTATGATCATCTTCATTCATCGGAGATGAATGCTTTTCAGTCGGGGGGAGTTGATGGGGATCGTCATCAGACTACGGGTCGCCAGTCGACGGGGCCCACTTTTGTATATTCGCGTAGGAGGCGATGATCGGATTGGCGATCCGAGACCGCGAGCGCGTCCGGCTCGTCGCGCTATTATTTTTATGTATTTTATTTTTATTTTTTGGACTTGTTTTTAGTATTTTAGGGCCTCCGGCGTAACGGTCAATCATAGTCATACGCGCCCGGTGCCCAACCGCCCCTTCTTGTTATAAATAGGGGCGGGTGCTGCAGTTTATGATCATTGTGTATTTTGTGAGAGATTCAAGAATCCATAGTCAATTCGTGGTGCGACGCTGCGAAACCCGGGGTGCGACGTCCCGGTCTTCCTATTCATTTTCTCGTTTTTATTTCAGTTATCTTCTAATTTTGGCCGAGCATTTACTGTTCTTCCCCCTATCCACGATCTCCTCATCCACGAAGGACGAAACCGCCATTTTACTGTACATCTCCTTCATCCTCAACGAAATCGGAAGCCTGACGACGACTCCTATCCGCTCGATCCGTCATCATCTTCGTCCCTGCCAGAAACACTGCCGCCGGATTCCACTTCCACCGCACGGAAGCCTCACGCCAAATTACTGTTCGTCTTCTCCCAGCGACCCAAAGCCGCACGCCCTGTTCATCTCCTTCTCTCCTCCTGTAATCGCAAGTCCCGTAGAGCAACTGGTGGAGACCAGCCTAGATCAGGTCGACGCAAAAGTGTCCGACGCCGCACCCGTCCAGACCTCTACCGGCCCTGAAATATTGCATTTAAATTTTGTTATTTTGCAATTTATTTTAGTTTGCATTTTATTTTGCACGCCTGCGTGCGCAGCCGCATATTTGGAGCTTTTATTGTATTCCCCAATATATATATATATATATATATATATATATATAATTACACACATATATATATACACTACTCCCTGTTAAAACAAAAACAAAACCTACAGGCTACAGCCGGTTCAGCCTCCCAGCGTATTCCCGTCCCGACTCAGCGTATTCCCATCCCGAAGCGGGAATTTCTGTCGTGGCAGCTCGCGATAAGAGTCCCAGCGCACGTCCCCGTCTTTGGCGCTCTCCAGAAGCTCCCGCACCCACGTCAAGCCCCGACCTCCACTCCGACGGTTGTCAAACCCTCCATGCGGCTTCATCCACGAACCCTCCGACGGTTGCCGTTGTCAGTTTCTTTCCCTGTTTACAAAAACGAAACAGAAGGAGGAGATCAGGGAGGGAAGAAAAGAAGAAAGATGCTTGTGCGAGGTATTCTGGAGATCACCCGTTACTTCCTATTTCCGTCAGGAGTTGAATCGATTTCTCCTCCTCTCATTTCGTTTCCTGTATTAGAATTGGTTTGTTTAGAATTGTTTGGCATCCTGTTGAAGTGCTGTAAGAGTCTTGGTGTTTTAATTTTGCTG
The DNA here is from genome assembly GCA_033032865.1 of Dactylorhiza incarnata. Classification (NCBI taxonomy): domain Eukaryota; kingdom Viridiplantae; phylum Streptophyta; class Magnoliopsida; order Asparagales; family Orchidaceae; genus Dactylorhiza; species Dactylorhiza incarnata. The sequence continues at coordinate 6,318,693 of JAWHQI010000053.1, forward strand.
CGTGCTTCCACCTCCCGTAAGAGATAATGAACAGTGAATGCATGATTGGTTGATCCATGTTGAAACAATGAATAGTATCATCAAGTTACTGTTGACTCCTTTCTTTTCCTATGAAACTTGTATTGGTGTTGTTGTTGGTTAGAGAGTATTGCTGCCGTGAAATTTATCTCAAGTGCTTCGAGATTTCGTGGAACCACTTGTGAGAACAAGAGTGAACTTTCTCTTGTGCATGGAGATTTCGTGGAGCCACTCTTGTGTGGGAGAGTGAGTGAATTTAGGTTGTTTAGTTTGTGGCCTCCTTACACTAGTGAGTGTTTGAGATTCCGTGGACCCAAAGCCAAATTACTGTTCGTCTTCTCCCAGCGACCCAAAGCCGCACGCCCTGTTCACTCCTCTCCTCCTGTAATCGCAAGTCCCGTAGAGCAGCCCTCCACAGACCGATATCACTCCCGTTTTCTCCTTGCTTCCGGCTCACCAAATCCTCCAACAGCTAGTAAGCCCTCCCCTCATTCCTCACGGATTTCTCCATTGACACCCAACCCTAGCCCAGTTACGCCAGCCTCCTCCACCCAGCCCGTAACTCCAGCCCTCCATTATCATTGTCGCAAGCTTTCCAGTCAAATTCCCTTCCGTTCCTGCATTCTGCCGCAAATCCAGACCTTTAAATATCCAGCAGTAACCCTACAGCAAGCTGCAAACAACATTCCACCTCATTTCCAGCAACTCAACGCCACTGTCGCTACTGGATCGTGTTGTTTGTGAGTATCTTTGTATTGTGTTAATTTTTGCATTAAATATTGAAAGACATCACATGTTTGTTGGGAATTGTATTTGTTAGTGTTTTGTTCCATTTCTTGTACTCTATAATACTTATTCGTGAAATTTGTGGTAAATAGCATTTTGTGCGAATGTTAACGTGACTTGTTTGCGTGCTGGAAAATTAGTAATCATCTTGGGTTAATTTGTCTCGTTTATAAAATCATCTCTGCAACATTTTACTTCCGGATTAATAGTTTTAAAATCATTTTCATCTCATTTAGTTTGCATTTGTTTGAGTCCACCTGCATCACAATCACCAAAGGTTGCATAAGCGTCGGCACATCTCTCGTCACACAGCCTACCCTGCGTCAATAAGCCTAGGCTCATAAACATCAAACAAGCACACAAATTCAAGTCACAACAATACAAACACAAACATGTATGAAAGAAGGTGCACAATCAAGCACAAGTACACAGGCTTAAAAATATCCCTTCACGCTTAAGACACATTAACATGGATTTTTGTTCTTCGGTAGAAACGAACTTTATTAAAAATTAAATAGCTCTCTCATACAAGTGCCCTGCACAGTCGTAGTTAATTGAAATTCAAATGTGCATATTAGCAAAAGCAGGAATTTGATGCTCCAGCAAATCAACTAATAGTAGATATTAGTTTCAAAAAAAGTTATCTTTATATATCTGAGGAATAATCTATAAGAGAATAGCTTACTTCTCGAGTTTAATGTAAATGCTTGTGGCAGAACGATAGAGATCAAAAGCCATCTGTTCTTTTCCATCCTCTTCCAAAATCCCGCAGGCATCATTGTACATGCGAATAGCTTCATCAGGTTGAGCGTCTTCTAAAGCACTTCAATAAAAAAAACAAAAATTAAATTGAAACCTCACTGAATAGGTTGACAAAGATGCTTAATTTTCCTGAAATATTCATTCACATACCTGGCACCCTTCGCAAGAGAATCTGAAGCAGGCTGGGATCTTCCACATTCCATGTACAACTCTGACGCCTTCCTATAAAAGTCAGAAACCTCATTCCAACGGTGGAGATCCTTGGCCAAAGCAGCAGCAGATTCCATATGTTTGGCGGCATCCCAAGGCCCATAAAAGCTCGTCAAGGACAAATGCATAAACGAAAAAATAAAATTGGCATATGGTGTTGGCATTTTCTTGCAAGTTACATAAAATCATAAAGGGGATACGATGATATCATTTCTTGGCCTTTTGAAGCCATTTCAAATGCTTCCTTTGCCTTCTCATTGTTTTTCCTCATCCTGTAACCAATAGCTTAAGCAAAACGAAATGAAAAATTAAAGTTTGGATGTCAGCTCACTAACAGAAGCACTATCCTTGACAATACCAACCAGCCTGTTCAAATAATCCTGTAGCTGCTTTCCAGTCAGTAGACCATCTTGTAAAACTAAGTTTAGTTCTGCAAGACCCAAAGAAAGTACAATAAAAAAAATTATGTATAAATAAACTGTATCCCCTGTGGATAGTTTGATAGCATTTTGTTTTATTAAGTTTTACAAATTAATCATCTATTTGTGAGTAATTTGTTGTGTGCTCGCCGGAGTGGTGGCCGGAGGCGGAGAGGATACTTAGGAGCCGGAACCACGGCTGCCTAGGCGGGGCTTGCTCGGGAGGAGAGAGCTACCAAAATCTCTTACTCAAGACAAAGAATGAGAAAATAAGTTCTTGATATCATTACAAGACCCAAGGGTCCTTTAAATAGAGGATGCAATTACATAAAAGTAATTAAGGATACATCATAGTAAAACCTAATGAAACCTATGGCATGAACTACAACATAAAAGACAATAAAACATAATAATGACGCATCAAAATAACTAAAGACGCATCAAAATAACTGGGCATGTATCCCATAACATCTCTCCCGCCATGCAAAAAGAGCTTGACCTCAAGCTCAAGATAGATCGGCGATGGTGCCCACTTCACCCGACCTCTTCGTCGTCAGAGTCCTCCACGTGCAGATAAAAAAGTCTTTTGCACCGATGACCGCGAGTTAACTGCTTGTCGCAGTTAAAACATAGCCCCTGCGCGCGCCGGTTAGACATTTCTATACGAGACAGACAACGGATCTGCGAGGTTTAGGTGCACTCGACACATTACTCCAAAGTCCCTGTGGTGGTGGGGATGTAGCCTGTAGGCCTCCTGCGCCAACTGAAGTCGACGGTCGCACAATCTGGGCAAGCTCATAGCAGTCACCAAGTCCCGGGGGAGCCTCAAATTTGACATTCAAACGCAGTCGATCGTGTAGCCCGGCGGTAAAGATGGTGACCTGCATCTCAAGGGGAATCGTCACGTGCGCCAGAAAAATCTAAAATTGTTCTAGATAGCCATCAATCGGCTCTGTATGACGTACGTCCTGAGGGCCCCCAGGGAATTGCTGTGAATTGGGGGGCCAAAGCGCATGTTGCAGACCTGTTTGAAGTCGCGACAGATCAGTCCAGGATTGTCCTCTTGCAAACGGGCGAACCATAACTGCTCTGTATCGAGCATGTGAAAGGAGGCAAAAGTGATCCATTTCGTCACCGGTGTCTGCTGATGACAAAAAAAATGTTCGCATCTGGTGAGCCAGCCTAAGGGATCAGCCTTGCCATCATACATTGGAAAAACCACCTTGGTGTAATGGGGCATGATGTCTCCCTCATGTGGTATCCTGGTCGGGGGATCAGGTCGAGGAAGCAACGGTGGAGGCGCCTGGCTGCTGCAAGCGTGATTAGTAGGCGGAGTAGTAACGATCGGAATGGCGGATGTCAACTCATTAAGTTTGTTGGTGAGTGTGGTCATGTCTGCAAGATGACGCGCTTCGGCCTCAAGAAAGTGTCCCTCTATGAATGTCATGCATGTTTGCATGAAGTCCCTTATAGAATCCGGTAGCGTGGGCGAGTCCCCCATAGTGCGGAAGATGGTCGGCGATAAAGTGGATGTAGCGCGGGCTAAGGAGCGGGTGATTGGACAGTTAGATTCCTCGGAGACGGCTGAATTTGAGTTGTCGCGAGAGCCGCGACGCTTCTCAATGATGTCAACCAATTTGAAAATACCCCAAGCTTTTGAGTGTTAACTACTTGAAAGACCCATGACAGGTGTAGCGCAAGGCTTGAAATGGGACAAAAGGCAGGGGGCTTTGGCAGGTTCCAGTTGATTTTGTTGGATGTGTGCTTGATGAAGGGAAAGGATGTCGGCTCAAGGAGTTTGAAGGCGTGGGCTGCTCCCCGGCGTGCGTTCAATAGAATGGCACGAGATCTGGCAGAGACGGAAAGGGAGAAAGGCGTTGCTGGTTCAATCCAACAGAGACAGAAAGTCCAAACCAGATCTGCAGCTCGATGCGGCTGTTGGTGCGGAAGGTGACGTCGGGAAGAAGGATGTGTGCAGGGCTGGAAGGCGACGGCTCGATGCGGAAGCAGGATCGAGCTTCGTTCGTCTGGGGCGTCGGGTGACGGAAATGTCCCGCGAGATCGGCACATGTGGAGTCGATGGAAACGACGATGTCAAAGCCCGAACCAGAGAGTCGAGGGGCGATTGTGAGAGTCGACGACGTCGACGCTTCGAAGGGGAAAGTCGACGATCGCGAGTTCTGGATGATTGTGAACCCAACTGTGCTTGCTTGTGTCGAGGATGAAGGTCGAAGGCTGGCGCAAGAAGATGATATAGGGAAGAACAACGATGACAAAAAAATGCTTCGACGGTGGCCGACATGGAAGTGAGGAGAAGGAATGTGGTGCCGGAGGAAGGACAGCTTTGATACCAAGTTGTTGTGTGCTCGTCGGAGTGGTGGCCGGAGGCGGAGGGGATACTTCAGAGTCGAAACCGCGGTTGCCTAGGCGAGGCTTGCTCGGGAGAAGAGAGCTACCAAAATCTCTTACTAAAGTCAAGGAATGATAAAATAACTTCTTGATAACATTACAAGACCCAAGGAGTCCTTTAAATAGAGGATACAATGACATAAAATTAATTAAGAACGCATCATAGTAAAACCTAATGAAACCTAAGACACAAACTACGACATAAAGGACAATAAAACATAATAACCAGAGACAGATCAAAATAACTGGGCACATAGCCTATAACATAATTAATAGATGTATTTTATATTTATTTAATAATTATTCATCTAATAATCGTATAATGTGTATACATACTTCTGATCATCTATTATAAGGATGTAGCCTTATAATAGCTATATGGCTCTTTAAGTGTCATTCAATGAAATTAAAATTAAAATTTTGAAGATGGTTTTTCGTCTAGTCTAGTCACATGTGCATTTCTTCTTATTCTCTTTTCATTTTCAATATCTAACTTTGTTGTAGCTTCAACAATATTAGTGATATCGGAACAAAAATTCCTAGTACCATGGTGAAGTCCTCATCTTCCTCATCAACGTCATAATTATAGAGCGATGTTAAACGCAGGCCAGTTTTGGCTATATGCAGGCCACAATTTTTTAAAAATAGCGATGTTAAATGCAGGCCGGTTTTGGCTATATGCAGGCCCCAAAATTTTTTTTTAAAAGTATCCATTTTTTCCTTTTTTTCTCTTTATAAATCTGTTGATGCTCTTGTTTAACTTTGTGTCTTGCTACATAATTTAATTCATTGGACTGCTCTGTGCCTAAATTTAGGCTAGTGATTGATTTTTTTTCCAGTAAATTGTTAGTATGATATGGCTGTAGTTTAAATTGGATGCCTTAATAATTTTTTGTTTGTTTGTTTTGGTATAGGTGCAAACACTTGAAGCATATCAGGGTAGCATAGCGTTTACTTAGATAAACTGCACCATAAAAAGGATTTTATTATTTTTTGTTGAAACCTGGCTTCTTTTCTCTACATTTTGGAACAGAAATTTACTGGTATACGAATTTACTTGCAGCCGCCGGACGCGGAAAAAAACAAGAGAACGCTGGAACGGATTTCCTCTCCGGCCGACCACCTCCTTACCTTCTCAGGCCGGCGAGCTCCTCTCTCTTACTCTAACTTATTTTTTGTGATATGTAGAATCAAAATGGTTATAATGTATTTTGTTGGACTATTATTGTGGGTCAAATAGACTGCAAAATTATATTTTTTTGACTTTTATGAATACTATATTTTGCTTGTGATTAATTTAAGAAAATATTAATTTAATTTTTGAATATGGTCTGTAAATATGAAATTTGGCCTGCATGAATAATTTTTTGGCCTGCATATATCCGCGGCCTGCATAAAACCAAAAATGGACTGCATATAACATTGCTCTAATTATATCCTCTACAGTCTTTCACCTAATGTTCTTGTTATGTGTTAGTGTCATTATGTCTTTTCATAAGTAAGTTTATTATGATGTCATTATGTCCTTTTATTATAAGTCGTCCCTTTAGGTCTCTAGTATTAGTTTATGTTAGAATGAATTAATTAATATTTGTATTAATGATGTAATATGTTACACCCCCACTCGGCGTCCAGTTCTGAGGATTTCATTATGCGAGACGACCAAAGGAGACGGCGGAGCAAGACCGGGCTGCACCATCCGGTTCAGCCCGCCAACAGTAATAAAGCAGAAGCGGGGCTGAACCACACTAGTTCAGCCCCTATGGCCGGCCCCCTTGGTCCCGGGTTATATAATAACCGGGACCCCTTGTGGAGGAGGCATCAAGAATTATTCAAGGTACTTTCTTTCTTCTTCCTAACCCTAATCCTCCTCTTAATCTCTAAATCTCTCTACTCACACTTCTTCTCTTCCGCTAGGATCATAACAATTGGTATCAGAGCATCGTTCCTGCGACGATGGTGACACAGACCGAGGCCGAAACCGCGCGACTCGCATCTCTCGAAGAAAATTATGTAGGGTTGGCGGATACGGTGGCGGCGATCGAGGAACAAGTGAAATCCTCCCAAAAAAATCTGGAGGAACGCTTGGACGCTCGTATGGAGGAGGTCAAAGCCCTTCTCGTGCAAAATCTGAAGGGAAAAGCCACTGTGGGGGACGGATCCGAGGTCGAAGCCTCGTACCAACCGCCGACGCAACTCTACGGCGCGGGAATGAGGGGCTGGACGCAGCAGGGCACCGTCGGGGTCGACAGGCGGCCTAGGGCTCGAAGCCGATTCCGCCAGGATCGGCGGCCAGCACTGTCGGACAGACGGCGCCTCCCCGGAGGCGTGCGGGGAGGTCTTGACTGCCCCCGGGGGACGATTGGAAGCCGGCTACAGCCGGCCTGGAGACTGGCGGCCGGCGGAGCTTCCAGGAGGCCCGATCGGCCTGGGAGGGGGTCGGGACTCAGCAGCAGCACACTTGGCGACCCCCAGGGCAGGGAGAGGGTGTGTTTCGACCCACGGGAGCGAACGCGGTCCCGATCGGAGGCGTGGCAGGGATTTTACCACTTCCACAGGATTTTGCCCCTCCTACGGGATACGACTACGGAAATCAGTGGCGGGAGAGGCCACCCATGGCCCATCAGTGGGGAGGGGGACAGCATACGGTCAATGGACTGGATCACGGGCGATTATCCCCTCGTGCGGCTCCGATGGGAATGCATGTTGCAGCACCACAGAGGCCACCCTTCCAACCGGGCGAACAACGATGGACGGCGGGCCATGATCTTGGGGGGAACGGGGTGGCTCACCCCAGGGCGTATATGCAGCCAAAAAGGACTCGGATGAATTTCCCGAGGTTCTGAGGGGACGGGGACGCTTTGGAATGGGTGCAGAAGGCAGAGCTGTTCTTCAATTACCAGGAGATTCCCGAGGAGAAATGGGTCCAGTTGGCGGCCTTCCATCTGGAAGATGACGCCTACCAATGGACCAAATTGTTCCAACGCGGTGCGCTTATGCTCCTTGGGCGGAGTTCGTGGAGACGTTCTCAGCCATTTCGGGCCGCTAGAGTATGAAGACGTTGAGGCAACACTGCAGAAGCTTCGACAGAAGGGGACGGTGACAGAGTACCGTTCCAAATTCGAGCGGATAGCCAATCGGGTGAACTAGGAAGAGAGGACACTCCTGAGTTGCTTTGTTTCGGGATTGAAGGACTTCTTGCGTGACGAGGTGCATGCTTATATGCCTCGCAACCTGAGTTATGCCATCATCTTGGCGCAAATACAGGAGGAACGATTCAACCGGCAGAGGAACGGGTCCACTCTTCAGACCACCCCCAGCAGCCCCAGCAGCCCCAGCACCCAGGCGAGACCCACCGGCCGCGGGACGACCCACGGTGACCCGTTTGACTTGGCCAGAGCTACAGGCGAGGAAGGAAAAAGGGTTGTGTTTCAACTGCGATGAGAAATTTGCACCAGGCCACAGATGACAGAAGGGCCAGGTGTACATGCTGTGTGAAGAGGACAGGGGGGAGGACGCCTTGGCGGCGGCCTTAGACGAGGAGCTGGACATGACCGCGTTCGGCGTCTGCCTTCAGGCTAAGGAAGGGTGTACGGCTCCGCTCACGCTACGCAATGTGGGTCGGGTGGGAACGGAGCGGGTGACCATACTGGTGGACAGCGACAGCACTCACAACTTCATCAACCCTTCAGCGGCGACTCTGGTAGGACTTGATGTGGACCGTGAGGCAGCCTTTCAGGTGATGGTGGCTGACGGCAGCAAACTTCGCTGCGAGGGCGTCATGAAAGGCGTCGAGCTGAGGATCCAGGGATGCACCTATCAGACTGATCTATACATGCTTCCCATCCAGGGTCAGACATGGTGCTAGGGGTGCAGTGGATGAGGCAGCTGAGAAGAGTCACCACGGACTGGGAGCACATGACCATGGAGTTCACTCAGCAAGGGCGAGATTACTGTTTACACGGTCTCAGGACGTCTCCTCTAAAGGAGATTTCGCTCAGGAGCTTGGCTCGTTTGGAGGAGCAGGGGGGCCCGATGGCCATGATAGTGGGGTGCACCCAGGCAGGACAACCGGCTACCACTGTGTCAGAACAAATGCGACATCTGTTGTCCTAGTACGAAGATGTATTCCAGGAGCCGAGCGACTTACCCCCTCCGCGATTCAGAGAACATGCGATCCAGTTGAAAGAGGGGGCAACGCCCACCAACGTCAGGCCATACCGCTACCCGTACATACAAAAGGCGGAGATCGAGCACAGCGTTCGCGAGATGCTGACGACGGGTATTATTCGGACGAGCACCAGTTCCTTCTCTTCGCCTATTATTTTGGTAAAGAAAAAGGATGGGTATTGGCGCTTCTGTGTGGATTATCGCAGCTTGAATGAGTCCACCATCGAGGATAATTTTCTCATACCCATGATTGAGGAGTTGTTAGATGAGTTACATGGGGCATGCCTGTTCACCAAGCTGGATCTGCGTTTCGGCTACCACCAAATCAGGATGAAGGAAGAAGACATCCATAAGACAGCGTTTCGCACTCATGACGGTCATTACGAGTTTCTGGTAATGCCATTCGGGTTGTCCAACGCGCCGTCCACATTCCAGGCACTGATGAACGAGATCTCCGGGCCGCTCTTACGACAATCAGTGCTGATTTTCTTCGGTGATATTCTGATCTATAGCCGCAGCTGGGCGGAGCATCTGGAGCACGTGACGCAAGTACTTACCATCCTCCGTCAGCATCGGCTGTATGCAAAAATGTCCAAATGTTCCTTCGGACGGGCTGAGGTGGAGTATCTGGGCCATCTTGTTTCGGCCCAGGGGGTGCGGGCCGATCCCAGCAAGATCGAGAGTATGGTATCTTGGTCGCGCCCCACCACAGTGCGGGCCTTGAGGGGGTTTCTGGGCCTTATGGGGTACTACCGACAATTCGTAAAGGATTATGGCAAGTTGGCCCGCCCTCTAACGCAACTTCTCCAGAAGGAGGCGTTCGAATGGCATGAGGATGCAGAGGCAGCGTTTCAGGCCCTCAAACGAGCCATGACGTCAGCACCGGTCCTAGCCCTCCCCGACTTCAGCAAGGAGTTTGTTCTAGAGACGGACGCTTCGGGTGTTGGCACTGGTGCAGTATTGATGCAGGAAGGGAGACCGCTAGCCTACTTTAGCAAGGCCCTAGCCCCTCGCACCTTGGGGTTGTCTACTTATGAAAAGGAGATGCTCGCGATTCTTCACGCGGTTACCGTATGGCGGCCTTACTTACTGGGACACCATTTCAAGGTCCGCACCGACCACCAGAGCTTGAAGCACTTCTTAGAGCAAAGGTTGGCGTCCCCTCTTCAGCAAAAGTGGCTGACGAAACTTTTGGGATATGACTACGAGATCGTTTACAAGCAGGGAAAGGAGAACGTGGTCGCCGACGCTCTCTCGCGTCTTCCCGAGAGCGCTTTGGCCTACATCTCAGGCCCTTTGATTACGTCCCTGGATGATATCCACAGAGAGGTCTCCTCGGATCACGAGCTACAACCCATCCTGGAGGCACTCCAACAGGGTCGTCCGACCTACCCCGGTTACCATCTGCACGGAGGACATCTGTATTACAAGGGAAGAGTCGTCATCCCCGCCACCTCCTCCTGGAAGATCGTTATGCTCCAGGAGTTTCACTCCTCACCCACAGGGGGCCATGCAGGAGTGCTCCGTACCCTTCAGCGGCTGCGGGCCAACGTGTTTTGGAAGGGCCTACGTCCGGATGTGTAGCATTTCGTGCAACAGTGTGAGGTCTGTCAGCGCCAGAAATATGAAACGACCTCGTCCGCCGGTCTTCTCACACCATTGGAGGTTCCACATCACATCTGGGAAACCACCTCGATGGATTTCATTGACGGCTTGCCCAAGTCCCAAGGCAAGTCAGTGATTCTGGTGGTGGTTGACAAACTGTCAAAGTATGAGCATTTCATCGCCCTGAGTCATCCTAACTCAGGCGAAACGGTGGCGGACGTATTCGCCAAGTAGATTGTGCGCTTGCATGGGGTTCCCCGTTCGATTATCTCGGACCGTGACCCAGTTTTCATCAGCAGTTTCTGGAAGGACCTTTTCCGCCTATAGGGCACGCGTCTGCGTATGAGTACAGCTAACCACCCTCAGACTGATGGCCAGACGGAGGTGCTCAATCGGGGCGTGGAGACCTATCTACGCTGCTTTGTGATGGATGAGCTGCGCTCGTGAACCCGTTGGTTGCATTGGGCCGAATATTGTTATAACACGTCATATCACACTGTTGACGCCAGGAAAATCCTGACCTCAAGATTCGGACCAATGCAGCCCGAGGTTACTGATCCTGCGGTCCAACTCCACGGCTCTGATAGCTAAAATAGGAGAGAGAAAATGACTAAGCACACCCCAGGTGCTCCAGCAGGGAGGTCCCACCACGTACCCGGAAGTTTGGGAGAAACTTCCCCTCCGCAACCAAAAGCTGGGCGAGGTACTAGACGGGCATGGATTTGGCGAGTATCCAACTTGGGGGGACCTCGACCACTTCCCAAAGTGCCATTTCTAGTACCCCTGGGGGTCTATTTATAGAGAAATCCTAGGGGGGGTACAGGCGAGTATACTGCCTCTGCTCGCGAGTTACAAGGGCTACTCACCCATACTCACGAGATACTCGCCCATACTCGCGAGATACTTGCCCAAGCTCGCCTCTGCTCGCCCCTTGCTCGCCATACTCGCCCCTTGCTCGCCATACTCGCCCCTTGCTTGCCATACTCGCCCCTTGCTCGCCATACTCGCCCCTTGCTCGCCATACTCGCCCCTTGCTCGCCATACTCGCCCCTTGCTCGCCATACTCGCCCCTTGCTCGCCATACTCGCCTCTTGCTCGCCATACTCGCCCCTTGCTCGCCATACTCGCCCCTTGCTCCTGCTGGCTGAGTTGCCTTGTGTCTTGGATTGCCGGCTCCTGTGCTGACCCTTTGACCTTGACTTCAGCCTACGTGGCTTTGAATGGGCCTACCTCGGAGAATGAGGGTTGTACACACACGGCCAGCAAGCTCACCCCATTCGAGGCCGTCTACGGGCGTCCCCTCCCTCTCTTGGCACCTACAAGGCAGGCAGTACAGCGCTTCCAGCGGTCGACCGCACTTTACGTGACAGAGATCGCACATTGGCCCTCCTCCGCGACAACCTCCGTATGGCGCAAAACAGGATGAAAACCTAGGCAGACAAACATCGGACCGAGAGGGAGTTCTCGGTGGGCGACGAGGTTTTCCTTCGCTTGCAACCTTATCGTCAGCTATCAGTCTCCCGCCGGGCGAACCAGAAGTTGGCTCCTCGGTACTACGGACCCTTCCGCATTACTCACAGGGTAGGCCCCGTCGCTTACACCCTTGCCCTGCCAGAGGGCTCCCGCATCCATCCGACCTTTCATGTCTCACTGCTCAAGAAGAAGCTGGGGGAGGCGATTCAAGCCAATCCCCTCCTTCCCGAAGCCACCACTGTTGGGGAACTTCGTCCTCTTCCTGAGGAGATCTTATTGTCCAAGTGGAAGAAGCGCGACGCTGAGTACCGCCCTGAAGTTCTGGTCAAATGGAAGAATCTCTCTGCAGCACACAACACATGGGTTGACCTCCTAGAGTTCCGCGAGCTCTTTCCAGATTTCCAGCTTGAGGACAAGTTGACTCTTGATGGGGAGGGGAATGTTACACCCCCACTCGGCGTCCGGTTCCGAGGATTTCATTATGCGAGACGACCAAAGGAGACGGCGGAGCAAGACCGGGCTGAACCATCCGGTACAGCCCGCCAACAGTAATAAAGCAGAAGCAGGGCTGAACCACACTGGTTCAGCCCCTATGGGGGCCGGTCGGCCCCCTTGGTCCCGGGTTATAAAATAATCGGGACCCCTTGTGGAGGAGGCATCAAGAATTATCCAAAGTATTTTCTTTCTTCTTCCTAACCCAAATCCTCATCTTAATCTCTAGATCTCTCTACTGAGTCTACTCTCTCTTCTTCTCTTCTGCTACGATCATAACATAATATCCCTCTTATATAAGGGGGTTCTACTGTTGAAATAATATCAATCACTTAATTCCCGCTTCCGTTAACATGGTATAAGAGCGGGCCGCAACCTAGACGCTCTCCCGCTCCCGTTCTTTCGTTCGTTTCTCTCTCGCCGTCCTCCGCTCGCTCGCAGCCCGCGTCGCCTACCTCCTCCCTCTCGGCGCCGCCCCGACCCCGCAGCCGCTCGGCTCGTGCATCTCTCCTGCAGCACCGATCGGCTCGCTCACCTTTCCCATCGGCCGATTGGCGCTGGGCTGACGAGATGGGCTCTCCTGCGACTTTCCGGCGGTCCGATTGATTCCAAACTTTGGGGAAAATTTCGCTTTGGCCTTCTTATCATCACCCTAACTTTTTTTTCAAGATTCCAACGGTTGGAAGCTTCCCGAAATCGGACCTCGTGTTTGTCTGTTCAAGAGGGGGAAGACTTCTAACTCTCCAATGATGTTTTATCTCACTTTAGTTCTTTGAAGAGGTGTTCTACATTACTCACCACCATTCTCTTGGCGAAGTTTGGTTGAAGTTCTTTTTATGTCGGACGTAATTGATTCCTGTAGCTCCATGACCCCCGCTGGATCTACCCGGGTTGGTCAGGATCACAACTTCTCTCAGATCACAAGGATCCGACTGGATGATACCATTTATTTGTGCTGATCTCACTCTATTACTCTATCCTTAAAGAGTCAGCGTCTCTTTAGCTATATCAATGGCACCACCAGCGTTACCAGCCATGACATTATCAATCACTTAATTCCCGCTTCCGTTAACATGGTATAAGAGCGGGCCGCAACCTAGGCGCTCTCCCGCTCCCGTTCTTTCGTTCGTTTCTCTCTCGCCGTCCTCCGCTCGCTCGCAGCCCGCGTCGCCTACCTCCTCCCTCTCGGCGCCGCCCCGACCCCGCAGCCGCTCGGCTCGTGCATCTCTCCTGCAGCACCGATCGGCTCGCTCACCTTTCCCATCGGCCGATTGGCGCTGGGCTGACGAGATGGGCTCTCCTGCGACTTTCCGGCGGTCCGATTGATTCCAAACTTTGGGGAAAATTTCGCTTTGGCCTTCTTATCATCACCCTAACTTTTTTTTCAAGATTCCAACGGTTGGAAGCTTCCCGAAATCGGACCTCGTGTTTGTCTGTTCAAGAGGGGGAAGACTTCTAACTCTCCAATGATGTTTTATCTCACTTTAGTTCTTTGAAGAGGTGTTCTACACTACTCACCACCATTCTCTTGGCGAAGTTTGGTTGAAGTTCTTTTTATGTCGGACGTAATTGATTCCTGTAGCTCCATGACCCCCGCTGGATCTACCCGGGTTGGTCAGGATCACAACTTCTCTCAGATCACAAGGATCCGACTGGATGATACCATTTATTTGTCCTGATCTCACTCTATTACTCTATCCTTAAAGAGTCAGCGTCTCTTTAGCTATATCAATGGCACCACCAGCGTTACCAGCCATGACATTTCCAACTTGGCCTCAACGGGAGTCAGAAAACTCCCTCGTCATGTCATGACTCACAAATTCCATGCAAGAATTATTGCTCAGAATTACCTTGTCCTGGACACTGCTGCAGAGATATGAAAGCGTGTTGAGTATACCTATTCCCGCAAGGGGAATGCGGCACAGATCTACCAACTACGCCACAAGATTTTTCTTCTCACTTGACAGAATCTCCACCACATGTTATTGTGTGTCTGTGGATAGAAATTTGATAACACACTGTTGATAGGTCTAGTGCTGAGTTTGAGTATAGGGCTATGGCTCAGACAACTGTGAATTGTTTGTCTTAAACAACTACCGAAGGAATTAGGATACAAGGTCGGGCGTGATAATATGACATCCAGGTACATAACCTCAAACCATGTCCTCCATGAACGAACAAATCATAATGAAATTGATGGTCACTTTATTCTAGAGAAGATAATGAGTGAGACTATTGATGCAATGTTTGTAAATAAGGATAAGAAGCTTTTAGATATATTTAGTAAGCTCAGAATCATAAGGTAAAAGCCGGGGCAATCAAGATGTCATGTCTTCTTCCTCATTCCAGCTTAAGAGGGAGTGTGGCCATAATACTTTCCACGTGAGAAACCTCACCCCACCTAAGTGTTGTAGCCATAGGATAGCAAATACCTGGATTAGGGTTAGGTGCGGGATCATTCAGAAAATACAAAACCGAAAGTTGTAGCCTCCTCTAGTCGTGACGGATCGTATTCCCCTAAAATCAACATGTGAGGCATGCAGTCCTAATTCTTCAACATTGAGTTTACAGTTTTGGAATCAAAATCACAGAGACACAGCTTTATTTCACCCCGATTAAGAGATAACCGAGCAAGGGTTGAGTAGGGTTCTTCAGTGGTTAGGGTGTCGATTCCACGGTTTTTAGAATTGGACAGCGAGAATTTTGATAGATCGTCCCATGCTCTACAGGTAGAAGCAGCCATGAAACGAAGGTTATCATCTCTTTCAAATATGTCGGAAAATACGCAAATTCAGATTGTTTTTGACATAAATTTATCATCTCCCACAAAAATGCATCCCCGGAGGTATTGAACATGGATTGAGCGCGAGAAAAAGAATTTATTTATTTATCTCTAAGAACTCACAATTTTTCGGCTTTAGACATGAGTTTATCAGGGTCGGAACTCGCCATCGCTGGGAAAGCGAGATTTGGCTTTCTTCTCTGTTTCCCCCTCCAGTCCGCACGAAGATCCGGGTTTTTTTTTCTTCACCTTCTTTCTATTTTCTGGAAAAACCAATAGAATACTATTTTCATCCAATAGAATACTAATTTCTGAAAATGTATTGGGTTTCTAGTATTTTTCGTAAGGCGTTGTTATTTATACCTCAATGAATATTCATATTTAATAATTCACAATTATTATATTAATTTATATTGTTTTAAATATTTCTATTTGGACTCACCTCCCTTTCACGCCCGTGTCTCTTCGATGTAGCGCTTGAGCTCGCCCGACTGATCAAAATTGAATAATTAGCAAACATTAGATTAAAATTATAAAACCATAACTTTAAAGAAATTTAAGAAAAAATGCAACCTACTACCTATATGCACATGAGAGGAGAGATTGTTTCCCTTTGACATTGTAGATCCATTTCCAAAGAACTCTTGATTTCCACTCTTTGCTCTCGATCGAGAGGTCGATGGCGAGGTCTGTGGCAGATCTGGGCAATCGAACGGGAAGCACCAATTTCTGTGACCTCCAAAGTCGAAAGCTAGCAGTGATAGGGAAAACGCCGGTTCCTACTCTGGATCTGCAGGGTTGCGAGATTCCTCTCCTTCGGCGAAGAACGGGATGAGTGAGGGTTCTGGATCGGGATCGTTCTCGTTTAGCACTGCCGCAACCACGACAAAAGGCGGGGAATCTCAAAAACCAGTAAACAGGTCTTATAGGTCGGTGATGCTCCAATTTCAGAGGAGGGATCTGGAAGAGGTCGTCGGACCTCAAGGAATCCTCCGGCGCCGGCAGCTGGATGGGAGGAAGAGGAGACCGACGTCGAATCTGTGTTATGTATATGTCTACGACGAGATCATTCTTTGGCGGCGAGGTAGAAGAACAACGAGATCGGCAGCGAAGAAGCACAACGATATCGACGGGCAGAGATGCCGATGCGCGCAGAAAAGACTTCACGCGAGGAGCTTCTCCTTGGTTGGATTCAACCGTGTGCTGGGCGAAGTGGCCAACGAAGTTGAAGGCGATGCGAACTCCTGCCGAGCGAAGGAGAGGCGGGGTCTCGTCGTGTCTGGCCGAAAAGCTCCCTTGCGAACTCCTGCCGAGCGAAGGATATAGTCAATCGGGAATCCAAAAAAAAAACTAGGCGGCTTCACAGGCGGGAGTACGTGGGGGCTAGGGCACAAAAACGAAAATCTTCGAGAATGTTAGTATGCTCGAAGCTTCCCGTGTGGCTATCAAGTTTGGAACGACCTACACGTTGCCCCCAACAAGAATATTTATATGTGTATTCATAAATTCCCGACGGGTTAATTGATATAAATATACCTCAACAGGTTGGAGGAACATAAAAACAGGGAAAAGTATGGGTGCTAAGGTCTTTAGACGAGAGCTAGAGGATAGAACACTAATAATCTATTACCCAGTGAGATCATCTTTTCATCTAAGTATTGATTTTTTCATTCCTGCTCAGATCTATATTCATGTATACATGAGTTCATAAGTGAATAAAAAAAATATTTTTCTCAGGCTGGTCTCCTCAACCATGCGTTATCATTCACCAAAATTGCTCGCAATGATGCTCTGGTAGAGCGAGATTCAAACTCGATGAAACCAATTTTTTTTGAAAACGCGGTGTCTATGTACACACATATATGTCTAGTCATAGATGGGCAGATGATGGTGGCATTGTAATAGTCACATACATTAATTAATGATATATATTAATTCTTTCAAGTTACAATAAATAGAAAATAATGTTGGTTCTTCTTTTTTATCCAATGAATAATTCCTCGAAGCTCGCAACATGGATACTCTTTAATCTTTAATTTAGGCTTCGTCTGGCACAGCGGTGGCGGTCGTAAATGCATGGGTTAAACCGTCATTCGTTAACGATTATCTTAAAAATTTCATCTATTTGAACATAAAGGTGGATGAAGTTCTTTAGATGGGCGTTAACGAATGACAGTTTAACCCTTATGTTCACGACCGCCGCCACCGTGCCAAACGGAACCTAAATTACTCATGTAGTACTTGAACACCCTCAAGGCCTAAGGTCATTATAAGGGGACACAGTAAACCATCAACTCTTGGAGGAGAAATTGCGAGCTTTCAGATGTGTGGAAGTTTTAATTATGGCATATGTATTCGTACAACATTGTGATCTTCATAGGGAACAACCTAAATGCAAGACACAAATCTTATCCGTCGATGACTTATGTATTCGTATAATTTGATGCACATCCTTTCAGTCATACCTTATGCCATAGCCTTCATCTTGCGGTCGCGCCTAGGATGAACTCACTCGACAAGTTATATAATAAAGGCCGTGTGAAAACTTTAATTATGGCATAATACACAACACATAATAAAACTAGACTAGGCATTACACATTCACATATCAAGATGCCATTAAACATTCATATATCAAGATGCCATTAAACGTTCATATGCATTTGTGTCGAGCTGCCTATAAAATGTAAGGTTCATTTTAGGACATCTTTAGGTGGGTGGTTGTAGTTGAAGATGAAGATAAAATAGTGTTCTTGAATGAATTTTCCTACCCGCAATTGGAATCAGATATAAAATGGCACTTCGAAGATCGTAGATTCCATATGAAGGATATTCAAACGAACAAAAAAGCATTTGCATTTTTTTTAAACACAGTAGAGAAAAAAAATGACCAAACAAGCAGATTCTCAGTCTTTTGATCATATATCAAAACGATCTCTTTAAGTGAATATAACGACAAATCTCTCTGAGACATCATTTCGATCACAATGATGTCTCTGAGATCAAAATGTTATCCCAAAGAGATTAATACATTTGATCATTCAAAGAGCTTTTTTTGATATAATTAGAGTGATCACTTTAAACTACACCCATTATCTTGCTTGACATTTGACACGATCTCCATGATTCTAGGCCGCATACAAAAATTCCGCCCATCCAACCTAAAATCAATTAATTGGGGGTGGAGAGCGTGAGATCTATACCTAGCAAGAACTCACTCAACGACTTATATAATAACGATCACATTAAAACTATAATTATGACATAATACAATGATTAATTATGTTAGTTGTTCATCGTGAGGCTATTCTCAACATGTCACTTTTACCTACATTGTCTCTGATCTTTGACTCGTGAATTATTATTATTATTTTTAATTGTGATTTTGAATGTTCCTTTAGATTTAAGCCGCTCATATGTTATGCGAGAATTCAAACCTCCCACCGAAAACTAATTGATTGGAGATGGAGAGACTCAGAATCTATAGTAAATGTGGTCGACTGAAAGTCTGTGTTAATTTTTTCACGCACGGTGATCCCTCTGGAGCTATCAAATCATGCCGTCTTATACATGCTTAATCAAGAGCTAAAAGACGATAATTAAAAATAATGTGCAAGAACATATCTGTATTAATTTGATCATATTATTGCAGACTTTTTATAAATCTGTATTAATTTATTTTGCGATCGACAACCGAGTCTGCAAGAACATATGTTGAGTGTCTTTCTGTAGGTTTTGGCGAGGGAGGGTTGTTTCGATCGTGAAGTATGAGGGGGTAAGTTTAGATATTTTTGAGTGCTAAAAGAAAAATTTTAAGTTTTAAATTTTGAGGTATAAATAGCTAAATTAAATTTGCAAATATCAACACCCAAAATAAATTAGAGTGGTGTTATAGACACACCTATAATGGATATAGGCAGCCAAAATATAAATGCAGCCCAAATTCATATATTTGCACATCGGGCCTATAATGACACACAAAAACCAATTTTTAAAATTGTAATTCTATAGACGGAAATCTCACAGGTTGAATTGGAGAAAGTGTGGTGATTGAAGTATTTTCGGCGACGACGCTGGAGAACCCCAGCAGCATCATGAGACCTTTGAGCGAGACAGCCATTTGCAGCATGGTGACAACCGCCCACCTCAGACTCCGCCCGTTGAGTGAGGCGATCAGCGGCGGCGGTCGGGGGACGAAAATTCGAACGAGGGATATATGAAAGAGGAGGTTGAGGATGAAGCAGGCGGCCACAACGGAGACGTAGGCTCTGGAGACGAAAAACATCACCATAGTAATATTAAAGCTGTATTCTTGGAATTAATGTCGTACTTGGCGTCGAAGTGGAGAGCGGAGGAGTCGCCGGCGTTCAAAGAAAGAAAGGATATGGTCGCCGCCGTCTGCCAGAGGTGGGAGTAATAGTTCTCCATTTCGAGGGAAGAAGGAAGAGGTGGCGAGAGAGGGAGGCGGAGAGGCGCGTGCGGCTTGATTTCGCGATCTGGAGGAAAGGGGAGCCGGTGTGCGCGTATAGGCGAGGGATATTAGGTTTAAGTTTTTATTTTAGATTATTTTGGGTGTGACTATATTCATTATAAGTGTGCCTATATCCATTAGAGGTGTGCCTCTAACATCACTCATAAATTATCATCAATGTTCTCAGCCGCATATGCCATGCGTATGTAGCCGATTATGCAGCGCACGGAACCTAATCGACTGGTCAACCTTTGACCAGATGGTCTTCCGCCTTAAATTATACTAATAAATAAGTAAATCAGAGCTATTTTAAAAATTATATTAGAAAGGGGACTGCTTTCAAAAAAGTTTGCCGTCTTATCGTGCAACCGGGCAGGCTAGTAAGTAACTAGTAAGAGGATATTATATTATTATTTTTCTATTAAAAAAATATTTAACCCGCGGCCGTTAGGCATTTCGACTACTCCGCCTCTCCGAGCTAGCTTTATTCTCTTCGTCTCTTTCCTAGCATCCAACCCAGCGCCGCCGAACTAGGAGGCTAGATCCACCGGAAACTTTATATGGCAACCACCTGCGTCGATATTATCGGAATGCCGCTGGAGAGTTTCCTTGAGTGCACGCCGGCATATCCTTCCTACAACTGGCTCGCTCCAAGAATCTCTTTCAGCTGCGAGATCGCCGGCAATGGCGCCTCAGAGAAGGATGTTGAGAAGCCTGAGACTGACATGGAAGGAACAGTGAACGATTCTCTTGATTTCGAGTTCCGGCTTGACGATCCCGTTTCGATGATGCTCCCAGCCGACAAATTTTTTTACGAGGGCAAGCTGGTTCCCCTCCAGATCGTGCCGGGGAGGGCGATCGCTGAATGCGCGTCAAACGTGCCGTGGAACTCGACGAAGGAGGTCAAATCGGGACGTGAGGTTGGGGTCGCCGGATCTGATGATCTGTGCGAGTTTTCTCCCAAGGCGCCTAGATGTTCGAGTCGGTGGAAGGAGATGCTCGGCCTGAAGAAGGCGCAGAACGCCAACCTGCCGCACCAGAAGTCCTCCATGGCAGACAGTACTAAATTCTTGAAACATTTTCTTCACAGAAAACTAAAATCCTCTCCCTACACCGATTCTTTGAGTCTTCCTCTTCTAAGAACCTCCGATTCCGAATCGGTTTCCATTTCCTCCCGGCGCTCACTCTCCTCATCCTCTTCTAGCGCAGATCAGGAGGATCTATCCCGTTCATCCCTCGATTCTGATAAGCAGAACCATGTAAAAATCCCGCAGACGCTGCCGTTCTGCAGCCCGCCTCCTGTTCGGCTGGCGAAGGTCACATGTTCCCCAATGGAGGATCATGTTGCGGCGAGGGTCGGCCGTAGTGTGGCTCGGACGGTGCCAGAGTCCGGCGAAATGCTTCCGCAGAGAGGCTCTTCAGTAGACAGCCCGCGGCTCAATGCATCTGGGAAGGTAATCTTCCAGGGACTTGAGAGGAGCTCGAGCAGTCCGAGCACCTTCAATGGCGGGCCGCGACCTCGGTCTCGCGGAATGGAACGGCCCTACTCGCCTAATCCCCGGGTAACGCCGGTCCTCAACGTTCCTATCTGCAGCCTGCGAGGATCGGCGATGTCAGTCTCCATCCTCGGCTTTGGGCAGAGATTCTCTCCACAGAGGAAGGAGAAAGAGGGCTACACCTTAATGGCGAAGAAGCTTAACAGCAGCTCCTACAATGGCTTAACTATCTAAGCAAAGCGTGGAAATAGAAGCCTAATTCTGGAGATTGATTAACTAATCTGAAAGAAAGGTTCGATTGATTAGTTTATTTGCAGTCAATTTTAAAATATTATGCATTTGTACTAATTCTGGGTTATATTTAATTTTTCTTTCAGCGCTTTATGTAAATATTGTCTTTCACTTTTTAAAAAATATCACTTATATAGGCTTTTTGGCATGTTGCACCATCAATCTTTAAAATTGTCACTTTACACCCATTACAGTTTTCTGGCACTTTGCACCCCCTAGCCGAATTCTCAAGTGTATTTTCGTCTGGGCAGCAGTAAAAATGTTTATTTTGGCACTTTGCATCTTGGATTTATATTTTTGGCTATTTGCACACCATATTTTGTCACATGTACTTGCACCAGCAAGAAAATCAGTTTTTTGCACTTTGCACATGGATTTCCACCTTTTTGGCTATTTGTACACGTAATTGTGTTAACTTGCTATTTGCCACCCATTGTCAATTTTGTTAAATTCCTATTTGCACACCAAAAGTATGATGCACAATCTGATTTTTCTAATTTCAATATCCAAAACCAGTTTCCAGCATTCTAACTTCCACCATTAGAGCAGATTTTGCATTCCAAAATTAAATATTATAAAGATACATAATTTGGAGACAAAATAGTAATCTGATTTTACAACAATCTGTTACATGAGTTCCAAATTGAATTGTTAAATGAGTACAAATTAAAAAACAAAGATACATGAATTTCAAATAGTAACATCACATCATAAATATCACAATCCGCCACAACATAAATATCCCGATTGTTGAACCCGAAAACCACGGTTCAACGAGGAGTTCAGACCAAGGGTGTAGCTTGCACTTAATTATCCTAAGTTGACTCACTAGGCCAGTCTCTCGGGACAAGGAACCTCACTCTTTACGGTGGAAAAACTAGAATAGACCCTCGAGCTGCAGCAAGAAGGTTCCGCCACACACCCGGAAGATTTTAAAGAGCTTCCCTTCCTAAGCCAAAAGCTGAGCCGGACATCTTGGAGAGTACTAGAGAGTTCCTGACCACACACCCGGAAACCACAGTGAGCAGCAAGCCAGAACCCTCTTGCCAACCAAAGCTAGCCAAAGGAGAGAGAAGCCTCCTTTTTCCTTTCTCCAAAGGTGCCCTTGAGGGTCTATTTATAGTTTTCTAAAAATGGTTCGCGGATAGTGAGATCCCGCCTTTTGGTTTTTCTAAATGCAACCCAAATTGGTCTGCCAAACAACGGGATTGCCAACAACGGGATTGCTAACAGCGGAATCTCACTGTTTGGAAAGGCTAATTGCAGGCCAGTAGGATTGACTTAGCTATAGGCGAGCCGAGGTAGTTCTTTTCAGCTCACCCAGGTGTGGCGAGTACCCCGTGGGGTGAACGACTAGCCACTCGCCCCTGATCGTCGGGCGAGTGCTGATCGCGCGGCCCAGCCTGCGTGTCTCGCCACTCGCCCCAGGCACCGAGCGAGTGCTAGCACGAAATGATCCACTCGCCAGGTCGCCCATTCACGCCTTATCTTGGTCATTCGACCACTCATCAAATACGGGATTGCACACCGATCCTCCACAAGCTTAAAGTTCACGATCACATATTCTTTCTTACCTGCATAAAAACAAGAAGTGATTAAAAAATAGTCGCATAATAAAGAAACATAAAAGAAATATAACAATCTTAATGCTTACCGGTAGTTTTCTTTTTGTAGTAGACGTTGTATCATTGGTGTTGGAGGCTTCAACACAACTTTTCTTATTATGTCCTCTCATCCCACAGTTGTAGCATGTGTATCCCATGTCTATTTACTCCATATTTTTGGCCCTCCAATTCGTCTTCCTCTTTTCTTCTAGCATAATGTGACGGTCTTCCGGGCTTCTTGTTTACATTACATCATGACACTATTGGATTCAAATTAGCCAATGACCACTCTTTATGTGATTTTATGGGGTTTAACAAGTGTTCGTATGCCTTCATAAACATATCCTTTCTATACCAATGTTCAACAAAATCTTTAACGTTTTCCCTCCGATAGAATATGCAGGACGTCGCATGCACACAAGGAATATCTGTTAGATCCCACCGCCTGCAATTACTAGGCCTGCGAGGGGTGCGGTTTGGGGACAAACCGAAACCGCACCGCAGGGGTGCGGTTTCTGGCTGGCCAAAATCGCACCGCACCGAAACCGTGCGGTGCGGTTTGGCGTCGGTTTATGCGGTGCAGTTTCGATTTTTTGACAGTTTTTCTGTTCCGTTAATAGCAGCATGCGTCTCGTGTTTTTGACACTTATTGATGGTCATTTAGCATCATATCATCAACCCTCTATATGTTCTCATTTGGGATAAATGAATGGCGAAAAGACGATAATAAATCCATCAATCATCATTGCAAATTCCATGCGCAACTATGCGCAATGAATTTAGGTTATTGTTGCGGGTCGCACACGGCTCTTCCGCGGTCCGGTCTAAATCGATCGCCTTAGCTCGGGAGTCGAGCCGGTGCGCGCAAACAGTCAATGTAGACGGCAATAGACAAGGAGACTTTTTACCGTGGAAAACCCCAAGGCGGGGTGAAAAACCACGTTGTCGGGACGGTGCCGACCGAACTTCACTATCTTCCTGGGAGGTTACAGCTTTCGGAGAAGGAGAGGGCGACAGGCCGCGCCTCTTTACAATTTTGAGCGAGAGAGATGCTCGGAGGGTGACAGGCCACCTCTCACGATGCTGAGTGACTCGGGAAAATATTCTAAGTGTTGGACCCTTCGGTTGTAGAATTGTGCTTTTGGATGATGACCGCTTTTCTGACGCTTCGAGCTTTGCCTTGTTCAGGGGTCTCGCTGCACGTTGGGAGAGCGTGTATGCTGGAGTCAAGTGCGTTCGTCGGAGGCGAACGGACAACGCTCGCTTTAGCAGAACGGACGACGCTCACTTCGGCGGAACGGTCGGAGTCCGTTGGAGGATTTTCCGGAGGCAGAGTTCCTTCAGAGAGAGAGAAATCTCATCCCCAAATGAAGACCCCTGGGGTCCTATTTATAGGATTCGGAGGTGGTTATGGTAGTTATGGTGTGCGGTTAGTGTTTTTAAATAAATAAGTAATTAAATAAATAGAAAAAGAGGATGATCGGACGGCCCATACGCGATCCTTCCATGATCGGGCGGTTTGGTAACCGCCGGGCGGCGATCTCGCCGGAGCGGCGACGCCGGCCACCGCCGGAATCCCAAAAATGGGCGGCGGTGGCGGCGGCCTTCTTCCTCGCGAGGAAGAAGGGCCGGCCGCCGCCCTCCCTCAAGGAGGGAGGGGCGGCCGGACTCCTACCTCGAAGAGGGAGGGGCGGCCGGCCCTTCCCAAGGAAGGGGCGGCCGGCCCCCTCCAAGGAAAGGGGCGGTCGGCCCCCTCCAAGGAAAGGGGCGGCCGGAGCCGGCCCCCTCAAGGAGAGAGCGGCCGGCCCCCCTCAAGGGAGGGGGCAGCCAAGGCCGGCCCCCTCAAGTTGAGGGCGGCTGGCCGGGCCGACCCCCTCCATGGAGGGGGCGGCTGGTCCCCTCGAGGGAGGGGGCGGCCGACCCCCTCCAAGGGGACGGCCGAGGCCGGCCCCCTCAAAGAGGGGGCGGCCGGCCCCCTCGAAGGAGGGGTGGCCATGGCCGACGCCCTCCAAGGAGGGGTTGGCCAAAGCCGGCCGGTCCCCTTGAGGGAGGGGCGGCGCCCGGTGGCCGGCGGCCGGCCTCCCTCTCGAGAGAGAGGGGGCGGCGGTTAGCCCGGATTGGGCTTGGCGGTTATGCCGAGTGGCGGTTGCGCCGAGTGGCGGTTGCGCCGAGTGGCGGTTGCGCCGAGTGGCGGTTGCGCCGAGTGGGCGGTTACGCCGAGTGGCGGTTACGCCGAGTGGCGGTTACGCCGAGTGGCGGTTACGCCGAATGTGCGGTTACGCCGAGTGGGCGGTTACGCCGAGTAGCGGTTACGCCGTTTGCCTGCCACGTAGGAAAGAGAAGTTTGTCCGGTCAAAGATTTGACCGGTCATGGAGGGAGTGGGGTTAGTGGAGCTTTGAGAAACCGTCCACTAACTGCCGGTCCGGTCCAAAATATGCGGACGTATCAGTTATTAATCTATGTGAAAAATAAATAAATTATAACATATGAAAAAAATAATCATCAATATATCTGCCACTATGCACCTATAACCAGCAGTCCAACACTCCTCGGCCTGCAATTAAGAATCAATCTGGATGAGAATAACCCTCGTTAACTCCTACCAAACCATTTACAATAAATTTGGATCACTCCTACCAATAAGTCTAGAAATACACAAACTTATAAGTCTAGGACACATGAATGAATCATTAATCTATCATATGCACATTCACAATAATATGATAGAAAAATTGGAAAATCCATAACCTTGGGTCCTTACTCCTTGGGCCCTTTGCAGGAAGAAAAAGTGAATGAACACAATCAACCAGCAGTCTAACACAATCATTTAATCTATCATACGTAGATTTTGAATGAACACAAGATCACTATGGCATTAGCCCTTAGAGGTGAACCTGACTAATATACCAATTGAAAGTGAGAGTATGGATTTGAGTATTTCTCTATAGCGGGAACTTGATACGCCCAAAATAGATTTACGTTTTAACGCAAGTGCACGTGTCGAATCAAGTAATATAAAGTGAGAAAAAATCGTTCCCTCGGAGAAGTGATTAATTTAGTGCTCGTAAGTACTAGCTCTACCTTTTCTTTAAATTCAAGCGGAATAATTAGAGTGAGTTTTTAATAATGAAAAATTAACAATAACGACAAAACTAAACAATAATTACTTAAGAATACTTTTATGAACTTAATTGGAGAAATATCAGTTTGAGAAATAATCTTGTATATTGCTTTCCTTTGATTATTGTAATGACTTCTTAAGATGATTCAATATGAATGTTGAAATGACTATCCTGTAACGATTTGAAAGTGGAAAACATGATCTCTCGATCTATGAAATCCGTTTACCCCTTATTTTCCTAGTTATCTCTAACTTAGGTAACAATAAAGAATAACTTCAAGTACACAAATCAATGTTGCTAGCAAAAGATCTTTCTACCTTTATGCTATATTGAAATTCATGATATACTTTCACCGCTCCTCTCTCGAATCTCGCAGTGCAGTATAAAAACGAAAACTTTGGTGAAATATTTACGCGACTCCTCTCTCGAATCTTGCCGCGCAATATAAAGCAATCATCTAGCCTGACTCCTCTCTCGAATCTTGCCAAGCAAATTTTAAAAATGAACTTAAACCAAACTTTCTGTTGGAAAAGCCCACTTAGAGAGGCCCGTATTTGGGCCCATCTTTGCTTCCCCTCTTTAGTCCCACATTGTGTATAGGATTTTCTTCTCCCTTTCTCCCTCCTATATATTTGTACTCCTTGTATTAAGATACGGAAGAAATATACAAGCTTTTGCTCTGTTCTACATGGTATCAGAGCCAGGTTACGATCAGAGAAGGCATCATTCTACATGGCTAGCCGCAGCTGCTCATTAATTCTGGTTTGATCAGACCGCCTTCTCGAACCTCTACCCGCTGCTCCCTCACTCCGTTTTTTTTTTCAGACCGCGTCTCTGCGGTCTCCCCTCCCTACCCGCGTCCTGCTCGGGGCTTCCACCTCGCCTCTTTCTCCTCCGCCGTCTTATAGGTGTCACCAGTCTGAACCGTGGGGCCCGCCTGCACTCGAGCGGCCTTATTGCCCTTTGTCGGTCTCCTTATCCGATCTCCTCTACCGATCTCAGCGGTCTCGTCCCTCTTGGCGCGTGCGATCTCCTTTACCGATCTCTGTCGAGCTCTTCCTCATCCGATCTCCTCTACCGATCTCAGCGGTCTCGTCCCTCTTGGCACGTGCGATCTCTGTCGAGCTCTTCCAGCGACCTTCTCAGCGGTCTGCTGCTCCTCCTGAGATCGCATCACGCATTCTAAGCGCATGCGACCTCCTCCCGTCGGCCTCTTCTCGGCCTGAGACGCACTCTCGTGCGGCATGCGTCTTCCCTGCTCGAGTGCGGCTTCCTCCATTGGTCTGCATCTAACCGTGCGACCTCCTCAAGGGTGCGACCTCCTCCAGTTGTCTGCATCTAGCAGACAGCTCGCTGTCAGCCTCCTCCCAGCAATCTAGGTAGTCTCCAGCGGTCTGCCAGCCTTTTCTCAGCGGTCTGCCAGCCTCTTCTCAGCGGTCTGCCAACCTCTTCTCAGCGGTCTGCCAGCCTCTTCTCAGCGGTCTCTGCCTGCCAGTCTCCTCCTGCTCCTCAGCGTCCTGCAACTCCTCAAGTGTGCCGACCTCCTCCTACTCGCTGCAGGTTTCCCTCAGCAGCCTGCAACTCCTCAAGTGTGTCGGTCTCCTCTTGCTCCTCAGCTCGCTGCCGGCCTCTCTTCAGCAGACCGTGCGGTCTACCCAGGTCATCTTCCATTTTTTTTCTTTCTTCAATGGGATCATCTGTGGACTCCACCACGGTGCCTGCTCCTCCTCAGCCAGACCGCCTGGATCAGCCCCCAGAACTTCGTGATGAGTTGCGTATCACCACAATCTCTCTCTCTGGGAAAGTAAACTTCATCCAATGGGTACACTCGGTCCGGCGAGTGCTTCAATCTAAAGGACTTCTGGCCTTCTGGGTCATCTCACCCAAGTACCTCCAGTCCCTCCTACGGAAAACTGGCTTAGGAATGACGGCCGAGTTCAGACTTGGCTTCTCAACTCTATGGATGGAGAGTCATACCAAATGGTGATGTATCACGAGACGGCTAAAGCTATGTGGGATGAGCTTCATTCCCTATACTCGGGCAAGGACAGCCTTCAACATCTCTACGACATCATCACGGACCTCCAGGCGTTAGATACGGCCGGAGCTGAGAACATGATCTCCTTCGTTGCTCGCACCAAGACTCTGGCTGAAGCATGAATCCAACATCAACCATCGACCAATGATCATGCTACTCAACGAGCTCAGAAGGAGGCTGTCATCATTGCTATGATCATGACTCGTGTTCCTCCACACCTACAAAGCATCCGAAATCAGGTTCTGGCATTGGCCAGTACTCCGTCCCTCTCAGATGTGTGTCTCAGATGTGTGTTCCATGCTCCTCAAAATCTCAGCGCCTCTGGCAGCTCCGGCTCTTTCCTCACCGGCCCTTCTTCAGCCCGCTCCCGCTCCCTTGCTTCCTTTGCCTCCACCGGCTCGTGGTGGACGTTCGGCCTCTCGGGGAAGGGGACGTGGTGGTCGTTCTCGACCAAAATGTTCTTTTTGTGGGCGAGATGGTCACTTTAAGGCGACATGCTATCGGAAGCCTGGTAATCCTCCTCGCCCAATTGCCGTTGTTGCTGATGACAGCCCCTCGGCCTCCCGTGCCGATCTTGATGCTCTCTGCCTACAGCTCCAACAACTTCAAGGGATGATGTCCCCACCTGCCTCCGTCGCATCCGTCTCCGATCCAGGTATAACCTGTCTGTCAACAAGTCCATGCTGGATAGTGGACTCTGGTGGTACTCATCATATCACCTCGCTACAGCCACCTAAGTATTTAAATACTCCTCATTCGAAGTGTATCACTGTGGACAATGGTAAAACAGCTCCGGTCTCTGGCGCGGCTGACCTTTCTCTTAGCCCCTCCATCTCTCTCCGCTCGGCTTTTCATGTTCCGGGATCCCCATTCAACTTGCTTTATGTTAGCCGTCTTACTACTGACCTGGACTGCGTCCTAACATTTACATCATCTTCTTTTCTGATACAGGATCGGCGGACGCGGACTACCATTGGTAAGGGGCAACTGCGTAGCGGGCTCTACCTTCTCGACGACTCTCCCAATATCCTCTCATCCGTCTCCTCTGCTGCGTGGCATCAGCGTTTTGGATATGCTCCCCTCCCAGTCCTCCAGAAGGCACTTCCCGATGTATCTTTTCTAGCTTTTAAGTGTGATTCTTGTATTTTGGGCAAACATCCCCGTTCTTCCTTTCCCGCACATTGTACTCGGAGTTCTGCTCCTTTTGATCTCCTACATTCTGATGTATGGGGACCTTATAAAATTACTAGTATTTCTGAATTTCGATATTTCCTCACATTTATTGATGACTATTCTCGGGTTACTTGGTTATACTTACTTCGTGATCGCTCTGAGCTCCCTCGTGTCTTTAGGGCATTTGTCCTCGAAACCCGCACACAATTCTCCACTACCATCAAAACTCTACTAACCGATAATTCTCGCGAGTACACCAACAACAAGTTTGCAAATTTATGTTCTGAGTTTGAGATTATTCACCAAACTTCATGTCCCTACACCCCACAACAAAATGGTGTTGCTGAACGGAAAAACCGACACTTGCTTGATGTTGCCCGCTCTCTCATGCTTCACATGAACGTTCCCAAAGTATATTGGAACTTTGCGGTCTCCACAACCTGTTTTCTCATTAACCGTCTTCCATCCTCCGTCCTCAACAATGCCACTCCTTTCAACCTCCTCTTTCCCTCCACTCCGGCCTTTCCCCTCACACCTCGAAGCTTCGGGTGTACGTGCTACGTTCATCTCCTGGGACCGTCTACGGACAAACTGGATCCCGGGTCGGTCAAGCAAATTTTCGTTGGCTATTCACATACACAGAAGGGCTACGTTTGCTATTCCCCTACCACCCGCAAGGTCTCTGTGTCGCCTGATGTCTTTCGGGAGGATCAACCATTCTTCTCTTCTCCCGTACCCACACTTACACCAACATCTCTCCCAACGCCTGTCCTTCGACCTATCATCCTTGTTCACATACCGGTTCTTCCTTCTCCAACTCCTGCTCCTGCCTCATACAAGCCACCTCTTATCCGTGTCTACTCTCGCCGCACTCCTACTCCCGTTGCCCCTACGCAGTCGGCCTCGACCTCGGGAACTCCGCGTCTACCTGATCCGGTAGCAGAATCCACCACTCATCCTATGGCAAACTATGTCTCCCTACATCGCCTCTCTCCCCAACTTCAGACACTTGCTACCTTTTTGTCTACGGTTGCTATTCCTAACTCTGTGCAGGAGGCTCTACAACATCCTGGATGGCGTGCCGCCATGGAGGAAGAAATGGCTGCTCTTTGGGCTAACAGGACTTGGACTCTGGTACCCCGTCCTCCAGGACAGAAGCCAGTCGGGTGTAAATGCGTTTTTGTTATCAAATATGCCCCTGATGACACAATTGACCGACTGAAAGCTCGCTTGGTTGCTCGTGGCTACACTCAACAACAGGGTATTGACTATGAAGAAACCTTCTCTCCGGTGGCTAAACTTAACACTGTTCGTGTGCTTATCTCCATCGTTGTACATCGTCGGTGACCCTTATTTCAGCTAGATATTAAGAATGTTTTTCTTAACGGCGATCTCCACGAAACTGTTTACATGGAGCAACCTCCCGGGTTTGAGACCACGGGGGAGTCTCTGGTCTGTCGTCTATTGCAGTCTCTTTATGGTCTCAAACAGTCACCTCGAAACTGGTTCGACAAGTTCAGCAAGGCTCTTCGGCAGATTGGCTTTACTCGCAGCTCGGCAGACTTCTCATTGTTCACTCGCCAACAGGCAACAGGAATAGTTATTCTTTTAGTTTATGTGGATGACATCATTATTACTGGAGACGACGAAAAAGGAATACAGACGGTCAAACAACATCTTAGCTCTGTCTTTCAGACAAAAGATCTGGGTCACCTTCACTACTTCCTAGGTCTGGAGGTCGCCAGAAGACCAGATGGCCTTGTCCTCTCTCAGCGAAAGTATTGTCTCGATCTTCTTCATGATGCGGGATACTCAGGCTGCAAACCAACTAATACTCCAATGGATGTCAATCACAAACTGTGTGCTCAGGCCTCCGACTCAGATCTGCTACTTCAGAACCCAGAATATTATCGTCGTCTTGTTGGAAAATTAATCTATCTAACGGTCACAAGACCTGATATATCCTTTGTCGTGGGTATGGTCAGCAGATACATGCACTCCCCTCGAAGATCTCACCTTCAGGCTGTCGAAAGAATCCTTAGATATCTCAAAACAGCTCCTGGTCAGGGACTGGTGTATAAAACATCATCTTCAACTCCAAAACTTGTGGCATACTCTGATGCTGATTATGCTGGGTCCCTGGACGATCGACGATCAACCAGTAGTTTTTGCACATACTTTGGAGGACACTTGATTACCTGGCGAAGTAAGAAACAAGATGTTGTTGCGCGATCCTCAGCTGAAGCAGAATACCGGGCAATGACATCTGTGGTCTCCGAACTGACATGGCTTGAAAGCCTCCTGACTGACCTTGGTGTAAAACTTCCTTCACCAGCTCTCCTCTTGTGTGATAGTCAAGCTGCTATACACATTGCCAAGAACCCGGTCTTTCACGAAAGAACAAAGCACATTGAAGTAGATTGTCATTTCGTCCGGGAGAAAGCTCAAATGAAGAAGCTAGAGTTAAAGCATGTTCCGGGTACCGAACAAGTGGCAGATGTTCTCACAAAGGCACTATCTAGTACTCTTTTCTATCAATGTCTGTCCAAGCTTGGCTCCTACGACTTGTACGCTCCAGCTTGCAGGGGAGTGTTGCAAAAGCCCACTTAGAGAGGCCCGTATTTGGGCCCATCTTTGTTTCCCCTCTTTAATCCCACATTGTGTATAGGATTTTCTTCTCCCTTTCTCCCTCCTATATATTTGTACTCCTTCTTGTATTAAGATACAGAAGAAATATACAAGCTTTTGCTCTGTTCTACACTTTCCAAGAACAAAATCATGAATTCGATAAAGATAATGTTTCAAACATCCATACGAGAATTTAGAATCTAAGCATCACAACAAAACAAAGTACTCACAACATACAAGATCTAAGAAATTAGTTCATGGTGGAGAGATGAAACCAAATAAGAAAGATCTTACTAGACATGCTTAAGAGAGTCAAATAACGCAGGAAATTCCACTCAAAGATGTGCACAATCCATTGAAGATCCAGTCCGGTCTCCTTCTTCTCCACTAGGGTTTTTCGCCAACCCTAGTTTTTCTTCTCTCTAAAACTCCTTTCCCCCTCTCCAATTTCGTATACCTTTCTGGTGGTTATTTTCTTCCTTAGAAACGAGCAGCCCCCTCCCAATAGATGTGTCCTTCCATATTTGAAA
Organism: Dactylorhiza incarnata; assembly: GCA_033032865.1. Taxonomy (NCBI): domain Eukaryota; kingdom Viridiplantae; phylum Streptophyta; class Magnoliopsida; order Asparagales; family Orchidaceae; genus Dactylorhiza; species Dactylorhiza incarnata. Next base: position 6,351,173 of record JAWHQI010000053.1, read on the forward strand.
ATGACGCAAATTCGAAATTTTGAATTTGAAATCTGTCCAGATTTGTTGTAACATCCAAAAATGGATGTTATAACAACTTGAACCAGCCAAAATATTTAAGTCCGATTTTTTTTCTCGAGTCGATTTCTTCGGCGTTTCTAATAAGAAAACATATGATTTTAATCAAATGATCCATAATTAAAATAAACATGAATTTATTTATATTTTATGTTCATTTAGATCCTTTTTTCCATTTGTGATAAAATAATTAGTCAAAATAAAGGGCTAGATAACTTCTTTTTAGGAAGTTATCAGTGAATAAAGAATTAAAAATTCTCTTTCAAATACTCCTCAAATCACAAAACACAATAACAAATAAATAAAATAATGGTAGGAGATAAAATCTAAGCTACAGAGAGAACGATCCAGAAGGCAATGTTTTTATAGAGGTTCCCCAATAAAATCTATGCACTCCTTTCTTCCATGGCTTGTGGAATAACACTGCCTCAAAAGATATACAGACAGTCTTTTTGTTAGAAGGATTCAAAACCTCACAGATTCTTTTCTAATCGAAGGCTCAAGAACCCACCGAGTCTTTTTGCTAGGAGATTCAAACAACTTTACTGAGCCTTTTCACTAACAGACCCAAAACCTTATCAGATCGTTTGAAGAGAAAGTTCAGCAGAAAAGAAATTATCACCAAGTAAAGAAGAGGTGATTCTAGTTGCGTCTAAAAAAGAAGAGAGTCAGGTTACAGTTAGAGTTTCAGCCGACAGAGAATACGAGAGAGGTCGAGAGAAAGAAGTTCTTCATCTCTCTTGTAAAGTGTCCTTATATAGTAGTCCTCTTTTTCCAAGCACCAGAAAGGAAGAGTTGCAGAGAATCAACACCTTCCTTTTCCCTGGTTTCCTTCTCCAACATCTTCCTTTCCCGCATCTTCCTTCTCCCGCATCTTCCTTATCCTGTGGCTTCCTTATCTGCTCTACAACGGCTTAATTTTAATCCCGACAAGTTCTTCTTCATGCGTCGAATTACAATTCGATATGCTCTGATATAGCTTGCTCTGAGATGCAATTTTTGTATACTCCTTTAAACGTCGAATGCAATTCGATGCGCTGCCTCTCATGAAAAGGGTTGTGCTCTGAATGCAATTTGAGACTCACCTTCATAATAAGCTCGATCGGCGATCGCTGAGCCTCAGTCAACGAACGGCCATCACGGATCCTTGATTTGTTAGCTAAAAGTTGAGTTTTGGGCCTGCTTGTAGAATGAGAGTCAACGGTCAGTGTTCGGGTCTTCCAATCGGTGATCAGTTCCCCGATCGGCGATCGGCAGGTGACTATAGACTTAGCCAATTTTTCATATCTTTCTTACAACCTCCTTCTGGCTTCTTCTTATCAGCTTCCTTCTAACTTCTTCTTCTTCGTAACTTACCAATTAATACAAGTGATATTCTCATCAATTGTAAATAGTTTTGCAGCATCAAATCAAACAGAGATTTTTAGCAACAAAAAATGGGATCCCCTGCCCCCTTCCCTATAGTATCATAATACAATTTATTCATATGTTTGATCTTGTGCAAGCTGTAATGTTACTTTACGAGATTTTGAAATATTGTACATGTTGTGGAGTATGAAACATGTTCGTGCATATGCAATGACACATGTATTTTCATGCAAGGACTTTCTGCCATTACAGCAAAACATTCAACATGGATCTTAGTGCTGCTCATGTTTTGTTCGGCCTTTTGGCGTCTCTGTTGGTTGCTGTTCTGCTTAGTACTCCATCCAAGTTTTTGTTAATTTGGCTTAGTTTGTAGGCCGTCCGGTTCAATTGAACGGATGAAGATATTTAAACTACTGATGTTCTCAGCACTTTTGGACCACAGTGAGAGATACCCTGGCATCGCCAAGCCAGCCATTTCTTTTGAGAGAGCTGCTACTTTGTGTCCTAACCAACAGCGAATCTTCTCTGTGTTCGCTGTGGTGGTGATATTGTGTGGACAATCGTGTGGCGATGATGATCGTTTCCGTCAGCGTCAATAGTGTGTTGTGCGAACTGTGTCGGATCGCAGGTATCATATTTACCGTTTATTTATATTGCTCGATTTTGTTTGTACATGTTTTCCGGCTTTCACCCAAATTTGTTTTTTTTTTCTTCCCTTAAATCTGATAGTGAGATTTTGCCTTTAACTGTGTCTATAACATTTGATCTGGAGGGAGACAGTTGATCTGGAACCACCCATGGTTCAACTAGTCTTTGCCTGCCTGTGTTCATTACACGACATTCCTCTAATATTCAAAATTGGGTTTTTTAAGCTTCTATGTTCATCACACGAATAGTGAGTGGTGATAGTTTATCTGTATTTAGAACTTTGTGACAGACCCAAATATTATTTTTCTGGGAGTTCACGGTCGCTAAAATTTGACCATCCTGCTGGCCTAAGTTTTTTTTTAAAAAAAAAGTGTTCATGACTTCACTTATTCTAACACTAATTATGTTTTTCATAACCGCGGTCGAATTGATGCACCTAAGATTTTTTCTGGAAAGCATTATATATTGTGTCGCTATTATTGTAGTACTCTAAATTTTCTCGGATGATCGGCAAAGTTGTCAAAAACTGGCATCACCATATGAATGATTGCAGGTGTCATCGTCACCGATCCGAATTGTTGAATTAACTCTTAACGTGCGCAGAAGTGGCGACAGTAAGCTTTTCGATTATTTTTTCCTCCTTTCGCTGTCATTCGTGATAAAACCAGAAGTTATGTGACTGTGGATGAAGACATTGAGCGAGATGTGGATTACACGGCCACCCATAGGCTTGACTTTAAAACACAATTCCCATTTGCTGCTGCTCCTAAAAAAAAATTTATTCATTGAGAAGGCGATTGTCAGCAGTCATATGGTATTTTGAAAATTTTATTATGCGCACGTGTGATTCTTGTTGATTATGTATGCGTGAGAAGAAAGGGGATCTAAAAGCTGTATTTTTTTTGAAAATGTGTACGGAATAGAAAGATTAATGAGTTTGACTTAAGAAGAGACGTGCAGATAATTGACGTTGTTTTAAGATTAAGGCTCTGTTTGGCACTGCGGCGATGGTTGTGAAAGCAGTGGTTATGAATGTTGTTCTTTATCCACTTTTATGTCTAAGAAATTTTATCCACTTTTATGTCTAAGAAACTTTATCCACTTCATGTTTAAAACTAGTTCTCTTTTCTTGGTGACGGTCATAATCGTTGTCATGTCAATCATATACTCTATGATGGTGACGTTTTTGTTCAAACTCACCGGAGCAAAAATGCCGCACCAAACAGAGTCTAATTTGTCTCTATGTAGCGGCAAGATCGATCCCAAGATATATTGTTTTTGATAGGTTCGACACTTGTAGTCATACGAGTTGTCAAAACATTATTAAAGTTTCCGCGATAGTACACCAGTCACAATAATGCCCTAGCGCAACTTCACTCCCTTCACTCGTAGCCCCCGAGGGCAATCATGCCGGAGGACTACACTGTCAGTCTGTCACTCATGTAATGATAAATGATAATTATCTAATTTGTTAGGGCGGTCTCAACACGGTGGCAGTTGTGAACATATGTTTGAATGTGGTTGCGAACACTATTTTTCAAAGAAAAAAAATGTCATTTTAGGCTAAACCATCACCTCACTCATGCATGTGTCATCAACTTTAGTGATAATGAATACTCTAACCCAGAAAGCGCAATCTAAATTAAAAAAGCTATCACAAAAATTTCAAAATAGCCAAATCACAGTCATTACTTTTATTACCACAATTTCACACATCTAAAAAAAGCCTGAACATTAATAAATACAAATGTGTGAACAACAAATTCTATATCATGCATCTTTTTTAGTGCTTGCATGCAATTATTACTTGCTGTTATTTTGTTTCCAGGCAGCAGTAAACAACATTTGTTTCTAAAATAAGCTGATATTAGTGTATTCTTCAATCGTAGCAATAGGCTTCGTTCGCTCCGGTCCGTTCAACGCTTCTAGCGGAATGGCGGAATAGCGCTCATCTTCCTCTCTATCCGAGCGCTCTTCTTCCCTATCCGGTCTGATTAGTGCTTCGTTCCTCTGGATTCTTCTCATCCAGCTTCGTTCCTCCCAATTCTTCCAGCTTCGTTCCTCTCGATTCTTCTCCTCCCGATTCTTCCATTTCGACATTCTTGGCAAGAAGCTGCAACTGAGCACTGTAACTGTGTTGAGAGGGTGAAATTTTAGGAATTTATATTTGTATAATTCTCTTGTTTTTCTGACTTTACTTCTACCATTTTTCTTGGTCATCCCTCCACCCTAACTTGCTATTTTGAGGTAATTAGTTGATGATTATTATAACTTGAAAGTTTTTTATTATCAAAACCCTATTTTTATCAAATGATTTTTGAAAACTCTTTTTTGAACAGCACTGCAAACTTCATTTCATCCAAAGAGTTTTATATCAAAACTTTGTTATATATAGTAGTATTTTACTTAAATGATTTGGCTCATTAACATATAGAAGTCTCATCGCAATATATAAATGCAAGACTAACATTGTCACAACGTGCTCAAGCAAACATTTAGAATGTGAGATAACCTGCAAAATGATCTTCAAACACTGACAAAGATGGGGGCCCTTGCGATGCTGCCACGTGGCAGCCCATATATCATTTTACCGTAGAAACAACATGTTAATTGTCTGGATATTTGAAGTGATATTCTTGCGTTTGTATTTGGCTGTAGGGATATCATATATGATATCCTTGCGTTAATTTTTGTATGCCTGTATATCATCATAAACAATATCCGGGTAATCAATTATGTGTGAAATATTGCACACAACTTAGGATCGTAATAAGTCCAATTTTGATCGTATGGTAATCAAAATGTGATTGTATGGTGATGATCAAAATGTGAACACAAAATAATAATAAAATGATCGCAAATGCGTACATTTAATATGGGCTGCCAGGTAGCATCATCGCAAGGGCCCCATCTCCCGGACCGAAAATTTTCCCGACAAAGACCGCATCAACAATAGATATCCCGTTTCTCACGCGAGATATCTCGTCCTGATCTAAGCTCTATTCAAGCAGTGTTCTAAGCAACGTAGGCCACAAAATTAAACAAATATTAGTTTATTTAAATATCATCCAGGATTTATAACCATATATCTTTGAAAATCTGACGGCTCTGAGATTATCTTGAAATTTCATAGTTATTACGCAATTATATGCTCAATTATGAACGATAAGTCACATTAGTGTAGCAATCAAAGCACATGACAAACTTTGACATTTCCTTCCCCCGAGACTATCCATTTCACAATTGAGATATATATTATTTTTCTTTATCTGCCTATATTTTTTTCCGTATAAATAAATTATTTTGCAGTCTCAGATAAACGAGAATTAATTCGGACATAAAAAGTCATTAATGCTCTGATGGGAAAATATGTGTTTTTTCTAGTGTGGGAAGAATCCTCAGGTGTTTTCTCCTTCAATGTTAATAATCAATACAAATATATAAATTCTCTTTAATGGATGGAACATTAATCTTATAGATTACAATTCCATCGTACTCTGATGAGTTTAGACAAAAAAATTACTATCGTAGAATATATATTTGATGTGCACATGTAAAGATGATGTCTCCCCATGAATTTATAAGCACGATGAAATGCATTTAGAAGAAGATCCACTAAGAAGAAATGAAGTTAGTGAGGACAGTGCGTGATCACGAGAGTTGAAGAAACCACCGCCCAGTCCACGCTCCGCCAGAAGCCGCGCGCCGCCATAACCGCACCCCACTACTGGGGTGCGATTAGCCCGCACCCCACTACTGGGGTGCGGATAGCCGCACCCCCATAGTGGGGGGTGCGGCCTAACCGCACCCCATGGAGGGTGCGGCCAAGCCGCACCCCATGAGGGTGCGGCCGACCATGCCGCACCCCATGAGGGTGCGGCCGGCCATGCCGCACCCCATGAGGGGTGCGGCCAGGCCACACCCCATGGGGGGTGCGGCCAAGCCGCACCCCCTGAGGGGCGCGGCCGGGATGCAACCCATGGGGGGTGCGGCCAAGCCGCACCCCCTGAGGGGTGCGGCCTTGGGCGCGGCCAAGCCGCACCCCCTTAGGGTGCGGCCAAGTCGCACTCCCCTGTAACGGGGTTCGGGCAAATCCCCCCTCTTCGAACTCGCCGCGCGCTCTTCGGGTTCTGAATTCCGCCTAGAACGCCTCCTAGCGCGCTCAGAACGCTCTCATGTTCGTTGCGCGTTCAGAACGGTCTCGTGTTCGTAGCGCGCTCAGAACGCTCACGTGTTCGTTGCGCGCTCAGAACGCTTCTGAGCGCGCTCAGAACACTTCCGCACTCCGGGCACGCTCACAATTTGTCTTTTTTCTCAGATTATAGGACCCGCTTGTCGTCTTTTTCACCTTCAACAAAATGCCCGAACTGACCGAAGGGCGAGGCGGTCATTTACGAAAAATGGCGATCCGTGCGCTCCAAATCGGCCAGCGTGATTCGCCCGTCAGGTAGTTACTGTTAGATGTGTTGTATATTGTGTAATAGTATTAGCCTATAATCACCTCGGGTGTTTGGATCACCCTCCTATTATTCTTGTATATGTATTGACTTGTTCAATTGTGAATATACAGAAATCCTTTTCCTATCATGGTATCAAAGCTAGGTTAGCCTCATCCTGTCGATCGATCTCGTCGCCTTCGGCTTCAAGATCCCGTCGATCGAGTGAAATCTACCGCTGCCGCTGCGTCGTCGATCGATCCCGTCGCCTGTGCCTGCCGCTGCTGATCCCGTCGCCTGCGCCTGCCGCTGCCGATCCCATTGCCTGCGCCTGCCGCTGCCGATCCCGTCGCCTGCGCCTGTCGTTGCATCGTCGACTCAATCCGGTCGTCGACACGATCCCGTCTGCTTGCGCCTCTTCTGCCTGCGCCGATCCCGTGGGCTGTTGCTGCTGCCTTTTCTGCCAGCCATTGTTGTGCTTCCAGCCGCCGCTGTTGTGCTTCCAGCCGCCGCTGTTGTGCTTCCATCCGCTGCTGGACTTCCAGCCGTCGTCGTGATCGTCTCTGCCGCTGTTGTGACTTCCAGTCACCGTCGTGATCGTCTCTGCCGCTGTTGTTCTCCTCCTCCGGCTGATCCCGCAGCCCCGACATCCTCGGTTGATTTTCTCGATGGCCTCCAGTGCTCGTCCTTCTCCGACACCTTCTGCAACTCAGTCTGGTGCTTCTCGCCGCCCGCCTGCCCACTGCCACTACTGTCAGTGCCTTGGTCATGTCAGATCTGAGTGCCGCAAGCTTCAGAGCGCTCAACAGCGTGCTCCCGGTGTTTCTTCCGCTCATTTCTCGGCTCCAGCGCAGTCTCTCTCTGTCTCTGAGCTTGTGCAGCTGATTGTCCAGCAGTTCTCTCCGTCCTGCTCTCCTGCTTCTGTCTCTCAGCCGGCTGCCTCCGCCCCTGCAGGTATCTCCACCTCCGACTGGTTGCTTGACTCTGGAGCCTCTTTTCACATGACCTATGATGCTACACACCTTTTGTCATGTCAGTCCATTACTCCTACCCTTAGTGTCATGGTAGCAGATGGCACCATTCACCCCATCACCAGTTGTGGCCTCCTTCACACCACCCATTTTCACGTTCCTGATGTTGCCTACATACCTGAGTTATCCATGAACCTTATATCCGCCAGCCAGCTCACATCCCATGGTTGTCTGGTTACCTTTGATGAGTTCACATGCCGTGTGCAGGATCGTCTGATTGGGGCACTCCTTGGGGCTGGTCGTCGTCGCTGCGGGGTGTAAGTCCTTGATCGTCTCCACCTTCCATCCACTTCGTGGTCACCTGCAGCTTCCTCCCTTTGTCTTCCTTCAGTGGGTTTCTCTCAGTGGCACCACCGTCTTGGTCATCCCAGTGGTTCACGTCTAGCTTCTCTCATTAGTCATGGTTTCCTTGGTCGTGTTTCTATTGATCGGTCCCACTCATGTTCAGGTTGTAAGCTCGGTAAACAATTACAACTCCCCTATCAGTCTAGTGAGTCCAGGTCTCAGCGTCCCTTTGATCTTGTTCATTCTGATGTCTGGGGCCCCGCACCTTTTGTATCCAAGGGTGGACACCAGTACTATGTTCTTTTCGTTGATGACTACTCTCGTTATTGTTGGGTCTATTTTATGCGTTCTCGATCTGAATTTTTTCAGATCTATATTACTTTTTCTGCTATGGTGCGCACACAGTTTTCTGCTTCCATACGCATTTTCCGTTCTGATTCAGGGGGGAGTATCTCTCTCATGCCTTTCGAGATTTGCTAGCTACTCACGACACTCTCCCTCAGCTTGCCTGTCCCGGTGCCCATGCTCAGAATGGCACTGCTGAAAGGAAGCATCGTCATATTATTGAGACAGCTCGCACCCTTCTTATCTCCTCTCACGTTCCTCCTCACTTCTGGGTTGAGGCTGTTTCCACCGCTGTTTATCTTATTAATCTGCAGCCCTCCACTTTCCTTCAGGGTCAGTGTCCCGGTGAGTGTCTGTACTCTCGACCCCCACGTTATACTCATCTTCGTGTTTTTGGTTGTCGATGTTATGTTCTTCTCTCTCCACGTGAGCGTACTAAGCTCTCTGCTCAGTCTGTCCCTTGTGCCTTTCTTGGGTACAGTGCTGAGCACAAGGGCTATCGATGTTATGACCCTGTTGCACGTCGACTTCGCATTTCACGTGATGTCACTTTTGATGAGTCTCACCCTTTCTTTGTGTCCCCTGTTTCCCCGACCTCACACTCATCCGCTACTCCCTCTGACGTGCAGTTTCTTACTCTTCCCATTTCTCCGCCTCATGTATCCTCCCCTCCGGTATGTCCCCCTCCTCTTCCCTTGCCACAGTCTACTCCGTCACCTCCTTCTCCCTTGCCGCAGTCTACTTCGTCTCCCTTGCCGCAGTCTACTTCCTCTTCCTCTGATGAGCTGTCCACTTGGGATCGTGTCTCTCCTCTTCCCTATCACTATACTCGTCGTCCTCCTCCCGTCTCCTCGCCTTCAGTGCCCCCAGACTCAGTGCCTACCTCCTCCAGCGAGTGCCCTATGGATGATCCTCCTGTGCGCCGCAACCCACCTCGTGAGAGGCGTCCTCCCGACCGTCTTAGCCTTGCTACCCTGCCGCTGGATCTACCTGCCCTTCCTGCCACTGTCTGCAGTACTCCAGAGCCGACTTCCTATTGTAAGGCTGCCCAGATACTTGAGTGGCAGGTTGCTATGTCTGCTGAGTTGGAGGCGCTTGAGCACACTCGTACATGGGAGCTTGTTCCTCTTCCACCTGGTGCTGTTCCTATTACTTGCAAGTGGGTCTTTAAGGTTAAGACTCGCTCCGATGGTTCTGTGGAGAGGTATACAAGGCTCGACTTGTTGCTCGTGGTTTTCAGCAGGAGCAGGGGAGAGACTATGACGAGACTTTTGCTCCAGTTGCTCACATGACTACATTACGAACTCTTATTGATGTTGCCGCTGTTCTCCACTGGTCCCTGTCACAGCTCGACGTGAAGAATGCCTTTCTTCACGGTGATCTTCAGCAGGAGGTATACATGCTTCCTCCTCCGGGTCTATCCTCTCCTTCAGGCCTTGTCTGTCGCTTGAGGCGAGCTCTTTATGGGCTCAAGCAGGCGCCCCGCGCGTGGTTTGCACGTTTTAGTTCAGCCATTACAGCCGCCGGATTCCAGCCATGTCTACATGATCCAGCTCTGTTCGTGCACTCCTCCTCCCGTGGTCGTACCCTTTAATTTGTTACTATACGTGGATGATATGATTATTATTGGTGATGATCCTTCTCATGTGGCCTTCGTCAAACCTCACCTTCAGCTCTACAGATGGCAAAATTACTGGGCTACCCCCGACCAAAGCTATAAAAGGAGCCCAGAACCTTCATTTGGGAGGACCTTGCCTTCTGGACCCGGGAGAGCACCTTTGAAGATTTCCAAAGAATTCTCCTTCGGCGCTTGAAGATCTCTTTCGTGGACTTGAAGATTTCCTTTCTCCTGAAAGGCGACTCAACATTCTCACTTTTGTTCTCCCGAGCATTCTCACTTTGGTTCTCCACCGTTCTCAGAAGGAAAAAGACTTAGTTTTCCGAGAGGTGGCCTGTCACCTTCGGAACTCTCACTCTCTGTTATTGTAACGAGCGGCGGTCTGTCGTGCTCGAATTCTAAGTACCTGACTGTAAGCTCTCAGAAGATAGTGGAGTTTGGTCGGCACAGCTCCGGCCGCGTGGTTTTTCACCCTTTCTGGGTTTTCCACGTTAAAAAGTCTCAGTGTACTCAACGAATCTCTAATTGACTGTTAGCGCGCTTGACTCGCTTCAGATCTAAGACGGTTCAAATCGACCGGTCTACCAAGAGCACCCAAGCGACCCGCAACAATATTAATATATATTTGACATGACAAATGTTATTATTACATACACCAATAAAATAAAACTAGTCTTGGACATAAAAATTAATGAAGTTCATTAGAGGAGGTCGGTCGTTCACGAACCACGATTATTAATCATAATCATCACATTCACTACCGCCACCGCCGTGCCAAACAGAGCCAAAGTCTCAAGATTAATTTATGAGAGCTGACTTCTACCCTGAGCATAAATGCCAGCCTCACACGAGGTGGTGGGAGGGTTGGTGAGCCAACTTGCCCACATGCATGCGGCTTTCAATTTCATGGATTTAGGCTCCGTTTGGCATGGCGGCAGCGGTCGTGATTGCGGTGATTATGAACCATCGTTCGTGAACACCCCACCTCATCTATGGAACTTCATGAACTTTTATGTTCAGAACTAGTAATCTTTTATGAGCCTTAATTTGATGAAAAATATTTCTATACGGGGTGTGTTTGGAGGAAGGTGCGGGATTTCTTAATTATTTTTGAAAAAAAAATGATTTTTTTTGTTTTTAAATAAATAATTAACGAAATATTAATCTATGCATTTTTACGATCATTTTAAGTACCAATATGTATATGTTTTAGGATAAAAATGTAGTAAAAATACGGTCGTAATGAATATGTGATTTCTTTAGCTATTTTACGACTGTATTTTTACGGTAAAAATAAGTCTAAAATACAGTCGTAATTACGTTATGACTGTAATTTTGTAAGAAAAAAAGATCCCGCACGAAGACATCTTGCGAGCAGCGTACCTAAAATTTCTCTCTAATGTGATGATTCGACTGTCGGAGTCCGTCGTAGACAGTCCGCCGTAAGGCTTGGAACGTCAATATATGACAGCAACAGCTAGTCACTTATATATATGCAAACACCTTCGTACGGGCTACACACATGCTCGATGTATATATTTTATATGTAAAAATATATTGCATATATTATACAATTTATATTATATAAATGTATTATATATATATAAATTAATATATATTAATAACATTAATATTTAAAATTGATAATATATTAACAAGGTTTATAGATAATATATTATTTTTATTATAATTATATTAATTATAAATAATATGTTATTTATTTTCATTACTGCACCAATATTTCGCCAAAACAACAAAATAGTAAATTCCTCCCTAAATTACTGTTTTTCAAATAGTTTCATGAATTTTTTTATCGCCGCAAAAAATCAAACTCCTCCGCAACTGTTTCCCACCATCATTTCTCTCAGCACAGCAGCTTAGCCAAACAGACCCTAAGACGGCGATGAAGTGCGCCTCCACTGTGCCCGGCAGTAGGCATCCGGTTGGTTGCCGTCACACCGCCGCGGCGAGACTTCAGATAAAAAGAACACGCGGCGCGTTGCGTGGTGCATCTTCTAACCGCGTGAGAGAAAAATCTTAATTACTTCATTGACGAAATGCTCAACAGTCGCTCGGGCTTTTTTTTTTTTTTTTTTTTCTCTTCTCCGGGACGACACAACGGCGAAGCTCCTCATTATTGTCATTCCACTTCAAGGCTTCAAGCTGTAAACAGCAAACACCATTTTCACTATTCATCGACTCCTCCTTTCACACGACACCAAGTGCTGGAGATATATTATTTTGTGCACGTGGCGGCATATATTACATCATCACCGTGATTTTTTTGTCAAATCTAAACTATCGTATTTTCAATTATAAAAACAAAATTGATTAGAATGGGAGTTTACAAAATATAATTCCGGTCATTAATTAATAATTAAATATATACATTCAATGACAAAGATTTGTTCATCACTAAATTCAAATTTTAGTATTGAAAAATTTCATGACTAAAAAAAGTTAAATCTATCATTTCGTTGGTGAGGTTTGATAGTGAGAGTATTATATATGACGAGAGATCGAGTTGATCATTTCTTTATAGAAATACGAGTGATCGTGCACAGACACTCTCCCCATACGATTGCGATAATACAATTAATCTCTATGTTACTTATAGACAATGTGAGGTGCTCACAATATTAGCTACTATATAATGTTACATACAGACTATATATCATTCATACATATATTTGAAAATTGATTATACACTTTTCATAAAAATTATTTGTTGCCGTTCACACTCTTCATCTCAACTCTAAACCTCACTATATCTGTTAAATTATTAGTTCAATATATATTTTTATTTAATTTGAAAATAAATTCAATAATTGGGATTAATCAGATGATCTTCCCCATTATTATGCTAAGGTAACCCATAGTCTTTCTTTATTATATATATATAGTGTATATATTATAATATTTAATATTTTAAGAAAAAAATGATGTATATTTTGCTATATATATGTTATACCACCCATAAAGGCCTTGGGGTGCGTCTAAAGGAAGCACCACTGAAGAAAGATGGGGTCGGCGGTCAACACGCAATCGCCCGAATCAAAGAAACCGAGCCCGCCATTTCCGCCGCCCACCGCCAGAAACAGAGCGCGCGCAAGCGCGTGCGCTGCCGCGCGCACAATAGCGCGCGAGCAGCTCCCCCCGTCGCGGGGGAACGGCCCCGCCGCACCCCCCTCGGGGTGCGGCTCGCGCGGAGCCGCACCCCTCAAGGGGTCCGGCCAAGCCGCACCCCCCTTGGGGGTGCGGCCCAGCCGCACCCCTTGGGGGGTGCGGCCAAGCCGCACCCCCCTTGGGGGTGCGGCCAAGCCGCACCCCTTGGGGGGTGCGGCCCAGCCGCACCCCCCAAGGGGTGCGGCCAAGCCGCGCCCCCCCGGGGTGCGACTCCGCCGCACCTCCCATAGGGTGCAACCCAAACGCACCCCTCAGGGGGTGCGGCCAAGCCGCACCCCCCCGGGGTGCGGCCAAGCCGCACCCCCCCGGGGTGCGCCTCCGCCACACCTCCCATAGGATGCGGTCCGGCCCCCTTCCCTCGCCTTTTTCTGTAGGGGGGCTCGCAAGGGGCCCTGCCGCAGTCGCGCCCCCTCGTCAGGTGCGTCAGATCCCAATTCCTATTTGGGGGACAACTCCCCGCTCCACCGTTCGCTCGGAACACCTCCGCGCTTACGCGCGCTCAGAACACTGCTAAGCGCGCTCAAAGCGCTTCCATGTTCGTTGCGCGCTCAGAGCACTTTAGCGCTCACGCGCGCTCAGAACGCTTCCGAACACGTTCGGGAGCGTTCTCACTTTTTGTCTTTCAGACGTCTCACTTTTTGTCTTTCAGGCGTCTCACTTTTTGTCTTTCCGGCTTCTCACTTTTTGTCTTTCCGGCTTCTCACTTTTTGTCTTTCCGGCTTCTCACATTTTGGGTTTCAGGCTTCTCACTTTTCAGGAACAGTTAGTCGCCTTTTTCACCTCCAACGGAACTGCCCGAACTGCCCAAACTGCCCAAGCTGCCCAAAGGGCAAGGTGGTCATTTACGAAAAATAGTGATCCGAGGGCCCCGAACCGGAGAATATGATTCGTCCACCGAGCATTTATGGAAACTGCCAACGACAAAATTACCGGGCCGCCCCCGACAAAAACTATAAAAGGAGCCCCATGGCTTCATTTGAGGGGACCTTGACTTCTGGACCCAGGAGAGCTCCTTGCAGACTTTTGCGGAATTCTCCTTCGGCACTTGAAGATCTCCTTCGGGACTTGAAGATCTCCTTCGGGACTTGAAGATCTTCATCTTCCAGAAAGGCGACCAGCGTTCTCAGAAGAGAAAGGCGACTGGCCTTCCCGCTTCCGAAAGGCGACCAGCATTTCTCAGAAGGGAAAGGCGACTGGCCTTCCCGCTTCCGAAAGACGACCAGCATTTCTCAGAAGGGAAAGGCGACTGGCCTTCCCGCTTCCGAAAGGCGACCAACATTTCTCAGAAGGGAAAGGCGACTGGCCTTCCCGCTTCCAAAAGGCGACCAGCATTTCTCAGAAGGGAAAGGCGACTGGCCTTCCCGCTTCCAAAAGGCGACCAGCATTTCTCAGAAGGGAAAGGCGACTGGCCTTCCCGCTTCCAAAAGGCGACCAGCATTTCTCAGAAGGGAAAGGCGACTGGCCTTCCCGCTTCCAAAAGGCGACCAGCATTTCTCAGAAGGGAAAGGCGACTGGCCTTCCCGCTTCCAGAAAGGCGACCAGCATTTCTCAGAAGGGAAAGGCGACTGGCCTTCCCGCTTCCGAAAGGCGACTAGCAGTCTCAGAAGGAAAAAGGACTTAGTTTTTCGGAGAGGTGGTCTGTCACCCTCGAAGCTCTCTTTCTCCAAGTATTGTGACGAGCAGCGGCCTGTCGCGCTCGAGTTCTAGCTTCCAAGTTGTAACTCCTCCAGAAGATAGTGAAGTTTGGTCGGCACAGCTCCGACCGCGTGGTTTTTTACCCTTTCCGGGTTTTCCACGTTAAAAAGTCTCTGCGTACTCATCGAACCTCTAATTGACTGTTTGCGCGCTTAGCTCGCTCACAAGCTAAGGCGGTTCAAGTGAACCGGTCTACCAAGAGCCCTAAGCATTCCGCAACAATATATATAATGCCCCCATATTAATATCAACACACAGCCATTTAAAGTAATAAATTCTTTGTATTGTGTATTATATTTATAATCATGCTTATAGGCTTCAATTATATATCACTGAACAGCTATATATTATCACGTTGGGACAGTACTAATACACAGGTAATTACATATTTTAAATTTTAATACTAAATATTTTGATGTGCCAACAGTTTTATCCAATAATGGACATCCCAGGTGTCCTAATATGTCACGGGAATTAAATCCGGCCAATTGCTATTTCTCTATATATGTCAACGGTAGTATAATTATATATATTAACTATTAAATATGAAATGCCCCTCAGCTTATTTATATTTGCACATTAAGCTCGGTCATGATGAATATGCTCACCCCCCCCCCCCCTGCAAGATTCTGATCACCGCCTTCTTCTTCTTCTTCTTCTTCTTCTTCTTCTTTTTCTTCTTTCTCTTCCTCAATTTGCTCTGTGAATATTGAGAATAATTAACAGCATGAGCATGTTGAGAATGATGGAGGAGAGGCTGCCTGCGGGATTCAGGTTTCATCCCAGGGACGAAGAGTTGGTCTGCGACTACCTTGAAAAGAAAATATCATCTGCCTACAACGTTACTAATATTAATGGAAATTCTGATGACTTCTGCTCCCAGATGTTGATCGACGTCGATCTCAACAAGTGCGAGCCCTGGGATCTTCCTGGTACTCTCTCTCTCTAGATCTCTCTCTCTCTCTCTAGATCTCTCTCTCTGTATATTCATACGCAAATTAAGTAATTTGAGTTATTACTGATATTAATTTCTAGCTAGCTCATCAAATCTCTATCTCTTAAACAATATTAATTTGTAAATATTATCCGACGAATCATGTTCTGGGAAACAAGGAAATTATTAATTACTCCATGGGATGTAGTTTTTTACAGCCGATGATGGCCGGAGAAGATGAGAACCAGTGAGCGGCGGGGGATTGGCGCCTGTCATTAAAATTCTCCTTTGATGCCTTTCATGTCAATCCCGTCGGAGAGATATATTAATTTGTCTCTAGCTACTCCATTAAAGTTCTCAAGTGGGAGATATTTTTATTATTATTATTATGGAATATATATGGTGGGATATTTCCTTTTTATCATCTCTTCCACTGGCAACTATCACTCTCACCAAGTGCTGGCGTTATTTATTTATATATTAATTTCCACAGCTCTCAAAACTGAATCTTTTTTAGTTTTATTAGGCTCTGTTTGGGACTCTCGGCTGGGAATTAAGGGAGAGACTGTCGCATTGGAGTAAGATTTACTCCGGAGGGAGGGGGCGAAACGCGAGCTGCGGCAAACCTTTAATCGCCGGCTGCTGCGTCGGAACGGAGGCAGTTAAGACGGAAAAACAAACGGGACGATGAGCCTATGGGAGTACTGTCGTCGGAGTCCCAAGCAGGGCCTTGGTAAACTCCTTTGGTGAGGGCGGGCGAGCTAAGATGTGCTCGCATGCATCCGTTGGATGCTGCACTGCACCGTAAAGTGCAGCGAGTGCACTTTACTCCCCCCGATTCCACTCCTTTGGTGAGGGCGGGCGCGCGTTCACAAAATACGGTTCATAACCACCTTGTCTACGACCGCCACGATAGCGCTGAACCCATGAGAACTATCCCCTCATTTTTCTAGTTTGGCATTATATATCTCCACTTAAAACGTGCACCCGTAAATGTGTCTCTGTAAATAATAGAAGAAAAAAAAAATCCAAAAATGATGCTTCTGGGTGGTGGTGGGAATTGATTTTCCAAACAATTTTGTTTAGCGCTGACATTTCTCGCACCGAAAATCAAATAAAATCATCACTCAAACAGACATATCTTTCATCTGCAACGTCCGCTCCACCTCCAACCGCAATCACCCATATATGCCACGTTAATTAAAGAACTTCATTCTATCTCTAACCGTTGATCCGCCGTCATCAATCCTCCCAAACAGACCCAAATAGGTAGAAACTGTTATGCAGATCCCTAAATTAAAGAAACATTTAGAAATAGGTAGAAACATGAGAAATATATATGAATGAAAAGCTTCATTATTAATTAGTTAAAATAAATGATTAATTGTTACTATTTATATACATATTTTAAGTATGATTTGATTAATGTTATTGGATATCGAGTACTTTTGTAATTGTAATCGCAGCATGTCTGTTAGAGATAATTAAGAGCTAGCATCCTCTCCCCTATACTATATAATTATTCTCTGATATATTTGGATAAAATGAAATTAAAAAAGGCAAAGTTTGATAGAGACATAAATATATGATTATATATATATATAAATGAATGAACAATAATACATATTATTAATTAACCAATTAATGAGTACCACGTGTGGTATTGGCCTCATTCCATAAACAATACATGGAGTGTTCAAATCTCACCTATAGTATCATTTTTGACTTAAATATCAAATATCAAGCAAAAATTAATCAAAATATACTATTCAGTGTCAATATTCTCGCACATCAAGAAAGACGCAAAGCGATAGAAGGACACTGCTAGACATTGGTAGGTTGGGACGGTCATTCATTTTTCTATTTTTACCTCTTCTTTATTACAATTTTTATAAACGACTTTATTTTCTAATTTTTAATTTTATTTTAATTATGTGTCATTATCTCCTCAATTTTTATTAAGTTCAATATTCAGCGAGAGATTAGTTTTCATGGAGATGATGAATGACGGGTGTACTGTGGCGCGTTGTGGGGCACGGTGGAACCCAGTGCACGACTGCTTAATTATATATGTAGAGAGAAGCTTTTATGTGAGAATAATAGTATGACAGAGACTATATGTTGTAGGTGGATTCACTAATTAACCAATGTAAATCCTTGGTGAGTCTTATTTGCGAGTTCACTTGCTTTCTCGTATTTATAATTTTATCTTTGGATTGGTTTAGACATTGCTTCACTAATTATCGTACATTTACTCTTGTTGTCATGCTTCCGCTCGAGGTCGACACATTCTCATAGAGTGAAGGGAACATTGTGAATATTCATAGCCTCTAGTAAGAAAGCAAAGGTTCATGTACGGAGAATGAAAATTTTGCATCTATTGAAAACTAAAATTACTTATTTTGATTCAACAAGGTTCCATGAAGGGCATTGCTTTGCAAAGCGAAAAAATGGACACAATGGAGGATAATGAAAGATAAGAGCTTTACATGAACAATGTATATGATAAAAGAGCTAACATTCCCAACACCTCGTATCTCAAACAATAATTGCTGGTTCCACGTAAAAAAAACGTCATATAATTATTGGAGCTCCAATGCCTTCAACTAGATTTTTGGACCCCCCCCCCCCCCCTAAATATCACGTGGTTGCTAGTTGAGTTTTGTCCAACCAAGACAGGGCTCGAGAAGAGAATATATGGTGATGATGTAGATTGACCGTCTTTATTCTTTCATCATCAAAGGTATATATAGGCGCACTTGGGTACTTCATGCTAAGTGCGTAGGTTAGGGTCATTTTCTGCAAGCCCTAATCCATGCATGTTTAGCCTCCCTTTTCATTTCCCATTTCATTTTTCAACTTGGGTAGGCCACATTTCCCACATATGAATGCGGGTTTTGGATCATCTTCGAGGAGCGATGATGACTCAACTTGCGACCACATCTTCCCCAATGAGGGAAAATCTATAGAAGAAATAAGCAATCGATCGATCTCTTCAGATAACTGCATGTGAATTATATCTACAAGACGCTTCAGAGGACATGATCGACATATTGCATCAGTAGGGTCGTGATGGCCGCTTAGACAATTATTGATTGAAGGATTCACCTGCGATGTTTTCCTTATCACGGCGGATCCCCCGAGTGATCAGCCGATGTTGATGATTAGCCTTGCTCAATTTGAAAGCCTTGTGCCATCCTAATTTGTTCAATTGAGATTAATATCAACTTAGGCTTCGTTAGGCGCGGCTTATTTGCTCCCGTGCGACATTATCATAGATTGTATATTTGGCGTTATGACCGCTACCAAGAAAACAAACTAGTTTTGAGCATAAAATGCATGAATTTTTTTAGGTGACGGCTCATGATCACCGCGGCGCCAAACGAAGCCTTAGTAATACTCTAATTCAAGAAGAATTAAAAGCAGAGCATTATCCTGCCTGCACACAAAGAGAATTTATTTCCAGAAGAAAAGGTAGAAGAAGATGAGGAGATAAGCCAATGAAAGCGCGCGCCACCAAGAGTAGATGAATCAAGTTTCCAGCCATTTATTATTTTGTCCTTTTACAGCAACTTGCAGCTTCTTCTTTTTTTGACCTTTTTGCCCTTCCTGCATTCTATAGTTTCGCTTCTTATATTTTTCACAAACCTATATATACATGACTAATCATATTGCAATTATATATAATATTGTGTAATAATATTTAATTAGAGATGGCATGTGTGGGAGGAAAGGAGTGGTATTTCTTCAATCTCCATGATCGCAAGTACAGCACCGGGCAGCGCACAAATCGCGCAACTCAGTCTGGCTACTGGAAGGCTACAGGAAAAGATAGATGGGTGATGAGGAAAGAAATGCTGGTTGGAATGAGAAAAACTCTGGTGTTCTATCAAGGTAGAGCCCCTACGGGAAAGAAGACTGATTGGGTTATGCACGAGTTCAGAATGAAGACCAAACACGATTCATCAAACTTCTCTACCAAGGTAATTAATTAACTTCAATTCTTATAAACTGCATGTACACACGCGCGCGCGAGTGATAGTGCACGGGGAGCCCCCCGTGCATGCCCTACGCGACGGTACCCCGGCTTGACGGTGCTCACGCTGCTTGCAATCCCTCGAGCAACTCTTTCTAGTTTACAAATTATTGTTATCATTTAATTTTATATCTTTGTTCTCCTGAGCAGGACCGGACAACGAAGGAACATCCCTGACGACCTTCTGAGCACTTCGATGTCTACACAGATCGTGATTCATAAAATAAATGTGCGGATAGCGGCGAGTTGAGGAAGAAAGATGATTTCTTCAACGTTCATGCGATTTCGGTTTGTTTGGAAAGATTTAGATAGCTAGGGTTTGTTTGGGAAGATTTAGATAGCTAGGGGTTACTCTTTCCTAAACAATCTGAAATCGCATGAACAGTGAAGAAATCGTCTTTCTTCCTCAACTCGGTCTCTATCCGTGCATTTATTTTATGAATCACGATCCGTGCACACATTGAAGTGCTTAGAATGTCGTCAGAGATGTTCCTTCGTTGTCGGGTCCTGCTCAAAAGAACAAAAATATCGAATGCTTAAATCTAAAATTGGTCTGCGAATAACAATTTGTAATTTAGAAAAATTTGGTCACATTTATGGTATGCGAATAATAATTGCCTAGAAATATGGATGGAAATATTCAAGTTTACCTTTTATATGTGCTTCACCAATGCTCTGAATGCTGAATGAAGGAAACATGGTTATGTGCACATAAACCAAAATGGATTCTTTGGTCTGCCCTCTTCGATGTCTTTGACTTTGATTTGAGGGCATGATTCCGCAGCAAACGCGACGGTACAGTGGGCCACTATTTCAGTGGTACTCTATGAGCAACCACTTTGTGCATTTATTGTCAAAGGTTAGGTCTTTCTTCTCTGAGAGAAGCCATTTTGTGCATAATGCCAAAAGTTAGGTCTGTTTTCAATCTTCCCCCGCCCATACCCCCAATAATTGGGGACTATATGGATTCTGTTGTTGTTGTTGTATGAAAAGTGATAAAATATGTCAAATTATTTTATGATATTCCAATTTTAACCATTTGTAATAAATATCTAGAATCATTATAAAAAGAAAAAATTGAATAATCGTAAAATAATTTCGATGAACTTATCATTTTTTATCAATATTTCTATCTAAGGAGGCATTTTTGTAAACTGGAAAAACTTAGAGGGAGGTAAATGTAATTTCGGAAGATAGAGAGCTGCAACCTCTAATTATGTAAACTCCCAGTGGAGGTCCCCATATATATATATATATATATATATATAGTAAGATAAAAGGTGAGCATAATTGAATATCAATGGTACTGTGAATATAAATGCTTTTTCTTTTTTCAGAATAAAATAATTTGTATTTTTTTTAAGAGAAAAGCTATATTTATTCTAATCTTTGTATCATGTTAATGCAAGAAGCTAAAAAAACTTCGAAAAGAAAATACTAAGAAATACAACCAATAAAATTAGAGCAATGTTATAAGCACATCAGTTTTGGCTATTCGCACACCAATTTCTATGAGTTATTACGCGCCTTTTGAAGATACGCCTTGAACATGAATTTTTTAGGAATATTGTTCAACACGAAAATTGTAGATCTCGTCGAGATCTACAACTTTTGTGTTGAACACTTTTCCTAAAAATGCACGCACAAGAAGTATATATTGTCGCCCTGATCGTAACTATAGCGAATTTTTGAAAATAAGCCTTGTACATGCATTTTTAGGAAAAGTGTTCAACACCAAAGTTGTAGATCTCGACGAGATCTACAATTTTCGTGTTGAACACTTTTCCTAAAAATACATGTACAAGGCTTATTTTCAAAAGGCGCGTAATAACTCATAGAAATTGGTGTGCGAATAGCCAAAATTGGTGTGCTTATAATTAACATTGCCCTACAATTAAGGCTATTAATCTATTGTGGACTTAATTATCCACAAAAAATATTATAGTGATCAGATATGACAGCCCCACTTACAACATCTACTATTATACAAGGAGCTAGAAGCTCTCTCTGCCGTATAAAGCAGAGATTTTGGCTCTGCTTGGGAGTCCGGCAGCCTCTCGGTGAGGGAGCAAATGGCCGGGTTTCGCGAACGGAGAGATTTCTCGTCCTGCCGGCGGCGTTTGCTCCTTTACCTCGGTAAGAAGTGTATTTTAATGTTTTATTGGGTACCAGATAGTTGTACAGCACAGAACCAGTCAGGAGCATCCAAGTGTACTGTCCGACCCCACACACAAAAATTGTATCATTGTTGGACGATCATGATTGATCCCCAACTCATTTCAAAACTCTCAATTGGCCCGACATGACGCCCGGGGCCCACATCAAATAATCGCTCCACAGGAAGGGGGAGAGAAAGAAAACATGCCACACTTCTTGAACTACAAAACACTTTCATCGGATTTAAATATATATGTTTATTTTAATTAAAAAGCAAAGTAATATAATTAAAATTACATATTTTCTTAAGAAAATAAATATTAACTTACATAATAAAAGTAATTGGGAGCCATGAACAAAAAGACTGTCGGTCCGATTCGGGATCGGTCTTTTAAAAGACCAGTCTTTTGGCCGACCGATCTCGGATCGGTCCCGTCTAAACTAGTCCCGGTCCGGGACCTCTGGAGGAGGACCGGTCATAACCAGTCCTAACCGGCCCCGAACCAATCTTTTTTTATTTAGTTTTTTTTTAATATAAAAAAAGAGTGAGGTGAGAGAGAGTGAGAGAGAGAGAGAGAGGGAGGGGGTCGGATGATAGGAGGGGGTGGGGGGGGGGGGGGGTTATAAAAAAACTTTTTTTTAAATGAGAGAGGGGGAGTTATTAATTTAAAAAAAATATATATATATTTTTAAATAGCCTAGGGCCTAGGCTGTGCAGCCTAGGCCCTAGGCTGGCGCAGGCTGCACCAGCCCAGCTGCTGCTGCAGACCGACATCATTAATTGTTGTCGGTCAGGTAACAATTGTTACCAACAACTCTTTTAAAGACTTGTTTTAAGTTTTAACAACTCTTTAAAGAGTTGTTAACAGCTAACAACTCTTTTAAGAGCTGTTTTAACAACTCTTCACGGGAGTCATGATTCCGGTCCTATCCCAGGAAGACCGGTCTTTTACCGGTCCCAGTCCCGGACCGGTCTTTTACCGGTCCCAGTCCCGGACCAGTCTTTGAGGAAAAAAAGGGGGACTGCTAGGGACCTCTGGGACCGGTCCGGGACCGGACCGATCCTAACTGGGACCGGTCCCCAGCCGGTCCTAACCAGTCCGGTCCCAACCGGACCGGTTAGGACCGTTTTTTTTGTACACGACTAATTGGCTTACCACTATATTATAAAATATTTTATACATTCTGAGTTAAATTTAACATTGGAGGATATATATGCATATTACATCCATTATAGATCTAAATATGTAATTAGTTTATTTCTAGATATAATTAGAGCTAGCTTCAAAAAATATATCGAGTATATACACCACATAATGACATAATATACTAATTAGTTTAATTTTAAAAGATACAAAAAGTTAATTTTAGTTTTTAATTAAAAAGAATGAAAAATAATACAAGAAGGTAAGTAGGTAGTTGATATATACTTTGTAAAAGTTTACGAGGCTCCTGTTAGAATTGAAGTGAGCTAGCGCCGGCGCTAGTGCTAGCGCCAGCGCTAGCTCCTACTCGCCACCCCCCTTGTTTTGCCTATAAATAGAGTGGTACCCCCCTCTAAAGAGTATCGTTTCTGGATCTGGCGAGTATCATTAACTTTGAGCGAGTTAGAAATACCAGAGTGCCACCAGGCGAGCATCGGACTTGGAGTAAGTTCGGCAGACGAGCATCGGACTTGGAGTAAGTTCGGCCAGCTCCCTTGAGCGAGTAGCGAGTAGTGGAGATACCGCCGGCGCTAGTGCTAGCGCCCGCGGTAGCGACAAGAGGCGAAGCGGCGAGCAGCGAGCTTGCGAGTAGCTGGGAGTGCGAGTACCTACTCGGGAGTTAGCGCCCGGCGCTAGTGATAGCGCTCGCGCTAGCGAGTATTGGAGAAAGCGACGCGTGTCAAGTACGCGAGAAGCTTGGAGTGCGAGCAGCGAGCTTGCGAGTTGGAGAGCTAACGCCTGGCGCTAGCGATACCGCCGGCGGTAGCGAGGAGCGAGCTTCTGAAGCGAGGAGCGAGTATTGGAGCGATTATCACCTACGCGGTGTGCTCCGGAAGAGAAGCGGGCCTTGTCCGTGACCAAGTTCTTTCCTTCTATTGGCTGTTGTGATTCAAGTTGGATGCAACTTGTATTCAGCCGTGTTTAGTTGTAACTAGCTACCAAAATTAGTATTGTGAAAGCTTGTGTTCATCTTTGGTGTCCTTATTCTCCGGTTGGTTGACGTGTTCTTCCGAATTCAAAATATTTCACATGGTATCAGAGGGATAGTGGGAACAAGGACGAAGCAACCAAGATGGACGGCGGAGGAGGGTATGCTAGGGGACTTGGCATTGAGCTGCTTACTCAAACCAACTACAAGAAGTGGATGTCTTGTATGGAGAGCTAACTTCTTGGAGAGGATCTCTGGGAGGTTGTTGGTGGTGGGGAGCAAGAGGAAGTAGTAGCTGCCGGTGATAATGGTCCAGCTGTGAGAGCTTGGAGGAAGACCAACGCCAAGGCGGAGTTCACCTTGAAGAGAGCCATATCACCTGACTTGTTCGACCACATCATTGGTTGCAACTCAGCGTCTGCGATCTGGATAGCCCTCGATGGGTTATTCAACAAGAAGAATGTGGCACGGCTACAATTCCTGGAGAATGAGTTGGCGAAGTCGACTCAAGGCGAGATGGCGATATCCACCTTCTTCCTGAAGGTGAAGAACCTATGCGGGGAGATCTCGACCTTGGATCCTGAAGAGCGAATCTCAGAGGCGAAGTTTAAGCGGCACATACTCCGAGACTTGAGGAGGGAGTATGTCCCCTTCGTTACTTCCGTGCAAGGATGGGCTACTCAGCCCTCCCTTCTGGAGCTAGAGAACCTGCTATCGTCACAGGAGAGCTTGGCGAAGCAGATGGCGGGAGTATCCATCTCAGGAGGAGATGGCGAGGCCTTGTTCTCAGGAAAGAGGAGATCCTGGGATAAGAGAAAGAAGAACTCCGGAGATGGACCTTCAACGTCCTCTCAGGGAGATGGGGGGAAGTTCCTCCCTGCGCGCGATGAGAAGGGGAGAACCCTTTGCTTTGCCTGTAAGAAGTATGGGCATATGGCAAAGGACTGCCGGTCCAATCTAAAGGCCGGTCATGCTGCTAACAAAGAGGGAGATCACCAGAGAGGTGGAGGAAGAGGTGGAGGTCACCACGGCGGTGAGAGGGGGGACAATTGTTTCCTGGCAGAGATGACGGCAACGTCAGTCGGTGTCTTAGCCTCCATCAACCTCGAGAACGACTGGATAGTGGATTCCGGTTGCGGGCATCATCTCACAGGAGATATGTCCAAGTTCGACTCCTTGGAAGCGTATGAAGGAACGGATGCTATCATCACTGCGGATGATACGGTACATCCCGTGGAGCGAGAAGGGAAGGTATCCCTTGGGAGTAGAGAGAAGCCAGTGACACTGAAGAGTGTGTATCACGTGCCTGGCATGAAGAAGAACCTCTTCTCAGTGGCGAACGCCGTGGATGCTGGATACCACATGCTGTTTGGACCAAAGGAGGTGAAGTTCTTGAAGAACCTTTCGTCTGTCGATGCTGACGTCACGCTCACCGGGAGAAGGGTGAAGGATTTGTATGTTCTGTCTGCAAATGCCTGCGTGGACAAGCCGAAGACAAACGACAGCGCTGTGATCTGGCATGAGAGGCTGGGTCATGTGGGGATGGACAAGCTGAAGATGATGGCGGCAAAGGGCCTAGTGAGTGGCCTGCCTCATCTCTCTTCCTACGGCGACGGCCATGTGTGCGACGGATGCCAATATGGAAAGTCACATCGACTTCCATTTGACAAGTCGGAGACCAGGTGTAAGGCACCTCTTGAGTGCGTACATGCTGACGTTATGGGGCCGTGCGCCACCCTTACTTATGGAGGCAATAAGTATGCGCTGGTTCTAGTGGATGACTACACCCGCTATACGTGGGTGTACTTTCTGAGAGAGAAATCAGAAGTCTTCAACAAGTTCCTCGAGTGGAAGGAGCTTGTGGAGGGGAGGCTGGACCGCAAAGTAAAGAAGCTGAGAATCGACAATGGAGGGGAGTTTACCTCCACTGAGTTTGCTTCTTTCTGCAGGAGGTTCGACATTCGGCGGGAGCTCTCCTGCGCTCACACCCCGCAACAGAATGGGGTGGCAGAGAGGAAGATCTGCCATCTGGTGGAGACTACCAGGAGTTGGCTACATGCCAAGAGCATTCCCAAGGACTTATGGGCGGATGGAATGGCGTGTGCTACTCATGTGATCAATCGGCTACCTCTGAGTCCTAACAGGATGGTGTCTCCACACCAGCTCATGTTCGGGGAGAAGCCAAATGTGGGTCACATGAAGGTGTTCGGTTCCACCTGCTTCGTGCACGTCCCGGACGCTCAGAGAACCAAGTTGGAGCCGAAAGCGAGGAAGTGTATCTTCATTGGCTACGATGAGCGGAAGAAGGGGTGGAAGTGCATGGATCCGCAGACCCACAAGTTCGTCGTCTCGCGCGACGTAGTGTTTGACGAACTGGTCTCATACCAGGGAGTCTCTTCAGTGGAGCTGCCGGAGAGTGGAGAAGCTAGCAGGGAAGAGGAGTGGGTCACTGAGGACCCTACTATGGAGTTGGAGTTATCTCCAAGTGCTCCATCTCCTTCTGGCTCAGGAGGAGCTTCTGGCTTAGGGGGAGCTACGAACTCAAGAAGCAGGGAGAGCACCGCTTCAGGAGGAGTTCAGAGAGGAGTTCAGAGAGGAGCTCAAGCAGAGGAGTCTACCGGAGTGGTAGATAGTGGCCAAGCCTTGAGGAGGTCGAAGAGGACGATCGTCCCGCCTGCTCGCTATAAGGAGGGGAACTTCGTGAGTTTGGTTTCCTGCTTCTTCGCAGGACCACTCGATGAGAGGGAACCTGCCTGCTTTGAGGATGCAGCTGGCATCAAGGAGTGGGACGCAGTCATGATCGAGGAGATGGAGGCCCTAGAGAAGAATGAGACATGGGACCTGGTTCCCATGGTGGAGGGCATCAAACCTGTCACCTGTAAATGGATGTACAAGGTTAAGAAGAGAGCTGATGGAGAAGTGGAGCGGTACAAGGCGAGGCTTGTCGCTCGAGGCTTCTCTCAAACCTACGGAGAGGACTACGAGGAGACCTTTAGTCCAGTCGCAAAGATTACGTCGGTGAGGACGATCATCGCTCTGGCGGCGTGCCGAGGTTGGAAGCTGTGGCAGCTTGATGTGAAGAATGCGTTCCTGTATGGAGAGATTGACAAGGACATATTCATGGTTCAACCGCCTGGATACGTGTCCAAGTCTCAGCCACATCATATCTGCAAGCTGAAGAAGGCCCTCTACGGGTTGAAACAAGCGCCGAGAGCCTGGTATGGGAAGATTGCGGAGTACTTGCAGTTCTGCGGCTACGATGCCTCAGACTCGGACTCCAGCATGTTCGTGAAGAAGAGTGGAGGTCTTCACGTGCTGGTGTTGCTATACGTCGACGACATGATCGTGACAGGGAACAACCCTGAGGAGGTCGCGGCGCTGAGACAGCAGCTTTCCATACGATTCGAGATGAAGGATCTTGGTGAACTGCACCATTTCCTTGGCCTCCAAGTTGAGAAGAGAAGAGGCGGGCTGTATGTTTCCCAGATGACATATGCCGAGAGGATCGTCGAAAGATTCGGCATGAAGGAGGGGAAGAGCAGCTCCGTTCCTCTGGAGGCTGGGCTGAAGCTTCGGAAGGAAGAAGGGAGGATTCTTCCTGATCTGAAGATCTTTCGGGCACTGATGGGGAGTCTCATCTACTTGACTATCACGAGGCCGGACATCGCCTTTGTTGTCGGCCGAGTTAGTCAGTATATGCAGGAGCCGCGGAAGCCTCATCTGGAGGCAGCCAAAGAGATACTGAAGTACGTGAAGGGCACCCTTGAGATGGGGTTGTCCTATGAAGAGAAGTCCAACTTCAAGCTGCACGGGTACACGGATGCAGACTACGGAGGTGACTCTGATGATCGCAAGTCAACATCAGGTTACGTATTCTTGTGTGGAGCAGCTGCTATCTCGTGGTGTAGCAAGAAGCAGGGCTCTATTTCCCTTTCTACCACGGAGGCCGAGTACAAGGCGTCGTCCTTAGCAGCTCAGGAGTGTGTCTGGCTAAGGAGACTAGTGGAGGATGTGGACGAGGAGGTCAGCAGACCTACTGTGCTACGTGGGGACAACGAGAGTGCATTGAAACTGGTAACCAATCCAGTATGTCATGCAAGGACCAAGCACATAGAGATCGAGCATCACTTCATCAGAGAGAAGGTGTTGGGTGGCTTGATCGCTGTGGAGTATGTGCGGAGTGAAGAGAACCTTGCGGATATATTCACGAATCCCCTATCTGCGGGGCCGTTCCGGAGGCTTCGCTCATTGCTTGGAGTTGTTCCTGGAGCTCACTTCAAGGGGGAGTGTTAGAATTGAAGTGAGCTAGCGCCGGCGCTAGCGCTAGCGCCAGCTCTAGCTCCTACTCGCCACCCCCTTGTTTTGCCTATAAATAGAGGGGTACCCCCTCTAAAGAGTATCGATTCTGGATCTGGCGAGTATCATCAACTTTGAGCGAGTTAGAGATACCAGAGCGCCACCAGGCGAGCATCGGACTTGGAGTAAGTTCGGCAGGCGACCATCGGACTTGGAGTAAGTTCGGCCAGCTCCCTTGAGCGAGTAGCGAGTAGTGGAGATACCGCCGGCGCTAGTGCTAGCGCGCGCGGTAGCGACAAGAGGCGAAGCGGCGAGCAGCGAGCTTGCGAGTAGCTGGGAGTGCGAGTACCTACTCGGGAGATAGCGCCCGGCGCTAGTGATAGCGCTCGCGCTAGCGAGTATTGGAGGAAGCGACGCGTGTCGAGCACGCGAGAAGCTTGGAGTGCGAGCAGCGAGCTTGCGAGTTGGAGAGCTAACGCCTGGCGCTAGCGATACCGCCGCCGGTAGCGAGGAGCGAGCTTCTGAAGCGAGGAGCGAGTATTGGAGCGAGTATCACCTACGCGGTGTGCTCCGGAAGAGAAGCGGACCTTGTCCGTGACCAAGTTCTTTCCTTCTATTGGCTGTTGTGATTCAAGTTGGATGCAACTTGTATTCAGCCGTGTTCAGTTGTAACTAGCTACCAAAATTAGTATTGTGAAAGCTTGTGTTCATCTTTGGTGTCCTTATTCTCCGGTTGGTTGACGTGTTCTTCCGACTTCAAAATATTTCACAGCTCCATACTAGCTTATCGAGGCTCAGTTTGACACGACTTTTTTGCTCCGATAAATTTAGACAAAAATGTCACCGTTATAGAATGTATGTTTGGCATGACAACGGTTACCGAAGGGTCGACCCAAGCATGCGTATACGTATTTCAAAGACAATATGCGAGGTAAAGGTAAGTCAAAAGGATAAAATACGACACCCCAACCTCCAAGTTTTTTTTGAGTGCACTTATTAGTTCGGAGTTAGAGTTGGTGGTTCTCTCATCAGTTAGGTTCGGGTCGGTCATTGACTTACGATAAAGCTTATCGTTACGTAACATGCAAGTGACCCAAACCTAGGGCTCTGATAGCAAGTAATTGCTAGGTACGTAGCTAGTCCGTGAAGGTGTACTGACACTAATGCACTCCTATTAAGTGGTGCAGGGTCGACTCAAACAGACCTAATCTATAGAATGCGTGTATGACTTGATTTAATGAGGAATTAAATTTTATCAATAAGATTAGATAAGTTTAACAATCAAGACAACATTCACTATAATTTCAAGTGAATAAGCAAAAACATGTTCTCCTTCGCACAAAGAGCATTAAAGTTAAACTTGCACAAACATATTTTTATAGAAAAATAAGAAAATGAAACAATTAAGTAACAAGTCAATATCTCAAACAAGTATACTATAGTCATACAATATTTAAAAAACAAGAAGAAATACAATACAAAAATACTCACTAGCACAAGGATCTAGCGGTGGAAGGTGATGGCGTACGACTGCTGTGAATGGGGGTGGTTTTGACGACAAGAACCAGAGAAGGGAGCGAGGCTTGCCACATGAAATAGTGGTTGGGGTTGGGGCTTGTGGGTGGGGGTGAGTAGGAGAAGGGGTTGCAGATGGAGGTAGGGGAAGTGATGGTGGTTTGCGGTGACTGCAGGTGGTGAGCTGTTGATGTGTCATCAGAAGCATATCTGGCGGTTAGCGGCAAGGTGATGGATGAAATCCGTGCGGCGAGGATGAGGTGAGGCGGACGATATTTTTGTGGTGTGGAGATTGACGATAGGGGACGGCGTGCGTGACTGGAGGAGAGGTATAATTCGGCTTGCGGTTTTTTTGAACGGAAGGGGTAATCGAGCAGTTAGCGGTTGGCGAGAGAGGATCGTGCATGGGGGGAGGGGAGGGAGGGGCTTACGAAAGAAAAAAAAATAGATGGATGCGGAAAATGAAAATTAACTGGGACATCGCACCCCGGGAACTCACGGCGTCGCACCACGATAAGATTGTTGACTATGAGATCTCTCACAAGGATATCATTGTCTCAAAAAGACAATCATCACCCCTGTGTATATATAATGAGAGGGGTCTTGGGCATCCGGCATGGAAGCCTATGATTGGCAGTTACTCATGGTGTCCGAATAATACTAAATAAAGCCTGTGAGGCTGAGGATGTTGCGCTCTTCCCCTCCCCGATCTCTAAAAGCCGATTTCTAGGAGCTTTGATTCTGGTGTGTTGGTTGGGGTGGTGCTGGAGTAGAGGGTTGGACCTGTTGGTCCTGAGGGTAGCTTGATATATGAGAAGCTTGCTCTAGAGTAATATGTACGTTAATTGAGGTTATTTTCTTTGACCCCTTGAATTTTTCTCGCATTGTTGCCCTAGAGGCTTTGGGTGAGGTTGCTTCCATGATGCGAGGGAAGATAGCACTCGACACACCTTGTGGATTGAGAAGGAGGGCACGAGCATCCTTCATCATTTCTTCTTTGCTGAATTTTCGTGTTGCCCCTACAATAGATTTATCTGATGGTGTAGGCCAACTTTCTCGTCGATGTCCCGAAGGTTTTGTGAGATCTGCTCCAATGCTCGTACATGGCATTGGTGTAGAATGGGACAGCCGTGCGGATATAAGATGGTGGTAATACGGTAGATGATGAAACCATATTGAATGGGAGAGATAGCACACCGACAACCAACACACCTGAATCAAACAAACTGTAGGACACCATGTTAGCTTTGGGTGCGTGTGATACCGGGCTTGTTATTCCTTGAGGGTTGTCTTAGGAACAAAGATCGAAAACGATGAAGGCGAAAAACAACAAGAAAACAAGCATAAATATAGAGATTTATGTGGTTCTGCAAACTGTCTACGTCCACGGCCTCACTAAGATTTCACCACTATATTTTTCAGTTACAGAGCGAGATGCAAAAGAAAGGCCTTTATATTTGAAGTATATAGCTACTGAGAACAAGATAAAAGTACACAATTAACCCTGCTCAAAATACTTTTTGAGAAAAATATTTTTTGTATAGTATTGTCTAAAGGTATAAAAAACTGTTGCCTTTGATCTTTGGTAACACGGATATAGGCAACGTCCTGTAACAACAGTTTTTGATGTTTTGACAACAGTTAACTGTTTTTATGCAACATTTTTGCTAAGTGTACGCTGCCTTCTTCTCCCACAACTGTCACAACTCTAGCTTATATGCTTACAGAGAATCATACACAAGAAACTAATCCATATTTAAACTTCCAATCAAATCTTTATTTACCTTTGTTCTGATCAATACGTACGTACACATGCTGCAGGAGGACTGGGTCCTATGCAGAGTGTCCTACAAGAGCAGGACCAGAGCTCCAAAGCAGATGCCGGCGGCGATGACAGGCGCAGCCGCCGACAATCACTTCCATAACTACGGCAGCACCTCTTACTCTCTACCTCCTCTCATTCATACCTACATCAACTTTGATGATCATGCGCACTGCGGCGAGCATGATGTAAGCAGCTTATCCCACCCTCTTGTCATGCCCACTGCCGCCGCCAGCCACCAGCATGCTCCGCCGCCGCCATCTGACGGCCACCTTAGTTGGTGGCCGACGTGGGCCTCCTCCTGAGGACATCTACATACGCAGGTTAACTGTTGCTGAGGCAACAGTTGGGCTACACATTAAAGTATGCAGTAGAAATTAATAGATTTATAGTTTAGTAGAGAAGAGATCTAATGTTTGATGAATATGCTGTATATATATATATGGACTGTCGTCAGCTGGCAATCAACTCTGTACATAGGCATTTAGGGGTGTGCAAAAATAATCGAAGAACTGAGAATCTGATCAGAACTGAATGGTTGGGGTGGGTTCCAAACATATTTAGTTCGGGTCTGGTTCTCATAAAATCAAAACCGACAATTCGATTCACTTACCAATTCTATAGGTCGAGTACTCAGAACCGACACGAGAACTAAAAATCAATGCTAAAGAATTTTTTTTGAGATAACGGTTACAGTAGTATGATTTAATACATAAAAATGATTGAGAATATTATAGTGGTATGACTTAAGAAAATAATTTTGAACTATGCAGTTGTATAATTTCAATTGTACAATCCTGTATTCGCCGAGTGGGCCCCCGGGACCCAGGAGGTCTTTGGGCCAAATATTATTTTTTAGCTATGACTCAGGCAAAGAAAGGAGCGAGCAGGGAGGGAGGTCTGCCCCATGCTCCCCCAGCCCTTGGAAGGGGTCGAGAGGAGAGGGCGGCCTGCCCTCTCTCGCCCCATCCCTAGTAAGGGGGCGAGAGGAGAGGGCGGCCTGCCCCCTCTCGCCCCATCTCCAGCAAGGGGGGCGAGGGAGGCGGGCGGCTAGCCCCCTCTCGCCCCCGCCCCAGCAGAGGGGGCGAGCCGGAGGTGGGCGACCTCCCGGGCTCTCCCCCGCCCCAGCAAGGGGGGCGAGGCCGGAGAGGGGCCAACCCCCGGTCTCGCCCCGCCCCAGCGAGGGGGCGCGCCGGAGGTGGGCGACCTCCGGGCTCGCCCCCTCCCCAGCTAGGGGGCGAGCCGGAGGTGGGCGACCTCCCGGGCTCGCCCCCGCCCCAGCTAGGGGACGAGCCGGAGGTGGGAGACCTCCCGGGCTCGCCCCCGTCCCAGCTAGGGGCGAGCCGGAGAGGGGCCAACCCCCGGTCTCGCCCCGCCCCAGCTAGGGGGCGAGCCGGAGGTGGGCGACCTCTCGGGCTCGCCCCCGCCCCAACTAGGGGCGAGCCGGAGAGGGGCCAACCCCCGGTCTCGCCCTGCCCCAGCTAGGGGGCGAGCCGGCGAGGGGCCAAGCCCCGGTCTCGCCCCGCCATAGTGGCAGGCTTGCGTCTCGCAAGAGAGTTGGGGATTCAGGACATCAGGGCCTTCACGGATTCAATGGTGATCGCGTCGCAGATTCGGTGGGAGTTCGAAGAACGCGACACCACCCTGCAGAAGTATCTGGTCAAGGTGATGGGATTAGTAGGAAGTTTCCAGTCCTTCGTTGAGCATGTCCCAAGAGAGAAGACCTCGGCAGTTGATCGCCTAGCCAAGTACGGGCCAAGGGATGGAGGGATGATCACATAGTTATTTCGACCGTCCATCGAAGAAGGGGAAATGATGGAGATCGATCGGCGTCCTTCGTGGATGGATCCGTTCATTTCCTTCCTTAGTTCCGGACAGCTCCCAGCGGAGGGTGACCAAAGGAAGTTTTGATACAAAGCAGCATACTACCTATTGCAGGACGGGGAGTTGTATCGCAAGACCATCTCGGGCCCTCTGGCTAGATGCGTCTCTGAAGACAAAGTACCCCGAGTGCTGGAAGAGATCCACTCGGGAGAATGCGGAAGTCATTCTGGGACTCGCACTTTGGAGCAAAGGATCCTGAGACATGGCTACTTCTGGCCCACTATCCGGAAGGATGCAGAGATCTTCTCGAAGAGGTGTCAGAAGTGTCAGCTGTTTGCCCCCCTTCAATTACAGCCAGCCCAACAACTTCGCTCGATCACCTCCCCGTGGCCGTTCGCTATCTGGGGGATGGATCTGATAGGTCCCTTTCCCCGGGCTAGTGGCCAGAGGAAGTTCGTCCTCGTCATGATCGACTACTTCTCCAAGTGGATCGAGGCCAAAGCTCTGGCCAAGACCACCTCTCAAATCGTGAAGAACTTAATATGGGGAGAGATCGTCTGCAGATTCGGAATCCCCCTCGCCATCATCACCGATAATGGTCCCCAATTCGCCAGCTTGGAGCTGGAAG
Organism: Dactylorhiza incarnata; assembly: GCA_033032865.1. Lineage (NCBI taxonomy): Eukaryota > Viridiplantae > Streptophyta > Magnoliopsida > Asparagales > Orchidaceae > Dactylorhiza > Dactylorhiza incarnata. Next base: position 6,385,187 of record JAWHQI010000053.1, read on the forward strand.
ATTTTTGCAAGCAACTCGGGATTGATCTCGATTTCGCCTCTGTCCACCATCCCCGGAGTAATGGGCAAGTGGAGTCCGCCAACAAGCTAATCATCAACCTCTTGAAGAAGAAGGTCGAGAACCTACGAGGTAATTGGGCGGAGCAGCTCCCCTCGGTTTTGTGGGCTTTGAGAACCACTCCTAGCTCAGCCACAGGGGAAACCCCGTTCAAACTCTCTCACGGGTCCGAGGCTCTCATCCCGGTGGAGTTCGAAGTCAGAAGTCCCAGGGTGGTTGCAGCCCAGGATGGAGATGAAGAATGGTGGTTGGAGAACAACGAAGCATAGGAGCTGTCACTTGACTACATCGAGGAACTCCGAGACTTGGCATCTGCCAGGCAGGAGGAGATCAAGCGCCGAATGGCAAAGCACCTCGACAAACATGTCCGCCCCAGACACTTCCTAGCAGGTGATCTAGTCATGAAGAAAGTGGACGTGGCGGGAAGATCAGCGGCCGTAGGGAAGCTCAACCCAAACTGGGAAGGGCCCTTCATCGTTCACGAAGCGCTCATGACGGGAGGATATCGCCTACAGAACCAAGAAGGAGAGCTATTGGGGAATACCTGGAGCGGCAACGACCTGAAAAGGTTTTATCCCTGAGCAGGGAAGGTGTATTATCCCCTTCTTTTGTAATTTCCCACGATGAATATAAATTCCCCGCCCCCCCCCCCCCCCGGAAAACGGGCTGCGAGAGCTCCCTTTCTTCTCCTAAAAAGCAATTGTCTAAAGGCAGGTGAAGTCGATCTCCACGATGGGTTGGGAAACAGGCCTCCGACTTGATTCTTATAAAACCCAGAACGGGTGATGGGACGGTGCCTCGGTAGTGCTTTCTCATAAGACCAAGCCTCTGCACTGACGGTCGAGATCAGCTCCCCCTTGCACGTTGGCTGCAGGAACCCTCCGACCGCACCTCTCATCCGGCTGGTAAGGTTATCAGGAAGAAGCCTGGACGCTTACCTCCCAATCCGACGAAGAGATGATCCACTTAACCTCGCAGGGGACCCTTGAATAAAGGTGTCATAAGCCCTCGAGAGCCAAAGGCTCACAGCAAAACACTTCACTCCCATTTACTTCTTTCGATCATTTGAGTAGGTATGTTTAAATCCTCTCTGGTTGTCAAGTATGGCAGGAAAGTATCGATCTCTTCAACAACATCAACAAGAGCAGTAGGATGGAGACCTTGGGATGGTGTGTTCCCTTGGAAGGTGTTCATTTGGAACCTCCCCGACAGTCATTCCCTACCGTGTCGATCTCTTCAACAACATCAACAAGAGCAGTATGATGGAGACCTTGGGATGGTGTGTTCCCTTGGAAGGTGTTCCTTTGGAACCTCCCTGACAGTCATTCCCTACTGTGTCGATCTCTTCAACATCATCAACAAGAGCAGTAGGATGGAGACCTTGAGATGGTGTGTTCCCTTAGAAGGTGTTCCTTTGGAACCTCCCCGACAGTCATTCCCTACTGTGTCAATCTCTTCAACAGCATCAACAAGAGCAGTAGGATGGAGACCTTGGGATGGTGTGTTCCCTTGGAAGGTGTTCCTCTGGAACCTCCCCGACAGTCATTCCCTACTGTGTCAATCTCTCCATCAACATCAAACATGGGGGTACAAGATGGAGTCTTGGATTTGCATGCCTCTAAAAGACTTCTTCATATGCAGGTGCGAGTATGCAGATGTGAGTATGCATTCACGAGTATACAGAGGCGAGTATCCAACAAGCGAGCAACTAACGTGCGAGCAAGGTATGATCGTCGTCCGCAGTATCCTATCTCGTCTATGCTTAGTCGCCTAACGAGCACTCAACCTCGCCTCGAACCTAAGAGCCTACTCGACATAACCACAAAAGAAGAAAAGCAAGAAGCGACTACAAAAGGCGAGCAAAAAATTGTATTCATTATTTTCATAAATACATATACAAAAAATGCTATACAGCTTTGCAAAAAGGAATCAGGCGACTATGCGCCATCATCGCCTTCATCATCGTCCTTTCCATCATCATCGACATCTACATCGACATCATCCTCCTCTTCCTCAGAATCGTCATCATCGCTAGAAGGCGACGAAAGAACTCGCCCGGGAGAAGTGGACTCTTCGGCGAGAAGTGTCGGGATGATGTCCATGACAGTCAGGTCCATTGCCTCCGACTTCAGGAGACCTTCGGCCTTCAGCTTGCTTAAAACCACCTTCCTGGTTGCTCGCGCGATCTCACGACGAATATGCGGCATCTCATCACCGTGTATCCGAATCTGCTTGTCAACCCTGGAGGGGCCCGCTGACGAAGGCTATTGCTCGGCAGGCCGAGTTTCCAGCTCGGCAATGCGAATTTGGGCGGCCTCCAAGGTCTGCCGAGTATCCTCCAGCTCCTTCTCCAGTTGGGACACCTTCTTCGCCATTTCCACCTCGGCGGCCTGTATAGATAAAGTCAGCGGTTAACAAACATCGATCGTCGCGAAAGGCGTCTATCCCAAAAATCAGAAAGGCGACGAGCGAGTACCTCATGATCTTTCCGCTTGGCGGCATCCAGCCCCATGGTGATGAGCTTCTTGCTCTGCACCTTGATCACCTGCTCGTACTCAAGCAGTTTCCTCGCCGTCGCATGACCGAGCTCGGCAGCCCGCAGGTAAGCTCGCGAGCTCTGATGCGCCAGATACTCGGCTGATATGTCCTGCAGGGATTCAGCATCTGCGCGACCATAAAGGGCGAACATCACGTCGAACGCCTCGCCAGAATCCTCCCAATCCTCCGACCAGGCGGGGAGGTTGGTGCTCAAAGTTACTTCATGGGCCCGCTCAGCCCAGGACACCAGAGGGCGACCATAGGTGTCCTCGCTGCCCATACCTTCGCCAAAGTTCGGATGGTCACTGGGCTCGCCAGCCTCCGAAGGATTTTCCTTCGCCTTCAGGTCCCTCTTGGCAACCTCCTTCTTTCTCGCAGGCTCGGGGGGCCTCACCTTAGCCTTTCGCTTCTTTGAAGGCCCGACGCCATCACCGGCGACCTCCTGCTCATCGCCACCTGGCGACGAGTCTATCAGAGTAGGAGCCCCCGCCTACGGCGCCAAAGGAAGAAACTCGCTCGGTAAGGAGCGAGTAGCTGCATCAAGACATTAGTTATCAGTTGAAGACAAAGGGGTGAGTAGGACAAATACTCGTTCAGAAAACTACCTTCACCCGAGAATACCTCGACGAACTCATCTACTCGCCTCCTCCAGAGGACGACATCCAGGCGGCGACCCCGGAAGCTGTCGAGTAGCTTCTCCCTACCCTCCTCCAAGAAAGGGACAGCGAAGGCGCTCTCCGCCGGTTGGAAGGATGAGGTCGGGACGACTCCAAAGTCGCCCTTGATGACGACTAACCGCTCGGTCCAGCGATGGTTCTTGTTCGCCATGCCGACCAGTGTGCAGACGTGGCTGCAAAAAAAGACGACGCCTTCGCCAGTGGCGCCGAAGTGGAATACTCGCCGAAAGATGGAAAGATCGAAGGCGATCTTATGTTCTCGCAGGAAGCAGAGAAAGCCCATGATCATCGCCACTCCGTTCGGTTTAATCTGGGTCGGGACTATCCCATGATAGCAGAGTATCTGGCAGACCTCCGACCACAATGGTAGTCGTAGGCCGACTTCGAAGTGGCGGATGGAGAATATCAGCTCGGTCGCCGAGAATGAGTTTAGGCGCTCATCCTCGCGAGGAAGCCTGGCGACATACCCCTGCGACAAATATTTAGCAGAGAACTCCTTCAAATCGCTCGGCCGAGTAATCGGCTTCTTGAAGGAAGTCGCCTCGAAGTTCTTCGCACGACTCACACGACGAATAGCTGCCTCGTCAGCCATTCTGAAAGAAGGAAAACAGAGAAGCGAGTATCAAAGAGGCGAGGAGTGGAACAATCGGCAGATACTCGCTGGAAAGAAAGGAGATCGCCAAAAGCGTAATATATACGTACCCACCCCCTATTTATAGTACTCGACGATACTTGGCTTGTCGCGTACGCCGCCATGAGTACGAGTAAGGGGTGGCGAGAATCGAGGAAAAGTCGCCAAAACCAACGGCGTACGTCAAATCATCAACACCAAGCGAGCGAGTACCTGCATCAGATTACTGGGATGCTCGTCAAATCGACGCAACATTCAAAAAATACTTGCAATAAAGAAACAAAAATCAAAAGTAAATCCAGACATCACAGCAAGCAGGCAAGAAAGCAAGGGCAATTTTCATACTCGCCAAATAACAAATCACTTAAAGAAATCAAATTGTCCAAAATTACAAATCATTCGCCAAAACGGCGACTAGTTGCTACAAAGAGAAAGAAGGCAGGATCCTAGGGGTTCGCCTGAGCATCGGGAAGTTGTGGTTATCGCCCAACCCAGCCCATGCCGCGAGCTCGCTTGAAATGTTCGAAGGCCACGGACATCGCGTCCTCGCCTTGTCGCAGCTGCTCCTCCATCCTCGCCAGGCGACCAACGGAGCCCATGCTCGCGCGCATTCCCACCAGCTCGTCGTGATGCAACTGCTGGCGATGTTCTATCTTGCCAACCCGGTGCTCCAAATCGTTGACAGATTGAAGGCGAGATTCTGCTCCCACCAGCCGAGTATTGAACTTTTCTAGCCAGGATACTCGCACCTCTTGTACAACCCCGATATTCGTCGAGAGGACGGGCAACCAAAGGCGAGCGAGCCAGAAGGGCCGGCGAGTCAAGAACTCGCCAAGTGCTCGCTAGGAAGCCGGCGAGTCAAGAACTCGCCAAGTGCTCGCTAGGAAGCGAGCGAGTCAAGAACTCGCCAAGTGCTCGCTAGGAAGCGAGCGAGTCAAGAACTCGCCAAGTGCTCGCTAGGAAGCCGGCGAGTCAAGAACTCGCCAAGTGCTCGCAAGGAGGCGAGCGGGTCAAGAGTTCGCTAGGAATCGGCCAAATTACCCTGTAACCCTTGGTGGTCTGCCTTTAGCCTTTCCAAACAGCGGAGTTTGGCTGTTAGTAGACCCATTTGGGGTGCGGATAGTAAAATCAAGAGGCGGAATCCTGCTATTTGCAGGCCAGATCAGAAAATCTATAAATAGGACCTCAAGGGCACCTTTGGAGAGGATCTCACTTCAACTTCCCTCTCCTTAGGCTTTCTTTGGTTAGCATTTCCAGAGCTCTCCAAGGTGCCCAAGTCTCAGCTTTGGCTTGGGAGGGGAAGCGCTCAACGATCTTCCGGGTTAGTGGAGGGACCTCCTCACTGTGACCAAGGTCTTAGTCATTTTCCTAATCTTCCGCCTACCCTCCTCGAGGGATTAGTAAGGGCTAGTCGCCCCTCAATTCGTTGAGGGGCCCGAACTCCACAAGAGACCGAGAAATCGGTTTCAACATTTTGGTGCGGTGAGCATGGAGTGTGGCTGGTTCAAGAAAGTTCCGGAGAAGGGACATGGCGGGCGATGAAGAGCAAGGCGAGGAGTTCGGCGAGACACCTCAGGAGGCGATGGCCAGAATGCTCGCAGATTTCAGAAAGGAGGTGCTCGACACCTTGGGGTTCACGGTCACAGCTCTGCGAAGCGAGTTTGCGACCCCAGCCCCTCGGGCGCCCCCTCCCCCTACAACAGTCGGCGAGGAGGCACCAGGGGGGAGGGCTGGAAAGGAAGTTGTCGTTGGTCTAGGTCAGAGCAGGGAAGGGCGAGTGTTGTTCGCCAGTCCGGCGAGCTCCGTGCCGGCGAGCTCAGTGTTGGCGAGCTCCGCCCCAGCGGGCGCGACGCAGGCGAGTGCGCGCCAAGAGGAAGCGGTGACGGTCGGGGTGGTTCCGGCGAGCACCGCCCTCGCGAGCACAGTCCCGGCGAGTTCAAGTTTGGTGAGCGAGCTCGGGGGGCGAGTGGAGCCAGGAAGAGTGACAGGAGGGGGAAGCCCCTTTTGCGAGCTGGTGCTTTCCGCACCCGTCCCTGGGGGATTTGGAGAATGGGACCGGGTGTACTACAACGGTAGAGATGACCCTGTCCAGCACCTGCAGAGCTTCGAAGACTCGGTCTCCATCAGGCCGATGTCAGATGCCTTCAAGTGTCGGCTCTTTGCCGTCACCCTCAAGGAGAAGGCCAGGGACTGGTTCCATCATCTCCCTGCAGGGTCAATTTACTCGTTCGAGGATTTGCGCCGAAGTTTTTTGCTGAGTTTCTCGACCTCAAAAAAGAGGAAGAAGGACGCTGATTCCCTCTTCGCGGTGAAGCAGGGACCCAGGGAATCGCTGGCTCAGTATGCCGATCGGTTCCAGGAGGAAGTACAACTCACTCAGGAGATGCCTGGGTTTGCACTCCAACTCGCCTTCACGGTCGGGTTGAAAGAGAGTTTCTTCAAGATGGCGCTGAAGAGAAAAGCCCCCGTCTCCTTTGAAGAGCTGATGGAGAGGGTGTCGGAGGAAGTCGCAAGTGAGGAAGCCAATCCGGAGCTCACCAGGAGGCTAGCAAAGCTCAGTGAGCCGGAGGTGAGGCAGCAGGAGGCCAGGAGAAGGGAAGAGCCTCGGGCCCCGGAGGGAGAATGGAGGCCGCAAGGGGGAGGAGTGCAAGGGCAAGGAAGAGGTTACGACCCAGGAAGGGGTAACCATGTCGGAGGTCAGTGGAGGCCCCCCAGTTGGGGTGGAGGCAAGGTCCGATGCAAGCGCCTCCCCCTCCCCAACAGGCCATGGCGATTGGACGAGGAAGAGGAAGAGGAAGGGGAAGGGGAGGAGAGGCGGAAGCGGCAGCCGCCAGGAGAAGAAGGAACAGGGTGGCAGAGGTCGAGGCAAGGGAAGTGGCGCTGCCATATTGCATCTTCCATGATGTGGAAGGTCACTCGACGGACACCTGTCCGGAGTTCCTGGAAGTAAAGAGGGGCAGAGCGCCCGCGCCACCACAGCAGCAGCCAGTAAGGATCGTGGAGGTTGAACCTCGAGAGGAGGAGGAGGAAAGATGTGAGGATAGAGCCGATATGGGAAGTAGAGGAGGGATCGGGGTGATCCATGAGGGGTAAGGGTGGAGGCGACACGCAAGGCTAGCCTCCATACCATCTACCGCCGGAGCGTGGCTTCGACATCCACCGCTCCGCCCCCGGCCGAAAAAATCGTTTTCACCCAGAAAGACATGCCGGGTTACGAGGACCCGTTCTGCGACGCGCTGGTCATCCAGACGGCGATCGAGAACTTCACCGTCTCCCGGATCCTAGTGGACAACGGAAGTTCGGTCAACGTCATCTTCAAGAAGGCGTTTGACAAGATGGAGGTGGAGCCTAGGAGGGTGTTGGCCTCAGATGGCCCTTTGTTTGGATTCTCAGGGGAGAGGAAGGAAGTAGAAGGGGGAGTGGGGCTTCATGTGACCCTGGGTGGGCAGTCCCGGAACTGTCGTTTTGTCATTGTGGACGCCCCAAGCAGTTACAGCGCTATCTTCGGACGGCCACTCATTAGCGCGTTCCGCTGTGTCCCTTCCACCTTTCATCAATGCCTCAAGTTCAACGATGGAGGGGTTCAGGTGCGGATCAGAGGGGATCCCAAGGTGGCAAGACAGTGCTACGTAACGGCTGTCAACACCATCTCCTGGATGGGAGAAGCTGAGAAGTGGGATAGGATGATGGAGGAGGCGGCCGAAGACGGAAGTAAGGAGGTAGCCGAGGAGTTGGAGGGAGATGAAGTCCATGCCCAGGAAGGGATAGCTGAGGGACCCCGGGCGAAATGAGAGGAAGAAGAAGAGAAGGCCCAGGAGAGAGGGGCGGAGGAGCAGATGGTGGTGGAGAAGGAGATCGAGGAAGGAACCCAGGCTCTCGCTTGTGCCGAGGAGGAGAGGGCTTGGGGAGAGCAGTCCCGGTTAGAGGCTGTGGACGAGGTAGTAGAGCTCGAGGTCACCACCCGGCTGGGGGTGGTGGAAAAAGTCCGGGTCAGCGGAGAACTCAGCCCAGAAGATCAAGCGGAGATTCTGGCTTGCGTACAGAAGAACGTGGACGTCTTCGCTTGGAGCGCCGCGGAAATGCCCGGGATCGACGCGGATGTGGCTTGCCATCGCCTCAACCTCGACCCCGGCGCCCGCCCCATCTGCCAGAAGAGAAGGGTCGTCGCAGACAAGCTAGAAGGGCCCATCCGCGAGGAGGTGGGCAAACTCCTGCAGGCAGAATTTGTATCGGAGATCCAGTATCCAGGCTGGGTCTCCAACGTCGTTATGGTAAAAAAGGGAGGAGGTAAGTGGCGTATGTGTATCGACTTTTCGCTTCTTAATAAATCATGCCCGAAAGATTGCTACCCCCTGCCCAGAATCGACGCGCTGGTTGACTCAGCCGTTGGTTTTTCTGTAATGTCTTTCTTAGATGCTTTTTCAGGTTACCATCAAATCCGCATGCACCCCCCGGACATCAAGGATGTTTCCTTCATCACGGGGGATGGATGTTATTGCTATAAGATGATGCCGTTCGGGCTCAAGAATGCAGGGGCCACATACCAAAGGATGATGGACAGAGTCTTCCGCGAGCAGAAGGGAAGAAACTTGGAGGTTTATGTTGATGACCTCATGGTGAAGAGCCGAGACCTTGGGTCTCACCTCCAAGACCTTGAGGAGACGTTCGGGACCCTGCGGCGGTACAAGATGAAACTCAATCCCTTGAAGTGTGTCTTCGGGGCAAGCCGAGGAAAGTTCCTGGGCCACTTGCTCACCCCCGCAGGAGTGGAACCCAACCCAGACAAAGTTAAAGCGGTGATGGAATTAGGGTCGCCAAGAAATCCGAAGGAGGTTCAGAGCCTTACAGGGAAGTTGGCTGGGCTCATCAGGTTCCTCTCCAAGGCGGGAGAAAAGTGTGCACCTTTTTTCAAAGTACTGCGGGAAACAAGAAGTTTGAATGGACCCCGGAGTGCGAGAAGGCCTTCCAGGCCCTGAAAGAACAGCTCACCCAAACCCCTCTGCTCCAGGGACCGAGGCCAGGAGAAGACCTATCCCTGTACCTGGGGGTAGGGTCCGAAGCAGTAAGCTCCATGTTAATCCGGGAGGAGGGGAAGAAATAGTTCCCTATCTACTACGTCAGCCGAGTGCTGAAGAAGGCAGAGCTCCGGTACCCGATTTTGGAAAAGTTGGCCTTCGCATTGGTGGTGTCAGCCCGGAGGCTCCGGCCTTACTTTCAAGCCCATTCAATTAAAGTAGTGACAGACCACCCGCTCCGCAAAATCATGGAAGGGGTGGAGCACTCAGGAAGGTTGGCAAAGTGGTCCGTGGAATTAAGCGAATTCAATATCACGTTCGTGCCCAGGACGTCCATCAGGGCTCAAGCGGTGGCAGACTTCATGGCCGACTATGCGGCCGAAATGGGGGAGCACGAGCCACCTCCCCCAGAAGCATGTAAGATGTTGGTGGACGGAGCGTCGGGAAAATACTCCTATGGAGGGGGAATAATCCTGGTAAGTCCTCAGGGGACTCAGATTGAGCAAGCCTTAAACATCCATTTCCCAATCACCAACAACCAGGCCGAGTACGAAGCAGTGATAGCGGGCCTTCGGCTGGCCCAGGAACTGGGTGTGCAGGACGTGGAGGTCTCCACGGACTCCATGGTGGTAGCATGCCAGATCAAGGGAGAATTTGAAGCAAAGGACCCGACCCTCCTACTATACCTGGAAAAGGTTAAGGGGGTCATCGGGCAGTTCCGCACCTTCTCCATCAAGCACGTGCCGAGGGAGGAGAGCACCCAGGCGGACCTCCTAGCCAAGTTCGGTCCCCGAGCGGGGGGGACGACTTCGGAACTCTTCCGGCCCTCCATCGAGGAAGGAGAATTGATGGAGGTGGATCAACAAGCCTCGTGGATGGATCCGTTCATCACCTTCCTATCCTCCGGGCAGTTCCCTGGAGAGGATGTGGACAAGAGACGCTTCAGGTATAAGTCCGCCTATTACTCCTTGCATGCAGGGGGGCTATATAGAAAGACCCTCTCGGGACTCCTGGCCCGTTGTGTCTCCGAGGAGGAGGTCCCGAGAGTGCTGGAAGAAATCCACTCCGGGGAGTGCGGCAGTCACTCCGGGAGTCGGACCCTGGAAGGGAGGGTGTTGAGACAAGGCTACTTCTGGCCCACTCTCAGCAAGGATGCGGCAGAGTTCGCAAGAAAGTGTCCGAAATGCCAGCTCTACGCTCCGCTCCAGCTCCTCCCAGCTCAAAGACTCCGGACCATCACGGCTCCGTGGCCCTTCGCCATATGGGGGCTGGACCTGGTCGGCCCCTTTCCCCAAGCCAGCGGCCAGAGGAAGTTCCTGCTGGTCATGATCGACTACTTCTCCAAGTGGGTAGAGGTGAAAGCACTTGCTAAGGTAACCTCTCAGGTTGTAAGGAATTTTGTGTGGGGGGGAAATAATTTGCAGGCATGGACTCCCTCTAGCTATAGTGACGGACAATGGGCCGCAGTTTGCGAGTGAAGAGTTTGTCGGCTTCTGCACTCAGCTCGGCATTGACCTCAGGTTCGCTTCGGTCCACCACCCGAGGAGCAATGGGCAGGTGGAGGCGGCAAACAAGATAATCGTTAACCTGCTAAAAAAGAAAGTGGAGAACCTTCGAGGAAATTGGGTGGAACAGCTACCCTCCGTCCTCTGGGCCATGAGGACTACTCCGAATACCGCCACCGGGGAGACTCCATTCAAGCTCTCTCACGGGTCCGAGGCCGTTCTCCCCATAGAGTTCGAGGTAAAGACCCCCCGGGTGATCGCTGCGAGCGAGGGGGATGAAGAGTGGCTGGAAGGTAACAATGCAGAGCAGAGGCTGTCCTTGGAACTGGTGGAAGAACTCCGAGACTTGGCCACCATAAGGCAGGAAGAGGTCAAGAGGCGGATGGCTCGATATTTTGACAAACATATCCGGATAAAACACTTTCAGAAAGGAGATCTAGTCCTGAAGAAGGTCGACGCGGCCGGCAGAGGGGCCACGGTGGAAAGCTTAACCCCAACTGGGAAGGTCCATATATTGTAAGCAGGGTGCTCAAGTCGGGAGGGTATCATCTCCAGGATGTGGAAGGGGTACCCCTCGACCGAGCCAGAAGTGGGGATGTGAAAAGGTTTTACCCTTGAGTGCTTTATTATGTTGTTTAATTAACGTCTTACTCCTTTCTTATGACGCTTATAACTACTGCCGCGCCGACGTAACAAAGGTTGGGTATGATGGTGCTGGAATGCCCCAGATCGATTTCGCTCCCGGGCTCTCACTAGACGGGGGGTTCAGGTTGATCTCTGGAGAGGCTGGAAAAGTAACAAGTGTTGGTGCTGGAATGCCCCAGATCGATTCCGCTCCCGGGCTCTCACTAGACGGGGGGTTCAGGTTGATCTCTGGAGAGGCTGGCAAGGTAACAAGTGTTGGTGCTGGAATGCCCCAGATCGATTCCGCTCCCGGGCTCTCACTAGACGGGGGGTTCAGGTTGATCTCTGGAGAGGCTGGCAAAGTAACAAGTGTTGGTGCTGGAATGCCCCAGATCGATTCCGCTCCCGGGCTCTCACTAGACGGGGGGTTCAGGTTGATCTCTGGAGAGGCTGGCAAGGTAACAAGTGTTGGTGCTGGAATGCCCCAGATCGATTCCGCTCCCGGGATCTCACTAGACGGGGGGTTTAGGTTGATCTCTGGAGAGGCTGGCAAGGTAACAAGTGTTGGTGCTGGAATGCCCCAGATCGATTCCGCTCCCGGGCTCTCACTAGACGGGGGGTTCAGGTTGATCTCTGGAGAGGCTGGCAAAGTAACAAGTGTTGGTGCTGGAATGCCCCAGATCGATTCCGCTCCCGGGCTCTCACTAGACGGGGGGTTCAGGTTGATCTCTGGAGAGGCTGGCAAGGTAACAAGTGTTGGTGCTGGAATGCCCCAGATCGATTCCGCTCCCGGGATCTCACTAGACGGGGGGTTCAGGTTGATCTCTGGAGAGGCTGGCAAGGTAACAAGTGTTGGTGCTGGAATGCCCCAGATCGATTCCGCTCCCGGGCTCTCACTAGACGGGGGGTTCAGGTTGATCTCTGGAGAGGCTGGCAAGGTAACAAGTGTTGGTGCTGGAATGCCCCAGATCGATTCCGCTCCCGGGCTCTCACTAGACGGGGGGTTCAGGTTGATCTCTGGAGAGGCTGGCAAGGTAACAAGTGTTGGTGCTGGAATGCCCCAGATCGATTCCGCTCCCGGGCTCTCACTAGACGGGGGGTTCAGGTTGATCTCTGGAGAGGCTGGCAAGGTAACAAGTGTTGGTGCTGGAATGCCCCAGATCGATTCCGCTCCCGGGCTCTCACTAGACGGGGGGTTCAGGTTGATCTCTGGAGAGGCTGGCAAGGTAACAAGTGTTGGTGCTGGAATGCCCCAGATCGATTCCGCTCCCGGGATCTCACTAGACGGGGGGTTTAGGTTGATCTCTGGAGAGGCTGGCAAGGTAACAAGTGTTGGTGCTGGAATGCCCCAGATCGATTCCGCTCCCGGGCTCTCACTAGACGGGGGGTTCAGGTTGATCTCTGGAGAGGCTGGCAAAGTAACAAGTGTTGGTGCTGGAATGCCCCAGATCGATTCCGCTCCCGGGCTCTCACTAGACGGGGGGTTCAGGTTGATCTCTGGAGAGGCTGGCAAGGTAACAAGTGTTGGTGCTGGAATGCCCCAGATCGATTCCGCTCCCGGGATCTCACTAGACGGGGGGTTCAGGTTGATCTCTGGAGAGGCTGGCAAGGTAACAAGTGTTGGTGCTGGAATGCCCCAGATCGATTCCGCTCCCGGGCTCTCACTAGACGGGGGGTTCAGGTTGATCTCTGGAGAGGCTGGCAAGGTAACAAGTGTTGGTGCTGGAATGCCCCAGATCGATTCCGCTCCCGGGCTCTCACTAGACGGGGGGTTCAGGTTGATCTCTGGAGAGGCTGGCAAGGTAACAAGTGTTGGTGCTGGAATGCCCCAGATCGATTCCGCTCCCGGGCTCTCACTAGACGGGGGGTTCAGGTTGATCTCTGGAGAGGCTGGCAAGGTAACAAGTGTTGGTGCTGGAATGCCCCAGATCGATTCCGCTCCCGGGCTCTCACTAGACGGGGGGTTCAGGTTGATCTCTGGAGAGGCTGGCAAGGTAACAAGTGTTGGTGCTGGAATGCCCCAGATCGATTCCGCTCCCGGGCTCTCACTAGACGCGAGGTTCAGGTTGATCTCTGGAGAGGCTGGCAAGGTAACAAGTGTTGGTGCTGGAATGCCCCAGATCGATTCCGCTCCCGGGCTCTCACTAGACGGGGGGTTCAGGTTGATCTCTGGAGAGGCTGGCAAGGTGACAAGTATTGGTGCTAGAATGCCCCAGATCGATTCCGCTCCCGGGCTCTCACTAGACGGGGGGTCCAGGTTGATCTCTGGAGAAGCCGGCAAAGTCGTGCGTGGGTTGAGCAGGTAAGACAAGATACTCATGCCAGGGGATTCTGGCTCGCGAGCGACCCCAAGACCCGGGCCAGGCGAGACCAGAGGTCCGCTCGCGCACGAGGATCATTCGCGGCAGGGTAATAGAGTCAATGGCTCGCAAGGTCACTCGCAAAAGGTATCGAAGCGAATAAGGAAAATGACCCGGGAGGAGTCCGTTCTCGCGACGAACCGCGGATATCGGCGGGAACCCGCCAGTGGCAAGTGCGAATGAGGTAGGCGAGAGCGACCCAGATATAATACAACGAGAAAAGGCCGCCAACAAAATAGGGGCGAGCGCGAGCGCTAAATGAAGATCCACATAAACGAACATAAAAAGATAGGGGCCTCACGGGCACAATGGAAAAGACTGCGTGCGAACCATGAATAAAACATAACACAGAAAAAGATTGATAAAACGTTCCCTTTCATTCCTCACAAAAGATTACAATTCGGCGGCGGTCTCGCCGGAAACAAAAAGAAAGGAAAACTTTTACATCATTAACAAGAAGAAAAATCAAGGCGACTCGCCGGACAGCTCTTCAATCGCTCTCTCGACCCTCCGCCTCGGAGATGGGCGCGAACAAGTCGGGAACGACTTGCTCCGCGGTGAACTCCATGGCATCGGGGATGATCATGCCCGCTCCCTTGAGAATGTCGAGGACAAGCTCCGCGATCTCCATCGACCTCTTGCGGTCGGCTTCCTTCTCTTCCCGCGATTGACCGCGAGTCCCAGTTCGCGAAGGAGGGGGAGGTAGCACCACCGAGGCCAGGTCGTGGACCTGGGCCTTGAGACAAGTGTTCTCCAACTCCAAGTCAGCAATCCGCGCGTGGAGCTGACTGACGGACTCGGCATCCTGCAAGAGACGGGTTAGCGAGAGGAGAACGAAGCCAAACTGGAAGAGACTTCCACCGAGCAATACTTACCAGCCCGCCTTGAAGGCTGGCGAGGAGGCCCTCTGACAAGGCCTCTTTCCCCTTAAGCTCCGTGACTTCATCCGCGGACTTCTGAAGCTCGACTTTGAGCTCCTTGATCTCCCTATCCGCCGTGAGGTACCGACGACCCACCATGTGTGTTAGCTCCATCGCCCGGAACTGGGCTCGCATCGCCTCGTACACGACCCCCCTCGGCATGAAGGACCGAAAGAGGGAGGCGTCCTTGCGACCATAGAGACCAAAGGCGAGGGCGAACTCCTCACCCCCGGCCTTGCCATCCTCTACCCAGGAAGGGAGCAGAGAGGAGCAGGCGATCTTGTTCTGGTCAGGGTCCCATGCGAGTACCGGTTCGCCGACCGCATCCACCAGCTTCATGCCGAGCCCGAAGTTAGTATGGCTCGACGGCTTGGGCCGAGAGACAGTCTCCCCTGGCTCGCCCCCCTCTTTCGCGAGCTCCTGATCCGCAGAATGAGAGGGGAGGTCGGGCTCGGACAGGTCCACGACCTCCTTCGCCTTGGCAGCAGAGGGGGTCTTCCTGGCCTTCTTCCCCTCCCCCTGCGAAGTAGGCCGGCATTGGGGGGGGGGGGGGGGGGGGGGGAGGACGCTTCTTTCTCGATGAAGAGCTCGGGGCGTCGCGGCAGGCCTTGGCGGCCACGCGCGCGAGCGAGTCGGGAGAAAGAGAAGAGGGAGGCGCATGAGGCGGATTGAGGGGAAGATCGCGTTCTCCTACAAAGATAACGAGCGTTAGACGATCAAAAGAAAGAGGATTAAGAAAGTGGGCGAGTTCGAGCAAAACCTTCTCCCGGAAGGACGGGTGGCAGGAGGTCCACTCGCTCTCGGAGGAAGGCGACCTCGAAGTTTTTTCCTTTGAGGAACTGATACAGTGCCGCGTCGCAACCGCCTAGCGAGATCGGAGGGCGGTAGGCAGCCTCGTCTCGCTGGATAGGGGTGTAAGAGATGTTGCCGAAGGGACCCTTCACCAGGATGAACTTTTGCGTCCAGTAATGAGTTTTGTTCACCGTCTCGCAGACGGTAACATGCTGGCTCGCAAAGTGAGCCGTTCCGTCCCTGTTCGCGCGAAATGAGAAGATCTTGCGGAAGGCGAGCAGGCTGAACTCGATCCTCTCCGCCCTGAGGTAACTGGCGAACGCGACCACCACGGCGATCGCGTTCGGCGTCAGCTGGCTCGGCAAGACGCCGAAGTACTTTAGCACCTAGAAAAGCCGACAAACATTAAGCGTTGTTCGCAAAGCAATTCAGGGAAGCCAAGGATGAGAAATAGATAATACCTGGCGCACTTCCGGCCAGAGAGGGAGTCGAAACCCATTTTCGAAATGGGCGACAGGAATTGCGAGCTCGTCCGGGTGCGGGTCGCTGAGGGAATCCCTATCGGTAGGGCAACGAGCCACGAAACCGGAGTGGATGAACTGGTCAGCGGCGGCCCGATATTCCTCCTTCGTGAGGTTGGCGCAGTAGAAAATGCCGTCGAGGAAAGCCTTGGCGCACTTGGCTCGCCCCTCTGTTTCCGCCTCGCCAACCATAGTATGTGATCCGCCGAGTCACGAAGGTCGCGAAAACGAGCTAAAATCTGCGAGAGAAACAGAAGGAGAAAGAGCGCGAAGAGGAAACAGTAAATGCGGTGGTTGAAAAGAAAAATGGTCGGCTATTTATAGGAATAAGGAAGGCGGGAAGAAGCCGAAGCGTCGTTATCTGCGGATAGTGGATCCGCGCGGTACTCTCCCACCTCCAGGGATCCAATTCGCTCCCTGCGAGTCGACAACCTGTTAAAAGCTTTTCCCCATTGGCGAGCTCACGCTAAAAACAATGAATCATAAAGGGAAAAAAGCACGGGAGGTGCGCGAGTGCGAGTAGTAGAGATGTAATTCGCACGAGAGCAAACCAAGCGGGGAAAAAGAACGAGATGAAAAGCAAAAAAAATATAAGAGGCTCGCAAGCGAGTCAAAGTACTGTTATTACAGACTCATAAAGATTGTTCGCGACCCCTCCTAATGAAGAGGAAGGGGGAAGAAAAATAATAAAAAAGCAATACGAAGATCATCAATATCGCAACCACTTCCAGCGACCGCGACCCCGGACACCAGAGCGAGGGGGGACTCGCGGGTAGTGATACTCGCGGAGTGACCTGTTCGCTGGCTCGTCAGCCGCATGTAGTCATCGATGCGAGCAATATACACCCCGGGGGAGGTCGCGTCGCCCTGATCGGTCGGTCGTATCTCAGCGAGAACGCGTGCGTTCGCGTCCTCCATCGCGGCGAACCTTTCTTCATTGGTGAGCCGGTCTAGCCGATTCTGCTCGTGTAGATCCCTTAGCAGGGTGGTATGCTTCTGAAATATCTCCGTGACCCGCCTCTTCATTCGCTCCGGATCGCTAGGATCCCCCAAAGAGTCAGCGACCTGGCTCGGCGAAGGGGGTGGAGACATCTCCAGCGCTCCAGACTCTGACTCGGAGGGAGGCGTCGTCGAGTTACCTGCGAAGTAGGAATCAGTGGCAAAGTGAAGAGCAACACTCAGTGACAACAGTCTAACCTAGTGGAGGAATTAGAGTACTGGGCCGTTGGCTGGAGGTGCCCGGCTGACCCCGGAATGCCTCAATAAAGGCAGGGGTGAGGGCCTTACCCAGACCAGAGGCGAGCGCGGGTCTGGAGCCAAGTCCTGGCTCGGCAATCAACGTCCCTCCTGGGCTCCTCTGACCCAGGACGCCGAATCTAGGAGTAGGGATATTTTGATTCGGCCTGAGGGGCGAGTTCGCTGGAGGAGGAACTTGATCCTCTGGGGCCGCGAGGGAAGACACTGCATGAAAAGTAAGTACGACTTAGCGAGTCAAGGAACGTAAGGGAAAATGAGGTAGTTCGCTCACCCCGTTGCGAAGGCGAGTCCTGTCTATCAACGGCCCTCGTATCCGCAAGAAGAACGTCACCCCCACCCGTAGAGGAGAGATGGATCTCCGTGTTTGGCCTTCCTGATTCGTTCTCGCCCGGAGGATCATTCTGCGAATATCATAAATAAGGACGGAAAGGAAGAGCACCAAATAAGCAACTGGGCGATAATACCTGAGAGGCGCGCTCGTCATCCGGAGAGTGCGGCGAAGAGTAAGACCCACCCCCACCAGCCGGGCGCCGGACGACCTTCGCCGTCCTTAGGGAAGGAGGAGGCGGAGAGCGTCGCGGAGAATTCCAGGAGGCGATGACAGCGGTCTTCCCCTTCTGGGCCGCCTGCGAAGCCTTTAGGCGGGCCAGCATCTCATCCTTTTTCGACATTGAGTTGGGGGCGAGAGACCGAGTAAGAAAAGCCAGAGAAAAATGAAAAGTTCGAATGACGGCCAAGGAGAGTGGTATTTATAGTGGTAGGCGTGGGACCCACCGAAAGATTCTCGCCACGTCACCGAGGGGCCGACGAATATCAAGGGTTGGACGATTCTTCGCGAGCCTGAAAAGCCTCGCGAAGAGCGGGGATTGTGTACAACCCCGATATTCGCCGAGAGGACGGGCAACCAAAGGCGAGCGAGCCAGAAGGGCCGGCGAGTCAAGAACTCGCCAAGTGCTCGCTAGGAAGCCGGTGAGTCAAGAACTCGCCAAGTACTCGCTAGGAAGCGAGCGAGTCAAGAACTCGCCAAGTGCTCGCTAGGAAGCGAGCGAGTCAAGAACTCGCCAAGTGCTCGCTAGGAAGCCGGCGAGTCAAGAACTCGCCAAGTGCTCGCAAGGAGGTGAGCGGGTCAAGAGTTCGCTAGGAATCGGCCAGATTACCCTGTCACCCTTGGTGGTCTGCCTTTAGCCTTTCCAAACAGCGGAGTTTGGCTGTTAGCAGACCCATTTGGGGTGCGGATATTAAAATCAAGAGGCGGAATCCTGCTATTTGCAGGCCAGATCAGAAAATCTATAAATAGGACCTCAAGGGCACCTTTGGAGAGGATCTCACTTCAGCTTCCCTCTCCTTAGGCTTTCTTTGGTTAGCATTTCCAGAGCTCTCCAAGGTGCCCAAGTCTCAGCTTTGGCTTGGGAGGGGAAGCGCTCAACGATCTTCTGGGTTAGTGGAGGGACCTCCTCGCTGTGACCAAGGTCTTAGTCATTTTCCTAATCTTCCGCCTACCCTCCTCGAGGGATTAGTAAGGGCTAGTCTCCCCTCAATTCGTTGAGGGCCCCGAACTCCACAAGATACCGAGAAATCGGTTTCAACACCTCTAACTCGGTCAGGCGACGCTGAGAGTCAGCGACCGCCAAGCGCTCGACTCGCGCCTCCACCGCAGTCAGGCGGCGATGAGACTCGCTGATCGCCAGACGCTCCAACTTCGCCTCCAAGTTCAGGATGGCGCGAGTAGCCCTCTCCTGGTACTCGCGGCAGGGAAGCCCAACCCCGTCAATCAGAGCCCCAATAGGGGTGTGAGCGCGAGCTGCAGAAGAAGACAAAAAGCAAAGCCTTAGTAGCGAGTAGCGACAAGAACTTTTTTTAAGATATTTGGCAAAGCAGCGACTCCATTTACCAGGCCGATGAGCATCATTCCGCGAGTCGCGGCGAGGACTCCGAGATTGTCGGCGAGGAGAGCCCCTTTCCCGATGCGGGGATAGACTGCGATGTCCGCCATCTCGCCGGCTAGAGTGTGATCCGCCGATGTGCTCCCTGCTGGAATGCACATCACCCCGACCGCGACCATCCGTTGGTCGCCCTCCCCCTCTGGGAGCGAAGAAGGGAGAAGACCTCGCCACCCCGCCTTGACGCGAGGACTCACCCTGCTGGGTGGTGGGAGCCGAGGAAGCTAGAAGGCGATGATCATCTTGCATGTCGGCAGGCGGTGGAAAAGGAGGAGGTGGAGGAAGGTCGTCCGCGGGTAGCTGAGCGCTACTCGCTACCTCTGGTTGATGCAAAGGCAGTGGAGGCTGAAGAGTATTAGTCGCTGAAGGAGCCTTCTGCTCGCTCATCGGCCTCTTGTCCATCGAAGAGCTATGAAGGACCCGCACCGATCCACCCCGACGAGTTCCTCCCCCAGCCCTGGGTGAGATCATAGGCGATGATCGCAGAGGAATGGCGATCAAAGGCTCCTCCTGAGCAGTGATAAGTAGCGAATCTGCGAGATAGTGTAGAAAGCATCAGAAACTCGCCAGCAAATTAGGCGACTCAAACCAGAAAAGCGGCGAGTAGGTAGCTCTCACTTTGTAAAGGAGGGAGTCCAGTTTGAACTTGAACCGAGATTCCAGCAGTATTCGCCTCCGGGGCGACGTTCGACGCCGGAAGGTTAGGAACAAGCGATTTGCCCGAGTGGCCGAGACCCAAGTCGTCAAGTACCTGCTGGGTACTGCCGACCAGAGAATCGCCGACATTCTCAGAGGCGGCGGCATTCTTCTTCTTCTTATTCTTCTTCTCCTTCTTCTTTTCGAGCCTCTTCCTCTTCCTGGAAGCGAGGAATTCCTCAAGCTCGGCGTCGCGAGCAGGCTTCTGCAACGGTGGCAGCAGACTTTCAAGCTCGGCCATGTCAGCGGCAGCTTCCTCAGCAATACTGCACGACATCTTGAGCGAGATCAGAAAAGTCATGCCCTCAGAGACCCCTCCCCCTCTATATATAGAGCCAGGGCGTTAAGCAGCGAGATGCCGACTATCAATCAATACTCGCCAGAAGGCCTGATCGTCGAAATGACGGTTGGATGATTCTTTCCGAGCAACTACGTTACTCGCAAAGAGCGGGGATTGTGTACAACCCTCATTCTCCGAGGGTGGGCCCATTCAAAGCCACGTAGGCAGAAGTCAAAGTCAAAAGGTCAACACATAAGTCAACAGTTCGAGACACCAAGACAAAGTCGGCCAGCAGGAGTAGTAGATGAGTTCGTCGAACGAAGCCTTCCAGAGTTCGTCGAACGCAGCCTTCAGAGAGTTTGTCGAGAGCAGGAGTAGAAGAAAGCCTAGGCGAGTAGGGGTGCACTCGTGCGAGTAGCCCGGATACTCGCCAAAAGGTGGGCGACCATAGGTGATACTCGCCCATTTGCCCGGGGAGATCGCCTCAAAGTCGCTAGTCGCCGGGTAGCGGCTGGGCTATAAAAACCCCCTACCCCTTGGTTTTCCTATAAATAGGACCCCAAGGGTACTTGGATTGGCACCTGGACTTGAGCTTTTGAAACTCTGCTCTTGCATTCTGGAACCCGTCACACTTGGCCGCTACTCCCAGTCCTAGCCAAGTCGGTGCCTTCCTCGTACCCTGCTCGACCATTTTTTGGTTGTGGAGGGGAAGTCTCTTCTGAGCTTCTGGGTACGTGGTGGGACCTCCCTGCCGTGGCACCTGGGGTCTTGTTTGTTACTCTTCTAGTTTCTTCGTAGTTGCCAGTCAAGCCGTCTCTTCGAGCCGCTTGACAAGTTGTCTCCGACTGCATTGGTCCGAATTTTGGAGTCTAGGATTTTTCTGACTTCAACAATAGGGAAATTCAGTATTGAATAATAAGTGTCAAAATGAGAAATGTTTAGGCTCCAAGGGTAGTGAATGATCACGATGTAGGTTTTTTGTAAAAATGATTCAACGTGGCTTAACTATCTAATCTCAATATTTGGATAACATCATCGCCTAAGTTCTAAATCACATTTCACTACTAACTTTGAAAATCAATAAAAATAGTATGTAGGGAACAAACTCTTTTAAAGAATAAAGTGCAAGATGGAAATACTTGAGAGAACTTTACATATCTTATTAACTTCAGAATTCACACAATGAATTCTTACGATTGACCAGCCTCTCAATTAATTCAACTTGAATAACTTAACTAGTTTCGATATTTAGAAGAGAGTACTAAGAATCTTCAAATTAATAATCAACAAAGTGCACATCAAACAATCGGTGGAGGTGATTCCACCACCCCCATACTTGTATTTTTGCTAGTCCCTAGCAAAGATATTATTTGAATTTCATAGGGATAAAAGAGGAATGAATGAAATACTATAAACGGGAAAAAAAGTAGTAGAACACTCCCCTAAAATTCAGATTGTGATAAGCCTTCCCTTAGCAGCCTTTGTATTATCCTGTAGCTCTGTTACAACAGTGGTAGTGTAGTAACTAGAATATATAGCGGAGCAACATGATTAGTAGCAACCAAAACAAGAATTTATTGGCCTTGTCCAGTAGCAGCAAGATTAATATGAAGATTAATAAGGGCACTAACAAGTTAGATTAATAACAGCACTATAATATGAAGATTAATAGGAAGATTAATAGTAGCAGCAAGATTAATAACAGCACTAATATCAGCCAAAAAGAAATCCAATGTAGTAGAACCCATAGTCGAGTCTTAGCTAATAGCATCCAAAACAAGTTAGATCATGCATAAGGAAAAGTTGTAGTCCAAAACAAGACAAAACATCAACAACCAAAACAAAACAGGACAAATAAAAGCATCCAAAATAATGTGTTAGCACTCAGCGATGTTGTGTTATTTTGCCTTGGCCACGTCGTCGTCGTCGTTGTCCGTTGTCGGGTCCGCACGCTCGCCGTCTGAGTGTAGAGAATACCCTTCATCATCAAATCTGGATTGACATGGAAATGAAGGAGTGGCAATCGATATCTTGGCCTTCTGAAGCAATTTGGCTTGGATGGCGAAGAGGAAATCCAATCGCGCATTGACGAATACATGTTGTAGAACCGGCCTGTTCACATTTTGCACTGCTTTCGTCATTCTTGTGTGGGGGGCGGGGGGGGGTGTTGCGTGGCTACCTTGATGTTAGTCATGATGACTGTTTGAGTGATATGGTGTCCAACTGGTGTAATGAAGTCGTCCTCCCCTGCCTGTACACCCGAACAACGACACAACTCTGTAATGAGTGTAGGAAACCAAAGCTGTCAACCTCCTTCAGTCAACCCCTTTTTTCGTATTTGGGACGAAATCATTTGACCCACATTTATCTTGACTCCCCAAAGTATCCCATAAATTAGTAAAGCTCCGTCCATAGAAATCTTATTGGAGTGCTTCGTAGGCATCAAGCTTGCGTTAGTGAACAACAACCAAACTTTGGCTTCCCTTTTGAATGTGGTAGACTGAAAGACACGCATGGATGTTGCTTCAAAGTCGGGGTCAATGGTAAGGCACAGTTGAGAGGCGACTGTGGCTGGAGTAGTAGTAGATTGAAGAAGTGCAAACTCATCATGATCGGGTATTCCCAAATCAAAATAGGCATTAATAGCAGCGGCGGAAATGTCGACAACCTTCCCTCGCACCGTGGCTCTATCGTCTTGGATGAACTTAGCGTTGGAATAAAACTCATATACCCATGGCAAGATAGCTTCCTTTCTTGGGTGACAGAAAGAGGTCCATCCCAGATGTTGTATTCTGTTCACATAATCCATACTCCACCCTCTTTGTTCCATTTCGAACCCACGCTCGTATATATCAGTTTGGTCTTGAGCGTATTGAACCGAATCTTTGCTTCCTCATTCACAAATCGCAAATTTTTTTTGGGCAATCTCTTTGTGTTTGCGATTGGCAGACATTCCAGAAGTCGGGAAATGTATTCAGCAAACGACGAAGAATGAGGATCTGGAGGAAAGCCGCCGCCTGCGTATTGCTTTGATCCGCCGTTGTTCCTCGTGGTTCTGGCGAAATCGCCGTCGTTGAGTTGCGGCGAAAGAACAGGACGATGGGGAGGAAAGAAATGGGAATTTATTTGTTAGGGTTACGAACGGGGAAATAAACCGGTTTGGTTTTAGAGGTCGAAATGAACCGGTTCAATCGCAGACTTGAACTTGATACGCGAAACCGAGAGGTCGTGGGTTCGTCGATCGCAGAGGGTTCGTCGATCGGAGAGTGAAGCGGGTTCGTCAAATGGAAGATTCGTCGATCGGAGAGTGAAGCGGGTTCGTCGAACGGAAGATTCGTCGATCGGAGAGGATTCGACGAACCGTGGGCAGGTTAAAATAGGCGGAAAAAAGGGCAGAGCAAATAAAGTCATGACTTCGTTGTTTTATGATGTTGTAACATATCCCGAATTCATGTGTTAGTCTTACATTAATCTTAAAATGAACGACCCACAAAGATAATATTGAATATTATAGAAATAAAGAAAATGCAAAGTTCACCTGAATAGAATTTGATAGAAAAAAGTGATAAATTGAAACATAGGAGTTGGGTTGCCTCCCAATAAGCGCCTAATTTCGTGTCCCGACAGGACAGTCATAATTTGCGTGTTAATAAAGAGTAATGGAAGATACCACTTGATCAATTTCATCCTCTCGATACAACTTGACTCGTTGCCCATTTACTTTGAATGTTGTACCATCTTTTTCATTTAAAATAGTTAAAGCCCATATGGATGAACTTCTTTGACTCTGAATGGACCCGACCAACGAGATTTTAATTTGCCCGGGAAAATTTTTAAGCGAGAATTAAAAAGTAAGACCAATTGTCCAGGTTCGATATTTTTTTCCACTAGGCGTTGATCGTGCCATTTTTTTGTTCGTTCTTTATAGATTCGAGAGTTTTCATATGCATTCATCCTCATTTCTTCAATTTCATTAAGTTGCAGGAGACGATTTTTACTTGCAGTTTGAAAGTCAAAATTAATTTTCTTGATTGCCCAATACGCACTGTGCTCTAATTCTTAAGGTAGATGACATGACTTTCCATAAACTAGACGATATGGGGTTAGACCTATTGGTGTTTTGTAAGCGGTTCGATATGCCCACAATGCATCGTTAAGTTTCTGAGACCAATCTTTGCAGTTTGTGCTAACAGTTCGTGCGAGGATTTTCTTAATCTCTCGATTGGAGACTTCAGCTAACCCATTTGTTTGAGGGTGGTAAGCTAATGCAACATTATGGGTCACCCATATTTTCTTAAAAGAGAAGCAAATTGCGTATTGCAAAAGTGACTACCCTCATCACTAATAATGGCTCTCGGAGTCCCAAATCGATTAAAAATATAATTTTTTAGGAAATGCAAGACTACCTTAGCATCATTTTTGGTCGTAGTTATTGCTTCGACCCACTTAGAAACGTAATCCACTGCTAGAAGAATATATAAAATGCCGTTAGAATTCACGAATGGCCCCATAAAATCAAGACCCCAAACATCCAATAGTTCAACTTCCAATATTACATTCAATGGCATCACATCCGTTTTTCTAAGATTTTCACTTCGTTGACAACGATCACACCATTTCACAAACTCGTTTGCATCCCGGAATAGGTTCGGCCAAAAGAAACCCGTCTCTAAAACTTTCATGGTCGTTTTATTTCCCATGAAGTGCCCTCCATAAGGGGAGTTGTGACATTTTTCCAAGATAAGCTTCATTTCTTCTTCCGGTATACATCTTCGCACAACTCCGTCCGCTCCAAGTTTAAATAAGTAAGGCTCATCCCAAAAATAAGAACGGATTTGATGTAAAAATCTTTTCTTTTGTTGATAATGCATGTCTGGTGGGAAAACCTTACTTACTAAATAATTTACATAATTCGCATACCTGGGTGCAGAAAATTCAGAAATAGATAATAGATACTCATCCGGAAATCTCTCATCAATTTCAGCACGAACGGATGATTTAGGACATTCAACTCTAGAAAGGTGATCTGCTACCGGATTATCTACACCCTTTCTATCTTTAATCTCTAGATCGAATTCTTGTAATAGAAGTACCCAACGGATCAAGCGTGGTTTCACGTCTTTCTTTTCCATAAGAAATTGGATAGTTGCGTGATTCGTGAATACTATAATCTTAGTGCATAACAGATAGATCTAAATTTTTCAAAAGCGAATACAATTGCTAGTAGTTCTTTTTCCGTGGTGGTGCAATTGATTTGTGATTCAATCAAAGTCTTGCTAGCGTAAGCAATTGTGTGAAAGATTTTCTCCCGCACTTGCCCTAATACAACTCCCACCGCATAATCACTAGCGTCGCACATCAATATAAATGGTTCTTCCCAATCTGGTGCCACCACAATGGGCGCAGTGATTAATCGTTGTTTTAGATCATCGAAAGCGTACAAACATGCATCGTCAAAATGGAATTTTACATCTTTTTCTAATAAGCCACTCAACGGTTTAGCTATTTTTGGAAAGTCCTTAATGAATCTTCTATAGAACCCGGCATGTCCTAAAAAACTTCGCAACATTTTCACGTTCTTAGGTGGAGGCAATTTTTCAATTACTTCAACCTTAGCCTTATCAACTTCTAGTCCCCTTTTAGAGATATGATGTCCTAGAATCACGTACCATAAAGTGACACTTCTCCCAATTCAATACTAGATTGGTTTCAACACAACGTGTAAGAACCTTTTCTAAACATACTAAACAACCATCAAATGATTTTCCAAAAATTGAAAAATCATCCATGAAAATCTCGATGCCATGATCCATGATATCTGAAAATATGGCTATCATGCATCACTGAAAAATAGTCGGTGCATTACACAAACCAAAGGGCATTCTTCTAAATGCAAAGGTACCATATGGGCACGTGAATGTGGTCTTTTCCTGATCTTCCGGATCGACCGTGATCTGGTTATAACCTGAGTTCCCATCTAAAAAACAGAAAAAATCATTTCCCGCTAGCTTGTCTAGAACTTGATCAATGAAAGGTAAAGGGAAATGGTCTTTCCTAGTAGCTTTATTCAACTTCCTATAGTCCATACAAATTCTCTAACCCGTGACTGTTCTTGTTGAAATTAATTCATTCTTGTCATTTTAATTACCGTCATCCCTCCTTTCTTGGGGACACATTGTACTGGGAAACCCAAGAACTATCCGAGATAGGATAAATGATTCCCGCATCCAACCATTTAATAATTTTCTTTTTCACAACTTCCTTCATAGGCGGACTCAAACGACGTTGATGTTCTATCGATCCCTTAAAAGATTCCTCCAAAAGTATTTTATGCATACACAAGGAAGGGCTATTTCCCCTAATGTACGCTATTGTCTAACATATGGCTAGTTTAAATTGTTTTAATAAACTTATTAATTTATGTTGTTGTTCAGGAAGCAATTTGAAGTTCACTATGATTGGTAATGTGTTATTTTCCCCTAAATATGCGTAGGTGAGATGATCAGGAAGAGGTTTCAATTCTAAGGTTGGAGGATTGATGATAGAAGGTTTATCCATCAATGACTTCTCCGACATCTCAAGAGATTCCGGCTTACAAAAAAATACAGGTTGATTGTTGACGCCAGGAAAATCCTGACCTCAAAATTCGGATCAATGCAGCCGGAGGCTACTTGCCCAGCGGTTCAGCGAGAAGGTTTGGTAAGCCACGACGAGCGAGATGGAGAGATAAAGGACACAACCCCAGGTGCTGCGACAGGGAGGTCCCACCACGTACCCAGAAGCTCAGAAGAGTCTTCTCCTCCAAAACCACGAATGACCGAGCTCGATACTAGGTAGGCACTTGTTAGGGAGGATTCTCCTTTGTAAGGGGGGGGGGGGGGGGGTGCAACTCTGATTTTTACAAGTGTCATTCCTGGTACCCCTGGGGGTCTATTTATAGACAAATCCTAGGGGGGAAGCAGATGACTATCCCTGACCCCCTAGAATTGGTTTTTTAGACAAGGTAATAGGTTGGCGAGTAGGTGAGGGACTCAGACCTAACTGGCGAGTTGGTTGGCTAAGTCGCCCATAGGCGAGTAGGGCCGAACTCACGACCTCCTCGCCTGGCCGGGTACGTGAACGCCGGGCAGGTCTTTCCTCCTCGTCTTGTGCGAGTAAGTACCTTCTCGCACAACCGAAACTCTTGACCTTCCTTCGTTCGACGAACTCCGAGAGCCTGCGTTCGACGAACCCCAAGGGACTTCTGTGTTGACTTTGACTCCTGCCTTCGTGGCCTTGAGATGGGCCCACCCTCGGAGAATGAGGGTTGTACACAATCTCCGCTCTTTGAGAGCAACATAGTTGGTTGGAAAGAATCATCCAATCCTTATTCGACGAGCTTCTTCTGGCGGGAAACTTACCTACTCGTCAGGCCTGAGACCCCCGAAATTCTATAAATAGAGGGGGGTGGTCCTTCCTTGGCACGCCACCTTTTTAGAATCGACGAGATGTTGTCTACCGAGCAGGTGATCGCGAAAGCCGAGCTGCTGATGAAGTTGATGAAGAAGACGAAAAGCTCCGATACCCGTAAGAGAAAAAGGGGATCCTCCGATCGTCGCCTTAGCCCCTTGGGCGAGGAAGGTCCTCAGGCGACTCCGGCGACCTCCGCGCCCAAGCCTTTCCTTGCGCCATCAATAGGTGAGAGGTTGGGGGACGAAGTTCCTCGATCTACTGCCGAGGAGGAACCCCTAAACGTTAACCCAGACCCTCTCCGAGAAGGTAAGCGCCTTGTCGAGATACCGTGATTCTTGTGCGAACTCTTTATTGATGTCGACGCTCCTTTGCAGGTGGGCCCTCATCGGAGGTGAACATACAGACATCCCCGCTTGAAGGGCGAGCAGGTGCCGAGCATCTACCGCCTCCACCGGTCCTTCCCGCAGGGATCGTCCCCGAGCGGGAACCTCTTTGCCCGTCGTCCCCCATTCCTGAGCGCGCGGCGGGCGGAAACCGGATACTGCTAAGGAATTCCAGGGTCACTATTGCTGGAGGAAGGGGAGAGGGAGGGTCTTCCTCGGTGGTGCCTACGGCTCAGCTTCCTCGGCGCCCTGATGCTGTGCCGTCGTCTCGTAATGGTCGGGGTGGTCGCTCTGGGGGCCGACACACTCCTAGGCGCTCACCTTCCCCTCGCAGATCTCCTCGGCGGAGGCTCAGTCCTCGCCGAACACCGTCTCCTCGCCGGGTTGTGTCTCCTCCTCGCCGGGACGCTCCTCGGCGGTCACCCTCTCCTCCTCGTCATCAACCGAGGGCAGCACCTGTGCGGGCATGTATGATCATCGCATCGCTCTGTCTTTTCGGGGTTCTTTTTACTAACTCGCTATTTTCCAGCCCGTGCCACGTCTCCGGGGTCAGCCTTTATTTAGGCGCTTGGGCTTCCTACTCGCGAGTACAGGACGAAGATGACGTCCTCCTATCTTGACTTGGAGGTGAAGGTAGAAAGGTTGCTGGCCTACGAGGTTCATCGACGAGTAACCTCGCTTGAAGGACGGGTCTCGAATATTGAAGGATTCGAGCATCGGCTTGAGGCGGCAGAAGGAAAGCACTATCTCGTCACCGAGCTAGAGTGGCGGATGTTGAGCCTGGAACAACGCTACGACGCGTTGAAGATGGACGTGCGCGGCCTGCGGGCGAGTATCGGGTCCCTTGGGACACTAAATCGCATGGAAGAGCACATTCGGCTTGGCGAGGAACATCTGGCGAGAGCGAACGAGCAGATGGCTTTCGCGCGTCAATTGGGTGCCATCGGGCGGCAAGGTGCCACCTCGGACAGACGCGGCGACCCTCTCGTTAATTAGCTTCGTTTGCTAATTTGTATTTGAAGAACATTATTCTGCGAGTATTGTAATAATCTCGAACTGCCTATGTGCTGTGACTTTGAACCGTATTGCTTGATCACATTTGTGCTGACTTCGTCTTCTGCAGGGTTTTCTTGCGTTTTTGTAGATCGTCGCCTAGACACGAGAAGGGTGGTCAACACCCCGCGCATATAGTAGTTTGTGCGACTTTGATGTAGGCGAGTAGGTAGAAATCTCGCGCCTACTCACGTAGCGATCCCCCCTTCCCCTTTTGCCGATTTCTATAAATAGGGGGTAGGGGTCCGAAATCGGCGCGCTTTCTCGAACTTCTTCAATTGCCTTACCTTGTCGCTTCCTTCTTCCTACTCGCTGCGATGACGCCTTCTTTGGAAGCTGAGACTCGCCGCTTGACTTATGCCGAGAATTTTATTGCGCATAAGTTCAAGAAACCCGTTACTCGCGCGGACGATCTGGAGAGATTCGTCCATCAACATCTCGCGCCTGGCTTCCGGGTTGGCCTTCCCGCTCCCCACGAGCGGATTAACACCTTCTCGGAGGGGAAACTCGCTTTCTCCCTCTCGCATTTCGAGGTCGGCCTGCGCCTTCCTCTCTGGCCCGAGTTCTGCCAGATCCTCCGGTACTACGGCTGGGTCTCCGCCCAGATCAATACGAATGGGGTAGCGATGATCATCGGCTACCTCTGCTTCCTTCGCAGCGAGAAGATCGCTTTCGACTTGGACGTCTTCCAAAAGATCTTCTACATGGGAGCGACCAAGGATGGGGTGATTTACTTCAGCAGCCATCACTGCAAGGTGGTTGGGACTTCGAACAAGGTCCACCGGTGGAGCGAGAAGTTCATCTTCGTCACCGGGGATTTCTCGCACATACCAAATCGCCCTCAGCAAAGACCGGCCACGGCGCTCTCCACTCCAGCGCTCAAAGGTCAGCGCGAGGAACTCTTTCGTACCCTGAAGAACAAAAAACTCGACATCGAGTTCTGGCGTCGGAACGTGGACCATCTCGCCTTCGTGCATCCTGGCGAGGGTAACATTCTTTAATCGCCGCTAAAAAGTGTGTTCACCTTGTCTAACGTCTGCCTTCAGGTTGCCGGCATCTTCCATCCACGGCTCTTCCTGTGGGGGGTCAGACCCCACCTCCTCTATCTCCCACGGTCGATCCAACGACAATGCATCATAGCGAGGAGGAGGAAGGCGAGCAGGGATCTCCTTTCTCGGAGATTCCTCCTGGGGTCGGCGATGCGACCGAAATCCTTCGCGCGGCGGGATGGCCGGCCGAAGGCGATCCACCGGCGATCAAGAAAAGGAAGAGGAAGGAGGTTGCCCGGCGCGTGGCGGAGGAGCGGGCTCGCGAGGAGGAAGAAAGCATCCCTGAGAACCATCCCAACTTTGGGCAGGGTTCGCTGAATAGGGGTTTGGATGGCGAGCCGCTGATCACCTGGAGCAGGGAGCGCAGCGAGGTGTCCTTGAGCACTCGACTGCCTTCGTGGAGCGAGGATGAGGTGCCGAACGACGATGCCTTCAGCGTCTTGTTCGGCATTTATGGTCGCGATGATGCTAAGGTTCTGCAGGAGGCTTCTCCTCGCTTTCTTGCCGACCAGGGATCGCGGGCAATGTTGCGTGCTTCAGAGTTATTTCATCAGACCGCGCGGAACCTTCTCGGCTCCGAAGTGGAGCTCGCACTTCATCGGAAGCTCACGATGGAGGCCGAGAAGCGTGAGGACGAGGCTTTAAGGCGCGCCAAGGCGGCCGAGGATAAAGCCGAATCCAGCCGGAGCTTCGAGGTGGTCTTGGTACTTTACGCGAGCTAAGATCGAAACCCACTCTCGTTTTCTACACATCTTCTAACCTGTCCTTCTCGCATCTGCAGGAAAAGCAGTTGGTGGCAGCGGAGACGATCTCTAGGCTCGAGTGCGAACTGCGGGCGAGCCAGGTCTTGCTGGAGGCAATGCAGGTTCGTAACGCCGAGTTGGAATCGAGGATGGCCGCACTTTCCTTCTCGAAAGCAGGACCTTCCCGCCGACCTTCTGGATCGTTCATGACGTCGCAGGATCTTTCGTCTCTTCGGCGGGAGATCGCCTTGGCCGCCGGGGACCTGGTCTTCGCGAAACTTTTAGTGGCCGGCTTGCTGGTCCCTGGGGCGGAGAGCTTGACAACGGAGGGGCTTTTGTCGGATATCCTGAATGCGAGCGAGGAGGAGGACGACGAGGAAGGGAATGAGTCGGATTCAGCCGACTATGCTCCCTCGTCTAAGTAAACCTTTGTATTTAACAATTTTGATGCTTCTCGCGGCTCTGCGAGAATATTTTTGGGGTAGATAACATTTCTGTTGATAGTAATATTTACTTCTTTCGTGAATCTTTTTTGTGCTGTTGAGATGTCGCTAGGCTCATAGGCTCACTTGCGCATGTTTACTTGTCTTTCTCGTCAGGGCGACTTAGGATGAGATCGGGTTTGCCGACTATCTACCTTGCTTGCTTCTTCGCCCCGCTCATCCATCTCTTGGATACTCGCCCATAGGACTTACTCGCACTCGATCTTGCGAGTTGGTTTCCTACTCGCGCCCTGACTGCTGAGAAGAGGTCGTTAGACGGTCGGGGCTTCTAAGGGTATTCATATTCCCAATAGCCTCCCTCTTAGTGCGATGCTGGTGCTACTTGAAGAGAATGACTTAGTAGGGAATGACTGTCGGGGAGGTTCCAAAGGAATGCCTTCCCAGGGAACACAACATCCCAAGGTCTCCGTCCTGCTGTCGAAGGGGTCGACACAGTAGGGAATGACTATCGGGGAGGTTCCCGAGGAGCACCTTCCAATGGAACTCAACATCCCAAGGTCTCCGTCCTGCTGCTGAAGGGGTCGACACAGTGGGGAATGACCGTTGGGGAGGTTCCAAAGGAGCACCTTCCAAAGGAACACAACTTCCCAATGTCTCCATCCCACTGCTCTGGTTGATGCTGCTGAAGAGGTCGGTACAGTGGGGAATGACTGTTGGGGAGGTTCCAAAGGAGCACCTTCCAAAGGAACACAACCTCCCAAGGTCTCCATCCCGCTCGGGTGCTGAATGTCGACCCAACCTGTTTCCTGCTGCTCAACCGTTTAACGGGGAGTTAAGCACACTTAAGCACATTAACTTACACGATCGGAGGAAAATAATCAGAAACGAATCACTTTGTTACGAGCTCTTAGCCCTCGAGGATACACAACACCTTTATTGAAGGGTCCCCTGATCGGCTTAAGTCGATCATCTCTTCGTGGGATTGGGAGGTCGGCGTCCAGACTTTTCCTGATAATCTCTCCAGTCGGATGAGAAATGCAGTCGGTGGGAACCGCGACCAACGTGCAAGGGGGGAGCTGATCTCAGCCGTCATTGCAGAGGCTTGGACTTAAGGGAACGCACAACCAAGGCACTGTCCCATCACCCGTTCTGGGTTTTACGAGAATCAAGTCGGAGGCCCGTTTCCCAGCCTGACGAGGAGATCGACTTCACCTGCTTTCTTCTTTTAAGACTTGCTTATTATGAAAAATTTCCCTCATCCCATGTTTCAGGGGGTTTTATTTTTAAGCAATCAATTTACAGGAGAGAAGGGTATACGTCCATGCTTAGGGATAAAACCTCTTTAGATCATCGCCGCTCCATGTATTCACCAAGAGCTCCCCTTCCTGATTCTGTAGACGATACCCTCCTGTTGCAAGTGCTCCGTGGACGATGAAAGGTCCCTCCCAATTAGGGTTGAGCTTCCTCACGGTTACCGATCTCCCAGTTGCGTCCACTTTCTTCAGGACTAGATCACCTGCTTGGAAGTGTTTGAGACAAACGTGCTTGTCGAAGTGCCTCGCCATGCGACGCTTGATCTCCTCCTGCCTTGCCGAGGCTAGATCTTGGAGCTCTTCGATGTAGTCGAGGGACAGCTTCTGGGCTTCCTCGTTCTCTAGTCGCCATTCCTCATCTCCGTCTTCTGCCACAATCACCCTAGGACTTCTGACCTCGAACTCTACTGGGATGAGAGCTTCAGACCCGTGAGAGAGTTTGAACGGGGTTTCCCCTGTGGCTGAGCTAGGAGTGGTTCTCAAAGCCCACAACACCGAGGGGAGCTGCTCCGCCCAATTACGTCTTAGGTTTTCGACTTTCTTCTTCAGTAGGTTGATGATTAACTTGTTGGCGGCCTCCACTTGTCCATTGCTGCTGGGATGATGTACTGACGCGCACCGGAGATCAGTTCCGAGCTGTCTGCAAAAATCCTCCAGCTCCAAACTGGCGAACTGAGGACCGTTGCCGGTGACGATGGCGAGGGGGCTCCCGAACCTACAGACGATTTCTCCCCAGATGAAGTTCTTCACGACTTGGGAGGTGGTCTTGGCCAAAGCCTTGGCCTCGATCCACTTGGAGAAATAGTCGATCATGACGAGAACGAACTTCCTCTAGCCGCTAGCTGAAGGAAAGGGACCTATCAAATCCATTCCCCAGATAGCGAATGGCCACGGGGCGGTGATCGAACGAAGAAGCTGGGCCGGCTGCAGATGAAGGGGGGCGAACAGTTGGCACTTCAGGCACTTTTTCGAGAATGCTTCCGCATCCTTACGGATAGTGGGCCAAAAGTAGGCATGTCTCAGGATCCTTTGCTCCAAAGTGCGAGTCCCAGAATGGCTTTCGCACTCTCCCGAGTGGATTTCCTCCAGCACTCGAGGTACTTTTTCTTCAGAGACACATCTAGCCAGAGGGCCCGAGATGGTCTTGCGATATAACTCCCCCTCTTGCAATAAGTAGTACGCCGCCTTGTACCGAACCTTCTTTGATCCCCTTCTTCCGCAGGAAGTTGCCCAGAGCTTAGGAAGGAAATGAACGGATCCATCCATGAAGGACGATGATCGACCTCCATCATCTCTCCTTCCTCAATGGATGGTCGAAACAATTCCGTGATTGTCCCTCCTGTTCTTGGCCCGTACTTGGCCAGACGATCCGCTGCCGAGTTCTCCTCTCTCGGTATGTGCTCGACGAAGAAGGATTGAAAGCTTCCAATCAATCCTTTCACCTTTACGAGGTACTTTTGCAGAATGGTGTCGCGCACTTCGAACTCCCCCCGAAACTGAGACGCGACTACCATTGAATCGGTGGCATCCATGACGTCCTGGATGCCCAGCTCCTTTGCGAGGCGCAAGCCTGCTATGATGGCTTCGTATTCGTCTTGATTGTTCGTCACGGGGAAGAGGATCTCGACTGCTTGCTTGATCCTAGTTCCCTGTGGGCTGACAAGAACGATGCCCACCCCCACAGAGCTCTTGCCTGAGGCTCCGTCCACGAACATCTTCCAAGGGATGGGAGTAGAAGCCTCCTCTCCCGGTTCCGCTTCCACCGAGAAGCCGGCTAAGAAATCTGCTACCGTCTGTGCTTTGATCGCCACCCGGGGCGAGAAGGAAATGTCGAACTCACTGAGTTCTACCGACCATTTCGCCAGCCTCCCTGAATGCTCCACCCCTTCCAAGACATTTCAGAGAGGATGATCAGTCACGACCCGGATGGAGTGAGCTTGGAAATAAGGCCGAAGCTTTCGCGCCGACACCACCAAGGCGAAGGCGAGCTTCTCCAAGATTGCATATTTCAACTCTGTCTTCTTGAGCACCTGGCTAACATAGTAAATTAGGAGCTGCTTCTTTCCTTCTTCCCGGACCAGCACGGAACTTACCGCTTCCACCCCTACTCCCAAGTAAATGAGTAGGTCTTCACCTTCTTTCGGGCTCTGAAGGAGAGGTGTCTGAGTCAACTGCTCCTTCAGCCTACCGATCGCCTTTTCGCACTCGTCGGACCATGCGAAGTTCTCGCTCTTGCGGAGTGTTTTGAAAAAGGAAGAGCACTTCTCTCCTGCCTTGGACAGAAAGCGGCTGAGACCTTCCAACCTTCCTGTTAGCCTTTGAACTTCTTTCATGGTCTTCGGCGAGGCCATCTCTAGGATTGCCTTAACCTTGTCAGGGTTCGGCTCTACTCCACCCGGGGTGATGAGGTGCCCCAGAAACTTTCCCCTTCCAGCTCCGAACACGCACTTCGCCGGATTGAGCCTCATCTTGAACTTCCTTAGCGTCGTAAAGGTCTCCACCAGATCTACTATATGCTCTGGGACGCTCTTGCTCTTGATCAAGAGGTCATCCACATACACCTCCAGGTTCCTCCCCTTCTGCTCTTTGAAGACAAGGTCCATCATCCGCTGGTAGGTTGCTCCTGCATTTTTTAGCCCAAAGGGCATCATTTTATAGCTATAGCACCCATCCCCAGTGATGAAGGAAACATCGCGGCAATCGGGGGGATACATCCGGATCTGATGGTATCCTGAAAAAGCATCAAGAAAACTCATTACAGGGAAACCAACGGCTGAATCAACCAGCGCATCGATTCGAGGCAAGGGATAACAATCCTTGGGGAAGCTTTTATTTAGCAAAGAGAAGTCCACACACATCCTCCACCTGCCTACAACTTTCTTAACCATTACAATATTGGAGACCCAGCATGGGTACTGGATCTCCGACACAAAACCTGCGTCCAACAACTTCTTTACCTCTTCCCGGATAGGTCCGGCCAACACGGTGGCACTGGACCTCTTTTTCTGGCGGACGGGCTTCACCGCGGGGTCGAGGTTGAGGTGGTGGCAGGCAACCTCTGGGTCGATCTCGGGCATCTCAGCAGCACTCCCGACGAAGATGTCAACATTATCCTGTAGGCACGTTGCCATCTCCACCTTCTCGGTGACCTTCAGCGATCCACCGATCTTCAGCAGCCCAGATACTCCCGCTGCGGAGAGTACCTCGATTTCCTCCACCTCCTCGGATGCCTCCAGCCGGGCCGTACCTCCAATTACCCTTTCGAACTCCTCCGCGTCAGCCATCCAGCTGATGGTGCTAGCCGAGCCGAGGTAGCACTCGCGGGCGGCTCTTGGATCGCTCCTGATCCTCACCTGGACGTCCCATTGGCAATACTTGAGGCATTGATGGTAGGAGGACGGGACGGCCTTGAAGGTGTTGAGAAGTGGCCTCCCGAAGATGGCCTTGTAGCAGCTCGGGGCGTCCACGATGACAAAATGACACTGGAGAGGGGTGCCCCCCCGAGTGTTACAAGGAGATCTACTCCTCCTTCCACCTCCTGCTTCTCTCCGGAGAAGCCAAAAAGGGGACCATCCGGCGCCCGAACTCTTCCTGCGCTGACCCAACCCGTTAAACGTCTTCTTGAAGATGACGTTTACGGAACTACCGTTATCGATCAGGATTCGATCAACGGTAAAGTCTTCTACGACGGCTTGGATCACGAGAGCGTCATGAAAGGGGTTCTCATTCCCCAGCATGTCTTCTTCGGAGAAGGTGATCTCCTCCAATGGGGGCGGTGCCTGCGAAGTCGAAGCGACGCTCCTTCGATAGATTTGATGGAGACTTCCCTTGCGGGAAGCTCCTATCCCCGCACCCCCGTGGATCACCCCCACTCCTCTGCCTCCTTGAGCCACATCTCCTCGACCTCCTTGGTCGACTCGATCCTCGTTCCTCCGTCGACCGACTGCCTGAACTGCCGGTGGCTCGACTGGGGCTTCTATCCTCCGTTGCTCCCCTTCGAACTCTCCTGCTGCCAGCCTCCTCCTAGCTTCCCAAAAGTCCGGGCAGGCCATCGTGCCATGCCCTTCCACCTGGTGGAGGTCACAGTAGAGGGGAACCTCCTCTACCTGCGGCCTCCTCTGTTTCCTATTCTTCTGGCCCTGCCGATTGCCGCGCCTGGCAACCGCCATTGCTTCCTCCCTTCTCCGCTCCTGACGCCTTTCTGGCCTGTCGAAACGCCTTCTCTCCGGGGATCTCCTTCCTCGTTCTTGACGCTGAGGTCCCCTGGCCGGCTTTCACGGTGGCCGGTTAGCGTTGATTTGGTAGCGTCTTTCCTCTTCCCGATGCTCTGGAGCCACGATGAGCCTCCTCTCATCGTTCCTTCTTGGCTCCTCCCTCCTGGGTTCTCTTTCTCTTCTCTCCTCTCTGCCTCTTCCCTCGGGCTTCCGCTTCTCCGCCCTCTTGGGCTCTTCCTTCTTCCTCTTCTCGGGGGGACTTTCCTCTTCCTCCTCCTCATCTTCCTTGGTCACTCGGGTGAGCCTGGCTAGGAAGCCACGGTTGGAAGCCTCACCCTGGACGAATTGGTTGGCCCTTTCGATGAGATTAGCGTAGGAGTAGGGAGGATTCCTACCGATCTCCAACTTAAAGAGGCATTCACGAAGGCTGAAGGTTAGGGCCAACCGCAGGGTGCGACCATCCACCTCCTGGATGAGTAACACCTCTTCCTGAAAGCGGTCGATGTAGTCCCCTAATGTTTCTTTTGCTCCCTGGGTCAGATGGAAAAGGGTTGTAGCCTCCTTCTTCAACTTCTTTGTCGTGGCGAACCGCATATTCAGCCCCCGACAAAGGTCTTCAAAGCAGTAGATGGAGCCTTTCGGCAACTGGTGGAACCAGTCCCTTGCCTTCCCTCGGAGGGAAATCGCGAACAGCCTACATTTGAAGGTGTCCGACATGGTCCGAAGGGAGGCGACATCCTCAAACCATTGGATGTGACGGATAGGGTCCTCTCTCCCCGAGTAGTAATTCATCGAGGGATCCCTGAACCCCTCTGGCACTGGCGCGACGAGTATCTCCTCGCAGAACGGGCTCCTCCCCCCAATTTAACGACGATCATCATCTGGCCGAGTATCTCCCCCATACTCGCTAGCCTGGCGAGTATTGTAGTATCTCGCCTTCTCCTCCTCCGCGCAGAACCGAGTTCCGCCAGCTCCTTGCGACGCCTGCAGACCAAACTGCGACCTCCTTGGTCGCTCGAACTCCTCGACGTGCTCCTTCCCTGCTCGCTGAGGGCGAGCACCTTCCTCGGATGGACCCGGGCGATGAGGCGAGGTCGTCGTTCCTTCCATGCGAGGTAGAAGAGCTGCTCGCATGGAGCCTTCTACCCTTCGCGCAAATTCCTCGAAGACAGCCAACGATACGAACTCGCCGCCTCGGGCCGAGTTTCCCGCCACATCCTCGTGGCCGCGATCCACGCTCACCGCACCAAAGTGTTGACGCCAGGAAACTCCTGACCTCAAAATTCAGATCAATGCAGCCGGAGGCTACTTGCCCAGCGGTTCAGCGAGAAGGTTTGGTAAGCCACGACGAGCGAGATGGAGAGATAAAGGACACAACCCCAGGTGCTGCGGCAGGGAGGTCCCACCACGTATCCAGAAGCTCAGAAGAGTCTTCTCCTCCAAAACCACGAATGACCGAGCTCGGTACTAGGTAGGTACTTGTTAGGGAGGATTCTCCTTTGTAAAGGGGCGGGGGGGGGGGGGGGGTGCAACTCTGATTTTTACAAGTGCCATTCCTGGTACCCCTTGGGGTCTATTTATAGACAAATCCTAGGGGGGGAATCAGATGACTATCCCTGACCCCCTAGAGTTGGTTTTTTAGACAAGGTAATAGGTTGGCGAGTAGGTGAGGGACTCAGACCTAACTGGCGAGTTGGTTGGCTAAGTCGCCCATAGGCGAGTAGGGCCGAACTCACGACCTCCTCGCCTGGCCGGGTAGGTGAACGCCGGGCAGGTCTTTCCTCCTCGTCTTGTGCGAGTAAGTACCTTCTCGCACAACCGAAACTCTTGACCTTCCTTCGTTCGACGAACTCCGAGAGCCTGCGTTCGACGAACCCCAAGGGACTTCTGTGTTGACTTTGACTCCTGCCTTCGTGGCCTTGAGATGGGCCCACCCTCGGAGAATGAGGGTTGTACATTGATGCTCAAAGATTTGTAAACATTCATGAATTTCTTCGTCGTCGTCGGAAATCTCATCTTGAGTTAATAGTCGTGTCAACATATCATCTTGATCACCTAATTTAAATTTTAAGTTATAATCATAAAGTGATATGTTATTTACTTCTTCCATATCATCTTCTTTTCTGTGTGGAAACTTCATCGCTTTGAGCACGTTGAAGGTGACATGCTCATCATTGACTCTCATAGTCAATTCACCTTTATGAACATCAATCAATGTTCTACCTGTGGCTAGGAAGGGTCTTCCCACAATGATAGGTACTTCTTTATCTTCCTCCATATCTAAAACCACAAAATTCGCCGGAAAAATAAAATTTTCCACCTTTACTAGCATATCTTCTACAATCCCCTTTGAAAAGCAAGTGTTTTATCCGCCAATTGCAAAGCAAC
Organism: Dactylorhiza incarnata; assembly: GCA_033032865.1. Taxonomy (NCBI): domain Eukaryota; kingdom Viridiplantae; phylum Streptophyta; class Magnoliopsida; order Asparagales; family Orchidaceae; genus Dactylorhiza; species Dactylorhiza incarnata. The sequence continues at coordinate 6,424,038 of JAWHQI010000053.1, forward strand.
TGACGTTTTTGAAATTTCTCCCAATCCCAATTTCTTATATATTGAGAGGGGCATTAAGTTTATACTTGCTCATAAATCGCATAATGTCTTACCTTCAAATTGATATCGTATGGAACACAGAATGGTAAAGCTTCCCGGATCTTTCAATTTAGGGGGAAGCCTCTTTTGAAGAATTGCACTACACTCATGAGTGAGTGCCACCGTTTCATTTATTCCAAATTCTCTCTTTTTTTGTGAGGATATCTTTCATGAATTTAACGTAGCTAGGCACTTGCTCTAAAGCTTCGGCAAATGGGATGTTGATTTGCAGTTTTTTAAAGATTTCTAAATTTTTTTGGAATTGATTATCCAACTTACTTTTTCTTAATCTTTGCGGGAAGGATGGAGGTGGATAGACTATAACATTGTCTTTCTTCTTCGTTACTACGATGTCGGGTTCTGTCTTGTTCTCTCCTAATACTTCTACTTCTTCTTCATTATTGTTATTATTTTGTTCTTTCACTTCTTTAGGAACACTAGAATTAGAACCTTTCAACTTCTTCTATTCGTTGTTCCCCCTATCCTGCTCATTTGAAGGTCCTCTCACTAACTCTTTACCACTCCGTAAAGTGACTGCTTTGCACTGTTGATTATCTCCCTTCGGTTTTGGTGTAGTGTCAGTTGGGAGTGACCCTTGTGGTCTAATGTTCAAGGCATTAGCAATTTGTCCCAATTGAGACTCAATTACACGTAATGAACCCTCTAGACTTGTAATGCGAGCGTCACGCTTTTGCATGGATTCAATGAGCATCTCATCAGATAATTTTCTAGAAGAAACTTGTTGATTGTAGTTATTATTTTGGGACAGATGAGGATTTGAATTGAATCCGGGTGGGTGTGCAATTCCGACATTATTCTTCCATGAGAAGTTAGGGTGATTACGTACTTCAGGATTGTAATAGTTTGAGAAAGCATTGCTGTTTTGCCTTTGTTGACAGCTAATATAGTTGGCTTCCTCGTTATGTCCAATGAGTTGTTCTACCGTGAGTGATGGGTATGAGGGTGTGATGGGCAAAGGATTGGATATACTATTGGCTTGAGGGATTGATTGACTTTGATGTAATGTTAACACATCTAACCTCTTATTCATTGAGTTGAATTGGGCGGTCATTTGAGCCGCAAACAAAGTTAGTTGGTCAACATGATATAAGCCGGCCGAAGAAGACGTTCCTTGTCGCTCAATTGAGTGATAATTATTGGAAGACAAATCTTCTAAAATTGAATATGCATCTTCGGGATACTTATTCATCAAAGATCCTCCTGCAACTCCATCCACTTGAATCATAGTGGATGTCTGGAGGCCATTATAAAAAGTCCACACTTGTTGGTGAATGGCTAGGCCATGGTGTGGGCACCTCCGCAATAGTTCTTTGAAACGCTCTCACGCATCATAACGTGTTTCCCCATTCCCTTGAATAAATGTATAGTAGATATGTCGCGCATTAGTTTGGCCGTTTTAGATGAGGGAAAATACTTAGCTAAGAATTTTTCTATTAACAATGCCCAAGTAGTTATAAAGGCATTGGACATAGAATTTAACCAGTCTTTAGCTTTTCCCTCCAACGAGAATGGGAACAAACGAAGTCTAATGGCTTCATCAGAAGCACCATTGATTTTGAATGTATCGCAGAATTCTATAAAAGTCCTTAAGTGAGAATTGGGGTCTTCATGATTTAATCCGCCAAATTTATTATTTTGAACTAATTGCATTGCAGTAGAATTAATTTTAAAATTGTTGGCTTCAATCGCGGGTCTAACAATACTAAATTGTACCCCTCCCCTTAAAGGCATGTTATAGTCACGGTAGGTTCTTCTAATTTCAGCGGGATGACCATTATGCTCTACCTGTAACACCCTACCAGTACAAAAAGTATAACAGCAGGTCCGGCCGGGACCCCACGCCATACAAACCACACTAGCTAGGAGTTAAAAGGTGATAACCAGAAAAGTAACAACTAACGAGAGTACAAAACGTAAGCGGAAGCATTAATTAAACCATTCAAATAGACATGTCCACTATCATAGGAATGAATCCAGAAATAAGAGTTACGGCCTTAGGGCCTTACATCAAATCAATGTACAAAACTCCAAAAAGCATACATCGGCACGCAGGCCGGCAATACATGAGAAAACAGGAAAAAGGCTGGCCTTCGAGGGCCAACTCAGCAAAAGGACAGCAAAAGGACCAACGCCCGCTATTTCCCGCTAGGCTCACATGCACCTGCATAAGAACATTCCACCAAGCGGTGGTAAACAAAGCAACGGTCAGCACAGCTGACCAAATTATAACGACCCCACCCCTTTCCCGGGGTGGCGGAGATTCTACCCTGCAAGTAAGCCATACTAGCACAAGTACTAATCTAAAGAGAGTGCAACTACACAAGGTGAGGTTTCAAGCACAATCAATCTTCTAGGTTGAGCATCAAAAAGAAGGGAACCTAGGTATGCACATGATGTTGGTTGGGTTCACCCGAAGGTTTCCCACAACCGCCTAAGCAAATCGCATGAGGCTAAACATAACATCAAATTCACAACACTCCACCCTAAGGGTCACCACCTTAGGTGGGAAACAAGAGCTTTTGGTCGGTCTAGGTATGACACCTTCCACGACCTCTCCCATGATCACACGGCCTTCATGAGGAAGGGACCTCTCGCCGATCTGCATGGAAACGGGTTCGGTTCAGCTTTGCCCGTGCTCTAATCGTCGCGATCTATCGCACGACGCGGGTACGGCTTCACCTCGGCCCGTAAGGGTTTAGCACTTTCAAGTGCTACACAAAAATATACGCTACGCACCTAACCCCTTCACAAGGATCTAGGCTTCGCGAATTCTCAACAAGGGAGGTACATACGCTCCGCATCAATAACGTGGTGAAGGTTTGCCTTCATCCAAAACTCAAAGCATGGGGCTTTCGTAGGGATCTTCACAAGACGCCTACACTTAACTCCCGCAATACTATAGGTGAGTTCACGGAGTCATTCTCCGGCACGCATTCTAGGTCTAACCTAAATGCAACGTCGCAAATCAAGCATCACCGATTCGGGCTCACGGCCACGAATAGGCTTCACACAAAATGCCTAAATCCGCACGACTACCGGATTTTCTACATGCAATATGCCGGGGACGGACACAATCTACCCGGAGTCCCGAAGGACTTGAGGAAATCCTACACTTCACCCATTTGGTGAAAGAGATACCTCATGCAAGCAAAGAAAGAGGAATAAATGGACAAATACAAGTCCAAAGTTCGGGAGGAAGAATTGTTACCCTAGACGTGTTCCTCTTCGCCATGGATCCGAGATTCTACGCGGAGGGAAAGAACCGCACCGGGCTGCACTCTCCGGATCTGGAAACGGCTCGCGAAACGGAGCTCCGTCAATGGCGAAATCTCCTCTTCTTCTTCCTTGCCCCCTTCTTCTTCCTCTAGCCTAGGAGAGAGAAACACTATGAAATAATGAGGGTTTAATCCCTCTCCAAAGCCCTAAGACCCCCCAGCATCAAATCCCAGCCGTTGGATCGAATTCCAAGAAATTTGATCGGTCGGATCCTCTTCTCCGCTCAAAATCGCGGAACAGAATAAACAGGGCGCACGATCACAGGCGCACGGTCAGTGGTCGTGCGCGACGAGGGCAATGGTCGTGCGCACTATCCGGGACAGAACTCTGAATTCTTGCGAATAAGCGCACGATCGCTGGCGCACGATCACTGGTCGTGCGCGAAGAGGGAAATGGTCGTGCGCACTGTCCGAGACAGAACTCGATTCTCTTCTGAATTAACGCACGATCGCTGGCACACGATCACTGGTCGTGCGCGAAGAGGGAAATGGTCGTGCGCACTGTCCGAGACAGAACTCGATTCTCTTCTGAATTAACGCACGATCGCTGGCACACGATCACTGGTCGTGCGCGATGAGGCCACTGATCGTGCGCTAAGAGCAGACAGGGAAAATTCTAGCCTGCTTCACGTGCCGCACTACCACTCCGCCTACTTCGCGGAACTACCAGACTTGGGGTGTTACACTACCTGACCCTCTAGGTCTTGCCCTTCCTGATGAACTTCATCATCTCCGTTTTGACCGTTTGGATCCATTATAAGTTGATTAGGGTGTTCCAACCTAAGCGACTTTCGATTTTATCTACAAGTACGTTCTATTTCAGAGTTTAGTGGAATTAGTTCTACGGAACGATACCTGGACATGCACCACAAAATAACAAATAATAATAATAACAAACTAACTAAAATTAAAACTTGGGCTCCAAATACTAAGATTCACTAATATTGTAAGACAACACTAAAATAGTTGCACCTCCCCGGCAACGGCGCCAAAAACTTGATACGCGGGAAATAGTATTACGCAAGTGCACGTGCCGATTCAAGTAATAAAATGAGAGTAAAGATCGTTCCCTCGGAGAAGTGTCTAATTCAGTGCTTACAAATACCAGATATATCATTTCTTCAAATCCAAGTCATTCAAATGAGGTGATTTAGAAATGGTTAAGGAAAATCTAGTTCTTAAAATACTAATGAGAAAATTAAATCTAATTATTGGATGTACTTTTTATCAAATGAGGAGAATAAGGCTCCGTTTGGGGGGACTTATTTTCACCGGTCAAGCGGTTACGACCGCATGAACCGGACCTTAATTTGGTTCATGCGGTCGTAACCGCTTGACCGGTGAAAATAAGTCCCCCCAAACGAAGCCTAAGTCTTGTAATATGCTTTACTATGATTGCTATGACGGAAGATATAAGAAAAATTATGAGAAATCTTGATTCATCATCTTGCAACGATTTTAAGGCAGAGATCCGTATCTCTCGATATCGGAAATCACTAGATCCTTAACTACCCTTGTCATCTCTAACTAAGGTGAAGTGAAGAACTTTGATGAAAATAAAAATCGAAGTTGCTAACATAAATTATTCGAAGTCTCTTTCTCATTTATATGCTATATGGAATTATAGATACCTGTACGCAACTCATCTCTCGAATTATGGAGCGCCGTAGAAGAATAAGAACTTTGGCCAAAAGTTTTAACATAAAGATCTAACATTTCATAAAGACAATTCTTCAAGATTTGATCATAAGCAAAGAAGGTTTCATCACACCATAACAAATCAAAGTACTCACATTTTACAAGACTCTAGAGATTTAGTTCATGAATACGGGAGTACAACACAAAACTAGAATGATCTTACAAGACATGCTGCAAGAAATTCGGATCCTTCTTCTTCAATGGAGTCTTCTTCCTCCAAAAGACGCCCAAACCCTAGATCTCAAATCCTCTTGAGTGAAAATGTCAAAAGATGCATCTTTCTCTCTCCTTTTCCTCTTATATAGTCGAACCCCCTTTTAGAAACTTCTGATGGCCGAATAGAGACATCTCTCCATTGTTGTAACCGCCAAATCGAAATATTTTCGTATTTGAAAATTCCAGAATTCGCAAAAAATGTTGTAACATTTTGAAAAAAATGTCGTAACATTTTTTTCCTGCTATCATAGTACTAATTGACCGAAAATTTTATGTTGTGACTTTGCTGCAACACTTTTTTCTGTACTCTTCTTAAGTCACCTTTTGGATTCCTTCAAGTTGATTTCTTCGAAATTTCTACAACAAAAACATACGAAAAATAATGATAATATCTAACCTTGACCATAATAATAAATATTTAATATTTAATACATTTAAAACCATATTTATCAAACATATTAGACGAATTGGTCAAAATTAAAGCTCAAGATAACTTCTTTTTGAGAAGTTATCACCCGCTGACCAGGCTCCCTTCAAGCTGGCAGGGCCAGGAACCGCTCGGTGGTCGGAAATTTTCAAAGTACTTAGCCCCGATGTTGGCTCGCTGACCAGGCTCCCATCAAGCTGGCAGGGCCGGGAACCGCTCGGTGGCCGGAGATTTTCAATGTACTTAGCCCCGATGCTGGCCCGCTGACCAGGCTCCCATCAAGCTGGCAGGGCCAAGAATCGCTCGATGGCCGGAGGTTTTTAAGGTACTAAGCCCCGATGTTGGCCCGCTGACCAGGCTCCAATCAAGCTGGCAGGGCCGGGAACCTCTCAGTGGCCGGAGATTTTCAAAGTACTTAGCCCCGATGCTGGCCCGCTGACCAGGCTCCCTTCAAGCTGGCAGGGCCGAGAACCGCTCGGTGGCCGGAAATTTTCATAGTACTTAGCCCCGATGCTGGCCCGCTGACCAGGCTCCCTTCAAGCTGGCAGGGTCGGGAACCGCTCGGTGGCCGGAGATTTTCAAAGTACTTAGCCCCGATGCTGGCCTACTGACCAGGCTCCCACCAAGCTGGCAGGACTGGGAACCGCTCGGTGGCCGGAGATTTTTAAAGTACTTAGCCCCGATGCTGGCCCGCTGACCAGGCTCCCTCCAAGCTGGCAGGGCCGGGAACCGCTCGGTGGCCGGAGATTTCAAAGTACTTAGCCCCGATGATAGCCCGCTGACCAGGCTCCCATCAAGCTGACAGAGTCGTGAACCGCTCGGTGGTCAGAGGTTGTCATAGTACTTAGACTGTATTTGGCACGGCGGTGGCTGGCGGAACCAGCGGATGCAAACGCCGTTTTCGAATCGGAGAGGGAGAGGTGGGGGTCGAAACAGAGCGGATCGGGGCCGATTCCTCCTTGTTGCGGGTGCAAACGGAGCAAACGCCGTCGGCACCCGTTTCTTTACCCGCCGTCCGGCGGCATTTGCTCCAAACGGAGGCGGCGAAACGCCGAACCAAATGAAGCCTTATCCCTGGGATGGTTCCGCTAGTCGGGCTCTCACTAGCCGGCAGGTAGGAAGGCCTCTCGGGGAGGCTAAGTAATTTTCCCCCGAGGTGGCTCCGCTAGCCGGGCTCTCACTAGCCGACATGGTAGGAAGACCTCTGAGGGAGGCTAAGTAATTTTCCGCCGAGGTGGCTCCGCTAGCCGAGCTCTCACTAGCCGGCAGGGTAGGAAGGCCTCTCAGGGAGGCTAAGTAATTTTCCCTCGAGGTGGCTCCGTTAGCCGGGCTCTCAGGAAGGCACTCACCGAATATGCAGGGTTGAACTTTTCTTTCTGAGCGTGAGTCCCGCTCAAAAAGAGCGGGGATTGTGTACAACCCTGTATTCGCCGAGTGGGCCCCCGGGACCCAGGAGGTCTTTGGGCCAAATGTTATTTTTTAGCTATGACCCAGGCAAAGAAAGGAGCGAGCAGGGAGGGAGGCCTGCCCCCTGCTCGCCCAGCCCTTGGAAGGGGTCGAGAGGAGAGGGCGGCCTGCCCCCTCTCGCCCCATCCCCAGTTAGGGGTGAGGAGAAGGTGGTCTGCCCCCTCTCGCCCCATCTACAGCAAGGGGGGCGAGGGAGGCGGGCGTCCAACCCCCTCTAGCCCCCGCCCCAACAGAGGGACCGAGCCGGAGGTGGGCGACCTTCCGGGCTCTCCCCCGCCCCAGCAAGGGGGGCGAGGCCGGAGAGGGGCCAACCCCTGGTCTTGCCCCGCCCTAGCGAGGGGGCGAGCCGGAGGTGAGCGACCTCCCGGGCTCGCCCCCGCCCCAGCTAGGGGGCGAGCCGGCGGTGGGCGATCTCCCGGGCACGCCCCCTCCCCAGCTAGGGGGCGAGCCGGCGGTGGGCGACCTCCCGGGCTCGCCCCCGCCCCAGCTAGGGGGCAAGCTGGAGAGGGGCCAACCCCCGGTCTCTCCCCGCCCCAGCTAGGGGGCGAGCCGGAGAGGGGCCAACCCCCGGTCTCACCCCTCCCCAGCTAGGGGGCGAGCCGGAGAGGGGCCAACCGCCGGTCTCACCCCGCCCCGTCAGGGGGGCAGCCTCCCGCTCGCCCAACCCAGTGAGGGGGTGAGCAAAGGGGGGGGGGGGGGGTGCGCCCTCTCGCCCAGCCTCGAGGAGAGGGGGGGGGGTCTGCGTTTAGCGCCTCAGAATGGCGAGATTTGGCAGTTGGCAGGCCAAATTTGTGGGTATTTTCGCAATCTCGTATGCCAGAATGTGGCTATTGGCAGGCCAAGTCCAAAAACTATAAATAGGACCAAGGGGACACCATTTGGAGGGGACTTCTCTTTTGTCCACTCTCTCCCCATGCTTCTTTGGTGGGTGGAGAGATCCTCCAAAGGTGCTCAAGCTTAGCATTGACTTGGGAGGGGAAGCGCTCTGAGATCTTTCGGGTGTGTGGCGGGACCTCCTCGTTGGGCCCTTGGTCTTGTTCCTAGTTTCCTAAGTCTTCGGCCTAGTGCCCAAGCTTAGCATTGGCTTGGGAGGGGAAGCGCTCTGAGATCTTTCGGGTGTGTGGCGGGACCTCCTCGTTGGGCCCTTGGTCTTGTTCCTAGTTTCCTAAGTCTTCGGCCTAGTGCTCTCCATTGAGAGAAGTAGGTGTGAGGTCACCCCCTCTTTTGGGGACCCCGAACTCCACAGAGACCAAGTCTTGTTCTCAAGTCTTGGTTTCAACATCAATGTTATAGAGAACCATTATTTAATTATTTTGAGACATTGGTAGTTGTATGATAAATAATCGTGAGTTGGAATAGTTTTTTATTATTATTTTGAGTCATTGGTAGAACCAAGAACCGAACTGGAACCGAACCGAAGTGAACGGTTCGGATCCCGTTCTATACTTTAAGACTGTCGGTTGGTTCCGGTTCCAAAAATTTGAAAATGAACCTATACAAATCGGTTCTTGGTTTTGAGTTGATCTAAACCGAACTGATCCGAGTTGCGCCCCTTGAGTTGATGCATCCACTCGGAAGCATTTGTGAATGTGGACTTGGAATAAAAAACAAGCATGCATGATAACTATGTTGTTGTATGATTTCAATGTTATAGAGAACCATTATTTAATTATTTTGAGACATTGGTAGTTGTATGACAAATAAGCATGAGTTGGAATAGTTTTTTTAATTATTTTGAGACATTGGTAGAACCGAGAACCGAACTGGAACCGAACCGAAGTGACGGTTCGGATCCCGTTCTATACTTTAGGACTGTTGGTTGGTTCCGGTTCCAAAAATTTGGAAATGAACCTATATGAATCGGTTCTTAATTTTGAGTTGAACCAAACCGAACTGATCTGAGTTGCACCCCTTCATGAGTTGGAGCATCCACTCTGAAGCATTTGTGAATGTGGACTTGGAATAAAAAACAAGCATGCATGTATATATATATATACACACACACACACAAGTGACAGTGCACGGGGGGCCTCCCGTGCCCCGCGCGACAGTACTCTGCCCGCCCCCGGTGGGTTTCGCCCGCCCCCAGCAAGTTTCGCCCGCCCACAGCAAGCTTCGCCCGCCCCCAGCAAGCTTCGCCCGCCAAACGTAGAACCCTTAAGAGAGGAGCCTTCAGATATGAGAGAAGATGATCGTGTCGGCTATGATTCTTCTAAGAGAACTTTTGGATAGGGAAGAAGAACAGAGATGAGAGAGCCTTTTACAAAATATCCTCTAGAATTACTTCCTCTTACGTCTTTCCTTCAGTATATATAGATTTTGACGCAAGACGAATCTATAGGAGCGGCCAAGGGGTGCGGTTAGCAAAATCCCCATTAGGGGAAAGCGGGGGCTCGAGTTCAACCCCATAAAAAGGGAAAAAAGGGCGAGGGGAAGAGCCCGTCGCGCGGTGTCATCCGCGCGAGCGCGGTAGCAACAAGGCCAAACCCCATCGTTGCCGGATGCGATCGTAACCACACCCCACTAAGGGAGTGCGGATAAACGCGCACCCCACTAGGGGAGTGCGGGCCGCACTCCATTTACGGGGCGCGGCCAAATCTGCACCCAATGGGGGGCGGCCAAGGCCGCAACTCCCATAATGGGGTGCGGCTGGAGCCCCAACACCCTCCTTTTTAGGAGGGCGCGCCTTCCCGTCTTGGGGGCACGGTCACAGGGAGGCGCGCCCTCCCTCTTGCAGCACACGACCATATTCTCGGCTTTTCGCCCGCAAAGCGAGTCAAGCGTGTAAGACCCCCCTCCCCTAACCGCAATCGGGTCGGGTCGGTGACGGGCCTTACCGCCCAAGATGGAAACCCTATGCTTTCTGAGGGGTAAAAACTCACTCTCCAAGCATAGAATGATCGTCTTGTGAGGCTATAAGAATCAACACATTACATCAGATCATAGTGCGGAAGCAATCATAAAGGGAACCAAACAGACATAATGTCTTACACGCGAGTGGCCCTGTGGGCTAAGGGTAACTACTACAACCATTCATTCCTTACATAGTCATATACTCTAGGACTCACATCTCGGAAGACGGGGGAGGGGAGGGGGGGGGGGGGACGGTGTATCTGCTCTGGTGGCCTCTAAAGATGGTACGCTATCACGCGGTGTGTGGGCTTCACGCTGTCCCATCTCCTGTGAATGAATATAAAAACAATCGTTAGTCACAGAGTTAAGTTGAAACATGTCTCATCCCTGGATCCATATCCTGAGGACGAGCTTAAGCACCCAACAATAAGTAAATAGTCGAAGCAAAGAGGGTTTACTGCATATAAATGATTTGTAAGAAATAGTAATATGCCTAGTTATTTAAAAGAATAGCTCAACTAGTAGCTGTAATATCAATACGCCGCAGGTGTTAAAAACCTGCTTACAAACCCTGCTTCGACACAGTATGGACCGCTTCTCTTCCAGCAGGGTAGCGAACCCTGTGGGTCTCACCGATGTGGTCATCGGTGATAGTGGTCAGTCCTGCCACTTCTGCTCGTACCACACCACACATGCCCCACTGTACAACCCAGTGTACTCCTTGGATGTGAGCGTTACACAGACAGTTTAATTAATTAAAGGTACAATTCGGGTTTGTTTGCTACGATAAAAATTTTCTTGTCATTTATTAACTCTTCCATTGACTGTTTGCTCGCTCGGCTCGCTCTTGAGCTAAGGTGGTTCAATTCGACCAGTCTACCAGAGCGTCGAGTGACCCGCAACAAAAAGATTGGACTACAAATAAAATTAGACTATAAGTATCTAAAATATGTGTGCTTATAACATCACTCTTTTTAATTGAGACATTTTCTATACTATTGAATGCATAAACATTTTATATGCCTTATGATAAAAAATATATGTATCATGTCATTACGGTTTATTCCTTAGTTAGACCGATTCGATCTTGAATTTTTTTTCCTCCGGCTCAATATCATGCACTATTTTAAAACCTTAGCATTTATGAATTTAAAGTAGTAAAAAAATAAAATAAAATTCAGTACACATCGACTACAAAAAAGGAAAGAATCAGACGGCTTTAGGGACCTCGCCGATCGATGCCGTCAGCTTCCGTCTTCTCATCAGGCGTCGAGACTTGCAGTCTCAGTTAGTTCAGAGCAGAGGAAATCACTAAATCAGCAATGCAGTGGCAGTCTCGTTATTACAGACAAATCAAATCCCTAACGCCGCCCTCATTTTTTTCCATTGCGGGAAGGAATTGGCGCGCTCTTGCCTCGCCGTCAGGTCCTTATCCGGTGACAGAGCAGTCGTCCGGTAAATTCTCCGGGAGATTATTAAATATAAACTCTACGATTTCTTCATCCTATTCCTATGTGGCTATATTGTCCGACGTGGCGTAATATCATTTCGTGGGTCAAGAAGTTTCGGCAGAATGGGGTGAAAATATCTTTGTAACATTTACATATAAAAATGAATGAGGTAATAGACATTAATCAATCAAATACGCGCCGCTATCGGCAAATCGAAGCTCGATGTTATCCACATGAATGTGGGCTCCACCGTGACAGCTGGCAAACTATGAATTAGGCTGCTGATCCAGTGATACGTCCAAAATCGGTCTAATTTTAATTGACAAGAAAAATAAATGAATATCACGTGTAGTCTAGTCGCTGCTCTGAAATACTTCCCGCGCACGATTATTTATGTCGTGGGTGTAAACTGACGGCTGATCTTTAGTTGAACGGGCATTTTGTGTACTGTTGAACGAGAGGATTCATTGCACCGAGGCGAGGGCTTGACCGATGAAGGGATTCGTTCGCTGTTATAACAGGTAATGGACGCCTGGATCGGGGGAAGGAGAGGGTTTTGGTGGTCTGCGGAGATCTATATTTTCTTTTTAAATAATTAATTATTTTAAGAATGGCTACTGACCGCCTCGCCGGAGTTTGATGGCGTGGACTCTAATGTTCAGTTGATTGCGGCGGTTCTTTGGCGATCGTGGTAGTTTCCTTGACTGGATCCTGACGATCCAATGAAGCTGCGGTCAGTTGGTGGCGATTAAAGCGAGGTAATCTACTGATGGCCTTTGTCGAAGGAGGTGAAATTTTGTGCTAATGGAGTAAGCAGTTCTACTTCAGTTTTTTCTTTCTGATTGAGATCTTCTTTATCATAGCCCAGATCTGCTAGAAAGAAATCGTGTTACACTTATTTCTGCAATTTCTGATTTGCTTTATCTTGGCCGTTTTTTTTCTGTAGGGTGAGAACATGGCCGGGTCTCTCATGCATTGAGAACTTTTAGTGCATTGGTACTTTCGATTCTGAGGGACATCTTCGGATCCGGACCGGAGAAGCTAGTATCCATCAGGAATTTCCCGGATGTCGGATCGTCAAATGGATGAAGTGCTCGAGATGAGGTGAGTTCTTGCCTTCTTCGTTGGTATTGGTTCTTGTCTAACTGCAATCCCGGGACATTGAGTTCGCGTGGATCTGAGGTTTAGATTAGTAACCTAATTTATCATCTAACAGTTGCAGCCATTGAAACCTGTAGTTGATTTCAACTCGTTCTCTTTTCAATTACATTTGTTGATACACCCTTCTCCCTGAATGTTAATTTCAACGTTTTTTGAACTTTGTTTATCTAGTCAAACCATGTTATCTTTAATAATTCTTTTGAAATAAATGATATACAGCTATTGATGTTATATCGCAATTCTGAACTTTAAGTATTGTCGTAATGACAATAATCCCTCTGAAGCCGTTGACTAATGTTTTAAATGTGAGAAAGTCAACTTTTCTTCATTAGTATTTTAGAATTTTTGTACCGTTTTATGATTCTTAAAGCAGTTTATCACCTGCAAGTGCTGTACACACCTAAAGCCTAAAGTAGCCCTAAAATAGTTGGTTTAAGGATAACGAGGATGATGAGAAAGCACTATATAGGTTTTACTATCAGTAAATGTTCTAGATCATGATATAGAATTTCAACTGTCAAACTATAAGAGGTTGGACTTGATTTTTCTTTTTTGATTCTGAAGGGAAAAGTAGTTATGGTGTGCGTAGCTAATACTCTGTTTGATATCAGCAGCTCTGTTGTTAATGAGATAATTTTGAGTGGATTGTATGCTCGAAATTGTTGTTCCTCACTAGCAGATTGGAGCCAGGTAGTCTAGTTATTGTCATTTGTTGGCTTTCTCTGTATTACTGGGGCATGATTTGACTTCAGCATGTGAAATGTTTGATTCAATGGATTGATTGGACACAAGTTTTGGTTATGACAAGCAAGAACTTAGAAGATATTTTAACCCTAGGGAGTAAAATGTGTAACCTAGTACATGTAGAGATTCTCCACAGGAAGTAAATTAAAGAATTTCAGAAGGTATTTCTCAGAAATCTCATTGAAATCAAGTTATGTTTAATTGAGATAAAGTACCTTGTAGAGTTTATTAGCACATGAATGTTCTGAGCAATTTACCAATTTTCTTGTTTGTTGACTGGAACTTTAATATGCTTTCAAACTATAAATGGTTGTAATTTATCTTTACAGATTTTTTAGATGAATCATTATGGTGTCATTAGTTCTAATTTGATTTGAAACATCCATTGCAATTGAATGCAAGGCTGTATAACCTTGCTCTAAATTCGCTAGCAAAGTAGCACATCAGTGTATAATTACTATTAGCTGTTAGATAATGATGACTCTTTGCTAATATCATTGAGACTCGATAGTATTCTTGAAATTGTTCTTCCTCACTGCTGGATTTGAACCATGTTGATTTGTTCTTGCTATTTGTTGGCCTTCTCTTTACTTATTGGGGAAGGATGTACTGCTTCAATTGTTGGGAGATCATTTGATTTAGAGATTTGCATTTAGTAGTTTGGAATAACTGAATCGCCTTTCAGCTTTCTTCAACAAAATATGAGAAAGTAGAGTCCATGAATCTTAATGCAGACTCTATGCAGTGGATTCAATTTTCTTAGTCCATTCAGAGATTCACTATAGGAAGTACATCAGAGATTTTCTAGAAAAATTTCTTCACAAAACTTCGTCATTTCATTGGCATCAAGTTCTGTTTAATTTAGATAGGTTTGAGTTTAATCATTTTGGGAGAATTTACTATTTTTGTAAAGCACATCAATGTTCTGGGCAGTTTCCCAGTTTTCATGCCTAATTAATCATGCTCTGTAATTTTAATAATTTAACTGTTCAAACATTAAGAGGATGGAATTGATCTAAGAGTCTGTAGATAAAGTAGTTGTGGTGTCATGTGTTTTTCTTTAATTTAAAACATCCTTTACAATAGAATTCAAGATGTATAAGCCTGTTCTACATTCCTGTGCTATCTGTTGGAAGCTAACAAAATGGGCACAACAAATAATAAGAGGAGGCAAACAACTTCTCTTATATATCAACAAGAAGCTACAAACTTTATAATAACAACTTCACACATACACACCCCCACACGTGTGTATTACAACTCAACACAACACAACATAAAATAGATACACTTGAGCTCGCAAAAGAAATTTCGCAATATCTATTCTCATGATCGCCTGCCAAGATGAGACCGCCACTTGACCCTTCAAGGAGATCGCCAAGATGAGACCGCCTCTTGTTCAGGAGATCGCTGGCGGAGAGCTCGCTGCTTGCTGCATGCAAGATGAGATCGCAAATAGGAGATCACCTACTGCTGAGGGATCGCTGCTTCCCAGAGGGAGACCGCAGATTTGAGATCGCTTCTTTAGATTTGTTCACGCGCTGTATTATCTTCCGCCTGTATTGGTTCTATTTATAATATTTGCTAACAAAACAAATTCTGCCACGTGGCCCTTCCAACTTCACGCCCAACAACTGCCATTAATTCTCATACAATTATATATATATATTTATATGTATGTTTTATATAAATATATATATAAATCTGGCCCTTTGACTTCGGTCAAACTAAAATAATTTCACCAACAATCTCCCCCTCAAACACGACAGCTCATGCCGAGTTTGCTCTTGCACTTCAGAAACGCCTCGGTCTTCAACGCCTTCGTGAAAATGTCTGCAATTTGTTCACCTGTGTGGCAGTAAATCAACTCCACCACCTTCTGCTGCACTTGCTCACGAAGAAAATGATATATCGTTTCAATATGTTTGCTGTGCCCATGCAACACTGGATTCTTCGTTAGCTGAATCGCTGACATGTTATCGACATACACCGTCACAGGAACATCATGTAAATGATGCAACTCCTTCATGAGATTTCTTAACCAAATCGCCTGACATGTACAGGCCGCCACATCGATGTACTCAGCTTCACAGGTAGATAAGACAATCGTTGCCTGCTTCTTCGAACTCCATGAGAACACAGTTGTTCCCACATGAAAAGCATACCCGGAAGTGCTCTTCCGATCATTCACATCTCCTCCATAATCACTGTCGGTATAGCCGACCAGCTTCAACTCTTCAGCAGTAGAATACAACAAACCATGATCTCTTGTGCGATTCACATATCTTAAGATCCTCTTCGCTGCAGTGAAGTGATCTTGCTTCGGCTCCTCTATGTATCTGCTGACTACTCCAACAACATACATGATATCTAGTCTAGTGAAAGCCAGGTAGCGTAGACTTCCAACTAGACCCTTGAACATCGTAGAGTCAACCGCTTCATCCTTTGAGTCCTTCCTCAGCTTCACTCCCGGATCGGCAGAGGTAGAGATAGACTTGCTATTCTTCATCCAGAACTTTTTCAGTATCTCCTCCGCATACTTCTTCTGCGAGATGAAGATTCCATCCTTCTTCTGCTGCACCTCTATGCCCAAGAAGTAAGTGAGTTCGCCCAGATCAGTCATCTCGAACTCCTTCATTGTCTTCTTGAACTCTTTAAACATCAAAGGATTATTACCAGTGAATATCATGTCGTTCACGTACAAACACACCACCATGATATCTCCATTCTTCTCTGCCTTCGTGTAGAGTGCATACTCATACGGGCTCTTCATGTACCCGTTCTTCTGAAAGTATGCATTAATTCTTTCATTCCACACACGAGGCGCTTGCTTCAACCCGTACAACGCCTTCTTCAGCTTGTAAACTTTCTTCTCTTGACCTTTCACTTCATATCCAGGAGGCTGCTGGACATACACCTCTTCTTCCAGGTAACCATTCAAAAATGCGGACTTGACGTCCATCTGACAGATCTTCCACTTATACTGAGCTGCAAGTGCAATGATCAGTCTGATTGTGTCAATCCGAGCCATAGGGGAAAATACCTCGTCATAGTCCACACCTTGGACTTGTTTGTAGCCTTTCGCAACGAGTCTTACCTTGTGATTCTCCACTTCTCCTTCTTTGTTGGTCTTCACTCGATGCACCCATTTCACACCTATGGCTTATGCCCTGCCGGCAAAGTGACGAACTCCCAAGTGTCATTCTTCTTAATGGATGTTATCTCTCCATCCATTGCCTTCCTCCAGGTCTTCTCCTGAGCAGCTTCTTCATAAGAATACGGCTCACAATCTGCTAAGAGACAATGTAAAGAAAAGATAGCATGTGTCGGCTCCGTCTCCTCGTAGATCTCCTCCAACCTTCTCATCATAGGTTGAAGTTGCTCAGAACTGCTCCTGCTAGTGCTTGCTCCACTAGAACTGCTCATGTTGGTGCTTACTCCACTAGAGTAGGGGGTAGAAGCTCCCCCTGAATCTCTGCTCGGTGGTGATGGTGGTTGATCTCCACCATCCTCAGCTTCAGCTTCATGACTACCTTCTTCATCATCATCGTCAAAGAACATCCCTTTGACGCTTCTCTCTTTCTCATCCCAACTCCAGCTACTGTCTTCTTCAAATAGGACATCTCGCGAGATGTTCGCCTTCTTCGTCACTGGATTGTATAACTTGTAAGCCTTGCTCATTGGAGCATAGCCAACAAATATACACTTCTCACTCTTGTCATCCAGCATCCTCCTCTTCTGGTCAGGGATGTGAGCATATGCTACACATCCAAATATTCTCAAGTGTAGAACACTTGGCTTCCATTCACTCCATGCCTCATATGGAGTCTTGAACTTGACATTCTTCGTAGGACATCTATTCAGCAAGTATACATCACATTGTACTGCCTCAGCCCAGATCATCTTTGGCAACTTCTTGCCTTTCGCCATACTCCTTGCCATGTTCAGAATTGTTAGATTCTTTCTCTCCGCGACTCCGTTCTGTTGAGGCGAGTAAGCAGCAGTTAGCTGATGAGCAATCCCATGCTCTTTGCAGAACGCATCAAACAATTTTGAGGTGTACTCCCCACCTCTATCCGTCCTGAGAACCTCAGATACTGCCCACTTTCTTTCTCAGCCATCGCCTTAAACTCCTTGAACTTGTCAAGGGCCTCAGACTTCTCCTTCAAGAAGTATACCCAACACTTCCGACTGAAGTCATCAGTGAAAGTGATGTAGTATCTGCTTCTGCCAACTGAGGCAATACCAAACGGACCAGCAATGTCCGAATGAACCAGTTCAAGCTGTCTCCTTGCTCTTCGAGACTTTCCACCTTCAAACGTCTTCCGCTTCTGCTTTCCCTTCGTACAAGCTTCACAAATCTTCTGTGGTGGTAAGAACTTTGGTAGAACTTCCACCATCTTCGCGTGAGATAGTAATTTCAGACCACTGAAGCCTAGGTGCCCCAACCTGTGATGCCACAACCAAGCTTCTTCTTCTTCTTCTTCTGTTGTTGCTAGACACGCCGTCGCCACGACGTCCCATCTTCAACGTAAAGAGATGTTTCGTTGTCATCTTTACATGTACTACCTCTCTTCCCCGTTGGTTCCGCATAACCAACGTACCATCTTTCAACTGGATATAGTATCCTTTCTCCATCAGTTGTCCAAGGCTTAAGATGTTACTCTTCAAGCCAGGAACATAGAAGACATCACCGATGTGAACCTTCTCACCATTCAAGGTGACCACTATCACCCCTTTTCTTTCTACAGAAATCTTCGAAGCATCACCAAAATAACCTCACCGCCACTTGGTTCGAGGTCAGTAAACAGCTCCTTATCACCACACATGTGGTTGCTGACACCTGCGTCTAAGTACCATACATCATTCCTTCCTCCTTCAGCACCTCTGTATGTCAAGAACATCATTGAATCCCCACCAGTATTGTTTGCTTCAGCATAATGGTTGGTCTCCTCTGTCCTTCTTGGTCTTCTGCAATCATAACTCATGTGCCCAAACCGGTTACAGTTGTAACACTGGACTTGGGCCATACCACCACGGCTTCTTCCTCTTCCTCTTCCTCTTCCTTCTTGCCCTCTTGCTTGAGGTTGCTCTACCTCTCTCTGGAAGTTCTGATTTCTTCTTCCTCTTCTTCCTCTTCTTCCTCTACCTCTGCCTTGGTAGCCTCGACCTCGCTGGCCACCTCCTCTTCCTGAGCTCTCTCCAAAGTTCAGTTGAGTCTAAGTGCTTTTTCTAAGCCACTTGACTCTTCATCTTGTAGCATGCGGTATTCATGAGCTTGCAGAGAACCTATGAGTTCATCTATAAATATCTGAGTGAGATCCTTCGACTCTTCTATCGCCACCACCACATAGTTGAACTTCTTCGACATCGACCGCAGAAGTTTCTCCATGAGACTTACATCATCAAGTGTCTCTCCGTTGCGCTTCATTTCATTTGCAAGCGTCCGCAGACGAGTCACATAGTCACCAACCTTCTCAGAGCTCTGCATCTTCAGAACTTCATACTCTGCCCGGAGAGATTGCAGCTTCACCTTCTTTGCCTTGTCAACTCTTTGCATGGAGCGTTGCAAGATCTCCCATGCTTCTTTGGAAGTCCTAGTTTCCGAGATCTTCTCAAAGGTCGCTTCGTCAACCCCTTGATATAACAAGAACAAAGCCTTCTTGTCTCTCTTTCTTGCCTCTCTCAGTGCCGTCTTTTGGGCGTTAGTCAACGCCGTTTCTTGCTCGGTAGTCTGCTCTTCATAGCCATCCTCAACTATCTCTCACAGCTCATTTGATGCTAACATCACTCTCATCTGGATGCTCCAGTTCTCATAGTTAGTTTTCGCTAACTTAGGAATTTGACCCGGCATAGCATTTACTATCTCCATCACGACGAGCTTTTCACCTCTTCAACTCTTCGGAGTTTCTTCCAAGGTTCGCAACCTGCTTTGATACCACTGTTGGAAGCTAACAAAATGGGCACAACAAATAATAAGAGGTGGCAAACAACTTCTCTTATATATCAACAAGAAGCTACAAACTTTATAATAACAACTTCACACATACACACCCCCACACGTGTGTATTACAACTCAACACAACACAACATAAAACAGATACACTTGAGCTCGCAAAAGAAATTTTGCAATATCTATTCTCATGATCGCCTGCCAAGATGAGACCGCCACTTGACCCTTCAAGGAGATTGCCAAGATAAGACCACCTCTTGTTCAGGAGATCGCTGGCGGAGAGCTCGCTGCTTGCTGCATGCAAGATGAGATCGCCGGGTGAGATCGCAAATAGGAGATCGCCTACTGCTGAGGGATCGCTGCTTCCAAGAGGGTGACCGCAGATTTGAGATCGCTTCTTTACATTTGTTCACGCGCTATATTATCTTCCGCCTGTAATGGTTCTATTTATAATATTTGCTAACAAAACAAATTCTGCCACGTGGCCCTTCCAACATCACGCCCAACAACTGCCATTAATTCTCATGCAATTATATATATATTTATATATATGTTTTATATAGATATATATATAAATCTGGCCCTTTGACTTCGGTCAAACTAAAATAATTTCACCAACACTATCAAACTAAAACAAATTTGCACTACTTGCATTAGCTGTTAGATAGCAAGACCTTTTAGGGTGGATAGTATTCTGGAAATTGTTGTACCCCACTAACAAATTGGAGCTAGGTACTCAAGTTCTTGTCATTTGTTGTCTTTGTACTTATGACGTATGTGTCCTGCTTCTATTGTTGGGGCACGATTTGTCTTAGGCATGTGTTTTTAGTTGTTTGGTTCAATGGATTGGCCCAACGGTTTGTTATGAAAATTCTCGAACTGAATCGACTGAATTGTGTTCCTAAATGTTGAATCAAATGGTTACATAATGCTTGAATCTTATACAAAGATAATTTCTGACGTGGGACTAAACATTAACATTCATATATATATCAATTAAGTCTAGCTTCTTACAAAGCTAATGGATATGTGACACAGAGGGGGACTTTTGGTATAAATATCTATGGTTTAGTTCTTAGATGGAGTGAAAGGAGCTATGATTAACTTGCTCATCACAACTTCCCCAATGAA
Source organism: Dactylorhiza incarnata (assembly GCA_033032865.1). Taxonomy (NCBI): domain Eukaryota; kingdom Viridiplantae; phylum Streptophyta; class Magnoliopsida; order Asparagales; family Orchidaceae; genus Dactylorhiza; species Dactylorhiza incarnata. Next base: position 6,444,513 of record JAWHQI010000053.1, read on the forward strand.
GTGACATTCCACCTTGATATGCTTAGATAGACTCTATTAGGAAAATGGATTCCTAACAATTTATATGATGGATTCGTTATCACAATGCATAGGAAGTTACCGAGTATATTGTGCACCAAGGTCTGCTAAACTATTTTGATATACGTCAACCAATTCCCGCTAGAGAAAGTGAATCCCAAGCCAGCTATCGCACGACCTTGATATGCGAGACCGCGAGACGAAGAAGAAGAGGGGTGGAAACGAGAACTCTAGGCGCTAGCCGACCCAAGGCACTTTTCAGTATACTCCTAAAGATGTCTCTTACAATATATGTCAATCTATAAATAGACACGGCGAAATAGCAAACTCGGAAATAAAGTAATCCTACCAAAAGTACTCAAATACTATAATTAATACATATGGAAAATAGGGAAAGATTACTACTCGTTGATGTCGAGCAAGTTCTGCCTCCATGCGGGTGCTGAATTGTTGTGGCCATGTTCGTGACGGCGATAGATGCGCCACTCGTGCGTTGTTGTCTCCACCTCGCCAGCCTCTTTTGTAACATCACCTCACTTATTGTGTGTATCATGGCAAGATGCTCGATCACCCCACTAATTCGAGCTACACAACTTATTTTTGCTAGATACCTAGAAAGTAGTCCGAGTGGTCCACTTTGCCACAAGGATAACCTTCTAGTGTTCAATGAAATCTATTATTTTGTGATTGCTCTAAAGGAGATCTACAGACAAATTCTTGATCTTATCTCTGCTTACCTGTGTTAATTCTAAGTATTTCAACTATGTGTTATCATTAACTTAATTTATGCTCCTCCTGTAAGATCTTTTGATTGTAATCAGATCGTTAAATTTCTCATGAAATTTTCTTTTCATTCCAGTTTGAATTTTTCACCTTGCATCACACTTTCATTTTGAAGTTGTTTCTCCCAAATAGCGCGTGCTTCATCAGCTTATCTATAACAGCTTTGACTTTTTTATTCTTTCGTACTTTGTTTGATCTCTAACCAATCCAAAAATTAATTCTATCCCAATTTTCCCTTAAATCCCTCAATATCATCTAAATTTTAATCATAATGCTGATCCTGATTAGTGGATACCAATCTGAATTTTGATCCTAATGTTGATCCTGATTAGCTCTACGTGTATTTACTTCGGTGATGAAGATCGATCGCGCCACATTTGAATGATTTATTTGATTGATGATTTTTGTATCATCGAATTGGTGATCGGCGACTGCCATCCGCTCGTCGTGTTTTTTCATATTTTTATGCATTTTTTGGACTTGTATTTTGAGATTTACGTTAAGTTATCCGATCGTGCATTTAAGGCTGTCGTGTGATTTAACCTACCCACCCCTCTCTTATATCTCATCCAGCTAGGGCAAATAATGGTATATCAAGAGTTTAACTAGTTTACTAGAAGAGTCACTTGATCGACATGGGTGCAGACTCCCACGCCCCTTGGTGCCGATGCCAAAGGCTCTCGCCACCTTCGCTAGTGCCGATGCCAGCCTCCCCCGCCGCCTTCCACCTCCTCCCCGACCTTTAGTGTGTAACCTTACCCCTTCCCTCTGCCTGGAACAACATCGAACCGATGGGGGTCTTCTCTAGCCGTCGCTCGCCACACTCTCCCCCTCCAGTGATTCCATCCTTGTCGAAAACTACATCCCCTTCCTTCCTCGACCTTGCGACAAATCCATCCGCCGCCACCAACACCGCCTGAGGCCCAAGAATTCTCTTCCCTAGCCACGAGATTCCTCTCCACAGCCTCTCCATCCACCCGCCAACCCCTCCCGAACACATCCAGCCTCCATTTCTTCCCCACCCAGCCCCACCTCCCTCCACAGCTCTTTCCCGACCCCCTGCAATGCAAACCACATCCTCCCACCCCCCACCCCCCACCCCCCACCCCCCCGAAGCCTCTAAAATCCTAAAATTTATCAAACACTCGAATTCTCCTCATCTTATTTATCGCCAACCGCACATTGGAACCAACCCATCACGTATACGATCGTCCCAAGCCCGCATATTGCATTTCACACCACTGGTGCCGATCTCTTGGTGAGTTTTGCATTTAAGATTTCATTTTCCTTTGCATTGTACAAGTGTTCTTATGTGCGTTCTCAATAATTTGTAATTGCTATCTGTTTACTTAAATTATGATATTTGTGATCAGTTATGACCACTGCACGAGATTTTGAAATTAATTTTGTTTAATTAATTGTGCGTTGGAAGTAATTGCTTGGTTGAGTCATTGCATTTGCCTTACGTTAGAGTTTATATCGTGAGCATCCCGTTCATTGAATTTCATGCTTGATTGCATGCTTGTACTCACATCTTCATTTTATGGTTAATCGTAGATTTATTACATATGTTCGTAATAATCTGCATTGCATATAGGGTCAGGGCATCGCGCATTCATCACCTATAAATTCGTCCTGCGTCAGTTGGAGTCAGAGCTCCTGATTTGGGCTTTATTTTGATGCACAGTAATAGAGTCTATATGTTCATTAATGGCTAGGTATCTTTGTAACACCCCAACCTAGTTTATCAACAAATCAGCAGTCCGGCCGAGCTCTGTGATAAGAAGTAAACTAAGTAACAATATTTAAATTGATACATAGCAGGTAAGTATGAAAGTGCTAAAAAGAAAACTTACAGCGGAAGGAGAAAATGCAGCTAAGGGTAAATGTGTACCTCATCATTTCTGAATTCACAGAGCCACTAGAATAGAAAATGAACCATACATCTGAAGTTTTGAAATACTATATAGTGTCTGATACATAGATAATCTTAAACATTTAGATTACACCATGTTCATAAAAGGGAAAACAATACAGTACTAAAATGAATGACAACTGAAGGAAAACAAGTGATCAAGAAACAAACTATAAATATGGAGATCCACAAACTCTTATCTTAGGCGCAACACCCCACCTGTGACCCCTGTAATAATAAGCCCAAAAATGGGTCAGCCCAACTGGAGAGTAAGAAAAATCATTCCTCCTAGTGACACTAAAAATATTTGAAAGAACATGAGTGCATGCTTTTTAAAACAATATTTTTTATATTATAAAAAATTATATGATGTTATACTATGCATGCTTTTCTAAAAGTAATATTGGGAAACATAAATGTTTGTTCTAATTTAATCATATTATGCATGCTCATTCAAGTTCCGAAAAGTGGTTAACTACGCGGATTTCTAAACTTCAGCATATACTTGAATTCTAGGTGTCTTATGCTTATCCTTCGTTATATTCTAGGTTGAATAGCTTCTTATACCCAATTTTAGTGATCTGAGTCCCTACTAACGAACATATGTGTTTTAGTGTCTCATGAACACGACCTCGCATCTTCTAATTTCTAAATGGGATGTCGTCTCCCCAAACTTTGAGGCTCATACGGTCTGCTATGCTCTATGAGTAAGTGCACATCTATCTTTCACGAGAGAAAGTCTCGATCATGCCTCCTAATCATTTTCTGTTAATTGTTGACTTGCATAATTATTCATCTGGAGGCCCTAGGTAGTGCCTCTAACTAGTAAAGCATCTTAAGGACATATCCATGCTATTTTGTGATTTCGCGCATTCTATAGAATTAGGTGAATTCATATTTATATATTTTCATGAAATTTGTTGGAAGTCTAATTGGACATAGAGTACTTATGCTTACATAGTGAAAGATATGAGTTTAATTAAACTATACCTAGAGGGGTGATTATGTGTTTTCAAGGTTATTTAGTCCTTTAAAAATATTCAACACAACACAAGCAAACCAGAAAACACACAGAGATTTATAGTGGTTCTCTTCAAGACAATGTGTCAAGAGGTAGTCCACTGCCCCTCCCATCTATCTAGCAATGTGATAGACTAGACAACTTCTCCAAAACTCAGATCTCTTTCACTATATAGCAGATCTTACAACTCAAATCACAAAAGATCCTACCTCAGCCCTCACACAGAAAAGCTTACACTCAGGTTACACAAACCCTACAGTAATAACTCAGACTTTACAAGTCCTACCAAACACTCAGATCTATTCCAAGATCCTACCAAACTTAGGCTCACACAAAACCCTACAAAATAAGAAGGTGGTTTTGCTGTTGAAGAAGAGAAGGCTTCAAAGATAAAGCTTTTCACAGTTTGGTCTTCTTCTTCTTCTTGCAGATGTAGGCTCAATGATTTTTGAATCACCAAATCTTTCTTGAATTTTCTTCTGAATATATCAGAATGAGCTTCTTGTACAGGAAGAAGAAGATTCTTTCTTGTAGTCTTCACAGCACAGCAAAGTGAAGATTTCTTGTTCAGTACTTTTCTCTTTTCTGATTCAATGTGAGAGTGAGAGTGATCAGAAGTATGTAGATTTCGAAAATAAAATATATTTATATTCCTCTGCACTTATGAATAAAGGCCCTCAATAATTCATTCCTTAAATAATTAGGCCATTAAAGAATATAGGCTGAAACGGCAGAATAAACTACCATAAATGCTCTCCCCCTTTTGGAACTTGCAATATTTGGAAATATATAATATTCTTCTTAAATGCTCTATAAACGGCTATATTCTGCAGAAGATATTTTATTAATTATTCCTTGATTGATGCACAAGATAGACGGCGTGCACATTCCCTGAATACCAATTTCCAAGAAAATCTGTGCATTAAATGCAGCTTTGCATCTGTCAAGACGATAAAATTCCTTCAAGCCGATATCGTTTTGATCAATGTAAACGATATATATTCTTCAAGACGATATCGTCTTGATCTTGTAGACGATATTAAATCTTCAAGCCGATGTCGTCTACATGATTCTTTCTTCAAGACTTAACATAATCTTCTACACGATATGATTTCTTCTAGACAATATCGTCTAGATGTTTCTTTCTATATGACTCAAACTTAATCTTCAAGTCGATAAGATTTCTTCAAGACGATTCCGTCGAGATGCTGTCTTCATGACTTGACTTTGCTTTCTCAGCGATAAGGCTTCTTCAAGACGATATCATCGAGACCGTCTCGACGATATATTCCCTGTCTCAATGATATGTCTGCTAAGGCTCAAGCCGATATTTGACTTAGTGAATTTTTCACTTATGTATAGTTTTGATACTGAAAATATAGTCTTGATGCTAAACATATAGTCTTGACATACCTGTCACATCCTGAACTAAAATACATATCAAGACAACTTTGCTTATCTATATTTGTGTTCCTTCTTCAAATCTAGGAGCATTGAAGGCACAATACCCAACAATCTCCCCTTATTTGAAGAAGCCAGAACTTACAATTATAGATAAGCTTGACTAACAAATATATTCAATAAAGATCAAACAAAATTCAGAGCATTTGATATATTGATAAAATATTGTCCCAAGCATAAAGATATATCAGTCATAAATGAAAAACATAGAAATGTGAATGTATTTCTGGCTTCTGAAAATATTTCTTTGGAGAGAATGGTCTGGGAGTTCTGAATTTGCTTCGAGAGTAGAGCATTTAGATTGCCAACTGCATCCATGAGTGTTCCTTGAGCATTTCTGAGAGATTGATTGAGTGCAGAAGAAATCTGATCTTGAGTGACTTGAAATTTATGAAGTATAGTTTCACCGACATTGTCTACTAGCTCTTGAGAGACCTGTGCAGTAGATGATATTCTTTGAAGTAAAGTATTGATTGCATCTTCAAAGTCAGTAAAGGTCACACCCTGGTTTTGTATGATGGCCTGCTGATTATCTCTTAGAGTGGACATTCTATCAAACACTATATTAAGTTGTTGTCCAATCAGAAGAGTTGCTTCATTTATATAGGCTATTTCAGTTCCTGTATTAGTAACAGCAGTGGCAGCAGTATGATACACATTTGTATTTTAATGGTTTAGATGCTGGATGTCCTCTTGCAAAACATCTATCCTTGCAGACAACTCATTTTTGCAGCTTGTGACTTGAACAAGTAGAACTTCCATTTGGGACATAAATTCAGTTGATGGGGCTGTGGGGGCTGTGATGATTTGAGGATGTTGCCCATCTTCTATCCTTGGAGGTGAGGGCTGCACTGTGATTTGAACAGACTCCCCCTCTCTTGTTGCAGTGGTGTCAGAGGGCTGCTCATATTCTTCTCCATCTGTACTTTGATGCATGTCATCATTTAGAAATTCATTCAGTGATCTGTCAGACTCTTCAACTTCTTCAACAACTGCATGTCCACCACTTGGATTTTTCTCAGATTCCTCAATTTCCACATTCAAGACAGCCTCTTGAGCAATTGTTAGAACCTCTTCTTGAGTCACTTCATCTTGAGGTATTGGAGCACTGTCCATCACAACAGTATCTTCTCCCAGAGGCTCCCCCTCAATAGGAGTAAGGGAATTTTGAGTAATTTGTGGGAGGTGTGCTGGGTTTTGAGGGACATCAATTCTTGGGGAGAAAGGTTCACCTGCTACCTTTTTGATGAATTTCTTTTCCCATCTGCTTATGGTCTTCATATCTATCCTTTTTAGATAATGGAGGGGAGTTGATTCAGATTCATCTAAGTGTTGAGGAATGGAGTGCTTTAAGTATAATGAAAGTATTCTGCCAAAGTTGGGGGCCTTCAGGCTTTCTTTGATCTTGTCAAACAGAACTTTGCCCTAATCAGTCTTCTTCTCAAGAATCACTCTGATCATCAGCTCAAACATCTCTTGGGAGATTCTATCATGTGAATATCAGTACTTTTCCAATGATATCTGATAACAGTTTACCTTGCATATTCATCTTGTTTCTTTGAATGCTGTCATAAGGTTTGTCATCCAGGCCACACCATTTGTATCCTTCCATGAAATCCTTAGGGATGACTGCTTCTTCTTCTTCATTCTCATCCAAGACGGTCAGGTTAAGGGCTTTGGTTAGGCCCAAAGCAGTAATCATTATTTATTCACCAGACACAGTGGTGAGAATTGTTTTTCCTACCTTGCAAATTTGAGCATTTTCATACATTTCAGACAATGCTGTGTGGTATAGTCGAGTAGGTTTAGTAAGAACATACTCTAGTTCAGAAGCATATAGCAAGGTGATCATCATATCAAGTTCTTCAGCAGCACCTTTGAATCCATCTTTAACTAACTCTCCTCCAGAAAGAACTTTCTCATTTGTGATTTTTGGAGCCATTGCTTGTTGCAGGAAGTCGTCGAGAGGAGGAAAAAGATGAAATAAGGATTCTAGGATTTTGTGTGAGTGCAAATTTCTATGCTTTCATATTGCCTAATATATATTAACATGCATTGGGAAGGGTAATAGGTGCGTACCTGTTCAAATCTTCCAGAATCGTGTTGATAGACCCGTAAATGCGGCGTAATTATGACGCTGACGTGGCCTGTGACGTCATTTTGTCGGCCTGACTGGGTTTTGTCTTCTTGACTGTGTTTTGTCGTCGAGAATGTCGTCGAGATCACATTGAGTTTGTCGTCGAGACATTTGCAATGTCGTCTTGACCATCAAGACGATTTTCTTTGTGTAAGCTATTTTCCTCTAGACGATTTTCCACTTATGCCTTATCCAAGTTTTTTGTTTTTCCTGTCTTCAATACTAAAGTTGTTAGACTACTTTAGGGTGGACCTTGTGAGAGATCCAGCCCATTATCAAAATATTTCACATCCTCTAACAAAAGACATAAGGAATTTAACATGCCCAATTTAAGAACTTAACATCCCCAATTCAATTTTGAATTGATTGAACTTTGACTCATCAAGGGGCTTAGTAAAAATGTCAGCTATCTGCCTTTCTGTATTGACATACTCAAGGCAGATGTCCTCCTTTTCTATATGCTCCCTAATAAAATGATATCTAACTTCAATATCTTTGTTCTACTATGTGTCACAACATTCTTGCCAATAGAAATGACATTGGAGGAATCACAAAAGAGAGGTGTTCTCTTTATTTGCAAATTGTAATCCTCTAATTGGTGTTGAATCCAAAGGAGTTGTGCACAACAACTACCTGCAGAAATATATTCTGATTCAGCTGTGGAGATAGCAATGCTGTTTTATTTTTTGCTACTCCAGGACATAAGCCTTCTCCCCAAGAACTGACAAGTTCCTGAAGTGTTTTTTCTGTCCTCTTTGCACCCAGCAAAGTCTGCATCAGAATAGCCACACAACTCAAAGTCATCTGACTTAGGATACCAGAGCCCTAGATTTGGAGTACTCTTCAGATATCTCAAAATTCTTTTCACTGCTGAGTAATGAGATTCTTTGAGGTTAATTTGATACCTTGCACATACATTGTAGCAAACATAATGTCTGACCTACTAGCAGCGAGGTAGAGCAATGAGCCAATTATGCTTCTATACATGGACTCATTATAGGATTTCCCTTTTTCATCCTTGTCTAGAGACACATTTGAACTCATAAGAGTTCTCATAGGGGTAGAGTTCTCCATACCAAATTTCTTTATGATATCCGAGGTAAACTTGGTCTGAGAGATGAAAATTCCTTCCTCAGATTGCTTTACTTGGAGACCTAAGAAATACTTAAGCTCTTAACATGCTGCTCATCTCAAATTTACTCTGCATAAGTTTAGCAAACTTTTTGCAAAGACTCCCATCAGTTGATCCAAATATAATGTTATCAACTTATATTTGGACCAGAAGGATCTGACCCTTCAACTCTCTCAAGAAAATAGTCTTATCTATTTTCCCTCTTGAGAACTTGTTTTCAAGGAGAAAGGTAAACAATGTCTCATACCGAGCGTTTAGAGCTTGCTTCAAACCATACAAGGCTTTCTTTAGAAAATAGACATAGTCAGGATGGGTAGGAGAGATAAAACCTGGTGGTTGAGCTACATATACCTCCTCCTTCAAGTCTCTATTTAGGAATGTTGATTTAACATCCATTTGGTAGACTTTGAAGCCCTTGAATGCAGCATAAGCTAGAAACAGTCTGATGACTTCCAATCTAGCAACAGGGGCAAATGTCTGATCAAAATCTATGTCTTCCTTCTGTTTGTATCCTTGAACTACCAGCCTTGGCTTATTCTTTATAATCACTCCAGATTCATCCATCTTGTTCTGTAAACCTACTTTGTCCCAATAATATTATGCCCTTGTGGCCTTGGGACAAGCTTCCAAACTTTACATCTCCTGAATTGGTTGAGCTCTTCTTGCATGACCATAACCCAGAATTGGTCTTTATTGGCCTCCTCAGATTTCTTAGGCTCTAGTTGTGACAGAAAGCTGAGGTGCAAACTTTCATTCAGAGCATTTCTTCTGGTTCTCACTCCATGATCAAGCTCACCTATTATCTGGTCTGCTGGGTGATGTCTGAGATGTCTTCCTGTTATGGTCAACACCCTTTGAGGTTCTTCTATTTCAGTAATTTCCTCAGCTGCTGCTTCGGGATTATCATTCTGAAAATTTGTATTTTCTGTAGCTTCTTCTACTTTTTCTGGAATGGAGTTTTGTGTAGTGAATTCTTCTTTTCCAACAGTCTCTTCTTCTCTGATTTTCAGATTGTCCAGTCCAGCCTTAATTCTTGCACTATATGAACTAGATAGAGAATTATGCAACATGTTGCTCTCATAAAAAACTATATGAATAGATTCTTCAATTGTAAGAGCATTCTTATTGAAGACTCTGTAGGCTTTGCTATGTTTTTTATATCCTACAAAGACACCTTCATAGCTCTTTGCAGAGAGCTTGGTAATGTAATGGTTATTATTTTTCAGCACATAACATTTACTTCCAAAGATTCTGAAGTAAGCTAGTGTTGGCTTCTTACCCTTAATCAACTCATAAGGAGTCTTATTATGGTTCTTATTGATGAGTGCTCTATTTTGCACATGACATGCAGTATTGACTGCCTCAGCCCAAAGATATTCTGGGAGTAAGGAGTCATTTACCATAGTCCTACTAGCTTCAATAAGTGTTCTATTTTTCCTCTCAGCCACCCCATTCTGTTGGGGAGAAGAAAACTCTTGTAAGATACCTTCTTCTTCACAAAATTTAGTCATTGATTCAGACTGAAATTCAGTTCCATGATCACTTCTGATTTTGACCACAGAACTGTTTATTTCATTCTGAATTTGTTTGACAAAATTCTTGAATGTACTTAGGGTATTAGACTTGTGTTTTAAAAAGAACACCCAGACAAATCTAGAGTGATCATCAACAATAACTCGTGTATAAGCCATTCCTCCTAAGCTGTGCACTGTCATAGGACCAAATAAATCCATGTGCAGGAGGTATAAGCACCTTGTAGATTGTTTGTTCTATGTGCTTTTGAATGAAGTTCTTGTTTGCATGCCCATTTGGCATGCATGACAAGGACTCATCTCTAAACAATCCAACTTAGGAGCATTCCTTACCAAATTTTCTGTCATTAATTTCTTAAGAGACTTGTAATTAATGTGAGCTAGTCTCTTGTGCCACTTTACACAAGCAGACATGCCATCATTGCTATAAGACATACATGTTCATTCTTTCTAATGCAAATGAAATTCAAGCAATAAATATTGTCACTCCTAGTGCCTGTTAAAATAGATTCAGAATTCTGATAATCCTTGATCAGACACTCATCCTTGTGGAAAACAACAGTATATCCCAAGTCACATAGTTCTTATGCTAATGAGGTTATGTTATAACCCTTCAACATAAGCTATCTTTGTGATAGTGATACTACCATTAGTAATCTTACCATAGCCTTTGACTACACCTCTGTCAGATCCTTCAAATTTGACTTTGGGTCCATCTTCTACAGTGTAAACTCTTTCAAGAGGCTTCTAGTTGCAGTCATGTGTCTGGAACACCCATTGTCCAAATACCACACAGGAGTCTTGCTGGATTTTGGACATACCTGCAAGAAAGCTACACCTCCTTAGGAACCCATGCTTTCTTGGGTCCTAAGTACTTATTAGGAAAAGAACTAAATGGAAAACTAACAGTTTGCTTTCTGATTCTCATGTAGGGATCATTCTGCACAGTTGGATTGAACCAACAATCTAAGACAAAATGCCATACTTTACCACAACACCAACATTCAAATCTATTATATCTTGATCTTCTTGTTGTGCTTGGTCTGACTGAGTTAGGATGTTGCTTGACAACTAACCCTCCTTTTTTAGAAGCTGAAGAACTTTCCCAGCATGAGAATTTCTTAAGGCTTTCAAAGAAAAATCTTTTGGGGTGCTGATAGAGGACTCTTCCCAAGAAAAGTCTGTCTTTTACTTACCCTAGTAGAAGGGAGCTTAAGACCACCCTCTGTCTTCTTGCTCTCATTGCATCCATAGATGTTACATTGATCATAAGGATTTGTGGGTATGATCACCTTTCTGAAGACTATTTTTTCTTGAGAAGATTTCCCACTGTCTTCACCTTGACCATAACCTAAACCTTTCTTATTTGTTTGTGAAAAGCCATCAATTAAGGGAAGAACAGTTTGTGGGTTGGAATAACTTGCCACAATTTTTCTTTCCTCTAAGAGCTTATTCTCAAGCTCTTTGATTCTAATATTCTTATGGTTAATAACTTCAGTTAGAGTGCTAGTGCTCAGCGGAGAAATTGATAATTTGGTCTTATCTTGAGCTAGCTCAGTTACTTTCTCAAGCAATTCATCTCTCTTGTCACTCATGGAGATGATCTCTGCTGCTTGTGCTTTAAAAAGAGCTTTTGCTTTCTTAAGAGCTTCAAGCAAGACACCAAATTTCTCAATATAATTAGTGTCATCTTCTCTTACTGTTGAAGAGGAACTGACATCTGAATCTGTGTCAGATATGGTAGAAAAGGCTTTAGGAATTACCTGGTTGTGATGAGATTCATCACAACTTCCTTCATCTGAAAAGGCCATTGCTGCTAAGTGGCTGTCAGATTCTGATGAAGATGACTCAGTGTCACTGTCACTGAGGGTTCTCACTTTCTTAGCTACAAAGCTCTTTCTATCTTCCTGCTCTTTGGGTGCTTCCTTTCTTCATTCTTCTCCTATCTCTTGAATGGACACTCAACTATGATGTGTCCAGGCTTCTTGCAGCTGTAACAAGTAATATTAGAAGAAATATGTTTGTTAGGTTTAGAATCATACCTTTCTGATTTGTGTCTGCTCCCAGATATATCTTCTCTCCTTGAACTAGAGGGAGAAGCTTCTTGTCTTATATTTCCTCTTCTTCTATTTCTTAGCAGCCTTTTGAACTGCTTTGTAAACAAGGAGAGTTCTCCATCTGAGAGATCAGAGCTGGAATTGCTGATGATCTAATCTTCTGAAATATAAGCAGGCTCCACACCCTTGTGCTTTCTTGAAGTTTCAGCTTTAAAAGCCATTGCCCTTTCTCTGCTGGAGACCTTGGAGTTCTTGGTGGAGACCAACCCTGATAAGGTCGACACAAAAGTACCCGACGCCGCACCCGACCGGACCACTATCGGCCATGGGAGTTGCTTATTTTAATGGTGTCATTTTTATCCGATTCAGGTCTTCCTCCCAATACCGGTTCAACTCTGCCCAGCCAACCCCTAGTCAGTTTCCGGTTCATTTTTGTTTTTTTAGTTGAAGTAGCAGAAAAGTACGACATTAGGGCTTGGACTCGCTGGTTCCAGCGCCCCTCCCCGACTTAGGCACTGCACCAGGAGGAGCTCCCGCGCGTCAACCACTCACAATCCAGAGCCGTACGCCCAGATTTGCATCCGCCTTCCCCGGGTTCGTTGGATTAGGGCTCTCTTGTGTAGACGTTCTTGATTTCCGCACGAAACCAGGGCCACGACGAACCCTGACAGTTTCCAGCAACCGTCCACTTCCGTCCAGGGCCGCAACCACCGGCAGCTTGGCGGTCACGATTTATCTCCTGATAAGCCAGTGATTTCTTGGTCAATGCTCTATAAATGGGGGTTCTGTAAATGCGTAAAGAAGGAGAGATTGCTATTTGTTTTCCGTTCGAGTCCTGTTGGTGAGTGAGAGAGACGATGAATAGTGAGTTTGATGTTCCTGTTGCTGTTTGCTTCTGATGCAGGACGGGCATCACCACCCGCCTGCCACCCTGGATACCTGGCATCACCACCACAGCCCAGGGGTCCCACCGGGAATCCACCCGATGAGCCTTATCAGGTTCCGCGGACCGTACACCCCAACCCATCCCCGGCCCCACAACAGGGCCGATAGGTTGTTGAGGTCAGGGCTCGATCCCCCGACCTCCTTGATAAAGAGTCCTCATGCGGCTCAGTTGGTGATGAGAGTCCGCATGAGGACTCTTTATCAAGGAGGTCGGGGGATCGAGCCCTGACCTCAACAACCTATCGGCCCTGTTGTGGGGCCGGGGATGGGTTGGGGTGTACGGTCCGCGGAACCTGATAAGGCTCATCGGGTGGATTCCCGGTGGGACCCCTGGGCTGTGGTGGTGATGCCAGGTATCCAGGGTGGCAGGCGGGTGGTGATGCCCGTCCTGCATCAGCTTCCCGTTGAATCCTGTTGATGTTACTGTTTGAATAGAAATTTCCATTTTGTGTGCTTGGGTGAATGTTGAAAGTGAAAATCGTTGCGTTCATCTCCCGCTGGAGAGTTGGGTTACTGAATCTCTTGATCCATAGCCAGTGATTTCTTGGTCAATGCTCTATAAATTGGGGTTCTGTAAATGCGTAAAGAAGGAGAGAGATTGCTATTTGATTTTCGTTCGAGTCCTGTTGGTGAGTGAGAGAGACGATGAATAGTGAGTTTGATGTTCCTGTTGCTATTTACTTCCCGTTGAATCCTGTTGATGTTACTGTTTGAATAGAAATTTCCATTTTATGTGCTTGGGTGAATGTTGAAATTGAAAATCGTTGCGTTGTTCATCTCCCGCTGGAGAGTTGGGTTAGTGAATATCTTGATTTAGTGTAATGGTGATCCTGTGTGAGAGTGTGAAGACGAACCTGTGCTGTTATTGAGTGATTGATTATTGAAGTTGCTTAGAGTTGGTGATTTCCTGTTTAGGAGTAGTCAATTGATGAGAGTTTTGTTTTGGACTGCTGCTTTCCATTTGGGAAGATGATGAATAGTAGCTTTAATGTTACTGTTTGAGCCTTAAACTTGTTGAAGGAAACAGTGAAATGTGTGAAAGGTGTGTGAATTTTAGTTCTTGTGTTCGAGATTACGTGGAACCACTTTCGTGTGAGAGAGTGAGTTTTAGGTTGTTAGTTTGTGGCTTCCTTACACAGTGAGCTTTGAGATTTCGTGGAGCCACTTTGTGTGTGAGTGAGCGATTTAACTCCGTGGTGCCCGTGTGCGATAGCGGCCGACCTCGGAGCCGGAGATCGAAGGTGACGAGGAGTTCCTCGCGTGATCGCCATCGACTTCGTATACGGAACAACGCCTCTTTCCGTGGGTAACTTGTTTCTTTCTTCTCATTTGCGTGTGTCTATATATTTTCTCGTAGGAAAATAGAGTCATTGTTGGGTTTTCGCCCGGGTTTTGTCAGCAAACGCTACGTCGAAAAACTCCAAACGGAAACGTATTTGGACTTCACGATTTCCGTTTTGCTACGACAAGGGGAACAGAACGAAAGTTGCGAACTTTCTTCCCCGGATTTAGAATTGAATCATTTTTCAAGAAAATTCATTTTAAACAAAATAGTAATTTTGTGCTTTACAAAAATCTAGCTGCTTAATTTTTTAAAGTTCGTGCAACGCCCGCTCAAATTTCAAATTTTTAATTGCATGCATTTAGGGTTTCCTAGAAATAGCCGACAGACACGCAAACCCTACGCACCATCTTGCATCAATTTGGTATCAAAGCGAGGTTCTGAAATTTCCCTAAGTTTCGAAATCCGCCCTGCGTAGAATTGGAATCCCGCATAGCATTTTAATTTTTCAAAAAATAAAAGAGAAGTTGTTTAAAAAAAAGCATAACCATCCATTTTACTTGTGTGTTTGCATGCATCTGCGTAGTGGTAGGTTAGTGAGTATGAGTTCATCCCATCACACCCCACCTGAACACCCTCAAAAGGTAAACACTGAGATGCGTCGAGTTGAACGAGGCCAAGCGAGTCGTGTGAACGAAGAGACTGAACCACCCCAGTGGTTTTTACCTTTCACCCACCAAATGGCAGCGTTAACCGAGAGTGTCTATCAAGTGAGAGAAGGATTTGAAAACCTTAGTGTTAGGATGGATAGTCTAGAAGTACCCCCTCGAGGTTCAATGCCACCTCCCATTCGAGATTGGCATTTCATTAGACCCCATCACGAAACCCCACACCACTACTTAGAAAGGTCTACACTTTGGAAGAATCCTTTATTTGAGGATTACAAATCCACTTACACCCACTCCCATAGAGCCCCATCAAGGAGATCTTTACGATGCTTCAAGGATTACTTTCCATTACAATACATCACTTCCAGAGATCGTGTTGATCCACCAATACGATCTCATTATACTAGAGACGATCAGTAAGATGATTGTCGTCGTTCTTATCCTCGCACTCGAGTGGATCTTATTGGTCCTTCGACACCAATTTATGAGTGTAGAGTTCAGTATCACCCCAGTTACCGATACTACACGTCTCCTTTATATGAGGAAACTGAGTCGTTATATGCGCAGCCACCACCACAGGTTCGTAGGACTCACATCCAACCACGATCACGCCATGATTATGTTATGGACGAACGTCACGATTACCCTCAAAAGTCATGTAGAGGTCACTCTCGTCAAGATTACATCACACTTTGTGATCCTCCTAGTGTTCCGAAAATGAATATGACGGTGACCATTAAGGATCGGCAAGAGTACTTCTCTTCCCAAAGCAGGGAAACGTCCCTCACTCTGTCTGATATTCTAATACAGGATGTGCGGAGTCAACCCCCACGAGAGTCTGAGTGTCGAGCGGCTCGCGGGAAGCCTCTCAAACTACCGGCGATGGGAGAGGCCGCGTGAGAGGCGACATCGTCTCCATGGGAGAGGCCGCGTGAGAGGCGGCGGGGGAGGTGTCGGGAGCGGCTGCGGGAGGTAGGGTTTGCGATTTGCGGCGCGGGAGGTAGGGTTTGTGATTCGCTGAGGGTTTGCGTACAAAAAAATATCAGAAGAAAAAATGAGTTGGTTTTTAAGAGTTTGGGTTTGCGAATAGCCATATTGGGTTTGCCGTTAACAATTCCCTTATCTTTTTGTTATTTTATTTTCTGTCATTTTCTTTTCCCGCGCACCGATCTTATTTTGAGTTTCCGGCTCATCGGTTTGACCACCCGGTGAGACCATGAATAAATTGTCCGACAATTTTGAGTATCTAAGATGGAAAAGGCAAACTTTAACTAATTAAGGACGCATACGACTAAGGTGAAAATATCTCTAATTAGAAGATTTGATTTTATTAAGAGGAGAAAATTAAGAAATAATATTTTGGAACAAATGCTAAAAAGGCATAGGATTTTTATTCTCTTGGAAACCAAGTAAAGGGACTCGAATATTTCTTCATAAAAAGAGAACTCCTTTCATCTAGACGGCAACCGGTCATAAACAGAGGAAACTAACCTTCTTCGTTTTCCCATGTGAAAGCGTCGACCCTCACGAACCGTTTCTCCAACCTAGTCGACAGATCTCCAGAGACACGGCGCCTACCTTTGCATCTTTCTGCCGGTCGATAACTCCAACATCTCCTTCGACGGGACACGTCCTCGACTCTTCGTCACCCGTCGCCAGGATTACCCGACGGGATGTCTACGACCTCAGGTCGCTGTTGATGCCAACAAGCTTCTTCGGCGATCAGAACTTTCATTGCCCATCTCTTTCCAAGGGTCTGCAACCGCAGCTTTACCGTCTCACTGTGCTGACGACAACAATCTGGCATCCGCCCGACAACCACCTTGCGCAACTAAGTTTGAGGCGGCCTCCTCCTTGTCGTAGATTTGCCCATGCTTGAGTAAGCTCCGCCCTTCTCTCTGTTTGATATTCTAATACAGGATGTGTGGAGTCAACCCCCACGAGAGTCTGAGTGTCGAGCGGCTCGCGGGAAGCCTCTCAAACTACCGGCGATGGGAGAGGCCGCGTGAGAGGCGACATCGTCTCCATGGGAGAGGCCGCGTGAGAGGCGGCGGGGGAGGTGCGGGAGCGGCTGCGGGAGGTAGGGTTTGCGATTTGCGGCGCGGGAGGTAGGGTTTGTGATTCGCTGAGGGTTTGCGTACAAAAAAATATCAGAAGAAAAAATGAGTTGGTTTTTAAGAGTTTGGGTTTGCGAATAGCCATATTGGGTTTGCCGTTAACAATTCCCTTATCTTTTTGTTATTTTATTTTCTGTCATTTTCTTTTCCCGCGCACCGATCTTATTTTGAGTTTCCGGCTTATCGGTTTGACCACCCGGTGAGACCATGAATAAATTGTTCGACAATTTTGAGTATCTAGTATGGAAAAGGCAAGCTTTAACTAATTAAGACGCATACGACTAAGGTGAAAATATCTCTAATTAGAAGATTTGATTTTATTAAGAGGAGAAAATTAAGAAATAATATTTTGGAACAAATGCTAAAAAGGCATAGGATTTTTATTCTCTTGGAAACCAAGTAAAGGGTCTCGAATATTTCTTCATAAGAGAACTCCTTTCATCTAGACGGCAACCGGTCATAAACAGAGGAAACTAACCTTCTTCGTTTTCCCATGTGAAAGCGTCGACCCTCACGAACCGTTTCTCCAACCTAGTCGACAGATCTCCAGAGACATGACGCCTACCTTTGCATCTTTCTGCCGGTCGATAACTCCAACATCTCCTTCGACGGGACACGTCCTCGACTCTTCGTCACCCGTCGCCAGGATTACCCGACGGGATGTCTACGAACTCAGGTCGCTGTTGATGCCAACAAGCTTCTTCGGCGATCAGAACTTTCATTGCCCACCTCTTTCCAAGGGTCGACAACCACAACTTTACCGTCTCACTGTGCTGACGACAACAATCTGGCATCCGCCCGGCAACCACTTTGCGCAACTAAGTTTGAGGCGGCCTCCTCCTTGTCGTAGATTTGCCCATGCTTGAGTAAGCTCCGCCCTTCTTTCTTGCTCCCATTTATTAGCTTAGTCGTATGCGATTAAATTAATTAGCAAAAAAACCTGCCTCGAACCTTCTATCTATTTTTTATTGTTATTTATTCATAAATTGTTGTTTGTGATTAAGCTTGTCGGAAGTTGCAAATACTGCTTCGAATCGAACCATAACACATGAGAATTTCTTTCCAAATAATGACTAACTAACTTTCGAAGTTCAAACATCGAGCGGGATTAAGCGAGGGAAACTCAAATTCGACCTCTCGGTTTACATCATTATCTCATCACCGATTGGATAACATCAAGCAAAAACTCAAAGAGAAATACATGCTTCATATCAGAGTAAGCTTTTAGATCAGCTATATGTCTTACGACAGGGAACCCTTTCTGTAGCAGTGTATAACTCTTTGACGAGCTCGTTATTAGGAGTGATATCACCAAGGAGCATATATTGACAGTCTCCCTGGTCCGGGTCTGATTAAGGGCTGACATTCGTAGAGAACTTATTCCCCACCACCTTGAGTTGGTCGAGCAAATCTTCCAGCTCACTTTAGAATATGAGCAATACCTACATCCTACTGGTCCAAGGCGACCTAACCCACAGTCCAATAATTTTATGTCTAGGAGGCCTCCCTAGCAGGGACCCAGTCCATCCATGACTACTCGTGCTCCTATTGACACGAAAGGAAAGTCCACTTCCACTGATCCCCCAAAGCCCAGAGGAATCCAATACTATCGATGTCAGGGTAGAGGCCATGTGACGGCGCATTGCACTACACGAAATCTACTTTTTGAGGATGACACCCACCTAGGTACCGAGTCTGTGGATCCACTTGAAGATATTATTGTGTCTTGGGAGGATGAGGCCGACCATGCATTAGTGATGGGCATTATCTTGTCGTTTACTAGATAACCTGATGAAGGATGCATCGTGGACGGGACAAACGCGATAGGAGGAACTCCCGGCGAGACCGGAATCGCTTGGCTTGAGAAGATCGACCCGCTTTGGAAACCTCGGGCCGTTTAAGTATCTTCTTAACATGTGCTGATTTTATTTGTATTTGCATGTTTATTTTGCACTCTTTGCTTGGTGGGCTATTAGCGGGTGTGCTAATAGTTGTGGCCCCCCCTCGTAGTATAAGAGGTGGGATAACTTATGTTGTAAGCAGTTTTTTGACTATTAAGAATTATTCTGGTTGCCCTAGCCGTCTCTCCCCTCCTCTCCGTGCGAGAGAAGCTCGTCCGGAAGGACTCCCGCACCCGCCGTTCCCGTGAGGAAGGCCCCAGGCCGGAAGGCCTCCCCTCCTCCGCCGGCGTTCCTACGCCAGTTGGTATTAGAGGGAGCCCGTCGACTTCTACGCTCGACGCTACATCCTCCCACTCGCGCGCGCCAGTCGACCGTCCCCGCGCAGCTCGTCGCCTCCGTTCTACCGTGCAGCATGTCGCTACCGCGGGACGATTCCCCTACCCCTTCCGCTGTTCTACGGTCCCGTCCCCAGCGACACCAGCAGCCCCGCTGCATCTTCGGCGCGGTTTCCTGTCCTGCAGATGGGCGACAACCCGCGTTACGACGCCGACTTATGGGCGGCCATCAATGGCATCACCGCCCAACTTGCCACCCTCACCGCCGCCCTCGGCGACCTGCAGCCAGGCCGCAACCAGCGCCCGCTTCCCGCCGACGCCAATGCTCCAGCCGATCGTTACTTTGGGCGGCAATACCGCCGTGACCGCGTGCCTCCGGCTGCCCCGCCCCTCCATCCAACCCTTTCCGAGTCCAGCTCTGATGAGGATCTCCCCGACAGCGGCGACCCTCCTCGCGGGGGTGACCAGCAGCCTCATTACCAACCGGGTTACCGACTGCGCGCGGACATTCCCCACTTTCATGGCAACCTGGGCATCGAGGACTTCCTCGATTGGATTTCGGAAGTCGAATGTTTCTTTGAAATGGCCGAGATCGACGACCGCCGCCAAGTGAAGATAGTCGCTTACCGCCTTAAATCCGGCGCGGCGGTTTGGTGGGACCAACTTCGACTCAACCGCAACCGCCAAGGCAAGGCCCCCGTTCGCACGTGGCTGAAGATGAAGAAGTTGTTGCGGAATAGGTTCCTCCCACCCGACTACGACCAACACTTGTTTCAGTTCTACCAGAGTTGTTCGCAAGGAACTCGAACGGTGACGGAGTACCTGGCGGAGATAAGCCGACTTGCGGACCGCAATGGCCTAACCGAGACGGATGGCCAACGTGTTACTCGTTTCCTACATGGGCTACGTCCCTCCCTACGGGAGAAGATTGGATTGCATGTTTAGCGCACGGTGGATTAGGCTTACAACATGGCCCTCAAGGCTGAACAAATGGAGAAGGCGGCAGTACCGCTACACCGCGCGGCCTCCCGCCGTCCTTGGACGGATTCTTCGGGTTCTAGCAGCCGGGACACTACCGGCAAGGAGTTTGCAGATCGGGTGCCGGCCTCCTCTTCCGCACCAAAGGGTTGGGCACCTGACCGAGCACCGGCGGGCACATGTTTCAAATGTCAACAAACCGGCCATTTCGCCTCCCGTTGCCCCCTGCTTCGCCAGCCCGTCCACACTGTAGCACCGGACGAGGAGAGGGAGGACGACATAGGGGAGGCCGATGAAGTCATTGATGGGTATGACGAGGAGGGCGATTTCGCCGCTTGCGTGGTTCAACGTCTACTTCTTACACCCCGGCTGGATGAACACGTTCAACGTAGCAATGTTTTTCGGAGCTACTGCAACATCAAGGGGAAGATCTGTGATGTCCTGATTGACAACGGCAGTTGCGAGAACTTTGTGGCAAACCGGTTGGTCTCCTACTTGCAGCTAACGACCGAGCCTCACCCACACCCCTATTCCATCGGATGGATCCAGCGCGTCCCGTCAGTACGGGTCACCCACCGCTCTCACGTTCCTGTTGCCATTGGGAAGCACTACCGGGCCGACGTTTGGTGCGACGTCGTGGAAATGGACGCGAGCCACCTACTTTTGGGGCGGCCGTGGCAATATGACACGGATGTTTCGTATAAGGGCCGCGAGAATGTGTACTCCTTCACTTCGGCGGGCAAGAAGATACAGATTATTGCCCGGGTCGGAGGGAAACCCGAAGCCAGTCCGCCTTCAGATAAGGTGCGTAGTCTGTTGGTGATGCACGAAGACTCCTCTCTGTTTGAGCGAGACGTTGCGGAGGCCAAGGAAGTGGTGGCCCTCGTCTCCTACGGGTTGTACGCCACTAGCGAGCAGGAGGCAGAAGCCGCACCCCCGGACGTGCGAGCGCTGCTGCACGAGTTCCAAGCCATCACGACGGAGGACTTGCCCGACCGTCCCCCTCCTCTTCGGGATATACAGCACCAGATCGACCTCATTCCGGGAGCTAGCCTTCCGAACTTGCCTCACTACCGCATGAGTCCCAAGGAGCATGACATCTTGCGTGGGAAGGTGGATGAATTGTTGAAGAAGGGATTCATCTCCGAGAGCCTCAGCCTCTGTGGGGTCCCGACGCTCTTAGTCCCCAAAAAGGACGGTTCCTGGAGAATGTGCGTCGACAGTCCCACGATCAACCGGATCACCATCAAGTACTCATTTCCCATCCCTCGCCTTGATGACATGTTGGACATATTAGATGGTTCCCAGTTCTTCTCAAAGATAGACCTACGCAGTGGGTAGCACCAAATCCGCATCAAGCCGGGTGACGAGTGGAAGACGGCTTTCAAGACGCCGGACGGCCTCTTCGAGTGTAAGGTAATGCCTTTTGGATTATCTAACGCTCCAAGTACGTTTATGCGCCTCATGACACAGGTACTGCGACCATTTCTGGGAAAGTCTGTTGTCGTCTATTTTGACGATATATTGATCTTCAGCAAGAGCAGAGCGGATCACCTGTCGCACCTTCGTGCTGTATTGGAGGTGTTGGCGGAGCACAAACTGTTTATTCACCTCAAAAAGTGTACCTTTCTCGCTCCGCGGCTGAACTTTTTGGGTTTCATTGTGGGCGCGTACGACATCCGGGTTGGTGAGGAAAAGATCCAGGCGATCCGAGATTGGCCGCCTCCAACGACGCTATCGGAGTTGCGGTCCTTCCATGGTTTGGCCACATTCTACTGGCGGTTCATACGTGACTTCAGCACCCTTACAGCGCCGATGACCGGTTGTTTGAAGAAGGGGCGGTTCCTATGGGGAGAAGAGGTCAGTCGCTCCTTCGACTTGATCAAACAGAAGCTTAGCTCGGCCCCGTTCTTGGCGCTACCCAGCTTTGATAGGCTCTTTGAGGTGCAGAGTGATGCTAGTGGCATTGGTATAAGAGCGGTCCTCTCCCAAGACAAGCGGCCAGTTGCGTTCTTCAGCGAGAAACTAAGTAATGCCAGGCGGAAATGGGCCGCTTATGATCAAGAGTTTTATGCCGTCGTCCGGGCTCTCAAGCATTGGGAGCACTACTTGCTGCACAAGGAGTTCATCTTGTATACGGACCATCAAGCTCTCAAGTTCATCAACAGCCAGAAGCGCATGGATGGAATGCACCTTCGTTGGACCACGTATCTCCAACGGTTTCCATATATTATCCATCACAAGCCGGGGACTACCAATGTCGTCGCCGACGCACTTAGCCGGCGGAGTTGTTTGTTAGCGACTATGCACCACGAGATCGTCGGCTTTGATACTCTCGTCGACTTGTATGCCGACGACATTGATTTCCAAGAGGTCTGGCGCGCCTGTTCGTTGGGCGGATCACATGGTGGTTTCCTCTTACTTGATGAGTTCCTGCTTAAAGACAACCGCTTGTGTATTCCCCGCACTTCCTTGCGGGAAAAGCTCGTTCGTGATTTGCATGGTGGCGGGTTGAGTGGCCACCTGGGCCGAGACAAAACACTTGCCAGTCTACAAGAGCGCTATTTCTGGCCGCAGCTGTCAAAGGACGTGGGGAACTTCGTTCGAAAGTGTTATGTGTGCCAACAGTACAAGGGCCATGCACACAACACTGGGCTCTGTACACCCCTCCCGGTCCCCTCCGGCGTTTGGGAGGATCTCTCCATGGATTTCGTCTTGGGCCTTCCGCGCACGCAACGCGGGGTCGATTCAGTGTTTGTCGTGGTGGATCGTTTCTCGAAGATGGCACATTTTCTTCCTTGCCGCAAGACGTCCGATGCTTCTCACATTGCGCGTCTTTTCTTCCGGGAAGTGGTTCGTTTGCATGGCGTGCCGACCACTATCACGTCCGACCGTGACCCCAAGTTTCTCGGCCACTTTTGGAAGATGTTGTGGAAGATGTTTGATACCTCCCTCCAGTTTAGTAGCTCCGCCCATCCTCAAACTGACGGCCAAACCGAAGTCGTTAACAAGACCTTGGGGAACCTCGTTCGTTGCATCTGCCAGGATCGCCCGAAGCAATTGGATCACGCCCTCGCGCAAGCTGAATTTGCTTATAACAATGCGGTGCACAGCTCTACCGGTCGCACGCCTTTCTCCATTGTGTACACTAAGGTTCCCCGGCATGCGCTCGATCTAGCCCGCCTACCGGCGGCACCTCCTTCAGCAACACAGCTAGCGGAAGAGACCCGCGACATCCAACCCGACACCCGGCTCAAATTACTCGAGTCTAATGCCAAATACAAAGCTATGGCCGACAAGCACCGTCGCGAGAGGATTTTTGAGGTGGGAGACTTAGTGATGGTCTTCCTCCGCAAGGAGCGGCTCCCAACGGGACACCATCACAAGCTCATGTCGAAGAAGTATGGCCCTTTCCCCGTCACCCGCAAGATCAATGACAACGCTTATGTGGTTGACCTCCCGCCGGACCTCAACATCTTCAAGACCTTCAACGTGAGCGACCTATCTCCTTTCTACCCGGACGTCCCGCTTTACCCCGAGCACTCGAGGTCGAGTGCCTCCCAAGGGGAGGCGAATGATGAAGGATGCATCGTGGACGGGATAAACGCGACAGGAGGAACTCCCGGCGAGACCGGAATCGCTTGGCTTGAGAAGATCGACCCGCTTTGGAAACCTCGGGCCGTTTAAGTATCTTCTTAGCATGTGCTGATTTCTATTTGTATTTGCATGTTTATTTTGCACTCTTTGCTTGGTGTGCTATTAGCGGGTGTGCTAATAGTTGTGGCCTCCCCCCCCCCCCCCCCCCCCCCCCCCCCCGTAGTATAAGAGGTCGGATAACGTATGTTGTAAGCAGTTTTTTGACTATTAAGAATTATTCTGGTTGCCCTAGCCGTCTCTCCCCTCCTCTCCGTGCGAGAGAAGCTCGTCCGGAAGGACTCCCGCACCCGCCGTTCCCGTGAGGAAGGCCCCAGGCCGGAAGGCCGCCCCTCCTCCGCCGGCGTTCCTACGCCATAACCCGTGTACGGATGAAGATTGGAGGTGCACTACCATTTTTATACATACTTAGTGCGGGTGGTGCTTGCAAACTTGCTATAGATTCTTGTAATTATGTTAATATTGTTTCCCATAAAAGACTAGAACATATGAGAGTGAAACTTGATCCCCACCCGCATTCCTACCGAATTATTTTGGTGGATAAAAATTTTATCCATGTCACACAATGATGCTTTATGCCTATTACTCTAGCGTCATTTGTGGATAATGTTTGATGCGATGTCATTCTTATGGACGTCGCACCCGTGCTTCTAGGTTGGCCTTGGTACAGTAGGGCAAACACGTGTGTATTTTATAGCAAGGGGGGCAAGATCAATCCATATCCAACTCAACCCAAGGACCCTTCCAAGGGTAGAGTTGACTCCTTTGTTGGCACAAGCTCCACGAAACCTTTGAATATCATGAGAAATTGTGATTTTCTCCAAGAGAGTTGTGAATATGACATCATATTAGTAGTGTCACCACGTGTAAAGCCCAGCTAAAAAAATTGAAAGTCAACCCGAATGTTTGACCTATTCTCAACGAGTTCTCTGATATTACACCAGACGAACTTCCAGCTGATTTGTCTTCCCTAAGAGACATTCAACATGTCATTGACTTAGGACCCGAGGCATCCCTGCCAAATTTACCTCATTACCGTATGAACTACATCGAGCATTTTGAGCTAAAACGACAAGTGGATGATCTTCTCCAGAAGTTCATACGAGATAGCTTCAGTCCTTGTGTTGTTCCTTCTCTTGTTACACATAAGAAGGACGGGAGTTGGCGTATGTGCATTGACCGCCACGATATCAATAAAATTACTGTGAAGTATCGTTTCCCCTTTACTTGACTAGATGATCTGTTGGACTCTATGGCTTTTACTCAAGACTATTAAAATTGATTTACACACTGGGTATCATCATATTAAAGTACTTGGGGGAGATGAGTGAAAAATGATCATTAAAACGAGAGATGGTCTATATGAATGGTTAGTAATGTCATTTGGATTATGGAACGCTCCTAGTACTTTATGAGGGTCATTACCCAGGTCCTCCAGCCCTATAGAGGCAAATTTTGTGTTGTCTACTTCGATGATATTCTCATCTATAGTCAGACGCATATTGATCATCTCCTTCATATCAGACTTGTATTTGAAGTCCTCATGAAGGAGCACTTATATATCAATATGAAGAAGTGTACCTTTCTTTCCGCATTTGTACATTTTTAGAATACATTGTGTCTACTGCGAATGTTTCTGTAGACCCTGACAAAGTTAAATCTATTCGCGAATGGTATATTTCCTCGAACATTCATGAAGCATGTAGTTTTCACAGACTCGCCATCTTCTAAAGAAGGTTTCTCAAGGGTTTTAGTACTGTCATGACGCCCTTTACGAGTTGCCTATGTAAGGGTGAATTTGTGTGGTGACCGAAGCAACGGCTAGAGTGTTCGCCGAAATTAAGGACAAGTTATCCTTAGCCCCATTTCTTCGACCACACGATTTTAGTAAAGTCTTTGAGGTGGCCTATAATACTTCAGGCATAAGTAAGCCGACATATTGAGCCAGGAAGGACACCCCATCACCTACTTTAGTGATAAGTTAAATGAACCCCGACATAAGTATTCTAATTATGATTGGGAGTATGTGATCATCTAAGACTTACGATATTGGTGTTATTATATCTTATCCAAAGAGTTTAAGTAGTACTCCGATCACCAGGCGCCGTGAGCCCGTGATACCTTGACTCGCAGAATAAATTAGGTTATCATCACGCTAAATGGTTGGAGTACATGCAAGAGTGTTAATTTGTTCTTAAACACAAGTATGGTGTTAAGAACAAACCAGTCGATACACTCAGTAGGAGAGTTAGCCTACTGCATACGATGAGTACCCAAGTAGAGGGCTTTGAGCATCCCATACCTACTATCCTACATGCTTCGATTTTAGCATGATGTATTGCACTCCATCTAGAGATCCACCAAAGGTTATAAATAGATTTTTCTTGGTGGACGGGTATTTATTTTATAGGTCGCGTTTGTGTATCCCCTGTATTTCCTTACATGATTATTTGATATAGGAGATACATGTTGGGGGCGCGACATGTCATTTCGGGAGAGATAACACGATCACCCTCATAGAGGATCACTTCTTTTGGTGATGTAGCTTGAGTTGTCCGTCATTGTCGCATTTGCCAGATAGCTATAGGTTCATGCCAAAACACCAGTTTATATACTCCCCCACCCGTTCCACATTAGCCTTGGGTGGCTATTAGTATGGACTTCCTGCTAAGACTTCCACGTACACTTAGGAAGCATGTCTCCATATTTGTGGTAGTGGATCATTTCTCGAAGATGACCCACGTTATCCCCTTGCAGAGTTGCAGGAAGATTGTCAATGCATCTCGCGTCGCAACTTTATTTGTCAAGGATGTGATTTAAATACATGAGCTACCTAAGACTATGGGTACATAGCCTCCTACTTTAGCATCTGAGAGTATAACTGACATTGTGGGGCATGACTTTTACTCGATACTAGACAACCACGCTATACGTTACCTGGTCCACTGGAGGGGACGACTAAGTATTGATGATACATGGTTGTCATCGTAGGAGCTCGACTCACTTGCCTGGTCTTCGTCA
Organism: Dactylorhiza incarnata; assembly: GCA_033032865.1. Classification (NCBI taxonomy): domain Eukaryota; kingdom Viridiplantae; phylum Streptophyta; class Magnoliopsida; order Asparagales; family Orchidaceae; genus Dactylorhiza; species Dactylorhiza incarnata. The sequence goes on from JAWHQI010000053.1 coordinate 6,471,470, forward strand.
GGTATGTGACCATCTTCATTCAACGGAGATGAATGCTTTCAAGTCGGGGGGGGGGAATTGATGGGGATCATAGTTCACAGGCGGTCCGACCCGTATCGAAGCCTGTTCATGTTTACACTCGTAGGAGTTAGGATCTTTGGATAGACGATCCGAGTCCGCAGTCGCGTTCAGAGCGTCGACGAGGCATTTTCTATGTATTTTCCATATTTTTCTGCACATTATTTATGTGCATTTGTGTGTTTTATATCAGTCAATCATAGTCGTCCATTGCTTACTATAGCCTATATATATGATTTGGAGTTCAATTTCAGGGGAACACAAAACTTGGACTAATTTTCAGGTTCTCGTGATCATTCAGCGGTTCCAAATTCGTCAAGTACTAGGTGTCGAAGCCTAGAGTCCTTTTTCCCCTTTTGGTCGGCCAAATCTCCATAACCATCCTTCTAACCGGAGAGGGTCGGCCATGGACAGGCATGAAAGGAAGAGGTCGGACAGCGCGTACTCAGAGGACAATGGTCTGATGGCATGTCTCTGCCGGATGATGTTCCGGCGGTGCATGGTTCATCGGAGCTTTGCCGGAGAGGGTCGACCATGGGTGCGTGCTCATGAATGACGTAAATGTTTCAGAAGGCCTTGGAGGAGTTTCAGTAAATAAATGATTTAAAAGACAGGAATCTTAACGACGCGTACCAAATTTTTTTATCTATTAATAGATGGCATGTGAAATGAATGTCCTGATTCAGAAAATCATTTCATTCTCGTGTTTTTTAACATTGATTATCAAACTATATCAAAATCAACATCATCAGAATTGTCATGTTTGAAACTTACATTGACTATGTTACGGAGCTACACGACGCCGAGCCTCCATGACGAGTTTACACGCGCCGGGCGCGTATATCGGACGGCCCCACCGAGCCCGCGGAGCAGATTGCGGCCTAGCTGTTATCGTATCATTTATTTTCAGCATTTACGTTTTATTTTAGCTTTTATTTTGGGATGGTTTATTCGCGCCGCTGTTCGCATCCCACTACTATAAGGGGCAACGCTTGTACTCGTTTTTGGACATCTTGAATGAATGTGTGTTTTCCCTCCTCTTTTCCTTAATCCTAATCCTCCCCGTCTCTCCCTCTTCCCCTCCTCTCTCTCTCCCTCTCTCCACCCGTAGTCGGCCGACCCCTCTCCTCCACCGTCGGGTTCGTACCAAACTGGTCCGACCTGCCCTTTCCGCTCGCCGACAGCCGTCGGAGAACCCGTTTCACTGCCGTGCCGCCCCGTCCGCGCCGCAACAGCCGCCCCCGCGTGCCTTCAGCGATCCAGCACCGCGCCGCCTCCTCCGTGCGGTCTCCATCCCACGAACCTTCAGCGTCGGCCGCGATCGACCGACCACCTTCGTCGTTGGGGCTTCAGCGACCGACCGACCGCCCCGCGCATCCAGGCCTCCTGCCACTGCATCCGGGCCGCGGATTCCGTGTCGCCTGCCGTGCGACTCGGCCATCCAATGCCGCATATAGGCCGCCTCGGCCATGCAACGTCGTGACCCTTCTCTCCATCAACCATGACTCCGGCGACTCGCTTGCACCCCAACGTTTCTGGCGCCGATAGCCCCGACGACGCCGTCCAACGTCGCCTCGACGCCCAAGAGTCCCTCGTGGCCTCCATGCATGCCTCCCTTGTCTCCCTTCATGCCAAGATCGAGGCCCTCCAACCCACCGCCGCCTCCCCCGCCAACGGATCCGCGTCCCCGTCCACTGGCGCGTCCATCCTCGACGCGTCCATCCTCGGCGCGGCACCCCTCCCGCACAACGGAGATTCCGCTGCTCCGTTCCCTCCGTGCCGTCCAACCCTCGCCCTGGACCTCCCCACCTTCGCCGGTGTGGACCTGATGGGGTTGATTGCCAAAGCAGAGCAGTACTTCGACCTCAACCATACTCCCGAGCAGGACAAGGTCTCTACCGCCGTCGTGGGACTCGACGGGTCTGCCCTTCATTGGGCCCGGTGGCTCCGACAGTCCAACCCGACTATCTCTTGGCCGGAGATCAAACAGGAGATGATCCGCCGCTATGACAGCCGCTATTCCGGATCAGCCATCGAACGACTGTGTGGGGTACCAAACCGACACATTGGATGATTACATCGATGAGTTCGTGACCCTCGTCACCCATATTCCGGGCCTACCACCAGATCATTATCTCGGCTTCTTCATGCAGGGCCTTAAGACCAACATCCGGTCCCGGCTCCGCACCCATCACCCCCGGACGGTTTGGGAGGCCCTCGACATGGGCCGCCTCGTGGAGGCGGATTTGTCTCCTCGACCCCCGCCGACTCCTGGCGGGCCTCTGCCGAGAGGCCGGCCATGACGGCCCGCTACTCCGAAACCACAGGCCCCTCGACCCCCTCTCGGCGGCCGTCCAGGCCCTTCGCAGCGCTTCTCCAACCGTGAGTTCGACGACCTCCGCCGCAAAGGACTATGTTTCCGCTGATGTCAGCCCTACTCCCCTATTCACGTCTGCGCGGTCAAGGAATTCCACGCCATCATCGGCGACTTCGAACCGGAGATTACTTTGGCGGATTTTGAGGACCTCGAGATCACTGCGGAGGACACCACCGAGGCCACCACCGACGCCGACCTTCACCGTTTGGAGCTCCCATGTTTTTCCATGGGCGACATTTCAGGGCCCCAAATCATGAAGTTGGCAGGCAAGTTGGGCGACCGCCACATCGTCATCATGGTGGACAGCGGGGCAAGCCATAATTTTCTCTCCTCTCAACTGGCCCAACAACTCCACCTCCCGATGGAACCTTCTCCGGACTTCACTGTTAGTTTGGGCGATGGTCGTCGCCACTCGATCCAGGGCCATTGTCCGGCCGTCTCGCTTTCAGTGGGCCCTTACTCGGTGACGACGGACTTCTACGTCTTCGGCCTTGGCGGGATTGGCGCCATCTTGGGCTTTGCTTGGCTATGCACGTTGGGCGATGTGCGAGTCAACTGGGGGAATATGACGATGCGTTTCCTCCAGGACGGTTAAGAGTGCTGCCTTGTGGGGGATGCCGCACTACTTCGCTTCCCCGTCTCCTTCCGCACTATTCAGAGGACTTTAGACGTCGATTTTTCGGCTTGGCTCTGGTCCATCTCGGACGCCGCGCCGCTGGCCTAAACACCACCTCCGACCCTTCAGGACCTCTTATCTGAGTTTGCGGACCTCTTTACTGCACCATCCGGGTTGCATCCGGCTCGACTGCACGATCATGCCATTCCTCTTTAGCCCGGCGTGTCCGCAGACTCGGTCCGACCATATCACTACGGGCACGTGCAAAAGGACGAGATCGAGAGGCTTGTACGCGACATGCTGATGGGGGGCCTCTTCCGCCCCAGTGCAAGCCCCTTTTCTTGCCCGGTCCTCTTGGCCAGGAAAAAAGACGGCAGCTGGCGCTTCTGCGAGGACTATTAGGAGCTCAACAAAGCCACCGTCCCAGACAAGTACTCAATTCCGATGATTCACGAGCTTTTGGATGAGCTCTACGGCACGACCGTTTTCACCAAGCTGGACCTCCGTGCTGGCTACCACCAGATTCGCGTTCGGCCGGCCGACGTCGCCAAGATGGCCTTCCGGACCCCATGACGGCCACTACGAGTTCCTGGTTATGCCTTTCGGCCTGACCAACGCACCAACCACCTTTCAGGCCACGATGAACGACATTTTTCGCCCGGTACTTCGTCAGCACGTACTTGTTTTTTTTATGACATATTGATCTACAGTTCTTCTTGGCAGGAGCACCTCTAGCACGTTCTCCATACGTTGGCCATTCTACGGCGTCACCACCTTAAGCTCCACCCTACAAAGTGTTCCTTCAGGGTTCCAGAGGTGTGTTATCTGGGACACACCATCTCCGCTGCGGGGGTTGCGATGGACAGCGACAAGATCGAGATGATCCTCCAGTGGCCGACACCATCATCTCTCTGCGATGTCCGCGGGTTCTTGGGACTGACAGGGTACTACCGCCGGTTCATTCAGGGGTACGACACGTTGGCCCGACCCTCACCCAGCTCCTGAAGAAGTTTACCGAAGGTCCCTTCGAGTGGTCGGTGGCGGCCTCCACTGCTTTTATCGCTCTGCAGCAGGCCTTGGTTCGCGCCCCAGTGTTAGCCATGTCGGATTTCTCCCAGCCCTTCCTCATGGAGTTAGACGCGTCGGGCGTCGGCGTGGGAGTCGTACTTATGCAGGCTGGCCGCCCTGTGGCCTATTTCAGCTGCGCTTTTTCTGATCCGCAGCAGCTCCGCTTACGAGAACGAGCTCATGGGCCTCGTGCTCGCAGTTCAGCACTGGCGACCATACCTCCTCGGTCGACGGTTCGTGGTCCGCACCGACCACCACAGCCTCCGCTACCTCATACAGCAGAAGATTGCTACGCCCGCTCAACAAGTGTGGGCAGCCAAGCTACTAGGCTACAACTTCAGCATCGAGTTTCGGCCAGGGAAGGCGAATCGTGCGGCCGACGCTCTCTCTTGCGCAACCCCGTACTTGCAGCCATCTCCCGCCCGGTATGGGAGGATGCGGATACCCTCCAACGGGAAGTAAAAGCTGACCCGGAGCTCAACAGGATTCGGATAGCACTCCTCGCAGACGCCACAGCCCACCCACCTTACTCCTTGGTTGACGTCCGCCTCCTCTTCAAGGGCCTCCCAGTACATGCCCCTTCCTCCAGGTGCATTCCTCGGTTGTTGGACGAGTTTCATGCTTCCCCGACAGAGGGACACGTCGGTGCTTACCAGACGTACCGACGGCTAGCAGCCTCACTCTATTGGCCTCACATATTCCGACAGGTCAAGACCTTCGTGGCCGCCTGCCTCATCTGCCAGAAGGCCAAGTACGAAGCCATGTTTCCGGGTGGTCTACTTCAGCCCCTCCCGATTCCCGACCGCGTTTGGGACGATGTCGCCATGGATTTCATCACACGACTGCCCCGATCACAGGGACACGACTACATCCTGGTCGTGGTGGACCGACTCTCGAAGTATGCTCCTTTCATTCCCCTCCGCCACCGATACACTGCAGCCACAGTCGCCGACAGCTTCATCCAGGGGGTCCTGCGCCTCCACGGGTTTCCTCGGTCGATCGTGATCGACCGCGACCCGCTCTTCCTGAGTACCTTTTGAACTACACTGCTCCTCTTACAGGGCACCCGTCTTCGCATGAGCACGACGTACCACCCGCAGACCGACGGCCAATCGAAGGTCCTCAACCGGTATCTGGAGACGTACCTCCGTTGCTTCGTGGGAGAGCAGCCTCATAGTTGGACCAAGCGGCTCGGGTGGGCCGAGTACTCTTACAACACCGTCTACCACCAGGGGCCGACACTACCCTATTTGAGGCCATTTATGGCCGCCCTCCTCCATTTATTGTCCGTCACCTTCCAGGGGAATACCAGGTGGAGAGTCTGGCCACTGCTCTCCGCGACAGGGACACCATTCTAGATCATTTGAAGCACCACCTACGACGGGCCCAACAGAAGATGGTTTCCTTTGCCAACAGGAAACGCCGGGAACTCGCCTTCGAGGTAGGAGAGAAGGTTTTCATCAAACTCCACCCCTACCGACAGCTTTCGGTGGCCCTCCGACCATGTACGAAATTGACGCCTCGATTCTTCGGGCCTTTCGAGATCCTTGCCCGCATAGGGCGGTCGCTTACCGCCTTCACCTCCCAATCGGGAGCCGCATTCATCCGATCTTCCATGTTTCGCAGCTACGACACGTGGTGGGCGAGCACACCACCACAGATCACATTTCGGCCGACCTCGACCTTCCAGGAGAGGCACCCTACTATCTCTCCTCGACCCTCGATCATAGATGGCGCACCTCGGGGGACCATGCATCAGAGGAGGTCCTTGTGGCTTGGACCGGCCGGCCCGACTCGGACGCGACGTGGCTGCCCCGGGATGACTTCCGCCGCCAGTTCGCCGACTACTGCCTTGAGGACAAGGCACATTTCCCAGATGGTGTCATTGTTATGGAGCTGCACAGCGCCGAGTTTCCATGTCGAGTTTACACGCGCCGGGCGCGTATACCGGACGGCCCCACCGAGCCCGCAGAGCATATTCCGGCCTTAACTTTATCGTATCATTTATTTTCAGCATTTACGTTTTATTTCAGCTTTTATTTTGGGACTGTTTATTCGCGTCGTTGTTCGCACCTCACTACTATAAGGGGCAGCGCTTGTACTCGTTTTTGGACATCTTGGATGAATGTGTGTTTTCCCTCCTCTTTTCCCTAATCCTAATCCTCCCCCTCTCTCCCTCTTGCCCTCCTCTCTCTCTCCCTCTTCCCCTCCTCTTTCTCTCCCTCTCTCTCCCCGTAGCCGGCCGACCCCCCTCCTCCACTGCGAGGTTCGTACCAGACTACTTTGACCTTGTCGAACTTGTCCAATTATTATCATACCTCTTAGCTTTCTTTTTTCCTTTTTGGACCATCTTTTTAATGTGCACTTCTGTATGCAGTAACATTGATTTTTTTCTTGATTTTGAGTTAGTTATGGACTTAGAAGGGGAGCCTTGACGCACCAGTTAAGGTGTTGCCATGTGACCTTGAGGTCACGCGTTCGAGTCCTGGAAGCAGCCTCCTGCAAAATGTAGGGTAAGGTTTGCCTACATTTCAGCCTTGTGGTGGGAACCTTCCCCGGACCCTCACTGCGCTGGGATGCCTTGTGCACTGGGCTGCCCCCTTATGGACTTATTGATGGGAATCAGTCGCAGGATCGACAGTGGAGATCAAGCCACCACTCGGCAGTGCCCGCAATTGTATACTCGTGCAAGATACATTGATCGTATTGGCGATCCGAGACCATGAGCACGTCTGGAGCGCCTTTTTACTATTTTTATGTATTTTATTTTATTTGGACTTTATTTAATATTATTAGGATGCTGGGCGTAGCTACTGTTCATACCGGATTCCCAAGCCCCTTTCATTATAAATAGGGGCGATGACTGGCATTATGGGGCATTGTTAGTCTTGTGAAGAAATTTAGACTCAACAATCATATCGTGGTGCGACGCCGCATGATCTCGGGTTGCGACGTCGCAGTTCCTTTTCACTTTCTGCCTATTTCCCCTCTCCCGTAACTCCCCCACACATCCTTGCCCTAACCACAAGTCCTTCTCCCTGCCGTTGCCATCCCCGTAAGCCGCACTCATGATTTCCTTCATTCCCCGCTGCAAACCGCTCGCAACTCCTCCGCAGACGCGCATCCTACTATTTTAGCCTTTTGCGCTCGTCGCCAACCGCCCCCTTCCCCAGTCTCCCCCATCCATGCAATCACCTCACATCTCTGTCACAATCCGCAAGAACCCGATATTTGCTTCCAAACGCTCCACGCTCTCCACCCAAACCCTACTGCAAAGTCGCCTATTCTCCTCCTGCTGTTTCCAGCCGCACACCAGTCTTGGTTCTCCTATCCAACAGTCCAAGTTCTTCTCTTGTTCAACCGTACAATTTTTTCTCATGTTCAACTGTCCAGGTTCTTCTGTTCAACTGTCCAGGTTCTTCTCCTGTTCAATCGTCCAAGTTCTTCTTATGTTCAACCGTCCAGGTTCTTCTCCTGTTCAACCGCCCGGGGTCTTCTCCTGTTGTTCCAATCGCCTGCCAGTCCACCCTGATTCCTGCTGCTGTTTCTTACAAGCGAAGGTCACCCCCAACTCCACTGTTCGGATCTGCATGCTCGTGAGATTTTGGTATTGTGTTTCCTTATCTTTATTGAATATTGAATAACTATCATATAATTGTTTGAGAATATTGACTCGTTTGTGTAATTGTTTCATTTTCATATTATCTTATAAATTCATTTGTGAAAGTTGTAGTTGAAAGCTTGTCTTGATTGCTTAACTGAAAATCGTTGTGAATGTTGTGTAATGTTGCTAAGCCTTTCTAACTTTCTTGCACAATCTAATTTTGGATTAATTCAAATTATGCATGCATCATTTAGGTTTGGTTTGTGTGCGTCCACCCAACACCGCTTGCATAGGGTCGCATTAGTGGCAGTCCATCTTCATAGCCTATCCTGCGTCACTTATCCATCATGTCATAAATTTTTTTATATTATTTGCCCTAACCACCAAGCCCTCATCTTGTCTCTCCCATAATTTTTTGAGATATATTTTTTTTTTCTAATTTCGATGATTGCAAGACATTCTTAGTATGACTAATGGAAATCATCTCTATCATAAAATGTGGTATCCATGAAATGTTCATATGAGATTAATAAAGAACGTAACCAAATTAAGGTCTAATTATTTTCATCAATCTTGATGCAGACTGATATGTATAAGTTGTGTCGTATCAAGAATCATGAACAAGAAAGATGAAATTACATTGCATGAAGAAAACATGGATACAAACTCGGGAGACACGCTCCCGCCAAACACCCGAAGGTTGGGTCCTTCAAAACACTCCTCTCTCAAAAGAGAGCCCAAAAGATCTCAAAAAATGAAAAAACTCTCCACCTAAGGGCTCTTTATATAGACGGAGCCCCCCACTACAGGACAAAAGTAATTGAAAAACATGGACACTTCTTGTCTTGTTGTCAAAGCCAAGCGTAACATATGCAGTATGTGTGTACGGTGGTGCCCGTAATTCTTGCCATCTTTCAGTACATAATCGTTATTCATAATGCACTGCATATTTGGACACAGAACAACGATCAAAAGTACAGTCACCATGATACCGCTGGGGTATCGGGTAGCCGGCAAGGGTGGCGACAGCGAGGGGGAGAGAGATCTCCGTCGGGCTGTCGGCTGGAGGGTAGCGATAGCGAGACTGAGAGAGAGAGAGAGATTGAAAGAGGGGGCGGTAGAGAGAGAGAGAGAGAGAGAGAGAGAGAGAGAGAGAGGGTTGAAGAGAAGAAGGGGAGCAGCCCCAATAAACTTAAGTGATCCAAAGATGGTTCATACAACACAAGGTGATCCCCTTTATAGGGAGGGATCCACCACACTCATACTTAACATAAAATAAAATACATCATTCAGAAATAAAGATACAAACTGCATGGGCCGGTCCTCTAATCTGCCTCACCCGAACCGCCCGGTTCGGTCCTTGCGCCATCCTGCGTCCCGGCTTGCACTCCAGCATCGCGCGCTCCCGAGTTATCGCGCGTCCTCCTCGAAATGGGATCCCCCGACGTATGGTGGCGCCGATCGATGATGGTCTCCGAGTAGAGGGGTTCGGCAACGGCGTAGTCGGGGTCGTCAGGTATATGGTCGGTGACGGGGTGGTCGCCGATAACGCGCCGGAGTTGAGAAACATGGAAGACCGGGTGGATGCGGCTACTGTCGGGTAGGCGGAGCCGGTATGCCACGGCTCCTATGCGACTGACGATCTCAAAAGGCCCGTAGAAACGAGGGGCCAATTTGGGGCAAGGGCGGCGGGCGATCGTAAGCTGGCGGTATGGACGAAGCTTGAGAAAAACTCGCTCGCCCACTTGGGAGGAAAGATCCCTGCGCTTCCGGTTAGCAAAGGAGACCATCTTGGCTTGTGCACGCCGAAGGTGATGCTTCAAACTGTCCAAGATAATGTCCCGACCGTACAAATGGTCGGCCAAACTAGCGACGGGACATTCCCCCGGAAGATAGCGGAGCACGGAAGGAGGAGGTCGGCCATAAACAGTCTCGAACGGGGAGGTATTTGCAGTGTGGTGGTAGGCCGTATTATAGGAGTATTCCGCTCAACATAACCCTTTCACCCATGATCCGGGCCTCTCGCCAATGAAGCACCGCAAATACGTTTCCAAGCACCGATTAAGCACCTCGGATTGCCCATCCGACTGCGGATGATATGACGTACTCATCCGGAGACGCGTGCCCTGGAGACGAAACAGAGACGTCCAGAAACTACTGAGGAAGAGCGGGTCGCGGTCGCTCACGATGGAGCGGGGAAAACCATGAAGTCACACGATCTCTGTGATGAAGCTGTCTGCCACGGTGGCCGCCGTGTATGGATGACGGAGAGGAACGAAGTGGGCGTACTTCGTGAGACGGTCGACGACCACCAGGATGCAATCAAACCCATTCGAACGAGGTAGTCGGGTGATGAAATCCATCGCTATGTCCTCCCAGATGCGCTCGGGAATCGGCAGGGGCTGCAGGAGGCCGCTGGGGAACATCGTCTCATATTTCACCTTTTGACAAGGCAAACAGACAACCACGTAGGCCTTCACCTGGCGGAGCATGTGTGGCCAGTACAGCGATGCGGCTAACCGTCGATACGTGTGGAATGCCCCTGCGTGGCCCCTGAAGGGGTGGAGTGGAACTCGGTTAGTAGCTGTGGGATCCGGGAGGAGGTTGCCGATAGGACTAGGTGGCCCCGATGGAACAGCCGGCCTCCAATGAGAGAATAGGGCGGCGGCGCTGTTGAGTCCGCTAGTAATGCCGCGCGAATATTCGCCAAGTGGGGGTCGTGATCTACTTCTTGCTGGAGGGCAGAGGCGTCGCCCCAAACCAGGCGCGAAATGGCGGACAATTCCAGGGCGTGCGGGTGGCGAGAGAGAGCATCAGCCGCTCGGTTGGTCTTGCCAGGGCGGAACTCGATCGTAAAGTCATAGCCAAGAAGCTTGGCCACCCAAAGTTGTTGTGTTGGCGTGGCGATTTTTTGCTGAAGTAAGTAGCAGAGACTACGATGATCGGTGTGGACGACGAAGGGGCGGCCCAAGAGGTATGGCCTCCAATGCTGCGCCGCTAACAGGAGGGCCATGAGCTTGTTCTCGTATGCCGAGCGGCTGCACACCGCAGAAGAAAACGCCCGACTGTAATAAGCAATAGGCTGGCCGGCCTTCATCAACACGGCCCCCACGCCGGCACCCGAGGCGTCACACTCCACAATGAACGGTTGCCGGAAATCCGGCATGGCCAGAACCGGTCCTTGCACCAAAGTCGCCTATAGAGAGGCGAACGCCGCCATGGCGGCCGACGACCACACGAAAGGGCCCTCCTCCGAGGCTTTCAGCAACTGGGTGACAGGGCGGGCCAACCCCCCATAATCCTTGATGAAGCGCCGATAGTATCCGGTGAGGCCGAGGAACGCCCTAACGTCCTGAAGAGAGGCGGGGGTCGGCCATCGGATGACCGCCTGAATTTTATCCGCGTCCATTGCCACGCCGTTAGCGGAGATGGTATGCCCCAAGTAGCTCACCGTGGTGGCACCAAAAGTGCATTTCTTCCGGTTGACGGTGAGATGGTGGCGCCAAAGGGTGGTGAAAGTTTCACGCACGTGGCGGAGGTGGTTCTGCCAAGAGCCACTAAACACGAGAATGTCATAAAAAAAAACAAGGACATGCTTACGGTGGACTAGCCGGAAGATGTCATTCATTGTCGCTTGGAATGTGGCGGGCGCGTTGGTAAGCCCAAAAGGCATCACCAAGAATTCGAAATGGCCATCATGTGTGCGGAAAGCCGTCTTCGGCACGTCCTCCGGTCGGACCCGGATTTGGTGATATCCTGTGCGAAGGTCCAACTTTGTGAAGAAGGCAGCGCCATGGAGCTCATCCAAAAGTTCCTGAATAACTAGGATCGGATACTTGTCGGGCACCGTGGCTTTGTTGAGCTCGCGGTAGTCCACACAAAACCGTCAACTCCCGTCTTTTTTGCTGACCAATAGGACCGGGCTGGAGAACGGGCTAGCCCTAGGCCGGATGAGGCTCCCCAATAACATCTACCGTACAAGCCGCTCTATCTCGTCCTTCTGGGCATGTCCATAGCGGTAGGGCCGAACGGAGACCGCCGCCGCTCCCGGTTGAAGCACAATGGCATGGTTGGTCGGTCGGGTAGGAGGCAGGCACGATGGGGTGGCAAAGGTATTCGAGAACTCCTCAAGCACGTCATGCAACTCGGTCGTGAGAGGGCCGGCCGTATCTGTCTGGACCGTCTGGAGGGGCCATAGCCAGGCCGAGAAATCGACGTTGGTGACGCGCGGGACATAGCACGGAATGAGATCGGCGAACGGAGAAGGGTAGAGTCGCCCACAAAGCGGCATGGTTGGCCCTGATGCTGGAATGACATGGTCATGGAGGCCCATTTCACACGAACGTCCCCCAAGGTTTGCAGCCATGCCACGCCCAAAATGGCGTCGAGGCCACCTAGCTCGAACAGATAGAAATCCGCCGTGACCGTGCAGGATCCAATGGAGAGGGTGACATCCAAACATTGCCCCAAGGTGGGGCGTCGGCGACCATCGCCGAGACAGACGGAGAAATCCGGGGAGGCCGAAATTGGTAAAGCGATGTCGCGGGCAAGTTGAGCTGACGGAAAATTGTGACTCGCTCCACTATCGATCATGACGATCACTAGGCGATTATTGATCACGGCCGCGAGCTTCATCGTGCGGGAACCGGTGAAACCGCCCACATAATTGAAAGACAATTCCAAAACATTAAGGGGTGCCTCCTCCGGCTCCGGCGGGGAGGTGTCCGGCGGCGTCCCGTAAGGTGCCGAGTCCTCGGGCGAGCAGTCGTCGTCCCCGTCCCCAATAATCGCGTGAAACTCTTTAACTGGGCACACATGTTGCGGTGAGTATGATTGGCGGCAACGGAAGCATAAACCGCGGCGACGCAAGTCGTTGTAGTCGTTATTGGAGACGCGGTGCGGGGCGTCTGGACGGGGGTGTGGACGGTCGGCCCCCATCGCGGCCGGCCGAGGGCCGCTATCGCGCGGCGGCGGGTGGCGGAAGGTGGGGGTCCGCCCGCGCGGGGCCCGATGTCTGCTTCTACCGCCAGGGCAAGGTCAAGGGCTTCCGACACGGTGTCGGGGTGGTGGGTACGGATGCGGGAGCGGATGTTGGGGAGGAGACCTTGCTGAAAAAATCCTAGGTAGTGGTCGGGCAGAAGGCCCGACACTTGCGTAACGAGCGCGACAAACTCGTCGATATATGCGTCCACAGTGGTTGACTGGCTGGCCGAACAGAGCCGCTCAATGGCGGAACCGGTGTAGCGAGAATCGTAACGACTAATCATCTCGTGCTTGAACTCGTGCCATGGGATGCAGGGTTGGACCTGACGTAGCCAACGCGCCCAATGGAGGGCCGAGCCGTCAAGGCCGAGCCGTCAAGGCCGACCACGGCCGTGCCCACTTTGTCCGCCTGGGGTGTGTTATTGAGGTCAAAAAATTGTTCTGCCCGAGCCCAGCCCATTGGATCCACGCCCGAAAATGACGAAACATCCAAGGCAAGGTGCGGGCGGTTGGCTGGAGGCGCGGGAACCACTGCGGCGGGGGTGGACGGAGGCGGTGGCATCCCCAATATGGAGGCTGTTTCGTTGGAGGATGCAGATCCTGTCGGTAGGTAGGGGGGTGGTGGCGCCGGGGGGGGAGGGGGGGGGGGGGCGTCGAGGCGGCTGAGGATGCGGGCTTGTCACCCAAGAAGGGCGTTGACGGTGGATTTCAGTCCGTCCAAGGTGTCCTCGCATCGTTCGACGCGCAGGCGGGTGGCTTCCGCGTCGTCCAGGTCCTCGTGGGCATTCGACCGAGTGTTGGGTGCCATTGGTACGGAAGGTATGATCGGTGAAACCGGCGGCGCTAGGGCAGGTCGGACCAATGATACTGCTGGGGTATCGGGTAGCCGGAAAGGGTGGCGACAGCGAGGGGGAGAGAGATCTCCGTCGGGCTGTCGGTTGGAGGGTAACGATAGCGAGACCGAGAGAGAGAGAGAGAGAGAGAGAGAGAGAGAGAGAGAGAGAGAGAGAGAGAGAGATCGGAAGAGGGGGCGGGAGAGAGAGAGAGAGAGACAGAGAGAGACAGAGACAGAGAGAGCTAGGGTTGGAGAGAAGAAGGGGAGCAGCCCCAATAAACTTAAGTGATTTAAAGATGGTTCATACAACACAAGGTGATCCCCTTTATAGGGAGGGATCCACCACACTCATACTTAACATAAAATAAAATACATCATTCAGAAATAAAGATACAAACTGCATGGGCCGGTCCTCTAATCTGCCTCACCCGAACCGCCCGGTTCGGTCTTTCCGCCATCCTGCGTCCAGGCTTGCACTCCCGCATCGTGCGTTCCCGAGTTATCGCGCGTCCTCCTCGAATAGACTTGCCAAGGCGGGTCTTCCGCGTGCATATCGGTAACACACCACTGCGCATAAGCCACCCCAATTGATCATCTTGTTGGAATTCATCCGGTTCTTCTTCGAAATCAAAATCCTGAGAGTTATCTTCACTTGCTTCACTAGCACAAGTATCAAGACTTTGCTCTAATCCTTTCTCTTCCTCAGGTAATTCATCAATCATAATATAAGAGTTTTCAGGTATGTGGAATTTCTTGGCCTTAAACATGATAAAATTTACTTATTCATCCCTAATTCTCAATTTAAGTTTTCCTTCCTCAACGTTAATAATTGCACAGGCAGTGGCTAAAAAGGTCTTCCTAAAATCAAAGGAAAATCTACATGTTCTTTCTATGTCTAGAACAACAAAATTTATGGGGACATTTTTTTATCAACTTTAATTAGTTCATTCTCTACAATACTGCTAAAATGGGCTACTACCAAAGAGTTCAGAAAAGCCACCCTGCGGAGAATCGAAGTCAAGATAATGGTATGCTCCTACCAAGAACCCGAAGGTTGGGTTTTCCAAAACACTCCTCTCTTAAAAGAGAGCCCAAAAGACCAAGATTCAAAAGAGAGCCCAAAAGACCAAGTCTCAAAAGATGAAAAGATTCTCAACCTAAGGGCTCCTTATATAGATGGAGCCCCTCACTACAGGACAAAATACCTAAAGAAAATACTTAAGTAATTGCGAATACAAGATAATCCATAACGATTGACGTGCCTTTGCTCGTCACGCACAACACACCTGTCCTAAAAATCGACATTGTCCTCAAGGTCGAGGTTCGTATGGGTCGTCAACGAGCATCAGAGGATCCAAGTCACTGAAGTTAGTACCGTCGCTTTCAAATCCGAGTAGTACACATAGGTCTTTGATATGGCAGATGTGGGTGGGCAAGTACGATAGCAGACAAGGAAAGCAAAGGCCCTTGTGGCGAAGATCCAGGTGTTGCTGGTGAGATAAGTGATGGGGTGTCGATGGAGGCGGGGCTAGCGGAACTGGCGGCGTCGGAGGCAGGGCTGGCGGCGTCGGAGGCAGGGCTGGCGGAACTGGCGGAGGCGGAGGCAGGCCTAGTTGCGAAGGCCCAGGTGGGGGCAGGTGATCCAAGCGGGGAAGAGACGACAGAGATTTCGGCGGTGACAACGTAGTGGCAGTGACTGGTGGGGTGGTTGGGGCAAGGAGGACGGTTGGGCTGTGCAGAGTTCCTCGTCAAGGCATTGGGCTTGCTCCATGACGCGGGAAAGAGTAGTCAGATTGTGGAACCGAAGGCGCGCTCGGAGGTGGGGTTGCAGACCCCCAAGAAAGTACCCCAGATAATTGTCTGGGGATAGGCCGAGTACGTGTGTGAAGACCTCGATGAACTCGTCGATGTAAATGTCCATGAAGTCAGACTGGTGCACGAGGCTGAGGCGCTCATAGGAATTACCCGTCTAGCGGGAGTCATAGTTACAGAGGGGTTCTTCCTTCAGTGTGGACCGGAAGAGGTTAGGGACTTGCTGGCGCGTTCAGCGCACGCAAGCAAGCGCTGAACCCTCCATATAGATAGTGGTCAGGAGAGCCTTCTGGTTGGCGGGGTGGACCGAAGGTCGAAAAACTGTTCGGCGCGGGTGATCCAACCGAGGGGGTCGGTGCCGTCAAACACAAGAATCTCGATCTGACGTAGGTGGGCCGGGTGGATGCCCGTAGCAGGGTGGAGAAACCGCATGTAGTCAAGGATGGGCCGAGGGGGTTTCAGTGGTGGTTGCGGAGGAGCTGTAGGGCGGTTTACCGCTGTGGCCGCGAGCTCTCGAAGTAGGAGACAGAAAATCTTGAGCAACCATATTTAAAACACAAATTGTTGCAAGCCGGTAACCAAAATCCTCGGCTCAGCTTGACGTGCGTCACAGCCTCTTACCAGATGCCGCAAGGTTCGAAAACTCAAAAAATTACGAGCAGTCATATTTAAAACACAAATTGTTGTGAAACGGCAACCAAATTTCTCGGCTCGGCTTAATAAGCTTCACAACCTCTTTGGGTCATAAGCGGTCTACACAATATCGATTTTAATAGTTTGATCATAACAAAAGAACTTATAGCAACTATTAATAATGCAGCATGTTCCATCAAAGATATATATATATATATAGATTGAAATGAGGAAGAGCTTAAACGATATAAACACGATTTGATATTTCATCCCAACTTCAATATAGAAAGGAAATTTCCAAAACCTATAACTATAAGCCTTAATGAGCTCCTTTGATCACTCAGCAAAGTGAGAGATTTTAAAGCTTGCCTTTGCCCAATTAAACGGGTGATAAATTAAACAATTTCCCCAAACTTACTCCTTCACACCATATAAATTTCAACACGACATAAAACTAAACTTACTCCTCGGCTCGGTGCTCGTCAGAGAAGAAGGAATGAAGCAGCTATCAATCTATTATGTTATCCGGGTGCTAAAGAAGGTGGAGTTGCGGTATCCTATCCTAGAGAAGCTTGCCTTCGCCTTGGTGGTGTCGGCACGGAAGCTCCGGCCTTATTTTCAAGCTCATTCCATCCGGGTCATCACCGATCATCCCCTCCAAAGTATCCTGGAAGGAGTGGAGCATTCGGGAAGGCTGGCGAAATGATCGGTAGAACTCAGTGAGTTCGACATTTCCTTCTCGTCCCGGGTGGCGATAAAAGCGCAGACGGTTGCGAATTTCTTAGCTGACTTCTCGGGAGAAACAGATCTGAGTGAGGGACCTTCCAATCTGGTTTCCTGGAAGATGTTCGTGGATGGAGCTTCGGGAAAAAGCTCTGTGGGAGTAGGCATCGTGCTTGTCAGCGCACAGGGAACTAGGATCGAGCAAGCAGTGGAGATCCTCTTCCTCGTCACGAACAATCAAGCGGAGTACGAGGCAATAGTAGCCGACTTGCGTCTCGCCAAGGAGTTGGACATCCAGGATATTCGAACTTTCACAGATTCAATGGTGGTCGCATCACAAATTCGAGGAGAGTTCGAAGTGCGCGACGTCATCCTGCAAAAGTACCTTGTCAAGGTGAAATGGTTGATTGAAGGCTTCCAATCCTTCTTCGTCGAGCACGTGCCAAGAGAGGAGAACTCGGCGGCGGATCGTTTGGCCAAGTATGGGCCAAGGGTTGGAGGAGCTCTCACCGAGTTGTTTTGACCGTCCATCGAAAAAGGGGAGATGATGGAGATCGAGCAGCACCCTTCCTGGATGGATCCGTTCGCAACGTTCCTCGCCCGACGGACGATGGAGATCAGAGGAAGTTTTGGTACAAGGCGGCGTACTATCTATTGCACGGCGGCGAGCTGTATCGCAAGACCATCTCGGGCCCCTTGGCCAGATGCGTTTCGGAGGTCTAAGTATCCCGAGTTCTGGAGGAGATTCATTCAAGAGAGTGCATAACTCATTCTGGGACTCGCACTCTGTGTAACGGCCCGGCGCCACCATCCCACCTAGTGGCCTGCACCTCCGGCCCCTTTACCGGGTCGACGCCAGCACCTATCTAGTGGGCCGCCCTTCCGGACCGTTAACAAGGGCTGCAGCCCGGTGCCACCCCAACGCATCCCTGGCCTGTTTCTCAGCACAGTGCGTTGTTGATGGCGGGTCTCGATCCCCCGCCACCCTTGATAAGGCACCTTCAGCGCTCAGTTGATGATGAGGACTGCTGAAGGTGCCTTATCAAGGGTGGCGGGGGATCGAGACCCGCCATCAACAACGCACTGTGCTGAGAAATAGGCCAGGGATGTGTTGGGGTGGCACCGGGCTGCAGCCCTTGTTAACGATCCGGAAGGGCGGCCCACTAGATAGGTGCTGGCGCCGGCCCGGTAAAGGGGCCGGAGGTGCGGGCCACTAGGTGGGATGTTGGCGCCGGGCCGTTATCCTGAGGCATGGTTACTTCTGGCCGACTATCCGAAAGTATGCCGAAGCATTCTCAAAGAAGTGTCAGAAGTGCCAGCTATTTGCTTCTCTCTAGTTGCAGCCAGCCCAACAGCGTCGTTCGATCACGGCCCCGTGACCGTTCGCTATATGGGGAATGAATCTGGTAGGCCCTTTCCCCCAAGCTAGCGGCCAGAGAAAGTTCGTTCTCGTCATGATCGATTACTTCTCCAAGTGGATTGAAGCCAAAGCTCTGACCAAGACCACCTCTCAAGTCGTGAAGAACTTCATCTGGGGGGAAATCGCCTGCAGATTTGGGATCCCTCTCGCCATCGTCACTGACAACGGTCCACAATTCGCCAGCTTGGAGTTGTAGGACTTCTGCAAGCAGCTGGGAACCGATCTTCTGTTTGCCTCAGTGCACCATCCTAGGAGCAACAGGCAAGTGGAGGCCGTCAACAAGCTGATCATCAACCTCCTAAAGATGAAGGTCGAGAACCTAAGATGAAGAATGGCGGCTGGAGAATGAAGAGGCTCAAAAGCTCTCTCTCGACTACATCGAAGAGCTCTGAGACCTGGCCTCGGCTTGGCAGGAAGAAATCATGCGAAATGCATCGACAAACACGTCCGCCTCAAGCATTTCCAAGCAGGTGACCTCGTCCTAAAGAAGGTGGATGCAGCAGGAAGACCAGCCGTTGTCAGAAATCTTAACCCAAGTTGGGAAGGACCCTTCATCATCCACGAGTCATTAGCGGCTGGCGGATATCGTCTGCAGAATCATGAAGGGGAGCTGCTTGAGAATACCTGGAGCGGTGATGACATGAAAAGGTTCTACCCCTAGCAGGAATGTGTATGTCCCTCTCCTGTAAAGTTATTTCGCTTCAATAAATTCCTCACCCCCTGAAACATGGGATGGTGCGAGTCTTTTGTCTCTTCCAGCAATCGTTTTTAAACAAAAGAGAAGACATTAGGTAAAATCGATCTCCACAACAGGTTGGGAAACGGGCCTCCGACTTGATTCTCATAAAACCCAAAGCGGATGATGGGACAGTGCCTCGGGTGTGAGTTCTCCTGAGACCAAGCCTCTGCATTGACGGTCGAGATCAGCTCCCCCCTTGTATATTGGTCGTGTAACCCCCCGATTGCACTTCTCATCCGACTGGAGAGATTATCAGAGAAAAGTCTGGACGACGACCTCCCAACTCGACGAAGAGATGATCGGTTTAACTCACTGAGGGACCCTTGAATAAAGGCGACGTATACCCTCAAAGAGCTAAAAGCTCGCTGCAAGGCGGAATGTTTCTGTTGTTTCGTCCAATCGCATGAGTTGGTATGATTAACCCCCTCTAATTGTTGAGTAGCGGGAGAACGATCTTCGTCAGCATTCAGCATCGCAGTAGGATTGAGGCCTTGGGATGGTGTGTTCCCTTGGACCTCCCCGACTGTCAATCCCTACTGGTCAGCATTCAGCATCGTGTTATGGGCCTAGTCGGTGAGCGAGTCGGAGGCAATGATGACGACGGCGGAGGAGGATACCGTAGAGCCGGAACCGCGGTTGCCTAAGCGGGGTTTGCTCGTTGGAGGAGAGAGCTGCCAAAATCTCACAATTTTAGAGGAAGGAAATAGACTTTATTTCTTGCATACCAATACAAGACCTAAAAGGTTCCTTAAATAGGCTTACAATCGATGCCAAAGGAAAGTACAATAAAGGAAATACAACAAAGGAAAGAACGATAATGGAAATACAACAAATTAGGAATTCGCCATAAAAGCAATATTTAGGAAATAAAATAATAAAAATAGATCCCATAACATCTCTCCCGCCCTTAGAAAAGAGCTTGACCTCAAGCTCGAAAGAGATCGATACGCTGGTTGCCTTAGCCGACGCCTTCATCATCAAAGTCCTCGACTTGTAGATAGAAAAGTCGTTTGCACCTGTGACCGCGAGTGTACTGTTCGTCGCAGTTGTAACATAAGCCCTGTGCGCGTCGTTTCATCATATCAGCCTGAGATAGTCGACGAACTGGTGGGGCTGGATGACCCTCGGGGCGATCTTGTTGAATGCCTATGTGGGTGGGTGGATATGCCTCTTGTGCCAGTTGTAGGCGACGGTCACATAGCCTGGCCAGACTCATAACAGTCACTAAGTCCGAAGGATCTTCAAATTCGACATCAAGTCGCAGGCGATCGCGAAGTCCTGCGGTGAAGATGGCGACCTTCATATCTGGAGAAAGCTTGACCTGTGCCAAGAGAAGTTGAAACTGGTCCAGGAACTTATCCATGGATCTTGTCTGACGCAATGTCGTGAGGGCGCCAAGAGTATTGCTGTAGATGGGAGGGCCGAAGCGTAGGCTGCAAAAGCGTTTGAAATCTTCCCACGTCAGTCCTGTTTGATCGTTGAGGAGACGAGTGGCCCATAGTAGAGCAGAGTCGAGAAGATGGAAGGAGGTCAGGGATAGCCGCTCAGACGTCGGAATGTGTTGGTGGCCAAAGAATAACTCGCACCTGGTGAGCCAAACTAAGGGGTCCATCTTCCCATCGTATGTTGGGAAGTCCAACCGCGCGTAGCGCGGTGGGGCAACAACCTTAGGGCGTACAAGGACCGTTGGTGGTTGTAGTGCTTGACTGTTGCAAGCATGGTCGTGTGTGGGAGTGGTGGAGAGATCATCGAGGCGCTTGGAGAGTGCAGTAATGGCCTCTTGATGACGTTCCACAATTGCAGTTTGTTGCGCCATGAAGGTCTGTACCATGGTCAGAAATTGGTTGAGTTGATCCGATGAGTCTTGGAGGTCGATGGACCCCCTTGCCTTCGAGTAGGCAACATACTCGCCAGAAGGCCCTCGCCGAATAAGGGTTGGATGTTTCTTTCCGAGCCACTTCGTCGCTCACAAGGAGCGAGGATTGACAACCCATATTCTTCAAGGGTAGGACCCATTCAGGCCACGTGGGCAGAAGTCAAAGTCAATGGTCAATTCGAAGACAGCAAGCAGCTCACCAGAGGTGTGTAATGTCAGGTGCGAGCATCAAAGGTTACTCGCCCCTAAGTGGCGACTAGAAGAAGGCCTCGAAGCTACTCGCACAAACCGTCGACTATCGGTCAGCCCTTGGATCTACTCGCATAAGGGCGACTATCAACTACAACTCGCCAGACATTGCCGACGTTCTTACCTAGTTACCCGTTCATCAGGTTCAACTATCCTATCTCGCAGGGGCCAGACATAGTCGCCTGCATCCCCTCCCTCAGGGGTACCAAGAATGAGACTTGAAAAATCAGAGCTCACCCCCCCCCCCCTATAGGCGAGATCCCTACCAAGTCAGTGCCTTCCTAGTACCAAGCTCGGTCATTCTTTAGTTTTGGAGGGAAAGTCTCTTCTGAGCTTCCGGGTACGTGGTGGGACCTTCCTACCGCAGTACCTGGGGACCTGTTGTTGCTGTTCTTACCTCTTCGTCGTCGCCAGTCAAGCCGTCTAATTCGATTGTTGGGCAAGTAGCCTCCGGCTACATTGATCCGAATTTTGGAGTCGGGAATTTCCTGGCTTCAAAAGTAGGCTAATAAGAAGTTCAAATGCCCTCCTTTGACATAGTTCCCTCTTACTTCGTTTACATCTAATGCAAGTGGGACACATCTAAACATTAGAATATTGGTCTTATCTCCTTTCATTTTGGGGTTAGTCTCCCGTGATAACTCTCGAAAGTAGGATAACTTTACATACGTATTTGTTCCCCTCGAAATTCATGTTCATGAGGTAGGCTATTAAGAAGTTCAAATGCCCTCCTTTGGCATATTTCCCTCTGACTTCCGTTTACATCTAATGCAAGTGGGACATATCTAAACATCAGAATATTGGTCTACCTTCTTTCATTTTTGGGTTAGTCTCCCATAATAACTCTCGAAAGTAGGATAACTTTACATACATATTTGTTCAATATTAAGTTGATAAACCAAGTAAATTTTATTTTATTTTCAAAATATATATTTTGGCCATGTCCTTGATGAGCTTGGATGTCTAACATAACATAAAGTGTATTCGATCTCACATCACTTAACTTGGCTATAGGTAATTCTTCGAATGCCACTTCACGTGACAATCAGACGACCGTCCAAAATCCAACCAATTGTTCTTCAGGAGAGGACAACATATTGAGATAGATGTCTACTTTGTTCGAGAGAAGGTTCGTTGTATTTGTCACATCGGGAGGTCAGCTTGCAAATCTTCTTAAGAAGCTTGTCGAATTATCTCGCATGATCTCTCTCCAACATACTTTACCTATATTATATCTACTCTCTATGCCAAGTCAGAACTATGCGAGTTCTCCAATTGCAGCTTGCGGAGAGGATGTTTGACTATTCTTACAATTGGCGTTGGCCATATCTCTCTTTACTGGCATCTCTCTTTATTCCTGTGAGTAGGGTTTAATATATATATGCAGCCGTCAGCTCATGCAGGCTCCCACTGCTCAAGGGCAATAGTGGAATCCACTGAAAATTTTGTAGTGGTTGCAGAAGCAACAAATGCATAACCATTTTAAGCCAAATTAAACCAAATGATGTGTAGGTTTGCCTGTGCTTTTTTTTACTGGATTGATTTGGTCTAGAACTGATCCAGTTTTAAGTTACATTGGATGAGAATATTTATTGAATGGCATTCCCCTGAAAAGTAGGTAAACATAGCCAATGATGTGGATGATGTGTATTTAATAACTCTATTCTTTTCTTCATTGTCCATAACTTGTGAATAGTTTTACTTATCGCCTGTAAGCAGGCTTCTGTAGTTATATGATTTTATCGCTCGCTAAGAAATGTTTCCTATTCGTTTCTACCAGCAGAACCGCGATGCTAGCTGATCTTCTACTGTTCCTGAAATATTCCTTCGAAAGGTCAAAGGGAGAGAAACCTTGGACAGATGCTAAACCTGAATCCTTGTTTTCTGTACAAGGATGTTTTCTTCTACAGTTTCTCAAACCAATCGAACCTGAAAACAGTTCTTTTCAGCAATGCGTTCTCGAATTCGTGCTTTTGGCAAACAATTGGAGCCTTTTGAAAGTTATAAGAAAATGCCTGCCTGAAATCAACATTACTGTCCCTGCCAGGGCCTTCACCAGACTCCAAATGAAAAAAATAGCCGTTAGAACACAACCTGGAGTTAGTTACATCGAGCGAATATCAAAAGACTGTCTTATTCCCGGAGTTCACGATGATATCGCTCTCGAATGTTTGGCCCGAACCTGTCGATCCGACTACTCTGCACTGGCCTGTCTGAATAAAAGCTTCAATTTATTGATCAGCAGTGGGTATTTATACAAGCTCAGGCGACAGCTCGGCGTCATCGAGCATTGGGTATACTTAGCCTGCAGCTTAATGCCGTGGGAGGCATTTGATCCCATCAGACTAAGATGGATGAGGCTTCCAAGAATGCCGTGCGACGAGTGCTTCTCCTATGCTGACAAGGAATCTCTTGCCGTCGGAACCAAACTTCTGGTCTTTGGTCGGGAGCTGACCGGTTTTGCTATTTGGATGTATTGCTTGGTGAAGCGTGACTGGCACAGGTGCCCGCTCATGAGCTTACCACGCTGTCTGTTCGGGTCGGGCAGCTCCGGCGAAATCGCGATCGTCGCCGGCGGAAGCGATAAAAATGGGCGTGTTTTAGAATCCGCCGAGCTGTACGACTCGGAGCTGGGCAGATGGGTAGCTCTGCCTGCCATGAACTTGCCGAGAAAAATGTGCTCCGGATTCTTCATGGACGGAAAGTTCTATGTCATCGGCGGCATGTCGAGCAACACGGACTCTTTGGCGTGCGGGGAGGAGTTTAATCTTGGGACGAGGATGTGGAGAAGGATTCCGAACATGTATCCTGGTGATAATAGGGCCACCCACCAGTCTCCTCCGCTGGTCGCTGTTGTGAATAACCAGCTGTACGCCGCGGATCAATCCACGAACGAGGTGAAGAAGTACGATAAGGCGAATAATATATGGAATGTGGTGAAGACATTGCCGGTGAGGGCTGATTCGCATAACGGTTGGGGACTGGCATTCAAGTCATGTGGGGAGCGGCTGCTGGTAATAGGAGGGCACAGAGGGCTTCAGGGTGAAGTCATTGTACTGCATTCTTGGTGTCCGAAGGGCGGGAATGATGGAGCGGAATGGGATGTGCTTTCTGTGAGGGAGAGGGCGGGTTCTTTTGTTTACAATTGCGCGATAATGGGATGCTGACTTGCTGAGATTGAGCTCTGCTGGAGGGGAGGGAAGGGGAGCGGAGGCGAGCAAATTGGCTCGTTTGATTGGTGCGGCGGCTCTTCCAGGGTATCTCTCTCTCTCTCTCTCTCTCTCTCTCTCTCTCTCTCTCTCTCTCTCTCTCTCTCTCTCGTGTATACTTGTGCCGTCATTGTGTAGTTTTCAGTTTTCATTGCATATATGTTCTTTCTGTTGAGTAACATTTAGATTTTTTTTTCTTTAGAATTTTCTCTCTCCTCCCCTGACGCCACAACCACTCCCTCTTTAATTCTGAATTTAGAACTTCAATTGGCAATTGGCATTGGTATGTAGAATGTTAGGAGTTATTAGAATCGAATGAAGCTCGTGATTAACATTGGTTGCAGACTGCAGGACTTGCAGCTTATTGGCCAGCTTCTAGTGAGTCGGTGGAATTAACCACGCCGTAACAGGTGTGATTTTTTATGTGGATTAAATTCTGGAATAATAGGCCATGCCAAGTTTAGAAAGTTTCACTACAGCGCAATTGATTATAGTAGTTATCCCGACTCTTTATGGCATTATAATGGCCGGCATGGGGTGCTTATCGCCCCACCTGAATACAACTTATGATTCATTGGAACCTGTTAAGATTTAGGCTTCGTTTGCGTTCGGTGAGTTTGGACAAAAATGCCGCCGTCATAAGAATGCGTGTTTGGCATTGCAAAGATTATGACCGCCACCCAAAAAAAAGAAAACTAATTTTGAACATAAAGGTGGGTGAAATTCCCGAGGGGTTGAAAGCTTTAAGCGTACCATCTTTCGCTGGACAGTTGCAGTTTGTTTGCCTACAAAAAAGAAGAGTCATTTTGAGTCTGGGATTTGCATGTTCGCGGCCAATATCATTTCTTTTCACAATTTAGAGGTCTGAAGACCCGATCTCTTTTTTGAAAAGTGTGGTCGGCTCTGAAACCAGAATGAAATATATAGGACAAACAGATAAGTGTCTTAACTTTAAGGTTCGTTTGGCACTGTGGCAACGATCGTGAACCTCATCTAAGAAACTCCATCCACTTTTATGTTCAAATTAGCATTAGGGCTTGCAGCAAGATATTTTGAAATGAATTTACATGAAAGACTATTGGAAATATATATGACATCGCCTTCACAACTACTCCCAAGTAAATGTATGAAACCGTCAAATCTACTACTTTATTTTTCTTAGGCTATTCTTTATTTTTATTTTACAAGATTTAAGGAGTCAGGTGGTTACTGTCACTTAAATTTGAAAATCGTAAATTGAACTGGAACCGTATAGAATCAGACCGAACCGTTCATGAATTATTTGGATTCCGGTTTGAATTTTGGAGTCGTTAACAACATTGGTCCGGGTGTGGTTCTTTCATTTTATTATCCAGACTGGAACCTGAACCGCAATATACAAGTCTCAAGCGGTTTCAAGTTTTTTAGAATCAAACCTAACCAGACCGAAGCAGAACCGAACCGCAAACCATTTATTATTATTATTATTATTATTATTATTATTATTATTATTGTTGTGGTCTACTCGAGGCTCCATAAATCGGTCAGAAATTGACTGTCTTAGCCCGGTAGCGGACGAGCGTGCAAACAGTCACAGAGAAGCGTGACATTTGGCAGGGGATCTTTTTTATCGCGGAAAACCCCAGAAAGGGATGAAAAACCACGTGGTCGGGACGGTGCCGACCAAACTTCACTATTTGGTGCTTCTTTACAGGGCTTGCTTGAGAGATCGAGGGCGACAGACCGCTCCTCGTTACAACTTTGGGGGAGAGGGAGAAGTGTTTGGAGGGTGACAGGCCACCACTCTTGAAGCTCGGTCTTCTTCTTTGCGGCGGTGGGGAGCACCGCGCTCTGGAGCTTGACATGCTCTCCAACTTGCCGCGCTCTGGAACTGGGGCGCGCTCTGGAAACTTGGCGCGCAATCTGCTAGATGGCCTTCAGAATGCTCGAAGGAAAAGTGCTTGAAGATTTCTTGACAGTCGAAGTGCTTGAAGATTTCTTCAAAGACGGCTTTGAAGAGGAGGGAGATTTTCAAGAGAGCACTCTCTCTCTCTCTTGAACTTAGGAAGAAGGAGGAGGAGAAGAAGATGGAAAAAAGAGAAACCTTGGAGTTCTATTTATAGGCCCCAGGGGTGGTTACGGTGGTCACTTCGGATAATCACAGACCGTAACAATCAAAAATATTAAACGCAGACCGATTTTATAAGGTTCACAACGCGTATTATTTTGATATTGTTCTGAACGCAAACCAAGGTGGTTTTGGATATTCGCACCCACCCATGATTGGTGGTTACGCCGACGGTTACGCGGGTGGTTACCCGCCAATCGGAAGGTGGAGAATGCGTGCGGACGATCGGACGGTGGCGGACGAAGGGCCCGACGACGGGGGAACCGCCCGGCGGTGGGAACCACCCGGCGAGGAGGGGCAGCCGGCGAGGAAGGGCGTCCGGCCACAGGGGCCGACCGGGAGGCCCACACGGCCGCGGAAGCACGACCACAGGTGGCCACGAGCGCACGACCACTGGCGGTCGGCCGCGACGCCGTGCGCCGACTGGTCGGCACGGCTGGTCGCACTCGCCGAGGGCGTGCAGCCAAGCGTGGCTGGCCGGTTGGCCGGCCACGCTGCTAGGTTGCGCGCTCGTGGGCGCTCGGCCACGAGCGGCCGACCGCCAAACCGCGCGACCACGGTTGGTCGGGCGATTTGCCAAGGGTTGCCGGCCGGTTGGCCGGCCGCGCGGCTAGGCGGCGCGCCGCGAGCGCGCGTCCTGCTGCGCGGCCACGACCGTGCACCGCGAGCGCGCGGCCACGGCCGGTCGGGTCATGGTCGGCCGGGTGGCCGGCCGCACACCGAGGGCCTGCGCCCGGCCACGGGGGTGAGTGGGTGCGGGCCGCGAGCGGCGTGGCGGTGGTTGGAGCACGGATCGCACGCGTGATCGGGTGTGGTGATCGCATGTGTGGCAGTTTTCCTTCTAACTCTCCACTAAGGGAGTGGAGGGGCATGGGATTCTGGCTATTCACAGCCCGGAATTCCTATAAATTGAAGGCGACCCCATCATTTGCCCCTCAAAGTTCCCGGAGTCCAGAGCTGGTGCGAGAGAGGTACCAGAACTTGTTTTTGCGAAGGAGTT
Source organism: Dactylorhiza incarnata (assembly GCA_033032865.1). Lineage (NCBI taxonomy): Eukaryota > Viridiplantae > Streptophyta > Magnoliopsida > Asparagales > Orchidaceae > Dactylorhiza > Dactylorhiza incarnata. The sequence goes on from JAWHQI010000053.1 coordinate 6,498,778, forward strand.
GCGGTGACTATGGCGGATCCGGGCAGCGTGATGCGGAAGGAGGTGCGCGAGGAGGCTCGGAAAGAAGTACGCGAGAGGGAGTGGTGCGAGGAAGGGTGCTCGGATGCTGCGCGCGGGGGTGAAGCGCGTTGCGCGCGCAGCCGTGCGCCCACGAACCGTGCGCACATGCCGTGCGCGCGCGGGGGTGAAGTGCGCCCTCTCGTGGAGGGCGCGCGGGTTGTGCGCACGCGCCCACTGGTTGTGCGCCCGCACGAGGGCTGTGTGACCGCGCGACGTGTGCTTGCGCGTCGTGCGCGTGCTGGTCGTACGTGCGTGGGCCACGGCCTGTGTGCTATTAGGGTGCGGGGCGTGTCTATGTTTGCAGTACTTTGTGTGTGTTGAGCTTGCGAATACTTACTTAATTTTTCCTTGTAGGCTACGAGGCAGTGTGCGCAAGGTAGGCCGATGTGGTTGCGCTCTTCTTTTTCCGGTGAGTATGTTAGCGTCTGGAGGAAGCGGTATGTCTTACCTGCTAATTTAGAGGTAAAGATCTCGCAGGCAGAGGAACATGCACAAAATCCTCCTAGGGAGTTGGATGACGTTGTGCGAGTCATCGCTGAGGTCTGGGTTTCGTTTGCCCCCCTGTGAGTAGCTGCTCGAAATCTTGAAGCATTGTGGCGTGCTAGTGTCCCAATTTACTCCTGCTGGGATGACGCGAATTGTGGGTCTGATCGCCTTCTTTAGAGAGCACGGATCGAGATTCACCCTAGATCTCTTCAAGCAGTGGTGCAACGTGCGCTCAGACGGAGACAGACAGATTGAAGTTTTCAGCAACAAGTAATGACTCGAGTTTGAGAACCGAACGGACCGCCGCCATGAGAATAATTTATTTGGCTATGTAAGGAATGCTTGAGGCTTGCTGGAGCTTTGGAAGTCCCTCCCAGATCATTGTCGCCGTTTGAAGGGCCATGAGCGAGAATTTGTCCCTGTGTTGGGGTTTGTCGAGCCTCGTGCGTTGGCGAACCCTTTGTCATTTCTGTGTTTGTTGAGGAGAAGCGTCTCCTATTGTGCGGTCTTTCTACCGATGTTGAGCGCTCTGCGGCCGTTCCCTTGGATCGGGGCCGAAAGAGAAAATTGATTTTTGGGAACGATAGTTCGGATTCGGCGACTCGTCGCTCCTGTCGGTCGGGGGGGTGCGTGCGTATTGGCGAGGTGGCCCCGTGCAGCTCGAGAGTTGATGACGTTCCCATCGATCTTGTTGTGGAAGTTCTTGATTCTATTGCCCCCCAGGCTCCCAAGGATGCTTCTGTTCCGCCGCTAATCAGGGCGAGGCGGGTTTCTTCTTCTTTGGAGGCTATGAATGTTGCGGTAAGATTTGTGATTTTATCCTTATTCGTTGTTTGTCTTGCAACTAGCCTGATTTTCCTCTCTTCTCCCAGATCAGAGTTCATACCATCATTGCTCTTACGTGGAACGACTGCTACGTAGGCCTGAAAGGCAGTTATCTCATTCTCCAAGAGGAGCTTCGTGATGTGCGGAGTTCCTTTTCTGACTTGAAAGGGCAACGGGATTGCGAAGTGTCCCGATTTCTGCAGATCGAGGTTGGGCTGCGGGCGGAGCTGGAGGAGTTCCATGCTGAAGTCCGGAAGGAGAAGGCTCTCGTGGAGAGCACAGTCTGTATGGTGGAGGATTCGCAGGCCACGACGGTTCGTCTGGAATCTGAGTTGTTGTCTTTGAAGACAGAGGTGGAGCGCCTCTCCTCGCTGGAGCAGACCGCTGAGTTGAAGGTTGCTGGAGTTGCTGAATACATAGCCTCTATAGATTATGTGAAGGACCGTTCTCGGATTTCGGAGGAGGTTCTTGAGGAGATCTGGAGCAAGGAAGTGGAACCTCAGCTTGAGGACGAGCGCAAGGTGGTTTTCACGCGTGGGATGGGGAAAGCCCTTCGCTTGGTTGCGCGGACACGAGGTTGCGACGTGTCCGGATTGTGTGTCGGAGATCTTTCTGAAGGTGAGCATTCTGCTTCTGATGGCGAGGAGCAGTTTTCATTTGTATTTTATATGTTTTTGCTTTTCCATGTACCTTATATTTGAGACGACATCTTTGCATCTTTCTATTTGTGGAACGTTATCTGTTGATTGTATAGCAGTCGGCGAATTGCGTCGCCTGTGTAACTGTTCTTGCTTTAAGCTCTTTGCTTGTATTAGTGAAGTTTCTGGGGCGTTTGAACCGACGTTTTGCGGCGCAAACTATACTTTGCTTCTTCATGTTGGCTTTTTAGAGGACGAGACCTGTGTGGAGCTGGAACCTACTACGTGAGCGAAGGGCGGACGCTTCGAGCCGAGTAGTGTGAGTTTCGAGTTACCTACCCGGGGGATGTCGTTGATAGCAGCGGTGAAGGGCGGACGCTTCGAACCGTTTGCGAGCGCGAGGGGGGCGGGCCCTGGCAACGCGATTTAGAGGACGAGACCCGGGTGGTGTTGGGACCTTCTACGTGGGCGAAGGGCGGACACTTCGAGCCGAGTAGTGAGAGGTCCGCATTACCGACCCGGGGGATGTCGTTGATAGGAGCGGTGAAGGGCAGACGCTTCTAACCGTTTGCTAGCGCGAAGGGGGCAGACCCTGGCGACGCGATTTAGAGGACGAGACCCAGGTGGTGTTGGAACCTTCTACGTGGGCGAAGGGCGGACGCTTCGAGCCGAGTAGTGAGAGGTCCGCGTTACCGACCCGGGGGGTGTCGTTGATATTAGCAGTGAAGGGCGGACTTCGAACCATTTGCGAGCTGCGAGGGTGGTAGGCCCTGGAGACGCGGTTTAGAGGATGAGACCTAGGCAGTGTTGGAACCTACTACGTGGGCGAAGGGCGGACGCTTCGAGCTGAGTAGTGAGAGGTCCGCGTTACCGACCCGGGGGTGTCGTTGATAGTAACGATGAAGGGCGGACGCGTCGAACCATTTGCGAGCGTGAGGGGGGCAGGCCCTAGCAACATGGTGACCTACTAAGAGAGCGAACGACAAGCCTTCGAGCTGTGACAATGAGATCGTTGTGTTGCGGTCTGCCCATGACCAAAAAGTCCGTTCTTTGAGGTGTCCCTGAGATTGTAGAATTAGGAGCATATAAAACAAGCAGAGATCAATCACATAGTAGCTTGTGCACAAGTATGGCCTTATGACTTTTTTACAACATCAATTGATAAAATTTGAATACAAGTGTAAGTAAAAGAACTATTGATAAAATCGACGCAAGTTCTGCGCGTTCCAGGTTCGCGAAAGTGTTTTTCCCTCCGTGTTTCTGAGCTTGAATATTCCGCGGTTGACGGTGGCCGTGACGACAAACGGTCCTTCCCATGCTGGCAAGAGTTTGTCTTTTTGTGGGCTTTTGCCGGTAGACTCTACATTTCGCAGAATGAGATCTCCAATGTTGATTGGTCTCGGTTTTACCCTTCTGTCGTAGAGGCAGGTCACTCGCCTTGGTCATGCGACTACACGTTGTGTCGTTGCTTCACGTTCTCCGGAGATCAAATCGAGATTTTCTCAGAGCAGCACGTCATTTTTTTCTGAATTGAAGGTCTGGACGAGAACACTTGGGACTCCAATGTCTACGGGGATCACGGCTTCTGCTCCGTAACACAGATTATATGAAGTTTCTGGGGTTGGAGTACTTTCCGTGGTGCGGTATGCCCATAATACATTTGGGAGTGCGTCCACCCACTGCCCCCTGTCTCTTGGAGGCGCGTTTTTAGACCCTTGAGTATAGTGCGGTTCGTTACCTCTATTTGTCCGTTTTCTGTGGGTGCGCCACCGCGGTGTGGCGGAGGTTGATCTTCAGGCCTTCGCACATCTTGATAAAGGACCTTCCCGTGAATTGGGTAACATTGTCCGCTACGATAACTGTCGGGATGCCGAAGCGGCAGACGATGTTCTTCCAGCCGAACTTCTTGGCATTTTCTTCGGTTATCTTTGTCAGGGGTTCTGCCTCTACTCACTTGGTGAAGTAGTCGATCGTCATGATGATAAATTTCCTTTGACCGGATGTTGTGGGAAGAGGCCCCAAGAGATCAATTCCCCACTGTGCGAATGGACAAGGGCTCTGGAGCGTGGTGAGCGCGACCGACAACTTATGAGGGGTATTTGCGTGAAGCTGACAACTTTTGCATTTCTGGATGAACTCTGTCGCATCCTTTTTCATGGTTGGCCAATAGAATCTCTGACGGAGAATCTTTCGGGCCAAGGCCTTTCCGCCCAGATGCTCACCGCAGACTCCTCCATGCACCTCGCGCAAGGCGTACTCGGCGTCGGCCTCTGACAAGCATTTTAGATATGGCTCCGAGAATGCCCGTTTGTAGAGCTCTCTGTCAATAATAGCGAACGCCGCTGCTCGCACTCAGAGTTTTCGTGATTCCAGATTATTTTCAGGGAGTTGACCGTGCTCGAGATAAGCCTGTAGGGGAGCCATCCAGGAAGATTCCTCGTTACTGATTGTGGAAATCTCCCATGGTCCTTGAATGTTTGGGACCGTGATATCCTCAACTCTTCTTCTTTTGGACTGGTAGGCAGTTGGTGATGTGGCGAGCTTGGAAAGGGCGTCAGCTCGAGTGTTTTGCTCTCGGGGTATGCGGAGAATTTGATATGACGGTATTCGTTGCTACGGAGATCTGACAATCGCAAGATACCGTGCGAGCTGCTCGTTTCTTGTCTCGTAGTCACCCTCGATTTGCGAGACAACCAACTGGGAATCAACTTAGATTGTCAGGGTATCTACCTTGCAGTCAATGGCGAGCCGAAGGCCTGCATCCATTGCTTCATACTCGACAATGTTATTGGTGGCTGGAAACTTCAGTCGAATGTCATATTCCAGAGTGATCTCCTCCGGGCTTACCAGGAGAAGTCCTGCCCCGGCTCCATCTGCTCCAGAAGCTCCGTCGACATAGAGAGTCCAGCGCGCGGAGGAGACATCCTCTAAAGGGGCTAGTTCTGGTGGGATGGTATTTTCCACGATAAAGTCAGCGAGGACCTGAGACTTTATGTTTGGTCGGGGGAGGAACTGGATGTCAAACTCTCCAAGTTCGACTGCCCATTTGACCAGCCTTCCGGATACCTCGGGATTTTGGAGGATATCCCGGAGTGGTAACTGAGTAAGTACCATTATTGTATGGGCTTGGAAGTATGGTCGGAGCTTCATTGCGGAGAAGATAAAGATCAAAGCCGTTTTATCCGTTGTCGGATACCTGGTCTCGGTGTCTGTGAGGATCTTGCTGAGATAGTAGATTGATCGCTGAACTCCTCCTTCGTCCTTCACGAGCACCGCGCTAAGGGCTGTGGGGGATATTGCCAAGTATAGGAACAAGACTTCCCCGGGAATGGGCTTTGACAGGAGAGGAGGTGAGGCCAGGTATTGCTTGAGGTGTTGGAAGGCTGCATGTCATTCATCCGTCCCCTGGAAGCCTGAGTTGCGCGCCGCCCGCAGGACCTTGAAGAAGGGGAGGAACTTGTCTCCTGCTCGAGCCAGGAAACGTGAGAGTGCGGTGATTCTGACGTTCAAACGATAATCTTCTTTGATAGAACGCGGGGGCGTCATGTCTTCTAGAGCTTTTATCTTTTCGGGATTCACTTCGATTCCTCGGTGAGTTACTAGGAAACCGAGGAACTTTTCTGTCGTAACGCCGAATGCACACTTGCTAGGATTGAGCCACATTTTGTAGTGGTGGAGAAGTTGGAAGCACTGCTCCAAGTCCTCTAAGTGGCTGCTTCGTTAGATGCGCTTTACTAGCATGTCGTCGACATAAACTTCCATTGTTTTCCCGATAAGGTTCTTGAATACTTTGTTCATCGATCTTTGGTAAGTTGCCTTGACGTTCTTGATGCCAAAGGGCATCACCTTGTAGCAATAGACTCTTTTATCTGTTCGAAAGGCTGTGTGCTCTTCATCGATCAGATTCATCCGAATCTGATTGTACCCGGAGTAGGCATCCATGAAGCTGAGGAGTTCATGTCCGGATGTAGCGTCTACGAGATGGTCGATCCTTGGAAGTGGGAAGTCGTCCTTCGGGCACGCTTGGTTGAGGTTGTTGTAGTCGGCGCACATCATCCACTTCCCTGCAGCTTTCTTTACCATGACTACATTTGCTAGCCATGTTGCGTATTCGGCTTCGCGGATGAACTTTGCCTCAAGATGTTTGGTCACTTCCTCTTCGATGGCTTGTAGTCGTTCGGGGGCGAAGTTTCTTTTCTTCTGGATGACTGGCCGACAAGAAGGGTTGATATTTAGAGAGTGAAAAATTACTTCGGGGTCCACTCCCGGCATGTCCTCTGGACTCCAAGCAAAGATGCCTTTGTTTGCACGTAGTAGAGCCATGCATTGCTCTACCTCTTCTGGGGAAAGGAGAGATCCAACCCGTACCGTTCGGGAAGGGTCTTGAGGAGAGAGGGTCATTTCCATCAGTCCTTCAACGGGGGCTCCTCGTTACAATGTGGTTTCATCTCGTAGATCGAAGATGTCGATGTTGATAGCGGCGGCCTGCCTTGGTCTAATTTGCTCCAGGTGGCACGTCCTTCTTTTCTCTTGACTACCTCAAGCAACTCCTGTCCCGCTAGCAGTCAGGAATTTAAGTGCCAAGTGCGGAATGGGCGGGATTGCTCCGAAGGTTGACTGGAGTGGCCTCCCAAACACGACCTTGTAGGCTGAAATGGAATCTACGATCAGAAACTGAACTCGGTGTGTGGCTTGCCTTGGGAGCTCGCCCAAAATTACTTGGAGAGAGATCGATCCTATGACCGGTATGGGATGATTATCCATGCCATAGATCGGTCCTCCCGCAGGAATGAGATGCTCCTTGGTAAGTTTGAGGTCGTGCAACGCGGAGACAGACAAGATGTCGGCCGAGCTTCCGCTATCAACCAGGATCCTTTTAATGAAGTAGCAGGGTTCGCCGATCCTGGATTTTATTACCAATGGGCCTTGAAGTGGAGCTTGCACTCCTTGCAAGTCTTCTTTCCCGAAGACGATTGTTGTGTTTTGCCTGAATTTTTTGTTGTTGTGCATTCCTTCAAGTTCAACAATGGTTCCCAATCTCCTTGTCATGTCTCTAGTCACGAGTATCGTTGGGTGAAGGATATTATCTTCCGAATATGTAGAGATTTGGGGATAAAGTTCTCACAGACGGCGTCAAACTGTTGCAGTCTATTCGAGGCTCCTTAAACCGGTCCGACGCGCAAACAGTCACAGAGAAGCGAAACGGTTGGCAAGGGATCTTTTTTATTGTGGAAAACCCCAGAAAGGGATGAAAAACCACATGGTCGGGACGGTGCCGACCAAACTTCACTATTTGGTGCTTCTTTACAGGGCTTGCTTGAGAGATCGAGGGAGACAGGCCGCTCCTCGTTACAACTTTGGGGGGAGAGAGAGGTGTTCAGAGGGTGATAGGACACCACTCTCGAAGCTCGGTTTTTTCTTTGCGGCGGTGGGGAGCACCGCGCTCTGGAACTTGGGCGCGCTCTGGAGCTCGGCACGCTCTCCAACTTGTCGCGCTCTGGAACTTAGGCGCGCTCTAGAGCTTGGCACGCTCTCCAACTTACTGCGCTCTGGAACTTGGGCGCGCTCTGGAAATTTGGCGCGCAATCTACTAGATGGCCTTCGGAATGCTCGAAGGAAGATGAAGATCTTCGACCGTCTTTGAAGTGCTTGAAGATTTCTTCAAGGGCGGCTTCGAAGAAGAGGAAGATCTTCAAGAGAGCTCTCTCTTTCTTTCTCTCTTGAACTTAGAAAGAGTAGGAGAAGAAGATGGGAAAAAAGAAGAAGCCTTGGAGTTCTATTTATAGGCTAAGGGGTGGTTACGGTGGTAACTGCGGATAATCGCAGACCGTAACTGCCAAAAATACTATACGCATACCGATTTTATAAGGTTCATAAGGCATATTATTTTGATATTGTTCTGAACGCAAACCAAGGTGGTTTTGAATATTCACACCCACCCATGATTGGTGGTTGTTGGATCTTACAGCGCCGTTAGAGGGGGGTGAATAAGGGTTTTATGGAATTTGAATCTTAATTAAATTTATCAGAGTTTGAGACTGAAGTTTCAGAATATTTTATAGAAAAATATATTTTAATATTCCAGATAGGATTGTAATGAAGATTCCTTTTTAAATAATTGAAACAAAACTTTTTGTTGATTGTTGCTAACGCCTGACGTTAAGTCTTAACGCTGAGCGTTAGCTCTCCAGAGAATATTCCTCAGAACAAAAAGATTGTCACAGTGATTTTACTTATGAAATCTTAAATGAAATACAATTCCAGAAAATCAGAGATAATGAAAATAATTATTGTATTTCAAAGATAATTATACAAATGTTAGTTTTAATACTTTGATGAAAATAGAAATTAAAACATTCTTGAAGAGGAAATAAAATCAATTGAATAGAACATTAAAGGACATGATTTTATTTCATAATAAATTGAATACACAAATGTTTAATTTCTATAACGCTAGAAATCAAGGCGAAAATGTGTAAAAACACTTTTTGTTGTTTCACCGGTCCTTCTCCCAAGGACCGGTTGACTATAGCATATCTATCCCCAGATAAGGCCTCTAGCCACCCCCTAGATCTACCCTCGACCTAGTCGCCACGCACAAGGCGGCGAATTACCCCCTAAGCCTCACAAGGACCTAGTCGCCAACACAAGGCGAATTTACCCACAGAATCCTTCCCGAAATCCGACGTTCTCACCGAACGATTTCTCCACACAAAATACAAAAAGAAAAAAATACAAGATTACAAGATAAGTAAAGAGAAACTCTCCAAGAAATTCTGAAGGTGAAGACGAAGTCGATGTATATGTTGGCGTTCTTGAAACGATCGTCCTTCGTATGGAATATGCGTTGTAGACCTTCTTCAAAATCTTCTTTAGATCTTCATGTTAGCCCAAGGGAGATCTCTTAATTGTTGTACACGAACCTCTCTCCAAGTATCAGAATTCTGGAATCATCTCTTGTCCATTTGAATGAGAGGAGTTGTACTTTTAAATAGCATCGGAAGCTAACACGTGCGTTAAGGCTAACGCGCGGCGTTAGTGAGGCAGTTGCTGAGATCGTGCATAAACTCGGGAGCGTGGCTGAACAAAATTTCGTCGAAAGAAAACAAATTTCGTCGAACGCGCCTTCGTCGAACGCACCCTTCGTCGAACGGAAAAACCACAACCGTCTGGATCGTGCAAACCGCCAGGAACGTGACTGAACAAACTTTCGTCGAACGGAACAATTTTGTCGAACGGAAACACTTTCGTCGAACGGAGCTTCAAATTCGTCGAACGCAGATTCTCGTTCGTCAAACGCAGCTTGTCAAGTGCAAATTCGTCGAGCGCAGGAATTTTCGTCGACGGAGCTTCAAATTCGTCGAACGCAGATTCTCGTTCGTCGAACGCAGCTTGTCAAGTGCAAATTCATCGAGCGCGGGGAATTTTGTCGAACGGAGCTCCTCGTTCGTCGAACGCAGATTCGTCGACCTCAACTCGACGACATTCCTCCTCTTGTTAACGCGGAGCGTTAACTGTTACCGCGAGCGTTATCTCTCTTTCGTTGACCGCAGCTCGACGGCTTTGTTCTCAACGGCATTCCTTCTCAGCGGTTTTCTTCTCAATGGAAGTTAACGCGGGGCGTTAACAACTAACGCGGGGCATTAGCTCTCTTTCCAGAGAGTCATCTCCATTCAGTATACTATTCAAGGAATGTGTAGCTATAGTTCCTGTACAACCTGTACACTATAAACACGCAAAATACTAGATCAAATACAACACGGTATTTGTTATTCTCAAACCAAAAGATGCAGAACATAGACTCCAACAATCTCTCCCTTTTGATAATAACAAATACCTGTATGAGAAATTAGTGAACTTAAAACCATTTGTGTTTATAAATAAGTGAGGTAATAATATATGCATGAATAACAGGTTAAGAGCGTGATAGAATTGATTGTGATAATGCATACTTTTTCTTTACGAAGTCCTCCCCCTACATAAGTGTTCTCTTATTATTTACTCCCCCTAAATATCTATTTTACTAGATTTCTCAATTTTTTCTCCCCCTTTGTTATTAACAAAAGTGGGTAGGGATGAATGTATATCTTTTAAGATAGGTAAGGAACCACTTATTGAAGGATTTTCATGATCGAGCATATGATAGTGTATGCACCTCTTATATATTACTCCCCCACAAATATACCCCTTTTTGTTTAATATTATTATAATGCACTCCCCCTAAATATTAGATTTATGCAATTTAATCTCCCATTTTGGTAGAATCAAAAGAGGGTTTAGGAGTGAGTATGTATGATAAGGAGTAATATATTTTATGTCGAGAAGAAAAATAGGATGCAATCAAAAGCTTGTTAAATACTACTTGTTGAGAAAAATATAAGCATGATGTATCATAAAGTAGTAAGCAACATAGCTAACATGATAAAGTAAACATTTTATTTTAAGATACCACTTGTTGAAACCATGATATTAAAAATAATAGACATGAATGAGCATAAGTGGTAAACTTAGCAAAAGAATATAATAATCTTAAACATAAACATCATTTTTAGAAGATAAAATCATATAAAGGATAATGAGTTTTAAATTTGAAAAGTTGATGTTTGAGTTAAAGATTGAAGAGATGCTATTTCATTAAGATAATATTGCAAGCATGATTTCATAATATCAAGAAAAGATACACAAACTAAAATGTAATTAAATTTGCATTTCAAGTAAACATAAATATTGTAGCGATCATGCTTAGTTATCTAGTGTATTTACTTAAGTTTGTAGAGATTTGAGTAGATGAGCATTATGATCCAATTCTCATGAGTAGAAGTTTTATGAAAGATAATGATGTGTACAAAGTAGTGTTTTGATAAAGTATACAAGTGAATCAATCAAAAATACATGACATATATAATGAAATAACACAACATTAAAATACACAATAATATTACTTCCACACTATTTCAATGCACATGAATAATAGTACAACTACCAAGGTGTTCTGCACACACTGCTTATTAAGACTTATCACGGTGCAAAGTAGTGCTTGGGGATCACTTTTATACTTTTTAGCTTTATTTTCAATTTTTTATGATCTGGTGTACTAAGAGAAGTGGTGTATAAATTGTTTGCTACAAGACACTTTACAATTCTTAGTCAAGGTGCTCAATCTCACAATGCTCATTAAGACTTATCAGGAGGGTGAGTAGTGCTTAGTGGAGTTTTCCTTGTCATTTATTATTTGCTTTTTAGTTTAGTGACTAAGGACTCCGAATTCACTTGATTTGCAAACATAGCATTTTCTTAAACCACATTTCTCTAAAGAATAAGTGCATGAAAGACAAAGAATTGTAATAACCAATTCAATGTTGTGTAGGTAATCTATTTATGCATTTTAATCATTTATGTTATTACACTACACAATCATGTAAGAATGAGATTGTAATCACATGTAGGTTATCAAAAATAAGTGAGTGAATGAATCATTATCAAAACATAATACATTACTCATACTTAGAGGCATGCTAAGCGTTTCTACACATGATTATCTACAATCAATTTCATTGCACATAACAAGATAATATTCAAGGCATGATAAATACAAAACAATGTCTTTTAAGAAACTTGAAAGTTAAATTAAACATTGTATTTAATCTTTAATTGATATAATTAATCATCCTTGACAATGGCAATGAATAGCAATCAGTTTTTATAAATTTTTGAATTTTTTATATATGCAGAAAACAATACACACATAAAGAAAAACATATTTTTGTTCTTTGAAATTATTTTGTAATTTTGTATTTGTTTTTTTTATATATTCTCTAGAAATCATAGAAGTCTTTAATAGCCCTTTCAGTAAATGATATTCTATGCCAGAGAAATAAACAAAAATAATGCATGAGAAAATACATATATATATATATTTTAAAAGAAATAAAATTTTGCTTTAAAGAAAATAAAAAGATAGAAAACTTTTAACAAACAGAGAAATAAAGCACACAAAATATTAAAATAATACCAGAAATAATTCAAAACAAAAATATACTTTGGAGCAAAGGAGCTAACGCCAGGCGTTAACTTCTTAACGCCAAAACAGAATACTAAATTTTGATGTTTTGAAAAATCTTTTTTATGATTCATTTGTATTATAAAGAGACCTTCCTTCAGATGAAATTTCAGATATATTGATTAGATTTGAATGCTCTTTTAACATATTTTTAGTGATTTTTCAAGTACTTGTGTTTGGTAAAATCATTAAAGCTCAAAATAATAAAATATGCAAACACAAGATGAAATGTTAGAACAAAAAAATATGCATGAATTATGTATAAAGAATGAGATAATGTTCATGCAATGAATATAATATAAGTATATCTAAGATCAAGATACCTCAACAACATGACTACACTCTAGCCCCGTACTAAGTGACGGATGGGCATGAGTAGCTGCACGCATGCCGTAGGTTGGGGTGTTAATCTCATATGCATACAAAAGACTTAGAGGTTAGGTCTCTAATGCACACAATCCTACGCCCTCACTATTGTGAGACACGTGTCATAGGTTTATTGATTATGGACGTACTAAGCGTGTAAGCCTTAAATATATTAACTGTGTTATAATTGCATAATTAGTTTTGGATTTACAATTTTATCGAAGATTGTTAATTTTAAATCCATTTAGAAAAGTTTTATTCATGTGATAATGCTAGTGTGATGAGTTAGGACAACGTGGTGCAAAGCTAAGTAAAATTGGACAAATATATAATTGAATTCCATGATTTCAAACATAGAGTTTTGAATTTTCATAGACCTAGAGCGAAGTGACAATTCTATTTGATTTTATCTTGTTTATTTCAAGTTAATTCTTAGGCCTAAAGATAATGAGATACATGCAAACAATAGAGATGCACATCACACACACAAAATAAGATATGAAACTATAATACCAATTGCAATCATATATTTCATAATTCCTAAGGTTGATAGAATTAGTTGATTTTAAGATAGGTCTTGATGGATCATGAATTATGATATATGATTATAGTTAATTTTAGCATAGGATATTAATAGATTATAGTGGTGATTGTGATTCATATTCATCATTTTTGTAAATTTTCTTTTTGATTTTAATTTTTAGAAATTAGACAAAATAAATAAAAATTCCTAAGGTATTTGACAACAATGATAGTAAAAATAATTTTTCAGAAAAAATCAGAATTTTTAGAAAAATATGCTACCGCCAGCGTTAGTGATAACGCCTGGCGTTAGCAACAGAATTACAATATTTGATTTTAAAACACATTGTTTTTTATATTATTTGATTCTGATTTTTCTCGATTATGATTTTCAATATAGGGGCTATTATATGCAGCAACGAAAAATAGACAAATATGCAATTAGTTGCGCATTTAATATTTTAGCCTAAGACCCCTAAAAATTCATTTAAATCCAATTTTGAAAGTAATTTCATTAGTCTTGATAATATCATTTAGCAAATTTAGCATTCAATTTATAATGACAATATAAGACATTTATAAGCAAATGATTTAAAAAGGATAAAACATAAGAAAAAAAGAAAGATAAATCACAAAAAATTATGACTTTATGTTCAATTTAATTCAATTTTGATTTGATAAACATTAGGCTTAAAATGTAAAAGTCATATTTCATAATATATCTAAGTGACCTTAGCGTGTTGGCTCAAAAATAAGAAAACAAACAAAAGAAAAAGCAATTAAGCATATCATGAAGTAGAGTAATGATATTTCATTTTTAATTTATTTCTACTTCATGCAATACGATGATTCCTAGTGAATGAGAGATTTAGGTATCCAAAGGGGACCAAGTGTGATGGTTCCTTTGGGTACCCAAATACATCGTGTTGGCTTTTGGAGAGAAAATGATGAATGGGCCTTTACAAGTGGAGTTAGTGTTTCGTTTTTAATTTTGGGCCTTCATTCATACTTTGGTTGTTTTTCTTTTAAATTTATATTATGATTATTTGACATCTTTTTGGAATGATAGTTGTTTGAAAAATAATTCATTTGGGATTTATGTTTATTCAAATTATTTTTCAAAATACATTGATGTTGATAATCATAATGAATTTTATTATATGGATTCTTTGAAAGTTTATAAGAGTGATTGTCTTTTTTTAGAAGTGATTGTTGAAAGAGTGAGTTACAATGTGTTTTAAAAGATTGATTCTTATTTTGATGATTTTCATTTCCACTCTTTCTTATAGACATACTCTTATAATATGAAAGATAATAATTTGTAGTTTGATTTTCATAAAAAGGAGTTTTTAAATTTGAGTCATGATTGAAAATATATTGAGACTTATAATAGTGACTCTTAAGAATTTTGTGAAGGTCATAATTCTTTTTGAAACTGAACTCCTTTTGAGTTGATGTATGAAAATGGTCCTTTTTAGAAATGATTTTGTAAGTTAATTTATCTTTGTTATTCAAAATCTTATGATGAAAGTCATTACTAGAAATTAAAACTTTTTCAACAAAAGATTTTAATTGTCTTAACTTACAAGTTAAAGCATCATTTTCAATTATCAATTTTTCATTATGTTCTTCAGAAACTAAGAGCCCTTTTTCAATATCCTTGAATTTTTCTTTTATATGATTGCAATCTAAACAAGGAGTAGAAATTTTAACTAAAGAGCATAAAAGTGAATTTAACACATCAATATTTGATTCTACGTTATCGTTTGCTTTTAAAGATTTATTTTCTAAACGTAATTTGGAATTAGCAATTTTTAACTTTAAAATTTTACGTTTAGCAATTTTAAGCATATGAGACGTAGAAATAGAATTTGTTACAAAAAGAGAAGATTTTGATTTTCTTACATTGCTATGGGATGAGGCAAGATTTGAACCAAGGGTTCCTTTGACATCTTCTTCGCATTCCTCTTCCATAGTTGAATTTCCGTCTTCTCTTTTGTTTGATGTTTTGCCATCATTTGAGTCTGATATTGTGACGTTGCATTCTTCTCTCTTAAATAAATCTTCTTCCAAGCATGAGTCCTTATCGGTTTCTTCTCTTGGATCAATAAGAAATTGCTCTTGTTCATCATCTGTGGAAGGAAAACTATAAGTAGTCTCAAGAAATTTCCAAACTTCAAAAGCAGTAGGAAGCGTATAAATATATTTGAAAATATTTTGATCAAGCGCACAATATAGACTATTCGTAGATTTGGCATTTAAAAACATTTCATTTTTATTAAAAATAATTGGGGGCATTTTAATTATAATATTCCAAACTTCAATATCCAAAGTTTTAAGAAATTTTTCCATAAGTGTTTTCCACCCATTATAATTTTTACCCATAAATAATGGTGGACATAAAGATTTTTCATTTTCATAGAAATTATCCATCTAGAAGATGCGAGATCATGAAGCGCCATTATTCCCGGTTGTAAAGCCGTATTGGAATAACCTACGCTCTGATACCACGTGTTGGATCTTACAGCGCCCTTAGAGGGGGGTGAATAAGGGTTTTATGGAATTTGAATCTTAATTAAATTTATCAGAGTTTTAGACTGAAATTTCAGAATATTTTATAGAAAAATATATTTTAATATTCCAGATAGGATTGTAATGAAGATTCCTTTTTAAATAATTGAAACAAAACTTTTTCTTGACTGTTGCTAACGCCTGGCGTTAAGTCTTAACGCTGAGCATTAGCTGTACAACCCGTATTCGCCGAGTGGGTCCCTCAAGCCAAATGGCGAGACCTGGGTCAGCCCGATCATTCGCCTCGGCTAGGAGGTGGAAGTACCCCCGGTTTGGTGGGGATAAGGTGCGGAAGAGAAGGGGCTAGGCGAGTGGTGCTCTCACGGACCACTCGCCCGGAAGCGTAGGCATTCGCCCAGCTAGGCGGGTGCCCAGCGAGTGGTGCCCTCACGGACCACTCGCCCAGGATGATTTGAGGGGGAAATGACCCTAATACCCCTGGTGGGATGCAAATAGTCTTTTGGAACAGCGGAGTTAGGCTGTTAGCAGACCAATTTGGGGTGTTGTTAGTAAAATTAAAAGGCGGATTCATGTTATTAGCAGACCAGCCTAGAAAAATCTATAAATAGACCCTTAAGGGAACCTTGGAGGAGATCCGATTTTAGAGAATCCTCTCCTCCAGACTAGTTTTTGGTCGGCTGCTAGTGCCCTCCAAGGTGCCCGGTTGAGCTCTGGTTTGGGAGGGGAAGCTCTCTAAGATCTTCCGGGTGTGTGGCGGGACCTCCTCGCTTCAGCCTTGTGTCTATTCATATTCTCACATCCACCGTCCAGAGAGTCTAGTGAGGGAGAAGTAAGCATCGGCTACACCCCCAGTGGGTCCGAACTCGAGAGACCTGTTGAAGGTTTCAACATTTTTGGTGCGGTGAGCGTGGACCGTAGCCGGTGAAGGAAAATCTTGAATTAGGTTCGATGACAGGAGATGGGGGGAATGGTTCTGACTCAGGTCACTCGCAGCCACCCGCGACAGGAGAGTGGCTGGAGATGTTTGAGAGGTTCAAGCGAGAAGTCCTGCAGACAGTTCTCGCAGCAAGGAGCGAGTGCGAGACCCCGACAGTCCCCGTGGTTCCACCCCTGCAGATCGGCGAGAACGCACCGGGGCAGCGGCCGGGGAAGGAGGTGCCAGCAGAAGGAAGTGCGCGAGATCTCCCGGGGCGGCAGCTGTTCAGCAGTCCGGCGAGTGCTGAGGTGTGCAAGTTGGGTCCGCGCGAGAAGACCATTCGCCGAGCAGGGGAAGGGAGCCCCTTTTGCGGTCCATCTTGGCCCCAGTGCCAGAGGGGTTTCATGGGCCGGAGATGTCCTACTACACCGGCAAGGAGGATCCAGTCGTGCACCTGCAGTGGTTTGAGGACATGACATCAATCCTTCCCATGTCGGATGCTTTTCAATGCCGACTCTTCGCAACCACCCTGAAGGAGAAAGCAAGGGACTGGTTCCACCAGCCTTCCGCGGGTTCCATCTACACATTTGATGATCTGCGCCGAGGCTTTCGGCTGCGCTTCTCGGCCCAAGTGCCAGAGGGGTTTCGTGGGCCGGAGATATCCTACTACACCGGCAAGGAGGATCCAGTCGTGCACCTGCAGTGGTTTGAGGACATGACATCAATCCTTCCCATGTCGGATGCTTTTCAATGCCGACTCTTCGCAACCACCCTGAAGGAGAAAGCAAGGGACTGGTTCCACCAGCCTTCCGCGGGTTCCATCTACACATTTGATGATCTGCGCCGAGGCTTTCGGCTGCGCTTCTCGACGTCAAAAAAGAGGAAGAAGGATGCGGAGGCTCTCTTCAAGATCAGGCAGAGGGAGGGAGAGTCCCTGGCACATTACGTGGATAGGTTCCAGAAGGAGATACACCTCGTGCAGGAGGTGCCGGGATTCGCCCTCCAGATGGCGTTCATCGTAGGATTGCGAGATGGGTTCTTCAAGATGGACCTGAAAAGAAGGCCTCCTTCATCCTTTGAGGAATTGATGGAGCGAGCAGCAGAAGAGATTGAAGGGGAGGCGGCCAACCCAGAGTTCTACAGGAGGTTGGCAAAAATGAGCGAGCCCGAGGTGAGGCAGCAAGAAGGAAGAAGGAGAGAGGAACCCAGAGGTCAGGGGTTCGAAAGACCACCTCGGAATTGGAGGAATCAGGAGCCCAACAACAGGTTGGGCTGGAGGCACCAGGAAGGACCGGCGAGAGGTCAGGAAGAGGGGTACCAAGGAAGAGAAGCGGGAGGAATGAATCCGGGGTGGAGGCCGGGTCCCAGACCCCCTCACCCCCCAAGGGAACAAGCTATGGCGGTAGGCCGAGGCAGAGGAGGCAGAGGAGCCAGAGGAGGAAGAGGAAGAGCAGGAAGAGGGGGCAGGGTGGCGTTGCCTTATTGTGACTTTCACCAGGAAGAAGGTCACGCGACCGCCACCTGCCCAGAATTCTTAGAGATGAGAGAGAGAGGTCAGCCACGGCGGCAGCAGGCCAGGATCGAGGAAATGCTCCCGGAGGCGGAAGAAGACCGATGCGTGGACAGGGCGGATACAGGAACCAGGGGTGGAATCGGGGGGATTCATGGAGGGGTTGGGATAGAGGCCTCTCGCAAGAGGAGCTTCCAGGCGATGTTCCGTAGGGACGTCGCGTTGACTTCCCAGACCCCACCCCCCTCGGAGAAGCTCACCTTCTCCTCGGAAGACATGCCAGATTATGAGGATCCGTTCTGCGACGCTCTGGTGATTCAGACGGCGATTGAAAATTTCACGGTCTCCCGGATCCTGGTGGATAACGGGAGCTCGGTGAATGTGATCTTCAAGAAGGCCTTCGACGCAATGGAGGTGGAAAATAAGAGGGCGCAGGCCTCCGATGGACCGCTGTTTGGTTTCTCAGGAGAGCGGAAGGAGGTCGAGGGAGGTGTTGGTCTCCAGGTGACGCTAGGAGGAGTCCCAAGAAACTGCCGGTTCGTCATTGTGGACGCTCCGAGCAGCTATAACGCCATTTTCGGATGCCCCCTCATCAACGCCTTCCGGTGCGTGCCCTCATCATACCATCAGTGCTTAAAGCTCCATAGTGGAGGAGTCCAGGTCCGCGTCCGAGGAGATGCTAAGGTGGCGAGGCAGTACTATGTGACTGCCGTCAACACCATCTCTTGGATGGCGAATGCTAAGAAGATGGATGAGGAGATGGCGAGGCCGGAGGGGCTAGGAGAAGAAGTAGAGAAGAGAGAGGTAGGGGGAGAGGGCGATGCCCGAGAGGAGAATATGGAGGTCGCTCAGGAGGAGCAGGAGGTCGAGCCGGTGGAGGCGGAAGGAGTCGCAGAGGAAGAGGCCCGGGTAGAAGGGCAAAAAGCAAAGGGCCAATGGGAAGATCCAGCCCGGCTCGAGGCGGCAGAAGAGGTGGTGGAGATGGAGGTCCTCACCCAGGAGGGGAGTGTGAAAGAGGTGCGGATCAGCGGGGGTCTCGGCCCAGAGGACAGGGTGAGGATGCTGGAGTGCATCCAGAAGAACGTGGATGTCTTCGCATGGAGCGCAGCTGATATGCCAGGCATCGAGGCGGACGTGGCTTGCCATCGTCTTAACCTCGATCCAGAAGCCCGTCCCATCCGGCAGAAGAGAAGGACCTTCGCCAGCAAGCTCGAAGGACCAATCCGCGAGGAGGTGGCCAAACTCCTCGAAGCAGGTTTTGTATCGGAGATCCAGTACCCAGGCTGGGTCTCCAACGTCGTAATGGTAAAAAAGGTCGATGGCCGCTGGCGTATGTGTGTAGATTTTTCATTGCTAAATAAGGCATGCCCTAAGGATTGTTATCCCTTGCCTCGGATCGACACGCTGGTTGACTCAGCCGTCGGTTTTTCTGTGATGAGTTTTTTGGATGCTTTTTCAGGTTATCACCAGATCAGGATGCACCCCCCGGACGTCAAAGACGTCTCGTTCATCACCAGGGAGGGATGCTACTGCTATAAGATGATGCCCTTCGGGCTGAAAAATGCAGGAGCAACCTACCAGAAGATGATGGACCGGATATTCCGGAAGCAAAGGGGAAGGAACCTGGAGGTCTACGTGGATGACCTTATGGTGAAAAGCAAGTGCGTGAACTCTCACATCCAGGACCTCGAGGAGACCTTCGCCACCCTACGCAAGTACAAGATGCGCTTGAACCCCCTGAAGTGTGTGTTCGGGGCCAGTAAGGGGAAATTCCTAGGGCATCTTCTCACCCCTTGGGGGGTAGAACCTAACCCGGACAAGGTTAAGGCCATAGTGGAGCTGGGGTCGCCGCGGAACGCCAAGGAAGTTCAGCGCTTGACCGGGAGACTCGCGGGGCTGAGCAGGTTTCTCTCCCGAGCCGGGGAGAAGTGCTCCCCCTTTTTCAAAACATTACGAGGTAACCAGAAGTTTGAATGGACAAAAGAATGCGAGGAAGCCTTCCAGGCCTTGAAGAGCCAACTCACCAAGGCTCCACTGCTCCAAGGTCCCAAAGAGGGGGAGGATCTATATCTATATCTCGGGGTCGGGACAGAGGCCGTAAGCTCCGTCCTGGTTCGGGAGGAAGGCAAGAAGCAGCTGCCCGTCTACTACGTGAGCAGGGTCCTGAGGGAAGCAGAGCTCAGATACCCGGTTTTGGAGAAGTTGGCCTTTGCTCTGGTTTACGCAGTAAGGAAGCTCAGGCCATACTTCCAGGCCCATTCAATTCAAGTAGTGACGGACCACCCTCTCCGCCAGATCTTCGAAGGAGTGGAACACTCGGGAAGGCTCGCAAAGTGGTCGATAGAGCTAAGTGAGTTCAACATTACCTTTGTCCCTCGACTATCCTTGAAGGCGTGGGTGGTGGCCGATTTCATGGCAGATTATGTGGCCGAGATGGAGGAAGATGGAGCCCCTCGTCATGTTCCGTGGAAGTTGCTGGTGGATGGGGCTTCAGGCAAGAATTCTCTCGGAGGAGGGATGGTGCTGGAGAGTCCCCAAGGGGTAAAGATCGAGCAGACACTAGTGATACACTTCCCAATCACCAACAACCAAGCGGAGTATGAGGCGGTGATCGCCGGTCTACGGTTGGCCCAGGAGCTCGGAGTCCATGACGTGGAGGTCCTCACCGACTCAATGGTAATAGCCTCTCAGATCAGGGGAGAGTTCGAGACGAGGGAGCCGGCGCTTATAAGGTACTTGGCCAAAGTGAGAGGTCTCGTGCGAACGTTCAAAACTTTCTCCATCCGGCACGTCCCTCTGGAGGAGAGCACCCCGGCGGATCGGTTGGCCAAATCCGGTCCTCGAGCCGGGGGGACCCTGACGGACCTATTCCGCCCTTCGATTGAGGAGGGAGAACTCATGGAAGTAGAGAAGCGGCCCTCCTGGAAGGATCCCTTCGTCACCTTCCTTGCAACAGGAGAGTTTCCGGAGGAGGTTCCGGACCAGAGGCGCTTCCGATATAAGTCCGCCTACTACGTGCTCCACGAGGGGGACTTGTATCGGAAGACCCTCTCGGGCCTCCTGGCCCGATGCGTTTCAGAGGAGGAGGTCCCAAGGATCTTGGAAGAAGTCCACTCCGGCGAGTGCGGCAGCCACTCGGGGAGCAGGATGTTGGAGGCAAGAATAATGAGGCAGGGGTACTTCTGGCCAACCCTAAGTAAAGACGCGGCAGCCTTCGCCAAGAGGTGCCAGAAGTGCCAAATGTTCGCCCCGCTTCAGCTCATGCCAGCTCAGAGGCTAAAGAGTATCACGGCGCCCTGGCCATTCGCCATATGGGGGATGGATCTGGTAGGACCCTTCCCCCAGGCTAGTGGGCAGAGGAGGTTTCTCCTAGTAATGATTGACTACTTCTCAAAGTGGTTGGAGGTCAAGGCATTGGCTAAGGTCACCTCCCAGGTAATCCGCAACTTCGTATGGGGGGAGATCATTTGTCGATAAGGGCTTCCACAGGCCATAGTCACGGATAATGGTCCGCAGTTCGCCAGCGAGGAATTCATCAGCTTCTGTGGCCAGCTGGGGATAGACCTCAGGTTTGCATCCGTTCACCATCCCAGGAGCAACGGGCAGGTGGAGGCGGAAAACAAGGTCATCGTGAACCTGCTCAAGAAGAAGGTGGAAAATCTGAAGGGCAATTGGGTGGAACAGCTTCCATCGGTCTTGTGGGCCCTAAGAACTACCCCCAACACCGCCACGGGAGAGACCCCTTTCAAGCTCTCTCACGGCTGCGAGGTCGTCATCCCCATAGAGTTCGAAGTTATGACACCACGGGTAAAGGCCGCCGCAAGCGGAGAGGAAGAGTGGAGAGCCGAAAACGAGGTGGAGTTGCGGCTCTCCCTCGACCTCATCGAAGAAGCTCGAGACCTGGCAGCCATTCGCCAAGAAGAGGTTAAGCGGCGGATGGCCAAGTATTTCGATAAACACGTCAGGGTCAAGCAGTTCGAGAAGGGAGATCTGGTGCTCAGGAAGGTCGACGCGGCCGGAAGATCCGCCGCGGTGGGAAAACTCAACCCTAACTGGGAAGGCCCCTATGTCGTGGAAGAGGCATTAAAGTCTGGGGGGTATCGCCTTCAGAATGTGGAGGGCCAACCTCTCAGCCACACATGGAGTGGTGACGATCTTAAACGTTTCTATCCCTGAAACTATGTAATAAAAATGTTTTGTTTAACATATATGTTTGAGATTGATACTGCAGCTTGTAGGAAAAACCCTGAACGCTCCAAAAGTGGCCCCGAGCAGACCCGATGTCCAGGCTCTCATCTAGCTGGCAGGTCCGAAGGCTCACTCGGAGGCAGGTTCTATGTGAAAGAAAAGAAGGCCCCGAGCAGACCCGCTGTCCAGGCTCTCATCTAGCTGGCAGGTCCGAAGGCTCACTCGGAGGCAGGTTCTATGTGAAAGAAAAGAAGGCCCCGAGCAGACCCACTGTCCAGGCTCTCATCTAGCTGGCAGGTCCGAAGGCTCACTCGGAGGCAGGTTCTATGTGAAAGAAAAGAAGGCACCGAGCAGACCCGCTGTCCAGGCTCTCATCTAGCTGGCAGGTCCGAAGGCTCACTCGGAGGCAGGTTCTATGTGAAAGAAAAGAAGGCCCCGAGCAGACCCGCTGTCCAGGCTCTCATCTAGCTGGCAGGTCCGAAGGCTCACTCGAAGGCAGGTTCTATGTGAAAGAAAAGAAGGCCCCGAGCAGACCCGCTGTCCAGGCTCTCATCTAGCTGGCAGGTCCGAAGGCTCACTCGGAGGCAGGTTCTATGTGAAAGAAAAGAAGGCCCCGAGCAGACCCGCTGTCCAGGCTCTCATCTAGTTGGCAGGTCCGAAGGCTCACTCGGAGGCAGGTTCTATGTGAAAGAAAAGAAGGCCCCGAGCAGACCCGCTGTCCAGGCTCTCATCTAGCTGGCAGGTCCGAAGGCTCACTCGGAGGCAGGTTCTATGTGAAAGAAAAGAAGGCCCCGAGCAGACCCGCTGTCCAGGCTCTCATCTAGCTGGCAGGTCCGAAGGCTCACTCGGAGGCAGGTTCTATGTGAAAGAAAAGAAGGCCCCGAGCAGACCCGCTGTCCAGGCTCTCATCTAGCTGGCAGGTCCGAAGGCTCACTCGGAGGCAGGTTCTATGTGAAAGAAAAGAAGGCCCTGAGCAGACCCGCTGTCCAGGCTCTCATCTAGCTGGCAGGTCCGAAGGCTCACTCGGTGGCAGGTTCAAAATTCTCAAAGGGTGACCTCAAGAGCACTCGCATTGACCATGCGTAGGAGAGATGACATCACTTCACTTTCATGACTACCTAAGCGAGACCCAGGTTTGGGCGAATGGTAAGGAGGTGCGAGTGGGGCAGGCAGCGGGAAGGCGAAGAGGGGTGACACGCCTAGGTCATCCTCGAGCATTCGCTAGGTGGCCGGGACAGTCGCACTACAGCTTAAACTTCCTAATGAGCCTAGCGAGATATAGCGGCGAATGAGAAAGAATTAACGTCCTAGCGAGCCTAGCGAGACATAACAGCAAATGAGAAAAAAGTGGAGAGCCCAAAAATGGAGAGCACAAAAATCGTGATCAATATACATATCTTTCAAGGGCACTCGCCCCGTTCATGATTACATTCAAAAGATTTTAAGTAAAAGACGGCAAAAAACAGGGCCCATCTCAGGGGTCGACAGGCTTCCCGCCAGAAGATCTATCGCTCTCGCCTGAATCCGGTAGGAGGGCGTCTTCTCGCGGCTCGCCATCCTCATCTTCCGGGAAGGGGATCGGAATGAAGAGCTCGGGGACGACTGATGCGATAATTCGGCAAGTGCACCGGTCGCGCAAGTAATAAATTTTGGGAATAGAATCCCCGAGTGTCGGTCTCTTGAGGAACACAGTAAGGTGGAGTTTATTATCGAGGAAGGACTTGAGATCGAAGTCCTGCGGTAGGCGGAATGCGAACGAAAGGGGCTTTGAGGTTTGCACATAAAAGGAAATACTACGCCTACTCCTATGCAATGCCGCTATGCAAAGCTTCGATTGGCGGGATGGAGACTAGGCAGGCCTTGAGCGCACTGCGTCGCAAGGGCGGATGGACGAGTAGGCAAGCGGAATGAGGGTCGCAAGCACCTCTTCGACAAGCACACCACTAGCAATTGCTAGTGCGGCACCGGACATGGTGGTGGAGCGGAAAATTAATGGGGGCGCACCTCATTGACACAAATGAACAAATTGATTTCATAAACATGAAATAAACAATACTAAACATGATTCATAGTGTTCATCATCTAGATAAAGAGAATACAACAAATATAACCACCCAAGTAGAAGAAAAAGGCAAGAAATACGACCGAATCCGGAGTCTCGCCGTAGATTCACGGTAGGAAGCACCGGGTTGTCAATCCGCGTCCTAGCTCGGTCCCAACTGCGTCCGGGGTAGAGGAGGGCTGTCACACCTCCCAATGGACCCGTCTTCTCCAGCGATTTACCATCCGGCCACGTCTAATGCGAAGAACTTCTTCTTAAGCGATCAAAATGAGTGTAGAATCCCTTCCTTTAAGTCCTTGGATGATGGAGGAGGCCTAGGGGTGAAAACCCTCTGAAAATGGCGAAAACGGCGGACTGAACGGAGCCAAAAGACGTAATCCCGACCTAATTCGCGAACAGGTCATTATATAGGCGCTGAATTAAACAGTGCGCACGGTCATTGGCGCACGACCAGTGGTCGTGCGCACTGGAATTCTGCGATCGTGCGCACTGCCTGGGTGGAACCTGCAAGGCACGAAATTTAAAAAATAAAATGTTCGCACGACCAGTGGCACACGACCGGTGGTCGTGCGCACTATCGTCGGTGGTCGTGCGCATTAGACGAAACAGAACTCAGAAATTTAATGATAAGTGCGCACGAACAGTGGCGCACGACTGGTGGTCGTGCGCACTGGCGTTGATGGTCGTGCGCACTACACCAAACAGAACTCATGAAAAAAAGGTTAAGTGCACACGATCAGTGGCGCACGACCAGTGGTCGTGCGCAATAGAACAAGTGATCGTGCGCAGTGTTCCTGTGCAGAATTGCACCGGAAACACCTACACGACTCCTATTCCGGCACAACCACAAATCCAGCCACTGAAGGTGGCACTTAACAGCGCATGAAAATTACTAATGACGATAAGCACGAAATCACACCAAAGTGGCCCCAGAAGTGCACCTAGCATGGATTATCAAATATAACCTATAACAGGGCTAAAGTGCGGTGAAATGACTGAATAGCGGCCCGGATGAGTCCATAAATGTGTATATGATCAGGACTCATCACACCCCCAGACTTAACTGTTTGCGCGTCCCGAGCAAACGAATCCGGCGGAGTGTGAAAACGATAATTAACATAGAGAATTACACAAATGAGTACGGTGCGAAGTAACATACGCATGCGAGTAGAGATTCTAGTAGAAGAAGATTCTAACTATGCTAACTAATTTACAGAAGTATTAAAGCGTAAGTAAAGATTTAGTTATACTCAGTTGGTGAATTATGAAGAATTTGAACGATCATGCCCGGTATGAACGTGACGAGACACTGAGGCGGGTGTTGCAAAAGATCGGGGCTTAGGAATAACTCCGCTGAAATCCATCAACGTCGTGAACCATACGCTTGCCCGGTCACACTCTCTCCACGGCGCTAGCAAACTCGCAAATCAAATCAGTAGGACTTTTAGGATTAAAATGGGGCTTAGGTCACGGTAGGATATTCAAAGTTAAACACGATGGCTACGCAACCCAAGTGAGCTAACGGAACGCTGCACCCCACAAGACCAACAAACTATGCTCGCGTGACACACCCCCAGACTTATCATGAAAACCAGGTGTGCACACGGCCTACTTCACAAATACCAACAGATTTTCTGTTTAGCTCGGAAGGATCTCATTTCAAAATACGCTCTTTTTTTTCTTTTAACATATTTTACTTCTTTTATGTATCCTCCGGTTGGTTCAAAATCAGCAGATGGACTTTATTTTCCCTTCATAACACAATGATTCCACACACCACACAAGTTGAGAATTATGAGCGCAGTTAAAAACAATTTGGTTGCGGGTGTAGGATAAGCTTCGGGCTTTGGTGGATGAAGAGGAGCTGAACAGAGGGATGGAAGGCACAAAATATGGCTTGCAAAGATGAGCGAAAAGGACAAGGAATAGCAAAGCTCAAGCTAGCCAAGAGGTGGCCTACATCATGTTTAACTCGACGAGTAGCTCTCACCCATGCTTCGAGAGTCGCTTGGGGCAAGTTCTTAGCCCACGAGAAAGGTAAACCTTCCTCCCGACTCGAGCAACATACGACTAGCACCCGTACACACACAACTCCGGGTTATCGTCAATTCCATTCAAATTCACCACTTGAGTATAATAAATCTAAATTTACGCAGAAATACTAAACATAAATTAGATGCATAAAGAAAATCTAGTTCTACTCAAATTCTACCATAACATGCGAAGTGACTAGAACACTACATGAGTCAACATCGCACTCCAAATAATAATTCCTATGTTAACAACCTATTTCACATTCCAACCACAATAGTCTAAACGGGACAACAACAAAAAGATAAGCGCACACTCAAGTGGGTGAAGTGGTGTGTGAAGAATGCAACAATGATAGTGATAAGGATAAATAAAAAGCAACCTTCTAGTATGCAGTGCAACTCGTGCACAGTGGATAACAACAACCGCTCCCCCAGACTTAAGCTAAACAATCTAGAAATTTGAAGCAAAAAGAGGGGAGAAAGTGTTACCCAATGCTCAGAATTGAGCATTCCAGACGACTGGCGTTTACGATCAAAAGCAGTCCGCAGCATCCGCCATCACAAGGAACAAAGACCCACCTGAAAGTGACACACTAGAAACAGCAAAAATAGTAAAAACTGAACTAGACATGCGAGAGCACTAAAAATTAAGAAATCTGGGTTATCACCCATGAAAGTGAACCTGTTCCTGCAATTAAAATTAAGCACTCGCACACAAGATAAAGGAAACAAAATATGCTGAATTCATAAAACTATGCCCGGAGGCGCATCCAAAAGCAAAATGTTATTATTACAATTAACAAAAGAGAAGGAGTTCAAGCGACTCAACAAAAGACCAAAAAAAAAACAGCAAGAAAAAGAAGATAACAAGGCTTCGAATAGCTCGCACACAGGGAGAAAGATCACTCATCGTCGCTGTCGCTATCTATAACCACAACGGACGGCGACCGTCTGGAAGATGATGCGGCCCGACCAGGAGGTGGGGGAATATTTAGTCCTCCCCGCAATGCTTGCTGATAGACAAAATCCGTTAGCCAGTACTGGTTTGCTTCCAGATCGGAGAGGCGCTGATTGAAACTTGGCACCTCCGGCGCTCTAGAAGAACTGCCCTCCTCCTTGGCTCTCCGCTCCTGCTGAAATGAATGACTCCGCGGCTGCGGAAGGGCTACCTCGCGGTGAGTATTTGGCGGCTCAGCCGGCTTTCCGTGCTCCTCGTCGCCTTGCCTCTCCCTAGGCGCATCTCCCGGCATCACGACCACAAAGCGTCTACTACTCTTCTTCCCCACGACCCGTAATAGATGGAAACTCACCATGGTGGCCCGAGTGATGAAGGAGGGCGCAGTCACCTGCACCATCGGAGGCAGATGACTCCAAACCCCCAGGCTTTTGGCAATGCGGGTAATATAGAAGGCACCACCAATGGCACCTGTGAGACCGTAAGTGGCCTCGTGGTGGAAGAAGAAAGCTAGCATGTAGCCAAGATGCAAGGGCTGCCGAAATTCCATACTATAAAGGGAGATCAGATCTTGCCACCCCACCACGTTCTGACTAAGGGCACGGGCGACAAGAGAGTGGCTAAGGACGTGCTGCAGGAATCGGAGAGCAGGCGCGACGATCCAGGTAGATTTGCTTTTCCTGGCAACATATTCTTCATCACGACCCGTGAGAGCACACCACGCAGCACGCGGGGTGACAACATCAGGGAAGGAGACATTCAAATCCAGAAAAGGAATCGCCGCAGCCTCGGCTTCAGTGTAGAAGCCAGCATGCACCGCCAACTCCGGCAAGGATAGAGTGAAGACCTTGCCCATCATTCGGAAAGAGCACTTTCCTGGACGTTGACCGGAGGGCAACACATCCCACTCAAACGTTGCAAGAAACTCCAAGGTAAGCTCCCGGTAGCCGAGGTCATTGCACTCAAACACCCCACTCCAGTGATCGAATGAATAGCGTTGGCGGACGGCCTCCCCCAACTCTCCATTGTCGCCGATGGAATTCAGCTCGCTCCAATCCACTAGACGCTGTGATAGGAATGGCTTCTCCTTGAGAGAGTTGAATCGCCGCGTGTGCGAATCCTTAGAAAAAGTAGCCATCCGAGCAAGGATCTGAGCAGGAGAAGCAGAAGGGCGGCCGGAGCGCTGGTAGACGTTGTGGCGATCTCTAGAGCTCATGGTGGTAGGAGGGCAAGGGGAAAGAAGAGAATCGGAGATGAACTCACCGGAAGGAAGGAGGGCGCACGATCGGCGGCAACCCAGCGGAGACGGCGCACGGACGACGGAGAACGAAAACCCTAGAGCGTGCGTGAAAGGCTCGGGCGGACGGGTTTTTTATAAAAATCTGGGCCGATCGCACGACCAGTGGTCGTGCGCGATAAGTAGTGCGCACGACCAGTGATCGTGCGCCTTAGGAATTTTCCAGCGGCCAAAATTTTAGTAAAAACTCCATCCACTGTGCAGTTTACGCACAACCAGGAATCGGCAAAAGCAGCGAGACATTCACAGCCTTAACAATAACTTAACTAAACTAGACAAAATAAAATTTCAGGAAAAAGAAAGATAACTACTGGGGTTACTGTCATTCCAGCACGACTTATTCGAAAACATAAAAGTTCTAGCTAATGGGCTTATGGAAGAGAAAATGCACAGGTAACTGTTCTAAAATGCGTGTCGGTAACGGGTACCGATACGGCGACAGAACAGTCACGCCTCTACCCGAATATAGATAAAACCTGCCCACCACAGGTAGAGGGAAAATAAAGTAAGAAGAGGAGGACACATCCTCACTCAACTCACAAAAAACATCCTTGCTTAGCAAGGTGTCGTCAACAGGGAGGCAGCAGGAGGCGAAGGCAATGAGTGGAGCTTCCTCTATGGAGGAGGGATAAACCTCCTCACATGAGAGGATGCTCTCATCATTGACTTGAGCAAAAAGCTCCAAGTCCTCCTGAAGTACCTGTGAAGAGTCAACCTGCACAGACTCAGATGAAGGAAGGGGATCAAGAAATAAAGAAGACGAAGAACATAAATAAACATCAATCGGGGGAGTGATCCCGGTCTCACTCCCATCAGGTTGGGGAAGTAAAATAATGTTAGCATTGTCATCAATGCTACAAGATTCGGCGGGATCAACGGTGGCCAGGCTTAGGATTTGGACTTCCTCCACCGGTGTTGAGGAAAACTCCTCTTCACCTAGAAGGTTGTCCTCCTCCATAGGAATAGGCACAACACTCAGATCACCCACCTCATCCTGCGACACATCATCAACAATGTCGTCGGAGACGAGTATAGTATGCACAACATGGGGAAGAATCGAATCCACTAGAAGTGGTGGATGCACATGGAGAATAGGCTCAGCAATGTCGGTGTATAGATCAGCCGCACATCTGGTGACCGTGTCCATGCCATACCCTTCAAGATGTGAAGGTGACAAAGACACATAACCGGATGTTGAAGGTGTGCCGCCAGAGTTAGGAGTTGGGACGATCCGAATATCTGGCTCGTCATCCTCGTCCAATTGGCGAAGATACTCGGCACAATCCTTCAGGGCATGATCAGTGCTCTAACAAAACCGGCACTGCCTTGCGGGCTTCTTTGGCACAGCGGGAGCTGGAGCCGAAAAGAAGTACGACGGTAAAGGCTCAGCAGAGTAGCCATAAGACTTACGCGCACCATATGGAGTACCAGACGAAGTCGGTGCTCCATATGCTGGGCTATAAGAATTATGCCTACTATTCTCCGTAGGGCATTCATCACTAGAGTGGGAGGTAGCTCCACACCAACGGCAACGGAAATTGAGATGTGCCCACATAGTGTGAAGATAAAACGATTCAAAAAGAAGAACACTATTGTGCGAAATACTATACCTAACAAAAATTTACTAAAGCGACCTACTATAAAACAAGAAAATGGAATAAAGAGAACAGAAATAAAATAAAAGATGCGATAAACAAATGGAAGGGCTTCTCTCTCAGATTCTCCCTCTCCAGAAAACTCACACGACTGTATTCCCCGGCAACGGCGCCAAAAACTTGATGCGATAATTCGGCAAGTGCACCGGTCGCGCAAGTAATAAATTTTGGGAATAGAATCCCCGAGTGTCGGTCTCTTGAGGAACACAGTAAGGTGGAGTTTATTATCGAGGAAGGACTTGAGATCGAAGTCCTGTGGTAGGCGGAATGCGAACGAAAGGGGCTTTGAGGTTTGCACATAAAAGGAAATACTACGCCTACTCCTATGCAATGCCGCTATGCAAAGCTTCGATTGGCGGGATGGAGACTAGGCAGGCCTTGAGCGCACTGCGTCGCAAGGGCGGATGGACGAGTAGGCAAGCGGAATGAGGGTCGCAAGCACCTCTTCGACAAGCACACCACTAGCAATTGCTAGTGCGGCACCGGACATGGTGGTGGAGCGGAAAATTAATGGGGGCGCACCTCATTGACACAAATGAACAAATTGATTTCATAAACATGAAATAAACAATACTAAACATGATTCATAGTGTTCATCATCTAGATAAAGAGAATACAACAAATATAACCACCCAAGTAGAAGAAAAAGGCAAGAAATATGACCGAATCCGGAGTCTCGTCGTAGATTCACGGTAGGAAGCACCAGGTTGTCAATCCGCGTCCTAGCTCGGTCCCAACTGCGTCCGGGGTAGAGGAGGGCTGTCACACCTCCCAATGGACCCGTCTTCTCCAGCGATTTACCATCCGGCCACGTCTAATGCGAAGAACTTCTTCTTAAGCGATCAAAATGAGTGTAGAATCCCTTCCTTTAAGTCCTTGGATGATGGAGGAGGCCTAGGGGGTGAAAACCCTCTGAAAATGGCGAAAACGGCGGACTGAACGGAGCCAAAAGACGTAATCCCGACCTAATTCGCGAACAGGTCATTATATAGTCGCTGAATTAAACAGTGTGCACGGTCATTGGCGCACGACCAGTGGTCGTGCGCACTGGAATTCTGCGATCGTGCGCACTGCCTGGGTGGAACCTGCAAGGCACGAAATTTAAAAAATAAAATGTTCGCACGACCAGTGGCACACGACCGGTGATCGTGCGCACTATCGTCGGTGGTCGTGCGCATTAGACGAAACAGAACTCAGAAATTTAATGATAAGTGCGCACGAACAGTGGCGCACGACCGGTGGTCGTGCGCACTGGCGTTGATGGTCGTGCGCACTACACCAAACAGAACTCATGAAAAAAGGGTTAAGTGCACACGATCAGTGGCGCACGACCAGTGATCGTGCGCAATAGAACAAGTGATCGTGCGCAGTGTTCCTGTGCAGAATTGCACCGGAAACACCTACACGACTCATATTCTGGCACAACCACAAATCCAGCCACTGAAGGTGGCACTTAACAGCGCATGAAAACTACTAATGACGATAAGCACGAAATCACACCAAAGTGGCCCCAGAAGTGCACCTAGCATGGATTATCAAATATAACCTATAACAGGGCTAAAGTGCGGTGAAATGACTGAATAGCGGCCCGGATGAGTCCATAAATGTGTATATGATCAGGACTCATCAACGACCTGTCGGGCAGAGAGGCATTCGGCCTCTTCCTTCAGGTACCCAGCCTGCCGCAACACCTGCAGCGCGTGCTTCACGGCGCTCTGGGCGTTCTCCTGCATCAATTGCTCCAGCTCGTGGTGGGGGTAGAAGTGCCCCCCCACTCCCCAAGGCGAGTGTCGAGACCTCGGCTTCTCGCGACCGCTGGGCCTCGGCCTTAACCAGCCGGACTTCGTCTTCAAGGCCAGCCACCCGAACACGAAGCATTTCGGCAACTGTGGTGTCCTAAAAATAATAATAAAGGTGGTCAGAAGAAGGTGCACCAATCGGCAGCAGGTCACTCGCGGGGAGGGAGAAAATATATACCTCTGCAACAGGACGGCTGGCGAGAAGAGCTTCCGCAGCTGCCAACTTCGTCCTGAGTTCCTGCGCCTCAGCAGAGACGACGGTCCTGGACTCCTCAACCTCCGCCAAGCTCCGCGCCAGTTTGATGCTCCGGCTCGAAGACATATGCGCGAGCTCGAGCGCCCGCAGCATGGCCCTGGCGGTCTCATGGGCGAGAACCTGAGTCGTCTCGGCATCATAGACTTCAGCATCCTCCCGGCCGTAAAGGGCATACGCGATGGCATAGGCTTCACCACTGGCGAGGTCGCTCTCTATCCACGATGGGTGAAGGGTGGAGAGCGAGACCCTGTTGACATTCCTGTCCCACTTTACCAGGGGAGCCCCTGAGGGGTCCACGTACTTCTCGCCGCTGGGGAAGTTCTGGTGGTCCCTGGGCAATGGAGGCGGCGGCAACGACGATCCCGCGCGAAGGGTGGTCTCGCCTGGCGCACCCACCCCCGGGGTCTGAGTCTGAGCACTCGCCCCTAGGGTCTCGTCCAAGACCCCCTTCCCCTTGGCGGAGGGGGGATCCTTTGATTTCTTGGAGGAAGAGGAGGTCAGCGCCCCAGGTTTTCGCTTCTTTCCGCTAGGCTTGGAGGATGAGGGTTCCTCCCGACAGGCATCCGCTGCAGCCTGTGCGAAGGACACGGAAGCCCCAGAGGGACGCGGCGGATGAAGGGGGAGGCTACGCACGCCTGCATGATATTGCGAATGATTTAGCCAATGGTATAAGAGTCACAAGACCGAAACGAACGAAGTCCCAAAAACTTACCCTCGCCCTACGGAATGAGCGGGAGCGAGTTGACGTTTCGCCGGAGATAGACGAGGTCCATTCCGTGCTCCAAGATGTATTGGTGGAGTTTGGCCTCGTGCCCCCCTAGGGTCGGGGGGCGGAAGGTTGACTCCTCCTCCTGCACTGGGGCGAGAAGTGTATTTCCCAGGTTCCCGCTGACGAAGAGGAAGCGCCGAACCCAGTCGTGGTTCTTATTCGGGAGCCCGTAATGCTTGAGCGGGTTCAGACCCGAGAAGAATGAGATGTCGTTGGTGCAGCGAAAGGTGTAGAGCTTGCGGAAGACGGGCAGCGAGAACTCGATCTCCTCTTCTCGCAGGTAGCTCGCGTACCCGACCAGCATGGCGATGGAGTTGGGGTTGAGCTGGCCGGGCACGACTCCATAATACCTGAAGGTCTGGCGGAGTTTCGGCCAGATGGGAAGCCGAAACCCCACCTCGAAGTGCTCTAGCGGGATCGCGAGAGCACAGGGTGAGATGGAGTTTAGGCGCTCGTCCAGCCTGGGCTTTCGCGCCTCGAACCCGGGCGGGATGTAATCCGCGACCGCAGTCAAGTAAGCCTCGTCGGAGAGGTCGCATGAATCGATGGTGTGGTTGACGAACGCGCTGGCGCACCTGGCTCTGCCTTCCGCATCACCACCCATGTCGCGAATGACGAAGGATAAGGAAGCAGCAGAGAAGAGAGAAGCGCGAGTGCTAGCGCGAGGAGAGAGAAGGAGCGGATGGTAAGGTATTTAATACGGTGGTTGAAAGGCCTATTTATAGAGGGGTTAAACGGCGTTTGGGCTTTCAAGGTAATGGGTGTGCGGATAGCAGTCGCGCCTTCCCGACGCCTCGGAACCCGGGCCGACCCCTCTCGCCCATTAGTGACGAATGCCCTGTGGCTATTTACTCATCGACTACGCGAAAGAGGTTAAGAAAGCATTCGACAATATCCAAGCAAGATATAGGAAATAAAGGACAAAGAATAGAGCATTCGCAAAACACAGGACATAAGATTATTACAAACAGAAATAAGAGTTTAGCATCCGCGCTATAGAAAACAGAAGAATTACAAGAAGGGCGAATGAAGATTAGCTCAATACTCCTCCCAGACCCACCGACCTCGCTTTCGCGACCCAGCTTCCAGGGGCATTTGCGGACGGAAATGTGCGAGCATGTTGGTGATCTCATGGGAAGCCAGTTGGAGTTGGTCCCGGGCTCGCGCGGCGTGTCTTTCGGGAGACAACTCCCCTCCTTCACCCCCCAGGCGCTCCACCGTCGCGAGAATGCGCGAGTAGTCCCGCTGGAGGTCCTTTAACTCACGCGCGACTCTCAGCCGCACGTCGTCCACCTGGCCGGCGATGTTCCGCTGGATGTGGATGAGCTTCCCCAAGACCTCCGCGATCCGCTCCTTCAGGATCGCGTGATCCGAGGGGTCGCCCAGAAATCCAGCGAGATCCCCAGGGGAAGGGAGAGGCAAGAACGTCCCCTCTTCCCCCTCGATGTAAGAATCAAAGGGGGAGGCTTCCCGATAGCCTGTGAAATCACAACTAGGTTAGTAGCGGTAAAATATGTGAGTGCGATAGGGGCAGGTGAGTGAACTGACCTGGGGTGGGGTCCTTATGACCTGAAGGACGAGACGAATGGGGGTGCGTTCCAAACAGCCCGGCGGGAGGTAGGACCTTTCCCTTTCCAGGACGGTAGGGCTGTGAGGTAGGAGTTGGAGCATCCGCAGGATCATCCGCAGGATCATCCGCGCGGCCCTGCTGACCGGATCCCTTCTGGGGAGATACCCTCGGCTCATCCGCAAGAACGGAGGGGTTCCGCAGCGGAAGGTTGGGGTCGAGGGCTACAAAAAATAGTGGTCAGCAGCGAGCAGCATGAAGGGTGAATCTAAAAGGGTTTACAACTTACCGGACTGCAATGAGGTCTCGCCCGGGGGAGGTAGAGGAGCAAGGTCCAGATCTGGAGGCCTCTCGTCCGGGGGAGGTGGAACCGCGACACTGCTCGAGACGGCCCCGTGACCGGTCTCGGGCATCGAAATCCCCTGCGAATGGTCAGAGCAGAGGCAAGGTAAGGGGAGGAACTAAACAGAGGGACGAGAGGAATCCTCATACCTGCATCCCGGGGTCCGGAGGATTCCTCGCCGGAAGAGTATCCGCCGGCGGAGTGTTCGCCGGTGGAGTACCCACAGGAGATTCCGAGGCAGTCTCGCCTCTCTGACGATTCAGTCGAATCGCCTTGGCTCGACGCGAGACGTAGGGGGCACTCGGATCCCGCTTAGACAA
Organism: Dactylorhiza incarnata; assembly: GCA_033032865.1. Lineage (NCBI taxonomy): Eukaryota > Viridiplantae > Streptophyta > Magnoliopsida > Asparagales > Orchidaceae > Dactylorhiza > Dactylorhiza incarnata. The sequence continues at coordinate 6,533,937 of JAWHQI010000053.1, forward strand.
AAGCCAGGGAGCAAATTTGGCTGCCTTGGGGGCAGTTACAGCTTGGGCCGCGGCCAGACGCTCGATCATCTCCCGCGAGAGGGGTCTCGCGGAAGGCTTGTGAGAAGACATTGATGTCGGTGAAGGACTAGGAGAGGGAAGAAGCTCCGAATCAAAGGTTGTCAGCGCTCCAGGAAGTTCTGACATGAAGAGATATATATAGGACAACGGTGGGACCCACAGAATCTTGTGAGTCCAGTCAGCAAGCACTCACCGAATACAGGGTTGGACTGTTCTTTCCGAGCGTAGTAACCACTCGCAAAGAGCGGGGATTGTGTACAACCCGTATTCGCCGAGTGGGTCCCTCAAGCCAAATGGCGAGACCTGGGTCAGCCCGATCATTCGCCTCGGCTAGGAGGTGGAAGTACCCCCGGTTTGATGGGGGTAAGGTGCGGAAGAGAAGGGGCTAGGCGAGTGGTGCTCTCACGGACCACTCGCCCGGAAGCGTGGGCATTCGCCCAGCTAGGCGGGTGCCCAGCGAGTGGTGCCCTCACGGACCACTCGCCCAGGATGATTTGAGGGGGAAATGATCCTAATACCCCTGGTGGGCTGCAAATAGTCTTTTGGAACAGCGGAGTTAGGCTGTTAGCAGACCAATTTGGGGTGCTGTTAGTAAAATTAAAAGGCGGATTCATGTTATTAGCAGACCAGCCTAGAAAAATCTATAAATAGACCCTTAAGGGCACCTTGGAGGAGATCCGATTTTAGAGAATCCTCTCCTCCAGGCTAGTTTTTGGTCGGCTGCTAGTGCCCTCCAAGGTGCCCGGTTGAGCTCTGGTTTGGGAGGGGAAGCTCTCTAAGATCTTCCGGGTGTGTGGCGGGACCTCCTCGCTTCAGCCTTGGGTCTATTCATATTCTCACATCCACCGTCCAGAGAGTCTAGTGAGGGAGAAGTAAGCATCGGCTACACCCCCAGTGGGTCCGAACTCGAGAGACATGTTGAAGGTTTCAACATTAGCTCTCCAGAGAATATTCCTCAGAACAAAAAGATTGTCACAGTGATTTCACTTATGAAATCTTAAATGAAATACAATTCCAGAAAATCAGAGATAATGAAAATAATTATTGTATTTCAAAGATAATTATACAAATGTTAGTTTTAATACTTTGATGAAAATAGAAATTAAAACATTCTTGAAGAGGAAATAAAATCAATTGAATAGAACATTAAAGGACATGATTTTATTTCATAATAAATTGAATACACAAATATTTAATTTCATAACGCTAGAAATTAAGGCGAAAATATGTAAAAACACTTTTTGTTGTTTCACCGGTCCTTCTCCCAAGGACCGGTTGACTATAGCCTATCTATCCCCAGATAAGGCCTCTAGCCACCCCCTAGATCTACCCTCGACCTAGTCGCCACGCACAAGGCGGCGAATTACCCCCTAAGCCTCACAAGGACCTAGTCGCCAACACATGGCGAATTTACCCACGAAATCCTTCCCGAAATCCGACGTTCTCACCGAACGATTTCTCCACACAAAATACAAAAAGGAAAAATAAAAGATTACAAGATAAGTAAAGAGAAACTCCCCAAGAAATTTTGAAGGTGAAGACGAAGTCGATGTAGATGTTGGCGTTCTTGAAACGATCATCCTTCGTATGGAATATGCGTTATAGACCTTCTCCTTCAAAATCTTCTTTAGATCTTCATGTTAGCCCAAGAGAGATCTCTTAATTGTTGTACACGAACCTCTCTCCAAGTATCAGAATTCTGGAATCATCCCTTGTCCATTTGAATGAGAGGAGCTGTACTTTTAAATAGCCTCGGAAGCTAACTCGTGCGTTAAGGCTAACGCGTGGCGTTAGTGAGGCAGTTGTTGAGATCGTGCATAAACTCGGGAGCGTGGTTGAACAAAATTTCGTCGAACGAAAACAAATTTCGTCGAACGCGCCTTCGTCGAACGCACCCTTCGTCGAACGGAAAAACCGCAACCGTCTGGATCGTGCAAACCGCCAACGTGACAGAACAAACTTTCGTCGAACGGAACAATTTTGTAGAACGGAAACACTTTCGTCGAACGGAGCTTCAAATTCATCGAACGCAGATTCTCGTTCGTCGAACGCAGCTTGTCAAGTGCAAATTCGTCGAGCACAGAAATTTTCATCGAACGGAGCTTCAAATTCGTCGAACGGAGCTTCAAATTCGTCGAACGCAGATTCTCGTTCGTCGAACGCAGCTTGTCAAGTGCAAATTCGTCGAGCGCAGGGAATTTCGTCGAACGAAGCTCCTCGTTCGTCGAACGGAGCTCCTCGTTCGTCGAACGCAGATTCGTCGACCTCAACTCGACGGCATTCCTCCTCTTGTTAACGCGGAGCGTTAACTGTTACCGCGAGCGTTATCTCTCTTTCGTCGACCGCAACTCAACCGCTTTGTTCTCGACGGCATTCGTTCTCAACGGTTTTCTTCTCAATGGAAGTTAACGCGGGGCGTTAACAACTAACGCGGGGCGTTAGCTCTCTTTCCAGAGAGTCATCTCCATTCAGTATACTATTCAACGAATGTGTAGCTATAGTTCAGGTACTACCTGCACACTATAAACACACAAAATACTAGATCAAATACAACACAGTATTTGTTATTCTCAAACCGAGAGATGCGGAAAATAGGCTCCAACAGTGGTTACGCCGATGGTTACGCGAGTGGTTACTCACCAATCGGAAGGTGGAGAATGCATGCGGACGATCAGAAAGTGGCAGAGGAAGGGCCCGGCGACGGGGGAACCACCCGGCAAGGAGGGACGACCGATGAAGAGGGGCGGTCGGTCACTGGGGGCCGACCGGGAGACCCACGCGGCCACGGGTGGCCGCGGGCGCACGTCCATGGGAGGCCGACCGGGTGGCCGATCGCGAGGCTGTTGTAACACCCCAAAAATCGTAGTCCAGCGAGGTAGGCGGAGTGGTAGCGTCGCGCTCGGAATAGGCTGAAAATTCCATAGCAGGTTCTTCGCGCACGCTCACTGGCCTCCTTCGCGCACGACCAGTGGTCGTGCGCCTGATCGTGCGTTAATTCACAAGGGTTGAAGGTCGGCTGGTCGTATAGCGCACGATCAGGGGATGTTGGCCGCGCACGATCACTGACCGTGCGCCGCTGTTCGTGCGCACTGTTTATTCTGCTCCGCGAAAAGTGACGGGGATGACGATCCGGCCGTCCAAAAATTTTGGGATTTGATCCAACGGCTGCGATGGTTGGCTGGGGTGTTTTAGGTCTTGGTAGAGGAGTTAAACCCTCATATGTCCAAGTCATTTCTCTCTCTTAGGTTGGAGAAAGGAGGAGGCAAGGAGGAAGGAGAAGGGGAATCCGCCATTGCCGGAGCTTCGGAGCTCCGTTCGCCGATTCGAGACCGGCAACGCGTAGAGGGCGTCGAGGTGCTTCTTCTCCACCGTTTGTTTGCAAGCTTCTCATGGCTAGGAGGAGATCTCAAAAGGTAACGATATTTCTCCTCCCGGTCTTTAGGATGCGTGCATGGCATCCCTTTGTTTTCTGCATTTTGGCACCGGATCCGTCGAGTGAGAGGGATCCGGGTCGCCTTGGTTCAAAAGGAACCATCGGGTTGATTGAGTCCGTCCCCGACATGATTTGCACTAGAGATCCGCTCCGTTAGCGGATTAGGCATTGTGGGTGAAGCCGGATTTGTGGCCGTTGGTCCGATTCGGTGATGTTGATTTCACATTCTAGGGGTTTTGTTAGAAATCCGAATACGGCGAACTCGTCGTTGTGATGCCCTTGTAGCTTCGTGTGGTAACGAATGTTGGGTTTAGGGCGGGGAAATAATGTGCGGAATTTGGGGCTTGTGATGCCTAGTGTTGTGCGAAGGCGCGATTGGTCTTTGTGGTCTGCTGGCTATCCCGTGAAGACTGAGATCACGTGTGGAGAGTGTCCCGGCAAGATTAGTCCCTTCGATTGTTGACTGACGAGAATGTCTGTGCTACGGATGAGTCCGTTGACGGTCGCCAGGCGAGGCAATCGGTGGACGTTGTCCCGAGAGTAAGTCCAGGGCCTTGGGACGTTTTGGTTAGCCAGAATTCTTAGTATCGGTCTTGGTGTGTTGTTGGCGGCCCGAGCGTGTGAGCTGTTAGACAAGCCCGATGGCATGGTGAGTCAGGCGAGGTGGGTCTCAGCGAGAGCTCTTGGCCTTGGGTTATGATGCCCTTGCGGGGAAATGATAAGTACCCTTGTGTTTGTAATGTGATGATGATGTATGATGATGTGATAGATTCATACGCTTTAGGGTGCCTTGGGTGAAACCCGGGTTTGCATTCATTTTGCATTGGTAGACCCCTTTTTATTATCTGCTCAACATAGAAACGTGGATGCTGTATGTGACACTCATACCTGTTTTTATGATGTTCCTTTATGTACATTTGCATACGAAGTGCTGACTTGCAGGGTGAAGTAGTTCCCCGGGGTCCGCTAGGACGGCCGGGAGGAGGGATGTTGTTACACCGTTTGTGGTCAGCCATAGCTGACCCTCGTTTACCGCTCTTTGTGATTTGGTTGCAGGGCAAGAATCGCAGGCTGGACCCAGCGCGCCGGCCAAAAAGGCCTAAGCTTCATGAAGTGTTTATCTTGTCTTCATGCACTTCTATTATTACATTTTGTTGTAACCGGCTTACATGCCGAGGTAGTTTAGGTAAAACTACTATCTGTCCCCTTTTGTTGGGACGTCCTTTTGTGTTGAATGTTTGGTGATTTGGACTGTGGTTTTGTATGGCCTTAAGGCCAGTTGGACTCCTATGTAGTGTGGACAATCTCTGTGTTTTATGTTTGTTTCCGCTGTGTTGTCTGAGTTTTGAGAATGGGTAGTTAATATCATCTTTTAATACTGATGCTGTGGCGGTTATATGTTGTGGGGTCCCAGCCGGACCCATGTTATATGATCATTGCAGGGGAGGTGTTACAGCTGTGCGCCGGCCGGCCGGCACGGCTGGCCGCACGCGCCGAGGGCGTGCGGCCAAGGGTGGTCGACCGGTTGGCCGGCCACGCGACTAGGTCGCGCGCCGATCGGTCGCGCACGCCGCGGGCGCGCGACCACGGTTGGTCGGGCGGCCTCTCGCCAAGCCGAGCGCCGGCCGGCCGGCCTCCCACGCAGAAGGCGCGCGACCAAGGGTTATCGGCCAGTTGGCCCGCCGCGCGGCCAGGCCACGCATCGCGATCGCGCGGCCACGGCCGGCCAGGTGGCCGGGCGCGCGGCTAGGCTGCGCGCCGCGAGCGCGTGGCCACGGCCGGTCGGGTGGCCGGGCGCGAGGCCTACCGGTCGCGCGCCGAGGGCGCGAGGCCTACCGGTCGCGCTCCCTCTCGCCGAGGGTGCGCGGACGGATGCGAGCCGCGAGTGGCGCGGCGGTGGTTGGAGCGCAGATCGCACGCGTGATCGGGTGTGGTGATCGCATGAGTGGCGGTCTTCCTTCAAACTCCCCACTAAAAGAGTGGGGGTCATGAAATTCCGGCTATTCGCAACTCGGAATTCCTATAAATTGAGGGTGACCCCATCAATTATTAATATATTGTTATATTTTATAATATATCTATAATATCTATATTTACTATTATGAGTGAAACTGGTGTGGTTTGAACCCAAACCCCAATCGCAACAAAAGAGGTTGGTTTTGCACTGAAAAAAATCGAACCGCACCAAAACTATGTTGCGTGGTTTGACATTGATGCGATTTGGTGTCGGTTTTTATACAGTCATATAATGTATTTTCAATATTACTCATATATTTTTCTGAAATATTTTGTTAAAAATATAAAAGATATACAACTAGTATTTAATAGTAATCATGAAAGACAAATCTAATTGTAGATGATAAATTAGTTAAATTGAATTAACTAATACATTTTTCAAATAAAATTTTAATTGTAAAATAAGATTTTAAGAGCAACAATTAAAAGTTCTTTATCCTATGTTGATCGTTGGAATGAAAACCATTAGGCTGACATGCAACTTCATTTCTCTGTTATTTTATTTTTTTGAAAAAGAGGCACAATTAGACCAACGATGCTCTATGGTTCTGAGTGTTGGGCAGTGAATTATGTACGAGCAAAAAATGAGAGTTGCAAAGAGGGGAATGCTTAGGTGAATGTGTGGCTGGGCACACGAGACTTGATAAAATTAGGAATGGATGTATCGAGGATAAGACAAGAATGACACCAATTGTATAGAACATGCGAGAAGCTCGATTAAGATGGTTCAGACACGTATAAAGGAGACAATTAGAGACACATGTTAGGTGTTGTGAGAGTTTAGCCACTAGGCATGTTAAACGGGCGAGGGGTAGACCAAGAAAAGACTTGATGTACTTAGGCATTAGTGAGATTTTGACTAAAGGCATGTCGCAATGGTGTCAAAGGATCCATATAGCCAACCCCACTATGATGGGATAAAGGCTCGAGTGTTCTTGTTTATTTTGAAAAATAGAGAAATACGAGAAGCAAAGCAGATAATGATGACATATGTACCCCCAAATAATTGAAATTAAAAGTAGGTACATAAAGCAAAATAATTTGGTACGTTCAACGTACTCGAGCATGGTACGTTCTTGATGCATACATCAAAGAAAAATACAGCTTGATCAACGTCTCAGATGCAACCCGCTTACCATGCGCCATACAAATTAACCCAAGACTCCAAAGAATGAAGTTGATAAACTATTATTTGCCATCCCACAGAGTAGTGAAGTAAAAATAATTTTAATTATCATTTACTGTGCATGAAATTGTGCTTCAAATATTGCTGCTTTCATTCAAGATCAAAATAATTTATATTATTTTTTGATCATTTATGTTCCTTTCACGTTTGATTTTATGCACTTGAAAAAAATGACTCATGATTTTGAACTCAAATAAACTGTTCCTCATGCCTCACGTGACAAAACATCTTCTGTTCATCATTCCCGTAAATTTCTCTGTTCCTGCTTATAGGTTTAGGGTCAGTGTATTATAAGTTCAGTTCTAACTTTTCAGAACTGACCGACACATTTACCCAATGTATAGAATTAGATCCGAACTGAAAAATTCGGTTTAGTTCTCGTTTCCACTCACACGTAATAATATTTTTCATATAAGCTTACGTATTAGTAAACATTCATAATTATTGTATTCATTTAAGCAAATAGTAAACACAAATACCATTTTTAAATGAAATAGTATGATCAAACAACTGTATGTTTAGAAAAGCAAAATAATTCATTTCTAATATTCTTCAATTTTCACTAACGTACCCTTAGAAGAGCAAAAAAACTCATAAAATGATATGAATTAATTTTTGAATGCAACACTTTCAGGCTCCTATTGAAAAGGTTGTGGATCTTTAGGAAGGTTGAATTTTTATGTTTTAACTTAAACTGGACTTGATCGGAAAGCTCATATTGAATGACTGATCGGGTGACTCCTACTTCTGATACTTAATTTCAATAATCGGTTCTCGGATCGGTTCTGGATACCCGAATGCAAGAATCGAACCGAGTGGTCGGTTCTTAAAATTTTGGACGCAAAACTGAATCGAGACCCATGAGAACTGACCTAAATCGCTTGGTTCGGTTCCAATTCGGTTCTCAATTCTTTGGTTATTTTTGTAAACCCATGGATAAGATAATGCTATCCTAGAAGGCTGTATACCAAATAAATCCAAAAATGTCATATTTCACAGAAATTTTTATATGGATTTTAAAGCGCTCAGCTAGACCATGCTCGTTTTTTTTGTTTTTTTGTTATTGTTTAGGGTTTAGGGGGGCGTTTAATAAGTATGGAGCTCTGACAATTGCCCTCTTAAATGCGAGAGATTTTTAGGTACCCGTGGGCACGTAGAGGAAGGTGCAATGCATTTTTGCGCGTTGGATATTAGATCTGACCGGCAGCATTAAATGGAGGAAAAACAATGTAAAAAATTGATAATGCACTTTTTGATCGGACGGCTGCAATGCACTTTTTGCACCATCCTTAAGGTACCCGCGGGTACCCAAAAATTTTTGCTTAAATGCTAGCAACGTAGCTCATAAAGGAGACCGGCATAAATGCGCTTGTTTTGTTATGGACGAATCATAAATGATTATTGTCAGTCAACGACTATGATCAGTCCAATATTGATGTATACAATCAAATCTCACTATGTATACATCAATTATTAATTGCTTATCAACTCTTCAAAAAGAAACTATTTCAACATCCAAATAATTTTTAAAAACATTAATTGTAAAAATTAACATATAGAGTCCGTTACACTAACTATTTAAGTCCAAAAAGAACATATGCAGTCTGTTAAAAAAAATATTTGAGTCCAAAAATAACATATGGAGTCAAAATTTTTGTCTTAATCAAAAATATCTATTTCTTAGGTAAATTCTCCAGCATCCTCCATCCTGCATACAAAAAAAATTTTGTGTACATATATTATATACAGTATGAGTAAAAGAAGTAAACACATAAGTCTTTACCTATATATCATACTATGCAATCAGTATAGTCCCACATCAAAAACAAAATAGTATTACTAAATGCATCAAATCGGGTTAATGTGGAAGTTACTTCGACTTGAATCCATTCATTGCAGATTTGAAGAACAAAAAATGTTGGCTACAGAAGGGGCAGCAACATCACATACGGTTACATGGAGAAAAAACCAGGTTAATGTGGAAGCAGCTTCGTCATTACCCGTTTGTGATAATGTGGTAGCTGTGAGTGCATTATAGAAGGGATGAGGCTATGTGACAAACCTTAAGCATTGCTGGAGATGTTGTTCTAGAGTATAGCAGGGAAGAGTCGGCGTGCTAGAGTTCGAGCTATAATGTGCTCAGTGGTAACTAATAGTAATAGAATGTTTCGCCCTTTTATCATTACTATTTTTTTGTTAGAGTCTGAGGTACAACAAAGTTCGATACTAGTATGTTTGACGATGAAAATAATTTAGGGTCTGTTTGAGAGAGCTTTTTAGCACCTTTTTGTTTTCTAGAAAACGTCACCACACTTAATAAACCGTTTGGATTGTCTACCGGTGGGAAAAGCTATCAGCCAAAACTTCTTTTTCTCCTATTTTTGAAAAATCGCAAGTCTCCTACTTTTCAACCTTTTCGAAAAACATTTCCTCATCCCGATACAGAGTCGACGCTACGAAAATATTTTCCTCCTCCCGATCCAGTTTGACAACACGGCGGTAGCCCTAGCCTTTCTCCCGACGATTCAGTTCTCATGGCGATCCATTTTTCGCCGGGGCACGAATTTTCGCATTTTTTCGCCCGGGCGCACATTTTTCGCCCGGGAGAGCATTTTCCGCCCGGGCGCGCATTTTCCCGCCCGGGCGCGCATTTTCCCACCCGAGCGCGCATTTTCCAGCCCGGGCGCCCATTTTCCCGCCCAGGCGCGCATTTTCTATCCGGCCGCGCATTTTTCGCCCGGGCGCGCAATTTTCCGCCAGGGCACGCATTTTGTTTCCTAGGCGCGCATTTTTCGCCCGGGCGCGCATTTTCCACCCGGGCGAGCATTTTCCGCCCGGGCGCGCATTTTCAGGTCGGGCGAGCATTTTTCGGCTCGGGCGCGCATTTTTCTCTTGGGAGCGCATTTTTTGCCCTGGCGCCTATTTTTCCTCTCGGGCATGCATTTTCCGCGCGAGCGCGCATTTTTCCCCCGGGAGCGCATTTTTTACACGGGCGCGCATTTTCCGTCCGACCACGCATTTTCCACCTTGGCGCGCATTTTTCGCATGGGCGGGCATTGTGCATTATTCGCCCGGCGCGCATTTTTTCGCTAGGGCGCGCATTTTTCGTTCGGGCGCGCTTTTTTTCGCCCGGGCGCGAATTTTTCGCACGAGCGGGCATTTTTTTCCCCGGCGGACATTTTCCAGCTCGTGCCGCATTTTTCTGGCCGCATTTTTCGCCCGGGCGCGCCTTTTTACGCCCGAACACGCATTTTTCGTCTGGCGCGCATTTTTCCGCCCGAGCGCGCATTTTTTTGTCCGGTCGCGCATTTTGGGCCCGAACGCGCACTTTTTGCCCGGGTGCGATTTTTCCTCCCGGACGTGCATTTATCGTCCAGCCGCGCATTTTTCCGCCCAGACGCGCATTTTTTGCCCGAGGGCACATTTTTCCGCCCGAGCCCCCATTTTTCCGCCCGGGTGCGCATTTTTTCGTCCGGGCGCGCATTTTTCTGTCCGGACGTGCATTTTCCGCTCGAGTACACAATTTTCCATTTGGGCGCGCATTTTTCGCCTTGGTGCGCATTTTTCACCAGGCCGCTTATTTTTCCTCCGGGTGCGCATTTTTCTGTCTGGACGCGCATTTTTAATAAAAAAAAATTACCGCAACGGAGATTTGTCAAACCGTTTATAGAGTGCTTCTTTAAATGAAAAGCTCTGTAAAAGGAGATCATCCAAACATATCTTCTTTTGCAATAGACATTTTCCAAAAGTTCCTTTTCCTATCATCCTTTTGACACCACTCATTCTCCTTTCTGAAAAGCTCTCCCAAAATGGCTCTTAAGCTTGCCAAAGATTAATATAAAAGGATCACGCATGCATAAATGACACTCTTGAAATTGGAAGGGCCTTACTGAAACGCATGATTATTGCCAAAATTGTAGAGTGTTTTACCTTTTATGGAAGATATATATTAAAGAGAAAATTGGTCGTAATCAAAATTATTTGAATATGGCAGGCATGAACATGAAATTGGAGGATGAATGTAATAAAATTGGCCTCAATATTTTAAGAGAAGATCACTGAAGAAGCGCGGTGGCAAGCGATGCATGGGACGAATTAGATCAAAAATGCACAAATTTGATAATGCAAGGAAAGGCATATTCGAGCACGAGGGAGAAAAGATCTACACGAGTTTTGGCAATGCAAAAATTTGATCTAGGGAGGAATTTTAACATATCATATGAATATGTTGTTCCTTTCAATACTATTACAATAGAGGAAAGATCAATATTGGTTTTGACATTGCACCCTCTTCTTCCTTTATTATTATCTTTGCCAACGCGCTTGGAAAAAGATGATCTTAATTGATGAGAGATCGAATTTTGATCTACTGAGAGACAAAATTTCATTGAATTTCAAAATTTAGGCTTCGTTTGGCTAGCGGTGGCGGCAGGTCACAAACGCAATGATTATGAACGATCGTTCGTGAACGCCCAAGCTCACATAAGGAGCTTCATCTACTTTTACGTACAAAACTAGTTTTCTTGTTTAACAACGGCCATAACCGTTGTCTAAACTCACCGGAGCAAAAAACCGCGTCAAACAGAGCCTTAATCTGGTGAGTCATGTACACGAATCATGAACAAGGCCACAAAAACCCAAAAAAAATAATTCTCTAGAGGTGTTGAAAGGGAAGAAGACGACTGATGAAGCATAGATCATGGGAAATTTTGGCCGTAGATTATTATAGAAAACAAATATTTTTTTAAAAAAAATGGCGGTTTGAAGATGAACAATGTGACATAGGCCGATCGTCAGCACGAGTAAATCATCTCTAATAATTTATCATTTATATATTTATGTATGGTCATATAATAATAATAATAATAATAATAATAATAAGTTAATAATCCAGCTGTCGTAATTAATATGGAGAAAAATGTGGGCTATTAAATGAACCAACAACTGCTAAGAAGCAGCCCATGTGAACCAAGTTAATAACCCCGACTTTGTTCCTTAAGTTAACACCGTTGCCACGTCATCGTCATCCCTCCCCCCGCGCGGTCAATGATAACCATCACCGCCAAGACCACCATCCATGGACTCCGTCTTCTCCGATCTCCTATCATGGCGTCTTCCAGCTCTCCTCCCCGATATCTCCATGGCTTCTGACCGTACAACCCCAATCCTCCCATGGACCCCACTCTTCGGCGCCTCCTGTTCTTCTCCCTGCTGCTCCTCCTCCCCATCCGCCGCCGAACCGCTGACGCCGCCACTGTCTTCACCGAATTCCTCTACCCCAACTTCTCCGCCTCCAGCGTGAACTACCTCGAGAAAGCCGGCGTGTTCTTGCTTTCCGTATCCTCCACCTTCTCCGCCACCCTCTCCTCCAATTCGCCCCAGTCCCCGTTCGTGTTCAGCATAATTCACTCTCCGACATCCACCGTCGTCTGGTCGGCGAACCCGACGGATCCCGCGCCGTATACCGCCGCCCTATCCTTCTCCTCCGACGGTTTGTCCATCTCCTCCAACAACTCTGTTATCTGGTCCACCCCGCGGCTCCCCCGCCCAGCTGCAGCCGTCCGGCTCCTGGATTCCGGCAATCTCCTCCTCCTCGACGCCGCTAACAAATCTCTGTGGCAATCCTTCGAACACCCAACCGACACCCTTCTGTCTTCTCAACGCCTCCCAGCTGACGCCTACCTCTCCACTCCCTCCGACGACTACCGTCTCCTGGTGACCGACAGTGATGCAGCCCTTCTGTGGTCCGTTACCACTTCTCAACAGTTCTGGCGTTTTTCTTCCGACCCCCGCTCGGTTAAAGATCTCAACGCTCCCGTCGCCTACATGGCGGCTAACGAATCCGGGCTTTACCTCTTCTCGGATGCGGGAAGGGTGGTCTTCGAGATCAGTCTCCCTCTGACGAAGCTCCGGTTCATGAAATTGGAATCCGGCGGCCAGTTCAGCATAATGGGTTACTCCGGAAATGGATCAACCCTCGATCAAACTCTGGTCGCACCAAGCGGCGACTGCAATCTGCCGTCGTCCTGCATGGAGCTCGACGTTTGCACGACGCAGAGCCAGGGAGCAAGCTGTAACTGCCCAGCCTCGTTCCAGCAATCACGCGGCGGCGGCGGCGGAGGCGGTTGTGCGCCGGCAGATGGCTCCACCCTTTTCTCCCCAACAGCAGGGTGCAGCAGCGGCTTGAGCCAAATAAATAAAACGGAGTTATCTTATAGGAGCTTGGGAGTTGGAGTTGGCTACATCGCCAATAAATTCGCAAGTCCGGCGGGCTCAGTCGCTGATCTCTCTTCGTGCCAAGATCTTTGCACTGGAAATTGCTCTTGCCTTGGTTTTTTCTTCCAGAACTCGTCAAAGTCATGCTTCCTTGTTAAAAATAGGATCAGGTCCCTCGTGAACACTTCGAATGATGGGGTTTTAGACACCGGGATCGGATATATCAAAGTTCTGGCATCCACAAAATCGCCATTGGATTCAAGCGGCAGTACAACCACAAATCTTCTCCCGATTCTCTTGCCCTCGATCGCTGTTTTCCTCCTCATTATCGTCCTCATCTTCGCCGGAACCCAATGGTGGCGCCGCCGCATTCGCCGCCGTACTGGGAAGAGAAGGCCCAGATCTGCAGCATCCTCAAAACCCTCCACGATGAAAGAGGTCCACCTCGGCCGGAATCACCTCTGGCCATTCCCAGCTGACATTGGCGGATCTAGTGGCGACGACTCCAACTCCGACTCGGACGATATATCCATCCCCGGCCTCCCGACCAGATTCACATATTCCGACCTCGCTACTGCTACCGACAACTTCAGCACCAAGATCGGCTCCGGCGGTTTTGGTGAGGTTTTCAAGGGGCAGCTGCCTGATAAAACCTTAGTTGCCGTGAAGCGCATCAGTGCCGGCGTCGGCGGCAGCGTCCACGGCAAGAAGGAATTCTGCACGGAAATAGCAGTCATCGGAAACATCCACCACGTGAACCTAGTCCGCCTTCGCGGATTCTGTGCCGACGGCCGCCGCCGGATGCTGGTATACGAATACATGAACCGCGGATCTCTCGAACGCCCCCTCTTCGGCGCCGGACCCGTGCTCGAGTGGCAGGAGCGTATGGACATCGCCATCGGCGCGGCCAGGGGGCTCGCCTACCTCCACTTTGACTGCAGCCAGAAGATCATCCACTGCGACATCAAACCGGAGAATATACTCCTCCACGAAGGCGGTAGCGTCAAAATCTCCGACTTCGGCCTCGCCAAACTCATCAGCCCGGAGCAGTCCGGCTTTTTCACGACGATGAGGGGGACGAGGGGGTACCTCGCCCCGGAATGGCTCACCAATTCGGCCATATCTGATCGGACGGACGTGTACAGTTACGGGATGGTTCTGCTCGAGATCATCCGTGGCCGGAAGAACCGATCAGTTGGCTCCAGCAGAGGCGGTTCGTCGAGCGGCAGCTCCGGCATAGGAGACGTGGGCTATTTTCCGATGGCGGCGCTGGAATTGCACGAGAGAGGAAGGTATCTCCAGCTGGCTGACAGGAGGCTGGAGGGTAGGGTTACGGAGGAGGAGGTGGCGAAGGCGGTTAAGGTTGCGCTGTGCTGCCTCCATGAGGATCCATCTCTGCGTCCGTCAATGGCCACAGTGGTGGCTATGCTAGACGGCACAGTTGAGGTTTCTCAGCCGCGACCAGAGTCGCTCAACTTTCTCCGGCTCTACGGAAGGGGGTTTGTTGACTACGGCGGCAGCGCCACCACCGGCGAGCTCATTACAGCCACCACAAGCAGCAGCTCGACCGTATCCTACTCTTACCTGACCTCGCAGGAGGTATCTGGCCCTAGATAGAAACTTCTCCGATAACAGAGCCGCTTCAGATTGTTCCCACATCACCGTGAAGACAAAGAATGTAGAGTTAGTGAAATGTCATCAGATCACCCCCAAATCAGCACAATTTATGATGCAGATTGTTAAAAAAAAGAAAAGCAAAACAAAATGCCATGAATCCAGGAGATCTGCGGAGAGGAAGTTGATTTGTTTGGTGTGTTGCATGACTGGTACGTACATATATAATTGTACAGTATTAGATTCTATTTTCTAATCTGAGAGCTGCGCGTTCGTCTTCCTTCTTCTTCTTCATCATCATCAAATTCATTTTTGATTGTGCTGTTTGTAATGTAGATGTTCTTGTATTCTTCTTGCCCTACATAATATTGAGTTGGATTGAAGAAGCATGGAGTTTTGTTTCATGCCGCCACTGCTGCATCTGAGATTTTTTAGCAGACATAATTTAGATTTGTAATTTAATTTTGAGGGATGACATCTCTCTCGGGAATTAAGAAGACGACAGATTTAGTTTGCCCTAATTGTAAAGTGGTGAAGGACGGATCAGTGAATTGGATTGGATCATGGGGGCAGTCTTGTAATTGCGTTCCGTTCGCGTGAGTAATCGGATTTCCTTAATTTGGTATCATCATATAGAAAAAAATTTAGATACACGCGGGTACCGTGCAAATAGGGTATTTTTTATACTTAAATTATATTTTTCACTAACAAAAAATTAATTGTAACAAAAATAAATTACGGAATATAAATTATGATATTTTTACAATCAATTTAAGTACTCATTTACCCATATTCTAACAAGTTCCGAAAAATTACAGTTGTAATTTTTTTATTTTCTGTGGAAAATTCCAACTGGAATGACCTACTTGTACGTAGAGGATGGTACCCGCGTGTACCTAAAAATTGTTCAATCATATAAGACCGCAACTGAGTTCCACCACACGTCGATTTCGGCTCGAATTGATTTTGACCTGACCCGATATTTGGACATTGGGTCATCTCCGGGTCGACGTTTGGGTCCATGTTTATTAGGGGTGCAACTCGAGTCGGTTCGGTTCTACCAAAAACCAAGAACCGACCCGTAGACGCTCTGTTTCAAATTTTTGGAATCGGAACCGACTCACGGTCGTATAGTATGGAACCAGATCCGAACCGTTCGGTTCCGGTTCGGTTCTCGGTTCTGAGCATAAATAGAGGTGAAATAGAACATGATTTGGAAACTTGAGAAATTAAAGGCCTAGAAGAACATGATCTGGAAACTTGAGAAATTAAAGGCCTAGAAGAACATGATCTGGAAAC
This sequence comes from Dactylorhiza incarnata, assembly GCA_033032865.1. Classification (NCBI taxonomy): domain Eukaryota; kingdom Viridiplantae; phylum Streptophyta; class Magnoliopsida; order Asparagales; family Orchidaceae; genus Dactylorhiza; species Dactylorhiza incarnata. The sequence continues at coordinate 6,549,761 of JAWHQI010000053.1, forward strand.
TTGAGAACTTGAAGGCCTAGAAGAACATGATCTGGAAACCTGAGAAATTGAAGGCATAGAACATGTACTTGACCGGCGAGGCGGCGAGGCGGCGAGGAAAAGTGTTTATTAGTGAGATTACTTGATAGGCGAGGGTTACCTGCTTACAACTACTTGACGGGAGAGAAGGGACTTCTGAGGCCATGAGGAAGAGGCGTGGAGGAAAGAGCGTCGGCCGTCGAGGCGGGAGGAAGGACCGTCGACGTCGGCGACTCAGCGGTTTCTTGCTTTCTTCTCACGGGAGTCGGGACGAGCCTAGGGCATAACTCCGAACAAGGGCACTCAAAGTTAAAAATTAAAAGATAGACATTCTAAATTAATAAATTTCATAAGTTATATACTTATCTTAACTTATAAATATATTAATTTATAAATATATTCACTTATAATATTAAATAAAATAAAAAATAGGGAACGAGGGAAAGGCCAGTCACTGACTCACGCCAACCGGCCCAACCATGAACCATATTACATATACTTTTAAGTTAAAATTTATAATTTATTTTCGGTTCGGGTCGATTTTGGGGTACCCGACTGTCAGAACCAAAAACCGCACTGAACCATCGATTCTATTTTTTTGGAACTGTACCCGAACCGACGGAACTAGGAACCGACCCGAATCGACAGATTCAGTCCGATTTTTGCTTCTTCAAATATTTTTGCAAACGCCTTGATGTATACCCGTATAATTATGGGCTGCGTTTAGAGAAAAACCTCACTAAAGAGAAGTGGTGGTAGTGGAGTCAAAGGTCCATCAACGTGATCGCGGAATCGAAAAATCCGCCGCCAGACCCACGCCCAGCCGAACATCGTGCATCCCCATAACCGCACCCCGCTAGTGGGGTGTGGTTAGTCCGCACCTCGCTAGTGGGGTGCGGATAGCTGCACCCTCACCATAAGGGGGTGCGGCCATGCCGCACCCCCTATGGGGTGCGGCCGACCAAGCCGCACCCCCTATCGGGTGCGGCCGGCCGCACCCCCTTGGGTGCGGCCAAGCCGCATCCCATTTAGGGATACGGCTCGGGCGCACCCCTTTAGGGTGTGGCCAAACCGCACCCCTTGGGTGCGGTCAAGTCCCCTCCCCGTAGTGGGTTCGGGCGCGTCCCCCCCCCCCCCCCCCCCCTCCCCAGCTCGGTGTGCGCCCTTTGGGCCCCGGATTCCGCTCAGGGCACTCCCGCACTCGTAACATGCTCAGAACGCCTCTAAGCGAATTCAGAGCACTTCCGTGTTCATTGCACGCTCAGAACGCTTCAGAGCGCGCTTGCGCGCCCGGAACACTTTCGCATTTCTGACATGCTCACATTTTGTCTTTCTGACATGCTCACATTTTGTCTTTCTAGCTTCTCAGATTTCAGAAACAATCCGTCGCCTTTTTCGCCCCCAACAAAACTGCCCAAACTGCCCAAACTGCCCGAACTGCCCGAACTGCCTGAGGGGCAAGATGGTCATTTACGAAAAATGGCGATCCGTGTGCTCCGAACTGGAAAGTATGATTCGTCCGCCAGGTGGTTACGGTGGTTACAACGACGAAATTACCGGGCTACCCCCGTCCGAAGCTATAAAAGGAGTCCCAGGGCTTCATTTCAAAGGACCTTGCCTTCTGCACCCGGGAGAGCTCCTTGAAGACTTTCACGGAATTCTCCTTCGGCGCTTGAAGATCTCTTTCGTGGACTTGAAGATTTCCCTCATCCCGAAAGGCGACTCAGCATTCTCACTTTCGTTCCCCGGAGCATTCTCACTTTTGTTCCCCACAGTTCTCAGAAGGAAAAAGAATTAGTTTTCTGAGAGGTGGTCTGTCACCCTTGGAACTCCCTCTCTCTATCTTTATTATTGTAACGAGCAGCGGTCTGTCGCGCTCGAGTTCTAAGTCCCTACTTGTAAGCTCTCAGAAGATAGTGAAGCTTGGTCGACACAGCTCCGACCGCGTGGTTTTTTACCCTTTCCGGGTTTTCCACGTTAAAAAGTCTCAGTATACTCAACGAATCTCTCTAATTGACTGCTTGCGCGCTCGGTTCGCTTCCGAGCTAAGGTGGTTCAATTCGACCGGTCTACCAGAGCACCCGAGCGACCCGCAACAATTTGGCGCCGTCTGTGGGAAACTGTTCCCGAAATTCTGCAAAGACTCACTAGAAGTAGCACTCACAGCCAATTGCAATGGCAAGAAGAAGTGCTCGCACTACTGAAGGTTCAATCCCGGAGGGGCGCGTCGACCCAGCTCCCTCCCACTCGCTCATCAATGCGCCTCTCGCAGAAGAGGCAGTGCTTATGCCTGCGACGGTGCTGGAAGGGCGCATTCGGCAAATGGAAGAGCAACAAGCCGAGATGCCGACTCTCGTGAGAAACCTTGGGGCTCCCCAGATCCCATTCAGCCTCCAACACCGAACGTTCCGCCACCCCCAGTTCTGAATCATGCTCCGGTCGAGGAAGCCATTCGGGAAGACGAAGTCTCAGAAGACTTCTCCGACGCTGCAAGCTCCGCTCATCCTGCTCCGCCGGTCAGAGGACAGGAGGCTGACCCCCTTCACCATCGTCAAGGAAGAGTTGCTCTTGGCCGAGCAACAGAAAGAACCGCGCGAGAGGAGATATGTGACATGATAGCGGAAGAATACGGTCAGGCAGGGCGACGCGCAGCTCTCGCCCGCCGTTCCACGCATCATGGCTCCCCACTATCGCCTCAAGTCTTGGCCCATCCAGTTCCAAACGGTTTCAAGCTTCCCAACATCGAAACATTCGTCGGGATGAACGACTCGTTAGAACATATCAATCACTTCACCACTATCATGAGGATCTACAGCGCCCTCGATCAACTCCTCTGTCAAGTGTTCCCGGCAACCTTGAAGGGACAAGCGCGCACTTGGTTCCACTCCCTGCGAGATGGGGCCATCAACAACTTCGCAGAAATGGCGCAGCAGTTCGTGGACCAGTTCATAGCCAATCGTAGGATTGTCCGAGATCCCTCCCATCTCTCGGGAATCCGCCAGAACGACGGGGAAACTCTGAAGGATTTTTTCCGACGGTTCACCTCTAAGGCTCGGCAGATCCCGGGAGTCGACCCCCGAGCTCTTGCGAGGAGTTTTTTCGCCGCCGACGAGGCCATCGAAGCACACCGTCGATAGTTCGAAGGTGGCCAAGGAAGGAAGAGAGGGTCAGATCAAGCCCCTCGTGGACGAGAAGAACGACATAATGAGGGACGCTGCAACGATGAACGTCGCCGCGACCCCCGAAGAGACCTGGATCCGCAGCCTCCCAGGGTTTACACCTCATTGAATACCACCAGAACTAATGTGCTCTACGCCATTCATAACAACCCAGAGCTCCGCGCACCTCGGGCGCTAGACCCAAACCCAAGGGGCGATCAGTCCAGGTACTGCGAGTTCCATCGGGGGACCGGGCATACCACTGAAGAGTGTACCAGACTTAAAGATAAAATCGAGCGTCTCGTCCGCCAAGGACTCCTAGGGAGATTCCTACAAGGCCAGGTTCCCAATCAGCCTCAGCAGCCTAGGGAGGTAAGGGAGTAACCTCCCGCTCCCTGGGGCGCAGGAGGAGGAAGGCCGATGGTGGGAGAAATCGAAACGATCGCTGGACCTCCCGTCCTAGCGGCGCAAATCCTCTCGATTGCCAAACCCCCGAGAGACCACGAAGACAAGAAGCTCAAACAAGACATAACGATCGCTTTCGGGGAAGACGATCTGCAAGGGTTACGGCTACCGCATCAGGATCCCCTCGTAATTAGCGCAGGGATTGGGGACCCTTGCTTCAAGGTGAAAAGAATACTGGTCGATAACGGGAGCTCAATTGATGTTCTGTTCCTCTCCACTCTGCAAAATATGAAGCTCACAAAAGATCAGCTCAGCCCTGCAGCCGGGCCCATCTACGGCTTCGACAACAGACCTGTCCCAGTTCAAGGCATGATCACTCTCCCAGTCACACTGGGCGAGTTCCCAAGACAGTCAACATATAGCATCCAGTTCGTGGTGGTGGAATCCACCTCCGCCTATAATGTCATCTTCGGGAGACCACTCCAGTCTATCTTCGGAGCAGTCTCATCCATTCCGCATCTGGCTATGAAGTTCCCAACCGCCGAAGGCATAGGGGTCGTAAGAGGAGACCAAGAGGCAGCCAGAACCTGCTATCTGAAGCAGGCTCAACCAGCGAAGGCAACCGCTCTCAATATCAATAACATCGATCTGCGAGACGAAGCCACTTTACAGCGAGGAGCGCCCGTTGAAGGACTAGTAGAAGTACCGCTCTCCCAGCAAGACCCGACTCAGACTGTTCAGTCGGGTCGCTCTTGTCGCAAGAAGAACGAGAAGAGTTCACAACCTTCCTACAGGAGAACGAAGACATCTTCGCTTGGAGCCCAGAAGACATGCCCGGGGTAGATCCTGAAATCATTCTTCACTCCTTAAACCTTAACCCTGCCTGTAGGCCCGTGTTCCCAAAGAAGAGGAACTTCGCCCCTGAGCGGTTGAAGGCAATAGAAGAAGAAGTAGCCAAACTCATGGAGGCGCGATTCATCCGTAAAGCGGAATACCCCACGTGGCTCGCTAACGTGGTTATGGTGAAAAAGGCCTCGGGAAAGTGGCAAATGTGCGTCGACTACAGCAACCTAAACCAGGCGTGCCCAAAAGACAGTTTCCCTCTCCCGAGGATTGACCAGCTCGTCGACGCGACGACTGGACATGAGCTGCTCAGTTTCATGGATGCTTATTCAGGCTACAACCAGATAAGGATGAACCCCGCAGACGAGGAACACACAGCCTTCCACACCGACAAAGGAGTCTACTGCTATAAGGTGATGTCATTCGGCCTTAAAAACGTCGGGGCTACATACCAAAGGCTGATGAACAAGGTCTTCAAGAATCTCATCAGAGAAACGATGGAGGTGTACGTGGATGACATGTTAGTGAAGAGCGTCCACCGTTGCGACCACTTGAAGGACTTGGGAAAGTGCTTTCAGCTTCTCCGTCGCTTCCAGATGCGGCTCAACCCCAGCAAATGCGCATTTGGTGTGACGGCGGGAAAGTTTTTGGGTTTCATGGTAACCCATCGGGGAATTGAGGTCAACCCCGAGAAGATCAAGGCATTGGAGGATATGCCGTCACCTCGTTCAATTAAGGAAGTGCAACGCCTGAATGAGAGGATCGCAGCGTTATCTCGTTTCTTGTCTCGGACAGGAGACAAATACCTCCCTTTCTTCAAAATTCTTCGGGGAGCACGCCACTCCGGGTTCCAGTGGACTGACGAGTGTCAGGCGGCCTTCGAACTTCTCAAACAATACTTGGCCTCACCACCATTTCTGTCGAAGCCCATCCCTGGAGAAACCCTGTTCATGTACCTGGCAGTTTCTCCCACGGCTCTCAGCTCGGTGCTGGTAAAAGACGAAGGGGGAGTGCAACGGCCAGTCTACTACCTCAATGAAGTTCTCACCGACACAGAAACAAGGTATCCGGCAGCGGACAAGATAGCCTTAGCTCTCATCTTCTCAGCAAGAAAGCTTCGGCCCTACTTCCAGGCTCATACAGTAAAAGTGTTGACTCAGCTCCCGCTACGAGCAATCCTCCAGAAACCAGAAGTCTCCGGAAGGCTAGTGAAATGGGTCGTAGAGCTCGGCGAGTTTGACATCCAATTTTTGCCCCGGCCGGACATCAAGTCACAAGTACTCGCCGACTTTGTTGTAGAGTACACCATTCCATCAGATGCAACTACTATCAAGGACACCACTAGTCCTCACTGGACTCTCTACATCGACAGTGCTTCAGGAGCTGAAGGGGCCGGAGCAGGACTGCTCCTCATAAGTCCCGACGAGATCACCCTAGATTACGGCCTCAGGTTAAAATTCCCAGCAACCAACAACATCGCGGAATACGAGGCACTGATCGCCGGCCTCCGGCTCGCCATCGATTGCAAAGCAGAGAACCTGACGATTTACGCAGATTCCCAACTCGTAGTCTCGCAAGTTGAGGGGGACTACGAGGCCAAGATTGACCAAATGGCGAAATATCTCGCGCTTGCGAGAGTGCTCCTTCAGAAGATCTCATCGTACCAAATCCTGCACATCCCCCGGGAGCAGAATTCCAGGGCAGACGCTCTGTTTAAGCTTGCAACTTCACCCACCAGCTACCAATCCCGAAGGCGCCGGGTGGAAGAGATCGTGGTTCCAAGTATACAAGGGCCATGGGAAACCGCGACCATCCACCAGGAAGAATCGTCCTGGATGACCCCACTACGAACCTACCTTGAGCACGGACACCTCCCCGAAGACCGTCTAGAAGCGCGAAGGTTACGGATGCGAGCGGCATCATTCGTCATCATAAACTGGGAGCATTACAAGCGGGCGTTCTCAGGACCATATCTAAAGTGCCTACCGGCAGACGAAGTGGACTACGCCATCAGAGAAGTGCATGGGGGGGGGGGGGGGGGGGGGGGGTCTGCGGAGAACACCTGGGCGGGAAGGTGCTGGCACAAAAGATACTACGCCAAGGTTTCTATTGGCCAACGATGAAGAGGGACGCAGCCGAACTAGTCCAAAGGTGCAGGAGCTGTCAACTGCATGCCAACGTACTTCATCAGCCCCCGGTCACACTCTCCGCACTCTAAAGTGCGTGGCCGTTCGCGCAATGGGGAATCGACCTCCTCGACCCCCTACCTCTAGCATCCGAGCAGAGGAAATTCATCATCCTAGCCATCGATTACTTCACCAAGTGGGTAGAAGCGGAGCCCCTAGCCAAAATCACAGAAGAGAACGCCAAACAATTTGTCTGGAAGAACATCGTCTGCCGCTTCGGTATCCCAGCAACAATCATTGCCGACAATGACACTCAATTCACCGGGAAGTCCTTCACCAAGATGTGCGAGGACCTGAAGATCAACCTTCGTCATACTGTCGTAGCACATCCGCAAACCAACGGGCAAGTAGAAGTCCCGAATCGCACCATCCTCAAAGGGTTGAAGACACACTTAGAAGAAGTTGGGGGACAATGGGTAGACGCACTCCCAAACGTACTATGGGCATGTCGTACAACAGAGAGGACTCCTACAGGAGAGACGCCTTATAACCTCTGTTATGGTACTGAAGCTGTCATCCCCGTCGACGTCGGCGTTCCGAGCATTCGAGTGCTAACCTTCGATCCCAACAAGAATGACGGGCTGCTTCGAGAAAATCTCGACCTAATCCCCGAAGTTCGAGACGACTCTGCCCAACGTACCACATCCTACCAAAGGCGTGTAGCCCGGATCTATGACAGGAGGGTGAAGCTCAGGCCAATCAACGTAGGAGATCTCGTCCTACGCAGCATCGAGGCAGCTGGCAAAGGCCCCCCAAGGAGATAAGCTCTCACCGACCTTGGAAGGCCCATACGTTGTCACTACAGTCGTAAAGACCGGAACATACAAGCTCAGAACCGCGGAGGGGAAGACTCTACCACGCACCTGGAACGCCCAGAACCTGCGCCGCTTTTATCAGTAATACAAAGTCTTCTATCATGTACTAAGCCGCGAGCTCAGACTCGTGCAAACTTATCTTATATTACATATAATGTACTAAGCCGCGAGCTCAGACTCGTGCGAACTCATCACCAACTGATAAGAGCCTCTTCAACTGACCCGGTGAGGCTTGGGCCAGGACTGTTACAATGTTACAAAAAAAAGTGCACTTTTTATAACAGTCCTGGCCCAAGCCTCACCGGGTCTTGCCGCCCCAGGAACTACCGGCACCGGCGGCCCAGGCCCATTCTGGGATCGGCCTGACCAAGCCCATCCCGGGTCACTGGCCCCGTCCTAGGACACTAGCGCCCCACCGGTTCAGCCTAACCACAACTGGTCAACAACAAGCATGCAGGCCGTACACCCCAACGCCTCTCTGGCCCTGTTTCTCAGCAGCTCAGTTGGTGATGAGACCTGTTTGAAGAGGTTCTTATCAAGGGAGGTTGTGGGTTCGAGACCCCCCTCCAACAACGCGCTGCGCCTGAGAAACGGGGCCAGAGAGGCGTTAGGGTGTACGGCCTGCAGGCTTGTTGTTGAACAGTTGTGGTCAGGCTGAACCGGTGGGGCGCCAGTGTCCTAGGACGTGGCCAGTGACCCGGGATGGGCTTGGTCAGGCCGATCCCAGAATGGGCCTGGGCCGCCGGTGCCGGCAGTTCCTGGGGCGGCAAGACCCGGTGAGGCTTGGGCCAGGACTGTTATAAAAAAGTGCACTTTTTTTTGTGGTCAGGCTGAACCGGTGGGGCGCCAGTGTCCTAGGACGGGGCCAGTGACCCGGGATGGGCTTGGTCAGGCCGATCCCAGTATGGGCCTGGGCCGCCGGTGCCGGCAGTTCCTGGGGCGGCAAGACCCGGTGAGGCTTGGGCCAGGACTGTTACACTACGCACCGCCGTCGATTGAAGGTTCGCCCTTCTCCTCCGCCGTAAAGTCTCGGCGTCGTAAGGGCCTGCCCCCTTACGTTCGCCCACGGTTTGAATACACCCGCTATTCACCAGCCAAATTTATTATGTAAAAGCCGCGAGCCCGGACTCGCGCGAATTTATAAAAAGCCGTGAGCTCAGACTCACGCCAACTAATCTAACATTTTATGGACAACCACCAATCTACTCAGGTACCGACGCTAAACGGCAGGCTCGCCGCAATCTTCAGCACAACCGCTGGACAGCACTCCCACAACCTATCAAGGCAAGACATAAGATTCTCTCACAACAATGGTCGGGCAACAACCCCTAGCACGTCACGCAGAGATAGCAATGACCAAAGCCGCCGCAGAAAAGTCAAAACCTCCGAACTCCTCCGCACAGTGATCCGGACTCCGAAGGTTTGGGAGGCTTATGATGTATACCCGTATAATTATGGGCTGCGTTTAGAGAAAAACCCCACTAAAGAGAAGTGCTGGTAGTGGAGTCAAAGGTCCATCAACGTGATCGCAGGAATCGAAAAATCCGCCGCCAGACCCACGCCCAGCCGAACATCGCGCATCGCCATAACCGCACCCCGCTAGTGGGGTGCGGTTAGTCCACACCTCACTAGTGGGGTGCGGATAACCGCACCCTCACCGTAAGGGGGTGCGGCTTAACCGCACCCCATGGAGGGTGCGGCCGGCCAAGCCGCACCCCTTATGGGGTGCGGCCATGCTGCACCCCCTGGGGGGTGCGGCCGGCCGCACCCCCTTAGGGTGAGGCCATGCCGCACTCCCTATAGGGTGCCGCCGGCGCACCCCCTTGGGTGCGGCCAAGCCGCATCCCATTTAGGGATACGGCCCGGGCGCACCCCTTTAGGGTGTGGCCAAACCGCACCCCTTGGGTGCGGTCAAGTCCCCTCCCCGTAGAGGATTCGGGCGCGTCCCCCCCCCCCCCCCCCTCCCCAAGCTCGGTGTGCGCCGTTTGGGCCCCGGATTCCGCTCAGGGCACTCCCGCACTCGTAACATGCTCAGAACTCCTCTAAGTGCGTTCGGAGCACTTCCATGTTCATTGCACGCTCAGAACGCTTCGGAGCGCGCTTGCGCGCCCGGAACACTTTCGCATTTCTGACATGCTCGCATTTTGTATTTCTGGCATGCTCACATTTTATCTTTCTGACATGCTCACATTTTGTCTTTCTGACATACTCACATTTTGTCTTTCTAGCTTCTCAGATTGTAGGAACAATCCGTCGCCTTTTTCGCCCCCAACAAAACTGCACAAACTGCCCGAACTGCCCGAACTGTCCGAACTGCCCGAACTGCCCGAACTGCCCGAACTGCCCGAACTGCCCGAACTGCCCGAACTGCCCGAACTGCAAGATGGTCATTTACGAAAAATGACGATCCGTGTGCTCCGAACCGGAAATTATGATTCGTCCGCCAGTGGTTAAGGTGGTTACAACGGCGAAATTACCGGGCTACCCCCGGCCGAAGCTATAAAAGGAGCCTTAGGGATTCATTTCAAAGGACCTTGCCTTCTGCACCCGGGAGAGCTCCTTGAAGACTTTCACGGAATTCTCCTTCGACGCTTGAAGATCTCCTTCGTGGACTTGAAGATTTCCCTCATCCCGAAAGGCGACTCAGCATTCTCACTTTCGTTCCCCGGAGCATTCTCACTTTTGTTCCTCACGGTTCTCAGAAGGAAAAAGACTTAGTTTTCCGAGAGTTGGTCTGTCACCCTCGGAACTCCCTCTCTCTCTCTTTATTATTGTAACGAGCAGCGGTCTGTCGCGCTCGAGTTCTAAGTCCTTACTTGTAAGCTCTCAGAAGATAGTGAAGTTTGGTCGGCACAGCTCCGACCGCGTGGTTTTTTACCCTTTCCGGGTTTTCCACGTTAAAAAGTCTCAGTGTACTCAACGAATCTCTCTAATTGACTGTTTGCGCGCCCGGTTCGCTTCCGAGCTAAGGTGGTTCAATTCGACCGGTCTACTAGAGCACCCGAGCGACCCGCAACACGCCTAATGTTTATGAGGGAAAGAATGATATTTCTACTATTATTAGAATTTAATATGAGCGACCACCTACATACTGCGGCTCAGATTGGCATGGTTAAAGCGGTGGTGAAAAATCAGCAGTGTGCATCAAAAAATTTGCGCTGGTAAAAGCAGTAGTAGGGAGAGTTGTGGAACTATGAGAATAAAAGCATGAAAATGTGAAAAACTATTTTAAACTTTTATTAAATTGTGAGGTTCACTGTTTTTCAAAAAGTTCTGAATTTTTGGCACAGACATTTTTTTCACAACTACGAAACCAAATGTCTTTAAAACAGTGATGATGGTGCGAACAGAATTTTTCTCACCGCCACCACCATCTCATGGTGTCATAGCTCTTGATTTGACCGGGAGTTGTTCTGTCGCGTCTCAATCACATTGATGCATAATTTCAATGCATTTACCTTCTTTTTCATCAATTCTTCCTTCATCGCAGACTATTTTCAGCTCTGTTTGGGATGATAGTTGTACAACCCTGTATTCGCCGAGTGGGCCTCCGGAACCCATGAGGTATTTTGACATTGTTTTTCAGCAGGATCCAGGACAGGAAGAGAGCGGGGCAAGCGGTGGAGGCGGGAGCTTCCCGTTCGCCCAACCAGCAAGGATTGAGAGGAGGAGGGGCGGCCTGCCCCCTCTCGCCCCCGCCCGAGCAAGGGGGCAAGAGGAGGAGGCCCCAGCCCTTCTCGCCCCCGCCCCTTGTAAGGGGGGCGAGAGGAGGAGGCGCCCTGCCCCTCTCGCCCCACCCCTTGTAAGGGGGGCGATAGGAGGAGGCGCCCAGCAAGGGGGGCGAGAGGAGGAGGGGCGGCCTGCCCCCTCTCGTCCCCGCCCCAGCAAGGGGGGCGAGAGGAGGAGGCCCCAGCCCCTCTCGCCCCCGCCCCCAGCAAGGGGGGCGAGAGGAGGAGGGGCGGCCTGCCCCCCTCTCGCCCCCGCCCTAGCAAGGGGGGCGAGAGGAGGAGGCCCCAGCCCCTCTCGCCCCCGCCCCTTGTAATGGGGGCGAGAGGAGGAGGCGTCCAACCCCTCTCGCCCCCGCCCCTTGTAAGGGGGGGGGGGGGGGGGGGGGGGGGGCGAGAGGAGGAGGCACCCAGCCCCTCTCGCCCCCGCCCCTTGTAAGGGGGGTGAGAGGAGGAGGCCCCTGCCCCCTCGCCCCCGCCCCTTGTAAGGGGGACGAGATGAGGAGGCGCCCAGCCCCTCTCGCCCCCGCCCCTTGTAAGGGGGCGAGAGGAGGAGGCACCCAACCCCTCTCGCCCCCGCCCCTTATAAGGGGGATGAGAGGAGGAGGTGCCCAACCCCTCTCGCCCCCGCCCCTTGTAAGGGGGCGAGAGGAGGAGGCGACCAGCCCCTCTCGCCCCCGCCCCTTGTAAGGGGGGCGAGAGGAGGAGGCCTCTGCCCCCTTGCCCCCACCCCTTGTAAGGGGGACGAGAGGAGGAGGCGCCCAGCTCCTCTCGCCCCCGCCCCTTGTAAGGGGGGCGAGAGGAGGAGTCCCCTGCCCCCTCTCCCCCGCCCCTTGTAAGGGGGGCGAGAGGAGGAGGCGCCGAGCCCCTCTCGCCCCCGCCCCATGTAAGGGGGGCGAGAGGAGGAGGCGCCGAGCCCCTCTCGCCCACGCCCCTTGTAAGGGGGCGAGAGGAGGAGGCGCCCAGCCCCTCTCGCCCCCGCCCCTTGTAAAGGGGGAGAGAGGAGGAGGCGCCCAGCCCCTCTCTCCCCCGCCCCTTGTAAGGGGGCGAGAGGAGGAGGCGCCTAGCCCCCCTCGCCCCCGGCCCTTGTAAGGGGGGAGAGAGGAGGAGACGCCCAACCCCCTCTCGCCCCCGCCCCAGCAGGGGGCGAGCCCAGGAGGGGCGACCTCCCGGCTCGCCCAACTCAGTGAGGGGGGCGAGCAAGGGAGGAGGCCTGCCCCCTCTCGCCCCAGCTCCAGTAAAGAGGTTCGGACTCCGTTTAGCGTCGTAGAACAGCGGGATTTGGCTGTTCGCAGGCCAAATCTGGGGGTATTTTCGATATCTCGTAGGCCAGAATCTGGTTATTTGCAGACCCGGTTCCAAAAACTATAAATAAGTTAAAGGGGCACCATTTGGGGGGACTTCTCTTTTGGCCTCCTCTCCCCCTAAGTTCCTTTGTTGGGTGGAGAGAGCCTCAAAAGGTGCCCAAGCTTAGCATTGGCTTGGGAGGGGAAGCGCTCTAAGATCTTCCGGGTGTGTGGTGGGACCTCCTCGCTAAGCCCTTGACCTTGTTCCTAGTTCCTTAGCCTCTTAGCCTAGAGCTCTCTCTTGAGAGGAGTAGGTGTTGGTCACCCCTCAACTTGTTGAGGGCCCGAACTCCTTGAGAGACTAACTTATTGGTTTCAACAATAGTGACTGTGTGAAATTTTTTATTCTGTACACCACTGCTATTTTGGAGGCGTTTGATTTTTCGATAGTGGGAAAAATGTTTGTGTTAAAACGGTGATTTTGAGACTTCTTTAAAAGCAATTCACTTCCGGAAAAATTAAAAGTAGTTTTCCACGTTTTCATGCTTTCTTTGTTGTATTTCAACATCCCCTTTCTCCTCCTACTTTTCCTACTACACTGCCTACCACTGTTTTTTTTACAACTCTAATCCTAACATTGTTTTCCACCGCTACTTTTCCTACAAATGAGAAAACTTTTTTTTTAACTTTTCCGGAAATAAGAAGTTTTATTGGTTTCCAAAAAATTTCAAATATATCTTTTTGACAATCACATTTCTCACCACCCTAAAACCAAATGTCTTGTACCTAAAGTATATAAGGGCATAGTAGTACACTAACATTAGAAAAGTATAGAAATATAGTATAACTGCACAGCTGCCGCATAATCTATATGATTCATTTGGACTAGTTCATATTTTGCATAACACATACGACCTATTGGGTAATTTGACACATTTGGTCAACCTACCTCAATTTGACCCAAAATGGGTTAGTTCAAAGTCCAAGTGAAAATAAACGATGGGTTCTATGAAAAGGGTATGTAATTTAGGCATTACAGAAATTTTCTTCTTTAGTTGTAAGAATTGTTATGGAGACCTCTGAGGTTAAGCAAGATATCTAATTATCTCTAATTTATTATTTTTGCTATCCAACTTTTATTAATTTATTTTTAAAAGAACTGGTCTTGCGCCTTAAAAATAGTAATTAAAAATTAATACTCTATCAAAGTAAATGCCGCACAATATACTTTTTTTAACTTGATGTGGAGGAAATGGAAAAATGATGAAATTGGATAAGAAATTCATTTGATTGTTTGCCGAGTCAAAATTTAGTGTTGTTTTCTTCTTTAGTTGTTGAGAAATTGAACTGTAATTTTTAATAATGGGTTGAAAGTTTTGATAGAAAAGTTTAAATTAAAAATTAAGTTTGTTCACATTTATTTGGTAAATATTCCAAGTGCCTACTAATTGCATTAAACCCAACTGCTTTTGCATTCCTTCAGCTCTTTCAAACCCCAAATCTACCTGTAAAAATCTAAATTACTTGCAAAACAAATTGTATGAAAATGGTATGTTGAATGTGTTTTTCTATCACATTTTTTGCAGGGGAATGTTTCTATTTTTTTAATATTAAGTAAATAAAAGTGGAACGAAAATATAATAAAAGTGGAACGAAAATGGTATGTTGAATGTGTGTTACGGGCTCGTCGTAGAACATCGATAGCGTCCCCGGAGAGGTGACCAAAGGTGGTCTAGATGGTGGTGGAGATGTGAGGATATTGTATAAATGATAAGACCAATGAGAATTTGAGGCCTTTGTTAAGTATGATGGTTGGGTTTTAAGTTTTAAGCCAATTTATTCATCAATGTTGTGGGATGTTATGGATATAATAAATAAGTTGATGTTAAAGTTGTTGGGTTTTTCATTGAATATAAATGCACAACTTAATACTAAAACTCATGCTAAGGAATCATGCAAAAATAGTAATTCAAGATTAGATTTCGTGAAGAATAGAATGGTTTTGAGAACCGAAATGTAGAATGAGCACTTCTAGATCACAAATTTCAACGAAAGTAAGAGATCCTATGGATGGTGTGTTTTGTGTCTCCCTTTCCCACCGCTCCAATGGGAAAAGAGAGCCGCACCGCCGTCCCAAACAGCGTAGTCTGATTAGAGAATGAGAATCATGAGATCATTTGACTCCGTGTCTTGAAGCTTTTTTCTTTAGTTTGGCGGCACGGTCTGCTTAGTGGAACAACCTTCAACTGTTATATTTTATATTAATGAGGTTGATATTTTTTTAATTTACTGAAATTTAATATTTTGAGCCATTGAGGTGATGAGAAACGATTCAAACGCATGTTCTATATATTTGATATTTTTTTTTAATTTTATTGATATTATTATTAACTCTTGTTGAATCAATATTTGTCATTTTGAGTCTTTGGTGGACTATAAGAAGATATTCAAATGAACACTCTATTTTATATTATTGATTTCACTAACAGTGTAAAGTTATTAAATTATTTATTATCTTTTGAATGGTACTTAATTTGGGTTGTTAGTAAGCTAATAAGAACATAGATCTGCCTAACAATGACATATTTAAAGTCATAGAATCAAATGTTTGAATGGTCAAAGAACTTGATGATAATATATCATTTATCACGCACTTATGACCAAATTATCACCTTTTCTAATTTTTGACAGTTGTAACTTGAACCAGGTCAACACACCCCTACCGCATAGCTGGTTAGTGTGTTTGGCACGTCTCTTTTTCCCACTGCTCTCTTGGGAAAGATAGCCTCATCGCCGCCCTAAGCAGCGCTTAAGGCTTTGTTTATTTTTTTTACATTTTTGCTCCATTTTTGTTGGGAGAACATATGCGTCATGATGCAACCTGCATTTTCTCCGACTTTAGGAATATCAGAGTAAGAGAAAATACGCGTCATGATGTCACTTCATGCAGGAGACAACTGCAGACGCTCAGGCGAGGACCTATTACTTATTTAAATCAAACATGATTACATGATAATTCGTCATTTGAAATCAATTATTAGGGTTTGGAGTAAGAACTGTGTCTCTCAGTTCGTTGATTAACTAGTCCACCGAGAAAATATATGAAATTCGCAGCGGAAAAATACTTGATTTTGTTCACTTAAGGTCCTACATGCACGTGATGACATGACATAGAGTAAATGATATGTACATATCTAGGCGCAGTATAAATATAGAAAATACTTTATGTGACTTTAAAACTAAAAATTTCAGTTAAAAGAATGCGATGAGGATGAAAGAAAAATCCTTTTATAACTATGATGACACCGCTTAATAAGTCTGTTTGGTAAACCTCTCATTCTAGACATCACTTTTCAAAACCATCAATTTCAACTTAATATGAGGCGCAACCCCCTCTCTCCATCTCTTATTGCTTTATTCTCACCTCTCTCATTCTCCTTGTAAATAAATAAACCCTAAGCTAGTCTGAGTAAAGAATGAGAATAATGATACTTTGTGGAGGAGTGGCTCTAAGTTTTTTTTCCTAAGGATTCGTTTGAGACAGCGTTTTCTCTCCGGTGAGTTTGGTCAAAAACACCACCGTCATAAAATATTGTTTGACAAGACAACACTCATGACCGATAGTAAGAAAAAAAAACTAATTATGAACATAAAAGTGGAGGGATCTCCTTAGGTGAGGTCGGCGTGTTTACGAACGATAGTTCATAACCAATGCGTTCACGTCCGGCACCGCCGTGCCAAACGGATTCTAAGTCCGGATTCTATGTCCGGGGGCACGACCCGCTAAGTGGAACAGCCCACAAATACTTCTTCAATAATTTTTTTATTTTAGCTTCTCATTTTTGTCACGCTTTAGTTTTTGTCGGGTTGCCTTGCATGTAGCTTTAGATAAGTAAAAATGGTGTGGTGTATAGTTGTATACAGCAAGCTGGCCCCCCTATAAATTTTTTGATTTTTTTATTTCCTCTCGCAAAATATAATTGATGTTTATATATATTTATAAATTATCATCCATTATTTATATTCAACTAAACCATTAATAATATATTTAATTTTTTATATTATTTTTTAAATTATATATATATTTATATTTATAAAATAGCGTAGATTATTAATATCCAACAAAATAATTATATATATATATATATATTTATATATAAACATTTATATAAATTAGAAAAAAACTATATATTATATAAAATTATATAAGGAAATATATATACATATTTACAATTAATTAAATTTATGTATTTATTTAAATTATAAAAAAAATTATATATATTATAAAAATAACTATATTTATTATATAATGAAATATATATATATACTTATTTATATAATTTTATGAATTATATAAATGTTATAATTATATTAAAGTCTGTATATAAAAATAATATCGCCTTTGTACAATAGATTAATAATTAGGAGAGTTGGTTAGGAATGATTGTATATAGCAAGTCATAGGTTCGAATGCCTGCAGCTAAATTAGAATTTCTTGTTAATTTACAAAGGATAAAATTGCTTTGATAAAAAATTCTTGCAAAATAGAAAGAAATAATTTTCATGCTAAAATTAGCTAGAAATTTTTTTTGTTTCTAAATTCCTTGCTAAATAAAATTAGCAAGAAATTTAGCTAATTAGCTGGGAATTTAGCTCCTTGCTAATTAAGATTTTTCTTATAGTGAAGTAAGGTTGTTCAAGAAACAATTAGATGGTCCTACCCCAGTGCAGTTTCTCTACAAATGCATAACTGAAGCAAGATATATAAGTTATAATCATGTTAATGCCTTTACTAAAAAATTGGATTTCTTATATTTTGCTCATCTTATGTCAGTTCAATTGAGCAGGGACTTGACAATGGAAATTACTAATAATGAGAGTTTGTATACTCAGATATATGGAGATGGCAGGCGACATGCATGAGTTAATCGAGTCTCTAAATTGTTTTGCAACTCCAGCAC
The DNA here is from genome assembly GCA_033032865.1 of Dactylorhiza incarnata. Taxonomy (NCBI): domain Eukaryota; kingdom Viridiplantae; phylum Streptophyta; class Magnoliopsida; order Asparagales; family Orchidaceae; genus Dactylorhiza; species Dactylorhiza incarnata. The sequence continues at coordinate 6,567,158 of JAWHQI010000053.1, forward strand.
GACTTGAAAATTGGTTGTCCATGTCAGATATTGGTCTAATTGTTGCATCTTGCTATAATGTCGTTTTCGTTCGTTGCTCAAAATATCAGTCATTCACATTTCTGCTATTACATTCAGCACCTCCAGAAATCTGGAAGATAATTTTTATTGGCTTTGTCAATGGTAATCATTTCATTCCTTTGTCGATGAAAGAAGGGTGTCCACTTCCACCTATATACTCTCTGTGGTTAAGGTATTATGAAGCCGTTGCAACAAATTGGAATTTACACAAACAGATGGACGATGATGTAGTAAATTTGGTCGACCCTTGATCAGGTGAGTATGGACTATAATTGAGCTAATTGTATTACTTAATATTCAATTTCTATATGTAATTGTTATTTCTCTTGCAGGGATTAAATGAATTTTGGAGCTTCTAAGTGATGAGATTTATATTTTGTGCTATCATTCAAGAGATATTGATACTAATATTCATATAACATAAAATTTTTGTTTATTTAAATGATAACAAATATTCATATATGTATTTTCATGCAGGTTTAAATAACTAAAAAATGGAATATGAAATTGTACAACCCTCATTCTCCGAGGGTGGGCCCCCCCAAGGCCACGTAGACAGAAGTCAAAGGTCAAAGGGTCAACACAGAGACCGGCAGTCCAAGACAGAAGCAGAAAAGACCCTCGCGAGTATGCAGGTGATACTCGCCAGGTAGGCGAGTATTTACCAAAGGAGCTCGTCGCGCGCAGAAGACAGCAAAAGCCCTAGGCGAGTATTGGCCCGGCGTGTGCGAGCAACACCCAATACTCGCCAGATGGGCGACTATGGCATGGTACTCGCCGAGTAACCCATAGTCGCCGGGTTGGGGGCCGGACTATAAAAAGCCCCCTACCCTTTGGTTTTCCTATAAATAGGACCCCAGGGGTACTTGGATTGGCACCTGGACTTGAGCTTTTGGACCCCGATTCCCGAACTCTCGAGCCCGTCACCCTTGCTTTCAGCCAAGTCGGTGCCTTCCCTGTACCAAGCTCGACCACTTTGGTTTCGGAGGGGAAGACTCTCTTGAGCTTCTGGGTACGTGGTGGAACCTCCCTGCCGCAGCACCTGGGGTCCGGTTCGTTGCTCTTCTAGCTTCGTCGTCGTTGCCAGCCAGGTCATCTCGTTGGATTGCTGGGCGAGTAGCCTCCGGCTGCATCGGTCCGAATCTTGAGGTCAGGATTTTCCTGGCGTCAACACTTTGGTGCGGTGAGCGTGGACCGTAGTCAGAGAAGGAAAGTTCAAGTAAGAAGGCGAGATGGTCATAGTTGGCGACCATGAGGAGGTAGTCGGCAACTCGTCCGCGAGCGGCGAGTTCGTGACGTTGGCAGTTTTCGAGGCCTTCGCGCAGCGCATGGAAGGGACCATGCGAGCAGCGCGCCGAGGTCACGGCGGCCTCGCCGCATCGCCTGGTTCTGACCTAGGGAAGGAGTCCCCTTCGGCGAGCAGGAAAGGAACATGTGGAGGATGAGACCGAGCGATCAAGGAGGTCGCAGTTCTACCAGCCGACCTTGCAAGGGATCCGTTTCTGCGGGACGGAGGAGCAGGCGAGGTACCAGGATACTCGCCCATATGGCGAGTATGGTGGTGATACTCGCCAAGTGGAGGATCGTCGCCGGGCAGGAGGGAGGAGCCCCTTCTGCGAGGAGATCCTTATCGCGCCAGTTCCAGAAGGATTCAGAGATCCCGCTATGAATTATTGCTCGGGGAGAGACGACCCTATCCGTCAGGGGAACAGACGTAACCGGAGGAATAGCCGGAGGAGGAATAGGGATCGGGTCAACCAAGGATGTCAAGAAGGGATCAAGGCCGGAGAGGTAGGAGTGAGTTATGGAGAAGCGGAGCTCGGATCTTTCCGCAAAATGAATTTCCACCAGGCCTACCGCCAGAATGTCGCTCCGACCTCTCAAGCGCCATCCCTGCCGGAGGAGATCACTTTCTCGGAGGAGGGCATGTTAGGGAGTGAGAATCGCTTCCGTGATGCCCGTGTGATCCAAGCGATCGTCGAAGACTTCACCGTCAACCGAATCCTGGTGTGCAATGGGGGTTCGGTCCGTGTCATTTTTACGTCGTTCTCTCGAAAACGTTTGACAACCTGGAAGTCGAGGCGAGCAGGAAGATGGCCTCGGACGGTCCCCTTTTCGATTTCTCAGGTAAGCAAAAGAAGGCGGACGCGGCAGGAAGATCAGCCGCCGTCGGGAAGCTTAATCTAAGACGGGAAGGACCCTTCATCATCCACGAGTCATTAGCAACTGACAGATATCGCCTGCAGAATCACGAAGGGGAGCTGTTGGAAAACACTAGGAGCGGCGACAGCCTAAAAAGGTTTTACTCCTGAGCGGGAGTATGTGCATCTCACCCCTGTAAATTTATTGTTCATAAATAAATTCATCGCCCTCCTGAAACATGGGGTAGAAAAGAGTTTTTTACATTAACCTCAATATTGAAAATGAGTTTTTTAAGCAAAAGAAGAAGGCCAGCGAAGTCGATCTCCACGCTAGGTTGGGAAATGAGCCTCTGACTTAACTCTCGTAAAAATTCAGAACGGATGATGGGACAGTGCCTCGGGTGTGCGTTCCCTTAAGTCCAAGCCTCTGCAATGACGGCCGAGATCAGCTCCCCCCCTTGCACGTTGGCCGCGGTTCCTACCGACCGCACTTCTCGTCCGACTGGAGAGATTACCAGGAGAAAGTCTGGACGCCGACCTCCCGATTCGGCGAAGAGATGATCGATTTAACTAGCTCAGGGGACCCTTGAATAAAGGCGTCGTGCACCCGTCGTGCACCCTCGAGAGCTGAAAGCTCGCAGCAAAGCAATCTGTTTCTTAGATTGTTGTGTCCGATCATGCAAGTTAGTGTGCTTAAGTGTGCTTAACTCCCTGCTAAATTATTGAGCAACAGGAAGCAGGTCTGATCCACATCCGGCATCCAAGTAGGATGGAGGCCTCGGGATGGTGTCCCTTTGGACCTCCCCGACTGCCACTCCCTGCTTGACGTCGTCCTGCATCAACATTCAACACAGCAAGTTGGAAAAATGAGCCTCCGACTTAACCCTCGTAAAAGCTCAGAACGGATGATGGGACAGTGCCTCGAGTGTGCGTCCCCTTAAGTCCAAACCTCTGCAATGACGGCCGAGATCAGCTCCCCCCTTGCACGTTGGCCGCGGTTCCCACCGACCGCACTTCTCGTCCGACTAGAGAGATTACCAGGGGAAAGTCTGGAAGCCGACATCCCGACTTGGGAAAGGGCAAGACCGATTCGACCGACCAAAGAATGGAGACCTTCTGGCATCCCAGTAGGATGGAGGTCTCGGGACGGTGTGTCCCCTTGAACCTCCCCGACCGTCATCCCCTACTTGATGACATTCTTCGTCGACATCCGGTATCCAAGTAGGATGGAGGCCTCGGGAAGATGTGACTCTCCAAACCTTCCCGACCGCCATTCCCTATCTCTTTCCCCTTAAAAAGTCCATTATTATTAAGTGATTTTAATGAACTCTTCATCAGGTGCAAGGCAAGACCATGAGAGCATGTATCCCTCGGGACCCTCCAAGTGCCCCTCACGACTCGACTCAATCAGAAGGTACCATTGAGAAGGCGAGTATGTAGGTAATACTCGCCAGATGGGCGAGTATACACATGCGAGCATGCAGGTGCGAGTATGCAGGTACGAGCGCTCAAACTCGCCTCGAACCTAAGAGCCTAGCGAGCACTCAATCTCGCCCCGATCCTAAGAGCCTAGCGAGCACTCAATCTCTCCTCGAGCCTAGGATCCTAAGCGACATTCAAGACAGGAAGCAAGGCAGAAGAAACAGGCGAGCAAAATCTTGTCCTTTTTCATTTATATATTTCGTATAAATTACAAAAGAATCTTCAAGGGGTTTACAAAAGGTCGTCGGGCGAGCAAAAAAGGGTGCCCAGGTGACTAGGCATCATCCTCGCCATCAATGTCAGCATCTGGCTCATCGCCGCCATCGTCATCATCCTCGTCCTCGGAATCATCATCCTCGGAGTCACCAGACAGCTGGGAAGATACTCGCAAGGGGGAGGTGGACTCCTCGGCGAGCAGCGCCGGGATGAGGTCCACCACTGTCAGCTCCATCGCCGCCGGCTTCAGAAGGTCGTCCGCCTTCAGTTGGCTCAGGATGACAGTCCCCGTTGCTCGCGCGATCTCCCGACGAAGGCGAAGCATATCGTCGCCAAGTATCCTGATCTGCTTGCCGACCCTGGAGGGGCTCACCACCGCTGGTTGTTGCTCGGCAGGCCGAGTTTCCAGCTCAGCGATGCAAACTTGGGCGGCCTCCAAGGCCAGCCGGGTGTCGTCCAGCTCCTTCTCCAGCTGGGAGGTCTTCTTCGCCATCTCCACCTCGGCGACCTGCAAAAATGGAGAAACACAGACGGTAAGCAAACCATTCGACAAAAATGGCGAGTATCCCAGAAGCGAGTATAGAAGCGAGGCGAGTACCTCATGCTCCTTCTCTTTGAGCCCCATGGCGATCATCTTCTTGCTTTGGATCTTGATCACCCCTTCATACTCGAGCAATCGCCTTGCTGTCGAATGGGCCAGCTCGGCAGATCGCAGTAGGGAGCGCGAGGTCTGGTGAGCCAGATACTCGGCAGAAGCGTCCGGCAGGACTTCGGCATCCGTGCGACCATAGATTGCAAAGGTCACATCGTAAGCCTCGCCTTTGTCCTCCCAGTCCTCCGACCAAGCGGGGAGGTTGGAGCTTAAAGTCACCTCGTGGGCGCTCTCCGTCCAGGTCACCAAGGGGCGACCATAGACATCCTCGCCACGCACACCCAGGTTGAAGTTCGGATGGGTGAAAGGCTCGCCAGCCTCAGAAGCGTTCGCCTTCTTGCCAAGGTCCCTGTGGGCGACCTCTTTTTTCTTCCGCTTCTTCGACGGCCCAGAACCTTCGCCGACGATCAAGGGCTCATCGCCTCCTGGCGACAAGTCGATGGGCGAGTAGACCCCATCCCCGCGAACAGAGGTCCCCGCACCTCCCTGTGTGGAAGCCATCGCCTTCGTCGCCATGGGGAGAAGTTCGCGTGGCAGAACGTGGACTGGTGCAACAAAAAGAGAGATATTTCCAGTTAGTCGCCAAATCGAAGACGAAGAACGAGTATTGCGAATACTCGCGCGGTAGGTTACCTTCGCCCTGGAACACCTCAGCGAGTTCGTCTACTCGCCTCCTTCAGAACACCACATCAAGGCGGCGATTCCTGAAGGATTTGAGAAGTTTCTCGCCACCCTCGCTCAGGAGAGAAGCCTCGAAGACGCTCTCCGGCGGCTGGAAGGACCTGTCGGGGATTGCTTGGAAGTCGCCATCGATGACGACTAGTCGCTCTCCCCAGCGATGATTCTTCTTCGCCGCGCCGGCCAACATACAGACATGGCTGCAGAAAAAGACGACGCCCTCGCCTGTCGCCATGAAGTGGAATATCCGCCTGAAGATGGAAAGATCGAAGGCGATCCCCTGATCGCGCAGATAGCAGAGGAACCCCACGATCATCGCCACCCCATTAGGGTTGATCTGGGCAGGGACTATCCCAAAGTAGCGAAGTATCTGAGAGAACTCCGTCCACAATGGTAGTCGCAAGCCCACCTCGAAGTGGCGAGTAGTGAATACCCGCTCGGTAGTCAGGACCGTGTTTAGTCGCTCGCCCTGGAGAGGAAGCCGAGCGACAAACCCTGGCGGGATGTACTTCGCCGTGAAGAGCTCCAAGTCCTTCTCAGTCGTGACGGACTTCTTGAAGGTGGTCGCCGCGAAGTTCTTGGCGTGATTGGCACGCCGAATGGTCGCCTCGTCAGACATCTTGAAGGAGAGGAGGGAAGAAAGGCGAGTATCAAAGAAGACAAGAAGAGGAGAGGAAGACGGAAGATACTCGCGTGTGAGTTAGAAGATCGCCGACAGCGTAATAAATACTCCCCCCCCTATTTATAGTAGTCAGGTAGCTTGGCTTATCGAGCACGACGGCGCGATTAGGAATAAGGGGGTGGCGAGTATTAAGTTAAAGTCGCCAACTCAGCAACGCGCGTCAGCAAGGTGTCGACTTCCAAGGCGCGAAGACCTGCAAGAAGAAGCATGAAAGAAGCTCGCCAGAAAAAGAAAGCAGAGCAAGTAATAAAAGGCGAGTTTCCAATACTCGCCTAAATAATATTACATCAAATCAAAAAAGAAATGTTTCAGAGTTACAAGGGTGCTCGCCAAGGGCGACATAACATATGAAGAAGAAAATAAAGAAAAGACAACATCTAAGGAGGCGCCTGAATATTCGCCTGAGGATCCGGAGGTTGAGGATGTCGCCCGACCCAGCCCAAGCTGTGAGCTCGCTTGAAGTGCTCGAAGGCTACGGACATCGCATCCTCGCCCTGCCACAGCTGGTCTTCAATCCTCACCAGCCGACCGACCGAGCCCATGCTCGCGCGCATCCCCACCATCTCGTCATGATGCAGCTGCTGGCGATGCTCGAGCCTCGCAACTCGACGCTCCAGGTCGCTGACGGTGTGAAGGCGAGACTCTGCACCAGCCAGGCGAGTATCGAACTCTTCCAGCCGAGATACTCGCACCTCCAGCTCGGTCAAGCGACGATGAGCGTCAGTGCTCGCCAGGCGCTCAACCCGCGACTCCATGTCAGTCAGGTGGCGATGAGGCTCGCTGACCGCCAGGCGCTCTAGCTTCGCCTCCAGATCCAGGATCGCACGAGTAGCCTTCTCCTGGTACTCGCGAGAAGGAAGCCCGAAGGAATCGATCAAGGCTCCTATGGGAGTACGAGCGCGAGCTGCAAAAAAGGTAAGAGTGTCAGAGTTTTGACGACGAAAGAAACAGAGTGAAGACAGTGGCGACTATCACAGATGGCGACTAAATACCTGGCCGAGGACTGCGAGAGTGACGGCGAGGAGAGCCCCTGCCTCGCTGAGGAAACGCGCCACGATGATGATCGCCTCGCCGAGCAGGATGGGACCCAGCGGCCTGACCCCGGCTAGGAGGCGCGTTCCCTCGACCGCGACTATCAGATGGTCGCCCTCCCCCCCTCGGGGGAAAGAAGCCCGAAGGGCCCTCAGTCCCACCACGGTGCGCAGATTCGCCCTGGTGGGCTGAGGGAGCGGTAGAAGTCGAAGGGCGCTGCTCGCCCTGAGTCGTGACAGGAGGAGGAAAAGGAGGAGGTGGTGGAAGCCCACCCACGGGCAGCTGCGAGCTGCTCGCCAACCCCAAGGATTGAAGAGGCGGTGGTGGTGGAAGCACGCTGCTCGCCAAAGGAGCCCGTTGCTCGCTCATCGGTCTCTTCTCCAGCAAGGAACTGTGGAGAACTCGCGCCGAGCGCCCACCGCCCCTAGGCGAGATCATGGGCGATGATCTCAGAGGAGGTACAGCCAGAGGCTCCTCCTGAGCACCGATGGTGGACGAGTCTGCGAGCATAGAAGAAACATTTAGCGACTGCAGACCAAGTTGAGCCTAATCAAGGAGGTGACGAGTAGGTAGCTCTCTACCTCGCGCAGGAGCGAGATTCTCCGACTGATTCTGGGTCGAGGTCCCAGGCATGCTCGCCTCCTTGGCGACATTTGGAACAGACAGATCAGCGGCCGGCGAGTCGCCCTCGTTAGAAAGCCCCAAGTCGTCCAACAGCTGCTGATGTTGGTCGCCCAAAGGGGCGGCGACCTCCTCTTCAGCGACCTTCTTCTTCCCTTTCTTCTTCTTCTTCGCCAGCCTCTTCCTCTTCTTAGAAGCGAGGAAGTCCTCAACCTCGGGACCCAGGCGTGGAGGGAGCGAAGGACCGTCGAACAGGCCCACAAGACCAGCCATAGCCGCCTTAGCCTCTACAACATAGTCGCGCGCCATCTTGAGCGAGTTCAGAAAAGTCGTGCCACCAGAGACCCCTGCCCCTCTATTTATAGAGCTCGAGCGTCGGCCAGCGAGATGACGAGTATAAGCCAATAGTCGCCAGTAGGCAAGCTCGTCGAATGAAGGTTGGATGATTCTTTCCGAGCAACTACGTTACTCGCAAAGAGCGGGGATTGTGTACAACCCTTATTCTCCGAGGGTGGGCCCCCCCAAGGCCACGTAGACAGAAGTCAAAGGTCAAAGGGTCAACACAGAGACCGACAGTCCAAGACAGAAGCAGAAAAGACTCTGGCGAGTATGCAGGTGATACTCGCCAGGTAGGCGAGTATTGACCAAAGGAGCTCGTCGCGCGCAGAAGACAGCAAAAGCCCTAGGCGAGTATTGGCCCGGCGTGTGCGAGCAGCACCCAATACTCGCCAGATGGGCGACTATGGCATGGTACTCGCCGAGTAACCCATAGTCGCCGGGTTGGGGCCGGGCTATAAAAAGCCCCCCTACCCTTTGGTTTTCCTATAAATAGGACCCCATGGGTACTTGGATTGGCACCTGGACTTGAGCTTTTGGACCCCGATTCCCGAACTCTCGAGCCCGTCACCCTTGCTTTCAGCCAAGTCGGTGCCTTCCCTGTACCAAGCTCGGCCACTTTGGTTTCGGAGGGGAAGACTCTCTTGAGCTTCTGGGTACGTGGTGGGACCTCCCTACCGCAGCACCTGGGGTCCGGTTCGTTGCTCTTCTAGCTTCGTCGTCATTGCCAGCCAGGTCATCTCGTTGGATTGCTGGGCGAGTAGCCTCCGGCTGCATCGGTCCGAATCTTGAGGTCAGAATTTTCCTGGCGTCAACAGAAATATTTTGCGTTCTACCAGTGGTCTTATATGTTGTTTCATTTTTGTTGTTTTAAAATGTTGAAGGGAAGAAAACTTTTGAGAAGTAGAGAAAAAAAAATCAAATTTCGATTTAGGCCTTATATTTTGTTTCTTCTTTGTTGTTTTTCAATGTAGACGAAAAAACTTTTGTAATTGAACGGAAAAAAAACACAGTTTTTTTTTATGTTTCTCTAACAACTTGGTCTACAAATAATATTTATAGTGTGCATAAAACAAGAAGTGGTGTATACGCCCTATCTTTATTATATATTAGAAATGATTCATTGAGGCGCACGTGCCCTTTATTATTATTATTATATCTTACCAATTTTGATTGCTAGGAGTTACATCATTTCATAATATTTTAATTTATGGACAGGTCTCGTGACTCAATTATTATTATTATTCTATAATTATAACAATATATTAATATATAAAGAAATTTCCAAGATGAACAGTGAATTTGTAGGTAAGCCATTCACGCTTGCGTTTGGGTATATAATATATTTTATATTATATATATATATATATATATAAAAGAAAAAGTGAGGTTACGACGACACTCTCGTCGCTCGGAATCCCCCGAGCCCACGATTGCACTCCCACAACATGACTGTTCTGGGTGCGATCGGCGGTTTGGCACGTGCTTGCAATTAAGCTTCAGCAGGGCCTTATTAGACAATGATTGTGCACCAGAAGTCTGATTTTGGGCCTTATTAGTCAATGATGGCAACTTCAGAAGTCTGATTGTATGTCCTACAACTCTATTATATATCACTTTTTTCAAACTTAATTATACGAACACTCAGGGATTAAGATACAGTAGAGGCGTAGCCGCTACAATAAAGGTTGATGTCTAGAAGCAATTTGTACATCCAAAACTCGCTTTCTTTACCTGCTAAGAAGTTCACCGAAGAGGTGATTGGGGTTTCTAATTTGAGCATGAAGGTTCTCCCTATATATCCAGGTTGTTTTATTTTCTTCTCATTCCTTTCTTCTTCGTGCAAGTTTCTGGATTGAATGTCATTCAGCGAAAAGAATTGGAATTGACTCGCAGTTCCAATTCACATGCATTTTGATTTTGGACTAAAACTAATTCGGCCGGCCCAAAACATTTGAAACAAACGGAGCTTTATTGCTCACCTAAAATTGTGATCACAACTCTTCTTCACATTTTTGTGTACTCGCTTTCTTTCCTTGCTGCACCGTGTGGTTTGGTTTGGGTCCAGAATCGAACCGAACCGAATCAGATCGGATTGAGGAATTTCAAACTCCCATACATATGTCTATCTCTTCCATAGATCAGCAAGAAAACTAGGGCAGCCGACCCCTTCTTATGTCTATCTCCCTCTTCACAGTCGACGGTAATTGTTGAAAGTTGAAGTGATGGGGTGGCTGGGCGAGTGCTGCTTGACGAGTGGAAGAGGGATGATGTGGGCGAGTGCTTGCAGTGGGTGTTGCCAAGTGAAGTAGGCGAGTGCACTTTGTGTGCTGCCGAGTGCAAGTGAAGGGGGCGAGTGTTGAAGTTGGCGAGTGCATGGAGTGTGGGGGTTGCCGAGTGCTTCAAGTGGGGGCTATTGATGGCTGGCCGAGTGCTCCTAAAGGGGGGGGGGGGGGGGGGGGGGCTGCCTTGTGAAGGAAGCGAGTGGAGCTTGGAGGGGGGTTGTCTTGTGTGTTTGCCGAGTGGAGCTTGAAGCTTGGAGGAGGGATGAGTGCACCCCTCTCCCCCCCCCCCCTTTTGTCTCTCCTATTTTTTGTGTTTTCTATATGTAAGACCCCCCCCCCCCCTTTTTTTCTTTCCAAACACTGGGGTCTTAGGCCCAGAACCGCCGCTTTGCGTTGACACCTTCACTCGGAAAGGTCGCCACTACAAAACGCCGATCCTGCCGGCCAAATCGATCACAAAGAAAAGTGTACTAAAGAAGACAAGTCCACAGAATCAACATGAAATATAAATGTCCACATGATATAACTGAATAAAAGATAACAAGGGTTACAATAATAAAGAGCTCATGTCCTGTACATCATATCTTCACTACAAGATCACTCGCGGAAGCTAACTACTAATCACTCACTGATCCTGAATCTGGTGCTCCTGTAATAGGCTGCCCCGCCTCCGTCTGAACCGGCCTCTGGTGCTGCTGCATCTCCTCGATCTCCTAAAATGATATTGTCCACCGACCGTTAGTCAAAAAGACTAAGCCTTATGTTCCCCACCCCACCCCCAGTGGCTCCTAGGCACCGTGCGGGAGGATGAAGCGGAGGACAGCAAGGGGTATAACAAAGAGCAGGTGACATTGGTACAAGAAATGTTTCTACACTACACATGCGTATATATATAACTGAAGCAGTAAAGGGGCATAGTAAGAGCAGGTAAAGAATAAGTAAAGTGCAGTAAGTAAGGACAATAGTAATAGAAAAGTAACCATTGATTTATAGGAATGCCCATACAAACCTATAGACCAAGGGGTCGTTTAGCAAGGCCTATCGTATAAGAAGTCCCATAACCGACTTATACGATAGGGGTAGGGGTTGAAATGCAATGTTTATGCTATGACATGCAAGGTATGCAGTTATGCTATGTTCATACAAGTGCAACTCACCCACTTCGACTCTATGCGCATAGACCTTTAGTTCTCCCATTTTGGAGCGAGCTAGACTCCCAGGATACTCCCGTAGTGGCAAACGAAAGCGGTGGGTTGGGCCTCGCCCACCTCTAGGTTGGTATTCACACTACCTAACCTAGACCTATCGTACGCCTCAACGCAAAACACGCGGAGCATCTGCGTACTCTTACTGGCTGGACCACCAGACTTTCATGGCTAAGTGTAAATACCACACTTGCTGAGTCAACGTATTGACGTCGGTGTGAATGACCGTCCAATACCGAAGACCCACCACCTTCAATGCACATGCAACATGTTCTACTACCTACCTCCGAGACATAAGCTCCTCGGGCTAACCTGCCCGCCATCAATAACCTTCCGAGCCATCGGCTCGCCGAACCAACCCGTCCGTACCTACAAACACTACCGAGTCACAAGCTCACCTGACTTAGCAATCCGCTCTTACAACCACCGAGCCTACTGCTCGTAGCACCAAACCAGCTAAACTCCCGGAACCACGGGGTGTGGGTGAGTGTGTTATTAAATTATTCTTGTATAACATCTTACTCTTACAGTTTGTGGTTAATCTTGGACTTCCCGAGGGTTACCCTGTAAGGGGCTCGCTACGGTACTAGGAACTGTAATGGGTTGACACCCCAAAGTTCCCTTTCTCAAGATACTTACTGTTATTTGTATCTACCCTTAAGAATTCCCTTCTGCCGTTTCACTTGAGTTAGACTTAAGTGCTTAAGACACACTAGGGGAAAGACAATCTTTCGTCAATCCCCAGGACAACCTTACTCTTAACCCACCAAGTACACTTTCCTCACATACACTTCATTGGGTGGACTCACAACTGTCCAATCAACCCATGTGCACCACCTGCACCCCATTTCCACCTAGTATGTCACTAAATTCTTAAGTTTCACAGTTTTACTATACGCAGACCAAACTGACTACATGAAGCTTACAACTAGAGGTACTCCAAATATTCATCCAACTGACCCAAGCTATTTATTGGAGATCTATCATGATATTATAAGGCAAATTCCAGAGAATCACATTTTTCCCAATATTATTAATAATTAAAACAAATTTTCCAAAATACAACTTCCTAAGGTTTGAACTACAAATGCACTTTTCTGACTTCCAATGCCTACTAAAAGTTTTACATAAATCAAGGGTACCTAGTAATCAGTAAATATGAATTTTTAGGAATTTTCAGCAAGGTTTATAATTATTACAAATTCCTAAACCCATTAATTTTCAATTATTTCCAAAGGAGGTACCCTCATATGAACTCCAAACCTTATGCAAATTTTTACAGAGGTGAATCATACTAAAATATCCAGTCCTACAAAATTTGACCATATTCCATAGAGGTTACATTTGTAATTTCCACAAAGGTTATATTTGCAATTAATTCCAATTTGAACTAGAAGTACCAAAAATTATAACCTAAAAATTATAAGAAAATTACCAAGGAATCATAATGGTATAAAATAACATCCAGCAAAGTTTCATGAATTGACATAAAACTAACACCCTAAAATTGATCATCCCAAAAATTGCTAACAATAAAAATATTTATAATTTGGACCTCCGAAAGTCTTCCAATGGTTCTAACAGAATCTCCATGGATTAATAACATCAAGACTAAGTTGGTGACAGAAGTTGGTTAATCCCTAAGCATTAATCCTTCCTAAATCCCAAAAACCTAAATATTTACAAATCTACCCAAGGATTTATTCACTAAGGTTTACAACCCCAATCCTCTTCAATTTCACAGGGGAGGCTTCTCTGGTCACCATGACCAACTACCCAAAATTTTAGGTCAATCCATAAAGGTTTGACCCCTCTTCCTTCATTGACCTCTATATGCACCCCTTAGGGTTTACCCTAGGGTTAGGGTCTATACTTCCCCAAATCCACCCAAACTTCTTGTGAGGGTGTTGTATCACTCATAGAACTCAGAGGAGTCTATTACACTCCTCTCCAAGGACAAACACCCTCATGTCCTTCATAACCCCAAATTCCACTCCATAAGGATCAACCCTATGGCCTTGGGCAAATCAACACCAATGCTCACCAATTTCCTCATGGGGTCTCAAAATGATCCCACTGACCTCCCCAAGAAGACTCAAGTCTCTATGGGCCTATATGGCCAATGGATCTCTACTTGGCTAAATGCACATCAAGGGGCTCCTACTCTATGTCCTAGGGCAATCCAACTCCCTATGACCCCAAAACTCACATGGAGGTGAATTGGGTGGTATTAGGGCAGTGGCCAAAATTCCACTCCAATTGGAGGTGGTTTGGCCCTCAATTTCAACTTAGCCCCTTTAGCCTAATAGTTTCCTTAAAGATCAAAACTTGAGCCAATTAATTACCTGATCAAATAAACCTCAAATGGGTTGAAATTTTAACCAGGGGCTTATCATGACTCTAAGAACTCCCACCAAAATTTGGTGGAGTTTGGAGGTCATTTGACCCTCCAAATAATTTATACAAGGATTATTAAATTCTTACACAAACTTTAGGAAAAATTTCTCCAAAAATTCCCATTTTTGAATATGTTGTAGTCATAAACATGACTCACTCCTAGTCCAAATTTCAGGCCATTTGGACTAGTGGTTTGGTGTGGGCACCCATTCAAAGTTTAGTCAGACTTTGCACTAAAATGGGTGCTGAGGTCAAACCTGACCTCCTAATGTGATGAAATCAATTTTGAAATAAGCTTTAGGACAATACCTACAATTTTCATTTAGAACATTTTCTCTGAAATTACATCTAACTAATTTCTAAAATTAAAACCAGTAACAACATATAATTACCATTATTAATATGAATATATATAAATGAATATATCCATTAAATCTAAAACAGGCTGATCCGACGGCTCAGGGATCGTCTTCTTCCCTGAGCCGATGGTCAGCGACAGCCCGCGCTGGGCGGACTTGCGGCCCCGTTTCCGGCCACCGGAGGCCATCTCCGGCCAAACCCCCAAGCCACCACCATCGTAGGAGTCGGGGATGCTGTTTGCCGGTGACGGGGCGGCCGGGATTGGCCCCCCGTTGCTTTCGTTTCTTTTTTTCTCGGCTTGAACAAGAAGAAAAAATGATTGGAAAACCTCCAATCTTCATTGGTTTTGAAATAAGAAGAGATCAGATCTATCCCCTAGGGTTAGGGAGGAGAACCAGACCTATTTGATGGATTGATTCCTTGCCGTTTGGGTGAACCTCCATGGCCGACCACCATTTTTGCGAGCTCTGCATTTTCCACACCAAGTTGCTCGAACCCTTCATCTAACAGGGGAAAACTGATGCTCTGGGTCTAGGGAAGCTTTTAAAAGCTCCAATTGAGGGAGGGGAGGAGTCAAAGCTTCAATGCCATTAATGGCCATGAAGAGTGGAAATCGGCCATGGTGAAATCCCAAGGGATTCACCCCTAGGAGGCCGGGAAACGGCTGGAAACTTCTCCCCTTCCCTTGGGGAGTTGAATCCAGCCATTAATGGAGAGGATTGAGGGGGGTTTCACCTTCCTCCATTGATGGCCCCATCTTTCTCTCTCCTCCATATTGGATTTTCTCTCTCCTACTCATCAAGGCCGATTTTCCTCTCTCTTCTAGGTTAATTACCAGTTAATTATGCTGGTCAATTGATCAATTTGGGCCTAGCCCAAAGGGATTGGGCTAGGTCCAAGTGATTTGCCCTAATTTGGGTAAGTTTGACTTTTGGTCAAATTGACCAATTGGGTGACCTTATGATGGGGCTTTTGGGTCCATTGGACTCCAAATTAAATTTAGAAACTACTGGTGGGGTCAATTTGGTCACATGAGCCTTAGTTGACCCAATATGAGTTGATTTGACCAAAACAGGCTAAGTTGACTTTGGTCAAATTGAGCCCTAGGGTTGACCCAGTCATGGGGCTTTTTGTTCCACTGGGTCCCCTATGATATTATAATGCTATGGGTAGGGTCAATTTAATATGGTGGTGGTCAATTAGGGCACTTAGTGAGGAATTACCATTTTGACCTAATCAGAGCTTAAGGTTGACTTTGGTCAACTTGACCTGTGTGACTGTCCCCAATGGGTCCTAAATGTCCCCCTGGGCTCCTAAATGGTCTAAGGATGTTGTGGTGGGGTCACTGGGTCAAGATAAGGCCCCTAGGTCAAACCCTAGGTATGGTAGCTGCAATTTATTATTTGCAGACCAAGACACTTTCAACCCTAATTTTGCCTAAGTTAAAGGGATTTCTACACTACCAAGGCCTTGTCATGACCTTGTCATGACAGATTCACCTGGGGGGTCTAGCTGTCTGGGAGATGTTACACTATAAATACCCCCCACCCTAGTGTGTTGAGAACGTGAAGAGAGAGATACACAAGAGAGTGTGAGAGAGAAGAGAAGAGTTGAGAGAGAGTGGGAGTGTGCCTACACCCCAAGAGAGTCCAACCCCAACCCGTACCTCAGCGAGAGGTGGAGAGTGCACTGTGAGGTGGAGAGTGCATGGTTGAGTGTGTTGTGAAGTGGAGAGTGCGTTGACAAGCTCAATGACACTAATTAGTGGAGAAGCGGACCTTGTCCGCGACAAGTTTTTTATTTTACATATCAGCTGTTGTGAATCGAGGTGTATGCACCTTGGATTCAGCTTGTTTAACTTGTAAATTGTTTGCCTAGTTATAATACAGCTCTCTTTGTCCATCGTTGGTATACTTGTTTGGTAGCAGCACGAAAATTTAACATGGTATCAGAGGCAGGTTGGTGAAGCGACGTGTGCTATCTAGGTTCAAGGTTGTCATCCAAGATGGACAGCGGAGGAGGTTATGCGAGAGGACTAGGCATTGAGTTACTCACCCAGACCAACTATAAAAAGTGGAAGTCATGCATGGAGAGTTACCTGCTTGGAGAGGACCTATGGGAGGTCATTGGAGGAGAAGAGCAGGCAGAAGTTTTTCCAATCGATGACAATGGTCTAGCTGTGAGAGCTTGGAGGAAGACCAACGCCAAGGCGGAGTTCACCTTGAAGAGAGCTATCTCTCTTGAATTGTTCGATCACATCATGGGGTGCAAGTCAGCGTCAGAGATCTGGAGTGCCCTTGATGGGCTATTCAACAAGAAGAACATAACGCGGCTACAGTTCCTGGAGAATGAGTTGGCGCGGTCCACTCAAGGAGAGTTGTCGATATCCACCTTCTTCCTGAAGGTGAAGAACCTGTGTGCTGAGATCTCGGACTTGGATCTTGACGAGCCGATCACAGAGGTGAAGCTAAAGAGGCACATACTCCGAGGTCTGCGGAAGGAGTATGTTCTGTTTATCACGTCCGTGCAAGGATGGGCTACTCAGACCACCTTACTGGAGCTAGAGAACCTGTTGTCGTCACAGGAGAGCTTGGCGAAGCAGATGGCAGGAGTGTCTATCTCAGGGGGAGATAGCGAGGCGTTGTTCTCAGGCAAGAGGAAGCCTTGGGACAAGAAGAAGAAGAACTCCGGAGATGGACCTTCAACGTCCTCTCAGGGAGTTAGGGAGAACTTCCTCCCCCCATATGACCAGAGGGGGAGACCCCTCTGCTTTGCCTGCAAGAAGTACGGGCACATGACAAAGGAGTGCCGGTCTAATCTCAAGGCCGATCATGTTGCTGAGAGAGGTGGAGACCATCAGAGAGGTGGAGGAAAAGGTGGAGGAAGAGGTGGAGGTCACCAGGGTGGTGAAGGCGGAGACAACTGCTTCTTGGCTGAGATGACGACAACGTCGGTCGATGCCTTAGCCTCCGTCAGCTTTGAGAACGACTGGATAGTGGACTCCGGTTGCGGGCACCATCTCACTGGAGATGTGTCTAAGTTTGCCTCCTTGAAGGCATATGGTGGGACTTATGCTATCATCACGGCAGATGATTCAGTGCATCCAGTTGAGAAGGAAGGGATGGTATCCCTTGGAAGTGAAGAGAAGCCCGTGACACTGAAGAGTGTGTATCACGTGCCGGGCATGAAGAAGAACCTCTTCTCGGTTGCGAATGCAGTGGATGCAGGATACCACGTGCTGTTCGGACCGAAGGAGGTGAAGTTCCTGAAGAACCTGTCTTCAGTTGATGTTGATGTCACGCTCATCGGGAGAAGGGTGAAGGACTTGTACGTTCTTTCTGCAAGTGCCTATGTGGACAAGCTGAAGACCAATGACAGCGCAACGATCTGGCATGAGAGGCTAGGTCACGTGGGGATGGACAAGTTGAAGATGATAGCGGCAAAGGGTCTGGCATTTGGCCTGCCCAATCTCTCCTCTTGCGGCGACGACCATGTGTGTGAGGGCTGTCAGTTTGGAAAGTCACATCGACTTCCATTTGACAAGTCGTAGACCAGGTGTAGGGCACCTCTTGAGTGCGTACACGCTGATGTGATGGGGTCGTGCGCCACCCTGACGTATGGAGGAAACAAATATGCGCTGGTCTTGGTGGATGACTACACGCGCTACATGTGGGTTTACTTCATGAGAGAGAAGGCGAAGGTGTTTGAGAAGTTCCAGGAGTGGAAGGAACTAGTGGAGGGGAGGCTGAACCTGAGGGTGAAGAAGTTAAGAAGTGATAATGGGGGGGGGGGGGGAGTTTACCTCTAATTCTTTTAACTCTTTCTGCAGGAAGTTCGGCATCAGGCGAGAGCTCTCCTGCGCCCACACCCCTCAACAAAATGGGGTCGCAGAGATGAAGATCCGCCATCTGGTGGAGACTACCAGGAGTTGGCTACATGCCAAAGGGATTCCCAAAGCCTTATGGGCGGAGGGAATGACATGTGCCACCCATGTGATCAACCGGCTACCTCTGAGCCCTAACAGGATGGTGTCTCCACATCAACTCATGTTCCGGGAGAAACCAGATGTAAGTCACATGAGGGTGTTTGGCTCTACCTGCTTCGTG
Source organism: Dactylorhiza incarnata (assembly GCA_033032865.1). Taxonomy (NCBI): domain Eukaryota; kingdom Viridiplantae; phylum Streptophyta; class Magnoliopsida; order Asparagales; family Orchidaceae; genus Dactylorhiza; species Dactylorhiza incarnata. Next base: position 6,585,411 of record JAWHQI010000053.1, read on the forward strand.
CACGTTCCAGAGGCTGAGAGAACCAAGTTGGAGCCGAAAGCGAGGAAGTGTGTCTTCATCGGCTATGACGAGAGGAAGAAGGGATGGAAGTGCATGAACCCGCAGACCCACAAGTTCGTCGTCTCGCGCGACGTAGTGTTTGATGAACTGATCTCGTATCAGGGAGTCTCTTCTGTGGTGCTGCCGGAGAGTGGAGAATCAAGCAGGGAAGAAGAGAGAGTCACTGAGGACTCTATGGTGGAGTTGGAGGTATCTCTAAGTTCCCCATCGCCATCTGGCTCAAGGGGAACATCTGGCTCAGGGGGAGCTTCTGGTTCAGGTGGAGCTTCAAGCTCTAGAAGCAGGGGGAGCGCTGCTTCAAGAGAAGTTGAAGGAGGAGCTAGAGAGGATGAGTCTACCGGAGCGGTAGAAAGTGGCCAAGCCTTGAGGAGGTCGAAGCGGACCATCGTCCCGCCTGCTCGCTATAAGGAGGGGAACTTCGTGAGTTTGGTCTCTTGCTTCTTCGCAGGACTGATGAGTCCTGATCATATACACATTTATGGACTCATCCGGGCCGTTATTTAGTCAATTCTCCGCACTTTAGCCTTGTTATAGTTTATATTTGATAATCCACGCTAGGCGCACATCTAGGCCCACTTTGGTGTGATTTTCGTGGTTATTGTCATTAGTAGTGTTCATGTGCTATTAAGTGCCACTTTCAGTGGCTAGATCTGTGGTTGTGCGGGAATAGGAGTCGTGCAAGTGTTCCCGGTGCAATTCTGCACAGGAACACTGCGCACGATCACTGGTTCTATTGCGCACGACCACTGGTCGTGCGCCACTGATCGTGTGCACTTACCCCTTTTTCACGAGTTCTGTTTGGTGCAATGCGCACGACCACCAACGCCAGTGCGCACGACCACCGGTCGTGCGCCACTGCTCGTGCGCACTTATCATTAAAATTCTGAGTTCTGTTTGCTGTATTGCGCACGACCATCAACGATAGTGCGCACGACCACCGGTCGTGCGCCACTGGTCGTGCGAACATTTTATTTTATAATTTCGTATCTTGCAGGTTCCACCCAGGCAGTGCGCACGATCGCAGAATTCCAGTGCGCACGACCACTGGTCGTGCGCCAATGATCGTGCGCAGTATTTATTCCAGCGCCTATTTAAACGCCTGTTGCGATTTTAGGGCGATCGATCACTGGCGGGAGCGGGATTCCTGTTCCGTACGCCGCCGATTTCCACCGTGGGACGCCTCCACTTCATCTTCTACGCAAGGGGAAGCCTCCTCCACCCATTCCAAGACTTCCTCCATTGTCCGTGAGTGTTCTCCATCGTCCGCAAGCCTCCAAGCAACCATTCTCTCATTCCGCCCGGTGAGAAGAAGAAGGAACCTGAAGTCGAAGACGACGGAGCTACGTAGGGAGATCGTGACAGCTCTCTACGCCGGAAGCATAGTCCGCCCGAGTCCGGAGGTAGCCCGACAACCTACCATTCCGGCCGTGAACGGCCGCTAGTCTTCACCATCGGTTATTTCTTTCCTCTTTCCTCCATTGTACTCTTTGAACCGTGCAATACTCGAATATTGTGATGTTTATTTTGATGGAAATGAATATTTCTTTGTTGTTCTTCATGGTTTGGTGGTGATTCATTCCGCTTTCTCTCACTCACTCGCGCACGCACGCAAGGTGTTTGGTCCGCGTTAGCAAGAGCTAACGGCGGTTGTGAAGAGGTGTTTGCGACCCTCACCCTCTCGCACTTGAGTTCACTTCATCCGCCTCACGAAGCACGGCATCGCGGTCGTTGCATCCACCTCACTTTGCGAAGCGGTGTTTTCGACCCGCATCTCTTTTGTTGTTGATAAGATTAGGAAAACCAACCAAAAGCCCCATCTTTGTGTTTGTTGAACGCTTGTGTAACAATAATCACTGCGCGATTCGTTCACCCATCCTGCATTCCTCAAGAGACCGACATCCGGGGAATTTATTCTCCACAATTATTACTTGACAGCGACCGGTGCACTTGCCGACACGCATCAAGGACCACTCGACGAGAGGGAATCTGCCCGCTTTGAAGATGTTGTAGGCACCAAGGAGTGGGACGTGGCCATGGATGAGGAGATGGAGGCCCTGAATAAGAACGAGACATGGGACCTTGTTCCCATGGTGGAGGGCATCAAACTTGTCACCTGCAAGTGGGTGTATAAGGTGAAGAAGAGAGCTGATGGAGAAGTGGAGCGGTACAAGGCTAGGTTTGTCGCTCGAGGTTTCTCACAAACCTATGGAGAGGACTATGAGGAGACCTTCAGTCGTGTGGCGAAGATGACGTCGGTGAGGATGGTCATTGCCCTAGCAGCGTGTAGAGGGTGGAAGCTGTGGCAGCTGGATGTGAAGAACGCATTTCTATACGGAGAGATAGACAAGGACATATTCATGGTGCAACCACCTGGATATGTGTCCAAGTCTCAGCCACGTCATGTCTGCAAGCTGAAGAAGACCATCTACGGGTTGAAACAGGCGCCGAGAGCCTAGTATGGGAAGATTGCAGAGTATCTGCAGCTATGTGGTTACAATGCCTCAGACTCAGACTCTAGCATGTTTGTGAAGAAGAGTGGAGATCTTCACGTACTGGTGCTGCTGTACGTCGACGACATGATCGTGACCGGGAATAACGGTGAGGAGGTCGCGGCGCTGAGACAGCAACTAGCCATCCGGTTTGAGATGAAGGATCTTGGTGAACTGCACCATTTCCTTGGACTTCAAGTGGAGAAGAGAAGTGGCGGGCTGCTCGTGACCCAGAAGGCGTATGCCGAGAAGATCGTCGAGAGATTCGGCATGAAGGAGGGGAAGAGCAGCTCCGTTCCACTGGAGATTGGGCTGAAGCTTCGGAAGGAAGAAGGGAGGATTCTTCCTGATCCGAAGATCTTCCGGGCACTGGTGGGGAGCCTTATCTATCTGACCATCACAAGGCCTGGCATCGCCTTTGCTGCCGGCCGAGTGAGTCGGTACATGCAAGAGCCGTAGAAGCCTCATCTGGAGGCAGCCAAGGGGATACTGAAGTATGTGAAGGGGACCCTGGAGATGGGGTTGTTCTATGGAGGGAGGACCGACTTCAAGCTGCATGGCTACACAGATGCAGATTACGCAGGTGACGCTGATGACCGCAAGTCGACATCAGGTTACGTGTTCATGTGTGGAGCCACTGCCATCTCGTGGTGTAGCAAGCTAGAAGCAGGACTCCATTTCCCTTTCCACTACTGAGGATGAGTGCAAGACATCGTCCTAAGCAGCTCAGGAGTGTGTCTGGCTGAGGAGGCTGATGGAAGATGTGGATGAGAAGGTCAGCGGACCTACTGTGTTGCGTGGAGATAATGAGAGTGCTCTGAAGCTGGCAACCAACCCAATGTGTCACGCAAGGACAAAGCACATAGTATCGAGCACCACTTCATCCGAGAGAAGGTGCTGGGTGGCTCGCTTGCGGTGGAGCATGTGCGGAGTGAAGAGAACCTGGCGGACATATTCACAAAGCCCCATATCTGCGGGGCCGTTCAAGAAGCTTCGCGCTTGCCTTTGAGTTGTCCCTGAAGCTCACTTCAAGGGGGAGTGTTGAAAGTTGAAGTGATGGGATGGCTGGGCGAGTGCTTCTTGGCGAGTGGAAGAGGGATGATGTGGGCGAGTGCTTGCAGTGGGTGTTGCCAAGTGAAGTAGGCGAGTGCACTTTGTGTGTTGCCGAGTGCAAGTGAAGGGGGCGAGTGTTGAAGTTGGCGAGTGCATGGAGTGTGGGGGTTGCGGAGTGCTTCAAGTGGGGGTTGTTGATGGCTGGCCGAGTGCTCCTAAAGGGGGGGGGGGGGGGGGGGCTGCCTTGTGAAGGAGGCCAGTGGATGAGAAGGGGGGGGGGGGGGGGGGGCTGCCTTGTGAAGTGGCGAGTGGAGCTTGGAGGGGGCTGTCTTGTGTGTTTGTCGAGTGGAGCTTGAAGCTTGGAGGAGGGATGAGTGCACCCCTCTCCCCCCCCCCCCCCCCCCCCCCCCCTTTTGTCTCTCCTATTTTTTGTGTTTTCTATAAATACCCCCCCTAGTGTGTTGAGAACGTGAAGAGAGAGATACACAAGAGAGTGTGAGAGAGAAGAGAAGAGTTGAGAGAGAGTGGGAGTGTGCCTACACCCCAAGAGAGTCCAACCTCAACCCGTACCTCAGCGAGAGGTGGAGAGTGCACTGTGAGGTGGAGAGTGCAGGGTTGAGTGTGTTGTGAAGTGGAGAGTGCGTTGACAAGCTCAACGACACTAAGTGGAGAAGCGGACCTTGTCCGCGACAAGTTTTTTATTTTACATATCAGCTGTTGTGAATCAATGTGTATGCACCTTGTATTCAGCTTGTTTAACTTGTAAATTGTTTGTCTAGTTATAATATAGCTCTCTTTGTCCATCGTTGGTATACTTGTTTGGTAGCAGCACGAAAATTTAACAGTAACGGTGTGCGGGTGGTTGGGCTTCAACAGCAAGGTGAGCGGGCGCCCAACATCGGAGTCGGGTGGTGTGGTTAAGCACAGGCAGGTAGGTCGCACATCCGAGCCGCGGTGTGGCTGCAGGGGGGTAGGGGAGGCTGAGGCAAGGCCGAGTCCCGGCTTTTGCGCGGATTGGTTTGTAGTCTAATGCAGTCCATCCAATAATAATAATAATAATAAAAGATTCAGCACTAATATTTTTAAAATATGTTTATTCAATAGATAAGACTGACGTTGGAGTCTCGGCAGCAAAGCCGTCAGGGCAATTGAAAGGTCAGGCATATCCGCATATTGCTGCTATGTTTTTATTAACGAAACTACAGTAAAATACATCCCCCGCATCTTAATTTCATTAATATTTAATCAACTGAGATTAATTTTAACGGCGAATTAAAAAAAACAACGTTAATCGTCAAAGCTGGATGAAAATCAACGTGTGTTAATAAATTGGATAGGCATGAAGAAGACATTTAGGCATGTCACCAAACTCTGTATTCATTTCGTGCTCAGCTCAATATGTAAGGAGCATGATATTTGGCAAGCTCAATCAAACTCAACTCGTATTATTTTCAACTTCGTTGCAACACGCGAGTCTAAAATAAACACCGGCTACACATTCAAAGCATATGTTATATCATACTATACATTTCTATATTTCTTAGTGAATTGGGTGCAAGTAAAGAGAGAGACTAATTTGGCATGGTTTTTTTGCTCCGATGAGTTTTGATGGGCTCGCTCATTATATGGGAATTTCGGGCTGCGATTAGTTGGAATTCCATAACATCCACTATCTTAGTGAGGGATTATGGGAAAAAACACCACGCGCGCGATCACCGCACGCGATACGCGCACCCGGCCGCCGCCGCGCCGCCCTTCGCCTTGTGGCCGCGAGACCCTTGCGGTCGACCGCCCGCTCTCCCGGCCGCCCTTGGCCGCACGCTCTCCCGGCCAACCAGCCCCCCTTGCCGGCCGGATTCCACCGACAGTCAGCTTCCTCGCCGCCGGCCGGTCCCCCCCCCCCCCCCCCCCCCCCTGTCGCTGTCCGGACTCTCGACTGTCGCCGTCCGATCGTCCCCGCGCAATCTCCACCCTTCGATGAGCAGGTAACCACCCGCGTAACCACCAGTGTAACCACCCATTATGGGTGGGTGTGAATATCCAAAAATATATCGGTTTGCGTATAGAAAAAATACTAAAATAACACGCGTCCTAAACTATATAGAATCGACCTTCAAATAACCCCATAATTACCCGTTACGGCCTGCGAATAACCACATAACTACTGTAACCACCCCTGATGCCTATAAATATGACCACAAGGCTCTCCTTCATTTCCATCCTTTTCTCCTCTGACTTCTCCTCCTACGTGCAAGAGAGTTCCTTGAGAATCTTCATCGTCTTCGAAGATGTGCTTGAAGAAACTTTAAGCACTTTGAAGGCTGTTCGAAAACCTCCATCCGCCTTCAAGCTTCCTTCTGAGCACAGAACGTTCAGTGACCATCACCTTCAAGTCGACAGCAAGCTCCGCGCTCCAGACATTGCCACAAACTGCAAGATAAACCGCGAAGACATCCAAACGCCCAGAGCGTGCCACTCGAAATCCCAAGTGAAAGGAGAAGGTCGTCCAGGCCCCAGAGCGCGGTATTCCCCACCGCGACTAGGAAAAAGACTTAGTTTCGAGAGCGGTGGCATGTCACCTTCCGAACGCCTCTCTCTCTCTCATAAGTTATAACGAGGAGCGCTCTGTCGCACTCGAATTCTCTTCTAAGCCCTGTAAAGAAACAACTGATATTGAAGTTAGGTCGGGACCGAACCGAGCACATGGTTTTTTAACTTCTTTCCGGGGTTTTCCACGGTAAAAAAGAACTCTTGTCAACCGTCTCCATTCTCTGTGACTGATTGCACGCTCGACAACTCCCGGGCTAAGACGCTCCATCTTAGACCGATTTTAGGAGCCTCGAGTAGGCCGCAACAAGTTTGGATAAAAACGCCACCGCCATGGAATGCATGTTTGGCAAGACAATGGTGATGACTGCCACCAAGAAAAGAAAATTAGTTTTGAACATAAAAGGGGATGAACTTCCTTAGGTGAGGTTGGAAGTTCACGAACGACGGTTCATAATCACCGCGTTCACGGCCGCTACCGCCGTGCCAAACGAAGCCTAGATCACTTATATTAAGGGCACTAGGTCTAATTATTTCTTGAGGTGACATTTGTGCGGAACGATCAATGCTTTTTAATTGAGTTCGATGGATTAGGTTCGTCATAGCTCTAGAGTCAACCAAATACATACACAGTTAAATTAGAGTCGACAACAGAGTTTTTGCGTGGAAAACCCGGAAAGAAAAAAACCACGATGCCTGACCCAGTTCATGAAATCCACTAGTAATATTGTCAAGAGTACACAACTGTTTTAGTGATGGTGTCAGACCATCACTCGTGTACAATATTAACAAAGAGTCTTCTGATTTTTGTGTGTACAATATGTTCGGCAGACCTGTTGCGCGCTCTGGAGGGTAGAGCGCCTTCTAGTGAGCAGCACACATTCTATAGAGTGGAATGTCTACATCGGGGGGGGGGGGGGGCTCGAGAGCAGAGCGCGGAACAAGAAAGCAGAGCACGGGGACGCATGAAAGTTATCTTAGTTAGGAATTTATCTCTTTTAAAATCGGCATAATAATAGAATAAGAAGTGAAGTATGGTATCGCCGAGGAATACGACTTTGGTATTAACTTATCATATACTATATAACAAAGTAGAGTACATAGGATGCCAAAGCGACATCAAGTTTTTGGCCAATATTAATTAATAAAAAATTCCAAAAATAATTAAATTTGAAGCAAATCAACAAAGTGTGGCTAGGGCCTGCGACGGCTACGGGAGCATCGACACGAGCAGCAATGAGCATCGACGGCGACTAGGGCTTGCGAAAACTATGAAAATGGCTGCTAGGCCAGCGTCGACGATCATAGCAATGGCTAATTTCAAGCATCGAGCATCAGAAGCAAAATGAGCATGGACGAGGGTTTTCGGTTATAAGAAATAATATGGCTTTTTTTATATCCAGATAACCAAATTTGAGTTGCGGTTAATAACCGCATAAATGTATGGGCACACGGTGAGAGGGGATTTTCCCAACCGAGTTCCGTACCTAAATTTGCGTCCGGGACAAATCAGGAGGGGTGCCGAGCAATACATTTTGCGTGTGAGACCAGTATGAAGAGGGTGATCTCAATTTGTGAACACACACGACCTATACGCGAGCATCCCAGACACTTTCGGGGTATCAGTTCCAAAAAATTCCCCATGGTGAGTGAATATTTAACAACACTTCCTTTTGTAAATCTCTATCTTTTGTACGGAGAAATCGATCGTCAATTGTATCAGGCCGAGCGAAATTAGAAGTAAACCATACTAAAATTCATGTTTTCTATCTCTTATGATTCTATATATTTGTAACTACACTCGAATAATTATATGCTCGACCACCATCGATTGCCATAAATCAATAATATCCAATCTAAGCATCTAGTGCTTTAAATCTAACAATTCCTTACAAATGATCATGTACTAATAAAATTGTGTTAGAATTGAAGTGAGCTAGCGCCAGCGCTAGCGCCGACGTTAGCTCCTTCTCGCCACCCCCCCTGTTTTGCCTATAAATAGAGGGGTACCCCCCCTAAAGAGTATCCATTCTGAAAAGTGGCGAGTATCCTCAACTTTGAGCGAGTTAGAGATACCAGAGCGCTACTTGGCGAACATCGAACTTGGAGTAAGTTCGGCAGGCGAGTTACCTACTCGCAAGATAGCGCCGACGATAATGGATAGCGCCGACGATAATGGATAGCGCCTGCGTTAGCGAGAAGAGAAGGAAGGAGCGAGTACCTACTTCGGAGATAGCGCCCGGCGCCAGTGACTAGCGCGCGCGGTAGCGAGAAGTAGAGGAAGCGAAGCGCGGCGAGCGTGCGAGTAGCTTGGAGTGTGAGCATCGAGCTTGCGAGTTGGAGAGCTAACGCTCGGCGCTAGCGTTACCGCCGGCGGTAGCGAGGAGCGAGTATCGGAGCGAGTATCACCTGCGCGGTGTGCTCCGGAGGAGAAGCGGACCTTGTCTGTGACCAAATTCTTACCTATTATTGGCTGTTGTGATTCAAGTTGGATGCAACTTGTATTCAGCCTTGTTCAGTTGTAACTAGCTACCAGAGTTATTATTGTGAAAGCTTGTGTTCATCTATTTGGTGTGCTTATTCTCCCATTGCTTGACGTGTTCTTCGGACTACAAAATATTTCACATGGTATCAGAGGGATAGTGGGAACAAGGACGAAGCAACCAAAATGGACGACGGAGGGGGTTATGCTAGAGGACTTGGAATCGAGCTGCTCACCCAGACCAACTACAAGAAGTGGAAGTCTTGCTTTGAGAGCTACCTGCTTGGAGAGGACCTATGAGAGGTCGTTGGAGGAGAAGAGCAGGCAAAAGTCTTTCCAATCGAAGACAATGGTCAAGCTGTGAGAGCTTGGAGGAAAACCAACGCCAAGGCGGAGTTCACCTTGAAGAGAGCCATTTCACCTGACTTGTTCGACCACATCATAGGTTGCAAGTCAGCGTCTGAGATCTGGATAGCCCTCGATGGGTTATTCAACAAGAAGAATGTAGCGCGGCTACAATTCCTAGAGAATGAGTTGGCAAAGTCGACTCAAGGCGAGATGGCGATATTCACCTTCTTCCTGAAGGTGAAGAACCTATGTGGGGAGATCTCGGCCTTGGATCCTGAAGAGCCAATCTCAGAGGCGAAGTTGAAGCAGCACATACTCCGAGGCTTGAGGAAGGAGTATGTCCCCTTCGTTACTTTCGTGCAAGGATGGGCTACTCAGCCCTCCCTTCTGGAGCTAGAGAACCTGCTGTCGTCACAGGAGAGCTTGGCGAAGCAGATGGCGGGAGTATCCATCTCAGGAGGAGATGGAGAGGCCTTGTTCTCAGGAAAGAGGAGATCCTGGGACAAGAGAAAGAAGAACTCCGGAGATGGACCTTCAACGTCCTCTCAGGGAGATGGGGGAAAGTTCCTCCCTGCGCGCGATGAGAAGAGGAGATCCCTTTGCTTTGCCTGTAAGAAGTACGGGCACATGACAAAGGACTGCCGGTCCAATCTAAAGGCCGGTCATGCTGCTAACAAGAAGGGAGATCACCAGAGAGGTGGAGGTCACCAGGGCGGTGAGAGGGGGACAATTGTTTCCTGGCAGAGCTGACGGCAACGTCAGTCGATGTCTTAGGCTCCATCAACCTCGAGAACGACTGAATAGTGGATTCCGGTTGCGGGCATCATCTCACAGGAGATATGTCCAAGTTCGACTCCTTGGAAGCATATGAAGGAACGAATGCTATCATCACTGCGGATGATACGGTACATCCTGTGGAGCAAGAAGGGAAGGTGTCCCTTGGGAGTGAAGAGAAGCCAGTGACACTGAAGAGTGTGTATCACGTGTCTGGCATGAAGAAGAACCTCTTCTCGGTGGCTAATGTCGTGGATGCTGGATACCACGTGCTGTTTGGACCGAAGGAGGTGAAGTTCCTGAAGAACCTTTCGTCTGTCAATGCTGACGTCACGCTCACCGGGAGAAGGGTGAAGGATTTGTATGTTCTGTCTGCAAATGCCTATGTGGACAAGCTGAAGACAAACGACAGCGCTGTGATCTGGCATGAGAGGCTGGGTCATGTGAGGATGGACAAGCTGAAGATGATGCCAACAAAGGGCCTAGTGAGTGGTCTGCCTCATCTCTCTTCCTACGGCGACGGCCATGTGTGCGACGGATGCTAATATAGAAAGTCACATCGACTTCCATTTGACAAGTCGGAGACCAGGTGTAAGGCACCTCTTGAGTGCGTACATGCTGACGTTATGGGGCCGTGCGCCACCCTTACTTATGGAGGCAATAAGTATGCGCTGGTTCTGGTGGATGACTACACCCGCTATACGTGGGTGTACTTTCTGAGAGAGAAATCAGAAGTCTTCGACAAGTTCCTAGAGTGGAAGGAGCTTGTGGAGGGGAGTTTGAACCGCAGAGTGAAGAAGCTGAGAAGCGACAATGGAGGGGAGTTTACCTCCAATGAGTTTGCTTCTTTCTGCAGGAGGTTCGACATTCGGCGGGAGCTCTCCTGCGCTCACACCCCTCAGCAGAATGGGGTGGCAGAGAGGAAGATCCGCCATCTCGTGGAGACAACCAAGAGTTGGCTACATGCCAAGAGCATTCTCAAGGCCTTATGGGCGGAGGGAATGACGTGTGCTACTCATGTGATCAACCGGCTACCTCTGAGTCCTAACAGGATGGTGTCAACACACCAGCTCATGTTCGGGGAGAAGCCCAATGTGGGTCACATGAAGGTGTTCGGTTCTACCTGCTTCGTGCACGTCCCGGATGCTCAGAGAACCAAGTTGGAGCCGAAAGCAAGGAAGTGTATCTTCATCGGCTACGATGAGCGGAAGAAGGGGTGGAAGTGCATGGATCCGCAGACCCACAAGTTCGTCGTCTCGCGCGACGTAGTGTTTGACGAACTGGTCTCATACCAGGGAGTCTCTTCAGTGGAGCTGCCGGAGAGTGGAGAAGCTAGCAGGGAAGAAGAGAGGGTCACTGAGGACCCTACTGTGGAGTTGGAGTTATCTCCAAGTGCTCCATCGCCATCTGGCTCGGGAGGAGCTTCTGGCTAAGGGGGAGCTACGAACTCAAGAAGCAGGGAGAGCACCGCTTCACGAGGAGTTCAGAGAGGAGTTCAGAGAGGAGCTCAAGCAGAGGAGTCTACCGGAGTGGTAGATACTGGCCAAGCCTTGAGGAGGTCGAAGAGGACCATAGTCCCGCCTGCTCGCTATAAGGAGGGAAACTTCGTGAGTTTGGTTTCCTGCTTCTTCGCAGGACCACTCGATGAAAGGGAACCTGCCTGCTTTGAGGATGCAGCTGGCATCAAGGAGTGGGACGCGGCCATGATCGAGGAGATGGAGGCCCTAGAGAAGAATGAGACATGAGACCTGGTTCCCATGGTGGAGGGCATCAAACCTGTCACCTGCAATTGGGTGTACAAGGTTAAGAAGAGAGCAGATGGAGAAGTGGAGCGGTACAAGGCGAGGCTTGTCGCTCGGGGCTTCTCACAAACCTACGGAGAGTACTACGAAGAGACATTTAGTCCTGTCGCAAAGATGACGTCGGTGAGGACGATCATCGCTCTAGCGGCGTGCCGAGGTTGGAAGTTGTGGCAGCTTGATGTGAAGAACGCGTTCCTATACGGAGAGATAGATAAGGACATATTCATGGTGCAACCACCTGGATACGTGTCCAAGTCTCAGCCACGTCATGTCTGCAAGCTGAAGAAGGCCCTCTACGGGTTGAAACAGGCGCCGAGAGCCTGGTATGGGAAGATTGTAGAGTACGTGCAGTTCTGCGGCTACGACGCCTCAGACTCAGACTCCAGCATGTTCGTGAAGAAGAGTGGAGGTCTTCACGTGCTGGTGCTGCTATACGTCGACGACATGATCGTGACAGGGAACAACCCTGAGGAGGTCGCGACGCTGAGACAGCAGCTTTCCATACGTTTCGAGATGAAGGATCTTGGTGAACTGCACCATTTCCTTGGCCTCCAAGTTGAGAAGAGAAGAGGCGGACTATATGTTTCCCAGAGGGCGTATGCCGAGAGGATCGTCGAAAGATTCGGCATGAAGGAGGGGAAGATCAGTTCCGTTCCTCTGGAGGCTGGGCTGAAGCTTCGAAAGGAAGAAGGGAGGATTTTTCCTGATCCAAAGATCTTTCGGGCACTGATGGGGAGTCTTATCTACTTGACTATCACGAGGCCGGACATCGCCTTTGCTGTCGGCCGAGTTAGTCGGTATATGCAGGAGCCGCGGAAGCCTCATCTGGAGGCAGCTAAAGGGGATACTGAAGTACGTGAAGGGAACCCTTGAGATGGGGTTGTCCTATGAAGAGAAGTCTGACTTCAAGCTGCATGGGTACACGGATGCAGATTACAGAGGTGACGCTGATGACCGCAAGTCGACATCAGGTTACGTGTTCTTGTGTGGAGCAGTTGCTATCTCGTGGTGTAGCAAGAAGCATGACTCTATTTCTCTTTCTACCACGGAGGCCGAGTACAAGGCGTCGTCCTTAGCAGCTCAGGAGTGTGTCTGGCTAAGGAGACTAGTGGAGGATGTGGACGAGGAGGTCAGCGGACCTACTGTGCTACGCGGGGATAATGAGAGTGCATTGAAACTGGTAACCAATCCAGTGTGTCATGCAAGGACCAAGCACATAGAGATCGAGCATCACTTCATCAGAGAGAAGGTGCTGGGTGGCTTGATCGTTGTGGAGCATGTGCGGAGTGAAGAGAATCTTGCGGATATATTCACGAAGCCCCTATCTGCGGGGCCGTTCCGGAGGCTTCGCTCATTGCTTGGAGTTGTTCCCCGAGCTCACTTCAAGGGGGAGTGTTAGAATTGAAGTGAGCTAGAGCCAGCGCTAGCGCTAGCGCCGGCTTTAGCTCCTTCTCGCCACCCCCCTGTTTTGCCTATAAATAAAGGAGTACCCCCCCTAAAGAGTATCCATTCTGAAAGTGACGAGTATCTGATAACTTCTCACAAAGAAGTTATTTTCACTCATATTTTGTACCCTTTGTTAAATATATTTGTTAAATATTTGTTAAAAATATAGTAAACATGAGTGAATTGTTACTTGGTGAATGTTTGGGGTATTATCATCATTTTCACATGTTTTTATACAGAAATCTCAAATGTACCTAGTTTGGACGGTCAAGAGAAGCATATTTGGAGTGCAAAAAATATGTTACAACATATTATTGCAGTTCAGAAAAAAGAGTTACAACATATTTTGCGTTGTTTGAAGCAGTTTAAAGGATGCAGAAAATATGTTATAACATATTTTTGCAGTTCAGAAAAAAATGTTATAACATTTCGGCGGAAACTGAAAAATCAAATTCGAAATTGATCAGTTTTGGGCAGTTACGACAGCCAAGGGATGCATCCATTCGTCCATATGAGGTCTCTAAGGGGGCGTATGACTACTTAAGTGCAGGAGGAGAGAGAAAAAAAATGGATTCTTCCATTTATCATCATTTTCGGCCATTCTTGGAGAGGATCGAACAAGGAGGAAGGGCAGAATTTTCGCTACGGCTCGGAGAAAGGGAGAATCATCACTTCTATGATCATGTATTGTAAGATCTTTCCAATTTTGCGGAATTCTATCTCAGTCATGAACTAATTTCGTTTAGTCTTGTATGATGAAAGTACTACTGTTGTTTTGATGAAGTTTTCTACTTAACTCTTATAAATGTTTTGATGAGTGTTCTTTATTGAGTTATGAAGTTAATGTTGAATTTTTGGACAATGAATTTTATGTACTATTGCGCTTCGAGAGTCGAGAGAGGAGGGCGTAGTGTTAGGAAAAATTCTATCTTTTTACACCTCAAGAGTCGAGAGAGGAGCGTTGTAAATCTGTAATCCAAATTTCTCTATTTCACGCATCACTTCGAGAGTCGAGAGAGGAGAGGTGTATGCGTTTCATAATCTCATTCTAGTGGAGGAGAGTGGAAGAGATTCTCTTTTCTTGCTTGCGACTACGGTTGTTATTTTGCACAATATTTTTCACTTCTCTTATGTTAGAGATAACTAGGGGAATCTAGGATATTGAGATCTCCGATATCGAGAGATACGGTTGTCTCCGTTTAATGTGTTGAAAGAAACTCGTAAAACATTCAAATAAAGTATTAGGGATTCGAATATTCATCATAATTGTCGTAGGAAATCATTATACAAGACTATTTTCTCCGACTGATATTTCAAAAGTTATTCTGAATACTTTCTTTAGTTTAAATCTTCTTTAGAGTTTTTATTACTTTTCATAATCACTTCATTTAATCTACTTGGATTTAAAGAAACGGTGTAGCTATTATTTGCAAGCGTTAGATTAATCACTTCTCCGAGAGAACGATCTCTACTCACACTTTATTACTTGATCTGACACGTGCACTTGCGTATATACCATTTTCCGCGTATCAGTATCCTCAACTTTGAGCGAGTTAGAGATATCAGAGCGCTACTTGGCGAGCATCGAACTTGGAGTAAGTTCGGCAGGCGAGTTACCAACTCGCAAGATAGCGCCGACGATAGTGGATAGCGCCTGCGTTAGCGAGAAGAGAAGGAAGGAGCGAGTACCTACTTCGGAGATAGCGCCCGACGCTAGTGACTAGCGCGCGCGGTAGCGGAAGTAGATGAAGCGAAGCGCGGCGAGCGTGCGAGTAGCTTGGAGTGCGAGCAGCGAGCTTGCGAGTTGGAGAGCTAACGCCCGACGCCAGCGTTACCGCCGGCAGTAGCGAGGAGCGAGTATCGGAGCGAGTATCACCTGCGCGGTGTGCTCCGGAGAGGCGGACCTTGTCCGTGACCAAGTTCTTACCTACTATTGGCTGTTGTGATTCAAGTTGGATGCAACTTGTATTCAGCCATGTTCAGTTGTAACTAGTTACCAGAGTTATTATTGTGAAAGCTTGTGTTCATCTATTTGGTGTCCTTATTCTCCCGTTGGTTGACGCGTTCTTCCGACTACAAAATATTTCACAAATTGTCTGCGGATGCCGAAAACGAAGGCTCTGTATGGGGGGCAGCTTATTCTATTCAGAAAGTTTTATTCGAATTCCAAACAAAAATTTTAGGTTGTTTGAATTAGGGACTTTTTCAAAAATACTTCAAAAAATATGTTTTGAAAAATTTTTGAGCAGGCGTACGTAGGTTTCTAAACATCGCTCTCTTCTTTTAGTTTTTTTTTTCTCTTTTATTGACTTTACTTCGCAACGTACCAATTCACAATGTTGGATTAATACATTCACCATGTTTTTTTCTACAATTAATTTTTGAATCAACATTTTCGCTCGAGCGCGTTTTTTCAAGCGGGCGGCCGGGTTCACCCCGGCGTGAAGTTTCTCCCGGGCCAGCGTTTTCACCAGTGAATGCATTTTCGGCCGAGTGTGCATTTTCGTCTGGGTGCGCATTTTCAGCCAGACGTGCATTTTTGGCCAGACGCACATTTTCGGTATGGCGTGTGTTTTTGGTCTGACACACATTTTCCCTCGGGCCTGCATTTTCGTCCGGGCGAGCATTTTCGTCCGGGTGAGCGTTTTCATCCGGGCGCTCATTTTCAGCCAGGCGTGCATTTTTGATCTGGCACGCATTTTTATCCATGGACACATTTTTGGCCGGGCGCGCGTTTTCGACCGGGTGCGCATTTTTGTCTGGGCCCGCATTTCTGGTTGGGCACACATTTTTGCATGGGCCCGCATTTCGGCCAGTGCGCATTTTAGCCTGGGCCCACATTTTCGATTGGGAGCGCGTTTTTGTCCAGGTGAACATTTTCGCCCGAGCGCATGTTTTCGCCTAGACACTCGCTGCCCCCAAAGACTCTCCCCCTCCCCCATCATATGATCGCCCACATCAAATTCCAGATGTTACAGATGATCATGCAGAAAATTAGATTTAGGCTCCGTTTGGGGGGACTTATTTTCACCGGTCAAGCGGTTACGAGCGCATGAACCGGAATTAAGGTCCGGTTCATGCGGTCGTAACCGCTTGACCGGTGAAAATAAGTCCCCCCAAACGGAGCCTTAGTAGACTCATTTTAGACATAATTACCTAAGAAATACTTAGATTAGAATAAACTCACATGAAGTTGTGTCACAATATAAATGACATAACTTGATATAAACACCATAATTACAACTCCAATACGACATAAAATCAAATAAAAATAAAATTACAACCATAATATTATTAGATGCTTGAAGTGAAAGATAAAATATAATTGACACTTATTTGTGTTGATGAAGATGCGCCCTTCATGACATATGATGCCACAAATCTAGCAAACTACGAAAAAACACAATAACAAGGGAGATAGCGCCGACCCTAAACCCGCACCAGATGCGAGTATTGGCCATGCCCGAATCCACCCTAAAGCACATCCCTATTATTATTATTATTATTATTATTAAAAAAAAAACTTATAGTCCATCTACAATGCAGATCTTTTTTGATCAAGCTGCATGGAAACAATGTCTTCCCTCGGTAGGTTGTGTAACGACAAGTTAATCTCGGCTCCAGAATTCTCGCCCATTTGCTCACAATCTCCAGACAGCAATGGCTGAAAACTTTTCTTGTTTTTTCGCAGGGCCAAGTAGATTATTGCGGCCAAATACACCGAAATCGCACCGAAGCCGAGAATTCCGCAAAACGCTTTCAATGAGATCAATATTCTGCTTCGAAGAAGCAGTTTGATGAAGCCAGAAATGAGATAGTAGATGTTGATGGCCATGATAAATGAACCTATGATCCAGGTGACTGCTGAAATCTGCATTAAAAAGCGAGAAATGAGCCGGTCGTGATCGGAAGGGAGATCGTTGTTGAAATCGGAATTCGATCTTGAACTTACTGCGAGAGAATTGACATATGAACCCATCTTGGCCTTGCTGCTGGTGAACTTGAGGAGAGGAAGAAGGGCAAAAGGAAGCTCAAATGACAGGATCATCTGCACATACAGATTAGGGCAATGTAAAATTTAGTGTCGGTGAACTTGTTTTGAAGCTTAACTGCAAGAACATGAGTAATCCTGGGTCTTAGAATTTGTAAATCACAACACTCTGTGTATGCATGGCGCGAAAGTGACGCCCTAGGGCTCTATTACTGAAGAAATTTGGAGAAGGTTCCAGAAGGATGTTGAGTCTTTTAAGGGGGTTTCTATGAAGAAAAAACTTCTAGAGGTGTATGGAACATTTTAGAAGGGTGGAAATGATTCATGGGCTTTGTAATTACAAACAAGGGGTGTGAAGATGGTTTTAGAAGCATTACAGATGAAGAGAATTCTAGGACAATTCTTTTTTTTTGAAGGGAAACTTTGGAAGGAATTTTGAGGGTTTAGGGGCTTATAAAAAGTAAGTGCGAGTGAGATGAAGGTTGACATAAGAGGGAGGATCCTAAAGCAGTACGTATGTGGAGATGGGAATATCTAGCGCTATGACAATGAAGCACTAGCGGAGGCATTATATAGTCAGAACGAGGGTTGGAATGACGCATGGGCGGATCATCAGCGATGAAGTATGTCAAGATGACCATCACAATATGAAGGAGAAGAAGACTTCCAAGAAACTTGGTGAAGGCATTATAAACCGATAGGACTAAGATGCACACTTTGACTTTGCATCATGGTGTATGAATGGAAGCTTCCAAGTTAAAGTTCTAAGAAAGGACGGACAAGGGTTGGACAAATTTATGCGGAGCGTGGAGAAGTACGCTGTTGGTAAACACCTCTTCAATGTACTTGGTTGGCATCATTAGTTTTTATTGCAACATATGGGTGTAATGGCTGAAGTGAGAGGGTCATCAAAACTTGGGAGGAGTCCTGCCTCAAATTTTGCCAACAGTTCTACCCCGAGAATGCATAGGATGAAGAAGTGGGTTGGGCTTCGCCTTTTGGAGTACAGGAGAGACTCTCATACTTATGTAAAGGAGTTTTCAAATTGCTTCTCTAAATATCCATCATGACAAAAGAGGATAAGGCATTACTTTAGTATGTATGGACTCAGGTCATGAGCTAATATTGAGTTACAAAGTGCAGAAGTGCAGGATCTGTCAAAGGTGATATCAGTGGCTGAATAGCTAACAGAGTTCAAAGCATGGGACGGACAGGCTCCAAGCTCAAGAAAAAGGGCAATGGCGGGGGTATACTGTGATCAGTCTGACAGCAGGAAGACGAGAAACATTTTAAGGGTTAACCTCATATGGCATACAATCACCCAATGGGAGAAAAACTATCGGCCCTCGTGATTCGTCAAGTGTACTGATGATGAGCAGAAGGAGAAGCGGTTGGGATCATTGTGTCTCTTAGTTCTATGTCAACCATGAGGAACAAGGGACATCTGTAGGGAATGAAGGTCGTAGATGACGACGTCTCCCACCGATCAATAGAGCATACAAAACCTGAGAAAATCAAACCAACAAAACAAACCCACAAACACAGAGATATACGTGGAAAACCTTCACAACTTGAAGGTCAAAAACCACGGGGCACGGCACAACGAAATCCACTATAATAAATAAGGATTACAACGAAATATCTAGGTTTGCCCAAACCTAGAACGCCCACCGGATTTGACAACAAATCCAACCTTCTCCACCAACAAAGATGAACACCACTTCTCTACAATAGGATAAAAATCTGCTCTCTCTTCAAGCACAATAGCAAGTGAAAACGAGATAGAAAACACCTTAATCCGTAGACGAAGAGGCCTTTGAAGACGGTGGAGAAATCTCCAAGCGAAACGGAGGATACACTTCCTCTTTCCGGCAACAAATCTGGACAGCACCTCCCACACTCCAACAAGCGACGACAACAACCCTCTTCAAGTCGGCAGCGACAACATCTCTCCTCCAAAGCAGCAGCCCTAACCCCCTCTACAAGGCGGCGGCGTCAGCACCCTCCTCCAGCGACAAAGGCGGCGACAGCCCCTTCTATTTCCGACAACAGCACCGGCAACCCCCTCCACTAACACAGGCGGCGAGCGGCTCTCTCCATTCCAACAGCGGCGGCGAGCGGCGGTTTGCGAACAAGGGAGAAGAGGAGCCGGCAGTTCTTAATCGAGAGAGAGGGGGGAAATCAATAATAATAATAATAAATCAACCCTAACTCCCTCCCAAAAACTGCTCACGCCAAAGCTGAACCAGTCCGGTTCAGTTGAACCAAAACCCAAAAAAAAAACGGCCAGATTTTTCCTTCAGGAAAGTGCAGCAGGAAAATAGTTGTAACCTGCTTTTTGATGGGTTGCAACCTTTTCTGCTGAACCAAAAATTGCACAGAAATTCTGCACTCCGGTCACCTTTAGGGGCTGAACCCCAATAAACTCCCCCTTCAGACCATAAAGGGGAGTTCTCCACCTTGACTCCTTCACGTGGACATCATGCCGATCAACCGTCGGCAAAGATCATGCTTCTCCCTTGTGACAACCTTCGTCATCATATCCGAAAGGTTTTCATCCGTGTGGAACTTCTCCACCACCAACAACTTCTCTTCAACTGCATCCTGAATCCAGTGATACTTCACGTCGATGTGCTTCGTCCTGGAGTTAAAGGCGGGATTCTTGGCCAAGAATATAGCACTCTGACTGTCACAAAATACTGTGTACACGTCCTGTCGGAGACCAAGCTCAAGCATGAACTTCTTCATCCAAATAAGCTTCTTTGACGCCTCAGTCAACGCAATATATTCAGCCTCCGTTGTTGACAATGCCACGCACTTCTGAAGCCTTGACTGCCATGACACTGCTCCCCCTGCAAATGTGACCACGAATCCAGAAGTGGATCTCCTCGTGTCAACATCTCCTGACATATCCGAGTCCGAGTACCCAATAAGTTCTGGTGGACCTCCACCAAACTTTAAGCAAAGGTCTGAGGTACCTTGGAGATAACGGAATATCCATTTCACAGCACTCCAGTGATCTTTCCCTGGGTTTGCCAAATAACGGCTCACAGATCCCACAGCATGAGCTATGTCTGGCCTAGTGCAGACCATAACATACATCAAGCTCCCTACTGCAGATGCGTAAGGGATATGACTCATCTCTTCCACCTCCTCCTCAGATGAAGGACTTTGAGAACTAGAAAGTCTGAAGTGCCCGGCTAAAGGAGTAGCAACGGGTTTTACCTTGTCCATCATGAACCTCTTCAGCACTTTCTCCACATACTCAGACTGAGATAGCCATAGTTGACCGACACTCCTGTCCCTGGTGATTTTCATTCCAAAAATCTTCCTTGCCGGTCCCAAATCCTTCATTTCAAAGGACTCACCGAGCTCCTTCTTCAACTCAGCTATGCTTGCCTTGTCATCCTCAACAATCAGCATATCATCTACGTACAACAACAGAATAGTAAACGCCTTCTCAGTCCTCTTCACATATACGCAGTGATCAGCCCTGGTCCGTTGAAATTTGCTCTTCATCATGAAAGCATCAAATTTCCTATACCACTGCCTGGGTGCCTGTTTCAACCCATAAAGGCTCTTCTTGAGCCGGCAGACCAGATGATGCTTCCCCTTAGCCACAAAGCCTTCGGGCTGCTCCATGTATAGCTCTTCCTCCAAATCACCATGCAGAAATGCCGTCTTGACATCCATCTGCTCGACTTCAAAATCCATGGAGGCAACCATACCCAACACCAGTCTGATAGAGGACATTTTCACCACTGGGGAAAATATCTCATCGAAATCGATACCTTGTTTCTGACTGAAGCCTTTCACAACAAGTCTCGCCTTGTACCTCGGCTGAGAGAGATTTTCATCCAACTTCAGCTTAAAGACCCACTTGTTCTTCAAAGCTCTCTTCCCTTTAGGCAATGAGACTAAATCATACGTCTCGTTCTTCTGAAGGGAGTACAACTCCTCTTCCATAGCAGCTGTCCAAGCCTCACGATCTTCAGTACTCTGAGCCTCCTTATAGGACTCAGGCTCTCCACTATCTGTAAGCAAGATATACTCATGAGGAGAATACCTGATATTGGGCCTTCTGACTCTCTCAGATCTGACAGGAGGAACCTCCACCACAGGTGACACATTAACTGGCAGAGCTCCCCCTACATCCGGGATCATCTCCTCATCAGGAATAAGCTCAACAACTTCCTCCTCAGCATGCTCATCATCAGCAGCAGTCTCTACTGGCCCATCATCAACATAGGGCCTCTCCTCCGCAGGTGGCAACTGTGGAACATGTGACTCCGCATCAATCTGCTCACCAACCACATGATCTTCAACAAAGATCACATCTCTGCTTCTGATCATCTTCTTGTTCAAGGGATCCCAGAGTCTATATCCAAACTCCTCATGGGGAAATCCCAACAAGATACACTCCCGAGACTTCTCATCAAGCTTCGATCTCTCTTCCTTGGGGACATGAACATGAACTTTACACCCAAACACCCGCACATGTCCGTACGACACTTCCTTCCCGGACCAAACACGCTCTGGAATATCACCATTCAGAGGTGCCGAAGGAGACAAATTTATCAGATGAACAGCAGTTTGCACAGCCTCTGCCCAAAACTGCTTACCAATACCAGCTTGAGAAATCATGCATCTGATCTTCTCAACAATCGTCCTGTTCATCCTCTCTGCCAACCCATTCTGTTGCGGCGTCCTCGGGATTGTCCTTTCATGCACTATGTCATGCTCTCTGCAATAAGCATCGAAGGCACCGATGTATTCTCCCCCGTTGTCAGATCGAACACGCTTTATTTCTTTACCAGTCATCTTCTCCACCTTTGCTCTGAACTCTACAAACTTTGCTAGAACATCACTCTTCTGCTTCACAGGATATGCCCAGACTTTCCTGGAATGATCGTCAATGAACATGACGAAATAAGCGGCTCCGCCCACAGACTTGGGCTCAATAGGACCACACACATCAGTGTGTATCAAATATAGTAACTCCGCCTTCCTCTTTGGTTCAGAATCAGCAAAGGAAACACGTTTCTGCTTACCGGCCAAGCAATGCACACACGTGTTGGGAATCCCTCCTGATAGCTCCGGAAGAACCTTGTTCTTCACCAAGATCTTCAAGCACTTCTCACTGATATGCCCAAGCCTGCGATGCCATAACTCCATAGAGTCGCCCTCAGCAACATTCACACTTGGACCACAGATCTTGGCCTTAGTGCGATAAAGGCCACAGCACTTCCTTCCTCTGGCTACCACCAAAGAGCCCTTCAGCAACCTCCAGGTACCACCACCTTCAATGCTAGTGTAACCACCGTCATCAAGTCTACCAACGGAAATCAGATTCATTCTCAAGTCAGGAAT
Source organism: Dactylorhiza incarnata (assembly GCA_033032865.1). Lineage (NCBI taxonomy): Eukaryota > Viridiplantae > Streptophyta > Magnoliopsida > Asparagales > Orchidaceae > Dactylorhiza > Dactylorhiza incarnata. The sequence continues at coordinate 6,607,773 of JAWHQI010000053.1, forward strand.
ATGCCTGACGCCCTTGAGAACAATCTTCCCAAACTCAGTCTCCAAGTGGACATCACCACTGCCAATAATCAACGATTCACCGGAATTAGTCATCCGGATCACACCAAGGTCTCCCGCAGAATAGGTGTAGAAGTAATCCCTGTGAGGAGTGCAATGATAAGATGCACCTCCGTCCACGATCCAGTCTGTGTCAACACATTCCTGGCAAGACGACCCACTGCACTGTAAGCATAACGGCTCAGCCTCCACAATCGAAGTCGTCGCATCACCACTGGATTCTCCTACCTCCTTGGTCTTTCCCTTCAGGTTTCTTTTCATTTGGAAACAATCCTTCTTGAAATGACCTTTCTTCTTACAATAGTAGCACTCAATGTCCTTCTTGGATTTGCCCCTAGACTTGCTCCTGGAAGTGCCCCTGTTCTTCACATCCTTCTTCACAGATCTACCTCTTCCTTTCGTGAGGAAAACACCCGAATTTGATGATCCAGAATCCTTCCTTCTCAACTCTTCGTTCAGGAGACAACTAGACACCATCTCCATGGTTACCACGCCATCAGGTGCTGAGTTGCTCAACGACACTACTAGAGTCTCCCAACTCTCTGGTAAGGAACTAAGGACCATCAGAGCTTGGAGTTCATCTCCCAAGGTAATCTTCATGGACTCCAACTGATTGATAATACTTTGGGCAAGGTTCAGGTGCTCAGTCATCTGCGAACCTTCCCGGTACTTCAAATTAACAAGCTTCCTGATCAGAAATGCCTTGTTACCTGCAGTCTTCCGCTCATACAAAGCTTCCAGCTTTTTCCATAAGGCTTGAGCCGAGGACTCCGTGGAAACATGATGAAAAACAGAGTCATCAAGCCACTGCCTAATGAAGCCTACTGCCTTCCGATCCATCTTCTTCCACTCTTCATCATCCTTAACTGAAGTCGGTCTCCCTGTCAGCGGAGCATGGAGATCTTTGCAATATAAAAGATCCTCCATCCGAGGCTTCCAAATGCTCCAATTCTTGCCATTCATACTGACCATCCTTGTGTTCTGTTCCATTGCTTTCTCAAACCAAAAACAGCTCTAACACGATCCGCAAGTCGATTTATTTCAAGGGGTTAACAAGAGAGGATAGGGAGCGGACCAATGGTCGTCACCTACCGCACCGAGTTATAAACCGAGAAATAAAAATGACAAGCCAAAGAACCTCCCTCTGATACCACTTGTAGGGAATGAAGGTCGTAGATGACGACGTCTCCCACCGATCAATAGAGCATACAAAACCTGAGAAAATCAAACCAACAAAACAAACCCACAAACACAGAGATATACGTGGAAAACCTTCACAACTTGAAGGTCAAAAACCACGGGGCACGGCACAACGAAATCCACTATAATAAATAAGGATTACAACGAAATATCTAGGTTTGCCCAAACCTAGAACGCCCACCGGATTTGACAACAAATCCAACCTTCTCCACCAACAAAGATGAACACCACTTCTCTACAATAGGATAAAAATCTGCTCTCTCTTCAAGCACAATAGCAAGTGAAAACGAGATAGAAAACACCTTAATCCGTAGACGAAGAGGCCTTTGAAGACGGTGGAGAAATCTCCAAGCGAAACGGAGGATACACCTCCTCTTTCCGGCAACAAATCTGGACAGCACCTCCCACACTCCAACAAGCGACGACAACAACCCTCTTCAAGTCGGCAGCGACAACATCTCTCCTCCAAAGCAGCAGCCCTAACCCCCTCTACAAGGCGGCGGCGTCAGCACCCTCCTCCAGCGACAAAGGCGGCGACAGCCCCTTCTATTTCCGACAACAGCACCGGCAACCCCCTCCACTAACACAGGCGGCGAGCGGCTCTCTCCATTCCAACAGCGGCGGCGAGCGGCGGTTTGCGAACAAGGGAGAAGAGGAGCCGGCAGTTCTTAATCGAGAGAGAGGGGGGAAATCAATAATAATAATAATAAATCAACCCTAACTCCCTCCCAAAAACTGCTCACGCCAAAGCTGAACCAGTCCGGTTCAGTTGAACCAAAACCCAAAAAAAAAACGGCCAGATTTTTCCTTCAGGAAAGTGCAGCAGGAAAAGAGTTGTAACCTGCTTTTTGATGGGTTGCAACCTTTTCTGCTGAACCAAAAATTGCACAGAAATTCTGCACTCCGGTCACCTTTAGGGGCTGAACCCCAACAAACTCCCCCTTCAGACCATAAAGGGGAGTTCTCCACCTTGACTCCTTCACGTGGACATCATGCCGATCAACCGTCGGCAAAGATCATGCTTCTCCCTTGTGACAACCTTCGTCATCATATCCGAAGGGTTTTCATCCGTGTGGATCTTCTCCACCACCAACAACTTCTCTTCAACTGCATCCTGAATCCAGTGATACTTCACGTCGATGTGCTTCGTCCTGGAGTTAAAGGCGGGATTCTTGGCCAAGAATATAGCACTCTGACTGTCACAAAATACTGTGTACACGTCCTGTCGGAGACCAAGCTCAAGCATGAACTTCTTCATCCAAATAAGCTTCTTTGACGCCTCAGTCAACGCAATATATTCAGCCTCCGTTGTTGACAATGCCACGCACTTCTGAAGCCTTGACTGCCATGACACTGCTCCCCCTGCAAATGTGACCACGAATCCAGAAGTGGATCTCCTCGTGTCAACATCTCCTGACATATCCGAGTCCGAGTACCCAATAAGTTCTGGTGGACCTCCACCAAACTTTAAGCAAAGGTCTGAGGTACCTTGGAGATAACGGAATATCCATTTCACAGCACTCCAGTGATCTTTCCCTGGGTTTGCCAAATAACGGCTCACAGATCCCACAGCATGAGCTATGTCTGGCCTAGTGCAGACCATAACATACATCAAGCTCCCTACTGCAGATGCGTAAGGGATATGACTCATCTCTTCCACCTCCTCCTCAGATGAAGGACTTTGAGAACTAGAAAGTCTGAAGTGCCCGGCTAAAGGAGTAGCAACGGGTTTTACCTTGTCCATCATGAACCTCTTCAGCACTTTCTCCACATACTCAGACTGAGATAGCCATAGTTGACCGACACTCCTGTCCCTGGTGATTTTCATTCCAAGAATCTTCCTTGCCGGTCCCAAATCCTTCATTTCAAAGGACTCACCGAGCTCCTTCTTCAACTCAGCTATGCTTGCCTTGTCATCCTCAACAATCAGCATATCATCTACGTACAACAACAGAATAGTAAACGCCTTCTCAGTCCTCTTCACATATACGCAGTGATCAGCCCTGGTCCGTTGAAATTTGCTCTTCATCATGAAAGCATCAAATTTCCTATACCACTGCCTGGGTGCCTGTTTCAACCCATAAAGGCTCTTCTTGAGCCGGCAGACCAGATGATGCTTCCCCTTAGCCACAAAGCCTTCGGGCTGCTTCATGTATAGCTCTTCCTCCAAATCACCATGCAGAAATGCCGTCTTGACATCCATCTGCTCGACTTCAAAATCCATGGAGGCAACCATACCCAACACCAGTCTGATAGAGGACATTTTCACCACTGGGGAAAATATCTCATCGAAATCGATACCTTGTTTCTGACTGAAGCCTTTCACAACAAGTCTCGCCTTGTACCTCGGCTGAGAGAGATTTTCATCCAACTTCAGCTTAAAGACCCACTTGTTCTTCAAAGCTCTCTTCCCTTTAGGCAATGAGACTAAATCATACGTCTCGTTCTTCTGAAGGGAGTACAACTCCTCTTCCATAGCAGCTGTCCAAGCCTCACGATCTTCAGTACTCTGAGCCTCCTTATAGGACTCAGGCTCTCCACTATCTGTAAGCAAGATATACTCATGAGGAGAATACCTGATATTGGGCCTTCTGACTCTCTCAGATCTGACAGGAGGAACCTCCACCACAGGTGACACATTAACTGGCAGAGCTCCCCCTACATCCGGGATCATCTCCTCATCAGGAATAAGCTCAACAACTTCCTCCTCAGCATGCTCATCATCAGCAGCAGTCTCTACTGGCCCATCATCAACATAGGGCCTCTCCTCCGCAGGTGGCAACTGTGGAACATGTGACTCCGCATCAATCTGCTCACCAACCACATGATCTTCAACAAAGATCACATCTCTGCTTCTGATCATCTTCTTGTTCAAGGGATCCCAGAGTCTATATCCAAACTCCTCATGGGGAAATCCCAACAAGATACACTCCCGAGACTTCTCATCAAGCTTCGATCTCTCTTCCTTGGGGACATGAACATGAACTTTACACCCAAACACCCGCACATGTCCGTACGACACTTCCTTCCCGGACCAAACACGCTCTGGAATATCACCATTCAGAGGTGCCGAAGGAGACAAATTTATCAGATGAACAGCAGTTTGCACAGCCTCTGCCCAAAACTGCTTACCAATACCAGCTTGAGAAATCATGCATCTGATCTTCTCAACAATCGTCCTGTTCATCCTCTCTGCCAACCCATTCTGTTGCGGCGTCCTCGGGATTGTCCTTTCATGCACTATGCCATGCTCTCTGCAATAAGCATCGAAGGCACCGATGTATTCTCCCCCGTTGTCAGATCGAACACGCTTTATTTCTTTACCAGTCATCTTCTCCACCTTTGCTCTGAACTCTACAAACTTTGCTAGAACATCACTCTTCTGCTTCACAGGATATGCCCAGACTTTCCTGGAATGATCGTCAATGAACATGACGAAATAAGCGGCTCCGCCCACAGACTTGGGCTCAATAGGACCACACACATCAGTGTGTATCAAATATAGTAACTCCGCCTTCCTCTTTGGTTCAGAATCAGCAAAGGAAACACGTTTCTGCTTACCGGCCAAGCAATGCACACACGTGTTGGGAATCCCTCCTGATAGCTCCGGAAGAACCTTGTTCTTCACCAAGATCTTCAAGCACTTCTCACTGATATGCCCAAGCCTGCGATGCCATAACTCCATAGAGTCGCCCTCAGCAACATTCACACTTGGACCACAGATCTTGGCCTTAGTGCGATAAAGGCCACAGCACTTCCTTCCTCTGGCTACCACCAAAGAGCCCTTCAGCAACCTCCAGGTACCACCACCTTCAATGCTAGTGTAACCACCGTCATCAAGTCTACCAACGGAAATCAGATTCATTCTCAAGTCAGGAATATGCCTGACGCCCTTGAGAACAATCTTCCCAAACTCAGTCTCCAAGTGGACATCACCACTGCCAATAATCAACGATTCACCGGAATTAGTCATCCGGATCACACCAAGGTCTCCCGCAGAATAGGTGTAGAAGTAATCCCTGTGAGGAGTGCAATGATAAGATGCACCTCCGTCCACGATCCAGTCTGTGTCAACACATTCCTGGCAAGACGACCCACTGCACTGTAAGCATAACGGCTCAGCCTCCACAATCGAAGTCGTCGCATCACCACTGGATTCTCCTACCTCCTTGGTCTTTCCCTTCAGGTTTCTTTTCATTTGGAAACAATCCTTCTTGAAATGACCTTTCTTCTTACAATAGTAGCACTCAATGTCCTTCTTGGATTTGCCCCTAGACTTGCTCCTGGAAGTGCCCCTGTTCTTCACATCCTTCTTCACAGATCTACCTCTTCCTTTCGTGAGGAAAACACCCGAATTTGATGATCCAGAATCCTTCCTTCTCAACTCTTCGTTCAGGAGACAACTAGACACCATCTCCATGGTTACCACGCCATCAGGTGCTGAGTTGCTCAACGACACTACTAGAGTCTCCCAACTCTCTGGTAAGGAACTAAGGACCATCAGAGCTTGGAGTTCATCTCCCAAGGTAATCTTCATGGACTCCAACTGATTGATAATACTTTGGGCAAGGTTCAGGTGCTCAGTCATCTGCGAACCTTCCCGGTACTTCAAATTAACAAGCTTCCTGATCAGAAATGCCTTGTTACCTGCAGTCTTCCGCTCATACAAAGCTTCCAGCTTTTTCCATAAGGCTTGAGCCGAGGACTCCGTGGAAACATGATGAAAAACAGAGTCATCAAGCCACTGCCTAATGAAGCCTACTGCCTTCCGATCCATCTTCTTCCACTCTTCATCATCCTTAACTGAAGTCGGTCTCCCTGTCAGCGGAGCATGGAGATCTTTGCAATATAAAAGATCCTCCATCCGAGGCTTCCAAATGCTCCAATTCTTGCCATTCATACTGACCATCCTTGTGTTCTGTTCCATTGCTTTCTCAAACCAAAAACAGCTCTAACACGATCCGCAAGTCGATTTATTTCAAGGGGTTAACAAGAGAGGATAGGGAGCGGACCAATGGTCGTCACCTACCGCACCGAGTTATAAACCGAGAAATAAAAATGACAAGCCAAAGAACCTCCCTCTGATACCACTTGTAGGGAATGAAGGTCGTAGATGACGACGTCTCCCACCGATCAATAGAGCATACAAAACCTGAGAAAATCAAACCAACAAAACAAACCCACAAACACAGAGATATACGTGGAAAACCTTCACAACTTGAAGGTCAAAAACCACGGGGCACGGCACAACGAAATCCACTATAATAAATAAGGATTACAACGAAATATCTAGGTTTGCCCAAACCTAGAACGCCCACCGGATTTGACAACAAATCCAACCTTCTCCACCAACAAAGATGAACACCACTTCTCTACAATAGGATAAAAATCTACTCTCTCTTCAAGCACAATAACAAGCGAAAACGAGATAGAAAACACCTTAATCCGTAGACGAAGAGGCCTTTGAAGACGGTGGAGAAATCTCCAAGCGAAACGGAGGATACACCTCCTCTTTCCGACAACAAATCTGGACAGCACCTCCCACATTCCAACAAGCGACGACAACAACCCTCTTCAAGTCGGCAGCGGCAACATCTCTCCTCCAAAGCAGCAGCCCTAACCCCCTATACAAGGCGGCGGCATCAGCACCCTCCTCCAGCGACAAAGGCGACGACAACCCCTTCTATTTCCGACAACAGCACCGGCAACCCCCTCCACTAACACAGGCGGCGAGCGGCTCTCTCCATTCCAACAGCGGCGGCGAGCGGCGGTTTGCGAACAAGGGAGAAGAGGAGCCGGCAGTTCTTAATCGAGAGAGAGGGGGGAAATCAATAATAATAATAAATCAACCCTAACTCCCTCCCAAAAACTGCTCACGCCAAAGCTGAACCAGTCCGGTTCAGTTGAACCAAAACCAAAAAAAAACGGCCAGATTTTTCCTTCAGGAAAGTGCAGCAGGAAAAGAGTTGTAACCTGCTTTTTGATGGGTTGCAACCTTTTCTGCTGAACCAAAAATTGCACAGAAATTCTGCACTCCGGTCATCTTTAGGGGCTGAACCCCAACAACATCTCCATCCTAGAATGTGTAAAAGGTTAGGGAGATTATAAGCCTGACAACCAGAGTGGCAAGAAACCAACAACCTCAAGCTAGAAGGAGAAGATGAATATACACCACAGGAAGATGACAGATCATCAAATTTTAAGGTGCTTGTTGTGCGATGGATTGCACAAAACATGTGATTGCTCTATCAGAGAACGCTTAAAGCTCTCGTCAATAAGGGTGGAGGTCAGAACCATTCATTCTTCGGAAGGAAAAGTCTTTGAGGGGAATTTTTTAGAGGAAAAGCTTTTTGAAAAAAAAATTGGAGGGAAAGTCTTGGAATGAAATGGGCTTGGAGGCCGATAATATGGGAAGACCATTCTCACTTGTACTACCTAAGTTTCAAGCAATACAAGATAAGGTCTATTGAGTTCTCTGCAAAAAAAAAGAACAACGGTTGCATACCGACGCTATGATTATCAGTTTTCCAGCACCAGAAGAGCCACCAATAATCGCTACAACTAGACTTGGGACAATTGCTAAAGATCTAGTCAAAAGGTTTCTTTTCCATGGCGTAATCCGGAGATCAAGAAAACCCTACAAAAAAGATAAAAATTGATTACATCATAAATGAAAAATGATTACTAATAATGAATCAGAGTATGACTTTCAGACTATAACATGATCTCTCACTCTCTCAAACTTGTTTGAACTTTAAAGTAGATTTACATTGTGAAACTACCAAGTCATCTGCAAGAAGCCTTGATCGGAATCGTAAACTACAAAACCTTTATCTTTTATCAACAATATAGAGAAGGCGATGACAGCACAAAATCTTGGTACTTATTTTCAAAATGCTGGTACCTAACTTTAAGTTAAAGCTCTCCACAGTGAAAGAAATGAAGCTTCTCTTGAAAACAAAGATAAGTTATGCTTAGTATATTGTAAGGATTCAGCAAGAAAAATATGAAATATCATCACCTCAGCTTCTACAATCTTTTCAAAGAAGATCACTTGTGACGAACTTGTCATGATATTTAGTTCTTTTTTTTCATCAAAATATCTTCATATCATATTTATATTAGGCAAGAGTTACAGAAACAGAACCTGCATGACATATTGCCCAGCATAAGTTCCTGTGATTGTAGAGCTCTGACCCGAGGCCAATAATGCAATACCAAACAGTGTTGAACTCCATTTCCCTAGAACATTCTGTTGACATAATGAGTGAACGATCAATTGCGTAGTCATCATATGAAGGAAGAATAGAAGCGTTTTTATGAATATAAAAATGTGAGCTCAATCAAAATAGAATTGCTTACTTTAAGTAAAAATGAGGCTTTGTTGAGATCTAAATTCTCACAATTAAGTTTATCTTCTGCACTTAAATCCGGTGAACTACAAACAGAGCCACTTAGAGAAATGATAGACACATTGATGAGGAAGGCCAAAGCAAGAGCAACACCACTTTCTATATTGTAGAACTTGCATGCTTCCTGCCAAATATGCAAATACGGATAAATATGGGTTGCCAGAATAAATTACCTCCAACAAATATCCAACCAAGGGAGACCTAGTAACGAAAAACTCAGCTTAAATATATCAAGTATTAACTATAAATGAGCACAAGTTAGATTATTTTCAGAACCATAAGAGGACTTCAATTGTGAGATCCAAATGATTCAGCCTAACTTAGATTTGTGTGTGTGTGTGTGCGGGGGGGGGGGGGGGGGGGGGGGGGGGCTTTTCCTAAGCTACAATGTACAAGTTTCCATTTTCTACGCCAGTTTATCCTCTTTGAGCGCTTGCTCAGTGCCTTACTCTTAAGGCGCTCGACAAACTCTTACTGACATCTTGATACGTTTTTGAATTGATATTTCTCTTGCAAAATATCTCGGCATTCATCAAGATCTTTGTTGGCAGTCATTATTGGTTTTCATATGTCTCGAGCATGATGAATTCTAATACCACATGATACAGTGTACAAAATGTGATCATTGAGAGCTATGTTCCAAGAATAACGAGGGATAAAACCCTAGTTTTTTCCGCAAAAGGAAAAAGTAAAAACAACGTGGTAGGAATGCAGACAGAGTACTCAGCAGACGGCGGTTCTAGCTAGACAGGAGTAATTGCATGAGTACTTGATTGAGAGGGACCGAAGAAGTGTTAGGACGGGCTACTCGGCAGGAGTGTTTTAAGTGATCATGTCATCCCTCGTATAATCCTTCCGCACCATGTTCCTCCTCAAGTGGTGTAAGTAACCACCAATCAAGATAATAAACTCATGCAAATCCTCTCTAATATTTAAAACTACATTTTCTTTCATGAATTACCACAAAAAATTAGTTCGCATGCAACAGATTCAGATTTGATGTAATGCATTATACAAACATAAATCTTGAGGCACAAATCTCAACAAGTTATTTTAACAGCATTTACTCAAAGTTACATTAGATTTACACATTTTAATCAATAAGACTAATTTTATCCACTTATCAAATTGTACATATCCAAACAACAACTCTATTTTCAATTACCTCATTTTTTTATAGATATCACTCTCATTGTTCCTTATATTTATCCATAATTTGTCTTTACTTATTTTATCACTAATTCATCTTAGCAATCTCATTTATATCACACTCAACGTAAAAGTTACATATTTCTTTATTGCAGAACAGTCGGGCTCATATAACAGCATAGGCTTAACTAAGGTTCTATTAAATTTACCATTTTAAGTCAATATTTAAAAAAAGTTTACCTTAATTCCATGAACTGAACGTGATACTTTCCTAGATAGCACCAAAGCTGAGTGGAGGAAGAGGTTATGTCTGCATAGATCAGACAATCAAATGGGGGAAAATAAATTAAAGGGAATTTATGAAAATAGCTCAGAGAACTCTTACGGCATAACCATTGCACCAAGTAGAGAGATGGCAAGTCCGGTAGCGCCATTTCCTTTGAGTTGGGGGACGAACAATCCCTTCAGTACTTCTGAATAATCTGGCTTCGAGTAGCCAAGTTCAGCAAAGAAACAAGCCGCCATCGTTAATACTAGAAAGGCTATAAAAATTTCCAGCTTCCGGACCTGCATAACATACTTCCTAATTAGAGATTAATACTCACCAATAAGTTCACAAAATCATCCTATTAATAAAAAAGAAGTTTTATTCACTCCTTTTTTCTTCTCTCTTTGATTTAGATTATGATAGCTGATTCATGAAACATTAAGCCAATAAAACAAATAAGTGGTCTAACTAGAACTGAATTCTTAATTTGGTAGAGTTATATAGTCGCTTGGTTCGGTAACAGTTTGAGCTTTTTTTTTAAACCAGTTTTTTTTGGCTATATTCAGAATCCTATTTTGCATGACCCTAAACCTTAAACCCTAAAAATATAAATTGGACAATAACATACCCCATACTGTTGTAGAAGTAAAAGCATCATAGTACTTAGTCCACTGATGAGAACACCACACCATACTGGGACCCTGAAGAGCATGTTCAAGGCAAAAGCTGTTCCAATGACTATAAAGGTAGAAAGAAAATGCATTAGAGGGAGTACAACAGGTAGAAAGAAAATGCATTAGAGGGAGTACAACAGGTAGAAAGAAAATGCATTAGAGGGAGTACAACGTAATTATCTCGATAAGATTGGATGTAAGAATGGCAGCAAGTTGGTCTCAATCCTATTCTTCTAAGAATTACATTCCCGTTTTTCATTCTTTTTGTGTTGATGTATACTCTATAAGGAGAGTTTTATCTCGTTGAAGTATACTCTTATAAGGAATTAAAGTTTATGTCGTTGACGTATACTCTATAAGGAATTAAAGTTTTATCTCGTTGACGTATACTCTATAAGGAATTAAAGTTTTATCTCGTTGATGTATACTGTATAGGGAATTAAAGTTTTATCTCGTTGATGTATACTGTACAGGGAATTAAAGTTTTATCTCGTTGATGTGTGTTGATTTGATTTCCATCGGTCTCCTTGCTTTCGGAGAGGAGTACTATTTATCTATTTCTTTCATTATTCTCTGTCAAACTCATAATTATTCATATTATGAGTTTGAGGATGTTAATTAGAATTTTGTGTTAATAGTCTATTTTTGTATGGGCATTTCGTCCGAGCTCGTGGTCATGACGAAATAACTGAGTAATCAATTAATTGTAAGAAAAAAATAATTAATTTAATCAATTGAGAATTACTCAATTAATTAAAGTAATTATTATGTCTTGTAATAATCAGCCTCGGTTCCCGAGAGCATTCTGTTGCCGTCGTTGGGCTTGTGAAAAGGTGGATCTAGTGTTGTTAGGTGGGCTCGAGGAAGGGAAAGGGGCGGCCGGCCAAGTTACTGGGGCTCAAGAAATGCAGGCTTGACAAAAGCTAGGGGATCGTGCACGCAAGTGCAAGAGGCTTGCGGCCAGCTGGAAGGGAATTGTCGACGGAGGAGTCACGCCCGCCGCATTGGACTGCGCTTGACGGTCGAAGAGGGCGATACTCAGGCAGTCGACACGGTGTCCATACAGTCGACAACCAAATTTCTTATGTTCGATGCCCCGCATCAAGCAGGTCGCTCCGTTATCGCGTGCAGAAGGCACGTGGAATGATGTCGACCGATCGGATTCGGACGAAGAACTATTAGGAACTCAGTGGTTGGGGTTGCACAGTCGGTTGGAGGTGGCTGAGGGCGTTGCTGCAAAGAACGACCTAGCTCGGCTTGGTCACATGGGCGGCTTGCGCGATGTTGGCATGGAATAACCCGTAATGGCCGTAAATAATTAAGAGAGGAACGATGGGGTTGTTTTGTCGTGGAACCACAGGAGATGGACGAAGGACGGCTCTCATACCAAAATTGTTATGTGCCTAATATGGGATGTCATCAGAGGTAGCAGTGAAGGCGGAGATATAAGGGGAGTCTTGCTCAACCCTAACCCTAGAATGGGGATAAAGAGGAGAAGAATAACTAGAGGAAAAGAATAGGAGACTTGAGAGAGAAGTATAAGAGTTAGAGAGAGATAAAGAAGCTTGATTTAATTCTGTGATTCCTCATACATGACCCAAATGCCCTATATATAGGACCCACAATGACATGGGCGTAAATGTTGAATATTTTAATATTATGTCGGCGTGTGTCGGAACCGAGTCGGTAGCCTTGATGGGTTTCGTGTCATCCTAGGGTCCCGCTCTACGCTGGAGATACTATATAAACATATTCCAAACTTGATAGGGTTACGTAGAATATCTTGAGTGGAGTCGCCCCAACATTCTCAAGATAGCCTTCTAGGGTTTCCACTCTCGATCGTTCTTTGTGCTCCGCCGTCACTCGTGATTTTTGTCGCTCGTGTTGTCTTCCCGTCGCAGTTTGTGGATCCTGAAGAAGGTCAAGCCCATCGGGAGAAAGAAGTTCTCTGCATCCCTCGTTTCCTGCGTCGTTCGCCTTCTTCTCTGCATCGCGCTGCAACCAATCGAAAAGGAAAAGGAAACCAGGCTTTTCGTTCCCCTTTCGCTGCAGTCCTGTTCGCCGGATCTGTACATCTCTGCCTGCTCGCAATTTTCTGCTTCGCATTTTGCCAACAGAGAAGGAAGGATCATTTAGATCCTAGAGGAGATGATTTTTGCCCTAATTCCGTCGCTAGCCTAGTCGACGCAAGCCTACCCGACGCAAGCCCAGTCGACGCAGTCCAAATGACGCAGTCGAGTCAACGCAGTCTAGTCGACGCATCTACAGTCGACGCATCTCCAGTCGACGCAGGTCCAGTCGACGCAGACCCAGTCGACGCAGGTCTTATCGACGCTGCCAGTGCTTTCAGTCGATTTCAGTCGAGCTTCTCGTCGAGTGCTTGCTCTCAGCCAGCTGAAGGAGCAGACTTGACTCTGGATTGGATCTGAAGTAGTTTTTCTCGTCTCTACTCGGATCAGGAGACATCTTTTCAATTTTCGTGTTTTCTGTTTTCAAAGCACAAGCGAGATGTCGAAGCGTAGCACCCACGACATCGTCAAATTACAGTTGTTTGAGGCCACAGACTTCCAGTGGAGCAAGGATGAGGATTTCTGCAGGGACTACCTCCTGAACTCCCTAAACCCTCTTATTGCCATGACCTACAGAGCGTGCAAGACCGCCAAAGAGATCTGGGACCGCCTGAATGCACACTTACAAAAGGAAGAGGGACTGTCGAAAACCCTCCTGGTAGGGAAATTTTTTAATTTCAAATTCAATACAAATTCATCAGTCACCTCTCAACTGATAGAACTGAAAAACCTGTGTCTAAAGCTGGATGAAGAACAGTCTGAAATGTCAGATAACCTCTTTATGTGTCTGATTCTGAGCAAGCTACCTCCTGAGTGGAACTCCTTAAAGATTGACATGCATAGACTAAAGGAGAGGATTGCCTTGTATGAACTCAAAAGGTTCATTCACATTGAAGATCAGAACGCTGCTGGTAAAAGCTTGGAGCAAAATGGTCAATCCTCACAGGTTGCCAACTTTGTTTCACGATTCAGCAAGCCTAATCGGAAACCCCCTGCACCTAAAGGTGAAGCCTTTGCACAGCTATCGGTCAAAAAACCTTCTTTCAAAAGGAAGAAATGCAAGTGTCATAACTGCGGCAAGTTGGGTCATTGGGCCGCTGAACGCAAGGGTCCGAAGTAGAAAAAGGAGGAAGCTCTACAGAATGCAACGAACATGCTGGATGACATCTCCGATCCAAAGTCATTTGTGGCTATGATTGTGAGCAGTCAACGCAGCGCGTCTTCAGAGTGGTGGATGGACAGTGGTGCTACCTGTCACGTGACAAATGATAAAACTCTGTTTACTGAGGTCGGATACAAAGTAGAGAACTGCAATGGAAGGGAGACCGAAGTTACACATGCTGAGACAACACAGCTGGTCCACTCTTCAGGTAAAACTTAACTTTACAACATGTTAGAGTAGTTCCAAGTTTAATTAAGAATTTGATTTCTATGAGTTTGTTAGATAAAACTGAAATGTCTTTCACAACCTTTAACGGTATAATAACTCTAACAGCTAATTCTCATTACTTTAGTTGTGCGTACTTGATCAACGGAATATATAAACTTAGCTTTAACAACGTTAGCATAAACCAAGTTAGTTCAACTCTGATAGATCCTAAGTTGTTACATAACAGACTAGGACATCCCCTTAGATCTATCTATTCGATTTGATAAGTGTGAGGTGTGTGCACAAACCAAGATTACTAGAAAATCTTTTAGATCAGTCTTTAGAAATTGAATTGATACATTTCGACCTCTGTGATTTTCGTAGTCATGTCACTAAAGGGGGAAGAAAGTATCTCATTACTTTCATCGACAATTTTTCTAGATATTATCATGTATACTTATTGAAATCGAAAGATGAAGCGTTCAAGACTTTCAAGATCTTCAAATCTCGGGTAGAAAATCAAATAAACTTAAAAATTAAAAGATTTAGAAGTGATCGATGAGGAGAGTATACTGTAACAGAGTTTAAGAAATTATGTGTCTCTGAGGGTATAATCATTGAAACCACTGCTCCTTACTCACCTCAATCAAATGGTATCGCTGAGCGGAAGAATAAAACTCTAACAGAAATGTTGAACTCTATGCTACTCGCGGCTGGCATGCCTAATTTCTTTTGGGAAGAAGCAGTCTTAACTGCAAATCATATTCTGAATAGATTGTCTCATGTTAAGCTCACTTCCACTTCATATGAGTTATGACATGGTCATCCTTGTGGATATGATTCTCTAAAGACTTGGGGTTGTATTGCTTATGTTAGAATACAAGACTTTAAGAGACCTAAGGTGAGACCTAGAATGACAACCTGTGTGTATCTAGGTAGTGTAGAAGATAATGCGGCTGATAGGTTTCTGGATCGATCTACTAACTCAGTGGTAGAATCTAGAGATGTTATAATCTTTAAAAATAAATTTGTTAAAGATCATGGCTTAACCGTCTCCGGTTCTACTGACATGATTTCAGAATCTACTGTAGAACCTGAAGCTGGCCCCTCTGGCACTGCTCCCCAACCTTTAGAGGTTGAACCTTCTATAAGAGCGTCTACAAAAGATAGAATCCCTAAGAACTTTGGTGAGAAATTCGTCACCTATCACTTAAAGGATGATCCATTCTCCTACCAGGAAGCAATGCGATCTAGAGACTCGTTGATGTGGGCAAAAGTCATTGATGATGAAATGGACTCACTTCTACGAAACAACATCTGACATCTAGTGGACCTCCCTAAAGAAGTTAAAGTCCTGGGATGCATGTGAGTGTTGAAGAAGAAATTGCACAATGATGGGTCTATAGCTAGATACAAAGTACGTCTAGTCGCTAAATGCTATAAACAACATGGGGAATTGACTACTTTGGCGTCTATTCACATGTGTGTCACCTATCCACTATTAAGATTCTTCTTGTCTTTGCCTCTATCGAGAGCTTTATAGTTCATCAGATGAACATAAAAACAACTTTCTTAAATAGAGAGCTTGATGAAGAGATCTACATGGCACAGCCTGAAGGTTATGTACATAAAGATCTAAAAGATAAAGTGTGCAAACTAGACAAATCAATCTATGGGCTTAAACAAGCGTCTAAGATATTGTACATGAAATTTGACCAAGTGGTAAAGAGTTTTGGCTCCCAGTCCAGTCTCTCCAACAAATACCTTTATCACCGCTCTATGTCAAATAAAACAGTCATCATATGTCTATATGTGGATGACATGTTAATTCTGGGGTCGGATCTTGTTGTAGTGGGGGATATTAAATTCACTCTAGCAAAAGCTTTTGACATGAAGGACCTTGGTCCTGTTGATACCCTTCTAGGTATGAAAGTTAGGGTTGATAAGAGTAGGGTTACTCTTAGTCAGGCTCATTATATTGAACAACTTCTTACTACCTGATGATACAAAGGTTGTAGGCCTGTAGAGACATCATTTGATCATAACACCAAACTGAGTCCAAATGTTGGGACAAGTATTGATCAAGTCAAATATTCTCGAATAATTGGTAGTCTCATGTACGTCACAAGTTATACACGACCAGACATTGTCTTCTCTGTTGGCATGCTGAGCCGCTTTACCAGTAGTCCAGCAAAGAGCATTAGGATGCCCTAGATAGGCTGATGAGATACCTGCGAGGTATTAAAGATCATGCATTGTGTTACACGAGTTACCATCCTACTGTGGATGAATACTCTGACGCCTCTTGGTGTTCAGAAATTGGTAACAACAAGTCTACCAGTGGATATATATTCACTTTGGGTGGAGCTGTCATCACTTGGAAATCCAAAAGACAGACTTGTGTAGCTTTGTCTGTCTATGGAAGCTGAATTGTTTGCCCTAGCTTCGGCTAGTGAAGAGGCAGACTGGATCAGGAATCTAATATTATATATTCCCTTGTCTAGGTTACAAGTCAACTCTTTGAGCTTGTATTGCGATAATCAAGCATCAGCTCAAGTCGTTAAAAATGCTCTCTATAATACTAAGAGGAGACATGTACGACTGAGACACGCTCTGCTGAATTATCTGAAGGAACAAGGACTCATCTCTTTGATCAATGTGCGATCGAAAGATAATCTAGCAGATCCATTGACGAAAGGAATGTCCAAAGACCGACTAATCAAAATAGTGGGGGAAGTGGGACTGAAGGCGATTTAGATCAGCTTAGTCCAAAATCAATGTTTTGATTTTTCTGATTTCCTTTGTCAAAGCAAGCTGCTCTGCTCCGTTGATGTTCTTGGTTGCTGAGCACGAATCTGGTGAGTTGTTTCATTACAAATCTGATGTTAATAACTTCACCTAGATTCATCTTTCTTATCTTGGAGGAGAGTGTTATTCCAAACTTGATAACACGTCTGACTCGGTTTGACTCTTCTTCGGTTAATTGGTTTCATTCCAAACTTGATGTTTTCCAGTTAACTTTAGAAGAACAGTAACCGTAACATTCCATATTGGACACAGATATAGCTGCGGTATCCAGAAGTCCACAAGATCGTTTCGTTGGATACAAATCATGGATTCTGAGGAGTTGCAGTTGATGGAGGAGCATTTGCAGACTGGGATCCTGACAAGGATGACCTGCTGGATGATGACGTCTAGAGTGTTATTGGACTTCTTCTGCTTTTATCTCTATTTTGAGCATTGTTTAGCTCTTCTGGTCATACTTGTTTGTTTAGACTATTTCTGCTCTTTTGTTTGATCTATAACCACTAGGCATGCTGGACTTGTGCTATGATTGAACTTTAGACTGTCTGTAGTGCTGCTGAGTTTTATGTTTATTCTTATGCGCACATACAGTTTTATTTTTCCTTTTAAGTCTAATATGTTTAACAAGTGTTTGGACACGGTTGTGAATAATTCACGGTTTGTTGAATATTACACAAACCATCCTAACCGTCATCGGGTTTACCGCGGACATAAGAGGAGATTGTTGAATATTTTAATATTATGTCCGCACGTGTCAGAACCGACTCGGTAGCCTTAACGAGTTTCGTGTTATCCTAGGGTCCCGCTCTACGCTGGAGATACTATATAAACATATTCCAAACTTGATAGGGTTACGTAGAATATCTTGAGCGGATCCGCCCCAACAGTAAATACCCACTACGACTTATCTATTATTATGTAATATAACCACTAATAGATAACTGGCGGCGTGGGACCCATAACAACCTCTCTCTTTGTTTATATACTCCTTTGATGGGGTGAATAGTATATTTTCAATCATTATTTTTTGCCACTTCTAACAGTGCTTTAATATCGTGCAACAATTTTGAGGTTCCTTGATGAAGCGGTTTACATAAAAATGTTTTTTTTGTCATTTTAAGTAGGCAATGGAACATATTAGTAATGTTAGTGTTAATTATTCAATTGGGTATCAAAAGAAATCAGAAAGTAAGGACACCTTCTGGGATGTCACAAGCAACTACAGCGAGTTCGGCAAGCAACCACAGAATAAGATTTGGAACTGTTGAGTATTCTGCTCGACAGTGCTCAGCCAAATGTTTTCCTGTCAAGTAGAGATATCATAACTAAGCTCCTGTACCAAATATCAATAACAAACTACTCATGAAAATCAATTGAAGTTCAAGAACAAAAAAGACCTGTTACTACTCCTAACTTTGCTGCCAGAGACTGAATGATGAGCGCTGCTATAGAGGCAACGAGGATGATCCAGAGCAACTAAAGGTTAAAGAAAAGAAAAGAAAAAAGTTTTTCACAAATCAAATAAAAAATATTGGCCACAGAACTTCACAAAATTTTAATGTGTGCACATGTTTTGAGGACATGTTTCTTAAAATGAAAACAATCGCTTGTAACAAGTTGGAAGAAAGTGAAATTAACAGAGACATTTCTATTAATTACATGGGGGTCTATTAATTTATATTGTCCCGTGTAAAGTTAAGAGAGGATGGGATCAGCCACATCACTTAGAGCACGTGCATTAGGGCCTGCTTAGGGTTGATATTCGTTATTGGCAGTTATAGGATCGTCATTTGAATGATCAGAGTCCAAGGATTTTTTTTTTCATTTTTTTAATGTAATTTTCTTTAATTTTTTCCCAAGTAATATTTTGATGTTTAAGGCAAATGTCATCATCGAACAATCTGCTTGCTTCTTGACATTCTAAGTAGATTCAGTTATCTATATATCATGTATTAGCATAGCTTTAGATATTGAGAAGTCCGAAAAAATATCAAACCCTCTGTCATAGGCTGGTGCCGAAGTCAGAGCCACCTTCCACTACCGCTCATTTTTTCCTGTCCATCCAGCCACTCGTCCCCTCTGATCTGTTAGATGTATTATGTATTACATTGTATATTCTGGTGGTAGACCCTCTTAGGCTCACCTCTAGGTGTTGGGAACCCCTCTTGTGTGTGTATATATATGTATCCCTTTGGTGTGAATAATACACAACATCTCTTTTCCTATCATGGTATCAGAGGGAAAACCCTATTTCCTCTGCTAGCCGCCAAACTCTTCTTCGTCATTCCTACGCCTGTGCCGACGATCCGACATCGATCGATCCCGCCAGTCGATCGATCGATCCCGCCAGTCGATCGATCGATCCCGCCAGCACGATCGATCGGTACGCCAGCACGATCGATCGGTACGCCAGCACGATCGATCGGTACGCCGATCCCGATCCCGATCCTGTTTCTCGCCTGCAGATATGGTAGATCCCGTCCTGTTTCTCGCCTACAGATCTGTCGATCCCGATCCATATCTCGCTTGTCGATCCCGTCCAGATCTCGCTTCTCGCCTGCTTGTCGCTGCCGATCCCGATCTTGTTTCTCTCCTACAGATCACGATCCTGCCTGCTTGTCGCATCCAGATCTCGATCCAGATCATGATCCAGATCCCGATCCTCGCCTGTCCGGCTTCTCCCGTGCCGATCCCGTTGCTATTTTCTCTGTTGCTATTTTCCAGCCCCGATGGCCTCGTCTCACTCCTCTGCCTTCCTCCAGAAAGCTGATGATATCCTCGACGGGCGAAACTACAAGGCATGGTTCGCCACCGTCGGCGTGATCCTCCGCGGCCTCGATCTATGGGGCCACATTGACGGCACTGAGCCTGCTCCTGCATAGACGGTTGCTGCTTCTGCTACCGACTCCTCCACTGTCAGTACGGCCCCCTTCACCAAGGGCTCCGATTTAGCGCGGTGGCGCTCAGACGACTCTCGCGCGATTGCCGTGATCTGCCAGTCTTGCGAGCTTCCCATTCGAATGGATGTCTACGAGCTCCCTACGGCCAAGGCGATGTGGGATCACTTGCGTCGTCTCTATCAGCCGTCCAGTCAGGCCCTGCGCTACTCTCTGTTCCAGACCCTTGGCGTCTGCTACCAGCGTGATAGGTCTGTTCAGACCTTCTTTGCTGAGCTACTAGATCTCTGGCGTCAGTGCGACGAGATGGCTCCTTCTCCCTGTGCAACATGCCCTCAATGTGTTGTTATCTCTCGGGATCGCGACTGTCGGCGCTTATTTGAGTTTCTTATGCGCCTACGCCCCGAGTTCGAGTCCATTCGTGCTCAGCTTCTGCACCGGCATCCACCTCCGTCTCTCAACGATACTTTGGCCTTGGTGATCGCTGCGGAGACTCGTCTCCACTCCTTGGACTCCACTACTTCTCCTGGTGGGATGCCCCACGCTGTTCTGGTTGCTCCCCAGCTTCCACCGATGTCCTCTCTTGTCAGTGCTCCTCTGCTGCCCTCGCTAGGTTATAGTGCACCGGTGCGCCCTGTTCCTCGTCCTCCAGTGCCCTCTTCGGCTCAGTCTGATGCTCCCCGTCGCCCATCTGTCCGCTGCCACTACTGTCAGTGTCTTGGTCATGTCAAATCTGAGTGCCGCAAGCTTCAGAGACCTCAGCAGTCTGGTCAGCAACGTGCTCCCGGTGCTCCTTTCTCTGCTGTGACACAGTCTCTCTCAATTTCTGAGCTTGCACAGCAGATTGCTCAGCAGCTCTCTCAGGGATCCCTGCCTTGCTCCACTGTCTCAGTTCTTTCACCGGATGCTTCTGATGCTTCTACCTCTCAGCCGGCAGCTTCCGCCCCTTCAGGTATCTCCTCCTCTGATTGGTTGCTTGACTCTGGAGCCTCTTTTCATATGACTCATGATGCCACACACCTCTCATCCCGCCAGCTCGTTTCCCCTACCCTTAGTATCATGGTAGTCAATGGTACTATTCTCCCCATTACTAGTCATGACCTCCTTCAGACTAGCCATTTTCATATCCCCGACGTTGCCTACATACCCAAGCTATCCATGAATCTTATATCCGCCAGCCAACTCACATCCCATGGTTGTTTTGTTGTTTTTGATGAGTTTGTTTGTCGTGTGCAGGATCGTCTGACAGGGACACTCCTTGGAGTTGGCCGTCGTCGTAGTGGGGTGTACGTCCTTGATCACCTCCATCTCCCTTCCACTTCGTCATCTCCGGCTGCTGTCACCTTTTGTCTTCCTTCGGTGGCTTTTTCTCAGTGGCATCACCGTCTTGGTCATCCCAGTGGCCCGCGCCTTGCGTCGCTTATTAGTCATGGTTTTCTGGGTCGTGTTTTTGTTGATCGGTCTCATTCTTGTACGGGTTATAAGCTTGGTAAACAACTCCAACTCCCTTATCCGTCCAGTGAGTCAAGATCTTCGCGTCTTTTTGATTTAGTTCATTCTGATGTCTGGAGTCCCGCACCTTTTGTATCAAAGGGTGGTCACCGATATTATGTTATCTTTGTTGATGATTATTCTCGTTACTGTTGGATTTATTTTATGCATTCTCGTTCTGACTTCTTCCAGATCTATGTTACCTTTTCTGATATGGTGCGCACCCAGTTATCTGCTTCCATTTGTATTTTTCGTTCCGATTCGGGGGGGGGAGTACCTCTCTCATGCTTTTCGAGATTTGTTTGCTGCCCACGGTACTCTCCCTCAGCTTGCTTGCCCTGGTGCCCATGCTCAAAATAGCACCGCTGAAAGGAAGTATCGTCACATTATTGAGACAGCACGCACCCTTCTTATCTCCTCTCATGTGCCTCCTCACTTTTGGGCTGAGGCTGTTTCCACTGCTGTCTATCTTATTAACCTGCAGCCCTCCACTTTTCTTCAGGGTCAAAGCCCTAGTGAGTGTTTGTACTCTCGACCTCCATGTTACACTCATCTCCGTGTTTTTGGCTGTCGGTGTTATGTTCTACTCTCTCCACGTGAGCGCACCAAGCTCTCTGCTCAGTCCGTACCATGTGTCTTTCTTGGATACAGCATTGAGCACAAAAGCTATCGATGTTATGATCCTGTTGCTCGTCGTCTTCGAATCTCACGTGATGTCACTTTTGATGAGTCTCACCCTTTCTTTGTGTCCTCCGTCCCCCCGACCTCGCACTCATCGGTGACTCCCTCCGATGTGCAGTTTTTCACTCTTCCCACCTCACCACCTCATGTCCCATTCTCTCCACCGGTTTGTCCTCCTCTCCCGGTGCCATCGGCCTCTCCGGTCCCTCCTCTGACCTCCTCCTCTTTGTCACCCACCTCCTCTGATACGCTCGTCGTTCCCCTTCCACATCACTACACTCGTCGTCCCCCTCTTGGTCCTTCGTCTCCTGTGCCCCCCCGACTCAGTGCCCGTCTCCTCCAGCGAGGTCCCTGTGGATGATCCTCCTGCTCGTCGCAACCCACCTCGTGAGTGACGTCCTCCCGACCGTCTCAGCCTTGCTACACTACCGCTGGGCCTGCCTGCTCTCCCTGCCACCGCCTGTGGTACTCCAGAGCCGACTTCCTATCGTGAGGCTGCCCAGATACCTGAGTGGCAGACTGCTATGTCTGCTGAGTTGGAGGCGCTTGAGTACACTCGTACCTGGGAGTTTGTTCCTCTCCCCCCTGGTGTTGTTCCTATTACTTGCAAGTGGGTCTTCAAGGTGAAGACTCACTCAGATGGTTCTGTAGAGAGGTACAAAGCCCGCCTCGTGGCTCGTGATTTTCAGCAAGAGCAGGGACGTGGCTATGATGAGACTTTTGCCTCAGTTGCTCACATGACCACGATCCGCACTCTTGTTGCTGTTGCAGCTGTTCGTCGTTGGTCTCTGTTCCAGCTCGATGTGAAGAACGCTTTTCTTCACGGTGACCTTCAGCAGGAGGTGTACATGCTCCCTCCTCCCGGGCTTTCCTCTCCTCCAGGACTTGTTTGTCGCTTGAGACGAGCTCTTTACGGGCTCAAACAGGCGCCCCGCGCATGGTTTGCTCGTTTCAGTTCGGCCATTACTGCCGCCGGTTTTCAGCCGAGCCCGCATGATCCAGCCTTGTTTGTGCACTCCTCTTCTCGTGGCCGGACTCTTCTATTACTTTATGTGTATGACATGATCATTACAGGTGATGACCCTACTCATGTGACATTCGTCAAACATCACCTCCAGCAGCAGTTTCAGATGACTGATCTTGGACAGCTGAGCTATTTTTTGGGCATTGAGGTCATTTCTATAGACCTTGGTTTTCAGCTCTCTCAGTGGCGTTACACATCAGACCTTTTAGCTCGGGCTGCTCTCTCTGACTCTCACACCGTGGACACCCCTATGAAGCTTCATCTTCAGTTACGACTGGATGATGGGGTTCCACTATCTGATCCTACTCGTTATCGTCACATTGTCGGGAGCCTCGTCTACCTTACTATTACTCGGCCCGACATTGCACATGTTGTTCATGTTTTGAGTCAGTTTGTTGGTGCGTCTACCTCTGTGCATTATGGTCATCTACTGCGGCTGTTGCGTTATCTCCGGGCAACGACTTCACGTGGTCTCTTCTACTCCAGTAGCAGTTCTCTGCAGCTTCGTGCTTACTCGGATGCTACTTGGGCCAGTGATCCCATTGACCGCCGATCTGTCACTGGTTTCTGTCTATTCTTGGGTACTTCACTTATTGCCTGGAAGTCCAAGAAACAGACTGGGGTTTCTCGTTCCAGTACTGAGGCTGAGCTGCGTGTCATGGCTACTACTACTGAGGACATTATTTGGCTCCGCTGGCTCCTTGAGGATCTTGGTGTCTCTTCTCCGGATCCCTCTCCACTTCACTGTGATAACACCGGTGACATTCAGATCACCTTAAATCCGATGAAGCATTCTCTTTCCAAGCACATCGGGGTGGATGCTTTCTTCCTTCGTGAGCAGTATGGTCGGAGAACTCTTGCTCCTTCCTTTGTTCCTTCTGAGCAGCAGCTTGCAGACTTGATGACTAAGTCGCAGACTCGGTCCCAACATGCTTATTTATTATCCAAACTCTCGGTGTATGAACCCCCGTGAGTTTGAGGGGGGGGGGGGGGGGGGGGTGTTAGATGTATTATGTATTACATTGTATATTCTAGTGGTAGACCCTCTTAGGCTCACCTCTAGGTGTTGGGAACCCCTCTTGTGTGTGTGTATATATGTATCCCTTTAGTGTGAATAATACACAACATCTCTTTTCCTATCATGATCGACCAAGCGGGTTGACTCATTCAGCAACTACATTCAACACATCGACCCCTGCCTCATACCGACCCCACATCCGCCATCAAACGCCATGCAGCCAAACCCTAGCTTACCTCACCCCTTCCCACCACCACTAGCCCCATTTTCGGCGGCAGAAGACTCTTCCTACCAGAAATCCCAAATTCCTAAAAACATCTAATATTCCACACTAATTCCCCCGCTCCCTGCACATTCAAACATATGCGTCGCTCCTATCACCACCTAGATCTACCCCACACATTCTGCATCTGCATGAGTGAATCTTTTATTCTAGTTTCAGACTTCTTTACATATTGCTTTATTTCTAATGATAATCAATCCAAAATATTTGCATCTTTCCTTTCAGTTGACATGTAAAAAGTATTCGCTTGATTTTTAATTTCTGGCTCTTCAAGGACTGCAATTCTAATACTGTGCTATCTATATAATAACTTGGGAATAATTGTGCAAGTTTTAAATTATCTTATTTAACTAATTCGTGTAGAAAATATTGCATACTTACCGCATATAATTGCATTGGGTAGGTTAGTTGCTCATTTGCATATGTTACTGCATTCACATATAGTTAGGTCAATGTCGGCCTCTACAATTTTGTCATGCGTCATATTTGGTACCATACCCTAAGTTTAGGGCCTAGTTCATGTTAAGTAGTGGAGATAGTTCGAGGGAAACCTTAGCTAAGCGAGAACAAGAGAGGGGATGGAAATAATTGCTTGCTTTCATTCATTCTTGCCCTTATACTCCTTAAATAGAGTTACAAAAGAATCCTTGCAGATAAGTCTCCAACAGTTGGACTTTCTACGGTGATGAGGGGGGAGAGAGAGAGAGAGAGAGAGAGAGCGAGGGGGGGGGGGGGGGGGGGGGGGGGGGGGCGGCTAGGTTAGAGGAGCAAGAGGGAACAACCCTCTTCCAAATCCGCTTGATCAAAAGATGGTTCAACAAACAAAGAGATCACCCTTTATAGGTAGGGGCCCCATTACACAAACCAAATATAACAATCCCATTAAAACATAATAATAAAAACGACTAAAGATAACGCTGGAGCCAACGCCGCCCCGCTGGAGCTAACGCTGTTCCGATAGCCACACCGGTAACGCCGGCCGCTGTCGCCGCTGCTGACGCCAGGCGACACCGCCGACCGATACTGCTACTCCGTAGCTTCTGCGCTGTCCTGTTGTCCGGCTCGCCCGTGCGTGTTATGCTTCCGCCTTGAATATACATGCCATGGGGGGTGTTCTGTTAGATTTGTGAAGTGAGTATATGCTGGGATAGTGGCGACTGTCCAGGTGGCGACTATCCAGGTGACGAGTATCCGTGCCGAGTATCGGTGACGAGTATCCGTGCCGAGTATCCGTGACGAGTATCCGTGCCGAGTATCGTGACGAGTATCGGTGCCGAGTATCCGTGCCGAGTATAGGCATACTCGCCCCCCTTGAGTTGCCTATAAATAGAGGGGTACCCCCCCCCCCCCCTAAAGAAAAACCAATCCAGACCTTCTGACAGTGACGAGTATATACTCTGAGAGTGACGAGTATAGCCATCAGAAGTGGCGAGTATCATCAACTCTGAGCGAGTTAGAGATACCAGAGTGCTACCTGGCGAGTATCGGACTTGGAGTAAGTTCGGCAACTCCCTTGAGCGGGTAGCGAGCATCGGTGACGAGCATCGGTGACGAGTATCGGTGACGAGTATCGGTGACGAGTATCGGTGACGAGCATCGGTGATGAGTATCGTCGTGCCGAGTATCACCGTGACGAGTATCCGTGACGAGTATCGAGGCGACGAGTATCACCAGCGCGGTGTGCTCGGGAGGAGAAGCGGACCTTGTCCGTGACCAAGTTCTTTACTACTATTGGCTGTTGTGATTCAAGTTGGATGCAACTTGTATTCAGCCGTGTTCTGTTGTAATCTTGTTGCCAAGTATATATTACAGCTGTGTTTGTTCTGTTTTGGTATCCTTGATTGGTAGCACACAAAAATTTCAACATGGTATCAGAGCCAGGTTGCTGAAGCAGCGCGTGCTATCAAGGTTCAAGGTTGAGAAGCCAGTGACACTGAAGAGTGTCTATCACGTGTCTGGCATGAAGAAGAACCTCTTCTCAGTGGCGAACGCCGTGGATGCTGGATATCACGTGCTGTTTGGACCGAAGGAGGTGAAGTTCCTGAAGAACCTTTCGTCTGTCGATGCTGACGTCACACTCACCGGGAGAAGGGTGAAGGACTTGTATGTTCTGTCTGCAAGTGCCTACGTGGACAAGCTGAAGACAAACGACAGCGCTGTGATCTGGCATGAGAGTCTGGGTCATGTGGGGATGGACAAGCTGAAGATGATGGCGACAAAGGGCCTAATGAGTGACCTACCTCATCTCTCTTCTTGCGGCGACGGCCATGTGTGCGAAGGTTGTCAGTTTGGAAAGTCACATCGACTTCCATTTGACAAATCGGAGACCAGGTGTAGGGCACCTCTTGAGTGCGTACATGCTGATGTTATGGGGCCGTGCGCCACCCTTACTTATGGAGGAAATAAGTATGCGCTGGTTCTGGTGGATGACTACACCCGCTATACGTGGGTATACTTTCTGAGAGAGAAGTCAGAAGTATTCACGAAGTTCCAAGAGTGGAAGGAACTTGTGGAAGGGAGGCTGGATCGCAGAGTGAAGAAGCTGAGAAACGACAATGGAGGGGAGTTCACCTCCAATGCGTTTGCTTCCTTCTGCAGAAGGTTCGGCATTCGGCGGGAGCTTTCTTGCGCTCACACCCCTCAGCAGAATGGGGTGGCTGAGAGGAAGATCCGCCATCTGGTGGAGACTACCAGGAGTTAGCTACATGCCAAGAGCATTCCCAAGGCCTTATGGGCGGAGGGAATGGCGTGTGTCACCCATGTGATCAACCGGCTACCATTGAGTCCCAACAGGATGGTGTCTCCGCACCAGCTCATGTTTGGAGAGAAGCCGAATGTGAGTCACATGAGGGTGTTTGGTTCTACCTGCTTCGTGCACGTTCCAGAGGCCGAGAGAACCAAGTTGGAGCCGAAAGCGAGGAAGTGTGTCTTCATCGGCTACGACGAGAGGAAGAAGGGCTGGAAGTGCATGAACCCGCAGACCCACAAGTTCGTCGTCTCGCGCGACGTAGTGTTTGACGAACTGATCTCGTATCAGGGAGTCTCTTCCGTGGAGCTGCCGGAGAGTGGAGAAGCTAGCAGGGAAGAGGAGTGGGTCGCTGAGGACCCTACTGTGGAGTTAGAGTTATCTCCAAGTGCTCCATCGCCATCTAGCTCAGGAGGAGCATCTGGCTCAGGGGGAGCTTCGATCTCTAGAAGCAGGGAGAGTATTGCTCCTAGAGGAGGACAGAGAGGAGCTGGAGAAGAGGATTCTACCGGAGCGGTAGATAGTGGCCAAGCCTTGAGGAGGTCGAAGCGGACCATCGTCCCGCCTGCTCGCTATAAGGAGGGGAACTTCGTGAGTTTGGTTTCTTGCTTCTTCGCAGGACCACTCGACGAGAGGGAACCTGCCCGCTTTGAGGGTGCTGTTGGCATCAAGGAGTGGGACGAGGCCATGAAGGAGGAGATGGAGGCCCTGAAGAAGAACGAGACATGGGACCTGGTTCCCATGGTGGAGGGCATCAAACCTGTCACCTGCAAGTGGGTGTACAAGGTGAAGAAGAGGGCTGATGGAGAAGTGGAGCGGTACAAGACGAGGCTTGTCGCTCGAGGCTTCTCACAGACCTATGGAGAGGACTACGAGGAGACCTTCAGTCCCGTAGCGAAGATGACGTCGGTGAGGACGGTCATCGCTCTGGCGGCGTGCCGAGGGTGGAAGCTATGGCAGCTGGACGTGAAGAACGCGTTCCTATATGGGGAGATCGACAAGGACATATTCATGGTGCAACCACCTGGATACGTGTCCAAGTCTCAGCCGCGCCACGTCTGCAAGCTGAAGAAGGCCCTCTATGGGATGAAGCAGGCGCCGAGAGCCTGGTATGGGAAGATCGCGGAGTATCTGCAGTTCTGCGGCTACGATGCCTCAGACTCAGATTCCAGCATGTTCGTGAAGAAGAGTGGAGGTCTTCACGTGCTGGTGCTGCTATACGTCGACGACATGATCGTGACAGGGAACAACCCTGAGGAGGTCGCGGCGCTGAGACAGCAGCTCTCCATACGATTCGAGATGAAGGATCTTGGTGAACTGCACCATTTCCTTGGCCTCCAAGTGGAGAAGAGAAGAGGCGGGCTGGATGTTTCCCAGAGGACATATGCCGAGAGGATCGTCGAGAGATTCGGCATGAAAGAGGGGAAGAGCAGCTCCGTTCCTCTGGAGGCTGGGCTGAAGCTTCGGAAGGAAGAAGGGAGGATTCTTCCTGATCCGAAGATCTTTCGGGCACTGGTGGGGAGTCTTATCTACCTGACTATCACAAGGCCGGACATCGCCTTTGCTGTCGGCCGAGTTAGTCGGTATATGCAGGAGCCGCGGAAGCCTCATCTGGAGGCAGCCAAAGGAATTCTGAAGTACGTGAAGGGCACCCTTGAGATGGGGTTGTCCTATGAGGAGAAGTCTGACTTCAAGCTGCACGGATACACGGATGCAGACTACGGAGGTGACGCTGATGATCGCAAGTCGACATCAGGTTACGTGTTCTTGTGTGGAGCTGCTGCTATCTCGTGGTGTAGCAAGAAGCAGGACTCTATTTCCCTTTCTACCACGGAGGCCGAGTGCAAGGCGTCGTCCTTAGCAGCTCAGGAGTGTGTCTGGCTGAGGAGACTAGTGGAGGATGTGGATGAGGAGGTCAGCGGACCTACTGTGCTTCGCGGGGACAATGAGAGTGCATTGAAACTGGTAACCAATCCAGTGTGTCATGCGAGGACCAAGCACATAGAGATCGAGCATCACTTCATCAGAGAGAAGGTGCTGGGTGGCTTGCTCACTGTGGAGCATGTGCGGAGCGAAGACAACCTTGCGGACATATTCACAAAGCCCCTATCTGCGGGGCCCTTCCGGAGGCTTCGCTCGTTGCTTGGAGTTGTTCCCGGAGCTCACTTCAAGGGGGAGTGTTAGATTTGTGAAGTGAGTATATGCTGAGATAGTGGCGACTATCCAGGTGGCGACTATCCAGGTGACGAGTATCCGTGCCGAGTATCGGTGACGAGTATCCGTGCCGAGTATCCGTGACGAGTATCGGTGCCGAGTATCGGTGCCGAGTATCGGTGCCGAGTATCCGTGCCGAGTATAGGCATACTCGCCCCCCTTGAGTTGCCTATAAATAGAGGGGTACCCCCCCCCCTAAAGAAAAACCAATCCAGACCTTCTGACAGTGACGAGTATATACTCTGAGAGTGACGAGTATAGCCATCAGAAGTGGCGAGTATCATCAACTCTGAGCGAGTTAGAGATACCAGAGTGCTACCTGGCGAGTATCGGACTTGGAGTAAGTTCGGCAGCTCCCTTGAGCGGGTAGCGAGCATCGGTGACGAGCATCGGTGACGAGCATCGGTGACGAGTATCGGTGACGAGTATCGGTGACGAGTATCGGTGACGAGTATCGGTGACGAGCATCGGTGACGAGTATCGTCGTGCCGAGTATCACCGTGACGAGTATCCGTGACGAGTATCGAGGCGACGAGTATCACCAGCGCGGTGTGCTCGGGAGGAGAAGCGGACCTTGTCCGTGACCAAGTTCTTTACTACTATTGGCTGTTGTGATTCAAGTTGGATGCAACTTGTATTCAGCCGTGTTCTGTTGTAATCTTGTTGCCAAGTATATATTACAGCTGTGTTTGTTCTGTTTTGGTATCCTTGATTGGTAGCACACAAAAATTTCAACATGTTCCGGGTGCATGTCGGTAACAATACCGCCGTCTGGAAAATTGGCCTTGTCCTCAAGGCAGTAGTCCGGAAATTGGCGCCGAAAATCATCTCGTAGAAGCCATGTCGCGGCGGAGGTTGGGCGGTTGCGCCAAGCGACCCGGATCTCCTCTATGGTGTTGTCTCCCGGTGTGTGCGGGCGTCGATCCAGGATAGCCTCCGGGTAGAGGGGCTCGGCCTCGGAGTAGTCGAGGGCGGCGGGTATGTGGTCGGTGACAGGGTGGTCGCCGATGACCCGGCGGAGTTGTGAGACATGAAAAACCGGGTGAATGCGACTGCTGTCCGGAAGGCGGAGACGGTAGGCCACAGCGCCAATCTGACTGATGATTTCGAAAGGCCCATAGAAACGGGGGGCCAATTTGGGGCAGGTGCGGCGAGCAACCTTGAGCTGTCGGTAGGGATGTAATTTGATGAAGACCCGCTCACCAACTTGAAATGAGAGGTCCCGACGCTTACGGTTATCAAACGAGATCATCTTGGCTTGTGCCCGCCGGAGGTGGTGCTTCAAACTGTCCAAAATAACATCCCTGTCATGCAGATGATCGGCCAAGCTCGGAACGGGGCACTCCCCCGGAAGGTAGCGGAGCACGGTCGGCGGTGGACGTCCGTAGACCGTCTCAAACGGGGAGGTGTTTGCGGAGTGGTGGTATGTTGTATTATAGGAGTACTCCGCCCAACATAACCACTTTGCCCAGGTGCTGGGTCGTTCGCCAATGAAACATCGCAGGTACGTTTCTAAGCATCGATTAAGCACCTCCGACTGCCCATCCGATTGTGGATGATAGGCCGTACTCATCCAGAGGCGTGTGCCTTGGAGGCGAAACAACGACGTCCAGAAGATGCTGAGGAAGAGCGGATCACGGTCGCTCACTATGGAGCGGGGAAACCCATGCAGTCTCACGATCTCTGTGATGAAGCTGTCCGCCACAGATGCGGCGGTGTACGGGTGTCGGATGGCGATGAAGTGGGCATACTTCGTGAGGCGGTCGACGACCACCAGGATGCAATCGAAACCATTCGAACGTGGTAAGCGGGTGATGAAATCCATTGCGACGTCCTCCCAGACGCGCTCAGGAATCGGCAGTGGCTGCAGCAACCCGTTCGGGAACATCGTCTCATACTTCGCCTTCTGACAGGCTAGGCAAGCCGCCACGTAGGCCTTCACCTGGCGGAGCATGTGGGGCCAATAGAGGGAAGCGGCTAAGCGCCGATAGGTGCGGAAAGCTCCCGCGTGACCCCCGGATGGGGTGGAATGGAATTCGGCGAGCAACTGTGGAATGCGGGAGGATGAGGCCAAAAGGACCAAACGGTGCCGATGAAACAACCGGCCCCCCACGAGAGAATAGGGGGGGCGTGCCGTCGGGTCGGCTAATAAGGCCGCCCGAATATCCCGTAAATGAGGGTCGTGATCCGCTTCCTGCTGAAGGATGGTTGCGTCCTCCCAAATGGGCCTTGAGATAGCGGTCAATTCCGGCGCGTGTGGGTGGCGAGATAGAGCATCGGCCGTTCTATTGGTCTTGCCCGGACGGAACTCGATCGTGAAGTCATAACCGAGGAGCTTGGCCACCCAAATCTGTTGCGTTGGTGTGGCGATTTTCTGTTGGAGCAGGTAGCGGAGACTATGGTGGTCCGTGCGGATGATGAAGGGACGGCCTAAGAGGTATGGCCGCCAATGCTGCACCGCCAAGACGAGAGCCATGAGCTCGTTTTCATAGGCCGAACGACTGCGCACGGCCGAGGAGAACGCCCGACTGTAGTAAGCTATGGGCCGGCCAGCCTGCATCAAGACCGCCCCCACGCCAACTCCCAAGGCATCACATTCCACGATGAACGGTTGCTGAAAATCCGGCATGGCCAGTACCGGGCCGTGCACCAATGCCGCCTGTAGAGCGGCGAACGCCGCCATGGCGGTCGGCGGCCACACAAAAGGGCCGTCCTCCGAAGCTTTTAGTAACTGGGTGAGAGGGCGGGCCAACCCGCCATAGTTCTTGATGAAGCGCCTGTAATACCCCGTGAGTCCGAGGAACGCCCGCACGTCCCGGATAGAGGATGGAGTCGGCCACCGAATGACCGCCTGGATTTTCTCCTCGTCCATGGCGACACCGTGGGCGGAAATGGTATGTCCCAAGTAGCTCACCGTGGTAGCCCCAAACGTGCATTTCTTCCGGTTGACGGTGAGGTGGTGGCGCCGCAGGGTTGTGAAGGTCTCCCGGACGTGGCGAACGTGGTCCTGTCAAGTGTGACTAAACACGAGTATGTCATCAAAAAAAACAAGAACCTGCTTACGAAGGACCGGCCGGAAGATATCATTCATTGTTGCTTGAAATGTGGCGGGGGCGTTGGTGAGGCCAAAAGGCATGACCAAGAACTCAAAGTGGCCGTCGTGCGTGCGGAAGGCCGTCTTCGGCACATCTTCAGGGCGGACCCGAATCTGGTGATATCCGGCGCGCAGATCTAACTTGGTGAAGAAGGCCGCCCCATGAAGTTCATCCAAGAGTTCCTGTATCGTCGGGATCGGGTATTTGTCGGGCATGGTCGCTTTGTTGAGCTCGCGGTAGTCCACACAAAACCGCCAGCTCCCGTCCTTCTTGCGAACCAAGAGAACCGGACTGGAAAAAGGACTGGCACTTGGTCGAATGAGTCCCCCCAACAACATCTCCCGGACGAGCCGCTCTATCTCATCTTTCTGCGCATGGCCATACCGGTAAGGCCGAACGGATACCGCTGCAGCTTCTGGTTTGAGGACGATAGCATGGTCGGTTGGCCGGGTCGGGGGAAGGCTTGGCGGGGCGACGAAAACGTCGGAGAATGCCGTGAGCACTGCCTCGAGGTCGGCCGGGAGAGGATCGGGTGTGGTCGGGTAGCTGGACTCGAGAGGCCATAACCATGCTGAAAAGTCGACGTCCGTGACACGGGTCATAGCCCGGAAGGAAATTGGAGAGCGGAGAAGGGTGGAATCGCCCACGAGGCGACACGGCTGTCCTTGGTGCTGGAAGGACATCGTCATGGAAGCCCAATTCACGCGAACATCCCCCAACGTTTGTAGCCATGCCACGCCCAAAATGGCGTCGAGGCCGCCCAGTTCGAACAAGTAGAAGTCCGCCGTGACCGTGACCGGTCCTAAAGAGAGGGTAACATCCACACACTGTCCCAAAGTGGGGCGGCGGCGACCATCGCCGAGGCAGACGGAGAAATCCGGGGAGGGGGAGGGGGGAAGCTCCAGGTCGCGAGCTAGTTGAGCCGACATAAAGTTGTGGCTAGCGCCGCTATCTATCATCACGATGGCCGGCCTGTTGTTGATCAGAGCCGCCAACTTCATTGTACGGGGGGCGGTCAAACCGCCCACCGAATAGAATGGTAACTCTAGCACATTAAGGGGGGCCTCCTCGGGGTCCGGTGTAGGTGGTTCCGGCAGCGCCAGGGCCGAATCATCAGAGGGGCCGTCGCCCTCAGTGTCACCAAAAATCGCATGAAATTCCTTGATTGGACAGACATGTTGCGGTGAGTATGGTTGGCGGCATCGGAAGCATAAACCGCGGCGGCGAAGTTCGTTATACTCAGCGTTGGAGACGCGATGAGGATTGTCTGGACGAGGGGGCCGGCCGCCTGCCGGGGGTGTGTGCCGAGGAGCGGCCTCACGCTGCGGGGATGGCCGGAATGTGGGGACGGCGGTGCGGGGTCCGATGTCGGCCTCCACGGCCCGAGCGAGATCCAGCGCTTCCGAGACGGTCCGGGGGTGGTGGGTGCGGATGCGGGAGCGGATATTGGGGAGAAGGCCTTGCAGAAAGAACCCCAAGTAATGGTCGGGCGGAAGGCCCGGAACCTGTGTGACGAGGGCCACAAATTCATCAATATATGCCTCCACCGAAGTCGTCTGGCGAGCGGAGCAGAGCCGCTCAATAGCGGAGCCGGTATAGCGGGAGTCGTAGCGGCTAATCATTTCTTGCTTGAACTCGTGCCAGGGAATGAGCGGCTGAACTTGGCGGAGCCACCTTGCCCAATGAAGGGCCGAACCATCCATGCCAACCATGGCCGTACCCACTCGATCCACCGGCGGTGTGCCATGGAGATCGAAGTATTGTTCCGCTCGAGCGATCCAACCCATGGGATCCGCCCCGGAAAAGGAAGGCACGTCGAGGGAGAGGGGGGGACGAAACGGGGCGGGTGGTGGAAAAGTCGGCCCCATCGGAAACTGGGCCGGCGCGCGGTAGGCCGGCGGCAGCGGGGTGGGCGGCGTGCCGAGCACGGAGGCGGTATCGGCCGGCGCTGTCGCCGCGGGCGGTACTGCGGGCGAGGGCGGCTGCGGCTGGAGGGACGCGAGCTGGGCGAGGATGTTGGGCAGGGCCGCGGCGATGTCGTCGAGGGTGGACTGGATGCTCGCGAGGTGGGAGTCGTGGCCGGCGAGGCGGGCCGCAAGGGAAGCGGCATCGTCGGAGGCGGACGCGTCGGCGGCGGCATTCAGGCGGGTAGAGACCGACATGATGGAATCCGGCGGCACGAGGGGCGGGCGGAGCGGCAGGTCGGACCAAATGTTACCTTCTACGGTGATGAGGCAGGGAGATAGATAGATAGAGAGAGAGAGAGAAGAGAGGGGGCGGCTAGGTTAGAGGAGCAAGAGGGAACAACCCTCTTCCAAAATCTGCTTGATCAAAAGATGATTCAACAAACAAAGAGATCACCCTTTATAGGTAGGGGCCCCATTACACAAACCAAATATAACAATCCCATTAAAACATAATAATAAAAACGACTAAAGATAACGCTGGAGCCAACGCCGCCCCGCTGGAGCTAACGCCGTTCCGATAGCCACACCGGTAACGCCGGCCGCTGTCGCCGCTGCTGACGCCAGGCGACACCGCCGACCGATACTGCTACTCCGTAGCTTCTGCGCTGTCCTGTTGTCCGGCTCGCCCGTCCGTGTTATGCTTCCGCCTTGAATATACTTGTCATGGGGGGTCTTCCGGGTGCATGTCGGTAACATGGACAAAGTGCAAATATACTCATCATAAAAATAGAAATACAAATTACATTATATTAAATATTAATTAACTACTTAATTAAAGTACCTAAAAAGGATCCGTAATAGTATATTACGAGGATCCATCTTTCTTCCTCCTATAAGTATATTACGAGGATCGTTCCAAGAATGATTCTCAGGAGTCCAAGACCTCTGAAAAGCTTAAAAATGCTTACGGCGAGGTGGGCTTACGGTTGCATATTGAGCGGCTTACGGGTGCTCATCGAGCAGCATACAGAACACGTCGAGCGACTCGGAATGAACTTTGGGTGGGTTTAAAGAGCTTACGACGAGGGGGCATCGAGCGGCTTACGAGGTGCACGTCGAGAGGCATACAGGTGCACGTCGAGAGGCATACGGGTGCACGTTGAGCAATTCGAAGATCACGGTGGCTAGCCACTACAGCACACTGACCGCCCACCTCGCCAAAAACCATAAACCATAAACCTTAAACATTAAAAATGGGTGCAATACAAGGACTTTCAATTCAAAGGTCTTAATGTCTTATCATTCTCTTCTCTAGATCCTCCCCTAAACCTTAAACCCTAAATCATAATCCTAAACCCTAAAACCTAAGCCTTAAAACCCTAATACCCTAAACTCTAAATCCTAAACCCTAAACTCTAAAACCCTAAATCCTAATCTCAACCATAAACGATGTCAAACAAGGATATGTGGATGTTGCTCTTAGGACTCCGTCAACTCCTTGTGAGAAATCTGGTCGCAAGGCTGAAACTTAAATGACTTGACGAAAGCGCCACCAGGAATGGAGCCTGCAACTTAATTTGACTCAACACGAGGAAACTTACCAGGTCCATACATAGAAAGGATTGACAAACTATGAGCTCTTTCTTGATTCGCGCACCTAAAGATACATAACAATTGACCCATAAACAATACAAAACGCTTCATCCCTCCTTCAATTCAAGTTTGTCCTCAGACTCGGTGGGACAATTTGACTATTGGATCATCTTGATTCTTTAATCTCCTGTCAGAAAAGGTCCTTATAATGAGGTTTTGATGTTGAGGGATGTCCCGTAACATATATATGGCCGCCTCTCCATGGAGGGGTGGAAAAGGCAACTATTGTGGGCTAATCATCGCTAGTTTAGGGAGAGTATATCAAGGATCGGAGATTGGTGGTTGCAATGCGGAATTGATGGTTGAGAGTAGTCCAATAAATGAGGACATTAGGGTTCGACGAATAGAGAGGGACTGCTACACATATATGGGCGAGGGGTGCCCTCCTGCGTGGCAAGTTTATCGATGTCGGGGTCGAAGTGAAGAGGACACAAATCTTGACATGACGGTAGACGTTGGCCAGTAGTGCGCACATGTATCGCACATCTGACAGCTTTAAGTTTATTATCACATTTGTATTTTGAGTCGTGTGGTTATTTACCGTTTTTCCCTTTGTGTTTCTAAGCTAGGTGTTATATAAACCTATGTAAAACAGCTTAATGTTTTATTATCGCATTTGTATTTTGGGTCGTGTGGTTATTTACCGTTTTCCTTTTGTATTTCTAAGCTAGGCGCTATATAAGCCTATGTAAGACTCTCATTTTAATCATCTTGGAAGAAAGATCAAATTGGAGGAGCCCTAGGGGCTGAAATCTCTTTCTTCTTCCCCAAACCATATTTCCTAACATTTGGTCCGACATGCCCTCTTTGGGTCGCGGTTTCCATCTTTTCCAGAAGATCCCGCGTCTTTCCCTCTGCTTCGTCCATCCATGGTCGATTATACAAACCACACTGACCGTTGTTAGCGTCGACTATCTTCGCCGCTTCACTGCGTCGACAGCGCCGCGTCTTCACATTTTGCCTACACACCGGTTTGCGATCAATGATCATGCTCATTGTTCTCGTGGTGCCCGTGCATCGTCAGGTGCACCCTTCCGATTCCGCCAATCCACCCGTGCAGCGCTAGGCGCGTCCTTCTAATTATGTCAATCCGCCCATGCAACGTCAGGCGCCTCCTTCTGTTTTCGACTACCATTTGCTATAGCGCCCCTTTGGTTCCGCCGATCCACTCTCCCCATGATCTGTCCACCTGGTCGATTGTAGGCCCATCAAACACTCTCGTGTCTTAGTCCCCACCGATCTGACTGTCTCCCGCAGCATCGATACTCATGAGGAGTTCATCGCCTCTCGCCAGTCCCTCCTCCTACATTTGGATGCGAAGCTTGATCACTTCATCTTTGGGCGACCGGGTACCTCGTCAACTACAAATGTCGACTCCCCTTATGTCCTTGGCGCCCCTCTCGGACTTACCATCGAGCCACCACCGCCGCCTCCCGTCGCTCTTCCACCGCCCCCCTCCTTCGACGTCCTAAACTTCAATGACATGGATCCCCTAGTATGGATTGCACGTGCGGAGCAGTTCACTAGCATCCATCACACCACCAAGGCCCAAAATATGTCCATAGTTCTCATCAGCATGTAAGGGCCGGCCCTTCATTAGGTCTACTGGCTCCGCCATAACAACCCTTTCCTTACTTGGTCGAAACTCCAGCAGGACCTCATCATCTGCTATGACATTCGCTGTTCTGGGACGGTCGTGGAATGTCTATGTGGCGTCTGACAATCGGGCCTACTTGAAGATTACATCAACGAGATAATTGTCTTAGCAACCCGCGTTTTGGGTTTATCGTCAGATCATTACTTAAGTTTCTTCACGCAGGGATTACTTCCATACATCCGGTCCCGCCCTTCGGCCACCACCCTCGGACTATCAATGATGTCATGTATCTCACCCACTTGGTGGAGGTCGACTTCAACGTTAAATCCATCGACACCGGACGCTCCTCGGGGGGTCTTCCGCCCCGACAGCTTGGCTGCCCTCCAACACCTTTTTTAGTCGCCACCACCGTACCATACTACCGCTCCCCCGCGTCTGAGCCATCATCCCGGCCTTTCCGACAGCAGACCGACCCCGACTGATCAACCAAAAGTACCACGATTTTCGCATCAAGGGTCTCTGTTTCCGTTGCAAACTACCCTACTCCCCGACTCATAACTAACTTCCTTTGAAGGAGCTCCGCATCACCATTAGGCGAGGACACAGAGATCACTATCGAGAATTTTGAATCCCTGGAGAGCGATGACACACCACATGGCGACGAGCCTCAAGCACGATTGCATTGTTTAGAACTTTCGTGTTATGCGGTGGGCGGAATCTTTGGACCCCCAAATCATGAAGCACTCTGAGTCCCTATATGGAACCTTCGTGATTGTTATGATTGACAGTACCACAACTTCATCCCCCAATGTCTGGTGACTCAGCTCGACATTCAGTAGTTTCCTACTCGTTTCTCAGTCTGCTAAGGCGACGGTTGTCGCAGAGCCATTGGGGGCCTTATGTACTGGCCTTGAAATGACAGTCTGGCATTGTCCCCTCCACGCGGACTTCTATTCCTTTGAGCTCGAAGATGTTGACATCATATTGGGCATCGCGTGGCTAGGTACCCTCTTTGACGTCTATGTCAATTGGGATCGCATGACGATGTGTTTTCTTCAGTCGGGAGTTCCTTTACTATTGGTCGGGAAGCCTCTCTAATCAGTCAATTGGTTGCCTTCCATTCTCTTAAGAAAACAACGAAAGTAAACTTTGTCGCATACCTGTGGGTTATGGCACGTCATCGAGTCGGACCGCCCAACCGCCCCACCCCACTCCAGCTACTGCACGTCCTAGACGCTTTCCCCCGTGTATTTACCAAGGCACCCACCTTCCATCTCTGCACATTACCAACTGCTACATTGCCTTTCAACTAGAGGTGGCCGCTATTTTCATAAGCCCCTACAACTACAAGCACATTTAGAAGAATGAGATCGAACGCCTTGTTGGCGACATGTGGTTGGGGGCCTCATTTGTTCTAGTGCTAGCCCCTTCTCCAGTCATGTCCTCGTCCACAAGAAGGATGGAAGTTGTCTCTTCTGCGTGAACTATCGGAAGCTCAACAAGGCAACCATTCCAGACAAGTATCCCATCCCGCTCATCCAGGAGTTATTGGACGACTTGCGCAGGGGCAATATTCTTCTCCAAGCTAGATCTGCAGTCCGACTATCACCTGATCCCGATGTGCAACGAGGACATTCTAAAGACGGCCTTCCAAACCCACGACAATCACTATGAGTTCTTAGTTATGTCGTTTGGCTTCATGAACGTGTCAGCCACCTTTCAAGCCACCATGAACGACCACTTTCGTATGATTCTACGGAGGTATATTTTGGTGTTCTTTGATGAAATTCTCGTTTACAGCTCCTCTTGGCAAGATCATCATCAGCACGTGTGGGTGACCTTAGCCACCATCCACGAGGATGTCTTCTTCGTGAACACCAAGTAGTGCGCCTTCGGCCAGATCGAGATTAGCTACCTGGGGCACACCATTTCGGCCAAGGTTTTAGTGATGGAGACCAATAAGGTGGACTTCGTACTCCAATGGCTGACCCCTCGCTCCCTCTGGGACATCCGGGGATTCCTCGGCCTCACCCGCTACTATTGTACTTCATTCGGGACTACGATAAGCTCGATAAGCCCCTTTCTAGCTTATTGAAGAAAGTGGACTCCGGTTCTTTTTAGTGGACAGTGGAGGCAGACACGACCTTCACGTCCCTTCAGCAGGTTCTCGTTACTTCTCCCGTCCTGGCACTCCCTGATTTCGACCAACCATTCATTGTTAAGTGTGACGCCTCGGGCTTGGGCGCTAGTGCAGTTTTGATGCAATCCAATCAGTCGGTGGCGTACTTCAGTCGCTCCATCGCACCCACAGTACTTACGCGCTCCTCCTACAAGACCGAACTCATGGCCCTGGTCTTGGCTGTCCAACATTGTCGTCCCTATCTGTTGGAGTGTTGCTTCACCATACACATTGATCATCACAACCTACAATATCTATTGAAGCACAAGATTGCCACGCCGACACAAGAATTCTGGACTGCGAAGTTGTTGGGGTATGAATTCACTATTGAGTTTCAGTTAGGCCCAGTCAAATGGGGATGTTAACTCGTTGTCCCGCAGACCGGCTGACACTCTTGCGGCCATGTCTCGACTTGTATGGGAGGATGTCGCCCTCATCCAGCAAGAAGTGGTTGTCGACCAACTCCTCCAGTCTGTCGTCACAGCTCTTATGACAGAAGCTTCTGCCCGACCACCTTCAATTTGGTTGGAGGCCGACTCCACCACCGGAGGCGT
Source organism: Dactylorhiza incarnata (assembly GCA_033032865.1). Lineage (NCBI taxonomy): Eukaryota > Viridiplantae > Streptophyta > Magnoliopsida > Asparagales > Orchidaceae > Dactylorhiza > Dactylorhiza incarnata. The sequence goes on from JAWHQI010000053.1 coordinate 6,648,115, forward strand.
TTGGTCCTCTCAGCGTTTTCCCGCTTCATTCTGTGCCCGTTGATGGAGTTTTACTAGACATTGACGGTCAGGCACACGAGTGCATTTCGGAAATATCGGTACCTAGCCAACTCGCTCTACTGGCCTGGCATGTTTCAACAGGTTATGTCATTTTTCGATGCATGGCTCTCATGTCAGCGCGCCTAGTATGAGACACCCCTTTCGGGAGGGTTACTTCAGCCCCTCTCCATTCTGGATCGGATTTGGGACAACATCGCCATGGAATTCATCTCGAAGCTTCCCCGGTCCAAGAATGTGGCATTCATAGAGTCGACCTCCACTCTTGCACATCTGTCCTACATCACAGTGGATTGTTGCATATTGTAGTGATACCTTTAGAGTTTAGAATATTACTCATATTTATTAATTTCATTCTTTTACATAGACAAAGTTTTATTTTCTTTCGATTTATATGTCAAATTTGCATATTTTCAATTTCGTTGTATTGACTTTAAGGGAAATAGTTCCGCTTCCAAGCTTATTTCCTACAAAAATATTGGCTAGCAGCCTTTAGTATCTCATTAAGAGTTCAACAAGGTAAAAAAATGTAGAAGTTTCATGTTTAGTTGTATTTGAATATTTCTGGCAATTATGAATTATTTTGTCTTCTTTCTCAATTTTTTTTATTTCCACTGGAAACTCCCTCTTCTTCGAAGTAGAGGATCTCACCACACTTACTTTTGCCCCTTTTATATTTCCCATACTTAGCCATGGAAGTATGTGGGATATCAATACTTTGCTAAATATTATAGAAGATTTTAGGTAAGTAAATAACTCAAATAAAATGATTAGTCATAGTGCAATAAATTCATTCTTGTATGGCGAGATGTTCATATTTGTGAGATGAGTGTGTGTTTGTGTGTGTATGAGAGAGAGAGAGAGATACCTCATATTTGTATTGCGCTCCTGACTGTAGATCCGTCTCAACTATAAGATGAAGAGTTCTAGATGAGTTTAAATGATCAGTGTATGAAGGACAAGCAAGAATAAAAAATTCTTACAATTTCCAGGATCAATATATGCAATAGCGACAAGAAATCCAGGACCCATAAAGGAAAAAAAGTTTTTCCAACTTTTTTCCTGCAAAAGAAATCTCTTGTCAAATTACCAAAACTAAAATCTAGTACACCCCTGGTGGCCTTCTCAAAAATATAGGAGCAATTTTGTTGGTGAAAGTAATAAGCATCCATAGTTCAACTACTACTTTAATGTGAATACATAACCACATGTTGCTAATTAGAAAAAAAGGGAAGCCCGGTGCACAAAGCATTCCCGCGCAGCGAGGGTCCGGATAAGGTTCTCACCACAAGGGTCCGCGCAGCGAGGGACTGCTAATAACATCGCCCCTTTTTAAACTTCTTTATCCATTATTATTACATAAATAAAGGAGAAGTTTACTCTTTAATGTAACATTGAGTTTTTCAGTTTACCTTAACATTCATATTTTTGTACCCCTCACAAGCACTGTGTTAATTATATGCCACGAATCCTAACTCAAAAACGACGTTGGCGATGATCTCGACCCGCGGGGTCCGCGGCCGCGGCCCTGGCCGAAATTTTTCTAGGATAGTTATCAGCGGTATTTTGAGTAATTTGTAAATGTACCGAGTGTTATATAAACTCCTTGCCTTTCTAGGGTTTGAGTTATTCTGAAATCCGAAATCTATCCACTTTTTGTAACCGCCTCTGTTCATGATCTAGTGAAAAACGGACTGTTGTTGCCCGTGGAATTAGCCCATCTTGGGGTGAACCACGTAAATCTGTATCTTCTATGTTTTCATTTTTTGTTTGTTTGATCGCTCTACTCTCATTTTCGTAACACATGGATTGAGATCCTCTCTTTTCAAAGCAGATGGACTATATCCATTTAAGAATTTAATGCAACAAATCATCCATCTAAAATTCAACAGCTCAAATTAAAGAGAAGAAATCCAACTTGCACCATTAGAGGACATCCCATTTATTTTCAAACAGAGGATACTAGTTCTACAAGTACAAGAGAGAGAAAAAGAGGGTAGAGAGAGAGAGAAAGGGATAGAAAAGAGACACCAATAGAGAGCAAGAGAGAAGGAATATGCAAGGGATCACATTCATTGACGATAAGTAAAAATATATGTAAGGAAATTTTGACATGGATTTGGGGAGTCTGCATGTCCTCTTTGAGCTGATGAAGTGAGCATAAATATATACTTCTCACTTTTTCAATTTTAATTTGTAAACTTGCTGCTTCTGTGTTGCAGGAATACCAAAATTTGATCCTTTAGGGAAGAATTTCTCCTACTACATAACCACAGTATGCTTGTAAAGTATAAACACAGCACATCACAGTAAATGTAAGAAAAAACTACAGAATTCAATCATCACACAAACAGAACATAAATAAAAGCTATAGGATTAGTGCAGTAAACAAAACAATAGTGAACGTCTTATTTCCCTAACAAGTGATCAGAAGGAAGATTTCCATTGTGAACTTCCATCGAATAGATAAACTTAAAGTTTATTTACCGGGGTAATAATTTACCTGAGGCACGATAATCTGATGAATTTCGATCTGTTCAATGAGAGGAGAAGCGGGGCCACCAAAAGTACCCCGATTGCCTTGGCTCGTAATGAACTGCGGATGCGAAGAGTTCTGCTCCGAGGAAGCCATTAATTTCTCCTCTCCAAATCCCAAATCCTGCAGAATATAAAAAAAAACCTCAATGAGATCATGAGCAAACGAACAAATACGTTACGGTAGAAGAGAATCAATCCCCCCCTGCTTCCGTAAAGGCATCAGTGCCAAAAAGAACGGTTCAAATTTAGGAGTGTGGAGAATCTCGAGCACTACGAAAAAGAATACCTCGATATTCCGAAATTCTACAAAATTTGGTGAATACCGATTACGAAATGATCGAATACCCTGTTTCGGGAATGGAACTATTGAAAAATAAATGGTGAAGCGCTTCTGATCGGAAGGAAGAAGGATTCGTTTTGCTAAGTTCTAGATTCCTGGAGGAGTAAATTTGAAGAGAGCGGGCATGCAACAAATTTCTTTAGGAATGGGGCATTCAAGATCGATAACCCGATGCGAAGTAACTCCGACAGAACCATGGAGGTGAATTTGGGAAGAGAGATGGAGGGATAGCGTCAAGATGATCGAGAGTTTCTCAATCCCTACTTACTGCGGGGTGGAGAAGACGGCGGCCACTGCCTTCTATCGCATGAAGACGCTCTACAAGCTTCAGAGCTGCCGCATTTTATAATTAAGCTACCGTGATGACGAGACCCAAACGAGCAATAAAAATTCATCGATCCCCGTGGAATAAATAATTAATTAAATACTCTCATTTTAATGCTACTATTTTCGAAAAAAAACTTGTATTTTCAAGCCACAATAATGTGGTAATCTGGTAGAAACAAGGGGAGAGTTTGACGGAGATTATCATCCGCCTCGTGAAATCGTGACCGTTATTTCTCCGGCGCGGTCCGCGCGGATGAAAACGTGCAAATCCACAGTTTTTAGGGGGCGGGGCTGATCCCCGCTGCCCGGCCGCGGCCCTGTCAAACGGCGCACGACTGCGTCCGGGTGGTGCTGTCGGCGAGATAGCGATAGATCAATCCCGCCAAACAAATTTAGGGTACGTTTGGTTGGGTTGCTGCTGATGAAAAGCTGCTGATGAGAAATTCGGGTGCGTTTGGTTGGGCTGTTGCTGATGAAAATCTGTTGATCAGAAATGGAGTTTTGAAAAAGAACTGTTTCTGAGAAATGAAGTTTTGTTAGAAAACTGTTTGGGTGAAATAGAGTTTTCAGTGCTTATTGAAATTGAGTTTTATAAATTTTGTTTGGGTCAAATGGAGTTTTGAAAAAAAAATTCGATACACATCAAATACGCAATCTTGATAATAGTTACTATAATAGATAAAAATACTAACAATTTTTCTCACCATCTAAGACCTAGAAGTGTACAACTGTTGCGCTATATTTTCACGCAACGCGATCATCTCATCTACCTCGTCTGCTGTATCAGGACAAAGTACTTGATGCCCTTGTGTGCTCCCCCCCCCCCCCCCCCCCCCCCCCTCATCATCACCTCCCTGCTCGACTTCATTGAATCAATATCCCTCCGCGACGGGTGCCGCCGAATAAAATTATGCAGTGCCATAGTCGCCATCCCAATATCGGTTTGTTTGGCGAAGCTGTAGCTCGGCATATCACACAATATGGCCCACTTTTTCTTTCAAATGTCGAACGATCTTTCAATGACACTTCTAAGGGATGAGTGCGCGTGATTGAATATCTCTCGGCGTCCTTCCGGTGCACGACCGCCACGAGCAAAGCCCGGGAGATGATAACGTGTCTCTGGATATGGTTTCAAGTATCCCCTTTGTAGCGGATACCCAGAGTCTACCAAGTAATATTTTCCTGAAAACCAGGAGCAAAGATGTTATGCTTCAAAGGTGAGAAGTATAAAAAATGGAATAGAAATCTTATTACCTGGTGGTGGATGCAGAAATTTGTAACGGGGATCCCGAAGCGCATAATTAAAAATGCGGCTATCATGCGCAGAGTCTTCCCAACCTGGCATAACAAACGTAAAACACATGTTGAAATCACAAGCAGCCATCACATTTTGTGTTGGCATGTCATGTCTCCCAATGTACGGTACTTGATCACGAACATGTACGCATGCATGAACATGTGTTCCATCAATTGCACCGACACAATCTTTAAAGAATGGCATGTAACGTGTGTCGTACAGAATCTCTGGCGGTGTGCTACTGAAAGATCTATCTAATGGTTGAATCGCTTCATCCGCCAGTAGTATTAACATGTGAATGTCTTCTCCAAAAAACCTGCTAGCAGTCTCCGTCGAGTGCTGAAAACGCTCACATGTCTTTCTCATGACCTCATTATGAGACAATATGTCCAAGGTCAGTGCCAAAATCTCTCTAGATGCAGTCCGTCTAGTCCCGTGAAATCCGTACTTCTCCTCCAAGACATGCAATAGATCCATAAAAATTCCTTGGGACATCCGAAAAGAATTATTAAATCTGACTGTCGAAGATTGAAGCATTTTTCCAACCCATTTATCACTGTCTGCTTCGATGTTATGCATGGTACAGGTTGGTTGAAAAGAGAACTACTTTCAGCCAAAATACTAACTGCTGCTACCACATTTTGATGATGTGCGATTGCATAATTTTGAATAGCCTCAAAGCTATCTTCTGAATCATCAGATTTAGTGGTAGACATTTTCTGATACACAAAAGACAGGACATCAATAAGAATAATGTCTAACCACAACCACAACAACAACAGTAACATAAAAAACATGAACAGTCTAGCAGAAATACTAATAATAAAATCCAATAGAAATAACAATATCAGTCTATCAGTACATGACCATAAATATAAGTCTAACAGAAATAACAATATAAGTCTATCAGTACATGACCATAAATATGATAAGTCTGCCTACTCCCCACCATTGTAGCGGTTATAAATCCACTTTATGTTCATACCCTCGGGTAGGAACATAAATGTCTCTCTATGACCTTTGTCCAACAAAAATGTGATGACAAAGTCATAGAATTTCTCGTCCGCTACAACGTCGGAGTATCCACTTAACCGCTCTAATGCCTGAGTAATAGTATAAGGATTGCTCTTTCGATGTCCCTGAATGCATCGACTGATGGTCTTTGAAGATTCTGCCAGATCTTCTAAGACGGAGCTGGTGGCACTTTTCTTTCCTTTCTTCCTCTTCCTCGCCGATGTGACCTCGGGAGGGAGGTGGTGCAACATTATCCTCCTGGATGTCATGCTCCCCACCGGACAACTCTCTCTTGTCGGTAGACTCGGGTGGATTACTCCTTATGCTAGGAATGGTAGCATGACGTCCACAGGCAACTACTGAATCGAACATCCTCCTCAATCGTTCCTCTAACTCGGAGGGATGCCAGCATATCTAAATTTTTTGGCCGCTGGGACAACCTACAATATTATAACAAAAATTAGGAAGGGGCAAATAGTTGAACATAAAGTTAAATGATCATTTTTTAATAAATGAATACCTTCAATCTCTCGGTCCACCACTCGTCTGAAGCATCTATAGTCTTTGTAGTCGGATTCCAACCCAAACCAGTGGACTCACATTTTAGCTCACTCCAAATCTTTCACTTCTTCTTCAAATGATCTTATTTGTTCTTCATTTGAACCTTATCATACTTTTTCCAGTTTGTAGGTGAAATTTGGTAGTCATATTAACCCAGCCCTCTTTGCTAAAATGAGTTGTCAGTCGGTTACCAAGCTCTATTTCATGAATGCATGTCGCAAAAAATCAGGACATCATTTGAATCTCATATAACGGAGACACCACCGTCTTTCGGCTTACCCATCTTAAAAATGTAAACATATGTAAACATATAAACATATAAACAAAATATACATAAAGACACATACACACAAACACACACACATACACATATAGAAACATAAACACACACAAACACACACACAAACACACACATACATACACACACACACATACACACACACACATAAACACACACACACATATAGACATATAAACATACACAATCACACAAACATATAAACACACATACATACACAAACACACACACACACACAAACACACACAAACACACACACACACACAAACACACAAACACACAAACACACATACATACACATATATAAACATAAACACACATAAACATAAACACACACAAACACACACAAACACACACACACACACACACACACAAACACATATACCACACACACATATAGACATATAAACATACACAATCACACAAACATATAAACACACATACATACACAAACACACACAAACACACACACAAACACACACATACATACACACAAACACACACATATACACACATAAACACACACAACACATAAACACACACACACACACACACACAACACAAACATCAACAGTACATCACACACACATCACAACACATACAACACAAACTCACACACACACATACACAGCACACACACATCACACACACATACACAACACCATCATCATCACACCACACACACACATATAAAAATCCCCAACAAAATGACAAATAAAAGTTCTACAAAAATCTAAAAATCCATAATAATTGAGAAAAAGAGGAGATATACCTAAAAAGGGGGCAGGGAACTGGAGAGGCGGCGACGACGTTGACAGAAACTGGAGAGGCGGCGGCCTCCAGAAATACCGGCGCTGAGATATGTGGGAGACAAGGGAGAAGCAATCCGGCGGCGTGAGTGGCTCCTATGGACGACGAGGTGAGGCGTGACTACCGTATGTTGGCGAGAGCAGGTGGCGTGGCAACGGCGGCGCGGAAAACCGGCGAAATCGGCGTCGACGACACGCGATTTTGGAGATGCGGGGGAGAACAAAACCTAAAGAGCGGAACGGCGCGGCTGGACTGGCCCTAATACTCGCGTCTGACCCTATACAAAGAAACGGAGGTTATTAATAACCTCCGTTTCGTCCATCAGCAGCGCCAAACATTGTTGTCGGCCATTACTCCGTTTCGTTTTTGCCGCACCCGGGCTTATAAGCCGAACCAAACGCAACCAAAGTTTTGAAAAAAAGCTGCTGATGAGAAATGAAGTTTTGTCATAAAAGTTGTTCGAGTCAAATAGAGTTTTCAGTGCTTATTGAAATTGAGTTTTGAAAATTTTGTTTGGGAACAAAACATAGTTTTTGATATTTTTTTCGACACACATAAAATACATAACCTTGATAATAGTTACTACAATAGATAAAAATACTAATATTTTTTCTCACCATCTAAGATCTAGAAACGTACAATTGTTGCGCTATACATTCACGCAACGTGATCATCTCTTCTACCCCGCCTGCAGTATCAGGACAAACTACTTGATGCCCTTGTGTGCTCACCCCCTCATCACCACATCCATGCTCGCAGTCATTGAAATCAATATCCCTTCGAGAATGGTGTCGTCGAATAATATTATGCAATGTCATAGTCGTCATCACAATATCGATTTGTTTAGCGAAGTTGTAGCTCGACATATCCCGTAATATGGCCCACTTCTTCTTCCAAATGCCGAACGATCTTTCAATCACACTTCTAAGGGATGAGTGCGCGTGATTGAATATCTCTCGGCGTCCTTCCGGTGCATGACCGTCACGAGCAAAGTCTGGAAGATGATAACGTGTCTCTTGATATGGTTTCAAGTATCCTCTTTGTAGCGGATAGCCAGAATCCACCAAGTAATATTTTCCTGAAAAATATGAGCTCGATTGTTATGCTCCAAAAGTGAGAAGTATAAAAAAAAGTATAGAAAACATTAATTATTACCTGGTGGTGGATGCGAAAATTTGTAACGGGGATCCCGAAGCGCATAATTTAAAATGTGGCTATCATGCGCAGAGTCTTCCCAACATGGCATAACGAACGTGAAACACATGTTGAAATCACAAAGCAGCCATCACATTTTGTGTTGACATGTCATGTCTCTCAATGTACGGTACTTGATCACGAACGGGTATGCATGCATGAACATGTGTTCCATCAATTGCACCGACACAATCTTTAAAGAATGACATGTAACGTGAGTCGTACAGAATCTCTGGCGGTGTGCTACTGAAAGATCTATCTAATGGCTGAATCACTTCACTCGCCAGTAGTAGCAACACGCGAATGTCTTCTCCAAAAAACCTGCTAGCAGTCTCCGTCGAGTGCTGAAAGCGCTCACATGTCTTTCTCATGACCTCATTATGAGACAATATGTCCAAGGTCAGTGCCAAAATCTCTCTAGATGTAGTTCGTCTCATGCCGTGAAATCTGTACTTCTCCTCCAGGACATGCAATAGATCCATAAAAATTTCTTGGGACATCCGAAAAGAATTATGAAATCTGACTGTCGAAGATTGAAGCATTTCTCCAACCCATTTATCACTTGTTTGCTTCGATGTCATGCATGGTACTGGTTGGTTGAAAAGAGAACTACTTTCAGCCAAAATACTAACTACTGATACAACATTTTGATGATGCGCGATCGCATAATTTTTAATAGCGTCAAAGTTATCTTCTGAATCATCTGAGTCAGTGGTAGACATTTTCTGATAAAGAAAAAACATGACATAAATAATAGTAATAGTCCAACGAAAATAATATCTAACCACAACAACAGAAATAATACTAATAATATCCAACCACAGCAACAGAAATAATACTAATAATATTCAACTGCAACAACAGATATAACAAAAACAGTCTAGCAATACAAGAACATAAATATGATAAGCCTACTCCCCACCATTATAGCGATTATGAAGTCACTTTATGTTCGTACCCTCGGGTAGGAACATAAATGTCTCTCTATGACCTTTGTCCAACAAAAAAGTGATGGCAAAGTCATAGAATTTCTCATCCGCTACAACGTCAGGGTATCCACTGAACCGCTCTAATGCCTCAGTAATAGTAAAAGGATTGTGTTGAAGCCAAGAAAATCTCGACTCCAAAATTCGGATCAATGCAGTCGGAGGTTACTGATCCTGCGATCAAACTCCACGACACGGATAACTAAAACAAAAGATAGAAAACGACTATAAGCACATCCCAAGTGCTCCAGCAGGGAGGTCCCACCACATACCCGGAAGTTTAGGAGAAACATCCCCTCCGCAACCAAAAGGTGGGCGAGGTACTAGACGGGCATGGACGTGGCAAGTATCCAGCTTGGGGGGACCTCGACCACTTCCAAAAGTGCCATTTCTAGTACCACTGGGGGTCTATTTATAGAGAAATCCTGGGGGGGATCCAGACGAGTATACTGCCTATGCTCGCGCCAGGCTGTGGTCAGGGTCCTCACATAAAAAGTGCATACCACAGCCTGGCGTATTAGCGCTGCCTTTCGTCCCAGGCCCTCACATGGGCCGCAACCCATGCCATACCAACCCCTCTTCGCGCCTATTCGGCCACGACGGGTTGTTGGAGACCGCAGCCTCCCTTTGAAGAGAAGTGATCCAGTTAAGCGTCTCTGCGAGGACTTCCCAGGAGGTCACCCATCCCAGAATTGCTTCCATCCGAGCACGCTTAACTATAGAGTTCTTTCACTTCTCATCCCAGAATTGCTCTATAGTTAAGCGTGCTCGGATGGGGGCAATTCTGGGATGGTTGACCTCCTGGGAAGTCCCCGTAGAGACGCTTAACTGGATCACTTCTCTTCAAAGGGAGGCTGCGGTCTCCAACAACCCGCCGTGGCCGAATAGGCGCGGAGAGGGGTTGGGGTGGCATGGGCTGCGGCCCATGTGAGGGACTGGGACGAAAGGCAGCGCTGGTGCGCCAGGCTGTGGTCAGGGTCCTCACAGTAGGCATGTTGAAACACCAATTGATCTAAATGTCAAGCTGAGTCTGAATGAAGGGACAAGTGTTGATCAAGTGAAGTACTCAAAGATCATTGGAAGTCTCATGTATGCCACAAGTTGCACTAGATCAGACATTGCCTTCTTTGTAGGCATGCTGAGCCATTTCACCAGTAGTCCTGGCAAAGAGCATTGGGATGCCTTAGACCGACTGATGAGGTACCTTAAAGGTACTAAAGATCGCGCTCTATGCTACACTGGTCACCCTCCTACTTTGGAAGGATACTCTGATGCCTCTTGATATTCAGAAGTTGGAAACAGCAACTCCACCAGTGGATCTATTTTCACCTTGGGTGGCGCTGTAGTTGCTTGGAAGTCCAAAAGACAGACAAGTATAGCCCTGTCGTCTATGGAAATCGAGTCGTTTGCCTTAGCTTCAGCTGGTGAAGAGGCAGACTGGACCAAGAATTTGATTTTAGACATTCCCTTGTTTAGACATCAAGTCAATTCTTTAAGCCTGTGCTGTGATAATCCGGCAGCAATCCAAGTTGTTAAGAATGTTCTCTTTAACACTAAGAGACGACATGTACAACCGAGACACGCTCTTTTGAATTATCTGAAAGAACAGGGCATTATACCTTTGGTCGATGTGCAATCGAAGGATAATCTAGCTCATCCTTTGACGAAAGGAATGTCCAAAGATCGATCAATCAAAATAGTGGGTGAAATGAGACTCAAGGCGATTTGAGATCTGCATTAGTTCAAGGTTATACGATACAGTTCCGCCTTAGTCCAAATGTTTTGATTTCTTCCCTTTCCTTTGTCATAGCAAGCGTGTTGTGCTCCGCTAATGTTCTTGGTTGCTAAGCACGAGTCCAGTAAGTTGTTTCATTCCTGAAAGTATCTAGTTGCGGCCTAAATCACCTAGAGGGGGGTGAATAGGTGGATTCTATGTCTTAATGCGGAATTAAAAATTTAACACAGAAAAGCAAACAAACAACCACAGCACAGACACAAGGATTTTATAGAGGTTCCCCGATGTGGGTAGTCCTCTTTCCCGCCTCGCCTATCTAGCACTTCGAGGCTAGACTCGGCTACTTCACCAATCTCAGATTATAACTAATCTTACACCTCGGAGTCAAAACTCCTACAACTCGGAGTATAACAACTCCTACAACTCGGAGTATAACAACTCCTACAAATAATCTCGGAGTGAAAACTCCTACAAAAGAAAAGATAATAAAACACAATACTTCTTCTTAACCTCTAAAGAGATTAACTTCAGATCTTGAACACTGAGTCTTCTTCTCAACCTTGAAGGAAAGCTTGGCACTTGAAAGATGGGGAAGAGAGAAGACTTGGCTAATCAGATCTGAATAGGCCCTTTGACTTACTTGAAATAATCTTCAAAAATTGAGAGCAGCAAAAAGATCAAAGGCCTTCTTCTGAGAAATCTCTAACAACAATAGAGAAGGGATCTTGAGCAGTGAATGTTAGGTCTCAGAATTCTTGTTCACTGAAAGAGAAGGGAGATCGACTTTTTATCTTTTCTGAACTGTCGGCTGATGAGAGATTTTTGGATCAATTTTTTTTCTTTTTAAGAATACTGCCCTAGCCCTAAAATAAGGATTTATTTATAGGGAGGACTTCAACGGCTCTTGCGACAAAGAAGGGAGAGGCGACACGTGTACTATTCATGGTGGCTAACCCTAAATTTCAAAAACGAAACAAAGATTTGAAATCCGTCTGTCCGTCATTCGTCGAGACTTCACGTGAACATCCGACGAATTGACTTGGCCACAGGGAAAGACTGAGCAACCCGTGAAAAACACTGTCTGTCACCATTCGTCGGGATTCGTCGGAAGTACACGAGAACATCCGACGAATTAACTTAGCTGCAGAATTTTCTTCACAACTCAGCCAAAATGACCTCTGTCAGCATTCGTCGGGATTCGTCGGAATGACCCGAGTCATCTCGACGAATGGACTTGGCTTCAGAAATTTCTTTTAAACCAAGACAAAGGTCTTCTGTCTGGATTCGTCGGGATTCGTCGGAATGACCCGAGTCATCTCGACGAATTGACTCAGCATAAATTTTTCTTTTCTTCTGAAAACCTGCTCCACTCCTCAACCTTGAAAGCCTTCAGTTATGAGCATGTGAAGTGCACCCCAAAAGAGAGATTACACATGGACCAACACTTTGTTCTATACAATGAGGGATTACATTGTCTAGAACTGTGTTTGGTGATCCATTGCAACCTGACTTTGGTGAGCACTTAGCATTAAGGCCTGTCATAACACATCTAAACAAAAGTCATCAAATACAAATACAATTCATTTTAGTTTACTAGGGGACATCTTCAAATCAAGGTGATTGTGGACACAATACCCAACAATCTCCCCCTATTTGAAGATGTCATAACCCTAGGCACTAACTTGAATTGCACAGAAGGAATACTAAAGGAATGCAAAACCCAGGCAGTAATATATAAGGAAAAACAAAATAGGATTAAATGTTTTAGCTTAATACAAAGGGAAAGTGTATATATATATAAGCAAAGAAAACATCATGATTCCAGATAAGCACAGCTTATTCATGACCTTTGCCTTTCATCTTTGCAAACATTTTGTCCACTGCCTCAGATTTCTTCTTCAGTTCTGAATCCATTCTCTCAAAAAATGCCTTTGGCTTAGGCCAGTATTTGTCAGGAGCAGACTCTTTAGATCCACCATTCTTGAAAAGAATTCTTCTTTCATTTGTCCTCTTCTCAAACTTGCTCCATTCTTCTGAACTATAATGGTCACTGACTTTTTCATTCTGATTGCTGACTTTATCAAAAGCAGAGTGAACAATACTTTTGGAGATGGGGCTCCAACATTCTTGGAAGTTTCTAGGAGGAGGCTTATCATAAAATTCTCTGATCTTCTTAAGTGGATTAGACCTCTTAGCAGATGGCTTATCAGCAAAAAGCTTCCTTTTTAAGGACTTCTCAGAGGGATCAGCAAAATGTGAGCTGTCAGGATCTTGAGCAGGGAAAGGATCATCCCAAAATTCTTGATAAGTTGAAGCAGGGATGACTTCATCAGCAGAAACAGGATCCTCAACAGGATTTGGAGAGAAACTAGGAGCCCTGGGTCCTGGAGCACTAGATGAGGGAAGATCTGATCCTTTATCCACAACAGTAAACCCAAGCATTCCAGCCACTTGCTTGAACAACCAGCTTTGGCCTTCATAAGTATACCAGTTCACATCCTTAACATTTTGTAAGATGTTTTCCTTGAGATCTTGCATTTGAATAGCTACACTTTCATTCAACTCATCCATTTTGCTTGCACTTTCTTCTAACTTGGATACCACACTCTCCTCCCCCTTTATGACATCTTCATGCAGGAGGGTATACAATCTCTTCAGCTGATTTTCAACTTGATCATCCAAGTAAGTGACTCCTTGATCATGAGCAGAGCTAAGAGTGGAGAGAGCAGTAGTCAACTGTAGTACATCTTCACTAACCTGATGCAGATTCTTGAGAGCATGCCCAACAGCTTTATTTGTGTGATCCAAAGCTTTCCCTGCAGATAGCATCCAGGCTTCTTGATCAGTCTTGAATCTTCCCATGTCATGCTTGATCTCAGCCAATTCCTGCTTTAGAGAACTATCAACAGAGTCAATCTTCTTATAGACTTGCTTGATAGAGTGATCAAAGTGATCAGTCTGACCCTTTAGCAGCCCTGCTATGGACTTCAGCAAAGAAGAGTGAGAGCTATCCCCAGTCTCAACCTCTTCAGGAGAAAAACTATCAGCTATAAAACTTGAGGACTGTGCTATGTTGTCAAGCACAGTTGCTCTTGGAGAAGTGCTCTTAGCCACAAAAACTTCTTGAGGAGGCAAAAGCAGCACAGAAGGAAAGACCTCAGGAGGAACAGATTCAGCCATGAAGATATCTTCCTGGTCTTTCTCCCCCTCAGAAAGAGACATCTCCTTAGCCAACCTCAGCATGGCACCAAGGCTCCCCTACTCCTCAGATTCAGATTGCTCATGAGGAGAGTCTGGCAAGATTTCATGATCTTCAGAATGAGAATCAACCATGGCAGGTGATCTCCTTGAACCTTCCAGCTGAGGAGCTTCAACAAAATCAGCAACATCTTTTGGGCCCTCCATGACAAGATCAGCAGCAGGGGCAACAGAATCAACAGGATCAAGAGGTGCTTGATCAACATCACTGGGAGGAACATCTTCTGCAGCACCACTTCCTACACCAATGTCTCTTGGGGTTGGAAACTCCCCCTCAACCTGTGCATCTCTGCCCTGAGCAGGAGCTGGACTAAGTCCACTCCCCCTGGAGGATTGCCCTGCTTCAGGAGACCTATGCTCATCAGGCAGAAGGGCCTCATCATCACTTACAGCAGCCCTAACTCCAGCATTCACCAAGCCCTTGGGAATTACCCTTTCCCATTTTGAGAAAATGGTTGAGTTGATCTTCTTTGTGTGGTGGATGGGGAGACCTCTTCCAAGATTAAAAAAAATCTGGATTGCTACTGTGGAGAAGCAGACTGAGAATTCTTCCAAAATTTGGAGCAAGAAAACTTTCTTTAATCTTCTCAAAGATTACTTCACCAAAATTGAAATTTTTTCGACAAATTATAGCGGTGTGAATTTTGAAAGCTTCTTCAGAGAGGTAGTCATGAGAGCCTACCTTGCATAATAATACTTTTCCTATAATATCACACAGAAGCTTACCTCCATCATTCATGAACTTTCTTCTGATTTTGGAGCTTTGATCAAGAATGCCACAGAATCTTCTGGCTCTGAAAATATCTTCAACCGACAACTCTTCTGATTCAACTTCAGGCAACCTCAACGATCGGTTGATACCACTAGCCTTCAAAATGATTTTGCAAGACCGAATAGAGCTTTTGATCTTCTTACCTTGGCCTGAGATTTTGGCATTGCGATAGAACTCCAGAATGTCCTGTTCTAGGATTTTTGCCGGCTCTTCTAGGATATAACTGAGCCCGGCGACATCGAGCATCAAAATCACGTTTCGAAATTCATCAGAAGCTGAGCGAAAGGCGCCTCTCACCAACTCTCCCCCTGAATGCAAACCACCTGAAGCTTTGGGCGCCATTGATGTCGTCGACGCCGAGGAAGAGAAACAGAGGAATAGCGAAAGGAGGAGACGAACGGTCGGGTAGGGTTTCACGGATGTTCTCGTGAAGTCGTGATGTTTTCTTTGATTTATATATATATATATATATAAATTTAAGTAGGGTGCGTACCTGAAGGACGATAAAATCGTTTTTAATAGGTAGATGATTCCACGGGAGATGAATAGAGAGGAGTAAAATTTGTCCCGTGAACATCCGTGAAACTTCATGAAATTTTCTGAGTTAACAAGTGAAATCTCGTGCAATTTCGTGAAATCTCAACAGTCTCAACTTCAAGAGTCCTTGTTAAGCATTCCAAGTTCCATTTTGAACAAATTGAATTTGGTTTCGTCCAGAGGCTTCGTAAAAATATCTGCAATTTGTTTGTCAGTATTAACATATAACAAATTTATGTCCTTACTCTCAACATGTTCCCGGATGAAGTGGTAGCAAAGCTCAATATGCTTCGTTCTACTGTGAGAGACGGGATTATTTGCTATGGCAATAGCACTTGAGGAGTCACAGAACATGGGGATTTCAGAGAGCTTTAAATTATAGTCCTCAAGCTGATTCTTTATCCACAAAAGTTGTGCACAGCAACTTCCGACAGAGATATACTCTGATTCAGCAGTCGATATAGCAACGCAATTTTGCTTCTTGCTACTCCAGGAAACGAGCCTTTTTCCTAAGAACTGGCAAGTTCCCGAAGTGCTCTTCCTATCATCTTTGCTACCTGCAAAATCAGCGTCTGAAAAACCAATTAGTTCAAAATCATTGCTTCTTGGGTACCATAAGCCGAGATTTGGTGTAGCCTTAAGGTATCTCAAAATCCTCTTTGCAGCGGCATAATGAGATTCCTTACAGTTCACCTGATACCTGGCACAAACACATGTTGAGAACATTATATCAGGCCTAGTAGCAGTGAGATAGAGCAAGGACCCAATTATGCTTCTGTACTTGGTTTCATCAAAGGGTTTCCCCTTTTCATCCTTGTGCAGGGACATACTTGAGCCCATTGGAGTCCTCATTGAGGTTGCACTCTCCATTCCAAATTTCTTAAGAAGCTCTTTGGTGAACTTCGTCTGAGAGATGAAGATTCCATCTTCAGATTGGTGCACCTGGAGTCCTAAGAAATATTTCAGCTCTCCCATACTGCTCATTTCAAACTTACCTTGCATCAAGTTAGAGAACTTTTTACAAAGTTTGTCATCAGTAGAGCCAAAAATAATATCGTCGACATAGATTTGCACAAGCAAAATCTCGCCTTTAACTTCCCTAAGAAACAATGTCTTGTCTATTGTTCCTCTTGTAAATTTGTTCTCAAGAAGAAATTTAGACAATGTCTCATACCAGGCTCGGGGTGCCTGTTTGAGACCATACAAGGCTTTATGTAAATAAAATACATGATCAGGCAAGTTAGGATCTACAAAACCTGGAGGCTGAGCTACATAAACTTCCTCTTTAAGGTCTCCATTCAGAAATGCGGACTTTACATCCATCTGGAAAACCTTAAAGCCCTTATATGCAGCATAAGCCAGAAATAATCGGATGGCTTCAAGTCTTGCTACTGGTGCGAAGGTCTGATCAAAGTCAATCCCTTCTTCTTGCATGT
This sequence comes from Dactylorhiza incarnata, assembly GCA_033032865.1. Classification (NCBI taxonomy): domain Eukaryota; kingdom Viridiplantae; phylum Streptophyta; class Magnoliopsida; order Asparagales; family Orchidaceae; genus Dactylorhiza; species Dactylorhiza incarnata. Next base: position 6,665,275 of record JAWHQI010000053.1, read on the forward strand.
ATCCTTGAGCAACCAGTCTTGCTTTGTTCTTGGTGATGATGCCCTTTTCATCAAGCTTGTTCCGGTAAATCCATTTGGTTCCAATCACATTCTGTCCTTTGGGTCTAGGTACCAACTTCCAAACTTTACATCTCTTGAATTGGTTGAGCTCCTCTTGCATAGCAAGGATCCAAGAGGGATCGGTGTTTGCTTCTTCAAACTTCTTCGGCTCAATCTGTGAGAGAAAACTTAAATGTAAAACTTCGTTAGTTGTACCTCTTCTAGTTAGAACTCTGCTTGAAGGATCTCCTATGATTTGATCAGCTGGATGATCTCTCAAATGTCTAATCATTCCAACATTTAGATGACCATGAGGTTCCTGCACTTCAGGTACATCTTCATCTTCCTGAGGGTCATCATCCTCACATGTAGAAGGAGCATTTACTTCAATAGATTTTGGAACGTCTTCCTTTACAACTTCTTCTAAGTGTAGTTCTTTGAACCTTGCATCTGCATCTTCAACAAAGACACTAGAAGAGCTGCTTTGAAGCATACTCGTCTCATCAAATATAACATTATATGTTTCTTCCACAACCAGGGTTTTCTTGTTGAAAATCCTATATGCCTTACTATGGCTACTATAACCTACAAAAATACCTTCAAAATATTTTTCACTAAACTTAGTTTTATAATACTTTCCATTGCTAAGCACGAAGCATTTACTGCCAAAGATTCTAAAATAAGACAGAGTTGGTTTCTTGCATTTCAGAAGTTCATAGGGAGTCTTATGATGATTTTTGTTGATTAGTGCTCTGTTTTGCACGTGGCAAGCAGTGTTGATACCTTCAGCCCAGAAGTACTCCGGTAGTGAAGAATCACTCAACATTGTCCTGCAAGCCTCTATGAGTGTTCTATTCTTTCTCTCGGCAACACCATTTTGCTGTGGAGTACGGGGAGAGGAAAACTCATGAAAGATACCCTGACTTTCACAAAATTCAGTCAAGGCCCCAGACTTGAATTCTGTACCATGGTCACTTCTGATTTTGACCACAGAACATTCTAATTCATTCTGAATTTGCCTAACGAATGAGGTGAAAGAATCATAGGTGTCTGACTTGTGTTTCAGAAAGAATACCCAAGCAAAACGTGAGTAATCATCGACAATGACCAACGTATAAGACTTACCCCCTAAACTCCGAATTGGCATGGGACCAAATAAGTCCATATGAAGTAGATATAAACATCTGGTAGACTCTTTGCCAATAATGCTCTTAAAGCTAGCCCTCGTCTGCTTGCCCATTTGGCATGCGTGACAAGGTCTCTCTTTAATGCACTTAACATCAGGAGCATCACGAACTAAGTTGTGGGAAAATAACATATTTATGGTTTTGAAATTAATATGTGCTAGTCTCTTGTGCCATTGGTCACAGAGAGATGCACTATCTTTTGCCAAGAAGCACACTGGTGTAGAAGTATCTAAACATAGAAAATTTAAACAAAAAATATTTCTACTCCGAGTGCCTGTTAAAATAGTTTCTGACGTATCAGACGACTTTATCAAGCACTTGTCCTTGTAGAATTCTACCATATAGCCTTTGTCACAAAGTTGACTTATGCTAATGAGATTATGTTGTAATCCTTTAACATAAGCCACGTCTGTGAAAGAGACTATACCATTTGTGATCATACCGTAGCCTTTTGTGATTCCCCGATCAGATCCGCCAAAAATAACTTTTGGACCATCTTTCACCGGGGTATACTCTTGTAGGAGGCTTCTTGTTCCGGTCATGTGCCGTGAACATCCACTGTCCAAGTACCATATTGGATTTGAATTGGCCTTTGGACATACCTGCAATCAATAATCAATTGCCCTTAGGAACCCAAACCGATTTGGGTCCTTGGCTTCTTGTTAGATGACCACCACTTGGAATGTTAACATTGTGAGGGGTCATTCTTGCATTGTTAATCCGTGGAGTCGTGACATTTCTCGGATTAAACCAACAATCTAAGGCAAAGTGACCAACCTTGCCACAACACCAACAATCGAACCGATTGTACCTTCTCTTTGTCTCCTGTTTCACTTTTTGAACGTGAGGTGCAACAGGAGTGACTTTCTTAGTGGAAGTCTTCTTAGAAGTGGGGGCCTCAAGGTGACAACACACACATGGCTCCAACTTCTTCTCAACAGATTTGGATGCAATCGTTTTAATTTTTGGTGCTTTCTTGTGAGCTGATCCGTGAACAAATGGACCATGATCTTTGAGGATTATTTCTTCATGAGGAGCTTTGAATGGAGAGTTGTCAAAGTTTCGGGGAAAGCTCCATCCTTGATATCTATTACTAGGTTCAACATGTGTTGGCCTAGCAAAGTGACCGTAGGATGAATCAAAGTCAAACGGGTTTGATGGAAAAATGACCTTCCTGAATGAAGGTTGACTTTGATTAGCAGTTCCCTTGCCTTTCACGGCTCTCTTCTCAGCAGCCTTACTACTTTCAGCCTTATGACCAATTCCACTACCCTTCGCAGGAGCAGAGAACCTATCAATGAATGGAAGAATAGTCTTAGGTTTCGAGAAGCTTTCTACGAGCTTCCTTTCTGCCTTCAACTTATCTTCTAGTTCATTTATAGTTTTCTCCTTTAAATTCAACAACTCAGCGGAGCTTTTCAGTTCGTCTTTCAAGAGTTGGATTTCATCTTTGAGAGGAGTTAATTGTTCAACTTCCTCCCTCAAAGCTAATTCCACTGTCTTGAGAGATTCAATTTCTTTTGACTTGGATTTGACGATCTTGCGGCACTTGTCAAATCCTTTCACAAGGGCTTCATACTGAGTTATTAACTTAGAGTCCTCCTCTGAGGAGTAGCCTTCATCTGCTACGGATGCAGTCTCATCTTCAGAAGCAGACAGAGGAGTATGAGAGTTTACCTTCCCCTTATAAGAGGAGTCGCCTATTTCTTCGTCTAGATGTGCCATTAGCCCAAAGTAGGCTTCTTCATCTGAGCTTGACGCATCAGAGTCACTGTCGCTCAGAGTCTTTGCCTTTTTGGCGAGGAGGCTCTTTTCTTTCTTCTTTCCTTTAAAGGATCTCTTTTCTTCCTTCTTTGATCCTTCTTTCTTTTTGTATGGACACTCGGCTATTACGTGTCATGGCTTATTGCAGCAATAACAAATAATGTCAGTAGAATCAAATTTGTTCGGTTTAGATTTATACCTGTCATTATAGTAGTCCTTCTTGTGATGATCACCATCACGTCTTGATCTTCTGTGATCAAATGCAGTGGATTGCCCTTTCTTCTGCTTTCTTTTATTTAGAAGTCTTTTGAATTGTTTGGAGAGAAGAGAAAATTCTCCATCAGACATCTCTGAACCTGAGGGGCTGGCATCAGACTCATCCTCATCAGAAGATGGTCTCCTGACAGGTGGGAGAGCCTTGCTCTTTCTTGAGCTTTCAGCTTTTAGGGCAGAGGACTTCTCCCTTCCAGAGGCTCTGACCCCCTCTTCTTCAGCTTTGCGGGAATTTAGCTTCAACTCATGTGACAGGAGCTTACTAAACAACATTTGTGGCTCCGTGGTTCCGAGCTTTCCGAATTCTCTGATGGCTATGACCTTGGTGTCCCATTCTTTCGTCAGGGATCTCAGAAATTTGTCATTTAGTTCGCCAGTTGTGAAATCTCTATCATAGTTCCTAAGACCATTTACGATCTTGAAGAACTTCTCGTAGGTGTCAGAAATGGAGTCTCTTGGATCTTGCTTGAATGCTTCGTATTCTTGGTTCAGCAACGATCTTCGGTCATCCCTCACTTCTTCGGTCCCTTCCATCAGAACGACTAGTGAATCCCACATTTCTTTAGCAGATTTGCAGTGAAGTAGATTTTGCAGCATTGAATCATCAACTGCACCTGCAATGATATTCTTAGCTTTCTTGTCTAGGGCCACTAGAGCGATCTCATCTTTGTTCAGTTCCAACATCTTCTTAGGGATCATGATGGTGGAGTTTATTGAAGATGGTTTCATCGGAATGTGGGGACCTTCTTCCACAATCTGAAATATTCTTGGGTCGGCAGCTTCCATGTAGATTCTTACTCTTTCCTTCCACATAGGAAAGTTCTCTTTGGTGCAGACTGGCAATTTGACGGAATCCTTGGCCTTATCCATTCCAGACATATTTGCTTTAGCAACTAGATGAGGAGTCTAGTTCAAGGTGTTAGCCTTATAGCGAACAACCACCTCTGATACCAATTGAAAGTATCTAGTTGCGGCCTAAATCACCTAGAGGGGGGTGAATAGGTGGATTCTATGTCTTAATGCAGAATTAAAAATTTAACACAGAAAAGCAAACAAACAACCACAGCACAGACACAAGGATTTTATAGAGGTTCCCCGATGTGGATAGTCCTCTTTCCCGCCTCGCCTATCTAGCACTTCGAGGCTAGACTCGGCTACTTCACCAATATCAGATTATAACTAATCTTACACCTCGGAGTCAAAGCTCCTATAACTCGGAGTATAACTACTCCTACAACTCGGAGTATAACAATTCCTACAAATAATCTCGGAGTGAAAACTCCTACAAAAGAAAAGATAAGAAAACACAATACTTCTTCTTAACCTCTAAAGAGATTAACTTCAGATCTTGAACACTGAGTCTTCTTCTCAACCTTGAAGGAAAGCTTGGCACTTGAAAGATGGGGAAGAGAGAAGACTTGGCTAATCAGATCTGAATAGGCCCTTTGACTTACTTGAAATAATCTTCAAAAATTGAGAGCAGCAAAAAGATCAAAGGCCTTCTTCTGAGAAATCTCTAACAACAATAGAGAAGGGATCTTGAGCAGTGAATGTTAGGTCTCAGAATTCTTGTTCACTGAAAGAGAAGGGAGATCGACTTTTTATCTTTTCTGAACTGTCGGCTGATGAGAGATTTTTGGATCAAATTTTTTTCTTTTTAAGAATACTGCCCTAGCCCTAAAATAAGGATTTATTTATAGGGAGGACTTCAACGTCTCTTGCGACAAAGAAGGGAGAGGCGACACGTGTACTGCTCATGGTGGCTAACCCTAAATTTCGAAAACGAAACAAAGATTTGAAATCCGTCTGTCCGTCATTCGTCGAGACTTCACGTGAACATCCGACGAATTGACTTGGCCACAGGGAAAGACTGAGCAACCCGTGAAAAACACTGTCTGTCACCATTCGTCGGGATTCGTCGGAAGTACACGAGAACATCCGACGAATTGACTTAGCTGCAGAATTTTCTTCACAACTCAGCCAAAATGACCTCTGTCAGCATTCGTCGGGATTCGTCGGAATGACCCGAGTCATCTCGACGAATGGACTTGGCTTCAGAAATTTCTTCTAAACCAAGACAAAGGTCTTCTGTCTGGATTCGTCGGGATTCGTCGGAATGACCCGAGTCATCTCGACGAATTGACTCAGTATAAATTTTTCTTTTCTTCTGAAAACCTGCTCCACTCCTCAACCTTGAAAGCCTTCAGTTATGAGCATGTGAAGTGCACCCCAAAAGAGAGATTACACATGGACCAACACTTTGTTCTATACAATGAGGGATTACATTGTCTAGAACTGTGTTTGGTGATCCATTGCAACCTGACTTTGGTGAGCACTTAGCATTAAGGCCTGTCATAACACATCTAAACAAAAGTCATCAAATACAAATACAATTCATTTTAGTTTACTAGGGGACATCTTCAAATCAAGGTGATTGTGGACACAATACCCAACAATTCCACATTTGATGTTAACATTTGCAACCAGATTCGTCTGTCTTACCTTAGAGGAGAGTGTAATTCCACATTTGATAATACGATCTGACTTTGTTTGGACCTTCTTCTGTTGATTGTTTCCATTTCACATTTGATGAGTTCCAATCAACTTTAGAAGAACAGTAACCATGACATCACATATAAGAACACATATATGGCTGCGATGTACAGAAGTATGAAATAGTTTCGGATGGGAACAGATTACAAATTCTGTGGTTGAACATAAATACTCTACCTAAGTGTCCTCTTAGCAAATTAAAGTGCTACGTTCTTATAAGTAGAACTAGATACATATACATTTTTCAAGTTTGAATTCATTCTGAATGAAGTTCTCTATTGGAAATTACAGGAGCTGCTGCTGATGGAGGAGCACGTGCAGTTTGGGATCCAGAGCAGGATGATCTGATGAGCGATGACCTCTAGAGTGTTTATTTGGTTTTCCTTCTTTGGCTTAGAGCACCATTTTAGCTCTCATCTTTCCACCCATTGTTTGGACTATATAATTTGCTCTTCTGTTGACCATGAGACACTAGGTGTTCTGGTACCTGTTTCTCTGATTGTACTTTTAACTTTGATGTGATGCTGCTGAGTTTATGTTTATTCTTATGCGTGCATACATACTTCTGTTTTTCTTTCAGTATAATATGTTATGACATGTGTTGTGGACACGGTTGTGTATTGAGTCGAATTTGGTTGAACACTACACACACCAACCTCTTTCTGACGTCGGGTTTACCGAGGACATAGGAGGAGATTGTTAGGTATTTGTGTTGGGAATTGTATCTACAATTACCTTGATTTGAAGAAGTCTCCTTGAACTAAGTTGAATTGAGATGTATTTGATGTGCTTTTCTAGTAATGTGTTTGCAGGTTTTAAATGGCTAAGTACAAACCAATGTCAGGTTTCAATGAGTCATTAAACACAAGCCTATGCAATGTAATTCCTCATTGTATGGACCAAGGTGTTGACTCATGTGGAATCTCTCTATTGGGATGTACTTCATATTCAAACACAAAGAATTAGCCAAGAGAAAGTTGCTGCTGGAAGAAACATTTTATTTTAAGTATAGTTGCTGCTGGAAGAAACATTTTTCCTAAGTATTCAGTAGATCGTCGAACGCAGAGAATTGGAAGGTTCGTCGAATGCAGTATAGAGTTCGTCGAACGCAGAGAATTGGCAGGTTCGTCGAACGCAGTATAGAGTTCGTCGAACGCAGAGAATGGGCAGGTTCGTCGAAGACAGTATAGAGTTCGTCGAACGCAGAGAATTGGCGAGTTCGTCGAACGCGGAGAATTGGCGAGTTCGTCGAACGCAATATGGATTTCGTCGATCGTTGTTTGCTGAAGTTAAAGTATTTCGTCGATCGCAGTTCGCCTATCGCCGTTCGACGAATTGAAGAAGATTCGTCGATCTCTATTTTGCTGAAGATATAGCCTTTTGTCTATCACCATTCGACGAACTCTTATACCTTCGTCGATCGTTGTTATAAGATGTTGCTAATTTTACTTAGAAGGAAAAATGTTTAAGTAATAATTCGGCTATATGATTCAGATAAATATAGACGAATTCGGCTAAACCATTTCAAGAAGCCAGAAGTTTTCTTAAGTAAAGTTTTAACGAATTCGGCTAAAGGCTTTAAGCGAATTCGATTAATGATATTCGGCTATATCATTTAGCTGAATCATGAGGTACTTCGGCTATTCCATTTAGTCGAATCGGACAAGCAGTGTTTCCGGTTCAGTTCGACGGCTTAACCATTTAGGGGTTCCGCCATGTACAGTACACGTGGAAGATTTTCCCTAAATCGCGCTTATAGCCATTGGAGAAGAAACTTTTCTTCAATCTTGCATATAGCCGTTGGAGAAGGATCGATATAAATATCTAAGGGTTATTTCTAAAAGCGAGGATCGTGAATCAAAAGAAATAGAAAAACCCTAATCGCCATTCGCAAATCAAACAGAAGAAGATCGCAAAAGTTCTGTCGGCGCCCTGTTCGTTCTCGCAAAGCCCTTGCTGCTGCCGACAAAGTTGTTGACGATTCTTCTTGAAGAAAAGAGAAAACTATATCTCTGATTCCTGATTTCTTCAAAGCCTTTTCAGATCTAGTTTTCTCCAAAGTTTCAGATCTAGCTTTCAAGACAAGATTTCTTCTTCCTTCTTTCAAGATCCAGATTTCCATTTCATTCAAGGAAGAAGAAGATCTCTCTTTTCCAGATCTGATCAAGTCAAGTCTCAGGAAGATTTTAAGAAGATTGTTTCACAATTTAAAGTTTTGTAAGATTTCTTTACAATATTCTTGTAGGAAGTTTTTCTTCCGAGTTTGTAGGAGTTTTACTCTGAGTTGTAGGAGCGTTGTCTCCGAGTTGTAAGAAGTTTTTCTTCCGAGTTTGTAGAAGTTTTACTCCGAGTTGTAGGAGAGTTGTCTCCGAGTTTGTAGGAAGTTTTTCTTCCGAGTTTGTAGGAGCTTTGTCTCCGAGTTGTAGGAGCTTTGTCTCCGAGTTTTAGGAGTGGTGACTCAGAGTTGTAGGATTATTCATAATCCGAGAATAGTGAAGCAGCCGAATCTAGCCTTGGAGTGCTAGATAGGAGAGGCGGGAAAGTGGACTACCCACATCGGGGAGCCACTATAAATTCCTTGTGTTGTGCTGTCCTTGTTTCTGTGCGCTTTATTTCTCATATTTTTTATTCCGCAAAAAGCCATAGAATCCACATATTCACCCCTCTCTAGTTGATTTAAGTAGGTAACTAAATATTTTTAATTGGTATCAGAGTCAGGTTGTTACCTTAAACAGGATCAATAAGTCTAGTTGCAAGAGTCAGTATGTCTGAAATGGAAAGATCCAAGGATTCCTCTGTGAAGATGCCCGTCTGCTCTAAGGAGAACTTCCCCATGTGGAAGGAAAGAGTGAAGTTCTACATGGAAGCCACCGATCCAAGAATTTTTTAGATTGTTGAGGAAGGTCCACATGTTCCGATGAAACCTTCTTCAATAAACTCAATCATTCAGGTTCCAAAGAAGATGCTGGATGTACAACCCTCATTCTCCAAGGGTGGACCCCCCCCCCCCCCCCCCCCCCCAAGGCCACGTAGGCAGAAGTCAAAGTCAAAGAGGTCAACGCAGAGCCCGGCAGTTCAAGGCAGAGAAGAGAAGGCCTCGGCGAGTATGCAGGCAATACTCGCCAGATTGGCGAGTATGGAACAAAAGACCTGGCGACTATTGGCCCGGCGTGTGCGAGCAGTACCCAATACTCGCCAGTGGGCGACTATGACAGGATACTCGCCGAGTAACCCATAGTCGCCAGGTTGGGGGGCTGGGCTATAAACCCCCCCTACCCCTTGGTTTTCCTATAAATAGGACCCCAGGGGTACTTGGATTGGCACCTAGACTTGAGCTTTCGAAACCCTGCTCTTGCATTCTAGAATCTGTCGCACTTGGTCGCTACTCCCGGTACTAGCCAAGTCGGTGCCTTCCTCGTACCTTGCTCGGCCATTCTTTGGTCTTGGAGGGGAAGTCTCTTCGGAGCTTCTGGGTACGTGGTGGGACCTCCCTGCCGCAGCACCTGGGGTCCTGTTTGTTGCTCTTCTAGCTTCTTCGTCGTTGCCAGCCAAGCCATCTCGTCGGGCTGCTGGGCGAGTAGCCTCGGGCTGCATTGATCCGAATCTTGAGGTCAGGATTTTCCTGGCGTCAACACTTTGGTGCGGTGAGCGTGGATCGTAGTCGGAAAAGGAAAGTTCAGCAGGAAGCCGAGATGGTCGTAGGTGGCGACCATGAGGAGGTAGTCGGCAACTCGGTCGCGAGTGGCGAGTTCGTGACACTAGCGGTTCTCGAAGCCTTCGCATAGCGTATGGAGGGAGCCTTCGCATAGCGTATGGAGGGAGCCTTCGCGCAGCGCATGGAGGGGATCTTGCAAACAGCGCTTCAGCCGCGTGCCGAGGTCACGGCGACCTCGCCGCGTCGCCCAGTTCCGTCCGAGGGAGGGAGTCCCCCTCGGCGAGCAGGAAAGGAGCACATGGAGGATGAAACCGAGCGACCAAGGAGGTCGCAATTCTACCAGCCAACCTCGCAAGGTATTCGATTCCGCGAGCCGGGCGAGCAGGCGAGGTACCAGGATACTCGCCCATATGGCGAGTATGGAGGTGATACTCGCCAGGTTGAGGATCGTCGCCGGGCAGGAGGGAGGAGCCCCTTCTGCGAGGAGATCCTTGCCGCGCCAGTGCCAGAGGGGTTCAGGGACCCCGCCTTGAACTACTATTCGGGGAAGGAGGACCCCGTCAGGCATATCCAATGGTTCGAGGATATTGTCTCTATCCGAACCATGTCGGACGCCTTCAAGTGCAGGTTGTTTGCCATTACCTTCCGCGCAAAGGCCTGGGACTGGTTCCACCAGTTGCCCGCAGGCTCAATCTATTGCTTCGAAGACCTGTGTCGTGGGCTGACGACCCGGTTCGACACGGCACGGAAGCTAAAGAAGGAGGCAATGACCCTGTTCTACCTCGTGCAAGGGCCAGATGAGGCATTGGGACCTTACATCGAGCGCTTCCAGGAGGAGGTTCTGCAAATCCAGAAGGTGGATAGCAACATCCTGTTGCTGGCCCTGACATTCGGCATCAGTCAAGGCCTCTTCAAGTTGGAGCTCAGTGAGAACCCTCCCTACTCCTACGACAACCTCATTCAGAGGGCCAATAAGTTTGTCCGGGGAGAGGCCTCCAACCCTGACTTCTTGGCAAGGTTGGCACGGGTGACCAGAGGAGATCGTGGAGAGAGGGATGGGATCCCTGAGAAAAGGAAGAGAGAGGAGCCCCGAAGGGAGGAAAGGAAGTGGCCGGAGCGGCAAGAAGAGAAGAAGAAGGAGGAGCTCAGGAGGAAGGAAACCGGGAGGATCGTGGAGAGAAGGCCCGTCGAGTCCCCTGAGCGTCAGGAGGAGGGAAGACGTTACTAGGTCCCCGTCAACCGGCCACCTTGGAGGCCGGCTGGACGGCACCAGCGTCAGGATCAAAGGGGGAGATCCCCAGAAAGAAGGCCCTTTCGCCAGCCAGATAGGCGTCAGGAGAGGAGGAGAGATGAAGCAATGTCGGTAGCCGGGCGAGGCCGCCGTCAAGGAAGGAAGAAGCAGAAGCCTAGGAGGCATCAAGCAGAAGAGGTTCCCCTCTACTGTGACTTCCACCAGGTGGGGGGACATGCCATGGCCGCCTGCCCAGACTTTTGGGAAGCCCGGAGGAGGCTGGCAGCAGGAGAAGCTGGAGGAGAGCAGCGGAGGATAGAGGCCCCTGCCGAGCCTCAGGCAGGGCAGGCTGCCGTCGTTCGAAGGAGGAACGAGGACCGGGTCGACCAGGGAGGTCGGGGAGACCTGGGCCAGGGAGGCAGAGTTGGAGTAATCCATGGGGGAGCAGGGCTAGAAGCTTCCCGCAAGGGAAGCCTCCATCAGATCTACCGCAGGAGTGTCGCCTCGACCTCACAAGCACCGCCCCCGATGGAGGAGATTACCTTTTCCGAGGAGGACATGCTAGGGAACGCGAATCCCTTCCATGATGCCCTCGTGATTCAAGCCGCGGTGGAGGACTTCACCGTTGATCGGATTCTGATCGACAACGGTAGCTCTGTAAACGTCATCTTCAAGGGGACGTTTGACGGACTGGGAGTCGAAGCTGCCAGAGTTCGAGCATCAGATGGTCCCCTCTTCGGCTTCTCCGGAGAGAAGAAGGAGGTAGAAGGAGGAGCAGATCTCCTGGTAACACTCGGTGGCACCTCCATCAGCTGTCGAATTGTTATCGTCGATGCCCCGAGCTGCTACAGGGCTATCTTCGGGAGGCCGCTTCTCAACGCCTTCAAAGCCGTCCCATCCTCCTACCATCAGTGCTTGAAATACTGTAAAGGAGACGTCCAGGTGAGGATCAGGAGCGATCCAAGAGCCGCTAGGGAGTGCTATCTTAGCGCCGTCAGTACCATCAGCTGGATGGCTGACGCGGAAGAGTTCGGAAGAGTGCTGGAGAGCCCGGCCAGGCTGGAAGTGGCTGAAGAGGTCGAGGAGATCGAGGTACTCTCCGCAGCGGGAGTGCCAGAGCTGCTGAAGATTGGCGGGTCGCTGAAGGCCGAAGAGAAGATCGAGATGGCGGCGTGTCTGCAGAAGAACGTCGACATCTTTGCTTGGAGCGCAGCCGAGATGCCAGGAGTCGACCCTGAGGTTGCGTGTCATAGCCTCAACCTGGATCCCACTGTCCAGCCCGTACGCCAGAAGAAAAGGAGAACCGCTACCATCCTCGCCAAGCCAATTAGGGAGGAGGTTAAAAAACTGCTTGATGCAGGTTTTGTGTCAGAGATCCAGTACCCAGGCTGGGTCTCCAATGTTGTAATGGTGACAAAGGCGGGGGGAAGCTGGAGAATGTGTGTGGAATTTTCCTTAATGAATAAAAGCTGCCCGAAGGATTGTTATCCCTTGCCTCGAATCGACGCGCTGGTTGATTCAGCCGTCGGTTTTTCTGTGATGAGTTTCCTTGATGCGTTTTCAGGATATCACCAGATCCGGATGCATCCCCCTGATTGCCGCGATGTCTCCTTCATCACCGACGATGGATGCTACAGCTACAAGATGATGCCCTTCGGTTTGAAGAATGCGGGAGCCACCTATCAGCGGATGATGGACCATATTTTCAAGGAGCAAAAGGGGAGGAACCTGGAAGTGTATGTGGACGACCTCTTGATCAAAAGCAAGAGTGTCCAGGAACACATAGCCGATCTGGTAGAGACCTTCGCGACACTAAGAAGATTCAAGATGAGGCTCAATCCGACGAAGTGCGTCTTCGGAGCGGGCAGGGGAAAGTTCCTGGGACATCTCCTTACTCCGAGGGGAGTAGAGCCTAACCCCGACAAGGTTAAGGCAATCCTGGAAATGCCATCCCCAAAAACGATGAAAGAAGTCCAAAGGTTGACGGGCAGGCTGGCGGGTCTTAGCCGCTTCCTCTCAAAGGCCGGAGAGAAGTGCTCTCCATTCTTCAAAACGCTCCGCAAAACAGAAAGCTTCGAGTGGACCGAAGAATGTGAGAGAGCATTCGGAAGGCTGAAGGAGCAGTTGACTCAGACACCTCTCCTTCAGAGCCCGAAGGAAGGCGAAGACCTGCTCATCTACCTAGGAGTAGGAGCGGAGGCAGTTAGCTCCATCTTGGTCCGTGAAGAAGGGAAGAGGCAGCTACCTATCTACTATGTCAGCCGGGTGCTGAAGAAGGCGGAGCTGAAGTATCCAATCCTGGAAAAGCTTGCCTTCGCCTTGGTGGTGTCGGCACGGAAGCTCCGACCTTATTTTCAGGCTCACTCCATCCGAGTGGTGACTGATCATCCTCTCCGCAATGTCCTAGAGGGAGTGGAGCATTCAGGGAGGTTGGCGAAATGGTCGGTAGAACTTAGCGAGTTCGACATTTTCTTCTCTCCCCGAGTAGCGATCAAGGCCCAGGCAGTAGCAGACTTCTTGGCTGACTTCTCGGTGGAAGCGGAGCCAGGAGAAGAGGTGCTCAATCCAATTCCTTGGAAGATGTTTGTTGATGGAGCTTCGGGCAAAAGCTCTGTGGGGGTGGGCATCGTGCTCGTCAGCCCGCGGGGAACAAGAATCGAGCAAGCCGTCGAGATCCTCTTCCCCGTCACAAACAACCAGGCAGAATACGAGGCAATAGTGGCAGGCTTGCGCCTTGCCAAGGAGCTGGGGATCCGTGATGTCCGGGCTTTCACGGACTCAATGGTGGTCGCATCGCAGATTCGAGGCGAGTTCGAGGTGCGCGACACCATCTTGCAGAAGTACCTGGTAAAAGTAAAAGGACTGATTGGAGGCTTCCAGTCCTTCTTCGTCGAGCATGTGCCAAGAGAAGAGAACTCGGCAGCAGATCGCCTTGCCAAGTACGGGCCGAGGGCTGGAGGAACTATCACCGAGCTATTCCACCCGTCCATTGAAGAGGGAGAGATAATGGAGATCGAGCAACGCCCCTCGTGGATGGATCCCTTTGTGGCATTCCTGGCCAACGGCCAGCTCCCAACGGACGGAGGGGATCATAGAAGATTTCGGTACAAGGCGGCATACTACCTCCTGCAAGATGGGGAGCTGTACCGCAAGACCATCTCGGGCCCCCTGGCCAGATGTGTTTCCGAAGACAAAGTACCCCGAGTGTTGGAAGAGATCCACTCGGGAGAGTGTGGAAGTCATTCTGGGACTCGCACTTTGGAGCAGAGGGTATTGAGGCATGGTTACTTCTGGCCTACTATCCGGAAGGATGCTGAGATCTTCTCGAAGAAGTGCCAGCTCTTCGCCCCCCTTCAGTTGCAGCCGGCCCAGCAGCTCCGATCGATCATCTCCCCATGGCCGTTCGCCATCTGGGGGATGGACTTGATCGGCCCTTTCCCTCAAGCCAGTGGACAACGAAAGTTCATTCTCGTCATGATCGACTACTTCTCCAAGTGGATCGAGGCCAAAGCCCTGGCCAAGACTACCTCTCAAGTCGTGAAGAACTTCATCTGGGGAGAGATCGTCTGCAGATTCGGGATCCCTCTCGCCATCATCACCGACAATGGTCCCCAGTTCGCCAGCTTAGAACTGGAAGACTTTTGTAGGCAGCTAGGAACCGACCTTCGGTTCGCCTCCGTACATCACCCAAGGAGCAATGGCCAAGTGGAGGCCGCCAACAAACTGATCATCAACCTGCTGAAGAAGAAGGTGGAGAACCTAAGAGGTAACTGGGCGGACCAGCTCCCCTCGGTCCCGTGGGCTCTGAGGACCACTCCTAGCTCAGCCACATGGGAAACGCCGTTCAAACTCTCTCACGGGTCGCAAGCTCTCATTCCAGTAGAGTTCGAAGTCAGAAGCCCAAGGGTGGTAGCTGCGGAGGATGGAAGCAAAGAATGGCGACTAGAGAATGAAGAGGTTCAAAAGCTATCTCTCGACTACATCGAAGAACTCCGAGATTTAGCTTCGGCCAGGCAAGAGGAGATCAAGCGCCGGATGGCAAAACATTTTGACAAAAATGTCCGCCTCAAACAATTCCAAGCAGGTGATCTGGTCCTGAAAAAGGTGGACGCAGCAGGAAGATCTGCGGCCGTCGGGAAGCTCAACCCGAACTGGGAAGGACCTTTCATCATCCAGGAAGCACTCCCGACAGGAGGATACCGCTTGCAGAACCAGGAAGGCGAGCTGCTATGGAGTACCTGGAGCGGCGATGACCTGAAAAGGTTTTATCCCTAAGGGGGAATATGTATATCCCATCCTTGTAAATTCATTTCTTTGAATAAAATCTGCATCTCCCTGAAACATGGGACGAGGCAGCTTCTTTCGCATCAACAAAGTTTTCAAAATAAAGAAGTCAGGTGAAGTCAATCTCCACGCTAGGTTGGAAAATGAGCCTCCGACTTAACCCTCGTAAAAACTCAGAACGGATGATGGGACAGTGCCTCGGGTATGCGTTCCCTTAAGACCAAGCCTCTGCAATGACGGCCGAGATCAGCTCCCCCCTTGCATGTTGGCCGTGGTTCCCACCGACTGCATTTCTCGTCCGACTGTAGAGATTACCAGGAAGAAGTCTGGACGCCGACCTTCCGATTCGGCGAAGGGACGATCGATTTCACTAGCTCAGGGGACCCTTGAAAAAAGGCGTCATGTGCCCTCTAGAGCTAAAAAGCTCGCAGCAAAGCATTTCATTTTCGAAATTACTGTGTCAGATCATATGAGTTATTATGCCTAAAGTGTGCTTAACTCCCTGCTAAACTCATCGAGCAACAGGAAGCAGGTCCGATCCACATCCAGCATCCAAGTAGGATGGAGGCCTCGGGATGGTGTGTCCCCTTGGATCTCCCCGACTGCCACTCCCTGCTTGACGTCATCCTACATCAACATTCGTCGCCGCAGGTTGGAAGACGAGCCTCCGACTTGACCCTTGTAAAAACTCAGAACGGATGATGGGACAGTGCCTCGGATGTGCGTTCCCTTAAGACCAAGCCTCTGCAATGACGGTCGAGATCAGCTCCCCCCTTGCATGTTGGCCGCGGTTCCCACCGACTGCATTTCTCGTCCGGCTGTAGAGATTACTAGGGTAAAGTCTGGAAGCCGATACTCCAACTTGAGAAGGGGAGCGATCGATTCGACCGGCCAAAGGATGGAGACGTTCCAACACCCAAGTAGGATGGAGACCTCGGGAGGGTGTGTCCCCTTGGATCTCCCCGACCGTCATTCCCTACTTAACGTCATTCTTCGTCGACATCCGGCATCCAAGTAGGATGGAGGCCTCGGGAAGATATGTCCCTCCAGGCCTCCCCGACTGCCGTTCCCTATCTCTTTCCCCTTCAAAATTTATTGAACGAGTCTAATGAACTCTTCACCAGGTACAGAGCGAGGCCTTGAGAGCATGTGTCCTTCGGAACCCTCCAAGTCGCCTCCACAGCTCGACTCCACTAGGGGAGATATTGAAGAGTGCGAGTATACATGCACGAGTACCTAGGCGAGTATACAGGTGCGAGCATGATGTGCGAGTATACAGGCACGAGCATAATGTGCGAGCATACAGATACGAGCATGACTTGCGAGTATAGAGGTGCGACAATGAAGAAATACGCAATCTCGCCGCAATCCTAAGAGCCTAGCGAGCACACAAATCTCGCCCCGAGCCTAGGAGCCTAAGCGGCATTCAGAAAAGAAAGCAAGCACCAAAGAAACAGGCGAGCAAAAGCTTTGACTTTTCATATGTAAATATTTGATGTCTATAAACAAAAGAATCTTCAAGGTGTTTACAAAAGGTCGCCGGGCGAGCAAAAAAGGGTGCCCAGGCGACTAAGCGACATTCTCGCCATCAATGTCTGCATCTGGCTCGTCGCCACCATCGTCGCCGCCATCATTATCAACATCATCGTCATCATCGTCATCCTCATCCTCGGAATCGTCATCCTCAGCACCACTGGACGGCGGCGAGGATGCTCGCAAGGGGGAGGTGGACTCCTCGGCGAGCAGCGCCGGGATGATGTCCTCCACCGTCAACTCCATTGAAGTCGGCTTCAGGAGATCGTCCGCCTTCAGCTGACTCAAGATGACGGTCCCAGTAGCTCGCGCGATCTCTCGACGAACGCGTGGCATATTGTCGCCATGCATTCGGGTCTGCTTGCCGACCCTAGAGGGGCCCGCCACCGCTGGCTGTTGCTCGGCAGGCCGAGTTTCCAGCTCAGCGATGCGAACTTGGGCGGCCTCCAAGGCCAGCCGAGTGTCATCCAGCTCCTTCTCCAGCTGGGACACCTTTGTCGCCATCTCCACCTCAGCGACCTACAAAAGCAAGAAGACACACAAAGTCAGCAAGTTATTCGGCAAAGTGGCGACTATCCCGAAGGCGAGTAGCATAGAGAAGCGAGTACCTCATGCTCCTTAGCCTTGAGCCCCATGGCGATCATTTTCTTAGTACTGATCCGGATCACCTCCTCATACTCCAGCAACCTCCTCGCCGTCATGTGCGCCAGCTCGGCGGAGCGCAGCAGAGATCGCGAGGTCTGGTGTGCCAAGTACTCGGCAGGCTCCTCCCGCAGCCTCTCAGCGTTCTCGCGACCATAGACGGCATGGAGCACGTCAAAGGCCTCGCCCTGATCCTCCCAGTCCTCTGACCAGGGCGGAAGGTTGGAGCTCAGAGATACCACATGATCGTCCTCCGACCAGGCGACTAGGCGGCGACCATAGGCGTCCTCACCACGAACACCCAAGTTGAAATTCGGATGGGTATAGGGCTCGCCGGCCTCAGAAGGGTCCGCCTTCTTGCCAAGGTCCCGATGAGCGACCTCCTTCTTCTTCCTCGAGGGCTCGGAGGGCTCGCCCCTCTCCTTCCGCTTCATCGAAGGCCCAGATCCTTCGCTGATGATCAAGGGCTCATCGCCTCCTGGCGACAAGTCTATGGGCGAGTAGACCCCTTCCCCGCGAACAAAAGTCCCCGCACCTCCTTGTGTGGAAGCCGTCGCCTTCACCACCGCAGGAAGAAGCTCGCACGGCAGGACATGGACTGCTGCAGCAAGAAGAGTAATAAGTCCAGTTAGTCGCCAAGATAAAGACGAAGAGCGAGTATTGCGAATACTCGCGTGGTGGATTACCTTCGCCTGCGAAAACCTCAGCGAGTTCATCTACTCGCCTTCTCCAGTGCACCACATCAAGGCGGCGACCTTTGAAAGCCCGAGCAGCTTCTCGCCACCCTCGCTTAGGAAGGAAACCCCGAAGACGCTCTCCGGTGGTTGGAAGGACTTGTCAGGGACGGCTTGAAAGTCGCCAGCGATGACGACTATTCGCTCTCCCCAGCGATGATTCTTGTTGGCGGTGCCGGCCAGCGTGCAGACGTGGCTGCAGAGGAAGACGACGCCCTCACCAGTCGCCATAAAATGGAATACTCTCCTAAAGACCGACAGGTCGAAGGCTATTCCCTGGTCGCGCAGGTAGCAAAGGAAGCCCACGATCATCGCCACCCCATTGGGGTTGATCTGGGCAGGGACTATCCCAAAGTAACGGAGTATCTGGGAGAACTCCGTCCACAATGGTAGTCGCAAGCCCACCTCGAAGTGGCGAATAGGGATCACCCGCTCATTAGTCAAAACGGTGTTTAGTCGCTCGCTCTGGCGAGGAAGCCTCGCGACATACCCTGGCGGGAGGTACTTCACCCTGATGACCTCCAACTCTTTCTCAGTCGTGACTGCCTTCTTGAAGATGGTCGCCGCAAAATTCTTGGCGTGATTGGCACGCCGGATGGTCGCCTCGTCAGTCATCTTTTGAAAGGACGGAAAGAAAGGCGAGTATCAAAGAAGAGAAGGGGAAAGTGAGACGGAGGATACTCGCGCAAGAGTTCGGAACTCGCCAAAGCGTAATTAAGACTCACCCACCCCCCTATTTATAGTGGTCGGGTAGCTTGGCGTATCGAGCACGACGGCGCGATCGGGAATAAGGGGGTGGCGAGTATCAATTTATAATCGCCAATAGCAACAAGCTCGCCATGCCTAAGGCGACGCGCAGACAATACTCGCTAAGGTAAAAGAAGATAGAAAAAAACAAGAAAACCATCGCAGAAGAAGAAAGCAGAAGCAAGTAATAAAAGGCGAGTTTCTGATACTCGTCGAATAAATATTAATCAATAGTTCAAGCAGTACAGGGATACTCGCCAAAAGGCGCCATAACCTAGAAAGAAGAAAAATAAAGAAAAAGCAACATCTAGGGAGGAGCTTGCAAGTTCGCCTGAGTGTCTGGCTGTTGAGGTTGTCGCCCGACCCATCCCAAGCCACGAGCTCGCCTGAAATGCTCGGAAGCCACAGACATCGCGTCCTCGCCCTGACGTAGCTGGTCTTCGATCCTCGCCAGCCGACCAACCGAGCCCATGCTCGCGCGCATCCCCACCAGCTCGTCACGGTGCAGTTGTTGGCGATGTTCGAGCCTCCCAAGTCTGCGCTCAAGCTCGTTGACAGACTGAAGGTGAGATTCCGTAGCGACCAGCCGAGTATCAAACTCTTCCAGTCGAGAGACCCGCGCCTCCAACTCAGCCAGGCGACGATGAGCATCGCTGCTCGCCAGACGCTCTAAGCGCGACTCCACTTCAGCCAGGCGACGGTGAGCATCAATGCTCGCCAAGCGCTCAACCCGCGATTCGACATCAGTCAGGCGGCGATGAGGCTCACAGATCGCCAAGCGCTCCATCTTGGACTCCAGCTCCAGGATCGCGCGAGTAGCCCTCTCCTGGTACTCGCGAGATGGAAGCCCGACCGCGTCGATCAAAGCTCCTATGGGAGTATGAGCGCGAGCTGCGAAAAAGGTTTAAGTATTAGAACTTCGATGACGAAAACAGCAAAGTAAAGACAAAGGCGACTATTGAAGACGGCGACTAAAAACCTGGCCGAGGACTGCGAGAACGATGACGAGGAGAGACCCTTGCCCGGCGAGGAGATGCGCTGCGATGATGGTCGCCTTGCCGCGAAGAGCCACCAATTGCCGGATCCCGGCTGGGAGGCGCGTTCCCACGACCACGACCATCTCCTGGTCGTCCTCCTCCCCTTGGAGGAAAGAAGCCCGAGGAGCCCCCAGTCCCGCCACGACGCGAGGACTCACCCTGATGAGTAGAAGGCGCAGTAGAAGTCGAAGGGCGCTGATCGCCCTGAAGAATATCAGAAGGAAGGAATGGAGGAGGTGGCGGAAGCCCACCTACGGGCAGCTGCGAGCTACTCGCTGTCCCCACAGACTGAAGAGGCGGTGGCGGTGGAGGCGGAAGCACGATGCCCGCCAAAGGAGCACGTCGCTCGCTCATCGGCCTCTTCTCCAGCGAGGAGCTGTGAAGAACTCGCCCTGAGCGACCTCCACCCCTAGGCGAGATCATGGGCGACGATCTCAGAGGAGGTGCGGCTAAAGGCTCCTCCTGCGCACCAATGGTGGAAGAATCTGCGAGCATAGAAGAAATATTCAGCAAACCCGGACCAAGTCAAGGTCAGTTAAAAAAGGTGGCGAGTAGATTACTCGCACCTCGCACGGAAGCGAGATTCTCCAACGGATTCTGGGCCAAGCTCTCAGGAGCGCTTGCCCCCTCGACGACATTAGGAGCAGGAAGATCAGCGACCGGCGAGTCGCCCTCATTGGAGAGCCCCAGGTCGTCCAGCAGTTGCTGGTGTTGGTCGCCCAAAGGAGCAGCGACCTCTTCCTCGGCGGCTTTCTTCTTCTCCTTCTTCTTCTTCTTCTGGGCGAGCCTCTTCCTCTTCCTGGAAGATGGAAGGTCGCCAGATGCGGGATCCAGGTGAGGAGGGAGCGAAGAACCCTCAAAAAGTCCGACAAGACCAGCCATGGCCGCCTTAGCCTCGGCAGCATAGTCGCGCACCATCTTGAGCGAGTTCAGAAAAGACGTGCCATCAGAGACCCCTGCCCCTCTATTTATAGAGCTCGAGCGTCGGCCAGCGAGATGACGAGTATAGGCCAATACTCGCCAACAGGGAAGCTCGTCGAATAAGGGTTGGATGATTCTTTCCGAGCAACTACGTTACTCGCAAAGAGCGGGGATTGTGTACAACCCTCATTCTCCGAGGGTGGACCCCCCCCCCCCCCCCCCCCAAGGCCACGTAGGCAGAAGTCAAAGTCAAAGAGGTCAACGCAGAGCCCGACAGTTCAAGGCAGAGAAGAGAAGGCCTCGGCGAGTATGCAGGCAATACTCGCCAGATTGGCGAGTATGGAACAGAAGACCTGTCGACTATTGGCCCGGCGTGTGCGAGCAGTACCCAATACTCGCTAGTGGGCGACTATGGCAGGATACTCGCCGAGTAACCCATAGTCGCCAGGTTGGGGGGCTGGGCTATAAACCCCCCCTACCCCTTGGTTTTCCTATAAATAGGACCCCAGGGGTACTTGGATTGGCACCTGGACTTGAGCTTTCGAAACCCTGCTCTTGCATTCTAGAATCTGTCGCACTTGGTCGCTACTCCCGGTACTAGCCAAGTCGGTGCCTTCCTCGTACCTTGCTCGGCCATTCTTTGGTCTTGGAGGGGAAGTCTCTTCGGAGCTTCTGGGTACGTGGTGGGACCTCCCTGCCGCAGCACCTGGGGTCCTGTTTGTTGCTCTTCTAGCTTCTTCGTCGTTGCCAGCCAAGCCATCTCGTCGGGCTGCTGGGCGAGTAGCCTCGGGCTGCATTGATCCGAATCTTGAGGTCAGGATTTTCCTGGCGTCAACACTGGAGTTAACTAAAGATGAGATTGCTCTCGTCTCCTTGGACAAGAAGGCAAAGAACATCATTGCCGGAATAGTGGATGACTCAATGCTACAAAATCTTATACACTGCAAGTCTGTCAAGGAGATGTGGGATTCTCTAGTTGTTCTTATGGAAGGTACAGAAGAAGTGAGGGATGATCGACGATCGTTGCTAAACCAAGAATATGAAGCATTCAAGCAAGATCCAAGAGACTCCATTTCTGATACTTATGAGAAGTTCTTTAAGATCGTAAACGGTCTTAGGAATTATGACCGATAATTCACCATCGGAGAATTGAATGACAAGTTCTTGAGATCCCTGACGAAAGAATGGGATACAAAGGCAATTGTCATCCGGGAATTCGGAAAGTTGGATACGATGGAGCCACAGATACTGTTTGGGAAACTTCTTTCCCATGAACTAAAGCTCAGCATCAGAAAAGCAGAAGAAGAAGAAGAAGAAGAAGAAGAAGAAGAAGAAGAAGAAGAAGAAGAAGGATGCTCAACTTCTGGACGAGAGAAGTCTGTAGCGTTGAGAGCCGAAGGGTCAAGAAGAAATAAAGCTACATCATCTGTCAGGAGACAATCCTCAGATGAAGATGATGAATCAGATGCTTGCCCCTCAATCTTTGATATGTCTGATTGAGAGTTCTCTTCTCTCTCCAAGAAATTCAGGAGGTTGCTCAGAAAAAGAAGCCAAATGAGAAATCAATCCTCCTCATCATCATATCATAGAAGATCAAGACGTGATGATGTACATCACAAGAAGGAACACAACAACGACAGGTATAAAACTAAACCGAATAAACATATTTTGACTGATATTATTTGTTATTGTTGTAATAAGCCAGGACATTTAAGTACGGAATGTCCATACAAGAAGAAAGAAGGATCGAGGAAGGAAGAGAAGAAATCCTTGAAAGTAAGAGGAAAGAGGAAAAGAGCTTCTTAGCAAAGAAGACCAAGACTCTGAGCAACAGCGACTCGGAAGGGTCAAGCTCAGATGAAGAAGCCTATTTTGGGCTTATGGCAAATTCAGATTCGGATAACTACGATACGCCTTATGAAGGGAAGGTAAACTCGCACACTCCTCTTTCTGATTCTGAAATTGGATCCAATGCGAATAAAAGCTATTCTTCTGAGGAAGACTTAGATCTAATGGTTCAGTATAAAGCTTTATTGGTAGGATTTGACAAATGTCGTAAGGTAGTCAAATCTCAAGCAAAAGAGATTGAATCTCTCAAGACGGTGGAATCAGATTTGAGGGAGGAAATTGAAAAATTAACTCTTCTCAAAGATGAAATCCAAATCTTGAAAGACGAACTTCAAAGCTCCACTGAATTATTAAATCTAAAGGAGAAAGCCATCAAAGAACTGGAAGAAAGGTTAGTGGTGGAAAGGAAGCTCGTAGAAAGCTTCTCAAAGCCAAAGACCATCCTTCCACTCATTGATGGATTTTCTGCTCCTAAGAAGGGTAGTGGACTTGGTCTTGAAACTGAAAAATGTGAGGCTACAAAGAAAAGAGTCGTTAAAGGTAAAGGTAAGGCTAATCAAAGTCAACCTTCTTTCAAAAAGATAGTGTTTCCCACTAACACGTATGACTTTGAGATAATGTATGGTCCCTTTACGAGACCAACTCATGTTGAGTCAGGTAAGAGTAACCAAGGTTGGAGCCGTCCCTGAAACTTCGAAATGACTGCTTTCAATGCTCCTTATGAAGAGATAATCCTCAAAGACTATGGTTCATTCGTGCATGGACCGTAAGCTAAGAAAGCACCAAAGATTAAATCTATTGTTGCTAAGCCTCTTGAGAAGAAGGAGCCATGTGTATGTTGTAATCACGAGGCTTCTACTTCTAAGAATGTTGCCCCTACTAGACCTCCCGTTCAAAAGGTGAAGCAGGAGAACAAGAGACGATACAATCGATTTGATTGTTGGTGTTGTGGCAAAGTTGGTCCCTTCGCCATAAATTGCTGGTTTAATCCTAGAAATTATAAGACTCCACTAGTTAACAATGCAAGGTCGACCACTCGCAAGGTTAACAATCCAAGTGGAAGCCGTCTAACCAGGAACCTAGGACCCAACTCTGTTTGGGTTCCTGAGGGAAATTAATCTGTGATTGCAGGTATGTCCAAAGGCCAACCAAAACTCTAATCAGGCATTTGGACAGTGGATGTTCATGGTACATGACCAGAATAAGAAGTTTATAGTAAGGTTGCTGAAAAGCTTAGGAAATCAGTCCAGGCACTGAAATTCTAAGGGGGAGAAAAGATTGAGGGGGAGATGATTCAATATTTTCAAAGTCTACTCCCAAATGAGGACTCCTATGCAGTTGCTGAGGGGGAGAACTACGTTGATCTCTCATGCTTTTCCTTCCCTATCTGAAGTAATCAGAAAGGGGGAGAGAAGTTGAAGTTGGGAGAGACGTTTAAGTTGAGAGAAAGTTGAAAGGGAGAGAAGGTTGAAAAGCTAAGTTTTTAACTCTCCTTATCTCTTTATGTATTTCTCTGTATATTTACTCTTTGTGCAATTCAACTCAGTACATAGGTTCTGACTTCTTCAAATAGGGGGAGATTGTTGGAAATTGTATCCACAATTACCTTGATTTGAAGAAGTCTCCTTGAACTAAGTTGAATTGAGATGTATTTGATGTGGTTTTCTAGTAATGTGTTTGCAGGTTTTAAATGGCTAAGTACAAACCAATATCAGGTTTCAATGAGTCATTAAAAACAGGACTATGCAATGTAATTTCTTATTGTATGGACCAAGGTGTTTACTCATGTGGAATCTCTCTATTGGGATGTACTTCATATTCAAACACAAAGAATTAGCCAAGAGAAAGTTGCTGCTGGAAGAAACATTTTATTTTAAGTATAGTTGCTGCTGGAAGAAACATTTTTTCCTAAGTATTCAGGAGTTCGTCGAACGCAAAGAATTGGCAGGTTCGTCGAACGCAGTATAAAGTTCGTCGAACGCAGTATAGAGTTCATCGAACGCAGTATAGAGTTCGTCGAACGCAGAGAATTGGCAGGTTCGTCGAACGCAGTATAGAGTTCGTCGAACGCAGAGAATTGGCGAGTTCGTCGAACGCCGTATGGATTTCGTCGATCGCAGTTTGCTGAAGTTAAAGTATTTCGTCGATCGCAGTTCGCCTATCGTCGTTCGACGAATTGAAGAAGATTCGTCGATCTCTGTTTTGCTGAAGATATAGCCTTTCGTCTATCATTGTTCGACGAACTCTTATACCTTCGTCGATCGATGTTATAAGATGTTGCTGATTTTACTTAGAAGGAAAAATGGTGTAAGTAATAATTCGGTTATATGATTCAGATAAATATAGACGAATTCGGCTAAACCATTTCAAGAAGCCAGAAGTTTTCTTAAGTAAAGTTTTGACGAATTCGGCTAAAGGCTTTAAGCGAATTCGATTAATGATATTCGGCTATATCATTTAGCCGAATCATGAGGTACTTCGACTATTCCATTTAGTCGAATCGGACAAGCAGTGTTTCCGGTTCAGTTCGACGGCTTAACCATTTAGGGCTTCCGCCATATACAGTACACGTGGAAGGTTTTCCCTAAATCGCGCTTATAGCCGTTGGAGAAGAAACTTTCCTTCAATCTTGCATATAGCCGTTGGAGAAGGATCGATATAAATATCTAAGGGTTATTTCTAAAAGCGAGGATCGTGAATCAAAAGAAATAGAAAAACCCTAATCGTCATTCGCAAATCAAACAGAAGAAGATCACAAAAGTTCTGTCGGCGCCCTGTTCGTTCTCGCAAAGCCCTTGCTGCTGCCGACAAAGTTGTTGACGATTCTTCTTGAAGAAAAGAGAAAACTATATCTCTGATTCCTGATTTCTTCAAAATCTTTTCAGATCTAGTTTTCTCCAAAGTTTCAGATCTATCTTTGAAGACAAGATTTCTTCTTCCTTCTTTCAAGATCCAGATTTCCATTACATTTAAGGAAGAAGAAGATGTCTCTTTTCCAGATCTGATCAAGTAAAGTCTCAGGAAGATTTTAAGAAGATTGTTTCACAATCTAAAGTTTTGTAAGATTTCTTTACAATATTCTTGTAAGAAGTTTTTCTTCCGAGTTTGTAGGAGTTTTACTCCGAGTTGTAGGAGCATTGTCTCCGAGTTTGTAGGAGTTTTACTCCGAGTTGTAGGAGAGTTGTCTCCGGGTTTTTAGGAAGTTTTTCTTCCGAGTTTGTAGGAGCTTTGTCTCCGAGTTGTAGGAGTGGTGACTCCGATCGAGTTGTAGGATTATTCATAATCCGAGAATAGTGAAGTAGCTGAATCTAGCCTTGGAGTGCTAGATAGGCGAGGCGGAAAAGTGGACTACCCACATCGGGGAACCACTATAAATTCCCTGTGTTGTGTTGTGCTTATTTCTGTGCGCTTTATTTCTCATATTTTTTATAACGCAAAAAGCCATAGAATCCACCTATTCACCCCCTCTATGTGATTTAGGTAGGGAACTAGACACTTTCAATTGGTATTAGAGCCAGGTTGTTCGCTAAAGGTTAACACCTTGAACAAGATCTCTAAGTATAGTTGCAAGAGACAGTATGTCTGAAATGGAAAAATCCAAGGATTCCTCTGTGAAGATGCCCGTCTGCTCTAAGGAGAACTTCCTCATGTGGAAGGAAAGAGTAAAGTTCTATATGGAAGCCACCGATCTAAGAATTTTTCAGATTGTTGAGGAAGGTCCACATGTTCCGATGAAACCTTCTTCAATAAACTCAACCATTCAGGTTCGAAAGAAGATGCTGGAGTTAACTAAAGATGAGATTGCTCTCGTCTCCTTGGACAAGAAGGCAAAGAATATCATTGCCGGAACAGTGGATGACTCAATGCTATAAAATATTATACACTGCAAGTCTGCCAAGGAGATGTGTGATTCTCTAGTTGTTCTTATGAAAAGTACAGAAGAAGTGAGGGATGGTCGACGATCGTTGCTAAACCAAGAATATGAAGCATTCAAGCAAGATCCAAGAGACTCCATTTCTTATATTTATGAGAAGTTCTTTAAGATCGTAAACGGTCTTAGGAATTATGACCGAGAATTCACCGTCGGAGAATTGAATGACAAGTTCTTGAGATCCCTGACGAAAGAATGGGATACCAAGGCAATTGCCATCCGGGAATTCGGAAAGTTGGCTACGATGGAGCCACAGATACTGTTTGGGAAACTTCTTTCCCATGAACTAAAGCTCAGCATCAGAAAGGCAGAAGAATAAGGATGTTCGACTTCTGGACGAGAGAAGTCTGTAGCGTTGAGAGCCGAAGGGTCAAGAAGAAATAAAGCTACATCATCTGCAGGAGACAATCCTCAGATGAAGATGATGAATCAGATGCTTCCCCCTCAAGCTCTGATATGTCTGATGGAGAGTTCTCTTCGCTCTCCAAGAAATTCAGGAGGTTGCTCAGAAAAAGAAGCCAAATGAGAAATCAATCCTCCTCAAGAGATCATAGAAGATCAAGACGTGATGATGTACATCACAAGAAGGAACACAACAGCGACAGGTATAAAACTAAACCGAATAAACATATTTCGACTGATATTATTTGTTATTGTTGTAATAAGCCAGGACATTTAAGTACGGAATGTCCATACAAGAAGAAAGAAGTATCGAGGAAGGAAGAGAAGAAATCCTTGAAAAGTAAGAGGAAAAAGGAAAAGTGCTTCTTAGCAAAGAAGACCAAGACTCTGAGCGACATCGACTCGGATGGGTCAAGCTCAGATGAAAAAGCCTATTTTGGGCTTATGGAAAATTCAGATTCGGATAACTACGACACGCCTTATGAAGGGAAGGTAAACTCGCACACTCCACTTTCTGATTCTGAAACTGGATCCAATGCGAATAAAGACCATTCTTCTGAGGAAGACTTAGATCTAATGGTTCAGTATAAAGCTTTATTAGTAGGATTTGACAAATGCAGCAAGGTAGTAAAATCTCAAGCAAAAGAGATTGAATCTCTCAAGACGGTGGAATCAGATTTAAGGGAGAAAATTGAAAAATTAACTCTTCTCAAAGATGAAATCCAAATCTTGAAAGTAGAACTTCAAAGCTCCATTGAATTATTAAATCTAAAGGAGAAAGCCGTAAAAGAACTGGAAGAAAGGTTAGTGGTGGAAAGGAAGCTCGTAGAAAGCTTCTCAAAGCCAAAGACCATCCTTCCACTCATTGATGGATTTTCTGCTCCTAAGAAGGGTAGTGGACTTGGTCTTGAAACTGAAAAATGTGAGGCTACAAAGAAAAGAGTCGTTAAAGGTAAAGGTAAGGCTGATCAAAGTCAACCTTCTTTCAAAAAGGTAGTGTTTCCCACTAACACGTATGACTTTGAGATAATGTATGGTCCCTTTACGAGACCAACTCATGTTGAGTCAAGTAAGAGTAAGCAAGGTTGGAGCCGTCCCCGAAACTTCGAAATGACTGCTTTCAATGCTCCTTATGAAGAGATAATCCTCAAAGACTATGGTTCATTCGTGCATGGATCGTAAGCTAAGAAAGCACCACAGATTAAATCTATTCTTGTTATGCCTCTTGAGAAGAAGGAGCCATGTGTATGTTGTAATCACGAGACTTCTACTTCTAAGAATGTTGCCCCTAGTAGACCTCCCGTTCAAAAGATGAAGCAGGAGAACAAGAGACGATGCAATCGATTTGATTGTTGGTGTTGTGGCAAAGTTGGTCACTTCGCCATAAATTGCTGGTTTAATCCCAGAAATTATAAGACTCCACTAGTTAACAATACAAGGTCGACCACTCGCAAGGTTAACAATCCAAGTGGAAGGCATCTAACCAGGAACCTAGGACCCAGCTCTGTTTGGGTTCCTAAGGGAAATTAATCTGTGATTGCAGGTATGTCCAAAGGCCAACCAAAACTCTAATCAGGCATTTGGACAATGGATGTTCGTGGTACATGACCACAACAAGAAGTCTATAGTAAGGTTGCTGAAAAGCTTAGGAAATCAGTCCAGGCACTGAAATTCTAAGGGGGAGAAAAGATTGAGGGGGAGATGATTCAATATTTTCAAAGTCTATTCCCAAATGAGGACTCCTATGCAGTTGCTGTGGGGGAGAACTATGTTGATCTCTCATGTTTTTTCTTCCCTATCTGAAGTAGTCAGAAAGGGGGAGAGAAGTTGAAGTTGGGAGAGAAGTTGAAGTTGAGAGAAAGGTGAAAGGGAGAGAAGGTTGAAAAGCTAAGTTTTTAACTCTCCTCATCTCTTTATGTATTTCTCTGTATATTTAGTCTTTGTGCAATTCAACTCAGTACATAGGTTCTGACTTCTTCAAATAGAGGGAGATTGTTGGAAATTGTATCCACAATTACCTTGATTTGAAGAAGTCTCCTTGAACTAAGTTGAATTGAGATATATTTGATGTGGTTTTCTAGTAATGTGTTTGCATGTTTTAAGTGACTAAGTACAAACCAATGTCAGGTTTCAATGAGTCGTTAAACACAGGCTTATGCAATGTAATTCCTCAATGTATGGACCAAGGTGTTGATTCATGTGGAATCTCTCTATTGGGATGTACTTCATATTCAAACACAAAGAATTAACCAAGAGAAAGTTGCTGCTGGAAGAAACATTTTATTTTAAGTATAGTTGCTGCTGGAAGAAACATTTTTTCCTAAGCATTCAGGAGTTCGTCGAACGCAGAGAATTGGCAGGTTCGTCGAACGCAGTATAGAGTTCGTCGAACGCAGAGAATTGGCAGGTTCGTCGAACGCAGTATAGAGTTCATCGAACGCAGAGAATTGGCAGGCTCGTCGAACGCAGCATAGAGTTCGTCGAACGCAGAGAATTTGCGAGTTCGTCGAACGCAGTATGGATTTCGTCGATCGCTGTTTGCTGAAGTTAAAGTATTTCGTCGATCGCAGTTCGCCTACCGTCATTCGACGAATTGAAGAAGATTCGTCGATCTCTATTTTGCTGAAGATATAGCCTTTCGTCTATCACCGTTCGACGAACTCTTATACTTTCGTCGATCGCTGTTATAAGATGTTGTTGATTTTACTTAGAAGGAAAAATGGTGTAAGTAATAATTTGGCTATATGATTCAGATAAATATAGACGAATTTGGCTAAACCATTTCAAGAAGCCAGAAGTTTTCTTAAGTAAAGTTTTGACGAATTCGGCTAAAGGCTTTAAGCGAATTCGATTAATGATATTCGGCTATATCATTTAGCCGAATCATGAGGTACTTCGGCTATTCCATTTAGTCGAATCGGACAAGCAGTGTTTTCGGTTCAGTTCGACGACTTAACCATTTAGGGCTTCCGCCATGTACAGTACACGTTGAAGGTTTTCCCTAAATCGCGCTTATAGCCACTGGAGAAGAAACTTTCCTTCAATCTTGCATATAGACGTTGGAGAAGGATCGATATAAATATCTAAGGGTTATTTCTAAAAGCGAGGATCGTGAATCAAAAGAAATAGAAAAACCCTAATCGACATTCGCAAATCAAACAGAAGAAGATCGCAAAAGTTCTGTCGGCGCCCTGTTCGTTCTCGCAAAGCCCTTGCTGCTGCTGACAAAGTTGTTGACGATTCTTCTTGAAGAAAAGAGAAAACTATATCTCTGATTCCTGATTTCTTCAAAGTCTTTTCAGATCTAGTTTTCTCCAAAGTTTCAGATCTAGCTTTCAAGACAAGATTTCTTCTTCCTTCTTTCAAGATCCAGATTTCCATTTCATTCAAGGAAGAAGAAGAATTCTCTTTTCCAGATCTGATCAAGTCAAGTCTCAGGGAGATTTTAAGAAGATTGTTTCACAATCTAAAGTTTTGTAAGATTTCTTTACAATATTCTTGTAGAAAGTTTTTCTTCCGAATTTGAAGGAGTTTTACTCCGAGTTGCAGGAGCGTTGTCTCCGAGTTGTAGGAAGTTTTTCTTCCGAGTTTGTAGGAGTTTTACTCCGAGTTGTAGGAGAGTTGTCTCCGAGTTTGTAGGAAGTTTTTCTTCCGAGTTTGTAGGAGCTTTGTCTCCGAGTTGTAGGAGTGGTGACTTCGAGTTGTAGGATTATTTATAATCCGAGAATAGTGAAGTAGCCGAATCTAGCCTTGGAGTGCTAGATAGGCGATGCGGGAAAGTGGACTAACCACATCGGGGAACCACTATAAATTCCTTGTGTTGTGCTGTGCTTGTTTCTGTGCGCTTTATTTCTCATATTTTTTATTCCGCAAAAAGCCATAGAATTCACCTATTCACCACCTTCTAGGTGATTTAGGTAGGCAACTAGACACTTTCAATTTGGTTTAATATGTCCGCGCGTGTCAGGACCGACTCGGAACGACCCATCGGGTTTCGTGTCACTGGGGTTAAGGATTCTACGCTGGAGGTACTATATAAGATCATTCCACACTGATGAGTCTTAGTAGAATATCTTGAGCGGAGCATTTACAGCCTTCTATGCCAAAACTCATTTATGTATATGTCTGAGTTGAATAAACAGAGATACTTTGAGTTAGAGCTGAAATCAACCACATACACATTGCCTTTTCTATAGCCAGATAGCACTATGGACGCCCCTCTCTCCCTCATTATTTCTCTCAAAGGTTACCATTAATAATAGGGTGTTCGGAAGTCTTCACAAAATTATAACTATTCAACCGCTTGACAAAACTCGAAGTCGAAAAAAACATGATAGACACATCAATTGAAGGTTTATTTGATGTTTTGGCGGGGCTATCATTTCGCCCAAAATAACCTTCCAACAACGGCCGCCGAACATCCAGCGATCTCATCGAGAAACTATCACGAAAATTGAACTCTGAACGTCGGGACTCGGGACAAAGCGTCCTAATTTTTTTATTGAGGTCAAAGAACTTTGTCATTTTCGGGCGTGGCGACCGCCATTGTCAGTCGCCCCAACTATGATGGACCAAAACTGCGGAACGTGGCGCCGTTCAGGGCTAGAGCACTAACATGCTCCCAAACTGGCCCCAAGTCATTCATTCTTATCTGTTCAGTTGGAAACAAATTCCTAGGAACCAAAGGATTCCAGAATCTAATAAATGATGTCTTTGTCCAGCTTGGAAGACTTGGAGTCAAGACTACTTCGCATCACACAATTGCGCGAAGCTCAAAGCAGATCGAAGGGAGCAATATCGACGGTGGAGGGGCCACGGTGTCCTGCCGACGTCTTGTAAATGACGCGGGCAATTCTCTGATGCCAGCATCTTGCAAAATGATGGGGGTACTCGTGGTCTGCTTGCTTGTCGATCCCAATTTACTGTAAGTGTTATATTTGATATATATATAACGGATCGAAGTCTTAACGGGTTTTGTACGGATACCGGGATATCCGTTACCCGTTTCAACCCTATGGTTCACCTATAAAACTCAAGCTAGGGGCAACGGCAGGGGGTTCCACTTTGACCACCACCCGGGTTGCTTCGAGCAACCGTCACATTTACACATCTCCTCTGGTTATCCCTGCGGGCCGATTGGGTAAAGTTCAACTTCGATTCGGGCGGTCAAGCATAGTTCCGGGCGGGTACGCGCTGGATGGTTATTACGGGAACGCCCTTGCGGCTATTGGTATTCATTGTCTGTCTGGCCAAGAATAATTTTTGTGAGGATTGTGATCAAAGTCTTTATGAGAGAAGTCACTTGAGTTCTTTTTACAATGCCTCTTTTGCCTGCCACAAAATAGATGGTATAAAGTTAAAGGACAATGCTACACATACCTAGAGTTTACCTAAAAGCCACAAAAAATGAGTCCCACAGGTCCAAAAATACACGATTCTTCTAGGGTTAGGGTGAAAATCACAAAAAGTGAGCCCCACTCGGCACAAAAACACCCGCATCACCAGCAGCGAAGAAAATTTATGTCACGTCACTTTCTATATAATATAATTCTAATAATATATACTCTTTTATTGATAAGAAAATATGGATAAATCATAAAATATTCAGGTCCACTCTTTGATGAACGTGAAAATGTTCATCTTGCTGATTTGATTCTAGAAGGTAATCTGCTATCTTATTTCCTTATTATTTTATATGGATCTGTTTCTCCACTTCTTTAAAAGACAAATTATCTTGTAGATTTACTAAATACCGCGTTCTTTGTCGCAGCCCCTATCTCCAGTCCGAAGCTCTGGCGGCCTTCAACTCCCGTCCCAGCCGCAGCCGAAGTCTCAAACGGAGCCTATAAGCAGCCGCATCACCAGCAGCACTACGAGAGTCTTGTTAGAAATTTTTCCGTGAGGTGGACTAGGTTCGCCGAGACGTCCCGATGAAGTCGTGCGCGAAAATTAGAGCCTATTCAGACTCTCACGAGCTTGCGTTAATTCAGTCGCGCGAACGGTCGAAGCCTGTGATAGGTGGGCTAGATCGTCTCGTAACTTCATGCGCGGACTCGGTCTCGTCCTAGGCACAAATGAGATGTTATGAAATTAATTTGGGTTTAGGAGTTACACTTTGGGTTGAGATTTTAATTCAATTAAAATCTTGTTTTGTAACTCCATGGTGTGGCTATTCCTATTAATAGCCGATGCTTGATTTCATTTAGACTCTCTCTCAGCCGTGAACTAGGGTGAAATCCCGACCCTTTGAAAACAGCCGTTCTTCTTCTCCTCGTGCACAAGTGAAACCGCCGGTCTCTAGGGTAGATCGGAGCTTTTGCGAGGGGTTTGCGGTTTTCGTCTTCATCGCCGGCTACAGCTTCTCCTTTTCATCGCCGGCTCCAGGCCTCCTTCCCCTCCGACGCCGGCAATCGATCACGCCGGCCCTAAGGGAGATCGCTACCTCCTCCAGCCTTGCGAGAAACAACAGCTAGGTATTTCTAATCTGGAAAGAGGAGTAGTCGGCCCAAGCACAGGGGCGGATCTGATCCGATCTCAAGAAAAGAAATACAGGAGTCGAAAGATCTGTAATCAGATCCTTGGTAATCATCTGCTGAAGTTCAAAATCCCGATCATAAGGATCAATTGAAGAGAAGATCCTGGATCTTTGAAACCGTTTTTATTTCCTGGTGGTTGGCCCTCGATCCAGAATAGCAGAATTTGAAATTACAGATACTATTGTATGCTAACGGGATCTACTAGCGCGTCGGAATTCATAAAGAACAACACTTCCCAATTGTTGCGAATATCCGCCATTATGAAGCACGAGGCTGAATCCAAGAACGGTATACATTAAGCTTCCGCACTTCAGTTATATTACCGTTCTATTTCAGTTTTACAATATTTTTGTGTCTCTCAAATTGTGCACTCATTTAGAACATATTGCCTGTGTTTTAAAATTTCACTTGAGATAAATAATTTTTGAGTAAGAA
Organism: Dactylorhiza incarnata; assembly: GCA_033032865.1. Lineage (NCBI taxonomy): Eukaryota > Viridiplantae > Streptophyta > Magnoliopsida > Asparagales > Orchidaceae > Dactylorhiza > Dactylorhiza incarnata. The sequence continues at coordinate 6,699,027 of JAWHQI010000053.1, forward strand.
CGACCCTCGTGTATTGTGTTGTCACTGCACTCAGCAAAATCAATTATCCTTAATTTTCGATAATACAGTTACGTAGTGACGCACACACACCTTTATTTTTATTAACAATTGGTATCAAAGCGAACTTATTTCAAAATTATTTGTCTCCTTAATTATTTGGAATTTTGATCTTTCTAATTGAATTAAGTGAGAGCACCAAATATAAAACCCTATTTATTTTAGAGAAATAAATTCTGGAACTGTTTCTAAAGTGCATTTATCGAAATAGTCTAGGACAGTCGTCGTGTCTTCTTGAGGCGATTAAGTGCCCACGCTTCATTCATAAGAAAACACGACATTAAGTTTAGAGCAATATTCAGATATCCCGGTGTGAAAGGGTCTCGTGGATTGATAAGAACTGTAGCCGCCAAAGTGGCCTTTTCGAGTCGATTTGTGAGATTACGGTTTCACATGTGTTAGGGAGTTCTCTGAGACTAGTGCGCAATCATTCTCCCAAAGGAGGTGCTTGCGCAATAGGTTCGGAGGGATACACTCGGACATTTGGACGGTAGCACGAGCTCTATTATTCTATTCGCCCAAAGGTGGTAGATTTACGAAAAGCTTAAGTGTAACTGTTGCTAGTTCGTGTGTGAAGAATTACTAATTGCCTGGCGCGTAGTCTGCCCAAAGGTGTTGCCCGCTGACGCGCCTGGATTCTTCGCCTAGTGTGCTATTTAGGGTTTTTAGCCACTGTTGCTCTATTAGTCTGATCCGTTTTATTTTCTCTTTACTTTTAGTCACCTTCACAGTCCATAATAACATGGCGACCATAGAGAAGCTCACTGGGTCGAACTTCAAGAGATGAAAGTCCGACATAATGTTCGCTCTTCAGATGGTTGATATTGAGATGGCCATGAGTACCGACCAGCCTGCAGAGCTCACAACGACCAGCACTCAAGCTGATAAAGACCTTTATGCCGCCTGGAACAAGTCCAACAAGATATGCTTGTTGACTATGAAGCGTTCCATCCCGGAGCATTTATTGAGTGGTTTGCCTGACACGATCGTCGCTAGGGATTTCCTGACTGCCGTTGGGCAGAGATATAAGGTGTCTTCGAATGCTGAGATCGGGACGCTGATACAGAGGACCTCTTCTCCATGAGGTATTCAAGAGGAGGCGGTGTCCGTGATTATATTCTGAAGATGGTCTACTTTCAGACCAAGTTGCAGGAGATGGAGATCAGTCTCCCTGAAGCGTTGATAGTGCATCAAGCGCTCAACACCCTCCCTGCAGAATTCAGCATACTAAAGACCACCTACAATTCCCAGGACGAGGCGTGGAAGATAAACGACTTAATCACTCGCTGTGTCGCTGAAGAGGAAAAGCTCAAGAATGAGAAGACTCATACTGCTCTTCTTGTCTCCAAGCCCGCATTCAAGAAAGCCAAGAAGAAGTCCAAAGCTCCCATTAAAGCTCCTGACACGCCCGCTTCCTCCAGCAAGGGCGCTGATGAAAAGAAGCCTCTGAGCTGTTTCTTCTGCAGGAAGAAGGGACATGTGAAGAACGAGTGCCGAAAGTTTAAGTCTTGGATGGAAAAGCGCGGTTTTGCACCTTCAGGTAATCCCTCAGCCTATGTCCTTTGTGAATCCAATTTAATTGAAGCCCCATCAAGTTCCTAGTGGCTCGATAGTGGAGCAACTAATCATGTTGCTTACACATTACAGGGGTTCATCAAAAGGAGGAGGCCAAGCAGGGGTGAGTGCAGACTGACAGTTGGCAATAACGCTGAGGTGGAGGTGGAGTTCATAGGAGATGTTCGTTTAGTTCTTTCTTCTGGATTTGAACTTTTGTTAAGAGACATTTTCTATATTCCTTCGTTTAGAAGGAACTTGATTTATGTATCTGCTTTAGATAAACTTCATTTTGGCTTTTACATTAATGCTGGTTCTATTGATATTTTATTTGAATCGCAAGTTATAGGTCAATGTTTATTATCTGGCGGATTATATAGTTTATGTCTATCTCCTACGAACATTTGTGCTACTTCCTATAATGTAGAAAATATTGCCAGTAAAAGACCTCTAATTAAGGAACAGTCATCCATGATATGGCATAAAATATTAGGTCATATCTCTAGGGAAAGAGTAGAGAGATTAATTAAGAAAAATATTCTCTCTACCCTTGACTTCAGTGACCTAGAGACATGTGTTGACTGTTGTAGAGGTAAGATGATCAAGATTAAAAAGAAAGGCTCAACTCGTAGTTCAGATTTATTGGAGGTCATTCATACAGATATTAGCGGCCCTTATTCTTCTACCCTCTGTAAGAACACTTACTTCATTACCTTCATGGATGACTACTCCCGTTTCGGATATTTGTATTTAATTAAAGAAAAATCTGAATCTCTTGACAAGTTCAAGATTTTCAAGACTGAAGTTGAAAAGCAAATAGGGAAAGTCATCAAGATTGTTAGGTCTGACAGAGGTGGCGAGTATTTTGGTAGACATGATGCCTCCGGGCAACATAAAGGTCCGTTTGCCAGATACTTGGAGAGCTGCGGCATTGTTGCCCAGTAATCCATGCCGGGTAGTCCTGAGCAAAATGGTGTGGCCGAAAGGCGCAATCGCACCCTTAAGGAAATGATGAGGAGCATGATGAGTAGGACGAATTTTCCTGAGTTTCTGTGGGGTGAGGCACTTAAGACTGTAGTGTATATCCTCAATAGAGTACCTTCAAAGTCAGTACCCAAAACACCATTCGAGTTGTGGACTGGTAGGCGACCCGACATTAATCATTTGCGTGTCTGGGGTTGTCCTGCAGAAGTCCGTCTTTATAATCCATCGGAGAGTAAAATTGCCCCCCAGGTCTTGTCGTTGCTACTTCATAGGCTACCCAGATCATTCGAAGGGATTTAGGTTTTATTCCCCTCTAGGAGGATCCAGAATAGTAGAGTCACAGACAGCCAAATTCTTGGAGTTAGATGTTGCTGATGAGCCAAGTTGTTCTCACCCAGTTAGTGAAGTCGATGAAATTGTGCCCATTAATCTATTTGTGCCTTTATTGGAGAACCTGGTGGTGCCTGAACCTAGGATAGAACCTGTAGATGAAGTGGAGCCGGTTTTACCACCGATTCCAATTGAGATTCCTCCACAGATTCAGGAGGATCATCCGCCTGCTAGGAGATCCATTAGGCAAAGAAGGTCAGCGATTTCCTCTGACTATGAAGTTTACTTGGGTGAGAGTGATTTTGACATTGGTCATGTGGTTGACCCAGTGACATTTAATGAGGTTGTCTCTGGACCTCAAACTGATCTGTGGTGGGAAGCGATGAAAGACGAGATGGAGTCTATGAAGCTGAATAAAGTTTGGGAGTTAGTTGAGTTGCCTAAAGGTTGCAAACCCATTGGTTCTAAATGGGTATTTAAGACCAAAAAGGACTCCAAAGGGAAGATCGACCGGTTTAAGGCCAGCTGGTTGCCAAGGGATTTACACAGAGAGAAGGTATCGATTACAACGAGACCTTTTCCCCTGTTTCCTCTAAAGACTCTTTCAGAGTGATAATGACGCTTGTAGCTCATTATGATTTGGAGTTACACCAGATGGATGTTAAGACCGCATTCTTGAATGGCGATCTTGCCGAAGAAGTCTATATGGTGCAGCCCGAGGGATTCAAGTCCGGTCATAGTGACCAACTTGTATGTAAGCTTAACAAGTCCTTGTATGGTCTAAAGCAGGCTTCTAGACAGTGGTATTTAAAATTCGATGAGATAGTCACTTCATTTGATTTTGAAGAGAACAAGGTAGACCGTTGTATATATCTCAAGATCAGTGGGAGTAAATTCATCTTCTTAATTTTGTATGTAGATGACATTTTACTTGCGAGCAGTGATTTGGCATTATTGCATGAATCTAAGCAATTTTTGTCAAAGCACTTTGATATGAAGGATCTTGGTGAAGCATCTTTCGTCCTAGGGATTGAGATCATTAGGGATCGATCTCACCATACGTTAGCACTCTCTCAGAGAGCCTATATAGAGCATGTACTTGAGAGATTTAGCATGCTCGATTGTAAGCCCGGTGATGTCCCTGTGCTTAAGGGTGACAAGCTTAGCTTGTCACAATGCCCCAGGAACGACACTGAGAGAGAGTCTATGAAGGACATTCCTTATGCTAGTGCGGTAGGCAGTTTAATGTATGCCCAGGTCTGTACCAGACCGGACATTGCCTTCGCAGTAGGACTTCTAGGCAGATATCAGTCGAACCCAGGACCCTGTCATTGGGTGGCTGCCAAGAAGGTCTTAAGGTATCTGAAGGGGACGAAAGATTTTAAGTTGGTCTACCATAAGGTTCAGAATCTCGATTTGGTGGGGTATACAGACTCTGATTTTGCTGGGTGTGAGGATGATAGAAAGTCTACTTCGGGTTATATATTTAAGTTTGCTGGCGGAGCCGTTTCATGGAAGAGTGTCAAACAGACACTCATTACATCATCCACCATGCACGCGAAGTTTGTCGCTCTTTTTGGAGCTTCTACTCATGCTGTGTGGCTTAAGCACTTCATTACTGAGCTAAAGGTCGTCGATTCTATAGAAGGACCCATCTGGTTGTGCTGTGATAACATTTATGCAGTTTTGTTCTCAATGAACAATAAAAGTATCACAGGGTCCAAACATATGGAAATTAAGTTTCTGACCGTTAAGGAAATGGTTAAGAAAGGTGACATTACAGTGGAGCATATAGGAACAGATGATATGGTAGCCGATCCACTTACTAAGGGACTCCGCCCCAACGTGTTTCAAAAACATGTCTGTAGTATGGGGCTTAAGGAGTCGATTGATATGCTAGATTAGTGGGAGGCTACGTGAAGCTCCAATTCATCCATCTGTTATTTAATTAAGCACTTTATATATAATAGTTTGATATCAAACATTAAGAAATATTCGTGTTGAGTATCATTAAGTAGCGATACTCATAACGCGTTGTGATATATCACACTTCATTCAAAAGACTCGGATGAGTGTCAGTCTGAGCATAAGGCTTATGGGCACTTCATTTATTTTCATTAAGCCTTTGTATGTCCATTATGACACATTAAGTAAATTCTTAAGAAAGTGACATACGTGTTCATTTGAGCACATAAAGAATTTCTCAAAGCATGGTTTAGTGCATTCATTCGAGAAATTGGTTGACCACCAAACTAGGATAACAATTACGTGTGCACACATTCTTCATAATGTTATCCTAAATCCTAACCGCGCTTTGTCCATGTCAATTGAATCTGGAAGCTACTGTGACCATGGAAGGTCCCGTGTCGCTCAATGATGCGGTTGCCGCCATGACTCGGAGTGAAGAATTTGTGAAAGTGCACAATTAACCTCACTAGAATTCTCTAGAGGGGGGGGGGGGGGGGGGGGGTGAATAGAGATTTAAAAATTATTTTGTGCAAAGTTAATATATATATGTGTATGATCACAGATTAGAGCTTCCCACACACCAACAAGAATTAAGCAAGAAAATAAAGTAAATGCAAGAAAATAAATCACAGCACAACACAAGAAAATATAGTGGTTCCCCAAACTTTGGGTAGTCCACTCTTCTACCCCCTTGGTAGGAATTCACTATCTTGCACTGAGTCTTTTGATAAGGAGACTCTTAGAACCACCATGAGTCTTTTGACAAGGAGACTCTTAGAACCAACTGAGTCTTTTGACAAGGAGACTCTTAGAACCAGTACACTGAATTTTTTGGAGAGAGATTCTAAAAACTCTTTTACAATATTTAAGTGAGAAAGAAAGAAAGGAGAAGAAATAAAAACAAGAAAGAATCTTCTTCCTAGCAAGAAGATTGGAAGCACAAGAAGTGAATTGAATCTTTCTTCTATAGAGAGAAGAAGATTTGCAGCCTTTCTCTCTTTGTGAGAGCTATCAGATTTTGCAGCAGTATGACTTCAGAAGCAGAAGAAGAAGTGCTTGAATGTTGCTGCAGAGCTTTTTCTCAATTTCTCTCTTTTCTCTTGGGAGCTTTTCCTCTATTTCAAATGTGTGTGGTAGATCACTCTTCTTTATTTTCTGCCGACCTCCTCTTTATTTATAGCTCTGTTAATTCAACATAATACTATAGGAGGATAATCAATTAGCAGTTAGAGAGAATAGAAAGAAAAAATGTTTCCATAATGTTTATTTCTGTAGAAGGAAAGAATGAATTCTGATTTCAAATAATATCCAAAATAGAGTTAATCAGATTAGCCAAGAATCAAATAGAAGGAAAGAATGATTCAGAACGGCTATAAAATATTAACATTATTCCATACAAATCAGATTTACTGAAAGAAGGAAAGAGATCTGGCGCATATTTAAGTCTGTCAAATAAATCGACGTGCGTCGATTGCCATTCGACGCAAGCGTCGAGTACATCCTGTCTGGACGTCGAGAGGTGAATAAGGAAGGTGCGTCGACTAAGGTGCGTCGACTTCACTAGTTGCGTCGACTAGAAATCAGAGTTACGTCGACAACACATACGTCGAAATCTTCCTAGAGTTACTTCGACTTAATCTGAAAGAGACGTCGACTATAGTTCGACGTTGCGTCGAACACTATTCGACGCATATTTACTTAGCTTTGTTTTTCATTCTTGGAATTCATATTTGACTCATTTTCAGGGGTTAAGAGAAATCATTTTCCCAACAATTTGGTTGGACCGGATTGACGTGAGAGTAGACTCTTAATGTCGCGTTCGCTAGTGGTACCCTTAAGTCTAGTGAAGACTTCATATGGAACGTCATGATGTACGGTGAATCCGAGTCCAAGTGGGAGAATGTTAGAAATTTTTCCGTGAGGTGGACTAGGTTCGCCGAGACGTCCTGATGAAGTCGTGCGCGAAAATTAGAGCCTATTCAGACTCTCACGAGCGTGCGTTAATTCAGTCGCGCGAACGGTCGAAGCCTGTGATAGGTGGGCCAGATCGTCTCGTAACTTCATGCGCGGACTCGTTCTCGTCCTAGGCACAAATGAGATGTTATGAAATTAATTTGGGTTTAGGAGTTACACTTTGGGTTGAGATTTTAATTCAATTAAAATCTTGTTTTGTAACTCCATGGTGTGGCTATTCCTATTAATAGCCGATGCTTGATTTCATTTAGACTCTCTCTCAGCCGTGAACTAAGGTGAAATCCCGACCCTTTGAAAACAGTCGTTCTTCTTCTTCTCCTCGTGCACAAGTGAAACCGCCGGTCTCTAGGGCAGATCGGAGCTTTTGCGAGGGGTTTGCGGTTTTCGTCTTCATCGCCGGCTACAGCTTCTCCTTTTCATCGCCGGCTCCAGGCCTCCTTCCCCTCCGACGCCGGCAATCGATCACGCCGGCCCTAAGGGAGATCGCTACCTCCTCCAGCCTTGCGAGAAACAACAGCTAGGTATTTCTAATCTGAAAAGAGGAGTAGTTGGCCCAAGCACAGGGGCGGATCTGATCCGATCTCAAGAAAAGAAATACAGGAGTCGAAAGATCTGTAATCAGATCCTTGGTAATCATCTGCTGAAGTTCAAAATCCCGATCATAAGGATCAATTGAAGAGAAGATCTTGGATCTTTGAAACCGTTTTTATTTCCTTGTGGTTGGCCCTCGATCCAGAATAGCAGAATTTGAAATTACAGATACTATTGTATGCTAACGGGATCTACTAGCGCGTCGGAATTCATAAAGAACAACACTTCCCAATTGTTGTGAATTTCTGCCATTATAAAGCACGAGGCTGAATCCAAGAACGGTATACATTAAGCTTCCGCACTTCAGTTATATTACCGTTCTATTTCAGTTTTACAATATTTGTGTGTCTCTCAAATTGTGCACTCATTTAGAACATATTGCCTGCGTTTTAAAATTCCACTTGAGATAAATAATCTTTGAGTAAGAACGACCCTCGTGTATTGTGTTGTCACTGCACTCAGCAAAATCAATTATCCTTAATTTTCGATAATACAGTTACGTAGTGACGCACACACACCTTTCGTTTTATTAACAAGTCTATCTCATGCGTCGAGGCTCAGTTTCCCACACACACCACTTTGCACAATGAGGTCATGGGCACGAAATGTAATTGTTACAAAGCAAAAACTGCAAGATATATGGTTTAATTTTGAGGCATATTTTTTAAATATTTTACCATAATTCTTGTTAAGATTTGTGAAGTGAGCTAGCGCCAGATGCTAGCGCTAGCGCCGGCGCTAGCCCAACTTCCAAGTGGCGGCTCCGGAATCTTTAAATAGGAGGGGCAATCCCCCTACAGAGCATTTCAGAGAAAGAGGTCGACTTGGGCGGTCTCTATTGGCGGTCTAAGTCAGAGCAAACTTGGAGTAAGTTCGGCAGGAGAGCTTGGACGGTCTCAATCGGCGGTCTCAAGTGGGAGTGAATTCGGAGTGACCTAGAGCAAGGCGCGCGAGTTGTGTGAGTTCGCTGAGATAGCGTCGGCGGTAGCGGGTAGCATAGGCGCTAGCGGCTTGTTGTGGTCTGGCGGTCTGCATCTGCGGACTGATCAGGTGAGTGTGCAAGCAGCGAGCTCGCGCGGTCTGAGATAGCGCTGGTGCTAGTGCTAGCGTTGGGCGCTAGCGAGTTGTGGAGAAGCAGACTCTGTCTGCGACCAGTTGTTATTCTTTACTTTCGGCTGTTGTGAATCAAGTTGTATGCGACTTGTATTCAGCACATTCTCTTGTAACTGTTGTAACTACTTGTCAAACAATAAAGAAGTGTTTTTTGTTCATTCTTTGTGTACTTATCTCAGTGTTCCATTGATCTTGAAAACTTCACATGGTATCAGAGCTTGGAGGAAGACTAACACCAAGGCGGAGTTCACTCTGAAGAGAGCAATTTCACCTGACTTGTTCGACCGCATCATAGGTTGCAAGTCAGCGTCTGGTATCTGGAAATCCCTCGATGGGCTATTCAACAAGAAGAATGTAGCGTGGCTACAGTTTCTGGAGAATGAGTTGGCGCGGTCGTCAACTCAATGAGAGTTGTCGATTTCCACCTTCTTCCTGAAGGTGAAGAATCTATGTGCAGAGATCTCGGCCTTGGATCCTGATGAGCCGATCTCTGAGGCGAAGCTGAAGAGGCATATACTCCGAGGCTTGAGGAAGGAGTATATTGCGTTTGTTACGTCTGTGCAAGGATGGGCTACTCAACCCTCCCTTCTGGAGCTGGAGAACCTGCTGTCGTCACAAGAGAGTCTGGCTAAGCAGATGGCGGGAGTGTCTAACTCAGGGGGAGATAGCGAGGTGTTGTTCTTAGGCAAGAAGAAGACCTGGGATAAGAAGAAGAAGAACTCTGATGATGGACCCTCAACGTCCTCTCAAGGAGATAAGGGGAAGTTCCTCCTTGCTCGTGATGAGAGGGGGAGATCTCATTATTTTGCCTGCAAGAAGTACGGGCACATGGCAAATGACTATCGGTCTAATCTGAAGGATGGTCATGTTGCTGAGAAGGAAGAAGGCCACTGGAGAGGTGGAGCGAGAGGTGGAGGTCACCAGGGTGTTGAAGGCGGAGACAACTGCTTCCTGGCTGAGATGACAGCCACGCATGTCGATGCCTTAGCCTCTGTAAACTTTAAGAATGATTGGATAGTATATTCCGGTTGCGGGCACCATCTCACTGGAGATGTGTCTAAATTTGCCTCCTTGAAGGCATACGGAGGATCGGTTACTGTCATCACTGCGGATGATACGATGCATCCTGTGGAGCAAGAAGGGATGATATCCCTGGAAAGTAAAGAGAAGCCTGTGACACTGAAGAGCATGTATCATGTGTCGGGCATGAAGAAGAATCTCTTTTCGGTTGCAAATGCAGTGGATGCAGGATACCACGTGCTGTTTGGACCGAAGGAGGTGAAGTTTCTGAAGATCCTGTCGTTTGTTGATGCTGACATCACACTCACCGGGAGAAGGGTGAAGGATTTGTATATTCTGTCTGCAAATGCCTATGTGGACAAGCTGAAGATGAATGACAGCGCTGCGATCTGGCATGAGAGGCTAGGTCACGTGGGGATGGACAAGTTAAAGATGATGGCTGTTAAGGGTCTGGTGAGCGGGCTGCCTAATCTCTCTTCTTGCGGCGACGACCATGTATGCGAGGGCTGTCAATATGGAAAGTCACATCGACTTCCGTTTGACAAGTCGGAGACAAGGTGTAAGGCACCCCTTGAGTGCGTACACGCTGATGTGATGGGGTCGTGCGCCACCCTTACTTATGGAGGAAATAAGTATGCGCTGGTTCTGGTGGATGACTACACCCGCTACACGTGGGTCTACTTTCTGAAGGAGAAGTTCGAAGTGTTTGAGAAGTTCCAGGAGTGGAAGGAACTTGTGGAGGGGAGGCTGAACTTGAGGGTGAAGAAGCTGCGAAGTGATAATGGGGGGAGTTTACCTCTAACGAATTTGCTTCTTTCTGCAGGAAATACGACATTCGACGAGAGCTCTCTTGCGCCCACACCCCTCAGCAAAATGGGGTCGTATAGAGGAAGATCCGACATCTGGTGGAGACTACTAGGAGTTGGTTACATGCTAAGGGGATTCCCAAGGCCTTGTGGGCGGAGGGAATGGCGTGTTCTACCCACGTGATCAATCGGCTACCTCTGAGTCCTAACAGGATGGTGTCTCCACACCCAACTCATGTTTGGGGAGAAGCCAAATGTGCATGAGAGTGTTTGGTTCTACCTGTTTCGTGCACGTCCCAGATGCCCAAAGAACTATATTGGAGTCGAAAGCACGGATGTTGAAACCGAGACTTGCGAACAAGACTTAGTTTCTGTGGAGTTCTGGGCCCTCAGCTAGCCGAGGGGCGACCAATCCTTACTCCTCCCAAGGGAGAGCTCTAGGTTGAAGGTGTTGGAACTAGGGACTGGACCAAGGGCTTAGTGGGGAGGTCCCGCCACATACCCGGAAGCCCCTCAGGAACTTCCCCTCCCAAGCCACTACTAAGCTTGGGCACCACTGGAGGCTCTCCTCACCCCCCTAGAGAGACTTGGGGAGGGAGAGAGAGGGAGAGAGCTAGCCTAGAATGAGATCCCTCCAAATGGTGCCCCCTTGGTCCTATTTATAGGATTTCTGAAGTTGGGCTGCAAATAGCCGAAAACTGGTCTGCCAGATTACCAAAATACCCTTGAACTGGGTTGCAGATAGCAAAATCCCGCTGCTCTTGGACTGCGAATAACCAAAACTGGACTGCGAATAGCCAAATCCCGCTACTCTTGGGCGCTAAACGCAGACCGCCTACCCGGCAAGGTTCTGGGCGAGCCGGAGGTCTCCCGGCCCTCCCGGCTCGCCCCCACAAGGGTGTGGGCGAGCCGGAGGCCCCCCGGCCCTCCCGGCTCGCCCCCACAAGGGTGTGGGCGAGCCGGAGGCCTCCCGGCCCTCCCGGCTCGCCCCCACAAGGGTGTGCGAGAGCCGGAGGCCTCCCGACCCTCCCGGCTCGCCCCCACAAGGGTCTGGGCGAGCCGGAGGCCTCCCGGCCCTCCCGGCTCGCCCCCACAAGAGTGTGGGCGAGCCGGAGGCCCCCCGGCCCTCCCAGCTCGCCCCCACAAGGGTGTGGGCGAGCCGGAGGCTTCCCGGCCCTCCCGGCTCGCCCCCACAAGGGTGTGGGCGAGCCGGAGGCTTCCCGGCCCTCCCGGCTCGCACCCACAAGGGTGTGGGAGAGCCGGAGGCCTCTTGGCCCTCCCGGCTCGCCCCCACAAGGGTCTGGGCGAGCCGGAGGCCTCCCGGCCCTCCCGGCTCGCCCCCACAAGGGTGTGGGCGAGCCGGAGGCCCCCCGGCCCTCCCGGCTCGGCCCCACAAGGGTGTGGGCGAGCCGGAGGCCTCCCGGCCCTCCCGGCTCGCCCCCACAAGGGTGTGGGCGAGCCGGAGGCCCCCCGGCCCTCCCGGCTCGCCCCCACAAGGGTGTGGGCGAGCCGGAGGCCTCCCGGCCCTCCCAGCTCGCCCCCACAAGGGTGTGGGCGAGCCGGAGGCCCCCCGGCCCTCCCAGCTCGCACCCACAAGGGTGTGGGCGAGCCGGAGGCCTCCCGGCCCTCCCGGCTCGCCCCCACAAGGGTCTGGGCGAGCCGGAGGCCTCCCGGCCGTCCCGGCTCGCCCCCACAAGGGTGTGGGCGAGCCGGAGGCCTCCAGGCCCTCCCGGCTCGCCCCCACAAGGGTCTGGGCGAGCCGGAGGCCTCCCGGCCCTCCCGGCTCGCCCCTACAAGAGTGTGGGCGAGCCGGAGGCCTCCCGGCCCTACCAGCTCGCCCCCACAAGGGTGTGGGCGAGCCGGAGGCCCCCCGGCCCTCCCAGCTCGCCCCGACAAGGGTGTGGGCGAGCCAGAGGCCTCCCAGCCCTCCCGGCTCGCCCCCACAAGGGTGTGGGCAAGCCGGAGGCCTCCCGGCCCTCCCGGCTCGCCCCCACAAGGGTGTGGGCGAGCCGGAGTCCTCCCGGCCCTCCCGGCTCGCCCCCATAAGGGTGTGGGCGAGCCGGAGGCCCCCCGGCCCTCCCGGCTCGCCCCCACAAGCGTGTGGGCGAGCCGGAGGCCTCCCGACCCTCCCAGCTCACCCCCACAAGGGTGTGGGCAAGTCGGAGGCCCCCCGTCCCTCCCAGCTCGCCCCCACAAGGGTGTGGGCAAGTCGGAGGCCCCCTGGCTCTCCCGGCTCGCCCCCACAAGGGTGTGGGCGAGCCGGAGGCCCCCCGTCCCTCCCGGCTCGCCCCCACAGGGGTGTGGGCGAGCCGGAGGCCTCCCGGCCCTCCCGGCTCGCCCCCATAAGGGTGTGGGCGAGCCGGAGGCCTCCCGGCCCTCCCAGCTCGCCCCCACAAGGGTGTGGGCGAGCCGGAGGCCTCCCGGCCCTCCCAGCTCGCCCCCACAAGGGTGTGGGCGAGCCGGAGGCCTCTCGGCCCTCCCGGCTCGCCCCCACAAGGGTGTGGGCGAGCCGGAGGCCTCTCGGCCCTCCCGGCTCGCCCCCACAAGGCTCTGGGCGAGCCGGAGGCCTCCCGGCCCTCCCTGGCTCGCCCTCACAAGGCTCTGGGCGAGTCGGAGGCCTCCCGGCCCTCCCCGGCTCGCCCTCACAAGGGAACAGTCCTGGGATGCGCCCCTCAGACTCGACTCCCTCCAAATGCTCACCCCTCCTCCTCCCGGGGTCGCGTTATTTGAAAATATTGGGCCTAAAAATATCTTGGGCCTCGGGGGCCCACTCGGCGAATACAGGGTTGTACACAATTCCCGCTCTTTTCGAGCATGGCTCACGCTCGGAAAAAAATGTCCAACCCTGCATATTCGACGAGTGTCGCTGGGAATCCGGTTATTGGTGATATCTTGGAAAAGCCACAGCGCCTCCCCGAGAGGTTCCCCAACCTTGCCGGCTAGCGAGAGCCCGGCTAGCTGAGCCACCTCGGGGAAAAACACAGCCTCCCCGAGAGGCCTTCCTACCCTGCCGGCTAGTGAGAGTCGGGCTAGTGGAGCCATCTCGGGGGAAAAACACTTAGCCTCCCTGAGAGGCCTTCCTACCCTGCCGGCTAGTGAGAGCCCGGCTAACGGAGCCACCTCGGGGGGAAAATACTTAAGAGAATTTTCGGCCACTGAGCGGTTCCTGACCCTGCCAGCTAGGTGAGAGCCTGGTCAGCGGGCCAACATCGATGCTAAGTACTTTCCTTCTTGCCCACGAGCGGTTCCCGGCCCTGCCAGCTAGATGGGAGCCTGGTCAGCGGACCAGCATCGGGACTAAATACTTGAAACTTTCCTGTCACCGAGCGATCCTCGGACCTGCCAGCTTGATGGGAGCCCGGCCAGCGGGCCAGCATCGGGACTAAGTACTTGAAACTTTCCTGTCACCGAGCGATCCTCGGACCTGCCAGCTTGATGGGAGCCTGGTCAGCGGGCCAGCATCGGGACTAAATACTTGAAACTTTCCTGTCACCGAGCGATCCTCGGACCTGCCAGCTTGATGGGAGCCTGGTCAGCGGGCCAGCATCGGGACTAAATACTTGAAACTTTCCTGCCACCGAGCGATCCTCGGACCTGCCAGCTTGATGAGAGCCTGTTCAGCGGGCCAGTGGCGGGACTAAATACTTCTAGGAGCGAGCTCTACTAGTGGTGGACATAGGGTCGACACACTTCTAGGAGCGAGCTCTACTAGTGGTGGACATAGGGTCGACACACTTCTAGGAGCGAGCTCTACTAGTGGTGGACATAGGGTCGACACACTTCTAGGAGCGAGCTCTACTAGTGGTGGACATAGGGTCGACATACTTCTAGGAGCGAGCTCTACTAGTGGTGGACATAGGGTCGACACACTTCTAGGAGCGAGCTCTACTAGTGGTGGACATAGGGTCGACACACTTATAGGAGTGAGCTCTACTAGTGGTGGACATAGGGTCGACACACTTCTAGGAGCGAGCTCTACTAGTGGTGGACATAGGGTCAACACACTTCTAGGAGCGAGCTCTACTAGTGGTGGACATAGGGTCGACACACTTCTAGGAGCGAGCTCTACTAGTGGTGGACATAGGGTCGACACACTTCTAGGAGCGAGCTCTACTAGTGGTGGACATAGGGTCGACACACTTCTAGGAGCGAGCTCTACTAGTGGTGGACATAGGGTCGACACACTTCTAGGAGCGAGCTCTACTAGTGGTGGACATAGGGTCGACACACTTCTAGGAGCGAGCTCTACTAGTGGTGGACCTTTTCCTCCCTGTCCCAAGCGGTTCCCGGCCCTGCCAGCTAGGTGGGAGCCTAGTCCACGGGCCAGCATCAGGACTAAATACTTGTGACCTCCTTGTCCCCGAGCGATCCTCGGACCTGCCAGCTTGATGGGAGCCTGGTCAGTGGGCCAGCATCGGGACTAAATACTTTCTTCCCTGCCCTCGAGCGGTTCCCGGCCCTGCCAGCTAGGTGGGAGCCTGGTCAGCGGGCCAGCATCGAGGCTAAGCATTCTCTTCCCCGCCCTCGAGCGGTTCCCTGGCCTGCCAGCTAGGTGGGAGCCTGGTCAGCGGGCCAGCATCGGGGCTAAGTATTTTTGAAAAACTTTCATTATATTAAACCATCCTAGTACATGTTGGAAAAACTAGACATGGAAACGGAACATAGCATTACACGGACTTAAGGCTAGAAAATGAAACTTAAGTATGGAAGCCGAACTGAGCCTCCCACTCCCAGTCTTGGTCTTCCTCGACTTCTTCCGGTAGTTGTTGCTGTTGCCCTGGACCCCTCGCATCCTTCATCTCTGAGAACTCAGGGTAAGTGAACGTCGCGTGACCCTCCTCCTGGTGGAAGTCGCAGTAGGGTGACTCCACCCTACCCCTTCCTTTCCTTCTTCTTCCTGCTTTTCTGATTCTCCTCCGTCTACCCCCACCAATCTCCATGGTTTGCTGAGGTGGTGGAGGGGGTGTGTTTGGTCCCGGCCTCCACCTCGGGCGGTTGGATCTTTTTCTTTTGAAGTCCTTACTTCCTTGCTCTCGCGGAGTCGAATTGTTGACCTCTGCGCTCGCCGGGCTATTGGATAGCCTCCACCCGAGGTGGTCTCGACCATCAACATTCACTTGGTTTCTTTTGGGGTGGAGCGAGTGGGGGTCGGATGCCTCCCCGCTCGCCCCCTTTTGGGACTGGGCTGGAAGAGACGGGGCGAGCTGGGACAGTGCCTTCCTCCTGAGCTCGCCCCCTTGAGGGGCTGGGGTGAGCTGGGAGGGCGCCCCCCTCCTGAGCTCGCCCCCTTGAGGGGCTGGGGCGAGCTGGGAGGGCGCCCCCCTCCTGAGCTCGCCCCCTTGAGGGTGGGCGAGTGGGGGTATGGCACCTCCCCACTCCCCCCTCACCGGTATCTCCTTTCTGAACTGCTGGCCGAGAGTTCCCTCCTCCACCTGCTGGGGCGGGACCTCCGAACCATCTCCTCTTCTGCCTACGGCCGTTGTGGCAAAGGCGATCTGCAAGGTCTGCATGACCTCTCGCTTGAAGCTTTCAAACATCTCCAACGTCACTCCAGCCACCGGGGGCTGCGAATGACCTGGGTCGGAACTTCCTCCACCTCCGTCCATGGAGCTCATCTCGAGAGTTTCGTGAATCGGTCACACTCCACGCTCACCGCACCATGTGTTGAAACCGAGACTTGCGAACAAGACTTAGTTTCTGTGGAGTTCGGGGCCCTCAGCTAGCCGAGGGGCGACCAATCCTTACTCCTCCCAAGGGAGAGCTCTAGGTTGAAGGTGTTGGAACTAGGGACTGGACCAAGGGCTTAGTGGGGAGGTCCCGCCACATACCCGGAAGCCCCTCAGGAACTTCCCCTCCCAAGCCACTACTAAGCTTGGGCACCACTGGAGGCTCTCCTCACCCCCCTAGAGAGACTTGGGGAGGGAGAGAGAGGGAGAGAGCTAGCCTAGAATGAGATCCCTCCAAATGGTGCCCCCTTGGTCCTATTTATAGGATTTCTGAAGTTGGGCTGCAAATAGCCGAAAACTGGTCTGCCAGATTACCAAAATACCCTTGAACTGGGCTGCAGATAGCCAAATCCCGCTGCTCTTGGACTGCGAATAACCAAACCTGGACTGCGAATAGCCAAATCCCGCTACTCTTGGGCGCTAAACACAGACCGCTTACCCGGCAAGGTTCTGGGCGAGCCGGAGGCCTCCCGGCCCTCCCGGCTCGCCCCCACAAGGGTGTGGGCGAGCCGGAGGCCCCCCGGCCCTCCCGGCTCGCCCCCACAAGGGTGTGGGCAAACCGGAGGCCTCCCGGCCCTCCCAGCTCGCCCCCACAAGAGTATGGGCGAGCCGGAGGCCTCCCGGCCCTCCCAGCTCGCCCCCACAAGGGTGTGGGCGAGCCGGAGGCCTCCCGGCCCTCCCGGCTCGCCCCCACAAGGGTGTGCGCGAGCCGGAGGCCTCCCGGCTCTCCCGGCTTGCCCCCACAAGGGTCTGGGCGAGCCGGAGGCCTCCCGGCTCGCCCCCACAAGAGTGTGGGCGAGCCGGAGGCCGCCCGTCCCTCCCAGCTCGCCCCAACAAGGGTGTGGGCGATCCGGAGGCTTCCCGGCCCTCCCGGCTCGCCCCCACAAGGGAGTGGGCGAGCCGGAGGCTTCCCGGCTCGCCCCCACAAGGGTGTGGGCGAGCCGGAGGCCTCCCGGCCCTCCCGGCTCGCCCCCACAAGGGTCTGGGCGAGCCGGAGGCCTCCCGGCCCTCCCGGCTCGCCCCCACAAGGGTGTGGGCGAGCCGGAGGCCTCCCGGCCCTCCCGGCCCTCCCGGCTCTCCCCCACAAGGGTGTGGGCGAGCCGGAGGCCCCCCGGCCCTTCCGGCTCGCCCCCACAAGGGTGTGGGCGAGCCGGAGGCCTCCCGGCCCTCCCGGCTCTCCCCCACAAGGGTGTGGGCGAGCCGGAGGCCCCCCGGCCCTCCCGGCTCACCCCCACAAGGGTGTGGGCGAGCCGGAGGCCTCCCGGCCCTCCCAGCTCGCCCCCACAAGGGTGTGGGCGAGCCGGAGGCCTCCCGGCCCTCCCGGCTCGCCCCCACAAGGGTCTGGGCGAGCCGGAGGCCTCCCGGCCCTCCCGGCTCGCCCCCACAAGGGTGTGGGCGAGCCGGAGGCCTCCAGGCCCTCCCGGCTCGCCCCCACAAGGGTCTGGGCGAGCCGGAGGCCTCCCGGCCCTCCCGGCTCGCCCCCACAAGAGTGTGGGCGAGCCGGAGGCCTCCCGGCCCTCCCAGCTCGCCCCCACAAGGGTGTGGGCCAGCCGGAGGCCCCCCGGCCCTCCCAGCTCGCCCCGACAAGGGTGTGGGCGAGCCGGAGGCCTCCCGGCCCTCCCGGCTCTCCCCCACAAGGGTCTGGGCGAGCCGGAGGCCTCCCGGCCCTCCCGGCTCGCCCCCACAAGGCTCTGGGCGAGCCGGAGGCCTCCCGGCCCTCCCCGGCTCGCCCTCACAAGGCTCTGGGCGAGTCGGAGGCCTCCCGGCCCTCCCCGGCTCGCCCTCACAAGGGAACAGTCCTGGGATGCGCCCCTCAGACTCGACTCCCTCCAAATGCTCACCCCTCCTCCTCCAGGAGTCGCGTCATTTGAAAATATTGGGCCTAAAAATATCTTGGGCCTCGGGGGCCCACTCGGCGAATACAGGGTTGTACAACGGAAGTGTGTCTTCATCGGCTATGATGAGCGGAAGAAGGGGTGGAAGTGCATGGATCCGCAAACACACAAGTTCGTCTTCTCGCGCGACGTGGTGTTTGACGAACTGATCTCATATCAGGGAGTCTCTTCTATGGTACTGCCGGAGAGTGGAGTTTCTAGCAGGTGTGAAGAGAGAGTCACTGAGGACTCTACTGTGGAGTTGGAGCTATCTCGCAGTGTCCCATCGCCATCTGGTTCCGGGGGAGCTTCGAGTTTGAGAAGCAGTGGGAGTAGTGCTCCAAGAGATGAGGGGAGAAGAGTTGTAGAGGAGGATTCTACTGGGGTGGTAGAGAGTGGCCAAGCCTTGAGGAGGTCGAAGCGGACGATCGTCCCGCCTTCTCGCTATAAGGAGGGGGACTTTGTGAGTTTGGTCTCCTGCTTCTTCGCAGGACCACTCGACGAGAGGGAACCTGCCCGCTTTGAAGATGTTGTTGGCATTAAGGAGTGGAATGTGGCCATGAATGAAGAGATGGAAGCGCTGGAGAAGAATGAGAAATGAGATCTCGTTCCCATAGTGGAGGGCATCAAACCTGTCACCTGAGTGGGTGTACAAGGTTATGAATAAAGCTGACGGAGGAGTTGAGCGGTACAAGGAAAGGCTTGTCGCTCGAGGTTTCTCACAAACCTGTGGAGAGGACTACGAGGAGAAGTTTAGTCCTGTGGCGAGGATGACATCGGTGAGGACGGTCATTGCTCTGGCAGCATGCCGAGGGTGGAAGTTGTGGCAGCTTGATGTGAAGAACGTGTTCCTGTACGGAGAGATTGACAAGGACATATTCATGGTGCAACCACCTGGATACGTGTCCAAGTCACACCCACATCACGTGTGCAAACTGGAGAAGACCCTCTACAGGTTGAAACAGGTGCCGAGAGCCTGGTATGGGAGGATTCCAGAGTACCTGCAGTTCTGTGGTTATGATGCATCAGACTCAGACTCTAGCATGTTCGTGAAGAAGAGTGGAGATCTTCATGTTCTGGTTCTGCTGTACGTCGACGACATGATCGTGACCGGGAACAACAGTGAAGAGGTCGTGGCGCTCAGACAGCAGTTATCTATTCACTTTGAGATGAAAGATCTTAGTGAACTGCACCATTTCCTTGGACTTCGGGTTGAGAAGAGAAGTGGCGGACTGTTCATTTCCCAGAGGGCTTACGCTGAGAAGATCGCCGAGAGATTCGGCATGAAGGAGGGGAAGAGCAGCTCTGTTCCACTAGAGGTTGGGCTGAAGCTTCGGAAGGAAGAAGGGAGGATTTTTTCTGATCCGAAGGTCGTCCGGGCACTAATGGGGAGTTTGATCTACCTGACTATCACGAGACCGGACATCGCTTTTGCTGTCGGTCGAGTTAGTCGGTATATGCAGGAGCCGCGGAAGCCTCATCTGGAGGCAGCCAAAGGGATTCTGAAGTACATTAAGGAAACCCTTGAGATGGGGTTGTCTTATGGAGAGAAGTCTGACTTCAAGCTGCATGGGTACACAGATGCAGATTACAGAGGTGACGCTGACGATCGCAAGTCGACTTTAGGTCATGTGTTTCTATGCGGAGCTGCTGCTATCTCGTGGTGTAGCAAAAAGTAGGATTCTATCTCTCTATCCACCACAGAGGCTGAGTACAAAGCGTCGTGCTTAGCAGCCCAGGAGTGTGTCTGGCTGAGGAGGCTGGTGGAAGATGTGGATGAGAAGGTCAGCGGACCTACTGTTCTTCGCGGTAACAACGAGAGCGCTTTGAAATTGGTAACCAATCTAGTGTGTCATACAAGAACAAAGCATATAGAGATCGAGCATCTCTTCATCAGAGAAAATGTGTTGGGTGGCTTGATTGCGGTGGAGCATGTGCGGAGCGAAGACAACGTAGCAGATATATTCACAAAGCCCATATCTGCGGGGCCGTTCAAGAAGCTTCGCTTGCTGCTCGGTGTGGTTGACGGAGCTCAATTCAAGGGAAAGTGTTAAGATTTGTGAAGTGAGCTAGCGTCAGGCGCTAGCGCTAGCACCGACGCTAGCCCAACTTCCAGGTGGCGGCTTCAGAATCTATAAATAGGGGGCAATCCCCCTATAAAGCATGTCAGAGAAAGAGGTCGACTTGGGCGGTCTCTATTGGCGGTCTAAGTCAGAGCGAACTTAGAGTAAGTTTGGCAGGAGAGCTTGGGCAGTCTCAATCGGCGGTCTCAAGTGGGAGTGAACTCAGAGTGAGTTCGGAGCGACCTAGAGCAAGGCGCACGAGTTGTGTGAGTTCGCTGAGATAGCGTCGGCGGTAGCGGGTAGCTCAGGCGCTAGCGGCTTGTTGTGGTCTGG
Source organism: Dactylorhiza incarnata (assembly GCA_033032865.1). Taxonomy (NCBI): domain Eukaryota; kingdom Viridiplantae; phylum Streptophyta; class Magnoliopsida; order Asparagales; family Orchidaceae; genus Dactylorhiza; species Dactylorhiza incarnata. Next base: position 6,719,420 of record JAWHQI010000053.1, read on the forward strand.
TGGTCTGCATCTGCGGGCTGATCAGGGGAGTGTGCAAGCAGCGAGCTCGCGCGGTCTGAGATAGTGCTGGCGCTAGTGCTAGCGCCGGGCGATAGCGAGTTGTGGAGAAGCAGGCTCTGTCTGTGACCAGTTGTTATTCTTTACTTTCGGCTGTTGTAAATCAAGTTGTATGCGACTTGTATTCAGCCCATTCTCTTGTAACTGCTGTAACTACTTATCAAGAAATAAAGAAGTGTTTTTTGTTCATTCTTGGTGTACTTGTCTTCGTGTTCTATTGATCTTGAAAACTTCACAATTCGTTTGTTGTTTTATTTCTATTTTGCTATCTTGTTTTCTCCTGTAACTTTTTACTCATTGTATTTATTAGATTATATTATAATGTTCTTAAAATAAATAAAGTACACCCTAAGCCCATAGTCCATCACTGGGACAGCGTTTGCGGATGAATAATCTCTGATCCAAACTCAAACGCAATAAAGTCTTGTTTGTTTGTGTTGTTTTTATAAACGCACTTATGTTGAAATATGCTTATTAGATATAACTGATTCACGGCTAGGCTCTAGCTTTTGCTCCTCCATACGCGCTTATCGCTATAACCCTACGCAATTTTTCTCGTATTTCTCTCGACGGCTTGTTCTTCCCCTCCCCGATTTTTCTCTCGACGCCGCCGATCCAGCACTCGAACTGAAGAGAAGACGCCGCCGATCAACCTATCGCCGCCGATCCAAACCCTAGATTTGATAAACGTCGTCGATCCAAGCCCTCAACCAGTTGTCGCCGATCCAAGCCCTCGTTTTGAGAAGAAGGCCCCAATCCAAGCCCTAGATCTGGGAAGGTTTTTGCTGCGGGTAACAATTTTCTATGCTAGCTAGATGTTTGCTGCAATTGTTGTTGTTCGATCTGGGAAGATTATTGTTCGATTGTTGTTGATTGTATTTTTCTAAATGACTTAAATTAATATTGCTACTATCAGGGTAAGTTATAAAATTAATTGATCGACACTTTAGATATGTTCCTGCGGAAATAAATCATGATGACAGTTATATGCCATTCTTTAAGGACCGTGTTGGTGCAATTGATGGTACACATGTAGATGTGAGGATACCCGTTGATGATCATGTTAAATATATTAGACGTCACAGTACAACAACGCAAAATGTGATCAATGTTTGCGATTTCAATATGTGTTTTACATTTCCACTTGCTAGATGGGAAGGATCAACTCATGATAGTCGCATCTTTGCACGCGCATTGTCAGATGACAGATTACATTTTCCACATCCACCGCAAGATAAATTGGTGAATAAATATCATATACAGTTGTAAATAATTCAATATCATGTTCATATTTTTAACACATCAAATAAACACAGAAAAATATTATTTAGTGGATGTTGGATATCCACTAAAGACAGAGTATTTAAAATCAGATCCGGAAACAAAATATCATTTGGCCAATTATGCACGCGGTAGTTGACCAATCCAAGGCAGGCGTGAACGTTTCAATAAGGCACATTCATCTCTTCGAAGTGTAATTGAACGAACGTTTGGTGTATGGAAGAAAAAATGGGGTATTCTGCAGAAGATGACATAATACAATTTCAAAAAACAACGTTCAATTGTACTGACGACTATGGATTGCATAACTTTATATGCAGACATCCATCTCAATGGGTGCTGATGTTAGAATAATTATTAATATTGTATAAAAAGGCCCACTGTTTAGGCCCATACTGTAAAGCCCATCTAGGCTCTTTAGTCCCACATCTCCATTCTCCTCTTATGTACACACTCTCTCTCCTATAAATACCCCATTCTTGGGATGAATAAAGTTTGGTTCATTATTCTCTATTTAGACTCTATTTTCTAACATGGTATCAGAGCTAGGTTCTGCCTAAATTGCCTCCTCTTTTCCCCCTAGCACTTCTGCTACTGTAGCTCCGTTTGATTTAGTTCACTCTGATGTTTGGGGGCCTTCTCCTCATATTTACAAAGGAGGAAACAAATATTATGTTATTTTTGTTGACGATTACTCTCGCTTCACTTAGTTATATCTCTTGAATGCTAAGTCTGATGTTTTCTCTAAGTATGTTGAATTTACTTTTATGGTAGCAACGCAATTTGCCTGTAAAATTAAAACTTTGCGTGTTGACTCGGGGGGGGGGGGGGGGGGGATATCTCTCGCACCACTTTCAACAGTTCCTTCGGTCTCAAGGAACCCTTGCTCAATACTCGTGTGCTCATACTCCCCAACAAAATGGAGTAGTCGAACGCCGGCATAGACTCATTTTGGAAGTAGCGAGATCTCTTCTCCTCACCTCTTCGGTACCTGTCCAATATTGGGCAGAAACTGTTCTTACCAGTGTTTTCTTAACAAATAAAATTCCTACCCCAAACCTGCAAAATATTTCCCCGTTCGAACGACTTTATCACAAGACCACAACATACTCCCACTTTAGAGTGTTTGGGTGTACTTGTTTTGTTAAACTTCCCTCAGTTGAACGGGAAAAGCTATCACCTCGCTCTGTGGCATGTGTCTTTCTGGGCTACAACGAACAAAACAAATGCTATAGATGTTATGATCCTGTTGCCAAACGCATGTGCATCTCTCAACATGTGATTTTCCTTGAACATCTTCCATATTATGCCTTCCCAAATCCACCTATCCCATCAGCACCATCCACTCCTGAAGACCTCATATTTCTTGACATTTCTCAACCATCTACATCTCTAGTAACCACCTCTGTTACTCCCGATGTTCGAACTAGTGAATGCGTCCCCACGAATGACCTAACCTCCTCCCAAATCCCTGATTCACACTCCAATACCAGTGAACCATCACAGTCCCCAATTCCTCTTCGTCGCTCTACTCGCACTCACAAGCCTCTGAATCGGCTTAGCCTGTTTTCCTCTCTCACTCTCATTCTCCAAGCTTTTCTTTCAACTACCTCCAATCATCGGGAACCCCAAACATACCATGAGGCAGACTCTATACCCGCTTGGAAGCATGCAATGGATGAAGAATTACACACCTTGAAGAAAACAAATACTTGAGACCTAGTTTTGCCTCCTAAGGGCACTCGACCTCTCAGTTGTAAATGGGTCTACTCGCACTCACAAGCCTCTGAATCGACTTAGCCTGTTTTCCTCTCTCACTCTCGTTCTCCAAGCTTTTCTTTCAACTACCTCCAATCATCGGGAACCCCAAACATACCATGAGGCAGCCTCTATACCTGCTTGGCAGCATGCAATGGATGAAGAACTACACACCTTGAAGAAAACAAATACTTGAGACCTAGTTTTGCCTCCTAAGGGCACTCGACCTCTCAGTTGTAAATGGGTCTACAAAATCAAAACTCTGGTTGATGGCACCATCGACAGATATAAAGCACGTTTGGTTGCTCGTGGTTTCCAACAGCAACATGACATTGATTATGATGAAACTTTTGCACCAGTTGCCAAGATGACCACCATTCGTACTATCCTTGATATTGCATCTATTCATTCATGGAACATCTCTCAGCTTGATGTCAAGAATGCTTTTCTGCACGATGATCTTTCTGAAAATGTCTATATGACACCACCACCGGGAATTCAACACTCAGCTGGACAAGTCTGTCATCTTCGCAAGGCTCTCTATGGTCTCAAACAGGCTCCTCGCGCTTGGTTCTCAAAATTTCACACCGCGATGCTAGCCTTTGGCTTTACTGCTAGTCTCTCTGATCCGGCATTGTTTACTCACGTCTCCGGCACTATTATACTTCTATATGTTGACGATATGATTATCACAGGAGGAAACTCTCGGCATATCCAAGAAGTCAAGACTTATCTCAATACGCAATTTGAGATGAAAGATCTCGGACTGCTTCGATATTTTTTAGGTCTCGAAGTTGATCACTCTTCCAGAGGATACATCTTATCTCAACAGAGGTTCATCACCGAGATACTTGAACGCGCTGCTCTAACAGATGACCGCATTGCCGCAACTCCTATTGAACTAAATGTTAAACTGAGTCCTCAGGAAGGAGAAATCCTATCTGATCCTTCCAGATACAAACAGCTAGTTGGAATGTTAGTGTATCTCACCATCAGTCGACCAGACATCTCACATGCTACTCACATCCTCAGTTGGTTTGTTTCACAACCACGGGGCACCCACTATGCGACTCTTCTTCGCACCTTGCGATACATTCGCGGTACAAGAACAAGATCACTATTTTTCGACTCAACCTCTCCTCTGGAACTTCGTGCCTATTCTGATGCTGATTGGGTTGGTGACATATCTGATCGCAAGTCTACCACTGTGTATTGCATATTTCTTGGCAACTCTCTGATTTCCTGGAAATCCAAGAAACAAGATGTCATATCTCACTCTAGTACTGAAGCTGAGTACCGTGCCATGGCTACCACTGCTGCAGAAATAACTTGGCTTCGTCGTTTGCTGCAAGAGTTCCAGACTACTATTTCTAATGCCACACCTCTCTACTGTGATAACACTAGTGCCATACAGATTGCTTCAAATCCAGTTTTTCATGAGCATACTAAACATATTGAAATTGATTGCCACTACGTTCGACATCAATTTCTCAATAATGTTATCTCTCTGCCTCGATCATGTACCATCTGCTTCCCAGATAGCTGATTTCTTCACCAAGGCTCACTCAGTCCAGTGACACAAATTTCTGATTCGCCAGCTCTCCTTAATCGACACATGTGACAATGATGTTCCTTGATCGCTCCAATGTTCTTCAAACTTCTACTTCAACAGTTATAAGTTTAGGGGGGTGTTAGAATAATTATTAATATTGTAGGCCCACTGTTTAGGCCCATACTGTAAAGCCCATCTAGGCTCTTTAGTCCCACATCTCCATTCTCCTCTTATGTACACACTCTCTCTCCTATAAATACCTCCTTCTTGGGATAAATAAAGTTCGGTTCATTATTCTCTATTTTCTAACAGCTGATCATATGTTCGCAGTACAAGATAGTTGTTGCGGGTCGCTTAGGGCTCTTGGTAGACCGGTTTACTTGAACCACCTTAGCTCGGGAGCGAACCAAGCGCGCAAACAGTCAATTTGAGATTCGTTGATTACACCTGGACTTTTTAGCGTGGAAAACCCGGAAAGGGTAAAAAATCACGTGGCCGGAGCTGTGCCGACCAAACTTCCACTATCTTCTGGGGGGTTACAATTAGGTATCTAGAATTCGAGCGCGACAGGCCGCTGCTCGTTACAATATGAGAGAGTGAGAAAGTTCCGAGGGTGACAGGTCACCTCTTGAAATAACTAAGTCTTTTCCTTCTGAGAATGGTAGAGAATGAAAGTGAGAATGCCTTGTCCGCTTTCGTGAAGACGAAAGCGAGCGCTGCGTCCGCTTTCGTGAGAACGAAAGTGAGATTGCTGAGTCGCCTTTCAGGATGAAGGAAAACTTCAAGTCCACGAAGGAGATCTTCAAGTGCCAAAGGAGAAATCCGTGGAAATCTTCAAGGAGCTCTCCCTGGTCATCAAGGCCGGATGCCCTCAAATGAAGCCTAGGGGGTCCTTTTATAGTTTTGGTCGGGGGTAGCCCGATAATTTTGCCGCTGTAACCACCATAACCACCTGAGAGGACGAATCATATTTTCCAGTTTAGAGCCCACGGATCACCATTTTTCGTAAATGACCATGCTGCCCTTCGAGGAAAGGCGACAAGCTGTTCCTGAAAAGTGTGAAACTGAAAAGATAAAAAGTGAGCGTGCCGAGTCAGAAAAGTGAGCGAGTCGGAAATGTGAGCGAGCCGAGTCGGAAAAGTGAGAAGTCAGAAGAGATAAAAAGTGAGATAAGCGCGCTCAGAAGCATTATGAGCACGCAACGAACGGGGAATTACTCCGAACGGAGCCCGAAAAGCGGGCGGCGAGCCGGAAGAGGGGGGACTCACCCCAATCTTACTACGGGGGAGAGCGGTTCGACCGCCCCTGAAGACGGGCGCGGTGCGGCCGCGCCCAAGGGGGGGGAGGGAGACTCCTCCCGGCCGCACCCCAAAGGGGGGTGCGGCTTGGCCGAACCCCTCACGGGGTGCGGCTTGGCCGCACCCCAAGAGGGGCTCGGCGCTACCGCGCGGTAGCGCCGGGCGGTAGCGCCGCGCTTGCCGCGGGCACTACCGCGCGGTAGTGTCGGGCGGTAGCGCCGCGCTTGCCGCGGGCGCTACCGCGCGCGGTCCGCTCGCCGGCGGGAGGGGACGGCGTCGCCGTGCACGTTGTGGTTGGCGACGGTTTCGGCTTTAACCTCCCACTCTCTCCCACTAAAGTAATGGGGAGAGTGGTTTATGGGAGTAACCGCCATCTGGTTCTCTCATAAATGAGAGCTCATGATGAATCCCATCATAAGCCCCCCAAACCTTCGGAGTCCGATCCTCCGTGTGAAGGAGTGTGAAGGTTTCATTCTTGTTTCTTTGACTCCGGTCATCATTGTTGTCGGCGTGCGGCGCGTTGAACCATGGTGGAGGTAAGCTCGTTATTTTCATTTTGTTTGCAAAGAAAGGAGGAGATGGCGGAGCGCGCCCTCGAGGGTGGTTTCGACCGAGGTGGCAAGGCGTCGGGAGGGTGCGCGCCCGCGAGTGGGCGGCGCCGACCATGGGAGTGAGCCCGGGCGTGGGTGCTGCCGGCCGCGGGATCGAGCCGCTGGCGTCCGGCAGGCGTGCGCGGCCCGCGTGCGGGTGCAGCCGGTCGCGGGAGCGGTACACCGGCGCCCTTCGCGTCCCGCGCGCGTGGCGCTGCCGGCCGCGGGATTGGGGCGCCGGCGGCCTCCGCGGCCCTTACGCACCCCCGGTCGGCGGGGGGGGGGGGGGGGGGGGGGGGGGGGGGGGGGGGGGGGGGGGGGGGGGGGGGGGGGGGGGGCGCATGCGCCCCCACGCGCGTGGCGGATGGCCGCGCGCGTGCCCCCACACGCGTGTGCGGTGGTTGGCCGCGTGCGCGCGGCGGTTGGCCGCCGTGCGCGCGTCGGTTTGCCGTGCGTGTCCCCCCGCGCGAGCGTGCGTGGTGTTTTTCCGCGTGCCATTGCGCGGCTGTTTGCCGCGCGCGTCTTCCGCGTGCGATGGTTAACCGAGCACGCGGGGTGCCGGGCTCGTGCGTCTTGCCGCTCGTGCGGTTTGTCGCGCGCGAATTGCGTCGCTCGCATGAATCGTTGCTTTCATGCGGTTGGTTGGCATAACTGCGCGCTGGCGGGTTGAATTCGCTTGATGCGGGTCTTTCGGGATCTTTATGCACTTATTTTGTTGGATATATGCGCTGATGCGCGCGAACTTTCCTTTGCAGGCTTCGAAACGAAGTGGTCAGTCGAGACCGATGCGCATGCACTCTACTCTTGACGACGCGCGAATTGACATATGGCGGAAGCGGTTCGGGTTGCCCCCTGATGTTGAGGTGAGGATCCCAGGGGCGGAAGAGCGCTCCCAAAATCCACCGACCGGTTTTATGGCCCTTTCGGAGAGCTTCTTGAAGTCTGGGTTTCGCATTCCTCCGCCCGAGGAGGCCGTCGAGATATTCTGGTTCTGCGGTGTTCCGATTACCCAGTTCACACCGGCGGGGATGACGAACATTATGGGGATGGTGGTATTCTTCCGGGAACACAGCACGCGCTTTTCGCTGGAGATTTTCTAAGATTGGTGCGAGGTTTCTACTGACCCGGGTGGTCGTATCGAGGTTCGGAGCAACAAAAGTTGGTTTCACTTTGGGGCGAAGGCTGATTATCGCCATGGGAACACTCTTTGTGGGTATGTCGGGAACCGATGGGAGCTACCGGAGTTATGGAGATCGCTTCCCGGACACTGTCGCCGGCAGACTGGTCGGGAAGATGAGTTCCTTCCTATCCCCGGTTTTCCTGGCCGATAGGGGCTGTCGAAGGCCTTGCTTTCCATTTCTGGTTGCGTGGATGAACATCGACTGCACTCGGTGGGACTTTCCTGGGATCCCGAGCGGGAGGCTACTGTTCCCTTGGATCGTGGGAAAAAGAGGAAGATCATTATCAAGAACGGACCTTCCGGTCCGCGCCCTGTTCCACTGGCGCCTATGAGGCAAGATTGCGAAGCCGGCCCGAGCCGTCCTAGGAGTGAGCCGGTTTCATCCGATCCGGAGGTGGAGATTTTGGCGTCTCCTATTGCCGACCGGGTCTCGCCGGAGGATTTGCCGCCACCACCTCCCCTCATGCCGGCGAAGTGAGTTTCTTCCTCACTTCAAGCGATGGCTTGTGCGATAAGTGAAGCTCTTCTTTCTTGATCTCAGCGTTTACTCTCCGCTCTTATTTACGCTTGCTAACCGTTCGACTTTTGCTTGCAGGCAGAGGCTTTGACCAGCGTTGCGCTCACATGGAACGATCATTATGTGAGCCTCAAGGACAACTACTTCGCTCTTCAGGAGGAGTTACGCGTGGCGAGGTGTGACATGTCCGTTTTGCATAGGAAGAGGGACCGTGACGCAGCTCATATCAAGCAGTTGGAGGGTGAAGCCGAGAAGCTGCGAGCGGAGTGCGGCGGTGATAAGGTGCTCGTCCAGGATGCCCTTCGTCAACTATCGGACGCGCAGGGGGAGATGTTTCGCCTGGAGGGGGAGTTGGGCTTCCTACGGAGCGAGGTGGACCGGCTGTCGTCGATTGAGCAGAGTCTTGAGGAGGCCAAGGCGACTGGAGTAGCCGAGTACAAGGATTCCCTTACTTTTGCGGAGGAGCGTTTCCAGATGGTGGAAGAGATTCGTGCCGAGGTGATGACGAAGGAGGTAGAGCCCCTGATAGCAGATGAGTGCGAAGTCTCTTTTCAGAGAGGCATTCAGAAGACTCTCCGTATGATGTGGAGGAAGTTCGGGTGCGACACCGCTGGCCTCGGAGCCGGAGATCTTTCTAGGGATGACTACTCGGACGTGGCCGAGGACTGATGTTGTTTGTTGTTGTTTGGTTGTATTTCCTTTATTGCATGCGTTGTACTCGTTTTCTTGCATGATCTTGTCAATCTGGTTGTTAGCATCTGCACAGTTTGATTGTTTTCAAAATTACAGATGAGTTTGCACGGGTCTGAGCCCGTGGCTTTTATACTAGTTTGCACGAGTCTGCGCTCGCTGTTTATATATATATAATTAATTTGCACGGGTCTATGCTCGCGGCTTTTACATAAAAAAATTAGTTTGCGCAAGTCTGTGCTTGCGGCTTTCGCACGAGTTTGGCTCGCGGCTTGGCCGGTGAATAGCGGGTGTATTCAAACCGAGGGTGAACGTAAGGGGGGCAGGCCCCTACGACACTGGGACTCGACGGCGGAGGAGAAGGGCGAACCTTCAATCGACGACGGTGCAAAGTCCCCGAGGCAGGGCCCCGAAGTGGCCGGTGAATAGCTGGTGTATTCAAACCGAGGGTGAACGTAAGAGGGGCAGGCCCCTATGACACCGGGACTCGACGACGGAGGAGAAGGGCGAACCTTCAATCGACGGCGGTGCAAAGTCCCCGGGGCAGGGCCCCGAAGTGGCCGGTGAATAGCTGGTGTATTCAAATCGGGGGTGAACGTAAGGGGGGCAGGCCCCTACGACACCGGGACTCGACGGCGGAAGAGAAGGGCGAACCTTCAATCGACGGCGGTGCAAAGTCCCCGGGGCAGGGCCCCGAAGTGGCCGGTGAATAGCTGGTGTATTCAAACCGGGGGTGAACGTAAGGGGGGCAGGCCCCTACGACACCGGGACTTGACGGCGGAGGAGAAGGGCGAACCTTCAATCGACGACGGTGCAAAGTCCCCGGGGCAGGGCCCCGAAGTGGCCGGTGAATTGTTGGTGTATTCAAACCGGGGGTGAACGTAAGGGGGGCAGGCCCCTACGACACCGGGACTTGACGGCGGAGGAGAAGGGCGAACCTTCAATCGACGGCGGTGCAAAGTCCCCGGGGCAGGGCCCCGAAGTGGTTCCTGTAGTAGAACAGTTTAGAACAGATAGAATATAATTAGAAAATATTGATACACGCGCAAGTGCAATATTGCGGCTTTTGAGCCAGTAAGTTTTTGATACATATTTTACGGGAGAGGAGGTAACGCCGAGCTCCCGTTGTGCTGCGCTTGATCGAGCTTTTTAGGTCATTCAGCATGGTGGGCGGCGGTGACCCGGCGACTGATCTTTGGTGGCGTCCCTCTGTGCCTCTTCACGGAAAGCTTCCAGGTGCCCTAACTGGACAAGGCGTTCAATTTCTTCTTTCAGTCTTGCGCAGTGCTCCGTTCGGTGCCCTCGGCCTTTGTGGAAGTGGCAGAATTGGGCTTGATCTCCCCTGTGCAGGGAGAGCCGTTTGGGCCAGTTGATAATCTTGCTATTGCTGATTACAAACAATATGTGCTCGCGGGGGGTATTCAGCGGGGTGAAGTTCTGGGAGCATAGATTTGCTAGCCCTTGGGAGCGGTCTGTTCGGTTCTGAGTGAGCAGTTCAGCCTTCTCGAACTATTGTTGCTGCCCCTTTCTTTTGCGGCATGTATCAAACTGCGGCGGATTCGCTGATGCCTAAAATTTGGCCTTTTCAGCCAATGTGGGAGTTGCGCGATCCTTCCGCGCGCCTTTCTTCTCAGACTTCGATTTTGGTGACGGGTCGTTGTTGATCCAAAAGAGCTTGGAGGCGGGTGTGTCGAAACCGTGGATCACGTTCCTGAGGATACTCCCTTTGTTTGCCATGTGTCCGGACATGGAAACGTCGTGGTCCAGGGCGTCCAGTAAGAGGCTCCCAAATATTGCGTCGTAGGGGGAGTCTGCCTCGGCGACGACGAACTGAACGTCGTACTGGACTGGTTCTGCGTGCATCCCTACTTGGACGGGGAGGGTGATGATTCCTACGGTGGGTACCGTAGTTCCGTCTGGGAGCTCAGCGTCGCTGGCCCTGAGTTTGAGGTTCCCGCTTAGGAGTTTGAGCCGTACTACGGCAGCCAGGAATAGGATGTTGAAGGAGATGCGGTGAGTTACCAACGCTCTCCTTAGCTCACAGGGTGGACTGCCTATGCTTGCGTCCAAGGCGAAGTACATCCATGCGGAGGGACGCTCTTGATGAAAATTTGTGCGGATCTTCTGTTGCTGCGTGCTCCACTCCGCCTCCCTTAGGCGGGGCAGTTTGTTCGTGTCGGGCTTTTCTTGCTCTTCTTCCTGGATCCTTGGCGCGCGCGCTTCGTGCCATTCAACGAACAGCTGGGATAACTCGGTGAAGTTGTGAATCGCTTCGTTTGGCAGGGATTGATACCAGCGGAGGGCGCTCCCGCGCAGTGTCCTGGTGAAGATTTTGCAGCTGATTTGGTCGGGAAGTCCGAACGTCCGTACTGTCATCAAGAAGTGGTTAACGTGCACGTACGGGTCTTCTGCTCCGTGGAACTCCTTGATGTGCGGGAGCTTTAGCCATGACGGGACTGGGTATGCCAAAATTGACTCTGAAAGGGGGGAGCGTCATTGCTGGTGCGCGATATCGTTCGGATCCTGCCCCGCTGTGAGTGGGGCTGGCTTGCTAGTCGATCCATCCCACTGGGCTGGATTGGTGCAGCGATGTGCGCTCTTTTCTTCGGGCCTTCCGGAATTGAGGAACTGCATGCGTCGACAGTTCGGGATAGGTGTCCACCCTTGCTGGTTCTGTGAACTTAGGCGAAGCGGGCACTGCGTTCGGGAATCTGAAAGTGCACAGTTAACCTCACTAGAATTCTCTAGAGGGGGGGTGAATAGAGATTTAAAATATTTTTGTGCAAAGTTAATAATTATATATATATGGGTGTAGTGATCACACATTAGAGCTTCCCACACACCAACAAGAATTAAACAAGTAAAGAAAAATAAATGCAATAAGAAAAATCACAGCACAACACAAAGAAATATAATGGTTCCCCAAACTTTGGGTAGTCCACTCTTCTATCCCCTTGGTAGAAAATTCACTATCTTGCACTGAGTCTTTTGATAAGGAGACTCTTAGAACCACCCTGAGTCTTTTGACAAGGAGACTCTTAGATCCAACTGAGTCATTTGAAAAGGAGACTCTTAGAACCAGTACAACTGAATTTTTTGAAGAGTGATTCTAAAAACTCTTTTACAATATGTGAGAATGAAAATAAGAAAAAGGAAAAGAAGTATTTAAGACAAGAATGAATCTTCTTCCTAGCAAGAAGATTGGAAGCACAAGAAGTAGTGAATTAAATCTCCCTTCTACAGTGAGAAGGAGATTGTAAGCTTTTCAGAATTTTACAGCAGTATGGCTTTAGAAGCAGAAGAAGAAGAATGTTTGATGGTTGCTGCAGAACAATTTCTCTATTCTCTCTCTTTTTCACTTTTGAGAGCTTTTCCTCTTTTTCAATGTGTATATGGTGGATCACTTCTTGTTGCTCTCTGCCGACCACCTTGTTATTTATAGCTCTGTTCATTAAAATAACACTATAGGAGAGTAATCAATTAGCAGGCAGAGTATTAGAAAGAAAGAGAAATTTCCATAACAGTTATATCCATAGAAGGAAAGTATTCAATCTGATTTCAAATAATGTCCATAAAAGATTTAATCAATTTAGCCAAGAATCTATTAGAGGAAAGAATGATTCAGTACGGCTATGAAGAATAAATTGATTCCATATAAATCAGATCTATGAAAGAAGGAAAGAGATCTGGCGATTTTTGAATTAATCATAGAAATCGATGTGCGTCGATTACTATTCGACGTAGGCGTCGAATTCGTCCTGGAAGAACGTCGAGAGGAGAATAAGGAAGGTGCGTCGACTAGGGTGCGTCGACTTCTCAAGATACGTTGACTAGAAGTCAAAGCTACGTCGACATAGGATACGTCGAATTCTGCTTGGAGCTACTTCGACTCATTCTGATAGAAACGTCGACTTTATTTCGAAGTTGCGTCGAATACTATTCGACGCATATTTACTTACCTTGATTTTCCTTTCTTGGAATTCATATTCAACTCATTTTCAGGGGTTAAGAGAAATTATTTTCCCAACAATCTCCCCCTATTTGTCTTAACCCTATTTAGAGGGAAATTGTACTAGCATTTAATCAACTCAGCAGGGCAATTATATAGAACAGAAATATGTCAAACAATCAAAAGAGAAATTAGAAAGAGAGATCATATAAACAAGCTTCCCAGAATTATATAAACAGACTTCATGTTTAGTATTCAATTATAAGGTAAAGTATATCAGCATTATTTTCAATCATTATTCAGGAGGGGTAGGAGGAGTCTTTCTTTTTCTTTTGAATACTTTGGTGGGTTGCTCTTTCTCAGTAGCAGATTGTACCCTCAGCTCCCCCTGAGTCACAGTGGTGTGCTCCCTCTGGAATGGAACTTCAGAGCCTTCTATTTATATTTCAGCATTAATTAAAACAGCATCTGGCTCCACCTGAGCTTCAGCTTCAGCCAACACAGCATCTGGCTGTCCTTTTTCATTTTCAGCTTCATTCATAGCAGTATCCAGCTCCCCCTGAGTTTCAGTTTCTTTGTCTTTCTCACCATCTGCCACATCTTCCTTTTCAGCTTTATTTTTTGCCCTGCTTGCCTCCCTTTGTAATAGTACCACTTGATTTGCAGCCTCTCTTGCTATATTGAGTACCTCTATTGTTTGTTCTTCAATATGTAGTTCAGGTACTTTCTCATTTCCAATTGTCTTGAGCAGTGCAAGACTGCCAGATTTTAAAGGAGGGGATTTGTGTGAGGGAGATTTAAGATTGGATGGCTGCTCTTCATCTAGCTTCTCCCCCTTCTTGACCTTCTTGGCCAAGGAGGTTAAGAAAGACTTGGTAACTCTTGAGGAAGAGAGAGAGTTCTTCAGACTTTGCACAGAGGCACTGACCCCATCTATTTGGGTGTACATGTGTAGGATGGAGGAATGAATCTGGGAGCAGTGCTCATCCAGCATTGCTTGGAATGTTTGAGCTGCTGATGCAATGCACTGAGTGAGGAGAGCTTCAGTGGATGCAGATGGTTCATGTTGTGGTTGGTGATGAGTGGAGAGTGGTGGAAGTGGTGATGAAGCTGGAGAGAAGTTAGTTGATACATAAGGTATGAGTGATAAAGGAGGTGGAGAGGATGAGAAAGTAGGAGGAGGAAGAGATGGAGAAACTGCTGTTTGAGCAGGTGTTTGAGAAGAGGTAGGTAGAGTAGGAGTTGTGAGAGTGGAAGAGACTAGTGGAGTAGATGATGGTGGTAGAGAAGGAGTGTTTCTTTGAGGAGGAGGAGGAGGAGAAGATGGATGACCAGGAGAATTAGGAGGAGAGGGAGTTCTGTCAGGAATGGAACCAGGCTTGGGGATTTGCCTGGTCCATTTGGAGAAGAGGGCAATGGACATCCTCTTTCCAGGAGGGATAGGAATTCCTTTTGACCTACAGAGGTCAGGGAAGGAGTGGAAGAGTACTTGACTCATAATCCTCATGTAGGTATTCTCTTTGTGAGAATATCTAGAGCCTATCATCTTGAGCAGACAGCTGGCCCAGTCTATTTTCTTCTTCAATACAAGGGCCCCCATGATGTTCAGTTGTTGCTTGGGTACTGCATCATGGGCTGAAATTTTGCATAGTAGTATCTTTCCTACTATATCTGCTAGCAGTCTGTACTCCTCAGAAAAGTCTATTTTCCTTAGATGGATTGGTTTATCCCTTGAAAACTTCATGGTGGTTAGCAGATGCTTGATTTCATCAGGTGTGAGGTATATAGATTCATCACCTAATAGGGGAATGATAAAGACTTATGAGGTTACTCTTTAGAAATTGATTTCCTTTCCCTATTTTATTTGAACAAAGATAATATTAGGATATACCTGAAGGAAGATCAAAGGTGATCCTAATATGTTCTGCAGAGATTGAGACTGGTGTCTCATAGATTGTTCCCTGGATTTCTCCTTGTTCAGATATCTGAACATGAGTCATCAGCTCTGTGAGCTCTGTATCCAGGAGCTTGCATCTTGTGAAGATGAGTTTGTACAATCCAGCTTCAGTGAAGAGAGCTATGATGTTCTTATAATTTTCTGCAGCGGCTTGGAAGGAGTCGAGGTCAATGTCGAAACCAGAGTTTATCTTGGGAGCCATTTTAGGTCAGTGAAAGAGAGGAGGAAATGGCTGGACTAAGGAGCAAGAAGGATAAAGGATGCAGAGTAGTGAAGGTTTCTAACTGAAGAGTCTTTTTAAGTCAGGTGAAGCGTCGAAACGGGACTCAATTCGAGGCTTATTCGGTACTTCAGTGGATGTGACCGAAAATATTTTAGCATTGCCGCTCGTTTTTATGAAGTCGACGTTACGTCGAGTGGAATTCGACGTAAGCGTCGATACAGCCCGCGTTAAGATGTTAGGGTTTCGTATCGACGTATGCGTCGATTGTAATCGACGTATGCGTTGATTTCACTTATTGAGTTGAGTCATCGACGGTGCGTCGATTAGAAGTCGACGTGACTTTTGATTTTCCTGAAGAATTTTATGTGTTTATTTCTTTTTATCTCTTCCTAGTTCTAAGTCAGTCTAGGACTAATTTTTACAGATAGTTTGATTGGTTGTGCCAACATTGTTTGGCAAGGTGGCCAGTTTTGTTACATATATGGCACTTGATTATCTTATTCTCATGATAATTTGAGTTTAGAGAAGGATAGAAGGGTTGATTAGGATAGAAAGTTTGATTAGGATGGGAATTTTGGTTACCAGGTTTAGGGTAGAAATTTTGGTTAGGATAGAGGTGTTGATTAGGATGGAAATCATGGTTAGGATGAATGGATCCTGAATGGGAATTATATAAGGTTTTTGGAGAATAGACATTTAAGTTGCACTGAATTTTTGTGCGTCGATATCTATTCGACGCATGTTGATAGTTGCTTCGATTTATATTCGGCGCTTTCTCCCGATAGCGTTGATCTGATATCGACGCATGGAAAAAGTTGCATTGATTGGAAGTCGACGTACTTTTATTCAAGCGTCGAGTAGAGGTCGAGGCATCTGAGAGGTTGCGTTGAGTAAAAGTCGACGCACTATCATTCATGCGTCGATATAAAGTCGACGCAACTGTATCTTCACACATTTTCTTTTTCCCTTTTTCTGATTTTGTTTTTTTATGTATTGTTTCTTTTGGCTTGGTTGCTTCTTCAGATGAAGTTTGAGTGTCATCAGCTGAATAATATGATGTTTCATCAAATTGTTTTATTTCCTTGAGGGAGTCTTCTTTCTTATTTAGTGAGTCTTTTTCTTGGTTTGATTTGATGGGTTTTGTGAATTTTACAGGGATCATCCAAGCAGGTTTGTTGGATGGAACTTGGCTGGTTGAGGGATCAGCCCCTAGACCAAGATTTTTATGTCTCCTTGTTTGTTGTTCAGTGATTTCCTTGAGAGTTTGGCTTCTCATGTTTATTGATTCTTCAAAGGCTTTTGCCTGGGATACCTTATCCTTAAGGAGCTGGTTTTCTATTCTAGCCATTTCTACTTCCTTTTCTATGATGTTTACTTCAAAAAATTTAGAGCATTTATCTTCTATATTTCTCTGGTTTTTAGCCACATTAATTTGTTCCTTTAGATCTTTAATTTCTTGTGTAGCTTTTAGTTGATCTAGACACATTCCCATAAAATCATTTCTGAAATTATCACTTTGAAAATCTATTTCATCAAAAATGCTTACATCATCCTTATCCTCAGATTCCTCTATGAGAATAAGGCTATCTTCTTTTTCTTCTTCAGAAGATAAGCTTTCTTCTGATCCTGTCTCACTCCATGATTTAGCACCATCATCATTCTTTGAGCCTTCAAGGGCTATTAAGCATAGATCTTCTTGCTTAGGCTCTTCATTGTCACTCTTAGAAGAGGAGCTGTCCTCAGAGTCTGTATCACTCCAGGCTTCTTCCATAAAGCCTCTTTCTTTCTTCTTCTCCTTTTTCTTGAGATCTTTCTTTTTCAGATCTTTCTTTATCTCAGCATTTTCTGAACATTCTGGGGCAATATGTCCAGGTTTCCTGCAGGAGTAACAAATAATTTCTTTAGTAGGAGTTTTGTTATACCTTGGTTTTGACTCTCTCCTTCTTGATCCATCTGTCCTGACCCATTTCTTGAATTTTCTGGCCAGGAAACTGAATAGTTCTTCTTCAGTGACAGAGCTTCTTTCTTCTGTTGCTTTTAATGCAATGTTCCTGTCTTTTGAAGAAGTTGGGGTGTTTTCTCTTCTTCTCTTTACTGGTTTTCAGCAGTTGCTCATAGGATCTGAGTTTTCCTAAGAGAGCATCTGTTGAAATTTCCATTTGTCCTCCTGTGTCTCTTATTGCCTCCTTGAGTCTCATGAGCTTGGGAGACTCATCAGCAATTTGTCATTGATCTCTGTAAGAGAGATTTTTCTATCCAAGTCCCTTAGTTGATTGATGATCAGACTAAATCTGTCATACATCGCAGAGATGCTTTCTTCATTCTTCTTTTGGAAGTTCTCATATTGAGAGATCAATAGAGTCTTCCTATCTTTTTTTTCATCAGCACTTCCTTCTACCATCTTTATGAGAGCCTCCCAAATTTCTTTGGCTGATTCACAATCAACAACCCTTTGAAAGATTTCATCAGAAAGGGTTGAGACCATAATATTTATAGCCTTTGCATCACATGTTCCTGCCTTTTTCTCTTCAACTGTCCACTCAGCCTTTGGGACAAGTGTTTGAGTCACTTCACCACTTGAGTCTTTTCTATAAGACTTGGGAGGACCTGTCAAGATAACATTAAATAAATCTTCATCAATAGAGTTCATATAAATCCTAATTCTTGTTTTCCAAACTGCAAACTTTTCAAGATTGCACATTGGTGGTCTGATGGAAGCATAATCTTTGATTTGTGTCATGTGAAAAATAATTGTTAGAGAAATATATATATAAGAGGTAGGATCTTTTTGATCAAGGAGTTAACCTTTTTAGATCAACCTAGCTCTGATACCAATTGAAAGTGCACAGTTAACCTCACTAGAATTCTCTAGAGGGGGTGAATAGAGATTTAAAATATTTTTGTGCAAAGTTAATAATTATATATATATATATATATGGGTGTAGTGATCACAGATTAGAGCTTCTCACACACCAACAAGAATTAAACAAGTAAAGAAAAATAAATGCAATAAGAAAAATCACAGCACAACACAAAGAAATATAGTGGTTCCCCAAACTTTGGGTAGTCCACTCTTCTACCTCATTGGTAGGAAATTCACTATCTTGCACTGAGTCTTTTGATAAGGAGACTCTTAGAACCACCCTGAGTCTTTTGACAAGGAGACTCTTAGAACTAACTGAGTCTTTTGAAAAGGAGACTCTTAGAACCAGTACAACTGAATTTTTTGAAGAGTGATTCTAAAAACTCTTTTACAATATGTGAGAATGAAAATAAGAAAAAGGAAAAGAAGTATTTAAGACAAGAATGAATCTTCTTCCTAGCAAGAAGATTGGAAGAACAAGAAGTAGTGAATTAAATCTCCCTTCTATAGTGAGAAGGAGATTGTAAGCTTTTCAGAATTTTGCAGCAGTATGGCTTTAGAAGCAGAAGAAGAAGAATGCTTGATGGTTGCTGCAGAACAATTTCTCTATTCTCTCTCTTTTTCACTTTTGGGAGTTTTTCCTCCTTTTCAATGTGTATATGGTGGATCACTTCTTGTTGCTCTCTGCCGACCACCTTGTTATTTATAGCTCTGTTCATTAAAATAACACTATAGGAGAGTAAATCAATTAGCAGGCAGAGTATTAGAAAGAAAGAGAAATTTCCATAACAGTTATATCCATAGAAGGAAAGTATTCAATCTGATTTCAAATAATGTCCATAAAGGATTTAATCAATTTAGCCAAGAATCTATTAGAGGAAAGAATGATTCAGTACGGCTATGAAGAATAAATTGATTCCATATAAATCAGATCTATGAAAGAAGGAAAGAGATCTAGCGATTTTTGAATTAATCATAGAAATCGACGTGCGTCGATTACTATTCGACACAGGCGTCGAATTCGTTCTGGCAGAACATCGAGAGGAGAATAAGGAAGGTGCGTCGACTAGGGTGCGTCGACTTCTCAAGATACGTCGACTAGAAGTCAGAGCTACGTCGACATAGGATACGTCGAATTCTGCTTGGAGCTACTTCGACTCATTCTGATAGAAACGTCGACTTTATTTCGACGTTGCGTCGAATACTATTCGACGCATATTTACTTACCTTGATTTTCCTTTCTTGGAATTCATATTCAACTCATTTTCAGGGGTTAAGAGAAATCATTTTCCCAACAGAATCCTTTGTTCGGTAGTTGGGAATTCATTCCCACAGACGGCGACAAACTGTTGCGGGTCGCTTAGGGCTCTTGGTAGACCGGTTTACTTGAACCACCTTAGCTCGGGAGCGAACCAAGCGCGCAAACAGTCAATTTGAGATTCGTTGATTACACCTGGAC
The DNA here is from genome assembly GCA_033032865.1 of Dactylorhiza incarnata. Classification (NCBI taxonomy): domain Eukaryota; kingdom Viridiplantae; phylum Streptophyta; class Magnoliopsida; order Asparagales; family Orchidaceae; genus Dactylorhiza; species Dactylorhiza incarnata. The sequence goes on from JAWHQI010000053.1 coordinate 6,738,794, forward strand.
TTTTTAGCGTGGAAAACCCGGAAAGGGTAAAAAACCACGTGGTCGGAGCTGTGCCGACCAAACTTCCACTATCTTCTGGGGGGTTACAATTAGGTGTTTAGAATTCGAGCGCGACAGGCCGCTGCTCATTACAATATGAGAGAGAGAGAAAGTTCCGAGGGTGACAGGCCACCTCTCAAAAAAACTAAGTCTTTTCCTTCTGAGAATGGTAGAGAATGAAAGTGAGAATGCCTTGTCCGCTTTCGTGAAGACGAAAGCGAGCGCTGCGTCCGCTTTCGTGAGAACGAAAGTGAGACTGCCGAGTCGCCTTTCGGGATGAAGGAAAACTTCAAGTCCACGAAGGAGATCTTCAAGTGCCGAAGGAGAAATCTGTGGAAATCTTCAAGGAGCTCTCCCTGGTCATCAAGGTCGGATCCCCTCAAATGAAGCCTAGGGGGTCCTTTTATAGTTTTGGCCGGGGGTAGCCCGGTAATTTTGCCGTTGTAATCACCATAACCACCTGAGAGGACGAATCATATTTTCCGGTTCAGAGCCCACGGATCACCATTTTTCGTAAATGACCATGCTGCCCTTCGAGGAAATGCGACAAGCTGTTCCTGAAAAGTGAGAAACTGAAAAGAGAAAAAGTGAGCGAGCCGAGTCGGAAATGTGAGCGAGCCGAGTCGGAAAAGTGAGAAGTCAGAAGAGATAAAAAGTGAGATAAGCGCGCTCAGAAGCGTTCTGAGCACGCAACGAACGGGAAATTACTCCGAACGGAGCCCGGAGCCCGAAAAGCGGGCGGCGAGCCGGAAGAGGGGGGACTCACCCCAATCTTACTACGGGGGAGAGCGGTTCGACCGCCCCTGAAGGCGGGCGCGGCGCGGCCGCGCCCGGGGGGAGGGCGACTCCTTTCGGCCGCACCCCAAAGGGTGGTGCACCCCTCATGGGGTGCGGCCAGGCCGCACCCCAAGAGGGGCTCGGTGCTACCGCGCGGTAGCGCCGCGCTTGCCGCGGGCGCTACCGCGCGGCAGCGCCGCGCTTGCCGCGGGCGCTACCGCGCGGCAGCGCCGCGCTTGCCGCGGGCGCTACCGCGCGGCAGCGCCGCGCTTGCCGCGGGCGCTACCGCGCGGCAGCGCCGCGCTTGCCGCGGGCGCTACCGCGCGGCAGCGCCGCGCTTGCCGCGGGCGCTACCGCGCGGCAGCGCCGCGCTTGCCGCGGGCGCTACCGCGCGGCAGCGCCGCGCTTGCCGCGGGCGCTACCGCGCGGCAGCGCCGCGCTTGCCGCGGGCGCTACCGCGCGGCAGCGCCGCGCTTGCCGCGGGCGCTACCGCGCGGCAGCGCCGCGCTTGTCGCGGCGCTACCGCGCGCGGTCCGCTCGCCGGCGGGAGGGGACGGCGTCGCCGTGCACGTTGCGGTTGGCGGCGGTTTCAGCTTTAACCTCCCACTCTCTCCCACTAAAGTAATGGGGAGAGTGGTTTATGAGAGTAACCGCAATCCGGTTCTCTCATAAATGAGAGCTCATGATGAATCCACATCAATAGTATTACTGAGGAATCGCAGGTAAAATTATGTATGCTCTTGTTTATGTGCAGATATCATGATATTGAACAGTTTGATTAATATCGATTTTTAATATTATACAGGTTTATTTTAATATTTTTTATTTTAAAAAAATAGCTTTCAAAAATCTATTATTTCAAATAATATATTTAAAAAAACACTTATGCACAAATTGTTCAAACAATCTACAGTTCATTCCTCACTGTATTACTTTTAAATCAGCAGATTTTTCATCTGCATCATCTGTCCCAAACAGAGCCGTCATCTTTTAATATATTATTATATAAGTAAAATATAAACGAAAAAAATTGTGTAGAGAAAAATATTTGTCGTATTCTTTGATTTTCTTTAACTTTATACCCTTAACCCATGTCCTTACCCACCATCCCCAACGAAAGAGCGAAGAAACCTAACCTTCGGTGGACACGTGGACCTAATATTTGTCGTTAACGCACTATTCAAGTGGTTATTCAGCGGCGATGAACGCGTCGGACAGTCACTTGTCCAAGGCCTCTCGGTGGGAATCCTGATTAGCCAACGAACAAAGTTGAATCAAACTGCCGAACCGGAGCAAGCATTATTATGTCCGAATTTGATAAGAATACTAAATATTATGATTCACAAGATAGTTGAAATATCGTGTTAATAGCAATATTTAATGCCTAAGTAGTTAAGTACACGACTTTTCTAGAGTTAATATTTAAATATTCATCCATACAATTTAACATAAATAAATATTATTTTACTCACAATTCTTTTATTTTAATCATTTCGCATCTAGAATATACGTAACATAATATATATGCATAGAAAAATGCTATTCATTTTCTTGAGTTATATACACATGTCCAACAGCGGCTCCCCTTCGATTATATGTGAGATTTCAAGATCTATGGAACACCGAGACAAGTACATCAAGAATGAACAAAAAACACTTCTTTATTGCTTGACAAATAGTTACAACAATTACAAGAGAAGTAGTTGAATACAAGTCGCATACAACTTGATTCACAACAACCGAAAGAAAGGAACAACAACTGGTCGCAGACACAGTCTGCTTCTCCACAACTCGCTATCGCCTGGCACTATCGCTAGCGTCTGCGCTATCTCAGACCGTGCGAGCTCGCTGCTTGCACACTCTCCTGATCAGCCCGCAGACGCAGACCGCCAAATCGCAACAAGCCGCTAGCGTCTGCGCTACCCGCTACCGCCGGCACTATCTCAGCGAACTCACACAACTCGCGCGCCTTGCTCTAGGTAACTCCGAACTCACTCCGAGTTCACTCCCACTTGATACCGCCAGATCAAACCGCCCGAGCTCTCTTGCCGAACTTACTCCAAGTTCGCTCTGACTTAGACCGCCAATAGAGACCGCCCAAGTCGACCTCTTTATCTGATTTTCTCTTTAGGGAGATTGCACCGTATTTATAGATTCCGGAGCCGCCACCTGGAAGTTGAGCTAGCGCCAGCGCTGGCGCTAGCGCCTGCGCTGGCGCTAGCGCCTGCGCTGGCGCTAGCGCCTGCGCTAGCTCACTTCACAAACCTCAACATTATATGTCATCCTATAATTAACCAAGCGCATCATTGAATTTTCAGGACGACATTCCTCTCGCCGTTACATATATAATAAACTTAGGGTAATTATATTTGCAGGCCCTATATGGATATTTGCAGTTCAATTTTTACGAGTTATTACACGCCTTTTGAAAATACTCTTTGTTAGGTGCATTTTTAGGAAAAGTGTTCAACATGAAAGTTGTAGATCTCGTCGAAATCTACAACTTTGATGTTGATCACTTTTCCTAAAAATACGCCTTTTGACAATGTGCGAGAGGTCTCCCGTGCGGTCGCGACAGTACCTCGTTTGCCACTACTTCCTCTCGCAACCTCCCCCTGAGTGCAGTGCTCTGATCGTCACTCGATTTTTTTCATGTATTGGGGGTTGTAAGCGGCGGGAGTGTCGTCGCACCCGGACAATATCGCGATCGCACAGGACGGCCCGTGCACCCCTCCAGAAAAGTCAGGAGGGTCTTATGCCCAAGAAGAATGCCATGAGAAATGAGTCACTTCAAGGAAGAGGGACCATCCTTTGTACACATTCGTGACACGCTTCCCGAAACCCTCATCTTGTAAGACTCACGTCAATTCACACATTATTAAGTGCAGAAGAGTAATGTAGTAAAAATAAGTCACATGATAATATGATAAGCAGCAGACGAAGCCGCACGAGTTTAGTACAGATATTTCAATAATAAAAATAGTAATGTATATAGGATCCTTGCTCAAATATTAATCTGTCATGCTCACTTCATGAGATGTGCCTATCTAATTCTGCTCTACTTCCTACTCGCGCTCTTCGTTATGTACCACCGGCCCAATCAACCTTTCTAGCTCTGTCAACCCTTGGAGGAGGCAACAAATGGGTTAGTCGAGAAAGACTAATTGAGTATTGTTATCCCCGCCTTCCCCAGCTTAATGCCCAGGTTAGAGAGAAAGCTATAAATATCGTAACCGCGTACAATAACTGAAGTATATAAGTAAGTCATGAAAGACAATCAATCATTTATATTAGTAAGTGAGGTAATTAATTGATGTAGTAGCTTGTAATGATGACATTCAATATGCATTTCCATATGATTCATTCCTCTATGTGCAATTGTGTGATTTCATTTTCATGAACATGTCTTAGTTCTCATTTTCATATTTAAGGCAATTTATTAAAATTAACTTGATCTTCTTCAGGTCTAGTTTGGCCCTCATAGAAATTTGATATTGAGTATGTCTCCAAGGCAAAATTATATAGCTAGGTTTATCAATTACCTGCAATTTTATCTTTAATAGGATTTTCCAATCCCCTCATAAGGCATTTTGTCGTGCAAAAGTTCCATAATTTTGTTTCTTTTACTTTGAGGACACAAGTTTTTTTTTTTTTGCAATTTTGAGGTCCTATTTAGAGTGACCCAAAGATCTCAAACGAAGCACTGAATATCAAAGTTATAGTAAAAATATAAGGCTACAACTTCTGTGGTTAAAATATTTTCGTACCAAGTTTTTATATATTTCAAAATTAGTCCCAAATTTATTAAAATATCAACCATAATTTTGACTATGTTGATTTTTGGATAATTTGTTGCCCTGTTTAAAACTTGATTTGATAACCTTCTAGACGGGAGTAGAAAAATTCATCAAGCGCAAATTGTAGAAATATTCATGATCTACAACTTTTGTCGCTCATCTATATATATAAAAGCAAGCTGGCAAATAGTAGATTTGTCGGTCATGGACTGCATACAGAGCGAACATAGGAAATAGAGAGATAAGAGATTAAGTCGCATTCATCTTTTCTATAGATAAAATATAAATTTAGATTAATTTTTTTATTAAAATTATTCAGAGACAAAGGTCACCACAGTCTCCCAGCCCAATGGCTCGATTAAGATATATTTAAGAAAAAAACAGTCCAACGGCTAAATTATTGCGTTTAAGTTCCTGCCTAAGCTAAATTTTAATCTATAATCTATATTATATATTCAAGAGATAGTATGCGAGGGCCTCCCGTGCACTGCCGTCGTGGCCTGAGAACTGTCGCGACCGCACAAAGGGTCCCCCGTGCACCTTGAGAACTGCGTGTCATTTCCTCGAGCACCAAAAGACAGCAAATCACTCAAAACGAATTTATCATTTTATTTGCAAAAGAATTAACTCAGAACAAGACTATCCTTTCAAACAAATGTATTGTTTGTTTTGATCACATCTCATTTTTTCACATGTTTTACATAACTTCATGGGGATTACTCATTAATTCCATGCTGCTTTACTGCGAAAGCTTTACTTCCTACTAAACCCCAATCATTAGATAGAAATAACATTAATTATTGATTTAATTACTTCTATTAAGGAGGTCAACGCCCCATTAGTAGTCTTACAAATTGCAGAGGTCAACGCCCCGTTAGTAGTCTTGCAAATTGCATTAATAACTCTGGACATGTAGTATTTTTTGGCGATTATTATCAGCACTACAGTTTTGGCTATCCGCACTCTTTTTGTTTGAGTTATTACACATCTTTTAGAATTACGTCTTGCCCATGCATTTTTAGGAAAAGTGTTCCACACGAAAGTTGTAGATCTCGTCGAGATCTATAACTTTCGTGTAGAATATTTTTCCTAAAAATGCATGTACAGGACGTATTTTCAAAAATTCGCTATAGTTACGCACATGTTTCAATAAGGGCGGCAATACGTATTGTGCGTGTATTTTTAGTCAAAACTGTAGCGCACAAGACGTATTTTCAAAAAACATTTAATAACTCATATAAAAAGAGTGCGGATAGCCAAAACTGTAGCGCGGATAACAATTACCTATTTTTCCACATACAACGGAAACATGATCGACACCATGTTGTGTTTTATCTTATGTGAAGCTTTTGTTCACATCATTCAATTGTTGTAATGATGCAATCAAACTTGTGCTATTTTTAATAAGAAAACACAAATCATCTTCTTGTCTGCTCAAAATGATTATAAAAATAATCCATTATATTTTTTCCCTAGATATATCTTTAGAGAAATAAAAGGAAATATGCAAAAGCTCTTGTTAATTATACGCTGTGCGACGTGTGTTAGGTAAATTTCTTGTCGTTTTAGATTTTGGGTAAAATTGTTTTTCGAAAAATTGAAACCTGCTCACTTTCTGTAACCACTTCTGCTCTGGAAGAAGTGAAAATTGGAGTGATATGACATGTCTGTGTCTAATTCTGTGTTATTGATTTTTTCGTTCGTTTTTCATTTTGCTCTCGTTTTTGTAACAACTCTGAACTAATTAAGGCTTCGTTTGGAGCATCATTTTTGCTCCGGTGAGTTTGGAAAAAAGACGCCGCCGTCATAGAATGTATGTATATTTGGCGTGACCACTGTACATAAAAAGTGGATGAAGTTTCATAGGTAAGGCTGGGCGTTCACGAACGACGGTTCATAACAACCGTGTTCGCAACCGTCACCTCCGTGCAAGTGGACCCTAAATCTATAAAACTTTCATTGCACCAACTATTTTCATTCTTATCACCATATTATTGAATAATATTTTGCTAGAGTATTCATGATTTAGAAAAATGGAGTCAATGGTTGTATACATATGAAAAAAAATGAAAATAAATACAAATTGTCCTCAAGTCAAAAGGATGATAAACGACAATCTATTTTTGTCCAGCTATTATTCCTTTTGCAAAAGTAAAGAAATGGGTAGAAGCTCTGAAGTAAATATATAATATTTCTCATAATTTCCCCAATATTTCATCATTTAACGCATAATGCACTCTATTTATAATAATATAAATGAAGAGTTTTTTCACACGTGGGGCCTGTTTGGGGGCGTCGGCATCAGCAGAAGCTCTTTTTCGGCATGCGGCTGGGGCGGAACCAAAAATAGGCATAGGAGAAATTTTTGATACCGGGCTCTGTTTCTAAATTTTCGTCGGAGGAATCACTTCTTTCAGGCCACGTGGCTAGTCCAAATCTTGGCGCAAAAGTGCATTTCACTTTTCACCGAATCAAATTGTACAACCCTGTATTCGCCGAGTGGATCCCCGGGGCCCAAGATGTCTTTAGGCCTAATATCTTTTAAGAGGCACTGCCCCAGGTAAGAGGGGCGGGTGAGCCTTCGGACGGGCTCAAGTCTGAGGGGCGTGATACGCGGAAAGCATATATATACGCAAGTGCACGTGTCGGTTCAAGAAATAAAGTGTGAGTAAAGATCGTTCCCACGAGGAAGTGTTAAATCTAACGCTCGCAATTACTAGCTCAACATTTTCTTTAAATTCAAATTGATTAATTAACGAGATAATTGGTTTTCAAAACAACTTATAATAACTTTTAAAGATTACAACTACAATTATCTAAAAATACTTTTGATAACAATTTAGAGAAAAAGTCTTGTACGTTGATTTCCTTTGCTTATTGTGGTGATTACTTAAAGTGATTCGATATGAATGCTAAAATAACTAACATGCAGCGATTTGAAAGTGGAAAACATGATCTCTCGATCTATGAAGTCCGTTTACCCCTTATTTCCCTAGTTATCTCTAACTTAGGTAACAATAAAAAATAACATCAAGTACACAATTCAATGTTGCTACCGAGAAGACGAAATCTCTTTCTCCCTTATTCAATATATTAAATTTATGATGCACTTACGTCACTCCTCTCTCGAATCTTGCAACGCAGTATAAAGGCAAAAACTTTGGTGACAAATTTATGCAACTCCTCTCTCGAATCTTGCCGCGCAATATAAAACACTCATCTAGCCTGACTCCTCTCTCGAATCTTGTCAAGCAAATTTAAAAATGAGACTTAAGCAAAAATTTCCAAGAACAAAATCATAAATTCAATAAAGATAGTATTTCAAATATCCACAAGAAGATTAAAATCAAAACATCACAACAAACAAAGTACTTTCAATATACAAGACAAAAGAAATTAGTTCAAAGTTTTTGCAGGAATTTGATCTCCAAGCAATGGCCGCCAAGTTCCTCTCCAAGCAATGCTAGCCGAAAATGTTCTTTCTCCCTCCTCCAATAATCGTGAACCGCCTCCTTCTTTCTCTCCAAATGTCAATAATAACTTCCTTTCATGCCATAACTTCTTTTTTATCTTTTTTTCCTTCTAATTTGCGTAACTCCCCCTGATTACTGCGCCACTCCCATGTTTGATAACTACCTCCTTTTTAATTTCGAAATTAAAAACGGAATTTTTGAACTGCAGATTTGTTGCAACAACCAGAAAAAGTTGTGGGAACAACTTTCCCAGACAGAAAAATCTGGTTTATCTTCGCTTCTTCTGATTGGATTTTTCTTTGACATTTCTACACAGAAAACCAAATACACAATAATAATAGCCCAAATTTATATAAATGATATATTTAGTCATATTCCGAACATTTAATACAAATTTATGCATTTTAGGATGTGTAAAGATAAATTAATTAGGTAAAAATAACTTCTTTTTAAGAAGTTATCAGGGCGCAGCCCCAGATTATCCCGAAGAAAGGGGCGAGCAGGGAGGGAGGTCAACCCCCGTCTCGCCCAGCCCTCTAAGGGGGGCGAGCAGGGAGGGCGGCCTGCCCCTGTCTCGCCCCAACTCCTTTGGGGGCGAGCAGGGAGGGCGGCCTGCCCCCTGTCTCGCCCCAGCCCCTTTGGGGGGGGGGGGGGGGCGAGCAGGGAGGCCGACCTGCCCCCTGTCTCGCCCATCCACAAGAGGAGGGGGCGGTCTATGTTTAGCTTCTCGGAATTGCGGGATTTGGTTGTTGGCAGGCCAAACTGGGGGTATTTCCGTAATCTCGTAGGCCAGAATCTGGCTATTGGCAGACCAAGTTCAGAAATCTATAAATAGGACCAAGGGGGCACCATTTGGAGAGGACTTCGATTTGGGCTTTTCTCTCCCCAAGATTCTTTTAGTGGGTGAAGAGAGCCTCCAAAGGTGCCCAAGCTTAGCATTGGCTTGGGAGGGGAAGCGCTCTAAGATCTTCCGGGTGTGTGGTGGGACCTTATCGCTGAGCCCTTGGTCTTGTTCCTAGTTTCCTAAGTCTTCGGGCCAGCATTCTCCCTTGAGAGAAGTAGGTGTGAGGTCACCCCCTCTTTTGGGGACCCCGAACTCCACTGAGACCAAGTCTTGGTTTCAACATCAACCCAAACGAAAATTTAGAAATTTTGGGAACCGCTCGGTGTCTCTCACTAGCTGGCATGGTAGGATGACCTATCGGGGAGGCTAAGTAGTTTTTCCCCGAGATGGCTCCGCTAGTCGGGCTCTCACTAGCTGGCACGGTAGGATGGCCTCTCGAGGAGGCTAAGTAGTTTTTCCCCCGAGATGGAACCACTAGTCGGGCTCTCACTAGCCGGCAGGGTAGCATGGCCTCCCGGGGAGGCTAAGTAGTTTTTTCCCCGAGATGGCTCCACTAGTCGGGCTCTCACTAGCCGGCAGGGTAGGATGGCCTCTCAGGGAGGCTAAGTAGTTTTTTCCCAGAGATGGCTCTGCTAGCCAGGCTCTCACTAGCCGGCAGGGTAGGATGGCCTCTCGGGGAGGCTAAGTAGTTTTTTCCTCGAGAAGGTTCCGCTAGTCGGGCTCTCACTAGCCGGCAGGGTAGGTGTACCACCCGTAATTCATCGAGATCAGAAAGGCCTAAGGAGATGCCTATTCTTAGACCTTGCAAGGGGCGAGCAAGGGGCGAGTTTGGCGAGCAAGGGGCGATCTTGACGAGCAAGAGGCGAGCTTGGCGAGCAAGGGGCGAGCTTGGGCGAGCAAGGGGCGAGCTTGGGCGAGCAGAGGCGAGTATGGGCGAGTATGGTCAGGTAACTACCTCCCCCCCAGGATTTGTCTATAAATAGACCCGACGAGGTTGACCCCCTCGGACGAGATACTCGCCGGGTCCCTGCCTTCCTTGTACCAAGCTCGGCCATTTTTGGTTTTGGAGGGGAAGACTTCCTTGAGCTTCCGGGTACGTGGTGGGACCTCCCTGCCGTAGCACCTGGGGTCCTATTTGTTTCTCTTCTAGCTTCTTCGTCGTTGTCAGCCAAGTCATCTCGTTGGACTGTTGGGCGAGTAACCTCCGGCTGCATTGATCCGAATTTTGGAGCCTAGGATTTCTTGGCTTCAACAGTAGGATGGCCTCTCGGGGAGGCTAAGTAGTTTTTCCCCCGAGATGGCTCCGCTAGCCGGGCTCTCACTAGGCGACAGGGTAGAATGGCCTCTCGGGGAGACTAAGTAGTTTTTCCCACTAGATGGCTCCGCTAGCCGGGCTCTCACTAGCCGGCACGGTAGGATGGCCTCTCGGGGAGGCTAAGTAGTGTTTTCCATGAGATGGCTCCGCTAGCCGGGCTCTCACTAGCCGGCAGGGTAGGATGACCTCTCGGGGAGGCTAAGTAGTTTTTTCCCCGGAGATGGCTCCCCTAGCCGTGCTCTCAGGAAGGCACTCGACGAATATGCAGGGTTGGACTTTTCTTTTCGAGCGTGAGTCCCACTAAGAAAGAGCGGGTATTGTGTACAACCCTGTATTCGCCGAGTGGATCCCCGAGGCCCATGATGTCTTTAGGCCTAATATCTTTTAAGAGGCACTGCCCCAGGTAAGAGGGGTGGGTGAGCCGTCGGACGGGCTCAAGTCCGAGGGGCGCAACCCCAGATTATCCCGAAGAGGGGGGCGAGCAGGGAGGGGGGTCAGCCCCCTGTCTCGCCCATCCCTCTAAGGGGGGCGAGCAGGGAGGGCGGCCTGCCCCCTGTCTCGCCCCAGCTCCTTTGGGGGGCGAGCAGGGAAGGCGGCCTGCCCCCTGTCTCGCCCTAGCCCCTTTGGGGGTCGAGCAGGGAGGGCGGCCTGCCCCCTCTCGCCCCAGCTCCTTTGGGGGGCGAGCAGGGAGGGCGGCCTGCCCCCTGTCTCGCCCAGCCCCAAGAGGAGGGGGCGGTCTGCGTTTAGCGCCTCGGAATGACGAGATTTGGCTGTTGGCAGGCCAAACTGGGGGGTATTTCCGTAATCTCGTAGGCCAGAATCTGGCTATTGGCAGACCAAATTCAGAAATCTATAAATAGGACCAAGGGGGCACCATTTGGAGGGGACTTCGATTTGGGCTTCTCTCTCCCCAAGATTCTTTTGGTGGGTGAAGAGGACTTCCAAAGGTGCCCAAGCTTAACATTGGTTTGAGAGGGGGAAGCGCTCTAAGATCTTCCAGGTGTGTGGTGAGACCTCTTCGCTGAGCCCTTGGTCTTGTTCCTAGTTTCCTAAGTCTTCGGCCCAACGTTCTCCCTTGAGAGAAGTGTGTGTGAGGTCACCCCCTCTTTTGGGGACTCCGAACTCCACAGAGATCAAGTCTTGGTTTCAACACCAACCCAGACAGAAATTTAGAAATTCGGTCCGCGACTCGGGTCCGGACCAATGAAATACAGGAGAAATCTTGTGTTTTGCGGGGCCGCGGTGCACAGTAAACCTGTGCACCGTGACCCCACTAATTTCTCTGTTCTCATTGGTTTTCCGGACCGTGATTTTCGTACGAGTCACGGACGAAAAAAAATTCTTTAGAAAGGGAGCTCGGATCACAAGCGTTGTCCGAGTCCCTCCAAAAAAATGATTTTTGCCCCAACAAAAAAAATATTATTTTATAAAAGAAATTATAAATATTAATTATGATTTTTTATCGAAATTATTAAAAAAAAAAATCTGAACGCTGGATATCAATTTTGGCGGATTATATTTGAGGTTCTAGTCGCGGACCTAAAAATCTCTCGCTCTTCCACAAGGGTTCTGGGAAAGATATGACGTGGCAGAAAGGACAAGGGAGAGAGCAGGCGCGGAAACTTCGTCGGGCCAACTGCCAAGTTCCAGCCGGCCGACTAATCCGGTCCAAGCTTCCAAAGAGTAGGTAAGGGGCCCACCAGAATCACGCACGTGGGTTGCGGTCCACTGGCCCAGTAAAGACTGGTTGATTGGGCGGTGCTGAGCTTCTCCTCAAGGAGCACTACTAATGAAGACCATCCAATACAGATCTTCCCTTTTTGTCGTCACATACAGGAGGGTGTTATTGGGTCCGGCCGTCCGGGTCAGCACATTGTGTTAATTAATTTAAATGACCCGCCCAAAAAAAATTATACAAAAACACAAGATTTTGACCTAGTTGGCGCGGCGGTCACGGTTTGTGAATAGAATGGTCATGAACCGGTGTTCTTGAATGAAATTATGGCTTCGTTTTGGGCGGTGGCGGCGGTCGTGAACGGAGTGGTCATGAACCTAAAAAAATTCATGCATTTTATGTTGAAGAACTAGTTTATTTTCTCGGTAGCGGCCAAAAGTTATATATAACCTTTGTCTTGCCAAACGTACAATCTATGTTTATGTTGTTTTTGACTCAACTCACCGGAGCAAATAAGTCACACCAAACGAAGCCTATATTTGAAAGATTTTATTTTTTGCAGTGATGAACGAGATTTTTTTCTCAAATATTTATAGAAAAATTTACTCAGCAATAATAATTCTCACTTATTATTTTGGTTCGATTTTCCATCACCATATCTTCTATCAACCCGGCCTTTTCTATATCATAGTTAATAATAATTGTTGAATATTATTAGTATTACTATTATTATTATTATTATTATTTGGCTAGTGGCCGAGGATTCGCAGAGAGAGAGAGGCTTATGGACGGAGAGAGAGACTTACGGAGAGCTCTCGTATTGTGATCAAGAAGATAAGAGACGGAGTTGCGAGCCCTAAAAGCGATAAGACACGGGAGAGAGAGAATAGCGAATGTGTCGTCCGGATACGCTTACGAATCACGGACCATAAACACGTAAAATCCACAAATTTGAGTGGATGTAGTGGCAACCGATACATTCCCAAATGCATTTTGGAGAAGCGGATGCGATGCCAACCGCTTGACTGGGCAAAAAAGCTCAGTCAAACCAGCCCTTTGTTATAATTTCTAATTATACTTCCATTTCTCCTAAAGAAACTAAACTAGGAATCATTCCCTTCCAAACTCATAACAGTGTGGGCTCCGCTTTCTGAGCAAAATTCTTCACGAAAGATCGAGGGATGGATCAAAGCATAATGCAAAGGGCGAAGAGATATTTTCGCACATATCTTATCAGCATCAAATTAAAAGATATTGTCACTTTATCATAACATTTTGATTTTTCGTCGTGTGAACCTAAAGTTCTTAAATAGCTTACTTCATCATCACCTAAGAGATTTATTTTTGGCAATTGTTAACCGCACCCCAGTTTTGGCTATCCGCAACCCATTTTTATGAAGTATTACGCATTGTTTTTGGAAATACGCATTGTACAAGCATTTTTAGGAAAGGTGTTCAACACGAAAGTTGTAGATATCGTCGATATCTACAACTTTCGTGTTGAACACTTTTGTTAAAGAAGTAGAAATATAAATTTTTATCATTATGTAGTGAAATTATGTTATACAGTTATTCATCAAAGAACCCTTAGGGTCCGTTTGTTTGAACGGAATTGGATTTTTGGAATTGACTTTTCGACGAAAATCAATATCTACATGAATTGGCTTTGTACAGAATTTCAATTTTGTTGTTCGGCTGTAAAATTGAATTCAGTCAAAAGAATTGGAATTCAAGCAAAAAATTTGTTCGGCTGAATAATGAAATTGGTATTTGAATTGACATTATACAATAATTTTATAAAACTCTAAATAGGCGTTAGCGCCGAACATATTAAATTGCATATTATGTTTTACGACGTGCGTTTTTCGCCCAAGCGCAATTTTTTCGCATTTTTTCCCCGGGCGAAAAACGCGCGCCCTGGCGAAAAATGCGCGCCCGGGCGAAAAACGCGCGCCCGGGCGAAAAGCGTGCGCACGGGCAAAAAACGCGCCCGGGCGATATCAACGCGGTCGGACGAAAATCGCGCCCGGGTGAAAAAAATTGCGCCCGGGGAAAAACACGCGTTTTTTCGCGCGGGCGCGTTTTTTTTCGCTCGGGTGCATTTTTTTCTCCCGGTCGCATTTTTTTCGACAGGTTGCGTTTTTTCGTCGAACCGCGTTTTTTCGCCCGGGCATGTTTTTTTCGCCCGGTCGCGTTTTTTTCGCCCGGGCGCATTTTTTTTCGCCGGGGCGCGTTTTTTTCGCCGGGGCTCATTTTTTTCGCCCGGGCAGGTTTTTTCGCCCGGGAGCATTTTTTTCGCCCGGTGCCCGATTTTTTCGCCCGGTCGCGCTGGGGGGAAAAAATCTCACTCCCGGGCGAAAAAGCGCGCCCGGGCGAAAAAAGCGCGCCCGGGCGAAAAAAACGCGCTCGGGAGAAAAAATCGCATCCGACAAAAAATATCGCGTCCGGGCAAAATATATCGCGCCCAGCCAGAAACTTCGCTTTCGACCGGAAAAATCGCGTTCGACCGAAGAAACCGCGTTCGGCCGGAGAAATCGCGTTCGAGCGAAAAAAACGTGCCCGGGCGAAAAAAGTGCGACCGAGCAACACAAACGCGCGCCCGAGTGAAAATTACCTGGCCGGCCGAGAAACCCACGGCCGACCAAAAAACGCGCGACAGGGCGAAAAAACGCCAGCCTGGGCAAAAAATGAATGCCCGACCGAAAAACACGCGCCAACCGAAAAACACGCACTCGGCGGAAAAACCCACTCCCGGCAGGAAAACACGCGCGTAGGCCGAAAAACTCTGGCAAAAACACTTGATTATGCGGAAAACTCATTTGTGGAGGTAAGAATTTGCGATTTGATTTTTTAGTTCAAATTCAAAGCCATGGATTTTCATATAAAAGCCAATATCCTCGTAAATTTTGTTGCGCCAAATATTTGAATTGGATTTCTAATCGCAAATGCCAATTCCAGAAAGCTAATTCCGCCCAAACGAACGGACCCTTAGTGTTCAATAATATGCACAATACATTAAAGAAATAGTAATCACGTTATTCGCAGGTATTGCAATACCAATGAGAATACAACAAAGAGAGAAAAAAGAAATAAAAAAGAGCAAACAAATGAATAGAAATCGGCCAAATCTCAAGCTAAAATCAAGTAAAACAGGAGTTATGGACACATTTGTCACTGATGCTTAGGCATTAGTAAAGTAGGTGTTCTGTACTTGGGTATTAGTTCTGTAGCTTAGACATTAGTAAAATAGACATTAGTTCTGTAGCTGATGCTAAAAACTAATTATTTGTCACTAGCACCAGTCAAAGTTTAACACAGCAGCAATCCGAATCCATTATCCAGTTGACCAAAATTCTAAAGCTAAAAGAGGGGAAAATTACTGCTTTATCAGTTGACTAAATGAAATCCATGGTCATTATTTGTTCTTATTTTAAATTTTAATTACTTTAATCTGCAAAGAATCTAAGAAATCCTTGGCTTTGGAAGCTTACAGTTGAAGCAATAAATCTCCATTACCCAAATCTGCATTAAGGAAGTAAGAAGCGAAAAGACGAGGAGATCGATGTTTTAGAGAGGGTTTTACCTCCGCACAGTGGGGCTGCTTTGGAGAAAGTGGGGAAGAAGACGGGAGCATGAGCTTCAGAGTGGAAAGAGAGGTAGGTGCTTAACAAAATCCCAAACACATCTTCCCACATTACAATAGAGGTACATAAAGTACGGAGCTCGCAGGGAGAAGGCGAAATAGGAACTCGACGGCCATTGATGCACGTCGGAAATGGCAGGGAGAAGGAAAAAAAGTACCTACAAGCGGATGACGGTCTCGAGGAGGAGCAAGCGTTTTCCGGCGCCGTTGGGGGTCGAAAGCTCCGTTCGGCAAGATAGGCGGACACTGCAGAGGGGAAAAAACCTAAAGTTTCAGGAACTGGGAGGTCTCGGGTTGGGCTGTGCATAGACTAAGGAGAAATATTAGAAATTAGGTACTTAAAATTGATTTATTTTTTATTTAAGGTGTGTCCATAATCTTTAATGGTGTGTCCATAACACAGCTCTTAATTAAATGATTGTGTTCTTACATTTGTAGTTTGCTGATACAACGATTTCCAAAGTACCACTCACATTAGAAAGTCCTTACAATTTTGAATCAAAATGTGTACTATGAACATAATTTTTTTATAATTTTGTTACGTAGTATATATGAAGAAAGCCTCATTTGAGTGTTTTAAAAAAATCACGACTAATTAAAAAAAAACATCTTAAGATTTACTTCTACCAAATATCAAACTTGGACTAATTTTAGAAATTACTCATTGTTTTGGTATTAGGGTTTACCTGCATTTCACCTGTGTGGTGGGAGTGGGACCCTTCCCCGGACCCTCGTTATGCGGTGATGCTTTGTGCATCGGGCTGCCCTGTACTCAAAGTTGTGGCGGGCCCCTCAGTGCTCCGCGCGACAGTACTAGTGCCGGTCACGATCAGTCCAGCTCCGACCGTCTCCGAGCGGACTCCGCCAATGACCGCACGGGCTCCGCCCGCCTCCACGCACGGATATATATTTAATTTAGGGTGCTGTTACTAGCAAACCCGATTTGGCTTCTAGCAAACCCAAATTCTGCCCAAAACTTATTTTTTTACGTTATTTTGAAAGTCTCTATTCCGCTGCTAGCAAACCCAAGCCCTATTTCATTTCCGCCGCTTCGTTACTCCCGTCCGTGACTCTCCTCCCTCTCCCGTTCGCAACTTCCAGGCCATCGTCCTCCTCCATCCCCGTCAAACGCAACAAATCCACGAACAGCAGCTCCGAAAATAAAAAAAATAAACAGTAGATCTGCACTGTCGACATCTAGCGCGCAGACCAATAGCAGAAATCAAGCTTATTAATTATCGAGCACAGCCAGGAACAAATGAGAACGATGAACATGTTATTGAGCCCTCTGGCAACGACGATCAACCCTCGGGACTTGGCAGTCAACCATCTCCATTATCGTCAAGCAATGACGTCCTCCAGGAACACAAACGTCATCGATGGAAATTAATATCGGATTGAGAGATTGTTCATAGTTCTCAAGCAAGCCTCTGTCAATAGAAACATGCATGAGACCCTCACGATCCACTCACTGATACCATGCTATACCTTTATGAAGTCCACAGTGAAGAGGAGTAAAGCCCTAGCGTAGTGCTTTAATTTCTGATATGTTACCAGGAGCTTTACTTAAAGGATCTGGTTTGGATTCTTTGACTAGCTCAGTTGGATGAATAGATGTGTGATCTGGTTTGGATTCTAAGTTATGAATATTGTTGATAGACAATTTCTGTTGAAGTTTTTTTTATTTTTAGGGTGGTTTGCTAGTAACAAAATGGTTTTCAAATAGCCATTTTTAAATTTGAAGGTTTGCTAGTAGTAATGGTTTGCTAGAAGCCAAATCAGGTTTGCTAGTAACAGCACCCTTAATTTAAAATGTTCTTTATATATATATATATATATATATATATATATATATATATATATATCAATAATAACAACAACACTCAAGCCTTCATCTCACTATAGTGGGGTTGGCTATATGGATCATCTGTCGTCATTGTGCCTAAGTACACTCAAGCATTTATCTTTAGTCATAATCTCACTAACGCCTAAGTACATCATGTATTTTCTTATAGTCTCATTCCAAGTCTTTATTGGTCTACCCCCCCCCCCCCCCCCCCCCCCCCCCCCCCGTTTAACATGTCTAGTGACTAAACTCTCACAACGCCCAACAGGTGCCTCTAACTATCTTAGTCGAGCTTCTCACATCTTCTCTGCAATTGATGTCACTCTTGTCTTATCCCTGATACATTCATTCCTAATTTTATCTAGTCTCGTGTGTCCACACATCCACCTAAGCATTCTCATCTCCGCAACTCCCATTTTTTACTCATGTACTCAATTCACTGCCCAACACTTAGAACCATAGAGCATCGCTGGTCTAATTGCAGTACGGTAAAACATTTATTTAAGTTTTAATGGTACTATGCGATCGCATAAAATCCCTGGCGTGTCTCTCCACTTCAACAAACCAGCTTGAATTCTATGTATCGCATCTTCATCAACACCTGATCCATCTTTTTGAACTATCAATCGAAGATATTTAAAGCACTAACTGCGGGAAATTTTTTGATCACCCAACTTAATAATAAAGTTATCTGTCTTTCTTGCACTGTTAAATTTAAGCTCCATATACTCTGTCTTTGCCCTGTTCAACCTAAAACCCATCTTTTCTAAAGTGTCTCGCCAAGATTCAAGTTTCGCGTTTACACCCTCGTGTGTCTCATCAACCAAAATGATATCATCTGCAAACAATAAACACCAAGTTATTGCTTGTTGGATATGTCCGGTAAACTCATCTAAGATAAGGGTAAAGAGATAAGGGCTTAAAGCTAAACCTTGATGTACGCCAACAGTGATGAGAAATTTTCTATGTTAATCCTCCAAATGTCCTGACCGTCATCACTGAATTTGTATACATATCTTTGATTATGTCAATGTATGATACATTTACACCTTTCTTTTCTAAGACTCTCCATAAGATCTCTCTTGGAATCCTATCATAGGCCATCTCAAAATCGATAAACAACATATGCAAATCTTATTTTCTTTCTTGATAGTTGTCAATGAGTCTCCTCAAAAGATGTATAGCTTCCATGGTCGACCGCCCTGACATGATTCCAAATTGATTCTCTGAGATGCCAGTCTCCCATCTTACTCTTCTTTCTACTACTCGTTCTCATAGTTTTATGGTATGACTCATTAATTTATTCCTCTATAATTAACACAATTTTGTATATCTCTTTTGTTCTTATACAAAGGTATCAAGATACTTTCTCTCCATTGGTCCGACACTCTCTTTGACTTCAGTATCTTATTGAAGAAACATGTAAGCCACAAAATTTTTTCTTCCCCTAGACATTTTGATACTTCGATGAGTAAATCGTCTGACCCAATCATTTTTCCATTTTTCATCTTCTTTAGAGCATCATTTATCTTTGATATTTGAATTTTACGATAAAACGTTATATTCATATACTCCTCCGATTTACTTAACTCTTCAAAGTTCAGCTCATTGTCTTTTGTTTCATTATAGAGTTGGTAAAAATATCTTTTTCATCGCTCTTTAAAAGTCATATCATCCGTCAAAACTATATTTGTTTCATACTTATACATTTAACTTGGCTTAAATCTAGTCTTCCTCTCTCTAGCTCGAGCAATTTTATATATGTCATTCTCTCCATCTTTGGTATTTAGTCGCTTATAAAAAAATTCATAAGCTTGACATCTTATTTTACTTACTGCATGTTTAGCTTCTTTCTTGACGACTTTTTACTTTCTCAAGTTTTCAACATTCTTACAAGCATAGATAGTATAATAGTTGTAATTTTTGCTTGTCATAGTGTGGACATGAGTTCAATTCTCATTATTGACATTTTTTCCAAGATTAAAAATTAGGTTATATTGCCTCCCTTTTCAATAAAGTTAAGGTTAAACTCATAATTTCACATCATAGGGTGATGTGGGCTGAAAATATAGGCAAATGACACTCTATCATAGTAGGTATATGAGCTCTAGTAAAATCAATTTGAACCTCCATTATTATACCGCTTTTTGATTAGATCAATCAGACGACCATGATTTTTCTGATGGGCCTCGAGTTACACTGTGATACTTATTCACACACACACACACTCACGAGTGAGACGACATGGGCTTCCGGCCCTATGTGAGTGCAACGGCATGGACGGTGACATTTGTCATGGGCGCTGACTCTCTCTTGTTGGAAATTTACCATTGAGTGGACTCGAATAATCGAGACGTCCCAGTGAAGTACGCGAGAATTAGAATTTATTTGGATTCTCACGAGCGTGCGTTAATTTAGTCGCGCAAACGATCGAAGCATGTGATAGGTGGGTCAGATCGTCTCGTAAATTCAGGAAGCAAACCCGGTCTCACCCCTTACATGAATTTTGTGTTAGGGTTAGAGAGCTCAAAGTATTCTACAATACCTCCATCAAGTTTGGAATGGGGTATATATAGTACCTCCAGCATAGGACCGGGTCCTAGAGTGACACGAACCCATTAAGCTAATCCGAGTCGGACTCGACACGGTAGGACATATAAATAAATACATTAACAATCTCCTCCTATGTCCGTCGTGAACCAGACTTCGGGTAGAGGGTGGTTTGTGTAATATTCAACCAGAAGTGAGACATACACAACCGTGTCCAGCACCTGTTTAAGATAGAATCGGACTATAACAAAAGATAACATGCATGCATAAGTGAATAAACAACTCAGCTGCAACACAAGCGTCTCAGGTACAATCGAGACATAGGCCCTAAACACCTGGTGTCCCAAAACAAGCAGAGATCTAAAAGTCCAAATAAACAGTGCTATAAAATAAGAGCTAAACAATGCTCTGAACAGAAGTACAGGAACTAAAAACAAAATAACACTCAAACAGGCTAAACATCCAAAAGATCATCCTCCTCCGGATCCCAGACAACCAGTGCTCCTCCTATCCCAGAAACTCCTGCAATTCAACAGAGAATTTCATTTTAGAATGAATTATATCCTTTGTAATTTGCAGATATCTAGTTTTAACATAAAACTTAGTATTGATTATTATTTAATTTGGCTGGGAGGACACGTTCACAGAGTATTATAGTTTAATCTCAGAATCTGTTATCTGTTTCCAAATGAAACGACTATCAGACTTCTGGACACCGCAGCTATATCTGTAATCCTATATGGAATGTCACGGTTACTGCCCTTCTAAAGTCAATTGGAACTCATCAAGTTTGGAATGGAACCAATCTTCAGAAGAAGAGACAAACCAAGTCAGATTGTGTTATCAAGTTTGGAATAACACTCTCCTCCAAGGCAAAAGCCGAATCCGATGAAGCTGTTAACATCAAGTTTGGAATGAAACAACTTACCAGATCCGAGCTCAGCAACCAAGAACATCAGCGGACCACAACATACTTGCATTGACAGGGGAATGTGGAATAATCAAAACGTTTGGACTAAGGCTGAACTGAATCGCCTGATACTGAACTAAGACCGAACTAAATCGCCTTTTAGTCCCATTTCCCCCACTGTTTTGATTAACCGATCTTTGGGCATTCCTTTTGTCAGTGGATCAGCAAGGTTATCCTTTGAGCGTACATCAATCAAAGTGATGACTCCTTGTGCTTTCAGATAATTCAACAATGCATGTCTCAGTCGTACATGTCTCCTCTTAGTATTATAGAGGGTATTCTTAACGACTTGAACTGCTGCCTGATTATCACAATACAAGCTCAACGAGTTGACTTGTAACTTAGACAGGGGAATGTCTAAAATCAAGTTTCTGATCCAGTCTGCCTCTTCACCAGCTGAAGCTAAGGCAAACAACTCGGCCTCCATAGACGACAAAGCTATACAGGTCTGTCTCTTGGATTTCCAAGTGACAGCAGCTCCTCCCAAGGTGAATATGAATCCACTGGTGGACTTGCTGTTTCCGACTTCTGAACACCACGAGGCATCAGAATGTCCCTCCACGGTAGGTGGGAAACCAGTGTAGCACAGAGCATAGTTAGCAGTACCTCGAAGGTATCTCAACAGCCTATCTAGGGCAACCCAATGTTCTTTGCCAGGACTACTGGTAAAACGACTCAGCGCGCTAACCGAGAAAGCAATGTCTGGCCTCGTACAAGTTGTAGCGTACATGAGACTACCAATTATTTTGGAATATTTGACCTGATCAATGCTGGCCTCTAGATTAGGACTCAACTTAACATTGTGGTCAAACGGTGTCTCAATCGGCCTACTCTTATCATATCCCCGGGTAGAGAGAAGTTGCTCAACATAGTGAGCCTGGCTAAGAGTAACTCGACCCTTGTCAACTCTAACCTTCATACCTAACAGGGTATCAACAGGACCGAGATCCTTCATGTCAAATACTTCTGCCAGAGTGGATTTGACGTCCCTAACTGCAGCAAGATTAGACCCTAAAATCAACAAATCATCCACATATAAGCAAATGATGACTGTTTGATTTGACAAGGAGCGGTAATAAAGGCATTTGTCAGAGAGACTGGACTGGAATCCAATGCTCTTTACCACCTGATCAAACTTCATGTGCCACATCTTAGGTGCTTGTTTAAGACCATAGATTGACTTATCGAGTTTGCACACTTTGTCTTTTTGATCTTTATGAACATAACCTTCAGGTTGCGTCATGTAGATCTCTTCATTAAGCTCTCCATTTAAGAATGCAGTTTTAACGTCCATCTGATGAACTATAAAGTTCTCAATAGAGGCTAATGCAAGAAGAATCCTGATAGTCGATAGATGACACACAGGTGAGTAGACGTCAAAATAGTCAATTCCCCCTTGTTGCTTATAACCTTTAGCTACGAGACGCGCTTTATACCTGGCTATAGATCCATCACTATGTAACTTCTTCTTTAAAACCCACTTGCATCCTAGGACTTTAGCACATTTCGGTAGGTCAACTAGATGCCAGGTATTGTTATGTAACAGCGAGTCCATCTCATCGTCAATGGCTTCTGCCCACATCAACGAATCTCTAGACCTCATTGCTTCCTGGTAGGAGAATGGATCATCTTCTAAGTGATAGGTGATGAAATTCTCACCAAAATCCTTAGGAACTCTCTCTGGTAGATGCTCTAAGTGGAATAGGTTCCACCTCTACAGGTTGGGGAGCAGTGCCAGAAGGGCTAGCTTCAGGTTCAACGATAGATTCTGTAATCATATCATTGGACCCGGAGACAGATAATCCATGATCTTTGACGAACTTGTCTTCAAAAAATATGGCATCTCTAGACTCTATCACGGTGTTCGTGGATAGATCGAGAAATCTGTCTGCTGCACTATCTTCTGCACTACCTAGATAGACGCATGTCGTCGTCTTAGGTCCCACCTTAGGCCTCTTAAGATCTTGTATACGCACATAGGCAATACAGCCCCAAGTCTTTAGAGTATCATACCTGCACGGATGACTGTGCCACAGCTCATACGGAGTAGAAGTGAGCTGAGAGTGAGGTACTCTATTTAGAATGTGATTTGCAGTGCGGACTGCTTCTCCCCAAAAAGAATTAGGCATGCCAGTTGTTAGGAGCATGGAATTCAACATTTCTGTTAAAGTCCTATTCTTACGCTCGGCGACACCGTTAGACTGGGGTGAGTAAGGAGCTGTGGTTTCAAGAATTATTCCCTCAGAGGCACAGAATTTCTTGAATCCAGTAGCAGTATATTCTCCTCCTCGATCACTTCTAAATCTCTTAATTTTTAGGTTTAACTGATTTTCAACACGAGACTTAAAGGTCTTGAACGCCTCAAATGCTTCGTCTTTTGATTTCAACAGAGACACGTGACAATATCTAGAAAAGTCATCTATGAAAGTGATTAGATACTTCCTTCCCCTTCTGGTGGCATGATTGCAGAAATCACAGAGGTCTGAATGTATCAATTCAAGAAGTTTTGTGCTCCTAGAAACTGACCTGAAAGGTTTTCTAGTAATTTTGGTTTGAGCACACACCCCGCACTTGTCAAAACGAATCGACAGATCTAAGGGGATGTTTTGACTCTTGGCTAGATCTAGCATCTTCCTATAGTTCACATGTCCAAGTCTGTTATGTAACAACTTAGGATCTATAAGGTTCGAACTTACTTGGTTGATGCTATCATTGTTTAAGCTAAGTCTATACATTCCGTTGATCAGATACGCACACCCAAAATAATGTGAATTTACCATAAGGGTCATTCTACCGTTTTGAGTTGTGAAGGTCATCCCAGCTTTGTCTAGCAGACTTATTGAAATCAGATTTTTAGTTAATGTTGGAACTACTTTAACATTCTTTAAAAATAAATTTTTACCTGACGAGAGAACCAGCTCGGCTGTCCCTGCATGGGTCACCTGAGTCTCTCCTCCGTTGCAGTTCTCCACTCTCTCATTGACCACCTTAACTTCAGTCAGTAATCCTCTGTCATTCGTTACATG
Source organism: Dactylorhiza incarnata (assembly GCA_033032865.1). Lineage (NCBI taxonomy): Eukaryota > Viridiplantae > Streptophyta > Magnoliopsida > Asparagales > Orchidaceae > Dactylorhiza > Dactylorhiza incarnata. The sequence goes on from JAWHQI010000053.1 coordinate 6,762,749, forward strand.
ACAGGTAGCGTCGCTATCCAGCCACCACTCAGCAGACGAACTGCGGTGACTGCTCCCGATCATAGCCATGAAGGACTTGGGATCTGAAGCATCTGCCAGCATGTTCGCCACATTTTGTGTGGCTTCCTCCTTATTTTTCTTAGGGGCCTTGCAATCATCCGCCCAATGTCCCCACTTACCACAGTTGTGGCACTTTCCCCTCTTCTTTTTGAAAGATGGCTTTTTAGGTTCTAACTGGGTAGAGACATCACTCTTGGGCGCTGGTGGCTTCCTACGAGGCTTGCTGGGCCGAGACACAAAGTTGACAGTCTGTGAGGACTGCGCACCTTGTTCCTGTCTCTTCCCTGCAATGTTTTGATCCTCGATATGGATGAACCTTTTGAGTTCATCGAGAGCGATCTTTTCCTTCAGCCTGTGCATTTCAGTCTTGAAGGTCGACCACTCAGGAGGTAGCTTGCTTAATATAGAACACACAAATAGATTATCAGAGATACCGGACTTATCGTCCTCCAACTTCTGACGCAGGGCTTCCAGTTCAATTATTTGGGAGGTGATTGTCGAGTTTAGGTTAAATTTCATGTTAAAGAATCTCTCTCCGAGGAGAGTCCTCGACAATCCCTCTTCCTTCTGGAAGTTCGCATTTAAGCGGTCCCAAATCTCCTTTGCGGTTTTATAACCACTGTAGGTCAAAGCGAGTCTAGGGTTGAGTGAATTAAGGAGGTAGTCTCTACAGAAATCTTCGTCTTTTCTCCATTGATAGTCGTCCACATCCTCTTCGGTTGTGTCGAAATCGCTCAACACAGTGTAGAAGATCTCTCTTTCCTTCATTCCCAGCTGGACGTGCAGTCTCCAAGCATGGAAGTCAGAGAGATCGAACAACTGGAGCTTGACAATGTCGTAGGATGTGACCTTCGACATCTCTCTAAAGCTAGAAACAGTAAAACTGAAACAATGTCACCTGAGCGGCGCGGCGGCGAGACGAGGTCTTCAGATCCAATCCACAAAATTATGTTTGTTCCTCCGCTCCGGCTTCCTCACCAAAAAGGATTTAAAGAGCTTCTTCCCTGAGATTTAAAGAGCTTCTTCCTCACCAATTGTTTGGTGTTGATCTTGGCAGCACAGCAGAACATCCACAGCAGCAGTAGATTTAACTAGATCTGAACTGATTTCCTGGGAATATAATCCAAAAAAAAAAACTTGAAGCAGATCTGAAGCCAAGAGGAACACAGATCTGTGATTTATGCACTGGATTTGCTAGGAAAGATGCGATCGGACTGCGGCTCCACGCAAGAACACCGACGAGGCAGGATCTTCGATCTGGACAGAAAAACCAGGAGGGGCTATCTTCCAATCGGGAGCACCTATTCCTTCTCCCAGCGATCGAAGACAGGAACGATCTTAAAAAACAAAAAGAATCGGCAGAGAAACAGCAGATTCTGCGAATCCTTCTTGCGAGAGCAGATCTGGAGCAAGAACGAGAAATCTGGAGCATTCAGATCTTCCACTCCTTCTTCGATCAAGCACCGACGGGAGCGACGGGAGAAGGAGAAAGCAAGCGCAGGAGCGGCGACAGGGCTTCTCGCCGGCGACGAAAATCGACACAGATCACCGAACAGAGAACAAAACAGGGCTTCTCCTCCGAACGATCCGCTACTCCTTCTCGATCGAGCGGCGATATTGCGATGACTTGCGGCAGAAACGAGAAAGCTCGGAGACTTAGCGGCGGAATCGGGAGAAATCGCGAGAGCGGCGAATCACGAAGAGCAACCCCTAAACCGGGAACAATACTTTGAGAATGTTAGGGTTAGAGAGCTCAAAGTATTCTACAATACCTCCATCAAGTTTGGAATGGGGTATATATAGTACCTCCAACATAGGACCGGGTCCTAGAGTGACACGAACCCATTAAGCTAATCCGAGTCGGACTCGACACAGTAGGACATATAAATAAATACATTAACATTTTGGCATAATCATGAGATCCAATATATTGATGGATTTTAATGATTTATTTTATTTGGAGTTATAATTGGATTCATTAATTCCATTCATTTTTTGTAACTCCAAATATGAGGGTCTACCTATTGAGGCCTATATATTAATATTATGCATTTAGAAAAGCTATGCTAGCTGTGCGTGAACATGGGCTGAAGAAATAGGGTTTTCCTTCACCTTTTGGTAACTGATTATCTAATTCTCCTCCTTTACTTTTGGCGAAATCAGGGACTTGCCTCTTCAGAGGAGATATCTTTTTCCTTATCGGCGTTTCCTAAAAATGCATGTACAAGACGTATTTTTAAAAGGCGCGTAATAACTTATACAAAAAGAGTGCGAATAGCCAAAACTGTAGTGCGGATAACAATCGCAAAAAAAAAAAAATCCATAAAAAAAATTGATGTTGGCCGTACCTACTACGGGAGAACAAATTGTAAGGAACAATGATGGCGACATCATTATTTCCAATTTAGTCATGAGATTTGAGTGCTAGACTGGTTTAGCCATTGACAAAAAACAGTGCTGCAATAAAAAAAGCGAATTGACAATTTGAACTTGTTGCGGGTTGCTCGGGTGATCTGGTAGATCAGTCTAATTGAACCACCTTAGCTCGTAAGCGAATTGAACGTGCAAATAGTCAATGAAAGAAGTTAGTAAATGACATGCGGATTTTTAACGTGGAAAACTCATAAAGGGTAAAAAACCACGCGGTTGGAGCTGTATCGGACAAATTCCACTATCTTCTAGGGTGTTACAGGTTGAAATTAAGAACTCGAGCGTGACAAGACCCTGCTCATTACAATGGTAGAGAGAGAGAGAACAACGAGAGTGACATGTCACCTCTCAGAAAGCTGAACGTTTTTTCTTCTGAGAACAAAAGTGAGAACAACATTAAGAACAAAAGTGAGATAACTGAGTCGCCTTTCTGGACCAGAAGGAGTCTCAATTGCTTAGAAATATTGTCTTCCGAAGTGAAGGAAATCGTCAAGCACTCGAAGAAGAACTTCGAAGCTCGAAGGAGATCTTCAAGCGCCGAAGGAGAACTCAGATGAAATTTTCAATAGAGCTCTCTCGGGCGTAGAAGGCAAAATGTCCTGAAATGAAGGCTCTGAACTCCTTTTATAGCTTTGGTCGGGGGTAGCCCGGTAATTTCGCCGTTGTAACCACCGTAACCACCTGACGGGCGAATCGCGCTGGTCGATTTGGAGCACACGAATCGTCATTTTTCGTAAATGGTCATTTCGCCCTTTGGACAGTTCAGGCAGATTGGGTGGTTCGGGTAGCTTCGTTGAAGGTGATGAAGACGGCGAACAAGACCTGCAATCTGAGAAATTAAGAAAGGTTAACTGCGCGCGTGTCAGGAACGCGGAAGCGCTCTGAGCGCGCAACGACCACGGAAGTGCTCTGAGCGCGCAACGAACACGAGAGCGCTCTGAGCGCGCAACGAACACGGGAGCGCTCAGAGCGACGAGAAGTTATGCCCCCAAAGGAGAAAGTGGGTTCCGGCCTCACCCGACGAGTGGGTGTGGCTTCGGCCGCCTCCCTCGCAAGGCAGGGGGCTTGGTCGCGCCCCGGCATGAGGGGTGCGGCTTGGCCGCACCCCTTGGGGGTGCGGTTTGGCCACAACCCCACTAAGGGGGGTGCGGGTTACCCGCACCCCACTAGTGGGGTGCGGGCTGATCGCACCCCTATAGTGGGGTGCGGTCTTGACTGCGTCTGACGCTAACGGAGCATGAACTATGCATGACGGATTCCTCCACTCTCATGATTATGGGTTTGGCTTTAACCACACTAACTCCACATCACCTTAGTGGAGCCTCCTTTAAACGCACCCCAGAAGAACCTATAAATCTACGAGTGCACATCATAAGCCCCCCAAACCTTCGGAGTCCGGATTACTGCGCGGAGGAGTTCAGAGGTTTTAATTTTTCTACGGCAATTTCGATCATCGTCACCTTCGCGTGATGTGTCGTGCAATGTCGGAGGTAAGTGATTCTCTGTCTCTTGTGAGGAAGAGGAGAAAATAAGAGAGAGAGAGAGAGAGAGAGAGAGAGAGAGAAGACCGCGTCGAGACGGTTTCTCCGGTGCGCGGGTGTCCGACCGAAGTGCTAACGGCGGTGCGTCAGACGGATGGGGTGCACGCGAAATCCCTCCCTGCATGCTCGGTCACGCGCCGCGCGGTGACCGGCCAAAGCGCCCGCTGCCCATTTCTGGCCGGCGAGCGTCCGGTCGGTCCCCTGCTGGGGGCGCGAGACCAATCCCGCGCATTGGGCGGTGCTCGGTCAGCGCTTGGGCTCGCGCGTTGGGTGGTGCTCGACCGACCAGGGGGTGGGTGTGATTGCTCGCGTGCCAAATGCAGTTGGTAACATGCGCACACGCTCGCAGGCGTTGAGTTGATTTTCATGGAATTTTTACTTTAAGTTTTCTGTAAAAATATTGTTTTTTTTTTCTCAGGTCCCGAAGAGAAGCAGTCAGTCGAGACTGATGCGACTACGCTTGACTCTCGACAGTTCGCGTTTTGATATGTGGCACAAGCGACTGGGATTGCCCTCTATTATTGAGGTGAAAATTCCTCGAGCGGAAGAGTGCGCCCAGAACCCTCCAACCGGATTTATTCCTCTCTCGGAGAGTTGCTTGAAGTCCGGGTTTCGATTTATTCCATCGGAGGAGACTATCAAGGTGTTTCGGTTCGGTGGCGTTCTGATTACCCAGTTCACCCTAGCTAGGATGGCGAGAATAATGGGATTGATCGTGTTTTTCCGGGAGCATAGCGCGCAGTTTTCTCTGGAGGTCTTCAAAGACTGATGCGAGGTTTTCACTGACCTAGGCGGTCGTATTGAAGTTCAGAGTAACAAGAGTTGATTTCATTTTGGAGAGAGGAGCGACTACCGACATGGGAATACCCTTTATGGTTATGTCCGGAACCGTTGGGAATTGCCGGAGCTATGAAGAACGCTTTCAGGTTGTTGTCGCCAGCAAATGGGGCGTGAAGATGAGTTTTCGCCCATCCCAGGATTTCCTGGCCGAGAGGGGTTTTTGAAGGCCTTGTACTGTATTGCCAGCTGCGTAGAGGAGAGCAGATTACTCTAAGTGGGACTTTCTTGGGATGCCGAGTGTGTGGTCGTCGTTCCCCTGGCTCGTGGTAAGAAGAGAAAAGTTGTCTTCAAGAACGGGAATTCCAGTCTGAGGTCCATTCTGCTAGCGCCTAGGAGTCATGATCACGTGGCTGGTTCGAGCAGCCGCAGGGTGGAATCGGTTCCGGCGGATCCCGATGTTGAGATTTTAGCATCTCCTCTTGCCGATCATGCTCCGCAGGAAGATTTGCTACCTCCTCCTTCATTGACAGTGAGGCGAACTTCTTCCTCTCTTCAGGCGATGACCTCTGCGGTGAGTAGAAATTCTTTCTTTTTAATTCATATCTTTCTTATTTTTTATTTTCCACGTATTCTGACTGTTTTTTTTTCTTCATAGGCCGGTGTTCTGACTAGTGTGACCCTTGCCTGGAACGATTGCTACGTGGACCTCAAGGACAGTTACTTCGTACTCTAGGAAGAGCTACGCACAGCGAAAAGTGATTTGTCTGTCTTGAAGAAGAAGAAGAAGAGGGATCGCGACTTTGCCCATATCCGACAGCTTGAGTCAGATATCTCTTCTTCACGATCAGAGGTTGAGAAGTTGTGAGGTGAGCCCGACAGTGACAGGGCGCTTGCCCAGGATGCCCTTCGCCAGCTATCAGAGGCCCAAGGGGAGATATTCCGTCAGGAGGGCGAGCTGGGCTTCCTGAGAAGTGAGGCGGACAGGTTATCATTTGCTGAGAGGAGCGTCAAAGAGGACAAAGAAGCGGGAGTTGCCGAATATAAGGACCCCATAGATTTTATGGAGGAGCGGTTCCAGATGTCGGAGGAGCTCCATGCCGAGATTATGTTGAAAGAGGTGGAGTCGCTGCTGGAAGATGAGTGCGAGGTTGCCTTTCAGAGAGGCGTTCAGAAGACTCTCCGTATGATGGAGAGGGTGTTCGGTTGTGCTATCGTCGGTCTCGGTGTTGGGGACCTTTCGAAGGATGATTGCGAGGATGTAGCCGAGGATTTATTTTTGTATTTATCGTTTTCTATCTTATTGCCCCCCTTCGTCGTTTGCTATTACTTTCTACTTATGTGCAGCGTTGAGCTGGTGTGATTGTGTTCTCTTGCATTTTATTATATAGCTTTTATTTTCGTGTGTCTTTGATGGTTTCATAGTCTTAACTATCTTCGGAGTAGTGGTTAGGGGGGTAGGCCCCCAGAGTGCTGGTGAAGAGTATGTGTGCGTTCAAACCGTTGACGACCATAAGAGGGGCAGACCCTTACAACGCTGAGACCTTATTGCGGGGAGAAGGACGAACCTTCAATTAATGGCCGGTGAAGAGCGTGTTCATTCAAACCATTGACGACTGCAAGAGGGGCAGACCCTTACGACGTCGGGACCTTACTGCGGGGAGACGGACGGACCTTCGGTCGGCGGCAGTGCGAAGTCCTAGGGGCAGGGCCCCAAAATGGCTGGTGAAGAGCATGTTCGTTCAAACCATTGACGACCACAAGAGGGCAGACCCTTACAACGCTGGGACCTTACTGCGAGGAGAAGGGCGGACCTTCGATCGGCGGCAGTGCAAAGTCATGGGGGCAGGGCCCCAAAATGGCCGGTGAAGAACGTGTTCGTTCAAACCGTTGACGACCGCAAGAGGGGCAGACCCTTACGATGTCGGGACCTTACTGCGGGGAGAAGGACAGAACTTCGATCGGCGACAGTGCGAAGTCCTAGGGGCAGGGACCCAAAATGTTCCTGCGGAAGCGGGGTTAAGAACAAGTAAAGCACATTTAATCAAAACAGACATTGATACAGGTGCAAGTGTAATCTTGCGGCTTTGGAGTTAGTGATTATTTTTTTAATACAAATTAAACAAGAGTGTGGATAATGTGGGGCTTCTTTGCCCAGTTCCTTGTCTTTCTGAGCAGCGCTGACACGAACTTTCCGGATCGCCTAGCGTGAAGCGCAATTGTGGCCTAGGTGTTGTTTATTTCAGCGGTTGTCCCCCGACTGCCTCTTTGCGAGATATTTGGCTAAAAACCTCGAGGTGTCCTGATTAGACGAGACGCTCGATCTAGTGTTTCGGGCTGAGACATTGCTTCGTTTGGTGCCCCAGACCCTCCAGAAAATCACAGAACATGGATTGATCCCCTGTATTTTGGGGGAGCGGCCTCGACCATTTGACGATTTTGTTGTTGTAGATTACTGACAAGATATGCTCGCGGGAGGCGTTTAGTGGAATGTAGATCCGGGTTCTCTAGTTCGTCGACTCTCGAGGACCGTCTAGCCTTTGACATTAATTGTTGTCCCTTCCTCTTTCGACCCATGATTTCATGTTGTCGCGAGTTTGCTGGTGCCGGGAGATTGGCTACTGATGTCAGTGTTGGGGCTACGCGGCTTTCCTACGGGCAACCTTTCTCAGGGCTTGGGCTTCGAGACGTCCCTTGGCTGATCCAAGGAACTTTGACTGTTGCAGCGCTGAGACTGCAAACCGACTTTTGGAGAATTTTCCCTTTGCTTGCCACTCGGCCCGCCATGGAGGCATCATGCTGGAGGGCGTCGAGTAGGATGCTCTCGAATATTGCGTCGTAGGGTGAATCTGCTTCTGCGACGGTGAATTGGACGCCGTACTAGACCTGTTCTAGGAGTGCTCCCACGTGGACGGGGAGGATGATGACCCCTATGGTGGGTATTACCGTCTCGTCCGAGAGTCTAGCGCTGCTTGCTCTGAGCTTTAGGTTCCCACCAAGGAGTTTGAGTTGTATCGCGGTCGCCATGAACAAGATGTTAAGCAAGATGTTGTGGCTTATTAATGCCCTCCTTAACTCACAGGCCGAGTTATTGATGCTTGCGTGCAGGGCAAAGTCCAACCCTCCGTGGAGGTGCTTTTGGTGGTAGCTTATGACGACCTCCTCTTGCTTCTCTCCATGCTCTACCTGTCTTGGATGGGGGGATCCACCTGACTCGAGCTCCTCCCATGCTCGTTCATCTCTTCGTATTCTTTGTTCGTGAGCTTCGTGTCATCCAGTGAATAATTGAGATAGCTCGGTGAAGTTGTGAATGGTTCCCTCGGACAGGGACCGATTCCAATTCAGAGCGCCTCCGCGTAGGGTTTCTGTGAAGATCTTGCAGCTAATTTGGTCCGGAAGCCCAAACATCTCCATTGTGGACAGGAAGCAGTTAACGTGCTCGTACGGGTTTTCTGTTTCGTGAAACTCTCTATAGCGTGGGAGCTTAATCCATGAGAGAATCAGATACTTCAAGATTTGCCTTGACAGTGGGGATCGTTCTAGCTCGAGTGTGATGTCATTCGAATTCTGCTCCACCGTTAAAGAAGCCTGCTTGCCGACTGTGTCGAGCCACTTGGGGCAGGATGTTTGCAGCGATGAGCACTTTCTCCCATGAGACCGCAGGGATGGAGGAACTACAAGCGTCTGAAAGTGCCTGGTGGATGTCCATCCCTGTCGGTCCTGAGTATTGCGGTGATGCAGGTGTTGTTTCCAAGAAGCCTTTGCAGAGTTTTTGGGAACACATTCCCACAGGACGGTGCCAAACTGTTGCTGGTCGCTTGGGTGCTTTGGTAAACCGGTCTAATTGAACCATCTTAGCTCAGAAGTGAACCTAACGTGCAAACAGTCAATGAAAGAAGTTAGTAAATGACGCGAGGACTTTTAACGTGGAAAACTCAGAAATGGTGAAAAACTACGCGGTCGGAGCTGTGCCGGCCAAATTCCACTATGTAACACCCCAGTTTTGCGGAGCGAAGAGTTAACGTTGAGAATGGCAAATTTTCTTAACGCACGATCGTGCGTTTTCTTAACGCACGATCGATCCGACCGTGCGTTTTCTTAACGCACGATCGATCCGACCATGCGTGCTCTCCGACGGGCAAAAATGGTGTTTCTGTCGTTAGTCGTGCGTTTTAACGCACGGTCGTGCGTTCGACCGTGCGTTCGGAAACAGATCCGTAAACAGAGTAAAATCGGGGCGTCCGCTTGGTTTAGGTTTCGATCGGACGACTGTGAGGTGTTCGTGGGAGAACCCTAAGTAGGGCTGAGAAGGTCTCCTCTTCATTATTCTTTTCATTTGGAGTTTTGAGGGTTTGAGAGAGAGAGAGAGAGAGGGTTTGGAGGAGGAAGAAGCTAGATCCCGCCATTGTTGGAGCTTCGGAGCTCCGTTCGTCGATCCGAGACCGACAGCGCGTAGGGAACGTCGAGACGCTCCTTCTCCGTTTCTTTTCAAGTTTCCATGGCTAGGAGGAGATCTCAAAAGGTAACGACATTTCTCCTCCCGGTCTTTAGGATGCGTGCATGACATCCCTTATTTTCTGCATTTTTTGGCACCGGATCCGTCGAGTGAGAGGGATCCGGGTCGCCTTGGTTCAAAAGGAACCATCGGGTTGATTGAGTCCGTCCCCGACATGATTTGCACTAGAGATCCGCTCCGTTAGCGGATTAGGCATTGTGGGTGAAGCCGGATTTGCGACCGTTGGTCCGATTCAGTGATATTGATTGACGCGCATTTTAGGGGTTTTGCTAGAAATCCGATTGCGGCGAAAACGTCGTTGTGATGCCCTTGTAATTTCGTATGAGAACGAATGTTGGTTTGTGGGCGGGGAAATATTGTGCGTGAGTTATGGCTTGTGATGGTGGCATGAACAGGTGGGGTTCTTGGCCATGGGCTACGATGCCCCTTTGGGAAATTGATGGTGGCAAGAACAGGTGGGGTTCTTGGCCATGGGCTACGATGCCCTTTGGGGGAACTGATGAGTACCCTATGATGGTGGCAAGAATAGGTGGGGTTCTTGGCCATGGGCTACGATGCCCTTGGGGGTAGTGATGAATACCCTGTGGTTGTGATTGATTGTGGCAAGAACAGGTGGGGTTCTTGGCCATGGGCTACGATGCCCCTTGGGGAAAAACTGATGAGTACCTTTGTGTTTGTGATGTGATGATGATGTATGATGATGTGCTAGATTCATACGCTTTAGGGTGCCTTGAGTGAAACCCGGGTTTGCATTCATTTTGCATTGGTAGACCCCTTTTTATTATCTGCTCAACATAGAAACGTGGATGATGTTTGTGACACTCATGTCTGTATTTGTGTTGCTTTTCTTTATGTACATTTGCATACGAAGTGCTGACTTGCAAGGTGAAGTAGTTCCCCGGGGTCTGCTAGGATGGCCGGGAGGAGGGATGTTGTTACACCGTTTGTGGTCAGCCATAGCTGACCCTCGTTTACCGCTCTTTGTGATTTGGTTGCAGGGCAAGAATCGCAGGCTGGACCTAGCGCGCCGGCCAAAAAGGCCTAAAGCCTCATGAAGTGCTTAGTTTGTTTTCCTGCATTACTTTCTTTATATTATGTTGTAACCGACTTGCATGCCGAGGTTGTTTAGGGAAAAACTATCTTTCCCCTTTTGTTGGGATGTCTTTTTAGTATTGAATGTTTGGTGATTTGGACTTTGGTTTTGTAAGGCCTTAAGGCCAGTTGGACTCCTATGTACTGTGGACAATCTCTGTGGTTTTAGTTTGTTTCCGCTGTGTTATCTGAGTTTTGAGATTGGGTAGTTAATATCATCTTTTAATACTAAAGCTGTGGCGGTCATATGCTGTGGGGTCCCGGCCGGACCCATATTATATGGTCATTACAGGGGAGGTGTTACACACTATATTCTGGGGTGTTACATGTTGAAATTAAGAACTCGAGCGCGACAGGCTGTTGCTTGTTACAATGGTAGAGAGAGAGAGAGAGAACTACGAGGGTGACAGGCCACCTCTCGGAAAGTTGAACGCTTCTTATTCTGTGAACAACAGTGAGAACAAAAGTGAGATGACTGAGATGCCTTTCTGGACCCGAAGGAGTACCAATTGCTTAGGAAGATTGCCTTCCAACGTGAAGGAAATCTTCAAACACTCAAAGGAGATCTTCGAAGGCCGAAGGAGATCTTCAAGTGCCGAAGGAGAACTCAGAGGAAAACTTCAACAGAGCTCTCTCGGGCGTAGAAGGCAGAGTGTCTTGAAATGAAGGCCCTCTGCTCCTTTTATAGCTTTGGTCGGGGAAAACCCGGTAATTTTGCCGTTGTAACCACCGTAACCACCTGACGGGTGAATCACGCTGGTCGATTTGGAGCACACAGATCGTCATTTTTCGTAAATGACTGTTTCGCCCTTCGGGCAATTCGGGCAGATTGGGCGGTTCGGACAGCTTCGTTGAAGATGATGAAGGCGACAAACAAGACCTGCAATCTGAGAAATTAAGAAAGGTTAACTGCTCGCGTGTCGGGAACGCGGAAGTGTTCTGAGCGCGCAACGAACACACGAGCGTTCTGAGCGCGCAACGACCCTGGGAGCGCTCTGAGCGCGCAACGAGCACGGGAGCCCTCTGAGCGTGCAACGAGCACGGGATCCCTCTGAGCGCACAACGAGCACGGGAGCGCTCTCAGCGCGCAACGACCTCGGGAGACAAGAAGTCGCGCCCCCAAAGGGGAAAGTGGGCTCTGGCCGCACCCCAGGCCAAGGGGGAAAGTGGTCTCCGACCGCACTCGACAAGTGGGTGTGGCTTTGGCCGCCTCCCCCGCAAGGCAGGGGGGCTTGGCCGCACCCCACATGAGGGGTGTGGCTTGGCTGCACACCTTGGGGTGCGGGTTGGCCGCACTACATGTGGTGCGGCTTGGTCGCACCCCTTGGGGTGCGGTTTGGCTGCACACCCCACTAAAGTGGGTGTGGTGAGTGCGGCTGGCGTTGACGAAACGTGAACTATGCACGGCGGATAACTCCACTCTCATGATCATAGGTTTGGCTTTGACCCCACTAACTCCACATCTCCTTAGTGGAGCCTCATTTAAACGCACCCCGGAAGAACCTATAAATCTATGAGTGCACATCAAAACTAATAATTGTTATTATACGTACATATACATATATGTTAGCATATTGAGCGTTGACTTAGGATACTTGGACTTATTATATGCAATTATTTAGTCGACCGTTTATATTTCAACTGCTCTACCAAAAAAATTTACTTGCAGACCAACGTGTTTGGTGCAGATCGGCCTACAGGGACTACCGTCGCCACCGCTCCTACCACACAGTGAACTCTAGTTCGTCCCGCCTTCGTCTTCAATTTCTTATCCTCCGCTTTCGATCTGAACATCCTAACCGTAGTTCTTCCTAGTTTTTGGCATCGCCGGCTTCGCCAATCCCTAGTCGCGCCGGAGAGAGTTCATCCGCTCGACCAACGCCTAGTTTAGCCATACGGTGGCTTTTGGGGCGGCGGTATTCCGATAAGCCATCCCCTCGATGTGGCTCTTGTTGATAAGCAGGATGGATGCCCCTGATTATCGACTCCAATCTGAGTTTGGTGTTCCTCTAAACCATGAGCACGGTTTCCACCGGGTTTGTTTCCCGATTCCCTCCATCGGCGGAGGGGATCCCACATCCATCTTCTTCCTCGGACAGCCGAATTCGGTTAATATTGAGCTAGAACATCCTGCGATTGAAGATCACTCGTCCATTGCCCGAGAATCCGACAGCCTGTCACACCTAGTCGGATCGAGGGGTGGAGGGGAAGGGAGAATGAGCAGCGACAGGAGTGAGGACTAGTACGCGCGGCAGCGGGTGGAGCGGCGGGAGCTATCCCGCCCACAAATTTTTGTGGGTTTACACCTAATAATATTTTATGATAAATAAAATAATCATATATAAATGAGTTACATTTTTTTAGTGGTTTCCACAGTTTAAATTAATGAACACTTAACAGAACTCTAATATAAGTGTGAATCTTTTATGACATATTATTGTTTATCATATTAATTATTAATGTGATTAATATTTATATGAGCACATGTGAAGTTATATGATAATTTATAAAATTAATTTTGGAAAGTGATTGCTCCCTTAATATCAATAGACATATATATATTTATATTCTAGCATGACGAGTTATAAGATTGGGAAAATAACATTTAGTTATAAACCGTTTTGTATTGTAATAGTTATATAGTTGAATTTTAATAGGATAAATAAAATATTAGAGAGAAATATTTTCTCTCATGTTGAGTGACCTAAAACTTTAATGATTTATTCTTTTATTAAGGAGTTGTTAAAGGCATCGCAGTTTTGGCTAGTGGCACCGCACTTTCTCCTAATTTTTCGTGCATTTTGAAAATACTTCTTGTACACACATTTTTAGAAAAACTGTTCAACACAAAAGTTGTAGATCTCGCCGAAATCTACAACTTTCGTGTTAAACACTTTTTCTAAAAATGCATGTACACTGTGTATTTTCAAAATGCGCCAAACATGGGCGTATTAGAATTGGTTCCATTACATGAAGAAATTTTGGGCTAAGCGACTGGCCCTATTACATGAAGAAATTTCTCTAAATATAGAGCCAATGTCGTCAAGGGTTCATCGCAGCAGGAAATTCTCATTTTCGATCCAACGGTCTTAGGTTTTATATGAATACAAAATATGTCAAGGTTCCCCAAATACCCCCCATAAACTTTCACCTATATCATGAATAATTTCATATTAGTAGCTTCTCGTTCGCTATCAAAATCCTTATATTAAAAATTTTTCGGCGCTCTTCTGGTTCGCTATCTAAATCCTTATATTCATGATTATGATCCTTATATTCATGATTATGATCAATACAAATTTTTTTAATTTACATTAACAGATCATGAACTTTGTCTTGGTGGAAGCTTCAGTCTTGACCATAGCAGGCCAATATGGCTAGAGAAGGGCAGCCAACTATATAACAATGATGTTCACCGTGCTGAAAAAAATAAAATAAAAATGCAATTTTCGTGTAAGTTTCATAAGTTTTACGGTTGTGAACTTGTGATTGTTGTTCGATCTAATCACCGAATCTCTGGCAATCATCTCCTGAATGCCAGTAAGGGTGAAGCCAAATTCAACACCTCTTTTGGATTTTAATTTCGATAAGTGATCGACGAGAAATAAACTCTTAGTAAATTTTTCAGCTTGTTTGATAAATAAAAATCTATCTTTTTCACTAGAAAGTGATCTCAGGCACGTGCCCACGTGTACCATGCATAATTCCGCCCATGACCACAAGTAAACTTGGCCAGATCATTTTTCATTCGAACCAGCCTTTGATTGGGACTAGGGCTTCGTTTAACGCGGCTTATTTGCTACGATGAGTTGGGTCAAAAACTCCATTATTATAGATTGTATGTTTGGCAAGACAAAAGTTACGACTGCTATCAAGAAAATAAGATAGTTTTGAGCATACAATGCATGAATTCTTTTAGGTGAGGTCGGGCGTTCATGAACCACAGTTCATGACGACCGCGTTCACGACCGCCACCACCGTGCCAAACGAAGCATAAGGCTCTGTTTGGGAAGCTTGCACGATGTCACGGACATGAGGTTAACTTGATGGACCGCTCTAGATTTGTCTAGATAAGTTAAGAATGTTCCGGAATATTGCAAAAGCTAACCGTGTAGAATAGTGTGGAAGGATCCAGAAGAATATGGAGTCATCCAACCCCTTCTTTATGTGGAGAACTCTAGAACCTTCCGTTTTGGAGGGAAATGGTGGAGGAGGCCTATATAAGAGAAAGACCTCCTCATTTGCATCCATTAAGGATTTTGGAGCTTCTTTGGGGGTGTTGTTTGGAGAGTCTCTTGTGCGCTTGTGAGTTTTACGCTTGTTGAGTCTCCTCTTGTGAGAGTTGAGAGTTTGTGGGGATTAAGCACTGTTGTGTGCCTTGTTTGTTGTATGTCTCGCTCTTTCGTATGTCTCGCTCAACTGTCTACCTAATTGTCTTGTAATTTTGATGAGAGTTATAATAGGAGTTGTTCTCTTTATTCCATTGCTTTGTTTGAGGAAGGCTTACTTGGTTAGCCTAAGTTTGTTGGAATTCTAGCCAAGTGCCGCACGTACTTGGTGTCAAAGTGCTAAGTCCGTGACAGTTGGTATCAGAGCGAGGTTGTGCGCATCGTGCTGCAACAAGACCAAGCATGGCAGGAGAAGATTACATTACGGAGGAGGAACGGGGTAGAGATGTTACCCTATAAGCTAGCAAGAAGAAGCGTGATCAAAACCGTGCTCGAGAAGAGAAACACTTGGAGCTGGCCATGGAAGACTGGGAGAAACGCATGGAGGTAATGGAAATCAATAATCGTTCCATGCGCAAAGAATGTGAAGCCTCTGGTGCGGAGCTAGAGAACAAACTCCACTGCGTATTTGAGGAGAATATCACACTACTTGCACGCATCAATGAGTTGGAGGAAGAATCTGGCGAACTAAAGGGAAGGATCGATCGCCTGGAGGAAGACCTAGCCATTTGCAAGAAGGCCATCGCTAGTGGAAGTGTCGGCACCAATGCTTCTATGGCTAGAGTGGACATACCCAGACCCGAGCCATTCTTGGGCAAGCGAGATGCTAAGGAAGTTGAGAACTTCCTATGGAAGATGGAAAACTACTTCGAAGGCTGTCATCTACAAGATGGTAAGACCAAGGTACATACCGCGTCACAGTTCCTTGATGATAACGCCGCTCTATGGTGGCGAAGGAAATAAACTGATGTCGCAAAAGGTTTGTGTCGATTGGACACATGGGAGGAGTTCAAGAGGGAACTCAAGCGACATTTTTACCCGGAGAACGTGGCATACCAAGCTCGAAAAAATTGAGAGAGCTAAAGCAAAGGAGAACAATAACCGAGTATGTAAATGAGTTCACAACGCTCATGCTACAAATCCCCGATATGGCCGAGGAAGATCGGCAATTCTACTTTGTGGATGGGCTACAAGCATGGGCAAAACAGGAGGTACAGCGACGAGGACCCCGTACGGTCGATGAGGCGATTGCAGCAGCCGAATCACTATGTGAGTTCCACCAGGAAGAGGAAATGCACTACCAAAAGGATGTCGGAGATGCTGAAGTTGAGCCCAAAGATGATGCCCCTCGACAAAGGAGATTCGAAGAAAGAAAGAGGGCCCTCACTTGCTTTGTATGCAAGGGGCCTCACCATATGAAGAATTGCCCAAATCTTGGCACTCTATCATCAATGAAAAAGAAAGATGACTCTACGAGCGGGGATGAGGAGGAGCCACAAGACATGGCAAGGCTAAGTATCATGCGGCGTCTTAATGCCATGACTACTCGGGGATCCTATATAAGACACCAATATTTGCAATGTTTCTGCTGTCAAGGACCGCACAAGGTATGTGATTGCCCTACTTTGGAGTCCATAAGAATTGTTGTTGATAAAATGGAAACTAAGGGCAACTACAAGTTGGGAAGTGCGAGTTTAACCCATGGAAGAAGGATGGAAAACAAAGGACAAATGATGGTGGATGTGAAGATCGAGGGCACAAAGATGAGAGCCTTGGTGGACACGGGAGCAACGGACTTCTTCATGTCCAAGACTGCTGCAGAGAGAATCGGGCTACCAATCAGGTTTGGACCAGCACGCCTCAAATTTGCTAATTCTCAAGAGGTGCGAACTATTGGTCTTGCTCCGGATGTGAATGTTTGTCTTGGAGGATGGAAAGGGAAGGTGCCCATCGAAGTTATCCACTATGATGACTATGATGTTGTCGTTGGGATGAACTTTCTTGATAAGTTTGAAGGACTTCTTATTTTTCCAACATCGGAGATTCACCTAATTGATGGTCCAAATACTTACCCGGTGCCGATAAGGAGGACTCATGGACGAGAAGAGAAGTTCATGTCCGCAATGAGGACGGTACAAAGATTTCGACAAGCTTGATGCATCGAGGGCGATGCATGAATTCAGTGGGGGAGAATGTCACGGACATGAGGTTAACTTGATGGACCGCTCTAGATTTGTCTAGATAAGTTAAGAATGTTCCGGAATATTGCAGAAGCTAACCGTGTAGAATAGTGTGGAAGGATCCAGAAGAATATGGAGTCATCCAACCCCTTCTTTATGTGGAGAACTCTAGAACCTTCCGTTTTGGAGGGAAATGGTGGAGGAGGCCTATATAAGAGAAAGACCTCCTCATTTGCATCCATTGAGGATTTTGGAGCTTCTTTGGGGGTGTTGTTTGGAGAGTCTCTTGTGCGCTTGTGAGCTTTACGCTTGTTGAGTCTCCTCTTGTGAGAGTTGAGAGTTTGTGGGGATTAAGCACTGTTGTGTGCCTTGTTCGTTGTATGTCTCGCTCTTTCGTATGTCTCGCTCAACTGTCTACCTAATTGTCTTGTAACTTTGTTGAGAGTTATAATAGGAGTTGTTCTCTTTATTCCATTGTTTTGTTTGAGGAATGCTTACTTGGTTAGCCTAAGTTTGTTGGAATTCTAGCCAAGTGCCGCACGTACTTGGTGTCAAAGTGCTAAGTCCGTGACAACGAGCTCCCTTTGAGGACGGCCGGCGTGAAAGGGGGCAAACCTGACGTTTTGTCGCTGGCCTGCGGATCACCAGCTGACCGTTGCGGACATACATTTTTTCTCTCCTCCCCGGCCAGCCACCGGTTCGGGTTCTCAAACAGAGCCTAAGTAAACTAGGCCAGTCTGGAACTTGGTGGTTTGGTAAGTATCAAAACCATTACAAATATAACCCAGCACAAAGCCATAATGGACTTTAGTATGTTATGGAGCTGTCCTGTAAATAACATTTAATATATGGGCTAATATATGGGCTTAAGCCCATTAATTTAGTAATATGTGTCTATTATGGACTTGGGCTTGGAAGCAGAAGATTGTTGTGGATTTGGGCCTCTGTGCTAAAAACAGTTGTGGTCTTGGCCCATGAAGACGCAAGCAAAGCAAAACTCACTCGTAGATCGGCAAGTGTTCTTCACATAGGCTCACCTAACATCATGATGGGCATGAAGATTGCAAAACAAAAGTAAAGGAAAGAATAAGAATCGAGTTTCACTTGCCCCGGACCCCGGGATGATCATTATATCAGTGAATAGATCCATCAACGCGAGATGTGATCTCGTGGGCCGCCTTTGTGCATACGAAACCTAAGGAATTGATCTTTTTTGTATATATGAAGACAATTTAGAATCACCATATGTTTATGAAACACTTTTCAAAGAAAACTTTACTTTTTAGTGTGCTCATAATGACGATGTTATTGTTGAATCCTGAAATGTCTGTGAAAGATCCAACTAAAAACACTACTTACAAGATAAATAACTGAGTGATTGGAGGTCCCTCATTAATCCGAGAACTTGGTGGCACACACTTCTTGTCACTCAAATTCGAGAACAGAGCCTACCTTTATCATGAGCTTGAAAATGAGTCTATAACCATCACCAATTATTGTTTAAATACACCTACGAGCAGGGGCCCCGGGCCCCCTCAAACATTTTGCAAAAATAGATAGTGGATTTGGATTCTTCTCTTCGAGACAGTGAATTTTGACTACTTACACGTCAAAAATGATAACTGAATGTGGGAGAAACTGCTCCAATAAGGTGGAGACGTTCAAAAAAAACCATTGTTCGGAGAAAACAATGACTGCCCCCCCCCCCCCCCCCCCCCCCCTATTGAACTTTCTGGATCCGCCCCCGACTACGAGCTATAATATTTTCGTTGGATTGATACTTTGAGCTAGGACGGATATGTAGAACCCCTATCAAAAATGGCCAAATTTTAGATATGCTCGGTGCATATATGCATGTATGGTCCGGGAAATTCAAATATACGCTATATTTTTTTATTTATTTTTAAAAAAGTCACAAAGTATTAATCCATGTACTTTTACGGTCATTTTAAGTAGTCATATTTATATATTTTGGGATGAATATACACCTATAAAAAGGTAAAAATTTTGAACTAATTTACAACTGTAATTTAACCAGAAAATACAGACCATTTACAACCGCAACTGAAAATTCAACTGTAATTTGACAAGAAAAAAAGATCCCATACAATCATCTCTGTAGGCGCGCGTACCTAAAATTTGCTCATCAAAAAATAAGCACCAAAGAGAGGATGTTATCGCAAAACACCACTAATTTGCAACGTTGAAATATGATGGCCTACGAAAGAGTACCTGCAGGGGTAAGAATGAAACATTGATCAAACTCACCGAAGCAAATAAGCCGCGCCAAACGAAGCCATTGTCGAAGCAAGAGCAAACCGCATAAAAGAGTATGTAATCTATCTAAAGAGTATGTAATCTATCTATACTATAATAAACTCTATTTGACAAAAAAAAGTAAAAGAGAAGAGAAAGGACATCAATCTTCTTCAAAGTAAAAGAGACTACTTAATGATGCACATAAGAAAAAAATGTTGTTATTAGCAATTTTTGTTTGATTTCTAGCAAGTGATTACTATTAGCAAATCATCAATTTTGAAAATGGTTATTTGAAAATCACTTGGCTACTAGCAAACCACCGAACAAATTAAATAATCTCTTTCCTTTCTCCTCCTCCATTGCGTGAAAAGCAGAGGCGAAGTCCTGAAGAAGCCTGAGGCCTACAGAGTATGGGAAGATGAAACTTCTTTGATCAAATCCGGAGACTTTGTTTCTTCCTGCATCCAAAAAATGATGTTCTTAAATTTTTATTGAAGTTTCTGGATAAACTGCAGTCGGGCAGATTCTTAAAATCTCAGCCCAATTAGTGCCATGTTCCCCCCCCCCCCCCCCCCCCCCCCGGTCGGGCCTCACTTCGGTTCGACTGAATCGGACTGAATTTTCAGTCGCTGCCGTAAGTGCCCCCACGCGATCCCCTCTCCTTTTCCCTCTCGCTGGAAAGCTGCCTCCTGATTCCCTCTCGCGATCCCCTCTCCTTCTCCCGATCGAATCCTCTTCTCCTCCTCCCGAGCTCTCTTCTCCTTCTCCCAATCGTGAGATCTAGGGCGCCGTCCATCGTTCCCGTCGAACCCGGCGGCCCCCCTCCCGAGCTCTCTTCTCCTTCTCCCAATCGTGAGATCTAGGGCGCCGTCTTCCCCCCCCCCCCCCTCTTCCTCGATCGCGTCCGCCATCGACATCCTTGGAGCTTGCCGAGAAAGAGAGCGCCATCAGGTATACTCCTCCCGCAGCCTTTCCTAATTCCCGATCCCTCTCTCTCTCCCCCTCAGCCTCTTTCTCGCTCGCCCTATTTCTGCCGCAGTATCTCTCGCTCGCTCGCTCATCTCAGTGACTACCGCAGGATGTCTCGCCGTCCAGGCCGAGCGTTTCTTCACCAAGCTATTAGAACATGAGGTCAATCCTTAACTTCCTAGTCACCCCTCTCGTATTAGGTTCTCTCAAATCGGATCGAATTCTTGATGC
Organism: Dactylorhiza incarnata; assembly: GCA_033032865.1. NCBI lineage: Eukaryota > Viridiplantae > Streptophyta > Magnoliopsida > Asparagales > Orchidaceae > Dactylorhiza > Dactylorhiza incarnata. Next base: position 6,783,033 of record JAWHQI010000053.1, read on the forward strand.
TCCAGCTTGATCAGATCACGTTATGCGCGATCACTCTTTGTAGATTTCCGTGAGTTCAATGATGTGTAGAAGTTTTGGAGAGGATGAGAAATAAATAGTTTGGTTTGTTGTAGGTGGATCCGAATTTGCACGATCATGTGGTGTACGATAATGGAGTTACCTACATGTTCATCCAACACAATAACGTTTTCTTGATGATTGCTGCAAGGCAGAATTGTAATGCTGCGAGCATATTTTTTTTTCTGCATATGGTCATAGATGTGAGCAATCTCCTGGAATTGGATGCCTGAGCAACAAATACGTCTTCTCTTCATTGAAAATATTGATATTTTGGTGCCAAGTCATTGTGATTAAGAGGGGATTAATGGTTGGAGAGAAGAGTATTGGAAATCCAACATCGTCCAATGCGTGTTAACCATTTGTTTATGTTTTGTCTTTCTGATTTTGTGTCGTTCTTGATTTCCAGCTCTTTATGATGAAGATTTTGGTGTGGACTATTAAGTTATTGATGGAGAAGAGTTTTGCAAGCTTTCTTTAGATTATTTGGTCTATTTTGAAATTATTCATCCACAAATTCATGCAATTAGCTCTTTTTGTTATTGAAGATGGCCGGACTCGGGTGGGAGCACTCAACGGAGGCCAATTTCAACTAGCACATTCTCGAGAAAGGTATATTCGCTACTGTTTAGGGACCAAATTCACTTCATTCATATTGCTTATGGGAACTATTGATCATTTAATTTTGTAGATCTGGAACCGTTAATTTTTGTTGTTCAATTGCAATTTGCCTGCTGATGCGATTATGAGTGACTTTGAGTAGAGTTGGAGCAAGCCGACTTCGACTTGGAATTAAAGCCAGTTTTTGGAGAGTTGAAAACGATTGAATTCAGTCACGGAGAGTTGAAAACGATCGAATTCAGTCACGGAGAGTTGAAAACGATCGAATTCAGCCGCGTCGCTCTTTAGGTACTAATAGAGACCTGCTTTTTAAATAATGTGTTATAATAAGATACAAAGCTGCTCATAAACCACATATGTACGCACACCATATCTATGTCCTCAACAATTCTAATTACATGTTTTCCTGGTAAAAGCCAACGAGATTTGCAGTCAGTAGAGTTGATTGAATGGTAGGTTTATTCTCCTTCCATTGTATATACATGACAGGAGCGAAGTCAGTAAAACATCCATACACAACTACACACACTCATATGCAAGACATGCTTATATACACGCATGCATTATGTAAATATGAATGTGCATCCATTACTCTTTGTGCACATCTGGGGAGTTTTGAATTTCCAGAAGAAATGAGATTTGCTCAAATTGTAGTTTGTTCATAATTATTTATTATTAGAGTATCAGATTGGGATATCTCATGTGTTGGTTAATTTGTAATTATTCTTTTGGAGTTGCAAATGAATTCCTAGATTTTACTACTCAAAAGAAGACATCTAGCTACTGAATTAAGTTGTTAGAGAAACAACTTCAATCTTCATATTTCTGATTCCCAACCTGGCCTTGGTGAAACCTTTCTACTCTGCAGCAGCTTGAATATGAATTTCAGCACTAGAGAAAAATTAAACTTGAAGAAATATCTTTATTTACAGTTAATTAGGAGGAGAAACATGTGCCTACATTTGAATTAGTATGTACTTCTGGAATCCTCTAATTAGGGGCGATTGCAGTTCCAAATTATAATTGATTAGTCCCTTCGTGAGATTCTATATTATATCTCCTAATATTATGACTAAATTAGGATCTGCATCATAATTGATCAGTCCCTTTCCATGATTCTTGCAAGGGCAACTTGACATTTTCTAACATATCCCCCTACCACCATATCCCAACAAACCGGAGGGCAATTGAGATGATTACAAGGGATGTCATGGACTCTGTTTCAATTCTCTCCATGTTTCAAAACTGACAACTATTTCCCTCCATAATTGTAATGTCAGTGATTTAATATTGGCTTCCTATTTCATTTAAAAAAATTGTGCACCCTCATTGTACAACCCGTATTCGCCGAGTGGGCCCCCTCCAGCCAACTGGCGAAACCTGGGTCGTCCGGATCATTCGCCGGGTCACTCGCCCAGGCTAAGTGAGGTAAAAATGCCCTCAAGATGGTGGAGGTAAGCTATAGGAAAGAAGACGCTAGGCGAGTGGTGCCCTCACGGACCACTCGCCCAGAAGTGAGAGCATTCGCCCAGCCAGGGGACCACTCGCCCAGAAGCGTGGGCATTCGCCCAGACAGGCGGGTGCCCAGCGAATGGTGCCCTCACGGACCATTCGCCCAAATGGGTGTGAGGGGAAAATGACCAGGATACCCCTGGTGGGTTGCAAATAGCCCTTCGGAACAGCGGAGTTTGGCTGTTAGCAGACCAATTTGGGGTGCGGTTAGTAAAATTAAAAGGCGGATCCAGGCTATTTACAGACCAGCCTAGGAAAACTATAAATAGACCCTTAAGGGCACCTTGGAGGAGATACGATTTTGAGAGAATCCTCTCCTCTAGGCTAGTTTTGGTGGGCAACCAGTGCCCTCCAAGGTGCCCGGTTGAACTTTGGTTTGGGAGGGGAAGCTCTCTAAGATCTTCCGGGTGTGTGGCGGGACCTCCTCGCTTCAGCCTTGGGTCTATTCCGTTTCCAGCATCCACCGTCAAGAGAGTCTAGTGAGGGAGAAATAAGCATCGGCTACACCCCCAGTGGGTCCGAACTCAAGAGACCAGTTGCTGGTTTCAACACTCATTATCAATTTCCATGAATACTAGAGGATAACAGACCACGAAAGCAAAAATACATCATCCCTCTTTTTTTATAAAGAAATTCAGTGTATAGTCATTATTAATCTTCTTTTATGCCATCTAAATGTGTTTATCATTAAAGTTAAGATTCTGAAGGCTCCCAAGTTTGATCTTGGAAAACTCATGGAGGTGAGCATAATGCTATTATTCTTTTGTTATTCAGGTTTGTTTTAATAGTATTTTCTATATTGTTAATGTTTGATTCCCCTTTGAAGAATACATCTAGCATTGCACTTATTTTTTTATTTCATTTACATATGCACTTGCTTTTTCTACACAGGCCTTTGGTTCATGTGCTAAACAAAAGTACCTGTACGAATAGGCTATTGTTCCAATTATAAATGAAGTCCTCGAGGGTTTTAATTGCACAATTTTTGCATATGGTCAAACATGCACTGGGAAGACACACACTATGGAAGGTCAATGCAGAAGAGCTAAGGTAATTCACTTTTTACCAACCTTAAAAAATATTTGTGTGATGTAGTTTAATTGTTGCTGTGCAGAAATTGTGCAGTGAAGTGCACTAGATATGTGTGTTGTGGTGTTGTAGTGTACTGTTAAGTGGCTTTGTGTGTGTGATTATAAACCGCTGTTTCTCCACCGTTTTTTAATATCATTAATGATTATTAATTCCTTGTCAATCGTAGGTTGCAATGATTGAGGCATACTTACGTGCCAATAACCTGTTTGTTGATTACAATCAGGTATTTTTATCCTTCAAATTCTCGGTTGATAATTTCTCCAAAGAACTCTCATGAACATGACTATATTTTATGTTTGTTGAACAATTTCCCACTGTAGACCCAGGTTGATAGAGTGTATTCATCATATTTAGACAAGCCATCTTGGAAAAATATAAGCGATAACAAAAGCAGCAGCATTCTGAAACTCCACCGAATACTCACAGGAAAGGCAAGTGGGCTTGGTGGGTAAATCACGTATATATATAAATGCAGTGCTCACCCGTCACAATTGATGTGGTAATTTCTATAATCTGATAAGTTTTCCAAATAATTATATTCAAATGCTGATAACCTTTTATGGAGATAAAAATGTGCATGCAGGATCTAAATTGATCTCACAGATACAATTGATGGCACATATGCAAATGAATTGCATGGAACCCAAATTAAAAGAGTGAGTTCAAAAGACCTTTTATGATTTCCAGTTATTTTATTGTAGCGGAATTTCATTTATTTTGGGTTTTAAATGACCTTTATATCGTGATAATATGCTCACTTGGCTTTGGATTTGATGGAAGCTTCTGGGGATAGATTTGCACTAGAGTTTTAGCGGCACCGAGATGATGTTGGTGGTCGGCGATATGAATCTTAACCACAATCCAGGTTTTGGGGGGTTCGACGATGGAGAGCATGCGATAGAAAATGCTTCCATGAATTTATTTCTAGGAATTAGGTTTGTTGATTTCTTCACATTGCAGTGAAGCTGCAAGATTAAACATTTAGTGTAAATTTATTCTTATTGTGCTTACGCAAAGCATTTTGATTTATAATTTTGCGTACATTTTCCTAAGCTAAACTACATAAAGAAACCCTCATTAGAGCTACGTGGCTCCCTTAGACATCACTGGATGCCTATTTCTTTTCTCCTTCCTCCACGCTTCTAGGCTGAAATTGCCGGAGAGGCCGAATTTTTGAAAACTTCCGCTCAGGCGTGAAGGGGTCAATCTTATGCTCCCTGACATTTGCATAACTCCTGATATTCACTCATTTATTTAATGTTAAGGTTATGTATATCTTATGCTCTAAATATTCAAACAACATTATATTATTGCCCATAACATTCCTATTTTTTCTTGGTAAATAATTGTAATATCCAAACAACATTCTATTATTTTTTATAATAATTTACGCCATCTTGAAGGGACTAGAAAGCATTAGTTGGTTGCATTTCTGGCCATCCATAAACCCAAATTTAAATCCATTGATTACAAATGTCTTGATGAAAGGAGTTTTATTTCTCCGTATATGCAAATTTAATACACCGCCTGATTTCCTAATTTTGTTTACCCCTTCAGATTTCAAAGCCAGCTTGGGAAGCAAAGCAAAATTTCAACTACTCCGCCGACAATAGAACCGCTCCGACAACTTCGGGAAGATTCTCCTTTGGTGGATCTGTGTTTCAAAGTCGGCTAAGGCTTAGGCAAGATATACAACTATAAAGTATTTTAAATTCAAGTTCAATATTAAAGTCAGGGATCTGCTCTGAGATAACAATGTAGGACATTCAAAATAATCTCTTTCATGCATTCACTCCAACCTACTCCAAATTTTATAACAATATATGAAATTTTAATGGTCCAACAACACAATTGTAGTCTAAAAAGATTCCTACAATGAAATGAACCGACACATTCTGATTTTTCTGGATTTTATTGTGTTATATGGCATTGAGAAGGATTCTATTTCATAATGGGCTTGGTTTCTATTGTCATTTTTTCCAATGAAACTGCCACTAATTCGATTCCTGACACCAAGAATTGAAGTGGCGGCTTAAGTTGCAGTTGCAACATTCAATTTATGCAGTTTCAACTGCAGTTTCAGCTACGGTGTGCTGCCCAAAGTGCACATTTATGAAAGCGGTTTTGGGATAGATGTTTAACAAGATACAATTTCTCTACTGACTTTTTAAAGCTGAAATAAGAGTTCTTGAAGATGTATAAATAATGTTTCTCACATGTTTATATTTAATGTCTGTAATTTTTGATTCAATCTTCTACTTGGATTTGTTATTATTTGTAATTTATGCAGTTTCAACCACACTTCAATGTTATGTAAACATTTAAAGTCAAGTTGACTTATCTGAAATCTGATTAGGCACACCTGCGGCATTTTACTTCAATTGTTCCCAGCTCATTTAATTTTAATTTACATGTGTTATTTATTTTTTTATATCGGCTCAGATGTCGGTATCACCCTTTTGATATTTCGCTATCCATTAATTCACCATCATCTTCATTTTATATTAAATGTAATTAAAAAAGGAGGTCAGCAAGGGTACACCTCTCCTTGATTGCATATGCTATACCAATGTACTTTGGTCGGCGAGGAGATACGTGTGCTGACCGTCGAGAATATTGTTTAAAAAAATAAAAGGTATCTTGGTTAAATATTGTTTTATCAAAAAGAGCCTAAATCTTCAAATTTTGTTTCATAAAAAGCATTTAGAAAATTTTCCTATAATTTAAATGATTTGAAATTTCCGCTTAATTTCAATCTTTTTGAATCTCATTATAAAAGCAACATCGGGTATGATTGTCTGCATGATCCCTTTTATATATATTCAGATATTTTGTTCAATCATGTCTGTGGTTATGGATATAGGACCATGGTGTTAGAGTACCTCAAGAAGCCGAGTCAATACATGAATGTCATCGAGAGCGTCTTGATGTTATATTAAAAGCGTGGCGAAAGGAATATTTATTATATTTTTAAAATCGGTGTGATTGCAGCGCTTTATCATAAAAGCGTGGTCATTGATATTTTTAAATATATTAAAAATGCAATCAATAATCACATTTAACAAAAACCCGTCGGGATAGGTACATTACATTCCACAACGTTTCTAAAATAAATGTCGCAGTAGTCCTCAAGTCTATGAAGGTGTTTTTTGTGAAAAAGTGCCGCAACAATCTATTCCGACGGTTGCATCCCCGACGCTTTTGCGGCGTTCACCGCCGAATCAATGGCAACGATTGATCATCGTACCGTTGTCTTACTTCCTCTCTCCCTCCCTTCCTTTTTTTCTTTCTTACCCTCTTCTCTCTTATTCCCTCTCTCCCCCTCTTTTTTCTCCTCCCCCTCTTTTTTTTCTCTTCCCTCCCCTCCCTCCCCCCTTTTTTCCCCCTCATACCGGAGTAGAACCCGGCGCCCCCCCCCCCCCCCCCCCCCCTCTCTACATTAATGGTGATCTCATCTTCTTCTCCCGCGCGAACTTGTAGAGAGGACAAGACCTGCATTCTTCAATCTTGTTCTGTATCATCGACGTCCTGTTCTCAAAAGCCGATCTCCCCACCTCCGAAATCCCTATCGATCACCTTAATCAAATCCTTCTCGCAAAATCGGGAGGGGTGGAGCTCTCCAGTAACGCCTACAGTGAGCACCCTCTTTAATTTACCTTTAAACAGATCTATGGCCTGGCAGAAGCTTTGATCGGCAAGTTGGCACTGGTAGGTGAAGAAGAATGCATACAGGGGGCGAAGCATTCACATCAAAACTGTCATCCGATTGCGAAGAATCGGACGAACTTCTACAAGCAGACGGAGGAGAAAAGAAAATAGGGTGGTTTGCTAGTAGTTATTTTTTAGGAGAGAGAAAAAATGCAAAAACTTGATGTACCGGATTTTTTTTGTTTGCTAACATTCAAAAGGAATTCTCTAATTAGTAATGCCTACAATTAGTAATTTAAAATAGACCCCAAAAGTTATACCACGTGATCGGCGGTGAAATATAACTTTTCAAAGGGACATTGACAATACACGAGAGAACTGCTTACTCATGCAATATACTATAGTTTTAATAGAAGACTTACAATTGAATTATCAAATTAAATTTTATTTTTAAAGTAAATATTTTTAAATAAAAAAAAATAAATTATTCAAATAAAATTTTATTAAAAATACTAAGTTGATATTTTAAAAAAAGCAATATTTAATAATACGTGGAAATCACTTAACCGTATACCAAAAGTACTGTCTCGGCAATATTCTTTGATGACTGTACTAAATAATTTTAATGAGAAAATATATAATAAATGTTGCGGGTCGCTCGACGCTCTCGTTAGCTTGATCGGATTGAACCGTCTCCGCTCTAGAGTGAGCCGAGCGCGCAATCAGTCAAAATAAAGTAAGACAGCTCGCAAGAAGATTTTTTACGTGAAAAATCCGGAAATGGTAAAAAACCACGTGACTGGATCGGTACCGACCAAATTCCACTATATTCTTTGGTGTTACAAGTTGTAGAAGACAATAGGGTGACGAGGCCACCGCTCGTTGCAGGGGATGCAAAAAAGATTGAGAAAGAGGAAAATCTCTAAGGAGGAAGGAGATCTTCAAGTGCCTAAGGAAGATCTTCAAGTCATCTTTGTCACAACCCGCATTTCCTCAATATATATAAATATTATCAGAATAAGAGAAAACGCGCGTCATGATGTCACGCCGTGCGTGGGGCAACAACAAACGTTTAGGCGGTTCAATCTTTACACTTTTCTTTATAAAATACATGCATAAACTTTGTGTTTAAAACAATAATTAAGTTTGAAGTTTCCAAACACCGTGTCTCTCGGTTTAGTGGATCATCTAGTCCACAATCAAGAAAGTATAAATATACGCAGCAAAATACTTATTTCACTTTAAGTTATCCTACATGAGCATGAGAACTTAACCCACATTCAAATGATATACATATTCTAAATTTAGTATAAGTAGAAGAGAACGTTGGCGAGCTTCAAAATAGAGTGATAATAGTTTAAAAGAAATGTCATGTATGATGGAATATGCAGATATGTATATAAAATATGTCATGCAACCTACATAAATCCTTCTCAGAGAGCATCTGTATTAACAGCAAGGTAACGATAGTAGCATAAATAACAAATCACAGTCTAACACAGTGGCGGACGCAGAAAATTTTTGTAACACCCCAGATTTCCCCAGCAGAAGAAAGAGGGTTGTTGTAGGAGCTAGCGCCAGACGTTAGTGTTAATGTCGGGCGTTAGGTCGCTATTGACTCGACGACTTTCTCTTGTCGTCGTGAAATTCTTATTGTCGTCGAGAAATCTCGATGTACGGACATAGGCATACTGCGTGAAGCCCATCTGGACAGGTTGGTCTAGATTGGTGATGTTGATATGCTATATTGCACTCCGGAGAAGACTCTGAGTATGTATGCTTATTTTCGGGTTCTAAGTGATGTGATGTGCTGCAGGGAGACCTGAAGGCTACCTCCAGGGAATACCAGAAAGAGATGACAGAAACCTGTTCGGTTAGCTAACGCACGACATTAGTGCTAACGTCGGCATTACTGCCAGTGTTGAAACCGACAACTCGGTCTCTGTGGAGTCCGGGGTCCCAAAAAAGGGGTGACCGCGCACTTACTACGCTCAAGTAAACGATCTAGGCACAAGACTAGGAACTCGAAGTACAGATCCAAGGTCTCAGCATGGAGGTCCCACCACACACCCGGAAGACTAACCAACTCTTCCCCTCCCAAGCCAAAGACTGAGCTAAGGCAACTTTTGAGGAATCTCTTGGCCGGCTAAAGCGAGCCGACTCTTTCCTCTCCGTAGGTGCACTTCCCTGGACCTATGTAGAACCCTTTTTGTCCAGACTGTCAATAGCGTAATCCCGCCAGACAGCTTTACTGTACGCAGCCCGAATGGGACTACCGATGGCGTAACTCCGCCGTTCTAAGAGTTAATTAACTGACCCTCAAGGTCTTCCCGGTAACTTCACCTCGGGGTTCCCACGGGGCGAGTGATTCGTGAAAAACACCGCTCGCCTACGATAAAAATATAAAGTACGTAAAGAAGGCATCACAGGCATCTCAATTTACAAGAGCGTAAGCTCCATACTTCGGCACGCAGGCCGGCAAATATAAATAAATAGGCCCTTCTCGAGGCGGCCCAACATTGGGCTTAAGCCCGCAACCTCCTGATTGGTACTGCGACACATGTACGTCAACGCCTCGCCATGCGGTAGCAAACTAAACCTCGACCAATTGAAGCAAACTGAGCTATATTGCCCACACCCCTTTCCCGAGGAGGTGACATTTTATAAATATGAGCAAATACTAAATATCTTCCACAGAGTCTTCTCCGGGGTCCCCAGAACATCACCAATCCGGCCCCCACGTCCGGATGGGCTTCACACAGAAACATCACCAATCCGGTCTACACACCCGGATGGGCTTCACACAGCAACATCACCAATCCGGTCTACACATCCGGATGGGCTTCACACAGCAACATTACCAATCCGGTCTACACACCCGGATGGGCTTCACACAGAATGCCTAAACCCGTACTCACACTTCCGGGCGCTAATGTGGTTGATTTCGGGGATGCGCACATCAACCCGTCGGAGAGCACACCTCCTCCACCTGATGGTGGAGGGGAGCTTCCATGCAAGTATGAGAAATTAGGGCTTCACATGCCCGAGTAGAAACATCGTTACCCTTGTAGCGTGTATTTTGCCTGAGGCTCCTCGTCTAGGAGCCGTAGCGGCTTTCCGTGCATTGATCCGGCCTCTTCATGCCGAGTCTAGCCCCAAGTCGGCCACGGGAGAGGAGCTCCCGGCCGATCGTGCTCCAAGAGGCCGCGGGAGAGAAGCTTCCGGCCGGATTCCGCTGTAGACGGGTGAAAGAGGGGAGGGCTTGGCGGCCCTTACCCTGAGGGGCGACGGGGAAGAACTCCAGGGCTCGCCCCCTGCTGCAGGCGGCGGAGGAAGAGAGCGTCGGGGGTCGGGCTCAGGTCCTGCGGCGTCGGTAACAGGATAGGAGACCGAAGATGTGGATGCCCTAGCTTGTCGTGGATCTGACGAGCATCCGAGCCTTCTCCTTCGCGTAGACAGTACACCGAGCAGTGATCATCGAACAGATCGTGGATTCTCCCGCCCGCAAAGCTACCGACGACGACCGAGGATGACGAAGCAGTAACGTCTTCCGGCGAGCAGCGGTGCTCTCGTCGGAGAGGTTTTGATGAGGAAAGAGGGGTGCTCGGTGGCTCGAGTCGCAGCAGGGGACCGAGGAGGAGAGTGATGGGGTCGGGGGGCTTCTTGCGGCTGGGAAGGGAGGGCTCCTCTTTAGGTTTTATTTTTGGGTTTTATAAAAAACCCTAGCCAAAGTTGGCTATCCACAACCCATCCTCTAAACGCACACCCAAAACCCACTACTCGCACCCCAATTTCTCGTTTATTTACGAATATGGATCCTAACCGCACCCCGGTCAATGCTAGCCAATCACGGGACACCTCGGGTCCCCGCTATCTGGGGAGGGTCCCACCCGACGGGTACGGGGTTGTACACAATCCCCGCTCTTTGCAAGCGTGTCTCACGCTCGAAAAGAAATGTCCAACCCCAAGTATCCGACGGGTGGGAGCCGAGCCGAAAAAAAATTATGGGTATATAATCATATGAATGATGATTCTTCTCTTTTTTTTTGTACTCATATTCGTCCTGATGTGATAACCTTTCCCTTTGTTGCCTTTAAATGATCAATTTGGTTGTCAACAACCTTGGTTATTTACTATGCCCTCTTTTTTATGGTAGAAACATTATGCCTTTCATGTTCTCAGAATGTCATGCAACTTAATGTCTATTAGCAAGCAAACTCATAATTTAGACTGCAGTTATCTTTACTGTTGCATATTGTGTTATTCAGGAATGGGCCTCAGGGATGATTGACAGTGCTGAGGAATAGAATGCTCACTATTATCTAGAATGTTTACATAAACAATCATGCATTGACAATTCAAAATGAATCTGATTTTGTTTTTCAAACTAGTCAAATAATGTTGTGTCATTGTAGGATTTATTACCTTAAGCTTCTGTTTTCAAAACTAATCAAATATTCATTATCTTAAACTTCTGTTTTCAAAACTATTCTTAAAGAACTTCGATTGTTAGTGAAAACTATCAATTTATCAAGCGTAACTGATCCCTTATATGCTAGAGCCTTTGGAACCTGCCACTGAGTGAGCTTACGGCCCTGCCAGCTAGGTGAGAGCCTGGTCAGCGGTCTGCTCGGGGCCAACTGCCTTTGGAACCTGCCACCGAGTGAGCCTACGACCCTGCCAGCTTGATGAGAGCCTGGTCAGCGGGTCTGCCCGGGGCCAACTGCCTTTGGAACCTGCCACCGAGTGAGCCTACGGCCCTGCCAGCTAGATGAGAGCCTGGTCAGCGGGTCTGCTCGGGGTCAACTGCCTTTGAAACCTGCCACCGAGTGAGCCTACGACCCTGCCAGCTAGATGAGAGCCTGGACAGCGGGTCTGCTCGGGGCCAACTGCCTTTGAAACCTGCCACTGAGTGAGCCTACGGCCCTGCCAGCTAGATGAGAGCCTGGTCAGCGGGTCTGCTCGGGGCCAACTGCCTTTGGAACCTGCCACCGAGTGAGCCTACGACCCTGCCAGCTAGATGAGAGCCTGGTCAGCGGGTCTGCTCGGGGTCAACTGCCTTTGGAACCTGCCACCGAGTGAGCCTACGGCCCTGCCAGCTAGATGAGAGCCTGGTCAGCGGGTCTGCCCGGGGCCAACTGCCTTTGGAACCTGCCACCGAGTGATCCTACGACCCTGCCAGCTAGATGAGAGCCTGGTCAGCGGGTCTGCTCGGGGCCAACTGCCTTTGGAACCTGCCACCGAGTGAGCCTACGGCCCTGCCAGCTAGATGAGAGCCTGGTCAGCGGGCCTGCTCGGGGCCAACTGCCTTTGGAATCTGCCACCGAGTGAGCCTACGACCCTGCCAGCTAGATGAGAGCCTGGACATCGGGTCTGCTCGGGGCTAATCATTCGTTCTTAACATTTGTATACTTATCTTCCGAACTATCCTCCATGTTAATATTCCTACCTGGTGATGAGATTATATAAAGTATGATTCTCTCTCACGAATGTGACATCCGTATAGACATGATTTCTTAGATAGATAATGGTAATTTTATAACATTGTTTGAGCGGAAAAATATCCTAAAAACATACTTAATAGCCATGTGACTTAATCTCTCCATATTAGGACTATGATACTGAACTAAAGGACAACTAAAATTTCTAGGATAGACATTTGGTTGTATACTCATAGGTCATTTAAAACCCTAAATTCTAGATGAAAGATTATTTGTAAGATAAGTAGTAATGATGGCTTCCCCAATATGATTTAGACACATGAAAGTAGAAAGCCAGTCTTGTGAATAATCTTTAATACCTAAACTTTGTATTTTGCCACCAAAGTGACTTTAGATCATAACAATTTGTAAGATTCATACTAACAAAAAATATATAGGTTTAAGGAAAATCGAAGTGATCCTGATGTTACTATCGCTAAATGATACAAACCAACGAGCTCCACTTACATTTGAGTATTAGATGACCCCCAAACGTCACCGAATTAAATGAAAAGGGATAAATCTTATTTTATTGCCTATAGAAAAGTTTAATATGTTTATACAATTATACTTAGCATGTTCACACGCAACAACAACAACACTCAAGCCTTTATCCCACTATAGTGGGGTTTGCTATATGGATCCTTCGTCGCCATTGTGCCCTATTTTTAGTCATAACCTCACTAATGCTTAAGTGCATCGTGTCTTCCCGTGTAGTTTCATTCCAAGTCCTTATTAGTCTACCCCTCTCTTGTTTATCATGCGACGCCTAACTGGTGCCTTTAAGGGTCTCCTTTACACATGATCGAACCATCTTAGTAGAACTTCTCACATTTTCCCTAGAACCTGATCGTTCGCCAAGAGATGGCGCTGCGATCAATGGTGCAGGTGGTGTTGAGCACTCGGCTCGCGCAGCAAAAGTGAGAGCGTGCTGCAAAGTCTCCATGACCCTGGTCGTCACTTGGTTCCTCTTCTCTAGCCATGACGTTCGCTTGAGTTCTTCTGTGCTAGTCACTCTCCACGCTCACCGCACCATAAATGTTGAAACCGACAACTCGGTCTCTGTGGAGTCCGGGGTCCCAAAAAAGGGGTGACCGCGCACTTACTACGCTCAAGTAAACGATCTAGGCACAAGACTAGGAACTCGAAGTACAGATCCAAGGTCTCAGCATGGAGGTCCCACCACACACCCGGAAGACTAACCAACTCTTCCCCTCCCAAGCCAAAGACTGAGCTAAGGCACCTTTTGAGGAATCTCTTGGCCGGTTAAAGCGAGCCGACTCTTTCCTCTTCGTAGGTGCACTTCCCTGGACCTATGTAGAACCCTTTTTGTCCAGACTGTCAATAGCGTAATCCCGCCAGACAGCTTTACTATACGCAGCCCGAATGGGACTACCGACGGCGTAACTCCGCCGTTCTAAGAGTTAATTAACTGACCCTCAAGGTCTTCCCGGTAACTTCACCTCGGGGTTCCCACGGGGCGAGTGATTCGTGAAAAACACCGCTCGCCTACGATAAAAATATAAAGTACGTAAAGAAGGTATCACAGACATCTCAATTTACAAGAGCGTAAGCTCCATACTTCGGCACGCAGGCCGACAAATATAAATAAATAGGCCCTTCTCGAGGCGGCCCAACATTGGGCTTAAGCCCGCAACCTCCTGATTGGTACTGCGACACCTGTACGTCAACGCCTCGCCATGCGGTAGCAAACTAAACCTCGACCAATTGAAGCAAACTGAGCTATATTGCCCACACCCCTTTCCCGAGGCGGTGACATTTTATAAATACGAGCAAATACTAAATATCTTCCACAGAGTCTTCTCCGGGGTCCCCAGAACATCACCAATCCGGCCCCCACGTCCGGACGGGCTTCACACAGAAACATCACCAATCCGGTCTACACATCCAGATGGGCTTCACACATCAACATCACCAATCCAGTCTACACACCCGGATGGGCTTCACACAGCAACATCACCAATCCGGTCTACACACCCGGATGGGCTTCACACAGAATGCCTAAACCCGTACTCACACTTCCGGGCGCTAATGGGGTTGATTTTGGGGATGCGCACATCAACCCGTCGGAGAGCACACCTCCTCCACCTGATGGTGGAGGGGAGCTTCCATGCAAGTATGAGAAATTAGGGCTTCACATGCCCGAGTAGAAACATCGTTACCTTTGTAGCGTGTATTTTGCCTGAGGCTCCTCGTCTAGGAGTCGTAGCGGCTTTCCGTGCATAGATCCGACCTCTTCATGCCGAGTCTAGCCCCAAGTCGGCCACGGGAGAGGAGCTCCCGGCCGATCGTGCTCCAAGAGGCCGCGGGAGAGAAGCTTCCGGCCGGATTTCGCTGTAGACGGGTGAAAGAGGGGAGGGCTTGGCGGCCCTTATCCTGAGGGGCGACGGGGAAGAACTCCAGGGCTCGCACCCTGCTGCAGGAGGCGGAGGAAGAGAGCGTCGGGGGTCGGGATCAGGTCCTGCGGCGTCGGTAACAGGATAGGAGATCGAAGATGTGGATGCCCTAGCTTGTCGTGGATCTGACGAGCATCCGAGCCCTCTCCTTCGCGTAGACAGTACACCGAGCAGTGATCATCGAACAGATCGTGGATTCTCCCGCCCGCAGAGCTACCGACGACGACCGAGGATGACGAAGCAGTAACGTCTTCCGGCGAGCAGCGGTGCTCTCGTCGGAGAGGTTTTGATGAGGAAAGAGGGGTGCTCGGTGGCTCGAGTCGCAGCAGGGGACCGAGGAGGAGAGCGATGAGGTCGGGGGGCTTCTTGCGGCTGGGAAGGGAGGGCTCCTCTTTAGGTTTTAGTTTTGGGTTTTATAAAAAACCCTAGCCAAAGTTGGCTATCCACAGCCCATCCTCTAAACGCACACCCAAACCCCGCTACTCGCACCCCAATTTCTCGTTTATTTACGAATATGGATCCTAACCGCACCCCGGTCAATGCTAGCCAATCACGGGACACCTCGGGTCCCCGCTATCTGGGGAGGGTCCCACCTGACGGGTACGGGGTTGTACAGCCAGTGATCCTTGAGATCGCGTGGTGTGATTGTGATCGGCCCTGTGGGATGTGTGGTGACGACCCAGTGTGGTTATCTTTTGTTGGTCATCTTCGAATCATTTCTCTATCATTGGGCTCATAATTATATATTTTCTTCTATAATCCTAGGTCCCTAAGAAGATCATCATTCAAAATGCCGAGATGTGGAGCTCACAAACTTCTCATACTTATTCATTGAATCAACCTGTTAATTAGAAAATGCTACTTAAGACATTAAGAGCTTACATTCACTAACAAACTGCAAGATGATTCACTAGCGAAACTTTACAACAACTGAAGCTAAGAGAATGAATATTTACAAAGATCAATTTCTGAAAATGAACCAAAAAGATGATTTAAGGTGAATTATGTTTGGTGCTTTAAATGAATGTGCAAGTTCTGCAGCGATTTTTTTCCTTTTTTTTGATTTGCTACTTCAAGATACCTCAAATATTTGAAAAGCCAACCTAAGTTACTCTCCAGCTCTTCTATCATAAGTAAGCTTAAAGGATATCCTGAGAAAATTTGGTGTTTAAGTTGATAAAGCCATTCATCCCTAACAATTTACAATTAGGATCGGCTAACCACTCAGTCACTGTAAAATCAAACCTGAAATAACTACTTGCAAATGTGAAGATCTAGATCTCAGATTAACAATAGGAACCTCTGAATTAAGAGCAGAATGAAAAAAAAAACAAGGAAGAAAAACTTTACGATAATGAAAGATCAAATCGGTTCACTGTGATCATTCACAATCTAACTGATGATGAAATCATGAACTAAATACATTAAGTTTAGATTTGTATGCTCATGGGAATGGAGATCTGATAATTTCAGCATTCTTTTCTCAAAATCTGAGATTTCCAGAAAACAAGAATTGGGAGTACTCTTTCTTAGCAACTTCCAAATTATTTGGTAATGGATCTTCCTCCTGTAGTCAGGATATTTTCCCGATGCAGATCTTTCCTTCCTCCAAAGATCCGAACACTGCAGATCAGGAAAGCCACACCTCCAACTGCAAGCCTGGAGTGTTAGAAAGTAAAAACACCGCCAGGTATTGATCTCTTCCTGCATTTATATACAATGGGCCTTTATATACAATATAAGTATTACTTTAACACCACACCCCCCCCCCCCCCCCTCAAACTTATAACTGTTGAAGTAGAAGTTTGAATAGCAGCGGAACAATCAAGGAACAACATTGTCACATGTGTCGATCAAGGAGAACTGACGAATCAGAAATTCGTGTCGCTGGACTGAGTGAGACTTGGTAAAGAAATCAGCTATCTGAGAAGCAGATGGTACATGAGGCAATGAGATAACGTTGTTGAGGAATTGCTGCCGAACATAATGACAATCAATTTCAATTTGTTTAGTGCGTTCATGGAAAACTGGATTTGAACCAATCTGTATGGCACTAGTGTTGTCACAGTAGAGTGGTGTAGCGCTAGGGACGGTAGTCTGGAACTCCTGCAACAAACGACGAAGCCAAGTTATTTCTGCAGCAGTGGTAGCCATGGCACGGTACTCAACTTCAGTACTAGAGCGAGATATGACTTCTTGTTTCTTGGATTTCCAGGAGATCAGAGAGTTGCCAAGGAATATGCAATACCCAGTGGTAGACTTGCGATCAGATATGTCACCAGCCCAATCAGCATCAGAATAGGCACGAAGTTCCAGAGGAGAGGTTGAGTCAAAAAAATAGTGATCGTGTTCTTGTACCCCGAAGGTATCGCAAGGTGCGGAGAAGAGCCGCATAATGGGTGCCCCGTGGTTGCGCAACAAACTGGCTGAGGATGTGAGTAGCGTGAGAGATGTCCGATCGACTGATGGTGAGATACACTAACATCCCAACAAGCTGTCTGTATCTGGAGGGATCAGGTAGGATCTCCCCTTCCTGAGGACTCAGTTTAACATTTAGTTCAATAGAAGTTGTAGCAATGCGGTCATCTGTTAGAGCAGCACGGTCAAGTATCTCAGTGATGAACTTCTGTTGAGATAAGATGTATCCTCTGGGAGAATGATCAACTTCAAGTCCTAGAAAATATCGTAATGGTCCGAGGTCTTTCATCTCGAATTGCGTATTGAGATAAGTCTTGACTTCTTGGATATGACGAGAGTTTCCTCCTGTGATAATCATATCGTCAACATATAGAAGCAGGATAGTGCCGGAGACATGAGTAAACAATGCCGGATCAGAGATACTAGCAGTAAAGCCAAAGGACAACATTGCAGTTGCAAATTTTGAGAACCAAGCGCGAGGAGCTTGTTTGAGACCATAAAGAGCCTTGCAAAGATGACAGACTTGTCCAGCTGAGTGTTGAATTCCCGGTGGTGGTGTCATATAGACATTTTCAGAAAGATCTCCATGTAAGAAAGCGTTCTTGACATCAAGCTGAGAGATGTTCCATGAGTGAATAGAGACAATAGCAAGAATAGTACGAATGGTGGTCATCTTGGCAACTGGTGCAAAAATTTCATCATAATCAATACCATATTGCTGTTGGAAACCACGAGCAACCAAGCGTGCTTTATATCTGTCGATGGTGCCATCAGCCAGAGTTTTGATTTTGTAAACCCATTTACAACTGATAGGTCGAGTGCCCTTAGGAGGCGCAACGAGGTCCCAAGTATTTGTTTTCTTCAAGGCTTGTAATTCTTCATCCATTGCATGCTGTCAAACAGGTATAGAGGCTGCCTCATGGTATGTTTGGGGTTCCCGATGGTTAGAGGTAGTTGAAAGAAAAGCATGGAGAACAGGAGTGAGAGAGGAGAACAGGCTAAGACGATTTGGAGGTTTGTGGGTACGAGTAGAGCGACGAAGAGGGATTGGAGATTGTGATGATTCACTGTTATTGAGGTGTGAATCAGGGATTTGGGAAAGGACTTGATCGTTTGTTGGGTCGAACTCACTAGTTCGAACATCAGGAGTAGCAGAGATGGTTACTGGAGATGTAAGTGGTTGAGAAATGTCGGGAAATATGAGATCTTCAGGAGTGGATGGTGTTAATGGGATAAGTGGATTGGGAAAGGCATAGTAGGGAAGATGTTCAAGGAAAACCACATGTTGGGAGATGCGCATGCGTTTGGCAACAGGATCATAACATCTGTAGCCCTTGTGTTGTTCGCTGTAGCCCAGAAAGACACAAGCCACAGAGTGAGGTGATAGCTTATCTCTTTCAACATAGGGGAGTTTAACAAAGCAAGTACACCCAAACACTCTTAAGTGGGAGTATGTTGGAGTCTTGTGATAAAGTCGTTCGAACGGGGAGATGTTTTGCAGGTTTGGGGTAGGGATTTTATTTGTTAAGAAAACACTGGTAAGAACGGCTTCTGCCCAGTATTGGACAGGTACCGAAGAGGTGAGAAGAAGAGATCTCGCTACTTCCAAAATGAGTCTATGTCGACGTTCGGCTACTCCATTTTGTTGGGGAGTATGAGCACATGAGTATTGAGCAAGGGTTCCTTGAGACCGAAGGAACTGCTGAAAGTGGTGTGAGAGATATTCCCCCCCAGAGTCGGTACGCAAAGTTTTAATTTTACAGGCAAATTGCGTAGCTACCATAGAAGTAAATTCAACATACTTAGAGAATACATCAGACTTAGCATTTAAGAGATATAACCAAGTAAAGCGAGAGTAATCGTCAACAAAAATTACATAATATTTGTTTCCTCCTTTGGAAATGTGAGGAGAAGGCCCCCAAACATCGGAGTGAACTAACTCAAACGGGGCTACAGTAGCAGAAGTGCTAGCGGGAAAAGAGGAGGCAATTTGACGACCTCGAATACAATGAGTACAAGGATTAAGCATTTTTGTATTGACAGAACCCAGAGCACCGGAGGAGGCTAGGAGTTGAAGCCGTGGTAACGAGACATAGGCAAGACGACGATGCCAGAGATCACACGAGGAGATGACGGCAGGAAAAGCAACAGCAACAGTTGACTGGGGAAGTGGGAGGTGCAGACTGGTAAGGTAGTAGAGACCGTTCCGACGAAGACCTTTACCGGCGGTAGTAGAGATTCATGGCCAGTTTCGGAACATAATAGACATGAGGAATAGTGAAGTTAGGGTGGTCTAGGAGATGTCCACGGCCCTGAATTGGGAGTAAAGTGCCATCAGCAGTGCGAATAGAGGAGGATGAGGAGAGAGGTGTAAGAAAAGAAAGGTAACTATCATCATTAGTCATATGGTAGGAAGCACCCGAGTCCAAAATCCAAGAGGCAGGAGCAATACCGGCGGCAGCAACAGCGGAGGAGGAACCTATGTCAGAGGAGGAACTGTTGACCTGCATCATTGCCCTAAGTTGCTGCATCTGTTCTGTAGAGAAGGTTGGGGTGAGAGCAGTAGTAGCGGCCTGAGGAGCGGGGCGACTAGCGGACCGGTGACCTGCAGCTTCTTGAGCCTTGCGGTTTGCAAGAGCAAGGCATTCTTGAGTGGTATGAGTTCCATAGCGTTTGTGCCAGTTGCACCATTTTTGCCCAGGAGTAGTAGCCGGCACTGCTCGAGATTGGCGATTTCCAGAGGGGGTGGTGATGACCGGGGAGGAGGCCGAGAGGTAGCGGCCATAGCAGGAGTGACCGGGGTAGCCAAATCAGTGGGTTCCAGAGAGGAACCATTCTCAAGGGCAAGGCGGCGATTTTTCTCTACAGTTAGTTCATTTACCGCGACATCTAAGGAGGGAGGCGGTGATCGTTGAAGAAGTATGCCAGCAAAAGTCTGGAATTCAGGCCGGAGATGCATAAGGAACTGCAGTAGTCGGCGCCGATCGCGAAGAGCAAGGTACTGTTGGTAGAAAGGACTTGTGTCTCCGGGAAGCGGAGATGGCTCCATGATGCTAAGCTGATTCCAGAGATCAATCATGGTGGCATGGTACTGACGAATGGAGAGATTTCCTTGACGGGTGGATTGGATAGTTTGAAGAAGCTGGAACTCATGCGCATTGTCAGTTAAGGTGAAGTAGGTGCGAAGGTGATTCCACATGGAGGCTGCAGTGTCATAAGGTTCAAGTTGCAGCATGATTGAGGGCGAGGCAGATTGAAGGATGACATCGATTGCCCGATGCTCATCATAATGCCAGGTATCGAGAAGACCGAGGAAGGCCTTATCAGTTGCTTTGTCAGCTGTTGTCGTGGGGATGAGAGTGGTGCCATCGATATGCCCCCAAAGACGGTGACTGCGAAGATGACTTTTGACGGCTAACGACCAAATCCTGTAGTTGGTGCTATCAAGAATGATGCGGAGACGGGACTCAGAGGTAACAGTAGAGTCGGCCATCAAGACAATAAATGGAGGGGAGCGGGTGGAGTCTCGACAAGGTGGTCTCGGCGAGGTGGTCTCGGCGAGGTGGTCTCGGCGAGAGGGGGGAGAGGGTTGTTGGCGAGAGGGGGAGGAGGTCTCGGCGAGGTGGTCTCGGCGAGCTGGAAGGGGAGGAGGGGTCTCGGCGAGCTGGGAGGGGAGGTGGGAGGTGCAGACTGGTAAGGTAGTAGAGACCGTTCCGACGAAGACCTTTACCAACAACCTTCCCCGTAGTTGAATCCTGTATAGAGCAGTTAACAGTATTGAAGGAAACAGATGGGCCTTTATAAACAATGGGATCTGGTAGAGATCAATACCTGGCGGTGTTCAGGTAGAGATCAATACTTATATTGTATATAAAGGCCCATTGTTTAGGAAAGTATTGAGGATACACCGCCAGGTATTGATCTCTTCCTGCATTTTCTCCAGGGGCTGAATGCAGTGAGGCGCAAATCCATGTGTCAAACTTCATGGAGGAGAGGATCCACAACAAATTGCATCCCAAAACGACAAATCCCTTAATCCCAATGGTAAATGGCTGCAGATCGGAAGACTACATCAGGCAACAGACGGAATATTTAGAACGACGGACGGAGTCACGGAAATACCGGTGAATGCTCACATAGTCGCAGTCTTAACTCGGAATAATCATCGATGGAAGGTCGGTGACCGAATGGCGGAAGCGATAAGCGTGAAAACTTGCTCTGCAATCTCGATTTCTGGCAGGCGGCAGAGTAGCAGACCGTCCGAAACCCTAGCGGGAGGAGGGAAGATGGGCTAGCGGCGATTCGCGATTTATTGAGTGTGGGTGGCCGCCCACACTCGCCCTAACGTACGTCCTTCCCTGACATAAGAAAATATACTATGGGCGCCATGACACGAACTCATAACATTAATAAAGCCAGAAAAGTTCAACAAACTACCTCTCAAAATGAGAGTAAAGAAAACAGCTACCGAAGGTCTGGAAGAACCGAACTCGGTCAGCTCAAACTGCTACTGGTCCAAACCTGAAGCATTTAAAAGAAAAAATGTCTCAGCAAAAAGACGCAAAAAGGCAGCTTGTACATAGAGTAAAAAGAGCTTAACAAGTTCGAGAGAGTTACCAACCCAACAAGAAGTAATTTGTGAAGCAACAACATTCAAAATAAAGAAATTTAATATCCAAGCAGAGAAAGACTTGCACAAAGTGCAGTCAGAGTTTTATATTGACATCCAAGTAGAAAAAGTGTCGGAATGGCTCAAGAAGTGAATCAATACACCAGTCATAAAACAGTACTGAGACGGTGACTATCTTCCCAACACAAATCGTCAGACCAACACATCCAAAGAACAAAAGCACTGTAGTGGCGGTTACGATCCACACAATGAACAATTTACACATCCAAGGAAGAAAACAGGCACTAGGGCGGTGGCCACTTGTCCAACTCAACCAATTGTCCAAAATATCCAACTTGGTGTACAGATTCATAACTAATTAGCCGATAACACCCGACTAATTAGCTGAAAACACTCAACGAATTAGCTGAGAACACTCGACGAATAGCTGAGATCACTCGACGAATTAAATAACTGAGATCACTCGACGAATAGCTGAGATCATTCGACGAATAGCTGAGATCACTCGACGAATAGTTGAGATCACTCGACTAATAGCTGAGATCACTCGACGAAATTTACTTATGCTTAAAACGAATTCTGCTATGGAAAAATCAGAATTTCTGTTGAGGGGTCTACACTTTGCTGCTTGTCTAAAACAGATGAAAACAAAACAAGAAAGAGGAAAAAGAGTTGAAAATGGAGATGGCAAGGGGGAAAAATCCTCCACTTGCCTCAAATATTCCGCCTTCCAAATCCAATGCGCTCCACACCAAGGATCGGCAGAAAAGAAGACCACGAGAACAAATTTCTGAAACTTTTCAGACGAAATGAAAGATTAGGGCTGCACCCCTCAACAATAAAAATCCACGAAATCAAAAATACTCTGAAATGAAAGATTAGGGTTGCACCCCTCAACAACAAAAATCCACGAAATCAAAAATACTCACCGCACACACGAAAATCTCGGCGAGAGCATTCCAAATCTATGCTCCGACGAAAATTTCGTATACCGGAGCTCTCATGGTGGAGATCGGAAGTCTCCCAGAAAAGAGGTTTCTCTCCCTCACGCCTGCTCTCTGTTCGGCTGGGGTAATTTTTCGGTAGGAAACCCGTATATTTCAAATATACGGGTTTAAATGCTCTGGGCCCACAGTGCCTCTCACTCGATCGCCGGGCCCACCTTCTTCTCCAAAAAAATTCAAAATCGGAGACTGGAAAGACGGGGAAGAAGCTCTCGCGAAACCCTTCTCAACCCTCGCCACCGCCACCGCCGTCTGAGTGAGCCGACGATCGCCTGTGTGTTTTCGTTGCTCTTTGCTGCCGCCGCCCTTGCCATTCTCCTTCGTCAAAAGATTTTCAAGGGTAAGCGATTTTATCGTTACTCATTGCATTTACAAGAAAATTTGTTGTAGGATTTGCTTATTATGTTGAAATGTGCATTCTTATGGTATGAGTTTAGTAGATTTGGCGTTCACTCCCGTTATTGTTGGAGGATGCTAATTTTTTTTAACCTATTTTACTATCCAAATCCGGCCGGAGTTATGCATAAAACCCTGGCTGTGCACCACTGTTTGTTTGCTTGTCCAGTTGCAATTATTTTCTAGGGTTTTCCTCTTATGAAGAAATGTGCATGGCTATGGCATGGGTGTAGTAGGATTTGGCTTTCACAGACGTTGTTGTTGGAGGACCCTAAATTCCTATTTGTTCCCCTCATTTACTATGCAAATCTGCATTATTATGTTGAAATGTCCAGTAAGTATTATTTAAGTGCAGTTCCATGCTGGATTTGAATGCAGTTCGTGTATTTGAAGTTCCATGTATTGAAACAGATTTGTAAAATGCAGGAATATAAACAGTGAATGCAGCTACTTTAATTGCACAAATTTGTGAATGAAGCTACTGTTTTGGTGTATTTTGCTTATGCTCAGTCAAACCAATAACAAGTTATTTGTGTTTGGTATTTTGTAGATGTGGACATACTTGAACAGTCGATGTGCCATTTCCACATTTAAGAAGTTTGCTCAACCTCTTCTAGATGTTATGTCTGAGGAGTCGAAGGCTACGTTAAGGGAAGTTGGACTCCTGCACTTGTTCTCGCTACCTGAGATCCCCCAAAATATTCCCTTGTTATACAAACTCATTAAATTGTTTAGGCCAGATAAGCATGCATTTAGGCTGAGAAGATACTATTTGAAACTAACTGTGAATGAAGTGGCACTAATAATAGGCCTTCCCAACCGTGGAGAGAAGTTCAACTTCAAGAGAGTTCCATATTCCGATGCAAAACATAGCCACCTTCTTACTGATCTAGATAGGCTAGTAGGTGAAGATCTATCCCCTGCATTGGAACTAGAAAGAGTAGATACACTTGTAAAGTATGTACTTTGCAAGTTTTTCTTTCCACTGAAGTCTTTGAGAATTCCTTTGTGCTTGCGGAATTTTGGAGGCCTACATGAGTTTAGGAGATTCAATTGGCCTCAAGTTGTCCACGCATTTCTGCATTCACAATTTGAGGCATTGAATGCTCTCGGCTCCAATATGGAAGATCCAACAAGCCTTGGCTATCTAGAAGGGTGCTCGATTGTCCTCGTAGCAAGGACCTAACTTTCAAATGTTAAATTTAATCTCATTAATGTGTCCATATCTAATTTATCTCATATTAGGTTTGGTTCTTCGAGCACACAAATATGCAAGTCCCATTTAATGATCTCGGGAGACCCCGTCGATGTCGTTGGTTTGCAAAAGGAGGATTCAGCTTTAAATTTTGTACTGACTTGACTGCTAAACTATCTAAAAAAGATCAGGTAATCACTTCTTTTATGTTTTTTTATTGGTTTGGAGAAATCATGAATTTCTGTTTTTGATAAAAAGTATGTTCAAACTAAGGTTCGAACGAAGTTCACGCAGTATAGCCAGGAGGAGCAAGATCTTTTAGGTGATGAAGAGGAGGAGTCCTCTTTCGAGGAGTTGAGGAGATTAGGGCCGGGGAAGAAGGTTGATATTAGAACAAATATAGTTGATTCTTGAACAGATATAGTTGATATTTTGGTGTGTAACAGTCACAGGGCTGCTTTTTTTGGTGATATTTGTTCTGTAAATGTTTATTGCTTGAATTATGATGGTTATGGTTGATTTTAGAATAGATAGAGTTGATTCTATAATCATATAAACAAATGTGCTGTTTTTTTAGTAATATATTCCTTCTTATATAAAAAAAATGCACAGTTTATATTCTGAAATCGCATAAAAAACAGCTCCCATATTTTTTTTTGGCTAGCTTCTGGATCAACCGGCACAGTCATTCTAATGTTTTACAAAATATATTGGCAAAAATCAGTTGAGTTGTACAACATAATATCATCGTTTACAATCACCACTTCAATACATCAGACACGCTCCTAAAATCAACCGGCACAGTCAATGATAATTCATCATTTACATCAAAACATGTTTGATCGGCAATTGAGGTAGAATCTCCTTCAAATGTGGAGCTCCCAATGAAATTAAACTCCTCGACGGCTTGTTCGACTTTTGTATGTGCAGACACTTTGTCTTTGGTGTTTACTTTCCTCCCTGCACAAAAAAAATGCACTGCTTAGCCATTAAAGAAAAAGTAAAACCAGCTAAATTATTTAAAAATAAATGAAAAGTATTACTTTGTTTCTTTAACGGTTTCTCGAAATAACTTTTTAGTCTTGCGTTCGATAAACCTTTGGGATGTACAGTCGCCGGATCTCTAAATTCACCTTCATTTCCGATATTGTTGTCGCCAAAACCTTTCTTCGACCTCTCATCTTTCTCCACAATTTCTTCTACACTATTGCCCAAATCAGTCATGACTTGTAGGACGTGCTCCTTCGCAAGTGTACAATTCTCAATGCGTTTTGCTAAATCATACGTGAATCGGATAAGGTGGTTTCTAAACACCAAATTGGACTGCGAGTCATTCATGCATGTGGTCCCAGATAAGTAAATCCCCTGCTTGGCCATGAGAGTGAATCTCTTGAGTATGTATTTACTAGGAATAAGCTTTACATTCTTTGAGTTGTATACTCGTAAAATGTGTTTACATAAGAGTCCCTTAGTTTTAAATCCTTTGCAAGAGCATTCAGCATGGAATGTTCTTGACTCAACTTTAACGATCCATTGCTTGCCATTGTCTCCCCCATCGCAATGCTTTGTGACATAAAGATTAACTTCATCACTATATCGAACTTCATCTACAATACATACATTTAAAGCACCATCCATACAAATTCGTTCAAAGATAGAGAATATTTTTCGAGTATAAGCTTTGGATGCGTGTTTTAGCAAAAGACAATTTTGAAACTTTAGTGTAATACTACCTTGTTTGCAACGAAAGTCCTCATCATGCTCGGATCGCCTCCAAGATGAAATCATTTTTCCATACCTTTATAACACTCAACTAAAGAACTCGTAGCTTTCGAACAACCATGCAAAACATTGTTTGCGGATTCACTTCTTTGAGTGGATAAAATCCCAAGGTCTATGCTTTCCTTATTAAAGGTTGTTGACCATCTATTTCTGATCTTGTACAAATCACTCAACCACTTGTTGTCCTTCAAATTACCCATTGAAATCAATGAACTCCAATGAACATTAAATTCATTCTCCGCATCGCATTTGCTCATGCAATGATAAAATAAATCTCGAACAGACCTATCTTGATTGAAGGTTGACACCTTTGAAGGTGCTTTTTTGGATATATGCCACTGAC
Organism: Dactylorhiza incarnata; assembly: GCA_033032865.1. NCBI lineage: Eukaryota > Viridiplantae > Streptophyta > Magnoliopsida > Asparagales > Orchidaceae > Dactylorhiza > Dactylorhiza incarnata. The sequence continues at coordinate 6,809,628 of JAWHQI010000053.1, forward strand.
ATAAACGGTGACGGCTGTCAGAAAAAACTCTAGCAATAACGACTGCCATCGCTTGATCTTGATCGGTAAATATAGTTGATGGGTGTTTGCCGCGAACAAATCTCAAGAAGGCCTCAAATACCCAGCAAAATGAATCAATGGTTTCCTCTGCTACGAAGGCGCCGACAACGAACACATTCTGCCAGTGGTGATTTACCGCAATAAATGGAGCACAAGCTAAATTATATTTGTTGAGCCGATATGTAGTATCAAATATAATTACATCTCCGAAGCAGTCATAGTCTACTTTACTGTGTCCATCCATCCAGATAAAACTCTTAAGCCTGTTGAACTCATCTGTTTGCACGTCATAAGAGAACATCTATCATTCATTTGTTGTTCCTTCAGCAGCTTCAACAAAGTAGAGGAGTCACCAACTTCTATAAGAGCTGCCCTCTCCCTTTGAACATAGTTGTACGCATCGCTCTTACAAAAACCGACATGCTCATAACCACCAACCTCCTCAGCTAAGAAATTGTACGCGTCAACCATTCTAATGCCAGCACTAGTCATGTTCTTTAATAGACTAGCTTGAACCTTGGATATTTTTCGGTGAGACCTCAGCAAATGACTTTCATTTTCTACAGCTAGTGGATGATTGTGCTCCTCCACGAACTTCGACACTGTCCAATTCTTACCTTCTTTATCAACGCTGAAATGTAAACAGTCCAAACATCCAATTCTAGTATCTAGTCTGTGGTTCTTTATTGGACCATCCAGCTTTGGTGTGGAGCGCTTAAGACCCGATTTCGAACAAGTGTACTCTCTCGCCTTAATAATCCGAGTATGTATCCAGTACAACACATGTTGTTTGCGCACGCTAAAGCCCATTTTATGTGCATAGTTGCAATACATTTCGTATGCCTCCTCCTCCGAATGGAAAACTTGAAATTGCACAGTCTCCTTGGACTGAGAAAACATATTTTTGCAAAAATATGAGTATACAAAACAGAAATTTAAGAAACAGCAAAATAGTCCGGCCAGACAATCGAAGCGTATCTTTGAACATATTTACTCCTGTACAAATATCCGGCCGGACAATAAAAAATACAGAATACGTAAACAGAAAAAAACACCTGCTGCAGTCCAAAGCCAAGAAACCAGGAAGATATATCTAGGAAGGCCTAACAAGGGACAAATCGAGGAACAAATGGTGCCAAAAAAGAAAAAAAACATGAAGACAAAGTATTATATAATTCAGCAGGCGGACATGAAAAAAACATAAACTGCTGCAGTCCAGAGGCAAAAACCAAACAAAAAATGGAATAAACCTTCATTTGGATCCCCTCGTCCTCCTCCATCACTTCAGCGGTAGCCATGTTGACGATCTCTCTCCACGTCGCCGGCGAGAACCTGCGGCCAAAGATAGCGTTTTTTCGTGGAGGGGAAAACAAGCGGGAGCTTTTTTTTGGAGAAGAAAGTGAACCCGGCGAGTGAGCCAGTGTGGGCCCAGAATATTAAATTTCTGTTCGGTGATAGGAAGAAGAGGGTACGGCACTTGGAGAGAAAATAAAGGGTTTACGGGATTCTAATTGGCTGGGGAGGGATTCGGTATTAACTTAAGAAATATAAATAATAAGAAGAAGAAGAAGAAATATTATTATATCATGTAATTAAAAAATTAAAATATCATTTAACGAATGGTGACTAAAACCCACTCTTTTCCGATGAATATCTCACGAAAGGTAAATACCCTCGCTACGAATCCAACGACGAAGCCGAAATCAGAGTTCGGCGAGCCGTTCTCGAGTTATGATTTTCCAAAGTTTACGGCAATGATATTTTTTTTAAATTCTTGAAAAATAACCGGGCTTCAAATATAGCTCGGATCTCAACGAAACTTGACGGACATACTTCAAATTAATTAATTTAATTTTTTAAAGTCTAAAATCTCAATTCCGGTAAGTCTCAAAACCCGATCAAATTGACCGAACGGACGCAAAATCACACGAATTACAGCGCACCGATAAACTCCGCGCAAACTTAACGTCCTTACATTATTACTACGCCGAAATATTATTTAATTAGATTATTGAAAATCCAGCGGCGTTACAACCTTCGAAGGAGACGGAGATCTCGAAGCCTGAAGAAGATCTTCGAAGGATTTTTCGAACTCCAAAGGAGAACCCTGTAAAATCTTCGAAGGAGCTCTCTCGAGTGTTGAAGGCAAGGTCTGTAGAGGGAGCTCGAAACATCCGGAGGAAAGTCTAAGTGGAACTTACTCTCCGTTGCCTCCAGCTAGGTAGATATAGCAGAATACCTAGGGTTTCCACACGCATAGCCCCCGAGCTCGTTATTCGTCCGAATATACTCTTACAATCTCCTCCTATATTCATGACAAATAATGTAACGTTTCGGGGTGCTGGAGAGTAGACAAAATAATAAACAAACTAAATAAAGCATTTAAGATAGATCATACTAATCAACATATGAAAAGGTTTTTGCCTAAACGGCAAGTCAGAAAACCACAGATTCTATCCCAAAAAATATAGTCTGAATAATTATTGCAAAACATAACATGAAATTAAATGTTTGATGATTCTACTCGTCTAGTAGATCATCGTCATCCATGTCCATGTCTACATCTCCTCCATAATCTCCACTGTAGCCTGCAAGGAATTTCACGAGTCAGACTCTATGAATTCATAATCGTATGCAGTAACGTTTAAAGTAAACTAGCTCTTACTAAATGAGCTTAGCACTTCTAGCAACGGTGAAGTAACTCTGTCAGCATCTCATCCAGTCTAACTAGGACTAGACTCGTTATCTTACTCATTACTGATCACTATGTGCCTCACCAACACATGTGGGCACACATCACTTGTAACATTATCAAATGTGGAATAATGTGCTGTGACCAATAATGTTTAGATTAACATTTACAACGACTTTCAATTTCCAGTTGAATAACTCTTGAATCAACTTACAATGAGAAAGTTGCTTGGTTATCAAATGTGGAATAACCGGCACCAGACCATCTTGGGTTTTCATCAAGAAATTATTTGGGTTTTCAGTCTATTTTTAGATGCTTGAATGTTGCGACTATAGGTTCTCACTGTTAAAACATAAACTGCAGAGGAAAGTTTCATATTTCTATGAACTTTAATCTCATTTCCCCCGATGTTTTGATTGTGAGAGCTCTATTCAATCCTTTGGTCAAAGGGTCTGCAACATTATCTTTCGATCTCACATCAATAAGGGACATAATCCCTTGACTTGTGAGAGAGGTCAACCAGGATTGTTTCAGCCTGAGATGCCTTCTTTTGCCATTGAACAAAGTGTTCGTAGCAATCGTTTTAGTAGCCTGATTGTCGCAGTAAACTGCAACAGAACTCATTTTCAGGCTCGACAAAGGAATGTCCATCACCAAATCTCTCAGTCATTCGGCTTCTTCTCCTGCTGACGCAAAAGCGTAGAGTTCGGATTCCATTGAAGAGAGAGCAATACAGGATTGCCTCTTGGACTTTCAGGCTACAGCTGCTCCTCCTAGTGTAAACACAAAACCACTAGTGGACTTGTTGTCGTTTAATTCTGAGCATCATGATGCATCAGAATAACCTTCAAGAACTGAAGGCTGACCAGTGTGAACTAAAACATACTTTTGAGTGTGCTTTAAGTATCGCATGAGCCTACCCAAGGCGTTCCAATGGTCTTTACCCGGATTACTAGTGAATCTGCACAACATGCCGACCGTAAAGGCTATGTCAGGTCTAGTGCAGACCATGGCATACATGAGGCTACCAAGCAGTTTAGAATAATCTAACTGTCTAACCATAGCTCCTTCATTGGGCTTTAGGCGGTTAGTGTAGTCGTATGGTGTCTCAGATGCGCTACTGGCACTGTATCCCCACGTGTCCAACAAAGACTTTATGTAGTGGCTTTGACTTAGGGAAATACCATTTTTCCCAAAGCTCACTTGCATGCCTAGTATAGTGTTAGCTACACATAGGTCTTTAATGCTAAATTCTTTTATGAGATCTGACTTAACGTCATCCACTTCGGATTGATCAGAACCCAGAATAAGCATATCATCCACGTACAAGCATATTATGACGACTTTATCCGATCTATTACGTATGTAAAGACATTTATCCGAGAGACTCGACATGAATCCCATGTTCTTTACACTATAGTCAAACTTCTCATGCCATAATTTTGGTGCTTGCTTTAGTCCGTATAAAGACTTAAGAAGTTTACAGACTTTCGTTTCGTGACCGTCTACAATGAAACCTTCAGGTTGACTCATGTAGATCTTTTCGGTCAGATCTCCGTTCAAGAACGCAGTCTTAACATCCAACTGATGAACAACAAAGTGCTCAATAGATGAAATAGCAGGGAGAACCCGAATGGTTGCCAAGTGACACACTGGTGAGTAGACATCAAAGTAATCTACTCCGCTTACTTGTGTGAAACTTTAGCCATCAGGCGTGCTTTATACTTAGCTACGCTACCATCAGGATTCAATTTCTTTTTCAGAACCCACTTACACCCTACGGTTTTAGCCCCTATTGGCTTATCTACCAACGTCCAGGTGTTATTCTGAAGAAAAGAACTCATCTCTTCATCTATAGCTTCTTTCCAGAGTAGTGAATCCCTGGATCTCATCGCTTTCTTATAGGTGGATGGATCGGCCTCAACGTGGTAAGTCACTACTGAAGGTTCTGGGAATTCGCTCTCTTAGAGAAGTTCTCCTAGACTCTAGGCCAGAGTTATCTACCGGAACGGAATAGGAGGTGCTCGGTACTGAAGTAGGATCTTCTTCAGTAATAGTTACTTGCATACCTGGGATTGTTAAGTTTTTATCTTTGAGGAACTTATCCTCGAAGAACACCGCATCCCTAGATTCTATTATGATATTAATTATTAGAAATATGAAGGAACCTATCTGCAGCACTATCCTCAGCACAACCTAAGTAGACACAGGGATTGGTCCTAGGTCCAACTTTAGGCCTTCTAGGGTCAGGAACCCTGACATAGGCTATACAACCCCAAGTCTTAAGTCGAGTAAACGACGGGGGTCTCTTAAACCAAAGCTCGTAGGGAGTAACCTCTAACTTAGCATGAAGGACTTTATTCAGAATGTGATTCGCGGTCAAGACTGCTTTACCCCAAAAAACGGAAGGCATGCCTGCAGTGAGCAGCATAGAGTTCAACATCTCTGTTAACGTTCTATTCTTGCGCTCGGCTATGCCGTTAGATTGGGGGGAGTAAGGAGCAGTGGTTTCTGCTATGATGCCCTGTGAAGCAAGGAAGTATCTGAACTCACTGGACATATATTCTCCTCCTCTATCACTCCTAAAATGTTTTATTTTCATGCTTAGTTGGTTTTCTACCCTGGTTTTGAAAAGACAAAACTTTTCAAACGCTTCATCTTTAGTTTTAAGCAACGAGATATGACAAAATCTCGTGCAGTCATCTATAAACGTGATCATATACTTCCTCCCACCTCTGGTGACAAAACTTTTAAAGTCACAAATATCGGAATGTATAAGTTCAAGAGGTGTTGTGCTCCTAGTAACCGTCCCAAAAGGTTTCCTAGTGATCTTAGTCTGAGCGCACACTTCGCATTTTTCAAGTGGAGACTTAGTGTCTATGTGATCTAGTGAGTTCTAGCTACTTGGAATATTTTCTTGTAGTTTACGTGTCCTAGTCTCTCGTGTAGAGTCCTAGGGCTAACTAAGTTTAATTGAACTTGTTGGACTACCTCACTTGCTAGACTCAGATGGTACATCCTATTTTGGACATAAGCACATCCAAAATAGTGCGAGTTAACTGACAAAGTCACCCTGCCGCTACAGAAGCTAAGTGACATACCCGCATCACATAACAAACTAATAGACACTAAGTTAGCAGCTAGAGAAGGAATAAATTTGACATTCTTTAAAAGTAAAGACTTACCTGAGGAGAGCAGTAGAGTTGCATTCCCCACCTTCAGCATGTCAGCTGTGCCTCCATTTGTCACAGTAACTGATTCATTTGCATCCTTCAGCTCTGTCAGAAGATTAGCATTGTTGCAAATGTGGCACGTTGCCCCCGAATCCAGGTGTCCGACCATGGCAACAAAGTCGGATGGCTCAGCTTGGCGGACCAAATGGGCTTGATTGCCTTCTTGTGGTGCCCGGGTTCTCTCTTTCCTCGGTTGCTTGCAGTCAGATGCGCAGTGTCCCCACTTGTTGCAGTTATAACATTTACCCTTAAATTTCTTAGAGGGTTTACTCGGGCCTGCAACCTGGGGGCTACTACGAGACGTTTTGGTCTTGGGAGGGGGCAAAGGCCGCTTGGAGCTTGAAATCATGTTGGCAGCAGCCTTCTGCTTGCCAACAGCTTCCAAAGCGTTCTTCGTTCTATTCTCGTCCTCAATGCGTATAAAACGCTTGAGGTCGTTCAGACCAACCTGCATCTTCTTGCGATACATTTCCGTTTTGAAATTGTACCACGAGGAGGGAAACTTATACACAATCGTGCCTGCAACAAAACTTTTGGGCAGACTTATGGACTCACTATGCAAAGAATCAATTAAAATTTCAAACTCTGATACCTGAGGGAGAATGACTTTCTCCTCGTCGAAACTGAAAGAGTGGAACTTGTCCACTAGGTGCGTCTTGGACATGTCCTCCTCCTGCCTGAAGTGCTCCTGCAGCGCATCCCATATCCCTTTGCGGTGCTCATCTTCATGTAGGTCTGGGCCAGGCTGGAAGACAAACAGTTCAGCAGGTAGTCCCTGCAGAAGTCTTCATCTGAAAACCACTGTGCCTCATCAGCAGTCCCAACGACCTCAGCGCCATCAGACTGAACTGTGTAGAACACGTTCAGAAACTTCATCCCAAACTGAGTGTTCAACTTCCAGGAGTTGAACTCAGTCGCCGTGAACTTTTCCTGCTTTATCATCGGAATGGGGGACGCCATGGAGTTCCCATTCATCATTTTGCTTGGAGACGGCGGCAGCGGGAGACTTGATGGAGGCTGAGGGGGATCTGGACTTGGAGTAGCTGAGGGAGGCTGCGGCACAGGAAACCGTTGAGACGGCTGGGCTGGAACCGCTGGGACGGCGAGACAACCGTTGAGACGAGCTGGGCTGGAACCGCTGGGACGGCGAGACAACCGCTGAGATGAGCTGGGCTGGAACCGCTGGTACGGCGAGACAACCGCTGAGACGGGAAGGAACCGCTGAGACGGCTAGGAACCGTTGAGACACGCACGATCAAATGTCGTGCGTGAGCAAGGAGCGCACGATCAGCGGTCGTGCGGGGAACTGGTTGCTGAAGAGCGCACGATCAGCGGTCGTGCGTGCGGGGTCGAGCGCACGATCAGCGGTCGTGTGCGAACACCCTTCTTGCGAGCAGCGGCTTCGTCTTCTTCGCACGAGCGACAGATCTAGGGCACGGCGACTGAGGCGTCGACGACAGATCTGGACAACGGGGGCGGCACACGGCAGAGTCTCGAGCGGCAGATCTGGACGACGGAAGCGGCGGCGCGACGGATCTGAGGCGGGAGACAAAGGATCCGGCGAATCCGGCGACTGCACACTGCAGATCTGGAACTTGGAGCAGCGAAAACAGCGGCGGCTTCGATCTCCTTCGACGAGCGGCAGCGGCAACAGCAGAAAGAAACCTCCCTCGTCGATCGTGAGAGGCAAGAGCGGCGGGAGAGGCGCGACGAACTGCGACGGGAGCGGAGGATCGCGAAGGCTTCGCGTCTGCAGGAACTCACGGACGAATGACGCGACGACTATGGCTTCTCCTTCGAACGGGAACGAGCGAACCCTTAGGGCTGTTTCGAGAATGTAGAGGGAGCTCGAAACATCCGGAGGAAAGTCTAAGTGGAACTTACTCTCCGTTGCCTCCAGCTAGGTAGATATAGCAGAATACCTAGGGTTTCCACACGTATAGCCCCCGAGCTCGTTATTCGTCCGAATATACTCTTACAAGGTCTTCTCAAATGAAGGCTTTGGGCTCCTTTTTATAGCCTTGGGTAGGGGTATCTTGGTAATTTGGCCGTAATAACCATCGTAACCACATGTCGGGCGAATCACGTTCATTCACTTGGAGCACACAGATCACCATTTTTTCATATATGCCTGTCTTGCTCCCCGGGCAGTTCGGACAGCTTCGTTGAAAACAATGACAGCAACGAACAAAACGTGCAATCTGGGAAATCAAGAAAGTTAATTGATGCTCGCATTGCGAACTTGGAAAAACATCCAGTGTGCGTCATGTGGGTCGGGGTGTTCTAAGCGCGCATCGAACTTCGAGACGTTCGGTGTGCGTTGCGTATTTGGGAGCGTTCGACGCGCATCATGCATTTGAGGATGTTGGGTGCGTGTTGCGAACGTAGACTCTAGAAGGCGCGTAGCCAAGCGATGCCGGAGAGGTGTGACTAACTGTGCCCCAAAGAGGTGGTACGGCTGCGAGAGGGAGAGTGCAACTTCGGCCGCCCCAAGAGGGGTGCGACATTTGCCCCAACCCGAGGAGGGTGCGGCGAAGGCCGCTCCCTAGGGGGGGGGGGGGGCGACCCTGGACGCACCCCAAAGGGGGGGGGGGGCGGCCCTGGGCGCACCCAAGAGGGGGGTACGGCCAGGGGCCGCGCCCGTCATGGGGGGGGGGGGGGGGGGGGGGGGGGGGGGGGGGGGGGGGGGCATTGGCCGCACCCCACAAAAGGGGGTGCGGCCTTGGTCGCGCCCCAAGGAGCGGGTGCGGCGCTGGCCGCACCTCGCGGAGGGGGGATTTACCCTGGCCGGCCGCACCCTGTGGAGGGGTTGCGGCCTGAGCGCGCCATGTCGGTGCGGCCCGATCGGCGCGGTGGATGCCACGGGATGGTTGCCGCGCGGTTGTTTCGTTTTCGCTACCGGACGGTCGTTCCGCTCTTGTTTCCCCACTTCCTCTATAATGAGATTGATTTTGACTTCCATCTCCTCCACTACTTGCACTTCCCATTAGAGGATTCATTTACTAGACGCACCCCTAAATCTCTAATAAAATCATAGGTGCGTATCAATAAATTTATATATGTATGTGCAAGTGATTGTGCACGAGCCCTTATGCGGCCGCGACATACTCGTTATCTCTCGTGTTACATGCAGACAACATGAGCGACAATACTACTACTACCATCAACATTATGCAGTGAGGACTGAGGACAACAAGTAACGCAATGGTATTGTCTTCGACTCAGGCTACCTAAAAATGACACGATAATTTCATTTTGTGATCACAGGAAACAATCATTACGAGTGAAAAATATGCGGTGTTCAAAGACGAGGGTGGAGGCATAATGATAACAAAGCTTAGGGCGGGCCCCACCTGTAAATCTTTGCCGCTTTTCAAATAAAAAAAAAGTGGCAATGTTATAAGCAGACCAATAAATGCTATACGCAGTCCATTTATATTCACACTTCAATATATTTAAGTATTTTTAGGACTGCGAATAATCATTTTAGCTATTTTTAGGTCTACGAATAGCTGTAGTAGGACTGCTAATAACATCTTTTAGCTTATAAACTTTCGCTCCTTTTCAAAAACATTTATCAATTATTTTTCTCGTCTTTTCAAGCCGCAGAAAAATAATATTCCTTCTTTACAACGCACGCGCGACAAAAGGAGATGTCGCTGCCACTAAACTATTATATTTTATAAATATAATATATAAATATATTATGTTTTTAAAAATAAAATAAAAATTATGATTATATATATTCTCAAAATCGTCCCTATTTTAGTAGGATGGGCCCAGGGAGATTCTTATCTTGACTTGTCAAGGTGGAGCTGGACTGTGAGCCTCTTACAGCTAGCCGATGAATCAATCATACGTGGCACTCCCCGTGCACCACGTCAGCAGGGCCTTGGATTGTTTAACACTGTTTGGTAAAACTGGCGGTGTGAAATCATAATGTATTAGTGTGTCATGCATGCATTATAGAATCATTTTAATTAAGTATTTGTGGCAATATAATGTGTTACTTTATATAAATTAAATGCTAAACATGAGCCATATTCTCTTTGGTGGCCTATCTAATTAGTTAGGGTCTGTTTGTTTGGCCGATGAGAATGAGAGCGACGAGAATGTGAGCTGTCATGCCGAACATGCAGTCTAATTATGGTGGCGTTTTTGTCCAAACTCACGGGAGTAAAAAAGCCCAGCCAAATAGAGCCATAATCATACCCAAGTCATGTGATGAGTTGAAGAAATTGTGGTTGTATAACTAAGAGCGAAAATATAAAGCGCTCGTGGAAGCTGATTCAATTCGTATAAAGCTAACGCGACACTGGAGAGTATCTAAGACCACTTAAGCACGTACATCACTTGCTGTGTATTCCACATGTAAAGGTATATTCGGACATATAACGGGCTCGGGGGCTTTGCGTGCGGAAACCCTAGGTATTCTTCTATATATATCTAGCTGGAGGTAACGGAGAGTTAGTTCCACTTAGACTTTCCTCCGGATGTTTCGAGCTCCCTCTTCATTCTCGAAACAACCGGAGAAAAGTCTAAGTGAAACTAACTCTCCGTTGCCTCCAGCTAGATATATATAGAAGAATACCTGGGGTTTCCACACGCAAAGCCCCCGAGCCCGTTATATGTCCGAATATACCTTTACAGCACATACACAAGGGCGACATGCCAGTTGAACTAGTTGTTAAGGTATATATTTATATATGGTACCGGTTAATAACGGGTTATTGGAGGTTTAGGGTTTTGCCCTATAAATATCTTTGCTGGGGGCAACGTGTAGACCATTTCAAACTAGACGGCAACGCAGGATGCTTCGAGCACTGTAACATTAATTTCATCATTGACTATCAAATCGCGACTGTGTTGGTGGAGTGAAATCAGGTGGTTCATCCCATGGCTGAGTGTTAAGCAGTGAAACCCACTTCCAATGGTCGGCAAATAAGTTAATATTGTGCATGATTTTTTTGGTCGCAAATGTCGGAGTCCCAACTGTAATTAAAGAGACAACAAACTCTCTATAAATTTTTTTCTTCTTCTTCTTTATGGGTGGTGGCGGAACTATGACTATGACTCAACCCTGACATCAAGTAAGAAATAAAATTTCAAGATTTAATTAACTTTCTATCACCAACTTAAGAGAATTAGGTGTATATATAAAAAAACGACGGCTAAGAAAAAATCTAGTCTAAATATGTATATATATATATATATATGTAAATGTCTCAACTTTGACTAATCGCTCGCTCTTGTATGATCAAATATTTTGTGCATCTCGAAAATTGTTACTATCAATGATGAATTACATCAAATTGCTCTCAAAACTAATTTAGATGATCAACAAATGGGAAAAAAAATTAAAATATATTGAAATATATTCGCAAGCCCTATCGACGATATTTCCGACAGTGATAGCTGGGTCTCCATCTCCAGCTCCCTGGAGCTTCCCCTGTGCGAAAGAAATTAAAAAATAATAATTTTTTTAAAAAAACAAAGTAATATATTATTGTAAAAAAACTTTAAGAAATAAAAAAATGAGAAAGGGGCAGAGAGGGGGTTAAGGGAACAAAGAGTAAAGAGAAAGAAAGTCTATGACGTTTGATTGGTGGTGTGGGGTTGGCAAAAAGAATCCGACTTCATCCAAGCGCTACAGACAACAACCACAGCAATATCTCTTAGCCGGATGCCAGGAAAGCGGCAGCCTTTCCTTTCTCTCTCTTCTCTTTCTCTCTCTCTCTCTCTCTCTTCTCTCTCTCTCTTCTCTCTCTTCTCTCTCTCTCTTCTCTCTCTCTCTCTCTAAAGCAGCCATGGTACTTGACAGAGGTGTAGGAGATAGAAGTGCATGACACCATCATTAGGGAATAGGGTTCCAAGGCCAGGCTATGCTCATAGGCTCATAAGCTAGGGTTGTCCCACGAAGCGTTTTATCGTGCCTGCAAGAGTAAATCTGACCGTAAAAACGGTAATCCAACGGTTGAAATTAAACTGAAAATTACAGCCGTAATTCAAAATAAAGTTGTAATTTTCAGATTAATTTTCAACCGTTGGATGAACTATTCTTACGGATTTACTCTAGCCCACACAATTCTTTGTGGGTCGGACGCACCAAAAATAGGATCCTATCACACTCTGTTTAGAAAGCGTTTAATTTTGGCAACTATATATTAACAGCAACTCGTATTTGGCTTGTCGCACCTCAATGCACGTTAATTGCAACTCAAAATGTCATCCTTCCTCCTTCCCCGCCGGTGTCATCTTGCATCTCGTACGTCGAAGACATTGACGCTTTGTAGGCTAACCACTTACAAGAAGCAGGACTTAGTACTTCGAAGAGAGCAAGGAATAGAGGCTTCACCTATGCAGGCGGTTGACCTTCACGCTGCCTCTGATGAACATGATCTTAGGGCTGTCGATCTTGTAGCTTCCAATATTGGAGCTTCACGCAGCGGGAGATGAAGAGGAACTAACGGCTACTTATTTGGAGCTAGCTAGCTTTATGCGCGATGAAGATATTTTTGTTTTGGGTTTTTTGCTGTAGTTGGAGTTTGTACTGGGGCGGCTTGAGCGGGCGAAAGGAGGCGGGTCACTTTAGCGGGAGGAAGGAAGAAGGTGTCGTGTTGCAGCTAACCACTAAAAATGTTTTTGTTTCATGTCTTTTTAGAAAGCAGGGACTCTCCCAATTCAAAAAAAAAGTTAAATAGAGTTTTCGGTGTTATATGTTTCTTTTCTGGTAGCTCTACATCTTCAATATTATTCTAGTTACTGTTTTTGTATGATAATTCTAATCTCATCACTAGTTTCTCACGATTGTATCACAATTATCCCAAACAGATGTTAGGAAATACCCGCGGAGCAAAAACGAAAAACACAAGATTCGTAGAAAAACCAAGAAAGACGAACACAGATTTAACGTGAAAAAACCTCAAATCCGGGGAAAAAACCACAAGCCACCTACGCCACGAAATCCACTATGAAGAAATTCCAAAATACTTGCAATACACAGGAGCCGCCTCTTCTTTCTCTCGTTTCTTCTTTCAGCAAGAAACCCTAGGCCGAAAACAAACCCAGTATACCCAATGCTCAAAAAGAAGAAAATTACGTAACTACCTCTGACAAAAATTTCAATCAGTAAATCAGGCTCCACAATTTAACAAGAGAGCCTTAAGACGGGAACTCAATATTCGGCCGACTGTATTATCATAGGTATTTTGTATACAAAGAAGGAAATTTTGAAGGAGAGCAATTGTGGTATATATATTTTAAAATGAGGAGAATTTTAAAAAATAAAAGTATACAACATTCGAACCTTTGAAGTTGTTGCTCACCGGAGGAGAGGTCCAAAGCAGTTTCTATCGTTTTTATTTTATTTTCCTTCAGCTTTATACATTTTATAACACATTCAAAAGTGTTTTCTTTTCAAATACTTGTTTAATTAATTTAATTGCATACATTATATTTTGTAGTAAAGAGTAAACAAGTAGTTGTCTTTAAATCAATGTCGACCATGATCAGCTGGTGAGAAGAATGTTGGGGTTAGTCATCACGACAGTTGTGAAGAAGTGCGCTAATTGGCACAACATTTTTGCTCCCGCGAGTATGAACAAAAATGTCATCGCAGACCGCCACGTACCAAGCATAGAAAGCTTGTTTTGAGCATAAAAGGGAATGAAGTTCCTTAGGTGAGGTAGAACATTCAAAAACAATGATTTGTAGATTAGTAGCCACAATGTTCACAACCAACACCGCCCTGCCAAACAGAGCCTAAGTTTAGACAGGTAAATTTAGCGTGGTGTTAAAGGCACACCAAAAAGTGCTATATGCACACCAATTTTAAGAAAAAAAGATCTGAATGTGCTATATGCACATCAACTTTAAGAGAAAAAGATCTAATAATTTTTTGATGTGTCTTTATCCCTCGTGTGCACACATTTATTTTTGGTGTTTCATGAGCAAAGAGCGGAGATATGATAAACTAGAAAAGCTAAGTGGACTGAAAAAGATGATGAAATTTCTTATGCGCCATCGTTGAGTGAAAAAGAGGGTACATGCACAACAGAATTAGCCTTGAGTTTTGAGCATTTCTTTTGATAACATGTAATAATTATATATTACTAATAATAAAATTAGTAATATTGCCCAATTAATCATTGAGTGAAAACTATATAGTTATGTAGACTTATGGAATAATAATAATTTAATGAAGCGCAGCAGTGTGTTATGCGGCTAAACTCTTAGATCCGATGTATGCAATGATTGCAGCTGGTAAAAGAAGCGAGTTAATTACATACACAGTTAAAATACATTTTAATCTTTTTTAATTATTATATCTTTCAATTTATGACATGCTGTTTTTTTCTTCTTCTTTCATTTCCGATAGCTAGCTAGAAAGCTTATGTTAATGCCTATAAATTCTCCGCCATCCTCACATCTCTCTTGCCCCCCGTCTTCTTCCTATCTCTTCCCTCAGCTGGCTCCTCTGTATTTTATGTGAAAACAGAGGGGAAATGTAAAATGTGTGATAATTTCATCTGCGGAGAGGAATAGCTGGCCCTGGCCGATTAGGGTTTATCATGAGGAGATGGAAGAAGAAGAGGTAATTAAGCAGCGAGTTCTTGGGTTTCTCATGATTAGGTGTGTAAAGATTGTGCCTGGCTCCCTGTATGCCACACATATGGCTCACTCTCTATTCAGATTGGCTATTGTGGGTGGCGTGCGTGGAGTCAAGCACGCTCCTTTCTCTCTCTCTCTCTCTCTCTCTCTCTCTCTCTCTCTCTCTCTCTCTCTCTCTCTCTCTCTCTCTCTTCACCCTCTCTCTCTCTATCTCTATCTCTATCTCTTCATACACAAACACACACACACACACACACTCTCTCTCTCTAGATATCTATGTGCATCTTTCCCTCTATCTTGTGTATATGTTTGTGATTATCATATAGCTAGGTATGAATTAAGTAAGAAGAGGAGTATATATATAATCATATGTAAATGTTTGTGATCAATCTGTTTTTTATGTTTCTCTTTCTATATTCTTCATCGTTGTAGCGCATTTTCTCTTGCCCCCCAATCTTTCTATCTCTTCACCCCCTCTCTCTCTAGATTTCTGTCTGCATCTTTCCCTCTTTCTTGTGTATATGTTTGTGATTAATTATCAAATAGCTAGGTATGAATTAAGTAAGAAGAGGAGTGTATATATATAACCACATATAAATGTTTGTGATCAATCTGTTTTTTTTTCTCTTTCTATATTCTTCTTGCATTTTCTTGACTGCTTTTCTTTCTCTTTCTATATTCTTCATCGCTATAGCGCATTTTCTCTCTGCCCTCTCTCTATCTCTTCACCCTCTCTCTCTCTCTAGATATCTATCTGCATGACTGCATCTTTCCCTCTTTCTTGTGTATATGTATTAATTAGCATATAGCAATTCATGAACTAAGTAAGAAGAGGAGTATATATATATATATATATATGAATCTTTTTTCTTTAAATTTTCTTTCTCTCTAAACCATGTAAGTGATGGAAAACATATGTTTACTTATTCCATCTTCTTCATGGCTATACCGCATTTTTTCACTGTTTTTGTAGGATCCGCACTCAGAGGAAGCTAGCTAGCTCCTGGTAGAAGAAAAAAAAAAGTTTTGGTAGCTTATTTCATAAATGATAAACTTTCTTCGTGTAAATCTTTCATGCAAAATGGAGTAAATTAATGTAAGTTGTAATTGCAACCCTGTATATATACTTTCAATTAATGCTATATAAAGCTCTGATCAGCTGATACTATTGTTCTTCATTAAATTCATGGCATGGCTTCAGTCAGATAATTACTCAGTACTACTTCCATAGAGATCAGAGAAGTAGCAGCTTCAGCATCTTTCTCTGATGTACGGACCCAAGTACTATGGAGTCACCCATTCTCGTGAAATCAAACTGGGTAATTGAAATCTTATGTTTGGAAAATCTGGGCCACTCCTTTTTCGAAGCTTCTCCCTTAATCCTCTGCGTCAGATTATTCAAACCGACTTAATTTTGATCTTTATCGCATTATCCATATACAGAGCAATGCTCTATAATGTTTTTTTTTTGTAAAATCTGAAATTTATTTACATTTTTCTTTCATATTATTGTATTCGTTGCTCTACTGAATTTTAGTTTTTATCAGCCTTTCTGAATCCTGCGAGCACCATATTCATTATATTTTCTTTCACCGAAGTTGGTTAGGGTTTTGTTTGGACGCGGTGGTTATAAACCGTCGTTCGTGAATGCTCGATCTCAGCTAAAGAAATTCATGCATTTTATGTTTAAAACTAGTTCATTTTCTTAGGTAGCGGTCACATCCGTTCTTGCCAAGCATACATTCTATGATAACGATGTTTTTGATCAAGCTCGCCGGAGCAAATTGTTGGACGGTCCAACATAAACAAAAAAAAGCCGGAGCAAATTGTTGGACGGTCCAACATAAACAAAAAAAAACAGGCATTCCAAGATTAGTTCTACACCGCCTAATCAGACGGTCCACTAGTGCTTATAATCTGTCTCACCTCTCATATCTTTGACCAGAGTGCGATGATTTAACACAAATAAGCCGTTTCAAACAAAGCCTCTAACTGTATATGCGTTAGAATGAGATTTTTTTTATTTTAAGTTTAATTTGAGTAATATTGTTGTGGAGATTCAGCGTTCATTATTATGTTTTAGTCAACCAACTTAGGCTCTGTTTGGCACTGTGGTTGCGGTTTTGAATGCAGTGTTTATGTACTGTCATTCGTGAACGCCCGACCACACTTAAGAAACTTCATTCATTTTTATGTCCAAACTCATGGGAGCAAAAACCCTGTGCCAAACATTGAAAGTCACCGGAGCATTGCCGTTGGGGGTTAAATAACCTGTAGCTCAGTTCGTTCTTTCAAAGGTCTTGGATGGTCCATCGTGAACCACAAAATCCGATGATATATGTTACCCGTTCTAAACCTAGGGTTTGCTTATAAAACCCAAGCTAGGGGCAACGGGTAGATAGTTTCACTTAGACTACCACCCGGGATGCTTCGAGCTATTCAACAAAAACTAGCCTTCTTTTGTTGAAGGCGGTCATAACTATTGTCGTGCCAAACACACATTCTATGACAGCGGCATTTGGCTTCAAACTCACGGGAGCAGAAACGCCGCTCCAAATGGAGCCATAGTCTATTATGGCCTTCATATAAAAATCATCTATATAAAGTGATTTCTGCTAGCTAAATATAAATACAAATTAATTTGGTATATCATGAAATTAGGAAACATTAATGCATGGTAGACTAACATAACTTGTAAATTTATTTTGTGGGTGTCTATTCTAATTGTAAAGATCTATGGAAATGGAGCAATCTAGTAGTTCATTTCTTTTCAGTGGTACCTCTGAGTTTTAATTTATTTCTTTGTTAGGACCCATACATTATTAAACCTAGTATGATATTATGGTAAGATATGTAGACATTGGAAATCTACCCCAATCTCTATTATAGGCGGCTGCAACAATTAAGAAGTGAAATTAACGATAATCTGTCTTAATGTAATCCCTCAACTGCTCTGCATTTAATTATCCTTCTTGAATGTTCTTTTATGCCTACAAGTAGCTGTAAGCACCGTGTGATGTTTAAGCATTAATAAAAAAGACTTTTGTTTGCCCTCTCAGCTGTGTAATACTCTCCGCTCCTTCAATTTTCTCCTGCAAATCCAAGTAAAACCATTAGTAACTTAATACAACAGTGGTATTAGAGCCATTGTAGTATTTGTTCTTGTATCGACGGCTTCATCATCTACTAGTAATGCGCCCCTCTATACGCACTCCATCACTACAAGAAAAATGCAATTTAGATAGAAAATTTAGAAAGGAAAAGAAATTTCTTGATAATTGCCATCAAATTTAGCAAGGAAAGTTAATTTTTACATCTCCAACAAAAGTAGATACAAAAAAAATTCGTTGTTGAATTAGAAACAAATATTTTTGTGGCAAAACTTTTGTTTCTAATTAAAAATAACAAATTTCATTGTTAAATTAGAAACGAATTTAATAACAAAAATATTGCTTGCAACAATTATTAAATAAATATTATCTCTTATAAATAAAATAATTAAAATGCAGGATCACATATTTTTTTCAAAAAAAAAATTATTGTTCAAACCCAAATCTAAGTAGAACTATGATAATGGAAAAATGTAATAATTATTTATTAGTTATAAACTATTATTATAATTTTAATAAATACACAAATTATAATTAAATATATAACTTATAATATTTGCTCAAAAAATTGAATATTAAGTATTTTAATGATAGATTTTCAAATATAACATTATTATTGTTATTTAAAATTATTTTAATGCTTCGTTTACTTCTATTTTTATTTAATATTTTAATATAATAATATACTTATTAGATGACATGTGTAATACATATATAATTTGCATACATACACTAATACACACACAATACACACACACACACAGTGACCGTGTATGGGGCACCCCCATGCCACGCGCAACTATACCCTACCCGTTCCCGACGGGGTTCGCTCGCCTCCAGCACGTACATAGTTTTTTTTAAATTCGTTCTTTGTATATTATTTAAAGAAAATTTTGTAGAAATTTTAAAGAATAAAAATTTCAGTATTTTATTTTAATTTTTTTAAAATATATATTTTATATAATTATATTATATATAGAATAATATATATATATTATAATTTTGTAATATAATATGTATAATATATGTATATATTATAATATAATGTAATATATATACAGTTTATGTGGTTATTAAAGAAAAATATACACTTAAAACTAAATTGTCAACATGGTTGGGTGGTTAGCTGCATAGTAGATATTGTGGAGGTCTTGGGTTCAAATCCCAGCAACTGCCAACATATTTAGAAGAAATGATATCAAAAGAGAAATTTAAAATTTTAATAAATATTTTAAAAAACACTGAAATTTAATATTGTCTCAGGCCGACGGGGAGGAGGGAGGATAGGGCTCGAGGCGGCGCTTCCCTGCTCCAGGCCGACGGCGAGGAGGGAAGAGGGGGCTCGGGGCTACTCCTCCTTGCTCCAGACGGCGACGGGAAGAGGAAGAGGGCGACGAGAGGGAGAGATGAGAGGGGAGGGGAGCTCGGCGATGGGAGAGAGAGAGAGATCGGGGGGCTGCTCCTGTGCGAACGAGAGCGAGAGAAAGAGAGATATCGGGGAGGGGTGGGCGGCTGCTTAGGGTTAAGGGGTAGGATTTTAGGTTTTAAAAATAAAATCTATTCAAAACTGCTAACTGCAGACCACGCCCTTATCCGCACCTCAACTTCTATTCGCACCCCAAAAATCATTTTTTTGAAATTAAGGCGTTACAGAATGGCTTTAAAAAGCCATGAATTAAAAATCCATCCAACAAATCGTATCCGTCGGCAGAATGATGGGATAAATCGTTGTCGTTCATGTTAGGGAAAAGACCACCTTTGGCTTTATTTACCACGCCTCTACCCCGCATCGCACACCACGGACGGATCAGAACTCCCGCCTCTACAACTCCACGCCACCAAGACTTCTTGCATCCTCCACAGCCGGCGACCTAGCCCTGGGATCTCCACTTCGGAAGCAAAGAAGTACACCTAAACCACCTCCAGCGCTTACGGTGCTCGGCTACTCCATCAACGGAACGCTGGTAAGCCGCAAGATCGCCTCCAACCGTATCCTGTTTAGGGTTTTTCATTTGCTGCTTGCCGTTCATTTTCCCTGTTCCGATTTTTTATCTCAGTTTCTGTTTACCATTCCCATTTTCAATGGCTTCTTAGATTTGGGTTTTAGTTTTTGATCTCTTCTCCGATTCTATTTTTTGGGCTACTCCACTAAATCTTCTCCGATTTTCTCCGATTCACAGATTTATACTCCTAAAATCTCCTTAAATCTTATATAATCTTCAATATTCCCACATCTCTCTGATTTTCTATATCCCTTTTCAGATTTCTCCTTCTCAGATTTTGATTTCTGAACAAATCAAGGCTATACTTCCGGTAAATCTTCTCCATTTTTTCTTCAATATTCTCAGATTTCGATTTCAATTTTCCCAAATTTTCCTTTTCATATACAGGTTATATTTCATTTTCATATACAGGTTATATTCCATTTTCATATTCAGGTAAAATTTTTTTACATTTTATTTATGTGCATATATATTTCTATAATGCACTGATTTTTGGAACTTAAAATGCATTGTTTTTTTGGATGCATTTCAGTATTAATATACATACCCTAGCATCAAGTAAAAAATAGTGACCCTCTAAAACTTGGGCCAGCCTTAATTAGTTGTTCTGGGCATTTGTATACTTGAATTTCTTTCCATAATCTATTATAATATCTCTTTCATAATGCTAATGCAGCTCTCCTAATATTTGGGCTCCGTAGATAGTTCGTCAGCTTTTGTATACTTGAATTTCTTTCCATAATCTATTATAATATTTCTTTCATAATGCTAATGCAGCTCTCCTAATATTTGGGCTCCGTGGATAGTTCGTCAGCTATTAGTTTGACATCCGGTAAGTTTTTTTATTTCTTCTATATCCAATTGAATATGCCTTTGATTTACTGTTTCTTTACTTACACATTTTCTTTGCACCCAATATTTGTTGAATACAAAGTTCCACTTCTATATTCAATTGATAATTCTCACATTTTAATGAGTCAAAGTGAAGATGGCTAGGTGTAATATTAAATGGAGGGCTAGGCACTATAATCAAGACACGTTGGATCTTCAATCTACTAATGATGGATAAGGTTGGTTAAGTGTGTTCATTTTTTATGTCATTAACGTATTGATGATAGTTGAATGGTTAGATTGGTTATTTTGTGATTCAAGAAAATTTGAAAAAGGGTAAAACATGTCCAACACCTATAAATTGGGTTCACTTTAATAGTTTGTATCTGATGTGAGTGTTTTGTATTTTGTTGCAACTGCAAATTATTGGAAAGTAATGATGGCTTTATTAAATATAATATATTATGGTGTGATGGTTTATATAGTTTATCATTTGTGCCCCCAAATCCTTTTTCATGCAATGTTCTTCCATAAATACAAAACATCTTTTGAGATTGTTTCAGGAGGAATCATCTCCAACACCAATAGGGAAATTGATAAAATGTGAGATTTATCTGAACCATACTTGGAGAAATACCCTACTTTAGTATAAGTAAAGCTTTACGGAAAATCTTTATATATGAGTGAATTTTTAGCTATAGTTAATTGATTACCTATATCATATAACATTCATATCAATTTACCCACGACAAATGTCGATCCCACGACAACTGTCACTCCCACGACAACTGTCACTCCCACGACAATTGTCGCCACCACGACAAATGCGCCCCTACGACAAATGTCCGCCTCCACGACAAATGCCGCCTTGAGACGGGCCGGAGGCCCGTGCCTGTCACTCGTATATATATATATATTTATATATTGTGTTGGCTTGCTGTTGTTGATTAAAAGTTGTGGATGGAACAAATCTAAAAAAGGGGAGGCGAAGACAAAGGAGGAGAGTACAGGGAGCATCCATTTTCATGTATAATTTGTGTCAGGAAGGGAGCATATGAATGCAAAATGTGGCACATGGGGTTGAATTGTGTGGGGCCCAAATTTCACATTTTCAAATAATTCATTTAATTCAATTCCAAATATATAAATAGTAATTAAATAAATGCTTTAATGGAATGATGGTGATGCTCTTGTTCTTTAGCCAGTATCAGCGGCCTGCACCACCTCTGCCACCCAAAAAAGTGAGAGCTTCCAACTTGTGCCCTCATGCATCAGCTTTCCATCCTTTCAAGATCTCTCTCTCTTACTTTCTCTCTCTTTCTCTCTCTTACTTCTCTCTCTCTCAACTGTGATGAGAACATCCTGCGCCTCTCTCTCTAGCTAGCTTTGAGATCGAGACGAATACTGCTGATTCAAAAAAATGTACTTTGAAAGTTTCAAATAATGAGACGAATACTGCTGATTAATAAGTAGGATATTTACAAAATTTTCAAAGGGCGCTGCTATTAGCACTGTGCTTTTGTCTATTAGCACTCAAAATTTTAAAATTTTAGAGATTATTAGCACTCACTTTTGTCTATTAGCACTCAAAAATTTAAAATTTTAGGGTGTTATTTGTTAAGGTATATTTAGCACGTGTATCATATGTTAAACGGAACCCTAACG
This sequence comes from Dactylorhiza incarnata, assembly GCA_033032865.1. Taxonomy (NCBI): domain Eukaryota; kingdom Viridiplantae; phylum Streptophyta; class Magnoliopsida; order Asparagales; family Orchidaceae; genus Dactylorhiza; species Dactylorhiza incarnata. The sequence goes on from JAWHQI010000053.1 coordinate 6,831,832, forward strand.
GGTCCGTTAACGGGTCGTCGGGGATTTAGGGTTACGCCTATAAATACCCCCGCTGGGGGCAACGGGTAGTTCATTCCAAACTTGATGTTCACTCGGATGCTTCGAGCACCGCTTCATTATTTTTAATAGTCGCAGACAGCTCTTTCCCCTTAGATGCATGCCCCTACACATCTCCTCTCGCAGAAACGACGCCGTTGGAGTCGGCGGCGATGACGATGGCGTTGGCGGCGGTGACGGTGGCGTGGGCGGAGGCGACGATGGCGCTGGAGTTGGCGGCGACGGCGATGGCGTTGGCGGCGGCGACGATGGTGTTGGTGGCGGCGACGATGGCGTTGGCGGAGGCGACGATGGCGTTGGAGTTGGCGGCGACGATGGCGTTGGAGTTGGCGGTGACGACGATGGCGTTGGAGTTGGCGGCGACGACGATGGCGTTGGCGGCGACGACAATGGCGTTGGAGTTGGCGGAGACGACGATGGCGTTGACGGAGGCGACAATGACATTGGAGTAGGCGGCGACGATGATGGCGTTGGCGGAGGCGACGATGGCATTGGAGTTGGCGGCGTCGACGATGGCGTTGGCGGCGGCGGCGATAGTGAAAATGATATTTGTATTATGTTAAAAAAATTGACAAAAAAGTGCTAATAGTAATAGTGCATTGCTAATAGACAGGTTGAGTGCGAATAGACAATCACTTAAAACAGCGCTTGCTAATAGCGGCGAGTGCAAATAGACAACAGCGCAGTGCTTATAGCAACGCCCATTTTCAAATGTATCTAAAATATTGACACGTTAACATCTAAAAAGTTGCATTTCAGATTAGCTACAGACAGTCTGTACGTATCATTTGAATACCTTATATAAGTATAAATACTTCCATGTAATTAAAGTTCGAGGGATGATGGGGAAACTTTTTTTCTCTGTCTGTAATAAACATATATACTCTAATTAGGGTCTGTTTGGCGGCAATGACAGCCATGAGCGTAGTTGTTATGAACCGTCATTTGTGAAATTTTTTTTTTACTTTGTGACGGTCATATATTACAGTAATATTTTTGTTCAAACTCACTGGAGAAAAAAAGCAGCACCAATTAAGGAGACGCTAAGATGAGTGATATTCCGGCTTATTCATTATAGCTATCATCAAATCTCAACCTTAAAAATTACTACTTCGATATTCTAAAGGTATAATAAATACAAAATCGTATGTATCTATATGACCACATATACGTATAGACATAATATGTGCAGAATAAAAATAAATATACTTCAAGTCCACACCTACAAAATAAAAAATATTAAGTTAATAGTAAATTAGCATATACTTTGTAAAAAGTCAAAAAGACCCCTAGCTAGCTAGAAGCATGAATTAAGCGTCAAAAAGATAAATCTTAGTCCTAACCTACTTTAGCTCAGACATTAAGTACAAGTTCCTGTAGCCACTCCTCTGCTAGCTAGCTGCTACTTTCCTGTTTTTAATTCTTAAGCCATTTATTAATTAATTTCCTCTATATATATATATATACTTTAAAAAAAAAAAAATTAGAATAGTATAATTTCGTCTCCATGCATGCAGCGGACTAATTAAGAGTAGCTGGCCGCATAGCTAGCTTTTGTCACTTGCCCTGCCGTCAAAAGTAACAGCGCGCGCGGCTTCTGTTAAATATAATTAACAGAAGATGCCGTGAACCGACTCCCGGATGATTTGTTGTTGTATATGAGCGTTGGTTTCTGGCGGGGAATTATCAAGCTAGCTAGCTACAGGAAGCGTGAATATTGAAGAAAATGATATTTTATGTGTGTGTATATATATGATGATGATGATGATACGGAGGGAGAATAAGGAATATTAGATGTTATAATAATTAACTTAGAAAGTTGGGAAGAAGAAGTACTGCAGGGTCACGTGCCATTCCATTTTCCAATTAAAGGTTCTTTCGTTGAGGATAAAGCCAAGGGTTTGCGGCCAAATTTGCTTCATCGCTAGCTCTCTCGGGCCTGATAATTAAGCCTGCCTGCCTGCATGCATGCTGCTTCCTATATATTAATTAATCTCAGATATAATATTTTTATTTAATGTTTTGTTTTCTGATTCTTCGGAACATGCAAGATTTTGACATGACAGGTAGAGGAGGGAGAGAGATCCTTGGCTTATTCCCTCGTGTTTGCAGGAACGCAGCTATGGCCAAGGCCACCGCGAGTTGAGAGAGAGAGAGAGAGAGAAGAGAGAGAGAAGAGAGAGAGAGAGGATTAATGGATGGACCAGTCGATCAGTCGCAGCATGAATTAATATTAAAGAAAGAAAGCCACATGGCATTCGCTTAACAGCAACAGGAGAGATTTGCATACTGACAAAGTGAGATAGGGAGTTGCCAGGGAACCCGCCAGCTGATTTTCCTCCTACAGACTGAGAGTGAGAGAGAACAGACGACAGTGAAGAGAGAGAGAGAGAGAGAGAGAGAGAGAGAGAGAGAGAGAGAGAGAGGAGAGAGAGAAAAGAGAGAGAGAAGGAAGAGAGAGAGAGAGAGAGAGAGAGAGAAGGAAGAGAGAGTTTCTGGCTTGAAGTTTTCTGGCTTGTTGTTCAATGGAAGAAATTACAGATCGACGACGCGGTTCAAATTAATATCACTGCTGTTTGACAGCACTGTTGGGCGGTTCAGCGTAAATAAAAACAAAAAGGGATTAGTCGCACACCGTCTATTTAGACGGTTACTGGTGTTTATAATAGGCTCCGTCTCTTCTATCTTTGATCAGGATTTTGAAATTGAAAATGAGTGTGGTGGTTGAACATGGTATAAGAGGTAGGTTCGCGCTGAGGTGGCGTGATGGACGGTCCAACATGAACAAAAAAAAACATATATATGTCAAGATTAGTTCCACACCGTCTACCTAGATGGTTCACTCGTGCTTAATATAGATCCCGCCTCACCTATCTTTGACCTAGGTTTTGTAATGAAAAATGAGTGTGGTGGTTTAACTAGGACGGCATTGCTTTGGATTAAGTTTTGATTAGACTTTAACATTGATTTATAAGAAAATTTATCGTAATATTATATTTATTCTTTTTTCCTGATTAAAATGGGTAAGTTTAATGAGAGAAACTTAGGTGCGCAACTCTCACCTAGAACTAGGTGGGAGAGAAATACAACCGTATAATCTCAGATCGGATTGTATATAAAATACTGACATTATTATTACTTATAAATACAAGAGTATTTAGGAAAAATACAACCGTATGATCTGTGATCAACGGCTTAGATGGGCTCCTCTCACCATGATCTTGGGTGAGAGTTTCTCACCTACAAAATTTTCAAGGTTAATAGGGTATGACATGAATTTGTTTGGGACAGCTTTTGCTCATGAGAAATATACGTTCAAATCTCAAACGCACTTTAAAGGTCGTTTTCTTACCATAAAAAATGATTTTTTTTTAAATTCTTTTTGGAAAGCCGAGTAGTCCCGGCCCCATGTTCCTCTTTGGAGACGCGCTTCTTAGAGGTAAATACGCAAAACCAAGACCCGTGCCCTTCCATTCTTGTTCTTTCCTTCTTCCTCGACGATTCTCCTGCTGTCGTTGGCGTCGATCCCTCGACTATTCTACTGCCATCGCTGCCGGCATCGATACCTTGTCAATTCTCCGCCCCGCGAGTTGACGTTATTTGCTAACCCTTACCGATGGCGCCGAGTTACTGGTACTACTGCATTTCTCGGCCGCGAGCCCCCGTGTAGAATAGTGGGTGAAATCGGAAGTTGCATGCACTAGCTCCAAAGGTGATCCAATCATTCTGCTCTATTTCACGTTCATTAATTTATGATGATTCCAGCTATGCATTCTTTTTGTTCAAGCTGGACCGTACAACAATGTGTTTATATGATTATTTCAGCAAGGTATAAATCTGCTCATGTTTGTGAATATCTTGTTTATGTGATGATTCTGTTATGATTAGTGTGAATATCTATGTGGATATATATGTGTGTGAATTGTATGTGAATAATCAGTATGAATATGTACGTGGATATGTATGGGTTTGTTAGTTTTCATGTGTTATGATTCATATGTTCATATGAATAGGTATTTTATGATTCATGTGTTTGTTGCTTAATAAGATTATGTATGTGTATGTGGAGATATTTATGTTCTATTAACATGTTTAGTTTTACATGCGAAAATAACACGCATCAATCTTTCATTTATAAAAGTATATATTTTGAAACTGTTGATCGATCTTTTGAGGAGTTCGGACTCACAGGGGGGTGTAGCCTACACTCACTTCTCTCTCACTAGCACACTTGACTATTGGTGAAGGAAAATGAATGGACCGAAAGCTACAACAAGGAGGTCATACCTCACACCCGGAAGATCTTTGAGAGCTTCCCCTCCCAATCCAATGTTGAACTGGACACCTTTGGAGGGCACCTGGAACCAACCAAAACTAACCGGAGGAGGAGAGAGCTCAAAGATTGGATCCCTCCAAAGGTGCCCTTAAGGGTCTATTTATAGATTCTCTAGTTTGGTCTGCAAATAGCGTAACTCCGTCTTTTGGTTTTACTAAATGCACCCCAAACTGGTCTGTTAATAGCCAAACTTCGCCGTTCTGAAGGGCTATTGGCAGCCCCCCAAGGGTATCTAGGTAATTTCACCTCCAGATCCTTCTAGACGAGTGGTCCGTGAAGGCACCACTCGCCAGACTTCCCGCACACTGGATTCTTTAGGTCCTACGGAGCGAGTGGTCCGTGAAGGCACCACTCGCGCGGGATCCTTGGTCCTCTGGGCGAGTGGGGTTCCGCCGCCCTCACTCGCCTGACTCCCCGCGCATCCGCACACCTAAGCTGGTGAGTGCTTAGCTGGTGAGGATTACACTTACCCCGAAGCCTTGCCTTTCTTGTCCTGGGTGAATGCCCCTCTCGACCTGTCTGCTTTGCTCATCCTTTTGACCATCTGGGGCATGGGGGCCCACTCGACGAATACGGGGTTGTACACAATCCCCACTCTTGCGAGCGAGTTCCACGCTCAGAAAGAAAAGTTCAACCCATAGTATTCAGTGAGTGCTTGCTGACCTGGAGAGAATCTTTTGGTGGGCCCCTCCACTATGCTATATATATCTCAGGCCACAGCGTTGGGAATGCTCATTCTCTCCTTACTACTTTTTCCTCTTTTCCCCCTCTGAGCTCTCACTACCTTAATGACGTTCATGAGGCCGTCGCTGAAGCCGCTTTCGCAAAAGCTGCTGGAACGTCTCGCCGCCGCGCAGGAGAAGAATACCTCTAAAACTGCTCGATATGCCCCTGGCTTTCGTCGAAGAGGGATTCAACCTCACCCTATCAGCCGAAGAAGGCCAAGGCGGTTCGGCGGGACCCGATGGTGACTGAGTTTGCGTCGAAGACTCCGCCCCCTTCTCGCAATCCTCCTGATGACCTAACCAAGGTAGTCTAAACTTTCTTGTTTTGCTGATAATTCTGGTGACACGATACCTCAATGGTCATGACCACTAGCAGGAGATGCCGACGGCGGGGGTCGGGCCCGAGACCAATCTAATGGGTACTGCTGCGCTCTCGACTGCCGCTAAGGACGTCCCGCCGGTTCAGGAGACCAGCCTTCCAGCTACTCCAGGCAGAACCTTGTTGGGTCTTAGTAAGCTGTTTATTTCCTTCTCACATGCTTCTCTATCTTTTTCCATTTTGCTTACCCTGTCTCCCGCAGCACCTACGTTCGAAACTATGGGACTATCCGCTATCCCGCGAGACTCTCCAACTCGCGAGATCATGACTCTCCTCACGCCAAAGCTGGAGCTCTCGGCAGGGAGGGCCCCCTGCCACAATTCCCATGCCGCCGATCCAGCCACCACTTCTGCTTCCAACCAGGTACCTTCTTGGCCCGGAAAGGGGAAATCGCTTCATCCCCCCGACCAGCCATTCGCAGGGCAACCTTGCCCCTCTCGCAAACGCCAAGGCAAAGAACATGTACAAGGTTAGTCACTTCATTCGCTTCGACCCTATTCGTTTGAACCACTAAATAAGACCAGCCAAACTTTTCAATCTCGTAGGCTACCGAGAGGCCTCGTCGATGGACCCTCACTATGAGGAGGAGGAAGAAGTGATCTCGCCGCCACCTCTCCTAGCGATCTTTTAGATTTCCTCGGCGATCCCGTCGATACTAAGACGATGAAGGAGTGGATGACAAAGGTTCTCAACAAGCTCATCTAGTTGCAGCGAGACACATGTCCAGTCAGGCGGATGGACACCAGGCCTCAGTTGAGCGTAGGCTGAGTGCTCTCGAGAGGGATTACATGCATCTCGTCGGAGAGATGGAGCGTCTGGGAGGCGGATGCGAGGAGCTTCCAACGGGAGACACATCGTGCGAGCAAGGAACTAAATGCGCTTGGTCCACCAAGAACTCACCGCTGTCAGCGCATACTACCCGCGAGTGCCACTGAGGACGAGGAGGCGAGGTCGGGGTTGATGGCAGTGGGTCCAGTACTAAGTCTTCCGACACTCGCCCCCTGTACCCTTACCTTAATGAATTTTCTTTTTCTGCAATAAACGTCGATCTCGGCCTTGTTTTATGAACAATCATGTTGTCTTGGTTATTAACCATGTCTATTCCGCTTGATTCTTATCATGTTTTGCCCAACGTCGTCTCGCATAACGTTTTGGTTTTCGTTGTAATTTATCATGCTCCCGCATTCCCGTGGAGACTTTGCGCGCGGCACTCTCCACCTGCCGGCGAGTGGGGCGAACGTTTCTACAATGAACGTCGATCTCGACCTTGCTTTATGAACAATCTTGAGATTTTCTTGTATCGGCTACGGTCCATGCTTACCACACCAAAAATGTTGAATCCGTCGACCGGTCTCTTGAGGAGTTCAGACCCACAGGTGGGTGTAGCCTACACCTAATTCTCTCTCACTAGCACACTTGACTATTGGTGAAGGAAAATGAATGGACCCAAAGCTACAGCGAGGAGGTCCCACCTCACACCCGGAAGAACTTTGAGAGCTTCCCCTTCCAATCCAATGCTGAACTGGGTACCTTTGGAGGGCACTTGGAACCAACCAAAACTAACCAGAGGAGGAGAGAGCCCAAGATCGGATCCCCTCTAAAGGTGCCCTTAAGGGTCTATTTATAGATTCTCTAGTCTGATCTGCAAATAGCGTAACTCCGCCTTTTAGTTTTACTAAACACACCCTAAACTGGTATGATAATAGCCAAACTCTGCTGTTCTAAAGGGCTATTGGCAGCCCCCAAGGGTATCTAGGTAATTTCACTTCCAGATCCTTCTGGGCGAGTGGTCCGTGAAGTCACCACTCGCCAGACTTCTCGCACACTGGATTCTCTAGGTCCTACTGAGCGAGTGGTCCGTGGAGCTAGGCACCACTCATCGGATCCTTGGTCCTTTGGGCGAGTGGGGTTCCGCCCCCTCACTCGTCTGACTCCCCGCGCATCCGCACACCTAAGTTGGCGATCGAGTGCTTAGCGAGTGGGGATTACACTCGCCCCGAAGCCTTGCCTTTCCTGACCTGGGCGAATGCCCCTCTCGATCTGTCTGCTTTGCTCATCCTTTTGACCGGCTGGGGCCTGAGGGCCCACTCGACGATTACGGGGTTGTATAATATAAACAGTTCTAAAACAACACTAAAACACAGATTCTTCAAACAGTCTGCGTCTTTCTCATCATTGCTTTCTTGACAACTTTATTCTCACAGTTGTATTCTCACAAGTCACAACAACTTACACATCAGAGTCAGCTGCCCCAAACATACAGAACCTAGATCGGTATTTAATGTTTCATCAGACCGATCATAAAATTTAATTTTGTAGATTGATCATATTTAAGAGCCAAACTTGGATGAAAATGAGGTCCCCCACTTTGGGAAAAAAATTAATCCTGCAATCTGTGTGAATGCTTGTCCATGTCATCACCTCGAGCCCTTACAACACGTAAAAGTGTACTTCATAAAAAAAAGGAACGGTCCCGAAAATGGAAGATTTGTAAGGGTTTTGGTTGTTATCGTCGCAGTCGGTAATGCATTCATTTTTGGATGGCCTTTGAGAGCTACACACCACACATGGCTGAAAACTAAAAAGTTGCCTCCCAACGCAAAGGCTCTCTTTGGGAAGGCTGTGAATATTAGACATGGGAATAGGCCCGAAAAAAGCCCGGTAGATCTGGTCCCAGGCTAGCCCACCCTGGCCCAGGCTGGGCTGTCGAGGCCTAATTGCCTAAAAGGGTCCCAGTTCGGCCCAGGCCGGGCACCGAGCCAAGCTTAGGCCTAGGTAAAAACCCATTTTTGATGGCTGTCAGCCGACAGCTATAAATTTTTGTATATTTTTATCTAAGAATTTAAATTTTAAAAATAAATAACAATTAAAAATATATAAGACCGGGCCAGGTTTAGGGCCGGCCCAGCCGTAGGGGCCTCATCAGGCTCCCCTTTGGGAAAGGAGCATGTTAACCCGGGCCCAAGTAAAAAAATACCGGGCCCGACAAGCCCGGTTCAAGCCCAGGCCTGCCGGGCTTTTTGGATGGGACTAGCTGTGAAAATATGAAAAGCAGTGGTGGGAAACCAATGATGAGATTAGAGCTGTAAGAAAAAAAATAGTGACAGAAAAACAGTGAAAGAAGAATGAAAATATTGTAGAGCTACAAGAAAAGACGCACGAAAACATGAAAATCTTCTTTTTGATTTTGTAGAAGTGTGAAGACATACTGCTTTCCAAAAAAACCCAAGAACACATTTTTGACAGAAGTACTTTTCCCCGACAAGAAACCAAACACCTTCAAAAGAGCAGGAGCTGCAGAAATAGAGCACTTAATTTCCATTGCATCCGTCGTACCAAACCGAGCTAAAATTAGGTAAGAGCAATGGCAAAATAAATTAACTTAGTTAAGACAACGGTCTACTATCGACGATCGAGCAATTGTTGTTAAGGTATATTTAGCGTTGTATCGGGTATTTAACGGAACCCTAACGGGTCCGTTAACGGGTCGTCGGGGATTTAGGGTTACGCCTATAAATACCCCCGCTGGGGGCAACGGGTAGTTCATTCCAAACTTCATGTTCACTCGGATGCTTCGAGCACTCGCTCTATCATTCTCGAAGCATTCTCTCGTGAGCGCCTAAGCCCCCCCCCCCCCCTCTCCCGTGTTCGTGCGGTTCTTCCCGGTAACCGCCCTAATCGATCGTTGTAGTGGATCGATCGAGTAGTTTTTCCTTCTTACGTATCGTGCAACCGTCGGCCGGCGTTCTCCCGTTCGAGATCCTCCTTCTTCGTCGACCTCCTGTGCGAGAAGCAAGCTTGTCCACTGTCGCCTGCAAAGCCAAACGACGCCTACTGTGCTTCGTCCCTGTCGTGCCTGGATCGTATTCTCTGCCCCGATCGACGCGACTGAAGGACGGACAAGCCCGTCACCACCCGTGCCCTAGTCGACGCCGCTCCCGCTGCTGTGTTTGAGGAACGACGCCACTCTTCCGGAGATCGACGCCTGGAACCATCTTTAGTGCCGTCTTCGTCGATCGAAGAGGAGAACCACTGCCTGCGTGCTGTTTCGTTGCTCGATCGAAGGAGGAAGGAGATCCTGTGCGTAAAGCCGACTGTTGAAACCTGCAACAGGTCTCTTGAGTTCGGACCCACTGGGGGTGTAGCCGATGCTTACTTCTCCCTCACTAGACTCTCTTGACGGTGGATGTGAGAATAAGAACAGACCCAAGGCTGGAGCGAGGAGATCCCGCCACACACCCGGAAGATCTTAGAGAGCTTCCCCTCCCAAACCAGAGCTCAACCGGGCACCTTGGAGGGCACTAGCAGCCGACCAAAAACTAGCCTGGAGGAAAAGATTCTCTAAAATCGGATCTCCTCCAAGGTGCCCTTAAGGGTCTATTTATAGTTTTTCCGAGGCTGGTCTGCAAATAGCATGAATCCGCCTTTTAATTTTACTAAGCGCACCCCAAATTGGTCTGCAAATAGCCTAACTCCGCTGTTCTGAAGGGCTATTTGCAGCCCACAAGAGGCATCATGGTCATTTCCCCCTTTGAACACTAGGGGGCGAGTGGTCCATGGGGACACCACTCGCCGAGCTCCCGCTCAGCTGGGCGAATGCCTATATCTCTGGGCGAATGGTCCGCGAGGGTACCACTCGCCGAGCTCCTTCTTGCTTGCAGCTCACCCCCACTAACCCGAGGGTCTTACCACCTGTCTTAGCCTGGGCGAGTGATCTGGCTGACCCAGATCTCGCCAATCGGTTTGAGGGACTCACTCAGCGAATACGGGTTGTACACAATCCCCGCTCTTTGCGAGCGGTTCCTACGCTCGGAAAGAACAGTCCAACCCTGTATTCGGTGAGTGCTTGCTGACCGGACCCATAAGATTCTGTGGGTCCCACCGTAATCCTATATATACACCTCCTCTTGTCAGACTTTCTGGACCACTGTTATATCTCGGCTCGGAGTTTTCTCTCCCTGGACCTTTCGCCACTTCCAATGTCTTTCCATAAGCTTTCTGCGAGACCCCTCTCGCAAGAAATGATCGAGCGCCTGGCCGCGGCCCAGACTGCAACCGCCCCCAAAACTACCAGGTTTGCTCCCTTGCTGACATCCAAAAGAGACTCGAGCGCCCCATATGTCTCGCGGCGAGCCAAGGCGATTCGTATGAATCGCCAAAAGGGCGAGACGGCCTCGGAGTCTCCGGCGAGTACTCCTCCGGACCCCAGGACTCAGGTATGAGGATTCCTCCTATTTTTGTGTTTAGCTTCTGCCTCCTTATTCTTCAATCGCTCTGACCATTCGCAGGGGATTTTGGCGCCTGAGGACGGTCACGGGGCCGTTCCGAACAGTGCCGCGGCGCCACCTCCCGCGGACGAGAGGCCTCCTCCAGATCTGGAGCTTGCTCCTCCAGATTTGGACCTTGCTCCTCCACCCCCTCCGGGCGAGACCATACTTCAATCCAGTAAGTTGTGAACCCTCTCGATTTTCCTTTCATGTTGCTTGTTACTGACCATTACCTTTTCGCAGCCCTCAACCCTGACGTCCCGCTGCGGGACTCCATTCCTCAAAGTTCCCCTGTCCAGCAGAACCCCTCTGTTACCGCGAATGAACCGAGGTTCTCCCCTGAGCGGGAACTGGGTCAGCACCTCCGTGCTGATGACCGTACGAATGCTCCGGCTCCTCCTCCACTTTACCGCCCCGGGAAAGGGAAGGTTCTTCCACCTTCCGCAGGCTTGTCTGGGGTCCACCCCCATTCTTCTCGCCCTTCAGGTCATAGGGAACCCGTCCCTGGTCAGTTTACTCTGCTGCCCCTATCGTACTCGCTTATTTTACCGCAACTGACCTAGTTGTGATTTCGCAGGCTATCGGGAAGCCTCCCCCCTTGATTCCTATTTCGAGGGGGAAGAAGGGATGCTCTCGCCTCTTCCCTCCCCTGGGGATCTCGCTGATTTCATGGGCGATTCCTCAGATCACGCGACCCTGAAGGAGCGGATCACGGAGGTCTTGGGGAAGCTCATCCACATCCAGCGGAACGTCGCCGGCCAGGTGGATGATGTGCGGCTGAGAGTCGCGCGCGAGTTAAGGGACCTTCGGCGGGACTACTCGCGCCTTCTCGCGACGGTGGAGCGCCTGGGGGGTGAAGGAGGGGAGCTATATCCCGGAAGACACGCCGCGCGAGCCCGGGACCAGCTCCAGCTGGCTTCCCATGAGATCACCAACATGCTCGCGTACTACCGTCCGCGAATGCCCCTGGAAGCTGGGTCACGAAGGCGGGGTCGGTGGGTCTGGGAGGAGTTCTGATCTACTCGATGTTCGCCCCTCCTGTTATTTCCTCTGTTTTCTGTACCGCGAATGCTGAACTTCGATATTCGTCTGTAATAATTTTACTTTACGCTTTGCGAATGCTCTGCTTCTCGCAATTTGCTTTTCTCATAACTTGCATGTGTGTTGCCGAATGATATGTTATTGCCGAATGCTTTCTTACCTCTTTCGCGTAGTCGTCGAGCGAGTAGTCATAGGGCATTCGCCATTCATGGGCGAGAGGGATTGGCCCGGGTTTCGAGGCGTCGGGAAGGCGCGATCGCTATCTGCACATCCGTTACCTCGAAAGCCCAAACGTCGTTTAGTCCTTCTATAGATAGGCCTTTCAACCACCGTATTAATTACCTTGCCATCCGCTCCCTCTTCGCGCTAGCACTCGCGCTTCTCTCTACTCCGTTGCTCCCGCCTTCTTCTGTATTCGCGAAATGGGTGGTGACGCTGAAGGAAGGGGCAAGTGCGTCAGCGCATTCGTCAACCACGTGTTCGATTCATGCGACCTCTCCGAAGAGGCCTACCTGACTGCAGTCGCGGACTACGTTCCGCCGGGATTTCAAGCGCGGAGGCCCGGGCCAGAGGACCGCATAAACACCATCTCGCCATGTGCTCTCGCGATCCCGCTAGAGCACTTCGAGGTGGGATTTCGCCTTCCCATCTGGCCGGAACTCCGCCAGACCTTCCGGTATTACGGGGTCGTGCCCGGCCAGCTCAACCCCAACTCCATCGCCATGCTGGTCGGGTATGCGAGTTATCTGCGAGAAGAGGGGATCGAGTTCTCGCTGCCTGTCTTCCGCAAGCTATACACCTTCCGCTGCACTCACATGATCTCCTTCTTCTCCGGCCTAAGTCCACTCAAGCACTATGGACTCCCGAACAAGAACCACGATTGGGTTCGCCGTTTCCTCTTCGTCAGCGGGAGCCTAGGTAACACCCTTCTCGCCCCGGTGCAGGAGGAGGAGTCAACCTTCCGCCCCCCCGACCCTAGGAGGGCACGAGGCCAAAATTCACCAATATATTCTGGAGCACGGGATGGACCTCGTCTATCTCCGACGCAACGTCAACTCACTCCCGCCCGTTCCGCAGGGTGAGGGTAAGTTTTTCGGGACCTTCTCCATTCCTTTCAGCTTTGTGTATCGTACACCATTCGCTAAACCATTCGCATTCTCTTGTAGGTGTGCGGAGCTTCCCCCATCACGCGTCGCGACCTCCTGGGTTCTGCGTGCCTCTCGCGCAAGCTGCCGCGGATGCCTGCCGGGAGGGGCCTTCCTCCTCCAAGCCCAGCAGCCGAAAGAGAAAACCCGCGGCGACTCCTTCCTCTCCCCCCAGCAAGTCGCGATGCCCTCCTTCCATCAAAGGGAAGGGGGTTGTGGGCGAGACCTCTGGAGCGAATGCTCCAACCCCAACCCTAGGGACGGAGGTCCCAGACCAAACCCTGGGGACCGAAGTGCCGACCCCAACTTTGGGGTCGGGTGTGCCAGATGTGACGGTGGTCCAGGCGAGATCATCGTTGCCGCCGCCTCCGCTGCCCAGGGACCACCACAACTTCCCGAACGGCGAGAGGTACGTGGATCCCTCAGGGGCTCCCCTGGTCAAGTGGGACAGAAACACGAACAGGGTCTCGCTTTCCACCCTCCATCCGACCTGGATAGAGAGCAACGTCGCCAGCGGTGAGGCGTACGCCATTGCGTATGCCCTCTATGGTCGTGAGGATGCCGAGGTCTTCGATGCTGAGAAGACGCAAGTTCTCGCCCACGAGGCTGCTCGAGCCATGTTGCGGGCCCTTGAGCTCTCGCACATGTCTTCTCGCCGGAGCATCAACTTGGCGCGGAATCTGGCCGGGGTCGAGGAGGCCAGGGCTATCGTCTCTAGGGAGGCGACTGAGATCAGGGTGAAGCTGGAAGCCGCGGAAGCGCTTCTCGCCAGCCGTCCCGTCAGAGAGATAAATCTCCTCCCGCGAATACTCGTTACCTTTTTTCCGCACTTCCATCTTACCATGTTTATTCTATCCCTTCAGGACACCATAGGCGCCGAGATGCTTCACGCGCGGGTGATCGACCTCGAAGAGGAAGTCCGCCTGGCCAAAGCCGAAGTCCAACGATTGCGAGAAGCCGGCGCGTCGGCACTCGCCCCGGGAAGTGGGGGGCACTTTTACCCTCATCACGAGCTAGAGCAACTGATGCAGGAGAATGCGCAAAGCGCCGTTAAGCATGCGCTGCAGGTGCTGCGGCGGGCTGGATATCTAAAGGCGGAGGCCGAATGCCTCACCGCTCGTCAAGTTGTTCCCGAGCTCTACATCCCAATCCCCTTCCCGGAGGACGATAACGGCGAGCCGCGGGAAGACGCCCTCCTCCCAGATTCTGGCGAGAGCGAAGGATCTCCAGGCGAGGAGTCTGCCGACAAATGAGATGGGTCCCTTGTAATTTTTACTTTCTTTTTACTCGCAATTCTGAATGTAATCGTGAACTGGGCGAGTGCCCTTGAAGGATGTATATATATGAATTACAATTTTTGTGCTATCACTTTTTGTGCTATCTCAATTTTTATGCTATCTTATTTTTTCCATTCGCCGCTATATCCCGTTAGGCTCGCTAGGACACTAGGTCGTAATGTAGCTGTCCCGGTCACTCGCCGAATGCCTGAAGATGACCGAGTGCATCGCCGTTCTGGATTTCCCGCTACCTGTTCCACTCACACCTTTGGACCATTCGCCCATCCCGGGGTTTCGCTTGGGTAGTTATGATGGAGAGGCGAGATCACCCCACCGGCGCGTGGTCTATGCGAGTGCTCTTGAGGCCAACCTCTAAGGATTTAGAACCAGCCACCGAGTGAGCCTTCAGACCTGCCAGCTAGATGAGAGCCTGGACAGCGGGTCTGCTCGGGGCCATTCTCTCAACACCTTGGAACCTGCCACCGAGTGAGCCTTCGGACCTGCCAGCTAGATGAGAGCCTGGACAGCGGGTCTGCTCGGGGCCATTTTCTCAACACCTTGGAACCTGCCACCGAGTGAGCCTTCGGACCTGCCATCTAGATGAGAGCCTGGACAGCGGGTCTGCTCGGGGCCATTTTCTCAACACCTTGGAACCTGCCACCGAGTGAGCCTTCGGACCTGCCAGCTAGATGAGAGTCTGGACAGCGGGTCTGCTCGGGGCCCTTTCTCAACACCTTGGAACCTGCCACCGAGTGAGCCTTCGGACCTGCCAGCTAGATGAGAGCCTGGACAGCGGGTCTGCTCGGGGCCATTTTCTCAACACCTTGGAACCTGCCACTGAGTGAGCCTTCAGACCTGCCAGCTAGATGAGAGCCTGGACAGCGGGTCTGCTCGGGGCCATTTTCTCAACACCTTGGAACCTGCCACCGAGTGAGCTTTCGGACCTGCCAGCTAGGTGAGAGCCTGGACAGCGGGTCTGCTCGGGGCCATTTTCTCAACACCTTGGAACCTGCCACCGAGTGAGCCTGCGGACCTGCCAGCTAGGTGAGAGCCTGGACAACGGGTCTGCTCGGGGCCACTTTCTTCACCACCTCAGAACCTGCCACCGAGTGAGCCTTCGGACCTGCCAGCTAGATGAGAGCCTGGACAGCGGGTCTGCTCGGGGCCACTTTCTTCACCACCTCAGAACCTGCCACCGAGTGAGCCTTCGGACCTGCCAGCTAGATGAGAGCCTGGACAGCGGGTCTGCTCGGGGCCATTTTTGGAGCTTTCAGAGTCTTCCCTACAAGCTGCAGCATCACTCTCATACACATAGTTTAAATAAAATATTCTTATTCAAGAACACTATTATTACATACTGCTAGGGATAGAAGCGTTTGAGGTCGTCGCCACTCCATGTGTGGCTGAGAGGTTGGCCCTCCACATTCTGAAGGCGATACCCCCAGACTTTAGTGCCTCTTCCATGACATAGGGACCTTCCCAGTTGGGGTTAAGTTTCCCCACCGCGGCGGACCTCCCAGCCGCGTCGACCTTCTTGAGCACCAGATCACCCTTCTCGAACTGCTTGACCCTGATGTGCTTGTCGAAGTACTTGGCCATCCGCCGCTTGACCTCTTCTTGGCGAATGGCTGCTAGGTCCCGAGCTTCCTCGATGAGGTCGAGGGAGAGCCGCAACTCCTCCTCGTTCTCGGCTCTCCAATCTTCCTCTCCACTTGCGGCGACCATTACCCGTGGTGTCATAACCTCGAACTCTATAGGGATGACGACCTCGCAGCCGTGAGAGAGCTTGAAAGGGGTCTCTCCTGTGGCGGTGCTGGGGGTAGTTCTTAGGGCCCACAGGACCGATGGAAGCTGTTCCACCCAATTGCCCTTCAGATTTTCCACCTTCTTTTTGAGCAGGTTCATGATGACCTTGTTTGCCGCCTCCACCTGCCCGTTGCTCCTGGGATGGTGAACGGATGCAAACCTGAGGTTGAAAGTATCTAGTTGCCTACCAAAATCACCTAGGGGGGGGGGGGGGGGGGGGAAGGGTGATCTTTACGTCTTTTGCGGATTTAAAAATAAACGTAAAGCACAGCACATAAAATTAATTACAGCCACAGATAACACCAGGAATTTATAGTGGTTCCCCGTACTTGGGTACTCCACTTGCCGGCCTCGCCAATCTAGCACCACCGCTAGAAATGACTACTTCACTAAATCTCGGATCAAGAACGATCCTACTGTCTCGGAGTCAAACTCCTACAAACTCAGAGAGAACCTCTCTTACAACTCGGAGAAAACTTCTCCTACAACTCGGAGAACAACCTCTCCTACAACTCGGAGATAACAACTCCTACAACTCGGAGAAAACAACTCCTACAAAAGATTGAAAGGGGTTTGAACAATACTAAATCAAATCTGAACAACAGAGGGGTTTTCTTCCTTCTTCTTGAAAGGCTTTTGAGAACGACGAGGAAGAACAACAATCCTTCAAAACTGTCTTTAGCAATCCGAAACGATCCAATAGAAATTGTAGAACCTGAGTATGGATCAATCGAACCCTTCTTGAAAGAAATCGACAACTCCAAAGAGAAGAACGATCTCCAATCGTAGGCGACGGCGAGCGGCGCTTTTCACGTTCTTTTCGATTCGGGAGAGAATTTAGGTCATGAACAATTCTCAAAAGAATAATTATTATTATCATCATAGAGAGGGCCTTTTATAGGAGAAGGTCTAATTAGAATAATTAGGCCTTAAGCTAGAAAAGGAGACACGTCAAACAGACGGAAGACAGAAGTCGGCAAAAATAGATTAAAGGAACGAGAAACAGATTTCTCGAGAGAAAGGAGACTTCTCGAGAAATCACGGCTGGATCTCGGAAAAAGGCTTTCAAATAAATTGACATAGCTTCGCGAGAAAGAAAAGAGAATTTCTCGAGAACATGGAACTTCTCGAGAAAGAAAAGAGGATTTCTCGAGAACATGGAACTTCTCGAGAAATAAGATAAAATAAACTTATTGGAAGAAACAAGAACTTCTCGAGAAATCGAATCAACTTCTCGAGAGGAAAGATTTTCTCGGAAAATATCAGCAAAGATTTCTCGAGAAAATCAAAGGATTTTTCGAGATAACTACAGACTTCTCGAGAGATAAAGATGGCTTCTCGAGAAATTAAGATTTCCTTCGAAGACTTAAGCTGAAAAGAACTTCTCGAGAAAATCAAAGGGATTTTTCGAGAGCTCTTCATATTTCTCGAGACAAACACTTAGCTTTTCGAGAAATACACAAGGAACAAATTTCTTTAAATTATTCCTGAGAACAGCTACACCTTCAAGACCTTAGCTTCCTTTGTCTTGATCATAAAGTGCATCCCAATAGAGAGATCACATATGAGTCAACACCATATCTCATACAATGAAGAATTACATTGTAAGAGACTGTGCTCATTGACCCACTATGACCTGACATTGGTTTACACTTTGCAATGTGAACCTGCAAGACAAAACTAGAAAAACATATCAAAAACATAAGCAATTCAATCTTGGTTCATAGTTGACTTTCTACAAATCAAGGTTATTGTGGATACAATACCCAACAATCTCCCCCTATTTGTAGAAGTCAGAACCCTTCTTACCAAGATGAATTGCAACAAAATAATACACAATATGATATACAAGGAATTAAATAGAGACAGATAGGAAGCATCAAAAACTAAATCTATATAAGAAATATAATCATCACATCACAATCCAAACTATATATAGATTTCAGATTGTCTTATGATTTAATGTTCACAAAAGCATATGACAAAAGAATTTGATGATCTTCATCCTCTGGCATTGTCTCTTCTTTTCTGTTCCTGTCTTTTGAAGTATGCAAAAGGTTTAGGATGGTACTTTGGAGGAGCTGGAGGAGCTGTAGGATCATTGAACTTATATATCCTGTAATGTAATCTCCTTTTGGTCTTGCTGGTTTGATAAAGTTTCCATTCAGAAGAGCTGTAATAGTCTTGAACTTGCATACCACCTTCTTCAACTAATCTGAGTGAATCAAGAATGATAGCCTTTGAAATAGGACTCCAAATCTCTGGATAATTCACAGGATCAGTAGCAGCAGCTTTGCCAGAGCCTGCTGAACTAGATTCAGGAACTGATCTCTTAGCAGAAGGTCCTTCACCATATTTTCTTTTTCTTGATCCTTGCTTAGAAGAAGCAACTTCTACATCAGAAGACACATCTTGTCTTGGAGAGAACTGAGGAGGCTCAAACTGAGGAGGGGGAACAGCAGGGTCAATGCCCAAGTCTGGAAAGATCTCACTGTGAAGCCAAGTGGTAGATCTTTGAGTGAATTCTTTGACATCAGCTACCTGCTTCTGGACTCCCTGAGACAGTTGATCAAACTTCTCACTCATATGATTATGAAATGCAAACAAATTTTCATCAATAGAACCTATCAACTTGTCCTCCCCCTTTCTGACTTCTACAGGAAGAGTTTGGAGAACAGATTCTTTGAACAATCCTACCTCATCAACAATTTTGAAGCAGTGTTCATCAGCCTTGATATACATAGATTCTTGAGTCTTTCTGACCTCAATAATCTGCTCTAACACTTTACCAACACCCTCAATGGTGTGATCAATAGCTTTTCCACCCTGAATGACAATTTTCTTGAGTTCTTCTGAACTATCTTGGAAGGCTTTCAGCTTTCTATCCATAGCTTTCTCTATATCTGACATCCTGGCATGCACTTCCTTGAAAGATAAATCTATCTTGGCACTCTGCCTTTGGAGTAACATTTCAATTTGACCAATCAAGCTAGATTCAGAAAAGAGAGAACTAGGAATAGGAGCTGGCTGAACTGGTTCAGGAATTTCTTCAAGAACAACTGTACTTTTCTCTGGAAGAAAAGACAGATTCACAGTCTCATCTATTTGAACAACAGGCTGTCCCTGTGCTTCTGTATCCATTCCCATATAGGACTCTTGCTCCCCCTCAGTATTTGCTGGGGGAGAAGGAATATTGTGAACAGAAACATCATCAGCATCATGATGAAATTCAAAATCTGCACCTGAACCTGCATGGTGATCACTGGAGTTCTGCTCATCATCAACTACAGTGTTCTGAATGTCAAGAAGAACATCTGCTATGTTAGCATCAACAGTTTCTTTTGCAACATCATGAGGAGGAGGAGGAGAAGAAGTCACATTATCTAAGGTAGGGGAAAATACCACATCAGGAGGAGGAATCTCTGATCCTGGAGGAACCTGATCTGATGGGATATTATCTGATGTAAGAGGAGGAAGTAAATCTTCTGCTGAAGTGACATGCTGCTGACCTGGAGATGGAAGATGACTTGGAGATGGAGGAGCTAGATGCTGTGCTGAAGAGTCTGGAGGAGGAGATGAATACACATCCTGCTGACCAGAAGGCTCCCCCTGGGAAAGACCACCTTCAGAAGGCTTAGTTATCCTGATGTTCCACTTTTTGAGAGTGAACACATCCAACCTTTTCAAGTGATGAATGATAGTCCCTTTGGACATATCAAAGACTTGAGAGTCAAATTGATTCAGATAAAGAGTTATAATCCTTGCAAAATTAGGACTAGAAATGCTCTCTTTGATCTTTTTGAACATAATGTCCGCCCAGCTACATTTCTTTCCACAGATTACTGCTGTGACTAAACTGAATACATCTACTGAGACATATCCCAGGCTTTTAGTATTTCCCAGCAGCACTTTGGAGATGATGTCCACCAAAAGTTTTCCAACATCATTCATTTGCTGTCTTCGTAGTGTCTTTGCTGTTTTTAAGCCTACAAAAGTTACTGCCTTGACCCAATCATCATCATCAAGGATGTCCTCTTGTGCTACTAGGGGCAACTTCAGAAGTTTGACTTAGGAGTCATTTTAACTTTTTGAGAACCAATAGAGGATTTCAATTTCCGACCACTTTTATTTACTGTAGCATTGGAGAAGAACTCCTCTACCTCTGTAAAAAGGATTTTGCAAGGGGTCTCGGCCAGAAAAGACAGACCAGCGCCTTCGAGCATGCAGAACACATTCTTGAAATCATCTGACACTGAAACAAGGCCTTCTCGCACTAGCTCGCTTCCCACACCGACCTTGGACTTGGAATGCGGCCCCATGATCGATTGGGTTGGAAGAAACGAAAGCGAGAGAGAGAGAGAGATCGTGAGACAGTCGACTGGATTTTGCGAGAGAGGAAGATGAAGCGTCGGCTTATCCGAGAAGGAGACGAAGAAACTCGCGTAAAATTAATTTGTTTCGATTGTCTATTTATAGTTTGGTTTGATGTGACAATTATTTGAGATTTATTTATAGATAAAGAAAATAAACGCGCGCATACCTGACCTTTCGTATTCCAGAAAATAAAGACTAGAAATCTGAAAATTGAACGCAATTTCTCGAGAGATATACTGATTTCGCGAGAACAATTCTAATTTCGCGAGAAGTAACTTGATTTCTCGAGGGATTACCCATTTCTCGAGAAGTGCTGGTACATTTTGCGAGAAGTCTTTCATTTCTCGAAAAATTCTATGTCATTTCTCGAGAAATCCTGGAAAGACTTAGAAATTTTCTACCTCTTTCTTTCTGAAGGACAGATTCCTGCTTTTCATAGATATATAACTTTTAGAAACTTCATTTCTTTTTGCTTTAAGCATTACTCTAAGTTGAGCATTCCAAGTTCCGTCTTGAAGAAAGAGAACTTAGTCTCATCCAGCGGCTTCGTGAATATATCTGCAACTTGCTTATCCGTGGGGACATAACTCAGATTGATGTCACCTTTCTCCACATGCTCCCGGATAAAGTGATATCGTAGCTCGATGTGCTTTGTCCGACTGTGAGAGACTGGATTATTTGCGATAGCAATTGCACTGGAAGAGTCGCAAAACATTGGAATATTCTTGATCTTCATATTGTAGTCTTGAAGTTGATTCCTTATCCATAGAAGTTGTGCGCAACAACTGCCTGCAGAAATATATTCTGACTCGGCGGTTGAAATTGCAACACAATTATGCTTCTTGCTGCTCCAGGATATAAGTCGTCTTCCGAGAAATTGGCATGTTCCGGAAGTGCTTTTCCTGTCGTCTCTGCTACCTGCAAAATCTGCATCCGAATAGCCTATTAGTTCACTATCATTACTTCTTGGGTACCATAAGCCAAGATTTGGTGTGCCTTTAAGGTATCTCTCAAGATTCGCTTTGCAGCAGTGTAATGAGATTCTTTAGAGTTCACCTGATATCTAGCACATACACATGTAGAAAACATTATGTCAGGTCTACTGGCAGTAAGGTAGAGCAAAGAGCCAATTATGCTTCTGTATTTAGTTTCATCAAAAGGTTTCCCTTTCTCGTCCTTGTTCAGAGACATAGCTGAGCTCATTGGAGTCCTCATGGAGGTTGCACTCTCCATTCCGAATTTCTTAATTAACTCCTTGGTGAACTTCGTCTGAGAGATGAAAATTCCATCTTCCGATTGTTTCACTTGAAGTCCTAAGAAATACTTCAGCTCACCCATACTGCTCATTTCAAACTTCCCCTGCATAAGTTTTGAAAACTTCTTGCAAAGGTTGTCATCGGTTGAGCCAAAAATAATGTCATCAACATAGATTTGCACTAGCAAAATCTTGCCTTTTACTTCCCTAAGAAATAATGTCTTATCTATCTTTCCTCTTGTGAACTTGTTCTCAAGAAGAAAGTTAGACAGTGTCTCATACCAAGCTCGAGGAGCTTGTTTTAAACCATATAAAGCTTTTTGTAATAAATAAACATGATTGGGATAATCAGGATTAACAAAACCTGGGGGTTGTTCAACGTATACTTCCTCTTTAATGTCTCCGTTTAGGAAAGCGGACTTGACATCCATTTGATATACGGTGAAACCCTTGAAAGCAGCATAAGCAAGAAAGAGTCTGATCGCTTCGAGCCTTGCTACCGGTGCATATGTTTGATCGAAGTCGATCCCTTCTTCTTGTCTGTAGCCTTTAGCTACAAGTCTTGCTTTATTCTTGATGATTGTTCCATCTTCATCCAACTTGTTTCTGTACACCCACTTTGTTCCAATTACGTTTTTATCCTTAGGCTTTGGAACAAGTGTCCAGACTTTGCAACGCTTGAATTGGTTTAATTCTTCTTCCATTGCAATAATCCAGTGTGGGTCTTCATTTGCTTCTTGAAATTTCTTCGGTTCTACCTGAGAAAGAAAGCTCAAATGCAAATTTTCGTTAGTAGTACCTCTTCTTGTTCTAATGCCTTCATGAGGATCTCCTATGATTTGATCAATAGGGTGATCCCTCAAGTGTCTGAATTCAAGATTCCTCGCATCGCTTGGAACAACGGGAACTACTTCTTCTTCAACTCGAACAAATTCTTCCACTGGAGTTGGCTCTTCATCAAGGTGAATTTC
Source organism: Dactylorhiza incarnata (assembly GCA_033032865.1). Classification (NCBI taxonomy): domain Eukaryota; kingdom Viridiplantae; phylum Streptophyta; class Magnoliopsida; order Asparagales; family Orchidaceae; genus Dactylorhiza; species Dactylorhiza incarnata. The sequence continues at coordinate 6,854,465 of JAWHQI010000053.1, forward strand.
CTCTTCAGCTAAGGTTAGAGGAGAGATTTTGACGAAGGTTTGAGTGTCGTCTTTAACTGGCTTATGCAAGTGCGTATCTTGCAACTTTGAACCTGCAACTTCAATAGAAGAACTATAAGAGCTGCTTTGAAGCATGCTCGTCTCATCAAATACAACATTAATAGACTCTTCTACAACTAGAGTTTTCTTATTAAAAATACGATAAGCTTTACTATGACTGCTATAGCCTACGAAAATACCTTCAAAACTCTTTTCACTAAACTTAGTTTTGTAATGCTTTCCATTGTTTAGCACAAAGCATTTACTGCCAAAGATTCGAAAATAAGAAATGGTTGGTTTCTTGCCCTTTAGAAGTTCATAAGGAGTCTTTTCATGGTTTTTGTTTATGAGCGCTCGGTTTTGCACATGGCATGCAGTATTGACAGCTTCAGCCCAGAAATATTCAGGTAGTGAAGAGTCACTCAACATGGTTCTGCAAGCTTCAATAAGTGTTCTATTCTTTCTCTCAGCTACTCCATTTTGCTGTGGAGTTCGAGGAGAGGAAAACTCATGAAAGATACCAAGGCTTTCACAGAATTCTGTCATGGCTCCAGATTCAAATTCTGTACCATGGTCACTTCTGATTTTGACCACTGAACAGTTAAATTCATTCTGGACTTGCCTGACAAAATTAGTGAAAGTGTCGAAAGTATCTGACTTGTGTTTTAGAAAGAATACCCATGCAAAACGTGAGTAATCATCCACAACAACCAATGTAAAAGACTTTCTTCCTAAGCTTCTAATTTGCAACGGACCAAACAAGTCCATATGAAGCAGGTATAAACACCTGTTAGAATCTTTGCCAATAATGCTCTTAAAGGTAGCTCTTGTTTGCTTGCCTTTTACACATGCATGACAAGGTCTATCTTTAATGCACTTAACATCTGGTGCATCTCGCACTAAGTTTTGAGAAAATAATTTATTAATAGTTTTGAGATTTATATGTGCTAATCTCTTGTGCCATTGGTCAACAAGAGATGCACTATCTTTGGCTAATAAACACACTGGTGTAGAAGAAGATAAACAAAGAAAGTTTAAGCAAAAGATATTCTTACAGCGAGTCCCTGATAAAATCGTTTCAGAATTCTCTGCCGACTTTATCAGACACTTATCTTTACGAAAATCGACTATGTATCCTTTATCGCAGAGTTGACTTATACTTATCAGATTGTGTTCTAATCCTTCCACATAAGCCACATCGGAAAAAGATACATTTCCATTAGAAATCATACCATAGCCTTTAGTTATTCCTCTGTCTGAACCGCCAAAAATAACTTTTGGACCGTTTGCAACTGGAGTGAAGTTTTGCAAAAGGCTTCTTGTCCCGGTCATATGCCGAGAGCATCCACTGTCCAAATACCAGATAGGATTCTTGTTGGCCTTTGGACATACCTGCAAAAACAGATCATTTCGCCTTAGGAACCCAAACAGATTTGGGTCCTTGGTCCCTTGTTAGTTGAGATCCACATTGAATGTTAACATTGCGAGTGGTCTTCCTTGCAATGTTAACTTGTGGTCTATAAGCATAAGAAACATTGAACCAACAATCCACGGCAAAGTGACCAATTTTACCGCAGCACCAACAGTTGAATCTGTTGTACCTTCTTTTTACACTTTCCTGCTTAACTTTTTGAACGTTAGCTCTTGCAGGAGCAGCCCTTTTTGATGAGGATGCCTCATGGGGGCAACACACACAAGGTGGTATTGCCTTTTTCGGCTTTGGTGCAACAGCATTCACTTTTGGTGCTTTCTTAGCACTCGGACCATGAACAAATGGACCGTACCCTTTCCGATTAATCTCTTGATAAGGTGCTTGGAAAGCACTATCACCAAAGTTTCGGGGAGGAGCCCATTCCTTATGATCATTCACAGATGAAAAAGAAATTGGTCGTGTGAAATGACCATAGGAACTCTCCAAATTATAAGCATTCGTAGGAAATATAACTCTCTTGAATGCTACATGCTCTTGAAGAGCTTTCCCTTTTTCTTTGGCGGTAACTTTCTTAGCAACCAAGTCATTCTTCTTAGCAATTGTATTTTTTGAAGAATTGCTAGTGCTTGCTTCATGTCCTATACCGCTTCCTTTAGCGTTAGTGATAAAAGTACCAATAATCGGCAGAACAGTTTTAGGTTGAGAGAATGTTTCAACCAACTTCTTCTCAGCCGCAAGCTGTTCTTCCAAGACTTTTATCGAATTGTCTCTCAAGGCAAGAGTCTCTTCCGAGATTTTGATCTTGTCTTTCAAGGCTTGGACTTCCTCTTTGAGAGAAGAAAGTTCTTCAACTTCTTTTCTCAAGTTAGATTCCACCTCCTTGAGAGCCATGATCTCCTTACCCTGAGTTTTGACAACCTTTCGGCACTTGTCAAAGCTTTGGAGCATTTTGGTATATTGAGACATGAGCTCAGATTCATCGTCTGAGAGGTTATCCTTTTGTTCAGCCGAAGCATAATCAGAATCAGATAGGATAGTGTGATCATTTACCTTTCCGGTGTACGGGGGTGCTTCTTCATCATCAGACATAGCCATCAGACCGAAGTAAGCTTCTTCTTCATCACTTGACTCATCAGAGTCACTTTCGCTCAGAGTTTTGGCTTTCTTAGCGACGAAGCTTCTATCTGATTTCTTCTTTCCATGAGTGGATTTCTTGTCTTCTTTTCTTCCACCTTCTTTCTTCTTATAGGGACACTCAGCAATCATGTGCCCTGGCTTATTACAACAATAGCAAATAATGTCAGAAGAAATATGTTTGTTCTGTTTGGATTTATACCTGTCATTATTGTTTGATCCCTTCCTGTGATATTCGCCATCACGACGAGAATATTTATGATCCGAGGAAGACGGTTTGTTGTTCATGTGCCTCCGCTTGTTCAGCAGTTTCTTAAACTGACGGGAGATTAAAGAGAACTCCCCATCAGACAGTTCGGAACAGGAGGAGTTGGCTTCCGATTCTTCTTCAATATCAGATTCCTTTTCTCTGATCGGTATCACTGCTTTGCTCTTCCTTGAATTCTCTGCCTTCAAAGCTAAGGTTCTTTCTTTGCTTGAAGCTCGATTTACATCCTCTTCAGACTTTCGGATGTTCATTTGTAATTCATGAGACAACAGCTTCCCGAACAGATTTTGAGGTTCTAGACTTGGCAGCTTTCCAAACTCTCTAATAGCAACAATTTTGCTATCCCAGTCTTTCGTTAGGGAACGCAAGAATTTGTCATTTAGTTCACCGTTTGTGAACTCCCTGTCGTAGTTCCTCAAACCATTGACTATCTTGAAGAATCTTTCGTACGCATCAGCAATGCACTCCTTCTTATTCTGCTTGAACGCCTTGTACTCTTGATTAAGTAGAGACCTTCTATCTTCTCTTACCTCGTCAGTACCTTCCATTAGAACGATTAAGGATGTCCACATTTCTTTGGCTGATTTGCAGTGGATTAAGTTTTGCAACATGGAATCGTCCACTGCACTTGCAATTATGTTTTTAGCCTTCTTGTCAAGAGCAACAAGAGCTATCTCATCCTTAGTCAAATCCATCATTTTCTTAGGTATCTGAACAGTAGGATTTGTTGACGAAGCGGTCATTGGCACATGAGGACCTTCTTCCACGACTTGGAAGATTCTGGGATCTGCAGCTTCCATATAAAAACGGACTCTTTCCTTCCACATAGGAAAGTTTGCCTTGGTGCAGATGGGCAATTTCAGAGAGGATTCCTTGACTCTATCCATGGCTTGCTAGCAACTAGAAGAATGGATCCTGTTCAAGGTGTTAACCTAGCAACGAACAACGAGCCTCTGATACCAATTGAAAGTATCTAGTTGCCTACCAAAATCACCTAGGGGGGGGGGGGGGGGGGGAAGGGTGATCTTTACGTCTTTTGCGGATTTAAAAATAAACGTAAAGCACAGCACATAAAATTAATTACAGCCACAGATAACACCAGGAATTTATAGTGGTTCCCCGTACTTGGGTACTCCACTTGCCGGCCTCGCCAATCTAGCACCACCGCTAGAAATGACTACTTCACTAAATCTCGGATCAAGAACGATCCTACTGTCTCGGAGTCAAACTCCTACAAACTCAGAGAGAACCTCTCTTACAACTCGGAGAAAACTTCTCCTACAACTCGGAGAACAACCTCTCCTACAACTCGGAGATAACAACTCCTACAACTCGGAGAAAACAACTCCTACAAAAGATTGAAAGGGGTTTGAACAATACTAAATCAAATCTGAACAACAGAGGGGTTTTCTTCCTTCTTCTTGAAAGGCTTTTGAGAACGACGAGGAAGAACAACAATCCTTCAAAACTGTCTTTAGCAATCCGAAACGATCCAATAGAAATTGTAGAACCTGAGTATGGATCAATCGAACCCTTCTTGAAAGAAATCGACAACTCCAAAGAGAAGAACGATCTCCAATCGTAGGCGACGGCGAGCGGCGCTTTTCACGTTCTTTTCGATTTGGGAGAGAATTTAGGTCATGAACAATTCTCAAAAGAATAATTATTATTATCATCAGAGAGAGGGCCTTTTATAGGAGAAGGTCTAATTAGAATAATTAGGCCTTAAGCTAGAAAAGGAGACACGTCAAACAGACGGAAGACAGAAGTCGGCAAAAATAGATTAAAGGAACGAGAAACAGATTTCTCGAGAGAAAGGAGACTTCTCGAGAAATCACGGCTGGATCTCGGAAAAAGGCTTTCAAATAAATTGACATAGCTTCGCGAGAAAGAAAAGAGAATTTCTCGAGAACATGGAACTTCTCGAGAAAGAAAAGAGGATTTCTCGAGAACATGGAACTTCTCGAGAAATAAGATAAAATAAACTTATTGGAAGAAACAAGAACTTCTCGAGAAATCGAATCAACTTCTCGAGAGGAAAGATTTTCTCGGAAAATATCAGCAAAGATTTCTCGAGAAAATCAAAGGATTTTTCGAGATAACTACAGACTTCTCGAGAGATAAAGATGGCTTCTCGAGAAATTTAGATTTCCTTCGAAGACTTAAGCTGAAAAGAACTTCTCGAGAAAATCAAAGGGATTTTTCGAGAGCTCTTCATATTTCTCGAGACAAACACTTAGCTTTTCGAGAAATACACAAGGAACAAATTTCTTTAAATTATTCCTGAGAACAGCTACACCTTCAAGACCTTAGCTTCCTTTGTCTTGATCATAAAGTGCATCCCAATAGAGAGATCACATATGAGTCAACACCATATCTCATACAATGAAGAATTACATTGTAAGAGACTGTGCTCATTGACCCACTATGACCTGACATTGGTTTACACTTTGCAATGTGAACCTGCAAGACAAAACTAGAAAAACATATCAAAAACATAAGCAATTCAATCTTGGTTCATAGTTGACTTTCTACAAATCAAGGTTATTGTGGATACAATACCCAACAGAGGTCTATCCCCAGCTGGCCACAGAAGCTGATGAATTCCTCGCTTGCGAACTGTGGACCATTATCCGTGACTATGGTCTGTGGAAGCCCATGTCGACAAATGATTTCCCCCCATACGAAGTTGCGGATTACCTGGGAGGTGACCTTAGCCAACTCCTTGACCTCCAACCACTTTGAGAAGTACTCAATCATGACTAGGAGAAACCTCCTCTGCCCACTAGCCTGGGGGAAGGGCCCTACCAGGTCCATCCCCCATATGGCGAATGGCCAGGGCGCCGTGATACTCTTTAGCCTCTGAGCTGGCATGAGCTGAAGCGGGGCAAACATTTGGCACTTCTGGCACTTCTGGCACCTCTTGGGGAAGGCTGTCGCGTCTTTACTTAGGGTTGGCCAGAAGTACCCCTGCCTCATTATTCTTGCCTCCAACATCCTGCTCCATGAGTGGCTGCCGCACTTGCCGGAGTGAACTTCTTCCAAGATCCTTGGGACCTCCTCCTCTGAAATGCATCGAGCCAGGAGGCCCGAGAGGGTCTCCCGATACAAGTCCCCCTCATGGAGCACGTAGTAGGCGGACTTGTACCAGAAGCGCCTCTGGTCCGGAACCTCCTCCGGAAATTTCCCTGTTGCAAGGAAGGTAACGAAGGGATCCTTCCAAGAGGGCCGCTGCTCTACTTCCATGAGTTCTCCCTCCTCGATCGAAGGGCGGAATAGGTCTGTTAGGGTTCCTCCGGCTCGGGGACCGGTCTTGGCCAAGCGATCCGCCTGGGCGCTCTCCTCCCGAGGGATGTGCCTGATGGAGAAAGTCTTGAACGCTCCAATGAGGCTTCTCACTTTGGCCAAGTACCTTATGAGCGCAGGTTCTCTCGTCTCGAACTCTCCCCTGATCTGAGAGGCTATTACCATCGAGTCGGTGAGGACCTCCACGTCATGGACTCCGAGCTCCTGGGCCAGCCGCAGACCGGCGATCACCGCCTCATACTCTGCCTGGTTGTTGGTGATGGGGAAGTGTATCACTAGTGTCTGCTCGATCTTCACTCCGTGGGGACTCTCCAGCACCACCCCTCCTCCGAGAGAATTCTTGCCCGAAGCCCCGTCCACCAGCAGCTTCCACGGGACATGACGAGGGGCTCCATCTTCCTCCATCTCGGCCACATAATCTGTCATGAAATCAGCCACCACCTGCGCCTTTATGGATAGTCGAGGGACGAAGGTAATGTTGAATTCACTTAGCTCTATCGACCACTTTGAGAGCCTTCCCGAGTGCTCCACTCCTTCGAAGATCTGGCGGAGAGGGTGGTCCGTCACTACTTGAATTGAATGGGCCTGGAAGTATGGCCTGAGCTTCCTTGTTGCGACGACCAGAACAAAGGCCAACTTCTCCAAAATTGGGTATCTGAGCTCTGCCCCTCTCAAGACCCTACTTACGTAGTAGATAGGCAGCTGCTTCTTACCCTCTTCCCGAACCAGGACGGAGCTGACGGCCTCAGCCCCGACCCCAAGATATAGAGATAGATCCTCCCCCTCCTTGGGACCTTGGAGTAGCGGAGCCTTGGTGAGTTGGCTCTTCAAGGCCTGGAAGGCCTCCTCACATTCTTTTGTCCACTCGAACTTCTGGTTACCTCGTAATGTTTTGAAGAAGGGGGAGCATTTCTCCCCGGCTCGGGAGAGAAACCTGCTCAGCCCTGCGAGTCTTCCGGTCAAGCGCTGAACTTCCTTGGCGTTTCGCGGCGACCCCAGCTCCATTATGGCTTTGACCTTGTCTGGGTTAGGTTCTACCCCCAAAGGGGTGAGAAGATATCCCAGGAACTTTCCCTTGTTGGCCCCGAACACACACTTTAGGGGGTTCAAGCGCATCTTGTACTTGCGCAGGGTGGCGAAGGTCTCCTCGAGGTCCTGGATGTGAGAGCTCACGCACTTGCTCTTCACCATGAGGTCATCCACATAGACCTCCAAGTTCCTTCCCCTTTGCTCCCTAAAGACTCGGTCCATCATCTTCTGGTAGGTCGCTCCTGCATTTTTCAGCCCGAAGGGCATCATCTTATAGCAGTAGCATCCCTCCCTGGTGATGAACGAGACGTCTTTGACGTCCGGGGGGTGCATCCTGATCTGGTGATAACCTGAAAAAGCATCCAAAAAACTCATCACAGAAAAACCGACGGCTGAGTCAACCAGCGCGTCGATCTGATGCAGGTGATAACAATCCTTAGGACATGCCTTGTTTAACAATGAAAAATCAACACACATACGCCAGCGGCCATCGGCCTTTTTACCATAACGACATTGGAGACCCAGCCTGGGTACTGGATCTCCGATACAAAACCTGCTTCGAGGAGCTTAGCCACCTCCTCGCAGATTGGCTCTTCGAGCTTGCTGGCGAAGGTCCTTCTCTTCTGCCGGATGGGACGGGTTCCTGGCTCGAGGTTGAGACGATGGCAGGCCACGTCCGCCTCAATGCCTGGCATGTCTGCCGCGCTCCATGCGAAGACATCCACGTTCCTCTGGATGCACTCCAACATCTTCACCCTGTCCTCCGGGCCGAGACCCCCGCTGATCCGCACCTCTTTCACCCTTCCCTCCTGGGTGATGACCTCCATCTCTACCACCTCTTCTGCCGCCTCGAGCCGGGCCGGCTCTTCCCATTGGTCCTTTGCTTCTCGGCCCTCTTCCCGGACCTCTTCCTCTACGGCTCCTTTTGCCTCCATCGGCTCGACCTCCTGCTCCTCCTGAGCGACCTCCATATTCTCCTCTCGGGCACCGCCCTCTCCCTCTACTCCTCTCTTCTCCATTTCTTCTTCTGCCCCCTCCGGCCTCGTCATCTCCTTATCCATCCTCTCAGCCTCCGCCATCCAAGAGATGGTGTTGACGGCAGTCACATAGCATTGCCTCGCCACCTTAGCATCTCCTCGGATCCGGACCTGGACTCCTCCACTATGGAACTTCAGGCACTGGTGGTACGATGAGGGCACGCACCGGAAAGTACTAATGAGAGGGCGTCTGAAGATAGCATTGTAGCTGCTCGGAGCATCAACGATGACGAACCGGCAGTTTCTTGGGACCCCTCCTAACGTTACTTGGAGACCCACGCCTCCCTCGACGTCCTTTCGCTCCCCCGAGAAACCAAACAGTGGTCCGTCGGAGTCCTGCACCCTCTTTTTCTCCACCTCCATCGCGTCGAAGGTCTTCTTGAAGATCACATTCACTGAGCTCCCGTTATCCCCCAGGATCCGGGAGACCGTGAAATTTTCAATCGCCGTCTGGATCACCAGGGCGTCGCAGAATGGATCCTCATAATCTAGCATGTCTTCCGAGGAGAAGGTGAGCTTCTCCGAGGGGGGTGGGGTTTGGGAAGTCGACGCGACGCCCCTTCGGAACATCGCCTGGAAGCTCCTCTTGCGAGAGGCCTCTATCCCAACCCCACCATGAATCACCCTGATTCCCCCTTGCTCCTACATCAGCCCGGTCTTCACACCTATCCTCTTCCTCTTCCGGGAACACCTCCTCAATCCTGATCGGCTGCTGTCGTGGTTTCCCTCTTTCTCTCATCTCCAGGAACTCGGGGCAGGTGGCCGTTGCGTGACCCTCTTCCTGATGAAAGTCACAATAGGGCAACACCACCCTGCCCCCTCTTCCCGCTCTTCCTCTTCCTCCTCTGGCTCCTCTTCCTCCTCTTCCTCGGCCTACCGCCATGGCTTGCTCCCGCGGAGGAGGAGGGGGTCGGGGGCCCTGCCTCCATCCCGGGTTGACTCCCCCCATCTCCCTTCCTTGGTATCCTCCTTCCTGACCTCTCGCTGGTCCCTCCTGATTCCTCCATCCCAACCTGTTGTGGGGCTCCTGATACCTCCAATTCCGAGGTGGCCTCTCGAACCCCTGACCTCTGGGTTCCTCTCTCCTTCTTCCCTCTTGTTGCCTCACCTCAGGCTCGCTCATCTTTGCCAACCTTTTGTAGAACTCCGGGTTGGCCGCCTCCCCTTCTATCTCCTCCGCCGCTCGCTCCATCAACTCCTCAAAGGAGACCGGAGCCCTCCTCTTCAGGTCCATCTTGAAGAACCCGTCTCTCAATCCCACAATGAACGCCATCTTGAGGGCGAACCCTGGCACCTCCTGCACAAGGTGTATCTCTTCCTGGAACCTGTCCACGTAATGTGCCAGGGACTCCCCCTCCCTCTGCTTGGTCTTGAAGAGAGCCTCCACGTCCTTCTTCCTCTTTTTTGACGTCGAGAATCGCAGCCGGAAGCTCCGACGCAGATCGTCGAACGCGTAGATGGAACATACGGGAAGCTAGTGGAACCAATCCCTTGCCTTCTCCTTCAGGGTGGTTGCGAAGAGCCGGCACTGGAATGCATCCGACATGGGAAGAATTGAGGTCATGTCCTCAAACCACTGTAGGTGCACGACCGGGTCCTCCTTTCCGGTGTAGTAAGACATCTCCGGCCCTCGAAACCCCTCTGGCACTGGGGCCGAGAGGATCATCTCGCAAAAGGGGCTCCCTTCCCCTGCTCGGCGATTGGTCTTCTCGCGCGGAGCCAACTCGCACACCTCAGCACTCGCCGGACTGCTGAACAACTGCCGCCCCGGGAGATCTCGCGCACTTCCTTCTGCTGGCACCTCCTTTCCCGGCCACTGCCCCGGAGCGTTCTCGCCGACCTGCTGGGGTAGAATGATGGGAACAGCTGGCGTCTCGCATTCGCCCCTTGCCGCGAGAACTGTCTGCAGGACTTCTCGCTTGAATTTCTCGAACATCTCCAGCCACTCCCCTGTCGCTGGCGGCTGCGAGTGGCCTGAGTCAGAACCATTCCCTCCATCTCCTGTCATCGAACCTAGCTTGGGATTTTCCTTCACTGGCTACGGTCCACGCTCACCGCACCAAAAATGTTGAAACCTGCAACAGGTCTCTTGAGTTCGGACCCACTGGGGGTGTAACCGATGCTTACTTCTCCCTCACTAGACTCTCCTGACGGTGGATGTGAGAATAAGAACAAACCCAAGGCTGGAGCGAGGAGGTACCGCCACACACCCTGAAGATCTTAGAGAGCTTCCCCTCCCAAACCAGAGCTCAACCGGGCACCTTGGAGGGCACTAGCAGCCGACCAAAAACTAGCCTGGAGGAAAGGATTCTCTAAAATCGGATCTCCTCCAAGGTGCCCTTAAGGGTCTATTTATAGTTTTTCCGAGGCTGGTCTGCAAATAGCATGAATCCGCCTTTTAATTTTACTAAGCGCACCCCAAATTGGTCTGCAAATAGCCTAACTCCGCTGTTCTGAAGGGCTATTTGCAGCCCACAAGGGGCATCATGGTCATTTCCCCCTTTGAACACTAGGGGGCGAGTGGTCCATGGGGACACCACTCGCCGAGCTCCCGCTCAGCTGGGCGAATGCCTATATCTCTGGGCGAATGGTCCGCGAGGGTACCACTCGCCGAGCTCCTTCTTGCTTGCAGCTCACCCCCACTAACCCGGGGGTCTTACCACCTGTCTTAGCCTGGGCGAGTGATCTGGCTGACCCAGGTCTCGCCAATCGGTTTGAGGGACTCACTCGGCGAATACGGGTTGTACACCGACGTTATCGCCGGTCCTGTTCCTCGCAAGGAGCACTCAGCCGTCGTTCTCCCTTCCCGCTGCCATCGAGGAGTGTTGCGCCGCCCAGCGCTGTAGCCATTGAAGTTTGCCAGCAAGAAGGAGTGCTGCGCCGCCCTGCGCTGCCGCCGTGGAGTGAAGCGTCGCCATCCGCTGCCGCCGAGGAGATCGCGCCGTCAATCCCGCCGGAGGAGACGATCGCGTGGATCGTGCGCGTAACTGCCGCTGCTACCGCCTGCGCTAGCGGTATCGTCGGGCGTTAACCATCCCTGCTGCTACCGCCAGAGCTATCGCCAGGCGATAACACTTTTTGCTAGTGGGGGTCCGCTCTTCCGTGCTTCAGCCGCTACCTCCAGATGGCCTTTCTTAAGAAGACCAGTTCTCTCTCCTCTCCTGTGCCGTTGATCAAGCTGGAGAAGTTCTCCCATTCGGAGTTCAGTGCCTGGAAGCGGAATACGCAGTTTGGTATGAAATTTTTAAATGTATTTTATACCCTGCAGACTGATTTCGCAGACTTCCAAAGAGGACCCGATGAAGCACAGTGGATCAACGACGAAGACTTCTGTCGCGATTATCTTCTCAACTGTCTCTGCAATTCACTGGCCGAGACGTTTGGGAAGTTGAAGACAGCGAAAGAGATCTGGACTGCGCTGGAAGATCAGTTTAAAGAGGAGGAGAACATGTCCAAGACGCATCTGGTGGACAAGTTCATGGGATTCACATTCTCTGAGGACAGGGAAATCCTTCCCCAGATTGCAGACCTGGAAAATTTGGTGGCCAAGCTCAACATTGAAAGTGTCCCTCTGCCAGACGGGTTTGTTGTTGGTCCCATTATCTACAAGCTCCCTTAACGTGGTACTATTTCAAGACGGAGATGTATCGCAAGAAGACTCAGGTCAGTCTGAAAGAACTCAAGCGGTTTATCTGTATTGAGGATGAGAATCGGACAAGGCATGTAAAGGAGGTGGTGAGCAAGCAGCAATCTGCTGCTAATATGATCACACACTCGAAAAGGAAGCCTCGATCTGATCGGACTCGACCTCCCTCCAGTGCACCTGCAGTAGTAGACACCAGCAAGAAAATCAAGAAGTTCAAAGGCAAGTGCTACAACTGCAACAAGTGGGGTCACTGCGCTTCTGACTGCAGGCAACCCAAGAAGCCCGATGCTAACCCACCAAAGCCTGATAACAGAGCTCATATGCTCAATCAGACTGCGCCCTCCCACTTTGTTGCCAAGGTTGGGAACGTTCAGGCCAGTACTGACTTGTGGTTGGATTCGGGGGCGACCTGCCACGTCTGCAACAACTCCGCTCTGCTGAAGGATGCCACTCCATCCTCTGAGACAGTTACAGTGGCAAATGGAGCCACTGCTGAGGTACTCCAGACAGGGACCGTGGATCTGCTACTCTCATCAGGTACGCATTTAATTTTGAAAGATGTTAAATACATTCATACATTAGCTGCTAATTTAATATCGATTAGTCTGTTAAGCGATGCGGGTATGTCCTTTAACATTAGTGGTGGTAGGGTGACCTTAATGGTTAACTCACATTATTTTGGTTGTGCGTACGTAGTCAACGGAATGTATCGGTTGAGTCTAGCAAATGAAGTAGTCAATCATGTTAGTTCTACTTTGATAGATCCTAAGACTTTACACGCAAGACTAGGACATGTCAATTATAGAAAACTACTCCTGCTAGCTAGAACTCATAACATCCCCTTAGACACTAAAACCAAATTCGACAAATGTTAGATATGTGCTCAAACTAAGATAACTAGAACACCATTCAGTCAGGTGTCTAGGAGTACACGTTTACTAGAGTTGATACACTCAGACATTTGTGACTACAAGAGTTTTGTCACACGTGGTGGTCGGAAGTATCTGATAACTTTTATCGACGACTTCTCTAGATATACTCACATCTATCTCTTAAAATCAAAAGATAAAGCTTTTGAAAAATTTCAAATTTTCAAAAATAGGGTTGAGAACCAACTAGATTTGAAAATTAAGCACCTTAGGAGTACTGATCGAGGAGGTGAGTACGTCTCGGGTGAGTTTAGGGATTTTCTTGCAAGCAATGACATAATACCTGAAACCACTGCCCCTTATTCGCCCCAGTCAAACGGTATTGCCGAGCGGAAAAATAGAACTTTAACAGAAATGTTGAATTCTATGTTGTTGACTGCCGGTATGCCTGCCGCTTATTGGGGAGAAGCAACCATCGCGTCGAATCACATCCTAAATATGGTTCCTCATGCTAAATTGAAGCAAACCCCGTATGAGCTTTGGTTTAAGAGACCGCCCAGATTTGATCACCTCAAAACCTGGGGTTGTATCGCCTATGTTAGGATACCTGACATAAGGAGATCTAAGTTAGGACCTAAGATAAACACTTGTGTCTACTTAGGATGTGCGGTGGATAGTGCTGCAGACCGATTTCTAGATCTCTCTACCAACACGATTATTGAGTCTAGAGATGCTATATTCTTTGAGGACAAGTTTCTTAGAGATAAGAACCTGACTCTTCCAGGTCTGCCAGACACCAGTTCTGATACCCTCGTTGGGACGGAACTACGACTCACTGACACTGAACCGGTTCACACTAGTGCCCTAGAGTCCACTAGGCTATCTAATAGGGAACGTGTTCCTAAAAGCTTCGGTACAGATTTTGTGACTTACCACGTTGAAGCTGATCCATCCACCTATCAGGAAGCGATGCGATCCAGGGATTCCCTGTTATGGAAAGAAGCCATTAATGATGAGATGCACTCTCTCATGGAGAACCACACTTGGACATTAGTTGACCTACCCAAAGGAGCTAAGACCATTGGGAGCAAGTGGGTTCTTAAGAAGAAACTGAATCCAGATGGGAGTATAGCTAAGTACAAAGCTCGTCTAGTTGCCAAAGGCTTCACTCAAGTGAGTGGAGTTGACTACTTTGATACGTACTCACCTGTTTGTCACATTGCAATGATCAGGGTTCTTCTCGCTATCGCATCTATTGAACGTTTCGTCGTTCATCAGATGGATGTTAAGACTGCATTTTTAAATGGAGATCTAACTGAAGAGATCTACATGCGTCAACCTGAAGGGTTTGTCGTAAAAGGTCTCGACACCAAGGTCTGTAAGTTGATTAAGTCACTCTACGGATTGAAGCAAGCACCAAAGCTATGGCACGAGAAGTTTGACACTTGCGTAAAAGGCCTGAATTTTAAATTCAGCCTTTCAGATAAATGTCTATACATACGGACAAGTCCAAACTCCGTCGCTATAATCTGCTTGTATGTTGATGACATGCTAATTCTGGGTACTGATCAGTCTGAGGTGGAAGACGTTAAGGTTACCTTGAAGTCAAAATTTAGCATGACTGACTTAGGTGTGGTGAAGACCATCCTAGGCATGGAAGTGAACTTTACGGATAAGGGTATCACCCTCAGCCAGAGTCACTACATCAGAACTCTACTAGAGAAGTGGGGTTATGATAAGTGCAGGAAGATTGAGACTCCATACGATTATAATAATAGACTGAAACCTCACGACGGTTCACCTATTAGAAAGTTGAATTACTCCAAACTCATTGGCAGTCTCATGTGTACAACCCTCATTCTCTGAGGGTAGGACTCACCCAAGGCCACGTAGACAGAGGTCAAAGTCAAAGAGTCAATACGGCAGTCAAGCATAGGAGCAGAAAAGACAGCCTAGGCGAGTAAGGGTGCACTCGTGCGAGTAGCCCGGATACTCGCCAAAAGGCGGGCGACCATAGCTGATACTCGCCCATTTTCCTGGGGAGATCGCCTCAATGTCGCTAGTCGCCGGGCAGGGGCTGGGCTATAAAAACCCCCCTACCCCTTGGTTTTCCTATAAATAGGACCCCAGGGGTACTTGGATTGGCACCTGGACTTGAGCTTTCGAAACCCGGCTCTTACATCCTGGAACCTGTCACACTTGGCCGCTACTCCCGGTACTAGCCAAGTCGGTGCCTTCCTTGTACCCTGCTCAGCCATTTTTTGGTCTTGGAGGGGAAGTCTCTTCGGAGCTTCTGGGTACGTGGTGGGACCTCCCTGCCGCAGCACCTGGGGTCCTGTTAGTTGCTCTTCTAGCTCCGTCGTAGTCGCCAGCCAAGCCATATCGTTGGGCTGCTGGGCGAGTAGCCTCCGGCTGCATCGGTTCGAATTTTGAGGTCAGGATTTTCCTGGCGTCAACATCATGTATGCTACTACCTGCACTAGACCCGACATAGCCTTTACGGTCGGCATGTTGAGTAGATTCACTAGTAACCCTGGAAAGGACCACTGGGACGCCTTGGAAAGGCTGATGCGATACTTAAAGTATACTGAGCAGTATGCTTTATGTTACAGTGGACACCCTCCTGTGCTTGAAGGGTACTCTGACGCCTCCTGGTGCTCAGACGTTGGTGATAGTAGGTCCACTAGTGGTTATGTGTTTACCCTAGGAGGAGCCGCAGTAGCTTGGAAATCTAAGAGGCAAACGTGCATAGCACTATCCTCTATGGAATCCGAACTCTATGCTCTTGCTTCAGCTGCCGAAGAAGCAGAGTGAGTCAGAGATTTGGTTATGGATATTCCAATGACGAGTCTGAAAATGAACTCTATCTCGATATTTTGTGACAATCAAGCCACAAAAACCATTGCAACTAATTCCCTGTTCAATGGTAAGCGACGACAACTACGGATGAAACAGGCCTGGTTGACCTATCTCACCAGTCAAGGGATCATTTCCCTCTTGGACGTGAGATCAAAAGATAATGTAGCAGATGTCCTTACCAAGGGCTTATGCAAGGTTCTTACATCTAAAACATCGGAGGATATGGGATTAAAGTCTATTTAGTGGGACTTAATACCTATGTTTGTTTAAGATTTTAGAACCGAGTCTGCCTACATTCACGCATCTAGACTGAGTACACTGAAGTATTCCAGATGTTACTTGATGAAAGCCCGAGATTATTTAGTTGCTAGTCATTCCAAACTTGATGACTTACACAACTATTTCTTTTCAAAGGCTGAATTGAGTATCATTCCAAAAACGAATACTAAAGTTGTGATATGCGTCCTGATATTATGATCATTACTTATATCATTCCAAACTTGATGATATATTGGTCACAGCTTGTTGTATCATTCCAAACTTGATGATATAATACAATTGTGAAATGTTTGGTAATAATCTTAATAATCGAAGGAACATAGCTTGGTTCTATGAAACCAAATTTCTAATTTTGTGTAAATTAGATAGAGATGCGGACCTGTGAGTCTTTCTTCCTAGTTAGAGTATTATGTTCTAAATTGTAAGAACTAATCACTTTACTTTTGATATGCATATGTATGGATTCATTGAGTTTGTTCTCATGACATTCAAATGTTTAAATGCAGATCAATTGAAGTCTGGAGGAGAGAAAGTGGATTTCGACATGGATGCAGATGATCTACTGTCTGAGTAGACCATTCTGTTATTAGTTTGAGTTTTGTTTTCAGATTACTGTTCTTGCTTCTGCTTTTTGTTTTTTGCATGTTTGCAACCTGTTTGAGTTTAGATGTTTGATCTAAAACTCTTATTGTTTTTAATCTGAAACTCATTCTGTTGTTATCTAACTTATATGCTTTGTTTAACCCGTTATGTAATACAATTGCTACAATATAGGAGGAGAATGTAAAGGTATATTTAACGTTGTATCGGGTATTTAACGGAACCCTAACGGGTCCGTTAACGGGTCGTCGGGGATTTAGGGTTACGCCTATAAATACCCCCGCTGGGGGCAACGGGTAGTTCATTCCAAACTTCATGTTCACTCGGATGCTTCGAGCACTCGCTCTATCAATTGCGAAATCCCAATTATGTTCAATCCGCTTCTAGTTTTTCACACACTCCCCATTCTCAAGTACCCATTGGGCTTCCCACGAATGTTTGTCGCCAATATTTGCCGGGAAATTAAACCCCAAAATCGTCTCAAATCCTCGCTTCACCTTCTACAGCTCGCGAGCTCATCGTGCTCGTTAATTAAAAACCAATGGTCATGTCATTTTTTTCTATATTACGTTGTCGATGAATCTTCAGGGGGAGAACATCATGTGTGGCTGATATTCTTCCTGTCATTTGGTTCATGTTTCGCCGAATCTTGTTTTCGGGGCTTCCAGCGCTGTTATCAGTTAACAACTTACATTTTATAAGTTAAGGGTTTGACTAACACTTATGTTTTGTTAGTTATTCATAATTTCACACTTTTTTTATAAGTTTGTATCTTCACCCTCCACTAATGTTTTGTTGATTGTTCAAGCCTAATTTTTATTGTTTCATATGAATCATTTACTTCCTTTATAATCTCCTCAGCCACCCCCAAGCTATATATTATATCATATCCATTTTTAGTTAAGGCGGAGTTCTTAAGCATCTTCGATGTGCGAGAATTGTTATAGTAAGTTATTCGTAGAAATAATTATCAAAATTTGGTTGTCGAATGAGAAAGAAACAGCTCTGATAAGATGAAGGGTCTGTTTGGGACAGCTCTGGCGGATTGAAAAGGTGTTGTCCGGATAGAGCTGTTTTAAAATAGCTCTATGGGGAGCAGTTTTGAAAAGCTGCAGAGTGTTTGAGTGTTCTGTGCAGAAGTGCGCTTTGAAGAGCGATTTTCTAATTTAGCTGTTTGGAGAAACAGCTTTTGGAAGCTGTTTTTTTAGAACTTAAAATACATAAAGTTTTAAACGTGGAGAATAATAAAAAACAACCGATAACAATAGTCTTTTACATAATTCTCTGGTAATGCTATCAACGCGCCCCGTATATTTCTTCGGCAATGCTATCTCGTACTGTAGACATCTGTTCAGCTCCAGCAGCATCACCCATATCGCTTCCAATATCATCCTCCGCTGCAGGGTCTTCATCCTCTGAGGGAGCGAAAGAAGACTCATCAGCATCACAAACATTAAACTCAGGGTCCCAGCGAGAAGGATGTCTACGAATGAAGTTATGTAAGGCCATTGTGGCCAACACTATGGACCTCTGTTTCTTGAAGCTATACTGTGGCATTTTGCTCAGAATGTGCCACTTCTTCTTCCACACTCCAAACGTTCGCTCAATAACACTGCGAAGAGATGAATGCGCCCTATTGAAATGTTCTTGCCTTCCTTGAACAGGCCGACTCCCACGGGCAAAGTCTGCCAAGTGATATCTTGTATCCGGATACGGCTTCAAATAACCCATCTTTAACGGGTATCCCGCATCTACTAAATAATATTTACCTGCATTTATTTTGTATGTTAAAGAAGCAAACATTAGGGGATATTTGAAGGATTTGAATGAATGTAAAAATATTGATTAGTATACCTTGTGGGGGATGCGGAAAATGCAATCTATCGTCTGCCAATGCGCGTGCGAAGATGCGACTATCATGAGCAGATCCCTCCCATCCAGCCAGGGCAAATATAAAACACATGTTAAAATCACAGACTGCCATTACATTTTGTGTCGTAGTGCCGTGACGTCCTATGTATCTGACTTGATCTTCTACGGGTATCCTCGCATCTACATGTGTACCGTCAATTGCACCAACACAATTCTTGAAGAATGGCATGTGAAGTATCTAGTTGCCTACCTAAATCACCTAGAGGGGGGTGAATAGGTGATCTCTTCATCTTTTGCGGAATTAAAATATTAAACGTAAAGCACAGCACAGAAAAGAAATTACAGCCACAGATAACACAGGAATTTATAGTGGTTCCCCGTACTTGGGTACTCCACTGCCGGCCTCGCCAATCTAGCACCACAGCTAGACTTGACTACTTTCTGAAACTCGGATCAAGAACGATCCTACTGTCTCGGAGTCAAAACTCCTACAAACTCAGAGAAAACTTCTCTTACAACTCGGAGAAAACAACTCCTACACCTCGGAGAACAACCTCTCCTACAACTCGGAGAACAACTCCTACAACTCGGAGATTACAACTCCTACAACTCGGAGAACAATCTCTCCTACAAAGATGATAAAAGTTTTGAACAAAACAATACCAGATCTGAAAGATAGAGGTGTATTCTTCCTTCTTCTTGAATGGCTATAGAGAACAGTGAGTAAGAACTAAGATCCTTCAAATCTGACCTTTGCAATCCGAAACGATCCAATAGAGGTTGTAGAATCAGACCTTGGATCAATCGAATCTTCCCTGAATGAAATCGACAAATCCTATGAGAAGATCGATCTCCAAACGTAGGCGACGGCGAGGCGGCGCTTTTCTCGTTCTTCTAGATCGGGAAAGAGAATTAGGGCTTGAACGATTAGAGAACTTGTTTTTGAAACCCCAAAACCAATCCTATATATATATAATGGCAATTAAGGTATAAACCAGCCTTAAATGCTCTCAAGAAAGCCGTTAGGATCGGAAATGAGCGATCACGGGTCGTCAAGAACAGAGAACAGAGAAAATCAAAATTTAGACAGATGTCTCGAGACAAATGGGATTTCTCGAGACATGAGGAGTATCTCTCGAGAACAGAAGGAGGAGAAATCATCAGACCAATGTCTCGGGAAAAAATGGATCTCTCGAGACATAAGGAATAGCTCTCGAGACATACCAAATATCTCGAGACATCAGAAATCTATCTCTCGAGAACTGAGATTAAGAGATCAAAAGATTGCAGACTCGAGTAAGGCAGGATCTCTCGAGACAAAGGAAATCTCTCGGTCCAGTAGTTCTCGAGACATGGTTGATCTCTCGAGACATCCAGATAGAGTTTCCGAAAAGAGCAGAGCCTGCATCTCGAGACAAGCCTTGACTTCTCGAGACAAGCTCGATCTCTCGAGACATCCCCTTAGAAAAAATATTTTCTTTTGCTCCTTTTCTTTTCTAGACCACTTGCTGCAGCTGCACTCCAAGGTCTTCAATAGTCTTGAAAATGAAGTGTATCTCAATAGAGAGATCACATATGAGTCATCACCATGTTTCATAAAATGAGGAATTACATACTATGAAACTGTGTTTGCAGACCCATTGTGACCTGACATTGGCTTACACTTACCCATGATAATCTGCAAGACAATACTAGAAAAGCATATCAAATACAAAAGCAATTCAATCTTAGTTTAAGGGTGACTTCTCACAAATCAAGGTAATTGTGAATGCAATTTCCAACAATCTCCCCCTATTTTTAGAAGTCAGAACCATGTACACTAAGTTGAATTACAGCAGTTAAAGAATAAATATGCTACACTACACAAAGATATAGAAATGAAAAAGTAAAGAACATCAAAACATCAAATATATATATATATCTAAATTTGAATTGTTCAGAAGACTTGATGTTTACTAAATCAGAATGAAACCAAAATATGTCTTCACGGAATCATCATTATCATCCTTCAAGATCGTCTTTTCATCTTTTCTTCTTGTCTGGAGAAATAAGCATGAGGCTTGGGATGGTAAAACGGAGGGGGTTCCGGAGCATCAGCATTATTATAACCAAAAGCTCTGAAATGAATCCTTCGCTTCCTTTGAGCTGTCTCAAGTTTTTCCCATTCTTGAGAGCTGTAGCATTCAGATCTGTTCAATTTACCTTCATGGACTAACCTATAGGATTCAAGAATAATATCTTTTGAGACAGGGCTCCAGAGTTCTGGATAACTTTTCTCAACCTTAGCCTTGTAAGAACCTGCAGAACTGGAGGAGGGAACAGATCTAGTAGCAGAGGGACCCTCACCATAATTTCTTTTTCTTTTAGACCCAGTCCTATCTGACTGATCTGCAACAGAAGGAGCCTTGCCAACAAAATCTTCTGGTCTAGGAGAGAACTGAGGAACAGGAACATTAGGATCAATTTCCAACTCAGGGAAGATCTGATTATGCAGCCACGTTGATGTTTTGAATGAATAAGCATTAATATCAGCAACTTGCTTCAACATCCTGGTAGAGAACTGCTCAAACTGAGAATTCCATGAGCTTTGAAGAGCAGATACTGAGCTTTCAACCAAATCTGTCATTTGAGCTACTAAATTTTCCTCCCCCTTTCTGACTTCTACAGATAGGGTTTGGAGAGTATCATCTTTAAACTTGCCCACTTCATCAACAACTTTGAAAGTGTTGGCTTCAGCATCATTCAGCATAGTTTGTTGAAGTTGAGTTATGATTACAGTCTGCTTCAGCACAGTGCCTACACCGGCAGTTGCATGCTCCACTGACTTGCTTCCATGGCACATCAAATCTGAAAGATGTTCATAATTTGTCTTGATCTTGGCTAGCTCCCGACCAAGCTCACTTTCCACTGAAGTAATCCTCCTGTGGACAGTCGTCAAGGAGTGTTCAAACTGTTCACTTTGCCTTTTTAGCATAGCCTCTATTTGTCCCAGAAGGGAACCTGCATCATGTACTGGAGGAGAAGAGTGAAAGGATGGTAGAGGAGCAGTAGGAGCAGCAATATGAATATCTGCTGGAGCTTCTTCATCATCAGGAATGTCTTCAATTTCACAAGAAGGTGCTACCTTACCGTCTTCACAACCTAGCTCATCCGGAGCATGCTTGGTTGTATCAATCTCTGACTCCCCCTCAACATGTACTGGGGAAGGTGTTGAAACATGTACTGAATCAACATCATCATCTTGATTGAAGGCAAAATCAGCACCAGACCCTGCCTGCTGGCCACTGGGACTGTGCACATCAGAGGATTCTTGTTGAATATCCATGAGAACAGCTGCCACTGCCTCATTTGCCAAGGAGGCTTCTTCTTCAGTAGCTGAAGGAGGATGAGATGGTGAAGGAATATTATCGGATGGAACTGATGGAACTGCTGGTTCTGCTGGAACTGATGGAGGAATGGGACTTCTGGAGCTGAGGAGGGCTGACCTTTGGTCTTTGAACGGATTGGCAGCTTAGCTCTGCCTGAGGCTTTAGGTCCAATCTGAGGAGGAAGGGGAAATGAGGGTACTACAGGTACCTGGCCTTCAGAGGGAATACCAGCTTCTGCAGACTGTTGAGGCTCCCCCTCAGAAACTGCACTAGCCACTCCCGGCTTCTGGATCCGAATGTCCCATCTCTGCATGGTGACGACATCGATCTTCTTGAGGTGATGAATAACTGCACCTTTGGACATGTCAAAAATGGCAGAATTGAACTGATTCAGAAACAGAGTGATGATCCTTGCAAACTTTGGAGAGCTGATTGAGGCCTTGATGTTGGAGAACAAGATTGAGGCCCAATCTCTCTTCTTCCCAGTGACTATTCCAACCATCAGAAGAAAGGTCTCTTCAGATACATGCCCCTGTGTGCCTTGCTTGCAAAAGAGAACTTTTAGAATTATATCCACCAAGAGCTTGCCTGCATCATTCATCTTGCTCCTTTTAACAGCAGAAAAGTCTGAGTCCAGACCACAGTATCGAGCTGTTCTCAACCAATCACTGTCACTTAACTCTTCTTCAAAATCAACTTTAGTGAGGTGAAAATGTTTCACAAGGGTCTTGGGAGACATCTTGATTTTGATCCCTTTTACGAAAGAGACCAACATCCTTCCGTCCTTGATAGCCTTTGCATTGGTGAAGAATTCTTCAACCTCATCAAACAGAATACGGCAAGGATGCTCAAGAACAAATTCCAAACCGGCGGCATCAAGCATACAGAAGAGATTCTGGAAGTCCTCGGATAAGTCGGCAATACCCGAGCGAACAACCTCATTGCCAACTCCGATCTTGGGATTTGAGGAGGGAGCCATCGAAGGATTTGAGAGGAGGAGAAGAACAGGGGAGACGATCCACTTCCGAGAACCACGAAGTCGACCAGTCGCCGCTCGAGAGGAAGTCGAAGGGTCGAGGTCTCGGGGTCGAAGGTTTAGTGAACACCAAGTTTCCGATAGGATGTATATATATATATGACCTTGATTTGACGTTTTAGGTGACATTTAAAAAAAAAAGGGAAACGGCACATACCTGAGTTCCGGAATAGTTTTAAAACAGACCTATGTCTCGAGACATCGGCTATGTCTCGAGAACAACACTCTGGAAACTCTGCGCGGTTTGACTTGTCCTGATGTCTCGAGAGATAGATTAAGTCTCGAGACATTACCATTTCCCGAGTTCTGACTATGTCTCGAGAGACTTGTCATGTCTCGAAAACTCCCAGAAGTCCTTTAGATTTGTTTCGAGATCTAGAAGTGACAGAGTTGTCGAGAGACCTTGTAGTTCTCGAGACAATCTATAGTTCTCGAGACATCAACTTGAAATTGTCCAGGAACAGGTTTTGAGTCTTGAAATCTCCAAGTCTTCATGATTTGCTTGAATGGACATTACTCCATGTTGAGCATTCCAAGTTCCGTCTTGAAGAAAGAGAACTTAGTCTCATCCAGCGGCTTCGTGAAGATATCTGCAACTTGCTTATCCGTGGGGACATATCTCAGACTTATGTCACCCTTCTCCACATGCTCCCGGATAAAGTGATATCGAAGCTCGATGTGCTTTGTCCGAATGTGAGAGACTGGATTGTTTGCGATAGCAATTGCACTGGAAGAGTCGCAAAACATGGGAATATCTTTGATCTTCATGTTGTAGTCTTGAAGTTGATTCCTTATCCATAGAAGTTGTGCGCAACAACTGCCAGCAGAAATGTATTCCGACTCGGCGGTTGAAATTGCGACACAATTCTGCTTCTTGCTACTCCAGGAAATAAGTCTCCTTCCTAGGAATTGACATGTCCCGAAAGTGCTTTTCCTGTCGTCTTTGCTACCTGCAAAATCTGCATCTGAAAAACCAATTAGTTCGCTATCATTACTTCTTGGGTACTATAAGCCAAGATTTGGTGTGCCTTTAAGGTATCTCAAAATCCGCTTCGCAGCAGTATAGTGGGATTCCTTAGAGTTCACCTGATATCTAGCGCATACACATGTAGAGAACATTATATCAGGTCTACTGGCAGTAAGATAGAGCAAAGAGCCAATTATGCTTCTGTACTTGGTTTCATCAAACGGTTTCCCTTTTTCATCCTTGTCCAGAGACATAGCTGAGCTCATTGGAGTCCTCATAGAGGTTGCACTCTCCATTCCAAATTTCTTAATCAACTCCTTAGTGAACTTTGTCTGAGAGATGAAGATTCCATCTTCTGACTGCTTCACTTGAAGTCCTAAGAAATATTTCAGCTCACCCATACTGCTCATTTCAAATTTCCCTTGCATAAGTTTAGAAAACTTTTTGCAAAGGTTATTATCCGTAGAGCCAAATATGATGTCATCGACATAGATTTGCACTAGCAAAATCTTGCCTTTTACTTCCCTAAGAAATAATGTTTTATCTATCTTTCCTCTTGTGAACTTGTTCTCAAGAAGAAAGTTAGACAGCGTCTCGTACCAAGCTCGAGGAGCTTATTTCAAACCATATAAAGCTTTTTGTAATAAATAAACATGATTGGGATGATCAGGATCAACAAAACCTGGGGGTTGTTCAACGTATACTTCCTCTTTGATGTCTCCGTTTAGGAAAGCGGACTTGACATCCATCTGATATACGGTGAAACCCTTGAAAGCAGCATAAGCAAGGAAGAGTCTGATCGCTTCGAGCCTTGCTACTGGAGCGTACGTCTGATCGAAGTCGATACCTTCCTCTTGTCTGTATCCCTTAGCTACAAGTCTGGCTTTGTTCTTTATAATTGTTCCTTCTTCATCCAGCTTGTTTCTGTACACCCACTTTGTTCCAATGACATTCTTGTCTTTGGGTTTTGGAACAAGTGTCCAAACCTTGCAGCGTTTGAACTGGTTTAATTCTTCTTCCATAGCGATTATCCAAGATGGATCTTCATTTGCCTCTTGAAATTTCTTTGGTTCAACCTGCGAAAGAAAACTTAGGTGCATATTTTCGTTAATGGTACCTCGTCTTGTTCTTATTCCTTCATGAGGATCTCCTATGATCTGATCAACTGGATGATCCCTCAAGTGTCGTAGCCCGAGGTTCCTTGCATGATTTTGACCAATAGGAGTTTCTTCTACAGTTGGAGTATCTTCCTCCACTTGGATTGGCTCTTCATCAGGATTATCTTCTTCATAGGTAGTTGTTGGGGGAATCTTGATGAACTGTTGAGAACTTCCTTCAACTGGCTGATCCAAGCTTAAATCCTGTAGCTTTGAACCTGTGTCTACAGAAGAAATGCTAGAGGAGCTGCCTTGTAGTATGCTCGTCTCATCAAATACAACGTTAATAGATTCTTCTACCACCCGGGTTTTCTTATTAAAAACTCTATATGCCCTACTATGGCTACTATAGCCTACAAAAATACCTTCAAAGCTCTTTTCACTGAACTTAGTTTTGTAATGCTTTCCATTGTTTAGTACAAAACATTTACTACCAAAGATTCTAAAATAAGAGATGATTGGTTTCTTGTCCTTTAGAAGTTCATAAGGAGTCTTTTCATGGTTTTTGTTTATGAGTGCTCTGTTTTGCACATGGCATGCAGTGTTGACAGCTTCAGCCCAAAAGTATTCAGGTAGTGAAGAGTCACTCAACATGGTTCTGCAAGCCTCAATGAGTGTTCTATTCTTTCTCTCAGCTACTCCATTTTGTTGTGGAGTTCGAGGAGAGGAGAACTCATGAAAGATACCGAGGCTTTCACAGAATTCTGTCATGGCTCCAGATTCAAATTCTGTACCATGGTCACTTCTGATTTTGACCACCGAACAGTTAAATTCATTCTGGACTTGCCTGACAAAACTAGTGAAAGTGTCAAAGGTATCTGACTTGTGTTTCAGAAAGAATACCCAGGCAAAACGAGAGTAATCATCTACAATAACTAATGTGTAAGATTTTCCTCCTAAACTCCTAATTTGCAAAGGACCAAACAAATCCATGTGGAGCAGGTATAAACACCTGGTGGAATCTTTGCCAATAATGCTCTTGAAGGTAGCTCTTGTTTGCTTGCCTTTTACACAAGCATGATAAGGTCTATCTTTAATGCACTTAACATCAGGAGCATCGCGCACCAAGTTTTGTGAAAATAATTTATTTATAGTTTTGAGATTTATATGTGCTAATCTCTTATGCCATTGGTCGACAAGAGATGCACTATCTTTAGCTAAAAGACATACGGGTGTAGAAGATGATATGCAAAGAAAATTTAAACAAAATATATTTCTACAGCGAATGCCTGATAAAATCGTTTCATTATTTTCAGCTGACTTTATCAAACATTTATCTTTATGAAAATCAACAATGTATCCTTTATCACAAAGTTGACTTATGCTTATCAGATTATTTTGTAATCCTTCCACATAAGCTACATCGGAAAACGATACATTACCGTTAGAAATCATACCATAGCCTTTAGTTATTCCTCTGTCTGAACTGCCAAAAATAACTTTTGGACCGTTCGCAACTGGAATGTAGTTTTGCAAAAGGCTTCTTGTCCCGGTCATATGCCGAGAGCATCCACTGTCCAAATACCAGATAGGATTTTTGTTGGCCTTTGGACATACCTGCAAAAACAGATTATTTTGCCTTAGGAGCCCAAACATATTTGGGTCCTTGGTCCCTTGTCAGTTGAGCACCACGATAAATGTTAACATTGCGAGTGGTCTGTCTTGCAACGTTCACTTGTGGTCTCCTAGTATACGTTGTATTAAACCAACAATCAACGGCAAAGTGACCAATCCTGCCGCAGCACCAACAGTTGAATCTGTTGTACCTTCTTTTTACACTTTCCTGCTTAACTTTTTGAACGTTAGCTCTTGCAGGAGCAGCCCTTCTAGATGAGGATGCCTCATGAGGGCAGCACACACAAGGTGGTACTGTCTTCTTTGGCTTTGGTGCAACAGCCTTCACTTTTGATGCTTTCTTAGCACTCGGGCCATGAACAAATGGACCGTACCCTTTCCGATTAATCTCTTGATAGGGTGCTTGAAAAGCACTATCACCAAAGTTTCGGGGAGGAGCCCATTCCGTATGATCATTCACAGGTGAAAAAGGAATTGGTCGTGTGAAATGACCATAGGAACTCTCCATATCATAAGCATTCGTAGGGAATATGACTCTCTTGAATGCTACAGGCTCTTGATGAGCTTTCCCTTTTTCTTTGGCGGTAGCTTTCTTAGCAACCAAACCATTTTTCTTAGCAATTGTATTTTTTGAAGAATTGCTAGTACTAGCTTCATGCCCTATACCGCTCCCTTTTGCCTTAGTGGTAAAAGTACCAATAATTGGCAGAACAGTTTTAGGTTGAGAGAATGCTTCAACCAGCTTCTTCTCAGCCGCAAGCTGTTCCTCCAATACATTTATCGAATGATCTCTCAGGGCAAGAGTCTCTTCTGAGCTTTTGATCTTGTCTTTCAAGGATTGGACTTCCTCTTTGAGAGAAGAAAGTTCTTCAACTTCTTTTCTCAAGTTAGATTCCATCTCCTTGAGAGCCATGATCTCCTTACCCTGAGTTTTGACAACCTTTCGGCACTTGTCAAAACTTTGGAGCATTTTGGTATATTGAGACATGAGCTCAGATTCATCGTCTAAGGAGTTATCCTGTTGTTCAGCCGAAGCATAATCAGAATCAGATAGAATAGTGTGATCATTTACCTTTCCGGTGAACGGGGGTGCTTCTTCATCATCAGACATAGCCATTAGACCGAAGTAAGCTTCTTCTTCATCACTCGACTCATCGGAGTCACTGTCGCTCAGAGTTTTGGCTTTCTTAGCGACAAAGCTTCTATCTGATTTCTTCTTTCCATGAGTGGATTTCTTGTCTTCTTTTCTTCCACCTTCTTTCTTTTTGTAGGGACACTCAGCAATCATGTGCCCTGGCTTATTACAACAGTAGCAAATAATGTCAGAAGAAATATGTTTGTTCTGTTTGGATTTATACCTTCCATTATTGCTTGAGCCCTTCCTGTGATAGTCGCCATCACGACGAGAATGTTTATGATCCGAGGAAGACGGCTTGTTGTTCATGTGCCTTCGTTTGTTCAGCAGTTTCTTAAATTGTCGGGAAATTAAAGAGAACTCCCCATCAGACAGTTCGGAACAGGAGGAGCTGGCTTCTGATTCTTCTTCAATATCAGATTCCTTTTCTCTGATCGGTATCACTGCTTTGCTCTTCTTTGAGTTCTTTGCCTTCAAAGCTAAGGTTCTTTCTTTGCTTGAGGCTCGATTTACATCCTCTTCAGACTTTCGGATGTTCATTTGTAATTCATGAGACAGCAGCTTCCCGAACAGATTTTGAGGTTCTAGACTTGGCAGTTTTCCAAACTCTCTGATGACAACAATTTTGCTATCCCAGTCTTTCGTTAGGGAACGCAATAATTTGTCATTTAGTTCACCGTTTGTGAACTCCCTGTCGTAGTTCCTCAAACCATTGACTATCTTGAAGAATCTTTCGTACGCATCAGCAATGCACTCCTTATTCTGCTTGAACGCCTCGTACTCTTGATTAAGTAGAGACCTTCTATCTTCTCTTACCTCGTCAGTACCTTCCATTAGAACAATTAAGGATGTCCACATCTCTTTGGCTGATTTGCAGTGGATTAAGTTTTGCAACATGGAATCGTCCACTGCACTAGCAATTATGTTCTTAGCCTTCTTGTCAAGAGCAACAAGAGCTATCTCATCCTTATTCAAATCCATCATTTTCTTAGGTATCTGGACAGTAGGATTTATTGACGAAGCAGTCATTGGCACATGCGGACCTTCTTCCACGACTTGGAAGATTCTGGGATCTGCAGCTTCCATATAAAAACGGACTCTTTCCTTCCACATAGGAAAGTTGGCCTTGGTGCAGATGGGCAATTTCAGAGAGGATTCCTTGACTCTATCCATGACTTGCTAGCAACTAGAAGAATGGATCCTGTTCAAGGTGTTAACCTAGCAACGAACAGCGACCCTCTGATACCAATTGAAGTATCTAGTTGCCTACCTAAATCACCTAGAGGGGGGTGAATAGGTGATCTCTTCGTCTTTTGCGGAATTAAAATATTAAACGTAAAGCACAGCACAGAAAAGAAATTACAGCCACAGATAACACAGGAATTTATAGTGGTTCCCCGTACTTGGGTACTCCACTGCCGGCCTCGCCAATCTAGCACCACAGCTAGACTTGACAACTTTCTGAAACTCGGATCAAGAACGATCCTACTGTCTCGGAGTCAAAACTCCTACAAACTCAGAGAAAACTTCTCTTACAACTCGGAGAAAACAACTCCTACACCTCGGAGAACAACCTCTCCTACAACTCGGAGAACAACTCCTACAACTCGGAGATTACAACTCCTACAACTCGGAGAACAATCTCTCCTACAAAGATGATAAAAGTTTTGAACAAAACAATACCAGATCTGAAAGATAGAGGTGTATTCTTCCTTCTTCTTGAATGGCTATAGAGAACAGTGAGGAAGAACTAAGATCCTTCAAATCTGACCTTTGCAATCCGAAACGATCCAATAGAGGTTGTAGAATCAGACCTTGGATCAATCGAATCTTCCCTGAATGAAATCGACAAATCCTATGAGAAGATCGATCTCCAAACGTAGGCGACGGCGAGGCGGCGCTTTTCTCGTTCTTCTAGATCGGGAAAGAGAATTAGGGCTTGAACGATTAGAGAACTTGTTTTTGAAACCCCAAAACCAATCCTATATATATAGAATGGCAATTAAGGTATAAACCAGCCTTAAATGCTCTCAAGAAAGCCGTTAGGATCGGAAATGAGCGATCACGGGTCGTCAAGAACAGAGAACAGAGAAAATCAAAATTTAGACAGATGTCTCGAGACAAATGGGATTTCTCGAGACATGAGGAGTATCTCTCGAGAACAGAAGGAGGAGAAATCATCAGACCAATGTCTCGGGAAAAAATGGATCTCTCGAGACATAAGGAATATCTCTCGAGACATACCAAATATCTCGAGACATCAGAAATCTATCTCTCGAGAACTGAGATTAAGAGATCAAAAGATTGCAGACTCGAGTAAGGCAGGATCTCTCGAGACAAAGGAAATCTCTCGGTCCAGTAGTTCTCGAGACATGGTTGATCTCTCGAGACATCCAGATAGAGTTTCCGAAAAGAGCAGAGCCTGCATCTCGAGACAAGCCTTGACTTCTCGAGACAAGCTCGATCTCTCGAGACATCCCCTTAGAAAAAATATTTTCTTTTGCTCCTTTTCTTTTCTAGACCACTTGCTGCAGCTGCACTCCAAGGTCTTCAATAGTCTTGAAAATGAAGTGTATCTCAATAGAGAGATCACATATGAGTCATCGCCATGTTTCATAAAATGAGGAATTACATACTATGAAACTGTGTTTGCAGACCCATTGTGACCTGACATTGGCTTACACTTACCCATGATAATCTGCAAGACAATACTAGAAAAGCATATCAAATACAAAAGCAATTCAATCTTAGTTTAAGGGTGACTTCTCACAAATCAAGGTAATTGTGAATGCAATTTCCAACAGCATGTAACGAGCATCATACCTTATCTCAGCCGGAATATCTCTGAACTGACGGTCTATAGGCTTTATAACATCAATTGAGAGTAACAAAAGAGATCTAAGACATTTCGAAAAATATCTACTAATTGTTTCGGTCGAGTGCTGGAATCGCTCTTTCGCCAATCTAATGGAACCTCCTTGTGCTAAGATATACAATGTCATCCCTAGGACTTCTCTTGACGACGTCCGTTGTGACCCTTGAAGTTCATGATCTACCTCTAGTTTATGAAGTAAATCTATGAAAATGTGTTTCGACATCCTAAATGCATCATGAATCCTATCTGGATGTTCTTCTAGTAACTCTTTAATCCATTTATCACCTGTTTGGGTAGATGTCATGCATGGTCGTGTGCCACGAACATGATAATTCATCCTCTCGATCGATGACATAACTACACGACAGTACTCTATATATTGCATCCGCTCCGGCGAAAGACTTGTTGAATCCCCGGAATCCTCAGGGGATGAGTCATGCTCTTCCATTGTAGTACCTGCATTTAAAGTATCACATAACATTTATCACATTCCCCAAACCAATCTCTTTTATGCAGAGATCACAAAATAACATCACCTCGCTAGACTCCCAACTCGCTACGATTCCTCCTTCTTTTGGTTTACCCATTATACTATTAAAAAGTAATACAATTTTAGAAGCTTTATCTACTAAAACAAACATACACACATCCTAAAATAAACACATACACACAAACATACATCAACAACATACACACACACATCCAACAACATACACACATCCAACACAAATACATACACACACACACATCCAACACAAATACATACACACACACATTCAACAACACACAAACACACACACATCCAACAACATACACACATCCAACACAAATACATACACACACACACATCCAACAACAAATACATACAAACACACATCCAACACAAATACATACACACATACACACATTCAACAACACACAAACACACACACTTATCCAACAACACACACATACACACACGTACACTTATCCAACAACATACACATACACACATACACACACACACATAAACACACACATTCAAAAAACAAACACAACACACACATCCAAACAAACACATATATACACACATCCAAACATACACCACTTGCACCACATACACACACACACACACACAACACACACATAAAAACTGATACATATAAAAACACACACACATAAATCATAAACAAACAGCAGAGAAGGATCCATGACTGAAAAATAACGAAGTTGAGGAAGACCAATACCTGCAATCGGCGCGCGGAACTCGCTAGGGCTCGGTGGAGGAGAAGATGCCGACGAGCTCTCTCTGGAGATGGCTGCCTGTCTTCGATCTGGGAGGAAGAGGAGATCGAGAATGCTAGGGCACAACTGGAGATGTTGGGACGACTGGAGATGGCTCTCTGGAGATGGCTTCCTGTTGGCAGAGGAGATGTTGGCACGACTGGATCTGGGAGGAAGAAGATCGGCGGCTGGATCTGGGAGGAAGAAGACCGACGAATGTCGTCTGCGGCGTAGGAGGGAGCGGCGATGGGCACGGGAGCGCTGGGAGCGGGATAGATCGGGGATCGCGGGATGTTTCGGAAAAGAGAAATCGTGATTCCTAAAGATCGGAACGCGGGGGGAGGGGGGCTTCCGGAAAAGAGCGCTGGGAGCGCTCTTTGAAACGCGCTTTTTTTAGGGAGCTGTCCCAAACGTCAGTAATAACAGCTCTGGCGGCTGGGAAAGAGTTTCTCCAACCGCCAGAGCTGTCCCAAACAGACCCGAAGTTGTTCATATTTTTTGAGGGTGAAGGAAGACGATGTCTAACCCCTCTTGTTTCAATTTGTGAATTCACCCCTGTTGATTACAGGTTACAATACTCCTCTTACTTTTAAAATTCCAAAACCTCTGATCAAGTAAGAGAGGTACAGACTGTAATTTAGCAAAGTTAATTAGAGGGGAGGTCCAGATAAATGACCTGTTATTTGTCGGTGAATATTGTAGTTATATCCGTCTTTCACAATCTACATTGCTAAGAAAATGAAAGACTTCCATGATTTATTATAATCACTAATTTTAATCTTGGCCTAAGCCGGGATTAGGATTTGTTGGAATGATAATTTAAGATTGAATATCTAACACAGTTTTAAAATTAGCAATGAAAATGTCATTTTTTAAAATATTTAAATAGATTATCCAGCTAATATATATAGAGCATTTATATTAGCACATCATGCATAAACCGGGAAGGATTTGATTTGCAGATATCCTGGCCTGCTGCTTCTCATAAACATAAACTGGCAGGCGAATCCATTTTGACACCGCCCGGATCGAGGGGAGAAATCATGAGCTTGCAATGAAATTGATGTCGGAGACGATCGAGAGCTTGAGGAAAGAGAAGTTCGGTCACCCAATTTTTTGCCATCGCTGGAAGTAGGAGCGGACTCGCAATCAATGTAGTCGCCGGAAGCAAAGGGGCAGCTGCCTGATGTAGAGGAGTTTTCGCCGGAAGTAGACACCGAAGGGGAGAAGACTGATCGGTGAAAGGTGAGAAATTGATGCGCGAGATCTATTGGAGCAGAGAGAAACCAATCGCCGGATAAAGAAACACTACAAAAAAATTGACATTTAGTGAATAATGATGTACTTTAATTAGAAGTTGATGATTAAATAATGATTTTTATTTAATTGATAATTAAAGTAAATATTTAGTGACTGGAAATATTTTTTAGTGATAAATATTTAAATTTTCACCATTTACTATTTAGTGACTAAAAAAAATTCATCACTAAGAATTCTTTTAGTGACCGATTTTTTTTGTGACCAAACTAATTTAGTCAGCAAAATTTTTTTGGTGAAAATAACTATTTTAGTCACCAAATATGTATGTTTAGTGACGAAAAAGTCACTAAATAAAATAGTTAGTAACTAAAAAGTCAATTTTCTAGTAGCAAAAATGAATAGCCCAATCATTTGCCGTCGCCGAAACTGGGAGCTACGTCGCGCGATCAACGTCCTAGCCGGAAGCAGTGCCACACTTAGGGTTGGTGTGCACGTACAAATGCTCACTATATATTGTCTAAAAATAAGACAAAAAAGTACATAAATAGATTATTCACTAGTGTAAAATATGGCATGATGAACACTCACCAACAAAACCGCACATTTATTAGGTCCCATTTGGTACGGCGAAGGCGGTTTCAGGAAGTAGTAGATCTGCATAATTGTGGAAATCCAATAATCGCGATTTTAAGAAATGCGAACACAGAGAGGGTCTGCGGTCCAAAAATTTGCGTTCAGCAGGGGCATTTTCATGCCCCCAAATAGTCAGCGCTATGCGATGGCGTTTCTAAATAAACGTCACCGCAATTAAACCGCCGAGCCAAACGGGCCTTAATCTTTACATAAATAACGGTCTTCCACGCATAAGCTGGAATTGTCATAAAACTATAAAAACAAGGGTTATAACTATAAAATTAACACCACAAATTTCCAGCCCGTCTTATAACATGCTTTAAATTTAGAGTGGTGTTACGGGCACACCAATTTTGGCTATGGACAGTCAAAATTTATGTACAACCAAATTCAGCTATGTACACATCAACATGCTATGGACACCAATTATCATATGTTTCGTGAAATCGCGGGAGTAACTGAGGGAGGCCTCCCTCTCAAGCAGTTCCTCGCACTGGAGAGGTCGGTAAGAAGCACTGGAGACGATGTTTTCCGGCGGCGGAACAAGTCCTGCTGCGGGAAACACCATAGACAACGTTTTATGAGCTTAACGAGGCCAAATCCTGCTGCAGGAACTAGAAAAGGATGGGGAAGGGGTATCCGGCACTGGTTGAGAAAGAAGAAAACGTAGGGGAGGCCAAATCCAGCGGCGACCGGCGAGAAGGAGGGGCGACACCGATCAAGAAGAAACCCTAGGCTCGCACGCGAGGGGAGGGTGGGGAGGGGGGGGGGGGCCGCCGGGTTCCACTCTGGTATGAGGGGGAAAAAAGGGGGGAGGGGGGGGGGGGGAGAAAAAAGAAAAAGAGGGGGAGGAGAAAAAAGAGGGGGAGGAGAGGGAAAGGGGGAGGGAGAAAGAAAAAAGAGGGAAAGGAAGAAAAAATGAAGGGAGGGAGGGAGAGAACGCGGCCACAATTTGCGAAAGATAGACATTTGGCTCTCCGCGGAGATCCAAATGGCTCTCCGCGGAGATCCAAATGGCTCTCCGCGGAGAGCCAAATGGATCTCCGCGGAGAGCCAAATGGCTCTCCGCGGATATCTAAATGGATCTCCGCGGAGAGCCATTTGGATCTCCGGGGAGAGCCATTTGGATCTCCGCGGAGAGCCATTTGGATCTCCGCGGAGAGCCATTTGGATCTCCGCGGAGAACTTTTTGCTCTCCGCGGAGAGCTTTTTGCTCTCCGCGGAGAGCTTTTTGCTCTCCGCGGAGATCTTTTTGCTCTCCGCGGAGAGCCTTTTGGATCTCCGCGGAGAGCCTTCTGTATCTTCACTGATTTCATTTAAAGCTATGATTTTGACCCATTTGAAAACGGTATTCATCCATGAAACAATTGTTATTATAGACAAACATTACAAATGTACACGAATAATGTTTCTTAATTTACATCAATCAACCACAAAATTTTTAAAGATGTCTGCACAGATCTGGGCTCTAAACATAGGCATATTTTTCTGCCAGTCTACGCAACTCTCCCAGCTCATCAGCCCTTCCTTCGCTATGTGCTCCATATACTTCATAACGAAGACACCGCAATCCACGGAGTTCTCCTGCTGTGGTATACCAGCAGTCAAGTCGAGTTTCCAATTGGAAAATCCTGCGTGGACTTTTTTAACGGTCGCCTTCTGGAGCGCAGAAATCTGCATTAACACAAATTTGTTCGTACATTAGTAACTCGTAATGTACAATACTACAGTGCATGTCAATGAACTGCACTTACAGCTTCTTTAGCGGAAACTTTTCGTTGGGCATTACGCAGAGAGTCATGTATAAGCCACTTCTTCTCTTTAACCATACCCACCAATAAATACCAGTGTTGACTATAACATACTGGCATTAGAATCATTTTGATATTGGCAAGATTCTCCTTGGTAATGCCCTCAAGGAATGCAGCTACAAGCTTAGATTCTCCGTCATTGGACCTTGGGAAGTGCAACTACATAATTTGTAACATTTTTTAGCAATGCAAACAGAATTATTAATGTATAAAGCACTGATAGGGAGATCATACCAAAAAGTTCGGACTGATGTACATAAACGGATGATACGGTTCTTTATCCCGATCTCTACGCAAAGTCAAGATCTTTGCGTAGGCATCAATGTGACAATCTTCGACGTATTTGTCCGTCAGAAGAGCATCCATGCCATCTCGAAATCCGACTATATTCCATTTATTGAATGCTTGGTCGTTCCTGAAACATTAGAAAGTCATCGTCAATATCAATGTGCATAGATCAAAATTTTGAAAATATAAAAGTGTATAATGTCAAAAGGGCACCTCGATGGTATGGCGCTCATACGCTGATGGATGATATCTCTATCTTCTGCAGCTATTAGCGGTCTCCCCGGATAGTCAACGGGGTACACATCAATTTCATCCGCCTTTGTAGTTTTAATTTCTCTTTCTCCCAATGGGGAGTCTAGAATATTAGTAATGGAAGTATCGTGAGGGGTAGTGAGGGTGGTAGCGTTTTGATGGGCAGGGGATCTAGAGATACTCGGGCTAGATGATGGCGAGGAATGATGAATGAGTGTGTCTATATCAGCACTCATGGATTCAAGACGTTCACCTACACTGTGACTAAAACTAATTAAATCACTATGTACTCTATCTATTTTTTTGTCTAATCTATCTACAGAACTATCTATCTTGCTATTTAATAAAGCAAATTGATCTAACATCCTATGTTGGAAATCAATCCAAAACTGTGACGGAGGGATAGATGGTGTGCTAGGTGGTGGGGGAGGTGCTGATGTGCTGGGTGATGGGGGAGGTGATGATGATGAGGGAGGTGGTAATGATGTGGGAGGTGGTGGTGCAAACTTCATTTTTTTTACTACCCTAGATGGCGAGACTATTGGTTTTCTCTTAAATGTGGGAGGTGGTGGTGTCCACTGTGTTGTCACGTCTGAACATAACAACTTCTCTGTCGGTGTTATTTCATCTAGTACTTCCAACACCTAAAAAGAAGAAATACAACTATTGTATTGGATAGTTCAAAAGTGGTTATTAATCGAATAAACTAAATTATTTACCTGCTCATCCAAGAGTTTTGCAACAGTCCCCATCTCTTTCATTGAAAATGTGACCTTCTCCGACCATCTTAATATTCGTGGTCTCAACGACGGATAGTGCGGAGCGAAGGTGGTGGTGTGCTCGAGGAACCAAATCTATATCAAACATTGCGATAGCTTAGAACATATTAAACAAATTTCATTTTAGGAATTAGAAATATAGATACTTACAACGAGAACATGGGTGCATCCATAGATGTATCCCATTGAAGACTCTGGCCAATGTTGCAGTTGGCCTTCTTCTGCAACAGGTGGCAGCTTCTCCACCATCGACCTGAACGACCTCATAACGAAGGTATAGATCGCTTCTGGCCAATTGAACTTTTGAAATTTCTCCAAGCTGGAGACCTCCTCGAAGAACATTGGCATCCTCTCCGCGCTCGAGGGGAAGAAGAAATTGCACAGAAGGTGCAAAATCAATATCTTCATCGTCACAGGGGACGACCCTTTCTCCATCGATTGAAGTTCCGTCTTCAAATCGGATTTCGTTAGCGGTCCAAATGGCTTGGTAGTCAGGATGACTTCCTCCCCATGGTTCGGCAGACCCAATATCATTGCCACGTCATTGGGGGAGAAGGTTAGCTCCCTCGATCCAATGACGAAGACATCCTTCTCTATATCATACCAGTTTAGTAGACCGTAAAGAAGGGGAGTGTTCTGCGATACCTTTGGTGCATGGAAGATATGCCAGATGTTGGCATCCATCAGCATCTTCTTCTGATCCTCCTCCAATCGTTCTAGTATTGCTGAACTTAGGCCAACAAATGAGTTTAAATAGCACCTCGAGCTCAAAAAATGGATCTTTTTCTGCCCCATTGATCTGCAAAATTTATAAACATATGTTACAATAGAGGGACAAGAAGAATAAATTGGAGAGAGAAATAGAGGAAGCAAACGGCTCTCCGCGGAGAGCAAACGGCTCTCCGCGGAGAGCAAACGGCTCTCCGCGGAGAGCTATGTAGCTCTCCGCGGAGAGCCAGATGGCTCTCCGCGGAGAGCCATTTGGCTCTCCGGGGAGAGCCATTTGGCTCTCCGGGGAGAGCCATTTGGCTCTCCGGGGAGAGCCATTTGCTCTCCGGAGAGCCATTCCAATTGGCTCTCCGTGGAGAGCCATTTGGCTCTCCATGGAGTGCCATTTGGCTCTCTGTTTAGATCCAATTGGCTCTCCATGGAGAGCCATTTGGCTCTCCGTTTAGATCCAATTGGCTCTCCATGGAGAGCCATTTGGCTCTCCGTTTAGATCCAATTGGCTCTCCATGGAGATCCAATTGGGTAATGGCCTAAATGAGGTACAATTGTATCATGGAATAATAAGTGCAAATTATTGTGTTATTTTCAAATCATTTTTTTACTATAATACATATAAAAAACATACCTTTCATGGTTTCACACATACTGTTGCAAGCTCTTTTTTTTGTTAATATCCTTAACCTTTTGCTTGAGCTGCACATCGGATCGAACCCGAAACTGGTTCATCCCCAACACCCGTGCGACTCGCCCCCAGTACAAGAAACGCTTGGCTAGGCTCTTCCAAGACATTTGATCACCAGTCGACGATTTCACATGGGAGCGCTCTGCTGGACTAGTTAGCAAGTAATTGAGCAGCTCCTTCTCCGATTGGGAGAACGGCTCTCCTGTAGCTGGGGCGGGGACGATGGCCTCCATTATCTGATTGAAAGTCGGCAATTGTTGATTTACCATGAATGGAGGACGAGAACCAATCTCGCTGACAGCGGACGAGATGCCCACATTAGGTTCCTCCGTCGTCGTGATGACTGCAGAAGACGCTGGTTGAGTTAAATTATTTGTGGACGGAGTTTCGGCTGGCAATGATTGTGTAACAACCGGCGATGATTGAATGTAGATGGCGTCTTGATCACCGAGCTCCTTTTGCGCTTCGGTATGCGACTGCAAAGTGTTTGATGTCCTTTTCCTTTTGAGACGTCTAAGATAATCCCAACGATTTTGAATCTCCTTGTGGGTCATCTGAACTAGATCCTCACGGCGTGCAGCAATGCGGGCGTAAGCTGGGGCGACCACTTTGGTCCAGTGAATGTTGCCGGCATGCCCAGCATCAATCTCGTTTTGAACAATTCGATCAATGATATCGTCCGCTGATCCTTCAATTACTAGATCGGGCGGGGACGTTTGCAGATCTGTTGCAAGGGGCTGACTTGAACTGTGACTTGGGGCGCCGGTTGTAAAAGTGACGCTTCGAGTTACTGTTGTGGTGACAGTCTCTTCTAACTGGATGAAACTATCCTCACGGCCCGCCTGCGTTGGAGCAATCAATGACGCGGCCAGATTTAGTGCAGTAATGATGCTGCGTTTTGGCGCTGCTCGTTGAATGGGCAATCTGAAACGAGACTGGGCAACCATATCCTCCAAGTGCTGTTTAAGAACCTGTTCTGTTTTTGGCCGAATGAACCGTTTGAAAGCGTAATTGGTGCTATGTAAAGCCGAGACAAGAACAGACCAAATTCGATGCAATTGTGGAATATGCAAAGATTCAATTGGAAAATCTTTTAGATCAAGCAGTTCATCGGGTTGAAGAAATTTGAGAGCCACCATTCTGAGTAAGCGCCGTTCGAAGGGGTTGATCATTGGTGAAGTGCTCATCACTTTTTCCCAGAGATTAAGGCCTTCTAATGCCGATTGACGTTCATTTCCCAACGCGTTGAGGCTGCGTGATTTTTTATGGTGATTTGAAGCAGAGCTTTGCCC
The DNA here is from genome assembly GCA_033032865.1 of Dactylorhiza incarnata. Taxonomy (NCBI): domain Eukaryota; kingdom Viridiplantae; phylum Streptophyta; class Magnoliopsida; order Asparagales; family Orchidaceae; genus Dactylorhiza; species Dactylorhiza incarnata. The sequence continues at coordinate 6,893,937 of JAWHQI010000053.1, forward strand.
ATGCGATGTTGGTCCGGGTTTTCTGCGCTTGCGACTGGACTGAATAGAATGGGGCGTGTTGCTTATATCAGTATGGTTTAGCGGTAGTGCTTCGTCTTCTCCAATGCAGTGATGATCATCGTTCGGAGTCCTCTCCACAGCAGTTGCGGCAACCTCAAGCGCATCGTTCACAATCGCATCGAACGTGTGGCTCGACCAAATTGCATTATCAGCTATTGCTTCGGCAATCATTCCAACGGATTCTATCTGACCTGCTGGAATTTCTGGAAGTTGAGGAAGGGATTGTCCAAATGCCTCCGTTAATCCAAACTCTCCGTGGCAATCCTCAATCGAGAGAGGCAACATATGAAACATTGTCGAAAGAGACGTTTGGGAGGGAGTTATGCCGTCGGTCGTAAGAGCTGCGAGATATTGAGTGAGAATGATATGCATACCAGAGATTGGCAAATATGCCCAGCGAGGATCAAATTGGAGTTCGCCGCGAAAGTTGATTTGAGCGACCACGGCATGGAGCAGCAAGATCCCTCCATCCAGGGAAATAGTCTCCGGGAAAATGGCTCGTCCTTGACGCCATAAGTTTTCGTTCTTCCCCGATCCACGACGTAGAGTCGAACGGAAGAAGCGATCCACGACGGTGTTTGACCCCCCTACAGGCGGTGTTAAGCAATTTCTGATGTGCTTTTTCTGCGTCTCGTGGCAAGATAGAAGTTTGGTCGTCACAATGCGCTTCGACTGTGGCACATCATTCTCGTTTTCCCAGCTTTTAATGCTCTCCAACAATGCATCCAGTTCAGCCTCAATGATGGAGCCTTCCCGCATTGAAGCATTTCCATTGCCAACAATGATTTCGGCCACGCCAGCCATAAATAGTTCCTGCCGAGCACGATCCGTGCCGTTCGAATTGTCCCTATACCTCGTGATCAGGTGATGATTGTCTAGGAGAACAATGATGTTGTCGAAATCTTGTAGCCATTCTCGGTCATCGCAGCACTTGTCAAGGTACATGATGAGCAGAGAAGTATCAATATTGTAAGCATTGTACCGATTCTGCAAACTTCGACCAACAAATCGACGCTCTGCATTGCCCGTAGTTGATGTGAATTGATGGGAGAGAATTTGTTGGCGCTCGTTCATGACGGAGTGCAATCCTTCAACGGGGGAAAATTTCCTGCCATTGAACTCGTCCGTCAATTTCATGCGTCCCGGCACGTTGTGATGATGGTCAGCCGAGAGATGAGTCCCGGTTATGGCGCCTTCCATTCGGTTGAAGAAAGAAAGTTGGCGAGCAATGCAGTCATTGATTAGGCGTGATAGCGTTGATTCCACTGGACCAAGAGTGCCATTGTACCCGTTACAATGCTGAAAAAATGATGGGAAATCAGGGAACACTGCTGGATCCTTCTGCGATGACGTTTGCCCAATTGCTGCATCCCATAAGCGCATATCCAAATACCACGACACGTGACCACGATATAGTGCGGCTTGACGCATGTATCGAGTCGTTCGTGCACAACGAATCACCTTGGCTGCATCAGCAATGCCGGAACGGGACGTGTACAAGTCGTATGCCATTTGAACAAGACCGACGTCGTGTGCGCTCTGTTCGAAAAGCTGCACAGGATAGTTAAGGATGATGGCTGTCGGGATCAACTTCTCGTTTTTTGCCTCGTCCATGACCTGGAACGTGACACCACAGCCGCCGGAGGTGTTCGACTTCTTGCACATGTATCTAGCACTGATAGAGAATGCAGTGGTGTCGATGCAATCGACAACTCGCGGAGCACTTAATTGCTTGCGGGAAAGAAAGCCGACTTTGTTGCAAGATGGACATGCACCCGCTGTCACATTGACGCCGTACTGCCGTTCCGGATCAATCACGAACAACGGTTTCAAAAGATACGCATTCAGGTCAGGTCGCTTGTTCCACAGTGGCACGGGCGGATCGATTCGGATGGGAAGGCGAATGCCATCCTCCATCATTTTCACTTGGGTCTTGATCCAATCTTCCTGAATTTTGTTCAACGTGCCTGATTGCTTCCCACAAATGCACGGCTCAGTAGTGGGGCGGTCGAAGGCTGACGAATAGAATGGAGGCGTTTGCGTCGGAATCGATTCGGGTAGAATTTCAGGGCAGCGATGAACGAGGGTCTCTACTGATCGTTGTGTTTTCGCAATGTCCCGCAGCACAATGTCAACACCATTCATTGCCGATAAAGACAAATAGTCAAATAATCTAGTCACCAAACCCAAAGGGTAGATTAGTAGCCATAATACTAGCATCCTATTTTGAGTAATTATAATTGGTTATAGTAGCTTGCCTAGGTTATTTCCTACCTCACATTCCAAATTATATGCTAATTATAATTTATTTCCAAGGATTGTCATAGAAGAATGAACAAATAAACGTATTTCCTAAAAACAGTAATTAAAACTTTTTGGCTCTCCGCGGAGAGCAAACGGCTCTCCGCGGAGAGCCAAACCGCTCTCCGCGGAGAGCCAAACGGCTCTCCGCGGAGAGCCAAACGGCTCTCCGCGGAGAGCCAAACGGCTCTCCGCGGAGAGCCAAACCGCTCTCCGCGGAGAGCCAAACCGCTCTCCGGCTCTCCGCGGAGAGACAAAGGGCTCTCCTCGGAGAGCCAGTGGATCTCAGCGGGAGAGTTGTTTAGCTCTACGCGGAGAGCCATTGTACTCTCCTTGGATAGCCGTCAGCGGAGAGCCAAACAGATGCGATACACGGAGAGCCATTCTACTCTCCTCGGATAGCCACTGGCTCTACGCGGAGAGCCATTCTACTCTCCTCGGATAGCCACTGGCTCTCCGGGTAGAGTCGTTTCTCCTAATGGGTTCGAACATGATAATGGTGGATGCGATACGTACCTTGCGGAGAGGATGGGTAGGCTGCGTCGGAGAGCTCCTGTGTAGACTGAATCGGATTGGAAAAGGAGCGCCGGAGAGCTGTGATTAATTGCCGGAGACGATGGAGGAGGCTGCGCCGGAATCAAACCCTAGAGAAATCACGAGGAAGCTGTGCGAGGAGAGCGAGGAGAGCTGAGTACGGAGAGGAGAAATGAAGGGGCGCGGGATTGAAGCGGCGGGATTCGTTATATTTTATATTTTCTTAGGTTGCGCTGAATAAAATAATGATATTCAGTCGGATTCAGTCTACCAGAGTGAGGCCCGACCGGGGCCGCCGGGTTCCACTCTGGTATGAGGGGGAAAAAAGGGGGGAGGGGGGGGGGAGAAAAAAGAAAAAGAGGGGGAGGAGAAAAAAGAGGGGGAGGAGAGGGAAAGGGGGAGGGAGAAAGAAAAAAGAGGGAAAGGAAGAAAAAATGAAGGGAGGGAGGGAGAGAACGCGGCCACAATTTGCGAAAGATAGACATTTGGCTCTCCGCGGAGATCCAAATGGCTCTCCGCGGAGATCCAAATGGCTCTCCGCGGAGAGCCAAATGGATCTCCGCGGAGAGCCAAATGGCTCTCCGCGGATATCTAAATGGATCTCCGCGGAGAGCCATTTGGATCTCCGGGGAGAGCCATTTGGATCTCCGCGGAGAGCCATTTGGATCTCCGCGGAGAGCCATTTGGATCTCCGCGGAGAACTTTTTGCTCTCCGCGGAGAGCTTTTTGCTCTCCGCGGAGAGCTTTTTGCTCTCCGCGGAGATCTTTTTGCTCTCCGCGGAGAGCCTTTTGGATCTCCGCGGAGAGCCTTCTGTATCTTCACTGATTTCATTTAAAGCTATGATTTTGACCCATTTGAAAACGGTATTCATCCATGAAACAATTGTTATTATAGACAAACATTACAAATGTACACGAATAATGTTTCTTAATTTACATCAATCAACCACAAAATTTTTAAAGATGTCTGCACAGATCTGGGCTCTAAACATAGGCATATTTTTCTGCCAGTCTACGCAACTCTCCCAGCTCATCAGCCCTTCCTTCGCTATGTGCTCCATATACTTCATAACGAAGACACCGCAATCCACGGAGTTCTCCTGCTGTGGTATACCAGCAGTCAAGTCGAGTTTCCAATTGGAAAATCCTGCGTGGACTTTTTTAACGGTCGCCTTCTGGAGCGCAGAAATCTGCATTAACACAAATTTGTTCGTACATTAGTAACTCGTAATGTACAATACTACAGTGCATGTCAATGAACTGCACTTACAGCTTCTTTAGCGGAAACTTTTCGTTGGGCATTACGCAGAGAGTCATGTATAAGCCACTTCTTCTCTTTAACCATACCCACCAATAAATACCAGTGTTGACTATAACATACTGGCATTAGAATCATTTTGATATTGGCAAGATTCTCCTTGGTAATGCCCTCAAGGAATGCAGCTACAAGCTTAGATTCTCCGTCATTGGACCTTGGGAAGTGCAACTACATAATTTGTAACATTTTTTAGCAATGCAAACAGAATTATTAATGTATAAAGCACTGATAGGGAGATCATACCAAAAAGTTCGGACTGATGTACATAAACGGATGATACGGTTCTTTATCCCGATCTCTACGCAAAGTCAAGATCTTTGCGTAGGCATCAATGTGACAATCTTCGACGTATTTGTCCGTCAGAAGAGCATCCATGCCATCTCGAAATCCGACTATATTCCATTTATTGAATGCTTGGTCGTTCCTGAAACATTAGAAAGTCATCGTCAATATCAATGTGCATAGATCAAAATTTTGAAAATATAAAAGTGTATAATGTCAAAAGGGCACCTCGATGGTATGGCGCTCATACGCTGATGGATGATATCTCTATCTTCTGCAGCTATTAGCGGTCTCCCCGGATAGTCAACGGGGTACACATCAATTTCATCCGCCTTTGTAGTTTTAATTTCTCTTTCTCCCAATGGGGAGTCTAGAATATTAGTAATGGAAGTATCGTGAGGGGTAGTGAGGGTGGTAGCGTTTTGATGGGCAGGGGATCTAGAGATACTCGGGCTAGATGATGGCGAGGAATGATGAATGAGTGTGTCTATATCAGCACTCATGGATTCAAGACGTTCACCTACACTGTGACTAAAACTAATTAAATCACTATGTACTCTATCTATTTTTTTGTCTAATCTATCTACAGAACTATCTATCTTGCTATTTAATAAAGCAAATTGATCTAACATCCTATGTTGGAAATCAATCCAAAACTGTGACGGAGGGATAGATGGTGTGCTAGGTGGTGGGGGAGGTGCTGATGTGCTGGGTGATGGGGGAGGTGATGATGATGAGGGAGGTGGTAATGATGTGGGAGGTGGTGGTGCAAACTTCATTTTTTTTACTACCCTAGATGGCGAGACTATTGGTTTTCTCTTAAATGTGGGAGGTGGTGGTGTCCACTGTGTTGTCACGTCTGAACATAACAACTTCTCTGTCGGTGTTATTTCATCTAGTACTTCCAACACCTAAAAAGAAGAAATACAACTATTGTATTGGATAGTTCAAAAGTGGTTATTAATCGAATAAACTAAATTATTTACCTGCTCATCCAAGAGTTTTGCAACAGTCCCCATCTCTTTCATTGAAAATGTGACCTTCTCCGACCATCTTAATATTCGTGGTCTCAACGACGGATAGTGCGGAGCGAAGGTGGTGGTGTGCTCGAGGAACCAAATCTATATCAAACATTGCGATAGCTTAGAACATATTAAACAAATTTCATTTTAGGAATTAGAAATATAGATACTTACAACGAGAACATGGGTGCATCCATAGATGTATCCCATTGAAGACTCTGGCCAATGTTGCAGTTGGCCTTCTTCTGCAACAGGTGGCAGCTTCTCCACCATCGACCTGAACGACCTCATAACGAAGGTATAGATCGCTTCTGGCCAATTGAACTTTTGAAATTTCTCCAAGCTGGAGACCTCCTCGAAGAACATTGGCATCCTCTCCGCGCTCGAGGGGAAGAAGAAATTGCACAGAAGGTGCAAAATCAATATCTTCATCGTCACAGGGGACGACCCTTTCTCCATCGATTGAAGTTCCGTCTTCAAATCGGATTTCGTTAGCGGTCCAAATGGCTTGGTAGTCAGGATGACTTCCTCCCCATGGTTCGGCAGACCCAATATCATTGCCACGTCATTGGGGGAGAAGGTTAGCTCCCTCGATCCAATGACGAAGACATCCTTCTCTATATCATACCAGTTTAGTAGACCGTAAAGAAGGGGAGTGTTCTGCGATACCTTTGGTGCATGGAAGATATGCCAGATGTTGGCATCCATCAGCATCTTCTTCTGATCCTCCTCCAATCGTTCTAGTATTGCTGAACTTAGGCCAACAAATGAGTTTAAATAGCACCTCGAGCTCAAAAAATGGATCTTTTTCTGCCCCATTGATCTGCAAAATTTATAAACATATGTTACAATAGAGGGACAAGAAGAATAAATTGGAGAGAGAAATAGAGGAAGCAAACGGCTCTCCGCGGAGAGCAAACGGCTCTCCGCGGAGAGCAAACGGCTCTCCGCGGAGAGCTATGTAGCTCTCCGCGGAGAGCCAGATGGCTCTCCGCGGAGAGCCATTTGGCTCTCCGGGGAGAGCCATTTGGCTCTCCGGGGAGAGCCATTTGGCTCTCCGGGGAGAGCCATTTGCTCTCCGGAGAGCCATTCCAATTGGCTCTCCGTGGAGAGCCATTTGGCTCTCCATGGAGTGCCATTTGGCTCTCTGTTTAGATCCAATTGGCTCTCCATGGAGAGCCATTTGGCTCTCCGTTTAGATCCAATTGGCTCTCCATGGAGAGCCATTTGGCTCTCCGTTTAGATCCAATTGGCTCTCCATGGAGATCCAATTGGGTAATGGCCTAAATGAGGTACAATTGTATCATGGAATAATAAGTGCAAATTATTGTGTTATTTTCAAATCATTTTTTTACTATAATACATATAAAAAACATACCTTTCATGGTTTCACACATACTGTTGCAAGCTCTTTTTTTTGTTAATATCCTTAACCTTTTGCTTGAGCTGCACATCGGATCGAACCCGAAACTGGTTCATCCCCAACACCCGTGCGACTCGCCCCCAGTACAAGAAACGCTTGGCTAGGCTCTTCCAAGACATTTGATCACCAGTCGACGATTTCACATGGGAGCGCTCTGCTGGACTAGTTAGCAAGTAATTGAGCAGCTCCTTCTCCGATTGGGAGAACGGCTCTCCTGTAGCTGGGGCGGGGACGATGGCCTCCATTATCTGATTGAAAGTCGGCAATTGTTGATTTACCATGAATGGAGGACGAGAACCAATCTCGCTGACAGCGGACGAGATGCCCACATTAGGTTCCTCCGTCGTCGTGATGACTGCAGAAGACGCTGGTTGAGTTAAATTATTTGTGGACGGAGTTTCGGCTGGCAATGATTGTGTAACAACCGGCGATGATTGAATGTAGATGGCGTCTTGATCACCGAGCTCCTTTTGCGCTTCGGTATGCGACTGCAAAGTGTTTGATGTCCTTTTCCTTTTGAGACGTCTAAGATAATCCCAACGATTTTGAATCTCCTTGTGGGTCATCTGAACTAGATCCTCACGGCGTGCAGCAATGCGGGCGTAAGCTGGGGCGACCACTTTGGTCCAGTGAATGTTGCCGGCATGCCCAGCATCAATCTCGTTTTGAACAATTCGATCAATGATATCGTCCGCTGATCCTTCAATTACTAGATCGGGCGGGGACGTTTGCAGATCTGTTGCAAGGGGCTGACTTGAACTGTGACTTGGGGCGCCGGTTGTAAAAGTGACGCTTCGAGTTACTGTTGTGGTGACAGTCTCTTCTAACTGGATGAAACTATCCTCACGGCCCGCCTGCGTTGGAGCAATCAATGACGCGGCCAGATTTAGTGCAGTAATGATGCTGCGTTTTGGCGCTGCTCGTTGAATGGGCAATCTGAAACGAGACTGGGCAACCATATCCTCCAAGTGCTGTTTAAGAACCTGTTCTGTTTTTGGCCGAATGAACCGTTTGAAAGCGTAATTGGTGCTATGTAAAGCCGAGACAAGAACAGACCAAATTCGATGCAATTGTGGAATATGCAAAGATTCAATTGGAAAATCTTTTAGATCAAGCAGTTCATCGGGTTGAAGAAATTTGAGAGCCACCATTCTGAGTAAGCGCCGTTCGAAGGGGTTGATCATTGGTGAAGTGCTCATCACTTTTTCCCAGAGATTAAGGCCTTCTAATGCCGATTGACGTTCATTTCCCAACGCGTTGAGGCTGCGTGATTTTTTATGGTGATTTGAAGCAGAGCTTTGCCCATGCGATGTTGGTCCGGGTTTTCTGCGCTTGCGACTGGACTGAATAGAATGGGGCGTGTTGCTTATATCAGTATGGTTTAGCGGTAGTGCTTCGTCTTCTCCAATGCAGTGATGATCATCGTTCGGAGTCCTCTCCACAGCAGTTGCGGCAACCTCAAGCGCATCGTTCACAATCGCATCGAACGTGTGGCTCGACCAAATTGCATTATCAGCTATTGCTTCGGCAATCATTCCAACGGATTCTATCTGACCTGCTGGAATTTCTGGAAGTTGAGGAAGGGATTGTCCAAATGCCTCCGTTAATCCAAACTCTCCGTGGCAATCCTCAATCGAGAGAGGCAACATATGAAACATTGTCGAAAGAGACGTTTGGGAGGGAGTTATGCCGTCGGTCGTAAGAGCTGCGAGATATTGAGTGAGAATGATATGCATACCAGAGATTGGCAAATATGCCCAGCGAGGATCAAATTGGAGTTCGCCGCGAAAGTTGATTTGAGCGACCACGGCATGGAGCAGCAAGATCCCTCCATCCAGGGAAATAGTCTCCGGGAAAATGGCTCGTCCTTGACGCCATAAGTTTTCGTTCTTCCCCGATCCACGACGTAGAGTCGAACGGAAGAAGCGATCCACGACGGTGTTTGACCCCCCTACAGGCGGTGTTAAGCAATTTCTGATGTGCTTTTTCTGCGTCTCGTGGCAAGATAGAAGTTTGGTCGTCACAATGCGCTTCGACTGTGGCACATCATTCTCGTTTTCCCAGCTTTTAATGCTCTCCAACAATGCATCCAGTTCAGCCTCAATGATGGAGCCTTCCCGCATTGAAGCATTTCCATTGCCAACAATGATTTCGGCCACGCCAGCCATAAATAGTTCCTGCCGAGCACGATCCGTGCCGTTCGAATTGTCCCTATACCTCGTGATCAGGTGATGATTGTCTAGGAGAACAATGATGTTGTCGAAATCTTGTAGCCATTCTCGGTCATCGCAGCACTTGTCAAGGTACATGATGAGCAGAGAAGTATCAATATTGTAAGCATTGTACCGATTCTGCAAACTTCGACCAACAAATCGACGCTCTGCATTGCCCGTAGTTGATGTGAATTGATGGGAGAGAATTTGTTGGCGCTCGTTCATGACGGAGTGCAATCCTTCAACGGGGGAAAATTTCCTGCCATTGAACTCGTCCGTCAATTTCATGCGTCCCGGCACGTTGTGATGATGGTCAGCCGAGAGATGAGTCCCGGTTATGGCGCCTTCCATTCGGTTGAAGAAAGAAAGTTGGCGAGCAATGCAGTCATTGATTAGGCGTGATAGCGTTGATTCCACTGGACCAAGAGTGCCATTGTACCCGTTACAATGCTGAAAAAATGATGGGAAATCAGGGAACACTGCTGGATCCTTCTGCGATGACGTTTGCCCAATTGCTGCATCCCATAAGCGCATATCCAAATACCACGACACGTGACCACGATATAGTGCGGCTTGACGCATGTATCGAGTCGTTCGTGCACAACGAATCACCTTGGCTGCATCAGCAATGCCGGAACGGGACGTGTACAAGTCGTATGCCATTTGAACAAGACCGACGTCGTGTGCGCTCTGTTCGAAAAGCTGCACAGGATAGTTAAGGATGATGGCTGTCGGGATCAACTTCTCGTTTTTTGCCTCGTCCATGACCTGGAACGTGACACCACAGCCGCCGGAGGTGTTCGACTTCTTGCACATGTATCTAGCACTGATAGAGAATGCAGTGGTGTCGATGCAATCGACAACTCGCGGAGCACTTAATTGCTTGCGGGAAAGAAAGCCGACTTTGTTGCAAGATGGACATGCACCCGCTGTCACATTGACGCCGTACTGCCGTTCCGGATCAATCACGAACAACGGTTTCAAAAGATACGCATTCAGGTCAGGTCGCTTGTTCCACAGTGGCACGGGCGGATCGATTCGGATGGGAAGGCGAATGCCATCCTCCATCATTTTCACTTGGGTCTTGATCCAATCTTCCTGAATTTTGTTCAACGTGCCTGATTGCTTCCCACAAATGCACGGCTCAGTAGTGGGGCGGTCGAAGGCTGACGAATAGAATGGAGGCGTTTGCGTCGGAATCGATTCGGGTAGAATTTCAGGGCAGCGATGAACGAGGGTCTCTACTGATCGTTGTGTTTTCGCAATGTCCCGCAGCACAATGTCAACACCATTCATTGCCGATAAAGACAAATAGTCAAATAATCTAGTCACCAAACCCAAAGGGTAGATTAGTAGCCATAATACTAGCATCCTATTTTGAGTAATTATAATTGGTTATAGTAGCTTGCCTAGGTTATTTCCTACCTCACATTCCAAATTATATGCTAATTATAATTTATTTCCAAGGATTGTCATAGAAGAATGAACAAATAAACGTATTTCCTAAAAACAGTAATTAAAACTTTTTGGCTCTCCGCGGAGAGCAAACGGCTCTCCGCGGAGAGCCAAACCGCTCTCCGCGGAGAGCCAAACGGCTCTCCGCGGAGAGCCAAACGGCTCTCCGCGGAGAGCCAAACCGCTCTCCGCGGAGAGCCAAACCGCTCTCCGGCTCTCCGCGGAGAGACAAAGGGCTCTCCTCGGAGAGCCAGTGGATCTCAGCGGGAGAGTTGTTTAGCTCTACGCGGAGAGCCATTGTACTCTCCTTGGATAGCCGTCAGCGGAGAGCCAAACAGATGCGATACACGGAGAGCCATTCTACTCTCCTCGGATAGCCACTGGCTCTACGCGGAGAGCCATTCTACTCTCCTCGGATAGCCACTGGCTCTCCGGGTAGAGTCGTTTCTCCTAATGGGTTCGAACATGATAATGGTGGATGCGATACGTACCTTGCGGAGAGGATGGGTAGGCTGCGTCGGAGAGCTCCTGTGTAGACTGAATCGGATTGGAAAAGGAGCGCCGGAGAGCTGTGATTAATTGCCGGAGACGATGGAGGAGGCTGCGCCGGAATCAAACCCTAGAGAAATCACGAGGAAGCTGTGCGAGGAGAGCGAGGAGAGCTGAGTACGGAGAGGAGAAATGAAGGGGCGCGGGATTGAAGCGGCGGGATTCGTTATATTTTATATTTTCTTAGGTTGCGCTGAATAAAATAATGATATTCAGTCGGATTCAGTCTACCAGAGTGAGGCCCGACCGGGGGGGGGGGGGGGGGGGGGGGGGGGGCGGGCTGGGCTGTACATAGCGTATAGGAAGAGAAGAAAAAAAGAATTTAATAGTTTTTGACTTGTTTAATGGGCGTGCCCGTAACACCACTCTAAATTTAATATTTTGAGATACGTTTGACAAAAATAAATAGAAAATTAAAAAAATTCATAAAACCAGTTGAAAAGATTTTAAAATGTACTCCCGCTAAAATGATGTGTGTAATATTATATGAGAGATATATTTATATTTATAATTATTAAGATATTTAGATGATACTATAAGCAGCCACTTACAAAGTATTTTACCTTTTAAGATAACACTTTGGAGTTTGGGCTGAGGTTTTATTTATTAATTTTGAATTCTATGAATTTCGGTTAGACGGAATTGGCATTCTGGAATTGGCATTGGAGATTAGAAACCAATCCTAATGTTCGGCGCAACGGAATTTAAGCGGATATTGACTTTCATGTGAAAGCCCATGACTTTGACTATGAACTAAAAAAATCAAATAATCAATTCTTACCTCCGCCCATTGGTTTTCTGAATAATCGAATGTTTTCGCTAGAGTTTTTCGACTTACGCGCGCATTTCTCTCAGACGTGCATTTTCCTGCAGGTGTATTTTTCGGCCGGGCACGAGTTTTTCGGCTGGGCGCGTGCTTTTCGACCATACGTTCATTTTTCTCCCATGCAGGCGTTTTTTCGCCCGGGAGCGCGATTTTTCGCTCGAGCGCGCGTTTTTTCACCCGGGCTCGTATTTTTCGCCCGGACGCGCGTTTTTCGTCCGACCTGAGGTTTTTCGGCCTAGCGGGCATTTTTCGCCCGGGCGCTCTTTTTTCGCTCTGGCGCGCGTTTTTCTCCCGAGAGCATATTGTTCGGTTGGGCGCACGTTTTTCAACCCGGGCACACATTTTTTGACCAGCGCGAATTTTTTTCATTCGGGTGCACGTTTTTTCCGCCCGAGCGCGCGTTTTTCAGCCGCGCGCGAATTTTTCCATCCGAGCTCATGTTTTTCGCCCAGGCGCGTGTTTTTTGCTCGGGCGCGCGTTTTTCGCCCTGGCGCGTGTTTTTCGCCCGGGCGCGTTTTTCGTACGGGCACGCGTTTTTCGCCCGGGCAAGCATTTTTCCCGGGCGCGCGCTTTTCAGCCAGGCGCGCGCTTTTCGCACGGGCGCGCGATTTTCGCCCTGAAGCACGTTTTCCATGCAGGAACATGTTTTTACCAGGGCGCACATTTTTCGCCAAACCGCGTTTTTTTTTGTCTCGGACGCTCGTTTTTTACTCGGGCGCGCATTTTTCTCCCAACCACGCATTTTTTGCTCGGGCCACAAAACGCACACCTGGGCCGAAAAACATCTGCTCGGTCGAAAATGTGCACTAGTGAAAAAAATGCTCGCACTGGCAAAAAATGAGCGTCCAGACAAAAAGTGTGCTTCCGTGCCAAAAAATGTACCCTCAACCGAAGAACTTGCGATCGGGCGAAAGATACGGTCATGGGCCAAAAAACACACACCTTGGCGAAAAAACACGCGTCCTGGAGAAAAATGCGCGCCCGGGCAAAAAACGCGCACCTGGGCGGAAAAATTGCGCTTAGGCGAAAAACGCTAATCTTAAAATATATTATGCAATTTAATGTGTTCGGCGCTGACACATATTTTGAGTTTTATAAAATTATTGTATAATGTCAATTCAAATACCAATTCTTCATTCAGCCGAACAACTTTTGTGTCTCAATTCCAATTCTGTTGGCTGAATTCAATCTTACATTCTTTCAACAAAATTGAAATTTTGTACAAAGCCAATTTATTTAGATATTGGGTTTCGTCGAAAAGTCAATTCCAGAAATCCAATTCCGTTCAAACGAACGGACCCATAATTCTTTTAATCAAAATTGTATCTCTAAACTTCAATTCCTATGACCTAAATCAATTATCTAAATGCTCACTTTTCATTGGAATTGGATTAATTAGATTGAAGTCCACTTTCACAGAAATTGAATCCCAATTTCAATTTTGAAGTTTCAATTCTGTCCAATCGAACGGATCTTAAAAGATTTTGACGATAGAATGAAAAATACAATTTTCACCACAATTTTCTCCCTGATATTTGGTGTTTTTCCCATTATTTTGAATCAAATAAATAGATAAAAAAATCAATTCATTTTTACTATTTGCATTCCATTTTCAACAATTTTTCTTTTATTTCTCTCAAACTATATCAAGTCCTTGGGGGTGAAATCAATATTAAAACATTTTCTATTTTGGTCCACAATTTTATTTAATTTTAATGTCTATCTCAAAAAATCAAGGCACATTCAGGGCAGACAGCTCAGTCGCCTAAAATAATGTGTCATAGACAAGATCACATTATCATATTCAATTATCTCTTTTACATGTTCAATCATTGCAAGAGAATGTCAGCATATTGGAATTCAAGCTCCAATGCTTTTTATTCCGTTGCAACAATCGACCAACGCGACATTTGTCGCCGGTCTTTTTGTTTCCGTCTGCCAAAACTATTGCAGGCGGGTTTCAAGCACAGTTCTTGGAGCCTTCGTTGGTAGGGATGTGCATAAACTAAATAGTTTGTGAATAATTCGAGAATCGATTCACGAGGATTTGATTAAAACTCTTATTCTTTGCATTTGAACATAAATTTGGAATCATGTGGTATTTAAATCTGAATCCGAATAATATAATCTCTATTGACAAGATTCGTGAATAGTTCACAAATAATAAAAATATCTATATTATATATAAAGATGATCCCGGTCGTCTGATCAAAGTCTATTTGGCTCTTCATTTGAAGCGAATTTGAATTCAAATCCAGAATTTCGGAACAAATGCGAATTCAAATATTCGAACAAATTTGAATCTCTGTATTCAATGACAATTTTGAATTCGATTGAAGAACTATTTAATTCGGTTCATGAACACCCTTATTCGTTCGTGCACACACACACACAAATGCGTACTTCTAAATTGTTGTCAGATAGGTGAAAGAGAGTAATGAAACCATTATCTGGTTTCTTTTGAATAAATTGCTGAAGAGAAGGCATCAATTTTATCATGGTCATATCATTTGGAATCATGTCCGAGTTTTGTGAAAACTTAATAAATTTAGGACACTTATATTTGCCGACCCCGAATAGCTATTTGCAACCCTAAAATATTAAAAAATTACGAATTATTAACCTGAAAAAAGGATCAATTTGCAACCCCTCATTCAAAGCCCTGTTTCCGCATATTTAGGTCTTCTTTTCGGTTCTGCCCGTGCCCAACGTCGATCTTGCTCCCGTCCGCCGCCCTGAAACCGCCGCCGCCGGATATCACCGCCCGAGACTCGCTCCTCATATGTGGTGCCGGTTCCTTGTAGAGATGAGCTTCCATTTCTCTCCCGAGTTGACTGATTGAGGTCATTTTCGTCCGCCCGACCCCAGCTATCTACTACCTTGCACACTTCTCCTATAAGCATTTAACACCGGGCAAAGCTTTTTTCCTTCAAATTTTGGAGAACCAGGCAGTCAATTTCTTCCTTCAACATCAATCTTTGGCTAAGATATTCCTCCACTGGTTCAAGGCACTGACCATTCTTCCTTCTATAAAAGTTGTCGGCCTTCATCTTCTTGTTGTTCTTGGAATGAATCTGGTCCACACAACTACGGTTTAGGAAACAGAACTTGCAGCCTACAACAATCTGTATGATTTCATTCACTTTTAAGATAAATATGAGTTTGTAGTTTTCATTTAGAAATTACTCATTTTTCATACAATCGAATTTTAAATTGTTTTGATTATGGGTTGCAAATCCGTGTGACTGCAAATATAGATTTGGGGGTTGCAAATATCGATTGAGAGGGGTTGCAAATATCGATTTGGGGGTTGCAAATATCGATTCGGGGCTGCAAATATAAACGCCCTAAATTTAATGGCGCCAATGTGGGGTCCCTGGGAACATTGTCTCAATGCAAAAATTAATGAGCAATGCAATGGTGGGTGGAAACGAGGTTACCTAGTTTTCATGCGTGCATATGTGATGTTGTCAAAAATAAATTAGGGCGCTGCTATTAGCACTGCGCTTTTGTCTATTAGCACTCAAAATTTTAAAATTTTAAGGCTTATTAGCACTCACTTTTGTCTATTAGCACTCAAAATTTTAAAATTTTAGGATGTTATTTTTAATAGCCGCAAACAGCCCTTTCCCCTTAGATGCATGCCCCTACACATCTCCTCTCGTAGAAACGACGCCGTTGGAGTCGGCGGCGATGACGATGGCGTTTGCGGCGGTGACAATGGCGTTGGCGGCGGTGACGATGGTGTTGGCGGAGGCGACGATGGCGTTGGAGTTGGCGGCGGGACGGCGATGACTTTGGCGGCGGCGACGATGGTGTTGGCGGCGGCGACGATGGTGTTGGTGGCGGCGACGATGGCGTTGGCGGAGGCGACGATGGCGTTGGAGTTGGCGGCGACGACAATGGCGTTGGCGGCGACGATGATGGTGTTGGAGTTGGCGGCGGCGACGATGGCGTGGACGGAGACGACGATGACGTTGGAGTTGGCGGCGGCGACGATAGCGTTGGCGGAGGCGACGATGGCGTTGGAGTTGGCGGCGTCGACGATGGCGTTGGCGGCGGCGACGATGGCGTTGGCGGCGACGACGAGAGTCCAATATGCTTGAGCATATACATATTTAAACTTCTTGTACGTATTGTAAAATTATTAGGTATGCAACAATATTTATATGACCTATAA
Source organism: Dactylorhiza incarnata (assembly GCA_033032865.1). NCBI lineage: Eukaryota > Viridiplantae > Streptophyta > Magnoliopsida > Asparagales > Orchidaceae > Dactylorhiza > Dactylorhiza incarnata. The sequence continues at coordinate 6,910,100 of JAWHQI010000053.1, forward strand.
TAACATTATTGGATATCCAAAAAAATCGGAGCAAAGAATTGACAATCTATTTTTTGACATTTACTTTATAAAATGTGTTATCTTTTAAAGTGTTATTTAACAATAGTGAAAATGATATTTTTATTATGTTAAAAAGAAATTGACAAACAAGTGCTAATATAGTAATAGTGTTTTGCTAATAGACAAGTTGATTGTGAATAGACAATCACTTAAAACAGCGCTTGCTAATAGCGACGAATGCAAATAGACAAAAGTACAGTGCTTATAGCAGCGCCCATAAATTAAGGACTTTAGGAGAGATGGTTGCTCATTAAGACGACCCGAAAAGAAAACTAAAACAAGGAAAATGTACAAGCAAAAGCAGGCATATGCTAAAAAGAAAATAAATGGTGAAAGACATTAAAATGAGAGACTTGATTTGCCTCCCAAGAAGCGTCTTGTTTAACGTCTTTGAGCTCGATGCAGATTCCCGTGCTGTAAATGTTCATCAGCTATTGGCTGATTCAAAATCTAAAACAAGAGGAGGTCTCGAGACTAGGCGAGCAACTGTGTTATATATTAAATGTAAGAATAATGGTTGATGTCAGTTTATATTTAGGCAACTGTTATTCGCAGACCATATATGTCTATCTGCAGACCAATTTTTTTAATTTACAAAAAAAGTTGGTTGATTTCGAGAAAGTGCCACCGTAATCTCATAATAAAGACAAGGGAAATAGACTTAATTTTTAGATCATTTTGTTCCAACCTCACTTAACTGTAAAATAAACTTACTCGACAGTTAATGATAACAAATAACTACTAACAACCAATAAATAATAATGACTCAAAAGCTAATAATAAAAGACAACTTGATTGATAGCCAGGCACGACGCCCCTACGAACGTTCTCATTTGTTTCTAAACATGATTTTAATGTAATATGGTTTATCACTTCTTGCAACTCTGTGTTGTAACACACAGAGAATGAACGTTCATAAAGTTGACCCAAATTTGTTGGAATAAAGCTAACTATGAAGACGAATGTTTCATTTATATTACACAGTATGTAAAAAATGTTTCTATACATTACATACATCTATATGATATGTATATCTATAGGATTTTGTGTGCATGGTAGTTGAACATTTTATTATAGGAAACATGATTTTATTTATTAATTTTATGATATAGAAAGGGTTTGTTATATAAGTACAATTTGCTTTTATTTGTATTTGCACAGTATATTGATGCAGTTGTATTTGCACATATGTTATATCAATATATATATGTATAATAGTAATTATGATTATTAGACACTCCTACTTCCTCCACAAGCTGTAAATGTATATTCGGAGATATAACGGGCTCGGAGGCTTAACGGGTCGGTTCAGATACTGAGATATCCAATACTCGTATTGAACCTAGGGTTATATCTATAAATAACTAGCTGGGGGCAATAGGTTGTTGATTCCACATTGATCCACACCCGGATGCTTCGAGCGAACTCTTCAATCTCGAAGCAAGCCTCGTCGCTCGTCTCCCGGTGTGAGGTCGCGAAGCTCTCTCCCGTCGCCGCTCGAGATCGTGAAGCTCTCTCTCGTCGTCGCTCGAGATCGCGAAGCTGTAACATCCCTGATCTGCAAATAAAATATAACATGGGTCCGGCCGGGACCCCACGACATATAATACCCACAAAATCTAGAACGTTAATAATTGATACAAGAAAATATGCTAATAAAATCTCAGAGTAATCAGAAACGGAAGCTAAACATAAACCCAAAACAAAGGGGCCCAGAATGTCCATAGCTAGAAGAAAACAATACAGAAGTGACACGACCTTAAGGCCTTACATGGCTTGCAAAAGAGGTACAAACAAAACACAGGGCTACATGAAAAACTCCCAAAACAGAGAGGACCCTAACCAGCTCCTCAGCAACCCATGGGCTCCGGCCCACTACACACCACTGCGAGCTCCGCCACCTGAAACCAAGAACAAACAGGCGGTGCAACGAAGGTCAGCATGGGGCTGACCAACACAACGTAACGACCCCTCCCCCCGGCCATCCTAGCGGACTCCGAGGCGAGTACATCGCTCTCCTGCAAGCACGCACGAAAACTAAAGCATCAAACAAAGGACCAAGGGGCACACACGAGGGGTCCCCATAGCATACCACAGCACACGCGTCGTTGACTCCCAAAGTCACACGACCTAAACCACATAGGCATTCTAATCCGAGTACTCATGACGAGAGGCGTGTGATTGCCTTTCGCACTCAAGCGTAGCGGTAGGTGAGCTACGCTTCGCATCGATCTGACGGAACGCGATAGCGAGGTACAAAGTACATATCTAACTAACAGAGCGCGACAGAGGAGAAGACGGTCTCCAACCGTCCGAACGAACGCGACAGAGGAGAAGACAGTCTCCAACCGTCCTAACGAGCGCGACAGCGGGAAGAAGCGGTCCGCAACTGTCCAAACGAGCGCGACATGGGGGAAACACAGTCCGCCACTGTCCAAAGGAGCGCGACAGAGAGCATAGCACTACTCCCAGTCCTGGAGCGTCGTGACGGGGAAACTCACTCATTCCGCATAATCCTTACGAACGTCATTCTACCGGGCTCACCTGAGCCCGCCTAGGAACGGGGTATTCACGAACAAAACCCACGAATCCTATGATCTCTACGGCGAATAACACGGGACATTCCCGTTCGCGTGTTTAAGGCTAACTGCAATGCACAACACAACAACATCACCGATCCAGGCTGAACGCCACGGGTAGGCTTCACACAGCATGCCTAAATCCAGACTCGCGCGTCGGATTACTAATGCAATTTATGCCGGGGACGGACACAATCGACCCGGAGGGGGTTCGCAATGAACCGAGGGAAATACACACCGCGTCCAATTGGAGACGGGTGGCCCTCCTAAGCAAAATAAAAGCAGAAAACTACACCGGGGTCGCAATCCCACGCCCTGGCGAAGTCCCCGCTCTCCACCGCGGAGTGGGAGAGGGACTCTACGTGCAGTTCACACAAACATACGCCGGGGTCGCAATCCCACGCCCTGGCGGAGTCTCCATCCTCAACCGAAACGGTGTGAGGGGACTCTCATTGCACGATTAGCAAATGCAAGCACAGAAATAGAGAAAAAGACAGTCCTAAGACCGGGGAAAAGGGTCGTTACCCTCGTAGAGCGTCGCGCAGGCATCACGGAGACGGTAGTTGCTGCCCTACTTCGGATCTAGCCTCGACTCGGCTCCACACACGGCTCTCGCAAGAGATCTCCTCGAGATCCTCGGTCAAGCGCCAAAACAGCGAGTGAAAGGGAGGAGAGGAGAGGGTCGACCTTCTCCTTCCTGGAGCCACGCGAACAAGAGAGGGAGAGGGGGACGTCGGCCTCCTCCTGACCGGCGAGAGAGAGAGAGAGAAGAGAGATCGAAAGAGTGGCTTCCGTTTCTTGCCCTAGGGAGCGACTGAAAGCGGCAAAGAAGGGGGCTGCTCGGCCCTGCTGCACGCGAGAGGGAGGGAGAGAGGAGAGGGAGTGGGTCTCGCGACTTCCAGGCCTGCTCGGTGCGAGAGGAAGAGGAAGGGGGGTTTCCCTATGCGTCGGCCTGTGCGAAAACGAGGGTGAGGGGGCGGTAATCGGAAGTGAGGGCTGGGAGAAGTATAGGTTTAGGTTTTAAGTAAAACCTAATCCCTATCCGCACACCTTATTTCAGCTATCCGCACACCATCAATAAACTATCCGCACCCCACTCTAATTTTATAATTTCTGGGGCGTTACAATTCTCTCCCCCTTAAAGAAATTTCATCCCGAAATTTATACTCAGCCTCCGCTGCAAAGGATACACAAGTCAAATTACAGAACGGCATGTGGGTTATGGACCCACCACGCTTCCGCTGCGCTACTCTGATTTACACATTCATGAGGAAAACCATGTGATCTTAAATGCGGTGAGATATCACCCTAGGAGGTCACGGATAACATTCGTACGGCTTTTCAACGCCCGGGGAATCATCCTAGATTCGAACATACAAACATCAACGAATCTTTACATACAATCTCACAAGGATTCACCCGTCATATTGCTTATAACCACAAAGCCTTACGAACTCTCATTTCCGTCACTCCATGGTCACTCCATTACGTCGAGAAGAGTCACACTCTTCCCAAAATGAGGGCCTTCGACCTCTCATAGGAGAATCAAATCACTACATTGATTCCAATTCTTTGAGAGTTCACTCACACCTCCAAACACATCAAGACCGCAATAGCCCTGGAAGCCTCTAACTAACGGTAATCAAACTTGAACAACATCTCTGTTCAACACGTAAAAACACAACACCACCACTACCGTTCGCATTTTGTGTAAGCCACACACAAAAGAGAAAGCTATGCCTGAGATATCACAATCTCAACAGGGCACTTTCACTTGGATTTTCTTTACACTTTCATTCAACGCAAGCAACAAGCTCAAACGAATACACATTTCTAGAGATTTCATTACATAGGTCATACACGACCATATAAGTTCACCTATACGATGATTTCAAAGATCATGTCCTCAAACCATCAATCTCCAACTCACGTCGCATATATATTCTCGTATTATCGCACCAACAATTCTGTTTCGAACGAATTACCTTCAACCCATCGTAGGATGAGACTAGCAACGCTTCACGGGTGTGATTTACCAAGTAACACCAATAACAATTTCCATTCATCAACATGTTAAGAAATCAAACTCATAAAGGGTCGTCACTACATAGCCACGCAATAAGAAAACACGCATTTTGCTACCACAAATTTCAATTCTCGCCTATCAACTCACAACCTCAAATGAAAGATGTCAATATTTCATCATGGCTCTTTTACAGGTCAAACCAATAATTTCAACTGAGTCGCATCCATCACAATTTATTACAACCAATCCATCTCATACATAAGTTAATCACCAGATTGACACGAGTCTTAACCCATGCTAGCAAATTATAAGTGACACTTACATATTGTACTCTTCCTAGTGCCACCACATACACATTTCATGAGTGACAACATTTCATGAGTGACAAACTCATACACATTCCAAAGTCACGAACTACTACCCGAATTTTGTGTAAATCATACACAAAAGAGAAAGCCTTATCCGAAATATTTCACTCTCGATGAGGCATTCACTTGGGTTCAAACATGTACGAACCTCCGTACGAATCCTACCAAGGAAACTACGAACTCCACTGCTTGTGAACCTACTCATGATTCCAACTAAATTGGGCACACGTCCAAAGATTAGGTTCTCAAACCAACAACCTCTAAACTCACGACAAATAAATATTATAGCATTGTGCCAACAACTCAACTTTGAAGAAATCACTTCCAATCTATCTTGTGGTAGACTAAAAACACTTCACGAGCGTGCTACTTATCAAGTAACACAGATATAAATTTTCATCACCCATACGTTACGAGGTCCGACTCGTATGCGGTCACAACTACATCGTTACGCAACAATTAAATTTCAACTCGTCCACTATAATCACCATTCATGTTAATGCTTCACGAGCACTGTGTACAAAACTACCATATCATCAAAAGTGGACTCGACTCTCAGTCATACAAGAGAAAGATAACCTCCAGCAAGAATTCGAAATAAAGAGGGTATAAGCTCGACACAATACAAAACATTGTTCATTAGTGCGACTACACGCGCACACAAAACTCCAACGCATGTTACCTTACCCAAAAAGGGGGACAACAGATGTCATCACCACTGCTTCTTCAGGACTAGGCTCGGCACCCACGCGCAATGTGACCTTGACGACCACAAAGAAAGCAGACAATAGATGACTTTTGCTTCTTCCTTGATTCTCTTGAACTCTCAGCTTTGGATTCTTCAAAGGCATGTGCTCTTTTTGATTCAGCAGCCAGCAATCTATTTCTTTCAAACTCCTCTTCCGACTCACTCTGCCCTAAGCGAAAAACAAGCTCCAAGTTACGGGCAGCTTGAATCAAAATGGGGAAACTGATAGACTCTGCTGCACGCAATTTGATCTTCCAATCCTCATGCAAGCCTTTAAAGAAATATCGCGCTTTGTCCTCATCAGTCACCAGAACATGCTCAGCATAACACTCAATCGCAAAAACTCTTGGAGATAAGTCTCCACAGACATCACCTTTTGCCTCAACATTAGAAAATCTTCTCGTAGTATAAGGCGGGAAGTCATCGGAACAAAATGTTCTCAGAATGCCGACGCAAACTCTTCTACGGGGATTTGTGACCAAGGACGTCGAGCAAAACGTCCACGACACTATTCTTGCCACCATCTCTTAGTCTCCCCAAAAAGTGCGAAGGAGATAACAGTGACCCTAAGCTCTGGCGGGACTCCTAAGGCCAAAATGAGATCCTTAATCCATTCCAACCAATCTTGAGCATAAGCGGGTGACTCGACACCGTTGAACAAAGGTGGATGGCAACTCAAGAAGTAAGTCACCCAATCACGAGTCTCGTATGTTGCTTCTCCAATAGCAGACATGGCCGCAGATGCCACAGGGATCGGTGTCCCACTAGCAGTCACACCGGCACCCTGCTCTTTCATCACTCCTACTTCAGCTCCACTAGCTGTGGTTGTCTCCTGCAAGGGAGTGAGACCACCTCTTCACCAATCGCCTAGTAGAATGACGAAAAAACTCAGCAACACACACGACATTAAATAACCCAAACAACTAATCAGCATGCAAAGAACACTCAGGTCCTTAGTCACAACATCCAATGCATGGCTGTTACCACGATCTTTGGGTCAGACTTTACACGTGACACCTTAACGACAACAGGGTTCAACACACCCTGCTAAAACGATGCCAAAAGTAGTCACCACGGACGTAATCCATGGTACGAAATACACAACGGCGTAGGATCATCAAGTCCAATACTAGACTTGAGTCAAACCTAGTGCTCTCATGACACTCACAATATAGGGTATACAAAACCCTGCAAACACACCTGGGCTTTTACTTGTCCGGACAACCACACCTGACTCTCGAGGACCCAAGTCACGGAGTTTACAAACTCAAGGCCAAACTATGGCCCCAAACATAGCATAGTGCATACAAAGCACCCCAAACTAAAATTAGCAGTGCACAACTCCTAATTTCACTGAACTTCTTATCGGTCCGAACTCTCAAGTCAGACTCATGGACTATCTCATGTTTCAGCACAAAAATAATAGATTTCATATTTAACTAAAAGAGCGCGACAGAGGGGAGCATCCCGCAACTGTCCAAAGAGAGCGTGACAGGGAATCCACCCATCCTTTCAATACACGTCAATGCTCATGAATCAGAATTCATCACCGCCATTAACATAGCGTGTCACTACTTAATCATCAATCTTAAGTGTGAACTTATGCGCTCGCTTGCGCACCTCGGGGTCACACCATCAAGTGTAGGGTAACACACACGATCGGATGCCTCTTTTCATACATTGCACTTAATTTCACATGGTATATGTGTAATCCAACGATTCCAAATAATAGGTCAACAAAGGTTCGACGCCATCTATAGTCATCTAATACCGTATCGGGTGAATCACTACAACAGATCTCACCTTAAAGACCATGACTTTTCATTCCACTAGTCATGTTCGCATAAGGGTAGCCACAAAGACTCACAACATTTATCAACATACTAAGGTGGTCAACACCTAAGTTATGGAAACACCCAAATCATAGCGGCGGTTCTCCTAATATGCATTCCTTTACATTTAGCCGCTCATTTTATTTTCCAATAACGTAATCCTTGGAGAAATGAAGGCCAAAATCCCTTCAGCCAGTCATTAATAATGCTTACACATGTGAGACACATGGTCTAGCAGTCATAAGTGGGGGAAATCACTAAGCATGAGACGCTTAAATTCCCAAAAGTGCATGAAAACCACGATTTTGGTCATTCTTAAGTGGACATTCTGCGTAAATTTAGTTATTTAGGCTCTTGCACTGTATGTGCTCACCACCCGTTAAAAAGGGTTCGTCCCGAAACCTAAAGACTAGCGGATCACGAAACCTAAAGTCTGATACCAATTGTAACATCCCTGATCTGCAAATAAAATATAACATGGGTCCGGCCGGGACCCCACGACATATAATACCCATAAAATCTAGAACGTTAATAATTGATACAAGAAAATATGCTAATAAAATCTCAGAGTAATCAGAAACGGAAGCTAAACACAAACCCAAAACAAAGGGGCCCAGAATGTCCACAGCTAGAAGAAAACAATACAGAAGTGACACGGCCTTAAGGCCTTACATGGCTTGCAAAAGAGGTACAAACAAAACACAGGGCTACATGAAAAATTCCCAAAACAGAGAGGACCCTAACCAGCTCCTCAGCAACCCATGGGCTCCGGCCCACTACACACCGCTGCGAGCTCCGCCACCTGAAACCAAGAACAAACAGGCGGTGCAATGAAGGTCAGCATGGGGCTGACCAACACAACGTAACGACCCCTCCCCCCGGCCATCCTAGCGGACTCCGGGGCGAGTAAATCGCTCTCCTGCAAGCATGCACGAAAACTAAAGCATCAAACAAAGGACCAAGGGGCACACACGAGGTGTCCCCATAGCATACCACAGCACACGCGTCGTTGACTCCCAAAGTCACACGACCTAAACCACATAGGCATTCTAAACCGAGTACTCATGACGAGAGGCGTGTGATTGCCTTTCGCACTCAAGCGTAGCGGTAGGTGAGCTACGCTTCGCATCGATCTGACGGAACGCGATAGCGAGGTACAAAGTACATATCTAACTAACAGAGCGCGACAGAGGAGAAGACGGTCTCCAACCGTCCGAACGAGCGCGACAGAGGAGAAGACAGTCTCCAACAGTCCTAACGAGCGCGACAGCGGGAAGAAACGGTCCGCAACTGTCCAAACGAGTGCGACATGGGGGAAACACAGTCCGCCACTGTCCAAAGGAGCGCGACAGAGAGCATAGCACTACTCCCAGTCCTGGAGCGTCGTGACGGGGAAACTCACCCGTTCCGCATAATCCTTACGAACGTCATTCTACCGGGCTCACCTGAGCCCGCCTAGGAACGGGGTATTCACGAACAAAACCCACGAATCCTATGATCTCTACGGCGAATAACACGGGACATTCCCGTTCGCGTGTTTAAGGCTAACCGCAATGCACAACACAACAACATCACCGATCCGGGGTGAACGCCACGGGTAGGCTTCACACAGCTTGCCTAAATCCAGACTCGCGCGTCAGATTACTAATGCAATTTATGCCGGGGACGGACACAATCGACCCGGAGGGGGTTCGCAATGAACCGAGGGAAACACACACCGCGTCCAATTGGAGACGGGTGGTCCTCCTAAGCAAAATAAAAGCAGAAAACTACACCGGGGTCGCAATCCCACGCCCTGGCGAAGTCCCCGCTCTCCACCGCGGAGCGGGAGAGGGACTCTACGTGCAGTTCACACAAACATACGCCGGGGTCGCAATCCCACGCCCTGGCGGAGTCCCCATCCTCAACCGACACGGCGTGAGGGGACTCTCATTGCACGATTAGCAAATGCAAGCACAGAAATAGAGAAAAAGACGGTCCTAAGACCGGGGAAAAGGGTCGTTACCCTTGTAGAGCATCGCGCAGGCATCACGGAGACGGTAGTTGCCGCCCTACTTCGGATCTAGCCTCGACTCGGCTCCACATACGGCTCTCGCAAGAGATCTCCTCGAGATCCTCGGTCAAGCGCCAAAACAGCGAGTGAAAGGGAGGAAAGGAGAGGGTCGACCTTCTCCTTCCTGGAGCCACGCGAACAAGAGAGGGAGAGGGGGACGTCGGCCTCCTCCTGACCGGCGAGAGAGAGAGAGAAGAGAGATCGAAAGAGGGGCTTCCGTTTCTTGCCCTAGGGAGCGACTGAAAGCGGTAAAGAAGGGGGCTGCTCGGCCCTGCTGCACGCGAGAGGGAGGGAGAGAGGAGAGGGAGTGGGTCTCGCGACTTCCAGGCCTGCTCGGTGCGAGAGGAAGAGGAAGGGGGGTTTCCTTATGCGTCGGCCTCTGCGAAAACGAGGGTGAGGGGGCGGGAATCGCAAGTGAGGGCTGGGAGAAGTATAGGTTTAGGTTTTAAGTAAAACCTAATCCCTATCCGCACACCTTATTTCAGCTATCCGCACACCATCAATAAACTATCCGCACCCCACTCTAATTTTATAATTTCTGGGGCGTTACAGAAGCTTCCTCCCGTCGCTGATCGTGCTCGCGAAGCCCTCCCGTCGTCGTTGTCTTCCGTAGCAGATCTAGGGTTTCGCCTAGATCTTCGTCGTCGCTGCGCCTCAGTTGTAGGAGACCGCTCCCTTTCCAGCTCGTAAAAGAGGGAGATCTCCCGGCGCTTTCCCGTTCTCAGTCTCACGGAAAGAAGAAGAAAGTTCTCGACAAATTCGTGCCCTCTCGACGAATTTGTGTGTAATCTTAACGAAGCTGCTTTCAAATAATTCGTCGTGTCCTCCTGTGTGCTCTCGACGAATCCGTGTGCTCTCGACAAATCTGATTTCGACGAATTCGTCGTATTCTCCCGTGCCATCTTGATGATTTCGCTTAGTCCTTGTTTGTTCTCTCTACGAATTTTGCTGAACTCAATATGTTGAAGGGGAACAACTTCTCCTCCCCTATTCCAATTGTCAAGCTAGAGAAATTCACGACATCTGAGTTTAATTCCTGGAAGTTAAACAATCAGTTTAGAATGAAGTGTCTGAACGCGTTCTACACAGTTCAGTCAAATCGTGTTGATTTCTTAGGGACAGTTGATAAGGAGCAATGGGTCAGTGACGAGGATTTCTACAGAGAGTATCTGTTGAACTGTCTTTCCCTGAGTCTAGCAGCGCGATTACTAGGAGCACGACACCTCTAGAACTCATACATTCCGACATCTGCGATTTAAAATTTTTGTCACTAGAGGTGGCAGGAAGTATTTGATCACCTTTATAGATGACTGTTCAAGGTTCTGTCATATTTGCCTTCTTAAAACTAAAGATAAAACGTTTGAAAAATTATGTATTTTCAAAACCATGGTAAAAAACCAATTTGACATGAAAATCAAAAGATTTAGAAGTGATAGAGGAGGAGAATATATGTCCAGTGAGTTCAAGTGTTTCCTTGCCCATCAAGGAATCATAGCAGAAACCACTGCTCCTTACTCACCCAAATCTAATGGCATAGCTGAGCGAAAAAATAGAACGTTAACAGAAATATTAAACTCTGTGCTCTTAACTGCATGCATGCCTAATGCCTATTGGGGAGAAGAAGTCTTAACCACAAACCACATTCTAAATAAAATTCTTCATGCTAAATTAGAGGTTACACCCTACGAGCTTTGGTTTAAGAGACCCCATAATATCACAAGACTTAAGACCCGGGGCTGCATAGCCTATGTTAGGGTTCCTGACCCTAGAAGGTCTAAGATTGGACCTAGGACCAATACTTGTGTCTACCTAGGTTGTGTTGAAGATAGTATTGCAGACAAATTCTAAGATATTTCAAACAATGTCGTTATAGAATCTAGGGATGCTGCGTTCTTTGAAGATAAATTTCTTAAAGATAAGAATATGTCACTCCCAGGTGTACAACCCCGATATTCGCCGAGTATACTCCCAAAGGCTCATTGGAGCATCATGGTAACATCGACCCATGCAGGAAGGGAGGTGGAGGCAAGGAGGACGAGCGGTGGAGGCGGAGACCCCCCCCCCCGCTCGCCCAGTTCATAGAGGAGGCGAGGAGGGGGAGGGGCGGTTCGCCCCCCCTCTCGCCCAGCTTGGAGGCGAGGAGGGGGAGGGGCGGTTCGCCCCCCCCCCCCCCCCCCCCCCCCTCTCGCCCAGCTAGGAGGCGAGCAGGGGGAGGGGCGGTTCGCCCCCCCTCTCGCCCAGCTTGGAGGCTTCCCTTTCGCAGTCCAGTTTTGGCTATTCACAGTCTAGTGGTCTGCGTTTAGTGCTTCAGAACAGCGGGATTTGGCTATTCGCAGTCCAGTTTTGGCTATTCGCAGTCCAGATCCGAAAATCCTATAAATAGGACCAAGGGGGCACCATTTGGAGACCCGGTTTCTAGGCTAGCTCTCTCCCTCTCTCTCTCCCTCCCCAAGTCTCTCTAGGGGGTGAGGAGAGCCTCCAGTGGTGCCCAAGCTCAGTAGTGGCATGGGAGGGGAAGTTCCTAGGGAACTTCCGGGTATGTGGTGGGACCTCCCCACTAAGCCCTTGGTCCAGTTCCTAGTTCCAACACCTTCAACCTAGAGCTCTCCCTTGGGAGGAGTAAGGATTGCTCGCCACTCTGCTAGCTGAGGGCCCCGAACTCCACAGAGACCAAGTCTTGTTCGCAAGTCTCGGTTTCAACACATGGTGCGGTGAGCATGGAGTGTGACCCATTCAAGAAACTCTCAAGATGAGCTCCATGGCTGGAGGTGGAGGATCCGACCCAGGTCGCTCGCAACCCCCGGTGGACGTTCACTACTAGAAAAATGACTTTTAGCCACACTTTTTTTGCCACGGTCCAAAATCGTGGCTAATAGTTAAGTATTAGCCACGGCTCCCTAATTCGTGGCTAATAAGTAAGTATTAGCCACGGATGGCAAATTCGTGGCAAAAAAGACAACATTAGCCACGGTTTACCGAATTCGTGGCTAAAAAAATACTATTAGCCACGGTTTCCTAATTCGTGGCTAAAATTTTAGCCACAATTCTTAGTTCGTGGTCAATACATAAGTATTAGCCACGATTTTTTTCCGTGGCAAAAAATTATTATGAGCTAATTAACAAAAAATTAGTTTTTTAATTTATTCATAACATATGCATAAATATATTAATATTAATTTAGACATTAATTCTCAAATACTTAATAAATTTGTGTCACATGCCATTCAATCATGTATACTATACATCACGTGCTATGAGGAGATCAACAACACTCAATCTAAGAGCAGAACTACTTTCGAATAATTATGTGAAGCTATAATATTGATGAAGTTATAATATTGATGAAGCTATAATATTGATGATAGCTAGCAACGATCTCAAACGTCGTGACCTTTATACGAATAATAATTATGATGAATGCATGTGTTCACTATGAATATGATCGATGTTATCGAATTGTAATCATACGTAACTTCTAGCGTCGACACATCAGGTAGCTAATATTTGGCTTGTAGTTCAATAATCTCATCAAATTGTTATCTGCGATCATACCAAGATATTTTTTTTCATATGGAGAATATGATTACATCAATGATCAGGCGCTAGGTGAATGTTCTAAGGAATAGTAGGAACTGAGTTGCACATGATAACCACAAAAATGACAACATCGATGAGCCAATTAAACGAATTGTACCTAAGATGATTGAGCTCGCAGGCACGTATCAAATGCCCCTAGCTACGAAGAGTTTTTGGGGGTTCCGAGATCCCAACCTCGTATCATGCTGCCCCTATATGTATAGTTATTGTGGGTTTCACTGCCCAATATCTTATATCAAATGCCCCATGTCGAGTTTTCGGGGGTTCCGCTGCCCGGTCAGCGGACGGGGATCAAGGGGGCAGCGCCCCCTGCAGGGTCCGGGGGCAGCGCCCCAGGCCCAATTTTTTTTTGTATATTAACTACGACCAGCTCCGCACGGGCTTCGCCCGTGCTCGCTAACACTTAGCAGGTTGCGCCCACATTCGACAGTACCCGGTCGGCGACGGTGGGCTTCGCCCGCAACATACACATATGAGTACTCAAAATGACCGTAAAAAAATATACATCAATATTTTATAATTATTTATTTCAAAAACATTTAATAATTTTGTTGTATCATTTTTTATTTTTCAATAATTAATAAAAAACACTCTTAATAATTTATGGCAACCAACCTAAAAATAATGGAGGGAAACTAAAAAATCTCTCCCCCCCCCCCCCCCACAAAATTTATTTAATTATTTTTCATTTTTTTAAGCCAAAACCTATAGGTCAAAACCGAGCCTTTTTTCCTTTTTCCTCGGTTTTGCGCGCAGCCTTCTCGACAGAACGAACCCCGCAAGGCGCGCTCCTTCCTTCTCCGTCGAAATCGCCGATCCTCCTCCTCACCGTCGACTTCATCCCCCTTCTCCTCTCCGGCGAAGGTCCAGTGGTGCTCCATACTCCTTCTCCTCTCCGGCGAAGGTCTGGCGAAGCCCTAGAGCATTGCATACGGCGACCTAATCGGCCGACCACTGCATTTCGCCGCTCCTTCTTCCTTCTCTCCGACGACGACAGCTAGGATTTTCATCCTCCAACGTTTTCCTTCTCTCCGGCGACAACAACGAGGGCTTCTTCCTCCTTCTTGGCCCACCTTCAGTTTAGGTATAAAAAACATTTTGCCCCCTTTTTCATGATTCGATTTTACCTTGCATTGCATAACAGGTTGTATGTATTTTGTGGTTGTGTGTGTTGTGTTTGTGTATGAATGTGTTAACTGTGATGTTGTATGTGTTTTGTGCTTGTGTGTTGTGTTTGTGTATTTATGTGTTATGTGGTTGTGTGAGTGTCTTTGATGGCAGACGGGAAAATATGAGACGAGATCAGCATCCCTCCCTCTGGTAGCCTAAATTGACCTATCCTGAAGGAGAATCAGGTTGTGTACAATTAGTTCCTCCTCACCGTCTTACTTGTTTATGTTGTTTATGTTGTATGTGTATGAATGTGTTGTTGTATGTGTATGAATGTGTTAACTGTGATTTTTCAAGATCCGATTTTTGTAACAAAATGATTTCCTGATGAGTTATAATAATTTGGCAATAGTTTTGATAAATGCAAGTAAAATTAGGTATTATGATGATCTTTAGAGTGAAAGTTCACAGAGAATTCCTTCAATAATTTTGCTAATTTTGATATTTTAATTCTGCTAATTATGTGAAGTTATAATATCAATGATTAATTTCAATATTTTTTTAAATAGCAGGTAACAAGATAAGAAGGACTTATCGTTGGTTTTACCGCACTTCTCCGGCTACAGATTGTGGCATAGGTTTCACTCTCTTCATCTCTATCTCCTTTTACATTCCTATATTCTAGGTGTGCTTTGAGGTATTAGTCAAGTAGTGGCTAAGCGAAGCACGGTAGACTCTGTGATTGATGTTTGTAGGGGTGCTCCGTAGTATTGGCCGGTAGAGGGTCAAGCGGAGCAAATAGATATTTATTTACTTTGCGTGTACTTTTTCATGTTTTACTGATTTCTAATTTAAAATCCCCCCTGTAAATCACTTATTATGAGCTTCTATGTAGGTTACTTGAGCATATAACATGGATAAAAGTTGGATTGATTTGCAAAATAGAACTTCAGATGAATATATTAAGGGTGTTGACAAGTTTTTGGATTATGCTTATCAAAACAAGTCAAGTGATTTTGAGACTAGGATTTACTGTCCTTGCAAGAAATGTACCAACCGTTATCTTGTAGAGAGAATTGTTGCACATGAGCATATAATTATTCATGGGTTTCAAAAAAAGTACAAGACATGGAGTTTTCATGGGGAGTTATGTCATTCACAAAATTATAGTGGAGATTGCTCAATTAATCATCATTTAAATTTGAGTGATGATATGATTGGAATGATACATGAGGCATCTGGCATTCCTGTAATTGATGCTAGCTTGCATGAAGATCCACATACATCAAATAAGCCAATAGATGATTTCACAGAAGGGGATGTCAAATTTAGAAAACTTGTTGAAGATGCAGAGTCTCCATTGTACCCTGATTGTGCTAAATATACATCACTGTCTTTTATGGTTAGGTTACTACACGGGAAAACAATGTATGGATGGACAGATGTATCATTCACTTGGTTGTTAGAAACTCTTATTGATGCGTTTCCCAACATAAAACTACCAAAATCTTATTATGAAGCTCAGAAAATCACTAAAGACTTGGGGTTTTCTTACGAGACTTGGGATGCATGCCCTAACAATTGTATGTTATTCAGAGGAAATGATTTGTCACTTGATAAATGTGAGATATGTGGGGAATCAAGATATAAAAAACTAGTGAAAGCTCAGGTAATGTAGAGTGCACAACTACAAAAATTGCTTCAAAACAAGTAAGATACTTTCCTATTAAGTCAAGGTTAAAAAGGTTATTCATGTCATCGAAAACGGCACATTTCATGCGATGGCATATAGAAGAACGCATAGATGATGGGATCATGCGACACCCTGCAGACACTCCTCAATGGAAAAACTTTGATAATGATTTTCCTGAATTTGCAGCTGAGTATCGCAATGTTAGACTTGGTTTGGCATCTGATGGATTTAATCCTTTTAGAACCATGTCTATTGCTCATAGCACATGTCCGGTTGTTTTAATGCCTTATAATTTACCACCATGGATGTGTATGACACAAGCTTTTCTCTTTCTTGTTGTGTTAATTGATGGACCAAAGGGGCCAGGTAATAAGATAGATGTTTATCTACAACCGTTGATTGAAGAGTTGAATGAACTGTGGAGTTATGGTATGATAACATATGATGCATCAAAGAATCAAATGTTTACACTTCGTGCTGCACTACTTTGGACAATTAATGACTATCCAGCATATTCCAATTTATCAGGATGGAGTACAAAAGGTAAATGTGCTTGTGCAAATTGTAATCACCAAACTAGATCACATTGGTTGTCAAATGGTAGAAAATTTTGTTACTTGGGTCATCGTCGTTGGTTACCTTGTGGGCACGGGTTTCGAAGAGATAAGGTATCTTTTGATGGACATCGAGAGTTTGAAGATAAGCCTCCTAATTTAAAGGAAAGTGACATTTTAGCACAGTTGGATGGCGTACTTACTGAGTACAAGAAAGATGACCTTAAGAAAAGGAAGAGAGAAGAGCATAACCGAGTAAGTAATATTGGTAAAAAACCTGGTTGGAAAAAAAAGAGTATCTTTTTTGAATTGCCATATTGGGGGTCTCTTCAAGTACGACATTCCATCGATGTGATGCACCAAGAGAAAAATGTAGGAGAAAATTTGTTATATACCATATTAGGCATTACAGGGAAATCAAAGGATGGATTGAAGGCAAGACAAGATTTAAAGGTTATGGGTATTCGCACTATGTTGCACCCACAACTACTTGCATCTGGCAAGACTTTATTGTATCCAACTCGCTTTACAATGGATAAAACACATCAAGATATCTTTTTAAGAGTGTTGAAAAGCATCAAAGTGCCCGATGGTTATGCTTCAAATATTTCGCGATGTGTTCATTTGAAAGAGAGAAATATTTGGGGTCTTAAAAGTCATGACATGCATATAATTATGCAACAATTCCTTCCAATAGCCATTAGAAAAGCTCTATCGATAGACGTTGTGAAGGTATTTATTGAGTTATCCAATTTCTATAGACAATTGTGCTCCAAAAGTAACAAAGTAATTGACTTAAAGTCCTTGCAAGAACGTATTGTTCTCACACTATGTCATCTCGAGAAGATTTTTCCACCAGCATTTTTTGATATTATGGAGCATCTAACTATACATTTAGCTGAAGAAGCTGTCATTGCTGGCCCGGTCCAATTTCGATGGATGTATCCCATTGAAAGGTAATGATGTTTGCTTGTATTTGACAATATTCTACCTTCTTTTATTAACATAATGTGTATTTTAATTTAGGTATCTACTTACTCTTAAGAGATATGTACGTAATCGTGCTCATCCCGAAGGTTCTATTGCTAAAGGCTATCTTATGGAAGAATGCATGAATTTCTGCGAGAGATACCTAGATGGAGTGGAAACAAAGTCTAATCGCCCAAGTAGAAATAATGATGGAAGTTATGTTTCTGGTCGTCCTTTCAAGAGGCAAAAAGTTGCTTCTTGATGAAATTACATTGACACAAATGCATCGCCATGTTCTTTTCAACACAGATGCAATCACCATATTTCTAGAGTGAGTTTCTAGAACTTATTCAAGTTTAATATCTTTTGTATTAGTTGTTTATGATGGTGAAATTTATTATTGGAAACACATTGAATCACTAAGAAAAGATTTTCCTCGAGCAACCAAAAATCAAATTGACAAGCTTCATAATGAATCTTTTCATTTATGGTTCAAACAACATGTGAGTATATTCAACAATATTTTTATTAAAGCATTATGATTATCTATAAAATTATTTAACTACTTATGTAGGTCAAATCCAGCGATATCAATATATCAGAGGAAATTAAGCATCTTAGTGAAGGACCAAGTGATTGGTCATGGAGATATAATGGATATTTTATCAATGGATTCCGTTTTCGTACAAAGTACATGGATAGTAGAAGAAATACACAAAATAGTGGTGTGATGCTCAAAGCAAACACTATGAGCTATGCTAGTTCAAAGGATAAGAACCCTCGTATTGGAGGTGTCACTTATTATGGGAAGCTAACTAATATTTTTGAGATTCATTATACTAATGAATTCAAGTATATCTTATTTAAATGTGATTGGATTGATCCTCAGGTAGGTAAAAAGGTTGATGAGTTTAATTTCACCCTTGTAAACTTCAATCATTTGTTGTACAAGCATAACAAGCTGACAGATGAGCCATTTATATTAGCCACTCAAGCAGAGCAGGTGTGTTATGTCAAAGATCCTTTAGAGCTCGGTTGGGAAGTTGTTATGCAGTTGACAATTCGAGATTCATTTGATATGTACTCCAAGGATTCAGCCCATGTTTCTCGGCTTGTGCCTCAAGTTGAACCACTAAGCCAACAAGAATTAGATGATAGAATATATGTGCGTTGTTGAAACCAGTTTCCCGGTTTCAGCGTTCGAAAGGGGGTTGCGACTAACCCTTACTTGACCTAAGCTCAGACCCTTGACCGGTTGCTAGGAACTAGGAGAACTTGCCCTTGAAGAACACTTGAATCTAAAAATGAACCCCTTAAGCTTCAGCGAGGAGGTCCCACCACATACCCGGAAGATCTTAGAGCGCTTCCCCTCCCAAGCCAATGCTGAGCCTGGGCACCTTGGAGGGCACTAAGGAACGCCTCACCGACCACCTTCAACGTCAAGGGGAGGGGAGGGGTAGTGCTTGCTCACGCACGAGAGAGGGGGTAGGAACCAACCCTTCCCAAGGTGCCCATGGGGGTCTATTTATAGACTTTCCCAAAAATGGACTGCGAATAGCAAAAATCGGACTGCGGATAGCAAAAATACCCCAAATGAGAGGGGACGACCTAAACCAAGACCACCTTGCCTGTGCGAGTGGGGTGATACGCCCGTGAGAGGTGTATATAAATACGCAAGTGCACGTGCCGTACAAGTAATAAAATGATGAGAAAGTGATCGTTCCCACGAGGAAGTGCTTAACTTAGTGCTCACAAATATTAGTTCCGCCTTTTCTCTAAATTCAAGCAAGTAATAAATGATTGGTAAAGATAATTAAATAATTCAAAAGCAACAATTACAACCCTAATTACGGTTACTTAAATTACTTTTACTTCACTTGGAAAGATAGTCTCACATGTGATTTTCCCTTGCTATGATGATAACTACTCAAAATGATAATTCATAAAATATTAACAATGATCTTGCAACGATTCTAAAATGGATAACTTTATCTCTCGATCACCATTATCCGTTTATCCCAAATCCTCTAGTTGTCTCCAACTTAGATGAAATTAGAATAACAAAAAGCGCTAGAATCACGGTTGCTAATTTAAGAGGAGATCTCTCTCTCTCTTGGAATTATATTAAGATTTATGATACACTTTCAACGCTCCTCTCTCGAATCTCGCGATGAAGTATAAATACGGAAGTTTGGTTAAAAACTACACGACTCCTCTCTCGAATATCGCCGTGCGAATAAACGTTCATCTAGCCCGACTCATCTCTCGAATTGTTGCCAAGCACTTTAAAGATGAAACTTAAACCAAAATCCCAAGAATAGATCATAAATTTAATAAAGATCAACATCAATACATTCACAAATTATAAATGAAAATCAAGTCATCATCACAACTAAGGTACTTCACACATGCAAGACTTAGAAAATTAGTTCATGGAGGAAGAGAAGAGTAGCAAATCAAAGTAGATCTTACTAGACATGATTAAGGGAATCAAAAACGCTGTAGGAATATTTCTAGACTCAGATCTTTCTCCTTGGTGATGATCCACGCCTTCTTTCTCCAAGCCCTAGCCGAAATTTCCAAGAGGAAGAAGACCTCCAAAAGTTCCCTCCTCCTTTTCCAAGTTCTCCCTCTCAATAATAATGATTTTTCCCCCTCATTTTCGTGCTCATAACTGCCCTTCCAAATCTGAAGGGATGCCTCCTTTGGAATTACACATAGACACCTCTTTTAAAATTCAAAAATCTGAATTTCCGCCGCCACGTTGCAACCTGCAAATTTCTGGCGTTGCAACTTATTTTCTGCATCAGCAATAAATGTTCCATTGCTTCCCCAACTTGAATCCTTTGACCAATCTTAGATATAAAACATGGAAAATGACCGAAATCAGCCCAACATTGATTAATAAAATATTTAAACATATTTACTATAATTTGGGGATTATTTTTCTCTTTTTAATGACAATTAGAATAAAATAAGTAGTGAAATAACTTCCTTTTGGGAAGTTATCACACCCCCACACTTAGTCATTTGCTAGTCCCTAGCAAATATAATCAATTCAAAACTTGGATAAAGAATTAATGAAATTGTGCAAACTCAGATAATCACACATCCTTAACAACAAATTAACTAAGGCATATTAATGAAATCCGCTTTACTCAACTGATAAGCCAATAAATCAACACGAATTCAATCATTCACAAATCCATTAGCTCGAATGAAAGGTAAAGCTCAAATAAAGTCATAAGTGTTGTGTGTGCTTTTCCTTAAAATTAGTTACTCCTAAACATCTTTTAACAATGGATCTCCGCAACATAGGGAAGGATAAGAATAGCTAAATTAATGATTGAGCTTACGCAAAGATCAGTAGTTCAAATGAGAGTAGAATTGACTTGGATAAGCGTTCAAGGATGATGTTGATAGCAAAAAGACATTCCCTTAGTTCGTAATCTTAATAATTCACCAATTCATGGGGTTTATTGACATTTTCACTTTTTTTTTTATATTCAAAGTAGGGATCATTCCAAGTATAAGTGTACATACCCAGGCCACATAATCACTATGATGCAATATTATTTTTTTTTTTTTTATAATTTATGATTTGCTAACATAGTAGGGATCATTCCAGGTATGTATACATATACTTAGGCCCATATCACTATGAATCTCAATCATTTTTTTTTTATTAAACACCCATAAAATGGCTAATATACTAAGACGTAACTAATAAGAATATTAGGAAGGTAAGCGTGGAATAATACGTCTCAACATGAAAAGAGTTCAAGTACAAAGATTGTAGTGGAGGATCAAAATGGTTTAACTACATAACCCAAGTTTCAGCCAACATCGCTAACTCAGTTCTTACTCACCCATTCCCATAGTATTTTAGAAAGCCATATCAAAAAGCTAGGTTTTTGAAGTAAAATCTTTCAAGGAAAAATGTGCTTAAATCAGACTTAAGAGCGCTTTACAAAAAAAAAATTCTCACTAATTTCAAATTCTGTGACTGAAATCGTTTGATTAACCGGCAATACCACTCGATTATCATTGGATAACAAGAATGTCCTATAGGTTAAATTGCAAAAACAAAGACGGAGTTATTGAGTTCGCATATATAAATAAATAAGTCCTTATCCAAGCAGTAGGGGTTGAACACTACCCACCCCCACACTTAAAATATTGCTAGTCCCTAGCAATGAACTCAAAGAAAATATAAAAGAGGAAATAATTGACAATTTAACCATGAAAGAAATAAAGTAAAACTAAAACAAATACTCCCCTCATATTTTTTTCTGTACTTTTTGTTGCAATCTCCCAAGGAAGGCCTAGTCCAAGAGTGTTCCGTTCAAATCATAGCTCAGAAGTCCAGAAGAT
Organism: Dactylorhiza incarnata; assembly: GCA_033032865.1. Taxonomy (NCBI): domain Eukaryota; kingdom Viridiplantae; phylum Streptophyta; class Magnoliopsida; order Asparagales; family Orchidaceae; genus Dactylorhiza; species Dactylorhiza incarnata. Next base: position 6,932,063 of record JAWHQI010000053.1, read on the forward strand.
CTGCAAATAGCATCATAAAACCAAACAGAAACATATTCCCAATAAAATAGCTTTAGACGTGTACCATAGAAATTGGATGGAGCCATATCTTAACCAAGCAATTTGGGGAAACAAAGTAAGGGGATGCAAGTAATTGGGCAATAGAACTTATGCAAAAATCACAGCAATAATGTTCACATCAGTCACAAAAATAAAGCAAACATCACAGCAATAATGCCACAAAAAATATTATCCAAATCGAAGGAAGCAAAAAGGAGGCATAATATTGTCCAAACAGCAGTCAAAAAGTAAACAGGATATCCAAAAAGATGAAACTGGTCAGCACCCGGCTACTCGCTTGCAGCATCGTCCATCTCTTCCTCATCCTCGTCAGGATCATCTTCCTCGTCCTCGTCATCAGCATCAGTATCTTCATTAGCATCATCGCTGTCATCTTCATCATAGGCAGTATCCAATCTCTCCCGACCTTTAGTCATTAGATATCCTCTCTTGTCAAAATTATTGCAGTAGGGGTAACTTGGTATCGGCATCGGGAGTTTTGCCTTGTACATTAGCTGAGCAAGCACATTACACACATAGTCCTGTCGGGCATCAAAATAACAATGCTCAAGGCGTTGGTACGTCTTCATGTACTCTGTATCCTGCAAGCAGAGCACGCTAGCCTGAGCTGGGTTTCCTTCATTTAGAGTAATCTCCTCTGGAGAACCTGGAGGTGGTCTTGTGTATTCCCCCCGAAGAACTGATTTCATTCTTTCATTTGTTTTCTTCGGGGACTCCTCTGCAACTTTGATATTCTTCTCTATCACCGTCACCGTGATATGATGACCAACCTGCGTAACTGTGTCTCCTCTCCTCATGTCCACACCAGCATTCTTGCAGAGCTCTGTAATCAAAGTGGGGAACCAAAGGTGTTTTGATTTTTCTTCTCCTACTTTCTTCTGAATGCTACTATGAATTAAATGGCCAACATCAAACTTTATGCCCTTTAGGATACTATAGATGAGGGCAATACGCTCGAAAGATACAACATTTGCGTGCCTTGTTGGCACGATACCTGCATTAATAAATAGTAGCCACACTTTTGCCTCTCGAGATAAACACTGGGAACTCAATGCTTTTTTTTGATTTTAAAACCCAATCCGGTTTCGTACCACCACAAACTACTGCAGCAATGTCATCCAATGGGGCCGTGATCGCTAATGCATCATAAGGAGTAATCTCATTGTCTTCTAACTCAAACATATCATTTATTGCCTTCGGGGAATAATTGATCATGCGGCCACGAACTAAAACGTTGTCCCCTTCGGAGAACTTAGCGTTAGCATAGAACTCGTAAACCCACTGATACACGGCCTCAGTTCGCGGGTGGCATAACATCTCCCAACCTAATTGATGAATAAGGTCCTCATAAGCTATTCTCCAACCTCTGAACTCCATTTTGAAACCGCGTTCATGTATAAACGGTATTAATTGTAGGGAATCACAGATCTTGTGTGCCTCATCGTTTACAAACCGGACATCACCCTTGTGAGCACACTCTTTCCCCCTTCCTCGTTTCCCCTTTCCTTTTGATGACATGTCTTCAATCACAAGAGAATAGCAAAAATATACATAAACCCTAAGAGATTGCAAACAACAGAGTACGAAGCGTAGGATTTTTGGAAACGATAAAAGAGAAAGTGGCGTTGGTTGTTACCTACTGAAATGCGGTGAGCCGTGGGACGCCGAAATGCGCAAGATGAAGAACCAAGGTAGCTCTCGAGAATGGCGGAGGAAGATGACGTCGGAACGCCGCCGGACACCTCACGCGAAGATGATGTCTCCACTTCGTCGTGCCCGATTCCGCCAAAACCTCCCCAGTCTCGCGTGCCCTAAATGACGAATCGGGGGCGAGGTTTATTTGAATGCGGCTTTTGGTGGCCGGTTTAACTAGACCGGCACCCGCCTGTCTTGTTCTTAATGGAAGAGAAACGACCGGTTCAACCGAACCGGAGCGCCGTTTCAACTCATGCTCCCACCGAGGCTAGCCGGTTGCGACGCCAGTTTTCTTTGCGTTACAACGCGGAAAAAATTATGCAGGAATTTGCACTACCACCGAGCCCAGCACGTTGTAACGTGCAAAAATTTTGCGTTGCAACCTAAAATACAAAGCTGCCAGAAATTGTTCTACAACAGATGCCAGCATGTTGTAACGCGCAGAATTTTCGCGTTGCAACCTAAATTCTGGAAAATTTTCTTTTTAAAATTTTTTATTATCAAGATCTACTTTGCCATCTCTTCATCACCTATTGTCTTCCAAATGATAAAAACAAACATAAAATAAACAAAACAAACTAAAATTGATAGAAACAAAAACAAAGATGGTGGGTTGCCGTCCACCTAGCGCCTCATTTAAAACGTCCCGGCCGGACGCTTTCCCTATTTCATTTTCAATTGAAAGTTAGCACCATTGCCTCGCGCTGGTCACTACCTTCATAATATTCCTTCAACCTCTGTCCATTTACTTTAAACTTGGATCCGTCTCTCTCATTACAAATCGTGATCACTCCAAACGGATGTACCTCTTCCACCCGAAAAGGTCCAGACCATCGTGACTTCAATTTTCCAGGGAATAATCTCAGTCTTGAGTTATACAAGAGGACAAGTTGCCCTTTTTTGAACTCCTTTCTTCTCAACCTCAAATCATGCCATTTCTTCGTCCTTTCTTTGTACACCCTAGCATTTTCATACGCATTAGATCTGATCTCCTCCAGTTCGTTCAAATGAAAAAGTCTCTTCTTGCCCGCTTCTTGGAGATCGAAATTCAATCTTTTTATAGCCCAATATGCTTTGTGCTCCAATTCGACTGGAAGATGACATGATTTGCCATAGATCATTTTATAGGGAGTTAGGCCTATCGAGGTTTTAAATGCTGTTCTATACGCCCATAATGCTTCGTTTAGTTTTTGTGACCAATCCTTACGATTTGTACTAACCGTTTTTTCTAGGATTGATTTTATCTCTCTATTAGAAACTTCAGCTAAACCATTTGTTTGAGGATGGTACGCAAGGGCGACTTTGTGAGTGACTCCATATTTTCGAAGGAGCGATTTAAATTGATTATTACAAAAATGTGCTCCACCGTCACTTATTATGGCCCTCGGTGTACCGAATCTAGAAAAAATATTAGCCTTAAGGAATTTCAGTACTACCTTAGCGTCATTCTTCGGTGTGGCCATAGCTTCTATCCACTTCGAGACGTAATCCACAGCTAAAAGTATATAAAGATTTCCATTTGAGTTTACAAATGGACCCATGAAATCTATTCCCCACACATCGAAGATCTCAACCTCTAGAATATTAGTCATTGGCATGCTATCCCCTCGATTGATGTTTCCCGTTCTTTGACATCTATCGCAACATTTTGCGAACCTATGAGCATCCTTAAATAGTGTTGGCCAATAGAAGCCAGCCTCTAGGACTTTTATTGCTGATCTCTCTCCCATAAAGTGTCCACCATAAGGTGAAGCATGACATTTCGCTAGGATACCTTGTACTTCTACCTCGGGGATGCATCTGCGGATCACTTGATCAGCACAAATCTTAAATAGATACGGATCATCCCAAATGTAAGATTTCACCTGATGGAGAAATCTTTTTCTTCGTTGATAGTTCATGTCTGGGGGAAATACATTGCTCACTATGTAGTTCACAATGTCTGCATACCATGGCGTACTCGCCTCAGATATTGCAAGCAGCCTCTCATCAGGAAAATTTTCTCTAATCTCTATGTCCACATCTTTCTCACACTCATACTCTAGACGTGATAGGTGGTCCGCTACCGGATTCTCCGCTCCCTTACGATCTTTAATTTCTAAGTCGAACTCTTGCAAGAGGAGAACCCACCTAATCAATCTAGGTTTCGCGTCCTTTTTCTCCACTAAAAATCGGATTGCTGCATGGTCCGTATAAACAATCACCTTAGAAGCTACCAAATAGGATCGAAATTTGTCAAAAGCGAAAACGACAGCTAATAACTCCTTTTCGGTAGTTGTGTAGTTTACTTGTGCATCAATCAATGTCTTGCTAGCATAGTAAATTGTGTGAAAGACTTTGTCACGCACTTGTCCTAAAACCGCGCCCACAGCAAAGTTGCTAGCATCGCACATAATGGTGAATGGTAAAGACCAATCGGGTGAAATAATAATAGGAGAAGAAATCAGACTTTGCTTCAAAGAATGAAAGGCGGTCAGACATTCCTCATCAAAGTTAAAATGTGAATCTTTTTCTAATAAATGACTTAATGGCTTAGAGATTTTCGAAAAATCCTTAATGAAACGACGGTAAAAGCCGGCGTGTCCTAAAAAACTTCGCACTCCCTTAACATTAGTTGGTGGAGGCAGTTTCTCTATAACCTCTGTCTTTGCTCGATCTACTTCCAATCCCTTCTTTGACACCTTGTGTCCTAAAACAATTCCTTCTTTGACCATAAAGTGACATTTTTCCCAATTTAGGATTAAATTAGTTTGAATGCACTTATCCAAAGCTTTCTTCAACACTTTCAGACATTCATCAAATGATCTCCCAAATACTGAAAAATCATCCATAAAGATCTCGATCCCCTCATCAATCAGATCAGTAAAAATAGCGATCATGCAGCGCTGAAATGTGCCAGGAGCGTTACACAATCCAAAGGGCATTTTTCTAAATGCAAATGTCCCAAAAGGGCAGGTGAAGGTAGTCTTCTCCTGATCCTCGGGAGCTACCATGATTTGATTATACCCCGAGTAACCATCTAAGAAACAGAAATACTCATTTCCAGCTAACCTATCAAGAACTTGATCGAGAAATGGAAGTGGGAAATGATCTTTCCTAGTCGCCTTATTCAACTTTCGATAATCCATACAAATCCGCCATCCAGTTACGGTTCTAGTGGGGATCAACTCGTTGCTCTCATTCTTAACTACCGTAATGCCTCCCTTCTTTGGAACACATTGAACAGGACTTACCCACCGGCTGTCGGAGATAGGATAAATAATACCCGCATCCAACCATTTGATTATCTCCTTCTTAACCACTTCTTTCATTGGTGGGCTAAGTCTTCGTTGATGTTCAACAGACTCTTTTGCTTCTTCTTCCAAGAGAATTTTGTGCATACAAATTGAAGGACTTATCCCTCTAATATCTGCAATGGTCCAACCCATTGCCCCTTTATATTCACGAAGAACTTCAAGCAATTTCTCTTCATTTTCCTTAACTAGAGATGCATCAATAATAACTGGTAGTGTGTTATCCTTACCTAGAAAAACATACTTTAAATTTTCGGGTAGCGGTTTCAATTCAAGCGTAGGTGGCTCTAAGATAGAAGGCTTCATGACCTTAGACTCACTTGGTCTACTTATTAATTCAAACATGTTAGCATTTGGTATATGCTCATCAATACTTAAAGCTTCTACAGTTTCTGCTAAGTCTGGGTCCTCTTCTATTTCTTCATTTGTTAACACACTCAGGATTTTACGCTCCCAATCATTCTCATCATACATCATACGTGTAGGTGCATTCACTTCCTCAATAGAAAAACACTCCTCCTTATCATCCGGAAATTTCATAGCCTTGAGGATGTTGAATGTCACATTCTCATCGTTAACTCTCATCGTAAGCTCACCCTTTTGGACGTCAATGAGTGTTCGTCCGGTGGCTAAGAATGGTCTACCAAGAATGATGGGAACATCTTTGTCCTCATCCATATCAAGTACCACAAAATCAGCGGGGAAAATGAATTTATCCACTTTTACCAACACGTCTTCTACAATTCCCTTAGGAAATGCTAGAGACCTATCGGCCAACTGTAGAGTCAAAGATGTAGGTGTAATCTCCCCTAAACCAAACTTCTTATAGATAGATAATGGCATCAGATTAATGCTCGCCCCAAGGTCACATAGAGCTCTCCCAACAAAGTTTAAACCGATAGAACAAGGAATTGTGAAGCTACCGGGATCCTTAAGTTTGGGTGGCAACTTCTTCTGCAATATAGCACTACACTCCTCAGTCAACGCCACTATCTCTTTATCAACAAACTTTCTTTTCTTTGCCAAGATATCCTTCATAAACTTGGCATAACTTGGCATTTGCTCAAGAGCCTCAACAAATGGGATATTTATAGTTAACTTTTTGAAAATTTCCATAAACTTTTGGAATTGTGTGTCAAGTTTGGATTTAACAAGTCTAGACGGAAATGGGGGTGGCGGATAGACTACTTCTTTCTTTTGATTTAGTTTCTCTTTTTGTTTCTCTCCCACCTCATTTTTCTCACCCGACTCGTCCTTCTCTAATATGCTTGATTCACTTGGCTTCTGACTCGTCTCTTCTTCCCTAACTTTCTCAAGCAACCCCTCCGCACTTGGGATCTCTACACCACTCCTTAGTGCAATAGCCTTGCAATGGTTATTATGATTATCTTTTGTTGGATTGGGTGTGGTATCAGAAGGTAGAGTTCCAATGGGTCTTTGACTTAATGAATTTGCAAGTTGACCCATAGTAGTTTCTAGTGATCTTAACGTTGATTCTATTCCTACCATTTTTGAGTCATACTTTTGGAACATGCTTAAGATAAACTCATCAGTCACCTTCCTTTGGTTTACTTGTTGGGGTTGAGAGTTGTTATTGATAGGCAGTTGATTCATATTTTGATTAAAACCTTGTGGTTGATTCATCCCTTGATTATTCTTCCAGGAAAAATTAGGATGATTCCGCCACTCGGGGTGATAATGATTGGCAAATCCTGGCGGAATTTGTCGTGATTGCCCTCCCACATAATTGGCTTCTTCAGTTATTTGATTTAGTTGTTCAACTGTAAGCGGGGCACTAGTTGTAGGGGTTGAGAGTGAATCTAATCTTTTGTTAATTAAATTGAACTGCGACGCCATCTGAGCGGCCAAAGAAGTGATTTGGTCCACCTGATGGACTCCCGCTGGATTACAATTAGTTTGCCTCTCATATGCTTGATAATTATTGGATGTTAAGTCTTCTAAAATAGCATACGCGTCTTCAGGATACTTTTTCATCAATGAGCCCCCAGCGGCTCCATCGACTAAAATCATGGTTGCAGTTTGCAGCCCATTGTAAAATGTGGACACTTGCTGGTGCTGGTGCAACCCATGATGAGGACATTTTCTCAACAGCTCTTTAAAACGTTCCCATGCGTCGTAAAGAGTTTCCCCGTTACCTTGTAAAAATGTTGTAATATCCCTTTTCAGTTTTGCAGTCTTAGAGGGTGGAAAATATTTGTTCAGGAACCTATCGACTAGTTCGTCCCATGTGGTGATACATTCATGTGGTAACGAGTCTAACCAATCCTTAGCTCTACCCTCTAAGGAGAACGGAAATGCTCTCAACAGGATTGCATCTTCCAATGCTCCATTGAACTTAAACATATCGCAAATTGCTAAAAAGGTTCGTAAGTGGGAATTTGCATCTTCATGTCCTAAACCCCCAAACTTATTGTTTTGCACTTGTTGCATAATTAGTGGGTCCATTTTTAAAATTGTTAGCAGCAATTGCTGGTCGAGCAATGCTGAAGTGCAAACCTCCCCTTAGAGGTGTGTTATAATCGTGACAAGTCATACGTAGTGGTGGTGGCGGTTGGGCATTTTGCTCAACCTGACCATCATTATTATTAGCATTATTTGGCTCCGGATCATTCATCGCAGGATGAATAATGTTAACGGTCCTAAAGTCTCTCCTGTTTCGTCTACAGGTACGCTCAATTTCAGAATTCAACGGCAATAGTTCTACTTGCCTATATCTGGACATACACCAAACAGTATTCAAATAGACAAATAAATTAAAACAAATAAAACGAACAAACAAATGCTTGATCTCTAAGTACTAAGGTTTCACAAATATTGTGAGAAATAAAACACTAAATAGCGCGCCTCCCCGGCAACGGCGCCAAAAACTTGATACGCCCGTGAGAGGTGTATATAAATACGCAAGTGCACGTGCCGTACAAGTAATAAAATGATGAGAAAGTGATCGTTCCCACGAGGAAGTGCTTAACTTAGTGCTCACAAATATTAGTTCCGCCTTTTCTCTAAATTCAAGCAAGTAATAAATGATTGGTAAAGATAATTAAATAATTCAAAAGCAACAATTACAACCCTAATTACGGTTACTTAAATTACTTTTACTTCACTTGGAAAGATAGTCTCACATGTGATTTTCCCTTGCTATGATGATAACTACTCAAAATGATAATTCATAAAATATTAACAATGATCTTGCAACGATTCTAAAATGGATAACTTTATCTCTCGATCACCATTATCCGTTTATCCCAAATCCTCTAGTTGTCTCCAACTTAGATGAAATTAGAATAACAAAAAGCGCTAGAATCACGGTTGCTAATTTAAGAGGAGATCTCTCTCTCTCTTGGAATTATATTAAGATTTATGATACACTTTCAACGCTCCTCTCTCGAATCTCGCGATGAAGTATAAATACGGAAGTTTGGTTAAAAACTACACGACTCCTCTCTCGAATATCGCCGTGCGAATAAACGTTCATCTAGCCCGACTCATCTCTCGAATTGTTGCCAAGCACTTTAAAGATGAAACTTAAACCAAAATCCCAAGAATAGATCATAAATTTAATAAAGATCAACATCAATACATTCACAAATTATAAATGAAAATCAAGTCATCATCACAACTAAGGTACTTCACACATGCAAGACTTAGAAAATTAGTTCATGGAGGAAGAGAAGAGTAGCAAATCAAAGTAGATCTTACTAGACATGATTAAGGGAATCAAAAACGCTGTAGGAATATTTCTAGACTCAGATCTTTCTCCTTGGTGATGATCCACGCCTTCTTTCTCCAAGCCCTAGCCGAAATTTCCAAGAGGAAGAAGACCTCCAAAAGTTCCCTCCTCCTTTTCCAAGTTCTCCCTCTCAATAATAATGATTTTTCCCCCTCATTTTCGTGCTCATAACTGCCCTTCCAAATCTGAAGGGATGCCTCCTTTGGAATTACACATAGACACCTCTTTTAAAATTCAAAAATCTGAATTTCCGCCGCCACGTTGCAACCTGCAAATTTCTGGCGTTGCAACTTATTTTCTGCATCAGCAATAAATGTTCCATTGCTTCCCCAACTTGAATCCTTTGACCAATCTTAGATATAAAACATGGAAAATGACCGAAATCAGCCCAACATTGATTAATAAAATATTTAAACATATTTACTATAATTTGGGGATTATTTTTCTCTTTTTAATGACAATTAGAATAAAATAAGTAGTGAAATAACTTCCTTTTGGGAAGTTATCATGGGGCAGCTCCCCACTCGCCTCTTATGCGGGCGAGTGGGGCAGCTCCCCACTCGCCTCTTAGGCGGGCGAGTGGGGCAGCTCCCCACTCGCCTCTCAGGCGGGCGAGTGGGGCAGCTCCCCACTCGCCTCTCAGGCGGGCGAGTGGGGCGGCACCCCACTCACCCCTTTAGGCTGGCGAGTGGGGCAGCGCCCCACTCGCCCCTTGGGCTGGCGAGTGGGGCAGCGCCCCACTCGCCCCTTGGGCTGGCGAGTGGGGCAGCTCCCCACTCGCCCCTTGGGCTGGCGAGTGGGGCAGCGCCCCACTCGCCCCTTGGGCTGGCGAGTGGGGCAGCTCCCCACTCGCCTCTTGGGCGGGCGAGTGGGGCAGCCCCTCCACTCTCCCGGATCTGCCCTGTCTTAGTCGGTTTCGCCGTCTCCATGCGGTAGTTTTGTTCGTCTCGATCACCTTCGTAATCTTGGCCTCATCCGGGTCGGGTCACACCGACTCGGGAAATGTGAGGGTTGTACACAATCCCCGCTCTTTGCGAGCTTGACTCAAGATCGGAAAGAAAGTCCAACCTACTTATTGAACGAGTTGGTGGGACCCGGAGGGAATCTTTGGAGGGTTCCACTTGATAGCTATATAAGACCCCTCGAAGAGGAGGGTAAGAAGAGCACCCTTTCTGAGCGCTTCCCCCACTCCCTCTTCAAACGAGATGGATCCACCTCGAGACTTCAGGGCTCGCTTCAAAGACTTTGCTGGGAAGGGTTCATCTGATGTGACGGAGCTTAAAGCTCTGGTCCATGGCCCTCCGCCTTCTCCCACCCGCCATGCGGTGCGATCGCCTCGGAAGAAGCCCCGCCCCGAGCTGGTGAAGGAGGCTGCGTCATCATCCTCTCATGGGGTGACCGAGTTTGCCCGCGGACTGGATATGGATATGGTATCGGTCCTCTCCTCCTTCCTGCTTCACACTTGTGGTTATATCTGTCCATGACAACGCGCTTTTTCATTATTCATAGCTTCTCGCGGATGATCTCGAAGGGATCCGAAGAGTGGTAGAGGGGACGGGTGCAGACGCTCGGGTGAGTCCTATCTCTCTCGTCCGGGAACCTGCCGCCCTCTCGGCTGCTCACGATGACTCATCTGCTGGAGGGGGCAAGACTTCGACGGGTTAGTCGAGCCGAAAGGAAGTCTCGCCGCCACCCCACTCTCCTACTGCAATCCCGGAGCCCGTCGGGGACCGTCCCGACGTCTTCGTCCGTCTGAGCCGCTTGGAGACTCTTACCCAGGAGCTGCGGGAGGGGAGGCTATCTTCTGGACCCGACCCCCTCGCCCGTGTTGGCGTGCTGGAGCGTCGGGTGGAGAGGCTGGAGGCTGAACTCAATCTCCTACGAGGGGAGGTCCGGCTCGCATTTGGCGGTATGACAACACCGTTCGAGGATCACTTTCGCCGGGTGGAGGCCTCCGTGCGTACCGTGACCGAAGAGCTCTCCTCTGCCAAGGCATGCTTTGAATCCACGCGCGGGGGGGTCCCCTTCACCCTGGACCAGGGTTTCTGGAAGTGGACGGCGCGTTAGCCACCCCACCCCTTTGGGGATGTATTATTTGTTATGTAATAATGAGGATCGACACGTCGCAGCAGCTCGTTTGTTCCGCGGCCGGACTATTTGTCTCGTCATGTTTATGTCATGTTTGTTTTAATAACTCTGCCGAGTTATATCTCAGTTGAGCTGTCATTATTTGGCTAACTTTCATGCAGGGTGAGCGCAGCAACACTGAGACAGTGGAGTAACAGGCGGGGGATAGAGACCTCGGGTGGACGGTCCGAGGGCGAAGCAGTTGGGTGGTGTGTTAGGGGGGAGACGTAGGCGAAGAGACCTTTCGGTCCGCATCGCTACCTTAGGGGAGAGGGTTGTGAGGCCCTCCCTCCTCTGCCGGGCGAGTGGACCATGAGGTCCGCTTCCGTGCACCGGGCGAGTGGACCTCAAGGTCCACTCGCCTGTGCTCGGGGCGAGCGGGCCTTGCGGTCCGCTCGCCCGGGGCGAGTGGACCACCTGGTCCACCCCCCCTTCATGCCCTTGGGCGAGTGGATCCCATGATCCACTCGCCTCCCCTTTTACCCCTCCCTTATAAATACGCCCTCCTTCCCCCTTTGGACCTTCACCTTCATTTCTTCCCTTGCTTTGCCTTTCTCCCAGATCCAGCTCTACTCTTTCCTTCCACTCCTACACGATGGCATCCAACCGTTCAGCTGTCAAGAGGAATGGTCGGGAACAAAATGCGGCCAACTTCTCGGAGAGTTCTTTCCCCGTAGGGAGAGTATCCAAGGAGGAGCTCTCCGCCTTTAGGACTTCCTACCTTCCCGAAGGGTGGAAATGCAGATGCCCATCAGGGGGTGAGACCGTCAACTCCTTTTACGACAACTGGCTTGCATTCCCTCTCCTTCACTTCGAGGCTGGGCTACGGCTGCCCTTGTGGCCTGAGGTGAAGGAGTTCCTGGACTACTTTGGCGTAGTCCCGGCTCAGGTTAACACAAATGCGATCTCGATGTTAACAGCCTACACATGCTATTTGCGGGAGGAGAAGGTGATGTTTGACCTGAACGTGTTCCGCAAGATCTTCACCTTCCGAGCGACCGCTGGCGGGGTGTGCTTTCTGACCGGCACACACATGGAGGTGCACGAGACCTCAAACAAGGTCCACCACTGGAATGAGTCATTTGTGTTCGTTCGGGGTGACCTGGACGGCATCCCCTTCTCCCCCATACAGAGGTCCGAGAAGGTTTGTAAACCCCCCTCACTACGTGGGGAGGCTGCCGAGCTGCACCGCTTCCTTAAGGGTGCGAGCTTTGAGGTTGATCACCTCCGGAAGAACATCAACCAACTCACCTACGTGGAACCGGGGGCAGGTACTTGGACCTTGACAACTTATCTTTCTTATGGCTCATTTCCTCTCATTGCCGCTCAACTCGTCCCAACTTGTGCAGGTGTTCGGTCCCTTCCTCGACGCCTTCCCTCCGCAGGAGGAAGTTACTCCTCCGCCCAGGGGCTCAACGAGGAGGTTGCGGCTGATTCGGCTTCGGCTCCGAAGATACTTGGGTCGGGTCAGAGGAGGGATAAGGAGCGGGTGGTTGAGGAGGTAGCGCCCTCCTCCCCACCGAAAGAACCGAGGATGCGGCGGGGGAAGGCAGTTTGCCGGAGGGATTCCAGGGCACTGCCTAGGGAGAGGTGGCAACCGAGTGACCCCAACGCATTGGCCAATCATCCCAACTTTGAGATGGGGGGAAAGGCCACGGACCCTCTAGGCGAACCTATCGTCTACTGGGACGAGACGATGAACCGGGTCTCCCTCACCTCCAGCGGCCTTCGTGGATTGAGGGAGATACCGCGGATGGTGCGGCGTATAGCTTTACCTATGGCATCTACGGTCGGCAGGACACCGCATCTTACCGGGAGATGTCCATGCGTGACCTCGCGTATGCGAGCTCCCAGGCTCAGCTCCGCGCGACCGAACTTTCCCACATGGCCGCCCGCCGAGGTCTTAGTCTCTCGCAACGGTCGGTGCGGGCGGACGCGTCGAAGCTGGATGCAGAAGAGAAAGCTACCGACCTTGCGGCTCGCTTGGCCACTGCTGAGAAACTCCTGGAGGAGTCATCCGGGGGCTTGGTTCGCGCTCACCTCAATGAATTTTCCTTTTTTCCTTTTAATTCCTTACTATTCGTAGGTTCTAACTTATTTGCCTTGCCGGTCTGCAGGGACCCGGTGCCGCCGACTCGCTCAGGAGACGATGTGAGGAGTCAGACCAGGAAGTGCAGGACCTGAGGGCTCAGCTTGCCGAAGCGCATAGGCAGTTAAGAGAAGGGGGAGGAGAAGGAGGTGCACCTTTGAGAGCGGCGAGGCCATCCCCATCTCGACCCGCTGAAGTCGAGCGCGCTCGGGGGAAAATCATGGCGTCAACGGCCCGAGCCCTGGTGAGTCGCCTCCATGACGTGGACGCTATTCGAGACAGCTGGAGGGGGGTCTCTGCCAGCGACATCCTACCCGAGCTCTTTCCTTCACCTGGGCGGTCCGACTCGCCCCCTAGCAGCGGCTACTCCCCATGGTCGTGAGGGCGGCCTGCGACTTCTTCTTTTCCCTCGTTCTTCCTGAGAACTATGTATTTTTTGTGTTTGCCTTTTTCCCCCAAGCCTGCATGTGCTAGAAAAGTGAAGTAACAATTCGTATAGTACATGTTATCAACGAATCAGTAGTTATCTTAAACGAATTGTCTCAGCTTATTTTTTTTTCTTTACTCACTTGAGGAGTTGATACCTTTGTTTGAATCGGTCACCGAGCCATTGACGGGCCCGACGAGTCTCTCATCTATTAATATGACTGAGTCTGTGGAGTGGTCTCTTTTAGTCAGGGATCCTACCGATTGGAGGTGGAAGTACCCATCCACGTCCTGGGGGTCTTAGCTCAACCGGGTGTGGAGGAACTCAACGCCTTCCCAATCTGACTGGAGGTGGAAGTACCCATCCACGTACTGGGAGTCTTAGCTCAACCGGGTGTGGAGGAACTCAACGCCTTCCCAATCTAACTGGAGGTGGAAGTACCCATCCATGTCCTGGGGGTCTTAGCTCAACCGGGTGTGGAGGAACTCAACGCCTTCCCAATCTGACTGGAGGTGGAAGTACCCATCCACGTCCTGGGAGTCTTAGCTCAACCGGGTGTGGAGGAACTCAACGCCTTCCCAATCTAACTGGAGGTGGAAGTACCCATCCATGTCCTGGGAGTCTTAACTCAACCGGGTGCGGAGGAACTCAACGCCTTCCCAATCTGACTGGAGGTGGAAGTACCCATCCACGTCCTGGGAGTCTTAGCTCAATCGGGTGTGGAGGAACTCAACGCCTTCCTAATCTGACTGGAGGTGGAAGTACCCATCCATGTCCTGGGAGTCTTAGCTCAACCGGGTGCGGAGGAACTCAACGCCTTCCCAATATAATCACCAAGCCACGAGTTGACCTGATACGTTCCCCCTCCGCAGGCATGACTTAACCCGACGGAGGGTCTCTAGTCAGGGATTTTGAACCTGGATATTCTTCCAGAACCCCTCTCCCATTCATCGTTCATACCTATTACAACTTACTTACGCTACGCCCCTTTGGGCATCCTGTTACACCTCGCCCTTTTCTGGGCCCCTCCTTACATCTCGCCCCTATCCGGGCACTTCACTACACTTCTCCCCTATCTGGGCATGCCGTTACATCTCGCCCCTCCCTGGGCACTTTCTTACACCTCGCCCGTTCTGGACTCACTCTGCTGCCTGCTCCCTAGCCATCCCTGCCATTGCTTCTTCCACTTCTTCGGCTGCTTGCATCCATCCGATTGTGTTGACCGCAGTAATGTAGCACTGGCGCGCCTCCCGGGGATCCCCCCTGACTCTCACCTGGAGCTTTCCGGAGTTATACTTCAAGCACTGATGGTAGGAGGACGGCACACATTTGTACGCACTGATGAGGGGACGCCCAAAGATGGCGTTGTAACTGCTCGGCGCGTCCACAATGACGAGCCGGCAATTCTTTGAAGTTCCCCCCAGGGTGATGAGGAGTTCGACTCCCCCTTCCACCTCCTTCCTCTCCCTGGAAAATCCGAAAAGTGGCCCATCCGATGCTAGCACTCGCTTGGCGTCGACCTTCATTCCTTCAAAGGCCTTCTTGAATACCACGTTCACCGAGCTCCCGTTGTCGACTAAGATCCGGGAGACGGTGAAGTTCTCGATCGCCGCCTTGATGACTAGCGCGTCGCAGAAAGGATCCTCATTGGCCGGCAGGTCTTGGATGGAGAAGGTAATTTTCTCGCTCGGAGGTGGGGACCGGGAGGTCGAGGCAATGCTCCGACGGTATATGGCATGGAGGCTCCCCTTCCGGGTGGCCTCTTTGCCTGCTCCCCCGTGGATGACCCCGATCCCTCCTAGGGCCCCTATATCGACCCTTTCCTCGCATGGATCATCCTCCTCCTTGCTCTTCCCCTTTTCCACTGTCCGAGGTCCATCCAGGCACAGCTGCTTCCCCCCTGGTGGGGTTCTTCCTTCTTCTCTCATCTCGAGGAACTCGGGGCAAGCTGCGGTCGCGTGACCCTCCTGCTGGTGGAAGTCACAGTATAGCAGCGCCAGCTCGCCCCCCTGCTTCTCCCAACGTCCCCTTTTCCTTCCGACTCTCTTCCGACCGATGGCCATGGCTTGCAGGGGTTGGACTTGCAGCGGCCCCGGGCCCTGTTGCCATCCTGCTGGGTGGAATCGCCCATGCCTCCCCTGATAGCCTCCTCCTCCCTGGAAGTGGCCCCTTCCTTGGCCCTGAGGGGGACCAACCTGTGACCTCCAAGCTGGTCGGGGCGGCTGTCGGTTGCGACTTCTAGCCTTGCTCCTGCCCAACGGGAGGTCCCTGTTGTCCCTGACTCTTCACTTCCTCCATCTTTCTTCCTCCGCGCTCTTTCCTTTCCTCCTCTGCTATCTCGGCTAACCTAGCCACGAACTCCTGATTAGTAGCTTCAACCTCGGTTTCGCGATCGGCACACTTCATTAACTCCTCGAAAGACAACGGGGGGTCCCGAGTTAGACTCATCCGGAACAGCCCCAGCTGCAGCCCAAGGGTGAAAGCCAGCTGCAGGGTGTGTCCGGGTACTTCGACGACAAGGAGGACCTCCGCTTGGAACCTATCCATGTAGTCGGCCAACGACTCCCCTGGCTTCTGCCTTACTGCGAACAAGGCTTCCATACTCTTTCTTCTCTTCTTCAAGGTAGAGAACCTCAACAAGAAACTTCGGCGCAGATCTTCGAAATGGAAGATTGTTCCCGCCGGGAGCGAGTGGAACCAATCCCTCGCCTTCCCCTGGAATGAGACGGCGAAAAGCCTGCACATGAAGGCGTCCGACATTTGCCTGATTGAGGTCATGTCCTCGAACCACTGGAGATGTTGGAGTGGGTCGCTATCCCCCTCGTAGTAGGACATGGCGGGATCGTGGAACCCATCCGGAACGGGAGCTGACATGACCAGCTCGCAGAAAGGGCTCCTCCATTCTTCTTGGTTGAGGGGAGGTGTTCCCATCGCCTCCCCGCCTGGGCAGCTGGTCCGGGGTGAACTATTGAAAAGCACCCGTGCTTGGAGGCTCAAGCCCTCCTCCGAGGCTGGCTCCTTCCCTTGCTGACTGCTTCTTACTTCCACTAGGGGGAGTGAGGGGATCCTAGGTGCGGGCGGTGTTGAGCACTCGCCGCGAGCGGAGGACGTGGCCTGCATGAACTCCAGGATCTTTTTGCTGAGTTCGTCGAAGTCGCTCTTCTTCACATACTCGCAAGGCGGAGGCGGGTCTCCCAACTCGTCGCTTCCAGCCATGGGACTTGGCTCAGAGGTTTCCGAATTAGTCGCTTCCACGCTCACCGCACCAGAATGTTGAAACCAGTTTCCCGGTTTCAGCATTCGAAAGGGGGTTGCGACTAACCCTTACTTGACCTAAGCCCAGACCCTTGACCGGTTGCTAGGAACTAGGAGAACTTGCCCTTGAAGAACACTTGAATCTAAAAATGAACCCCTTAAGCTTCAACGAGGAGGTCCCACCACATACTCGGAAGATCTTAGAGCACTTCCCCTCCCAAGCCAATGCTGAGCCTGGGCACCTTGGAGGGCACTAAGGAACGCCTCACAGACCACCTTCAACGTCAAGGGGAGGGGAGGGGTAGTGCTTGCTCACGCGCGAGAGAGGGGGTAGGAACCAACCCTTCCCAAGGTGCCCATGGGGGTCTATTTATAGACTTTCCCAAAAATGGACTGCGAATAGCAAAAATCGGACTGCGGATAGCAAAAATACCCCAAATGAGAGGGGACGACCTAAACCAAGACCACCTTGCCTGTGCGAGTGGGGCAGCTCCCCACTCGCCTCTTAGGCGGGCGAGTGGGGCAGCTCCCCACTCGCCTCTTAGGCGGGCGAGTGGGGCAGCTCCCCACTCGCCTCTCAGGCGGGCGAGTGGGGCAGCTCCCCACTCGCCTCTTAGGCGGGCGAGTGGGGCGGCACCCCACTCGCCCCTTTAGGCTGGCGAGTGGGGCAGCGCCCCACTCGCCCCTTGGGCTGGCGAGTGGGGCAGCGCCCCACTCGCCCCTTGGGCTGGCGAGTGGGGCAGCGCCCCACTCGCCCCTTGGGCTGGCGAGTGGGGCAGCGCCCCACTCGCCCCTTGGGCTGGCGAGTGGGGCAGCTCCCCACTCGCCTCTTGGGCGGGCGAGTGGGGCAGCCCCTCCACTCTCCCGGATCTGCCCTGCCTTAGTCGGTTTCGCCGTCTCCATGCGGTAGTTTTGTTCGTCTCGATCACCTTCGTTATCTTGGCCTCATCCGGGTCGGGTCACACCGACTCGGGAAATGTGAGGGTTGTACATGCGTGATGATGATGTTCATTGGGTTAGAGATGGAGTTGATGGTGTCTTAGTTGATGATGCACAACTGGATGTTGATAATGACATTGATAATGACATAATTGAAGATTAAATGTTCTTCCTGCATTTCAAATTCAACACCCACATTTTCCAGAAACAGTTCATAAAATGAAAACTGAATTTTAGTACCACGCTACAGTCATCCAAGAATCCAGTCCATGGATTCAGAGCTTTTCCCTTTGATTCCTCGATTCCAGTCACAGTCCAGCCCTATTTCTGCCTCTGGACAGCAGCCACTACCTCCGGGAACATCGAATTTCCGTGCTACGGCTTCCCCTTACTTCGTGAGTATTATTTTGTAATGTAAATCTTGTTTGGATTAATTCATAACTTGCGTGAATCATTCGCCGGACACTCATACTTTGGGCCTTCACGCGGAGGAAAGTCAAAGCCTGCTTGCTTAAAATATTTGCTTGCGTGTTATTCTTCTATTACTATATGTGAAAGTCACCGTTGGTTGTCACATTTAGGGCTAGAGAAAAGAGCGCTTTCTCACAAGGGTTCTATTTAACTAGGCTTCTCCTACTTAAAAAATTTCTCTACTAATTTTTTCTATCTAGAAATTTCATCAGGATTCTCTCCAGAAATCCATCTATCAGGGATTCTATCTCACCAAGATTATCATACTTAAAGTCTTTATCTAAAAATCTCATCCGAACTCTTTCTAAATCTCTAGTTCCTAATGATTCTATTTCACTATGATTCTCTCACTTTCACTCTAATAATTTCTCCCTAGAAAGTTTCTCTCTAAAAATATCATTAGAATTCTCTTTAGAAATTTATGACTCCGTGACTTGCTCAGACAACAGAATGGGTCAAGTGGGAGATATTAGATGTTGGGTACCGGGCTTCTTGAGTGTAAGATTGAGCGTGGCTACCATATTGTGAACTGTGCGACTGAATATTGTGCTAATATGGTCCTTGTGCCAGTTGTGCGGGGAGATTTCTCTTGTTCTAATGAGGATCTTCCCACTGATGTCAGGGTCTTTGCAGAGGCTCGTCCTCATTATGAAAGAGTGTGTTAGTCTTACTGTGTGACTCGTCCTTAATATAAAAAAAAAGATTGATCCTCACTATACCAGATTAATTTCATACACGCCAATATCTAATAAACAGTAAATGCAATCAAAGGAACCCAAGAAGAAACGCACCGGGCCGGGGATACACAACCATTTCCGGAACATTAACAGCCTTGTGGAAGCACATTATCAATACAAAAATATAGCACATAATCAATACGAATAGGATCAATATAGCAGGGTTCTCCATGATTTGGAAAAAGTGAGTTCTTCTTCCTTTTAATTACGCGCGGCTTTGGCATATATGAATGCACTATTAAAATGAATAAAATGTTGAAAAGGGGATGAAAGAGAGTTATGATTAGAAACAGCGAACCGGGCGCCCAGTTCACTGAAAAACAGCGAACCGGGCGCCCAGTTCACTGAAAAACAGCGAACCAGGCGCCCAGTTCACTGAAAAATAGCGAACCGGGCGCCCAGTTCATTGAAAAACAGCGAAGCGGGCGCCCAGATCACTTATTTTCAATAAATTTAATGTCAATATTACTATTAATATTATTATCTTCAATTAAAATTTTGTGCAGGAATGGGGAAGAAAAAGCTTGCAGGACGGGCTATGAATGCCAAAAAACAACTGGCTTCACCCACAACACATCCACCATCACTAAATGAACCTTGCACCACTACACCTTTAGTTTCCCCTCCCACTACACATCCAGTACCACTTTCTATTCCTGCAACCACTATTAAGTCAGTATTTCGAGCCACTAAACATCCAAGACCATCGATCTCTCCGCACACCACAAATACACCACCCACCACAAATACACCTCCCACCACAAATACACCACCCACCACAAATACACCACCAGTCTCCCAGCCAACCACTATGCATGTACCATCCCTCTCCCAACCGGCATCTAATTCAACTGCAAGTGCATCTGCAGGTACTTGAATATTGTATTGCTTAGTTACATGATAATTATGGTATATAATTTTGTCATTTTTGTGAAGGTGCCTCAGAATTTAATAGTAGTAAGAGAGGACGTGGTGGAGCTCAAGGCATTTCAACATGGGGCACGGGAGAGCGGTTTCATATTGATTTTGATAAGCATGGGTTGCCTATTGGTAAGTGTGAGCAACCTTTAATAGGACAACTTGGTTTGCTAGCGAGGAATGGATTTAAAGTACCGCTAACATATGCACGATGGAGTGATTTACCTGATGATGTTCTTGATGGTTTGTGGCGGGAGGTACAGGTATATATGTTATTCTTTTAACAAGTTAAAAACATAAATAATATTGTTTAATTCTAATTATCTTACGGTGTAAGTGCAGGATAATACAGATGCACCTCAAGAATTTCGAACTAAATGCTTGCATATAATTGGAGAGAGATGGAGAGAATGGAAACATTACATCAAACGTCATAACTATAATATATATGAAACAGATGAGGAGCGTTTATCTATCGTCCCAGATCGTGTTGTTGCTGATCAGTGGAGAATACTTGTTCAGTACTGGGGGCATGATACTATAAAGAATATATCAGCACAAAATTCATTCAACCGTGAGTGTCAAGGAGGATATCATAAGATGGGAAGATCGTCATTTCGCTCCATTCGACAAAAGGTAATTAATTAACTAAAAGTATTTATAATTATGCATTTGCTTGAGATTAATGTAATATAATGTATTATTTTTTTAGATGGAGGTAGAGGGAGTTGAAATGGATAGACTTAATGTTTTTAAAAGAACACGAACTGACAAACATGGCAAGATTGAGCTTGAAGTTAAAGAGCTTATTGTAAGATCCATTTTTTATTATGGACTTTCCTTCCAAGAAAAAAATAAATTAATAGAAATTATTTTGTATCTTTATAATGCAGGATGATGTGACTAGTTTGTATGAAAAGTTGCCCGAGGAGGAGCGTACTCCAAAATATAAAGATGCTTGCTTTGTTAAGGTCATGGGAGAGGATGGCCATGGTCGTGTGCGTACATGTGGTTCCGGTATAGGCAATCCACAATTAAACGAGGAAGCATCAAATTCAATTCGTTCACAAATTCGAGAGGAGGTGCAATCTCAAGTTGATTCTCAAATTACTCAAATGAAAGCACAAATGGATGAAATGACACGTGTTCAACAAAATATGCAAGTGCTTTTAGAGCGTGCTGGCATTCCATTAACACTAACAATGAATAGAACTGACGATCCTTCCATTCCATCTAGCACTGGACAGGTTTGTATTTAATGTTACTTTTCAATTGCTAATTTTTTTTAAAAACTTGTAATATTTGAAATTTTATAGGTTGGAGATGAACATGATGATTTAGAAGACGGAGAGTTGGAGGGCATGGTGCATCAATCAAAAACTTAATTAATATGCAGTAGTTTTTTGATTGGTTTTATTTTGTGGTTTGGGAATGATTACATTTGGAGTTTAAGAATGATTTGATTTTGGTTTGTGCTATAAACTATTGAAGACAATTTATATGAATTAATATTGTACTTTTTAATGCATATATCGTGTGTGTGTGTGTGTGTGTGTGTGTGTATATTAAGATAAAAATTGTCTCCTTTTAATATTCATTATTTTGGTACCAAATGTTTCTCCAAAAAGTTGTGTTGATGGTCTAGCTAGATAGGAGCTCATAGTTTTTGGGAGTACATGAAAAGTTCATCGAGGAGAAAATGAGATAAAATAAAAGAGTACAAACACTTATTTACTGGTGTTAGTTTGATTAATTTATTAGTAATTTGATGATCATTGGTAATTGTATTTGATTAATTATAATTTTTTTAAAATTGTGTATAATTAATGAAACATGAAAGGAATTTTAGCCACGGGTGGAATCGTGGTAAATACTATAAATTTATTTTTTTAGCCACGGAATAAATTCGTGGCAAATAGTTAATCATATTATTAAATTGCAGCGAAATAATTATGAAAGGAAACTATTAGCCACGAAAATTTTCCGTAGCTAATAGTTATCATATGTAAAAGCTTTAGCCACGGCAAGAAGCCATGGTAAATGAGGATGATACTGGAGTTTTAGCCACAGTGGAGATTTCGCAGCTAATATACGATAAAATTGGGACCTTTAGCCACGGTTAAATCCGTGGCTACAGGTCGTGGTTAAAGGTTATTAGTCGCGGAGCGGGCGTGGCGAATACTATTTGCCACGCGCGCATTGCCCACGCCCACTTACCGTGGGCAGGCCGTGGCTAAAAGTCTTTTGCCACGGTTTAGGGCTTTTAGCCACGGCAATTTGCCCTGGCTAAAAGTCCCTTTTCTGGTAGTGGTTGGAGATGTTTGAAAATTTCAGACAAGAGATCCTGCAGACCTTGCAGCTAACTTTCGCCACGATAGGCGAAGGCATGAGAGGAGGTGGTCCGGAGGTCTCGCCCCAGCAAGTAGGTGAGAGCCCTCCAGGCCAGCAGCCCAGGAAGGAGGTACCAGTGGTGGGGAGTGGGGAGGCATTCAGCCCCCACTCGCTCAGTCCCCTAGGAGGGGGTGAGTGGGGAGGTCCCAGACCTCCACTCGCCCAGCCCCAAGGGGGCGAGTGGGGAGGTCCCAGACCCCCACTCGCCCAGCCCCAAGGGGGCGAGTGGGGAGGTGTCAAACCCCATCTCGCCCAGCCCGAAAGGGGGGCGAGCATAGGAATTCCTTTGTGTGAGCTGATCCTCTCGGCCCCGGTTCCAGAGGGGTTCGAAAGGATGGAGATGTCTCACTACTCTGGCACGGATGACCCCGTCCTGCACCTGCAGTGGTTTGAGGACATGGTCTCAATTAGGCCCATAACGGACGCTTTCAAGTGTCGACTCTTCGCGACAACTCTGAAAGAGAAGGCTAGAGATTGGTTCCACCAGCTCCCTGCGGGATCCATCTATGCCTTCGAAGACTTATGCCGAGTTTTCCTGCTACGCTTCTCGACGTCAAGGAAGAGGAAGAAAGATGCCGAGGCACTTTTCAAGATCAAACAAGAGCCAGGGGAGTCGCTGGCTCACTATCTGGAACGGTTCAGGGAGGAGGTTCTCCTTGTCCAAGAAGTGCCCGGGTACACCCTCAAGCTTGCCTTCACGTTGGGGCTGCGGGAGGGTTTCTTCAAGATGGACCTCAAGAGAAGAGCTCCTTCGTCCTTTGAAGAGTTGATGGAAAGGGTGGCAGAAGAAGTCGAGAGTGAGGAGGCCAACCCGGAGTTCGCGAGAAGGCTGGCCAAGCTGAGTGAGCCAGAGGCAAGGCAGCAGGGGGGAAGAGTAGGGGCTCCCAAGAGAAAGTTCGACCAAGAGGAAGACAACTTCCAGGAAGATGGGGTTGACCTCCCTGGGTGGGGGCAGAGGCCAAGGGCATCCCCTCCCCCGCCTCAACAGACCATGGCAATTGGCTGGGAAAAAAGGAGGAGAGTCAGAAAAGCAGGAAGAAGAGGAAGATGGGGTAGGGTGGAGTTACCCTATTGTGACCTCCACGATGAGGAAGGCCACGCGACGACCACCTGCCCTGAGTTCTTGGAATTGAAGGAAGCAAGGGGTTTGGTGCGGCAACAACAACCAAATGGGAACGAGGGAGATCACCCTCAGCAGTAGGAGACCAAGTTTGTCTAAGTGCTTTGTTTCTTCTCTCCACCCTTAAGTTCATGTAGCGTGGTTGTTTACTTAGTTTTTTCTTGCATGTAATGTGATGATTAATGTAGTGAAAGTTTTCAAATACTTAGTCCCGATGCTAGCACGCTGACCAGGCTCCCATCAAGCTGGCAGGTCCGAGGATCGCTCGGTGGCAGGAAAGTCCCAAGTACTTAGTCCCGATGCTGGCCCGCTGACCAGGCTCCCATTAAGCTGGCAGGTCCGAGGATCGCTCGGTGGCAGGAAAGTCCCAAGTACTTAGTCCCGATGCTGGCCCGCTGACCAGGCTCCCATCAAGCTGGCAGGTCCGAGGATCGCTTGGTGGCAGGAAAGTCCCAAGTACTTAGTCCCGATGCTGGCCCGCTGACCAGGCTCCCATCAAGCTGGCAGGTCCGAGGATCGCTCGGTGGCAGGAAAGTCCCAAGTACTTAGTCCCTATGCTGGCCCGCTGACCAGGCTCTCATCAAGCTGGCAGGTCCGAGGATCGCTCGGTGGCAGGAAAGTCCCAAGTACTTAGTCCCGATGCTGCCCCGCTGACCAGGCTCCCATCAAGCTGGCGGGTCCGAGGATCGCTCGGTGGCAGGAAAGTCCCAAGTACTTAGTCCCGATGCTGGCCCGCTGACCAAGCTCCCATCAAGCTGGCAGGTCCGAGGATCGCTCGGTGGCAGGAAAGTCTCAAGGTACTTAGCCCCGACGCTGGCTCGCTGACCAGGCTCCCATCAAGCTGGCAGGTCCGAGGATCGCTCGGTGGCAGGAAAGTCCCAAGTACTTAGTCCCGATGCTGGCCCGCTGACCAGGCTCCCATCAAGCTGGCAGGTCCGAGGATCGCTCGGTGGCAGGAAAGTCCCAAGTACTTAGTCCCAATGCTGGCCCGCTGACCAGGCTCCCATCAAGCTGGCAGGTCCCAGGATCGCTCGGTGGCAGGAAAGTCCCAAGTACTTAGTCCCGATGCTGGCCCGCTGACCAGGCTCCCATCAAGCTGGCAGGTCCGAGGATCGCTCGGTGGCAGGAAAGTCTCAAGGTACTTAGTCCCGATGCTGGCCCGCTGACCAGGCTCCCATCAAGCTGGCAGGTCCGAGGATCGCTCGGTGGCAGGAAAGTCTCAAGGTACTTAGCCCCGACGCTGACCCGCTGACCAGGCTCCCATCAAGCTGGCAGGTCCGAGGATCACTCGGTGGCAGGAAAGTCCCAAGTACTTAGTCCTCATGCTGACCCGCTGACCAGGCTCCCACCTAGCGGGCAGGGTCAGGAACCGCTCAGTGGCCGAAAATTCTCTTAGGTATTTTTCCCCCGAGGCGGCTCCGCTAGTCGGGCTCTCACTAGCCGGCAGGGTAGGAAGGCCTCTCGGGGAGGCTAAGTGTTTTTCCCCCGAAGTGGTCTCGCTAGCCGGGCTCTCACTAGCCGACAGAGTTGGAAGACCTCTCGGGGAGGCTATGTATTTTTCCCCAAGGTGGTCCCGCTAGCCGGGCTCTCACTGGCCGTCAGGGTTGGAGGACCTCTCGAGGAGGCGCTGTGTTTTTTCCGAGATGGCACCGATGATCGGGTTCCCATCGACACTCGTCGAATATGCAGGGTTGGACATTTCTTTCCGAGCATGAGCCACGCTCGAAAAGAGCGGGGATTGTGTACAACCCCGATATTCGCCGAGTATACTCCCAAAGGCTCATTGGAGCATCATGGTAACATCGACCCATGCAGGAAGGGAGGTGGAGGCAAGGAGGACGAGCGGTGGAGGCGGAGACCCCCCGCTCGCCCAGTTCATAGAGGAGGCGAGGAGGGGGAGGGGCGGTTCGCCCCCCCTCTCGCCCAGCTTGGAGGCGAGGAGGGGGAGGGGCGGTTCGCCCCCCCCCCCCCCCCCCCCCCCCCCCCCTCTCGCCCAGCTAGGAGGCGAGCAGGGGGAGGGGCGGTTCGCCTTCCCCTCTCGCCCAGCTAGGAGGCGAGCAGGGGGAGGGGCGGTTCGGCCCCCCCCCCCTCTCGCCCTGCTAGGAGGCGAGCAGGGGGAGGGGCGGTTCGCCCCCCCCCCCCCCCCCCCCCCCCCTCTCGCCCAGCTTGGAGGCTTCCATTTCGCAGTCCAGTTTTGGCTATTCACAGTCCAGTGGTCTGCGTTTAGTGCTTCAGAACAGCGGGATTTGGCTATTCGCAGTCCAGTTTTGGCTATTCGCAGTCCAGATCCGAAAATCCTATAAATAGGACCAAGGGGGCACCATTTGGAGACCTGGTTTCTAGGCTAACTCTCTCCCTCTCTCTCTCCCTCCCCAAGTCTCTCTAGGGGGTGAGGAGAGCCTCCAGTGGTGCCCAAGCTCAGTAGTGGCTTGGGAGGGGAAGTTCCTAGGGAACTTCCGGGTATGTGGCGGGACCTCCCCACTAAGCCCTTGGTCCAGTTCCTAGTTCCAACACCTTCAACCCAGAGCTCTCCCTTGGGAGGAGTAAGGATTGGTCGCCCCTCGGCTAGCTGAGGGACCCGAACTCCACAGAGACCAAGTCTTGTTCGCAAGTCTCGGTTTCAACACCAGGCATGCAAGTAGCTATTACTGACGAAGATCCTGAATCAGTACCGAGTGACTCCTACTCAGTTCCTGTAGATAACTTTGTCCTAGAGTCTAGGAGAACTTCCGTAAGAGAGAGAACTCCCAGAACCTTCAGTAGTGATTTTGTCACTTACCACGTTGAGGCCGATCCATCCACCTATAAGGAAGCGATGATATCATGAGACTCACATCTCTAGAAAGAAGCTATTGATGAAGAGATGAACTCTCTACTTCAGAACAACACCTGGACGTTGGTTGATAAGCCAAAAGGAGTTAAAATTGTAAAGTGTAAGTGAGTTTTGAAAAGAAAATTGAATCCTAATGGTAGCATAGCTAAGTATAAAGCACGCATGGTGGCTAAAGGTTTCACACAAGTAACCAGAGTAGATTATTTTGACGTCTATTCATCCGTGTGTCAACTAGCAACCATTCAGATCCTCCTTGCTTTTGCGTCTATTGAGAACTTTGTTGTTCATCAAATGGATATTAAGAGTGTGTTCTTGAACAGAGATCTGACCGAAGAGATCTACATGAATCAACCTGAAGGTTTCATTGTACAAGGTCACGAAACCAAGGTTTGTAAGTTACTTAAATCTCTATACGGACTATAACAAGCTCCTAAACTATGTCATGAGAAATTTGACTATCGTGTAAAGAACATGGGATTCATGTCGAGTCTCTCGGATAAATATCTTTACATACATCATAGATCAAATAAAGTCATTATAATATGTTTGTATGTCAATGATATGCTCATTCTAGGGACTGATCAATTCAAAGTGGAGGACATCAAGTCAGGCCTAATAAAAGAATTTAGCATTACAGACCTAGGTGTAGCTGAAACTATACTAGGCATGTATGTATGTGATCTTTGGGAGAAATGACATCTCCCTAAGTCAAAGCACTACATAAAATCCATGCTGGATATGTGGGGATACAGTGAAAGTAAAGCATTAGAGACATCATACGACAACAACAACCGGTTAAAACTCAATGAAGGAGCTACGGTTAGACAGTTAGATTATTCTAAACTGATTGGTAGTCTCGTGTATGTTATGGTCTGCACTAAACCTGACATAGCCTTTACGGTAGGCATGTTATGCACATAGCCTTTACGGTAGGCATGTTATGCAGATTCACTAGCAATCCTGGCCAAGACCATTGGAAGGCCCTCGATAGGTTGATGAGATACTTAAAGCACACCAAAAAGTATGTCTTATGTTACTCTAGACATTCTTCAGTTCTTGAAGGATATTCTGATGTATCATGGTGCTCGAAACTAAACGACAGCAAGTCCACTAGTGGTTTTGTTTTCACACTATGAGGAGCAGCTATAGCCTGTAAGTCTAAGAGGCAATTATGTATTGCTCTCTTTTCTATGAAATCTGAACTCTACGCTCTAGCTTCAACGGGAGAAGAAGAAGAGTAGATAAGAGATTTGGTGATGGACATTCCACTGACGAGCATGAAACTGAGTTCTGTTGCAGTTTACTGTGACAATCAGGCTACTAAGATGATTGCTACGAACACTTTGTTCAATGACAAAAGAAAGCCGTTGAAACCAGAGAACTGGTCTCGACGTTCGAAAGGGGGATGCAGCTAACCCTTACTTGACCCGAGCTAGAACCCTTGACCAGTTGCTAAGAACCGAAAGACCTTCCCTTGAAGAACACTTGAGTCTAGAGACAGACTCCTTAAGCTGCAACGTGGAAGTCCCACCACACACCCGAAAGTTCAAAGAGAGCTTCCCCTCCCAAGCCAATGCTGAGCATGGGCACCATGGATGGCACTAAGGACCACCTCACCGTCAACCTTCACTTACAGGGGGGAGTGCTTGCTCACAAGACACATACAAGGGGGGAGACCAACCCTTCCCAAGGTGCCCATGGGGGTCTATTTATTGACTTCCCAAAATTGGGTTGTGGATAACCAAAATTCCGCTATCCGCAGCTCAACTACGGACCTGAACGACCAAAATAGGAGGGGGGTGGGGGGGGCAAGTGGAGGCTGAGACGTCCACTCCCCCCTTGCCAGGGTCGGGAGAGTGGACTGAATGGTCCACTGCCTGGGCTGGGCGAGTGGACCGCTCGGTCCACACCCCTTAGGGGCGAGTGGACCCATGGTCCACTCGCCTGAGTGACCTGGACGAGTGGACCACAGGTCCACTCGCCCCTCACCCTAGGCGAGTGGACCATGGTCCACTCGCCACCCCTGGGTGAGTGGCCCATAGGTCCACTCGCCCTGGTGAGGAAGTGGACCTCCGGTCCACTTCCTCCCACCGGGACTTTCTTTTTTGATCTCGACGGCCCCCGACGGGTCAGTCTACTTTGCCACAGTCACCCTCTCTATCACAACCTCATCCGCGTCGGACCACACCGACTCGGAAAATATGAAGGTTGTACACAATCCCTGCTCTTTTCGAGCTTGTCTTAAGCTCGAAAAGAAAGTCCAACCTATCTATTTGACGAGTAGGTGGGCCCTTAGGGGAATCTAAGGAGGGCCCTACCAATGGGTTACTCTTGCTGAGTTTTTCAGCTGAACCTGACTCGAGGTGGAAAGCGAACCTTTCTCCACTTAACAACTCTCTTGTGAGCCGAGCTCAACTGGAGGTGGAGAAAGCTCAATACCTTAGGTCTAACTAAACTTGACCTGAGGTGGAGGAAAACTCAACACCTCTAGTCGAGCTGAACTCGACCTGAGGTGGAAGGCAAACGTTTCTCCACTTAACAACCCTCCTGTGAACCGAGCTCAACTGGAGGTGGAGAAAGCTCAACACCTTAGGTCAAACTAAACTTGACCTGAGGTGGAGGAAAACTCAACACCTCTAGTCGAGCAGAACTCGACCTGAGGTGGAAGGCAAACCTTTCTCCACTTAACAACCCTCCTGTGAGCCGAGCTCAACTGGAGGTGGAGAAAGCTCAACACCTTAAGTCGAACTAAACTTGACCTGAGGTGGAGGAAAACTCAACACCTCTAGTCGAGCCGAACTCGACCTGAGGTGGAAGGCAAACCTTTTTCCACTTAACAACCCTCCTGTGAGCTGAGCTCAACTGGAGGTGGAGAAAGCTCAACACCTTAGGTCGAACTAAACTTGACCTAAGGTGGAGGAAAACTCAACACCTCTAGTCGAGCCGAACTCGACCTGAGGTGGGAGAAGGAAACTCCACACCTACCAGGGAGCCGAGCTCACCTGGAGGGGGAGAAAACTCCAAACCTACTAGGGAGCCGAGCTCACCCGGAGGGGGAGGAAACTCCACACCTACCAGGGAGCTGAGTTCACCTGGAGGTGGAGGAAACTCCACACCTAACAGGGAGCCGAGCTCACCTGGAGGGGGAGGAAACTCCACACCTACCAGGGAGCCGAGCTCACCTGGAGGTGGAGGAAACTCCACACCTACCAGGGAGCCGAGCTCACCTGGAGGGGGAGGAAACTCCACACCTAACGGGGAGCCGAGCTCACCTGGAGGGGGTGGAAACTCCACACCTAACAGGGAGCCAAGCTCACCTGGAGGTAAAGGAAACTCCACACCTACCAGGGAGCCGAACTCACCTGGAGGTGGAGGAAACTCCACACCTACCAGGGAGTCGAGCTCACCTGGAGGTGGGAGAAACTCCACACCTACCAGGGAGCCGAGCTCACCTAGAGGTGGAGGAAACTCCACACCTACCAGGGAGCCGAGCTCACCTGGAGATGGAGGAAACTCCACACCTACCAGGGAGCCGAGATCACCTGGAGGTGGAGGAAACTCCGCACCTACCAGGGAGCCGAGCTCACCTAGAGGGGGAGGAAACTCCACACCTAACAGGGAGCCGAGCTCACCTGGACGGGGTGAAAATCCACACCTACCAGGGAGCCGAGCTCACCTGGAGGGGGATGAAACTCCACACCTACCAGGGAGCCGAGCTCACCTGGAGGTTGAGGAAACTCCATACCTAACAGGGAGCCGAGCTCACCTGGAGGGGGAGGAAACTCCGCACCTACCAGGGAGTCGAACTCACCTAGAGGTGGAGAAAACAACACACCTAACAAGGAGCCGAGCTCACCTGGAGGGGGAGGAAACTCCACACCTACCAGGGAGCCGAGCTCACCTGGAGGTGGAGGAAACTCCACACCTAACAGGGAGCCAAGCTCACCTGAAGGGGGAGGAAACTCCACACCTACCAGGGAGTCGAGCTCACCTGGAGCTGGAGGAACTTCCACACCTAACAGGGATCCGAGCTCACCCGGAGGGGGGGGGGGGGAACTCTACACCTACCAGGGAGTCGAGCTCACCTGGAGGTGGATGAAACTCCACACCTACCAGGGAGTCGAGCTCACCTGGAGGTGTAGGAAACTCCACACCTAACAAGGAGCCGAGCTCACATGGAGGGGGAGGAAACTCCACACCTACCAGGGAGCCGAGCTCACCTGGAGGGGGAGGAAACTCCACACCTACCAGAGAGCCGAGCTCACTTAGAGGTGGAGGAAACCCCACACCTAACAGGGAGCCGAGCTCACCTAGACGGGGAGGAAACTCCACACCTACCAGGGAGTCGAGCTCACCTGGAGGTGGAGGAAACTCCACACCTAACAGGGAGCCGAGCTCACCTAGAGGGGGAGGAAACTCCATACCTACCAGGGAGTCGAGCTGTAACATCCCAACTTTGAAAAGGGGTCTAGCCGGTTCAGTTGAACCCTTGCAGTAGCTTCGGCCGGGTCATAGGTCAACCACGACCCGACCTTCGCCACAGAGTGGTGCTCACTTAGAGAAATGACTGTTTTGGGTAGCATCGTGCTTCGCCACAACGTCATAGTTGTTCATTGAGCATACGTGCTCTGAATCGACTTCTGTCAGTTGCGTTAGACTCGTATGGTCGATACAAGTGCAACGGAATTCGTTTCGTTCCAATCTGAGGTCATTTGGTGAAATTGACCGTTTTGAGTACCGTAGTGCGTCACGACGACGCAGTTTTAGAATATTGAGCATAGTTCTCCGAATCGACTTCTGTTAGCTGCGTTGGACTTGTATGGTCGATACGAGTGCAATGGAATTCGTTTCGTTCCAATCCGATGTCATTTAATGAAATTGACCGTTTTGTGTACCGTCGCGTCACGATGACACAGTTTTAGAA
Organism: Dactylorhiza incarnata; assembly: GCA_033032865.1. Lineage (NCBI taxonomy): Eukaryota > Viridiplantae > Streptophyta > Magnoliopsida > Asparagales > Orchidaceae > Dactylorhiza > Dactylorhiza incarnata. Next base: position 6,963,093 of record JAWHQI010000053.1, read on the forward strand.
TATGGAGCATACGTGCTCCGACTCGACTTCTGTCAATTACATTAGACTCGTATAGGTGATGTGAGTGCAACGGAACTCGTTTCGTCTCGATCCGAGGTCATATGTAGAATATGACTATTTTGAGCATCGCAGCGCGTCACGACGACGCAGTTTTAGAATATGGAGCATACGTGCTCTGAATCTACTTCCGTCGGTTGCGTTAGACTCGTATGGTCGATACGAGTGCAACGGATTTCGTTTCGTTGTAATCCGAGGTCGTTTCGAGAAAATGACTATTTTGAGTAACGTCGAGCATCACAACAATGCCATTTTAGATTAATGAGCAAACGAACTCCGAATGGAATTCTGTCAGTTGCATTAGACTCGTATAATCGATACGAGTGCAACAAAATTCATTTCATTCAAATCCGACGTCGTTTAGTCAAGTAAATAAAATAAGCGCTCGTAAAATTATAAGAATCTCGAGATACGTAAACACTTGGTTTCGACCCCGTCACATCAAACATTGACTCGACACTCGACGACTCGGACCCATAATGATTTTGACCCACACGGGGGACCCTTTTAGGGTTGACTTGGTCAACCCTCTTATAAGAGGTGAATTTCTTTTGGATTTTGAAACTCTTCCCACCCATCAACTCCACTAAAATCTCCATGCATGCTATCATTTGGTTGGCTAATAGCAACCCCAAGGCATCCAAGTAGTGGGATTAGATATTTTTTGGCTTGGATATCCAAGGCCAAAATCCCAAACCTCTCTCCCTCTCCCAAGCCTAGCCTAACCCAACCCTCCCCATCTGATTTCCAAGGAGCCTAATGCTTAGGTAGCTGGTTGATGAGATCATGGCCAACCAAAACCCCCCAACTCATCCCCTCCACTCCAACCAAAAGGAGAAAGCACACATCCAAGAGGTGAGCCCTCATTGGCCCATCCAAGCTAGCCTAACCCCTAGGCCTAACCCATGTGTACCCTCCCACCATTAGGAGGCTGTCAGCACCCACCTCAGCCCAACCATGGTTGGGTGAAACCAAACCCAAGAGAGAGAGAGAGAGAGTGAGCTCGGGTGGGCTATAAAACAAGCCCCAACCCATGCTTCAAGGGACACACAACTCCTTCAGAGCCCCTTCCAAGCACATCCGAGATCAGCCCCACCACCTCGACCCCCTGCCGGCGCCGGAGAAGACACTCCAAGCTCCACCGCCACCTCCCATGGCGACATCGCCGGAGGGCTCCTGGAGGACCTCAAATATGCTGTGACCATCTCCTCTCCTTCCTCCCTACATTTTGGACGCATCGCATGCGAACTCCGGCGGCCGGAGCGGCGCCGCCGTCCTCCCTCTCCTCCGTCCAATTTTTCATCAAATTTAACTCCGGCGGTGGCCGGCGGGCCGCCGGACCACCGCCGGAGGTAGCGCTCGCCCCCTGGGAGTCGGCCGGGGGCGGAGCCATGGCTGTCCGGCCGGCGGCCGGCGGCGGGGGAAGCCGTAAGCAGCGGCTTGGTACATGCGGCGGGGAAGAGAATAATTAACAAAAATTATAATTTTATAAGTTTATATTATTATAATCATATTTTGGTAATTATTTTTTGGAGGGAGAAATACGGCTCAAATGGAAAAGTTTTGAACACAAAATGTCTTCATCTTGGCAAGGGCTACTCCCAGTAAAAATTTCATAATTTTTGGGAGGCACTAAGTATTTTTAGTAATTATTATACCATGATATTTTGTGTTTTTGATTTAACGGAGACCCTAAAATTGTGGCAAAAATTCTGAGAAAATTTAAGTAAATGTATAGGGCCAAAATACATCTACTGTAATTATTTTGAAATTTTTGAGATAGGTTTACTATTTTTAGATGCTTAAAACCTATATTATAAATTAATAATGAATCACGCTCTCCTCCAACATGTCTCCAAAAAATTATGGGAGGCTTGAGAGGCTGGATCACACCCTCTGAAAAAATTTGGGTATTTTTAAAAGTAATCCTGCTATATTTGGGAATTTATTTGACGGTTATGAGAGCCTAAATAAATTAGCAAGTACTGTTTATAATTCAAAAGGCTTTGGAAAGTTTACGATAACTCTTTACGGATATTATCAGCCTAAAAAAAGGTGGGATGATTTTCAGATATGGGCTGCTATTCTAATGATTTTAAAATGGAATAATAACTCAACGAGCTGCGATTAGAATAATGCTCGGATATTGGGACTCGCCTCTTCTGAGGTTTTAAGAAACTCATAATATCATTCCTCAGTCCGCTTAAGCCATGCTTAAAGGTTGCAATAAAAACTCAAGGTCGGGCTATAACAAAAGGCCGAATTTGGAAGAAACTCCTATGAACGGAGATAGAACAAAACTTTCCTCCTAAGAACGGAGATGGAACTGAAGCCTCCTGATTATGGAGTGATTGGACTACTAACCTGTTTATTTGTTTATTTCGTCCAGTCCCGTACTGGTCCTGCATTTACTTCTTTCAGTTAGTACTTTCAATTACTCCAGTCCCGCACTGGTCCTGCACTTACTGCTTTCAGTTAGTACTTTCTTTTACTCCAGTCTCGTACTGGTCCAGTTCATTTACGTACTTTATTTCTTTATTGCCTATGATTTAGAGTTGACGTGAAGACGTGGCATACCTTCGGAGTCAACTCTAAATAGTGTCGAACTGGCCGCCGCTTGTAGAGCAGAGCGGACAGATCGATGTTTTGGCTTTTCCTTCTGTATTGCCTATAAATTTAGAGTTGACATGAAGACGTGACATATCTTTAGAGTCAACTCTAAATAGTGTCGAACTGGCCGCCGCTTGTAGAGTAGAGCGGACAGATCGATGTTTTGGCTTTTCCTTCTGTATTGCCTATAAATTTAGAGTTGACGTGAAGACGTGGCATACCTTTAGAGTCAACTCTAAATAGTGCTGAACTGGCCGCCACTTGTAGAGCAGAGCGGACAGATCGATGTTTTGGCTTTTCCTTCTTTATTGCCTATGATTTAGAGTTGACGTGAAGACGTGACATACCTTCGGAGTCAACTCTAAATAGTGCCGAACTGGCCGACGCTTGTAGAGCAGAGCGGACAGATCGATGTTTTGGCTTTTCCTTCTGTATTGCCTATAAATTTAGAGTTGACGTGAAGACGTGACATACCTTTAGAGTCAACTCTAAATAGTGCCGAACTGGCCGCCGCTCGTAGAGCAGAGCGGACAGATCGATGTTTTGGCTTTTCCTTCTATATTGCCTATAAATTTAGAGTTGACGTGAAGACGTGACATACCTTTAGAGTCAACTCTAAATAGTGCCGAACTGGCCGCCGCTTGTAGAGTAGAACGGACAAATCGATGTTTTGGCTTTTCCTTCTGTATTGCCTATAAATTTAGAGTTGACTTGAAGACGTAGCATACCTTTAGAGTCAACTCTAAATAGTGCCGAACTGGCCGCCGCTTGTAGAGCAGAGCGGACAGATCGATGTTTTGGCTTTTCCTTCTTTATTGCCTATGATTTAGAGTTGACGTGAAGACGTGACATATCTTCGGAGTCAACTCTAAATAGTGCCGAACTGGCCGCCGCTTGTAGAGCAGAGCGGACAGATCGATGTTTTGGCTTTTCCTTCTGTATTGCCTATAAATTTAGAGTTGACGTGAAGACGTGACATACCTTTAGAGTCAACTCTAAATAGTGCCGAACTGGCCGCCGCTTGTAAAGCAGAGCGGACAGATCGATGTTTTGGCTTTTCTTTCTGTAATGCATATAAATTTAGAGTTGACGTGAAGACGTGACATACCTTTAGAGTCAACTCTAAATAGTGCCGAACTGGCCTCCGCTTGTAGAGCAGAGCGGACAGATCGATGTTTTGGCTTTTCCTTTTATATTGCCTATAAATGTATAGTTGACGTGAAGATGTGGCATACCTTCAGAGTCAACTCTAAATAGTGCTGAACTGGCCGCCGCTTGTAGAGCAGAGCAGACAAATCGATGTTTTAGCTTTTCCTTCTATATTGCCTTCGAGAAGTAATTCCTACGGGAATGAAATATTGCCTTTGAAAAGTATTTCCTACGGGAATGAAAGGTTGCCTTCGAGAAGTAATTCCTACCGGAATGAAATGCTGCCTTCGAGAAGCAATTCCTACGGGAACGAAATGCAGCCTTCGAGAAGTAATTCCTACGGGAATATATGGTGCCTTTTGGGAAATATTCCTACGGGAATATATGGTGCCTTTGAGAAAATATTCCTACGGGAATATATGGTGCCTTCGGGAAATATTCCTACGAGAATATATTGTGCCTTCGAGAATTATTCCTCTGGGAATATAAAATGTGCCTTGGGAGAATATCGGATGGCCTATGAGTTTTACTTTAAGGTAACCCGCATGATGGACGGTCTGGGAGGGCAACCCGTGCGAAACTTATAGAACTACGTGGGTCTGAGACCGTATGCAGGATGATACAGAGTACATAGGCGGTGGTCGTGGGAAGACTGCCTCGGCCCAATAAGAGTCCAGATATCCCCTCCCTTATAAATGTTATATTATGTTTGCTTGCTAGTAGGGGTTGGATTCTGTTCGTGGTTCTAATAACTTGTCTTTAGCACAGGTGATAGGTGCAGATGAGAAACAGCACCCATGTGTGGATGATGCGACGGAGCAGGCTACGTCAGGAACGAGTTGTTAAGCCGCATTCCTTTTGTTGTGCCCCATCTCACGACATCTATATATTAGCAATGAATCCTTGATGGACATGATTTAATGTTGTGAAGGTATGAAAATTATTCATACAGGTCTGGAGTTTAAGGTTTCTGTGATAGTTAATCTTCCGCTATAATACTACGTCTTCCACTAAGTGCTATAAAGTGCACTCTTGATGATGTCTTCCGCTAGAATACTGTTTCCCTACTCTGTTGGTGTGTGGTGACTTTCGCTTAACACTACCCCTAGGCGTGACAACGGAGTGTTCAAGGAAGGGGGTTGGAGAAGCTAGTACCTCCACCCTTCGGGATCGCTTCGGCGTCGTGCTAAAAGGGTGGTGTGCGATAAGATCCCCCGGTCGGACCGCCGATTTGGGGGGGGGGGGGGGGGGGGGGGGGGTCTTACACGAGATCACCTGGAGGTGGAGGAAACTCCACACCTAACAGTGAGCCGAGCTCACCTGGAGGGGGAGGAAACTCCACACCTACCAGGGAGCCGAGCTCACCTAGAGGGGGAGGAAACTCCACACCTACCAGGGAGCCGAACTCACCTAGAGGTAGAGGAAACTCCACACCTAACAGGGAGCCGAGCTCACCTGGAGGGGGAGGAAACTGCACACCTACCAGGGAGTCGAGCTCACCTGGAGGGGGAGGAACTCAACCATCTTACCAAACCAATTGGGGGCGGAGAACCAGTCCACGTCCTAGGTGCTTACCTCACCTGGAGGCGGAGGAACTCAACCATCTTACCAAACCAATTACCCTTTCTGAGGTCTTGCCCGCAGCGAGTCGACCCGATGAGTCTCCCATCAGCTGGCATGACTGAGACCGGTGATTGGTCTCTAGTCGGCGATCTTACCAATTGGGGGCGGAGTACCCGTCCGTGTCCTAGGTGCCTAGCTTACCTGGAGGCAGAGGAACTCAACACCTACCCAATCCAATTGGGGGCGGAGTACCCGTCCACGTCCTAGGGGCTTAGCTTACCTGGAGGCAGAGGAACTCAACCATCTTACCAAACCAATTACCCTTTCTGAGGTCTTGCCCGCAGCAAGTCGACCCGATGAGTATCCCATCAGCCGGCATGACTGAGCCCGGTGAATGGTCTCTAGTCAGGGATCTAACCAATTGGGGGCGGAGTACCCGTCCACATCCTAGGTGCCTAGCTTACCTCGAGGCAGAGGAACTCAACACCTTACCAATCTGATTGGGGGCGGAGTACCCGTCCACGTCCTAGGGGCTTAGCTTATCTGGAGGCAGAGGAACTCAACACCTTCCCAAACCAGTTACCATGTAGCTAGTCGACCCGATGAGTCTCCCATCAGCCGACATGATTGAGCCCGGTGAATGGTCTCTAGTCGGGAATCTTACCAACTGGGGGCGGAGTACCCATCCACGTCCTAGGTGCTTACCTTAACCTAGAGGCAGAGGAACTCAACACCTTCCCAAGCCACTTAGCATGTAGCCAGTCGACCCGATGAGTCTCCCATCTGCCGGCATGACTGAGCCCAGCGAATGGTCTTTAGTCGGGGATCTTACCAACTGGGGGCGAAGTACCCATCCACGCCCTAGGTGCTTACCTTCACCTAGAGGCAGAGGAACTCAACACTTTCCCAAGCCACTTAGCATGTAACCAGTCGACCCGATGAGTCTCCCATCTGCCGGCATGACTGAGCCCGGCGAATGGTCTCTAGTCGGGGATCTTACCAACTGGGGGCGGACTAACCATCCACGTCCTAGGTGCTTACCTTCACCTGGAGGCAGAGGAACTCAACACCTTCCCAAGACACTTAGCATGTAGCCAGTCGACCCGATGAGTCTCCCATCTGCCGGCATGACTGAGCCCGACGAATGGTCTCTAGCCGGGGATCTTACCAATTGGGGGCGGAGTACCCGTCCACGTCCTCGGTGCTTACCTTCACCGGGAGGCAGGGGAACTCAACACCTTCCCAAAGGTTTTACCTAAGGTTCTATCTCTACCTACTTTTCATTCAACATGGGGAGGTTACATATTTATTACAACGCGCCTTTTTGCGCCTACTCGACCACATGCATCTCGACCATCTCTTTTATCACCTCCTCCACTTTCTCTGCCTTCTCATTCCTTTTCTTTCTCCTGGTCCCTCCTGCTTCTTCGGGGTGGAGAACCTCAGCAAGAAGCTTCGGCGCAGGTCCTCGAAGCTGAAGATAGTGCCTGAGGGGAGCTGGTGAAACCAGAATTCTGCCTCTCCCTTGAAAGTGATGGCGAAGAGTCTGCATTTGAAGGCATCCGACATCTGCCTGATCCAGGTCATGTCTTCGAACCACTGGAGGCGCTGAATAAGGTCGTCCTTTCCTGCGTAGTGAGACATGGCGGGCTCACTGAACTCGCCTGGAATTGGAGCTGATATGATCAGCTCGCAGAAGGGACTTCCCCATCTTCCTTGGCCAGTCGAAGGCGTTCTCTCTGCCTCCCTATTGGGGTAGTCGGTCCCAGGAGAGCCGTTGAGGAGCATTCTTACTTGGTGGCCCGAGCCTTCCCCTGTGGCTGGCTCTTCACCTTGCCGACGTGCTTGCCCCGTCTCCATCGGAGATGGAAAGGAGAGCACGGGTGCAGGTGGTGTCGAGCACTCACTGTGAGGGGGGGGGGGGGGGGGGGAGGGGGAGTGCGACCCGCAAGGTCTCCTGGATTGACTTCCTGAACTCCTCAAAATACCTTTTCTTCACGCACTTGCTGGTAGGGGGTGAGTCCCCTAACTCATCGCTTCCAGCCATGAGACTTGCCCAGAGCTTTCCGAACTAGCTGCTTCCATGCTCACCGCACCAGAATGTTGAAACCAGAGAACTGGTCTCGACGTTCGGAAGGGGGATGCAGCTAACCCTTACTTGACCCGAGCTAGAACCCTTGACCAGTTGCTAAGAACTGAAAGACATTCCCTTAAAGAACACTTGAGTCAAGAGACAGATCCCTTAAACTGCAGCGTGGAGGTCCTACCACACACCCATAAGTTCAAAGAGAGCTTCCCCTCTCAAGCCAATGCTGAGTCTGGGCACCTTGGAGGGCACTAAGGACCACCTCACCGTCAACCTTCACTGACAGGGGGGGAGTGCTTGCTCACAAGACACAAACGAGGGGGGAGGGAGGCCAACCCTTCCCAAGGTGCCCATGGGGGTCTATTTATAGACTTCCCAAAATTGGGCTGCGGATAGCCAAAATTCCGCTATCCGCAGCTCAACTACGGACCTGAACGACCAAAACAGGAGGGGGGGAGTGGAGGTTGAGGGTTCCACTCCCCCCTTGCCGGGGGTCGGGAGAGTGGACCGAATGGTCCACTGCCTGGGCTGGGCGAGTGGAACGCTCGGTCCACAACCCTTAGGGGGAGTGGACCCCCGAGTGCCCAGGACGAGTGGACCACAGGTCCACTTGCCCCTCACCCTGGGCGAGTGGCCCATAGGTCCACTCGCCCAGGTGAGGAAGTGGACCTCCCCCCCGGGACTTCCTTTTTTGATCTCGACGGCCCCCGACGGGTCAGTCTACTTTGCCACGATCACCCTCTCTATCACGACCTCATCCACGTCGGGTCACACCGACTCGGAAAATATGAGGGTTGTACAAAGGCAACTAAGGATGAAATATGTCAGGTTGACCTCACTCACAAGTCAAGGGATTATGACTATAATTGATGTGAGATCGAAAGATAATATTGCAGACGCTTTGACAAAAGTCCTGATCAATAGAGTTCTCACAACAAAAACATCGGGGGAGATGTGATTAAAGTTCATATAAATATGAAATTTTCCTCCTATGTTTATGTTTTGATAGTAAGAACATATAGTCACAACATTCAAGCATCTAATAACATACTGAAAACCCCGAATAATGTCTTGATGAAAAACCAAGATGGTTAGATGTCAGTTATTTCACATTTGATAACTAAACATCTTTCTCATTGTAAGTTGATTCGAGAATTATTCAACTGGGAATAGAAAGTCATTGTAAAAAGGTTAATCTAACATTAATGCTCATAACACATTATTCCATACTTGATAATATTGGAAATGACGTTGTGTCAAGTCATATGATAAGGTACATAGTGATCCTTAATGAGTAAGATAACAACGTATGATTTGTTTAAATCATAACTTGACTGGTCCTAGTTAGACTGGATAGAGATGCTGACAGTGTTACTTCAATACTGCTACAAGTACTAAGCTCATTTAGGTAGAGTTAGCTTACTTCAAATGTCACTGCATATGTCTTATGAATTCATAGAGTCTAAACTCATGAAATTCCTTGCAAGCACTGATGGAGATGGAAGAGAAAAAGTAGACTATGACATAGATGATGATGATCTACTATCTGAGTAGAATTGTTACATGTTTTGATCATTTGCTCATTTATTTTCAGACTTATATTTCCTGAGTAGTACTTTTGTGTTTTGGATGTTTATTTTTTGAAAAACTCATTTTATATTTAACTGTGCTAACACTTCTGGAAAACGTACGAAGTCAGAAACTTTTTTTGCTCTCTACTTTCTACACTCAGAAACGTAAACATTATATACGCCACAAATATTGGAGGAGATTGCAAATGTATATTCAGATATAACGAGCTCAGAGGCTTAACGGGTCGGTTCGGATACTGGGATATCTGATACTCATATTGAACCTAGGGTTTTATCTATAAATACCTAGTTGGGGGCAACAGATAGTTGATTCCACATTGATCCACACCCGGATGCTTCGAGCGAACCCTTCACAAGCAATTAAGAACCAATCAAGCCAAGCAAACCAAGCAAACCAAACTACTTATGTATAACACTACTTCATCATCGGTAGCCAAATAATCCCCCAATGAACTATTTATTGGATACTAACATTTTCTATTTATTTGACTATTTATCCTGATAACCCATCGTATAGTAACGACTTCGATGTCTTCATCCGAGGTGAGAAGTAAAATCTTATATTTTTATCAATATGCATTTGAGGTTGTTATCCTTTAAGTATGCAGAGATTTCATTTTATATTAAAAAAAAACTTTCTTTTACCTATAACTATTATTATCCGCAGACCAGAAATGTCTATTCGCAGACAAATTTCTATGAGTTATTACACGCCTTTTGAAAATACGTCTTGTACATGCATTTTTAGGAAACGTGTTCAACATGAAAATTGTAGATCTTGTCGAGATCTACAACTTTCGTGTTGAACACTTTTCTAAAAATGCACGCACAAGACGTATTTTCAAAACTGATTGTAACTATAGCGAATTGTTTGAAAATAAGTCTTTTACATGCATATTTAGGAAACGTGTTCAACACGAAAGTTGTAGATCTCGACGAGATCTACAATTTTCGTGTTTAACACTTTTCCTAAAAATGCATGTAAAAGACGTATTTTTAAAAGGCGTGTAATAACTCATAAAAATTGGTGTGCGAATAGCCAAAATTGGTCTGCGGATAGCAATTCCCTTATAATATTGTATTGCTATGAGAATTTGTTCATTTTCTTTGAGGGCCAACTTTTTCTATCCGCAGACTATAAATGTAAGAATAATGGTTGATTTCGGTTTGTTTGAGATAGAGTAACCTTAGCTATCTAAATCTTCCCAAACAAACCATAGCTAACTAAATCTTCCCAAACAAACCGAAATCGCATGAACGGTGAAGAAATCGTCTTTCTTCCTCAACCCGATCTCTATCTGTACAACCCGTATTTGGCGAGTGGGTCCCTCGAGTCAGTTGATGGGACAGGGGTCAGCCAGACCATTCGCCCATACCGAGACAGGAAAAAGGATCCTCAGATTAGTGGGGGTAGGCTGCAGGCGAGAGGGAGCCCGACGAGTGGTGCCTCCACGGACCATTCGCTCAGGGGCTTGAGCATTCGCCCAGTCAAACGGGAACTCGGCGAGTGGTTCCCTCACGGACCACTCGCCCAGAAGGCTTTGAGGAGGGAATGACCATGATACCCCTGGTGGGCTGCAAATAGCCCTTCGGAACAGCGGAGTTAGGCTATCAGCAGACCAATTTGGGGTGCGGTTAGTAAAATTAAAAGGCGGATTCATGCTATTTGCAGACCAGCCTGGGAAAACTATAAATAGACCCTTAAGGGCACCTTGGAGGAGATCCGATTTTAGAGAATCCTCTCCTCTAGGCTAGTTTTGGTTGGCAGCCAGTGCCCTCCAAGGTGCCCGGTTGAGCTTTGGCTTGGGAGGGGAAGCTCTCTAAGATCTTCCGGGTGTGTGGCGGGACCTCCTCGCTTCAGCCTTGGGTCTATTCCGTTTCCAGCATCCACCGTCAGGAGAGTCTAGTGAGGGAGAAATAAGCATCGGCTACACCCCCAGTGGGTCCGAACTCAAGAGACCAGTTGCTGGTTTCAACATTTTTGGTGCGGTGAGCGTGGACCGTAGCGGGTGAAAGAAAATCCTAAGCTAGTTTCGATGACGGGAGATGGAGGAAATGGTTCTGACTCAGGTCACTCGCAGCCACCAGCGGCAGGGGAGTGGCTGGAGATGTTTGAGAAGTTCAAGCGAGAGGTCCTGCAGACAGTTCTCGCGGCAAGGAGCGAGTGCGAGACCCCGGCGGTCCCAGTGGTCCTGCCTTTGCAGATTGGCGAGAACGCACCGGGGCAGCGGCCGGGGAAGGAGGTGCCAGCAGAAGGAAGCGCGCGAGATCTCCCCGGACGGCAGCTGTTCAGCAGTCCGGCGAGTGCTGAGGTGTGCTAGTTGGTCCTGCGCGAGAGGACCACTCGCCGAGAGAGGACCACTCGCCGAAGGCTCACTCGGTGGCAGGTTCTATGTTCCAGAGGTTGGCCCCGAGCAGACCCGCTGTCCAGGCTCTCATCTAGCTGGCAGGTCCGAAGGTTCACTCGGTGGCAGGTTCTATGTTCCAGAGGTTGGCCCCGAGCAGACCCGCTGTCCAGGCTCTCATCTAGCTGGCAGGTCCGAAGGCTCACTCGGTGGCAGGTTCTATGTTCAAGAGGTTGGCCCCGAGCAGACCCGCTGTCCAGGCTCTCATCTAGCTGGCAGGTCCGAAGGCTCACTCGGTGGCAGGTTCTATGTTCAAGAGGTTGGCCCCGAGCAGACCCGCTGTCCAGGCTCTCATCTAGCTGGCAGGTCCGAAGGCTCACTCAGTGGCAGGTTCTATGTTCAAGAGGTTGGCCCCGAGCAGACCCGCTGTCCAGGCTCTCATCTAGCTGGCAGGTCCGAAGGCTCACTCGGTGGCAGGTTCTACGTTCCAGAGGTTGGCCCCGAGCAGACCCGCTGTCCAGGCTCTCATCTAGCTGGCAGGTCCGAAGGCTCACTCGGTGGCAGGTTCTATGTTCCAGAGGTTGGCCCCGAGCAGACCCGCTGTCCAGGCTCTCATCTAGCTGGCAGGTCCGAAGGCTCACTCGGTGGCAGGTTCTATGTTCCAGAGGTTGGCCCCGAGCAGACCCGCTGTCCGGGCTCTCATCTAGCTGGCAGGTCCGAAGGCTCACTCGGTGGCAGGTTCTATGTTCCAGAGATTGGCCCCGAGCAGACCCGCTGTCCAGGCTCTCATCTAGCTGGCAGGTCCGAAGGCTCACTCGGTGGCAGGTTCTATGTTCCAGAGGTTGGCCCCGAGCAGACCCGCTGTCCAGGCTCTCATCTAGCTGGCAGGTCCGAAGGCTCACTCGGTGGCAGGTTCCAAGGTGATGAGAAAATGGCCCCGAGCAGACCCGCTGTCCAGGCTCTCATCTAGCTGGCAGGTCCGAGGCTCACTCGGTGGCAGGTTCTATATTCCAGAGATTGACCCCGAGCAGACCCGCTGTCCAGGCTCTCATCTAGCTGGCAGGTCCGAAGGCTCACTCGGTGGCAGGTTCTATGTTCCAGAGGTTGGCCCCGAGCAGACCCGCTGTCCAGGCTCTCATCTAGCTGGCAGGTCCGAAGGCTCACTCGGTGGCAGGTTCCAAGGTGATGAGAAAATGGCCCCGAGCAGACCCCCTGTCCAGGCTCTCATCTAGCTGGCAGGTCCGAAGGATCACTCGGTGGCAGGTTCTATGTTCCAGAGGTTGGCCCCGAACAGACCCGCTGTCCAGGCTCTCATCTAGCTGGCAGGTCTGAAGGCTCACTCGGTGGCAGGTTCTATGTTCCAGAGGTTGGCCCCGAGCAGACCCGCTGTCCAGGCTCTCATCTAGCTGGCAGGTCCGAAGGCTCACTCGGTGGCAGGTTCTATGTTCTAGAGATTGGCCCCGAGCAGACCCGCTGTCCAGGCTCTCATCTAGCTGGCAGGTCCGAAGGCTCACTCGGTGGCAGGTTCTATGTTCCAGAGGTTGGACCCGAGCAGACCCGCTGTCCAGGCTCTCATCTAGCTGGCAGGTCTGAAGGCTCACTCGGTGGCAGGTTCCAAGGTGATGAGAAAATGGCCCCGAGCAGACCCGCTGTCCAGGCTCTCATCTAGCTGGCAGGTCTGAAGGCTCACTCGGTGGCAGGTTCTATGTTCCAGAGATTGGCCCCGAGCAGACCCGCTGTCCAGGCTCTCATCTAGCTGGCAGGTCCGAAGGCTCACTCGGTGGCAGGTTCTATGTTCCAGAGGTTGGCCCCGAGCAGACCCGCTGTCCAGGCTCTCATCTAGCTGGCAGGTCCGAAGGCTCACTCGGTGGCAGGTTCCAAGGTGATGAGAAAATGGCCCCGAGCAGACCCGCTGTCCAGGCTCTCATCTAGCTGGCAGGTCCGAAGGCTCACTCGGTGGCAGGTTCTATGTTCCAGAAAATGGCCCCGAGCAGACCCGCTGTCCAGGCTCTCATCTAGCTGGCAGGTCCGAAGGCTCACTCGGTTGCAGGTTCTATGTTCCAGAGGTTGGCCCCGAGCAGACCCGCTGTCCAGGCTCTCATCTAGCTGGCAGGTCCGAAGGCTCACTCGGTGGCAGGTTCTATGTTCCAGAAAATGGCCCCGAGCAGACCCGCTGTCCAGGCTCTCATCTAGCTGGCAGGTCCGAAGGCTCACTCGGTGGCAGGTTCTATGTTCCAGAGGTTGGCCCCGAGCAGACCCGCTGTCCAGGCTCTCATCTAGCTGGCAGGTCCGAAGGCTCACTCGGTGGCAGGTTCTATGTTCCAGAGGTTGGCCCCGAGCAGACCCGCTGTCCAGGCTCTCATCTAGCTGGCAGGTCCGAAGGCTCACTCGGTGGCAGGTTCTATGTTCCAGAAAATGGCCCCGAGCAGACCCGCTGTCCAGGCTCTCATCTAGCTGGCAGGTCTGAAGGCTCACTCGGTGGCAGGTTCCAAGGTGATGAGAAAATGGCCCCGAGCAGACCTGCTGTCCAGGCTCTCATCTAGCTGGCAGGTCCGAAGGCTCACTCGGTGGCAGGTTCTATGTTCCAGAAAATGGCCCCGAGCAGACCCGCTGTCCAGGCTCTCATCTAGCTGGCAGGTCCGAAGGCTCACTCGGTGGCAGGTTCCAAGGTGATGAGAAAATGGCCCCGAGCAGACCCGCTGTCCAGGCTCTCATCTAGCTGGCAGGTCCGAAGGCTCACTCGGTGGCAGGTTCTATGTTCCAGAAAATGGCCCCGAGCAGACCCGCTGTCCAGGCTCTCATCTAGCTGGCAGGTCCGAAGGCTCACTCGGTGGCAGGTTCCAAGGTGATGAGAAAATGGCCCCGAGCAGACCCGCTGTCCAGGCTCTCATCTAGCTGACAGGTCCGAAGGCTCACTCGGTGGCAGGTTCCAAGGTGATGAGAAAATGGCCCCGAGCAGACCCGCTGTCCGGGCTCTCATCCAGCTGGCAGGTTGGAGGGTCCACTTGGTAGCAGGATCCAAATTCTCTAAGGTGGATCCAGGAGCATTCGCAGGGACCACCCAAGCGAATGATAATCTTACCTCTCTTCCTGACTGCCCGGACGAAATCCCAGTCCGAGCGAATGGTAAGGGTACGCGAGTGTTTCGGGTAGCGGGAAGTCGAAGAGGGGCAACACACCTAAGTCATCCCCGAACACTCGCTGGGTAGCCGGGACGGTTACTCTACGACCTAACGTCCTGGTAAGCCTAGCGAGACGTTGCAGCGAATGATAATAAAGTTTGAGATAGCATAAAAACTGAGATTACGCAGAAATTGAGATAGCACAAAAATGGTAATCCATAGATATATCTTTCAGGGGCATTCGCCCAATTCGTGGTTACACCAGAAAAAGAAAAGGTAAATACAACAAAAAGAGGAAAATACAGAGGGCCCCCCTCAAGGGTCACCAGACTCCTCCGAAGAACCTTCGCTCTCATCCTGGACGGAGGCATCTTCTCGCGGCGCGACGCTGTCGTCCTCCGGGAAAGGGGTCGGAATGTAAAGCTCCGGAACTACTTGGCGAGTGGTGAGGCATTCGGCCTCCGGCTTCAAATACCCAGCCCGCCGCAGCACCTGCAACGCGTGCTTGACGGCGCGTTGCGCATTCTCCTGAAGCAGTTGCTCCAGCTCGTGATGGGGGTAAAAGTGCCCCCCATCACCCGGGGCGAGTGATGTCATTCCGGCTTCTCGCAGCAGCTGGGTCTCGGCTTTGGCGAGACGGACTTCCTCCTCGAGGTCGACCACCCGCGCTCGGAGCATCCCAGCACTTGTTGCATCCTGGAAAAATAAAATGATCACGATGAGAGGAATATGGGACAGTCAGTAATAACCATTCGCATGAGTAAAAGTAAATGTACCTCTACAACCGGGCGGTTGGCGAGAAGAGCTTCCGCGGTTTTCAGTCTTTCCCTGAGATCACTCGCCTCCTGGGAAAGAAGAGCCCTAGTCTCCTCGACCTTGGCCAGGTTCCGCGAGACCTCAAGGCTCCGGCGAGAAGACATATGCGAGAGCTCGAGAGCGCGCAGCATAGCCCGGGCGGCTTCGTGGGCGAGAACTTGAGTCTTCTCCAAATCGAAGACCTCGGCGTCCTCCCGGCCATAAAGGGCATACGCCAGGGCATAGGCCTCGCCGCTAGCAATGTTGGTCTCCACCCAAGATGGATGGAGAGTGGATAGCGAAACCCTGTTCGCGTTCCTGTCCCACTTCAGCAAAGGAGCCCCGGAGGGGTCCACGTACCTCTCGCCGTTCGCGAAGTTGCGATGGTCCCGGGGCAACGGAGGTGGCGGCAGCGCCGATTTCTCCGGAGGAGCATTCGCACCAGGCGCGTCGGTCCCCAGGGTTGAGGGTGGAGCACTCGCCCCAGAGGATTCGCCCAGAACCCCCTTGCCCTTCGCCGCGGGTGGACAGGGCGACTTCGAGGGAGGAGGGGAAGAAGCCTTCACCGACTTTCGCTTCCGGCCACTAGGCTTGGAGGAGGAAGGTTCCTCCCGGCAGGCATCCGCGGCGGCTTGCGCGAGAGGTAGGCAAAACCCAGGAGGACGCGGCGGATGAACGGGAAGGTTACGCACACCTGCATGATATTGCGAGTGGTTTAGGCGAATGGTGTAAGAATCACAACCAAAATGAATTCGAAAGTCTTGGAATATTACCCTCGCCCTGCGGAATGAACGGGAGCGTGTTGACGTTTCGCCGGAGATAGACAAGGTCCATCCCGTACTGCAGAATGTATTGATGGAGTTTTGCCTCATGCCCCCTAGGGTCGGGGGGCGGAAGGTTGACTCCTCCTCCTGCACCGGGGCGAGAAGGGTGTTACCTAGGCTCCCGCTGACGAAGATGAAGCGGCGAACCCATTCGTGGTTCTTGTTCGGGAGCCCGTAGTGTTTGAGAGGGCTTAGACCCGAGAAGAAGGAGATGCCGCCGGTGCAGCGGAAGGTGTAGAGTTTGCGGAAGACGGGCAGCGAGAACTCGATCCCTTCTTCTCGCAAATAGCTCGCGTACCCGACCAGCATGGCTATGGAGTTGGGGTTGAGCTGGGCGGGCACGACCCCATAGTACCTGAAAGTCTGGCGCAACTCCGGCCAGATGGGGAGGCGAAAGCCCACCTCGAAGTGCTCTAGCGGGATCGCGAGAGCACAAGGCGAGATGGAGTTCAGGCGCTCTTCAGGCCTGGGCTTTCGCCCCTCGAACCCCCCAGGGACGTAGTCAGCAACTGCCGTCAAGTAGGACTCTTCGGAGAGGTCGCAGGAATCAAATACGTGATTGACGAATGCGCTGGCACACTTGCCCCTTCCTTCGGCATCGGCACCCATCTCGCGAATGAGGGAAAAGAAAGGAGCAGCAAAGAAGGGAGAGGTGTGAATGCTAGAAGCAAGGAAAGAGAGGGAGCGGATGGTGATGTATTTATTACGGTAGTTGAAGGGCCTATTTATAGAGGCATTAAACGGCGTTTGGGCTTTCGAGGCAACGGGGGGTGCGGATAGCAATCTGCGGCAGCCCGGCGCCTCGAAACCCGGTCCAAATCTCTCTCGCCCATTAATGGCGAGTGACCTATAACTATTCGCTCAACGGCTTTGCGAAAAGGGTTAGGAAAGCATTCGCAAAGCATATCATTCAGCAATACCTATGCAGGTTATGAAAGAAGCAAAAATGGTCAGGTAAGCATTCGCAAAGCATATCATTCGGCGACAATCAGATAGGCTGAGGAAAGTAAATAGCGATAAATAGAGCATTCTCAGAATCATAATATACAAAGTTATTACAGACAAATATTAATGTTCGACACTCGCGGCGAGGCGGGTAGGAAAAGAAAGAGATTATGGCATCTGGGTCAGTACTCCACCCAAACCCATCGACCTCGCTTTCGCGACCCGGCTTCTGGGGGCATTCGCTGACGATAGTATGTCATCATGTTGGTGATCTCGTGGGAAGCCAGTTGGAGCTGGTCCCGGGCTCTCGCCGCGTGCCTTTCAGGCGACAGCTCCCCACCTTCGCCCCCCAGTCGCACCACTGTCGCGAGAAGCCGCGAGTAGTCCCTCCGGAGTTCCTTCAGCTCGCGCTTGATCTCCAGCTTCTCCTCGTCCACCTGGCCGGCAGCATTTCGCTGGAGGTGGATAAGCTTCCCAAAGATCTCCGTGATTCGCTCCTTCAGGGTCACGTGGTCAGATGAGTCACCCAAGAAGTCAGCGAGATCACCTGGGGAGGGAAGGGGCGAGAGCACCCCGTCTTCCCCCTCATAGTAGGACTCAGGGGGGGAGACCTCCCGATACCCTATGAGATTATAAAAGGATCAGTACGATGAAGTTAGCGAATGCAGCAAGGACAAGATAGAGGCCTGACCTGGGGCGGGTACCCTGTGGCCTGAGGGGCGAGAAGTATGGGGGTGTACCCCGGGCAACCCGGCGAAAGGGGGGAAAACCTTCCCTTTTCCGGGGCGGAAAGGCGGTGGAGGAGGAGCCTGATCATCCGCCGGGGGATTCGCGTTATCTTCAGCACGGAGGTGCTGACCCGGCTCCCGCTCGGGGTAGACCCTCTATTCATTCGCTGAAACAGAAGGGTTCCGCTGGGTTGGGGAAGGTGGAAGAATAGTGTCCCGTAGCGGGACGTCAGGGTTGAGGGCTGCGAAAAGTTGAGGGTCAGAAACAAGCCGTCTCAAAGGTAAATCGGAAGGGTTCCAAAACTTACTGGACTGAAGTACGGTCTCGCCCGGAGGAGGGGGAGGAGCCAGGTCCGGGTTAGGGGGAGGAGCCAGGTCCAGATCTGGAGGAGGCCCCTCAGACTCGGGGGGGTGGCGCCGCGACACTACTCAAGACGACCACGTGGTCGTCCTCTGGCACCGAGGTCCCCTGCGAGTGGTCAAAGCAATTTTGGAATAAGGGTCCGAACTAAAAGGTAAGGCGGGAGGAATTCCCATACCTGGGTCCCGAGGTCAACAGGAGTACGCGCCGGAGATTCAACCACGGTCTCGCCTTTTTGACGATTCAGCCGAATCATCTTGGCTCGCCGCGAGACGTAGGGGGCGCTCGGGTCTCGCTTAGATGTCAGCCAGGGAGCGAATCTGGCAGTTTTCGGGGCGGTTGCAACCTGGGCAGCGGCCAGGCGCTCGATCATCTCTTGCGAGAGGGGTTTCGCGGAAGGCTTATGAGAAGACATGGGAAGTGGCGAAAGGTCAAGAGAGAGAAGAAATCTTGAGCCGAAATGTGGAAGTGGTCCAGAAAAACCTGACACGGGATGTATATATATATAGGATAACGGTGGGACCCACAGAATCTTGCGGGGTCCAATCAACAAGCACTCACCAAATAAAGGGTTGGACTGTTCTTTCCGAGTGGAAGAGCCACTCGCAAAGAGCGGGGATTGTGTACAACCCGTATTTGGCGAGTGGGTCCCTCGAGTCAGTTGATGGGACAGGGGTCAGCCAGACCATTCGCCCATACCGAGACAGGAAAAAGGATCCTCAGATTAGTGGGGGTAGGCTGCAGGCGAGAGGGAGCCCGACGAGTGGTGCCTCCACGGACCATTCGCTCAGGGGCTTGAGCATTCGCCCAGTCAAACGGGAACTCGGCGAGTGGTTCCCTCACGGACCACTCGCCCAGAAGGCTTTGAGGAGGGAATGACCATGATACCCCTGGTGGGCTGCAAATAGCCCTTCGGAACAGCGGAGTTAGGCTATCAGCAGACCAATTTGGGGTGCGGTTAGTAAAATTAAAAGGCGGATTCATGCTATTTGCAGACCAGCCTGGGAAAACTATAAATAGACCCTTAAGGGCACCTTGGAGGAGATCCGATTTTAGAGAATCCTCTCCTCTAGGCTAGTTTTGGTTGGCAGCCAGTGCCCTCCAAGGTGCCCGGTTGAGCTTTGACTTGGGAGGGGAAGCTCTCTAAGATCTTTCGGGTGTGTGGCGGGACCTCCTCGCTTCAGCCTTGGGTCTATTCCGTTTCCAGCATCCACCGTCAGGAGAGTCTAGTGAGGGAGAAATAAGCATCGGCTACACCCCCAGTGGGTCCGAACTCAAGAGACCAGTTGCTGGTTTCAACACTATCCGTGCATTTTATTGTATGAATCACGTACGATCCGTGCACACATTGAAGTGCTCAGAAGGTCGTCAGAGATGTTCCTTCGTTGTCGGGCCCTGCTCACGAGAACAAAGCTATTGAATGCTCAAGTCTAAAATTGGTCTGCGGATAACAATTTGTAAACTAAAATCAAAGTTGGTCTACGGATAGACATTTATGGTATGCGAATAACAATTCCCTTTTTTTTTTAAAAAAGCGATGATGTTTACTGTTAGGAAACATCCTCGGGAACGGTTGAATGACAGGACAAACACAATACTACACAATATGATAATAATAATAATAGGCATGCAAACAATCGACAATCACACTGAAATTATAACTAAAACATCCACTCGCTTTATATAAAAAACAACAACACATGAATATACATGGCGGCATTGGTGGAATTAGACACATCCACCCACTGAAGAATTGCAAGACTTACTACAACCCATAGAGCTACAGACGTGCATGAATCACACGAAGCAAACATTGTCATCGTCGGACAACCAACCACCTCACCAAAGAGGAAGGACTCATTGCAGCCCTCTGCTAGTGTGCAACAACTCACTGCATTCACAAGCAGATCATGAGCGACCAACAACACTCTAGCCTGCCTGACCACCATCCCAAGCCTTTCTCGTACCTGCTGGTAACCCAGACTGCACACCCTCCCAACCACCTTACAACTCAAGTTGCACACAGACAGATCACATAACGCCGCCATCAACGTACATCGTTGCGGCTAGCGATTGCGTAACTTGCAGTCGCACAGAGGGGAAAAGGGTAAACAAATCACCGCTCCTCTTCTGATCGTGGATCAGGATTTTGGGCTATCCAGGAGTTATTCATGTCGCTAAATCTTGAATGAGACCTAAAGGCTCCAATATTCAGACTGAGATATGAACCAAATACTCATGAAACCACCACCTTGTTCGTGATCCGAAGTCAACATCTTCACAAAGCATCGTATGCACATAGCATCAACAACAAAAAGCACCACCTCAAACCCGCTGCATCAACCGACTTGACGCAAGTCGACTCCATCCCTTTTATGGCTCCCCTTTGGGATATCGATGCACCAAGATCGCAGAATCAGACTCTTCGAACTCGAGTCATTGAAGGGCAATCCACTGTACATCCTCGATGATCCACCATGTCGCCAACAGAAAATCATGAGTGTACCATCTTACATCGTGATCCTCATTAGTTGATTCATGATGCTGAACTGTGCAACTCGTATGAGCACGACATGCACACTCACATTTCACTATCAAGGACTTCGCCTCCCACCGCAAAAACCGCAGTCATCCGAGTCTAATCTGCTCAGATATATCAGATTCTTGCATAACTTAGTACCGTATGTACTGCTCAAGCATATGGATGCAATTTTGCCCCGGGCCCGGTTGCTCTGCCCGGGTCTGCGCCCGATTAGGCCTGAGCCTAGTCATTCCCAGACAAGGCCTAAGGGGGTTCACAAGGCCCCGTTATTCGACCAGCGCCTGGCCTGGTGCCCGGGTCGGGCCCAAGCCAGCCCGGGCACCATGCTTAGCCTGGTGCCTGATTTGTTGGACTTCTGTTGGAGCCCTGCCCCAACAATATTAAATGTTGGGGCATAGCCCCAACATTTAAATGTTAGGCGACCAACTTTTGCTGGCTCCCTAGCTGTCATTTGGCAACTACTGCTGCCAAATAAAGTGGGAGCCAACCATGCTTGGGCCTTGGCTGGTAGGCTCTTCCAAGCCTCTCTTTTCAAGAGGGGCCCGAGCCTGGTTTGCCCGAGGCTCAGCCTGTGCCCGGAAGATATAAAGCCTGGGTCGGGGGGCCCAGGGTGTAACACCCTGCCAGTACGAATAGTATAACAGTAGGTCCGGCCTGGACCCCACGCCATACTAACCACACTAGCTAGGAGTTAAAAGGTGATAAACAGAAAGGAACTACAACAGAGTATACTAAACACTAGCGGAAGCATAAAGATTTAACATTTCCATTAGAATTGTCCACTATCATAGGAATGAAACCAAGAAAGAGAGTTATAGCCTTAAGGCCTTACATTTAGCAAATGTACCAGAACTCCAAAACATACATCGGCACGCAGGCCGGCAATACATGAGAAAGCTAAAAAGGAGGTTGGCCTTCAAGGACCAACTCAGCAAAAGGGGTCACCGCCCGCTATTTCCCGCTAGGCTCACCTGCACCTGCATAAGAACATTCCACCAAGCGGTGGCAAACAAGGTAACGGTCAGCACATCTGACCAAATTATAACGACCCCACCCCTTTCCCGGGGTGGCGGAGATTCTACCCTGCAAGCAAGCCATACCAGCACAAGTACTAACATAAAGAAAGTGCAACTACACAAGGTGAGGTTTCAAGCACATTCAATCTTCTAGGTTGAGCATCAAAAAGAAGGGAACCTAGGTATGCACATGATGTTGGTTGGGTTCACCCGAAGGTTCCCCACAACCGCCTAAACAACCGCATGAGGCTAACAACATCAATTCCACAAACACTCCACCGTAAGGGCCATCGCCTTATGTGGGAAAAAGAGCTTTTGGTCGGTCTAGGTAAACCACCTTCCACGACCTCTCCCATGATCACACGGCTACATGAGGTAGGGACCTCTTACCGATCTGCATGGAAACGGGTTCGGTTTAGCTTTGCCCGTGCTCTAATCGTCGCGATCTGTCGCACGACGCGGGTACGGTTTCGCCTCGGCCCGTAAGGGTTTAGCACCTTCAAGTGCTACACAAGTATAAGCTACGCACCTAATCCCTTCACAAGGATCTAGGCTTCACAAATACTCAAAAAGGGGAGGTATAATACGCTCCGCACCAATTTCGCGGTGAAGGTTTGCCTTCATCCAATCTCAAAGCATGGGGCTTTCGTTAGGATCTTCACAAGACGCCTACACGTAAATCCCGCAATACTATAGATGATTTCACGGAGTCATTCTCCGGCACGCATTCTAGGCTTAACCTAAATTCAACGTCGCAATCCAAGCATCACCGATTCGGGCTCACGGTCACGAATAGGCTTCACACAAAATGCCTAAATCCGCACGACTACTGGATTTTCTACATGCAATATGCCGGGGACGGACACAATCGACCCGGAGTTCCGGAGAACTTGAGAGAATCCTACACTTCACCCATTTGGTGAAAGGGATCCCTCATGCAAGCATAGAGAAACGAAGGGGAGGACAAAAGACAAGTCCAAACAACGGGAGAAGAAATCGTTACCCTAGGAGCGTTCTTTTTCGCCATGAATCCGAGATTCTAGACGGAGGGAAATGACCGCACCGGGCTGCACTCTCCAGATCTGGAAACGGTTCGCGAAACGGAGCTCCGGAGCTCCGTCAATGGCGGAATCTCCCTTCTTCTTCCTTGGCTCCTCCTTCTTTCTTTAGGGTTTGGAGAGAGAATGACTTAGAGAATATAAGGTTTAACCCCCTCTCATCAGCCCTAAAGGTCTCCCGCAACTAAACCTAGCCGTTGGATCAAATCCCAAAAGATTTGGACGGTCCGATCTTCTTCTCCGCTCAAAATCGCGGAACAGACTAAACAGTGCGCACGATCACAGGCGCACGGTCAGTGGTCGTGCGCGAAGAGGGGAATGGTCGTGCGCACTGTCCGAGACAGAACTCGATTCTCTTCTGAATTAACGCACGATCGCTGGCGCACGATCACTGGTCGTGCGCGAAGAGGACAATGGTCGTGCGCATACGCCGAGACAGAACTCCGATTCTTTGCGGGTTACGCACGATCATTGGCGCACGCTCACTGGTCGTGCGCTAAGAGGACAATGGTCGTGCGCATTGACCTGATCTGGAATCTTGAGCCTATCCCGAGCGCAACACCACCATTCCGCCTACCTCGCTGAACCACGATCTTTGGGGTGTTACAACTCCACCCCCTTAAAAGAATTTCGTCCCGAAATTTCGAAAACAGTAATAGCAGGAAATTACAGTTTTTAAAGAAAATTTACCTGAGGGAAATAGCTCGGGGTACTCCGCAAGCATCGCTTGCTCTCTCTCCCAAGTTAGCTCCTCTCGGCCGCAATTATCCCACCGGACCTTTACCATCCGAATGGACTTGTTCCGCAACTACTTTACCTCGGTATCCTCGATGCGTAAGGGTTTGACTTTCGTCGACAACCCACTATCCACCGACACTTTGCCGACCGCAACGATATGAGTAGGCTCTTGCACTGCCTTCCTCAGAACTGAAATGTGAAACACGTCGTGCAGACCGCTCAGCTAGGCAGATAGTGCAAGCCGATAAGCCGCATCACCAACACGTTCCACAATCTCAAACGGTCCTAAGTACCTTGGACTGAGCTTTTTCAAGCGTCGGATCCTTGATACCCCTTTGAACGGTTTGATCTTCAAGTAAACCCGGTCACCGACGGCGAACTCTAGGTTCCTATGCTTGGCGTTGTAATACTTTGCTTGCCTGTCCTGGGCAATCAATAGCCTTTCCCGAATAGTTCGGATCGTCGAAGTTGCTTCCTCAACATCCTTTCGCTTTAATAGCTTAGTATCGCCCATTTCTGCCCAAGACAACGGCGTACGACACTTCTTACCATAGAGGGCCTCGAAAGGAGCCATCTTTATACTGGCTTGGTAGCTATTATTGTAGGCGAATTCGATCATATAGAGATGATCCTCCCACTTCTTTCCAAAATCTAGAGCGCACATTCGGAGCATATCCTCCATAGTTCTGTTGGTCCTCTCGGTCTGTCCGTCCGTTTGCGGGTGGAAGGCCGTGCTGAATTTCAATTTAGTGCCCAACAGTTCATGGATAAGACTCCAATCTTTCGATGTGAAACGCCCGTCACGATCGCTGACGATGCTACGAGGGACACCGTGCAGCCGCACAATACTATCGACATAGAGCTTCACTAGCTTTTCTATAGAATCATCCTTCCGGTTCGGAATAAAATGCGATACTTTTGTCAGTCTGTCCACGATCACCCAGATGGCGTCGTTTCCATGCTGCGATCTCAGCAATCCGTGCACGAAATCCATCGAAATATCGTCAAACTTCCATTCCGGAATCGGCAAGGACTTCAAAAATCCACCGGGACGTTGACATTCCACCTTCACCAACGCGCAAGTGTTGCACTTGGCCACGTAGAGGGCAATGTCCTTCTTCATACCCGGCCACCAGAAAAGTTTCTTCATGTCCATGTACATTTTCGTGCTCCCCGGGTGGATAGAGTACTTGGTATGATGAGCCTCGTACATCAATTCCTCCCGTAGAGTACCAACGTTTGGGACGCACAATCTGCCATTCTTCCACATAAGGCCATCTTCGAAAGAGAAATCAGCGTTCAACCCGTCAACGGTTTCCGCTTTGTAGCGTTTCATGCTCTCATCCAGCTCCAATGCTTGTCGAACTCGGTCGGCAAGGTGGTATTGAACCTCCGTCCAGTTCAAGCATGCTGAAGTAGACGCTCTTCGATCAACGCAAATGATCTCCATTTCTTCCAGCTCACGGATTAGACGCTCATCGTGCATCAAAATCCAATTTGCTTGAGCGGGAGCCCGACGACTCAACGCGTCCGCAACTACATTTCCCTTTCCAGGAGTATATTTGATGTCGAAGGTGTAGTCCCCAAGGAACTCCAACCACCTCCTCTGTCGCATATTCAACTCCCTTTGATCTAGCAAGTACTTGAGGCTCTTGTGGTCGGTAAAGATGTCGATCTTCACGCCATACAAATAATGCCTCCAAAGCTTAAGAGCAAATACCACGGCCGCTAACTCCAAATCATGGACCGGGTAATTCCTCTCATGAACCTTCAACTGCCGGGAGCCGTAGGCAATTACCTTACCGAACTGCACTAGGACACAACCCAAACCACTCCCCGAGGCGTCGCTATAGATTTCGTAGCCTTCCGTACCACATGGCGAGCATAGAATGGGCGCCGTGGTCAGACGGCTCTTCAGTTCTTCAAAAGCTCGTGCGCACTCGGGCGACCAAACGAACTTATGATCTTTCCTAGTCAATTTAGTGAGAGGAAGTGCAATCCTCGAGAAGTTTTCCACAAAGCGCCTATAATAGCCGGCAAGTCCTAAGAAACTTCGGACTTCCGCTACGTTTTTCAACAAAGGCCAGGCTCGGATCGCTTCTATCTTCGACGGATCAACCACAATTCCATCTCCACTAACGACGTGACCAAGGAATGCTACTGACTGTAGCCAAAACTCGCACTTGGAGAACTTGGCATATAACTGACTCTTCCTCAAGGTGCCCAGAACTGCATGCAGATGCCCTACATGCTCCTCTTCCGATTGAGAGTATACCAAAATATCGTCGATAAAGACGATCACAAATTGATCCAAATACTCACGGAATGTCCTATTCATTAAGTCCATGAATACCGACGGTGCATTAGACAGACCGAACGGCATCACCGTGATCTCATAATGCCCAAAGCGGGTACTGAACGCTGTCTTTGGAATGTCACATTCCCTAATTCGCAGTTGGTAATAGCCGGACCTTAGGTCCAGCTTGGAGTATACCGTCGACCCAACCAGCTGGTCGAAGAGATCATCGATTCTTGGAATCGGATATCGGTTCTTCTCGGTCAACTTGTTTAGCTCTCGATAATCGATACATAGACGCAAGCTCCCGTCCTTCTTTATCACAAAGAGGACCGGTGCACTCCAAGGCGAAGAACTTGGACGTACGTAGCCTTGCTCTAGCAGCTCTTGCAATTGAACCTTCAGCTCTGCCAATTCCTTTGGCGCTATCCGGTACGGTGAGCGGGCCACAGGTTTGGCACCTGGCACCAACTCGATACAGAAATCGATCTCTCGCTGAGGCGGAGCCCTAGGGAGTTCGTTAGGAAACACGTCGGCGTACTCCGCTACAACTGGGACATCACATAACCTGGGCTTTGGCTCCGAAGCCTCCAACAAGGTGAAGAACAACTCGGCGCCTTTTCTCACCGCCTTAACCACTTGGAGAGCAGACATCAGCGTCTTGCTCGCTCCTCGCATACCGGCAAACGTGGTTTCTCCATCGGCGTTCCTTCCCAGAGTGATCTCCTTAGAATTGCAATCTATGCATTCACGCTGCTCCGAGAGCCAGTCCATGCCGAAGATCACATCGAATTCAGCTAACGGCAACAACGATGCTTCCAAATCGAAATCTTGATTTCCGATCCGCACCTTCACACGGCTCTTCCTATCCGCAGACATGCGAGATCCATTGGGTAGCACTACTTCTAATCTATCCTCTACGAAGGTAGATGGCACTCCGATTCGCACCACGAAGTCCTCAGACAGAAAAGAGTGCGATGCACCCGTATCAAATAGAGCTCTCGCCGGATAGTTGAGAATTAGGACAAAGCCTAATTGCACACAAAAAGAAACATACAGTTGCACAACGGTATAATCACAAATAGCTATGTAAAAGCTAATTTTTAATTCATACCTGTGACAACATCTGTTTGTCGTATGGCTTCTTGCTGGCCAAGCGAGTAGACTCTCGGCTGAGTCAGAGTAATGTGCTGGGAAGCCGAAGACTCCGCAGCTTTACCCTTTTCCGCAGCACGAGCATAGTCCAAAGCTCGATTCTCTGTTTTTGGGGGACCACTTCGACACACTGCGGCCTTGTGTCCCACCTTCCCGCAGGTGAAACACGTGATAGGGCTCCGCACTGTCGTTGCTCCCGAAACATTTGAGCGGGTTTGCTCCGCCGGTTTGAACTTCCTTTTGTTCTTTCTGAATTCTGACTTAGACTGAGAGACCGGCACATGAAACTCAGGTTTCTTTGCCACGACTTTTGCTTGTACCCTCTTCATGTCCAACTCTAGGGATCTGGCAGTTTGTACCATCACCTGGAAACCTAACGTCATTGGGCCTGCAAGGAGCAGCCTCAACTCGTCCCGAAGACCTTCATAGAACTTGTTCGTCTTTGTCTCTTCGTCTTCCATCATAGGCCCCGCATAACGACCCAGTTTAGTGAACTCGTGCAAGTACTCATCCACTGAGCTGTCGCCTTGAGTTAACTTCAGAAACTGGTTCTGCAACGCAATGCGTTGGGCAGAAGGAATATACCTTTGAAGAAAAGACTTTGAGAACTCCGCTATCGTGATCTCGGTAATCTCCCTGCCTCCGAACTTGTGCACTTCC
Source organism: Dactylorhiza incarnata (assembly GCA_033032865.1). Taxonomy (NCBI): domain Eukaryota; kingdom Viridiplantae; phylum Streptophyta; class Magnoliopsida; order Asparagales; family Orchidaceae; genus Dactylorhiza; species Dactylorhiza incarnata. The sequence continues at coordinate 6,990,735 of JAWHQI010000053.1, forward strand.
TGTTCAGCCCACCAACGCTCTGCCTCTCCGTTAAGGAGGAAGGTGGCTAAAGTGACCATCATAACTTCTTCTGTTGCTGTCGCCCTTAGAATTTTCCTAACCGTTGACAGCCAGTCCCCCGCCTCCGTTGGGGATCCGGTCCCCGAGAAAGTTGGAGGATGGAAGCTTAGAAAGTGTTGCAGCTGTTGATCACGTGCTCGCGCAACAACTACACGCTCTACCGGACGCTCCACCCTTTGCACCGCCGCAGGTTCCACTGCAGGTTCGATCACCGGGGCCGCATCTGTATTAGGCGTAGCAGGCTGTGCAAGCCTTTGCGGTTGAGCATTGATCATCGCGAAGACAGCTTCTGCGATTAACCTGATCATCTCAGCAGGAGGAGTGGTCGCTGGCACTTCAGCCGACCCACTACTTTCAGCGGTGTTACGGGGTTGAGACGGCCCCGCACCTCTTCTAGTCGCCTATAATCGTGTAAGACACAATTTAGTGACTGAAAACATAGCAAACAACAATCATGGAACGCTCAGGTTCCGCAAACAAGTATGTTTTCTCATTCCTAAGTGGACATTCTTATTAGTTTTTGTCGTTTTAGGTGAATGCACATCCCGTGCACACCACCCCTTAAAAGGAATTCGTCCCGAATTCGCTAAACTACGGATCGACGCCTTAAGTCCGATACCAAATTGTAACACCCTGCCAGTACGAATAGTATAACAGTAGGTCAGGCCGGGACCCCACGCCATACTAACCACACTAGCTAGGAGTTAAAAGGTGATAAACAGAAAGGAACTACAACAGAGTATACTAAACACTAGCGGAAGCATAAAGATTTAACATTTCCATTAGAATTGTCCACTATCATAGGAATGAAACCAAGAAAGAGAGTTATAGCCTTAAGGCCTTACATTTAGCAAATGTACCAGAACTCCAAAACATACATCGGCACGCAGACCGGCAATACATGAGAAAGCTAAAAAGGAGGTTGGTCTTCAAGGGCCAACTCAGCAAAATGGGCCACCGCCCGCTATTTCCCGCTAGGCTCACCTGCACCTGCATAAGAACATTCCACCAAGCGGTGGCAAACAAGGTAACGGTCAGCACAGCTGACCAAATTATAACGACCCCACCCCTTTCCCGGGGTGGCGGAGATTCTACCCTGCAAGCAAGCCATACCAGCACAAGTACTAACATAAAGAAAGTGCAACTACACAAGGTGAGGTTTCAAGCACATTCAATCTTCTAGGTTGAGCATCAAAAAGGTGGGAACCTAGGTATGCACATGATGTTGGTTGGGTTCACCCGAAGGTTCCCCGCAACCGCCTAAACAACCGCATGAGGCTAACAACATCAATTCCACAAACACTCCACCGTAAGGGCCATCGCCTTATGTGGGAAAAAGAGCTTTTGGTCGGTCTAGGTAAACCACCTTCCACGACCTCTCCCATGATCACACGGCTACATGAGGTAGGGACCTCTTACCGATCTGCATGGAAACGGGTTCGGTTTAGCTTTGCCCGTGCTCTAATCGTCGCGATCTGTCGCACGACGCGGGTACGGCTTCGCCTCGGCCCGTAAGGGTTTAGCACCTTCAAGTGCTACACAAGTATAAGCTACGCACCTAATCCCTTCACAAGGATCTAGGCTTCACAAATACTCAAAAAGGGGAGGTATAATACGCTCCGCACCAATTTCGCGGTGAAGGTTTGCCTTCATCCAATCTCAAAGCATGGGGCTTTCGTTAGGATCTTCACAAGACGCCTACACGTAAATCCCGCAATACTATAGATGATTTCACGGAGTCATTCTCCGGCACGCATTCTAGGCTTAACCTAAATGCAACGTCGCAATCCAAGCATCACCGATTCGGGCTCACGGCCACGAATAGGCTTCACACAAAATGCCTAAATCCGCACGACTACCGGATTTTCTACATGCAATATGCCGGGGACGGACACAATCGACCCGGAGTTCCGGAGAACTTGAGAGAATCCTACACTTTACCCATTTGGTGAAAGGGATCTCTCATGCAAGCATAGAGAAACGAAGGGGAGGACAAAAGACAAGTCCAAACAACGGGAGAAAAATGTGAAACTTAGGTTTTGACGTTTTTATATCAATATTGTGCTACTGTGATTTTATCAGAATTTATAGTGACATGTAGATGGTACTTGTACTGTAAATCCTTATTGGCACCCCACTCTTATTAAACAGTAATCATGGTCAAATAATCCATGAAAAAATGTGAAACTTAGGGGTTAGGGTTTTTAGACCAATATTATGCTATTATGAATTTATCAGAAAATATAGAGATCTGTAGATGATACTTGTTGTGTAAATCCTTATTGGTACCCCACTCTTATTAAATAGTAATCATGGATAAATACTCCCTGGAAAAATGTGAAACTTAGGATTTGAAGTTTTTAGATCAATATTATGCTACTGTGATTTTATCAAAATTTATAGTAACCTATACATGGTACTCGTAGTGTAAATCCTTATTGACACCCCACTCTTATTAAATAGCAATCATGGATAGAAATCGTTACCCTAGGAGCGTTCTTTTTCGCCATGAATCCGAGATTCTAGACGGAGAGAAATGACCGCACCGGGCTGCACTCTCCAGATCTGGAAACGGTTCGCGAAACGGAGCTCCGGAGCTCCGTCAATGGCGGAATCTCCCTTCTTCTTCCTTGGCTCCTCCTTCTTTCTCTAGGGTTTGGAGAGAGAATGACTTAGAGAATATGAGGTTTAACCCCCTCTCATCAGCCCTAAAGGTCTCCCGCAACTAAACCTAGCCGTTGGATCAAATCCCAAAAGATTTGGACGGTCCGATCTTCTTCTCCGCTCAAAATCGCGGAACAGACTAAACAGTGCGCACGATCACAGGCGCACGGTCAGTGGTCGTGCGCGAAGAGGGGAATGGTCGTGCGCACTGTCCGAGACAGAACTCGATTCTTTTCTGAATTAACGCACGATCGCTGGCGCACGATCACTGGTCGTGCGCGAAGAGGACAATGGCCGTGCGCATACGCCGAGACAGAACTCCGATTCTTTGCGGGTTACGCACGATCATTGGCGCACGCTCACTGGTCGTGCGCTAAGAGGACAATGGTCGTGCACATTGACCTGATCTGGAATCTTGAGCCTATCCCGAGCGCAACACCACCATTTCGCCTACCTCGCTGAACCACGATCTTTGGGGTGTTACACAGGGGGCCCGATCTGGGTTTACCAGACTTTTTTTTGCACCCCTGCATCTAGGGTAAGAGGAGCGTATTAGGTGAATGAGGAGAAATGACTTAATTTTTTACATTTATTTGGTCTATGATTAGTCATTTTAGAAGATCAAAAATACTTATTTTATTTATTTGTATATATATATAGCCAAAGATGATTGCTCTTGAAAAATGCGAAATATTAGATGAGTCAACACTAATGGCACGGAAGGTCAACCCATGGAAGACAGGAATGAATGGAAGACTCATTTTCTCGCCCCGATATCTTCGCATTCTATCTGGTCCGCTTATTTCTTCCTCTCTCTCTCCTCTCTCGCTCTCTCACGTCCAAGAAAATCACGAACAGACTACGGCCGCCCGGCTTTAAACACGAACCCTCTTCGAAAAACCTTCTCCCACCCCCACCCACCGCACCATGATCCCCGCTCGACCTTCCCTCCCTCCGACATCGACCGGCGAAGGAACCCCAACCCTAACCCTCATCCCCGGCCTTCCCGACGACATCGCGGCTCTGATCCTGATTTCCCTTCCTTACTCCCACCGCTCCCGCCTCCGACACACAGCCCGCGCATGGCACGCCTTCCTCTCCGCCGCTTCCGTCGCCCCCCTCCGCCGCCTTCTCCGCCTACCACCTCGCCACATCCTCTGCCTCTTCCCCTCCGACCCATCCGTCGTTCCCCCCTTCCTCTTCGACCCCGCCGCCGCCGCATGGGCCCCGCTCCCCCTCCTTCCCTGCAGCCCCTACTTCTACGGTCTCTCCAACTTTGCAACCCTCGCCCTCGGCCCCCACCTCTACGTTCTCGGAGGATCCCGCTTCGATGCCCGCTCCTACCCCCTCGGGCTCCCCCTTCCCTCCGCCGCCGTACATCGCCTAGACCTCTCGGCCTTCCGAGCGCCTCATCTCCTCTCCTGGACCCGCCTTCCGGACATGCTCTCTCCCCGCGGGAGCTTTGCATGCGCCCCCATCGCCGGTGCCAACTCCATCATAGTGGCCGGCGGAGGCTCCCGCCATGCCATGTTCCCCTCCAGCGGCACTCGCATGAGCTCTGCCGAGGTATTCGACGCGGATTCACGCGAGTGGTCTCCCGCCAACAGATTGCCGAGGTATCGATCCGGATGTGTAGGGTTCTTCCTCCAGCAAAGTCAGCAACAATCGAAGGAAGTGAAGGAAGTTGAGGACGATGAGGAGTTCTGGGTGATGGGAGGATATGGTGATTACCGTCCTGTGGCTGGTGTGGTTCCGGCTAATGTCTACTACAAGGATGTACTGGTGCTTGGGCTGAGGAGCGGCAAGTGGAGGGAAGTTGGGGATATGTGGGAGGCTGGTGAGAGGCAGAAGCTTGGTAAAGTTGTGGTCATGGATGGTGTGGATGGAGAGTTGATGGGAGTTTTCATGCTGGATCATAATGCTATATTCAGGTGATCATTTATACAAGCAATATGTTTTAACATTCTCTTTTGAGTTTGATGGATTCTGGTTGCAAGCAATATGTTTTAAAGACCAATTTATGCAACAAGAAATACTCAAATAAATTAGAAAACTTTTAGGGTCCGTTCAGATCGCAGTTTTTGGTTTTAAAGAATTGGAATTCAGTAAAAACAAAAACCAGAAGGTTGTGGTTTTGCCTGAATTCCAAATAAGCTGTTCCGCTGCAGGAAGGTTTTGAGCTGCAGGAATTGAAATTGAGCAATTTTATTGTTCGGATGCAGGATGGAATTCATTCACAGGCATTTCCCATTTTAACTCAACTAACGACATCACAACTAACACCATTTTGACTTGGACAACACAAATGACATCAAACTCCATTTTAATGAATAACAAGTTCCTAGCCTCTATCAGTAAACTCCATGAAAATGAAAGCTTTCTCCACGATAACAGCAAAAAATAAACAACAAAATAAAAGTTTCCTCCAAAAACTTGGTTCAGGCGAAATCAAAAGCTGCATTTCCTCATCTATAGAGTTGATTAAATCACTTTGCACCCTAATGACATCCAACAAGAAATGAAAAGCTGCATTTCCAAGTTGATTATACTACTATTCAGCAAGAAATGGAAAGCTACATTTCCAAATAGCATCCAAGTGAGAACTGACAGGAGGGGGAAGAAGCAACCAGGCCATCAACAGGCGAGAAACTGACATTCAGGAAAAAAGAAACAACCACACCAAAAAAGAGGCGAGATGAAGAGGAAGATGAAGAGGAGATGAAGTGAGATGAAGAGGAAGATGAAGAGGAGATGAAGAGGAGATGAAGAGGAGATGAAGAGGATTTCGAAGCCAGGTAACTCACAGCCGGCAAAATCGGAGAGGCGAGAAGAGGAAGAAGGTCGTGAGGCGAGGTCGGCGCCGTTTCTTCCGTCAAAACCTAGCATCGAGCACAAGAAATGGGCAAAGGCTGAATATGAAAACCTTAGGTTTTAAGCAATTCCAATTCCATCCGCATTTCCTGCGAACCGAACCGCGGAAAGGTTTTATTTAACGCCAAAACCAAAACAGCGGTCCATTTCCCATCAACCGAACGCACCCTTAGAGCAAATAACCATGAAGAATAGCTTAATTTGTTGTTGTTGTTCAAAATATACCAAAAAGTGAAAAAGACAGGCAACAAATAGTTGGTGTATAAAAAAATGTCTGATGCAAAAGAAATTCCATGGAAATAGCATGTAATCGAAATAGCATTTCCTAAGATTTTTCTTAAGGATCCACTGATATTCTAAATTAAAAAGACAATGAGTACTCAGGTACAAAATAATCTCACAAAGCATAGTGTTGGGAAAAGTAAAAATCGGTTGATAACCATTATGAAAGCTCATCAATCAATGACCACACAAAAACTGTGAGGTGCATTTAAAGCCAATAGTAGGCAAGTAAAATAAGGATACATAAAAGCAACTACCCAGACAACAAGAGTGAAAACTAGGGTTTTGGTTTCACAAAATGATCCAGTTTTGTATGTGTATGTTTTCAGTATATAATTGATGGTTACTCTCATAATCTGCTCATAAACCCATGTAATGTTGGAGTTTGGAAATTGGTTCAACAGAGTTTGGATCAAAAGGATAGCACGAGGTTACTGATCCCGCGATCGAACACCACGAATCCGATGACAAGGGGAATGGTTCACGAGAGTTGAAGGATAGTCTGCCTGTAAACAAGACCCACAAGGTGCAATGAGGAGGTCCCGCCACACACCCGGAAGTATATATAAATTGCTCCTCATAAAACAAGACTGCTCTAGACACAAAAAAAACACAATCTCGGTGGAATGAGGATCCGGGGGGGGGGGGGGGGTCCAGTGTGTCCTTCCTGTGTGCCAAATAGGCAATCCAAATTGGGGGTCTCACGGTTTGCGATTATCTGTCCCCGCAAAATACTAGATCCGTCATGCTATAGGACTTTGTGCGAGATGATTGAGGTTGCCTGGAATGACCTCGCGAACTCGGCCCTGGCGGTGCGAGCTCTGAGGGATCTCTCCTACGGACCTCGCCTAAGCGATCTCGGGAGGATCTCGCTAGCGAGATGACTGGCCTACGTCGTGAGGCCTTGGCTGTTCTCTTCGTATCTTTGGTGATGTTATTCTTCTTTGTCAACGGTCAATTTCCTGCTGACGTGCCTATAATTAAGTTTGCTCTTCCCTCGACGAATACTTGTTGTACAGGTAACCTAGGAAGAAAATTCAACAATATGATACAATTTAGGTAGCTTAATCTAATTGCCAATCCTAATCAGACAGAAACTCTCCAAAGCAACAAATTGAATCCCTTTTGTATGAACCAAGTCAACAACAACATTTTAGTAGGAACCCTTAGAGAGGAGAAGCCGAAGGGGTAATATTGATTCAAATTTGAATATTAATTTTTTTCCTCTTCTTTATTTCTCCTTTCAAAAGTTAATCAGCCATAGACTAGTAAACCCAACCAACTTAAGGTTCAAGAAAATATGATTTATAAATGGAAACTCTGGTTCAAACCAATCAAACCCAAATATAGATGTCACTATCTAATCTAGAAGACCAGAAACAAGCACTATCCTAAGTAATCCTCATTGCTGAGAATACACCATTTGTGCTCCATGAAAATGAAATATGAATAATCAATTGTGCAAATAAATAAATGATATTAAATGATTGGATAAAAATAAATACAGAAGAGATAAACAAACAACAAACTCTCATCCTTGTCATCAATTCCCCTGGTTGTGAGAACCTTGCCCCCTGATTAGAAGGCCTCAATAATATGTCGAGAAGATACTAATGTGATGTCAGTAACCCCTTTATTTCTATTCACGATTAGATCATTGAAGTACAATTTCTCCAATGCACCAATAATTGGTAATGATTTGGGATCTTGTTTGAGTAGTGTGGACGTCAACCACGTCTTCATTATCATCTGAATCTGATTGCTCTGTCAATCTTATCTGAAGTGCCCTTGTTGTATACTATCAGATCGACAATATTTAGCATAAGCGAAGTGGCAACTGCAGGCACAAATTAATATATATACATTTGTCCCAATCAATGCAATATATAAAAAAACCAAACTTCCTCTGACTCAACTTACCTCAGGTACCAAAAAGGAATTGTTGCAGATAAAAGTATCATATCATTAAATCTCTCTGTTGAACGTACTCTCTTCTCTTGTGCTCATCAATAATTGTTTTGCATCAGATATTTGGGATACATAGCTTATCTAATTTTTTTGATCTAATGGATTTGTTCAGTAATCTCAAGAACCCTAGCACATCATACCATAGTAATAGAGTTTAGATTAAGCATGTGGGGAATAGTCCAACCATACAAGAGCTCAAAAGAGGTAGTTCTAGTGGAGCGTTTAATGATAAGCAAACTCGTCTCATGACCATACAAGATCTCAAAAGTGGTCTTTTTAGTAGTGTTTAATGAAGTTGTAAGCAAATTCGGCTCGTGGTAGTATTAAATCCCATTTGAGTTAGTTTCTACCAAAACATTTTATTTATTACTCCAGTTTGTCGTTGATAAGCACTACCTAACTAAAGTGAATTTTTTAATTTTGTATATATGTCTTCCAAAAATGAACCCAGAAATCTATAATCTCTATGATAAGTAGATATCCTAGGGATGTTGTGTAGACAATCAACTTTCTTGAATAATAAGTCAGTAATATCTGATGCATCGTTTGATATTCTACATGGAATAAACAGTAGTATCTTATAAAATCTATTGACGAAAGTTAAGATGAAATCTTCCATAAGAGACTTCTGGATGATACACAAAAAATGACAGTAGAATCAATACCAGAATCTAAGTTGGACTCCCTAATGGAACTAAAATACGGATCATCTGAGTAATCGTATCCAAGCTAGTATAAAAATATGAGAGTGGCCCTCAAAAGTAACTAGAAGGTGTGTTCTTTTACCTAAACCACGTTGTTCTAAGTCCGGTCTTATTCCTGAGATGGAATGTGGACTCTTATATAATAATGACCATTTAGAATGTCTCTTATTAAGATTTTTTTGTGAACCCAAATATCGTAGTGTCTTATGGTCAGAAGTCAACGTGAGTTCCCTTGATAGTGTATTCAGGATTTTGAGAGCTTGAACAATCACATAGAATTTCATGTTATAGGTGGAGTAATGAGATTGCGCTACGTCCAAGCTTCCAAGTAAATAAAGTAATTGAATTTTCAATGACAACTCCAATGGTAACGAATCGATGGTAAAGAGAGGCCAAACCATGAAATCCTCTTGCCTTAATGATAATAGTCCTAGTCAGGGCAACTATGAAATACTTCCACTTTCATCAACTGATTGAAAGTAAATCTATAGTACCAAGTCGTTACTCATGAACAATCATTTATTATGGTTGATATATAATTAGACCCCTTATGTAATACATGTCTCAAGTGAAAGATATGGTCATTTGGGTAGGTTCTTATATATTAGGATGCCTTCAAAGTAAACGACCACGAACTTCCTAATGTATGGACAAAATACTTCATCGTATGCATAAAAGTATTAGGTGCTTTCACAAAGCAAAGGGCAAGATAAATGATTCATATAAACCCTCTCAATACTTAAAGGTTGTCTTTTATTCCTCTAGAGGTCGGATTGGCATCCGAAGATATCAATTCGTAAGTCAATTTTAGAAAAGACAATAGGGCCATTCAATATGTCCAACTCATTATCTAGCCTAAGCATTGAAAATTGATACATGACGACAATCTTAGTGATGTCTTAGCTATCAACACATGTGATGGGGATCGTGACATACATCAACCTACACGATGATCGGAGCCATCCATTTTATGCGAATCGACGATCCGAGAATTTTAGTTATTTTTTTGTATTTTTGTGATTTTTATTTTCATATTTTAAGAGCCACCATGATCTGAGAATCATGACCGTCCATGATGACCTCTAGTGTCTATATATTGAGGGTGATGACTCACATTTAAAGGCATTGAAGAATTGAGTGTAAAAGTGATGCAACCCTCGTCGCCTCTTTTAATTATTATTATCGCAATGTGTTTTTATTTTTATAGCGCACGTTTTCGCGCAAATTTTTGGTTTATTTTGTAGCGTCAAGTTGTATCACACGTGTTATAAGCGCTTGAGTGTTATTTTGTTTCGCGCATGTTGCTCGCGCATTTCTTTTTGGCTCGTTGGTGTGACCGGCCAACGAGACCCTAAATGCATAGGTCCGTTAATTTAGGAGATAAATTAGTTAGGGCAAGCTTTTAAAAGAATTAACTATTTTCCTTTATTTTATTAAATCCTGAAATAAAACCCTAAAAATTATTGCTATAAAAGCCCCCTACCTCCTACCGGGTCAGTTGGAAAATAGAACTGAATAAACCCTGTTAGTTTCATTCGGTTCTCTCCAGCGCCGTCTCCTTGCTAAATCCCGTCGCCCGTCGATCGCTGGCAGCGCCGCCTCCCGCCAGCCCTTCGATCGCTGCCAGTGCCGCCTCCCGCCAGTCCAGCGCTCGCTGCCAGAGCCGCTTCCCGCCAGCCCCCCTTGCAGCAACATCCCGCCAGTCTGCGTCGATTTCCTCCGGCGCCACTCCCGTCAGCCCCGACGACGCCCCTGGAATCCCTGCCAGAGTCCGACAACCACTCCTACGACTTCTACCGCCGGCTCCGACGTTTCCACAACTCTTCCTCTCCTTCCAGCCGCACAACGCCCTCTCTCCGGACCTCGCCGCTGCTGCCAGAGCTTCCTCCTGTCCACGGAGACCCCTCCTCTGCCAGCCTCCAACATTTCCAGCGACCACCTGCCAGTTTCGATTCCGGGCAGACCCACTCTTGGGGGATTCGTGCACAGCTGTTGCTACCTCTTCCCCATGGTATACCTCCTGATTTCCTCGCCGTGAACATTAGTAAATTTTTGTGCTTAAATTACAAATGAATAGTTAATTAATAAGAGCTTGTCTAGATTAATCTCATCTCCGGATTATCGTCAATTTCAAACACGTGAATGTCACCACCTGATTTCTCTGCCTGTGGAATTGCGAATCATGACGTTGTTACGCTTGTACGGTACCCTTGCGCGTGCGAGCCACCCCCAGGTCGTTATAACTGTTAAAATAGCCCGCGAAGTCCCCTCGCGCCATAATTATTTAAAAGATCACAATTATTTTATTTCCAAACTACAACTCTAAGTTCCAGTTTACATCAAAAAGCCATTTTTTGGTCAATTCGGTGTCGAAGCCTAACCCCAGGTGCGAAGCCCGAGATTCCTCCTCTCCCTAGTCGTGAGTCACCATTCCCTTCCCTTCCCCTTTGCCTTCCACCATCCCCTCCCCTCTTCTCTACCCACAAGGCAGCCGGCCTCCCCCTTCCAATTCCTCCCCAAACCATTTCCCCCCCTCTCCGGGTCATCTCATTAAACAGTCGGCCTCCCAGCCACCTCCCCATCCCTCAACCGACCACCCAACCCCATCTTCCCCGTCGTGGATCCACTTCCCTACATCCCCTCCCTCCAAATCCCCTAACCGACCCACCACCCTCATCAAACTCTCCTCTAATTCATCTCCGACGATCACCGGAATCATTTTCCGGTCACTCCCGGTGATTCCCCGTCATCCCCATTCCATTTCCACCAATTTTAAGTTTTCCGGCGATCGCCGGAAAACTCCTCCGGCCACCACCACCTCCGGCAACCACCACCGGCCATTCACCGGCCAGCCACCTCCACCACCTCCCATAACCACCCATAATCACCTTCCAACTTCCCCGCTACCCCACCACTCCACTTCCCTTGGTTTTAGGGACTTCTCCTAAAATTTAGCCAAACCACCCCTACACTACTCCCTTTACAGCCGGCCCCCTTCTAATCCCCCCCCCCCTATTCACGTGCCCCCACTTCCTCCCCTAAACCACCTTCATCCCACACCACTCCATCATCCTACATCCCTGTCCAGCCCCCACTACCCCACGTGGAACCACAACAATCCCCTCTATGGTCCTTCCGAGCCTCATTACCCCCACGTGGAACCACAAACCCTACTTCCCTTCTAACCGACCCTTCCTCCTCCCAGAAATTCCAACTCTTCTTCCTCCATCCTCCACCCAGCCGGCCCTGAACTTCAACAGGAGTCCTGGACAGCAATTCACAGCCACCATCTTCCACTCAACTGCAGTCCAGAATCTGTATTTGATTCCCAGCACACTCCCCTGTCCTGGACAGCAAACCACAGCCAGCAACCTCCACATAACTGCTGTCCAGAATCTGTATTTGATTCCCAGCACACCCCCCCTGCATTCTGAAAGCCTCTAACAGCCTCCCAGCTCTCTGCCGAGCACCTACCAGCAACTGGGATCTGAATTCCAGTCCGCTCCAGTCACGGACAGCCGTTGTAACCTCATTGGAACCTGAAGAACAACCCCGGGTGGCTCTCTCGGCTCCACCACAGCTCTCCGACATCACTCCAGCACTCCCCCTTTCAATATTATGTGAGTCCAAGGTGTGTTATTTTTGTACTGTTGGGTCTTGTGTTTGATCTCTACTTGAAGAGATAGTAGTTCGTACGCTTTGATTTCAGTTATTTGAGTTTGTGTATTTTCTCATTTTAAATAGTCATTTGCTTTTCTGGCACTCTTGCAATTATACGACTTCTCGTGTCCCCATTTTTGGGAGCTTTAACTACTGTGACATATTTTATTTTGATTTATAAAACAAATTATTATTGCAAGATAAAATCATCGGATTCAAGTTGTTGCATGTATTGATCACCCACATTATATCCCCGTCACATAGGACCGTCCTACGTCTACATGCTCTCTAAGAACTATCTTTCTTTGAAGTTAGGAGGGCTGGTATTGCGCAAATAAGTTTTGATTTGTTGATGGGTTTGATTTGTGATTTTGAATGTCTTGTATCAGCGGTAACTCATCGAGAAGTTCTTCTGGAGTAATATCAAGATATTCCTAAAGTAAGAGTTGTACCTCCAGAGAAATTTCAATCTCACCCCTACTTCTTTACATATTAATATATACAATATGTATTATTTCTTAACCTACACTCTGAGCTCATTGTCAATAACAATAAAACATAACTATTTTTAATAGAAGTTGCCTTACTTTTCTTAGGAGTAAGAAGGTTCTTTTGACCGTGAAGAAATAGTTTTTCTTATCCTTAAATTGTAGGTATTCAGTTCACCAGCATGGTGCGCCTTGCGATTGAATTGCCTTGATCATCCCAATAAAATGTGATATACCTCTGTTGGCATTACATCCCACCAAACTTCATTCTGATATGATTTTCTCTAGAGAATTTGATAAAGGATAGTTTGTGGTAGGGACCTCTTCTCCTTCTGTGGACCAGTCAATATTATATGGCTTCTTGAACGGGTCGGTCTTTACTTTGAGCTTTGTCACCTTACTCTCAGGACACAATTTTCCGCATTACCGCTATCAATCACAAGGGTGCATAGTATTTTATCAGATGTGCACATGGTGCGAAAGGTGTTGCACCACATCCACTTATTTCCACTTTTATCTTTAGGCATGGTTAGGCCATGATTGGTAACTAGAAAGCTACCATCAACGTCACTCTATCATCATCCTCTTCTTATACATACTGATCTCCTAGTTTACCTTCAATTTCAACGATCAATCCTCCTCTTATTTGATCAAATTTTTACTTGGATGTTGTTACGCGGGCATATTTTATTACGCGAGTACATTCACTCAAGTGGACCCCCCTCATCAGAATTTATGGAGCGCGCGTATAGAAGCCGCCGTGATCATTTTTCTTGTAATTAATTTGTATGAATTAATTGATTGATATTAATTAATTAAGTACTTTATTTTGTAATTCCTTGTATGGTTGCCCTCCCTCGTCTATATAAGGGGGAGGGGTTTTCGTGTGGAGGTATCTTTAGATGTATGAGAATTAGAGCTGCTCCCCAAGCGTTTTCCTCTCTTCCTTGCCTCCTTCCCTCTTTCCCTTCCTCCGCCGGCCCTCCCCTTGCCGGGTTCTTCTCCGACCTGCCAACCGCCCGCTCACGCCGCCGGTCTCGACTCCCATCTTCGTTTAGGGTTGTCCTGTCGCCGCTGTGCCAGCCCTCCTTCCAGTCCCCATCACAATGGCCTCTGTCCAACTGGCCGGCCGACGCCCGTTGCCCATGCTGCAGCAAGGAACCAATCCCTCTCTTGTTCTCCACGACATCCAACACGATCTTCGGGTGCTGTGTGCCCTCTTCGACCAGCATCGAGCCACGAACGCACACTGGAAGGCGGCATCTGCCCTAACACCCCGCCAGCTGACCCTTGCTGCCGACCATCACGGGGATACTCCCTTGCCTACGAACTCAACTCTCATCCACATGCCACAATCGCCGCATGAACAGGGCAATCGCACGCAGGAGCTCTTCTCACTACTGCCATCAGCATCCAAGGATCCCTCGTCCCCTGCTGTGGACGAACCAGAAGCGCAACATTTGTCAAAGACGGACCCCGACAACCCCGCACATTCTGCGCCCGTTCGACCCCCCACGCCCATGCTCATTCCAGGTTCTCTTTCTACCTTTATCGTCGGGATTGACGTCTCCTCAGCCCCACCTGACGCCGTCCGACTCACGTCCCCCCAGTTCCGCCCCATTTCAGCAACAGTTACTTATTCGGCCCCAACTTCCATGACACCGTCCTCTTCCGTCTCCCGACCCTTTTTATTGGTAAATGTCTCTCTACCTCTCTTTTCCAACCATTGTAGCTCGCAGTCCACCCTGGTGGCCTCTGCAATCGGCGGTCTCATTTGGTATCCCTTGCCTTTTTTCTGCAGCGGAACAACACATGCACGCTTTTTTTTAATTCCTCTCTCTGATCTCACAACTGTTTGGCACCGTAATCAATGTCTTAAAGCTGCCGGTAGACATCTTTACCATTTCCTCCATCTAATTCTTGTTTCCTGTGCCCCCTCAAAAACAAGCACCCGCATGAGACAAACCCTCCTACTTTCTTTTCTTTCTTGCGGGACCCCACCATCACTTCCGCATTTATTAGTATCAATCCTTCAACTTTTTTGTTTCTACTGCACCTCTTTGTTTTGCCCACATATGCCTACCCTTTCACAATGGGCCCCACCTGCTTACTTAATAGATCCCACTTTTTTGTTTTTTTTCCTCCAAAGGACATCTACCATCTCCATATTCTTCTTGCCCTTCATCCACATAGTGTCCACCGTTGCAAGTAGTACAAATTCTGAGCAGTATTGGAGGCTCGACCTTCAGGACCTCCCTCGGCACGCTCGCTTCACCTCCATAGCCCCAACTACTCTGGTTGTCCGCTTCCTTTCTCCCCACTCATTAATAGCCCCGAAAATTTCACCCATAATTTTTCTTTCCTTTTCAGCCCCGCTTCACTTATGGACCTTTACACATATTTTTTCCTGGGCTGTAGACCACACTTCCGTTCACATTTCTCACTCCCTTTTCTTTGCCCATACCACTCTGGCCTTTCCACATGCCCCACCTTTTTGTTTCTTTCATTTACACAGGCCGCCAGACCCCGCTCTCTTCACGCTTTGCACCCTTCTCATCTCCGTTGTCGCCATTGTTATAGATCTCCCGACATATTGGAGGCTCGACCTTGAGGGCATTTTCAAAAGCAGTAGTGTTACGCGGGCATATTTTATTACGCGTGTACATTCACTCAAGTGGACCCCCTCATCAGAATTTATTGAGCGCGCGTATGGAAGCCACCGTGGTCATTTTTCTTGTAATTAATTTGTATGAATTAATTGATATTAATTAATGAATATTAATTAATTAAGTACTTTATTTTGTAATTCCTTGTATGGTTGCCTTCCCTCATCTATATAATGGGGAGGGGTTTTCGTGTGGAGGTATCTTTGGATGTATGAGAATTAGGGCTGCTCCTTAAGCGTTTTCCTCTCTTCCTTGCTTCCTTCCCTCTCTCCTTTCCTCCGCCGGCCCTCCCCTTGCCAGGTTCTTCTCCGAGTTGGTAACAGATGTCTATTCTTTTTACAAGCAATATAAATTTGTCCTGACCACACTTATAGTAAGGTCCAATAGGTCTTAAACCCATCACTCTTTAACCCTTATGAGATTGAGTCATCTTTCATGTGGGAGGACAAATGCTCACCTGAGAAGTATGCCTATATGTATTATTAGCCTTGTAATATATTCCTCTTAGATTATGAGGTTGTCCTACTGTGTTTGAAATAGATCTAATCACACTTATTTTTTTATCAGCAAATGGTTGGTGTTGTTTTTCAATTCTGTTTGTCATACCCTAAACCCTAATTAAAACTACTAATTAACTCTAACTAAGATGCTTAAAGAAGACATCTAATTAAAACATGTAACAAAAACCCTTAACATAAGACAAGATGTGTAATATCCTAATTGATCCTCACTTAAAGGGTCATGCAGTCCCGTATTTGCATTTATTTTTACCTTATCTCGTCCTATTAAATTTTAAAGTTTTCCATCAAGCACGACCAATCAACTTAAGACTAACAATTTTCTTTCCAGTCAGATAAATGATCTTTCTTTTTTAGCCATGAATTTAATTTTCCTCCATATTCACCAACATTATTGTGCTTCACCAATGCTCTGGATGCTGAATGAAGGAAGCATGGTTATGTGCACATAAATCAAAATGGATTCTTGGGTCTGCCCTCTCTGATGTCTTTGGCTTTGATTTGAGGGCATGATTCCGCAGCAAACGCGATGGTATAGGGGGCCACTATTTCAGTGGTACTCTGTGAGCCGCCACTTTGTGCATTTATTGTCAAAGGTTAGGTCTTTCTCCTCTGAGAGAAGCCACTTTGTGCATAGTGCCAAAGGTTAGGTCTGTTTCCAATCTTCCCCCGCCCATACCCCCAATGATTGGGGACTATATGGGTTCTGTTGTTGTTGTTGTTGTATTCACCAACATCAACCATAATCCTTGTTCTCAATTTATATCATTTCTACTCCAAGGGAGACCATTGGTCTGAAGAACACGACGCACCGAGTGCACCCACTCCACAAAGTTCTTCTTGCCGACGAGAGAGATAGTAATAATCCGTAGTTCTTCCTGAGCATCAGGGACAACAGTCGGATCCAGAGCAGGAAAAGTCGAGGAAGCGGGAGCAATATTCGTTCCCATCGTCCTAAGAGATTGTTGACCGGCAGGAGGATGAGGTGCGGTCACAGGAAGAGTGGTCGATCAGGTTCGGGCGAACAACAACCAAGAAGGGGCGGTACGCACAGAGATCAGCGGGCACCTAGGGCGGACAGCAAGAGGCCAGGCGAACAGCAAAGAGGCGAACTCGGGCGGTCACACAGCAGAAACCGGCGGAACCCAGGGCGCGCGAGTAGAGCTAGGCACAGACAGAGGTCAACGCGTACACCAGGAAGCGCTCAAAACCATGCGCGAACATATACACAGCTGGGCAAACATCGGGAAGCTGTCAGCAAGAGGAGGCCGTGCGTGGTCAACAAGAAGAGCTTGCGCGGGAGCTTGGGCACCCAAGCACGCGAGTCTCAGCGAGCGGTGGAAGTCGTCTATAAAGCCGAGAAGAGGAGGCCAGGAAGACGACTTGGGAAGAGAGGCAGGCACCGGCGGACACAGGTCGCGGACACGGTGCTCTGATACCATATTACAAATGAAATGCTCTTCTCATTATTCCAAAAGCATGTACAAATATACTCCCATATAGAGGTACAAATGAGGAGTAGAGGGAGAGTACAAGATATGAGACTAAAGGATCCTAAGAGATGAACGAGTCCAATGGGCCATAATACATAAATGGGCAAAATACAATAAAAATAAGAAAGTATCTTAAGGATTCGTCAACAACTAGGATAAACCCGAACCCGTCTGTTGAACTCCTTACAATGGGGAGGACGTCAGCGCTTGATTTCTGGTTTGAAACGCTTGCAATGCTGTTAATGCTATATTTATCATGTCCACTATGTGCTTTAAAATAGGAGTCTGAAGATTTTTTTAAGTGCCACAGTTTATGCCTATCTTCAGGAGGTTTTTTCTTTCATCCGTCTTTATAAGTTTTTCTCTATTTCTATTTGACTGATGTGAAGCCATTTGCATACCTTCAATACTTAGGATTCTCTGTCAACAACTTTGGCCTCCAATTTCTCAAAGCATAGTTCCGGGGTGATTGAAGAAACACGGACATTTATCAGGTCGAATCGATATTATGGCGGCTTGAAGTTGCTCAACTCTGAGCAGCTCAATCTGATTTTTTAATTTCCTCGAAGTTGGAGTTGGACAATAATTTTTTTGGTTTAATTTTTAATCGCCTTCAACTCCTTAAGTTACGATCATAATAAAATTAGACTTGAAGAAACATAATGATATGGTCCTAGTTCGGAACTTCGTCGGAGGTGGCGGTGGAGGCGGAGATACAAAGGTGAGCCGAGCTTGACCCGCGGAGAATGCGAGGGGAAGGAAAGTGATGGGGATCGGTGGTGCGAACTTGTGGAGCACGAGTTTTCTGCTCATTCGGGGCCGGCTGTCCATATGCCATATTTAGCATCTCCAGATCGATGATCCGACTCCGCAGATGCATCCGGATTTTTGTTTACATATTTTTTCATATATTATTTTATTATTTTTAGTTATTATTTAGTGAGATCGGACACTTGACACTTTTGACCAATCATAGTCGTTGATGTTAGGGTGCCCTAATATTGTATTATTATAAATAGGAATAAGGTGTCCTAATATCGTGGTGCGACGCCGCGAAGCCCTAAGGTGCCGACTCCTTAGATTTGTATCTTATTTTCCCTTGTATCCCCTTCCACCACCATTCAATCCCCTTCCCCCCACCTCCTCTGAAAGCCTTCAGTTTTCCTCCCAGAAAATCTATGCCACAACCCCCTTAAATACCTTCAGAATTCCAACAGGAATTCTACATCATTGCCTTCACTGAAAGCTCCATCCAATCCTCCCATAACTCACGCCCGGAAATCTCCAGCCCCTGCTGTTACCCAAACCCAGCCCACAAAATCCCTCCTCCTTCCTTCATGGACAGCCCATACTGCTGCTGCCCCTTTTCCTCCATTAATCCCACCCAATAACCCATCCGACTCCCCCCATAACTGCAGCCATCCCATTCCTTCCACACCATACAACAACCGACCACTCCGCTGCTTAAACCTACAGCTGCCGGTCCCTCCACCACATTCAGGCTTCGTTTGGCACAGCAGTGGCGGTTGTAAACACATGGGTTAAACCGTCATTCGTTAACGACCACCTAAAAAACTTCATCCGTTTGAGCATAAAAGTGGATGAAGTTCCTTAGGTGGGCGTTAACGAATGACAGTTTAACCCCCATGTTCACGACCGCCACCACCGTGCCAAACGGAGCCTCAGTCACTCAACCACCTTTTTCCAGCGCCTCCCTCCTGGACATTCAATAGCCGGCTGAACCAGGCCCTGTCTAAGGACTGGTTCAGTCATTTTCCTGCACGAGAAGTCTTTCCATCCTCTCTCCTGCACCCAGTCCTCCTTCCCCTTGCCCTACACAAACAAACAGCCTCCTTGCTATGTGAGTGTCTTTCTTGTATGGATCTTTGTTCTCATTATGAATATATGGCTATGTGATTTCAAATTTCATGCTTATTGGATGCATTTTTTATTAGTTGTTTGCTCTAGATTATTATTGTGATTTGCAGGACTAATTTGCCGCGTGCTCTTGTTTTCGCCCTCCACACGGAGGAAAGCTTAAGCTTGCTTTGCCCTAAAAAATTACTTTGTCCTTGCTTAAATTATCTTCTTGCGATTTAAATATTTATTATTTTGTTTGATCTCTCCGTCGGGACCTTGCGTGTGTGCTACATATAGTGTTCAAGGGTAATAGAACTATCTTGCCCGCACTTCACACTAGGATTACATTATAGTCGCGCACTTACATAGACTACCCTACATCATGTAGAAGGGGAGCCGTGCTCAATCCTAACCTTAGAAATTGAGGAAGAAGAGAACTAGAGAGAGAAATCGAAACTTGGGCTCCGTTTGGTGCGTTTTTTTTGCTCCTGTGAGTTTGGACAAAAGCGTTACCATCATAGAATGCATGTTTGGCATAACAACGGTTATGACCACCACTAAGAAAATAAAATTAGTTTTGAAAAAAAAGATGGATGAAGTTCCTTGGGTGAGGTCGGGCGTTCACGAACGACGGTTCATAATCACCGTGTTCACGACCGCCATCGCCGAGCCAAACGGAGCCTTGGTTACTTTCATTCTTATCCCATACAATGAACTAATGGGTCTATTTATGACCTTACAAGATGACATGAGTGTAAATAATCCCAAAATAGAAATAGATGCACGAAATCCTAAAATATGACGAATCTAATTAGTCGTAACTACGACTCAACTCTAACACTCGAAATAACATACATACCGACACATAAATGAAATATGTGTAACCGATGATGGATGATGGGGGATCATAACATACAAAATACTAAAACATGATGACTCTAATTAGTCGTAACTACGACTCGACTCTAATTAGTCGTAACTACGACTCGACTCTAACAGTCGAAATAACATACTTAACGACACTTAACAATGAAATATACGTAACCGACGACGGATGATGAAGACCATAACACAGCAATGACACCACGAGATCAAGATATGAATCATATTATTAGCAAGACGGGGTTAGCTCGGTAATGATCATATCGCCATATGGTTTTAAATATATAAAAAGTTAATCGATCTTGAGCCAAAACTTAAGCCTCGCTTTGTCTCGATCCTTGATTATAGCCAAACCTTAATCTGATTCTGGAATGAAGTGTTCTCGATATTTTTTGGACTAGGGAGACTTTACAAATGCTTTCCCAGTTCACATGGGCTCAATATGCTTTCAAAATTCTTTGATGCAGATATGATTTCACGTCGAACCGTTGGCGGAAGGAGTCTGGTCTAAGACGGAAAGTCCCATCAGAAGATTCATGCGCCTTCGTCGCCATGAACGGAGAGCTGTGCGTGCTAACGAAGGCGATGCCTTTTTTCGTGGAGCCCAGCAGAGCGCTCAGGAAGAGGAGCACGATACAGATTCAAGCTTATGATCCCCAGAGGAGGAGATGGAGGTTCTTCACCACAAATCCTCCTTTTGACCACCAAATCGACTTCAAAACCGCAGTTTCTTGCACCATTCAGTTGTGAACTTCGACCGCTGCTTATTATGAATTCCACATTGCGATGGCATTGCTCGTAGATGTATGTATGGCTCTATTGTAGATGTAAACATTGATTAGAGTACATGTTTTTTTTTATGTGCATAGAGCTGTCTACATAAATTCTGTACAGATCACTTTGGAGAGGACTTGTGCATTGTGTGCCAAGATATGTTGGATTTGCCATTGTAAATTTCAGAATTTGATCATTATATTGGGAAATATATGAGAGAATAGAGTTATAACATGTGAATTCTACATTTTTTAATTTCCTATTAAATAAATATTAAAATGTTAATTATTCTCTGTGATGAAAAAAATGTGTCTGTCGATATCGATACTTTCAAAAAATTTATGTTTTTTTGTGACTGGCTATTTATGATTCATACTTTATGTATATGATTCATACTTTATAAATTTTGAGTATGGGCGTCTGTGTTCAATGCTGCTGGATTAAATGAGTAATATGGCTGGGTGTAATGCTAACTGGACCGGCTGGATTATATAATGAATAGGGTCAGTTACATATTACATGATTAAGGTTGGGTTAATCGTACTTGGGGATCTTTGATTAGCTTAAGCATATTTATCTATTGTCGGGTTTACTGAATGTCGGTTTGGGGCTCTAGATAAATGGAGAAGCAGTGCATGCCTTCTCATTTCAGATGCACGATGCTCTTATCTCTCTCGTTCTTGCTCTCAGCTTCTAGTGTTCCACGATCGCCCGACGTTCCTGTCCCTCTCCGCTCCCTCTTACGCCCTCATGACGAGATTTTTGGTGCCGATTGCTCTGGACTCCTCGGTGCCGACGACTGCAGTGCCTATTCTGCATCGAGCAGGGGTGTTAGAAGTGGTACTGGATCACGACTTTGTGCACTAGTTGTTTCTTGTTGTTGCCAGTACTCTCTGCTCTCTCTTTCTCTCTTTGTGGGTGTAGATTTCAGAAATAATGAAGCTAGGGTTGTTATACATAATTCCTTTTTCTACTTTTGCTATAAATTTTTTGTTGGCCGGTTATTTAAGGGTAAAATTTACTGAATATGGGGGAGATCATTCTATACGAGGTTATTGTACAACTCATATTCTTCGAGGATATGACCCAATTCAGGTCACGTAGGTAGAAGTCAAAGTCAAAGGTCAAAGCAGAAGCCAGACGCCAGAGATCAATAACAACTCAACCAGCAGGAGCAATAGAAGGTCTAGACGAGTATGAGCAAGCATGTGCGAGCAACCCCTCATACTCGCCAGGTGGGCGGCCATAGGAGATACTCGCCGAAGCCAGACGAGATTCCCCTCAATGCCGCATAGTCGCCGGGTTGGGCTGAGTTATAAATAAGACCCCCTCCCATTTGGTTTTCATATAAATAGGACCTTAAGGGTACTTGGATTGACACCTTTGGCTGAGCTTTCAGAACCCCATTTTCGAAGACTTGTCCCTCTGAGATCTTGACCGTCACCCTCGACCGTCTTCCTAGATACTCGCCAAGTTGGTGCTTCCCTCGTACCCTGCTCGGTCATCTTTGGTTGTGGAGGAGAAGTCTCTTCTGAGCTTCTGGGTACGTGGTGAGACCTCCTTGCCGCAGCACCTGGGGTTCTGTTATTGTTGTTCGAGCCTCTTCGTAGTTGCCCGTCAAACCATCTAGTTGGAACGCTTGGCAAGTAACCTCTGGTTGCATTGATCTGAATATTTGAAGCTAGAATTTTCTTTGCTTCAACAGTTAGGGTTATGTGGGTGTTGAAACTTTGCTCTATCCTCTAGTTACTTTCTTTACTTGTATGGCTGAGGTCATTTATGTGGCTGTGTATGAGCTTGTATTATGGGGGCTTTAATGAGAGCTTGTATATGAGATGATAATTTGTTGGTGTTATCTATATAAGGTTGGCTGTTGGTGTTGTTGGAATATCTGGAGTTTTATTTTTGTAAGTGTATGGGGTTTAATGGTGGTATAATAATGGTTTTTAATTTTTATTCAGAAATTATGAATTGCTATGGTTTTGTGGGAAATTAAAAGGTTGAGGAAAAGCTACAATGTCATGGTTGCATAGCTAGGCTGATCCTATGGTTTAGGATGGGTTATTTGTCCTTGATTTTGATATAAAATCATGTGAGTCACTTTAATTAGAGTATTAATTCCGATTTTTGAGGCTTTGATGAAATTAACTATCTCTTGTCAGCTTTTCATTGGTGATTTCATTTAGGGTCCGTTCGTTTGAACGGAATTGAGCTCTTGGAATTGGAATTGGAATTTAAGGTATAATTCCAATTTTGTCGTTCGTTTGCGCGCTTGACGTTGGAATTGAAATTTTAATGAATTCCGTGGAATTCATTTTGAACTAAACACAATTCTTTCCAATCTATATAAGAATTGGATAATTCCGGCCGAGGCGTATTTTTCGTCTGAGCGCACGATTTTTGCTCGGCCGTGCATTTTTCGTGTGTGAGTGCGTTTTTCGCAGATGCGTGAATTTTTCGTCTGAGGGCGCATTTTTCGCCCGTGCGTGCGTTTTTAGTACGGACGCGCGTTTTTATAATCCGGAGCGTGTTTGTTGTCCTGACGAGCGTTTGTCATCGGACACAATTTTTTCGCCCGAGCGAGATTTTTCGCCCGACAGCGAAAATTTCGCCTGGGGCAATTTTTTTGCACGCACGCGATTTTTTTGCCCGGATGCGATTTTTTTCGCCCGTGCGAAATTTTTTTGCCCGGGCGCGATTTTTTCGCCCGGGGCCGAATTTTTCTCCTGGGGGAGATTTTTTTGCCCGGGCGCAATTTTTTCGCCCAAACGCGATTTTTCGTCAGGGAGCGATTTTTTCGCCCGCGCGAGAATTTTTCACCCGTGCGAGAATTTTTCGCCCGGGCGCTATATTTTCGCCCGGGAGAGATTTTTTTGCCCGGGCGAGATTTTTTCGCCCGAGAGCGATTTTTTCGCCCGGCGAGATTTTTATGCTCGGGGGCGCGATTTTTTCACCGGGGACCGATTTTTCGCTTGGACGCGCTTTTTCCGGCCGAGCGAATGGAAAAATCGCGCCCGGGAAAAAAATTGCGCCCGGGCAAAAAATTCGTGCCTGGGACACAATCGCGCACAGGCGAAAAAATGAGTCTGGGCAAAAAATGCGCGCCCGGATGAAAAATCGCTGTTGGGCGAAAAAATTGCGCCCGGGCGGAAAAAAAACACGCCCGGGCGAAAAAATCATGGTCGGGCGAAAAAATCGCCACCAGGCGGAAAAACTGTCGCCATGACATACATTTGTTTATGATATATGTGATAATATTAGCTTCTTCATAATATTTTTCAATGCTTAAATTGAATTTTATTTAACAAACGAACGAAAGTATTGATTAATTTCATAATATTCAAGAATATTGTTTATTAGGCGAACGTTGGAATTGGAAATAGTCACCAATATTTAATTCTACAATATTCATCAATATTCAATTCCATTATCGAATTCCAATTCCATTCAAACGAACGGGCCCTTAGAGATTCCTGAATAATATTTAACTCCTTAGACAACCCCTATAAAGTCTAAATGGAGCGAGCGGTAGCGCTCTCTGGGGAGCAGGAGCGGCCAGGAGCGCTTCCCGCGGAGCAGGAGCGCATCCCGCGGAGCAGGAGCGCTTCCCGCGGAGCAGGAGCGCATCCCGCGGAGCAGGAGCGCATCCCGCGGAGCAGGAGCGCTTCCCGCGGAGCAGGAGCGCTTCCCGCGGAGCAGGAGCGCTTCCCGCGGAGCAGGAGCGCTTACCGCGGAGCAGGAGCGCTTCCCGCGGAGCAGGAGCGTGCGAGAGCACTTTCCGCCGAGCAGAAGCGAGAGGGAGTGCTTCCCGGGGAACAGGCCGGAGCATAAGCGCAACGGGCGGGAGCGCTTCCCACGGAGCAGGAGCGAGCGGGAGTGCTTCCCGCGGAGCAGGAGCGCTTCCCGTGGAATAAGCGGTAGCTCTAGCGCGAAGTTGCTTAGCATCAGAATGAAGATGGCCATAGATGTTGGAGCCGCCCTGCTGGTTTGGGTGAGGCCGCGATGAGGTAATACTCACTTTGGCTCAGCCCGGTCCCATTTTGGGGAACCCCATCACGAACGATTTCATATAAAGTTTCGTCGGACTCTATATCCATGCCCATCAACCCGCTGATATAGAAAACCGGAGATTCGGTAATCGTTTTGACATAGCGTCGTCGCCACCTGTGAGATCTTGAGATTAGGAGAAGAAGTTTCCTGAAAAACATGAGGACCATTTGAGAACTTTATATTTTTCGAAAAAGACAGTTTGCCTGTGATTCCTAGTGATTCAGAGATTGAATCGACGAATAATCGCACACAATTGTTTATGAATGGCAGGCTGACGGCGATCGAAGGACTTTCCTTTTTCCAGTGACGATGATCTAACAATGATTTCTAGAAGTTCTATGATCATATTGATGAATTGTGACTCTTATAAGTTTGATGACGACGAGAAGAAGCTTCCTTAAAATGAAATGACAACCCAACTATTTTTATCATTTACGATGAGGTGGGCAGACAACATTTTCTGGTCATGTAGCGAGGAAGTTAATCGGTCTGCAACAAACTTATGTAACATTTAAATTGTCAACATCGTACCAATACGAAAAAAATCCTGCATCCATTCACGAGCGCAAATGCATTTGAGTTCAAGCTAGCAACGAGACAATTTAATTAAAATTGGATCTCAAATTTAAATTTTAAAGCCCCAAATCCGTCCAAATCTTAATTCTCACTCCATATGTTGCAAAATTAAGATGAACAAATACATCAGCTTAATTAATTCCTTAAACCCTAATGATCAAATACAGTAAATAAACTGAAGCTTATTCTCACTTTAAATAAAAACCAAACACAACAGTTGAAGTCAATGCTATAAATTTAGATAATGTCTATTTCTTTTCCAGAATAAAGGGGTATTTACGTGGGTTTCCCTTGGAATCGTGTTCATATTGTTGTATTGAATGATCCAGGTCGATTGCTTTTGACCATATAATTAGGCATGTAAACAGTTCGGTTCGGTTTTAGATGAAACCAAACCGAATAGCCTCAGTTTTTACACACCCCGAATCAAAATCAAACTGATACTAGACGGTTCGATTTTCCGACACATATATATCCACAGATATGTTGAAGGGACGTAGATTTAAATTAGTAATTCAAGGACAAATTTGTTTTTCCGGAGAAGCAATCCACCGAAATTCCCATGACTCCACTATTTACTAAGGCAAAGCATTAATCTTTGTGCTCAAATGTGGAATCATGTATTGAGGGAGGGTGGTGAGTTTGAGTCGAGGAGAACATGTGAATCATATCTCATTCGGTTCGTTTTTTTTTGTTTACACATTTTACAAATCGAAACTGAACCGAACTGCCTCGGTTTTTACACACCTCAAACCGAAACCAAAATCGGTTCGGTTGGATCGATTCAGCTCGGTTTGGCCGGTTTCAATTTTGTATGCACACCTCTACATATAATGCATACAACTCAAGTTTTTTGGTTGGGCTAGCTCGATGGCTCTATATGGATTAGCAATTTTTGATCACTCTGACCTAATTCTTGATCCAATGTGGAGACAAGATATGTTTGTTATGCCCTTCATGACATGTTTAGTCGTGGGGGTTGGAGTACTATTTCAGGAGGAACTACAACAAATCTGGGCATTTGGAGTTATGAAGGCGTGGAAGGGGCATATCTTTTGTTTTCTGGCTTGTGCTTCTTGGTAGCTAGTTGATATTGGGTTTATTGGGAGCTACAAATATTCTCTGATAAACGTGCGAGAAAATGTTCTTTGGATTTGCCCAAGATGATCTTTGGCTTGCTTTAACTTTGGTGCATTTCATGTAACATACTTATATGGTCCTGTTGTTGGAACTGGGATTCGGCCCAACGAGGAGTTCGGACCTCAAAGATGGGTGCAACTTGAGCTTACTGATCCCTTAGAACAACTTGACCGAAGACTTAGAACTGAGACCCTTGGCGACAGTGTGGAGGTCCCACCACTCACCCGGAAGATCGTAGAGCGCTTCCCCTCCCAAGCCAAGAACTGTAGTCGGGCACCTTGGAGAGCTCTGGGAGTGCTCCCCAAAGATGACCTAAGGAGAGAGAAGTCAAAAGGAAGTCATCTCCAAAGGTGCCCTTTGGGTCTTATTTATAGTTTTTCTGAACTGGTCTGCTAATAGCGGGGTTCCGCCTTTTGGTTTTACTAAGCGCGCCCCAATTTGGCCTGCTAACAGCCAGACTCCGCTGTTTAGAGGGGCTAAATGCAGGCCACCATGGGCAAAGGGGTAATTTCCTTTTCTTAGCCCCTGGGCAAGTGGCCTACGAGAACCCCACTTGCGAGACTTCTCGCGAGTCTCCTCGCGAGTACCACCCGCACATTCTCCAGGCGAGCTGCCTGCGAAGGCCCCGCTCTTGGCGACAACCACTGAGGCCAGGTCTCGCATTCTCCCCCGCGAGATAGCCCTGGATCGCACTGTATGGTTCTCGCGACTCCTCAACGACGAGTTTACCATTTCCTGCCTAATCGCACATTTTTGGGTCTTTCCTTCTCGGGCGAACACGGGGTTGTACATAATCCCCGCTCTTTGCGAGATTAATCTAAGCTCGTAAAGAATCATCCAACCCGAAGTGTTCGTCGACGACTGCTGATCTGTCGGGAATCTTTTTTGTGGGTCCCACCCCACAGCTATAAATATCACCCAAGCCGGGGTGCCGCGCAATATTTTTCTCTATTCCTCCTTTTCCACCTCCTACTGTAGCTGCCGGAAAATGCCCCTAACTGAAGAACTCCGAGCTCGCCTGAGGGCGTCCAAGGTGGGCGAGCTCTCCACCTTGGCCAACACTGCCTCTTGGATGACCCGCCAGGGCACCCCTCCACCGCCTAAGACGAAAAAGGCGAAGCCAGTCCGCCTACACCCCCCCCCCCCCCGAGGGGGGGGGGGGGGGGGGACGAGACAGTGCTGCTGGACTCCTCTCCCGATAATAGGCTCACCGGAGAGGTAAGAGCTACTCTTCTTTCTTAACTATTCGTTAGACTCCTCTAAACCTCGCCTGACCGCAGGACCTGCTCCCTACCAATAAGGGCGCGGGCGAAGATTTAAATGGGTCTCGCCCCGATCCTCCGGTGAAGAGTGATCTCGCTGACGGAAAAGCTGTTGGTAAGTGACCCGCTCTTTCATGTCGAGATTAACCTTCTGACCGATGACCTCGCTGTACCTCTTATAGCCTCCCCTCACGCGACTCCAGGGCGTCAAGGCTCATGACCTCAGACGTCGGTCTCCCCCCCCCCCCCCCCCCCCCCCCCCCGACACAACCCTCATCACCCCGGGGTTCAATCTCTTAAGGGGGAGAATTTCGGTGGCTCGCGACCGGCCACGACTACTCCTGCTGACGACGAAACGTGCCGCGGTGGTTTCGGGAAGTCCACCTCGCTCCCCTTCACTACTCTTTTTCAGGGTCGGCCTAATGGTTCTCGCCTGCCTCCTGGTAAGGAATCCGCTGCTTCTTGCGGGACTGACCACTCCCTGCGTCAATAAGAGAAGGCTTTCGCTAACTGTTGATGTTGCGTAGATTTACTTGCAGGTGATTCTGAGAACCTCGCCGCCGACTCTGACTTTGGAGAGGAAGAGATGTCGCCCCTTCCTTTGCCGGAGCAGATGGATGACTTCCTGGGCGACCCGCGAGATCCTGATGCCTTGAAGAGGCGAACCTCCGAGTTGTTTCAGAAACAAGGGCGAATGCTGCAAGACCTTCACCTCCAAGTGAAGAGGGATAGAGAAATTGTCGAGGAGCGGCATGCCACTTTACTGGATGAGTGCGCGCGGCTCCGCGCCGAGATACCGCAGGATATTAGCGAGACGGCCACCTCCCCCGGGACACATCTCGCGCGAGTGAATGATTACGCTCGCTTAATTCAACGCGAGGCGCGCGCTGTCAACGCATATCACTACCCTAGGATTCCGCCGCGGCCAGGAGTGCGAGGTCGTGGTAGGTGGAAGTGGATGCACTACTGATCCTCGCTCGCACTCTTCATCTGTCGGCGAACCCCTCATCAATGCATAAGAACTTTACTTAGTCTCGCTAAACAATCTCGCTATTCCTTTCTATTTTGTTAACTGTTTCTCGCCCGCTGTCGGGGCTCATGCGCTTATTATTTGTTTATGCGACAACTGCCTATTGTGGCTCGCTCTATTATTATTTTCTATTCTTTCTTGCTGCCCTCGCATGAGAATTTCACTTACTCTTTGTAAGCCGGTCTCGGCTGCCAATATATCTGAGGTTTCATCACGTCCTCGCACCACACGGGGTTTTTCCTAACCGCCCCCCCCCCCCCCCCCCCCCCCCCCCCCGCCGCTTCGACTTCTTTCCCGTGCTTTTCTTTTCCTATAAATAGATCCAAGCGCTGGACTCACCTACCACATTTAACGCTAGCCCTTCTTCTTCTTCTTCTGTTTGCGAGATCTCGCGCTCTCTCCTTCGCGCCCTTTGTCCTTTTTCTTCGCAGGTTTCGACAATGGTAGGAGAAGCTAGCGAGGCTGAGGCTCGGCTAAAGTGTGCATGGGCCTTTACGGACCACACTTTTTTCAACTGCAACCTGACCGAGGAAGAGTACCTCGCAGCCGTCGCCGACTTTATACCGTCGGGCTTCTCCGCTCGCTGCCCAAGCGAGAACGATGTGATCAACGTCCCCATGCGGGATGAGCTCGCCATCCCAACCGCCCACTTTGGGGTCGGCCTGCGCCTGCCTATGTGGCCGAAGGTTCGCCAGGTACCCGCTGATCTCACGTACTTTTATTTTTCCGAACTTTAAGCTCTCGCTCATTTCTTTAAGACCTCGCGATGTTTTTCGCCAGGTACTAAAGCACTTCAACGTGATACTGGGTCAGCTGACCCCCAACGTCGTGGCGGTCATCGTCGTGTTCGTTTGCTACATGTGAGAAGAACGCATCGAGTTCAGCTTGCCGGTCTTCCGAAAGCTGTTCTCCTTCAGAGCCTACAAGGAGGGTACAACCTACTTCGTGGGCTCGGGTCTCAAAGTCGGGGACCGTCAACAAGATCCATTACTGGGCTCAGAAGTTCCTGTTCGTCAAAGGGAACTTCGGCAACGTTCCGTTCTCTCCAATTCAGCATGGCGAGAGCACCTACCGTCCCCCGGCCCTCGGCGGCCACGATGTCGCCTTGTTCCAGTTCTTCAATAAGAAGAACTTTGAGGTGGCCCACCTCCGTCGAAACGTCGACTCGCTACCACCGGTGCTCCCTGGGGAGGGTATGTATCACGCTTGTTCGCCTACTTTAAAGTTTTTGCTGAACATTTCTAACTATTAGATCATTACAGGTGAGCGAGACCTGCCCGTCCATCCCCTTACGCGAGCAGCCGGTCATTTCCCGCGGACCTCACTCTCACGAGGATTGGAGCAGACGCCTGACGCGAGACCACCCCCCCCCCCCCCCCCCCCCGTCCTACCGCCCCGCCTACCAAGAAGAGGGCTGAGTCCTCTGGCCGCAAGGATCCCTCCTCGCAGCCCTCGCAGAAGAAAAACAAGAAGAATCCTCCCCCATCTTAGAAGGGAAAGGGGCGTGCCGAGGTCTCCCCGAGCGAGGTCCTTCCGGCTGGCTTCCCCCTGGAAAGGGAGTCTAGCGAGTCGGTCGAAAAGGTCTCCAGGATCTCCTCCTTTCCAGTGCCGATAAACCACTTGAACTTTGGTCTCGGCCAAAGGCACAAGGACGAGGCCGGCGAGTACCTGCTATACTTGTGTCCCGAAGTCAACAAGTCCATCATCTCCACTCTCCTCCCCTCTTGGGTGGAGCAGCCAACGGTCAACGGGCAGGCGTTCTCGCTCTCCTTCGGACTTTATGGGTGCGAGGACGCCTCAGTATTCAAGAACGAGACCGCGAGGACCTTGGCGTATGAGAGTGCGCGGGCCCAGCTCCACTCTCTGGAGCTCGCCCACATGACGGGCCGGCGCTGCCTTCAGCTGGAGCGCCATAATGAGGAGCTCGCCCACGCCTACAAAGACTCTGCTGTCGAGATCACGAGTCTAAAGGAGAGGCTGCTCGCCTCTGACGAGCTTCTCCCCGGCCATCCGGGTGGAGTGGTAAGTCTTCAAGCTCTCGCTTCTGTCCTTTTCTAACAACACCTCTTTGGCTTACCCACTTTCTTTACAGGATGTCGAGACCACCCGGGATCTTCGCGCTCGCATCTCCAGCCTGGAGAATGAGGTCGTCGGGTTGAACGCTTACAACCAGGAGCTGATCCGCGCAGCCGTCCCCCCGTCTCCTCTCCGTCTAAAGAACGACCAACGATCCAGGGAGGAGGAATGCCGAGAAGCCTCCATCACCGCGGCGCGATACATCTTTCGGTCCATGCAGGGAGCCGGTCTGCTGTCCGCCGAGGCGGCCGACCTGACGATCGAGGATGTGGTCCCAGAGCTGTTTACGCCGGCCCGCCTCCTGCAGACAGCGAGGACGAGCCATCCTCCGACGATACTTAGAACTTGTACTTTTTTAGTTTGTTCCATATTTTTGGCTAGCGAGATCGCCGCAACACATGTAACTGGCTTTAATGAAATAGATGATAATTTTTTGCCTATCTCATTTTATTCCCGCTTTCTATGTATGCAGCATTTTTCTCGCATTTATTACTTACTCTTTTACCATTGCATTCGCCGTGCTCGCGCCCGCCTATCGCGTAATCGCCTAGCCTCGGCTCAAAGTACATGCTCACCACGTTAGTTCTCGCCCTCTTGGCCTACCTTAAGGCGATTGGTTTCAGGATCAGCCCCTCTGAACCTCCATCTTGCGGGGAGTGAACATTCCCCCTCCCCCCTCCCCATCTTTGACTTCGACAAGCGAGATCCCTACATGACCCTCCGCACTATTTTTGGGGATTGGAGATCCATTTTATACCTCTTATGCCAGCGAGTACTCGATCTGCCCATCCGGGCCGACCACTTCGCTGATTTTTCCCCTTCCATCTTTTGCGAGGACCCCCTTTTGCGGGGGACCTTATGCCCATAGCACCTGGGACGAACTTCTCCCTCCCTTGCTGTGCGATGTCATCCCTTCTCGCCGAGAGAGACGACCCTTCTTTGGTAACCCTGCCGGCCTCCCCGCGAGATTCGCCTGACCCACCAGCCGGTGGGAGCCTGTCAGCGGAATCATCCGGGGCCTTCCCGCAATGAAGGACTTGTTACTTGCCAGCCTCTCCAGAGATCAACCTGACCCACCGTCTATGAGAGCCCGACAGCGGAATCGATCTGGGGCATTCCAGCACCAAAGAGCTTGCCACTTGCCAGCCTCTCCAGAGATCAATCTGACCCACCGTCTATGAGAGCCCGACAGCGGAATCGATCTGGGGCATTCCAGCACCAAAGAACTTGTCATTTGCTAGCCTCTCCAGATATCAACCTGACCCACCGTCTATGAGAGCCCGACAGCGGAATCGAACTGGGGCACTCCAGCACCGAAGAACTTGCTACTTGCCAGCCTCTCCAGAGATCAACTTGACCCACGGTCTATGAGAGCCAGACAACGGAATCGATCCGGGGCACTCCAGTACCGAAGAACTTGCTACTTGCCAACTTCTCCAGAGATCAACCTGACCCACCGTCAATGAGAGCCCGACAGCGGAATCGATCTGGGGCACTCCAGCACCGAAGAACTTGCCACTTGCCAACCTCTCCAGAGATCAACCTGACCCACTGTCTATGAGAGCCCGACAGCGGAATCGATCTGGGGCACTCCAGCACCAAAGAACTTGCTACTTGCCAGCCTCTCCAGAGATCAACCTGACCCACCGTCTATGAGAGCCCGACAACGGAATCGATCTAGGGCATTCCAGCACCAAAGAACTTGCCACTTGCCAGCCTCTCCAGAGATCAACCTGACCCACCGTCTATGAGAGCCCGGCAGCGGAATCGATCTGAGGCACTCCAGCACCAAAGAACTTGCTACTTGCCAGCCTCTCCAGAGATCAACCTGACCCACCGTCTATGAGAACCCGAAAGCGGAATCGATCTGGGGCATTCCAGCACCAAAGAACTTGCCACTTGCCAGCCTCTCCAGAGATCAACCTGACCCACCGTCTATGAGAGCCCGACAGCGGAATCGATCTGGGGCACTCCAGCACCGAAGAACTTGCGACTTGCCAGCCTCTCCAGAGATCAACCTGACCCACCGTCTATGAGAGCTCGACAGCGGAATCGATCTGGGGCACTCCAGCACCAAAGAAAGGACGCTTGAGGATTTCTGCTTAGAAACAATTTCAAAGTTGTTATAAGAAGAGAAAAATATACAAGTCAATTACAAAAACTTTCATGGATAGAATCGTTTCAAGTCATCCCCACTCCTGGCCCGGTCGAGAGGTACCCCTTCCACATCCTGGAGGTGATACCCTCCCGACTTGAGCACTTCACTCACAATATAAGGCCCCTCCCAATTGGGGTCAAGCTTACCTACCGCGGCTCCTCTCCCCGCCGCATCGACCTTCTTCAGGACCAAGTCCCCTTTCTCAAACTGTTTTATTTTGATATGTTGGTCGAAGTATCGGGCCACCCGCCTCTTGACCTCCTCCTGTCGAAGGGTGGCGAGATCCCGGAGTTCCTCCACCAGGTCCAAGGATAACCTTTGCTCCTCTTCATTCTCCGTCCGCCACTCGTCATCGTCTTCTCCCGCGGCGACTACCCAGGGGGACTTCACATCGAACTCTATGGGAAGCACGACCTCTGATCCATGAGATAGTTTGAAAGGGGTCTCCCCTGTGGCCGTGTTTGGAGTAGTTCTTAAGGCCCAGAGGACCGAGGGCAGCTGTTCTACCCAGTTGCCCCTGAGGTTCTTGACCTTCTTTTTGAGCAAGTTCACAATTATTTTGTTTGTTGCCTCCACCTGCCCATTGCTCCTTGGGTGGTGGACCGACGCAAATTGAAGATCTATTCCAAGCTGAGTTCAGAAGCTGACGAACTCCTCGCTGGCAAACTGCGACCCGTTGTTCGTCACTATGGCCAATGGTAGCGCGTGCCTGCAAATTATTTCACCCCATACAAAATTTCTTACCACTTGGGATGTCACCTTAGCCAGTGCCTTCACCTCCAGCCACTTGGAGAAGTAGTCGATCATCACCAGCAAAAACCTTCTCTGACCACTTTCTTGGGGGAAGGGACCAACCAAATCTAGCTCC
The DNA here is from genome assembly GCA_033032865.1 of Dactylorhiza incarnata. Lineage (NCBI taxonomy): Eukaryota > Viridiplantae > Streptophyta > Magnoliopsida > Asparagales > Orchidaceae > Dactylorhiza > Dactylorhiza incarnata. Next base: position 7,024,785 of record JAWHQI010000053.1, read on the forward strand.
CATATCGCGAAGGGCCATGAAGCTGTGATGGTCCGGAGCTTTTGTGCGGGAAGCAACTGAAGTGGAGCGTAGAGGTGACACTTAGAGCACTTCTTTGCGAACTCTGCCGCATCCTTGCTGAGGGTAAGCCAGAAATAACCTTGCCTCAGCACCCTTCCTTCCAATGTCCTACTTCCTGAGTGGCTGCCACACTCCCCCTAGTGGATTTCGTCCAAGACCCTCAGGACATCCCCCTCGGCTACACAACGGGCGAGGAGTCCCGAAAGGGTCTTACGATACAGCCCACATGCATGCATGGAGTAGTAGGCGGATTTGTACCTGAGTCGTCGCTTGTCCACCTCCCCTTCGGGGAACTTCCCCGACGTCAGGAAGGTGATGATGAGACTCATCCATGACTCTCGCTGGTCTATCTCCATCATCTCTCCTTCATCGATGGATGGTCGGAAGAGCTCCGACACCGCCCCCCCTGCTCGGGGACCGAACTTGGCCAGAAGGTCTGCAAGAGTGCTCTCCTCCCTTGGCACATGATTGATGGAGAAAGTGCGGAACTGTCCAATGACCCCCTTGGCCTTCTCCAGGTAGCGCTGGAGGGTGGGATCCTTCGCCTCAAACTCCCCCCTGATCTAGTATGCCACCACCATGGAGTCCGCCGAGACCTCCGCATCTTGTACACCTAACTCCCGGGCCAGCCACTGACTTGCTATCACCGCCTCGTACTCGGCCTGGTTGTTGGTGATTTGGAAATGAATGCTGATGGCCTGCTCAATCCTTGTCTCATGTGGACTTACCAGGATTACCCCTCCCCCGAAGGAGTGCTTCCCTGATGCCCCATCCACTAACATCTTCCAAGTCTCCGAGTGGGACGCCTCCCGCTCCTCCAACTCGGTGACATAATCTGCTAGGAAGTCTGCCACCGCCTGCGCCTTTATTGATAATCTTGGTACAAACAAGATATCAAACTCGCTCAGTTCCACGGACCACTTGGCTAGCCTCCCCGAGTGCTCTACCCCTTCCATGACGTTGCAAAGGGGGTGGTAGGTGACCACCTTGATTGAATGTGCCTGGAAATAAGGTCAGAGCTTCCGGGCCGACACCACCAAGGCGAAGGCCAGCTTCTCTAGGATTGGGTACCGGAGCTCCGTCTTCCTCAGCACTCGGCTGACGTAGTAGATTGGAAGTTGCCTCCTGCCTTCTTCCCGGATTAGTACTGAACTTACTACCTCGGATCCTACCCCCAGGTATAAGGATAGGTCTTCTTCTGGTCTTGGTCCTTGGAGCAGAGGAGCCTGAGTGAGCTGTGTCTTCAACGCTTGGAAAGCCTCCTCACACTCCGAGGTCCATTCGAATTTTTGATTCCCTCTCAGCACCTTGAAGAAGGGTGCACACTTTTCCCCTGCCCGGGAGAGGAATCTACTGAGACAGGCCAACTTCCCCGTGAGGCGCTGAACCTCCTTGGCACTTCTTGGCGATCCTAGTTCCATGATGGCCTTGACCTTATCTGGATTAGGCTCCACCTCGGCTGGGGTGAGTAAGTGACCTAGGAACTTCCCTCGGCTAGCCCCGAAGACACACTTCTGGGGATTGATTTTCATTTTATACTTTCGCAAAGTCCCAAAAGTCTCTTCGAGGTCCCGGAGGTGGGATCCCAGGTCTCGGCTTTTGATCATGAGGTCATCCACATAGACCTCCAGGTTCCTTCCTTTCTGCTCTCGGAAAACCCTGTCCATCATACGCTGGTATGTTGCCCCTGCGTTTTTTAGCCCAAAGGGCATCATTTTATAGCAGTAGCACCCATCCCCTGTGATGAAGAAGACATCCTTGATGTCGGGGGGGGGGGGGGGCATGCAGATCTGATGATAACCTGAAAAATCATCTAAAAAAGACATTATAGGGAAACCGACGGCTGAATCAACCAACGCGTCGATTCTAGGCAAGGGGTAGCAATCCTTGGGGCATGATTTATTAAGCAAGTAAAAATCGATACATATCCTCCACTTACCTCCTCCCTTTTTCACCATAATCACGTTGGAGACCCAGCCTGGGTACTTGATCTCCGATACAAAACCTGCCTGGAGGAGTTTGCCCACCTCCTCTCGGATGGGCCCTTCCATCTTATCTGTTATGGCCCTCTTCTACTGATGTACGGGGCGGGTGCCAGGATCGAGGTTGAGGCGATGGTAGGCCACATCCGCATCAATCCCGGGCATCTCCGCGTCGCTCCATGCGAAGACGTCCACATCCTCTTGGACGCAGACCCGGATTTGCTTTTGTTCCTCCAGGCTGAGCTCGTCGTTGATCTTGACTTTTTCCACCACCCCCGCCTGGGTGGTGACCTCAAGCTCCACGACCTCATCAACGGCTTCCATCCGGGACTGCTCCCCCCAATCCTCTTCCTTCTCCTCGCAACCCCGCCTGGGTGGTGACCTCAAGATCCACGACCTCATCAACGGCTCTTCGACCTCCTCTCTCCTTCCTTCCCAAACCTCCATCATCTCTTCCGCCCCCTCCTCCTGGGCCTCCCCTTCTTTTTTTTTCTCCTTCTCCTCCTCCATCAGATCCTCCGACCCTTTCTCCACTCTCTCCTCCTCGCTTTCTTCTCCGAGCCTCGCCGGCTCCCCCATCTATCTATCCCACTCTTCCGCCTCGGCCATCCAGGAGACGGTGTTCACGGCGGTCACATAGCACTATCGGGCCACCTTCGGATCTCCCCTTATTCGAACCCGGACTCCCCCATCATTGAATTTAAGGCACTGGTGGAAGGTGGAGGGGACACAGTGGAACACGCTGATGAGCGGCCGTCCGAAGATGGCGCTGTGGGTACTGGGGGCGTCCACTATGACAAAACGACAATTTTTGGACTGCCCCCAGGACCACATGGAGTCCCACTCCCCCCTCTACCTCCATTCTCTCCCCCGAGAATCCAAACAATGGGCCATCCGAGGCCAATACCCTTCGTGCCTCCACCTGCATCTCGTCAAACGCCTTCTTAAAGATGACGTTGACCGAGCTCCCATTGTCCACAAGGATTCAGGAAACAGTGAAGTTCTCGATCGCTGTCTGAATGACCAGCGCATCGCAGAATGGGTCATCATGACCCGACATATCTTTCTGAGTGAATGAAACCTTATCCGCTGGGGTTGGGGTTAGGGACGTTGAAGCTACGCTACGACGATACATAGTATGGAGGCTCCACATCGACCCGGTCTTCGCACCTCTCGTCCTCCTCTTCCTGAGGCATGACCTCCTCGATCCTCACCGCCCGCTGCTCCCGCGGCAACGGTGCCCTGACCTCTCTTACTTCCAGGAACTCCGGGCAGGTGGTCGTTGCATGCCCTTCCTCCCGATGGAAGTCGCAATATGGCAACGCCACCCCCCTCTCTCGGCCTCCGCCACCCTATTCCCCCTTCTCCTTCCTGCTCCCACTTTTGGTCCTGCCCCTTCTCTCCTTCCTCTTCCTCCTCTTCCTCCTCTTCCTCGCCTGATGGCCATGGTCTGCTGAGGTGGGGGAGGCATCTGCCTCGGACCCTGCCTCCATCCCAACTGATGGGGTCTTCCCTGACCCCCGTGGAAGTTACCCCCTCCCAGGGCGTAACCCCTCCCGGGGCGTAACCCCTCCCTTGAACCTGCGCTCCTCCGCCTTGATTCCTCCACCCCACCTCCGGGGCCCTGGAATCTTCTCTTCTCCGCACTTCCTGCTGCTTGACTTCCGGCTCACTGAGCTTTGCTAGCCTCTTGGTGAGCTCCGAGTTAGCTTCCTCCCGTTCAATCTCCTCTGCCACCCTCTCCATCAACTCCTCGTAGGAGACGAGGGCCTTCCTCTTCAAACTCATCTTGAAAAAAACTCTCCCTTAGCCCCACCGTGAAGGCGAGCTGGAGGGCAAACCCAGGCATCTCTTGGGTAAGCAGAACCTCTTCCTGGAACCGGTCCGCGTAATGGGCCAGCGACTCCCCCAGCTCCTGCTTGACCTTGAAGAGTGACTCGGCATCCCTCTTCCTCTTCTTCGAAGTCGAGAAACGCAACAAGAAGCCTCTGCGCAAGTCCTCGAAAGGGTAGATCGACCCGGCTGGGAGTTGATGGAACCGGTCCCTAGCCTTCTCCTTCAGAGTGACGGCGAAGAGCCGACACTTGAATGCATCTGGCATCGGCTTGATGGAGAACGAGTCCTCGAATGACTGCAAGTGCTGGACATGGTCGTCCTTACCGCTATAGTAGACCCTGTCCCACTCCCTGAACCCTTCCGGAACTGGTGCGGAAAGCACCAGCTCGCAAAAAGGACTGCTCCCGCTCACAGTCCTCTCCTGCTCGGATCGTCCTACGACTTCTCTCGCCGGACCCGAGCTCACCAGAGCCGCGCTTGCTGGAACTGCGCTCGCCGGGACTGGACCTGCCGGTGAGGTGCTCGAAGGGATGGCAAAGAGTTCTCACCCGAAGAGGTCTTGCCCTGCTCCTGCCACCTCCTTCCCTGCCCTTCCCCCCGGGGCACACTCGCTGACCCCCGGAGGGGGGGAGCACCTGAGGTGTTGGGGTCGAGAACTCATTTCGCACCGCGGCGAAAGCGAGACCGATGCTCTCGAGGACCTCCCTCCCGAGGTCCGTGAGCATCCCTAACGTCACCGCCGGCTGCGAGCCGCCAAACTCGACGCCCTGCTCTTCGTCTCCCGCCATGCTGCTTCCTCGAAACTTTCTTGCACAAGCTGCTGTCCACGCTCACCGCACCAAAAATGTTGGAACCGGGATTCGGCCCAACGAGGAGTTCGGACCCCAAAGATGGGTGCAATTTGAGCTTACCGATCCCTTAGAACAACTTGACCGAAAACTTAGAACTGAGACGCTTGGCGACAGTGTGGAGGTCCCACCACACATCCGGAAGATCGTAGAGCGCTTCCCCTCCCAAGCCAAGAACTGTAGTCGGGCACCTTGGAGAGCTCTGGGAGTGCTCCCCAAAGATGACCTAAGGAGAGAGAAGCCAAAAGGAAGTCCTCTCCAAAGGTGCCCTTAGGGTCTTATTTATAGTTTTTCTGAACTGGTCTGCTAATAGCGGGGTTCTGCCTTTTGGTTTTACTAAGCGCACCCCAATTTGGCCTGCTAACAGCCAGACTCCGCTGTTTGGAGGGGCTAACTGCAGGCCACCATGGGCAAAGGGGTAATTTCCTTTTCTTAGCCCCTGGGCAAGTGGCCTGCGAGAACCCCACTTGCGAGACTTCTCGCGAGTCTCCTCGCGAGTACCACCCGCACATTCTCCAGGCGAGCTGCCTGCAAAGGCCCCGCTCGCCTTCCTTTTGGCGACAACCACCGAGGCCAGGTCTCGCATTCTCCCCCGCGAGATAGCCCTGGCTCGCACTGTCTGGTTCTCGCGACTCCTCAACGACGAGTTTACCATTTCCTGCCTAATCGCACATTTTTGGGTCTTTCCTTCTCGGGCGAACACGGGGTTGTACACCTGTAATATGGGCGCCTGGTCCTTATGGACTAACTGATATCATTGCTAACTTGCTCACACAGAGTTACAACGATTAAATCTTAAAAAATTGATCGCAATTTCTAGAAACTGGCATGAATTAAAAAAGGGAATTGTTAAGTGCACTATGATTTTGGCTATGTGCACTTATTTGTTAAAAGCAACGCAATGCGATAAGTGCACACAAAATTGTTGTGGACACCGCATTATTGTTAATAGCAAACCAATACGAATAATTTGATATATCAATGAACTACAACCTGATTTCATCAAAAAGAGGAGCAAATGAGCAATAAGCAGACACCATAGATTACATCAAATTGAGAAAACTAACGACAAAATAAATTACAACATAAAGCATAAAAGGAATTACAACATAAGCCATGAATTACAACGTGAGCCATGAATTACAACATAAAACATGAATTACAAAATTAAACATGAATTACAACAAAACAGAAAAACCCAAAAGTAACAGCATAAAACACCACTGTTTCATGCCCAGCCTCAACATTTGCCGCTTCCTTGAATTTCAATCCTCAACCAAATGGAATATGCAGGTTAATTTATATAAATTGCTCTACTTTATACAAAATGTAGGGAAATATGCACTACCTTCTAAACTCATCACCAATCAGCAGCTTCATTGCTTAAAATGTCAAGCCACAAAAATACCATACATCAAAAAATTGCCCATCACCAAGCATAATCACTAGAAAATAAACATTTGTCAGAATACTGCTTAGTACAAATAATGCATTGGAAAATAATAATATGGATCACTAACCTTTGTCACATATCCTCCAAACCAATAACCACACTGTCCATCTTGTTTGTTTGTGGAAGTGTAATCCTTAACATATATATAGATGCCCATGTGTCGACATTTGGCTCATGAAATCTACTCCATGGAGAGAATATCGGTGGCAGTGGAGAATTTTCACTTAGGAGTATAAGAACAAAGTGATTTCCATTTATGAACCCAATGTAAATTAATTTTGGCAGTGATGGTGGCACATAATGCAGTGGAAGAAATGTAAAACATTGATCACTTGAGAGCTCCACTTCCGCCACATTGTAGCAAGATGCGATTATAAGACCCATATCGGGTAATGACATCCACTTCTCAACCGGTGCGGGAGTCACCGTGCAATCGAGACTTTGTAACATTTGGGTTCTTCTAATGACGTCATACATCTCATCATATAAAGATTTGTGATTTTCAAGTTTCATGTAGAGATCCTTTCGCACTTGTACCCAATCTGTACCTTTACCCAAAGCTTGGCCAACAACTCGAAATCCACAATGGCCATCACCAAGCACATCTGCGACATCTGTAATATGTTCGGAGATAAAAATTGGCAAATGTTGACAAATTTCTGTACCCAAATGTATATTAATAGATGGAGTTCTAAGTTGATAGTTTATCTTTTTTCTAGCATTCAACTAGCCTCTTGATTTCAACTCTTTTGCCTCATTTTTTTTATCTTCTATGGAGAGAATATATTCGAAATGTGATGGATCACGTCTAGTTGATTTGCAATCATCTTTAAATTTTTTTAGGCTTCCTTTGTGTCTTCCTCTCAACCGCATAGGAATCATTGGCTCAACCTTTCGGCTAGATGATGGCTCAACTAATTCTCGAAGTTTCCTTTTAATTTCTTTCTTTTGTTCCGTAGTCGAAGTAGTAAATTTTTGAACAATTGCATCCATTTCATTGCTAATAGCAATATCTTCAGGAGCTTCTTTTTGGTTTCTTGTAAGGATAATTGCTTCCAATGCCTATGTATAAACCATAGAGGAAAATGTTTTGATTGAGCTATGTATGGCAAATGCTCATGTGAACATGGTAATCCCATGGTGAACCTCTTCTTATGGGTGCAATCTTGAGCTTGTATGGCTTTCCCAACCAAATTTTCTTCATCTCAGATGTACTCCAATACTTTTAAAGATACATGCACCAATATATCCGCATATAAAGATCCACAATACTCTTGGCTAATCTATATTCAATTTTGCCCAAAAGACCTCTTAATGTCTGTATGTTGTATGTTGATCATTTGATCAAATGTTTTCCATATAGTATTCAAGTTCCCAATACTAACTTCTAGAAAAAAATTTAACTGGCTATGCCAACTTTCAACTCGATTTGTACTAGAGCAACCCAAATGCATATACTTATCAATCCATGTAGACACGAAATATTCCTTGTATGGTTCAAGCCAAGATGTGGTGACATAGGCCAATGCATCTGAATATATATTCTGCTGAATACTCAGCCACTAACATGTTAAAAGTAGTATTGAATTCATTCTTAGTTGATGCTTCAATCAAACCTTGTCATGCAAACATAAACCGCTCAAACTCTTTCCCCTTTGTAAAAAATTTCTTGCAATTAGCCAATATATTCCTATTAATGTGTACTCGACACAATATTCTTGGAACTTGGAAAAACATTTTTAACTGCATTCATTAAAGCAAGCTCTCGACCGGTTACCAACACCACCGGTTTCACATTTGGATCAAATATGGATTTGAAACATTCCAATGTCCAACAATAACTTTCTTCGGTTTCATCTGAAATAAAGGTGAAACAAGAAAAAAAGGACTGGTGGGTTGATGTTATATACCCCCACAATGCATAACAATGACATGCGATACCTGTTAGTCTTATATGTGCAATCCAACTGAAATATAGTAGGGAACATATTACTGAGTTTGCTGTAGACTGGATGAGCAAAAAATAAATTGTGCAACCGGTTTGTACTTTCAACCACTTTGTTGTAACTGACATAGCCCCCAAATTAATGCACTTGTATAGAAACTGTATCGGGATACAACCATCTAGTTGTTTTTTCTGCAAATAGACTTTTTCGTTATAAATAGTTCTTATAGTAGTTGTATTAGTAGAACTACTTTTATTCATAGAAGCTAAAATTTTGCGCGGCTTAACTCCAGAAGCATACATATTCTCGACTATCTTTACCTCTTCCTCAATCAGGCGACCAGCATATGCATGTGGTTCCATATGAACCTGCTCATGATTATGCTTCTCACATACTACAGTTACCTTCCACTCATCAACATTAGCAGTTTTTGGTCTTTAATGAAAAAAGGACAACCACATCTTTTGCTAGAAGATTTACAAAGACCTTTTTTTCATGACCTTTATTGTGTTGATTGGCTCGATAATGACCTCCTCTATCACAACCAAGGAGCACACGAGGTGTCAACCGACCCACTACCTTATCCGAACAACTGATTGTGATAACAAAACCCAAAGTACGACCAACTTTTTGAACCCACTCAATTAGGGATTCTCTTGTCTCAAAATATTGATCAGTATCAAAATGACAACCCACTTCAAATTCAATTTTCTTATCATTAGTATTACAAATTACCATATCAGTACTTCCCTCCATACTGTAAAAATTCACATATTTATACAAAAATAATTTACAACCCTAAACAAACATAGTAATCGAAATGACAAAAACAATCACTAAGCAATATCACAAGACAAATAAGTGATACCTTTGAAGGTGTGAGTATCGGAATGATGATGTTAGATCGGTGGAAACACCGTCCAAGCTGTCAAAATTAACATTTAATTCAAAAATTGAGGGAATACTACTAAGATTACTATGTTCCAATCAATCCTAGCATTTCTTACATTTTAGAAACTTTTTTGAATTCGGACAAAGAGAGAATACTACTGTTAGATCTTACCTTGTCATGCGAGTCTGGACAAAGAGAGATGAAAGTCTAACAGCTGGGGCGACGAACGAGGAACGAGGGCCTAAACGGCTGGGCCGACGAGCGACGATGAACGGCGAATGGCGACGAACTGGGGCCTAACAGCGAATGCCGACGAACGGAGAAATGCGAGCGAACGGCGAGTGGCGAACGAACGGAGAATGGCGAGCGAACCGCGAATGGAGACGAACAACGAATGCCGACGAATGGCGGCGCAGCCGGGAATTGGAACGACGACAAAGGCCGACGAAAGGCTCGGGCGAAGACGATGAACAACGGCGCAGGAGATGAAACCCTAACTTTCGGGGGTCGCGATAGGCGGATTCGGAAAAACTGATGTGCGCTAAAGTGTTGTGCACTTAGTTGTTTTGGGGGAAGAAAATGAGAGGGGGGAAATTTAGTAAAATTTGAAGTGCACCTAACCAATTTCGATATGCACTTAACAATTCCCTTAAAAAAATGGATGATACATTCGTGTACTTAAAAAATGGATGATCATATGTTCAGATTTCTTTTGTCGAAGAAATTTTGACTAATAGGGAGAAATGCCTCTTTTAAGATGAAGATTTTAATATAAAAAATTAGCCGGAAAAAGAAGTTGTCTAGCCGGAAAATAAGCTCCTTAAGTACGGCAAAAAAGCAATTTATTATATATTTATAATTTACAGAAAAAAATTGCTGACTTGTCAGAGGTCATGGGTTCGAGGAATCGGCATTGCTGCAGCAGGAGATTGAGAAGAAAAAGGTATTCTAAAATACCTTAATTTTTATTAATAATTTAACTTTTTTTTATTCTAAATCGAGTTAAAAAAAAATTTAGGCAAAATAGTCAAATTGGTCCCTTAACTATAGCTATAGTTTCAAATCAGTCCTTTAAATTTCATTTTGTTCAAATGAGTCATTTAACTTTAAACTTTATTTCAAATTAGTCCTAAAACTAACACCGTTAACTTTATTTGTATTTAATCATTGAAACAATAGAACTTAAAGCATTAATGGGTCCAAAAAGTCACAGCTTGCACATTTTTGCAAAATTGAAGTTAATATTTTAGCAAAATACGTATTTTGTATTTTTTAAGGACCACATATTTCCTGATTCAAAAATGAATTATACATTTCTAAATTTAGGCATATATTCATTTCCTGCTTTGGACAAGATAATAAATACAACCAGAAGGATTGATATTAGTGATACAGATTGAATTTTTTTTGCATACCACTGAACTTTCGGCTCATAAATTCAGATATTTGAATACAACAGAGGCATAAAAATAATATTGAATTTTACAAGATGTTAGACAAGCAGCAATATCTATTGCATGAAATTTCGGCTCACAGCAGAATAATGACAATCACGTCAGAATACGAAAGAAAGGGTTGACATTTATCTTGCTCTGACAGAAACCTAAAGCACGAGCAGGTGACGTCGATATTGTGAGGGATTCCGGCACAGTCTAGGGAGAGAGGTGATGGATTACGGCACTGGCGACGGGGAGAGGCAAGGGAGCGCAGTTGTGAGGGGTTTCTCCTGCCGACCGAGGGTTTTTGGAAGCTGGTAACTTTTCTTCAAACGACGACAAATTTATCCCGTTAATTTATTAATGAAAATGATAAAAGAGGACTGATTTGGAATAAGGCGAAAATTGAGGGACTCATTTGAACCAAATGAAACTTAAAGGACTGATTTGAAACTGTAGCTATAGGTATGGGACCAATTTGGCTATTTTGTTTTTAACATTTGACTCATTAATGCTTCAAGTTCCATCGTTTCAATGATTAAATACAAATAAAGTTAACGGTGTTAGTTTTAGGACTAATTTGAAATAAAGTTTAAAGTTAAAGGACTCATTTGAACAAAATGAAACTTAAAGGACTGATTTGAAACTATAACTATAGTTAAGGGACCAACTTAAAGGACTGTATTTAACGCTTTCATTCAAATCTTCTTTTGTTTTTTATTACTATGATTTAACTTCTTTTATTCTAAATTTTAATATTTTATATTATTTATAAAAGTGAGTTAGAAATGTTAGTCTAAAGGACCTTTATTTTAAATCTTTATTACTGTGATTTAACTTCTTTTATTTTATATTTTATATTATTTATAAAGGTGAGTTAGAAATGATATTCTAAAATAATACCTTTATTGTTAATTTTTATTAATACTTTTTAACATCTTTTATTCTAAATTGAGTTAAAAATACTTTTATTTGATTTAACTTCTTTTATTCTAAGGTTTATATTATTTGTAAAAGTTAGTTAGAAATGTTAATTATTTTTTATAACTTTATACCAATTGTAAAATAGAGCTATAAATGAGAAGAAAGAGGTATTCCAAAATAAATACCTTTATTTTTTATTTAACCTCTTTTATTCTAAAATATCTTTGGATTTTTTAAATTAATTTAATTTAACTTCTTTTATTCTAAATTTTATTACATTTGTAAAATTGATATTAAAATGTTAACAAGCTTAAATTACTAACAATAAGTCTTGTCGTGTGCATGCTACTTTGACGGGCGAAGGTTCTGTACTCTGCAGAACTGTGTTACGACCCGATGCTACAACCGCCTATTTGGGTTATTGATGTTGGACGCCATGTTACATGAAGATATTATTGACGTCAAATACTACACATGAGCGGATATTGCACCAAGTATAGGGCTAGATCTATAACATTTAGAATGCGTCTATAGCCCTATGGCGAGAAAGGCTCACTCAATTTGAATTTGCTAGATAATCGAATTTTTTTTTGTCCAAGGGCTAATGGAGGTGTTGAAATAACCTGAGAGGGATCAAACCGCTTGTAAAAAAATCCACATTTTGACATGATATTTTGCTTGATTTACGGATGAATTCGATATTAACCAGGTGGTTTCGTTGCACACACTTTATGCTGATCTAATCTGCTTGTGACAAACAACCGTTGAAATTAACCCAATCTTTGGATGAGCTAGTGCAATGAAACATGTGTACTTGTAGGCCTACAAATAGTAGGCTATGTAGATGGTCTACAAATGGATTTTAAATCATTTAGGTCATGTTCGGTTTGATGAGATTGGAATTAGGTCCAGGAATTAGGTCATGTTCGGTTTGAAGGAATATAAAAAATGTCTCTTAAATACAGTTCATAACCAGAAGCTAGAACTAAACAAACGTCTCTTATAAACTTTACCTCTATTTCAACGTTATTGCCTACCGCGAGTCTGCACTCGCCCTTATTTGGCCTCCTCCTTCTAATGAATACATGTAATGTTAAAACAACGTGATTCGTTGCTCCACTATCAAGCCACTAGAAACTGGATGGAGCTTCAATTAAATTGGATTCACAAAGGGCTAATGCCAAAGAGCTAACTTTATGAGTGAAATCACGCCGCTCAATCCAAGCTTTAAACTTTATGCACTCCATCTTTACGTGTCCATTCTTCTTACAGAAGATGCAAGTGTGAGGCTTCTTTACAGTAGTGTCCTTAGTATCTAAAGCGTGTCCCTTATGAGCTCTATAAGGAGTTTTAGACTTCTTCTTAAATGAGGGCTTGATTATATGTATTGCGGTGTGAGTCTCTTTGTTCTTCAATTTCTCTTCATTAGCAACACATCGGGTAATTAGATCATAGCGATCTCTATCAGTTTGAGTGACGGTCGCTGTAAGAGCTGGGTGCTGGTTGGTATTCATGGTCATTTATGTATCTATCTTATGTGGTGCAGACTTAATGTCGAACTTAGAATTTTCGAAGTTCGACTCAATGAACTATTTGATGGTCGTCTAATATTTTTTTATGGACAACAAAAGTGACTAAAAAGAGAGAAAATTAAAATGGATTAGACAAATAGAGCAATAGTGGCTAAAAACCCTAAATAACACACTAAACGGAGAATCCAGACGCGTCAGCAGGCAACACCTTTGGGCAGACTACGCGCCACACAATTAGTAATTCTCCACACACGAACGAGCAACAGTTATGCTTGAGCTTTTCGTAAATCTACCACCTTTGAGCGAATAGATTACTAGAGACCCGCACTACCGTCCAAATGTTCGAGTGTATTCCTCTGAACCTATTGCGCAAGCACCACCTTTGGGTGAATGATTGTGCACTAGTCCCAGAGAAATCCCTAAAACATGTGAAACCGTAATCTCACGGGCTGACTAGAAATGGCCACTTTGGCGGCTACAGATCTTATCAACTTATAAGACTCTTTCACATCAGGATATCTGAATATTGCTCTAAGATGAATGTCATGTTCTTTTATTAATGATGTGTGAGCACTTAATCGCCTTAAAGAGATACGACGACTATCTTGAACTGTTTCAATGAATGCACTTTTGGAAAAAGCTCCTTATTTTTTTTCTCTCAAAATAAATGAGCTTTCTAATTTGGTGTTCTTTATGAAATTAATTAGAAATAATCTTACTCCAAATAATTAATGAGACTAATAGACTTGAAATGACCTCTCTTTGATACCAACTGTTAGAAAAATTTATGTGTCGCTATGCTAATCAGTATTATCGAAAAATTTATGACAACACCAATTATTGAATGCAGCGACAATTGAAATGCAGGATCGTCTTATTCAAGCACTACTTATCTCTATTGGAGTGTAAAATATATGATCACTATCTTTCTAATTGATAAAACAAGAATGCGCAAATAAAACGAAGCTTGAGCGAATAGTAAATTTACTGAAGTGCGAAAATTAAAGATACCATTCTTGTCTTCAAGCACGTGTTTGACCGTGATCGCAACTCTCAAAAGGCTGGATGTATTCCTCCTTATAAAGTCTGAAGTTATCGATGAAACCACTAACATATATCTATACTATTCTATAAAGAAAAAACACCCTTTGGTGCAACATTCATAATACCTATAATACCCTCATTCATTTTAACTAAAGACAACAAACATTCAAAAACAATTCAAATCTTTTTAAAAACTAAGGGCTACTACGTAAATCTGCTCTCATGCTAAATCACATCCCACGACAGCCCATCACATCATGTAAAGCTGCCAGTTTTAAGTCCATCAAGCTGTACATCACGGCAGGAAGGTACATCACGGCAGGCACCCGTCTTTCCACTCTCCTCCTCTACATCCCGGCGGCCCGTTTTTTCGCTTCTTCTCCTCTGATCGTGCCAGGCTGCCAGCCCCCTTTCCACTTCTCCTCCTCTACATTCCTCCAGCAATCTAGGTCATCCCACGGAGAGCAAAACTGAAGGGTGAAACCCCTTGCATGCAAAATCGACCGGCGAATCCTCTGCCTCTCACGCTCAACTCGACGACGAATCCTCAAGTTTCCCCTACGTGCAAAATCGACCGACGAATCCTCTGCCTCTGATACTCAACTCGACGACGAATCCTCAGGTTTATCGAATCCTCTGCCTCTCATGCTAAATCTTTTTTTAGTCTTCCCTTCATTCAATCTACACCCAATAGTCTTTAGTTTCCTTCGAGCGTTCGACGGGGCACAGACCCCAAGCTTCCAGCTCCTTCAGTTTCCTTCGAGCATTCGACGGGGCACAGACCTCAAGCTTCCAGCTGCTTTGATCTCAACTCGACTGGAAGCAGAGCTCGGGATTTCGACTTTCAGGTATCTGCGCAGGCTTCAGTTTACGACATTTCATAATGGATGCCTACTACTAATTCTCCAAACTTATTTTTCATTTACTCAGCTGCCAATTAATGACTGAAGCAGTCTCCCCCTATGGTGAAGCCCCTTACGATGAAGCATCTTTCCTCTACTCCTCAACGGGTCTGGACTTTGCATGCAAGCCCCATTTCTCCTCTCTGAGACATTTGAATCTGTAAGCTCGCAGCCTCCCCCTTCTTCTCTTCGATTTTTTTGTTCTTCCTTAATCTCATGAATTCTTTTATTTGTCACTTGCAGTTAAGATTAGTTATTTCCTTAATCTAGTGAATTCTTTTATTCTTCTAACGTCTGCTTGCCAGCTACATCTGCTTGGCAGCTATGAGGAAATTTCTGGAACAAAGGTAACAAAGGGAATTAGATCATGAATTTCAAGTGGAATTCCAACATCTGCTTGCAGTTTTATTGCAGTTTTATTGCAGTCTTATTGCAGTATTATTGCAGTCTTATTGCTTTCTTATTGCAGTCTTATTGCAGTAAGTTATGACTAATTTTTTGAATGTGGTAAAAAAATAGTTTTGATTTAAACATTTAGAATTATGATTATATGGTAGGATTGATTTCATGTAGTTCCTATCTAGAATTAAGATTTTAAAGTTTGAGCTATTTTCCATCTAACATCTATTTGGGTTAACCTCACCTAAGGAACTTAACTTCAGTTAGTATGAAAGTTTTTTTGTAAATAAATTTGACAATACTTTTATGTTCACAATCAGATTTGACACAAATCAAAAACACCCTTACAAATAAAAAAAACCTTACTAATCTGACAATACTTTTATATTTATATTTTTTGGTAAGTTATGAATAATTTTTTTCGTAGTAAGTTATGAGTAAATTTTTTCGTAGTAAGTTATGAATAAATTTTTGATAAGTTATGATATCTGTGTTTTCCTTTAGTTCATCCTTGATTTAATCATGTCATGATTTATTGAGTTGGATTTGAGTTATTTCATAATATTGGTGGCATATAGTTTAACTTGATCTCTGACAAACTGAATAAAAAAACAAAAGACACAATTAAATAAAAAAGAAATTCAAATCCAAAGTTTTCCTTGATTAAGTCATCATGTACCCTTTCTAGCTCCCTACAGAATGTCTCTTGGGTATTCACTTGCAGCCCTTCCCTATTGCTAATGTATCTTCTTCCACCCTCTGTGTATATATGTATAGAAATTACAGTTTAAGAAACCAGAAGTGAACCAACCATTCTTCACTCTATCAAGTGCTGAAGTAATGGTCGGGAAGTTCAATCAACTAATGTGATTAGTGGGTGGTATCTATTAACTGTTAAGTGCAATTAGCAGCCATTCTAACTTCACCATGCACCAAAGGGTATTTTTGAACCATCAATTGATAGCTTCATTTATTGCTGCTCCATTCAAAACTGAGCTCCATTTTTAACACCCCGAAGCCTGAATGACACTGCTCTCTCAAACAGCCTTAGGCTTTGTGAATTTCATTATTCAGAATGCTCTCAGATCATTCAAATTATTTTGAATGTGCCTACTTTTATAATTTGTGTTATTTTGATGCTAAAATAAGCACAATAAGAGTAGAATTGACATCCTAACAGTTTTCATTTGATTGACATTTGATATCCTGTTCATCTTAAGCAATGAATTGATTGTTATTTTATTCAGATTGTGCATGTGATGGAGACAAATTGAAGCTTTGCACATAGTGAGAACCCATCTTCATATGTTTCCTTATTTTCTTATACTCCAAGTAAATTGTTGGAGGAATCTAAGAATTTGAAGGATGAGGGACTTGATTGTAATGACTTCATTTGTATGAGGTAACGATTTTGATTTCTTTACTCATATATTTCTAAATTTGTTTGCAGAAACTCTCCAAGCAATAAGGGTGGCATAATCTGTACATGAATGACATGAAGCTGCCTAGGTGGAGATTAATTGAGAGTATTAGGAAGGAATCTATGGGTTTTTGATCCTCAATGGCATGTTCCAGCATGGGGAATATTGTATTTGGAACTATAGAGCTCTTTTTTATCTTAATTGATACGATCTGATTACAGATTAAAATATAGAGATTTGTTTTATCTTAATTGCTATGATATGATTTCAGAAGGGGAATGTTGTTTTATCTTAGCTGTTATGATCTGATTCCAGCTTTGGAATATTGTGGACATGTGGTATTGACTTCGAAGGTTTTGTTTTAATGTTTTATGCATGGGGTGTGTTTAAAAGATTTGACACATTTCGTGATTTAATTAGTGTGATATATGATTGAAATTGTTTTCCAACTAAATGATATAAACATTAATTAGTAATATCCCAGAGAATATTTCCATCAAAAAAGTTAACTAACTTCCATTGCACATGATTTAATTACCATATATTGGTAAATGTTGCCCCCCACGACAAATATTGCCGCCCAAGACAAATGTCCCCACACGAAAAATGTTGCCCCCGAAGACAAATGTCGCCCCACGACAAATGTCGCCCGCACGACAAATGTCGCCCCTACGACAAATATCGCCCCCACGACAAATGTCTCCCCTCCCCCCACCTTGACAAATGTTGCCGCCCACGACAAATGTCCACCCACGAAAAATGTCGGCCCCATGGAAAAATATCGCCCACACGACAAATATCGCTCCACTACAAATGTCGCCCCCACGACAAATTCTCCCCCCACGAAAAATATCGCTCCTAAGATAAATGTCGCCCCCACGACAAATGTCTCCCCCACGACAAATGTCGCTCCCACGACAAATGTCGCTCCCACGACAAATGTCGCCTTGGATAGGGGCGTAGCCCCGTGCCTGCCACTCGCATATATATATATATATATATATATATATATATATATATATATATATATATAGCATTCTCCATGCTCTTATATACTGTGCTTTCATTTTTCCACCGTTGGATCTTACGTGAGAGAGAGAAAGAGAGGAGAGAGGGAGAGAGAAGGGGAGAGAGTGTGGAGGAGAGGAAAAGAGAAAGAGGGAGGGGAGAGAGAGAAAAATAATAATCTTTTTAAGTATATACATATTTTTTTAACAAAATAAATATTGTAATATTGATGTATATATTTTTACAATCATTTCGAGTACTCATATGTATATGTTGCGGGCGCAGCCCGCAGACGCGGCGAGCACGGGCGAAGCCCGAGCGGAGGCGGGCGAAGTCCGCCTGGATGCAGCCGAAGGCCGCCCGACAACATCGCGCCAGTGGCAGGCAAAGCCCGCCGATCGAGGCTGGGTACTATCACGCATATATAAGTATGATTAATGGCCATATATAAGTTTCCATATACCTGGAAATGAATTGCCTGTGGTCACATGAATGAAGATGTGCTACTGTTCCACCTTGAGAGAACTGAGACTTTTCTGCCCAGTAAAAGGAAACCACAGATGTCGGTAACCTCCCAAAACTAAAATTGGAAATCATTCACGAGGAAGAATGGAGATGAGATTCAATAAGCCCTTGGATCTCCTTGCCGAGAGAGGAAGGAGTTGTAGAGTTTGATGTCGCCAACAATGGTGAGTGAAGTTGATGGCCAGCGGTGACAGGTCTTCTATGCCCTACTTCACCAAAAACCCCAACATTCAGATCTGAATTCAATCAGATCTGGGGCTGGCAGGTTTTCCCGAAAAGTGGAGGCGCAAGTCGCCGACGAAGTTGATCACGCCACCTGAGATGAAACTTCGGTCGTCGGCAATAGATTTGCTTGATGACAGAGAAGATGTAACGAAGAGAGTCCGACGGTAGGCTGCCGGAGAGATTGTCGGCGTGATGACCGGCGTTCATACCAAAGTTACATGCAGAGGCCACTCTAATGAAACTGACAAGGAACTATAAAAGACAAGAAAATTCAATATTATTTATTCAATGCCTATTACAAGCCTCTTGCCTCTATTTAGGCGTTACGCAACATCATGGTTTCACATATATTTACATATGTACCTTTAACATTCCAATATAATATTTGTTACATTCCATCCCTACTCATAAAACGATGCCCGCATCGTTTAGTCCTAAATTTTGAGTGATATCGTGTGATCAAAGAATTTCTGGAAATCTTCCTTTTTGCCAAGCTTGAGGCGCGTCTCCAAAAGTCATTGTGAGTGGTGGAGTGCATGCTCAATTTGTGGTCGAGTAATGATTTGCTGGTGGCCATGATTGATCCGAAATAAGAAAAAAATGATTCTGCCCGAGTCAAAGATCCAAATGATGTGCTTGGTCAGTATGATATCCGTGTCCCGAGCATCGGCTATTGTGAAAAAGTAGTGAAATCTTGATGAGATGGTACATCCACCAGGATCAAAAATGAAAATGTGCATAATCTTCGTCCTTGGAATCGTCAGATATAATCAATCCTTAAAAAGATTTGGCCAGACACCAACACATATAATGGATAAATGTAGTAAGCTTGATTAGTTTCTTGATTTGCCTGAGTAAGATCTGTCTTACTAAGCTCCACCTCTGGTAGAGTCAACGTTGCCCATGATTTCGGATCATAATGATCTGAATTGGTTTCGTCAAGAACAATAGTGTGGTCTTTATTGACGTTGTTGTGGTCACAAAGAAGTGTAGAAGAGGGCATAGTAATGTCATATTCCTCAGATCTGACGGTGGTAAAGCATTTTGATTTGTCGGAATTATCAAAAACAACCGGCGCAGAAGACAACTCCACTGATGGTGGCGAAACAATGTCCGCCACAGGTGATAGAAACTCATACAAAAGATTTTGGCGCTCATCTTCTAAGCGTTGAACGGTTGCCAATCTTTCATCCTCGAATCATTGAAATAGGGTCGTAATGGTGTTCGTCGTCGTTGGTTTGAAGGCTGAAACATGGGGAAAAACTGCAAGAGCAGAACCTTGATGACGTTCTTGGTATGTTGTTGGCAGCGGTCCAGTGGACGACCCTTGAGAACATTCTTGGTATGAAGATGAAGGCGGTCCGATAGAATACCCTTGATTGGTGGCCTCCAATTTGGTGTCCAACGACTTTCCAACATGTGTTGTTAGATGATTGAGAAAGGATAGCCATGTGGGAGAGGAACATATTTTGACAAATTCAAAATAGTATGCTGGAGCGGGACGGTCTAAGGTGAAGGAAGCCACAAACAATTGATGTTCAGGTGGGATAGCATTATCTCGAAAATAAAGCTCCATTTGTACAATCCAGTTATTTGGATCTCCAAGGCCATAACGTGTAGGCGGAATGACACGATGATGTGAATGCTTAATTTCTTCCATTACCACTGTAATGGCCGATTTCCCAGTCGTCGGTGAGTCCGGAATTCTTCCAAGATCAAGGTCTAGGATGAGATATACCCAACAAGGAGAAATAGAAATAAAGGTGGTTGCTCGCTGGCAGGGGAAGGTGACGCCTGCGGCTGCTTCGCCGTTCTTGAATGTGTCCAACTAGTTAGCTGGAAGTGCAAAGAGAGGATCTTGATTTCATTGCAGAAGGAGCGCGTGCTTGTGGTGGCGGATCTTGGGTAAAACAGAGATGGCTCTTCTTCAATCCTCAGGAATTGACGAGGAGTTCAGGATTTACTTCTGGATTCTTTCTTCAAAGGAGGCTGGGTGAGTTATCTTTTACTTGGGCCTGAAATCTGAAAGTAGAAATCTAGTGTTTGCTGTAAATTGGAATTCCCAATAGCTTCTTCCAATATCGATGCAAGGAGGGAGATGTTGACTCTTGACCTCACGTTGGAGAGGACATGGATGAAGGAGCCTGTTGATGTGCCCTTTTTCCTAGATTTGAGGATCGCCGAGCAAGAAATGAAGGAGAAACTGGATCGATAGTTTCTCAAAACTGACGGAGAGGGAGAATCACTGTTCTAGATCTTCGTGCAGTAGAGTCGTAATAAGAAGATGGATGTCGTTCTTGATCCGGCGAAGGTTTAGATCCAAGAAACTGTGTTGCTTGATCCCCAGAAGGCTTATTTTGATAGCGGATCAGACTAGGAGTCTCATTGCTGATGCCCTTGTCCGCTGCAAGGACTG
This sequence comes from Dactylorhiza incarnata, assembly GCA_033032865.1. Taxonomy (NCBI): domain Eukaryota; kingdom Viridiplantae; phylum Streptophyta; class Magnoliopsida; order Asparagales; family Orchidaceae; genus Dactylorhiza; species Dactylorhiza incarnata. The sequence continues at coordinate 7,045,634 of JAWHQI010000053.1, forward strand.
ATGTCAAGCACTTCAAAATTCTTGAGAAGCCTTAAATTGCCATGGATCATGAAACACCGAATAATCTTCAAATTGTTGCAGATTGTGTTGACTATTGACGGAAGAAAGAGTACATCAACGAGAATCGGAGGTTTGCATTCAAGAACTACGAATCGGGAGAGAGAACCTCAACGGGAGCACCATTTGCAACGAAGAGAGTCCGGCGGTGGGCTGCCGGAGAGATTGCTGGCGTGATGACCGACGTTCATACCAAAGCTACATGCAGAGGCTACTCTAATGAAACTGATAAGGAACTATAAAAGACAAGACAATTCAATATTATTTATTCAATGCCTATTACAAGCCTCTTGCCTCTATTTATAGGTGTTACTCAATATCATAGTTTCACATATATTTACATATGTACCCCTAACATTCCAATATAATATCTGTTACAGAAGAGCAGAAACCTTTTCTCAGTGAAGGAGGCCGACACAACCCTAGATATCGACCGCCGGCTTTGTCCTAAGTTGCAGGCACCACTCGATTTTCTCCAGATCTGGGAGAAATGCAAGAGCCGATCCTCTCCCTATATTCATGGCTTCGCAGATCTTCAAGAAGAACATCGGAGGCGCTTGATCTTCTCCTGAAGCCATAAATATAGGGAGAGGATCGACTCCCTATATTCATCGCAGTCGACGGTTCTCTCCAAGGGTCGAATAGGAGAAATTGGGATTCTTACCTAATCTTCCCCCTTGTTCACTGTTTTTGGTATGATGGGAATAAATAGACATGAGAATACACTTAGGCTTTAATAGCGAGAGCCTATTGCAGTTACAAACCAATGAGTCAATTAATCTCATTTAACTCCAAACTAAAATGAATACGAAACCTATAAAATTAAGTAGGATTTCATCTCATGCCAAATAAATGCCAAATTTCGTGTCAAGGGTGAGACCGAGTTCGCGACATGAATTTACGAGACGATTTCGCCCACTTATCACAGGCATCGACCGTTCGCGCGACTAAATTAACTCGCACTCGTAGGAGACCGAATATACTCTAATTTTCATGTACGACTTTATTTTAACGTCTAGAAGTTGAGCTAACACCGGCGTTAGCTCACTTCAAAATCTAACAATTTATGGGGTAGACGCATCGAAAAACTATGGGTAAGAATATTCACAATTGTAGTAGCTTAGTTTATGAAATACTATATAAGTTGTCTCAAAACAAAGAGAAACGGACGGATGAGACAATTTAGTGAAACAGATCGATGAGACAATTTAAAAAAAATTCATTTGATTTATAGTGTTATTAAATTTTCTTATTAATTTCAAAATAATGTAAATTATATTGTCCGTCTACTTAATTACATATTAAAAAAAACAGATTTTCGAAAATCATGTTGTCAAAAACAAGTTGTCATAATTATTATATTATCTAATTATGACTTTGAAAGAAGAAAACAGAAAATAGAGAAGAGAGAGTGAGAGAGAGAAGAGAGAGGGGCGGGGGTGTCACGACTCATGCGTGAGGTTGCAGTTAGGCGTGCAAAAAAGGCCCGGCGGGCCCAGGCCGGACCCGGGCCCCCTGGCCCAGGCTTTTTTGCTGCCAGGCCCAGGCCACGCCCTGCTCAAACCGGGCCCAGGCCGGACATGCACAAAATAAGGTGGCCTGATTGAGCCCTTTAGAGCGGGCCCAATCAGGCCCCATGCGGGCAGCCCCAGCATTTCTGCTGGGCCGCCAGCATCGGCAGCCCAACAGAAATGCTGGGTGGCCAGCATTAAATGCTGGCTGCCAGCGGGCCTTAATGCCCGGATGGGTCTGGGCCGGGTACCAGGTCAGGCCCTGCCCAAATAAGGGTGCCTGTTGGGCCCCCTTAGGCCTGGCCCGGGCCTAACCGGGCCCAGGCCTAATCGGGCTCAGACCCGGGTAGACCCGGGCCAGGCAACCAGACCCAGGCCTTTTTTACAGTAGGTGAGGTATATTTTTTTTATTATATATTTATTAGATATTGGATGCGGCTAAGGGGAGTGGTCACTATGGCGGCGGCATAGAAAGGCTACTATCACTTATGTTTATATATAGAGAGAGAGAGAAAACTCGTAAATAAGTCCCTTAAATTTGTTTACTTTATGAAAAAAAGTCACTATTAATTATTTTTCACAAGAAAAAAATCCTTGAATTTTTTAAAGATTTCTTCTAAACTAAGGGAGCCGCCCTGTTCTTCTTCTTCCTGTTAGATACACAGAGAGAGAGAGAGAGACACTTGAACGCTTAGTATTTATGATACTCGTCCAAGAAATTGCGAGCGAATTGATCCACGTGTCAAAATGCGGTGAACCGGACAAATGAGACAATTTAGAAATTTCCTTCCCCCGCGAGGCGATAGCTAGGCTCCGGTTGATATTTAATTGCTGGGAGGTTTGTTATATGATGATGTAAATTATAGTGTGAAATGGTATAAAGCCTTGCACGACTTGTCCTCCTTTTCTATGTGGGGCCGGACATGCTCTAATTATATTCACAGCCCATAAATTATTTTCGTAGTTCAAAATTATATTAAAAGTGGCTTCTAATTAAATGAGCCATATAATTAGTATTTTTGCGGGTTGATCGATGCTCTCACGGTCCAGTCGAATTGAACTGTCTCAGCTCGAGAGTGAGCCGAACGCGCAAACAGTCACAGAAAGAACCAACAGTTGACAGCAAGACGTTTGACATGAAAAAACCTGGAAAGGAAAAAAACCACGGGGCCGGACGGTGCCGATCAATATCCACTAGCTTTCAAGGTGTTACAAGTTGCTTTTTCTCGAGGGTTACATGTCACCGCTCGTTACAATGAGATTTTGAGATCACTGGAGTAGCTTAGTGCGGAGCGTAGTTAGCATGCTCGAGAGCGGTCTGGAAGGATGAACGTAACAGGGGGCTCTTGACTCGAAACATGAAGCCGAAGGGCCGGGGATCCTCTAACTGTCCACGAAGGGATCTTCAAAGACCGAAGGAGATCTTTGGAGCCGTCTTCAAATGAATCTTCAAACATATCAAAGGAGATCTTTGAATCGTCTTTGAGAGCTCTTGTTAGTGTCGATGACCGATTTAAAACACGCACTAAAGTTTAGGGACCGATTTTAAAAGAAATAAATAAAATTTAGAGACCTATTTCAAACAATTCAAAGTTTTAGGACTGATTTCAAAAAGACACGGAAATTTAGAGACCGATTTCAAACAATACAAAGTTAATTTTAGAACTGATTTCAAAAAGACACTAAAGTTTAAGAATTGATTTCGTATTTTTGCCATAAATAATTAACTGAGCTACTTCTTCCCTCCAAATGGACTCACATCAAAACATTATTGATATATATTAGAGTGGAACTTGTTGCCGATTTGAACAATAGAAAATGACTACTTTGACCTTACTACTCAGGGTTCTGTCAACGCAGAATGACTAAGGTTCTATTTGGGATAGCAATGCTGTGGGGTTAATGAAGGCTCCGTTTGGCACGACGGTGGCGGTCGTGAACGTGGTGGTAAAATCGACATTCGTGAACGGGCATCTAAGGAACTTCATTCACTTTTTATGTTCAAGTGGATGAAGTTCCTTAGGTGGGGGTTCATGAATGACGGTTCTACCACCGCGTTCATGACCGCCACCACTGTACCAACTGGAGCCGAAGTGGTGAAAAACTATAGGTAATATTTGGGTAAGCTGCGGTCAAGAACAATATTTTTATTTATTTATTTCAAAAGTTGAAATGGAGAGGCGCGTCTGGGATCTTACATAATCATAAAGTACCATTAAAACTTAAAAGGTAAGTTTTATCGTACTGCAATTAGACCAGCAATGCTCTACGGTTCTGAGTGTTGGGCGGTGAATGGTGTACATGAGCAAAAAATGTGTACATGAGCAATGCTCTACGGCTCACCCTCAACGACAACTCGATACTAGCAAGACACCTCTAAATGTTTAAATAAATTAACTTATAGGAAAAAACATACACATCTAGTTGCTTAAATGAATTAGGATTGTATACTAATACACAATTTTACGATTTTATGGGTATAGACAATTTTGAAAATTTTGATCTTTTAAAATGATAGAGAGGTAAGGTTAATATGTACGCATCATATTATGTCAATATGATCCGTGATTTACTAACAATCAAAGCTAGTACAGTAGCTTTAGAGTCTGTTTTTTCTATTAGTGACAGAGTTTATAACGAGCGGATTAGTCGTCTCACCCAAGAATCGCTGAAAATCTGCATATGTTACAAGAATCACTTGGATGCTATGAAGAGGAAACAACACATTTCAAAGATCGAGGACAGCCCGTCAGAAATAGAAGATGGGCTAGACTCAATAAACTTAGGAGATGATTAAGCGTGTCGCAGCCCTAACCTATTATTTTGTATTTTGTTAAGTTGGTGAATTTTGTAATTTTTTTTTGTCATTAAATTAATAATAACATTTTTTTATTTTTGTAATTTTGGCTTTTTCCAATCTTTATTATATTGGTGTAAACTCGTAATTTTTATTTTTTTTAATGTTAATAAAAAAATTCCTTCTTTATCACTCCGGTGATTTTTTTTTAATATATGAAATAATTTATATTTAAAATTTTAAATAAGTATATACACATACATATCTTTCACTACTATAAAGGAGTAGTTTTAATTGCATTTACACCGTTCAAATGAGCCCAAAAGCCCATACATTTAATCTCCATCGTTCATTGTTTCTCCATCGTTCATTGTTTTCAGATTAAAACAATGAAAAAACTGTAGATCTCCTACCCTACTGTTGTGGAAGGATAGGGGGAGAGAGAGGGAGAGAGAGGGCGGCGGGAATGGTGAGAGAGCATTTAAGAAGGATGGGGGGAGAAATATTATAGTATATATATATATATTATATCTATACTTTTAAAAAAAAAAGTATGTTGAAGCCTATGGATTCAATCTCGACCACCCAATAAAAACCATCCATTTAATCTTGATCATTGAAAAAACTTTAATTTGAATCGAACCTCCTAAATATCTCTCTCGATCTTCCCTCACCCGCTCGCCTGCTCGATCGCCCGATCCTCACTCCCACCGTAGGTCGCGATGTCTTCATCCCTACGATCGGGCGTCGGCAACGCTCATCCAGGCCGGCGATCCTCCCGCCAAGCTTTCTCCCGCAGCCACCAACCGACCTCTGCTGGCGACTGCAGACAGACCCTTTGGTCCCTGCATCTCCACCCTCTGCGATTCTGCCCGCGAGACAGGAACATCTTCCTCTGGCTCCAAGACGCGACGACTCCAACTTCTGGTGTTTATCCTCCTTTATTCCTACTAAATCTGCAGTGCACGCCCTATGCTATGACCTAACCTCTTATTCAATCGTATATTTCTTCAAGCAACACACGCACCCTTCGTCGCCCCTCACAAGGCATTCCCCAATGCATCCCCCCGGAGGACCTCCACCCTTCTCCGGCTTCCTACATCTCTGCCTTCGGTATGCATTTTCCTTCCTCTTACTAAATCTACAGGGAAAGATTTAGTAACTGTTTTCTTTGATAATGGTCCTTTACAGTTACAATCAAAGTCAACAAGGATTTATTCCTCTTCTACTTCAACTAAGGTAACGTCAACTTCTTCAACCTTCATCCTCCATTTCACTTATCTACACACGCACCCTTCGTTCATGGCAGAAAACGACAAAGAACGACAATAATGATTACCACATATTGATCAGAGATTTTGTGGATCTGCTTCAAGGCTCACCTCTCCTTGGCTTAATGGTTTTTGCATTTATTCTACAGGGATCGAGGACCACACTGATCGAGAATCATTCGCATCCATCCTCCGCACATTCAAAGGTACAACTTCTATTATCCCACCTCCATCGAGGAAATCTGAATCCTATGGATTTGCCCACAAAGACGAGTAATTCTACTCCATGAATCCTCATGCACGTAAAATCAAGGCCTTTCCACTGTGAAACAGGATTGTTAGGGTTCATCTGGAGAAGCAGTTGTGGGAGATATTTCAACCCACCTGCGAGGCGAGTAACTGGATGCTAATAAGGTTAAAATGTTGGGCGCATCTTTTGAGGCATTCAGTAATGACCTTTTGCAAGTCATGATTTTGCGGATATTCACATTCTTTTTTATGTCATCACGGAGGATCATACCATTTGGGAATCATTTTTAGCCATTTGAAAGCTTATTTTTGGATGCCATTGAAATTAACCCCAATTTTTTGGTGTAATTTATTTTGGAAGCTTATTTCTAGTGATTCAAAGATTGAATTGATGAATAATCGCACACAATTGTTTATGAATCGCAGGCAGACGGTGATCGAAGGACTTTCCTTTTTCTAGTGACGATGATCTAACAACGATTTCTAAAAGTTCTATGATCATATTGATGAATTTTCACTCTTATAATTAAGTTTGATGACGACGAGAAGAAACTTCCTTAAAATGAAATGACAACCCAACTTTTTTTTATCATTTACGATCGAGGTGGGCCGACAACATTTTCTGGTCATGTAGCGAGGAAGTTAATCGGTCTGCAACAAACTTATATAACATTTAAATTGTCAACATCGTATCAATACGAAAAAAACCCTGCATCCATTCACGGGCGCGAATACATTTGAGTTCAAGCTAGCAACTAGACAATTTAATTAAAATTGGATCTCAAATTTAAATTTTAAAGCCCCAATTCCGTCCAAATCTTAATTCTCACTCCATATTTTGCAAAATTAAGATGAACAAATACATCAATTTAATTAATTGCTTAAACCCTAATGATCAAATGCAGTAAATAAACTGAAGCTTATACTCACTTTAAATAAAACCAAACACAACAGTTGAAGTACTCAATGCTATAAATTTACATAATGTCTATTTCTTTTCCAGAATAAAGGGGTATTTACGTGGGTTTCCCTTGGTATCGTGTTCATATTGTTGTATTGAATGATCCAGGTCGATTTCTTTTGATCATATAATTAGGCTTGTAAACAATTCGGTTCGATTTTAGATGAAACCGGACCGAATAGTCTCGATTTTTACACACCCCAAATTAAACCAAAATCAAACTGAAACTACACGGTTCGATTTTCCGACACATATATATCCACAGATATGTATGAAGGGACAGATTTAAATTAGTAATTCAAGGAAAATTTTATTTTTTTGGAGAAGCAATCCATCGAAATTCCCATGACTCCACTATTTGTAGAAAAACGAGGGGTGCCGAGAAGAGAGATTCGAACGAAAAACAAAGAGAAAATCACAGAGAACACACAAATTTAAGAGGTTTACCCAAAATCAGGCTACGTCCCCTATCCCGCCTCCGCTTCACCTTCTTGTATTCACCAATAGAGATTACAAAGCACACAAGGTTACAATGATCAAAACCGATCCTACCTCGCACCCCTCTCTTTGGACAAGAAACGGAGGAACCACCGCCGGAAAACGCCTCTCCACGGAATCTCCTCGCAGACGCCTCCAAAACTCCTCAGCCGAAAACCGCTAAGAAAAACCTTAACCCTAGATTCGGGTCCCCTATCCGCCGTCGGGGGCTCGCCGCCCCCGGACCCCCGTGTTCGCTGGTACTTCAATCATCGAAGAGAGTCACGCCCCGACGTCTCTAAGCTCACGTGGGCTAACCCGGTGTGAGAAACAAGAGAGCCGGAAAGTACTCCCCAACTCCAACACTATTTACCAAGGCAAAGCATTAATTTTTGTACTCAAATGTGGCATCATGTATTGAGGGAGGGTGGTGAGTTTGAGTCGAGGAGAACATGTGAATCATATCTCATTCGGTTCGGTTTTTTGGTTTACCCATTTTACAAACCGAACTGCCTCGGTTTTTACACACCCCAAACGGAAACCAAAATCGGTTCGGTTGGATCGATTCGGCTCGGTTTGGTCGGTTTTGATTTTTTATGCACACCTCTACATATAATGCATAAAACTCAAGTTTTTTGGTCGGGCTAGCTCGATAGCTCTATATGGATTAGCAATTTTTGGTCATTCTGACCTAATTCTTGATCCAATGTGGAGACAAGACATGTTTGTTATGCCCTTCATGACATGTTTAGGAATAACGAATTCGTGGGGGTTGGAGTACTATTTCAGGCGGAACTACAACAAATCTGGGCATTTGGAGTTATGGAGGCGTGGTAGGGGCATATCTTTTGTTTTCTGGCTTGTGCTTCTCGGTAGTTAGTTGATATTGGGTTTATTGGGAGCTACAAACATTCTCTGATAAACGTGCAAGAAAATGTTCTTTGGATTTGCCCAAGATGTTGTTTGGCTTGCTTTGACTTTGACGCATTTCATGCAACATACTTACTTATAAGGTCCTGTAATATGGGCGACTGGTCCTTATGGACTAACTGATATCATATCATTGCTAACTTGTTCACCCAGAGTTGTTACAACGATTAAATCTTAAAAAATTGATCGTGATTTCTAGAAACCGACATGATGGGGAGGATGATTTGAGATGAATGGTGTATTCTAAAATACCTATATATTAAAAATTAATATTGATAGGGGCTCGTATTATAGGCTCTCATTTATGAGAAAAACCGGACGGCGGTTACTCCCATAAACCACTCCATCACTACTTTAGTGGGAGAGAGTGGGAGATCGAAACTGAAGCCGCCATTTCCGCCGCCAACCGCAACGTGCACGGCGACGCCGTCCCCTCCCGCCGGCAAGCGGGCCGCGCGCGGTAGCGCCCGCGGCAAGCGCGGCGCTACCGCCCGGCGCTACCACGCGGTAGCGCCCACGGCAAGCGCGGCGCTACCGCCCGGCGCTACCGCGCGCGGTAGCGCCGAGCCCCTCTTGGGGTGCGGCCAAGCCGCACCCCCCTTTGGGATGCGGCCAGGCCGCACCCCCCCCCCTTTTTTGGGGATGCGGCCGAGAGGAGTCGCCCCCCTCCCTCGGGCGCGGGCGCGCCGCTCCCGCCTTCAGGGGCGGTCGAACCGCTCTCCCCCGTAGTAAGATTGGGGTGAGTCCCCCCTCTTCCGGCTCGCCGCCCGCTTTTCGGGCTCCGAGCTCCGTTCGGAGTAATTCCCTGTTCGTTGCGTGCTCAGAACGATTCTGAGCGCGCTTATATCACTTTTTATCTCTTCTGACTTCTCACTTTTCCGACTCGGCTCGCCCACATTTCCGACTCGCTCACATTTCCGACTCGGCTCGCTCACTTTTTGTCTTTTCAGTTTCTCACTTTTCATGAACAGCTTGTCGCCTTTCCTCGAAGGGCAGCATGGTCATTTACGAAAAATGGTGATCCGTGGGCTCTGAACCGGAAAATATGATTCGTCCTCCCAGGTGGTTATAGTGGTTACAACCGCAAAATTACCGGGCTACCCCCGGCCAAAGCTATAAAAGGACCCCCTATGCTTCATTTGAAGGGATCCCGCCTTGGTGGCCAGAGAGAGCTCCTTGAAGATTTCCACGGATTTCTCCTTCGGCGCTTGAAGATCTCCTTCGTGGACTTGAAGTTTTCCGTCTTCACGAAAGCGGACAAGGCTTTCTCACTTTCGTCTCCACGAAAGCGGACAAGGCATTCTCACTTTCGTTCTCTACCGTTCTCAGAAGGAAAAGACTTAGTTTTTTCCGAGAGGTGGCCTGTCGCCCTCGGAACGTTCTCTCTCTCTCTCTCTCTCTTTCTCTCTCTCTCTCTGATATTGTAACGAACAGCGGCCTGTCGCGCTCGACTTCTAAATCTCTAATTGTAACCCCCCAGAAGATAGTGAAAGTTTGGTCGGCACAGCTCCAACCACGTGGTTTTTTACCCTTTCCGGGTTTTCCACGCTAAAAAGTCTCAGTGTAATCAACGAATCTCAAATTGACTGTTTGCGCTCTTGGTTCGCTCCCGAGCTAAGGTGGTTCAAGTAATCCGGTCTACCAAGAGCCCTAAGCGACCCGCAACAAATATAATATTAACAAATTAAACATTATAAAACACTTCTTTTTAGAAAAAATATCAAATATTAATAAATAATGTATTCTAAATTACACTATTTTTATAATTGACTGAGCTCCCTCAAAATCCAAGATAAACCAACATTCGTAACTCGCAAACCCAACCGGCACGCTGAAATGGCTCACCTCAATCGTACGAGGTCTCGCCTCGGTTAAAAGAACAACTCGATGCAGGCGGCTCGTCATAGCCGGAATAGCTCGCGCGCTCGAGGGCGGCTAATGCGCTCACACACACATTCAGATTTCTTTCTTCGTGACGATGAAAATTTGACTACTTATGCGACCATAATAGGGAGAAAGGCAAAACCACCAAATTAGTCCATCAACTTATGTCACTTTATGAAATCAATCCCTCGAGTTATGAAAGCAAGAAATCAGCCCTCACTTTTAACAAAATGCTGAAATCAGTCCTAGTTAACGGAAAGTACTAACAGAAAGCAACTTAAATGATGATCTATAGACATAAAAATTAATAAAATAGCATCATTTGATTTAATTTTTTTCTAAATAGCGTCTCAAACATAACAAAATATAGCAAAATCTGTTGTTTTGCTATATTTGGTAAACATGTGTTGCTCTATTTGATGAACATAATTTATCTGTAGTTATTTAAACTTTATTTGTATCGGTTATGAAAATTTATCCACATTGATTTTGAAAATATATCATCATTGGTTATTAATATTAAAACAAATGCATTTATCTGCATTGGTTATGAAGATTATGATTTGATCAAATAAAGTTTGAGTTAAAATTTTATCAATATTTTGTTGTGTTAGGGACGCTATTTAGACAACAAATCAAATGACGCTATTTTATTAATTTTTATGTCTATAGAGCATCATTTAAGTTGCTTTCCGTTAGTACCTTTCCGTTAACTAGGCCTGATTTCAGCATTTTGTTAAAGGTGGGGACTGATTTCTTGCTTTCATAATTTGAGAGACTGATTTCATAAAGTGGCATAAGATGAAGATTTTAATATAAAAAATTAGCCGGAAAAAGAAGTTGTCTAGCTGGAAAAATTAGCTCCTTAAGTATGTCAAAATAGCAATTTATTATATACCTATAGTTTACGGGTAAAACTTGCTGACTTGTTCCCGCCAGTGGTTAAGTTGATTTATGCTTAGCCAGAGGTCATGGGTTCGAGGAATCGGCATATCGGGAGAAGGAGATAGAGAAGAAAGAGGTATTCTAAAATACCTTTATTTTTAATTTGTATTAATATTATTAAATTTTTTTTATTCCAAATTGAGTTAAAAAAAAATTATTCTGTATTTTACGCTTTCATTAAAATATTCTTTTGTTTTTTATTACTATGATTTAACTTCTTTTATTCTAAATTTTAATATTTTATATTATTTATAAAAGTGAGTTAGAAATGCTATTCTAAAGGATCTTTATTACTGTGGTTTAACTTCTTTTATTCTAAATTTTATATTATTTATAAAAGTGAGTTAGAAATGATATTCTAAAATGCCTTTATTTTTTAATCTTTATTAATATTATTTAACATCTTTTATTCTAAAATGAGTTAAACATATTTTTTTTAAGCTTCTTTAATTCAAAAAATATTTTATATTTTATTACTATGATTTAACTTCTTTTATTCTAAGCTTTATATTATTTGTAAAGTTAGTTAGAAATGTTAATTATTTTTTATAACTTTGTACAAATTGTAAAATTGAGCTATAAATGAAAAGAAAGAGGTATTCCAAAATAAATACCTTTTTTTTATTTAACCTCTTTTATTCTAAAATATCTTTGAATTTTTTTAAATTAATTTAATTTAACTTCTTTTATTCTAACTTTTATTTCATTTGTAAAATTTATATTAAAATGTTAACCAGCGTAAATTACTAGCAATAAGTCTTGTCGTGTGCATGCTCTACTTTGACGGGCGAAGTTCTGTACTCTGCATGTACAACCCGTATTTGGCGAGTGGGTCCCTCGAGTCAGTTGATGGGACAGGGGTCATCCAGACCATTCGCCCGTACCAAGATAGGAAAAAGGATCTCCAGATTAGTGGGGGTAGGCTGCAGGCGAGAGGGAGCCTGACGAGTGGTGCCTCCACGGACCATTCGCTCAGGGGCTTGAGCATTCGCCCAGTCAAGCGGGAACCTGACGAGTGGTGCCTCCACGGACCATTCGCTCAGGGCTTGAGCATTCGCCCAGTCAAGCGGGAACTCGGCGAGTGGTTCCCTCACGGACCACTCGCCCAGAAGGCAGTGAGGAGGAAATGACCATAATATCCCTTGTGGTCTGCATATAGCCCTTCAGAACAGCGGAGTTAGGCTATTCGTAGACCAATTTGGGGTGTGTTTAGTAAAATTAAAAGGCGGATTCATGCTATTTGCAGACCAGCCTAAGAAAAACTATAAATAGACCCTTAAGGGCACCTTGGAGGAGATCCGATTTTTGAGCATCCTCTCCTCTAGGCTAGTTTTGGTTGGCAGCCAGTGCCCTCCAAGGTGCCCGGTTGAGCTTTGGTTTGGGAGGGGAAGCTCTCTAAGATCTTCCGGGTAAGTGGCGGGACCTCCTCGCTTCAACCTTGGGTCTTTTCCGTTTCCAGCATCCACCGTCAAGAGAGTCTAGTGAGGGAGAAATAAGCATCGGCTACACCCCCAGTGGGTCCGAACTCAAGAGACCAGTTGCTGGTTTCAACATTTTTGGTGCGGTGAGCGTGGACCGTAGCCGGTGAAAGAAAATCCCAAGCTGGTTTCGATGACAGGAGATGGAGGAAATGGTTCTGACTCGGGTCACTCGCAGCCACCCGCGGCGGGCGAGTGGCTGGAGATGTTTGAGAAGTTTAAGCGAGAGGTCCTGCAGACGGTTCTCGCGTCGAGGACCGAGTGCGAGACCCCGGTGGTTCCAGTGGTCCCGCCTTTGCAGATTGGCGAGAACGCCCCGGGGCAGCGACCGGGAAAGGAGGTGCCAGCAGAAGGCAGTGCGCGAGACCTCCCCGGACGGCAGTTGTTCAACAGTCCGGCGAGTGCCGAGGTGTGTGAGTTGGTCCCGCGCGAGAGGACCACTCGCCGAGCAGGGGAAGGGAGCCCCTTTTGCGAGATGATCCTCTCAGCCCCAGTGCCAGAAGGGTTTCGTGGGCCGGAGATGTCCTACTACACCGGCAAGGAGGACCCAGTTGTGCACCTGCAGTGGTTCGAGGACATGACTTCAATCCTTCCCATGTCAGATTCTTTCCAATGCCGACTCTTCGCAACCACCCTGAAGGAAAAAGCAAGGGACTGGTTCCACCAACTTCCCACAGGTTCCATCTATGCGTTCGATGATCTGCGCCGAAGCTTCCGACTACGTTTCTCGACGTCAAAGAAGAGGAAGAAGGATGCGGAGGCTCTCTTCAAGATCCGGCAGAGGGAGGGAGAATCCCTGGCTAAGTACGTGGACAGGTTCCAGGAGGAGATACACCTAGTGCAGGAGGTGCCGGGATTCGCCCTCCAGATGGCATTCATAGTAGGGCTGCGAGAAGGGTTCTTCAAGATGGACCTGAAGAGAAGACCTCCCGTATCCTTCGAGGAGTTGATGGAAAGAGCCGCGGAGGAGATCGAAGGGGAGGCGGCCAACCCCGAATTCTATAAAAGGTTGGCAAAGATGAGCGAGCCCGAGGCAAGGCAGCCAGAAGGAAGAAGGCGAGAGGAGCCCAGGGGCCAGGGGTTCGAAAGACCACCTCGGGTTTGGAGGAACCAGGAACCCAACAACAGGTTGGGCTGGAGGAACCAAGAAGGACCAGCGCGAGGTCAGGATGAAAGGTACCCAGGAAGGGAGGCAGGAGGAGTGAATCAGGGGTGGAGGCAGGGTCCCAGACCCCCTAACCCCCCGAGGGAGCAAGCCATGGCGGTAGGCCGAGGAAGAAGAGGTAGAGGAGCAAGAGGAGGAAGAGGAAGAGCTGGAAGAGAGGACAGGGTGGCGTTGCCTTACTGTGATTTTCATCAGGAGGAAGGTCACGCGACCGCCACCTGCCCAGAGTTCTTGGAAATGAGGGAAAGAGGACGGCCACGGCGGCCGCATGCCAGAATTGAGGAAGTACTTCCAGAGGCAGAAGAGGACCGGTGTGAGGATAGGGCGGATACAGGAACCAGGGGGGGAATCGGGGTGATTCACGGTGGGGTTGGGATAGAGGCCTCTCGCAAGAGGAGCTTCCAGGCCATGTTCCGAAGGGATGTCGCGTCAACTTCCCAGACCCCACCCCCCTCCGAGAAGCTCACCTTCTCCTCAGAGGATATGCCAGACTACGAAGACCCATTCTGCGACGCCCTGGTGATCCAGACGGCGATAGAAAACTTCACGGTCTCTCGGATCCTGGTGGACAACGGGAGCTCGGTGAATGTGATCTTCAAAAAAGCTTTCGACGCGATGGAGGTAGAGAAGAAGAGGGTGCAGGCCTCCGACGGGCCACTGTTTGGTTTCTCGGGAGAGAGGAAGGAGGTCGAGGGAGGCGTAGGTCTCCAGGTGACGCTAGGAGGAGTCCCGAGAAACTGCCGGTTCGTCATCGTGGACGCTCCGAGCAGCTATAACGCCATCTTTGGAAGACCCCTCATCAGTGCCTTTCGGTGCGTGCCCTCATCGTACCATCAGTGCCTAAAACTTCATAGTGGAGGAGTCCAGATCCGCGTCCGAGGAGATGCTAAGGTGGCGAGGCAATGCTACGTAACTGCCGTCAACACCATCTCATGGATGGCGGATGCCGAAAAGATGGATGAAGAGATGGAGAGGCCGGAGGGGCCAGGAGAGGAAGGGGAGAAGGAAGGAGAAAGGGGAGAGGGCGCTGCCCGAAAGGAAGTGTTGAAGGTCGCTCGTGAGGAGCAGGAGGTTGAGGTGTTGGAGGTCGCTCGCGAGGAGCAGGAGGTCGAGCCGATGAAGGCGGAAAGAGCTGCAGGGGAGAAGGCCCGGGAGGAGGGGCGAGAAGCGAAGGGCCAGTGGGACGAGCCAGCCCGGCTCGAGCCAGCAGAAGAGGTGATAGAGATGGAGGTTACCACCCAGGCAGGAAGAGTGGAGAAGGTGCGGATCAGCGGGGGCCTCGGCCCGGGGGACCAGAAAAGGATGTTGGAGTGCATCCAAAAGAACATGGACATCTTCGCGTGGAGCGCAGCGGACATGCCGGGCATCGAGGCGGACGTGGCTTGCCATCGTCTCAACCTCGATCCAGAAGCCCGCCCCATCCGGCAGAAGAGAAGGGCTATAGCTGACAAGCTCGAAGGTCCAATCCGCGAGGAGGTGACGAAACTCCTCGAGGCAGGTTTTGTAACAGAGATCCAGTATCCAGGCTGGGTCTCCAATGTCGTAATGGTAAAAAAGGCCGATGGCCGCTGGCGTATGTGTGTGGACTTTTCATTGTTAAATAAGGCCTGTCCTAAGGATTGTTATCCCTTGCCTCGGATCGACGCGCTGGTTGACTCAGCCGTCGGTTTTTCTGTGATGAGTTTTTTGGATGCTTTTTCAGGTTATCACCAAATAAGAATGCACCCACCAGACGTCAAAGATGTCTCGTTCATCACCAGGGAGGGATGCTACTGCTATAAAATGATGCCCTTCGGGCTGAAAAATGCAGGAGCAACCTACCAGAAGATGATGGATCGGGTATTCAAAAAGCAAAGGGGAAGGAACCTGGAGGTCTACGTGGATGACCTTATGATAAAAAGCAAGTGCGTGAGCTCCCACATCCAGGACCTCGAGGAGACCTTCGCCACCCTACGCAAGTACAAGATGCGCCTGAACCCCCTGAAGTGTGTGTTCGGGGCCAGCAAAGGGAAGTTCCTCGGGCACCTTCTCACCCCCTGGGGGGTAGAACCTAACCCGGACAAGGTTAGGGCTATAATGGAGCTGGGGTCGCCTCGGAGCGCCAAAGAGGTTCAGCGCTTGACCGGAAGACTCGCCGGGCTGAACAGGTTTCTATCCCGGGCAGGGGAAAAATGCTCTCCCTTCTTTAAGGCGCTAAGAGGCAATCAGAAGTTTGAATGGACGAGAGAATGCGAGGAAGCCTTTCAGGCCTTGAAGAGCCAACTCACCAAGGCTCCGCTACTACAAAGTCCCAAAGAAGGGGAGGTCCTACATTTATATCTCGGGGTCGGGGCGGAGGCCGTAAGCTCCGTCCTGGTTCGAGAGGAAGGAAAGAAGCAGCTACCAGTCTACTACGTAAGCAGGGTCCTGAGGGAAGCGGAGCTCAGGTACCCAATTTTAGAAAAGTTGGCTTTTGCCCTGGTCATCGCAGCCAGGAAGCTCAGGCCATACTTCCAGGCCCATTCGATCCAAGTAGTGACGGACCATCCACTCCGCCAGATCTTCGAAGGAGTGGAGCACTCAGGAAGACTCGCAAAATGGTCAATCGAGCTAAGTGAATTCAACATTACCTTTGTCCCTCGATTATCTATGAAGGCGCAGGTGGTGGCTGATTTCATGACAGATTTCGTGGCCGAGATGAAAGAAGACGGAGCCCCTCGTCACATCCCGTGGAAGCTACTGGTGGACGGGGCTTCGGGCAAGAACTCCCTCGGAGGAGGGGTGGTGCTGGAGAGTCCCCACGGAGTGAAGATAGAACAGACGCTAGTGATACACTTCCCAATCACCAACAACCAGGCGGAGTATGAGGCTGTGATCGCCGGCCTGCGGTTGGCCCGGGAGCTCGGGGTCCATGACGTGGAGGTACTCACGGATTCTATGATAATAGCTTCTCAGATAAGGGGAGAGTTCGAAACAAGGGAGCCTGTGCTCATGAAGTATTTGGCAAAAGTCAAAGGTCTCGTGGGGACGTTCAAAACTTTCTCCATCCAGCATGTCCCACGAGAAGAGAGCACTCCGGCAGATCGGTTGGCAAAATCTGGTCCTCGAGCCGGGGGAACCCTGACGGACCTATTCCGTCCTTCGATTGAAGAAGGAGAGCTCATGGAAGTAGAACAACGGCCCTCCTGGAAGGATCCCTTCGTCACCTTCCTTGCAACGGGAAAATTTCCAAAAGAAGTTCCGGACCAGAGGCGCTTCCGGTATAAGTCTGCCTACTATGTGCTCCATGAGGGTGACTTGTATCGGAAGACCCTCTCGGGCCTCCTGGCCCGATGCATCTCGGAGGAAGAGGTCCCAAGGATCTTGGAGGAAGTCCACTCCGGCGAATGCGGCAGCCACTCGGGGAGCAGGATGTTGGAGGCAAGAGTCGTGAGGCAGGGGTACTTCTGGCCAACCCTAAGCAAAGACGCGGCAGCCTTTGCAAAGAGATGCCAGAAGTGTCAAATGTTCGCCCCGCTTCAGCTCGTGCCAGCCCAGAGGCTGAAGAGTATCACGGCGCCCTGGCCATTCGCCATATGGGGAATGGATCTGGTAGGACCCTTCCCCCAGGCTAGCGGGCAGAGGAGATTTCTCCTAGTCATGATTGACTACTTCACAAAGTGGCTGGAGGTCAAGGCGTTGGCTAAGGTCACCTCCCAGGTAATCCGCAACTTCGTATGGGGGGAGATCATTTGTCGACATGGGCTTCCGCAGGCCATAGTCACGGATAATGGACCGCAGTTCGCAAGCGAGGAATTCATCAGCTTCTGTGGCCAGCTGGGGATAGACCTTAGGTTTGCGTCCGTCCACCATCCCAGGAGCAACGGGCAGGTAGAGGCGGCGAACAAAGTCATCGTGAACTTGCTCAAGAAAAAGGTGGAAAATCTCAAAGGCAATTGGGTGGAACAGCTCCCCTCGGTCCTATGGGCTTTAAGAACCACCCCCAACACCGCCACGGGGGAGACCCCTTTCAAGCTCTCTCACGGCTGCGAGGCGGTCATCCCCATAGAGTTCGAGATTACAACACCACGGGTAAAGGTCGCCGCAAAGGGAGAGGAAGATTGGAGAGCCGAGAACGAGGAAGAGTTACGGCTCTCCCTCGACCTCATCGAAGAAGCCCGGGACCGAGCAGCCATCCATCAAGAAGAGGTCAAGCGGCGAATGGCCAAGTATTTCGATAAACACGTCAGGATCAAGCAGTTCGAGAAGGGAGATCTGGTACTCAAGAAGGTCGACGCAGCCGGGAGGTCCGCCGCGGTGGGAAAGCTTAATCCTAACTGGGAAGGCCCCTATGTTGTGGAAGAAGCACTGAAATCTGGGGGGTATCGCCTTCAGAATGTGGAGGGCCAACCCCTCAGCCACACATGGAGTGGCGACGACCTTAAACGCTTTTATCCTTAGTACCATGTAATAATGATACTCTTTTCGAATGAAAGCATTTTGTCTAAACTATGTGTATGAAAATAATGCTACAGCTCGCAGGAGAGACCCTGGATGTTCCAGAGGTTGGCCCCGAGCAGACCCGCTGTCCAGGCTCTCATCTAGCTGGCAGGTCCGAAGGCTCACTCGGTGGCAGGTTCTATGTTCCAGAGGTTGGCCCCGAGCAGACCCGCTGTCCAGGCTCTCATCTAGCTGGCAGGTCCGAAGGCTCACTCGGTGGCAGGTTCTATGTTCCAGAGGTTGGCCCCGAGCAGACCCGCTGTCCAGGCTCTCATCTAGCTGGCAGGTCCGAAGGCTCACTCGGTGGCAGGTTCTATGTTCCAGAGGTTGGCCCCGAGCAGACCCGCTGTCCAGGCTCTCATCTAGCTGGCAGGTCCGAAGGCTCACTCGGTGGCAGGTTCTATGTTCCAGAGGTTGGCCCCGAGCAGACCCGCTGTCCAGGCTCTCATCTAGCTGGCAGGTCCGAAGGCTCACTCGGTGGCAGGTTCTATGTTCCAGAGGTTGGCCCCGAGCAGACCCGCTGTCCGGGCTCTCATCTAGCTGGCAGGTCCGAAGGCTCACTCGGTGGCAGGTTCTATGTTCCAGAGGTTGGCCCCGAGCAGACCCGCTGTCCAGGCTCTCATCTAGCTGGCAGGTCCGAAGGCTCACTCGGTGGCAGGTTCTATGTTCCAGAGGTTGGCCCCGAGCAGACCCGCTGTCCAGGCTCTCATCTAGCTGGCAGGTCCGAAGGCTCACTCGGTGGCAGGTTCTATGTTCCAGAGGTTGGCCCGGAGCAGACCCGCTGTCCAGGCTCTCATCTAGCTGGCAGGTCCGAAGGCTCACTCGGTGGCAGGTTCTATGTTCCAGAGGTTGGCCCCGAGCAGACCCGCTGTCCAGGCTCTCATCTAGCTGGCAGGTCCGAAGGCTCACTCGGTGGCAGGTTCTATGTTCCAGAGGTTGGCCCCGAGCAGACCCGCTGTCCAGGCTCTCATCTAGCTGGCAGGTCCGAAGGCTCACTCGGTGGCAGGTTCTATGTTCCAGAGGTTGGCCCCGAGCAGACCCGCTGTCCAGGCTCTCATCTAGCTGGCAGGTCCGAAGGCTCACTCGGTGGCAGGGTCCAAGGTAATGGCCCCGAGCAGACCCGCTGTCCGGGCTCTCATCCAGCTGGCAGGTTGGAGGGTCCACTTGGTGGCAGGATCCAAATTCTCTAAGGTAGATCCAGGAGCATTCGCAGGAATCACCCAAGCGAATGATAATCCTACCTCTCTTCCTGACTGCCCCGGCGAAATCCCAGTCCGAGCGGATGGTGAGGGTACGCGAGTGTTTCGGGTAGCGGGAAGTCGAAGAGGGGCAACCGACCTAAGTCATCTTCGAACATTCGCGGGGTGGCCAAGACAGTCGCGTCACGACCCGGCGTCCTAATGAGCCTAGCGAGATGTGGCAGCGAATAAAAAGAATCGACGTCCTAATGAGCCTAGCGAGATGTGGCAGCGAATAAAAAGAATCGACGTCCTAATGAGCCTAGCGAGATGTGGCAGCGAATAAAAAGAATCGACGTCCTAATGAGCCTAGCGAGATGTGGCAGCGAATAAAAAGAATCGACGTCCTAATGAGCCTAGCGAGATGTGGCAGCGAATAAAAAGAATCGACGTCCTAATGAGCCTAGCGAGATGTGGCAGCGAATAAAAAGAATCGACGTCCTAATGAGCCTAACGAGGTATGGCGGCGATTGAGAAAAAAAAAAGAGCTGAGAATAATACAAATTGTAATCAATGAAGTACATCTTTTACAAGCACTCGCCGGTTCAAGATTACAATCAAGAGTATAAACGCAAAAAGAGGGAATACAGAGGGCCCCCCTCAAGGGTCACCAGACTCCTCCGAAGAATCTTCGCTCTCATCCTGGTCGGGAGCGTCTTCTCGCGGCGCGACGCCATCGTCCTCCGGGAAAGGAATCGGAATGTAAAGCTCCGGGACTACTTGGCGAGTGGTGAGGCATTCGGCCTCCGGCTTCAAATACCCAGCCCGCCGCAGCACCTGCAACGAATGCTTGACGGCGCGTTGCGCATTCTCCTGAAGCAGTTGCTCCAGCTCGTGATGGGGGTAAAAGTGCCCCCCATCACCCGGGGCGAGTGCTGTCATTCCAGCTTCTCGCAGTAGCTGGGTCTCGGCCTGGGCGAGACGGACTTTCTCCTCGAGGTCGGCCACCCGCGCTCGGAGCATCCCAGCACTTGTAGCATCCTGAAAAAATAAAGTGATCATAATGAGAGGACTATGGGACGGTCAGTGATAACCATTCGCGGGAGTAAAAGTAAATGTACCTCTACAACCGGGCGGCTGGCGAGAAGAGCTTCCGCGGCCTTTAGTTTTTCCCTGAGATCGCTCGCCTCCTGGGACAGAAGAGCCCTGGTCTCCTCGACCTTGGCCAGGTTCCGCGAAACCTCAAGGCTTCGGCGAGAGGACATATGCGAGAGCTCGAGAGCGCGCAGCATAGCCCGGGCGGCTTCGTGGGCGAGAACCTGAGTCTTCTCCAGATCGAAGACCTCGGCGTCCTCCCGGCCATAAAGAGCGTACGCCAGGGCATAGGCCTCGCCGCTGGCAATGTTGGTCTCCACCCAAGAGGGATGGAGAGTGGACAGCGAAACCCGGTTCGCGTCCCTGTCCCACTTCAGCAAAGGAGCCCCGGAAGGATCCACGTACCTCTCGCCGTTCGCAAAGTTACGATGGTCCCGGGGCAACGGAGGTGGCGGCAGCGCCAATTTGTCCGGAGGAGCATTCGCGCCAGGCGCGTCGGCCCCCAGGGTTGAGGGTGGAGCACCCGCCCCAGAGGATTCGTCCAGAACCCCCTTGCCCTTCGCCGCGGGAGGACAGGGCAACTTCGAGGGAGGAGGGGAAGAAGCCTTCGCCGACTTTCGCTTCCGGCTACTAGGTTTGGAGGAGGACGGCTCCTCCCGGCAAGCATCCGCGGCGGCTTGCGCGAGAGGTAGGCAAAACCCAGGAGGGCGAGGCGGATGAACGGGAAGATTACGCACACCTGCGTGATGTTGCGAGTGGTTTAGGCGAATGGAGTAAGAATCACAACCAAAATGAATTCAAAAGTCTTGGAATCTTACCCTCGCCCTGCGGAATGAACGGGAGCGTGTTGACGTTTCGCCGGAGATAGACGAGGTCCATCCCGTACTGAAGAATGTATTGATGGAGTTTCGCCTCATGCCCCCCTAGGGTCGGGGGGCGGAAGGTCGACTCCTCCTCCTGCACCGGGGCGAGAAGGGTGTTACCTAGGCTCCCGCTGACGAAGATGAAGCGGCGAACCCATTCGTGGTTCTTGTTCGGGAGCCCGTAGTGTTTGAGAGGGCTTAAACCCGAGAAGAAGGAGATGCCGCCGGAGCAGCGGAAGGTGTAGAGTTTGCGGAAGACAGGCAGCGAGAACTCGATCCCTTCTTCTCGCAAGTAGCTCGCGTACCCGACCAGCATGGCTATGGAGTTGGGGTTGAGCTGGGCGGGCACGACCCCATAGTACCTGAAAGTCTGGCGCAACTCCGGCCAGATGGGGAGGCGAAAGCCCACCTCGAAGTGCTCTAGCGGGATCGCGAGAGCACAAGGCGAGATAGAGTTCAGGCGCTCCTCAGGCCTGGGCTTTCGCCCCTCGAACCCCCCGGGGACGTAGTCAGCAACCGCCGTCAAGTAGGCTTCTTCGGAAAGGTCGCAGGAATCGAACACATGATTGACGAATGCGCTCGCACACTTGCCCCTTCCTTCGGCATCGGCACCCATCTCGCGAATGAGGGAAAGGAAAGGAGCAGCAAAGAAGGGAGAGGTGCGAATGCTAGGAGCAAGGAAAGAGAGGGAGCGAATGGTGATGTATTTATTACGGTAGTTGAGGGGCCTATTTATAGAGGCGTTAAACGGCGTTTGGGCTTTCGAGGCAACGGGGGGTGCGGATAGCAATCTGCGGCAGTCCGGCGCCTCGAAACCCGGTCCAAGTCTCTCTCGCCCATTAATGGCGAGTGACCTATAACTATTCGCTCAACGGCTTTGCGAAAAGGGTTAGGTAAGCATTCGCAAAGCATATCATTCGGCAGTACCAAGGCAGGTTATGAAAGAAGCAAAAATGGTTAGGTAAGCATTCGCAAAGCATATCATTCGGCGACAATCAGACAGGCGGAGGAAAGTAAATAGCGATAAATAGAGCATTCTCAGAATCATAATATACAAAGTTATTACAGACAAATATTAATGTTCGACACTCGCGGCGAGGCGGGTAGGAAAAGAAAGAGACTATGGCGTCTGGGTCAGTACTCCACCCAAACCCATCGACCTCGCTTTCGCGACCCTGCTTCTGGGGGCATTCGCTGACGGTAGTATGTCATCATGTTGGTGATCTCGTGGGAAGCCAGTTGGAGCTGGTCCCGGGCTCTCGCCGCGTGCCTTTCAGGCGACAGCTCCCCACCTTCGCCCCCCAGTCGCTCCACTGTCGCGAGAAGCCGCGAGTAGTCCCTCCGGAGTTCCTTCAGCTCGCGCTTGATCTCCAGCTTCTCCTCATCCACCTGGCCGGCAGCATTTCGCTGAAGATATATAAGTTTCCCAAAGATCTCCGTGATTCGCTCCTTCAGGGTCACGTGGTCAGATGAGTCACCCAAGAAGTCGGCGAGATCACCTGGGGAGGGAAGGGGCGAGAGCACCCCGTCTTCCCCCTCATAGTAGGACTCAGGGGGGGAGACCTCCCGATACCCTACGAGATTATAAAAGGATCAATACGATGAAGTTAGATAATGCGGCGAGGACAAGATAGAAGCCTCACCTGGGGCAGGTACCCTGTGGCCTGAGGGGCGAGAAGTATGGGGGTGTACTTCGGGCAAACCGGCGAAAGGGGGGAAAACCTTCCCTTTTCCGGGGCGGAAAGGCGGGGGAGGAGGAGCCTGATCATCCGCCGGAGGATTCGCGTTATCTTCAGCACGGAGGTGCTGACCCGGCTCCCGCTCGGGGTAGACCCTCCGTTCATTCGCTGTAACCGAAGGGTTCCGCTGGGTTGGGGAAGGTGGAAGAATAGTGTCCCGTAGCGAGACGTCTGGGTTGAGGGCTGCAAAAAGTTGAGGGTCAGAAACAAGCCGTCTCAAAGGTAAATCGGAAGGGTTCCAAAACTCACTGGACTGAAGTACGGTCTCGCCCGGAGGAGGGAGATGAGCCAGGTCCGGGTTAGGGGGAAGAGCCAGGGCCAGATCTGGAGGAGGTCCCTCAGACTCGGGGGGTGGCGCCGCGACTCTATTCAAGACGACCGCGTGGTCGTCCTCTGGCACCGAGGTCCCCTGCGAGTGGTCAAAACAACTTTGGAGTAAGGGTCCGAACTAAAAGGTAAGGTGGGAGGAATTCCCATACCTGGATCCCGAGGTCAACAGGAGTACGCGCCGGAGATTCGGACACGGCCTCGCCTTTCTGACGATTCAAACGAATCGTCTTGGCTCGCCGCGAGACGTACGGGACGCTTGGGTCTCGCTTGGATGTCAGCCAGGGAGCGAATCTCGCAGTTTTCGGGGCGGTTGCAACCTGGGCCGCGGCCAGGCGCTCGATCATCTCTTGCGAAAGGGGTTTCGCGGAAGGCTTATGAGAAGACATTGGATGTGGCGAAAGGTCAAGAGAGAGAAGAAATCCTGAGCCGAAATGGGTAAGTGGTCCAGAAAGAGCCGGACACGGGATGTATATATATAGGATAACGGTGGGACCCACGGAATCTTGCGGGGCCCACTCAACAAGCACTCACCAAATAAGGGATTGGACTGTTCTTTCCGAGTGGGCGAGCCACTCGCAAAGAGCGGGGATTGTGTACAACCCGTATTTGGCGAGTGGGTCCCTCGAGTCAGTTGATGGGACAGGGGTCATCCAGACCATTCGCCCGTACCAAGATAGGAAAAAGGATCTCCAGATTAGTGGGGGTAGGCTGCAGGCGAGAGGGAGCCTGACGAGTGGTGCCTCCACGGACCATTCGCTCAGGGGCTTGAGCATTCGCCCAGTCAAGCGGGAACCTGACGAGTGGTGCCTCCACGGACCATTCGCTCAGGGCTTGAGCATTCGCCCAGTCAAGCGGGAACTCGGCGAGTGGTTCCCTCACGGACCACTCGCCCAGAAGGCAGTGAGGAGGAAATGACCATAATATCCCTTGTGGTCTGCATATAGCCCTTCAGAACAGCGGAGTTAGGCTATTCGTAGACCAATTTGGGGTGTGTTTAGTAAAATTAAAAGGCGGATTCATGCTATTTGCAGACCAGCCTAAGAAAAACTATAAATAGACCCTTAAGGGCACCTTGGAGGAGATCCGATTTTTGAGCATCCTCTCCTCTAGGCTAGTTTTGGTTGGCAGCCAGTGCCCTCCAAGGTGCCCGGTTGAGCTTTGGTTTGGGAGGGGAAGCTCTCTAAGATCTTCCGGGTAAGTGGCGGGACCTCCTCGCTTCAACCTTGGGTCTTTTCCGTTTCCAGCATCCACCGTCAAGAGAGTCTAGTGAGGGAGAAATAAGCATCGGCTACACCCCCAGTGGGTCCGAACTCAAGAGACCAGTTGCTGGTTTCAACACTGCAGAACTTTGTGTTACGACCCAATGCTACAACCGCCTATTTGGGTTATTGATGTTGGACGCCATGTATGAAGATATTATTGACGTCAAATACTACACATGAGCGGATATTGCACCAAGTATAGGGCTAATATATAACCTTTAAAATGTGTCTATAGCCCTATGGCGAGAAAGGCTCACTCAATTTGAATTTGCTAGATAGTCAGACTTTTTTTTGTCCAAGGGCTCATGGAGGTGTTGAAATAATTAACCTTAGAGGGATCAAACCACTTGTAAAAAATCCACATTTCGACATGATATTAACCATGTGGTTTCGTTGCACACACTTTATGTCGATCTAATCTACTTGTGACAAACAACTGTTGAAATTAACCCAATCTTTGGATGAGCTAGTGCAATGAAACATGTGTACATGTAGGCCTACAAGTAGTAGGTTATGTAGATGGTCTACAAATGGGTTTTAAACCATTTAGGTCATGTTCGGTTTGATGAGATTGGAATTAGGTCCAGGAATTAGGTCATGTTCGGTTTGAAGGAATATAGAAGATCTCTCTTAAATACAACTCATAACTAGATGCTAGAACTAAACAAACTGTTGGATCTGTAGGCGCCCTTAGAGGGGGATGAATAAGGGTTTTAAACTTTTTATGATTATTAAAGAAAATAATTCTCTGTTGCTACCGCCAGCGGTAGTGTTACCGCTCGGCGTTAGTGACAGAGAAAATACGTTTAGGTTAAACCAATGAAAATCAGAGAGCACGAATCAGAGATGAAGAAACAAACATATTTTCAGTAAGAAAAAACTAATATAAGCAAAGTAGTTCTTTCACAGCTTGTGGTAGAAATAAAGGCTTCCAGTACTATATTAATATAGCCACAATGTTGTTATAAAATTTCCACCACTAAATAACTAAATACCATGTTGCTGATGAAGACAGACATGAAGTTCAGGATTCCTAAAGCGGGAAAAAACGAATAAAAGAGCACAAGTTAGAAAACCTATCCAACTCACCATTAGCAAACAATAAGTAAGCATATTTTCAGATATAGATGAAAATAAGTGAGTCATCAAAAGATAATTCGGCAGCAGCTTAATTAATTAGCATGTAAAATTTCGGAAGCGTTCAAAATCATATTTGGAATGGAAGTTCAATCACAAGAAAAGAAAAACTTGACAAGAAAAGATCTATATAATGTTGGTTGCATCTCCAGCCACTGAAATATAAAAAATATTCTGTAGCTGGCAGCAGACATTGTGGCTGGAATTCTCCAGTTCTAAGGCCATAAAGCTGCTTTCTTTGGAAAATTAAGCTCCATGGCCTGCTCTGCAAATCCATGCATTCAGTAGTTGGCAATCATGGCAGTCCACAGTCTGTCGAACACCTCTTGGCTGCATCTAGCGTACATGTTTACTGTGGAATAAAGATCCTAGCTAGAACCACGCCAAGAGGGAAAATCTTCGGCGAACATGACTGCAGCTTGGACAACCACTTTTCCGTTATAATGTTATAAAAGAAATAGGGGGAGGGACTAATTTTTATAAAAGAAATAAATTTTGGGACCAAAATCACTCAAAAAAAAAATATAGGAACTGATTTCATAAAATATATTAAGGCTTTATTTGGCGCGGCGGTGGCGGGCGGAACCAGCGGGTGCAAACCCCGCTTTCGAACTGGAGGGCGGAGGCCACCGCTCGAAACGGAGCTATTTGCTCCGGTTCCTCATGGTGCGGCGGGAGGAAACGCGGCAAACGCCACCGGCGGGCATTTGGTTACCCGCCGTTCGGTGGCGTTTGCCGCAAATGGAGACTCCAAACGCCGCGCCAAATGAAACAAATGGAGCCTCCAAACGCCGCGCCAAATGAAGCGTTGGGGGACTGATTTCACTATTTTGCATAATTCTTCCTCACCCTATAAACTTTTCGGGTTTCTCAGTGAAATGATTCCCTTGAAGAACAGAAACTTTGCCCTCACCCAGACAACAAAAAGTCAGAGTCAAACCGAAATTTCCCCAAAACACATTTTTTTTTACAAAAGTCAAAACAGAAATGAATAGCTAGAACTTTCACGTAAGAATTAACAATAATATCTGACAAAGCATAGGAAAATAACAAACAACAACCATTTACATAAATGGAAAGTGCATATGGAAGCATACAGATACATCGAAGAACACAATTATGACTGTAAAAACCTTATGACACTGAAAAAGTTAACAAAAAGTTCAAGCAGTCTTTTGCAGTCCACATACAAAACAACAAACCATGACTAAATTGGGTTGAGATGAATAAGAGCGTGTTTGTTCACTGTTTTAACTTATTTTTATTGAAAAGAAAAATAAATTTCAAACACCTCATTAACAGGAGCTTCATTGTCCCTAAATACCGCGTCATGTACAGGTGAACAACACAGTATATGAAGAATTATATGGGATGAAGTAAAATAACATACATTATTCGGACCAAGAATCAGTTTCTTCTTCACTTTCCGGTGAATAAATTGTTTGAAAAGCTTCCTGTGAATGCAGCTGGCATATACAAACAAAAGATCAACAAAATATGAATACAACAAAAGATCAACAAAATATGAATACAAACAAAAAAGGAAGAAGATCAACAAACATTACCGAAATAATATGCTCCAAATGAAAATTTATGGAAATTAAGTCAAAGGAAAACAAGAGAGCTTGGATCAAACACAAAATATCAATTGTCTACATCCTCTGATGAGCCGACATCATTTAATTCATCAGAATCAACATTTTTTTCAACATCCTTCCTTGTTGTTGTAATTCATCGGGGCTTACTTCTTCCGCTTGACAATGAATATTGCTTAGAATAGGAACATCATCTAATACAACATGGGGTGGATTAGTAGTTGACGCCTCTTGGTAGAATTCCTCTAGTGGTGTTTGTTGATAATGCATGTGAGTATAATTTATCTCATATGTGCTTCTTGCTTTAACCTTAAAAACAGTGCGCCAACGACGATCAAGTGTTTTTTTTCTCCAAGGATATGGTGTGTAGTATACTTGATGACATTGGGAAGCAAGCACAAAGGGGTTATCTTCGGCCATGCTACGATCATTATTAATATCAATAATCTTATATCTTGGATGAACTTTTGTTCCCCGTTTTCCTGTATCAAACCATTTACACTTGAACATCACTATAGTATTGGCAGCAGACCCTAAAAAACTTAGCTTTGAGACAACTTAGCTTTGAGATATGGTGTGTAGTATTGCCCGATCATTTTTCCTGCTGGAACCGATGGAATATGCTGTTGGCGATGAACTTTCGAGTTATTCTTCCGCTCAGCAATTAAATATCAATGGGAGCCTATCCACTCACGCCCAAAAAACATTATAAACTAAATTTTCTAAATTGTTTCATCCATCTGTTTCACTAAATTTTCTAAATTGTTTCATCTGTCTGTTTCTCTTAGTTTTGAGACAACTTCTATAGTATTTGCATAAACTCGCTAGTACGTCTGAGAATATTCTTACCGATGCGTCTACCTTATAAATTGTTAGTTTTTGATGTGAGCTAACGCCCAACGTTAAAATTAACACCGGTGTTAGCTCAACTTTTAGATGTTGGAAATTTTCCGTTATGTGAACTCGATTCACCGAGACATCAAAATAAAGTCGTACACGGAAATTAGAGTTTATTTGGTCTCCTACGAGTGCGAGTTAATTTAGTCGCACGAACGGTCGAAGCTTGTGATAGGTGGGCGAGATCGTCTCGTAAATTCATGTCGCAAACTCGGTCTCACCTTGGCACGAAATTTGGCATTTATTTGACATGAGATGAAATTCTACTTAATTTTATATGTTTCATATTCATTTTTATCTTCTCTTTTTAGTCACCTTTATTGTCCATAAATAAATATTTGACGACCATCAAATAATTCATTGAGTCGAACTTCGAAAATTCTAAGTTCGACATTAAGTCTGCACCACATAAGATAGATACAGAAATGACCATGAATACCAACTTGCACCCAACTCTTACAGCGACCGTCACTCAAGCTGATAGAGATCGCTATGATCTCATTACCCAATGTGTTGCTAATGAAGAGAGATTAAAGAACAATGAGACTCACACCGCAATACATATAATCAAGCTCTCATTTAAGAAGAAGTCTAAAACTCCTTATAGAGCTCATAAGGGACACACTTTAGATACTAAGGACACTACTGTAAAGAAGCCTCACACTTGCATCTTCTGTAAGAAGAATGGACACGTAAAGATGAAGTGCATAAAGTTTAAAGCTTGGATTGAGCGGCGTGGTTTCACTCATAAAGTTAGCTCTTTGGCAGTAGTCCTTTGTGAATCCCATTTAATTGAAGCTTCATCCAGTTCCTAGTGGCTTGATAGTGGAGCAACGAATCACGTTGTTTTCACATTACACATGAATTCATTAGAATTGAAGGAGGAGGCTAAATAAGGGTGAGTGCAGACTCGCGGTAGGCAACAACGCTGAAATAGAGGTGATGTTTATATGAGACGTTTGTGTTGGAACATGCTTTCCGCATCTCTTGGTTTGACAATAACAAATCCTATTGTATTTGATAATACTTGCATTGTGTTTATAGTGTGCATGATCTTCAACATTCAATCCCCAAAGGAGTGTGAAAAAGAAAGTCATCGAAGTGACATCAGGATGATTCTCTGATTGATACTGCGACGCGGTAACACTACCGCTGGCGCTAGCGGTTCAACGAAATGAGATGCGCTCGACGAAATTGTGTTCGACGGAAGTAGATGCCGTTCGACGAACTGGCGTTCGACGAAATTGAGTTCGACGAAATGAAAACGGCATTCGACGATATGTGAGGCCGTTCGACGAAGGTGCGTTCGACGAAAAGAGATGTGCTCTACCGCAGAGCGTTAGCACTACCGCTGGCGCTAACATAAATGGAAACAATTGACGGGAAGAAAACAATGGAGAAAAAGGAATGACTGACGGGATGCATATTTAGCATGCTCTACTGCGGCGCGGCATGTCTACCACCCAGCGGTAGCTTTTGGAATCCTCCCGTCTGCATGTGATTGAGGAACAAATATGGAAGGAGATATTGGCTGAAGGAAGGTTATCTCGCTATCGCGGAGCGTTAGCGTTACCGCGGAGCGCTAGTCGGAGCTCAAAGTTTGGCGCTCAAAAGTTGCCTAAGTTGCCACGATCCGTGTGCTTGATCATTGCCTAATATGGCTACCGCGGGGCGGTAGTATTACCGCAGGCGGTAGCGGCTGACTCTATTTAATGACGCGCGCTTCCTCCGTTGTTGCTTGCTGACATAGAACGAATTGAAGCCATATATAGCCCTGTGAGCGGTGCTGTTCGGTGCGGTTTGGGGTCAAACCGAAACCGCACCGCAGGGGTGCGGTTTCGGTTTTTTGACAGTTTTTCTGATCCTTTTACAGCAGCACGCGTCTCGGGTTTTTGATACTTATTTATGGTCATTTAACATCATATCATCAACCATCTATATGTTCTCATTTGGGATAAATGATTGGCGATAAGCCGATAACATGGATAAGCCTAGTTATTCGGTTATTCCTCAAGATCCACTCTCTAATGATGACATAACATTATTGGAGATAAAATATCATAAATCAATTTGTCTTCTTGTATTGACAAATTGAAATATGGAGGATGCACAATGAAATTGGCCACATTCTCCAATAATGAGATACACAAGTCACAATGAAATTGTTTCATGCAATTATGTGATTGAAAATTTGGAATGAGATACACAAGTCACAATGAAATTTAAAGTGAATGTAACATTTGATATGCACAGGTCACAGAAGCATTAGGCACAGGAAACACTAAAAAGGAAGAAGTGAATGTAACATTTGATATGATGTACATTTGCACAATTGCACTACACAAAATCACAAATACACAATCAATGAAGTGTGAATGGCCGAAATTTAAACTACACAATCAATGAATGCCAAAAATTAGTGAATGACAGAAATTTAAACTACACAATCAAAGAACTACCTGCAGTTGTCGATAGGCGTGAGGCGGCCCAGGCGGGTATAGATCGCCGACTTAGAGGGCTGGAGGTTGATGCCGCAGGGGACTGCCGGTCTGGGGAGTGGGGATTGCAGGAGTTGGAGCTTGGAGGTTAGAGAAAACGTGCGGCGTGCCAGATCGGGGGAGGTTTCACCGTAGCGGAGGAAGATCGCCAGTCAACGCAGTCGCAAGATGGCCTAGAGCGCGGCAGCGGCGCAGCGCAGCAACGACTCAACGAGTCAGCAAGCCCTAACTTTTTTGCGCCATCGCCGCCGGCCTGGAAGTCTGCTGCGAGCCAGCTGCGAGTCTGCTGCGAGCCTGTTGCGAGCCTGCGAGGCTGCGACTGTGATATATGAGGGATTGGGGCCGGGCCGCCGCCGCGCCGGGGGTTTCGTTTCGGTTTCGCCGTTTCGCCGCTGAGAGTGAGAGTGTGAGACCGAGAGGCGAGACCGCTGAGACGGTGAGACCTGAGAGTAATAACTAATAAGAAATTAGGGCTGCGGTGCGGTACGCAGTTTACGGTTTACCTGTAGCCTGTAGGAATTAGGAAATAGGAAATATAAGTATATAACCCTTAATTTAATAATATGACTTGATCGGTTGATCCTCGGTTGATCGGTTCGGTTTTAATTTTTAATGGGGCTAAGTCTTAAATTCTTAATACTTAATTTTGAGAGGGTTGCGGTGCGGTGCGGTTCCACCGTTTTTTTAGAAGCCTAAGTCAAGCCGAACCGAACATGTGCGGTTTTCAGACCCACGAAACCGAACTGCACCGCACCCGTGCGGTTCAATTTGAAATGGGGTGCGGTGTGGTGCGATTTTGCGGTTTGGTGCGGTTTTCGGTTTTCCTGCACAGGGCTAGCCATATATTCAGAGCATTCGTGAGAGCCTTCTCCAAGCAGCCCGAAGAACTCCGTCAACGTTCGTGAATGCAAAGAACTTGAAGACCAATCCGATCGCATCTACATCGACATCAAGTTCTTCTTTTTGAGAGAGTTTTTAGTTTTTGTTTTGTTTTAGTTTTCTAATTGTAATTTTTATATCTTTTGTTCGGTAGAGGAACTCGCCACACGGCGACTAGGGTCTTGCGGGGACTATGGGAAATTCGTCTCGCGTTGGCGACTAGGTCTTGTGGGGCTTAGGGAGAAATTCGCCACACAGCGACTAGGTCTAGGGAGTAGATCTAGGGGGTGCTCGAGGCCTTTCTGGGGAGAGAAAGGCTAGAGCGGCTTGAGGCCTTATCTGGGGAGAGATAGGCTAAAGCCAACCGGTCCTTGGGAGAAGGGTCGGTATAGAAAACCAAAAGAGTTTTCATTGATCGCCTCTTTCCAAGCGTCATTGGGAAAAGTTTTTGTAATCATAACTACTTCAATTTAATATTAATGAAAATATGTTTGTTTCTTCATCTCTGATTCGTGCTCTCTGATTTTCATTGGTTTAACCTATACGTATTTTCTCTGTCACTAACGCCGAGCGGTAACACTACCGCCGGCGGTAGCAACAGAGAATTATTTGCTTTAATAATCATAAAAAATTTAAAACCCTTATTCACCCTCCCCCCCCTCTAAGGGTGCCTACAGATCCAACAAGTGGTATCAAAGCTAGGTTATTCCAAATCGGCTTAACAATCGGGAATAATGGCGTCTCTTGATCATGATCTCGCTTCTACTAGTGGGGAAAATTTTAATATAAATGAAAAAGTATTATCACCATCTTTATTTATGGGCAAAAATTATAAATGGTGGAAAATATTAATGAAATTTTTTTTAAGGCCTTAGATGAAATTTTTTGGAATATTACTATTGAAAAGTCACCTAGCGTACTAAATAGAAACGAAATTGTTTTAAATGCAAAATCTATGAATTGTATATTTTGTGCGTTAGACCAAAATATTTTCAAACTTATTTATACGTTACCTACCGCATATGAGATTTGGAATTTTCTTGAAAGAACTTATGATTCTCCTTCTACAGGTATGAAACAATTGCAAGAACCGGAGAATATGCAAGCTTGCACAAGTCTTCAAGAATGCTCCTCTCATGACGAATCCATGGAGTGCACATCAAGTGGAAGAGAAGAAGAAATACTATCTTCGGAAGAAGAGTGCCAAAAAGATGTCAAAGAAACACTACAACAAAAATGCAATTTAGAAACAAAAAATAGGAAGGCATTAGAATTTGTAGCTAATTGGCAACAAATTTAGCTACATATTTACTTTTTGTCATTTGATACAAGATTAGCCACGAATTTTTTTGTTGAAGATTTAGAATCGAATTTATTTGTTGCAAAAAATTACTTGATAGTTAGGAAGGAAATGTTTTGTGTTCACATTCCTTGATAAATAATCTCTCCCAAATATATGGAGGGAAAATAAAAAATTTCCCCCCAAATCTTGCTTTTACTAAAAAAAATTCCCCCCAAAATATAGCTGCTACGATATATAGTGATATATGCACTTTATATTCTTATTTCTTCTTCACCCCCCCCCATTTCCGCTGGACACCATTGCTGCTCCCGCGCCCACCTCCCGTCGCCCTCTTGCATTCTCTCGTCGCACTCCATCCGACGCCCCAACCTCCCGTCGCCCTCTTGTCTCGTTGCTCTTCTCCCGTCGCCCTCCTCCCGCCGCCCTTCTCTCGCCCTCCTCGCGCCGCCCTCCTCGCGCCGCCCTTCTCTCGTCGCACTCCTTACGACCCACTCGAAGCCACGTCTTCCGTGTCCCTACTCCAGTGGCCCTACACCAGTGGCCCTCCTCTCTTTGCTCTGCTCCCATCGCCATGCC
Organism: Dactylorhiza incarnata; assembly: GCA_033032865.1. NCBI lineage: Eukaryota > Viridiplantae > Streptophyta > Magnoliopsida > Asparagales > Orchidaceae > Dactylorhiza > Dactylorhiza incarnata. The sequence continues at coordinate 7,079,169 of JAWHQI010000053.1, forward strand.
CTAGAAGAGCCGCCCAGCTAGCCCGAAGAAAACCTCCACTGCCAACATTCTTGATCAAGTGGACGATCTCCCAAGGTATTATTTGATGATTTGTGCATTTCATTCCTAGGTTTGATTTCTCCTTTTCACCACTTCCAATTTCATTCCAATTCCATGAAAATAACAACCAAACATTTCATTTTTCCCTGTTGCTTTAGTGATTCTACTCTTCCACATTTATCTCTAAGTTGCTATATTTCAGTTCGATAATTAATTAGCTTACAAGCTAATAGCTATTGTTATATGAGCTTAATTAATCGCCTGTTTGTAGGTTAACCTTTTCACTACACAGCTATTTTTCCCCTCTATGTACTGAATCCCAGGTAAGAGAAAATCTGCAAACTGTTATTTATTCTCACTTTGTTTTTCTTTACAAGTTATAGAATACAACAATCTTTAACTTATGCAGAGAGCATTTTTCAATACAAGTATGGTTGCAACATTTTTGACTATGTAGCAATCAAAATGAGAGTACCATTGGAATGAGTTTGTGTTTCTAAATAAATTGAATAAAACAACGGCACTCTCATTTTGATGTGATACGTTGAGATGTTATTAGGTATCGTTGCCACGGCGGGGGCGGTCTATATTTATATACGTTTGATTTCTCCTTTTCTCCTTTATTAGGTATCGTTTTCTAACATGTAGTATGATCGTCACCAAGAAAAAAGAAGTTTAATTTTAAACATAAAAATGGATGGAGTTCCTTAGGTGAGGTATAGTGTTCACAAATGACGATTTGTAACCACAATGTTCATGCACTCCAAATTGACCCTAAATCTACTATAAAAAGGGTACCAACAAGTTGTTCAACCATATATTGTACTCGTCCCAAATTAATACTTGATAATAAGCATTTCATAAGTCATTCATAATTTCACATATAAAGAGCATTTTGTATATTTCTATGACACACTCATATATAATGTATATTACAACTCTTCTTTTCGGAGAGATGCATAGTCATATGAAAATGAGAGAAGGGTCATACCATTGTGTCCTTGCATATGTCCTTCTAAACAATTCTTAATACCTTATGAATGGTAACACTTTTGACTTCCCTTGCTAATAAGACTTGAATCGCGCTTTAGTTTTAAACTACACTACAACTTCATGATATGTTTCATTATGCTAGTTGTTTCTCATAGATTGATTTAGCAAGCAAGTATGCGCAACGCTATAATTTTCTACTTTCACAATCTGAACAACATCCTCATCATGGAGACTATGTGATAACCTCCAATGTTGCGGGTAATGCCTTGAACTTATTCCCCAGACAAGCACATATTTCACATCCTTCACCAAATTACGATGAATGTGATATATTTAGACTTTAATATGTTTCTTTGTTTGTCATCTTATATTTAGACTTTAGTATTTAAACTACGCATGGTTAAGACATTTATTATGAAAATTGTATTGCAGCTTTATGTGATCTTTAATTGAAGTTGATGACATGTACAAGAGTTTATAATAAATATATAGTGAATAATAATTTTGTGTGTTGTATATGCAGAATAACAATCATGCATCCGGATAGGGGATGGATTAAAAGCCGTGTTTGTCCAGGAGGATATGGTATTACAGATGAGTATAGAATGGGGGTGAAGGGATTCATAGAATTATGCCAACAATATCCAGCATATATGGATCAAGGAAAAATTTGATGCCCATGCTGTGATTGTAGGAGCTTGAAATTTATTGTGCCTGATATGGTTAATTTTCACCTTATCTCTAGAGGGTTTGAACGTGATTATATTAATTGGGTTAGGCAAGGGGAGCCACTTTGGGATGAACCATCCACTAGAGTCTCTACTGTTCATATGCATGAGCAGATTGTGTTTGAGCAGAGAGTCACTGAAGAGCAACAAAATTCTTTGAGGGATATGGTTATTGATGTCGCTGGTCCTGATTTTAATTGGAATATTGGGGATGAACCACAAAATCCTAACCCGATGGCACAGAAATTCTTTGACATGAAGGATGCTGCTGATAGTCCTCTTTGGCCTGGTTGCGAGAATTATTCAGTGTTGTCAGCATTGACAGAACTCTTAAACATTAAGTCTGAGTCAAATTTAAGCGTGAGACATTTTAATCAATTTCTAAAGGCATTTGGTCGGATGTTGCCTAAGGGACATAAGTTACCTGATAGCTTTTATTCATGTAAGAAGATGGTTGCTCCACTAGGCCTTGGACTTCAGAAGATTGATGCATGCCAGAATGATTGTATGTTGTATTGGAAGTGTGATGAAGTGTTACAAGAATGTCGGATATGTCACCACCCTAGGTTTAAGCCTAGGAATAAATGTGGCAAAAAAAACGTAAACCTATACCATTTAAACAATTGAGTTATCTACCACTTACACCAGGACTACAAAGGTTGTATATGTCTAAAGTCACTGCAGAACATATGAGATGGCACAAGGAAAACATTAGTGAGGAGGGAAAATTATGTCATCCGAGGGACGGCGAAGCTTGGAAGCACTTTGATCGATCTGAATCTGTATTTTCAGCCGAGCCACGAAATGTTAGACTTGGGCTTTCAACTGATGGTTTTAATCCACATAATCAAGGATCTAAACCTTATTCTTGTTGGCCGGTTATTCTCACACCTTACAATTTACCTCCATGGATGTGTATGGATAGACCTTATTTGTTTCTTACCTTACTCGTGTCGGGACCAAAGAGTCCAGGTAATAGCTTGGATGTATATTTACAACCTTTGATAGATGAGTTGAATACACTATGGAGTTTTGGGGTTGATACTTATGACATCTCTACAAAACAAAAATTTTTGATGAGAGCAGCACTAATGTGGACCATCAGTGACTTTCCTGCATATGGAATGCTATCAGGTTGGAGTACACATGGTAAACTAGCATGTCCATATTGCATGAACCATATCAAGTCATTTAGACTCAAACATGGTAAGAAACCATGTTTTTTTTTATTTTCATCGCTTATTTTTGCCTTTAGATCATCCTTATAGATATCAAAAAGACAACTTCACTAAGGGAAGGATTGAGACAGATACACCTCTCATTCACTTAACTGGTCATGAGCTTGAGGCAATAGTCGCATCATTACCATACATTGATTTTGGTAAGACAAAGGACAAGTATAGATTGGAAGGGTTTGGTGAATCTCATAATTGGTTGAAAAGAAGTATTTTTTGGGACTTGCCATATTGGAAAACAAATTTAATACGTCATAATCTTGATGTAATGCACATTGAAAAAAATGTGTTTGATAATGTATTTAACACTATTATGGATGTAAAAGGTAAGACCAAGGATAATGTTAATGCTCGTCTAGACCTTCAAAATATATGTAAACGTCGAGATCTCGAGCTCAAGGAGGTGAATGGGAAATATTTTAAGCCTAATGCAAGTTATGCATTATCTAAGGATGAAAGAGATATTGTTTTGAGGTGGATAAAAAACTTGAGACTTCTAGATGGGTATGTATCCAAATTGGGCAGCTGTGTTAATTTGGATGATTGTAGTATGTATGGAATGAAGAGTCATGACTGTCATGTTTTTATGGAGAGATTGCTTCCTCTTGCATTTCGAGATTTATTACCCGAATTTATATGGAATGGCTTAACTGAATTAAGCCAATTTTTTAGAGACTTGTGTTCAACTATTCTGTATGAATCAAATATGAAAAAAATGGAGGAGAACATAGTCATAATATTATGTAAGCTTGAGAAGATATTTCCCCCAGCTTTTTTTGATTCAATGGAGCATTTGCCAATACATTTGGCATATGAAGCAAAGGTTGGTGGGCCTGTTCAGTATCGATGGATGTATCCTTTTGAGAGGTAAAATCATTGAACCTATTTTTTTATTTCATATTATATTTGTGTATATTAATTTTTATCTCCACAGGTGTTTGAACACATTGAAACGTAAGGTAAAGAACAAGGCACGTATAGAAGGATCAATTATTGAAGCTTACTTGATCGAAGAGACTGCAACATTTTGCTCTCATTTCTTTGCTCCTAATGTAGAAACAAGATCTACAGTTTTTAGGCGTAATGATAATATGATCAATCAAGTTGAATCATCTAGTCACGTACCTATGTTTAATTCTTCTAGTAGACTCTTTAGCCCAAAAGATCACAAGCGCATTTTAACTCCTAATGAAAAGGCTGCATGCACAATCTATATTATGTTGAATTGTCCAGAGATAGCTGAATTTGTTGAGTAAGTAATATCATAATTAATATTTCTTCATTACCTTCATTATTATTCAAAAGTGATCACAAAGTATGCTTTGCAGACTTTATGATGTTAAACAACGAGCTCAAATACCGAATCTAACTCCTAAGGCATTAGGAGTTATGCGCGATAAAGACTTTGCCAAATGGTTTGAAGAATATGTAAGTTGATATATTATTATAAGTTATGTGCTTATTTACTATATATTGCTCGTGCTAAGAACTCATTTTTTGCTTAATAGGTTGAGAATCCAGTCAATCAAATAACGGACAATGAAATAAAAGTTTTTGCACGCGGATTCAGTAGCATTGTTAAAACTTGGAATGGGTGTATAGTGAATGGATATAGATTCCACACACTCGAATACGGAGAAACAAAATCTACAATGAATAGCGGCGTCTGTGTTAATGGAAGTTATTATGATGATTCCAGTGAAGACTATTAGGGTCCGTTCGGATCACAGGAATTGGAATTGCAGAATTGGAATTCAACCAATTCCAATTCCTGCAGGTATTGGAATTGGTCTGAATTCCAATGCAGTTGTTCGGTTGCAGGATGGTTTTCTAGAATTGGAATTGGTTTGAAATTGCAATGTCACAATAATTAATTTTGAATTTTCTTTCTTTCTTTTGCAATATCCAACTCTTTCTCAATCAATTATTTGGGAAAATGAAAATTTGTATTTATTTTTAGTAATTTATCATTATCCTGAAAATTATTTGGCTAGTGATTATATTGTTTCCTTAATTATGTTTCGGTTGAAAATATTTTATCTTTGTCAAGGTAATTATATTATATTAATTACAAAATAAAGTTTGAACCTCATGTTCATCTCTTTTTTGGCAGCTGGAAGACCTTTAGAAATTCTTTAATGTCATCATTTTTATGGTAGAGCACTATGGAGTGTTGTGTTAGGGTCGAACCTGCTAAAATTGTTCCTAAGACGAGATCGGCTGACGACGGTGAGATCGTTCGTCGACGGCGCGATCGGGCGACGACAGCGCGATCGGGCGACGACAGCGTGATTGGGCGACAACGGCGCGATCGAGCGACGAGGGAGAGATCGGTCGACGACGGCGAGATCGGGCGACCACGGCGAGAACGGACTACGACGGCGAGATCCGGCAACGACGGCGAGATCCGGCGACGACGGCGAGATCGGGCGACGACGACGAGATCGGGCGACGACGGCGAGACCATGCGACAACGGCGAGATAAGGCGACGACGACGAGATCGGGCAACAACGATGATATCTCCAAAGAATTCGTCATAGCACAAAACTGAATTCCATGGAATATCTGTCTTTACCCCTAAGAATTGGCCATAGTACAAAACTGAATTCCATGGAATTGGTCCAATTCCAATTCCGCGGGAATTCCTTACATCCGAACACTGGAATTGGAATTCCACTGCCCAATTTCAATTCCCAATTCCAATTCCAGGGATCCGAACGGGCCCTTAGGCCCCGTTCGTTTGGGCGGAATTGAAGACTTGGAATTGAAATTCGACGTCGAATTCCAATTAAGGCGTTCGCTTGTTAGGTAGCTGTAATAATTGAAATTTGAGTTGAATATCATGGAATTGATTTTAGCCTAAGCACAAAATCTAGCTAGACATATCGGAATTGGGCGAGTCTGACACACTCGATTTATCGCGATTTTTGCCCGGGCGCACAATTTTTCGCCCGGGCGCGAGTTTTTCGCATGGACACGAGTTTTTCGCCCGAACGCGCGTTTTTCGCCCGGACGCCCAAATTTTGCCCGGGCGGAAATTTTCCACCCTAGCGCGCGTTTTTCGCCCGGGCGCACGGTAATGCGCCCGGGCGCACAATTTTTCGCTAGGGCGCGAGTTTTTCGCACGGACGGCGTTTTTCGCCCGGACGCCCAAATTTCGCCCTGGTGCGCGTTTTTCGCCCTGGTGCGCGTTTTTTGCCCGGGAGTGCGTTTTTCGCCCGGGCGCGTGTTTTTCGCAGGGGGCGCGATTTTTTCGCCCGTGCGCGATTTTTTCCCCCGGGAGCGCATTTTTTGCCCTGGCGCGCGTTTTTTCGCCCGGGAGTGCGTTTTTCGCCCGGGCGCGCGTTTTTCGCCGGGGCGCGATTTTTTTCGCCCGGGCACAATTTTTTCCCCCGAGAGCGTTTTTTTCGCCCGGGCGCGATTTTTTCGCCCGGTCGCGATTTTTTCGCCCGAACGCGAATTTTTTGCCTGGGCACGAATTTTTCTCCCAGGGGAGAGTTTTTCGCCCCGGCGCGATTTTTTCACTCAAACATGATTTTTCGTCAGGAAGCAATTTTTTTGCCCGCGCGCAATTTTTTCGCCCGGGCAAGATTTTTTTGGCCGGGAGCGATTTTTTTGCCCGGGCGAGTTTTTTCACCTTACGAGATTTTTTTGCTCGGGGGCTATTTTTCGGGCCCGATTTTTTCACCGGGGAGCGATTTTTTGCTGGGACGCGCTTTTATCGCCTATGCGAGCTTTTTTGGCCGGGCGGGTGGAAAATCGCACCCAGGCAAAAAAATCGTTCCCGGGACAAAATCGTGCTCGGGCGAAAAATGAGCCCGGGCAAAAAATGCGCACCCGTGCGAAATAATCGCGGTTGTGCGAAAAAATTGCGCCCGGGCGGAAAAAATCGTTCTCGGGCGAAAAAATCGCCCCCGGGCGAAAAAATCTTCGCCATAACATACATTTGTTTATGATATATGTGATAAATATTAACTTCTTCGTAATATTTTTCAATTCTTAAATTGAATTTTATTTAACAAACGAACAAAAGTATTGATTAATTCCACAATATCCAACAATATTGTTTATTAGGCGAACGTTGGAATTGAAATTAGTCACCAAAATTTAATTCCACAATATTTATCAATATTCAATTCCAATATCGAATTCCAATTTCGCCCAAACGAACGGACCCAATTTAATTCCACAATATTTATCAATATTCAATTCCAATATCGAATTCCAATTCCGCCCAAGCGAACGGAATTAATCAATACTTCTGTTCGTTTGTTAAATAAAATTTAATTTAAGAATTGAAAAATATTACGAAGAAGCTAATATTTATCACATATATCATAAACAAATGTATGTCATGGCGACGATTTTTTCGCACGGGGGCGATTTTTTCGCTCGAGAATGATTTTTTCCGCGCGGGCGCAATTTTTTCGCACAACCGCGATTTTTTGCCCAGGAGCGCATTTTTTGCCCGGGGTCATTTTTTCGCCCGTGCGCAATTTTGTGTCTCGGGTACGATTTTTTTGTCCGGGCGCAATTTTTTTTCCCGGGTGCGATTTTTCCACCCGTCGGGTCGAAAAAAGCTCGCATAAGCGATAAAAGCGCGTCCCAGCAAAAAATCGCTCCTCGGTGAAAAAACCGCGCGCGAAAAATAGCCCACGAGCAAAACAATATCGTATGGCGAAAAAAACTAGCCCTGGCAAAAAAATCGCTCCCGGCCAAAAAATCTTGCCCAAACGAAAAAATTGCGAGCGGGCAAAAAAATCGGTCCCTGACGAAAAATCACGTTTGAGCGAAAAAATCGCGCCGGGGCGAAAAACTCTCCCCTGGGAGAAAAATTCGCGCCCGGGCGAAAAATTCGCGCCCGGGTGAAAAAATCACGTCCGGGCGAAAAAATCGCGCCCTGGCGAAAAACGCGCGCCCGGGCGAAAAACGCGCCCCCGGGAGAAAAACCCGCGCTCGGGAGAAAAACGCGCGCCCCGACGAAAAAAGCGCGTCCGGGCGAAAATCGCACGCCCGGGCGAAAAACTCGCGCCCGGGCAAAAAAATGCGCGCCCGGGTGGAAAAATATGCGCCCGGGAGAAAAACGCGCACCTGGGCGAAAAACGCCCGCTAGGGCGGAAAATTTTCGCCCGGCCAAAATTTGGGCGCCCGGGCGAAAAACGCGCGTTTGGGCGAAAAACTCGCGTCCGTGCGAAAAACTCGTGCCCGGGCGAAAAATTGTGCTCCCGGGCGCATAAACGCGCGCCCGGGCGAAAAACGCGCGACAGGGCAAAAAACGCGCGCTACGGCGGGAAATTTCCGCATGGGCAAAATTTGGGTGTCCGGGCGAAAAATGCGCGTTCGGGCGAAAAATTTGCGTCCAGGCGAAAAACGCGTGTTCGGGCGAAAAATTCGCGTCCGTGCAAAAAACTCGCGCCCGGGCGAAAAACGCGCGACAGGGCGAAAAACGCGTGTCAGGGCGAAAATCACGCGCTAGAGCGGAAAATTTCCGCCCGGGCAAAATTTGGTCGTTCGGGCGAAAAACTCGCGCCCGTGCGAAAAACTCGCATCCTGGCGAAAAATTGTGCGGCCGGACGCATAAACGCGCGCCCGTGCAAAAAACGTGATAAATCGAGCGTGTCAGACTCGCCCAATTCCGATATGTCTAGCTAGATTTTGTGCTTAGGCTAAAATCAATTTCATGATATTCAACTCAAATTTCAAATATTAAAGCTACCTAACAAGCGAACGCCGTTGTTATACCACCCGTAAAGGCCTTGGGGTGCGTCTAAAGGAAGCACCACTGAAGTGAGATGGGGTCGGCGGTCAACAGGCAATCGCCCGAATCAAAGAAACCGAGCCCGCCATTTCCGCCGCTCACCGCTAGAAACAGAGCGCGCGCAAGCGCGTGCGCTGCCGCGCGCATAGTAGCGCGTGGGCAGCGCCCCCCGTCGCGGGGGAACGGCCCCGCCGCACCCCCCTCGGGGTGCGGCTCGCGCGGACCCGCACCCCTCAAATGGTACGGCCAAGCCGCACCCCCCTTGGGGGTGCGGCCCAGCCGCACCCCTTGGGGGATGCGGCCAAACCGCACCCCCTTGGGGGTGCGGCCAGGCCGCACTCCCTTGGGGGTGCGGCCAAGCCGCACCCATTGCGGCCAAACCGCACCCCCTTGGGGGCCAAGGGGGTGCAGCCAAGCCGCACTCCCTTGGGGGTGCGGCCAAGCCGCACCCCTGAAGGGGTGCGGCCCAGCCGCATCCCTTGGGGGGTGCAGCCTCCCATAGGGTGCGGCCCAACCGCTCCCCTCAAGGGGTGCGGCTTGTCGCACCCCCTCGGGGTGCGACTCCGCCGCACCTCCCATAGGATGCGGTCCGGCCCCCTTCCCTCGCCTTTTTCCGCAGGGGGGCTCGCAAGGGGCCCTGCCGCAGTCGCGCCCCCTCGTCAGGTGCGTCAGATCCCAATTCCTATTTGGGGGACAACTCCCCGCTCCACCGTTCGCTCGGAACACCTCCGCGCTTACGCGCGCTCAGAACACTGCTAAGCGCGCTCAAAGCGCTTCCATGTTCGTTGCGCGCTCAGAGCACTTTCGCGCTCACGCGCGCTCAGAACGCTTCCGAACACGTTCGGGAGCGTTCTCACTTTTTGTCTTTCAAGCGTCTCACTTTTTGTCTTTCAGGCGTCTCACTTTTTGTCTTTCAGTCGTCTCACTTTTTGTTTTTCCGGCTTCTCACTTTTTGTCTTCCCGGCTTCTCACTTTTTGGGTTTCCGGCTTCTCACTTTTTGTCTTTCAGGCTTCTCACTTTTCAGGAACGGTCAGTCGCCTTTTTCGCCTCCAACAGAACTGCCCGAACTGCCCGAACTGCCCGAGCCGCCCAAGCTGCCCGAAGGGCAGGGTGGTCATTTACGAAAAATGGCGATCCGTGTGCCCCAAACAGGAAAATATGATTCGTCCACCGAGCATTTATGGAAACTGTCAACGACAAAATTACCGGACTACCCCCGGCCAAAGCTATAAAAAGGGGCCTGGGGGTTCATTTGAGAGGACCTGGACTTCTGGACCCGGGAGAGCTCCTTGCAGACTTTTGCGGAATTCTCCTTCGGCGCTTTAAGATCTCCTTCGTGGACTTGAAGATCTTCATCATCCCGAAATGCGACTAGCCTTCTCACTTCCGAAAGGCGACAAGCATTCTCAGAAGGAAAAGGCGACTAGCCTTCTCACTTCCGAAAGGCGACAAGCATTCTCAGAAGGAAAAAGCGACTAACCTTCTCACTTCCGAAAGGCGACAAGCATTCTCAGAAGGAAAAGGCGACTAGCCTTCTCACTTTCGAAAGGCGACAAGCATTCTCAGAAGGAAAAGGCGACTAGCCTTCTCACTTCCGAAATGCGACAAGCATTCTCAGAAGGAAAAAGCGACTAGCCTTCTCACTTCCGAAAGGCGACAAGCATTCTCAGAAGGAAAAGGCGACTAGCCTTCTCACTTCCGAAAGGCGACAAGCATTCTCAGAAGGAAAAGGCGACTAGCCTTCTCACTTCCGAAAGGCGACAAGCATTCTCAGAAGGAAAAGGCGACTAGCCTTCTCACTTCCGAAAGGCGACAAGCATTCTCAGAAGGAAAAAGCGACTAGCCTTCTCACTTTCGAAAGCCGACAAGCATTCTCAGAAGAAAAGGGCGACTAGCCTCCTCACTTCCGAAAGGCGACCAGCATTCTCAGAAGGAAAAGGCGACTAGCCGTCTCACTTCCGAAAAGCGACTAGTATTCTCAGAAGAGAAAAAGACTTAGTTTTTCCGAGAGGTGGCATGTCACCCTTGGAGCTCGTTCTCCCTCTCTCTCAAAATATTGTAACGAGCAGCGGCCTGTCACGCTCAAGTTCTAGTTTCCAAGTTGTAACCCCCAGAAGATAGTGAAGTTTGGTCGGCACAGCTCCGGCCGCGTGGTTTTTTACCCTTTCCGGGTTTTCCACGTTAAAAAGTCCCAGTGTACTCAACGAATCTCTAATTGACTGTTTGCGCGCTTAGTTCGCTCACGAGCTAAGGTGGTTCAAGTGAACCGGTCTACCAAGAGCCCTAAGCGTTCCGCAACGATTTGGCGCCGTCTGTGGGAACATTCCCAACAACTCTTCAAAAGCCGACTGCCATGGCAAGGAAGAGTGCTCGCACTACTGAAGGATCGATGCCGGAAGGACGCGTCGACCCGGCTCCCTCCCACTCGCTTATCGATGCACCTCCCGCAGAGGAGGCACTACCGGCACCCGCGGCAGGTTTGGAGGTGCGCATGCGGCAGATCGAAGAACATCAAGCTGAGATGTTGGCTCTCATAAGGAATCTTGGGGCTCCTCCAGCTCCGATTCAGCCGCCAGCTCTGAACGCACCACCACCCCCAATTCTGAATCATGCCCCGAACGGGGAGGCCACCCAGGAAGACGAAGCCTCGGAAGGATTCTCCAATGCGGCAAGTTCCGCTCACCTTGCCCCACCAGCTGGAGGCCCAGAAGCTAACCACCGCCACCACCACGGAAGAGCTGCCCCTGAGCAAGCAGTGGAAAGAGCTACGCGAGAAGAAATACGCAACATGATAGAGGAGGAGTATGCCCAAGCAGGGCGACGCGCAGCTCTCGCCCGCCATCCCGCGCGCCACGGCTCCCCACTATCACCTCAAGTCCTGGACCATCCAATTCCAAACGGTTTCAAGCTTCCCAACATCGAAACGTTCGACGGGACGGACGACCCGCTGGAACACGTCAATCACTTCACCACCATCATGAGAATTTACAGCGCCCCCGACCAACTCCTCTGTCGAGTGTTCCCGACAACTTTGAAAGGACAAGCGCGCACTTGGTTCCACTCCCTGCGAGATGGGGCCATCAACAACTTCGCAGAAATGGAGCGGCAGTTCGTGGACCAGTTCATCGCCAATCGTAGGATTGTCCGAGATCCTTCCCATCTCTCGGGAATCCGCCAGAACGACGGAGAAACTCTGAAGGATTTTTTCCGACGCTTCACCTCTGAGGCGCGACAGATCCCGGGAGTCGACCCCGAGCTTTTGCGAGGATTTTTCCTTGGAGGACTCCGCCCAAGTGGCTTCTACTCAGCTCTAATGAGAGAAACCGTACAAAGCTATCCTGACCTCGTTCAGCGAGTTGAAGCTCAGATAGCCGCCGATGAGGCCATCGAAGCACACCGCCGGCAGTTCGAGGGGAGCTCGAAGAGGAAGAAAGAGGAGTCGCCGCCGCATACAGTTCCCAACAAGAATAACAAGCATCACGACAACCCCAACCGAGACCGAAGATCTCGCCAGCATCAGGACTACACTCCCTTGAACACCACCAGGACTAACGTTCTCCTCGCCATCCGCGATAGCAACGCGCTCCGCAGGCCCGAACCACTTACGTCAAGCGGGAGAGACCAGACGCAATATTGCGACTTCCATCGTGGGCACGGACACAGTACTGAAAGCTGCAAGCGGTTGAAGGAAGAAATCGAGCGTCTTGTCCAACAAGGCCTCCTCGGAAGGTTTTTACTAAATCAGGTCCCGAACCAGCACGGACCTCAGGCTGACAATCCAGTAGAGGGCAACGACATACCCCGACGCGGATAAGCAAGCGGTACTGGTTAGGGGAACTTTCCCCTAGTAGAGCGCGCACAGCACGCGTCTCATCTATCATCAATTTCTATTTGTGTTTCTTCCAGTTTTTGCTTTTCGAACAATAAGCCGCAAGATTGTACTTGTGCGCATGTATCCATTGTTTATTAAAATTGCTATGACAGTTTTTTGGCTCTATCAACAAGGTGAATTGTCTAAAACAAGGCAGTGAAAGTTAAGCTTACGATCTTCGATACTAACACGAAGTAGCAAATTCGCCAACATGGTGAAGAGAAGAGGCCTCTCGCAAGTGGAGGATAGGCGTCAAGTACGACAATTTCGACTAGGTCTGCCCAAAAGACCGCACTGCCTCGGCGCTGCTTGGGCGCATTGCCTCGGCGCTGCTTGGGCGCATTGCCTCGGCGCTGCTTGGGCGCATTGCCTCGGCGCTGCTTGGGCGCATTGCCCCAGCTCTGCTTGGGAACCTTGCCTCAGCACACCGCGAGCACAGACTCTCGCAAACTGATTTTCTACTATGTAAAAGCCGCGAGCACAGACTCGCGCAAACTAATTTTCTTTTATGAAGAAGCCGCGTGCTCAGACTCGCGCGAACTAACTCTCTATCATATGAAAGCTACGGGCTCAGACCCGCGCAGACCCACCCGTTATTTTGTGAAAAAAGCCACCAAGCTACTCAGGCTTCTGCGCTGAACGGCAAGCTCGTCACAATCTCCAACACAGTCACAGGGCGACCAGCTCGCAGCGGAACAAGGCAAGATATAAATCTCTCCCACAACTGGAGCCCAGCAACGACTTCCGGAAAGCACGCACGACGACAGGCTCATAGTTGCGCAAGTCGCAACAGCTTAACTCTGACATGGAACGGCGCGAAGAGAGCAATGACCAAAGCCGCCACAGAAAAATTAAAACCTCCGAACTCCTTGCGCCGAAACTCGGACTCCGAAGGTTTGGGGGGCTTATGTTATACCACCCGTAAAGGCCTTGGGGTGCGTCTAAAGGAAGCACCACTGAAGAGAGATGGGGTCGGCGGTCAACACGCAATCGCCCGAATCAAAGAAACTGAGCCCGCCATTTCCGCCGCCCACCGCTAGAAACAGAGCGCGCGCAAGCGCGTGCACTGCCGCGCGCACAGTAGCGCGCGGGCAGCGCCCCCCGTCGCGGGGGAACGGCCCCGCCGCACCCCCTCGGGGTGCGGCTCGCGCGGAGCTGCACCCCTCAAGGGGTGCGGCCAAGCCGCACCCTTGAGGGGTGCGGCCAAGCCGCACCCTTGAGGGGTGCGGCCAAGCCGCACCCCCTTGGGGGTGCGGCCAAGCCGCACCCCCTTGGGGGTGCGGCCAAGCCGCACCCCCTTGGGGGTGCGGCCAAGCCGCACCCCTGAAGGGTGCGGCCAAGCCGCACCCCCCCCCCCCCCCCCCGGGGTGCGACTCCGCCGCACCTCCCATAGGGTGCGGCCCAACCGCACCCGGCCAAGCCGCACCCCCCCCCCCCCCCCCCCCCCCCGGGGTGCGACTCCGCCGCACCTCCCATAGGATGCGGTCCGGCCCCCTTCCCTCGCCTTTTTCCGCAGGGGGGCTCGCAAGGGGCCCTGCCGCAGTCGCGCCCCCTCGTCAGGTGCGTCAGATCCCAATTCCTATTTGGGGGACAACTCCCCGCTCCACCGTTCGCTCGGAACACCTCCGCGCTTACGCGCGCTCAGAACACTGCTAAGCGCGCTCAAAGCGCTTCCATGTTCGTTGCGCGCTCAGAGCACTTTAGCGCTCACGCGCGCTCAGAACGCTTCCGAACACGTTCGGCAGCGTTCTCACTTTTTGTCTTTCAGGCGTCTCACTTTTTGTCTTTCAGGCGTCTCACTTTTTGTCTTTCAGGCGTCTCACTTTTTGTCTTTCCGGCTTCTCACTTTCTGTCTTCCCGGCTTCTCACTTTTTGGGTTTCCGGCTTCTCACTTTTTGTCTTTCAGGCTTCTCACTTTTCAGGAACGGTCAGTCGCCTTTTTCGCCTCCAACAGAACTGCCCGAACTGCCCGAGCCGCCCAAGCTGCCCGAAGGGCAGGGTGGTCATTTACGAAAAATGGCGATCCGTGTGCCCTAAACAGGAAAATATGATTCGTCCACCGAGCATTTATGGAAACTGCCAACGACAAAATTACCGGACTACCCCCGGCCAAAGCTATAAAAAGGGGCCTGGGGGTTCATTTGAGAGGACCTGGACTTCTGGACCCGGGAGAGCTCCTTGCAGACTTTTGCGGAATTCTCCTTCGGCGCTTGAAGATCTCCTTCGTGGACTTGAAGATCTTCATCATCCCGAAAGGCGACTAGCCTTCTCACTTCCGAAAGGCGGCAAGCATTCTCAGAAGGAAAAGGCGACTAGCCTTCTCACTTCCGAAAGGCGACAAGCATTCTCAGAAGGAAAAGGCGACTAGCTTTCTCACTTCCGAAAGGCGACAAGCATTCTCAGAAGGAAAAGGCGACTAGCCTTCTCACTTCCGAAAGGCGACAAGCATTCTCAGAAAGAAAAGGCGACTAGCCTTCTCACTTCCGAAAGGCGACAAGCATTCTCAGAAGGAAAAGGCGACTAGCCTTCTCACTTCCGAAAGGCGACAAGCATTCTCAGAAGGAAAAGGAGACTAGCCTGCTCACTTCCGAAAGGCGACAAACATTCTCAGAAGAAAAGGGCGACTAGCCTCCTCACTTCTGAAAGGCGACCAGCATTCTCAGAAGGAAATCTCACTTCCGAAAGGCGACTAGCATTCTCAGAAGAGAAAAAGACTTAGTTTTTCCGAGAGGTGACCTGTCACCCTTGGAGCTCGTTCTCTCTCTCTCTCTCTCAAAATATTGTAACGAGCAGCGGCCTGTCACGCTCAAGTTCTAATTTCCAAGTTGTAACCCCAGAAGATAGTGAAGTTTGGTCGGCACAGCTCCGGCCGCGTGGTTTTTTATCCTTTCCGGGTTTTCCACGTTAAAAAGTCCCAGTGTACTCAACGAATCTCTAATTGACTGTTTGCGCGCTTAGTTCGCTCACGAGCTAAGGTGGTTCAAGTGAACCGGTCTACCAAGAGCCCTAAGCGTTCCGCAACAGGCGTAATTTGAATTCGACGTCGAATTTCAATTCTAAGTCTTCAATTCCGTCCAAAAGAACGGGACTTTAGTGAAAATGAGGAGGAGAAAAAATGCTTAGATTTTCAAATCTTTAGTTTATCAATAGCCAAAAACAATCTGCCCTGTACTTCTTCTTCCTGTTATATATACAAAGAGAGAGAGACACACACTTGTACGCTTAGTATTTATGATACTCAGTGAATTGATCCACGTGTCAAAATGCGGTGAACCCGACGAATGAGACAATTTAGAAATTTCCTTCCGCCTTGAGGCTCCGGTTGATATTTAATTGCTGGGAGGTTTGTTATATGATGTAAATTATATTGTGAAATGGTATAAAGCCTTGCACGACTTGTCCTCCTTTTCAATGTGGGGCCGGACATGCTCTAATTATATTCACAGCCCATAAATTATATTCGTAGTTCAAAATTATATTAAAAGTGGCTTCTAATTAAATGAGGCATATAATTAGTATTGTTGCGGGTCGATCAACGCTTTCACGGTCCAATCGAATTGAACTGTCTCAGCACGAGAGTGAACCGAACGCGCAAACAGTCACATAAAGAACCAACAGTTGACAGCAAGACGTTTGACATGAAAAAACTTGGAAAGGAAAAAAATCACGGGGCCGGACGGTGCCGATCAATATCCACTAGCTTTCAAGGTGTTACAAGTTGCTTTTTCTCGAGGGTTACATGTCACCGCTCGTTACAATGAGATTTTGAGATCACTGGAGTAGCTTAGTGCGGAGCGTAGTAAGCGTGCTCGAGAGCGGTCTGGAAGGATGAACGTAACAGGGGGCTCTTGACTCGAAACATGAAGCCGAAGGGCCGGGGATCCTCTAACTGTCCACGAAGGGATCTTCAAAGACCGAAGGAGGTCTTTGGAGCCGTCTTCAAAGGGATCTTCAAACATATCAAAGGAGATCTTTGAATCGTCTTTGAGCTCTGAAGGAGGTCTCTGAGTGATCTTCGAACACTGAAGAAGATCTTTGTGGAATCTTCGAAGGAAGACTTGAGAGCTCTAGTTAGTGCTGAGGAGAATGCCTTCAAACGAGGGTTCATGATACTTTTTTTAGAATTTGAGAGTGGTGTCAGGTAATTGCATCACCATAACTATCAGACAGGTGAATGAAACTCTCGATCTGGGGCACGAATCACCAATTTTGGAGATATGACGAACTTGCCCCTCGGGCGGTCCGGGTAGGAACTCCAGCGGCGAGCGCACCGTGAAAGCGGGAGCGTCCCATGAGTGCGGCGTCGGGAAGCGATGGGCGGGAGTGAGAGCGCGACGTTGGAAAGCAACAGGCAGGAGCGAGAACACAACGTTGGGAAGCGGCAGGTGGCGGCCCGCTCCCAAAATGGGGAGCGTGGCACTCCCAATGGAGTGCTTGCAGAGTGCCGATTAGGGAGTGACTTGCGGCACCGGCACTCCCCAATTGGGGAGTCCTGCGCGGCTCTCCCAATTGTGGACTGACTACCGTACCTCCCTATTTGGGGAGAGCAGACCGCCCCACATCCCAAATTGGGAGTGTGGTTGGCGCGTGCGGACTTATACGTCGTGCATGAGCGTGCGCGGACTCGCGTGATGCGCAGCCAAGAGCAAGTCGAGGTGCGCGAGATTGAGACGGTCGAGGCTGCAGGCCGAAACCTCCGTTTGCTTATCTCGATTTCAGAGGAACCCATCAAATATGTTCTCTTATTTTACACAAGCTCCAATCATCCGGCAGCCTGTTCTGATTATCATGCCATCGTCTGATTCAACAGTAGAATCAAATATCAAATGGCTGTATTACACTCTTAGCTTCAAAACTTGTTTTATTTTCTTGGTGAAGATCATATATTACCGTTATCATATTTAAAAAAGAAAAGAAAATTATGACTACATTTTGCTACAATTTTTTAAAATTATATATATTTCAAATAATTATGAAAATACAAGCCGGCGCCGAACCCAAGTCAAAATGCAAATTATGTTCAAAATTGCTCACTCTCAGCGACAACTCGACACTAGCAATACACATCTAGTTGTTTAAATAAATTAACTTATAGGGAAAAAAACATACGCATCTAGTTGTTTAAAATAGGATTGTATACTAATACATAATTTCACGATTTTATGGATAGACAATCTTGAAAATTTTGATTTTTTTAAAATGGTAGAAAGGTAAGGTTAATACGTACGCATCATATTATGTCATATATGATCCGTGATTTACTAACAATAAAAGCTAGTACGGTAGCTTTAGACGAGTCTGCTTTTTCTATTAGTGGCAGAGTTTATAAGGAGCGGATGAGTCGTCTCACCGAAGAATCGCTAAAAATTTGCATATGTTATAAGAACCTCTTGGATGCTAAGAAGATGAAGCAACACATTTCAGGGATCGAAGACAGCCCGTCAGACATAGAAGATGAGCTAGACACAATAAATTTAGGAGATTATTAAGCGTGTCGCAGCCCCAACCTATTATTTTGCATTTTGTTAAGTTGGTGAATTTTGTAAAAAAATTTGTCATTAAATTAATAATAATTTTTTTTTTTTTTTGTAATTTTGGCTTTTTCCAATTTTTATTATATTGGTGTAAACTCCTAATTTTCATTATTTTTAATATTAATAAAAAAATTCCTTCTTTATCACTCGGGTGATTTTTTTAAAATATATGGAATAATTTATACTTTAAATTTTAAATACCAATACAATATATAAGGTTGGGCCAATTGGGCCCGGTCCGGCCTCTGCCGACCTGACAATAATTTGTGCATAATTTGTGCATCATGATCACAGTGCGTAGACCTAGTTTTCGTGCAAAAATACAATTATAATATAACTTATAGTTGCAATGAACTGTATTTTTACACTTATTTTTTACACAAAATTACAGTTGTAGAATAGTTTAAAAAATAAATCTTACATCTTGTAATACAACTATATTTTTATACATTTTTATTTCAAAATATGTACATATGAGTACTTAAAATGATCGTAAAAATATATAGATTTATATTCCGTTAATTATTTTATCAAAAAATATAAAATTTAACAAATAAATTAATTTTCAGAAAAAATAAGCTCGAGGCACCATGCACGAGCCCAGAGCTTGGGCCGAGTAGGCCCGGTCCCAATAGGATTGGTCCCGTCCCTGGCTTGTCGGGCTATTTGGACAGGGCTAAATGTAATTATGTAGGTAGTGCTCATTCAAAATTAAATAAATTAAAATTAAAAATAAAGAAGCTATACTGGTTTTTTAATTTCTTGCCCATCCAAATATTAATTATATCTTACATGGCCGACAATATATATGGGTGTATTAATTATCTAAGGCTCCGTAATTTGGCGAGACTTTTTTTGCTCAGTTGATTTTAGACAAAAATGTCATTTTCATAGAATACATATTTGGCTAAAAGAATGGTTATGACCGCCAACAAGAAAAGTTAACTAGTACTTAACAAAAAAGAGGATGAAGTTCCTGAGGTGAGATTGGGCGTTCACGAACGACGGTTCATAATCACCGTGTTCATGACTGCTACCGTCGTGCCAAACGGAGCCATAATCTCTCATTCAAATAACTCCAATAATTTTTGGACGTTGTTATTAGCAAACTTGGTTTCACTATTAGCAAAAAAAAAAAAATAGGTTCAATAATTGTAAGTCCTTTTTTTCAATCTTAAAAATTCTCTATTAGCAAACCCATATTTGCCCTTTTCCGCCTTAGCCGAAAACCATCGTCCCGTCTCCTTCTCGTTTTCGCCTCTCCCGTGATCGAGCCTAGGGTTTTGCGACAAAGCCTCTCCCGCGACAACCTTGTTCGACGCCGCCTTCCTTTTCGACATAGGTTAGGAGGTGGTTCGACGCTGCCTCTTCTGCGATTTCTTGGTTCTCCGACTTTCACCCACGTAGACTCCGGTTTCCATCCTGCGATTTCTTCGTTTGAATTGCTCAAGTAAAATCATTTTTGTTCTTTCATTTAAGTTTAGATAAAATCCACCATTGGAGTTGGAGCTAATGCCTCTAGCTCGGTCTCTTGCTTCCTTTTCCTCCCCTCTCGAAAACCAACTTGTCGGTCGTCCCAGAACCTATTGTAGCCCAACTCGCTGATGTTTACCTCCCTTAGTCGTATGAGAAATATTTAGGTATGGATAGTGTACAAAAGCAGGTGAGATCTAGCCCGTCCAATCAGTCATCGGACAATCAACAAAAAAAGCCTTAAAATAGCTTTTCGATCGTACGGCTGTCAGCCGATCAAACGGCTGTCAGTCATCCGACCTACACGTAGCTTTTGTACGCTACCCATACTAAAGAAAATCCTGTCATATGCCAACTCATATACAAATTTCTTACAACCGTATAAACTTCTATGCATTTGGTAAATATAGTACTCTCAAATATAATGAAAGAGACATTATATAACATACAATTTACAAAACATTTATTTACTAAAAAAATATTCAATAATTACAATGATGAATAAAATAAAATGAGCAGGGATTCTATGCAACGTATTATCAATCACAAGGCCCACTAAACTAATTACAATTAATTATGCCCACAAAAATAATTACTAACAGACGAGCTCCCCGGGATGGAATTAGTCATGCCTAATTAGAATCATCGTCACGGGGGTCACGGGGGGCACGGGTTGTCGCCCCCGCCTGTCCCGTGGTGGCATCCAGAGGGCATCGAGCCCCAGTCCTGACTCCACCACAAATCCCGACGCTCAATTACTCGTCAAAAAAGAAGCTCTCGCCGCCAATGCGGGGCGGATCTCCCTCCCGAAGAGAAGCAGAATAGAGAAGAGACACGCAATCAAATAAGCAGCAAGCCTTGACATTACTATAGTATAATAGTAACCTTGGCTCTTCTTCTTTGTACGTACAATGATGATGAAGAGGCAGCCTCGCTTTTTTATAGCGATAGGCCGGGCCGGTTCGGTAAATTGCAATGAAATTACTTGATATTTCTGATCCATAAAAAGCCTGACGCCAAGCGGATTTCATAGAGAATATAAACGGCCAGTAAAATTTTTTGGCTATCAGCAACCTAGAATTTTAAAATACACCTCATTTTTTTTGTTTTTAACCGCAATCCTAACCGCAATCCTAAACTTAAAATCCAAACCGCTCGTTCATCCCGTCTTCAGTCACGGATCGCTAACTCGAGTATCCCCTTCAGTTTCTCCTTCCTCTCGTTGAAGCCACCCGACGCCGGTGCGGCAAGTCAAATTTCGGGTTGCGCTTAAATTATTTAAATCCTCTTTTATATAAGGTTGTCTAGGATCGCTAATCTCTATAGAAAAATTTTCCCCTGATTTACACTTAGGCTTCATTTGGTAACGATTTTGGAACCGCTCGTTTCCTCGAAACGCAACTGCCAGCCTAAATTCCCGTTTGTTTTGCCGCCTACCTTTCCAATCGCCGGCGTTTAGTGCGTGAAGAAATTTCTGCCTTTCTAATCGGCGACCCGAGCTCCAGTTCTCTGCGTTTTCATTTTTTTTTATTCTCCGCCGATCTCACCCTCCCGTGCCCCGTGCAAGAATCGCTGCTCCAGGCGACCCCACCGGTGGGCTCTGGTCAGGCCGGCGGCGGCTCCGCCGGCGGCGGCAACTCTACCAAAATCGAGCCCGGGCAGGCGGAGGGAGGCGGAGCGAGGCTGAGACACCAAAAGAATTGCAAAATAAAATAAAAATTACAATTCTATACAAACCTATAGTTTGAATAGTAAATTAAATTACAAAAAAAAATTCTTTTATATTATAATATATATATTAGAATAATATATATATATATATAACAAAATTTATAAATTTATATAATTTTTTTAAAAAAATTTATAATAAAAAATATTTATAAAACGCCACCGCTGTTTTGCCAAATGGTTCTCTGTTCTGAACAGCTCTGCAAACACAAACTACCCAAACAGATTTCTGTTTCCAGCATCCAGTTTCCACCAGCTCCATTTATAAACCTCTCATTACAACAGCTCCCTTTACAACCGCAACCGTTAAACCAAATGAAGCCTTAGAGTTGTGTGGACCTCACGGTGCAAAGTTTTACCGTGCGCTGCAGGACCCACACACTCCTACAAAAAACTCTCATTTCAATTGGTGACGGACTCCAGCTGGCATTCTGAACCCGGGTAGAAAAATTTTTAGCTGTGAGGGATCATTTCGTTGGATTAAAAAAAATATAAAACATAATTATTTGCAAAAATATTTTTTATTTTAAAAAAATCAACCTTTCACAAAAAATACAAATAATTTGTGCGTTGATATTCGCACTCTATTTGTATGAGTTATTACTCGCCTTTTGAAAATATGTCTTGTACATGTATTTTTATGAAAATTGTTCAACACGAATGTTGTAGATCTCGTCTAGATTTACAACATTTGTGTTGAACAATTTTCCTAAAAATGCACGCACAAGACATATTGCCGCCCTGATTGAAATATGGGCGTAACTTTAGCGAATTTTTGAAAATACGTCTTGTACATGCATTTTTTAGAAAAAATGCTCAATACTAAAGTTGTATATCTCGACAAGATATACAACTTTCGTGTTGAACACTTTTTCTAAAAATGCATGCAATAGGCGTATTTCTAAAAGGCGCGTAATAACTCATGCAAATAGAGTGCGGATAGTCAAAACTGCAGTGCGTATATCAGCGTCCAATAATTTTGACATGATTTAAAACGATGTAAAATGGATTAATTGTGATAAAAATTGTATTTATAACGTAACAAAAATATTTAAATTTCAAAATTTTAATTTGTAAACATAGAGAGGTATTATATAAGAAGATTACAAGAAAAACATGAATTCTGATTATAGGTGCTTCATCTAATGACATAATATAACATATTTTTGCTCATTTTGTCAATTAATTTTTAAATAATTTAATATTCCGCTCACATAAAGATAAAAATTTTGCCAAAAAAAATAACTAAGCATATCACCGAATTCACCGATAACCATGCGGGAGTTTTCCGTGCAATTAATATTGACGCGGAAGAATTAGCAAATTTTGCAATTAATATTGTAATACATCAACTATTTCTTATGTTTCTATCTTAGCATTTATTAAAAAGAAAGAAAACCTCGAAGTTGCCAGGTGTGAACACCTGTGGTTCTCACCACCCAAATTCTACCGAGTTTTTAGAAATTTTGTTTATATAATTAAATTATTTTCAGTTTTTTTAGAAATAAACTAGCATCTTCGAACGGGCTACGCCCGTTCTCGATGCGTCGCTACGGGCTTCGCCCGTAATCAAGCGGGCTTCGCCCGCTTAGCATTCAAGGCACGGGGGACCCCGTGCGGGGGGTGACATTTGTCGTGGGGGCGACATTTGTCGTGGGGGCGACATTTGTCGTGAGGGAGACATAGACATGGGGCAACATTGGTCATGGGGGCGACAGTGGTCATGGGGGCGACATTGGTCGATACGACGACATTGGTCGGTGCGGCGACATTGGTCGTGGGCGGCGACATTGGTCGTGGGCGGCGACATTGGTCGTGGGGGGCGACATTGGTCGTGGGCGGCGACATGGGTCGTGGGCGGCGACATGGGTCGTGGGCGGCGACATGGGTCGTGGGCGGCGACATTTATTATATGATGTGACATTGGTCGTGGGGGCGGCATTGGTTGGGGCAGCGACATTAGTCGGGGCGACGACATTTTACAACTTGAACAACACTTTTGGTGCTCATCAATGAAATGCAAATAAAAATTTTCTCATCTCCCTACAACCTGTTGGATAAGCCCACAATCTTGATTTATATCACTGAGCATATGTTTATTGAAACCATTTAGCATTGAAAGGGATCATAAACCTCTTCCATTTATTTCTATCAAATGATAATCAGAACATGCCTTGAGCTTAATATATAAAATTCCTGAAATTCTTATTAGAAAGCTTAGTTAAAATATGCATTAAGCTTCACATCAGCATTTTGCTGCATCCATCGGGGCACTTTGAACCGTGCCTCAATCAAATATCAGAGCCATTTCTTGACTGTTATTAAATGAATTTAGATGAGCCTTAAAATAAAAAGTGGACTTGGAAAGAGAAATATTATCTACTCATATGGGCAATTTTGCAAAAATACCCTCAAAATACTATAATAAAATTTTGTCTTTTTGTTCATTTAACGGGTGAAAATGTATGCTACGATCCATAACATCCGCAAGAGTGCGGCACAGATAAATAAATAAGAACGGGTGAAAATGTATGCTACGATCCATTCCTATCACAAAAGATCCTAACTTTCTGATATGTGGACAGTTAAACCTCAGACAAAAAATACTCTGTTCAAATACACCATCAGGCCTATGTTGGCAAATATACTAAAAGACCTGACCAAAACCTAGAAACATGCACCAAAAATACATCTTTTCCCGCAGTTGAATACATCCCACGTGAAATATTGACATCCCCTTCAATCCAGCAATCCAAACAAAAATTTGGTAACTTTCATTCAGTGGCCTTGGGAGATCCTGTTTCCATCAAAGATGTAGGGAAAAAATAAATAACTGGATTTAATGTGTTAAAGCAAGAATAATCGGACCATGATATATGTTCTTTGTTAGGTCTTACCTCCTAATCATATCGTAAACAAAATTCCACTCGTCTCCCGCACTAAAGCCATTTGGCACTGCCTGTATAATTAGTCTAAAACCTTCAACCTCAACACGCGGAAGATCTGACCACCTGGCTAGACTCACCTTGCAAATTTCGTCATAGTAGTCATAATCGTTGTCGGGGTCATGAGTGGTATTGAAGTTTTCACCTTGTGAGACTGACACACATGAGAAACAAATGATATATTTGAGATAAATTATAGTATCGCACATTTCTAATACTATTTTCGAGTATTTAAAATGCACCAAATTAGAGGAGTACACTATAAAGCCCTTACGTTGGACTGGCCCAGCACGGTTTGGCAAAGCTGATGATGACTCAAGTTGATTTTGGTCTACCATCTGGATGTTTGAGATGAAGCAAATCAATAATTATCAAGAAATAGTAGATGAAAGCAAACTGAGCAAAACAAAGTAATCTAAGCATGAACGGCGATCCACTGAATGAATCAACAAACTCATTCGACTCCCAACGTCATTGGAACAAACGTGCAAGAAGAAACTCCCATTTAAGAAAAAAATCCATAGAAATTAAAGCTAAATTCCAAGACAAACCTCCTATTAAAGCTAAAATGCAAGAAGAACTCCGAACCTCAAAATTGGAGAAGGTAACTGTGATTCGGAAGTGCTACTTCTGCTGTGATGAGAAAGTAACAGATCCGTTAGAGTAAATGAGTTATGGAGATGGTGCTTCCTGCAAAGTGATGGGAAACAGAAGTAAAAAAACATAAGTAAAATGAGCACATATTTTGGTAAAACATAGTTATCAGAGACTCCCTGCATATGTTTTGGTAAAAAATAAAACAGATTAAAAACATAAATGAGCATATATGTACTCATAAAGTGATGGGAAAGGTGCTTTACGATTTGTCCCTTTTTGAATCAATTCTATCAGTTATTTTCTAAACATTTTCATACTTATTTCTCTATTTTCCTGAGAATTTTCCAGTGGGTTTTCCTATCATCTTCAAACACTATGTCTGAACCTCACTTCTTTGGATGTTGTTCATTATCTGTTCCTTCCACTTTGATCTTAGATTGTAAATTGCCGCCATGAAGATAAAGCTAATGATTGAAGGTGATATACAAAAAAATATATATACTCATAAAGTGATATACTCATAAAGTGATGGGAAAGGTGCTATACAAAAAATATATATGAGAAAATCATTCAAGGATGTGGTAAATAGCTTGTAAATAAACAATAAACTACAGAAATTGTGAAGATATACCTTACTTTATTGGTGACAATTCTTCGATGTCTGACATCAGTATGTTTAGTATGATTGTGGTTGATAATTTAATTTGGCAAAGATTTCTTTGTAGACCACATTTTTAGTGTAAACTCCATCAAGACCATGCAATGCTCCCCTCCTAACCAAGATTTTAGTTTTTCGCTCTGAAACACCCCGCGAAAACGCTACATATAATTGGCCATGGCTAAAGATATTTTCCGGTAAGTAAATACCAACATTTTCAATTGTTTGTCCTTGAGACTTGTTAATTGTTAGAGCAAAGCAAAGACGAACAGGAAATTGTTTTCTAGTTAGCGAAAATGGCATTTTCGCATCCTCAGGTGTTTGTAAGGGTATGCGCGGTAGAAAAACCCTTTGACCACCATATTGCCCTGTCAGAATTTCAGCTTCGATTATATTTCTGCCGAAACGGCGACATAGTAGTCTCGTACCATTGCATAGGCCAATGTTAGGATCAATATTTCGCAGCAACATTATAGGGGATCCTACCTTCAATGTAAGCTTGTGAGGCGGCAGACTTCCAGGGGATAGAGAGTTTAGAAACTCAGGAAGGTATAAATTTCTTGTGTCATCAAGCACAGAGTCGAATGAGTAATATGTATGTTCTTCTCCCGGGAAAAGAGCGAGGGTCATTTCATTCAGCTTGTATACATCTTCATTTAAAGGTGTTATAATAGCCCTACATTTCATATAATCCGTATTATCAAAATTACTACTCAAATCCGCAAAAACAAAATTCACCAACTTGGAGATAGATATGTCTCCCTCCCACGGAATAATCATAGAATTAGGAACTCTGATCATATCATTGTCCATCGTTGGTTCAGTTCCATCACCAACACGTAGAACAAAACTACTAAAGTAGGTGTCATCTTTCGCCCTCATATTACTTGATAAGCGCAACACAGAAACATTATTCCACAAATGAGATTCAACAATGCTTGAATTGATAATCTCTGACTTCGCTCCGTTAACGACAACGGGTGTCAATTGTCGAAAGTCGCCTCCAAGTATTAACACTTTGCCACCAAATGGCCGACAAATGCCAAGCACGTCTTGAAATGTACGATCAACCGTTTCGAAAGCACGTCTATTAGTCATAGGTGCCTCATCCCATATTATTGCCGCTGCTTGTTGTATAAGTTTACGCAAATCACTTTGCTTACCAAATTTACATGTCGAGGAAGCATCAAGCTGTATAGGAATTTTAAATTTTGAATGTGCCGTACGACCACCCGGGAGTAAAGTAGCCGCAATTCCCGATGAGGCTGTTGCCAAAATGATGCAACCCTCGCTTCTAAACTTTGCTAGGATGGCCCGATATTGGTAAGTCTTGCCTGTTCCACCCGGACCATCAACAAAAAATATTGCGCTGTCTTTTGTTGTTATAGCTTCACTTATTGTGTTGAATGCTTGTAACTGATCAGTATTTAAAGATCCAATAGTACGTAGATCTTCAGTCGGAGTAGGTATTAATAATTCATGTTCAATAATGCTGGATGCATTTCGCAAGTCTTCAAATTCTGGACTAATCCTCGGCAAATCAAATTCTTCCAGAGTTCTTTTATGCTCGTTGAGAATGTCAGCTAAACTATATAAGACCTTATTTATGATGTACAAATTAGTTGAGTTACTTGAGGTTGCAAAATCTTCGGCCAT
Organism: Dactylorhiza incarnata; assembly: GCA_033032865.1. Lineage (NCBI taxonomy): Eukaryota > Viridiplantae > Streptophyta > Magnoliopsida > Asparagales > Orchidaceae > Dactylorhiza > Dactylorhiza incarnata. The sequence continues at coordinate 7,106,386 of JAWHQI010000053.1, forward strand.
GCTTAAGTAGTTTTCATCCCATAGCAAGCGCACTCCGATAGGGTTTGAGTATAGAAGAATAGTTGCAAATAATCTCCGTAGTGCAGAAGGCATACAGAAGGATCTAGCTTCTGCTAAGCATTCCCGAATACTGTTGTCCTGTTCGAGCAAACCGTAAGCCTCTGCAGCTTTTCTGAAAGTGTTGTGTTGTATGTTGTTAACAGTGAGAATATCATCAAAAGATTTTGGACCCGGTACATGGGATAGCAGAAGACGGAGGTAAAATCTTTCACCCTCAAATGGGGAAACAGCGTAGAGTCTGCCCACTACCTTTTGATGTGCTGTCCTTTTTTTCCATTTTCGTTGTGGCCTTAGCCATCTATAATATTTTGGAAAATCCTTGTATATATATTTATGCTCCTCCTGACCATCCATGTAGACTCGGAAAAAATCGGTCAACATAGTTCGGGAGTTACGCTCATTGGCCAAAACAATTGTTATATTATCATTAGTGTGAAACATCACCTGATGTTTATTTGGCAAGTGAATCTGCAACCGTTCGACCGACGGATAAATTCGACTCATTGAAAATTTAAATATCTTCCATAAAGATTCAGGGGCACATAACCACCTCCCTTCCACATACTTATTTACTTCGTCGTAGTTAGGTGCAGATCGAACCTCAAAAGCAACATGGTCTGGCCCTTTATAAATGTATTTGTAAAGATATTTGATACTTTTGATGCTACAACATACTTCCACATTCAGATGACAGTCATACTTACGAAGCAACCATGAGTTGTATGGGACTACCCAACCATTATCAACAAAAAATTCAGAATGTCTATTTACTTTAGCTGATCTGTTGTCTTTGCGACGTCGGTAAACTGGGTAAGAATCAGTTCCCTGCACTGTTGAAGGAGCATAAGGCTTTGGATATCCTTTGCTGCAATGGGAATCGTGCATGCACGAAGCGTTGGGTTTGTATGCGCCGCACGGGCCATGGATCATGTGCTTTAGAACTGCAGCGTATAACTCTGGCTCTGTTTGTTGGTCTGGAAGCTCCGCTCGAACTACAGCATCATAATCATCTGGTGAGCTTAATTTGTCGGGTGTATCTAAAATAACTAACATGTGTGCATGTGGTAAGCCACGCTTTTGGAACTCAATGACATGAACATGTGCTATAACTACACCCAGAACACCCCTGTGAAAAATATCTTGTTTCAACTCCTCATATTTTGATCGAAATATTCTAGTGAGCAAATCAGGGCGATCATGAGGAGCTTGTCCAGGTAGTAGCTCTGAAGTTATCTCCCCCCAAGATGGGTTGCAAGTCATTGTTAGAAAGATATCTGGTCGACCGTAATGTTGAACAATCGACATAGCATCTTGGTATCGTTGATACATATCTCTAGGACTACCAATAAAAGTAGACGGCAAAATTGTTTTACGACCAATATTTTCTGCAAATCAAGCATTTTTATTGTCACTATAAAGAGAAATATTGGATCTTAAAGCAATGATTGTACGAACGTATGTTTTGCCTGAAATGTCTCCCCTCAGTTGTTTGAGCAGTGAACAATGCGAAGAGATCTTCTGGTGCCGGTATAGTTGGAATGTATATCTTCCCCTCTCTGCAACATAAACTGTTTGTTTCTCGACTAAACAGTTTTGCATTGCAGTGTGTGCAATATTTTGGCGAAGGTAACTCCATTCTAGTGGCAGATGGATAACAATGTCGTGCAGAGTTGCGCAGTGTTATTGGTAAGGTAGATAATGTAGTTGGGATTATAGCTGCAGGTAGTTGTAATAATTGTGCATGTTGTCTTGAGGTGGACGCTTCTGATTGATTAGTCGGTGGCATAGTAAGGTAACTCGGGGTTTAAAAAAATCAACCTTTCACAAAAAATACAAATAATTTGTGCGTTGATATTCGCACTCTATTTGTATGAGTTATTACTCGCCTTTTGAAAATATGTCTTGTACATGCATTTTTATAAAAATTGTTCAACACGAATGTTGTAGATCTCGTCTAGATTTACAACATTTGTGTTGAACAATTTTCCTAAAAATGCACGCACAAGACATATTGCCGCCCTGATTGAAATATGGGCGTAACTTTAGCGAATTTTTGAAAATACGTCTTGTACATGCATTTTTTAGAAAAAATGCTCAATACTAAAGTTGTATATCTTGACAAGATATACAACTTTCGTGTTGAACACTTTTTCTAAAAATGCATGCAATAGGCGTATTTCTAAAAGGCGCGTAATAACTCATGCAAATAGAGTGCGGATAGTCAAAACTGCAGTGCGTATATCAGCGTCCAATAATTTTGACATGATTTAAAACGATGTAAAATGGATTAATTGTGATAAAAATTGTATTTATAACGTAACAAAAATATTTAAATTTCAAAATTTTAATTTGTAAACATAGAGAGGTATTATATAAGAAGATTACAAGAAAAACATGAATTCTGATTATAGGTGCTTCATCTAATGACATAATATAACATATTTTTGCTCATTTTGTCAATTAATTTTTAAATAATTTAATATTCCGCTCACATAAAGATAAAAATTTTGCCAAAAAAAATAACTAAGCATATCACCGAATTCACCGATAACCATGCGGGAGTTTTCCGTGCAATTAATATTGACGCGGAAGAATTAGCAAATTTTGCAATTAATATTGTAATACATCAACTATTTCTTATGTTTCTATCTTAGCATTTATTAAAAAGAAAGAAAACCTCGAAGTTGCCAGGTGTGAACACCTGTGGTTCTCACCACCCAAATTCTACCGAGTTTTTAGAAATTTTGTTTATATAATTAAATTATTTTCAGTTTTTTTAGAAATAAATAATAAAAATGTATTTTTTTAAATCTCAGAATATAAATTTAGTATTTAAAATGACATGAAATAAAATAGTGTAAAAAAATAAATTAAAAAATTGAGTCTGCAAGGCGTGTGACCGCTCCCTTAGAGAAGTTGCACCATCTTCCGAGAGGGCTTTCAACTGATACTCATTTTTTCAAGTACAACACTCGGCTACCCGTAACTCAGATGTACGCCCAAACATGCCTTTCGAAGTTGTTTATGGAGATCCGATGATCGGGTGTAGAAGAGCGTCATTATCTTCGTACTTGTTGTAGGTCGCCCGGTTTTCCTTCGGTCCGGAGAAATGGACCGTCTTAGCTCCGAGTCGAACCTGGTGCGCAAACAACCAAGAGAAAACCAACCGACAATGACACGGAGACGTTTTAACATGGAAAACATGGAAAGGGTGAAAAACAACGTTGACTGATCGGTGACGGGGAGAAATCCACTAATTTCTTTGAGTTTACAAAAGTTTGAGTTCCCTCGGAGGGTGACAAACCACTACTCCGTTACAAGCTTTTAGTGAAGAAAAGTGGAGAAAAATAACCAAGTCTGCGAATTATCGAAGTGAGCGTCCGCCGGTCCCTCTACGTACGAAGTATCCACGAGAGCGCTCTTCCTTGCTTTCCTTGAGCTCACTAAAGCGTCCAAGTGAACATTGAGCGTGAGCGTACTAGAAAGGGAGCGGAGTGAATTCTGAGCGAAGGAACAACCTAAGTCTTACGTTCTTGCCGGAAAACCTAGCTCTCTCTACTCCCATGAGTTGATTGTCTTCAAATGAGGGTCTGCGAGCCTTTTTATAGCCTTCTTGAAGGGACGCGATGGTAATTGCGACTGGCTGAATCCTGGGTTGGCAAATGACATCGCTCCATTCTGGTCACATGGATTACCAATTTTCACAAAATTACAAACATGTCCCCCGGGAGGTCCGGGCGGCCCGGGCATGATGCCCGAAGACGGAGGCTACCGGAGACGGCGGAGGCGACGGCAGCGCGGACGCGCGTCGACGTGCACGCATTGGTCGCGCACACGCGCAGGCTGGCCATACGCGCGATGGCATGCATGCGCACGCGCGGGCTAGCTATACGCGCGACGGCCATGCGCGCGCGCAGAGGCCGTGCGCTTGGTTTTGTCCTCCTGTCTGGGGTGTTTTTGGGCCCTTCGAGCGGGCGCGGCTCGCTCGGTCGGATTGTATTGCTTCAGAGTTTCAGTCGAAGTCCTACCGGTACGGACCGGGAATCTTTAGGGGGAACCCTATCAAATGCCCCCAAATTTTCATGGGTCATGATTCGCGATGCGACGAGCCCGGAATTTTTTTTGACCTTGATCATTTCGCTTTGGGGTCATGTATTTTGAATTATTACTTCGTGTGTGCATTACAAATTATTTTTGTTTGCAGCGTGAAGTATCCTTGTCGTTAGGCCTGAAGGCATGCATTGATCACCTGGCGCCGCTAATGTTCGCCTTGCTAGTTGAAGATTCTGCAGTTGGCGTCAGACAGTGATTTTTGCAGCTACTTGTTTGCGCATCACCCTTGCTCGCCACGTGGCCCTTACGGTGCTTTGACGGGACGCTCTCCTGTTTTGAGTTTTGTGTAATTTGATGGTGTGGAAGTATTTTTCTGTTTGGGTTCCAAATCGTTTGAACGCGCTAGCAGGACGGTGCGCTTTGGCTTTAGCCATTGCCGTCGGCCGTCGGTGCTGGGACGGATGCTTGAAATGCAACGTGGAGGGACGTTCTGGGTTTTCAGTTTTGGGGGATTTGATTTCTTTGTTGGCCGACAAAGGTTTTCTAGTTTTGATCAGTAAATTTATACCTTATAATTCCTGCATGGATGTTGAGGGGTTTCCTCTTGTTTCCTCATGGCCGGCGGCTGTGTTGGTTCCCTCTTATTGGCATGCAGTTGTGATAGGGTTTTGCCTTGATTTTACTTGGATTTGGCAGCTGTAGGTTGGCTGTTTAGAGCACTGTTACTGGCTGGCTGTTTAGAGAACTGTTTATAGCTGGTGTGGGCTGATTTCCTTAAGTTAAATTGGGGGTTGATGCTTGACTAGAAATGATAGCAGTTTTATGGGGGTTGATATTTAGATATACTTGGATATATTTTTACGCTACATTCATTTGCTAAATTTCATTTAGTGCAAGTTAATCGAATTTTGATTTAGCAATTTCTGACCTAAGTTCGCGAAATAACAGATATTACAAAAGAAAAGATAATATGACGAGAATTTAAAGAGCGAAGAAAACAAGGTGAGTACTTATTTCTTTAATTATACATAACTTTTAATTATTTTTAATATACACATGATTAGATTCTTATACTGAAAGTATTTTAGTGATTGTGCATGGACATGAAATTGAAATCGCTCACATTTATGAATCACGGATTAATATGAGAATTTCTAGAAAAGGTTGAATCAGAAAGAACACGAATTAAGCGACGAAGTAAATTCTTAGAGAATGTTTGAATATATGAAGATTGTGTTGATTTTTGTGAAGTGGCCAGGGTGGGTTCTGATTGGTCGAAGTCGCCGGTGGCTGTTCTAGGCGGATCCGCTGTGCAGAAGGATGTTTGGTGTTTTGTTGCATGGCATTATAAATAGATGGTCTCTTCCTGTTTTCAAGTGATAAGAAAATAATAATAATTCTTGCGGTCAGGAATTGAAGTTAGGCGATCTCTCTATCTGGATTTATTTTTTTGGAGTTCAGCGATTTGTAAGGAGCTGGGATCTATTTGCTAGGAGGGTTGTAAGTGGTCTGCCATTTGAAGGAGGCTTGTAGGAGGTCTGCCATTTGCAGGAAGGAGTGCTGTAGGCGGTCTGCCATTTGCAGGAAGTAGGAGCTGTAGGCGGTCTGCCATGTGCAGGAAGTAGGAGCTGTAGGCGGTCTTCCATTTGCAGAAAGTAGGAGGAGTTGCGATCTCTATTGGCGATCAAAAGAAGGTTTGCGATCAGCCATCTGCGGACAACTATTGGCGGACAGGAAGTGCAGCCTTATCTGATCAGTGACTTGGAAAAGTAGAGGAGCTCGCCAGCGGTTCGTGGAGACCGTCGTTCTGTTGCTTGTGGTGTTTTGTGTTCATGTTATTGTCCAATACCACGCTAAACTGTCTTGCGGTGGTTGCTTTTGTAACTGTCTCTGATTAATGCAATTGTTTTTTTCTTAATTTTGTGTGCAACGAGATTTCTCTCATGGTATCAGAGGGAGGTTCCGACTAGCCGCGCTGTTCTCGTTGCAAAGTGTGTGCTTGGAAATGGATGGTAGGAGCTTTGGAGTGGAGCTACTTACGCACTTAAACTACAAGAAATGGAGATCATGCATGGAGAGTTATTTACTGGGAGAAGACCTATGGGAGGTTGTTGGCGGAGATGAGCAGGAGCAGGTTGTCGCAGCCGGAGACAATGCTCACGTTGTCAGAGCTTGGAGAAAGACAAACGCCAAAGCCGAGTTTGTCCTCAAACGGGCAATTTCCCCAGAATTGTTTGATCACATTATAGGGTACAAATCTGCATCAGAAATATGGAAAGCTCTGGATGGCTTATTTAATAAAAGGAATGTGGCACGGTTACAGTTCTTGGAAAACGAGTTGGCAAAGGCTGCTCAAGGTGAGTTGACGATTTCAAGCTTCTTCCTGAAGATGAAAACCCTTTGTACGGAGATTTCTGCCTTGGATCCTGACGAGCCCATCTCAGAGGCGAAGTTAAAAAGACATATTATTCGTGGCCTGCGAAAGGAGTACGTGGCTTTCATAACTGCAGTTCAGGGTTGGGCTGCTCAACCATCCCTGGTGGAGTTGGAGAACCTCCTATCATCTCAAGAAAGTCTGGCAAGGCAAATGGCAGGAGTGACCCTCACGGAAGGAGAAAGTGAGGTTCTTTTTTCTGGAAAGAAAAAACCATTCGAAAGACAGAAGAAGAGTTCAAGAGACTGACCGTCATCGTCCTCTCAAGGAGATGGGAGGAACTTTCTTCCCCGGTATGATGAACAGAACAGGCCACTGTGCTTTGCCTGTCGCAAGTACGGACACATAGCGAGAAACTGTCGGTCCAACTTAAAGGCTGGACATGTTGCTGAGAAAGAGGAGCATCCAAGGCGAGGAGAACATGGAGAAGAAGGAGACCGTGATTGGAACAACTGCTTCATGGCAGACATGGCAGAGAAGTCTGTCAGTGTTCTTGCTTCCATCGATTTTCGAGAAGACTGGATTATCGACTCAGGTTGCGGGCACCATCTTACAGGAGATGAGTCGAAATTTGCCTCTTGGCATCCTTATAATGGAAATGATGCGATCGTGACGGCTGACGATACGGTGCATCCGGTGGAGAAGGAAGGCTTCGTATCCCTGGGTAGTAAAGGAAGATCTCTCACAATGAAGAGTGTGTATCATGTGCCAGGGATGGCGAAGAACCTTTTCTCCGTAGCAAATGCAGTGGATGCAGGTTATCATGTTCTCTTCGGACCAAAAGAAGTCAAGTTCTTGCGAAACTTCTCTGCGGTGAAAGGTGATGTGACTCACACAGGGAGGCGGGTGAAAGACTTGTATGTGTTATCATCAAGCTCCTACGTCAACAAGATGAAGACCAATGATAGCGCGGTTATCTGGCATGAGAGGTTGGGACACATCGGGATGGACAAGCTAAAGGCTATGGTAGCGAAGAGCTTGGTGAAAGGCTTACCTAAGCTGACCTCGGTTGGTGATGGGCATGTGTGTGAAGGATGCCAGTACGGGAAGGCTCATAGCCTTCCATATGACAGGTCTACGTCCAGGTGCAGAGCACCACTAGAGTGCATTCACAGCGATGTGCTGGGTCCGTGCACCACCCCCACCCTTGGTGGAAACAGGTACATGTTGGTTCTTGTTGATGACTATACTCGCTTCACGTGGACCTTTTTCATGAAGGAGAAGTCAGAGGTGTTCAAGAAGTTTCAAGAGTTCAAGGAGCTCGTTGAAGGCAGATTGCGGCTGAGAATCAAAAAGCTGCGGTCTGACAATGGAGGAGAGTTTACCTCGACAGAGTTCGGCAACTTTTGTAGGAGACATGGAATCCAAAGGGAGCTATCGTGTGCTCACACTCCCCAGCAGAATGGAGTAGCAGAAAGGAAGCTGAGACATGTGGCAGAGACATGCCGCAGCTGGCTGTATGCCAAGAGTGTGCCCAGGGCCCTATGGGCAGAAGGGATGGCATGCGCAACATATGTAATCAATCGGATGCCACTAAGTCCTGTGAACATGAAGTCTCCCTTTGAAATGATGTGGGGAGAAAAGCCAAATGTGAGTCATCTTCGGGTGTTTGGATCCACGTGCTATGTGCATGTTCCGGATGCGACAAGGACGAAGCTGGAGGCAAAGGCTCTTAAGTGCGTCTTCATTGGTTACGATGAACGCAAAAAGGGATGGAAGTGCATGAACCCCGAGACTCGTCAGTTCATTGTCTCAAGGGATGTGGTGTTTGATGAGCTGACATCATACAGAGGCGTCTCTACCATTTCAATGCAAGAAAGTAAGGAAGAAGGGAGAGTTGAAGAGAGGAGAGTTGATGACTCTCTTGTGGAGTTGTCATTATCCCCAGGTGCTCCGTCTCCATCAGACTCAGGCACCTCAGAATCCAGAGACAGGGGGAGCATTGCTCCAAGACAAGCTGGCGTAGAGGAAGAAGTTACCACTGTTGCTGCTGAGAGTAGTACGGGGTTGAGAAAGTCCAAACGGACTATCATTCCACCAGCTCGCTACAGGGAGAGCAACTTGGTAAGCACTTGTTCATGTTTCTTTGCAGGACCCCTGGATGAGCGAGAGCCGTCGTGCTTCGAGGAGGCCACTGGAGTGAAGGAGTGGGAGGAAGCCATGAAGGAGGAGATGTCTGCCTTGGAAAAGAATGAGACTTGGGACCTTGTGCCCAAGGTCGACGGCATTACCCCTGTCACTTGTAAGTGGGTCTTCAAGGTAAAGAAGAAGGCGGACGGAAATGTGGAGCGGTACAAGGCTCGTCTTGTGGCTCGGGGCTTCTCGCAGCACTATGGAGAGGACTACGATGAGACATTCAGTCCTGTTGCAAAGATGACCTCCGTCCGAATGGTGATTGCGCTTGCTGCTTGCCAGGATTGGAAGATATGGCAACTCGACGTGAAGAACGCCTTTCTTTACGGAGAGATTGATAGAGACATTTTTATGTTGCAACCACCAGGTTTTGTGTCCAAATCACACCCTGGACATGTGTGCAAACTGAGGAAAGCGCTGTATGGGCTGAAGCAAGCACCTCGAGCCTGGTACGGGAAGATCGCAGAGTACCTACAGTTTTGCGGCAACTTTGCTTCCGACTCTGACTCGAGTCTTTTTGTAAAGAAGAAGGGGGAGCAGCACGTGCTGGTGCTGTTATATGTTGATGATATGATTGTAACAGGCAACGATGATAGAGAGGTTGCAAAGCTTCGGGCAGAGCTGTCAATTCGGTTCGAGATGAAGGATCTTGGTGAGCTACATCATTTCCTTGGCTTGGAGGTAGAGAGGAAGGAGAGCGGAATGCTCGTATCCCAGAAGGCTTATGCGAAGCAGATCGTGGAGCGCTTCGGCATGAAGGAAGGGAAGAGCTGCTCTACTCCACTTGAGGTTGGATTGAAGCTGGGGAAGGATGAGGGAAGAATCCTTCCAGACCCAAAAGTGTTCCGAGCCCTAATGGGGAGTTTGATCTACTTAACTATTACTCGGCCAGACATCGCATTCTCTGTGGGCCTAGTTAGTCGGTATATGCAGGAGCCACGATTGCCTCACCTAGAGGCAGCAAAGAGTATTTTGAAATATGTAAAGTCAACCTCGGAGTTTGGGCTGCTTTACAGAGCGGGCGTTGAATTTATGTTGCATGGGTTCACAGATGCAGACTACGGGGGAGATGCGGATGGTCGGAAATCAACATCTGGTTATGTCTTCATGTGCGGGTCGGCTGCCATCTCTTGGTGCAGCAAGAAACAGAGCTCGGTGTCCCTATCAACTACTGAGGCAGAGTATAAGGCGTCATCCTTGGCTGCTCAGGAGGGCGTTTGGTTACGAAGATTGGTAGGGGACATTCACGAGGAGGTGAGCATGCCTACCTTGCTTCGTGGTGACAACTCGAGTGCCTTGAAACTGGTAACCAACCCAGTATGTCATGCGCGTACAAAGCACATCGAGATTGAGCACCACTTCGTTCGAGAGAAAGTGCTGGATGGAACATTGAAGGTAGAATATGTGCAGAGTCAAGACAATGTTGCTGACATATTTACAAAGGCTCTTGCAAAAGGGTCGTTTGAGCGTCTTCGGTCCCTTCTTGGCATTGTCTCCGGGGATCACTTCAAGGGGGAGTGTTGATTTTTGTGAAGTGGCCAGGGTGGGTTCTGATTGGTCGAAGTCGCTGGTGGCTGTTCTAGGCGGATCCGCTGTGCAGAAGGATGTTTGGTGTTTTGTTGCATGGCATTATAAATAGATGGTCTCTTCCTGTTTTCAAGTGATAAGAAAATAATAATAATTCTTGCGGTCAGGAATTGAAGTTAGGCGATCTCTCTATCTGGATTTATTTTTTTGGAGTTCAGCGATTTGTAAGGAGCTGGGATCTATTTGCTAGGAGGGTTGTAAGTGGTCTGCCATTTGAAGGAGGGTTGTAGGAGGTCTGCCATTTGCAGGAAGGAGTGCTGTAGGCGGTCTGCCATTTGCAGGAAGTAGGAGCTGTAGGCGGTCTGCCATGTGCAGGAAGTAGGAGCTGTAGGCGGTCTTCCATTTGCAGAAAGTAGGAGGAGTTGCGATCTCTATTGGCGATCAAAAGAAGGTTTGCGATCAGCCATCTGCGGACAACTATTGGCGGACAGGAAGTGCAGCCTTATCTGATCAGTGACTTGGAAAAGTAGAGGAGCTCGCCAGCGGTTCGTGGAGACCGCCGTTCTGTTGCTTGTGGTGTTTTGTGTTCATGTTATTGTCCAATACCACGCTAAACTGTCTTGCGGTGGTTGCTTTTGTAACTGTCTCTGATTAATGCAATTGTTTTTTTCTTAATTGTGTGTGCAACGAGATTTCTCTCAGATTGAATACGAAGATTGAAATTATGCACGTGAATAAGAACAACAAGAAAAAATAAAAGTTGAATAAAAGATAATATGCATCGATGCATCAGAAATGATAAGGGTTAACCCTGTCCGTAGGGGGGGTGTGAATACCCTATGGAAGAGGTCGTTGAAGGCCAGAGGTCGTTGAAGGCCAAGAGGTCGTTGAAGACCAAGAAGGGATAATCGACAACAACCCTTATGATTTCTTAATTTAATAAAGCTAAAGATAAACGAGGAATCTGAATTGATTATGAGAAATCTACTGATTGATGATAAAAAATGAAGTGAATAAGTTACGTCTGAAAGAATCTGAAATTGATGAAAGAATTGTGAATAAAAGAAATGAAACGACAGTTAAGAACAAAAAGAATGAATGAAGATCAAATGTGAATAGAAATTACGAAGAAACGAAATGAATAGATCACATGAATGAAGTTTGAAACATAAATCATATCGAAGAACGAGTATGAGTATGAAAAAATATGAACTTGAATGACTAAAAAGAGAATAGTCGATGAAACGAACCTGAAAGAACATAAGAATAGATAAGTCGCTGAAAAGAACTTGATGAACCTAACGAATTGAATACATATTAATACAGATGTTTCTTTCGATACTGCCATATAAAACTTATGCATATTGATACTGATGTTTCTTGGTTGCATGTACAGCAGTTAAAGAGGTATGTTACTCGCTTAGTCAAATTCGTTATGACTAAACCCGTTGGCTTCATATATTTTTAGGAGGATGTGCGTTTCCTGAAGACTTTTAAGAAATCAAAGTGGTTAAGAGAAGAAAAGAAAAATAAAGATCAAGCTAAGGTATGCGTAAAATTTTAAGAAAAGTTTTTATTATGTGTTTTATTTTGTATTCACTATGCTTACTTCTAGAACATCCTGGCATGAATGATATGAAAATATGTTTTGATACAGATTTCATGTGATGTCTGAATAGGGGCCTCACAGGCCGGTGAATGGTCCGTGAAGCATCATTCGCTAGTCTTCATGCGAGCAGGGCTCGCGAGATCTCCCCTTGCGAGTAGAGGTCCTACTCGCCTCGCTCCTGGGCGCGGCGAGTCCTCACTCGCCTCGTTATGGCTAAATGCACCCCAAAGCAGCGTGGTCACATGCCTCGCCCTTGCCATGCGCTACTCGTGATGTCGGCCCCCTGGTTCGCCTCGCCTCGCCTTGGGTAGATGCTCGCCGCGAGTCGGCAAGGCACTCCTTGACTCGCCTACTCTCAATTCCCATTTTTGCCCCATGGCGAACACTGGGTTGTACATCTACATTCGACGTTTTTTGCTTAGTCAACACACAAACATCACCTCATTCGACGCATAGCCTTCCCGCTACTTGAAACATAATCCATTGTTGAAGCATGATCGCTTCCTGTTGATGTTCGACGTTCCTCCATATCGACGTATAATATAGGATTTTTTTCTGGGTCCCTTTTTTGTTGTTGCCGCTTGCTTTACATTGGAAGAAATTAGTCATGCACCACTTCTGCATGTAATGTCCTTATCTTCTTAAGGTTAGGACCACTCCCTTCACCGTAGGGTTTTGTTAGTAAAACCTCAACTCTTAATAAAGAGAACATGCAAGATGGTAGGTCTGGTGGACTGTGTAGGAAAAACAGAAAGTTGGTAAGTTGATGCAACGAATAAGACTTGAGATCCATCATGAACACTCTTACGTTCAAATGGATGTAAACCTCTATATGTTTTGCCCTTTTATGAAGGAACACTAAATATTTGGATAGTTGTCTCATTATTGTTTGAAATTGATATTGAAAGAATCGCCTTACACCAAAATTAATAATGTGAGATCGATCAAAGCCACACAATCTCAAATGCCCCCCAGAGCAAGAGTTCAATGTCTAGCTTATGTGATGGAGTGTGAAACACATCATATTGTACCTTGCTTAGCCAATATATGCATAGTGACTTAAAGTCAACCTTCTACATAGAGGAATCCTGTCGAATTTGCATAAGTTATATGATTTCCAAGTGTCCACTAGCCCAATCATAATGTTTTTTTTTCATTGATATGCCTTAATGTATCAATGGGGGGGGGGGGGGGGGGGGGGGGGGGGGGTGTATACAATGTGTTAATGCACTAACATCAAATGATATATCAAGACATGTGATAGCTAGGATGCACAATTTTCATACTACTATCATGCACATGTGCATGTCAGTCAGAAGCTTCCCAACCTCAATAGTAAAAGAGACATAAATATCCATATGAATGTGAAAATTTGCATCATAATATGTCGGCATTACATAGATCAAACACATGCTCACTTGATTTCGCAAAGATATCACAACAAGAATTCAAAAAAATTATCTTAACTCATCATGAATACCCATGATATCAAAGAACTTACCTAAAGTATATTCACATTGTAAATAAAAACCTAAACATTCTCCGCAATATTGATATTATTCACATAGAGTAACTTCTGAGTGATCAATAAAAATAGGGTCTTTATATTGGCAGCCCCTATTTGGCTATTAGTACACCAATTTCTATGAGTTATAACACGCCTTTTGAAAATATGCATTATACATGCATATTTAGGAAAAGTGTTCAACACGAAAATTGTAGATCTCATCGATAGATCTCATCGAGATCTACAACTTTCGTGTTGAACACTCTTTCCTAAAAATGCATGTACAAAGCGTATTTTCAAAAATTCGTCAAAAATTTGCTACAATTACTATCAGGGCGGCAATACGTCTTGTGCGTGCATATTTAGGAAAAGTGTTCAACACGAAAGTTGTAGATCTCGATGAGATCTACAATTTTTGTGTTGAACACTTTTCCTAAATATGCATGTATAATGCATATTTTCAAAAGTCGCGTTATAACTCATAGGAATTGGTGTGCCAATAGTCAAATAGGAGCTGCCAAGATAGAGACCCTAAATATATTGCGATATGATTGTAACTTTGTGAAGCCCATACTGCAAGCGCCACTAAAATGATGAAACTAGATTATGTGCGGATACTTAGACCACATATGAATTTAAGAAGTAACACACCTTGGTTTAATTCTCTCCTCAAGTAAGAGACTGGAAGATGGAGTCATATAAACCTCTTTATCCCAAATACAAAGAATAAGTTTGCAGCATCCAAGTGGTGAAACAAATAATGAAAGATTACGGGTCACTGATTTAATTTAGATGAACCCTCGCTTAGATTAAGGTAGTGTAATAAGAGGACCCACCATTAACCCTAGAAATTAAATGCTCCCCCTTCTATCCCCTAACTATATTCCTCCTTTTACTTCTCCAAAAGACAAATATTCTCTCGCCGCTTGAAAGCTTACATAGCCTGTTTGGATGAGCTGACATTTTTGGAACTGGTCTCTGGATCCAAATTTTCGTACGGGTAGGAGATCAAAATCAGATTTTGATCTCCTCATTCGCTCACGCGCAAAAGAGAGGAAGAAGTGAGCGAATTAGGAGATCGAAATGATGTCTTAGGAGATCGAAATGATGTCCTATGAGATCGAAATGATGTCATGAGAGATCGAGATGATGCACCTACCTAGACGAAAATTTGAATGCGGAGCCCAATTTCCAAAATTTTGCTGAGATACTACTCCAAGAAATTGCGAGTGAATTGATCCACAACTTGTCAAAATATGATGAAGCAGACGGATGAGACAATTTAGAAAATTTAATTGAGAAATTTCCTGCCCGCGTGAGGCGATAAGCTCCGATTGATATTTTAATTGCTTGGAATTTCTTGGAGAGCAGGTTTGTTATAAAGCCTTGCAACTTGTCTTCCTTTTTTGTGTCCGGAAATGCTCTTAAGTTATTGTTTTATTATTCACAAATGTTCTCTGCTCATGTGATATATTAAAAGGGCGTTTATATAAGCAACTCACGGATGACGCTATTCGCAGCGCATAGATAATAGCAGCCCATAACAAAGTGATATTCACAACTCAATGGATATTATTGACAACCCAAAATTTAATATTTTTTGTAAATATACTAATCTCACGTGCACAATTATCATATTATACTAATTTCACATGCACAGTTATGTCATTCAAACCATTCTATATCACTTCAAATGATTCAGATGTTGTATTTCATGATCGATCAAAAGAGAAAAAACTTGTTCAAAAATATAAAACGAGCAATAGCATTGTTATCCACTAATATCAACATGAAAAAAGAAGTGCAATAACTTAGATAGAGGTTTTTCAGATCAAGTAAAATAGTGAAAGTCCAAAAAATGAAGTAGAATTTAGGTTTAATACTCTACAACTCAATGCACCTTCATATATATGAACCATAATTACTCTAGGCTCTGTTTGGCGGGGCGTTTTGAGAGTTGCACGCAGCAGATTTTTAATCCGTCCTGCCAAACGAAAAAAGGTCCTGCTGTTGCAATCGCCGCCATAGTATAATCGCGGAAATCTCGCAATTCGGAGCCACGAAATATTTTCACGACTCCTGAATCGCGGAGGCGCAATTCCCGTTCTCGCCGCTGTCCGCCGATGTTCATCATCCCGCGCGCGCGAGAGAGAGACGGAAGTATTCCTGGCATTATTTTCACGCCTCTGTCGCTCCAAATCATCCCGTCTGCATAACGTCGGTAACGTTCGACGACATCGAGCTGCAAAGAAGTTTCCTCTTTTATTCCCGAGCTCGCCGACCAGAGTTCCTTCCCAATCCAAAACAGTTCCCTGCGTCTTTCATTTTATTGATTTGTTGCTTTGCCGAGACATGGTTGCAGATTTTGTTGAGGTGGCGGGTTGTAGCTATGCTAACATATATTTGTTTATGTTGAAAGGGGAGGTTGCATCTGTTTATGAGTCTAATTTCCGTTTTAGGTTTTGATGCAACATAAGAAAAGCTAAGTTATACAAAGGTGTCCGGACATGTTTTTATTTGGATTTTACAGCTTGGGTGTATGTATAATTTCTGTGTATACGTGGTTGCTGTTTTTTTTTTCACTAGTGTTTCAATATGCTTTTCCGTTTGAAATAGTACTACAAATATTGTTCTTTCAAATAGTTTCACAGATTCTGTCACCACTTTACAAAACAGCTGATTATTTCACCACTGCTTCTTCGGTCGCTGCAGCTGAGCCAAACAGTGCTTCAACCTCTCCTCTAAAGTATTCCAATAATACTATTTCCATTACCTCTCAATGAGCTGTTGAATTTTTGAGTGTGCTACCAATCAAGTGTACCAACGATAAACAAAGAAGACTATATTTCAACTAGGCAACCAGTTTACAAATAAACACGGCTGAATACAAGTTGCATCCAACTTGAATCACAACAGCCAATAGAAGGAAAGAACTTGGTCACGGACAGGGTCCGCTTCTTCTCCCAAGCACACCACGCTGGTGATACTCGCTCCTCGCTGTCGCCGGCGATATCAGCTGTCGCCGGGGCGATATCTCTGATACTCGCAAGCTCGCTGCTTGCACTCCAGGATGCTCGCACGCTTGTCGCGCACGTTTCCTCGCTTCCTCGCTGTCGCCGGCGATATCGCTGTCGCCGGGCGATATCTCAAAGCCTTCTCGCTGTCGCCGGGCGATATCCCTGTCGCCGGGCGATATCTCAAAGCCTTCTCGCTGTCGCCGGGCGATATCCCTGTCGCCGGGCGATATCTCTACTCGCTTAAGGGAGCTCGCCGAACTTACTCCAAGTCCGATGCTCGCCAGGTAGCACTCTGGTATCTCTAACTCGCTCAGAGTTGATGATACTCGCCACTTCTGATGACTCTTCTCGCCACTTTCAGAAATGCTTCTCTTTAGGGGGGGGGGGGGGGGTACCCCCCTATTTATAGGTAAAACCCTATTCGGGGGCGAGTAGGATACTCGCTAGCTGTCGCTGGCGACAGCCACTGTCGCCGGGAGACAGCTCACTTCAAAAATCTAACACTCCCCCTTGAAGTGAGCTCCGGGAACAACTCCAAGCAACGAGCGAAGCCTCCAGAACGACCCCGCAGATAGGGGCTTTGTGAATATGTCCGCAAGGTTGTCTTCACTCCGCACATGCTCCACAGTGATCAAGCCACTCAGCACCTTCTCTCTGATGAAGTGATGCTCGATCTCAATGTGCTTGGTCCTCGCATGACACACTGGATTGGTTACCAGTTGTAATGTACTCTCATTGTCCCCGCGAAGCACAGTAGGTCCGCTGACCTCCTCGTCCACATCCTCCACTAGTCTCCTTAGCCAGACACACTCCTGAGCTGCTAAGGACGACGTCTTGTACTCGGCCTCCGTGGTAGAAAGGGAAATAGAGTCCTGCTACTTGCTACACCACGAGATAGCAGCTGCTCCACACAAGAACACGTAACCTGATGTCGACTTGCGATCATCAGCGTCACCTCTGTAATCTGCATCCGTGTACCCGTGCAGCTTGAAGACAAACTTCTCTTCATAGGACAACCCCATCTCAAGGGTGCCCTTCACGTACTTCAGTATCCCTTTGGCTGCCTCCAGATGAGGCTTCCGCGGCTCCTGCATATACCGACTAACTCGGCCGACAGCAAAGGCGATGTCCGGCCTCGTGATAGTCAAGTAGATAAGACTCCCCATCAGTGCCCGAAAGATCTTCGGATCAGGAAGAATCCTCCCCTCTTCCTTCCGAAGCTTCAGCCCAGCCTCCAGAGGAACGGAACTGCTCTTCCCCTCTTTCATGCCGAATCTTTCGACGATCCTCTCGGCATATGCCCTCTGGGAAACATACAGTCCGCCTCTTCTCTTCTCAACTTGGAGGCCAAGGAAATGGTGCAGTTCACCAAGATCCTTCATCTCGAAATGTATGGAAAGCTGCTGTCTCAGCGTCGCGACCTCCTCAGGGTTGTTCCCTGTCACGATCATGTCGTCGACGTACAGCAGCACTAGCACGTGAAGATCTCCATCCTTCTTCACGAACATGCTGGAGTCTGAATCTGAGGCATCGTAGCCGCAGAACTGCAGGTACTCCGCAATCTTTCAATACCAGGCTCTCGGCGCCTGTTTCAAACCATAGAGGGCCTTCTTCAGCTTGCAGACGTGACGCGGCTGGGACTTGGACACGTATCCAGGTGGTTGCACCATGAATATGTCTTTGTCGATCTCTCCGTATAGGAACGCGTTCTTCACGTCCAGCTGCCATAGCTTCCACCCTCTGCACGCTGCTAGGGCAATGATCGTCCTCACCGACGTCATCTTCGCTACAGGACTGAAGGTCTCCTCGTAGTCCTCTCCGTAGGTCTGTGAGAAGCCTTGAGCGACAAGCCTCGCCTTGTACCGCTACACTTCTCCATCAGCCCTCTTCTTCACCTTGTACACCCACTTGCAGGTGACAGGTTTGATGCCCTCCACCATGGGAACCAGGTCCCATGTCTCATTCTTCTTTAGGGCCTCCATCTCCTCGATCATGGTCTCGTCCCACTCCTTGATGCCAGCTGCATCCTCAAAGCAGGCAGGTTCCCTCTCATCGAGTGGTCCTGCGAAGAAGCAGGAAACCAGACTCACGAAGTTCCCCTCCTTATAGCGAGCAGGCGGGACGATGGTCCTCTTCGACCTCCTCAAGGCTTGACCACTATCTACCACTCCGGTAGACTCCTCTGCTTGAGCTCCTCTCTGAGCTCCTCTCTGAACTCCTCCTGAAGCGGTGCTCTCCCTGCTTCTTGAGTTCGTAGCTCCCCCTGAGCCAGAAGCTCCTCCTGAGCCAGATGCTCCTCCTGAGCTAGATGGCGATGGAGCACTTGGAGATAACTCCAACTCCGCAGTAGGGTCCTCAGTGACCCACTCTTCTTCCTGCTAGCTTCTCCACTCTCCGGCAGCTCCACGGAAGAGACTCCCTGGTATGAGACCAGTTCGTCAAACACAACGTCGCGCGAGACGATGAACTTGTGGGTCTGCGGATCCATGCACTTCCACCCCTTCTTCCGCTCATCGTAGCCGATGAAGATACACTTCCTCGCTTTCGGCTCCAACTTTGTTCTCTGAGCGTCCGAGACGTGCACGAAGCAGGTAGAACCGAACACCTTCATGTGACCCACATTAGGCTTCTCCCCGAACATGAGCTGGTGTAGAGACACCATCCTGTTAGGACTCAGAGGTAGCCGATTGATCACATGAGTAGCACACGCCATTCCCTCCGCCCATAAGGCCTTGGGAATGCTCTTGGCATGTAGCCAACTCCTGGTAGTCTCCACCAGATGGCGGATCTTCCTCTCCGCCACCCCATTCTGCTGAGGGTTGTGAGCGCAGGAGAGCTCCCGCCGAATGTCGAACCTTCTGCAGAAGGAAGCAAACTCATTGGAGGTAAACTCCCCTCCATTGTCGCTTCTCAGCTTCTTCACTCTGCGGTTCAGCCTCCCCTCCATAAGCTCCTTCCACTCGAGGAACTTGTTGAATACTTCTGACTTCTCTCTCAGAAAGTATACCCACGTATAACGAGTGTAGTCATCCACCAAAACCAGCGCATACTTATTGCCTCCATAAGTAAGGGTGGCGCACGGCCCCATCACGTCAGCATGTACGCACTCAAGAGGTGCCTTACACCTGGTCTCCGATGTAACATCCCCCAGACAGCTAGACCCCCCAGGTGAATCTGTCCTGACAAGGTCATGACAAGGCCTTGGTAGAGTAGAAATCCCTTTAACTTAGGCAAGATTAGGATTGAAAGTGCCTTGGACTGCAAATAGCAATTTCTAGTGACCTAGCTTAGGGTTGGATTTTAGGGCCTCATCTTGACCATTTGGCCCCACCATGGTATCCCTAACCCTTTAGGGGTCCCCTTAGGGCACCAAGGACTCATTGGGGTCAACCAAAGAGGCCAAATTGACCAAAGTCAACCCTAACCCTAAATTGGTCAAAGTAGCCTAATTAGAGTCAATTAACCCTCACCATGCCAAATTGACCACTCATCTAGGTCTAGAATATCATGAGAGACCTAGTGGACCTAAAAGCCCCATCATGGGACCTCCAGTGGTGCAAATTGACCAAAATGCCCTTTTTAGGTCAAAATGGCAATTCTTCTCAAAGTGCCCTAATTGATCATCACCATATTAAATTGACCCTACCCATAGTGTTACCATATCATAGGGGACCCAGTGGACCAAAAAGCCCCTTGACTGGGTCAACCCTAGAGCTCAATTTGACCAAAGTCAACTTAGCATGTTTTGGTCAAATCATCTTAAATTGGGTCAACCAAGACTCATGTGACCAAAATGACCCCACCAATAGTTTCTAAACCTAATTTGGAATCCAATGGACCCAAAAGCCCTATCCTAGGGTCACCCAACTGGCCAATTTGACCAAAAGTCAAACTTGCCCAAATTAGGTCAAATCTCTTAAACCTAGCACAATCCCTTTGGGCTAAGCCCAAATTGATCACTTGACCAGCCTAGTAGACTAGCATTAAACTCAGAGGGGGGTAGAAAATCGGCTATGGTGATTAGGAGAGAGAAAATGGGGGTTTTTCCCAATTTTAAGGAGAGAGAAAGAGGCCATTCATGGCCATTAAGGTGATACACCCCTTGGTATCCCTCCATTACTCTTCCATTCATCTTCTCTGAAGAATTTGAGAAGATTCCAGCAGTTCCCAGGAGTTATTGGGGGGTGGGGGAGTGAATAGGGTCGGCCAAGGGAGGGAGACCAAGAGGCCATTAATGGCTTTCTTGGTTAAAGCCTCCCTCCCCCTCAATTGAACCTCCCTTCATCTTCACAACCATCAGAGGAGTAGAACCCCTCATTTTCCCGAAAGTTTAGAGCCCCCTATGCACAAGAAGCCATGGCACCCAAAGCTTGGAGAAGGAAAAATGGTGGCCGGCGATTGGAGCCACCAAAACCCCCAAACAAGGTCCGATCCTCCTCCTCCTTACTCGTGCTAGCATCTTAGATCGAATTAGGTGAGAAATCGGGCTCAAAAGAGCCCGATCGGAGACTTGAAATTCCAGATTTTCCATGGAAAATTGCCCCTTTGAGTTCGCCGGAGACCGCCCCTCCGGCGGCCGTGTTGCCGCCCGGCGATAGCCCCCACCTCAACGGAGGTGGTGGCGGTGGTGGCCGGCCAGGGAGGTGGTCGGGTGGCCGGGAAACGGCCATAGAAAAAGCTACAGGAAATGGCTTGTTTTGATTATTTTCGGGCTGTTGGGGAAGATGAACAGTACCCTATTTTATTTTAATGTTTTATTTAATTGTTTTATTCATATTATTATGTAGTGAATGGTTTTAAATTTTAAAAATAGATAGAGCCCTCTACTGAAAAAGTGCCCAACATGAAAGTTGTAGGCCTTGACCCCTAGGATCATACAAAATTGGGTTCACCCCATTTGGAGTCCTGGTTTGACCTCAGCACCCATTTTAGTGCAAAGTTTGACTGAACTTTGAATGGATGCCCACACCAATCCACAACTCCAAATGACTTGAAATTTGGTGTGTAGGCTATTCTGATATACATCTAAGACATATCCAAAAATGAGAATTTTTGGAGAACTTTTTCCTAAAGTTTTTGTAGAAATTTAATAATCCTTGCATAAATTATTTGGAGGGTCAAATGACCTCCAATCACCACCAAATTTTGGTGGGGTGTTATTAGGGTCATGATAAACCCCTGGTTAAAATCTCAACTCATTTGGAGTTCATTTGATTAGGTAATCATTAGGCCAAAGATTTGTCCATTTAGGGGAAATTTGTGAATAAGGGCTATTTGGGACATTTCATGGTCAAACCACCTCCAATTGGAGTGGGATTTTGGCCACTGCCCTAATATCACCCAAATCACCTCTAAGAGAGTTAGGGGGCCATGGGGAGTTGGTTTTCCCTAGGGCTTGGGGTTGGAGCACCTTGGGGTGCATTTAGTCAAGTAGAGATCCATTGGCCAAATAGGTCCATAGAAGCTTGAGTCTTCTTGGAAAGGTCAGTGGGATCAATTTGAGACCCCATGAGGAAGATTGGTGAGCATTGGAGTTGATTTGCTCAAGGTCATAGGGTTGATCCCTATGGGGTGGAATTTGGGGTTGTGAAGGACATAGGAGAGTTTGTCCTTGGAGAGGGGTGTGTTGGACTCCTCTGACCTTTATAGGTGATATAACACCCTCACAAGAAGTTTGGGTGGATTTGGAGAAGTTTAGACCCTAACCCTAGGTTAAACCCTAATGGGGTGCAAATAGAGGTCAATGAAGGGAGTGGGGTCAAACATTATTGGTTTGACCTAAGATTTTGTATGGTAGGTCCTAGTGACCAGAGGAGCCTCCCTTGTGAATTTGAAGAGGTTTGGAGTTGTCAAGCCTAGGTAATAAACCCTTGGGTAGATTTGTAAATAATTAGGGTTTTGGGTTTTAGGGAGAAATGTTACTTAATGGTTTACCATTTTCTGTCACAAACTTGGTTTTAATGCTATTGATCTCTGGAAGAATCTGTTAGACCATGAGAAGACTTTTTGGGGTTCAAAGTGTAATATTTCACATTGTAGACAATTTTTGGGAGGATCAATTTTAGGGTGTTAAATTACTGTAATTGCATGAAACTTTGCAGGATGTCTTTTCATACCAATATGTACCCACTGTAATTTTCTCATAATTTATGGATTAATATTTTTGGTATCTCTAGTTCATTTTGGAATTATTTACAAATATATCCTTTGAGGAAATTACAAATGTAACTTCTGTGTTATGTGGTCAAACTTGGTAGACCTGAATATTTTAGTATGATTCACCACTTTATGAATTTGCATAAGATTGGGAGTCCATATGAGGGTACCTCCTTTGGAATTTATTGGTAATAAATGAGTTTTGGAATTTTTAAAAATAGTAAATCTTGCAGTATTTCCCTAAGATTTCATTACTACTGATTAATAGGTACTTTTGATTTATGTAAAAATTGGGAGGGGCATTGGAAGTCAGAAAAGTGCACTTGTAGTTCAAACCCTAGGAAGTTGTCCTTGGGAAAAATGGTTTTAAATATTAATAATATGGGGAAAATTATGGAACTCTGGAATGGATCTTAAACCAGTGACATGGACCCCCAGTGAGAATATTAGGTCATAGAGTTGATTAATTAATGTACTTCCCTTCATGAGGATCAAAACGTTAAGGGTGGTCTGCGTTTAGTAAATTGGCAGTTTTGGAGTTACAGGCCAATTTGGAATACATTGTTTGGAGATGTGGGAATTGAATGGTAATCATATGGATATGAGAGGACCCTTGGAAAGAATTAAGGTTTGATGAGTCCTAGGGTGGTGGGGTGCCATCCTTGGGGTAGGTCGTCTTGTGGATGACGAAAGATCATCCTTTGTCTATTAGGACCTAAAAGCACTTAGGTTTAGACCAGGTGAAATGTTAAGAGGGTTTCTTATGGGTAGTAACTAATAACATTAAGTGCCTTGGGAATGGGAACTTTGGGGTGTCATCCCGTAGTGGTTCCTAGTACCGTAGCGAGCCCCTCACAGGGTAACCCTCGGGAAGTCCAAGACTAACCCTAACTCATAGGAGTAAGACATTGTACAAGATTAACTAATAACACACTCATCCATACCCTGTGGTTTCGGAAGTTTAGTTGGATTGGTTGTCCGAGCGGTGGGCTCGGTGGGTGTTGCAGCAGACTAGTTAGTCTGGTGAGCTTATGGCTCGGAAGGTTATTGATGACGGGCAGGTTAGCCCGGGGAGCTTTTGGCTCGGAAGGTTATTGATGACGGGCAGGTTAGCCCGGGGAGCTTTTGGCTCGGAAGGTTATTGATGGCGGGCGGGTTAGCCCGGGGAACTCATGGCTCAGAGATAGGAAGTAGAACATGTTGCATGTGCACTGAAGGTGGTGGGTCTTCGGTATTGGACGGTCGTTCACACCGATGTCAATACGTTGACTCGGCGAGTGTGGTTTTACACTTAGCCTTGATAGTCTGGCGGTCCAGTCAGCAAGAGTACGCAGACGCTCCGCGGGTATAGTGGAGGCGTACAATAGGTCTAGGTTGGGTAGTGTGAATACCAACCTAGAGGTGTGCGGGGCCCAACCCACCGCTTCCGTTTGCCACTACGGGAGTATCCTGGGAGTCTAGCTCGCTCCAAAAAGGGGGAACTAAAGGTCTATGCGCATAGAGTCGTAGTGGGTGAGTTGCACTGTATGAACATAGCATAACAGCATACCTTGCATGTCATAGCATAAACATTGCATTCAACCTACCCCTAACATATAAGTCGGTTATGGGACTTCTTATACGGTAGGCCCTGCTAAACGACCCCTTGGTCTATAGGTTTGTATGGGCATTCCTATAAATCAATGGTTACCTTTATATTTACTTTACTTGCCAATTATATATACTGCTTACTGTTCTTTACCTGCACTTTACTGTGCTTACTTAATGCTTCATATATATATGCACCTGTGTAGTTCTAGTTCCGCTGTCACCTGCTTGTTTCCACTCTGCCTTTGGTCCTCCTTTTCACTCCTCCCCGCTCGGTGCCTAGGAGCCACGGGTTTAGGGGCGGGGGATTGTTGACTTAGTCTTTTTGACTAACGGTCGGTGGACCATATCATTTTAGGAAATCGAGGAGACGCAGCAGCACCAGAGGCCGGAGCAGACGGAGGCGGGCCAGTCTAGTACAGGAGCACAGGATTCAGGATCTGTGAGTGATTAGTAGTTAGCTTCCGCGAGTGATCTTGTAGTGAGGAAATGATGTACAGGGCAAGAGCCCCTTTTATTTTGTAACCCTTGTTATCTCTTTTTTTGAGTTATATCTGTGGACATTTACCTTTATGGTTTATATTTCATGTGATTATGTGGACTTGTCTTCTCTTGTATGAACTTTTCTTTGTGATCGATTTGGCCGGCAGAATCGGCGTTTTGTGGTGGCGACCTTCCCGAGTGAAGGTGTCACCGCAAAACGGCGGTTCTGGGCCTAAGACCCGGTGGTTTTT
Organism: Dactylorhiza incarnata; assembly: GCA_033032865.1. NCBI lineage: Eukaryota > Viridiplantae > Streptophyta > Magnoliopsida > Asparagales > Orchidaceae > Dactylorhiza > Dactylorhiza incarnata. The sequence goes on from JAWHQI010000053.1 coordinate 7,131,203, forward strand.
GCAAAAAAAAAAATGGGGTCTTACAAGTGGTATCAGAGGACCTCGATCCGAAGAAAAGAAGTCCACAAACCCTGGGCCACCCCGCGCAAGTTTAGTTTGAGGACAAACTAAACAGCGGAAGCAGTGGTGTGCCCATATGGGAATCACATTGAAAAAGGTCCACTTTTAACTGAATCTTCTTAGTCAAATCTCTTTACGAGCGTTAAGTTTTCTTTTGTAGCCTGCGGCGAACCCTGCCCCCAGCAGAGAATACCTCCGGCTACAAAGATCTTTTTAGATAATACCTTAGTTAATGAGTTAGACTCAACCCCACTAGGACACGTGACTTACTAGGACAATTTATACCATGACCTAGTCTGAAATAGACCGTAGGTGTAGCTTTTGGTGAAAGTACGAGGCTACCCCAAAGAGGCTAGAGAAAAAGAAATTGACACATAAAGCAGAATGGTATGGGACTCATAGGCTCAATCATCGTATTTGTGACAAGATTATATTAAGACAACCACTGTGACAAACACCGAGGGTCGGATAAAATTGAAGTTCAGAAGGGACCCGTTTGGGATTGGGTGACATATTGACCCTGATAAGGTTGTCGTAGAAGGTACCTAGAAGAGCCTAAGGTGTGGAGTACACCATTGCGCCCCAAGATATAACCCCAAGTCTAAGGTTGTATGCCCTAAGAATTGTTTGCATATTTGGGATGAATATAACTTGGTGATATTGAAGACACTTCGCCCAAAGATAGATAGAGGCTAATCTTTTGTTTATTTGGGGCTTGTCCTTTGTTTATTGGGGCTTACCTTTTGTTTATTGGGCAAATTAGTGACGGACTTAGATTTCCCTTAGAAATTTTTTTATGTCATGAACTCTATGATTTTGAAGTCGATCTTACTCGATGTTACTTGGAAGAAGGTGAGATGGTGTAACAATATGTTTGGAATGATGATCAGTAGGAATTACCAGGACAATGGTTAGACATCATTTGATAAGGACAACAACTTGGCCTTAGTTGAATCATTGAAAATGTAAAGTCGCCAGGATTAATCATTTAAGGATGTCGATGTCCTAGTATAGAAGTTAAGGGCGGATATTAGATCTTATAAGTAGTAAGTAAATTTGAAAGCTCCTGTGGTTGGGGGAATTCAGAAGTGATTAACTTATGATTTGTTAGAAATCACGCTCTGTCATGGTAGAAAATTTTATCTACAATAATAGCTTTATACCTTGTGAACTTGGATGATAAATAACCAGAGATCTTAGACGATGACTTGTTAGATTTGGAATATAGTGTTTGATTTCACTATGGTAAGAATGATCTAAGTTTATCTCGCTTTAGACCATTTGAGAGTGATCAAGACTAGCATAGGTGGAAGTGACAGGACTTTGATGAAATAAGCGTGATGATACTTCCTTGATGAAATTGACTTGTGAAAAATCATAAGGTATCAAAATTTTGCCCTTATGAATCAAACTTCACGTAGAAAGTGATTGGGAGTCATCTTACCATTATGATTGGTTAGCATATACTCATAAAAGTTCACAAGTGCACCCCCAATAATATTTAAGGATGATTGGGATGCTAGCCGATTTTGATTAGTCCCATCAATAGTAAGAACCAGAAAAGTTGTAGATTGGAGACGATTGATTACTCGGACGTACCTGAAGGAGTAAGAATTTGAATGCGAGAAGAAAACTTTAGAGGCATAAGAGTCTGCCCAGGTTAGAGTGGAAGTTCGAGGATAGATTGACCAAGGTAGCTAGGTCACCCCGGTCAGGATAGATGATACGACGGTGCGAGTCTTGCGGCGCAAGAAGATTACAGAGGTTAAGACATGTGGTTATTTAGGGTCAGGAGGAGCACAACTTGGAGCCACCAGAGATGGTGTGGCATAGATAGTCGGTGCTCTTCGAGCCAGGAATAACTTTGACTCTTAGGGGATGTTACGTTCAGTCACTCGCGGTGAAAACCCCGCAAGCCTAACCTGAATTTCGAGGACGAAATTATTTTTTTGTTTATTGGGATTTGTAACATCCCCCAGACAGCTAGACCCCCCAGGTGAATCTGTCCTGACAAGGTCATGACAAGGCCTTGGTAGAGTAGAAATCCCTTTAACTTAGGCAAGATTAGGATTGAAAGTGCCTTGGACTGCAAATAGCAATTTCTAGTGACCTAGCTTAGGGTTGGATTTTAGGGCCTCATCTTGACCATTTGGCCCCACCATGGTATCCCTAACCCTTTAGGGGTCCCCTTAGGGCACCAAGGACCCATTGGGGTCAACCAAAGAGGCCAAATTGACCAAAGTCAACCCTAACCCTAAATTGGTCAAAGTAGCCTAATTAGAGTCAATTAACCCTCACCATGCCAAATTGACCACTCATCTAGGTCTAGAATATCATGAGAGACCTAGTGGACCTAAAAGCCCCATCATGGGACCTCCAGTGGTGCAAATTGACCAAAATGCCCTTTTTAGGTCAAAATGGCAATTCTTCTCAAAGTGCCCTAATTGATCATCACCATATTAAATTGACCCTACCCATAGTGTTACCATATCATAGGGGACCCAGTGGACCAAAAAGCCCCTTGACTGGGTCAACCCTAGAGCTCAATTTGACCAAAGTCAACTTAGCATGTTTTGGTCAAATCATCTTAAATTGGGTCAACCAAGACTCATGTGACCAAATTGACCCCACCAATAGTTTCTAAACCTAATTTGGAATCCAATGGACCCAAAAGCCCTATCCTAGGGTCACCCAACTGGCCAATTTGACCAAAAGTCAAACTTGCCCAAATTAGGTCAAATCTCTTAAACCTAGCACAATCCCTTTGGGCTAAGCCCAAATTGATCACTTGACCAGCCTAGTAGACTAGCATTAAACTCAGAGGGGGGTAGAAAATCGGCTATGGTGATTAGGAGAGAGAAAATGGGGGTTTTTCCCAATTTTAAGGAGAGAGAAAGAGGCCATTCATGGCCATTAAGGTGATACACCCCTTGGTATCCCTCCATTACTCTTCCATTCATCTTCTCTGAAGAATTTGAGAAGATTCCAGCAGTTCCCAGGAGTTATTGGGGGGTGGGGGAGTGAATAGGGTCGGCCAAGGGAGGGAGACCAAGAGGCCATTAATGGCTTTCTTGGTTAAAGCCTCCCTCCCCCTCAATTGAACCTCCCTTCATCTTCACAACCATCAGAGGAGTAGAACCCCTCATTTTCCCGAAAGTTTAGAGCCCCCTATGCACAAGAAGCCATGGCACCCAAAGCTTGGAGAAGGAAAAATGGTGGCCGGCGATTGGAGCCACCAAAACCCCCAAACAAGGTCCGATCCTCCTCCTCCTTACTCGTGCTAGCATCTTAGATCGAATTAGGTGAGAAATCGGGCTCAAAAGAGCCCGATCGGAGACTTGAAATTCCAGATTTTCCATGGAAAATTGCCCCTTTGAGTTCGCCGGAGACCGCCCCTCCGGCGGCCGTGTTGCCGCCCGGCGATAGCCCCCACCTCAACGGAGGTGGTGGCGGTGGTGGCCGGCCAGGGAGGTGGTCGGGTGGCCGGGAAACGGCCATAGAAAAAGCTACAGGAAATGGCTTGTTTTGATTATTTTCGGGCTGTTGGGGAAGATGAACAGTACCCTATTTTATTTTAATGTTTTATTTAATTGTTTTATTCATATTATTATGTAGTGAATGGTTTTAAATTTTAAAAATAGATAGAGCCCTCTACTGAAAAAGTGCCCAACATGAAAGTTGTAGGCCTTGACCCCTAGGATCATACAAAATTGGGTTCACCCCATTTGGAGTCCTGGTTTGACCTCAGCACCCATTTTAGTGCAAAGTTTGACTGAACTTTGAATGGATGCCCACACCAATCCACAACTCCAAATGACTTGAAATTTGGTGTGTAGGCTATTCTGATATACATCTAAGACATATCCAAAAATGAGAATTTTTGGAGAACTTTTTCCTAAAGTTTTTGTAGAAATTTAATAATCCTTGCATAAATTATTTGGAGGGTCAAATGACCTCCAATCACCACCAAATTTTGGTGGGGTGTTATTAGGGTCATGATAAACCCCTGGTTAAAATCTCAACTCATTTGGAGTTCATTTGATTAGGTAATCATTAGGCCAAAGATTTGTCCATTTAGGGGAAATTTGTGAATAAGGGCTATTTGGGACATTTCATGGTCAAACCACCTCCAATTGGAGTGGGATTTTGGCCACTGCCCTAATATCACCCAAATCACCTCTAAGAGAGTTAGGGGGCCATGGGGAGTTGGTTTTCCCTAGGGCTTGGGGTTGGAGCACCTTGGGGTGCATTTAGTCAAGTAGAGATCCATTGGCCAAATAGGTCCATAGAAGCTTGAGTCTTCTTGGAAAGGTCAGTGGGATCAATTTGAGACCCCATGAGGAAGATTGGTGAGCATTGGAGTTGATTTGCTCAAGGTCATAGGGTTGATCCCTATGGGGTGGAATTTGGGGTTGTGAAGGACATAGGAGAGTTTGTCCTTGGAGAGGGGTGTGTTGGACTCCTCTGACCTTTATAGGTGATATAACACCCTCACAAGAAGTTTGGGTGGATTTGGAGAAGTTTAGACCCTAACCCTAGGTTAAACCCTAATGGGGTGCAAATAGAGGTCAATGAAGGGAGTGGGGTCAAACATTATTGGTTTGACCTAAGATTTTGTATGGTAGGTCCTAGTGACCAGAGGAGCCTCCCTTGTGAATTTGAAGAGGTTTGGAGTTGTCAAGCCTAGGTAATAAACCCTTGGGTAGATTTGTAAATAATTAGGGTTTTGGGTTTTAGGGAGAAATGTTACTTAATGGTTTACCATTTTCTGTCACAAACTTGGTTTTAATGCTATTGATCTCTGGAAGAATCTGTTAGACCATGAGAAGACTTTTTGGGGTTCAAAGTGTAATATTTCACATTGTAGACAATTTTTGGGAGGATCAATTTTAGGGTGTTAAATTACTGTAATTGCATGAAACTTTGCAGGATGTCTTTTCATACCAATATGTACCCACTGTAATTTTCTCATAATTTATGGATTAATATTTTTGGTATCTCTAGTTCATTTTGGAATTATTTACAAATATATCCTTTGAGGAAATTACAAATGTAACTTCTGTGTTATGTGGTCAAACTTGGTAGACCTGAATATTTTAGTATGATTCACCACTTTATGAATTTGCATAAGATTGGGAGTCCATATGAGGGTACCTCCTTTGGAATTTATTGGTAATAAATGAGTTTTGGAATTTTTAAAAATAGTAAATCTTGCAGTATTTCCCTAAGATTTCATTACTACTGATTAATAGGTACTTTTGATTTATGTAAAAATTGGGAGGGTCATTGGAAGTCAGAAAAGTGCACTTGTAGTTCAAACCCTAGGAAGTTGTCCTTGGGAAAAATGGTTTTAAATATTAATAATATGGGGAAAATTATGGAACTCTGGAATGGATCTTAAACCAGTGACATGGACCCCCAGTGAGAATATTAGGTCATAGAGTTGATTAATTAATGTACTTCCCTTCATGAGGATCAAAACGTTAAGGGTGGTCTGCGTTTAGTAAATTGGCAGTTTTGGAGTTACAGGCCAATTTGGAATACATTGTTTGGAGATGTGGGAATTGAATGGTAATCATATGGATATGAGAGGACCCTTGGAAAGAATTAAGGTTTGATGAGTCCTAGGGTGGTGGGGTGCCATCCTTGGGGTAGGTCGTCTTGTGGATGACGAAAGATCATCCTTTGTCTATTAGGACCTAAAAGCACTTAGGTTTAGACCAGGTGAAATGTTAAGAGGGTTTCTTATGGGTAGTAACTAATAACATTAAGTGCCTTGGGAATGGGAACTTTGGGGTGTCATCCCGTAGTGGTTCCTAGTACCGTAGCGAGCCCCTCACAGGGTAACCCTCGGGAAGTCCAAGACTAACCCTAACTCATAGGAGTAAGACATTGTACAAGATTAACTAATAACACACTCATCCATACCCTGTGGTTTCGGAAGTTTAGTTGGATTGGTTGTCCGAGCGGTGGGCTCGGTGGGTGTTGCAGCAGACTAGTTAGTCTGGTGAGCTTATGGCTCGGAAGGTTATTGATGACGGGCAGGTTAGCCCGGGGAGCTTTTGGCTCGGAAGGTTATTGATGACGGGCAGGTTAGCCCGGGGAGCTTTTGGCTCGGAAGGTTATTGATGGCGGGCGGGTTAGCCCGGGGAACTCATGGCTCAGAGATAGGAAGTAGAACATGTTGCATGTGCACTGAAGGTGGTGGGTCTTCGGTATTGGACGGTCGTTCACACCGATGTCAATACGTTGACTCGGCGAGTGTGGTTTTACACTTAGCCTTGATAGTCTGGCGGTCCAGTCAGCAAGAGTACGCAGACGCTCCGCGGGTATAGTGGAGGCGTACAATAGGTCTAGGTTGGGTAGTGTGAATACCAACCTAGAGGTGTGCGGGGCCCAACCCACCGCTTCCGTTTGCCACTACGGGAGTATCCTGGGAGTCTAGCTCGCTCCAAAAAGGGGGAACTAAAGGTCTATGCGCATAGAGTCGTAGTGGGTGAGTTGCACTGTATGAACATAGCATAACAGCATACCTTGCATGTCATAGCATAAACATTGCATTCAACCTACCCCTAACATATAAGTCGGTTATGGGACTTCTTATACGGTAGGCCCTGCTAAACGACCCCTTGGTCTATAGGTTTGTATGGGCATTCCTATAAATCAATGGTTACCTTTATATTTACTTTACTTGCCAATTATATATACTGCTTACTGTTCTTTACCTGCACTTTACTGTGCTTACTTAATGCTTCATATATATATGCACCTGTGTAGTTCTAGTTCCGCTGTCACCTGCTTGTTTCCACTCTGCCTTTGGTCCTCCTTTTCACTCCTCCCCGCTCGGTGCCTAGGAGCCACGGGTTTAGGGGCGGGGGATTGTTGACTTAGTCTTTTTGACTAACGGTCGGTGGACCATATCATTTTAGGAAATCGAGGAGACGCAGCAGCACCAGAGGCCGGAGCAGACGGAGGCGGGCCAGTCTAGTACAGGAGCACAGGATTCAGGATCTGTGAGTGATTAGTAGTTAGCTTCCGCGAGTGATCTTGTAGTGAGGAAATGATGTACAGGGCAAGAGCCCCTTTTATTTTGTAACCCTTGTTATCTCTTTTTTTGAGTTATATCTGTGGACATTTACCTTTATGGTTTATATTTCATGTGATTATGTGGACTTGTCTTCTCTTGTATGAACTTTTCTTTGTGATCGATTTGGCCGGCAGAATCGGCGTTTTGTGGTGGCGACCTTCCCGAGTGAAGGTGTCACCGCAAAACGGCGGTTCTGGGCCTAAGACCCGGTGGTTTTTGCAAAAAAAAAAATGGGGTCTTACATCCGACTTGTCAAATGGAAGTCGATGTGACTTTCCATATTGGCATCCGTCGCACACATGACCGTCGCCGTAGGAAGAGAGATGAGGCAGGCCACTCACTAGGCCCTTTGCCGCCATCATCTTCAGCTTGTCCATCCCCACATGACCCAGCCTCTCATGCCAGATCACATCGCTGTCATTTGTCTTCAGCTTGTCCACGTAGGCATTTGCAGATTGGACATACAAATCCTTCACCCTTCTCCCGGTGAGCGTGACGTCAGCATCGACAGACGAAAGGTTCTTCAAGAACTTCACCTCCTTTGGTCCAAACAGCACGTGGTATCCAGCATCCACGACGTTCGCCACTGAGAAGAGGTTCTTCTTCATGCCAGGCATGTGATACACACTCTTCAGTGTCACTAGCTTCTCTCTACTCCCAAGGGACACCTTCCCTTCTCGCTCCACGGGATGTATCATATCATCTGCAGTGATGATAGCATCCGATCCTTCATATGCTGCCGAGGAGGCGAACTTCGACATATCTCCTCTGAGATGATGCCCGCAACCGGAATCCACTATCCAGTCGTCCTCGAGGTTGATGGAGGCTAAGACATCGACTGACGTTGCCGTCAATTCTGCCAGGAAACAATTGTCCCCCCTCTCACCGCCCTGGTGACTTCCACCTCTTCCTCCACCTCTCTGGTGATCTCCCTCCCTGTTAGCAGCATGACCGGCCCTCAGATTGGACCGGCAATCCTTTTTCATGTGCCCGTACTTCTTACAGGCAAAGCAAAGGTATCTCCCCTTCTCGTCGCGGGCAGGAAGGAACTTCCCCCCATCTCCCTGAGAGGACGTTGAAGGTCCCTCTCCGGAGTTCTTCTTTCTCTTGTCCCAGGATCTCTTCTTTCCTGAGAACAACGCCTCGCCATCTCCTCCTGAGATGGATACTCCCGCCATCTGCTTCGCCAAGCTCTCCTGTGACGATAGCAGGTTCTCTAGCTCCAGAAGGGAGGGCTGAGTAGCCCATCCTTGCACGGAAGTAACGAAGGGGACATACTCCTTCCTCAAGCCTCGGAGTATGTGCCGCTTCAACTTCGCCTCTGAGATTGGCTCTTCAGGATCCAAGGACGAGATCTCCCCGCATAGGTTCTTCACCTTTAGGAAGAAGGTGGATATCGCCATCTCGCCTTGAGTCGACTTTGCCAACTCATTCTCCAAGAATTGTAGCAGCGCTACATTCTTCTTGTTGAACAACCCATCGAGGGCTATCCAGATCTCCGACGCTGACTTGCAACCTATGATGTGGTCAAACAAGTCAGGTGATATGACTCTCTTCAAGGTGAACTCTGTCTTGGCGTTGGTCTTCCTCCAAGCTCTCACAGCTGGACCATTATCGCCGGCAGCTACAACTTCCTCTTGCTCCCCACCACCACCAACCTCCCAGAGATCTTCTCCAAGAAGGTTGCTCTCCATACAAGACATCCACTTCTTGTAGTTGGTTTGAGTAAGCAGCTCAATGCCAAGTCCTCTCGCATAACCTCCTCCGCCGTCCATCTTGGAAGACAACCTTGAACTTCGATAGCACGCGCTGCTTCAGCAACCTGCCTCTGATACCATGTTGAATTTTTGAGTGTGCTACAAATCAAGTGTACCAACGATGAACAAAGAAGGCTATATTTCAACTAGGCAACCAGTTTACAAATAAACACGGCTGAATACAAGTTGCATCCAACTTGAATCACAACAGCCAATAGAAGGAAAGAACTTGGTCACGGACAGGGTCCGCTTCTTCTCCCAAGCACACCACGCTGGTGATACTCGCTCCTCGCTGTCGCCGGCGATATCAAGGTTCGCCGGGGCGATATCTCTGATACTCGCAAGCTCGCTGCTCGCACTCCAGGATGCTCGCACGCTCGTCGCGCACGTTTCCCCGCTTCCTCGCTGTCGCCGGCGATATCGCTGTCGCCGGGCGATATCTCAAAGCCTTCTCGCTGTCGCCGGGCGATATCCCTGTCGCCGGGCGATATCTCTACTCGCTTAAGGGAGCTCGCCGAACTTACTCCAAGTCCGATGCTCGCCATGTAGCACTCTGGTATCTCTAACTCGCTTAGAGTTGATGATACTCGCCACTTCTGATGACTCTTCTCGCCACTTTCAGAAATGCTTCTCTTTAGGGGGGGGGGGGGGGGGGGGTACCCCCCTATTTATAGGCAAAACCCTACTCGGGGGCGAGTAGGATACTCGCTAGCTGTCGCCGGCGACAGCCACTGTCGCCGGGCGACAACTCACTTCAAAAATCTAACATGAGCACCAACTACATTACAAATAACCATCATTGTTCTCAATCGAAAACACCATTGTTTTTTAACTGCATTTACATTAGTAAAGGAAAAAAAACAAATTATAAAGTACAAGCACCTACAACGAAGCTAAGACGTCCACGTCAAGCTTGAGAGGTTCGGCGGTCGCGCTGCCGGACCACCTCTAGACCCACATTGCTCAAGGGGCGGAACTGAAGACAGTTGTTGTGAGTTTGGTTGAGCATTTCAACAAACAGCGGGTAGGCACCTCCCAGATACAATTCCTGAGTATCCATCTCCCAAATATGCTTACCCAATTAAGACTCTGTTTGGGACGGCTTAAGCGATTGGAGAAACAATACTGAGAAGCAGTAGTGGAATAATCTGCTTATTTTCAAAGTGGTGGGAGCAGTAGTAAAACTGTTTGGAGAAATAACGTTTAAGTGTTTTTTGAAACGGAGTCTTGAAACGGAGAAACTGTACGTTCTAATTGTTTGATAGAAAAACTGCGATGAAAATAATCAGGTTATATGTTTTAAAAAAATTACAAAATACAATTTCAAAATAATTACAAATCTAAAAACTTAATGAAATACAGTTAAAATGAAAATTTTATACTTGATTCACAACTAGCAACAACAACTTCAGGTGCATTAATAATTAATATTCAATAATACTAAATTTATCCAACTAATAAAATTAATTTGACTGTTACTTATTAATTTATATTATCAGTTATAGCAGTTAATCATTCTAAGCATTATCAATTAATTGGATTAATTATAATAGTTTAATATTCATTAATAACAGTTGAGCTTTTATTGCTTTTCAAATATTAACAAAAAAACTATCAGCTTTTCAAATAGCCACCGTGGTCTACTTCCCACGGTGGAAAAATTTCACCGGACCGTTATTTTTTGAAAAAATTTGATTGCCATCATAACTCTTAAAAGACTGTTTGGAAGAAATTTTTGAAAAATAGTTGTGTGCAGCTCCCAAAAATCTGCTCCAAACGGAGCCTAAATTAGAGGAAAGAACTAATCTTAGCAGCACAAAATGCGACGAAAGAGTCCTGCGAATCTCCGAAGAAGAATAAAGAGTGTGAAGAAACCAATCAATTTTCATCCTATGGAAAACACCAGAGGAAAACACAAGTTCAAATGTATGCCTATTTCAGAATAATGTCATTCAAGCATTTAAGAAAATTGGGGAAAAAAATCAAAAGCATCAAATTAAAATTAAATGTAAGATCAAAATTTTTTGATTCATCTTCGAAATTATTAGAAAAAAGAAACTGATTCATTGTACCAAATTACCAATGAACAATACGGACTGACCGGGGGGAGGAGGAATAAAATCGTGCTTCTAGCCCCCTTAGAACCAAATCGGAACAACGCGGGAGTAAATCGCCGAAAATGGGGCCAGAATGAGGAGGAAGACGAACCCCCACGCACAACTGTTGGGGGAAGAGTTTTCCTAGAGGGTGACAGTGATGGGATCGACTACGACGTGAGTTTGTGGGAAACAGTGGACTACGGTGAGTTTGTGGGAAACAGTGGACTACGGTGAGTTTGTGGGAATCGCACGACAGATTTCGCCTTCCAAGATTTTGCGATGGAAACGTAGGAGAAGGAGGGCGGAGGCGCAAATGGGCTGCCAATATAGGGGGAAATTATTGTTGAGTTTTGACAGGATAAAAGAATAGAGAAAACGGGAACGGGAACGAGCACAGCAGGTATGAGAAAAATGGATCATTCATTCATTCATAGTTCTTGATTCAAAGTTGCAGGAATACATGGGGATTTATAATGCCCGGTGAAACAAAAAACAAGGCAGGAAAAATTTAAGGAAAAACAGCTATTAAATATGGTTAGAATGCTTCGATTTCATCTCCTTCATTGCTTCATATCCCTGGTAATAACTTCCTTCAGCAGGTGCCTCTTCTGCTTCTTCCGTCTGACTCTTTGTCTTCTGTGTAGCATTGATAGCATCATCCCCAACATCCCCCCATAATGCTGTCACTAGTATGCGCTGAAGCGAGAGGAAAATGTGTCGTGGCAATGGCTTAGTCATGATGTCTGCCAACTATTTGTTTGTTGGACAGTAGCTCAGCTCCACTTGGTTTGTCTCTACCAGATCCTTCAGAAAATGATATTTCAGATCTATATGCTTAGTACGATTATGGAATATAGGGTTTTTCCCAATTCCAATTGCGGCCATATTGTCACACCAAATCTTGATTGGGTTGACATTGCATTGTGGCCTGAGATCTTTCATTAATCTCTGCAACCAAATGCCTTCACAAGCAGCTGCGCAATCGGCGATGTACTCTGCTTCCGCGGTTGAAAGTGCTACAACTTTCTGCTTCCTAGAAGCCCAGGAGATGACCTTGCTCCCTATCATAAAGATGAAACCGCTTGTACTCTTCCTATCCTCCTTGTCTCCCCCCCCCCCCCCCCCCCCAATCACTGTCGGTGTAACCAGATAATTCTGCTCCCTCTTCTTGTTCATATAGCAGCCCCAAATGCCTTTTGCCTTTTAAATATCTGAGAACACGCTTGGCTGTGATGAGATCTTCTGAGCTGGGCTTGGATAGGTGACGTCGTGACGGGATAGAATGCTTACAGCATTCTCTACATCCGGCCTTGTATTTGTAAGGTAAATAAGTGACCCAATAAGACTTCTGTAATCCTCTTCAGCAATGGCTGTTTGTGGTGTTGAACTGGCAGCCAGTAATGATGAGTTTGTTGCCATAGGAGTTGTGACAGGATTGGATTCAACTAGTCCAAATTTTTCTAGCAGCTTATTTATGTATCCTTCTTGATATTTGAATATCTTTCCTGGTTTTTGCCTAACTTGAAAACCAAGAAAGAACTTCATTAACCCCATATCACTCATCTCATACTCCTTTTTCATAATTGCTTTGAAGCTTTGTACAATCTCAGGTGTGGATCCAATAAAGATCAGATCATCTACATATAAACAGAGAAGGAGGTAATGCCCATTAGTGTATACCTTTGTATAAAGTGAAGGATCATTCTTGCTTTTGGTGAAACCATTTTCACAAAGATATGAGTCGATTTTGTGGTTCCAAGCTCTTGGTGCTTGCTTTAGGCCATAAAGTGCCTTCTTCAGTTTGTAGACCTTCTCCTCTTCTCCCTTTCTTATGAATCCCTCTGGATGGTTAACAAAAACTTCTTCTTTTATACTCCCATTTAAGAATGCAGACTTCACGTCTAATTGGTGCACCATGTGGCCATCTTGAGCAGCAACAGCAAGGAGGGCTCTAATTGTCTCCATTCGAACTACTGGGGCAAATGTCTCTGTGTAGTCGATCCCATGCTGTTGGGAGTATCCTTTGGCAACAATTCTTGCCTTGTATTTGACCACTTGTCCTTCTTCATTTTGTTTTACTTTGTACACCCATTTGAGGTTGATTATCTTTTTATCTTTTGGTTTGGCAACAAGCTCCCAGGTTTTATTTTTCTCCACCATCATTATTTCTTCCTCCATGGCCTTCACCCATCTTGGATCCTTGGCAGCAGCTGAATAATTTTCTGGTTCTTCACTGAGGCAGGAAACTAGATTAGCATACTGATGAATATCTGAAAGTAGCTTATACCTTGGTGGATATGATGAATCTTCCTCCTCAGAATCAACCTCCATGGTTGTGCCTTGCCTCAGTTGATCTTCTGCAGCAGGAATGGATGGCTGCTCTGCAGTAACCACCTCTGCATTGGGGAAATCTTCATCTAAGTTGGATGGCTGCACCTCAGCAACAACCACATCAGGTGAAGTAGGGAGGAGAGCCTGATCCCAGTCCCAAGTTATGTTCTCATCAAACACAACATCTCGTGAGATACTTAGGTGCTGTGTTTCTGGATTATAAAATCTGTAGCCTTTTGAATGATGACTATATCCGAGAAAAACACCTTTTTCTGCTCTCATCTCCAACTTATTTCTTTTTTCTTTGGGAATATGCTTGTATGCCATACAACCAAATGTTCTCAAATGTTGAACATTTGGCTTCTTTCCTCTCCATACTTCATAAGGTGTGGCTGAATCCAGACTCTTTGTGGGACTTCTGTTGAGCAGGTAGATGGCAGTGTGTGCAGCTTCTGCCCACAGACTTTGAGGAAGGTTAAAGTGCTGTAACATGGCTCTCATCTTCTCTGCAATGCTTCTGTTCTTTCTTTCCACTAACCCATTTTGTTCAGGTGATTGTGGGGAGGTGAGTTCCTGGGAGATGCCATGGTTTTTGCAATAATTCATGAAGTGTGTCCCTGTGAACTCCCCTCCACGATCAGTCCTGAGCCTTTTTATCTTCTTTCCTGCTTCATTCTCAGCAAGAGCCTTGAACTCTTGGAATTTGGTGAACGCCTCCGATTTCTATTCAAGAAAAAATATCCAGGCATACCTGGAATAATCATCAATAATGCACATGTAGTACCTCATTCCTCCAAGTGAAGGTGTAGGGGCAGGACCCCACAAGTCTGCATGCACCAGCTCCAGTGGCTCCTTTGCTCTCCAGGTGGAAGATGATGGGAAAGGCTGGCGGTGGCTCTTGGCTAGTGTGCAATCTTCACAGGTTGTATTGTTCTCTTTTATTTCTGGCAGCCCTACAACCATTTCCTTTTGCTTTAGTAGACACATGCTTTTGTGGTTGAGATGGCCCAACCTGTTGTGCCATAGACGGGAGGAAGTTTGACAACTGAATGCCTGCTCATGTGGTGATACAAGATCCAAAGGGAACATTCTATTCCCTGTCATTTTTACTGAAGCAATACAGATATTTTTTTTCTTGCTGCTAAATGTGGCAGTGTGAGCCTTCAAAAGTTAATGTGTATCCATTACTCATGAGTTGCCCAACACTTAATAAACTCTGAGTGAGAAGTGGTACATAATGGACATCCTCAATGTGTCTAATGTGCCCATCCTTGGACCTTACAGCCACCACACCCGAGCCTTCTATTGGCAGTTTCTTCCCATCCCCAAGTATCACATGAGTTTTAGAGGTGTTGTTAATTGATACAAAAGCTTGTTTACAGGATGACATGAGGTTGAAGCATCCACTTTCTATGAACCATGTTTCATGAATATTTTCTTCAGTGTCGATTTCCGTTAACAATAATTTTTCTGTGTTTACGAATTTAGCTTCCTCTTTCTTCTCTTCTTTATCTTTGGACCAGCAGTCCTTCTGCATATGAGTTGGCTTCTTACACCTCTTACACTTATATAAACAATCTATTGCATTATGATTATTTCTTTTACAAAGTGTGCAAAATAATTGGGAATTTTGGTGATTTCTGAACTCTGTATTTCTAGCTTCATTTGATCTTGTTTCACTGGTTTTTCCTCTTCCTCTACCCCTCTCATTGGCTTTGGTATTCCTATAAGCAGATTTTTCTGTTGAGGAAATCTTGGTTTTTGTTTGGAAAGCTTGCTCAAGCTCACCATTGGATCTCTTCAACCTCTCCTCATGGGCTTGGAGGGAGCCCATTAGCTCAGTGATGGAAAGTGTTTTGATGTCCTTTGTTTCTTCTATTGTAGTTACAATAGGATCAAACTTATAAGGGAGGCACCTCAAAATTTTTGGTGCAATCTTCTTGTCTTTGGGCTTATCACCCAAGCTCCTAATTTGGTTTACTATCCCCATAATCCGGGACACAAAATCTTTAACTGACTCAGTTTCTTTCATACTTATATTTTCCCAAAGTTTCCATTGACGTTGGAGTTTAATTGATATTACCTTGTCTGAGCCTTGGAACTCATTGAAGAGATTGTCCCATGCTTCTTTGGATGTGGCAGCCCCCATTATTCGAGGGTAGATGTCCTTGCTTACACCTTGGTGCAATATGAGGAGAGCTTTTGCATCTTGCTTTGCTTCTTCCGCTATTGCCTTGAGTGTAGCTGCATCTGCTGCATCTGTCTCTGCCTCCTTGCCTTTGGATGATTCTGCTGCTTGTTTTTCTTTTCCATTTTGTACTAGCTGCCACAGTCCCTGTGACTGGAAGAGCAATCGGATGTGGGTGGACCAAAAATCATAGTGCTCCCCCTCAAAGATGGGGACACCTGACTGGGTGAATTGGAACATATGGGTCGTGCTCGAGGCAACCATGTGATGAGAAGGCAAAGGTGAAGATATGAAGTTTTGAATCTTCAAATGCTCAAACACCTTGCCTCTGATGGCTCGTCAACAACAAAAAACACGCTCTGATATCATGTTGAGTTTTGACAGGATAAAAGAATAGAGAAAACGGGAACGGGAACGAGCATAGCAGGTATGAGAAAAATGGATCATTCATTCATTCATAGTTCTTGATTCAAAGTTGCAGGAATACATGGGGATTTATAATGCCCGGTGAAACAAAAAACAAGGCAGGAAAAATTTAAGGAAAAACAGCTATTAAATGTGGTTAGAATGCTTCGATTTCATCTCCATCATTTATTCATATCCCTGGTAATAACTTCCTTCAGCAGGTGCCTCTTCTGCTTCTTCCGTCTGACTCTTTGTCTTCTGTGTAGCATTGATAGCTTAACCCCAACAATTATGACTTTTAGCAGTGTTTTAAGAACCAGGCCGAACCGGATGGTCGGACCGGTTGAACCTTGAACTGGCCAATAAACTGGGCCGATCAAGCTTAAGAACCATTCCAGACGAGAACCGCTCAAGAACTGAAGAACTGTTGGTTGAACCGCTAAACCGGCGATCGAGCCGGTCACGTTTTTGGAAAACCGGGTGATTTTTAAATCTTAGCTAGAATATGATTTTTTTAAAGAAATTTAAATTTATGTTCTACACATGTGCTTTATAGAACTATGAATGAATTCAAAGCATGCAGTATTCTACGTAGAGATAATAATCTTAAATTAAAAGACTATTAAATTTTGGAATATTTTCTTCTTTTAGTCCACTTAGTAACAATGGGCTTGAAATAAATTTTGATGTGTTAAAATACTATATAATTATATTTATGATAAAGTTTATCTATCCTTGAATCTCTTCTCTTTTCGGTTCAATGTCCGATCTGATTTTGAAAATCTTGACTTTTAGGTTTTAATAAAGTCAATGTATTTTATTTTAAAAAAAAAGTCAATGCATTTTAATTTAAAAACGTCAATGCAATTTATTCATATCAGTGGATGAGGATCTGTTCTATCAGGACGAACAAATCGATTGTATACATTTGTTATGTCGGTTGTTATTCGCAAATCATATTTGGCTAGTCGTAGATTTTGTCTATTCCCAGCTCTAAAGGAAGTCAAATTTGTTATTCACAAATATTTTTGTTATCTACAGAATAGTAAGAAAATAAAAAAAATATATAGAGCTTAGGTTATCCTATTCGCCTTCCTCACCACAGGGAGAGAATAAACCTAGCTATGTAAATCTTCCCAAACAAACCCTAGCTATGTAAATCTTACCAAAAGGTGTTAGGAATCACATGAACAACGGAGAAATCGTCTTTCTTCCGCAATTCGGTCTCTATCCGCGCATTCATTTTATGAATCACGATCCGTGCACGCATTGAAGTGCTCAGAAGGTCGTTAGAGATGTTCCTTCGTTGTTGGGCCTTGCTTAGGATAACTAAGACACCAACTTCTCAAGTTTAAAATTGGTATGCAGATAACAATTTGTAAACTCAAATAAAATAGAAAAACATTGGTCTGTGAATAGACATTTATGATCTGCGAATAACAATTGTCTTTGTTATTCATCAGGTTCATTGTCTGATCTGATACTCAGTGAGAAGAGAGAGCTCTATAAGTTGACTACTTTCATGTGCTTTTTACCGTTTATATAAAGGACAAATTTTAGATACGCGTGCGCACCTAAAAGATCTTAGGGAAAATTGAAATATACACTGCATTTAAAAAAAAAAATTAAATCAAAAAATATTGATCCATGTATTTTTACAGTCATTTTAAGTAGTATATGTATATATTTTAGAATGAATATAAACCTATAAAAAGTAAAAATTTTGAACTAAATTACAACGATGATTTAAACTTAAAATACAGAATATTTACAACTGTAACTAAAAATACAACTGTAATTTGGCAAGAAAAAAATGTCTCTTATGATTCTTTTGCACGCATGCGTTCATAAAATTGTCTCTTATATAAATCATGAAAGTACAGACTACTTTGGTCATAATTTGGAGGGATAAATTTTAGGTACGTGCCCTTACCTAAAGGATCGTAGGGGAAATTGAAATATATGCTGTATTTTTTTTATTTTTTAAAAAGTCACGAAATATTGATCCATGTATTTTTACGGTAATTTTGAACTAAATTATAGCTGTAATTTAAACTGAAAATACAGACCATTTACAACTATAACTGAAAATACAACTGTAATTTGGCAAGAAAAAGTCCCTTACGATCCTTTTGTACGCACGCGTATCTAAAATTATCTCAATTTGGAGAGAGTCCGGGTCTCTTTGTTTGGCACGAGTTGGAGTGTCTTGGGATTGAAGATCGAACGCAACAAAAGAAAAATGAAAAATCACAAGAGAAAACAGACAGATTTTAGTGGTTCGGCAACTTTGTCTAAGTCCACGACCGCATCAGGGTTTTCACTATCCGTTTTTGGGTTACAGAAGCGAGTTGCACAGAAGCCCTTTTATACTAAAGGTTTAGGGCAACTGTAATAATGAAATTACATTAATAACTCTGCCCAAAAGCAATTGATAAATCGCCAGTACGATCAGACCACATCCTTAACTTTGACGTTCTCCCCCAAATGGAGATGGAGGAAAAACACCCAAATAAACAGAGGACGGAAATCATTTTAACCTCTCATATCCCTCGCAGAGATCAACATCTTTAGAAAAATTTATTATCGTTTGAATTTGCTAAAAAGATTGGCGATGTTAGATTAATTATTTAGATTTTTCAAATACATGTTTTTTTCTCAAAATAGATTATTTGGATCTTTATGCAGAAATATAAATTATAACTCCTATTTTATAGGGCACTTGACACAATATGCAAGTACAAATTATTAATTGTATTATTAATAGAACGCTAATTATATTTTAATAGTATGGTCAAGTATATACTAAAAAAATACTGATCATAATTTAATTTATTCGAAATAGTATGGCCACCTCACTAATATTTTGAAAAGAAAAATGAATTTTGAAAATATTTTGCTCCAAATTAATATATATATATATAATATGCAAATATTTTGCTCCAAATTATATATATCTATACTACTATATAAGAAAATAGGCTTATCGGTGTAATGCCCTGCCAATCAATACCCACCGTCCGATCTAACAATGAAATTTCTCTATTTAAACCCAGCCGTCCGATCTGATTTCATTACAACATCTCAGCCGTTCGATCAACCTGGAACGTTGATTCAATCTGGACCGTCCATTTTTTTCCCTAGGTCTCCTAAACCTACCTTGATAGGGTGTCTTAAACCTATAAATTTTATAGGACCCCTACCTTACAAAGTGAAATTACTATCTTACCCCCACTATTTTGAAAAAAAACAGGTTGCGGGCGGGGCAGGCCTGTGGGCCCCGCTTATTACAGTTATAGGGTCTTGAGCGGGGTTTAAACTGTTTTTTAATTTAAAAACTATAAATTTTTTAAAGAACGCGGCCGCCCGGGATCAAAGTGGCGACCTCCCATAGAGGAATGTAAACCTTTACCACTCTGCCTACAAAGGAGATGTGAAGATCCCAGAACCATTTTATACATATAATAATAAATTGATATACATATTATGCCTCATGGGTTATGTTTTGTGCAAATTTTTTTATATAGCATTAATTTTTTTTTCTTTCTAATATTTATATATATATATATATAAAACGGTTCAACCCCGGTTAAACCGGTTGGACCGATTCGACCTTGAACCTCTCCCTCTGCCGGTTCGATGCCGGTCCGATTTTCAAAACCTTGATATTATTTTTTTTTAAAACATTTAAAAAAAACTTGCTTTTTAAAAAAAACACATTTAGAAATCACATCACCCGTGAATTCATTTTCTTTAAAATGAATTTAAATTTATTAATTAAATTAATCATTATTAATTATGAGTCGGGCACCCCGAAGCCCGTCGGGCGCCCCGATGCCCGCCGTGGGGCGGGAGAAGCCCGCCGCTGCTGGCCGGGTACTGTCGCGCGGGGCACGGGGGGCCCCCCGTGCACTGTCACTCGTATATATATATATATATATATATATATAGATTCTCCTTATGCTCTTGTGAACAGGTTTGATCAAAACCGCCACAGTCATAGAATATATGTTTGAGGTGACAACGGATATGACCGTCGCCAAGAAAATAAAACTAGTTTTGGCTTTTGAGCTTAAAAGTGTGAACGCAGCAGCAACGAGCGGTTTGGGTTTAGCGTGTCCAGTTCGTGTCGGGTTACAAACCTGAGTGGGGTCTATTAGGAGAAAATAATAATTAATATTTGGCACCCATTTTTTCCCTTCTTATTAAATGAGTGGTGATGTGAATTCCAACCGGGGTTGCCTCCCTATTAATCCTCCTAATTGAGCGGATGTGAGGTTTTCTTTTTGGGAAACGTTTTTTTATTAGTGAGTGCAGTCCAGTTTAATAGGAAAGATTTAATGGGGGTTTTAGTTTTTCCATGAATAGCAAGGGGTGTTTTTGAATGGTGCGGGCTGTTAGGAAAAAGATTATTATTCTCCTTCTTCCTGTGAGAGAGGGTGGCAGCGAGAGTTGTTGGTTCTGGAGTTTTTCCTCCAGTTTTTGGTGTGCACGAAGAAAGGGCTTTGATCGGAGAGTTTGCCGGTGTCTACGGAGCTTCCATTCGGTGGAGTTAGTGGGCGGGATCTTTCACGTGTGAGGGCTGCTGCTGCTGTTGGTTTGCATTTCTTTTCCTCTCCTCCCCGCAGACGTAGGCTTTTCTTTTGCCGAACTGCGTTAACAACCCGGTCTCTGGATTGCTCTGTGTTATTTTATGTTTTGATTCCGCTGTGTTTGTGTTTGGTATTGCGATTGCCTGTGTTGTTGACTAATTGCAGGCGATTAATTACTATAAGTGGTATCAGAGCCATTGGTTGTGATTGTACGAGTGTCGGTGGAGGTTTGTTGTGATACTCTCTATTTATCATAATGAGTGACAACGAAAGAGAGGATGTTGTGGGGAGTTCGACAGTGCACCATTCAGTCTCACATCCGGCTAGGATTGACGTTGTAAAATTCGACGGCAAAACTAATTTTGGTATGTGGAGATGCGAAGTGTTGGATGCATTATGTGCTCTTAATTTAGAGGAGGCAGTTGAGTCTGAGGATTGTCCGGAAGGGATGACCGAGAAGGCGTGGTTGAAGATGAACCGAAGTGCTTGCGGTTTGATCCGTAATTGTGTGACACAGGATATCAAGTATGGCATCATGACAGAAACTTCAGCGATAAAGATGTGGGGATTCTTGGAGAGCAAGTACATGACAAAGAGTGTGAAGAATAGACTTCACATGAAGCGTCGTCTCTACAGATTTACAATGCGCAAGGGTGCTTCTATTGATGATCATTTGAATGAATTTACTAAATTGCTTGCAGATCTATTCAATTTGGATGAGGAAGTGAAGGATGAAGACAAAGCGTTACTATTGTTGAACTCGCTACCCGATTCGTATGAGAATTTCATCATGACTCTCATACACGGGACAGACGTTTTGGAATATGGAGAGGTGACTACTGCTCTGTTAAATCATGAGTTCCGCAGGAGAGACAAAGAGTCTTCCAAGGCGGAGTCAGCCGACGTCCTGTCACTTCAGAGGGGTAGATTTGACAAGAAGAAGAGTTGGTTCAAAAAGGGGTCTAGCAGCGGTCACTTTCAGAAGCGTGATAAGTCACGTGGTCGCAGTCTTGGTAAGAATCAGTGTGCTTATTGTATGGAGGAAGGTCACTGGAAGCGGGATTGTCCTAAGATCAAGAATGTGAACAAAGGAGATCACAAGGGGCCAAAGGCCAATATTTCTCAGGTGAAGATGATAGAGGCTGAGTCAGATGTTTCTTTGTCTACTGTGGATCAGTGCTTGATTTCTGATGAGTCAAGTTGGATTCTTGACACTGGTGCTACCTACCATATTTGTCCATTCAGGGAATGGTTTAGCTCTTACAAGACACTGGATGGTGGAGTTGTCACTGTTGGCAACAATCATGCATGTCGTACAGTTGGAGTTGGTAGTATATTTATCAAGATGCATGATGACACAGTTAGAGAAGTGACAGAGGTACGCCATGTTCCAGAGATCAGGAAGAATCTACTTTCAGTTGGGGCCTTGGAGGCAAAGGGCTACAAGGTAGTCATATATGAAGGAATTCTGAGGATTTCTAAGGGAGCATTGGTATTCATGCGTGGTGAGCGTCACCACAATCTCTACTATCTTCAGGGGAAGACAGTGACTGGATCAACAGCTGTGGTGGAGGATTCTTCTGATGCTACTACTTTATGGCATATGCGTCTAGCCCATGCTGGTGAGTCTTCTCTTCCTGCTTTGAATAATATGGGTTTAATTAAAGGTTCAAACACCTGTAAAGTTGGTTTTTGTGAGCATTGTGTGTTTGGAAAGAAAACACGTGTGTCCTTTGGTACTGCCATCCATAGTACTAAAGGAATTTTGGATTATGTTCACACGGATGTTTGGGGCCCAACTAAAACAAAATCGTTGGGTGGAAGTCAATATTTTGTCTCTTTTATAGATGACTTTTCTAGGTATGTATGGGTGTACACATTGAAGCAAAAAAATGAAGTTCTAGAAAAGTTTATTATTTGGAAGAAACTGGTAGAGAATCAGACTGGCAGGCGCATTAGATATATCAGATCAACACGTCTAATGCTTTCTTGCAGGAGTGTCAGAAATCTGGTATTGATCACCATTTCACAGTTAGAGAGACACCACAGCAGAACGGGGTGGCAGAGCGTATGAACCGTACCTTGGTGTAAAAAGTGCGGTGTATGTTGTCCAATTCGGGGATGGACAGAGGTTTTTGGGCTGAAGCCATGGACTATGCTTGCCATTTGGTGAACCGTTTGCCTTCTGCAGCCATTGGGAAGTTGACTCCCATGGAGAAGTGGTCAGGTCATCCTGCTGGGGACTATGAGCAGTTGAAGATCTTTGGGTGTCCAGCTTATTATCATGTGCGTAATGATAAGTTGGAACCTAGAGCTCAAAAGGCGGTCTTCTTGGGATTCAGACATGGAGTTAAAGGTTACAAATTGTATGACCATGTTGATAAGAAGATTGTGATTAGCAGGGATGTTACCTTTGATGAGGCGAGCATGTTGAAGCCTCAATGCTCTCAACAGGTGGAGAGTTCTGGGAAGACCACGGATGGTTTGCAGATTGTGGAGCTTGATGTTGCTCCTATTGTTCCACGTGACTCTTCTAGTGAGCGGCATGCACCTAGACAGATTGCAGCTGATGATGAGCCTATAGATCTTGGTCAGGAGGATGCAGATGTTGAGGTGGCTCCTGTTGAGGAGTCAATTGCGAGATGCAGGACCAGGCGGACAAATGTCCCAAAACCTTCGTGGTTGAGGGATCATATTGCATTTGCACTATCAGCAACTGAAGCTGAAATTCCAAGTCACTTTAAAGAGGCTATGGAGAGTCCCGAAGGTGAGTAGTGGAAGGTAGCCATGGATGAAGAAATGGATTCCCTTTACAAAAATAACACTTGGAGTTTGGTAAAGGTGCCTCCTGGGAAGAGGGCTATTGGGTGCAAGTGGGTGTATGCCAAGAAGATAGGATCTCCTGGAGAAGCTGATGTGCGGTTCAAGGCAAGGTTAGTAGCAAAAGGTTTTGCGCAGCGTGAAGGGATTGATTATGATGAAGTGTTTTCCCCGGTAGTTAAACATTCCTCCATCCGTGTATTACTTGCTCTTGTTGCACAGTTTGGTCTGATGCTTGAACAACTTGATGTGAAGACAGCGTTCCTACACGGGGAACTTGAGGAGGAGATCTATATGCAACAACCGCCTGGGTATGGTGCCACCCATAAAAAATTGGTGTGCAAACTGAACAAGTCTTTGTATGGGTTGAAGCAATCACCACGAATGTGGTATAGAAAATTTGATCAGTTTATGAAAAAAGAAAATTTTGAGCGGAGCCATTTTGACCATTGTGCTTATTATAAGCAACTTCCGGGAGGTGTGTATATTTACCTCTTATTATATGTTGATTACATGCTTATTACCTCTTCTAGTCAGTTGGAGATTGACAAAGTGAAGAAGCAATTATTCAAGAGTTTTGAAATGAAGGATTTGGGTGAAGCCCAGAAGATTCTTGGCATGGAGATTCGGCGTGACAAATCAGCTGGTAGAGTTTGGCTTTGCCAGAAGCCTTATTTGGAGAAGGTGCTGAAGAAGTTTGGTGTTGATGCGTCAACCAAAGCGGTGAGTGTTCCTTTAGCACCACACTTTCAGTTGAGCGTTGATTTATGTCCTAAAGATGACGCTGAAAGGAAGGAGATGCGGTCGGTTCCTTATGCCAGTGCAGTGGGGAGTCTTATGTACGCTATGGTGTGTACCAGACCGGATATAGCACATGCTGTTGGGGTTGTTAGCAGGTTCATGCATGATCCAGGGAGGGGTCATTGGAATGCTGTGAAGTGGATACTTAGGTATCTAAAGGGTACTGTTGATACGGGCTTGATGTTTGAGAGGCAGTCATCGGTAGCTAACTTATGTGTGGGGTATGCAGATTCGTACTTTGCCGGTGACATAGATAGACGCAGATCCACTTCTGGTTATTTATTTACGCTGGCGGGTGCTCCAGTTGGGTGGAGGTCTACACTACAGGCCACAGTTGCATTGTCTACCACTGAGGCAGAATATATGGCTTTGACGGAGGCGATGAAGGAGGCTATCTGGATGCAGGGTTTGTTGGATGATCTGGGTGTGAAGCAGGAGCACTTGACGGTGAATTGTGACAGTCAAAGTGCAATTTTCTTGGCAACCAATCCGGTTCATCATGCTCGAACAAAGCACATTGACGTACGATACCATTTTGTTCGTGATCTGATTGAGGAAGGTGATATTCTACTTCAAAAGATTGACACGAAGGAAAACCCGCCGGATATGATGACGAAGGTGTTACCAGCGCAGAAATTTAATTATTGCAAGGCGTTGGTGAACACTCGTGCTCGGGTTTGATTGCCCGGTTGGGCGTTTGGGGAACTACAGCGGATTGATTCCTTTGGGAGGGGGATATGTATGCAGCCAACTTGTTGGTGCAGTCGATGTACTTGTATTCATCCAACATTTTTAATAAAATTGTAGGATGAGGTGGAGATTGTGAACGCAGCAGCAGCGAGCGGTTTGGGTTTAGCGTGTCCAGTTCGTGTCGGGTTACAAACCTGAGTGGGGTCTATTAGGAGAAAATAATAATTAATATTTGGCACCCGTTTTTTCCCTTCTTATTAAATGAGTGGTGATGTGAATTCCAACCGGGGTTGCCTCCCTATTAATCCTCCTAATTGAGCGGATGTGAGGTTTTCTTTTTGGGAAACGTTTTTTTAATTAGTGAGTGCAGTCCAGTTTAATAGGAAAGATTTAATGGGGGTTTTAGTTTTTCCATGAATAGCAAGGGGTGTTTTTGAATGGTGCGGGCTGTTAGGAAAAAGATTATTATTCTCCTTCTTCCTGTGAGAGAGGGTGGCAGCGAGAGTTGTTGGTTCTGGAGTTTTTCCTCCAGTTTTTGGTGTGCACGAAGAAAGGGCTTTGATCAGAGAGTTTGCCGGTGTCTACGGAGCTTCCATTCGGTGGAGTTAGTGGGCGGGATCTTTCACGTGTGAGGGCTGCTGCTGCTGTTGGTTTGCATTTCTTTTCCTCTCCTCCCCGCAGACGCAGGCTTTTCTTTTGCCGAACTGCGTTAACAACCCGGTCTCTGAATTGCTCTGTGTTATTTTATGTTTTGATTCCGCTGTGTTTGTGTTTGGTATTGCGATTGCTTGTGTTGTTGGACTAATTGCAGGCGATTAATTACTACAAAAAGTTGATGAAGTTACTTAGGTGTGGTTGGGCATTCAGGAATCACGGTTCATAAACCACTGTGTTTACGACCACCGCTGCTGCGTCAAATTGGAGAAAATCATGAGTCCGCGTCCAGGTTATAACCGGGATGCATGTTAACCGTTGATAATCATCGGGATTAAAGCCAGCAAAATCAAGCCCATTCACCCAAAATGCACTTTACATGACCGACGATATGTGCTTATTATCTTAATTTCTCATTCAAATAACTCCAATAATTTTTTTGATGCGAAAAGAAATTATTTAAAGTAATATAAAAGGCTTTTGAGTTGACCAAAATCCAGGTTTCATTTAAAAGTCAACCGTTCTCCCCCATCTTCTAGAGAAATTTTTGGAGAGATCTCAGTTCCCAATTCAAGGAAATGTTTTGGTGCTTTTGAAGCACACAGCTATTTTCTCATCTAAATCATATTTTTCGGTACTCAAAAATTGTGTTTTGCAAAAAAAAAAATACAAAATATAAATTATGATATTATTGCAATCAATTTAAATATTCATTTGCTCATATTATGAACAAGCCGAAAAATTACACTTGTAATTTGTTTTTGACTGAATTTTTTTTACTAAAACTTGAAAATCACGATTGTAATTTTGAAATCACTGCGGTAATTTTGAAAATCACGATTGAAATTTTAAAAATTACAAATTATGACTGCAATTTTAAAAATTATGACTGTAGTTTTCAAAATTATGACTGGCTTTTCAAAATTAAAACTGTAATTTTCCGGTCCTACAAAATTTACGACTATAATTTTGTAGGATTCTTAATATGTGCAAATGAGTACTTAAATTGATTGTAAAAGTATCATAATTTATATTCTTTTTTTTTTTCAAAAATCAGTTTTTGAGTACCAAAATATGTGATTTAGACGAGAAAATAACTCAATTGTACATAGCTCTGTGTGCGTGAGTGCGTCGGTCGGACGCACCAAAAATTTCTCCCAATTCAGTAAAAAAAGCCATTCAGATCGCGTCTCTGGACTAAATCTTACATATTATTTCTCCTTCAATGTAATTTATAATTTAAATCAAGATTTACCCTCACAAAGCAATTTTAATTAATAAATATCCAACAAATCTAACATCATATAATGCATGTTTGGCTCCGTTTAGCGCGGCTTTTTTCCTCGGTAAATTTGGACAAAAAAACATCATATAATGCATGTTTGGCACCGCCAATAAGAAATGAAAACTGATTTTGAACATAAAAGTTGATGAAATTTTTTAGGTGAGATCAGATGTTTCCGACAGTTCATAACCACCGCGTTCATGACCGCGGCCATCATGCCAAATCATTTAACAAATTCTACTAAATAAAATACAATTTAACAAATTCCCATGTTGACTTAAATTCCCCAAGTCAAAATTCATTGGAAAAAAGCTCACTTTACATTTGCCTACTTTAAGTTAGACAATATTGCTCAGGGCGCCGGAATTGGCCAGTCATATCTGAAATCCGAGCTCTATATATAGTTTCAATTTTGTTGTTCGAGCAGCACGTATACTTGAACAAAATTGGAGTCAAGTAGTGATTTTTGTGGGATTTCATATAGGCTAGCTAGCTATTTACTTCCTCCTCCCCCACTTCAAACTAATTCTATTGGGATTTGCGAGAAGCTCCAAGACTCGCTTGAGGGCTGCTATTTCCTTCCCCCGCACACTTCTATCTATAGACGTTGACCACAATCGGAGCCAGATTTCGATCCCCAACTACCGTCTCCCGCTCGCCTACACGCATCGATGGTGACCACCGCGGGAGCTAAAGCCGCTCGGCGTGCTTCCTTCTCCTCCCCTCTAAAAACCCAACTTGTTGGTCGTCCCTGACCCCACTTGCAGCCCAACTAGCTGATGATTACTATCCTCTGTCGCATGCCTATTACTCATATACAAATTTCTTCCAACCGAATTAGCCACAAAGTATTTAGTAAATATAATATCATAAATTAATTAAGAAAGTGACATTATAAAACATACTATTTACAAAATGTTATTCACTAAAAAAAATTACAACGCACGGATCAAATAAAATAGTTAATATTTTTATGCATGCTGACTTCATCTATATGGAGATCAATTTTTGAACGAGTTCACAATTTTCTATGAATTTTTAACTTGACTTGCTTTTATCTTTGAACTGCATACAACTAAAACTATCCTATGTATAGTATCACCCGTAAAATAAGTCGGAATTCTATACAACATTTAATTATCAATCACAAGGCCCCCTAAATGAATTATTATTAGATGATCACCACTAAAATAATTACTAACATACGAGCTCCCCGGGTTGGAATTCGTCATGTCTAATTGAATCATCGTCACGGGGGGCATGGGTTGTCGCCCCCGCCCGGCCCGTGGTGGCATCCAGAGGGCTTCGACCCCTCGTCAGGAGAAGGGAATGATCTTCTCGGTTTCGACTCCACCACCAATCCCGACTCCCGATTATTCATAAAAAAAGAAGCTCTCGCCGCCGCCGCGGGGCCGAACTCGCTACTGAAGAGGAGTAGAACGGAGAAGAGACACACAACCAAATAAGCTGCAAGCCTTGACATTAGTATAATACAATAATAACTTTGCCTCTTCTTCTTTGTATAGTATAAGTTTGATGAAGAGGCGGGCTCGGTTTTTTATAGTGCCAGGCCGGTCCGGGAAATTGCAGTGGAATTACTTGATCATTCTGATCCGTGAAGCAGTGTCTTGCAAGGGGGAAAATATGTACAAGATTTTCATTTTTATTTAGAAATTTCCTGAGCCGAATGTGCTCTGCTTGTTATTTGATTGGCTGAAATTATTTTTGAGCCCACGTGTTATTTTCCAGGTAAAAGAATCATTTCATGTATATCTTTAACGCTCTATAGAGATATCAACTTATGGTGTAACTAT
The DNA here is from genome assembly GCA_033032865.1 of Dactylorhiza incarnata. NCBI lineage: Eukaryota > Viridiplantae > Streptophyta > Magnoliopsida > Asparagales > Orchidaceae > Dactylorhiza > Dactylorhiza incarnata. The sequence continues at coordinate 7,159,786 of JAWHQI010000053.1, forward strand.
TTATCATCAAGTTAATCACAATCGTTTACTCTCGTTGAAATCAAATCTAGCCAGGGTGAAATCACGAAAGAATCCACGATTCCTTCGTGATTTCTTTAATGCTGAATAGTGACTATTTTTTTGTCACCAAATAAACAATTTAGTGACTACATTATTTTTGGTCACTAAATACTTTAGAAATTATACTTTAGTGATGGAACTTATATTTCGTCACTAAAGATATTTCTTTCGTGACCAAACTTTTATTTCGTCACTGAAGACATGTTTTTAGTGACGAACTATATTTAGAGGTGTCTTTAGTGACGAAATATATTTCATCACTAAATTTTCGTCACTAAATGTCAGTTTTCTTGTAGTGCACCCATACGAAAATTTGGATCCGGAGCCCGATTTCCAAAATTTGCTGAGATACTGGTCCAAGAAATTGCGAGTAAATTGATCCACAACTTGTCAAAATATGATAGAGCAGACGGTTGAGACAATTTAGAAAATTTAATTGAGAAATTTCCTGCCCGCGTGAGACGAGAGGCTCCGATTGATATTTTAATTGCTTGGAATTTCTTGGAGAGCAGGTTTGTTATAAAGCCTTACAAGTTGTCTTCCTTTTTTGTGGCCGGAAATGCTCTTAAGTTATTGTTTTATTACTCACAAATAGGGCGTGCACAAAAAAATCGGTCCTAACTAGTCTGGTTGGGATCGGACCGGTTAGGACCGGCTAGGAACCGGTCCCAGTTAGGACCGGACCGGTCCCAGGGATTCATAGTGTAAGAGTATATTCGGACGAATAACGAGCTCGGGGGCTATGCGTGTGGAAACCCTAGGTATTCTGCTATATATACCTAGCTGGAGGCAACGGAGAGGAAGTTCCACCTTGACTTTCCTCCGGATGTTTCGAGCTCCCTCTACATTCTCGAAACAGCCCTAAGAGGCGCTCGTTCCCGTCGTCCGGAAGAGCCCGCCGATCGCGCCCTCGCCTGCTGTCGATCGTGTCTTCCCCGCTCCCGCTGCAGCAGCTCGATCGCGCTCGTCCGCTCCGGCGTCGCTGTTCACGCGAAGGATTCGCGCCTCTCGCCGCTGCTGCTGTCGTTTCCTGCGAAGAAGATCCGCAAGCCGTTCGTCTCCTGTTCTTCTTCCAGCCGCTCGCAAACGATGAGGGTAGAGGAAGGAGGTCGCGATCCCGTCCTTCCCCGCAGCCCTCCTCTCGCGTCTTCGCCGTTGTTGCTTGCTGCTGCGTTGTCCAGATCTGCCGCTGTTGGAGTCGAAGCCGTGCCCTAGGACCGCCGCTCGTGCGAAGAAGACGAAGCCGCTGCTAGCAAAAGAGAAGTTCACGCACGACCGCTGATCGTGCGCTCGACCCCTCGCGCACGACCGCTGCTCGTGCGTTCTTCAGCAGCCAGCCAGTACCTTCGCGCACGACCGCTGATCGTGCGCTCGACCCCTCGCGCACGACCGCTGATCGTGCGCTCGTCTGCCAGGATCCCGCACGACCGTTGCCCGTGCGCTCTTCAGCAACAGTGCCTGTGCGCCACTGTTCTCCCGTGCCTCCAGATCCCCCTCAGCCGTCTTCCGCCTCTTCCCGCCGCCGCCGTCTCCAAGCACAATGATGAAGGGGAACTCCATGGCGTCCCCCGTTCCGATGATAAAGCTGGAGAAGTTCACGGCGACTGAGTTCAACGCCTGGAAGTTGAACACTCAGTTCGGGATGAAGTTTCTGAACGTGTTCTACACAGTTCAGTCTGATGGTGCTGAGGTCGTTGGGACTGCTGATGAGGCACAATGGTTTTCAGATGAAGACTTCTGCAGGGACTACCTGTTGAACTGTCTGTCATCCAGCTTGGCCCAGACCTACATGAAGATGAGCACCGCAAAGGAGATCTGGGATACGCTGCAGGAGCACTTCAGGCAGGAGGAGGACATGTCCAAGACGCATCTAGTGGACAAGTTCCACTCTTTCAGCTTCGACGAGGAGAAAGCCATTCTCCCTCAGGTATTAGAGTTTGAAATTTTAATTGATTCTTTGCATAATGAGTCCATCAGTCTGCCCGAAAGTTTTGTTGCGGGCACGATTGTGTATAAATTGCCCTCCTCGTGGTACAATTTCAAAACGCAAATGTATCGCAAGAAGATGCAGGTTGGTCTGAACGACCTCAAGCGTTTCATACGCATTGAGGATGAGAACAGGACGAAGAACGCTTTGGAAGCTGTTGGCAAGCAGAAGGCTGCTGCCAACATGATTTCAAGCTCCAAGCAGCCTCCGCCCCCTCCCAAGACCAAAACGTCTCGTAGTAGCCCCCAGGTTGCAGGCCCGAATAAACCCTCTAAGAAATTTAAGGGTAAATGCTATAACTGCAACAAGTGGGGACACTGCGCATCTGTCTGCAAGCAACCGAGGAAAGAGAGAACCCGGGCACCACAAGAAGGCAATCAAGCCCATTTGGTCCGCCAAGCTGAGCCATCCGACTTTGTTGCCATGGTCGGACACGCGCAGGCCAGCACGGAGTCGTACCTGGATTCGGGGGCAACGTGCCACGTTTGCAACAATGCTAATCTTCTGACAGAGCTGAAGAATGCAAATGAATCAGTTACTGTGGCAAATGGAGGCACAACTGACGTGTTGAAGGTGGGGAATGCAACTCTACTGCTCTCCTCAGGTAAGTCTTTACTTTTAAAGAATGTTAAATTTATTCCTTCTTTAGCTGCTAACTTAGTGTCTATTAGTTTGTTATGTGATGCGGGTATGTCGCTTAGCTTCTGTAGCGGCAGGGTGACTTTGTCAGTTAACTCGCACTATTTTGGATGTGCTTATGTCCAAAATATGATGTACCGTCTGAGTCTAGCAAGTGAGGTAGTCCAACAAGTTCAATTGAACTTAGTTAGCCCTAGGACTCTACACGAGAGACTAGGACACGTCAACTACAGGAAAATGTTCCAAGTAGCTAGAACTCACAAGATCACATTAGACACTAAGTCTCCACTTGAAAAATGCGAAGTGTGCGCTCAGACTAAGATCACTAGGAAACCTTTTGGGACGGTTACTAAGAGCACAACACCTCTTGAGCTTATACATTCCGATATTTGTGACTTTAACAGTTTTGTCAGCAGAGGTGTGAGGAAGTATATGATCACGTTCATAGATGACTGCACGAGATTCTGTCATATCTCTTTGCTTAAAACTAAAGATGAAGCGTTTGAAAAGTTTTGTCTTTTCAAAACCAGGGTAGAAAACCAACTAAGCATGAAAATAAAACATTTTAGGAGTGATAGAGGAGGAGAATATATGTCCAGTGAGTTCAGAGGCTTCCTTGCTTCACAGGGCATCATAACAGAAACCACTGTTCCTTACTCACCCCAATCTAACGGCATAGTCGAGCGCAAGAATAGAACGTTAACAGAGATGTTGAACTCTATGCTGCTCACTGCAGGCATGCCTTCCGCTTATTGAAGTGAAGCAGTCTTGACCGCGAATCACATTCTGAATAAAGTCCCTCATGTTAAGTTAGAGGTTACTCCCTACGAACTTTGGTTTAAGAGACCCCCGTCGTTTACTCGACTTAAGACTTGAGGTTGTATAGCCTATGTCAGGGTTCCTGACCCTAGAAGGACTAAAGTTGGACCTAGGACCAATACTTGTGTCTACTTAGGTTGTGCTGAGGATAGTGCTGCAGATAGGTTCCTTGATATTTCTAATAATATCATAATAGAATCTAGGGATGCAGTGTTCTTCGAGGATAAGTTCCTCAAAGATAAGAACTTAATAATCCCAGGTATGCAAGTAACTATTACTGAAGAAGATCCTACTTCAGTACCGAGCACCTCCTATTCCGTTCCGGTAGATAACTCTGGCCTAGAGTCTAGGAGAACTTCTCTAAGAGAGCGAATTCCCAGAACCTTCGGTAGTGACTTTGTGACTTACCACGTTGAGGCTGATCCATCCACCTATAAGGAAGCGATGAGATCCAGGGATTCACTACTCTGGAAAGAAGCTATAGATGAAGAGATGAGTTCTCTTCTTCAGAATAACACCTGGATGTTGGTTGATAAGCCAATAGGGGCTAAAACCGTAGGGTGTAAGTGGGTTCTGAAAAAGAAATTGAATCCTGATGGTAGCGTAGCTAAGTATAAAACACGCCTGGTGGCTAAATGTTTCACACAAGTCAGCGGAGTAGATTACTTTGATGTCTACTCACCCGTGTGTCACTTGGCAACCATTCGGGTTTTCCTTGTTATTGCATCTATTGAGAACTTTATTGTTCATCAAATGGATGTTAAGACTGCGTTCTTGAACGAAGATCTGACCGAAGAGATCTACATGAGTCAACCTGAAGGTTTCATTGTAGACGGTCACGAAACGAAAGTCTGTAAACTTCTTAAGTCTTTATACGGACTAAAGCAAGCACCGAAATTATGGCATGAGAAGTTCGACTATAGTGTAAAAAACATGGGATTCATGTCGAGTCTTTCAGATAAATGTCTTTACATACGTAATAGATAGGATAAAGTCGCCATAATAAGCTTGTACGTGGATGATATGCTTATTCTGGGGTGATCAATCCGAAGTGGATGACGTTAAGTCAGATCTCATAAAAGAATTTAGCATTAAAGACCTAGGTGTAGCGAACACTATACTAGGCATGCAAGTGAGCTTTGGGAAAAATGGTATTTCTCTAAGTCAAAGCCACTGCATAAAGTCCTTGTTGGACACGTGGGGATACAGTGCCAGTAGAGCATCTGAGACACCATACGACTACACTAACCGCCTAAAGCCCAATGAAGGAGCTATGGTTAGACAGTTAGATTATTCTAAACTGCTTGGTAGCCTCATGTATGTCATGGTCTGCACTAGACCTGACATAGCCTTTACGGTCGGCATGTTGTGCAGATTCACTAGTAATCCGGGTAAAGACCATTGGAACGCCTTGAGTAGGCTCATGCGATACTTAAAGCACACTCAAAAGTATGCTTTAGTTTACACTGGTCAGCCTTCAGTTCTTGAAGGTTATTCTGATGCATCATGGTGCTCAGAATTAAATGACAGCAAGTCCACTAGTGGTTTTGTGTTTACACTAGGAGGAGCAGCTGTAGCCTGGAAGTTCAAGAGGCAATCCTGTATTGCTCTCTCTTCTATGAAATCCGAACTCTACGCTCTTACGTCAGCAGGAGAAGAAGCCGAATGGCTGAGAGATTTGGTGATGGACATTCCTTTATCGAGCCTGAAAATGAGTTCTGTTGCAGTTTACTGCGACAATCAGGCTACTAAAACGATTGCTACGAACACTTTGTTCAATGACAAAAGAAGGCATCTCAGGCTGAAACAATCCTGTTGACCTCTCTCACAAGTCAAGGGATTATGTCCCTTATTGATGTGAGATCGAAAGATAATGTTGCAGACCCTTTGACCAAAGGATTGAATAGAGCTCTCACAATCAAAACATCGGGGAAAATGAGATTAAAGTTCATAGAAATATGAAACTTTCCTCCGCAGTTTATGTTTTAACAGTGAGAACCTATAGTTGCAACATTCAAGCATCTAAAAACAGACTGAAAACCCAAATAATTTCTTGATGAAAACTCAAGATAGTCTGGTGCCGGTTATTCCACCTTTGATAACCAAGCAACTTCTCATTTTAAGTTGATTCAAGAGTTATTCAACTGGAAATTGAAAGTCGTTATAAATTTTAATCTACACATTATTGGTCACAACATATTATTCCACATTTGATAATGTTGCACGTGATGTGTGCCCACATGTGTTGGTGAGGCACATAGTGATCAGTAATGAGTAAGATAACGGGACTAGTCCTAGTTAGACTGGATGAGATGCTGACAGAGTTACTTCACCGTTGCTAGAAGTGCTAAGCTCATTTAGTAAGAGCTAGTTTACTTTAAACGTTACTGCATGCGATTATGAATTCATAGAGTCTGACTCGTGAAATTCCTTGCAGGCTACAGTGGAGATTATGGAGGAGATGTAGACCTGGACATGGATGACGATGATCTACTAGACGAGTAGAATCATCAAACGTTTAATTTCATGTTATGTTTTGTAATAATTATTCAGACTATATTTTTTGGGATAGAATCTGTGGTTTTCTGACTTGCCATTTAGGCAAAAACCTTTTCATATTTTGATTAGTATGATCTATCCTAAATGCTTTGTTTAGTTTGTTTATTATTTTGTCTACTCTCCAGCACCCCAAAACGTTACGTTATTTGTCACGAATATAAGAGGAGATTGTAAGAGTATATTCGGACGAATAACGAGCTCGGGGGCTATGCGTGTGGAAACCCTAGGTATTCTGCTATATATACCTAGCTGGAGGCAACGGAGAGGAAGTTCCACCTTGACTTTCCTCCGGATGTTTCGAGCTCCCTCTACACCTAGGAGTCCCCCTTTTCCCCTCAAAGATCGGTCTCGGACCGGTCTCGGATCGGGACCGGTAAAAGACCGGTCTTTTACCAGTCCTTAGATAGGACCAAAATCGGGACCGGTCAAAGACCGGCCCCGTTAACAGCTCTTTAAAGAATTCGCAATGAGCTGCTGTTTTTTGGAAAAATTTCTTTGCCACCACAACTCTTAAAAGTCTGTTTGGCATCTTTTTGAAAAATAGTTGTGTGCCGCTCCCAAAATTTTGCTCCAAACGGAGCCTAAATCAGAGGAAAGAACTAATCTTAGCAGCTCATAACGCGAAGGAAGAGTCCTGCAAATCTCCGACGAAGGAAACAGAGTGTGAATAAACCAATCAATTTTCATCCTAATGCCCACCAGAGGAAAACACAAGTTCAAATGCATTTCTATTTCAGAATCATAGTCACACTAGCATTCAAATAATGTCATTCAAGCATTTAAGAAAATTGAAAAAAAAAATCAAGATCAAAATTTTTTTATTCAACATCGAAATCATTAGAAAAAAAAATTTTGATTCATCGTACCGATGGAAAATAAGGACCGACCAGCAGGAGGAGGAATAAAATAGTGCTTCTAGCCTCCGGTAGAACCAAATCGGAACAACGAGGAAGTACATCGCCGGAAATGAGGCCAGAATGAGAAGGAAGACGAACCCCACGCACAATTGTTGGGGGAGGAATTTTCCTAGATGGCAGTATTAGAATGCCTTTGTACCTATTTGTCTTATGTTGTGTCTAAGGGTAGTCTTGTAATTTTATTCTTTTCTTTTGTATAGATTGTTGCCGGCTGTTCCGTGGTTTTTCCACGACTCATTTTCCAAATGTTATCATGGTATCAGAGCTGACTTTCGCTCCTAGGGTTTCTCGTGCCGCTTCCGCCTGGCTTCGCTTGTTGCCGGCGTCGCACTCCCCTCGATCCTCCGTCGCTGCTGCCGCCGGATCCCCTATGCCATAGTTCTTCCATTTCCGCAATCTGTGCCAGGGTTTCTCGGTGCCACTTCCGCCTGATTCCCTCGCTTGCTGCCGGCGCCGCACCCTTTCAGCTCTTCGTTTCAGCCGATCTGTTTCAGGTATCCCTCTCGTTCGCTATCGACTCCGATCCCGCCGTTCCTGGTTCCGTTCACAGCTCTGTCTCTTGTTTCGATTTGATTTCTGGGTTTCTTCGGTTCTTGCTTAATGAGCACTGAAAGGGATGATTCGCTCCAAGCTATTAGTGTCTGACTTGATGGCAAAAATTTTGCCTACTGGAACTATGTGATGAAAAATTTTCTGAAGGGGAAGAAATTGTGGGGTTATATCACTGGGGGTAGTCCTAAACCCACAGATCTCAAAACTGAAAATTTTGCAGCATTGCTTGATACCCGGGAAGCAAACAATTCAAAGATTATCACTTGGATCAATAACTCTGTTGCGCCTTCGATCGGGATACAGTTGGCAAAGTTTGAATATGCCAAAGAGGTATGGGATCACTTGACCACATTATTTTCTCAATCCAATTTTGCAAAAAGATATCAGTTAGAGTGTGATATTCGTGCGCTTGAGCAAAGAAACATGAGCATTCAGGAATTCTACTCCGCCATGACCGACCTTTGGGATCAGTTAGCCCTCATGGAGTCAAGTGAATTGCGGGCGTTTGCACCATACATTGCTAGTAGGGAGCAACAACGTTTGGTGTAATTTTTGATGGCCTTACGTGATGATTTTGAGGGTCTTCGTGGGTCTATTCTTCATCGTAGCCCTCTTCCATCTGTTGACTATGTGGTTCATGAATTGCTAGCTGAGGAGGTTCGTCTCAAGACTCAATCCGGAAAAGGAGCTCTTCCTGAAACAATTCCGTCTGTTTTAGCCGTATCTCAAAGAGTTTCATCTAACAGTCAGAAGCCCTACTCGAGAGTTGGCAGTGATGTTTGCAGCTATTGCAAGGAGAAGGTTCATTGGAAGGCCCAATGCCCGAAGTTGTGTCGTACTAGCTCTTCCACTTATGGTCGGCCATCTCAGCAACCTGTTCAATCCTCAAATTGGAAACATGAACAACGTTCTTCCCGGCCCTCTGCTGCAGCCGTTATCCCTCCACCTGACTTATCTGCGGAGCACTTTCAGACAACTCTTGCGGAGCAATTTCAGAAGTTTCTTAATACTCAGCCTCTTGTTGCTATGGCCTCAAGTGAGTCAATCCATCCATCTGATACGCCCTCAGGTAACTGGCTCTTAGACTCTGCTGCCTCTAATCACATGTCTCCTGACAAGTCCTCATTTACTTCATTGCGTCCCCCTTCCTCCCTACCGGTTATGACTGCTGATGGTACTCTCTTGCCATTAACTGGTGTTGGATCCATTGTTACACCACACATATCTCTTTCTAGTGCTTATCATGTTCCTAAACTCACTATGAATTTGGCATCTGTTGGTCAGCTTTGTGATGCAGGATGCTCAGTCTATTTTTCTCCTACATTTTGCCAGTTGCGGGATCTTCAGTCTCAGATGCTGATTGGGACAGGCCGTAGGCAAGGTGGCTTATACGTTTTGGACAAGCTCAAAGTACCAGAAATTGTTGCTTCTAGTGTTGACTTGTCATCGTTTCGTTTGAGTTCATGTTCCTCTAATTTTTATTTGTGGCACTCTCGTCTTGGTCATGTCTCAGCCTCTCGTTTAAAATTTTTGGTCTCCACAGGGAAATTAGGAGATTTGAAAACTCATGACATATCTGATTGCAGTGGCTGTAAATTGGCAAAATTTTCAGCTTTACCGTTGAGTACAAGTTGTTCAGTTTCTCTTGCGCCATTTGACTTAATTCACTCTGATGTGTGGGGACCCTCTCCTGTTACTACACGAGGGGGCTCTCGTTATTATGTATCTTTTATTGATTACTGTACACGTTATTGTTGGGTTTATCTTATGAAACGAAGATCCGACTTCCTCGACATTTATAATACCTTTCGTAATCTTGTCAAAACTCAACACTCCCGTACCATCAAATGCTTTAGATGATTTAGGTGGTGAGTACACTTCGCATAAGTTTCGCGAACTGCTTGCTTCAGATGGCACTGTTTGTCAGCCATCCTGTACTGACACCCCTGAACAAAATGGCGTTGCAGAAAGAAAACATCGTCATGTTGTTGAAACTGCTCGCTCTCTATTATTATCTGTCCATGTCCCTAGTGATTTTTGGGGAGAAGCTGTTCTTGCTGCCATTAGTTTGATTAATAAAATTCCTTCCTCCCACTGTGCTGGCTTGTCACCCTTTGAAAGATTAAACGGATATGCTCCTGATTACTCTTTCTTAAAGGTGTTTGGTTGCACTTGCTTTGTCCTTCGACCTAGTGTTGAATGCACTAAACTATCACCAAAGTCTGCTATTTGCGTCTTTCTCGGTTATGGTGAAGGGCAAAAAGGATATCGTTGCTTTGACCCAGCTACTAAGAAATTATATGTTTCTCGGCATGTGGTGTTTCTTGAGCACATACCTTTCTTCTCCATTCCTAACAGCACTCATCAATTGACCAACTCAGACATCATCCATCTTGACCCATTCTCTAATGATATTGATAATGTCTCACCTCCTGTCTCGAGTTCTGCTGATACTGGTACTTGTACCTTGCCAACCGTTGATAGCTCTCTTCCAGAGGTTACCCAAGCACCAGCTGAGACTGTGGACCTGCATTCTCGCTATCCTCCTCGTACTCGTAAGTCCACTCAATTACCTGAATTTGTTTATTCTTGCTATTCGGATTCTTTTACCTCATTTTTAGCTTCAGTTCACAATCACTCTTAGCCGTTATCCTATAAAGAGGCAGCACTTGACCCTCTTTGGCAGCAGGCTATGGAAGACGAACTTTCTGCCTTACATAAGACAGATACTTGGAGTTTGGTTCCTTTACCCTCGGGAAAGAGTACTATTGGCTCTCGTTGGGTCTATAAAGTCAAAACCAAGTCCGATGGGTCTATTGAAAGGTACAAAGCAAGATTGGTTTCCAAGGGCTTCTCTCAGCAGTATGGTATGGACTATGAGGAGACTTTTGCTCCGGTTGGTAAAATGACTACTGTTCGTACTCTCATTGTCGTTGCGTCTGTTCGTCAGTGGAATATTTCTCAGATGGATGTTAAAAACGCTTTCTTGAATGAAGACCTCCAAGAGGAAGTTTATATGACCCCTCCCCCAGGTGTTTCTCATGCGCCAGGGGAAGTTTGCAAGCTCAAGAAAGCCTTATATGGACTTAAACAAGCCCCTCGTGCTTGGTTTGAAAAATTCTCCAGTGTGATTACTGCCTTTGGTTTCTCCTCAAGTGAGTATGATCCGTCTCTGTTCATCAGATCCACTTCTATTGGCCGCATTATGCTTTCCTTGTATGTCGATGACATGATTATCACTGGTGATGACGAGAATGGTATAGCCGTGCTGAAACTTGAATTAGCTCGATGTTTTGAAATGAAGGATTTGGGCCCTCAAGAAAGCCTTATAAGGATTTGGGCCCTCTCCAAAAGGCTATCTACTCTCTCAGTCTAAATACATCGGGGACATCCTTGATCGTGCCCGTCTCACTGATAGTAAGACTGTTGATACCCCTCTGGAGCTTAATGTTCGGCTTTCACCTTCGGATGGTGTTCCTTTGTCTGATCCTACATTATATCGCACTATTGTTGGTAGCCTGGTTTATCTTACTATTACTCGCCCTGATAGTGCTCATGTTGTCCATATTGTTAGTCAGTTTGTTAATTCCCCTACCACAATTCATTGGGGTGCTGTTCATCGAATTCTGAGATACTTGAGGGGAACTCGATTTCTAAGTCTCCTATTTTCTTCATCCTCTTCTTTGGAGCTACGTGCTTATTCTGATGCAGATTGGGCTGGTGACCCAACTGATCGTAAGTCAGTCACTGGATTTTGTATATTTCTAGGCGATTCTCTCATCTCATGGAAGAGCAAGAAACAAGATGTTATTGTTGTGTCCTCCACTGAAGCTGAGTACCGTGCTATGGCGTCGACTACTCGTGAGGTGGTTTGGCTACGGAGACTGCTTAATGATATGGGTGTTACCTCTCTACATCCCTCCCCTATGTACTGTGACAATAAGAGCGCCATTCAGATTGCTCACAACTCCGTCTTTCATGAGAGGACAAAGCACATTGAAATTGATTGTCATATCGCTCGTCATCACCTTCAGCATGGAGCTATATCGTTGACGTTTGTTTCTTCCTCAGAACAGCTTGCTGATCTATTTACCAAGTCCCATCCAACTCAACGCTTCCGGTTTTTGGTTAACAAACTCTCTATGCTTCGTGCCGCAGCATCACGAGTTTGAGGGGGAATATTAGAATGCCTTTGTACCTATTTGTCTTATGTTGTGTCTAAGGGTAGTCTTGTAATTTTATTCTTTTCTTTTGTATAGATTGTTGCCGGCTGTTCCGTGGTTTTTCCACGGCTCATTTTCCAAATGTTATCAGGCGGCAGCGATGGGATCGACTACGGTGAGTTTGTGGGGAACGGTGGACTACGGTGAGTTTGTGGGAATCACGATCCGTGCACACATTGAAGTGCTCAGAAGGTCGTTAGAGATGTTCCTTCGTTGTTGGTCCTTGCTCTGGATAACTAAGACACCAACTTCTCAAATTTAAAATTGATCAGCGGATAACAATTTGTAAACTCAAATAAAATGGAAAAAAATTGGTCTGCGGACAGATATTTATGATCTGCGAATAACAATTGCCTTTGCTATTCATAAGGTTCATTGTCTGATATGATACTGAAGTGAGAAGAGAGAGCTCGAGAAGTTGACACTGGTATCTACACTGCAAGTGGTAATTCAATAATAAGATATTAATTGGGTTGACTCTGCTAATAAATATTTAATATTTTCAACATTATTTTTATTGCATGCATGTAAATTGTGGAGTTCAGAAGTCAGCGGTACTTGGGCCAGCAAGAACTTTCTTTTTTGCAGCGTTTGCCATAACGCGTCGGCTCACCACCACGTTTTGCCACGTGGAAAATCTCATGGGGGTAAAATGTTGGCGTGGACTTTCATTCATGTGGTTTTTACCGTTTATAAATCATGAAAGTCAGAGACTACTTTGGTCATAATTTGGAGAGAGTCCGGGTCTTTTTGTTTGGGCGGTAAGAGTTGGAGCTTCTCGGGAACCAGAGAAAATGAAAAATCACCAGAGAAAACACACGGATTTAAGTGGTTCAGCAATTTTGTCCAAGTTCACGATCGTATTGGGATTTTCACTATCTTTTTTGTTGTTGCAGAAGCGAGATGCAAAGAAGTACTTTTATCGTTTGAATAAATTATGATCAGATTTCACAACTATAATAATGAAATTACATAAATAAACCTGCTCAAAAGTAGTGGATGAATTGCTAGTATGATCAGATTTCACAACTCCAACTGGAGCGGTGGGAATGAAAATGTTGGCAATGAAGTGATTGGAAATGAGGAGGTGTGACTGCGGAAATGACCAAAAATCGTGTTTTGGAGAGGTGCCAAACAATTTTTTTAGCTTTGACGTTTCCCCCCAATTGGAGAGGGGCGAAAAACACCCAAATAAACAGAGGACGGAAATCATTTCAACCTCTCATCCCTCACAGAGATCAGCATCTTTAAAAAAAAATTATTATCGTTTGAATTTGCTAAAAAGATTGGCGATGTTAGATTAATTATTTAGATTTTTCAAATAAATGTTTTTTTTCTCAAAATAGATTATTTGGATCTTTATGCAGAAATATAAATTATAACTTCTATTTTATAGGGCACTTGACACAATATGCAAGTGCAAATTATTAATTGTATTATTGATAGAATGCTAATTATATTTTAATAGTATATATGGTCAAGTATACTGAACAAATACTGATCATAATTTAATAAATTTATTCTAAATAGTATGGCCACCTCACTTATATTTTGTATAGAAAAATGAATTTTGAAAATATTTTGCTCCAAATTAAAAAATATATAGAAAAATAATTATGAAAATATTTAATGACTATACTTTAGTGCATTTAAGCTTACAAATCCTACAATGTAGGTAGTGTTCATTCAAAATCTCCGTTTGGGGTGATGTGTTTGCTCCGGTGCGCAGGTTTGATCAAAAACGTCATCGCCAGTGAATGTATGTTTGACATGACAATGGGTATGAATGCCGCCAAGAAAATAATACTAGTTTTGAACATGAAAGTTGATGAAGTTTCCTATGTTAGGTTGGACGTTCACGAACCACAATTCATAATCACTGTGTTGACGACCGCCACTTACGCATCAAATTGAGCCTTAATAATTTTAAATTGAAAATAAAAAAGCTATAAGGTTTTTTTATTTCGATCTTGCTCTTCCAAATATTAATTATCTCTTACATGGCGAGGATATGCATGTGAGTATTATCTTAATTTCTTATTCAAATAACTCAAATAGTTTTTATGATGCGAAAGAAATTATTTAAAGTAATTTTAAAAGGCTTTTGAGTTGACCTAAATCCAAGTTTCATTTAGTTACGGTCCACGCATGGTTTTATGTTTTAACAGGCGTACAGACCGTACACTGTTGGAATATTTTCTTCTATATTCCTATTGTTGAAACCAGTAACCCGGTTTTGACGTTCGCAAGGGGGATGCAGCTAACCCTTACTTGACCTGAGCGAGACCCTTGACCAGTCACTAAGAACCAAAGAACCTTGCCCTTAAAGAACACCTAAGTCCACAGTCCAGACCCTTAAGCTGCAGCGTGGAGGTCCCACCACATACCCGGAAGCTCACTCAGAACTTCCCCTCCCAAGCCAATGCTGAGCTTGGGCACCTTGGAGGGCACTAAGGATCACCTCACCGACCACCTTCAACGACAAGGGGAGGGGGAGGGATAGTGCTTGCTCACGCGTGAGGGAGGGGGTAGAGACCAACCCTTCTCAAGGTGCCCATGGGGGTCTATTTATAGACTTCCCAAGAATGGACTGCGAATAGCCAAAATCGGACTGCGGATAACAAAATTCCTCCGAAAGATGGAGGTTGGGCGAGTGGAGCACTTGCCCAAGGCAGGGCGAGTGGAGCACTCGCCCCTGGCCTGGGCGAGTGCTCACTCGCCCAAGGCAGGGCGAGTGGAGCACTCGCCCATGGCCTGGGCGAGTGCTCACTCGCACAAGGCAGGGCGAGTGGAGCACTCGCCCATGGCCTGGGCGAGTGCTCACTCGCCCATGGCCTGGGCGAGTGCTCACTCGCCCAAGGCCGGGCGAGTGCTGACTCGCCCAAGGTCGGGCGAGTGGAGCACTCGCCCAAGGCTGGGCGAGTGCTCACTCGCCCAAGGTCGGGCGACTGGAGCACTCGCTCATGGCATGGGCGAGTGCTCACTCGTCCAAGGTCGGGCGAGTGGAGCACTCGCCCATGGCCGGAAGAAAGGAGGGAAGAAGAGGGAGCATCGGGTCCCCTTCACTGTCTCGGCCTCATCCGGGTCGGGTCACACCGACTCGGAAAATATGAGGGTTGTACACAATCCCCGCTGTTTTCGAGCTTGTCTCAAGCTCGGAAAGAAAGTCCAACCCACCTATTTGACGAGTAGGTGGGACCTTAGGGGAATCCATGATGGGCCCTGCCAACGGGATACTCCTGCCGAGTTTATCGGTTGAACCTGACTTGAGGAGAAAGGCGAACCCTTCTCCACTTACCCACCCTCCTATGAGCCGAGCTCAACTGGAGGTGGAGAAAGCTCAACACCTTATGTCGAATTGAACTTGACCTTAGGTGGAAAAGAACTCAACACCTCTAGTCGAGCCGAGCTCAACCTGAGGTGGAAGGCAAACCTTTCTCTTCTTAACAACCCTTCTATGAGCCGAGCTCAACTGGAGGTGGAGAAAGCTCAGCACCTTAGGTCGAATTGAGCTTGACCTTAGGTGGAAAAGAACTCAACACCTCTAGTCGAGCCGAGCTCGACCTGAGGTGGAAGGCAAACCTTTCTCCACTTAACAACCCTCCTATGAGCCGAGCTCAACTGGGGGTGGAGAAAGCTCAACACCTTAGGTCGAATTGAACTTGACCTTAGGTGGAAAAGAACTCAACACCTCTAGTCGAGCCGAGCTCGACCTGAGGTGGAAGGCAAACCTTTCTCCACTTAACAACCCTCCTATGAGCCGAGCTCAACTGGAGGTGGAGAAAGCTCAACACCTTAGGTCGAATTGAACTTGACCTTAGGTGGAAAAGAACTCAACACCTCTAGTCGAGCCGAGCTCGACCTGAGGTGGAAGACACACCTTTCTCCACTTAACAACCCTCCTATGAGCCGAGCTCAACTGGAGGTGGAGAAAGCTCAACACCTTAGGTCGAATTGAACTTGACCTTAGGTGGAAAAGAACTCAACATCTCTAGTCGAGCCGAGCTCGACCTGAGGTGGAAGGCAAACTTTTCTCCACTTAACAACCCTCCTATGAGCCGAGCTTAACTGGAGGTGGAGAAAGCTCAACACCTTAGGTCGAATTGAACTTGACCTTAGGTGGGAAAGAACTCAACACCTATAGTCGAGCCGAGCTCGACCTGAGGTGGAAGAACTCCACACCTACCAGGGAGCCGAGCTCACCTGGAGGGGGAGGGAACTAACAGTTTCCCGAACTATCCGGGGACGGAGAACCAGTACATGTCCCAGGTGCTTACCCTCACCGATGGACGGAGGGATTCAGCCATCTTATTGAGGAAACTGAGGCAGAGATCCAATCCACGTCTTATGTGCTTACCTTCACATATAGGTGGAGGAACCCGACCGTCTTATCAAAACAACTGAGGCGGAGATCCAATCCGCGTCTTAGGTGCTTACCTTCACATAGAGGTGGAGGAACCCGACCGTCTTATCAAAACAACTGAGGCGGAGATCCAATCCGCGTCTTAGGTGCTTACCTTCACCTAGAGGCAGAAGAACTCCACCATCTTACCGAACCACTTACCCTTTCTGAAGTCTTACCTGCAGCGAGTCGACTCGATGAGCCTCCCATTTGTTGGCAATACTGAGCCCGGTGAATGTTCTCTAGTCGGGGATCTTACCGATTGGAGGCGGAAGTACCCGTCCGCGTCCTAGGTGCTTTGCTTACCTGGAGGCAGAGGAACTCAACGCCCTCCCAATCCAATTGGAGGCGGAAGTGCCCATCTACGTCCTAGGGGCTTAGCTTACCTGGAGGCAGAGGAACTCAATGCCCTCCCAATCCAATTGGAGGCGGAAGTACTCATCTACGTCCTAGGGGCTTAGCTTACCTGGAGGCAGAGGAACTCAACGCCCTCCCAATCCAATTGGAGGCGGAAGTACCCATCTACGTCCTAGGGGCTTAGCTTACCTGGAGGCAGAGGAACTCAACACCCTCCCAATCCAGCCACCAAGTAGCGAGTCGACCCGATGAGTCTCCCATCTGCCGGCATGACTAAGCCCGGAGAATGGTCTCTAGTCGGGATCTTACCGATTAGAGGCGGAAGTACCCGCTTGCATCCTGGGTACTTACCTTCACCTGGAACTCAACGTCTTCCCAACCTGACTGGAGGTGGAAGTACCCATCCGCGTCCTAGGTGCTTAGCTCACCTGGAGGCAGAGGAACTCAACGCCTTCCCAATCCCCTTACCGATTGGAGGCGGAAGTACCCATCCGCGTCCTAGGTGTTTACCTTCACCTGGAGGCAGAGGAACTCAACGCCCTCCCAATCCAGCTAAGTAGCGAGTCGACCCGATGAGTCTCCCATCTGCCGGCATGACTGAGCCCGGAGAATGGTCTCTAGTCGGGGATACTGCCAAATGGGAGCGGAGTACCCATCCACGTCCTCAGTGCTTACCTCACTTGGAGGCAGAGGAACTCAACGCCTTCCCAGTCCCCTTACCGATTGGAGGCGGAAGTACCCATCCGAGTCTTAGGTGTTTACCTTCACCTGGAGGCAGAGGAACTCAACGCCCTCCCAATCCAGCTACCAAGTAGCGAGTCGAGCCGATGAGTCTCCCATCTGCCGGCATGACTGAGCCCGGAGAATGGTCTCTAGTCGGGGATACTACCAAATGGGAGCGGAGTACCCATCCACGTCCTAAGTGCTTACCTTCACCTGGAGGCAGAGGAACTCAACACTTACCCCAAGCCACTTAGTCAAGGCGTTACCTGAAACCTCTTCATTCATCATCGAGGAGCTACCTGCTTATTACAACGCGCCCCTCTGGGCCTACTTGGTCACATGCACCTTGACCATCTCTTTCATCACCTCCTCCAATTTCTCTGCCTTCTCATTATTTTCCTTTCTCCTGGTCCTTCCTGCTTCCCTAGTCAACCCGCAGGTGGGAGACTTTCCTCTGGAACCGATCTGCGTAGCTTCCTTGCGTCTCCCCGTGCTTTTGTTGAATCAGGAACAGGGACTCCGCCCCCTTCCTGGTGAGACGGAGGCATCCTCCCTGCTCCCTCACTCGGGGCAGCTGGCCCCAGGAGAGCTGTTGAAGAGCGCTTGCGCTTGAAGGCTCAAGCCTTCCTCCGAGGCTGGCCCCTTCCCTTGCCAACACGCTTGCTCTATCTCCATCAAAGACGGTGAGGCGAGCACAGGTGTTGGCGATGCCGTGTACTCGCCCTGAGGGGGGAGTGCAAACCGCAAGACTCCCCAGATTGACTTCCTGAACTCCTCGAAGTCACCTTTCTTCATGCACTCGCCGGCAGGGGTGAGTCCCCCAGCTCATCGCTTCCAGCCATGAGACTTGCCCAGAGCTTTCCGAACAAGCTGCTTCCACGCTCACCGCACCATAATGTTGAAACCAGTAACCCGGTTTTGACGTTCGCAAGGGGGATGCAGCTAACCCTTACTTGACCTGAGCGAGACTCTTGACCAGTCACTAAGAACCAAAGAACCTTGCCCTTAAAGAACACCTAAGTCCACAGTCCAGACCCTTAAGCTGCAGCGTGGAAGTCCCACCACATACCCGGAAGCTCACTCAGAACTTCCCCTCTCAGGCCAATGCTGAGCTTGGGCACCTTGGAGGGCACTAAGGATCACCTCACCGACCACCTTCGATGACAAGGGGAGGGGGAGGGATAGTGCTTGCTCGCGCGTGAGGGAGGGGGTAGAGACCAACCCCTCTCAAGGTGCCCATGGGGGTCTATTTATAGACTTCCCAAGAACGGACTGCGAATAGCCAAAATCGGACAGCGGAAAACAAAATTCCTCCGAAAGATGGAGGCTGGGCGAGTGGAGCACTTGCCCAAGGCAGGGCGAGTGGAGCACTCGCCCCTGGCCTGGGCGAGTGCTTACTCGCCCAAGACAGGGCGAGTGGAGCACTCGCCTATGGCCTGGGCGAGTGCTCACTCGCCCAAGGCAGGGCGAGTGGAGCACTCGCCCATGGCCTGGGCGAGTGCTCACTCGCCCATGGCCTGGGCGAGTGCTCACTCGCCCAAGGCCGGGCGAGTGGAGCACTCGCCCAAGGCTGGGCGAGTGCTCACTTGCCCAAGGCCGGGCGAGTGGAGCACTCGCCCATGGCCTGGGCGAGTGCTCACTCGTCCAAGGCCGGGTGAGTGGAGCACTCGCCCATGGCCGGAAGAAAGGAGGGAAGAAGAGGGAGCACCGGGTCCCCTTCACTGTCTTGGCCTCATCCGGGTCGGGTCACACCGACTCGGAAAATATGAGGGTTGTACACCTATATTAATATACAAAGTGATATACTTTCATTTTTTTAAAAAACTTTAACAGAAACAGCAGATCTATATATATATATATCTATGAATAGCAATATTAATAAAATTGCATGAAGTGGATGAGAAATAAAATAGAGTAATTTATAGTTCAGAATCGAGCCTGGTAAGGCGTGTGGTCACTGCCCTAAAGAAGTTGCACCACCATCCGGCAGGGCTTTCAACCGATGCTCACTCCTCCAAGGTACAACACCCGGCTAGATCCCGAAACTCCGATGTGCGCGGACACCGAAGAAACACAGAGCACCCGAACAACCACTTGATGAAGCAAATGTAAAGAAGAGAAATCACGTAGAAGATCATTAAAACAGAGAGAGCAGAAGAGCATGTGAGAGCGATTCGTCTTTCTGAGAAGTACGACAATATATATAAAGACAGAAAATCTCCGGAAAAGGAGGATCTTGAAAACGGTAATATTAAAATCATAATAAGTATTGATGGTTATAGTTGGAAGGATCATAATCGGGAAAATAAACGTTGAATATTTCTAACGTAAATAATGGCGAGAAACACGCGTAAAAAAGCGGTTAAGAAAGCGCGTAAAATGGCAGAACGCGTGAAAGCAATTCGACGCAGCGTCGAATCCCAATCGACGCGTGCCTCAAGAGATATTTGTAACCATATCTCGCAAAGGTATATGCCTTTGGCAACCATTAAGAACTTTACGTTCATCCTATCTTGTTACGTAGAGCACAACATCATAGGAATGGGGAGAAGATTTTCTCAACCTTTTAAATTTGTGCTCCCAACTACGCTACATCAACGGCTTCGTTTCTACCACATTGAACCCACTTCATGGGATCTCCAATCACATGGGTTGGGTATCCACCGTTGGCAGCAAATTATGTGGGCTTAAGCCTCATTCCCCTCGATGACAACAATATCTCCCCTCGGGATAATCCCTTGATAAGATTATCAGTCAGATTCAATTCTGACTTTACGTAATTTATTGATATCACTTCTTTTCTTCTTTGCTTCACGGACTTGTACCTGATTCTCATGAACTTATTCATTTTTGCATTAGTGTTATTTGAAGCAGTTAAATCAATCACAGATTTATTATCACAATGCAAAAAAATAGCAGGTATAGGTTTTGCAAGTAAAGAAATTTCTGAAAGTAAATTCTTAAGTCATTCGGCTTCGGCACACGTAGTGTCTAAAGCTATCAGCTCGGATTCCATGGTACTTCTTGAAATCACAGTTTGTTTTGTAGAAGCCCATGAAATGGCGGCTCCTCCAAGGAGGAATACATATCCAGTCGTTGACTTAACGTCTAACGAATCAGTTACCCAATTGGCATCTGAATATCCTTCTAAAACTTCGGGATAACCCGTATACACTAAGTTATAGTCTAAAGTTCCGCGAAGGTATTTAAATATTCTAGTTAAGGCTATCCAGTGATCATCACTTGGATTACTAGTATATCTACTAAGCCTTCCTACATCATATGAAATATCGGGTCTAGTGCGATTAGCAATATAAAGCAGTGACCCTATCATTTGTGCATACCTATGTTGGTCGAGAGGTTCACCTAAATTCTTACATAACTTAATGCTAGCGTCATAAGGAGTAGAAGCAGGTGTGGAATCAAATAGATTGAATTATCTACTAAGCCTTCCTACATCATATGAAATATCGGGTCTAGTGCGATTAGCAATATAAAGCAGTGACCCTATCATTTGTGCATACCTATGTTGGTCGAGAGGTTCACCTAAATTCTTACATAACTTAATGCTAGCGTCATAAGGAGTAGAAGCAGGTGTGGAATCAAATAGATTGAATTTATGTAACATTTTCTCAATCGAGTGAGAAAGAGATAATGAAGCATTGGAATCTGATTTCGCTAATTTCATTCCCAAAATGACATTAGCTTCTCCTAAATCTTTCATATCAAATTTAGATGATAAATTGTTTTTAGTGTTATTAACAATTTTAATTGAGCTTCCAAAGATTAAAATGTCATCTACATAGAGACATAAAATCACATATTCATTTTCTTCTTGTTTTGCATAAATGCATTTATCATATTCATTATATATAAATTTAAATGATAATACTACGGAGTCAAATTTTTGGTGCCATTGTTTTGGTGCTTGTTTGAGACCAACAACAACAACATCATAACCCATATAGTCCCCAATCATTGGGGGTATGGGCGGGGGAAGATTGGAAACAGACCTAACCTTTGGCACTATGCACAAAGTGGCTTCTCTCAGAGGAGAAAGACCTAACCTTTGACAATAAATGCACAAAGTGGCTGCTCACAGAGTACCACTGAAATAGTGGCCCCCTATACCGTCGCGTTTGCTGCGGAATCATGCCCTCAAATCAAAGCCAAAGACATCAGAGAGGGCAGACCCAAGAATCCATTTTGATTTATGTGCACATAACCATGCTTCCTTCATTCAGCATCCAGAGCATTGGTGAAGCACAATTGCTTGTTTGAGACCATACAGAGATTTAATTAACTTACATACTTTGGTTTCTTGTCCTTTAACTTACATACCACGCAGCTTCGACTGGAGACTACCCTATCGACGCAGCTTGAATGCCAGTCGACGCAGGTTCGAGATCTGGTCGACGCAGCTCTGGCTGTCGACGCGACTTCGAGTTTCGCTCGACGCAAGTCGACTTCTATTCGGCGTTACTCTGAATAAAACTCTAAAACTATTTTGTACAAAAAAATACAATTCAATTATTCCCCAAATCCACATCCGGATCCGGTCTGGTGCGGTGCGTGCGCGCGCGCATGTGGTTCATAATTTCTCCTTATGTTCTTTTGAACAAATAAGAATGAGTGAATATATATACCCTCTAGCTAGAAAACAAATGAGAATGATGAGACTAATGGGTTCATCCTTTCATTTATGAAAGGCTTCCCTCCAAATTATTTGGGTTCCCTCCAATTTGGTTTTGGAGCTTTTCATCTATGATGAGAAGCCAAACACCAAATACCATACAAGGCTCCAATAAAACATTTATGAAATGAATGTTTATAATTAAAAGTTCTAACAACCTCATCCCATCTCCGCACACGGAGCGCGATCGTCCATGTGCGGCGGGTTGTTAAGGTGGGGTCTTTAACCCGCGACCTCCTAGATAGAGGGACTTAGCATCGGCCTCCATCACCAACTAAGCTACAACTCAACTGGTTATGAAGGTCAGCGCTAAGTCGCTCTATCTAGGAGGTCGCGGGTTCAAAACCTCACCTCAACAATCCGCTGCACATGGACCGCGCTCCGTGTGCGGAGAGGAGTTGGGGTGTACGGCCTACAAACCTGTTCAAAAATGAAACCATGCGCGAACGGTAACACATTTAAAAGTCAGCCGTTCAACCCCATCTTCTAGCGAAATTTTTGGTGACGTCCCTATCCCCAATTCAAGGAAATTTTCTGATGCTTTTGAAGCACACAGAGCTATGTGCAAATGAGTTATTTTTTCATCTAAATCATATTTGTAATTGTAGGTACTCAAAAATTGTTTTTGCAAATTTTTTTTACGAAATATAAATTATGATATTTTTACAATCATTTAAAGTACTCGTTTGCATATATTATGAAAAGTCTGAAAAATTACACTTGTAATTTATTTTTGACTGAAAATTTTTGACTAAAACTTGAAAATCACAATTGTAATTCTAAAATCGTGACTGTAATTTTGAAAATCACGATTGTAATTTTAAAAATTATGATTATAATTTTAAGAATTACGACTGCAATTTAAAAAATTATCACTGCAATATTTCAAAATTACAACTTTTCAATTGGAACAAATTTTACGACTGCAATTTTCAGGACTGTTAATATATGCAAATGAGTACTTAAAATAATGATTGTAAAAATATCATAATTTATATTCTGTAAATTTTTTTCTTGCAAAAATCAATTTTGAGTACCAAAAATGTGATTTAGATGAGAAAATAACTAAATTGCACACAGCTCTGTGTGCGTCGGAAGCACCAAAAAATTTCTCTCAATTCAATAAAAGAGCCATCCAGATCGTGTCACGTGTACTTTCCGTCCATGTTATTTATAATTTAGATCAAGATTTACCCCCCACACAGCCATTTTAATTAATAAATATCCAACAAATCTAACGTCTCTGGACTAAATCTTATACATTAAGGCTCCGTTTAGCGTGGTTTTTTTTTTCCCGGTGAATTTGGACAAAAAAACCATCTTAGAATGCATGTTTGGCACCGCCAAGGCGCCAACGAGAAAAGAAAACTGGTTTTGAACATAACAGTTGATGAAGCTTCTTAGGTGAGGTCAGACGCTCACGACAGTTCATAACCACTGTGTTCATGACCGCTGTGTTCATGACCGCCGTCATCATGCCAAACTGAACATAAGTTGGATGTCCAACTCTATTAAATAAGATACAATTTAACAAATTCTCAGGTTGACTTAAATTCCTTGGGAAAAATCTCTCATTTTGTTCAGGGCGCCGGAATTTCCCCAAGTCTAAATTCATTGGCAAAAATCTCTCATTTTGTTCGGGGCGCTGGAATTGGCCAGTCATGTCTGAAATCAGAGCTCCATAGTTAAACTTGAACAAAATTGGAGTCTAAGTAGTGATTTTTGTGGGATTTCATATATATAGGCTATTTACTTCCTCCTCCCCCACTTCTAACTAATTCTATTGGGATCTGCGAGAAGCTCCAAGACGCGCTTGAGGGCGTTGCTATTTCCTTCCCCCACACACTTCTATCTATAGACGTTGACCACAATCGGAGCCAGATTTCGATCCCATACTACCGTCTCCCGCTCTCCTACACGCATCGATGGTGACGACCGCGGGAGCTAAAGCCGCTCGGCGTGCTTCCTTCTCCTCCCCTCTAAAAACCCAACTTATTGGTCGTCCCTGACCCCACTGCAGCCCAACTAGCTGATGATTACTATCCTCTGTCGCATGCCAATTACTCATATACAAATTTGTTCCGACCGAATTAGCCACAAAGTATTTAGTAAATATAATATCATAAAATTAAGAAAGTGACATTATAAAACATACTATTTACAAAATGTTATTCACTAAACAAAATTACAACGCACGGATCAAATAAAATAGTTAATATTTTTATGCATGCTGACTTCATCTATATGGAGATCAATTTTTGAACGAGTTCACAATTTTCTATGAATTTTTAACTTGACTTGCTTTTATCTTTGAACTGCATACAACTAAAACTATCCTATGTATAGTATCACCCGTAAAATAAGTCGGAATTCTATACAACATTTAATTATCAATCACAAGGCCCCCTAAATGAATTATTATTAGATGATCACCACTAAAATAATTACTAACATACGAGCTCCCCGGGTTGGAATTCGTCATGTCTAATTGAATCATCGTCACGGGGGGCATGGGTTGTCGCCCCCGCCCGGCCCGTGGTGGCATCCAGAGGGCTTCGACCCCTCGTCAGGAGAAGGGAATGATCTTCTCGGTTTCGACTCCACCACCAATCCCGACTCCCGATTATTCATAAAAAAAGAAGCTCTCGCCGCCGCCGCGGGGCCGAACTCGCTACTGAAGAGGAGTAGAACGGAGAAGAGACACACAACCAAATAAGCTGCAAGCCTTGACATTAGTATAATACAATAATAACTTTGCCTCTTCTTCTTTGTATAGTATAAGTTTGATGAAGAGGCGGGCTCGGTTTTTTATAGTGCCAGGCCGGTCCGGGAAATTGCAGTGGAATTACTTGATCATTCTGATCCGTGAAGCAGTGTCTTGCAAGGGGGAAAATATGTACAAGATTTTCATTTTTATTTAGAAATTTCCTGAGCCGAATGTGCTCTGCTTGTTATTTGATTGGCTGAAATTATTTTTGAGCCCACGTGTTATTTTCCAGGTAAAAGAATCATTTCATGTATATCTTTAATAGTATATAGAGATATATATCAACTTATGGTGTAATTATTTATCATCAAGTCAATCACAATCGTTTAATCTCGCTGAAATTAAATCCTGCCACATATTGTTTTTACTAGATATACCTACTATGGTAGGGTGTCCTAGACCTATATTTTCAAGTCACTACGCTACGACGTGAAATTACGATTTTGTCCTTATATATCTTTATTAAAAATTTAATACTTGCAAAACTGCACTTAGCTTGCATGAGATCAAACCCAAAATCTGTAATATATTAAATTAAGATATAACCAACACACCAACTGACAAGTTGTTATAAGCGTTTACATTACTATATATATGGATGGACATTTTTCTTTTAGGGTCCGTTCGTTTCACAGACATTGATATTGAAGTATTGACTTTAAGAATATGAAAGTCATTTATGTTGTTCGTACCAACAATTGTAGAGTGGAATTGGTTTTCTGGTTAAAAGACGACGATATTCACTCTAATCTAAAATATTATCGATCCAATGTTTATCTCCAGGGGCGGATATTGAGATCGCCAACTCCGACTTTCCAAAAGGATATCAATTTTTTTGGCCCGAATGCGCATTTTTTGCCCGTACGTGATTTTTTCGCCCGAACGCAATATTTTCGCTCGGGCACAATTTTTCGGTCTGGATGCGATTTTTCCGGCCGAACACGATTTTTCACCCCTTACGCGATATTTTTGCCCGGGCGCGATATATTCGCCCTGGGGCGATATTTTCGCCCGGGCGCGTTTTTTTCGCCCGGACGCGATTTTTTCGCCCAAGCGCGTTATTTTCGCCCGGGCGTGATTTTTTCGCCCGAACGCATTTTTTTTGGACCGGGCGCGATTTTTTCTCCCAAGCGCGTTTTTTTCGCCTGGGCGCGATTTTTTCGCCCGGGCGCGTTTTTTTTGCCCGGGCGCGTTTTTTGAGCCCGGGCGTGTTTTTTGAGCCCGTGCGCGTTTTTTTTCTCCCGGGCGCGTTTTTTTTTGCCCGGGTGCGATTTTTTCGCCAGGGACGTTTTTTTTGCCCGGGCGCGTTTTTTAGCCCGACCGCGTTTTTTTCGGCCAGACGCGTTTTTTTTCCCCGGGCGCGTTTTTTTTCGCCCGAGCACGATTTTTTTTGCCCGGGCGCGTTTTTTCGCTCACGCACGTTTTTTTTGCCCGGGAGCATTTTTTTTGCCCTTGCGTGATTATTCCGCCCGGGCGCGATTTTTTCGCTCGGACGCGATTTTTTCGCCCGAGCGCGGTTTTTTTCGCCCGGGCACGGTTATTTTCGCATGGGCGCGATTTTGTCGCCCGACCGCGATTTTTTCGCCCGGGCGCGTTTTTTTCGCACGGGCAAAAAAAACGCGCTCGGGCGAAAAAAACACGCCCGTGCGAAAAAATCACGCCCGGGTAAAAATATCGCGCCCGGGCGAAAAAAATGCGCCTGAACGAAAAAATCGCGCCCGGGGAAAAAAACGCGCTCGGGCAAAAAATCGCTCCCGGATGAAAAAATCGCGCCCCGACAAAAAAATCGCTCCCGGGCGAAAAAATCGAGCCCGGGCGAAAAAATCGCGCCCGGGCGAAAAAATCGCGCCCGGGCGAAAAAATCGCGCCCGGGCGAAAAAATCGCGTCTGGCGAAAAAATCGCGCCCGAGGGAAAAAATGCGCCCGGGCTAAAAAGTCGGGCGTCAGGCTAAAAAACGCGTGTCGGGCTAAAAAACATGATATTGCATATAATAATTTGCAGGAAGAAACTTAGAAGCTCAATATTGATCAATGTCAATTCCTATGAAAGAAAACATTTCTGCAAACGAACAGTAAAAAGTAATGAATATCAATTCATATGACAGAAAATCATCATACATACGAACAAAAGAATTGGATTTAAACTCAATGTCATTTCCCGTGTGTATTGATATTGGTTTGAAAGTCAATACTTCAATATCAATATTTGTGAAACGAACGGATCCTTACATCTCAAGACATAACCACCCACCGACGGTTTTCTTTTTCATTCTTTTTTTTGTTTTTTAAATTTTAAAAAAGTAATTAAAAAAATAAAACTATAATAGAAAAAAACCTTAAAAAAGTCTCAATCTATAAAAAAGATACTTAAAAAAAAAAACGCGCCGGTCGGGGGAGGGCGAAGACCACCGATCTGGGGCTGGATTGGGGCGGGCGCCCGCCGGTAAGGGGCGGGCGAAAAAATAAAACGAAAAAACTGGGCGCGTGCCGGGTGTTGAAGTCTGGAAAATCCCGGCTCCAAAATTCAGATTAATGCAGCCAGAGGCTACTCGCCCAGCAGTCCGACGAAAAGGTCTGACTGGAAACGGCGAAGAGGGCTCGGAAAAAGAACAACATGACTACAAGTGTTGCGGCAGGGAGGTCCCACCACGTACCCAGAAGCTCAAGAGAGACTTCCCCTCCACAACCAAAAAATGGTCGAGCAGGGTACGAGGAAGGCACCGACTTGGCTAGTACCGGGAGTAGCGGCCAAGGTCGACGGGTCTGAGAATTTGAACGAGGGGGGTTCCAAAAGCTCAAGTTCAGGTGCCAATCCAAGTACCCCTGGGGTCCTATTTATAGGAAAACCAAGGGGTAGGGGGTTTTTATAGCCCAGCCCCTGCCCGGCGACTAGCGACATTGAGGTGATCTCCCCCATAGAATAGGAGAGTATCACCTATGGTCGCCCACCTTTTGGCGAGTATCCGGGCTACTCGCACGAGTGCACCCTAACTCGCCTAGGCCTTCTTCTGCTCCTACTGCTCGACGACCTAGGTCTTTCTCGCGAGGGCGACTCGCCTGTGACTGGTCCTCCTCCTGCAAATGTCACTGCGGGGGCGAGTACGGCGGGGACCTCGGCCTTGAATCCACCGAACGTCGTACATGTGCGAGGTGATATTACTTACTCGCCATCTTTTGGTTTAGTTTGCTGATTTCAACATTGCTAGCGAGGTTCTGACGCTTTCTGATACTCGCAGATTCGTCGATCACAAATGCTCAGGAGGAGCCTTTGAATGTGCCGCCTTTGCGATCATCTCCGATGATCTCGCCTGGAGCTAGGGAGGGGTCGCGCTGTGGCGGCTCAGTTCGGATACTCCACAGCTCCCTTTTGGAGAAGAGGCCGTCAAGCGAGCAGAGGGCTCCCTCGGCGAGCAGCGCACCTCCACCGCCCCCTCAAGAACCGGAGCTGGCGAGCATCCAGCATACGCCCGTGGGTGGGCTTCCGCCTCCTCCTCCGTTTCCTCCTCCTGCCGAGATTCAGGGCGATCAGCGCCCCTCGTCCTCTGCTGCTCTTCCAACGAACTTGGGAGAATCCTCCCGCCGAGGCGGGGCTGGGGGTTCTTCGAGTTTCTTCGCTCCAAGGGGAGGAGGGTGACCAGTAGATGGTCGCGGCCGAGGAGACGCTTCTCGTGACCGGGAACAAACTGGTGGGACTCAATCCACCCGGCGAGGTGCCGGGCACCATAGCTCCTCTCCCCACCGAGGAAGGAGCCCCCCTCCTCGGCGATCTCGCAGTCCTCCTCGCGGCTTGAGAAATGATAGTCGCCGTCCGGGTAACTTAGCGGCTGATCTGCGTGTTTTGCGGGATTCACTCTTTAATACTCGCTACTAAAGTCTTTTGCTCTCTTGTCTTCTTTTCAGATCGCGCTCAAACTCCTTTGGGAGCTCTGATTGATGGATTCGGTCTGCCCTCTCGCGAGTACCAAGAGAGGGCTACTCGCGCCATCTTGGATCTGGAGGCGAAGGTAGAATGCCTGGCGATATGCGAGCCTCATCGCTGCTTGACTGATATGGAGTCGTGGGTTGAGCGCTTGTCGGCTGTCGAGCCTCATCGTCGACTGACCGAGCTGGAGGCGCGAGTATCTCGGCTGGAGGAATTCGATACTCTGCTGACTGGCGTAGAATCTCGCCTGCAGATTGCGAACGACCTAGAGCGCCGGGTCGCCAGATTGGAGCATCGTCAGCAGCTTCATCACGATGAGCTCGTCTCGATGCGCGCGAGTATGGGCTCGGTCGGCCGTTTGGAGAGAATCGAAGACCAGCTGCGGCAGGGCGAGGACGCGATGTCTCTGGCTTTCGAGCACTTCAAGCGTGGTCGCAGCATGGGCTGGGTCGGGCGACATCCGCAACCTTCAGAAGCCCAGGAGAACCTCCAAGGCCCTTAGTAGATTTTTTTCATCGTTTGTTGTAGTATGGTCGCCATTTGGCGAGTGACTTGTAACCTTTGAACAATTAAAAATTTAAGTAATTTTATTTGCGAGTATATGAAATCCACCCTTCATTTATTAATCGCTTGTTTGTTTGTTGTGATGTTTGATATTTTCACTATCTTCTTTTCTTGCGGTCTTTTTGCGAGTACTGGTTGAATGTCGCTCATAGTTGGCGAGCTTCCTTGTATTTTCATGTAGGTGTCCGCTCGCTGAGTGATGATGATTTGACGTTCGTCGGTGGCTTTGGGAGACTTTCCTTGCTATTCGCCATCCTATACTCGTACTCGCGGCGGCGTACGCGACAAGCCAAGTATCCCCGACTACTATAAATAGGGGGTGGGTGGGTACGTATTTATTACGCTTTCTGGCGATCTTCTTGTATTGGTAGCGAGTATCCTCTTATTGCTTCCTTTCTCGCCTCGTTTGATACTCGCTCCTTCTCCTCTTCTAGAATGACTGACGAGGCGGCTATTCGGCGTGCGAATCACACCAAGAACTTCGGGGCGACTACTTTCAAGAAATCGATCTTTCGGTCGCAGGACTTGAAGGAATTCTGCGCCAAGTATTTGTCATCTGTGTATGTCGCCAGGCTCCCCCGCGAGGATGAGCAACTAAACTCATTCTCGACGACCGAGCTGGTGTTCCCTACTCGCCACTTCGAGGTTGGCCTGCGACTACCCTTTTGGACAGAGTTTTATCAAATCCTCCACTTCTTTGGAATAGTCCCCAACCAGATCAACCCTAACGGGGTGGCGATGATCGTTGGGTTCTTGTGCTTCCTGCGAGAACAGAAGATCACCTTCGATCTTTCTGTCTTCCGGCGAGTATTCCACTTCAACGCTACTGGCGAGGGCGTTGTCTTCTTATGCAGCCACGTCTGCACGCTGACCGGTACGACGACAAGAACCACCCTTGGGGTGAGCAACTAGTTGTCATAAGTGGCGACTTTCCAGTTATCCCCACCTCATCCTTCCAGCCGGCGGAAAACGCCTTTCTGACTCCTTACCTGGAGGAGATGAGGGAGAAGCTGCTCGACAGCTTCAGGGGTCGTCGCCTGGATGTCCTCGTCTGGAGGAAGCGAGTAGACGAGCTCGCTGAAGTGTTCGCAGGAGAACGTAGTCTTCTGAGCGAGTATTTGAGCATACTCGCCTTTCGTTTTCAACTGATGACTAATACCTTGTGTTTCGTTCTGTTGCAGCTACTCGCTCTTTGTCGAGCGAGCTTCTTCTGCTAGCGCCGAAGGCGGGGGCTTCTACCCCGATCGGCTCGTGGCCGGGTGGTGATGGGCAGGAGGTCGCCTGCGATGATGTTGAGCCTTCCAGGAAGCGGAAGGGTAAGGCCAAGTCTAGGGAGCCTGCGACTAGGAAGAAGAAGGAGGTCGCCAAGAGGGACCTGAAGGGGAAGGCGAACATTTCGGAGGCCGGTGAGCCTCACAGTCACCCGCTCTTCAACGAAGGCGGTCGCAGCGAGGATGCTTATGGTCGCCCGCTAGTATCCTGGGCTGAGCGCGCCTATGAGGTGACCTTGAGCACCAACCTTCCCGCCTGGTCGGAGGACTGGGAGGATAGTGGCGAGGCGTTCAATGTGATGTTCGCCCTCTACGGTCGCGCCGATGCCGAGGCCCTGCAAGAGGTCTCGACCGAGTATTTAGCTCACCAGAGCTCGCGAGCCTACATGCGAGCTACCGAGCTCGGCCATGCAGCGTCGAGGCGGGTGCTGGATTATGAGCAGGTGATGAAAGTGCAGGCGAAGAAGCTCATCGCCTTGGGGCTGGAGGCCGCCAAGTGGAAAGATTATGAGGTACTCGCTCGTCGCATTTCTAATTTCTGGGATAGTCGCCTTTTGCGCCGATCGATGTTTGTTAACCGCTGTCTTTACCTCTACAGGCCGCCGAGGTGGAAATGGCGAAGAAGGTATCTCAGCTGGAGATGGAGCTGGAAGATACTCGGCAGACCTTGGAGGCCGCCCAAGTTCGTATCGCCGAGTTGGAAACTCGGCCTGCCGAGCAACAACCATCAGCGGCGGGCCCCTCCAGGGTCGGCAAGCAGATAAGGATGCACGGCGACGAGATGCCACACGTCCGTCGGGAGATCACGAGGGCGACCGGGAAAGTCGTCCTGAGCAGGTTGAAAGCTGAAGGTATGCTGAAGCTGGAGGCGATGAACTTGACTGTGCTGGACCTCATCCCGGCGCTGCTCGCCGAAGAGTCCAACTCTCCTATGCGAGATCTTCCATCCTCATCCACCGATTCCGAAGATGATGATTCTGAGGGCGAGGGTGATGATGGAGAAGATGTCGACGTAGATGGCGAGGACGATGGCGATGATGATGCATAGTCGCCGATCTTTTGTTGATGGCTGTACATTATTTTTGAAGATGTAATTATCAAAAGTTGATGAAAATACAATTTTTTGTGCTCGCCTGACTTTTGTTCTTCTTGTTTTCTTGTTTACATGCCGAGTAGTCTTCTAGGCTTGTGACGAGATTGAGTGCTCGCTAGGCTCCTAGGCACGGGCGAGATTGAGTGCTGCGGTCGACGATCATACCTTACTCGCACCAACATACCCGCATTTCATACCTTGCTCGCACCTGCATACTCGTACGTATAGTCGCACACACATACTCGCCATCTTCAAGGAAAACTTTGTTGGAGCCAATCTGTGGAGGGTCTTCGGAGAAGGTCCTGGGGGATAAATGCTCCTAAAGCTCTCTTTTGTCCCTGATGAAAGACTGTCAGGATGCTTGTAGTAATAATGGACTCTAGGATGAAAAGAGTAGAGGATAACCATTGGGATGGTCCTAGGGGACACAACATCCCGAGGTTTCCATCCTACCATAACGGTGATGCTGGTGAAGAGGTCGACAAGTAGGGACTGACAGTCGGGGAGGTCCAAAGACATATCATCCCGAGGTCTCCATCCTACGGTGTTGTTGATGCTGGTGAAGAGGTCGACAAGTAGGGATTGACAGACGGGGAAGTTCAAAGACACATCATCCCGAGGTCTCCATCCTACTGTGATGTTGATGCTGTTTCGACGAAGTTTCTCCTGACATACTCAACAATCAGAGGGGATTAAACACACCAACTCGAACGATTGGACAGAGTCATTAGAAACGAAATGTTATGTTGCAAGCCTTTTACTCTTTGAGAATTTGCGACGCCTTTATTCAAGGGTCCCTTAAGAGGTTTAAGTTGATCATCCTACCGTTGAGCTAGAAGGTCGGCGTCACGACTTCTTCCTAATAATCCCTCCAGTCGGATGAGAGATGCGGTCGGAGGGAACCGCGGTCAACATGCAAGGGGGGAGTTGATCTCGACCGTCAATGCAGAGGCTTGGTCTTAGGGGAACGCACTACCGAGGCACCGTCCCATCATCCGTTCTGAATCTTACGAGAATTAAGTCGGAGGCCTGTTTCCCAACCCGACGCGGAGGTCGGCTTTACCTGCTTTCCTTCTTTCTTTTAAGATAGTTGTTGTTGTGATAGGAGCAAGAATCTCTCGCCATTCCCTTTTCAGGGAGGTGGGGAATTTATTAATAAATAATTAATTTACAGGAGAGGGATGTACACGTTCCTGCTCAAGGATAAAACCTTTTCAGGTCATCGCCGCTCCAGGTATTTCCCAATAGCTCCCCTTCGTGATTTTGCAGGCGATATCCTCCGGTAGCGAGTGGTTCATGGATGATGAAAGGTCACTCCCAATTTGGGTTGAGCTTTCCAACGGTTGTCGATCTTCCTGCCGCGTCCACCTTCTTCAAGACTAGATCACCCGCTTGGAAGTGTTTGAGGCGAACGTGTTTGTCGAAATGCTTCACCATTCGACGCTTGATCTCCTCTTGTCGGGCTGAGGCTAAGTCTCGGAGTTCTTCATTGTAGTCGAGGGAGAGCTTCTGAGCTTCCTCATTCTCCAGACGCCATTCTTCGTCTCCGTCTTCAGCTGCGATCACCCTCGGACTTTTGACCTCGAACTCTACTGGAATGAGAGCTTCGGACCCATGAGAGAGTTTGAACGGGATTTCCCTCGTGGCTGAGCTAGGAGTGGTTCTCAAAGCCCACAACAGCGAGGGGAGCTGTTCTGCCCAATTACCTCTTAGGTTCTCGACTTTCTTCTTCAGCAGGTTGATGATCAGCTTGTTGGCAGCCTCCACTTGTCCGTTGCTCCTTGGATGATGTACTGACGCAAACCGAATATCAGTTTCGAGTTGCATGCAAAAAATCTTCCAGCTCCAAGATGGCGAATTGAGGACCGTTGTCGGTGACGATGGTGAGAGGGATCCCGAATCTGCAGACGATCTCTCCCCAGATGAAGTTCTTCACGATTTGAGAGGTGGTCTTGGCCAGATCTTTGGCCTCAATCCATTTGGAGACGTAGTCGATCATGACGAGAACGAACTTCCTCTGGCCACTAGCCGAGGGAAAGAGACCTATCAAATCCATTCCCCAGATGACGAACGACCAAGGGGCGGTGATCGAGCGAAGTTGCTGGGTTGGCTGCAACTGAAGGGGGGCAAACAACTGACACTTTTGACATTTCTTCGAGAAGACCTCCGCATCCTTGCGGATAGTGGGCCAGAAGTAGCCATGCCTCAAGATCCTTCGCTCCAAAGTGCGAGTCCCAGAATGGCTTCCGCACTCTCCCGAGTGGATCTCTTCCAACACTCGAGGTACTTCGTTTTCAGATACACATCTAGCCAGAGGGCCTGAGATGGTCTTGCGATATAGCTCCCCATTTTGCAACAAAAAGTACGCCACCTTGTATCGAAACTTTCTTTGATCCCCATCCTCCGCGGGAAGCTGCCCGGTAGATAGAAATGCTACGAACGGATCCATCCATGAGGGGCGCTGCTCGATCTCCATCATCTCTCCTTCCTCTATGGACGATCGGAACAATTCAGTGACGATCCCTCCAGCCCTTGGCCCATACTTGGCCAGACGATCCGCTGCCGAGTTCTCCTCTCTCGGTACATGCTCAACGAAGAAGGATTGAAAGTCGCCAATCAATCCTTTCACCTTGACAAGGTACCTTTGCAGAATGATGTCGCGTACTTCGAACTCTCCCCGAATATGCGACGCGGCTACCATTGAATCAGTGAAGGCCCTGATGTCTTGGATGCCCAACTCCTTTGCGAGACGCAAGCCCGCTATTATGGCCTCGTATTCTGCCTGGTTATTCGTGACGGGGAAGAGGATCTCGACGGCCTGCTCGATCCTAGTTCCCTGTGGGCTGACAAGAACGATGCCCACTCCCACAGAGCTCTTGCCTGAAGCTCCGTCCACGAACATCTTCCAAGGGATGGGAGTAGTTGCCTCCTCTCCTGGCTCCGCCAGGGTTCGGCTTCACTCCCTCTGGGGTGATGAGATGTCCCAAAAACTTCCCTCTTCCAGCCCCGAACACGCACTTTGCCGGATTGAGCCTCATTCTGAACTTCTTTAGTGTTTCGAAGGTCTCCACCAGATCAGCCACATGCTCTCTAACGCTCTTGCTCTTAATTAAGAGGTCGTCCACGTATACCTCCAGGTTCCTCCCCTTTTGCTCCTTGAATACGTGGCCCATCATCCGCTGGTAGGTTGCTCCTGCATTCTTTAGCCCAAAGGGCATCATCTTGTAGCTGTAGCAGCCATCACCTGTGATGAAGGAAACATCGCGGCAATCGGGAGGATACATCTGAATCTGATGATATCCTGAAAACGCATCAAGGAAGCTCATTACAAAAAAACCGATGGCTGAATCAACCAACGCATCGATTCGAAGCAAGGGATAATAATCCTTCGGGCAGCTTTTATTCATCAAAGAGAAATCTACACACATCCTCCAGCTACCCCCAGCTTTTTTGACCATTACAACATTTGAGACCCAGCCTGGATACTGGATCTTTGACACAAAACCCGCATCCAGCAGCTTCTTCACCTCTTCACGGATAGGTCCGACCAACATGGTGGCACTTGACCTCTTCTTTTGGCGGACGGGCTTCACCGCGGGGTCGAGATTGAGGTGGTGATAAGTAACCTCTGGGTCGATCTCGGGCATCTCAGCAGCACTCCAGGCAAAGATGTCGACGTTCTCCTGCAGGCACGTCGCCATCTCCATCTTTTCGCCGACCTTCAGCGATCCTCCGATCTTCAGCAACCCAGGTACTCCTGCCACGGAGAGTACCTCGATTTCTTCAATCTCCTCGGACGCTTCCAGCCGGGCCGTGCCTCATGTCGCCCTTTCGAACTCCTCCACGTCATCCATCCAGCTGATGGTGCTGACCGAGCTAAGGTAGCACTCGCGGGCGTCTCTTGGATCACTCCTGATCCTCACCTGGACGTCCCCCTGACAGTACTTGAGGCACTGATGGTAGGAGGATGGAACGGCTTTGAAGGTGTTGAGAAGTGGCCTCCCGAAGATGGCCTTGTAGCAACTCGGGGCGTCAACGATGACGAAACGACACTGGAGAGGGGTGCCACCGAGAGTTACAAGGAGATCTACTCCTCCTTCCACCTCTTTCTTCTCTCCGGAGAAGCCAAAGAGGGGACCATCCGGCGCCCAGACTCTTGCTGCTCCGATGCCCAGCCCATCGAACGTCTCCTTGAAGACGACATTTACGGAATTACCGTTATCGATCAGAATTCGATCAACGGTGAAGTCATCCATGGCAACTTGAATCACGAGGGCGTCATGGAAGGGATTCTCATTCCCCAGCATGTCTTCCTCTGAGAAGGTGATCTCCTCCAACGGGGGCGGTGCCTGTGAGGTCGAAGTGACGCTCCTTCTATAGATCTGATGGAGACTCCCCTTGCGGGAAGCTCCCACCCCTGCTCCCCCGTGGATCACACCGACTCCTCTGCCTCCCTGGACGAGGTCTCCTCGACCTCCGTGGTCGACGCGATCTTCATTCCTCCTTCGGCCGACGGCTTGAACTGCTGGCGGATCGACAAGGGCTTCGATCCTCCGCTGCTCCCCTTCTACTTCTCCTGCTGCCAACCTTCTCCTGGCTTCCCAAAAGTCTAGGCAAGCCATCGTGTCGTGCCCCTCCACATGATGGAGGTCACAATAAAGGGGAACCTCCTCTACTTGCAGCCTCCTATGCTTCTGGTTCTTCCGGCCTTGCCGATTGCCGCGCCGGGCAACCGCCATCGCTTCTTCCCTTCTCCTTTCCTGACGCCCTCCGGTCTGTCGAAGCGTCTTCTCTGCGGGGATCTCCTTCCTCGTTCCTGACGCTGAGGTCCTCTGGCCGGCTTCCAAGGTGGCCGGTTAACGGGGACTTGGTAGCGCCTCTCCTCCTCCCGACGCTCTGGGGCTACGACGAGCCTCCTCTCATCGTTTCTTCTTGGATCCTCCCTCCTGGGCTCTTTTCTCCTTCTCTCTTCCCTGCTCCTTTCTTCTGGCTTCCGCGTATCTGCCCTCCTGGGCTCTTCCTTCTTCCTCTTCTCGGGGGTCTTCTCCTCTTCCTCCTCCTCATCTTCCTTGGTCACTCGGGTGAGCCTGGCTAGGAAGCCGCGGTTGGAAGCCTCACCCTGGACGAATTGATTGGCCCTCTCGATGAGATTGTCGTAGGAATAGGGAGGGATCCTACCGAGTTCCAACTTGAAGAGGCCTTCACGAAGGCCGAAAGTCAGGGCTAGCTGCAAGGTGCGACCATCCACCTCCTGGATGTCCAACACCTCCTCCTGGAAGCGGTCGATATAGTCCCCCACCGTTTCTTTTGCCCCTGCACCAAATGGAAAAGGGTCGTGGCCTCCTTCTTCAGCTTCTTGGCCGTGGCGAACCGCATGGTCAGCCCCCGACACAAGTCCTCGAAGCAGTAGATGGAACCTGCTGGCAACTGGTGGAACCAGTCTAGGGCTTTTCCCCAGAAGGTGATCGCGAATAGCCTACACTTGAAGGCATCGGACATGGTTCGGATGGAGGCTACATCCTCGAACCACTGGATGTGTCGGATAGGGTCATCCCTACCCGAGTAGTAATTCATCACGGGATCTCTGAACCCCTCCGGCACTGGCGCATCAACGATCTCCTCACAGAATGGGCTCCTCCCCCCAATCTGGCTACGACCTTCATCTTGGCGAGTACCGCCCCCATACTCGCTAACCTGGCGAGTATCGTAGTACCTCGCCTGCTCCTCCGGCTCGCGGAATCGGGTTCCGCCTGCTCCTTGCGAGATCGGCGGGTAGAACTGTGACCTCCTTGGTCGCTCCAGCTCCTCTTCATGCTCTTTCCCTGCTCGCTGAGGGTGAGCACCTTCTTCGATCAAGATCGGACGATGAGGCGAGGTCTCCTCTCCTTCCATGCGAGGTTGAAGAGCTGCTCGCATGGATCCTTCTATTCATCGCGCGAATTCCTCGAAGACTGCCAATGTTACAAACTCGCCGCCACCAGTCGAGTTCCCCACCACCTCAGTATGGTCGCCAACTACAACCATCTCGCCTTTCTACCAAACTTTCTTCCTCTAGCTACGATCCATGCTCACTGCACCAAAGTGTTGAAGCCTGGAAAATCCCAGCTCCAAAATTCGGATCAATGCAGCCGGAGGCTACTCGCCCAGCAGTCCGACGAGCAGGTCTGACTGGCAACGACGAAGAGGGCTCGGAAAAAGAAAAACAGGACCCCAGGTGCTGCGGCAGGGAGGTCCCACCACGTACCCAGAAGCTCAAGAGAGACTTCCCCTCCACAACCAAAAAATGGCCGAGCAGGGTACGAGGAAGGCACCGACTTGGCTAGTATCGGGAGTAGCGTCCAAGGTCGACGGGTCTGAGAATTTGAACGAGGGGGGTTCCAAAAGCCCAAGTTCAGGAGCAAATCCAAGTACCCATTGTAACATCCCAACTTTTATTGGGCCACTAGACCCTAGTGAGCCCAATAAAAGTAGGCCAGAGCAGTAGAAAACTACCATTTTAAGTAATGTTGCGCGCCGCAACTAAGTTATCGGGGTATAGTGACCGTACGAACCCCGAATTGACTTCCGTCGGTTCCGTTAGACTCGTATGAACAATACGAGCGCAACGGAATTCGTTGCACTTCAATCTGAGGTCGTTTGGAGAAAACGACCATTTCGGGTATCGTAGCGCGCCACTACCTCATTATTATGAATAGTGACCATACGAACCCCGAATCGACTTCCGTCAGTTCCGTTAGACTCGTATGGACGATACGAGCACAACGGAATCCGTTGCACTTCGATCCGAGGTCGTTTGGAGAAAACGACCATTTCGGGTATCGTAGCGCGCCACTACCTCATTATTATGAATAGTGACCATACGAACCCCGAATCGACTTCCGTCAGTTCCGTTAGACTCGTATGGACGATACGAGCACAACGGAATCCGTTGCACTTCGATCCGAGGTCATTTGAAGAAAACGACCATTTCGGGTATCGTAGCACGCCACTACCTCATTATTGTAAATAGTGACCGTACGAGCCCCGGATTAACTTCTGTCAGTTCTGGTAAACGCGTACGAACGATACGAGCGCAACAGAATTAGTTGGGCCTCGATTCAAGGTCGTATGGAGAGTATGCCATTTTACGACTATGCAGATCGCCTCAGTGCAACGCACGAGATATAAAGCATATGAACTCGGCATCGGCCCCGGCAACTCTTGTTGGACCCCGGGGACCAAGGAAAATTTATTGGGAAATGAAAAGGAAATGGGGGGGGGGGGGGGGGGGGGGGGGGGGGGGAGGAGAGAGAAAGCCCCCCCAAGAAAAGGGGCTGCCCATGAATAGGCAGCCCCTATTTGGGCAAAGGGGAGCGGGGGGGGGGGGGGGGGGGGGGGGGGGGGGGGGGGGCAAGAGAGAGAGAAGGGAGGGGAGGGGGAGAAAATATCTCCCCCTCCCTTATCCCCACGTGGGGGATAAGGAGGAGAGCTTCCCCCTTCCTATAAAAGGAAGGGGCAACCCCTCTCAAACCCCCCACCCCACTCCCTCTCAGGCTCACACTGCCGACCAGCCCAGCCCTCCTCCTCCTCCACCTTGCCGGAGCAAGCCAACCCCAAGCCGCCACCTCCTCCTCCTTCCTCATGGCCGGCCACCGCCCCTCCGCCTCTCGAGCCCCACCTCACCTCCAGGTAGAACTCTCCCCCTCCCCCTTCCTACCTCCCGGAGGAGGCCACCCCTCTCCCCGTCGCCTGCGCGTCGCCGGCTGCCGCCCCGAGCCTTGCAAGGCTCGGGGAGGAAGCTGGTCGTGGAAGCCTTCTCCCCCAGCACCGGTGGTGACGTCGGGGGAGGAAGGTCCCCTCTCAGGGACCTCGGCGCCGACACAGGGGAGGCGGCCGGGCCGCCGGAGAACGCAACCGGCGGCACCTGTGGCCTCTCCCTTCCTCCGCTCTCTTTTTCCTGTAAGGGAATAATCCCCTCCCCCGGCGGCGGCCGGCGGCTCCAAGCCGCCGGACCACCGCCGGAGGCTTGCCCCCTCCCCGGCGCCCCGACCGGGGGCGGCAGGGAGGGCCCTGCACGTGGAGGCGGCGGCACAGCAAGCCGGCATGGCCCATGCCGGCTGCGCCGCACCTCCGCGTCTCACTTCTGCTCCCCCTTCCGGCGGGGTCCGGCGGCGCCCGGCCGCCGGACCACCACCGGAGTGGGCGCCGACCCCCGGCGCACCGACCGGGGGCGGCATCGGCGCCCTCTCAGCGGAGGCGGCGGCGCAGCGGGCCTACATAGCCCATGCAGGCCGCGCCTCCGCCTCCCGCCTGCTTCTTCGCCCTCCCCCGGCGGTGGCCGGCGGCACCAGGCCGCCGGACCATCACCGGAGGAGTCGCCGGCCCCTCCGACCGCTGCCCAGCGGCGGCTGCGACAGCCACCCGAGATCAATCGGGGGCCGCACGATCTCCCCCAGGAGATCAAGCGGCCCCCGTTTTCTTAACTCCCGCCTTCCGCCTCAGCATACGTGCCCCCCACAGCGGATCCGTCGCAGATCCGCTGCGGGGGCCGCAGGAAGGCGCAGGGTGCAAGACCCCTGCGCCCCCTCCCTTTCCCTAATCGCACCCCAACCCCCCCCCCCCCCCCCCCCCCCCTCCTTTTTCCTAAACGCACCCCAATCTCCCTTTCCCCTTCCCCATTTTTGGAGAAAAAATGGGGCAGATTGGGAAGAAGTTTTCTAAATGAAAAATGTGCCCCACCCTAAGGGGCACCTACTGTAAATTTTTGGGATTTTTAGGAGAAGTTTTACTATTTTTAAAACCCTTTATAGAGTTTATTTTGAGAAAATAAACGTCCAAATAAGTTCGCAAAAATCACCAAAAATTAAGGGCTCTAATTAAAGGTGTTTTACAACTACTATTAAAATTGGGAGGTGTGGTTTCTTATTTTGGTCCTCCAAAAGCTTTTACAAGCGAAAATAAACGCCCAAAAAGAGCAAAATTCATCAAAATGAATCGGCGTCCCCTCGACGCATATTTTTAAATACCTATTAAAAATTATGCATATCTATCCAAGGAATCGACTAAGCTCGGAATATCGACGCGAAAATCGGAACGAAATCGTGGCGCGGCACCGAAATTTAACCCCGCCGCGACAATAATAAAAGAGCGATTGGACTACTAACCCTTTCCTTATGCTGTTACTGCTTTCGTACTTTCCTTTAAATCCAGTCTCGCACTGGTCCCCCGCGTTTACTTTCGTACTTTCCTTTAAATTCAGTCTCGCACTGGTCCCCCGCATTTACTTTCTGTACTTTCCTTTAAATCCAGTCTCGCTCTGGTCCCCCGCATTACTTTCTGTACTTTCATTTAGATCCAGTCTCGCACTGGTCCTGTCATCATGGCCTCTGCTTTCGGCCTACTTTTCTGTTTATTACCATGACCTCTGCTTTCGGCCTACTTTTCTGTTTATTACCATGACCTCTGCTT
The DNA here is from genome assembly GCA_033032865.1 of Dactylorhiza incarnata. NCBI lineage: Eukaryota > Viridiplantae > Streptophyta > Magnoliopsida > Asparagales > Orchidaceae > Dactylorhiza > Dactylorhiza incarnata. The sequence continues at coordinate 7,200,781 of JAWHQI010000053.1, forward strand.
TCGGCCTACTTTTCTGTTTATTACCATGGCCTATACGGAGAGATATATGTTTACATGCTGCTAACCCTCTACCTTGCTTCGGCTATTTCATTTCTGTCCTTTAGCCGCCCCCTGGATATGGATCTGGGGAGGGGATGTATTTTCTACTTAGCTCTGTGACTAACGGTTATTTCTTATAACCAATCACAGGAGATGGGACAGCAAGGAGCCCCCGCACCGCAGGATGAGTTACGAGCCTTGGAGATGGCCCGTTCGATTACTCCAGCCTCGCCCCTATCTTCAGAGACGTGAGTTCGAGAGTATAAGGACTAGCCTAGAGCTCCCTTTTTGTTTTAGATTATGTAGCCCTCGAGGCAATGTTTTGTAAAACGATAGGCCCCGGCCATATTTACATATGTAATATAATCCGCATGCTTAGCTTTTCCTATATTCGATTGCTTCCGCTGTGCGTTCTGATGTGTTGTGATGATTCTTGTACCTGACAAAGAGACCGCTCAGCGCTTGAGAGGGTGGGACGTTGCCACCCGGAAAGCGCTGGGTTGTCCTCATTGGGCAGTAAGATCCCCCCTCCCTGAACCGGGTTCAGTCTGGGGAGGGGGGGTCTTACAAATGGATCAGAGCCACCACGATCCGACCACATGGGGCAGTCTTTCGATCCTCCCTTCCCCCGGTTCCGTTTCTTGGTTCGGGACGAACCACGCAGCGGAAGCCTGGTGGACCCTTTAGGTTTAAGGTTAAGGATTCGAGACTGCACGGTAGTACACCCACACGCTTTCCGCTTCCTTTTCTTTCAGTCCTGCAAAATTCTCTTATTTTTGCAAGTTCTGATACCCGTTTATTACTTCTCCAGATACCGGAGTCGAGTAACGGAAGGTCCTCCTCTCGGGACCAGTACCACCCTACCACTCCACCACCAGCCCCGGCCGCTCCAGCCACAGTTCCGTTCGGAGAGACAGAGCTCGGACAGACCCTGGTAGCCCTGTTAGCCGCCTTCCAGACAGCCACCTAACGGCCACTACAGCAGGCCACCGTACCCACCGATCTGCTGACAACATTCCGGGGGCTAAGGCCCCCCACCTTCCGAGGTACCGAGTCAGCCATCCAGGCCGAGGAGTGGGTGGAGAGGGTAGAGGAGCTTATAGTAGGGATGATGTGCCCCGCAGTAGCCGCAGTATCCCTGGTGGTGACCATGCTGGAGGGCTATGCCCGGGACTGGTGGAGGGCCGCTAGCCGCTCTACCTTCAGAGGACGACCACTCAGCACGATCTTCTGGGGGGGAGTTCTCAGAGGCCTTCTTAGAGCATTTCATTTCGGATGCAGACCGGATGGTACTCCAGGAGCGGTTCCTGCAGATCAGGCAGGGAGATAGGACGGTTCCAGACTACCAGAGAGAGTTTATCCACCTGGCCTGCTTCGCCGGGACCTTAGCAGGTACGGATAAGGACAGGGCAGCCAGATTTTACCGGGGATTATGAGACGACCTCCGTCAGGCCCTGATCATGATTTCCCAGACATCCTTCCACACGATCGCCTCACATGCCACCGCTCTAGAGATGGACCAGCGGATGGTAGCTCAGCAGCGGAGGGGACACGTAGGTGTTCCCCGGACTCAGGGTCGAGAGAGAGAGGAGTAGGTCCTCGCAGGCAGGGCCGAGATGGGAGACAGCGTCAGCGTCACCAGCCATATAGGCAGGCACCCCAGCCCCGACCAGCACCCCAGCCCCGACCAGCACCCCCAGCCCCAGCACCTCAGGTCGTCCCAGCCGCACGACGAGATGTTCCCTTCGCAGGGAACTGCTACCTATGCCAGCAGCCTGGGCATATACGAGCCTTTTGCCCACAGGCTACCGGGAGACCCGGTTTAGGAGCAGTACAGAGAGCGGCGGAGAGAGGACGAGGTGGACGCAGAGGACGTCCCGCAGGCAGGAGGGAGCCGGCTGGGCAGGGCAGAGCAGCACCGCTCGAGGCATACGCGTTGGATCTTCAGCACGGTCTTGCTCCTGACGTAGTGATAGGTATCTACTTCCGATAATACGATATCCTAGGAGATGTTATAGCTTTATATATTGGGACTTTTGTATATGTCATCCCTACTCCTGTATATTTGTGAAAAGCTTATGATCATGATATATATATGTTATCAGGTTTACTTTTGGTAGAAGGTCATCCCGCTAAAACACTGTTCGATACCGGCACCACACATTCTTTCGTTGCACAAAACTTCATCGCTGACAAGGAGAACACGGTGCGATCATTCGGGGTGTCAATCCGAATACGACTCCCGGATGGATCAGATATGACTTCCACCGAAAAGTGTTCCTTCCAGGCAATGCTAGGAGGCATAGAATTCGAAGTCAACGCAACCGTTTTGGCAATAACCGGATTCGACATCATTCTGGGGATGGATTGGTTGGCCGAGCACAGCGCCCAAATCAATTGTTCAACTCGAGAAATCCGCCTCCAGAATCCGAATGGGCAATTTATCACGCTAGCAGGTATACCCTCTGTCACCCGCATTATCTTAACATCTGCACAAACCGTCAAGGCAGTTCGACGGAAGGACGAGGTATACCTAATCTACTTTGAGATGGAAGACACGACACAAGTACTCTCTAAAGTGCCTGTAATCAGGGACTTCCCAGATATCTTCCCAGAGTCCCTTCCCGGGTTGCCCCCGCAACGGGAAGTGGACTTCCAAATCGAACTTACTCAAGGAGCCCGACCAGTATCCCGAGCACCGTACCGGATGGCCCCGAGGGAACTGGCCGAGCTCAAGATTCAACTACAAGAGTTAGTCGACGCAGGATTCGCACGTCCTAGTACTTCGCCCTGGGGAGCCCCAGTACTGTTTGTTAAGAAGAAGGATGGATCTCTGCGTCTCTGCATTGACTACAGAGAATTGAATAAACTCACTGTCCGGAATACCTATCCCCTACCCCGGATAGATGAATTGTTCGATCAGCTGCAAGGCGCGTCCGTCTTTTCCAAGATGGATTTAAGATCCGGCTACTATCAACTCAGAGTGCGAGAAGAGGACGTTCCCAAGACCGCCTTCAGCTCCCGCTACGGACTGTACGAGTTCATGGTAATGCCATTTGGGTTAACCAATGCCCCGTCCGCCTTCATGGCTTTAATGAATACCGTATTTAAACCCTTCCTGGATCTTTTAGTAATAGTCTTCATAGATGATATCCTCATCTACTCGAGGAACAAAACCGATCACTCCAGGCACCTCCAAATGGTTCTGCTTAAGCTAAGAGAGCACTCGCTGTTCGCCAAGTTTAGCAAATGCGAGTTCTGGATGGAAGAAGTCGGTTTTCTGGGACACACGGTTAACAAGAACGGGGTAGCAGTGGATCAAGCCAAAGTACAAGCAGTACGAGATTGGCCGCCACTTAAGACAGCGGCAGACATCCGAAGTTTCCTTGGCCTCGCCGGCTACTACCGTAAGTTCGTCGAAGGATTCTCCAAGATTGCGTTACCGCTTACCTCCCTCACCAAAAAGGATGTGACATTCCATTGGTCTCCCGAGTGCGAAGCAGCGTTCATCGAACTGAAGAACCGGCTGATATCGGCCCCGATCCTGACTCTCCCCTCGGGAACTGAGGGCTTCCAGATATATGATGATGCCTCTCTGAAAGGATTGGGAGTCGTGCTTATGCAACATGGCAAGGTAGTTGCCTACGCCTCACGTCAGCTCAAGCCGCACGAACTAAACTACGCCACCCACGATCTAGAATTGGGGGCTGTAGTTTTCGCATTAAAGGTTTGGAGACACTACCTCTACGGGGTACGATGCGAGATTTTCTCCGATCATAAGAGCCTCAAGTATGTCTTCACCCAGAAGGAGCTGAACCTCCGACAACGCCGGTGGTTGGAATTTCTCTGCGATTACGACTTCGCCCTTCAGTACCACCCCGGCAAGGCTAATAAGGTTGCAGACGCCCTGAGTCGGCAGCCTCCAAGGACCGGGAATTGGTTAGAAATGGTACCGGAGGAATTAGTCGAATCTTTGGCAGAACTGGATATTATCCTCATCACCCGTAGGAATCCGATGGAATATCGGGCCCAACTCTACTGGATGGAGATTCAGTGCGACATCAGGGACAGGATAAGAGAAGCACAGAAGATCGACGTTGAAGCAGCACCGATCATTCAGGCCTTGCAACACGGTGCACAAGAAGACTACAACTTGTACGATGGCATCCTGCAATACAGACACCGCATATTCATTCCCGCTGCAGAGGGGATCCGGGAGGAGATACTCCGTGAAGCACATCAAACAAGGTATTCAATACACCCAGGGGTAGTAAAGATGTATACAGACCTACGAAGGACTTTATACTGGCCAGGAATGAAGAGGGACGTCACCAACTATGTTGCGCACTGCCAGACCTGTCAACTGGTCAAGGCAGAGTGTCGAAGCCCAGGGGGCCTACTACAACCCCTGCCCATACCAGAATGGAAGTTCGAGGATATTTCCATGGACTTTGTCCATGGCTTACCCCGATCTCGTACAGGTAACGACTCCATATGGGTCGTAGTAGACCGCCTTACCAAGGTAGCCCGATTCATCCCGAACCAGCAAGGCGACGATGTCGACATTTTAGCCCGACTATTTATTGAGCAGGTAGTCCGATTTCATGGAATACCCAAATCAATCGTCTCGGACCGCGACGAGCGCTTTACATCGAAGGAATGGAGAAGAGTGCAAGCTTATCTAGGAACCAGATTGGCATTTAGCACTGCCTTCCACCCCCAGACCGATGGGCAGACGGAAAGAACAAACCGGACGATGGAAGATCTTCTCCGATTATGCATAGTGGAACACAACGAGCCATGGGAGCAGTTACTACCTCTGGTGGAATTTTCATATAACAACAGCTTCCAGGCAAGCATCAAGATGACACCTTACGAAGCCCTCTACGGAAGACGCTGTCGGACCCCACTATCTTGGGCACAGGATGAGGACCCCGAAGCCTTAGGGGTCACCTACATAGATGATACCACTGCCGCAATAAGGTTAATCCGGGGACATATGCTAGAAGCGCAGAGCCGGCAAGCCAAATATTATGATGCGCGTCATCGGATGGTGGAATTCAACGTGGGAGATATGGTTTTCTTGAAAATTAAGCCGATGCACGGGATATCCCGAATAAAGAAGCAGAAAAAGCTGGACCCCCGCTACTTAGGCCCATATCAAGTCATCGAAAGAGTTGGCCCGGTGGCTTATAGGTTAGCTTTGCCAGCCGAGCTGGGAAACCTCCACGACGTGTTTCACGTCTCCTCGCTGAGACGCGTACTCCGCCAACCCGAGCAACATCTCCCCGTGTCACCGACATTAGTACAATCCGACCGATCCGTCCAACTCAAACCAGTGAAGATAGTGGACTCCAAGATCAAAGAACTGCGGAACAAAACCATCACGATGGTCAAGATTTTGTGGTCAAACTGTGGACGCGAAGAGTTTACTTGGGAACCAGAAACGCTCGTTCGAGAAAAATACCTGGCACTCTTTCCCCCAGGTATATCCTTTAAACCCCTACTTTAGCCAATTTTCAGGGACGAAAATCTCTTTATTTTTATTGGATTGTAACATCCCAACTTTTATTAGGCCACTAGACCCTAGTGAGCCCAATAAAAGTAGGCCAGAGCAGTAGAAAACTACCATTTTAAGTAATGTTGCGCGCCGCAACTAAGTTATCGGGGTATAGTGACCGTACGAACCCCGAATTGACTTCCGTCAGTTCCGTTAGACTCGTATGAACAATACGAGCGCAACGGAGTTCGTTGCACTTCGATCCGAGGTCGTTTGGAGAAAACGACCATTTCGGGTATCGTAGCGCGCCACTACCTCATTATTATGAATAGTGACCATACGAACCCCGAATCGACTTCCGTCAGTTCCGTTAGACTCGTATGGACGATACGAGCACAACGGAATCAGTTGCACTTCGATCCGAGGTCTTTTGGAGAAAACGACCATTTCGGGTATCGTAGCGCGCCACTACCTCATTATTATGAATAGTGACCGTACGAACCCCGAATTGACTTCCGTCAGTTCCGTTAGACTCGTATGAACAATACGAGCGCAACGGAATTCGATGCACTTCGATTCGAGGTCGTTTGGAGAAAACGACCATTTCGGGTATCGTAGCGCGCCACTACCTCATTATTATGAATAGTGAAAATACGAACCCCGAATCGACTTCCGTCAGTTCCGTTAGACTCGTATGGACGATACGAGCACAACGGAATCCGTTGCACTTCGATCCGAGGTCATTTGAAGAAAACGACCATTTCGGGTATCGTAGCACGCCACTACCTCATTATTGTAAATAGTGACCATACGAGCCCCGGATTAACTTCTGTCAGTTCTGGTAAACGCGTACGAACGATACGAGCGCAACAGAATTAGTTGGGCCTCGATTCAAGGTCGTATGGAGAGTATGCCATTTTACGACTATGCAGATCGCCTCAGTGCAACGCACGAGATATAAAGCATATGAACTCGGCATCGGCCCCGACAACTCTTGTTGGACCCCGGGGACCAAGGAGGACCCCGCCCTAAGTTGACTCGGTCAACCCCCCCCCCCCCCCCCCCCCCCCCCCCCGCTTGAAATTTAAATGGGGGGGGGGGAGGAGAGAGAAAGCCCTCCCAAGAAAAGGGGCTGCCCATGAATAGGCAACCCCTATTTGGGCAAGGGGGGGGGGGGGCAAGAGAGAGAGAGAAGGGAGGGGAGGGGGAGAAAATATCTCCCCCTCCCTTATCCCCACGTGGGGGATAAGGAGGAGAGCTTCCCCCTTCCTATAAAAGGAAGGGGCAGCCCCTCTCAAACCCCCCACCCCACTCCCTCTCAGCCTCACCCTGCCGACCAGCCCTCCTCCTCCTCCACCTTGCCGAAGCAAGCCAACCCCAAGCCGCCACCTCCACCTCCTTCCTCATGGCCGGCCACCGCCCCTCCACCTCTCGAGCCCCACCTCACCTCCAGGTAGAACTCTCCCCCTCCCCCTTCCTACCTCCCGGAGGAGGCCACCCCTCTCCCCGTCGCCTGCGCGTCGCCGGCCGCCGCCCCGAGCCTTGCAAGGCTCGGGGAGGAAGCTGGTCGTGGAAGCCTTCTCCCCCAGCGCCGGTGGTGACGCCGGGGGAGGTAGGTCCCCTCTCAGGGACCTCGGCGCCGGCACAGGGGAGGCGGCCGGGCCGCCGGAGAACGCAGCCGGCGGCACCCGTGGCCTCTCCCCTCCTCCGCTCTCTTTTTCCTGTAAGGGAATAATCCCCTCCCCCGGCGGCGGCCGGCGGCTCCAAGCCGTCGGACCACCGTCGGAGGCTTGCCCCCTCCCCGGTGCCCCGACCGGGGGCGGCAGGGAGGGCCCTGCACGTGGAGGCGGCGGCACAGCAAGCCGGCATGGCCCGGCCGCCGGACCACCACCGGAGTGGGCGCCGACCCCCGGCGCACCGACCGGGGGCGGCATCGGCGCCCTCTCAGCGGAGGCGGCGGCGCAGCGGGCCTGCATGGCCCATGCAGGCCGCGCCTCCGCCTCTCGCCTGCTTCTTCGCCCTCCCCCGGCGGTGGCCGGCGGCACCAGGCCGCCGGACCATCACCGGAGGAGTCGCCGGCCCCCGGCGCACCGACCGGGGGCGGCGCCGGCCCCTCCGACCGCTGCCCGGCGGCGGCTGCGGCAGCCACCCGAGATCAATCGGGGGCCGCACGATCTCCCCCAGGAGATCAAGCGGCCCCCGTTTTCTTAACTCCCGCCTTCCGCCTCAGCATACGTGCCCCCCACAGCGGATCCGTCGCAGATCCGCTGCGGGGGCCGCGGGAAGGCGCAGGGTGCAAGACCCCTGCGCCCCCTCCCTTTCCCTAATCGCACCCCAACCCCCCCTCCTTTTTCCTAAACGCACCCCAATCTCCCTTTCCCCTTCCCCATTTTTTTGAGAAAAAATGGGGTAGATTGGGAAGAAGTTTTCTAAATGAAAAATGTGCCCCACCCTAAGGGGCACCTACTGTAAATTTTTGGGATTTTTAGGAGAAGTTTTACTATTTTTAAAACTCTTTATAGAGTTTATTTTGAGAAAATAAACGTCCAAATAAGTTCGCAAAAATCACCAAAAATTAAGGGCTCTAATTAAAAGGTGTATTACAACTACTATTAAAATTGGGAGGTGTGGTTTCTTATTTTGGTCCTCCAAAAGCTTTTACAAGCGAAAATAAACGCCCAAAAAGAGCGAAATTCATCAAAATGAATCGGCGTCCCCTCGACGCATATTTTTAAATGCCTATTAAAAATTATGCGTATCTATCCAAGGAATCGACTAAGCTCGGAATATCGACGCGAAAATCGGAACGAAATCGCGGCGCGGCGCCGAAATTTAACCCCGCCGCGACAATAATAAAAGAGCGATTGGACTACTAACCCTTTCCTTATGCTGTTACTGCTTTCGTACTTTCCTTTAAATCCAGTCTCGCACTGGTCTCCCGCATTTACTTTCGTACTTTCCTTTAAATCTAGTCTCGCAAGGTGTTTTATCACAAAATAAAGAGGCATGCTCAGTGATCACACATACATTAGATGCCACGAGGTTGAAAAAGTGAGCACATTCCTGCTGACGAGTTTCATAATAATTTAATACTAGTTCTTCATCATCACTTATGTTTAGATCATCATCATGATTCCCTGTTGTCATTATAGTAGCTAGCCTAACAATATGAAACAATAATCATTATCAATATTTAATAAATTTCATAACTGACAAAATAACACACTAACAAATACATGAAGTAACATTGAAGTTTCAAATTCCGAAGTAGCAAAATAGAAATAACAAATAAATTTCACCCAACCCTCTTTATTGAAATGAGTGGTTGGCCTATTCCCTAAATCTATCTCTCGGATACAAAGATCGCAGAATAAAAGAACATGGGTTGACTCTCAATTGACCGATATCCCACCATCTTTTGATATTACCATCTAAGGTACCAAACATAAAAAAACAATCCAAATAAAAATACAACATATGAATGGATCCAAACATTAGAAGTAAGTTGAAACTCACAGGTAATAACACAACATTATGAATGGATCCAAAACATTTATAACAAGTAAAAACCACAACAAAAATAATTGAATTTCTACAGTGATTTAAATTTCTACAGCGAATTATACAATGCCTGAAAAAAATTAGATCTAAATTTTTACAATGATTTCTACAGTCAAGGGAGGAAGAAATGAGAGGAGCTATACCTATACTGTCGGCGGCGAAGGAGTTGCTGAAAGGAGTCAAGTATAGCCTGCGAACATCAAAATAGAGTACATCAAGCAATCAGAAGTAGGTTTGGAAGAAGAAATTTGAACGAGCCCAAATGGCGATGGGAGAAGGAAGACCAACCTTGGAGCTTCTTCGGCTATGTTTGCGGATGGGAGATGTCGTCGAGGACTGAGGAGGAGGAAGGGCCGCTGGGAGATGTTGTCGTCGACCGTCTTGTTATCCCCTAGAAAAAGGGCCGTTGGGAGATGTTGTCGTCGAGGACGGAGGAGGAGGAAGGGCCGCTGGGAGAGTCGAAGAAGGGCGGCAGGAAGAACTGGGAGATCATCGTCGCCAGACCCGTCGCGCTAGGGCAAGTGAATCGCGGCCGATTCCGCGATCTGGAGTCGTGAGAAATATTCACGACTCCGAATCGCGGTTTTTAGGGGATTTTTCGGCGGTGGCTGTTTCTACTGCGGGCATTAATTTTCTGTTTGGCGGGGCGGTTTAAAAAACTGCGGCGTGCAGCTCTCAAAACACCCCACCAAACATAGCCTTAGCGTATAGGCGACGGCGGACTGCTTCTCTCAGCGCGACGGCGGGCGGCTTCTCCTCTCAACACAACGGCGGACGGCTTCTCCTCTCGCACCGGCGACAGCTTTCTGGTTTGTTTTGGACTGGAACTCTCCTTTTCTTTTTGATAATTAGATCATCTTCCTGGTATTTTTGAGTGATTCAGTGGACTATTGGCTAGAATTTGGAAGGAGGTGGGAGTGGTTGTGTGTGGAGTTCAGGAAGTGTGAGGTGGAGGTTCTGAGTATCTTAGAGTGGGGGGAAGGCATTATGTTTTCTCTCCGATCCCAGTTCCAGTCATAAACCCTGGTAACAATAGAAAGAGACAAAACACCTGGGACTAAACTCTCCAAACTGAAAGAGAAAGTAACCTGAGAAAAATAGGAGAAACTCAGGACTGAACTCAAGTCAAGCTCTTCAAGTATTCCTAGTCCAGGTATAGCTGGACTAATTTAGCTGGCGTGAACTATTTTGATTCATGAATTGGATGGTGGTAAGATGTTGGATGGGGCAGGGAGTGTTGGCGGGGCTGTGTTAAGGAATAAGAATAGTAGCACCAGCAATAGTTGCTATGATTTTTAGTTGTTGTGGGGAATACTAAAGAACTGGATGCTTTTTCAAGCACTTCCACTTTTGTATCTAGGTTCTCTTACTTTTTTAAAATTTTGTTGGTTATTGACGATGTACATCCATAGTCATATGTTGAAGGATTTTAGTGGCTGATTTCCTATCATTTTATTGGAGATTTGTTTTTACTAAACTCCTGGAAGCCTGCTGGGATATATCAGTTAATCTTACAATAATTATGCTGGCCCAGGTTCTTTTAATGATGAAATTTTGTTGATTTCATGTTTCTTTCCATGTTATTATTGAGCTTTTTCACTGAATGTATTCCATGTGGGTCTATATGCAATTTTTGTATATTTTTTTGCGATATTAAGGTACTATTGCCGTGTTTTTCGAGCATAAAAATTTTATGCAATTTTTTAAGTCCGTCCACACAGGAAAAAGATTCTGGATCCGCCACTGTATATATATATATATGTATATATATGTATATATATACATTAAACCTATATATACCCTAAACCTATATTTTCGTAGGACTCTTACCCTACAATGGGAAATTACCATTTTACCCTTGTTTGAATATATCACAAGCCAGCCTGCATACAGGCCCGCCGGCTCTACATAGCCCGGCCCATTTCAAATTTTAAATAAGCACTCATATCCTGCCACATAAACACGAAAATTATTTCTATTCTCACGATGTGGGACTAAAGGCCTAGTATATCAGTTTTGCGCTTGCAGTTATTCGCAGACCAACATTTTTATTTTCAGTTTTCTTAATTTTTGAGCCATAAATATATCTTATTTGAAAAAGTGATCAACATCAAAGTTGTAGATCTCATCGAGATCTACAACTTTCATGTTGATCACTTTTTGATTTCAAGTCGTTTAGGCTCTCGATTTGGGCCCCGAAAAAAATCGACGTGACTTTTTTCGGGGCCCAAATCGTGCCCCTAAACGGCTTCTAATCGAAAGTTGATCAACATGAAAGTTGTATATCTCGATGAGATCTACAACTTTCATGTTGATCACTTTTTCAAATAAGATATATTTGGGCCTCAAAACTCAAAAAACAGTATTCGCGCTATAAATTTCTTATTTAGCTCGAGTGTATACTAGAAGTTCGTCGGGGGTGGGCGAAGCCCGTCGTCTCCACCGGTTACTGTCGTGGTTGATCGTAGGGGCGGAGACCCATGTTAGGGGCGGGGCGATGCCCTCATGGGGGGCACGTACTATTGTGCGGGGCAGTAGGGTTTAGGGTTTTGAATGCCGAGTGAATGAAATGAATCACAATTGCATAATGAATAATTTGAATTACAATTATAGGAATAAAGATATCATGAATTACGATTACGAACACAAAAATCAAAATTCATGCATTCATTTGAATGAAAAGCAAAAAGTCAAACAATGTATTGATTAAATGATGAAATCATCAAGTATGAACAATACTAACGAATAGAAATCAAGCACTACCACATCAAACATATAAGAACAAATGAATCTGGGTGATAATGAAATATTTCAACTTAACACCAAAAAAATTTAGCTGAGATGAATATATGGCATACCTCATTTCCCCCATGCCAAACATGTTGTAGATGAACTCAACACCAAACTTGCTTTGTCTTTACCGGATTTCAACATCATTGGAGTTTAAACCTTCGTATGTACACTTCAAGCTATTAAAAACCTTCTCAAAAGGTATGTTTTCCTGCAAAATAAAATTATATTAGAAGAATTATCATGCAAACAAAGTTTGATATTTATTGAAACAACATGCATGAACTAAATTATGAATTCAAGAACTAAATTTCTATGGAAGGGTATATACCAAATCAAGAACTTCATGTTTAACATCTTCGACACAAATGAAGAGCAATCAACTGAAGAGCAATAGTTTTTGCTTGAGAGGGAGTGGAAGAGATAACCTATTGTTCTGATCCAAGAATTTAATTTTGAGAAAAAAATTTGTACTCCATCTTGTGGTAGCAATTAAACCTTGACGTATCTGGGATTGAAGAAGATGAACAAATATTTGGACATGAGTCCGATTAGATTACCAAGAAACCCCATAAGTGTGCCAAGATACCCCTTAGGAGGGCATGGTTCTTTTTTGGGGGGCCCATTCTACCACCTAAATCAACCAAAAATTCAAATTATGTTACAATTTGGAATTAAGGCAACAACTATACTCCTTACAAAAAATTGTAATTCATAATGTACAACAAAAATCAACAAAAATTTCAAAATCTAAACTTTATCTCTAGAATGATATATAACAGATGCAACATACAAATTGAAACAAATTACAGGTAGAAGTAAGCATACCTCGATTTTGACTCTTGACCTTATCTTTATGGCTTTTTGCTCCTTTTGGGAAGCTAAAGTGGAGCTTCACTCGTGCTCTTCCTATCACTTGATAAAGAATGTTTCATTAGAACTGATCGACTCCATCCACATAAACACACATGAGCACATATTAGCATCTCCACATAAACACGTGAACCCACGTTAGCACCTGAACATTAACATATGCATCCACACATCCATTCACATGTCTTTAGTTTTCCTTGGGTGTGCACAGGCATTTCATTCATTAAAAACCATAAAGATAATAAAAAACATCTGAATCACACATGAGGGCTACGTTACCACCCAAACATTAACACATCCATCCACACATCCATTCACACATCATTTCATACCCTAAATCAGATTTGGGTGGATTGGAGCGAGAGAACCTACAACAAACTACACATTTTCAATGAAAATTGCCAACAGGGTTGAAGTTGAACTTTAGCTAATCATTTATTCTAAATGATTGAGGTACTAATGCTATAGTAAAATTAGTATAAAGGAGCAGAAGATCATTCTCATAAACCCCCTCTTGGAAATCATCTAAAACAGCTAGTGATACTTTGTGAAGTGCATCAACTTCCTCACAGGGTTGAAGCAACATCACCTCTTTGCAAATCTTTGGCAGTGGTAACGAATCACTGGCAACCAGCGTAAGCAAAGAGAGGTCAATACCTGCGAATGGTGGAAGCAGCAAGAATTATGGAAGCAAAAGGAAGAGCGATCCGTCGGGTCGCCGCTGCCAAAGGAAGAGAAAGGTATAAGGAGGAGCTATCAGCGGCAGAGGTTCTGCGACCTCTCGCGGGAGAAGCCAAACCTGTCGCAGGATCTGTGAGGCGGTAAGAAGAAGAGTCACGGTGAGGCATTCGGCGGTGATGTCTTCAACAGGAGACCTCCATTACTGGTGATGTCTTATAAGGAGGAGCTATCGGCCGGTAGTAGCGTCGAGCCGTAAGCGTGGAAGTAGAGATGCACGGAAGAGCGTAGGAATGCGCGGAGGAAAACCTAGCATGGAGTGGAGCGGAAGGTCGGGCAAAACTTTGATAGGGAATGAGGAGAGAAACCTAGCTAGTAGCGAGATTAAAACCAAGAAGCTAGTTTGGGGATGGGGAATGAGGAGAAGAGAAGCCAAACCTGACCGGCGATTTCTGGAGTTCTGCGGGTGTGCGGCGCGCTGGAGCGAAGGAATGTTGGAATGGGGATCAAGATCACATCTTGAGGGAGACGGGGATGAAGGTATCGGGCGACATGGAGTGTGAGGGCTTGAGGTAGTGATTTTGATAGCCTAGTTTTAGGTTTTGCCTCTCAAATATGAGAGGTTGTTGTATTTTGAAGTCAAATCCGACGGTCCAATTTTTTTTATGTAGTTTTGAACTCATGCTATGCACAGTTCACTATATTTCTTTTTAATATAGTAATAGTATATATAATATATATATATAGTATATATATAGTATATATATATCTTTAACGTATATAAAGAAATATAGAAGACTAAGAGATTGTCTAGGTAAATAAGGCATTAGGAAGATCATGACCGTCGAATCTGGCATGATATTTTATCAGCCGTCGGATCAATCCGCTCCCTCCCTCTCCACTTTTTTGTAGGTCTCCTAAATCTACTAGGGGGCGCCCTAAAAAAGGTCTCCTAAACCTACTAGGGAGTGATCTAAAAAGAGCTGAATTGGACGATCAGTTTAATAGGCAAAATAAAGAGGCGCTGGGTTTTGAACTCAAGTAAGTTATCACAATGACAAATGACACAACCAACTAAACCAATACAACTTAATGAAATTTTGCATTCTATTTTTTAGTTAATCCTCTCCGGAATAAAAATAAACATAGTATTTAATATTTGATATAAAAATAATATTTATTATTTTTTGTTTCTTAACATTATTAAAATTAATATCATAATTATTTATATTATATATATAAGTGTGTAATATGTATATATATTCCAAAGCATATCGCCGTATGGGCAGGCGAAGCCTGTCGATTGCACACGCAGGTCCGGAGGCCTGTACAGTTGCACTCACGTAGGGCCGGAGGTCCGCGCCCGTAGTACTGTTGCGGAGACAGTACTGTTGCGACCGGTGCAACAGTCGGCGGGCCGTGCCGTTCGACTCGTGTGTGTGTGTGTGTGTGTATATATATATCGATATATGTATATATTATACGCTCGAGCTTTTTAAAGGCTAAAAAAGCTCGAGCGACGAACGTCGGGCCGGTCGACGAATGTCAGGTCGTTCGTCGAATGCGCCATTCGACGAACGTCGGGCCGTTCGACGACGGCTTGGCGTTCATTCAACGCGCCGTTCGACGAACGCCGGGCCGTTCGACGAATGTCAGGCCGTTCGTCGAACTAATTTTTGAACGAACGCCAGGCCGTTCGTCGAACGCGCCGTCCGGTTGAACGGCGCGTTGTTCGGCGCAGTCCGGTTGAACGGCTTGGCGTTCGTCCAAAAATTAGTTCGACGAACGGCCTGGTGTTCGTCGAACGGCGTGTTCAATGAACGCCAAGCCATCGTCGAACGGCCCGACGTTCGTCGAACGGCCCAACGTTCGTCGAACGGCGCGTTCAACGAACAGCCTGGCGTTCGTCGACCGGCCAGGCCGTTCGTTGACCGGCCCGACGTTTGTCGCTCGAGCTTTTTTAGCCTTTAAAAGCCCTAAATGGACGTATGCATGCTACACTTTAATAGAAAAGTTCCCCTTTACTCATTTCAATCCGCAGGCCCCTAGTTTGTCTCCCGTCCGTTTGCTGGAAGCTCTCGGTGTTGAATTTTTTGGGTCTGCTATCAATCAAGTGAACCAACAATGGACAAGGAAGATTTATATTTCTCAACTAGGCAATCAATTACAAATTCACACGGCTGAATACAAGTTGCATCCAACTTGAATCACAACAGCCAAAAGAAGTAACACTCTGGTCACGGACAAGGTCCGCTCCTCCTCCCGAGCACACCAGGATGGTGATACTCGCTCCAATACTCGCTCCTCGCCACAGAAGCTCGCTTCTCGCTGTCGCCGGGCGATATTGACTGTCGCCTGGGCGATAGCTCCGATCCTCGCAAGCTCGCTGCTCGCGCTCCAGATACTCGCAAGCTCACTGCTCGCACTCCAGGATACTCGCATGCTCGACGCGCGCGTTTCCTTTCCTCCTCGATGTCGCCGGGCGATATCCACTGTCGCCGGGCGATATCTCCTCTACTCGCTACTCGCTCTAGAGAGCTCGCCGAACTCGCTCCAAGTCCGATGCTCGCCTGCCGAACTTACTCCAAGTCCGATGCTCGCCGGGTAGCGCTCTGGTATCTCTAACTCGCTCAGAGTTGATGATACTCGCCACTTTCAGAATGGATACTCTTTAGGGGGGGGGTACCCCTGTATTTATAGGCAGATGCCTACTCGGCGGTGAGTATGATACTCGCCCACTGTCGCTGGGCGACAGCCACTGTCGTCGGGCGACAGCTCACTTCACAAACTCAACACTCCCCCTTGAAGTGAACTCCGGGAACAACACCAAGCAAGGAGCGAAGCCTCCGGAACGGCCCCGCAGATAGGGGCTTTGTGAATATGTCCGCAAGGTTGTCTTCACTTCGCACATGCTCCACAGCGATCAAGCCTCCCAGCACCTTCTCTCTGATGAAGTGATGCTCGATCTCAATGTGCTTGGTCCTTGCATGACAAACTGGATTGGCTACCAGTTTCAATGCACACTCGTTGTCCCCACGCAGCACAGTAGGTCCGCTGACCTCTTCGTCCACATCCTCCACTAGTCTCCTTAGCCAGACACACTCCTGAGCTGCTAAGGACGACGCCTTGTACTCGGCATCCGTGGTAGAAAGGGAAATAGAGTCCTGCTTCTTGCTACACCACGAGATAGCAGCAGCTCCACACAAGAACACGTAACCTGATGTCGACTTGCGATCATCAGCGTCACCTCCATAGTCTGCATCCGTGTACCCGTGCAGCTTGAAGATAAACTTCTCCTCATAGGACAACCCCATCTCAAGGGTGCCCTTCACATACTTCAGAATCCCTTTGGCTGCCTCCAGATGAGGCTTCCGCGGCTCCTGCATATATCGACTAACTCGGCCGACAGCAAAGGCGATGTCCGGCCTTGTGATAGTCAAGTATATAAGACTCCCTACCAGAGCCCGAAAGATCTTGGGATCAGGAAGAATCCTCCCCTCTTCCTTCCGAAGCTTCAGCCCCGCCTCCAGAGGAACGGAACTGCTCTTCCCCTCCTTCATGCCGAATCTCTCGACGATCCTCTCGGCATATGCCCTCTGGGAAACATCCAGTCCGCCTCTTCTCTTCTCTACTTGGAGACCAAGGAAATGGTGCAGTTCACCAAGATCCTTCATCTCGAAGCGTATGGAAAGCTGCTCTCTCAGCGCCGCGACCTCCTCAAGGTTGTTCCCTGTCACGATCATGTCGTCGACGTATAGCAGCACCAGTACGTGAAGACCTCCATCCTTCTTCACGAACATGCTGGAGTCCGAGTCTGAGGCATCGTAGCCGCAGAACTGCAAGTACTCCGCAATCTTCCCATACCAGGCTCTCGGCGTCTGTTTCAGACCATAGAGGGCCTTCTTCAGCTTGCAGACATGATGTGGCTGAGACTTGGACACGTATCCAGGCGGTTGCACCATGAATATGTCCTTGTCGATCTCTCCATACAGGAACGCATTCTTCACATCAAGCTGCCACAGCTTCCATCCTCGGCACGCTGCCAAAGCAATGATCGTCCTCACCGACGTCATCTTCGCTACAGGACTGAAGGTCTCCTCGTAGTCCTCTCCGTAGGTCTGTGAGAAGCCTCGAGCGAGAAGCCTCGCCTTGTACCGCTCCACTTCTCCATCAGCCCTCTTCTTAACCTTGTACACCTATTTACAGGTGACAGGTTTGATGCCCTCCACCATGGGAACCAGGTCCCATGTCTCGTTCTTCTCTAGGGCCTCCATCTCCTCGATCATGGCCGCGTCCCACTCCTTGATGCCAGCTGCATCCTCAAAGCAGGCAGGTTCCCTCTCATCGAGTGGTCCTGCGAAGAAGCAGGAAACCAGACTCACGAAGTTCCCCTCCTTATAACGAGCAGGCGGGACGATGGTCCTCTTCGACCTCCTCAAGGCTTGGCCACTATCTACCACTCCGGTAGACTCCTCTACTTGAGCTCCTCTCTGAGCTCCTCTCAGAACTCCTCCTGTAGCGGTGCTCTCCCTGCTACTTGAGTTCGTAGCTCCCCCTGAGCCAGAAGCTCCTCCTGAGCCAGATGGCAATGGAGCACTTGGAGATAACTCCATCTCCACAGTAGGGTCCTCAGCGACCCACTCCTCTTCCCTGCTAGCTTCTCCACTCTCCGGCAGCTCCACAGAAGAGACTCCCTGGTATGAGACCAGTTCGTCAAACACAACGTCGCGCGAGACGACGAACCTGTGAGTCTGTGGATCCATGCACTTCCACCCCTTCTTCCGCTCATCGTAGCCGATGAAGATACACTTCCTCGCCTTCGGCTCCAACTTTGTTCTCTGAGCGTCCGGGACGTACACGAAGCAGGTAGAACTGAACACCTTCATGTGACCCACATTGGGCTTCTCCCCGAACATGAGCTGGTGTGGAGACACCATCCTGTTAGGACTCAGAGGTAGCCTGTTGATCACATGAGTAGCATACGCCATTCCCTCCGCCCACAAGGCCTTGGGAATGCTCTTGGCATGTAGCCAACTCCTGGTAGTCTCCACCAGATGGCGGATATTCCTCTCTGCCACCCCATTCTGCTGAGGGGTGTGAGCGTAGGAGAGCTCCCGCCGAATGCCGAACCTCCTGCAGAAAGAAGCAAACTCATTGGTGGTAAACTCCCCTCCATTGTCGCTCCTCAGCTTCTTGACTCTGCGGTTCAGCCTCCCCTCCACAAGCTCCTTCCACTCGAGGAACTTGCTGAACACTTCTGATTTCTCTCTCAGAAAGTATACCCACGTATAGCGGGTATAGTCATCCACCAGAACTAGCGCATACTTATTGCCTCCATAAGTACGGGTGGCACACGGCCCCATCACGTCAGCATGTACGCACTCAAGAGGTGCCTTACACCTGGTCTCCGACTTGTCAAATGGAAGTCGATGTGACTTTCCATATTGGCATCCGTCGCACACGTGGCCCTCGCCGTAGGAAGTGAGATGAGGCAGGCCATTCACTAGGCCCTTTGCCGCCATCATCTTCAGCTTGTCCATACCCACATGACCCAACCTCTCATGCCAGATCACAGCGCTGTCGTTTGTCTTCAGCTTGTCCACGTAGGAACTTGCAGACAGAACATACAAGTCCTTCACCCTTCTCCCGGTGAGCGTGACGTCAGCATCGACAGACGAGAGGTTCTTCAAGAACTTCACCTCCTTTGGTCCAAACAGCACGTGGTATCCAGCATCCACGGCGTTCGCCACTGAGAAGAGGTTCTTCTTCATGCCAGGCACGTGATAGACACTCTTCAGTGTCACTGGCTTCTCTCTGCTCCCAAGGGACACCTTCCCTTCTCGCTCCACTGGATGCACCGTATCATCCGCAGTGATGATAGCATCCGATCCTTCATATGCTGTCGAGGAGGCAAACTTCGACATATCTCCAGTGAGATGATGCCCGCAACCGGAATCCACTATCCAGTCGTCCTCGAGGTTGATGGAGGTTAAGACATCGACTGACGTTGCCGTCATCTCTGCCAGGAAACAATTGTCCCCCCTCTCACCGCCCTGGTGACCTCCACTTCTTCCTCCACCTCTCTGATGGTCTCCACCTCTCTGATGGTCTCCACCTTTCTCAGCAACATGACCGGCCTGGAGATTAGACCGACAATCCTTTGCCATATGCCCGTACTTCTTACAGGCAAAGCAAAGGTATCTCCCCTTCTCGTCACGGGCAGGAAGGAACTTCCCCCCATCTCCCTGAGAGGACGTTGAAGGTCCATCTCCGGAGTTCTTCTTTCTCTTGTCCCAGGATCTCCTCTTTCCTGAGAACAACGCCTCGCCATCTCCTCCTGAGATGGATACTCCCGCCATCTGCTTCGCCAAGCTCTCCTATGACGACAGCAGGTTCTCTAGCTCCAGAAGGGAGGGCTGAATAGCCCATCCTTGCACGGAAGTAACGAAAGCGACATACTCCCTCCTCAAACCTCGGAGTATGTGCCGCTTCAGCTTCGCCTCTGAGATTGGCTCTTCAGGATCCAAGGTCGAGATCTCCCCGCATAGGTTCTTCACCTTCAGGAAGAAGGTGGATATAGCCATCTCGCCTTGAGTCGACTTCGCCAACTCATTATCCAGGAATTGTAGCCGAGCCACATTCTTCTTGTTGAATAACCCATCGAGGGCTATCCAAATCGCAGACGCTGACTAGCAACCAATGATGTGGTCGAACAAGTCAGGTGATATGGCTCTCTTCAGGGTGAACGCCGCCTTGGCGTTGGTCTTCCTCCAAGCTCTCACAGCTGGACCATTATCCCCGGCAGCTACAACTTCCTCTTGCTCTCCACCACCAACTACCTACCAGAGATCCTCTCCAAGCAGGTAGCTCTCCATGCATGATCTCCACTTTTTGTAGTTGGTCTGGGTGAGCAGCTCGATTCCTAGTCCTCTCGCAAATCCTCCTCCGCCGTCCATCTTGGAAGACAACCTTGAACTCCGATAGCAGGCGCTGCTTCAGCAACCTCCCTCTGATACCAAGTTGAATTTTTTGGGTCTGCTATCGATCAAGTGAACCAACAATGGACAAGGAAGATTTATATTTCTCAACTAGGCAATCAATTACAAATTCACACGGCTGAATATAAGTTGCATCCAACTTGAATCACAACAGCCAAAAGAAGTAACACTCTGGTCACGGACAAGGTCCGCTCCTCCTCCCGAGCACACCAGGATGGTGATACTCGCTCCAATACTCGCTCCTCGCCACAGAAGCTCGCTTCTCGCTGTCGCCGGGCGATATTGACTGTCGCCTGGGCGATAGCTCCGATCCTCGCAAGCTCGCTGCTCGCGCTCCAGATACTCGCAAGCTCACTGCTCGCACTCCAGGATACTCGCACGCTCGCCGCGCGCGCTTCCTTTCCTCCTCGCTGTCGCCGGGCGATATCCACTGTCGCCGGGCGATATCTCCTCTACTCGCTACTCGCTCTAGAGAGCTCGCCGAACTCGCTCCAAGTCCGATGCTCGCCTGCCGAACTTACTCCAAGTCCGATGCTCGCCGGGTAGCGCTCTGGTATCTCTAACTCGCTCAGAGTTGATGATACTCGCCACTTCTGAAGTCTCTACTCGCCACTTTCAGAATGGATACTCTTTAGGGGGGGTACCCCTGTATTTATAGGCAGATGCCTACTCGGCGGCAAGTATGATACTCGCCCACTGTCGCTGGGCGACAGCCACTGTCGCCGGGGGACAGCTCACTTCACAAACTCAACACTCGGTCGCAAGATACTCGCTCCTCGCTGTCTCCTCTGGGACGATCATCGTCGTCTCCTCTCAAAGGATCGTTTCCGACTTGGCAGAGCTGCGGATGCGATCTATCCATGCAGAAGAAATGGTGGATCCCGTTCCCCGCGCTCACCCCGCTTCTCGCCGGATTCTTCCGCATCCCTTTCGCCCTCATCTCCTTCCCCGCCTTCTCTGAGCAGTTCCATCTCCCGGAGGCGGCGAAGAGGTTCGCAACTAGCACGTGAGTCGCTGGATTTTGGGGTTCCACCGGTAGGAGTCGGTGCGCTACCTGCCGGCTGCCGCCCGCGGTCATGATCGGATTTTATCTGGTAATTTTGGAGCAGGGGCTGCCAAATTGACGCGTTCGGCGGGAATGACATGGTTCTGATGTGCTCCTCTGCTTCGTGAAACCAGCCAGATGAACTCAGAGCATCCACCATTGCCGCATAATGCTCTGCTCGTGGTTTGATGTTACGGGAGATTAACATGAAGCGGAAGAGGATTTGGATTGAATTGATGGCATTTAGGGGGAGGGATTTGAGAGTCACAAGTATGAATTTGGATTGAATTGATGGCATTAAATTTGTTAAAGATAGGGTTGTTATGCTTTTTTAATAAATGTTAAGATAGAAACATAGGAAAGAGTTTATATATTACGGTATTAATTCCAACATTAAATTTGCTATTTCTTCCACAACAAGCTCGATCTTATAAGAAATGATTACCTTTAATTAAGATTTAATATATTAATTAGAGAATTAATAATTAAATGTTGGATTTAATATAGGGAATTTCTAAAGACAATTCAATTTTGGCTATCTGCAAACCATTGTTAACAAAATTCATATATTTTGAAAATTACTTGGTGCAAATTAAAATGTTAACCCCAAACCAATATTGTTAATAACAAACTAATAATATAAACTACATAAACAAATTTTTTTAGACAAATCTCAAATTAAGAATTAAAATAAAAACTGAAATTTAAAACAAAAAGAAAATATGAAATAAAAAAGTATATAGAAATCTGAAATGAAATAGTATATACAAATATGAAATGAAAAATCAAAAGAAAATCTGAAATAAAAAATCAATACAAATTTGAAATAAAATAAACGTATTTTTATGTTATACATTTTGTATATGGTTTTACATTTCAAATAAACTTGTTTCTATTATTTTATTTCATAATTTCAAATTTATATATGATATATTTTGGTGTTTCTATGTTATAAACGTGTTATTTTGTTGAACTGATGTGCTGAAAATGTCATGAATTTAGTTTTTTTTTTGTCTAGAAAATTTGTTTATGTAGTTATATTATTAATTTGTTGTTAACAATATTGATTTGTGGTTAACATTTTGATTTGCATTAAATATTGTTCAAAATATATGATTTTTGTTAACAATGATTTACGATAGCCAAATTTGGTTTGCCTTTAACAATTCCCTTTAATATATTCTTCTTCCAAACAGCTGCAATTGCTGCCCTTTGGCAGCAGCTAGCGGGTTTTTTTCTTGGGCCCGGTCTACAGGCTCAGACATGCATCCTTATTTTAATGATGCTGGGTCTGGGCCCGATTTGAGCAGAGCTCTGTAGCAAAAAACCCCGAGCCCAGGAGCCCAGGAGCCCCGCTTGGGGCCGGCAGACTTTTTCTTGCACCGTACAATATTGAATCCACTTTGCATCATTTCCAAAAAAAATGAATCGATTTTACACCGTTTAAATCACCTCAAAATTACTTGCACTTCTCCGGAATGTAGATTTTTTAAAATAAAAAATACTTTCGCAAAAAATGTTTTTAATTTTTGCAGGCGATTGTTAATCGCAAGTCAATATTGGCTATCTGCACCACAAAATTTCAAAGAAAAAATGCCTATTAATTATTTCTTACATAACCCGATGTTTAACCGCAACCCAAATCATAAAGCCCTACCCATGCCACCCCCGTGTATCCCCTCTCAGGTCGCGCCCTTTGCTGACACCGTTGTCGTTGCTCTCTCATTTAACAAATTTCTGTTGGAAGGTGGTGCAACTTCTATGGGACAGTGACACACGCCTTACCCAGACTCGATTTCTAACTTTATTTTTTATTGTATTTTATTTCATGTATTTCTAAGCATTTGTATTTTGTTCGAGAAAATTATATTAAAAATATTTTATTATTTATTTCAAACAAATATTTTAGAAATAACAATTATAAGCAACACAAATAATTTATCTTTGTGAATAGTGATATTAAAATTCTTGTGAGGTTCCCCTAAAGTTGTACGAGTCAAGCCGGTTTAGACTTTGACCGAACCGCCAAAGTTGGCCGATTCGGCCAAGCGGGAACACCTCTCTGAGCCCAGGGACAAGCATAATCGGGGGTCGTGCGCATGCGCACGACAAACACGCTCGCACACATGCGCGCGTACGCGGCGTGCGCACGTACCAAGTGCTCGACCCCTTGGGCATGCTCTTGCGCCCCTGTGCATGCTAGCGCTCGTCGGCGAACCTTCTCGTTCAGCCCGAGTGGCATGCTCGTCATTTTTTAGAAATTGGTCATCCAGGTGACCAGAATCGCGCAACCTCTAATTCGTCGATTTAAACTCCAAGAGAACGTAATTACCAAGACGTCCCTCAGATGCACGTAATTACCAAGACGTCCCTCAGATGCATGTAATAACTCCAAGACTCCTACATGATGCATGTAATAATCTCCCTAAATGCACCAATTAAATCAAACTTGAGTAAGGATTAAGGTGTCTTATCATTGCCATTAAAGAGCGCTTTCAACCGATTATCACTACTCCAAGGTACAATATTTGGCTATATCTCAAAACTCTGATGCGCGCGGACATCGAATAATTATTGATCAAACTTAGAATAATATGAAAATGAAGTAGAAAATATGAGAGTTTAAGAGAGAAAGATGAGATAAAAATTTTGTGTCTATTAATCACAAATTTTCAAAAAATAATTTTAGAATTCAATTTATAGAAAGTATGAGAGTTTAAGAAAGAAAGATGAGATCTGGGCCTCACGGGACTACCCACGACAGGTTTGCCGGAGTCCGACGAACCTGCCGGTGTGTGTGTGTGTGTGTGTGTGTGTCTGTGTCTGTGTCTGTCTGTATCTGTGTGTCTGTGTGTGTGTCTGTGTCTATCTGTGTCTGTTTGCGTGTCTGTGTGTCTGTGTGCCTGTGTATCCGTGTGTCTGTCCGTGTCTGTCTGTGTCTGTCTATGTCTGTCTGTGTCTGTCTGTGTCTGTCTGTGTCTGTCTGTGTCTGTCTGTGTCTGTCTGTGTCTGTCTGTGTCTGTATGTGTCTGTCTGTGTCTGTCTCTGTCTGTCTGTCTGTGTCTGTCTGTGTCTGTGTGTGTGTGTGTGTGTGTCTGTGTGTCTCTCTTTAACTACTATATACAAGAAGTTGCCTTTGATGCAACATTCAAAATTGCCAAATATAATCTCATTAACATATATTATGAAAAAAAGGAAATTCATAAAATATAATGAATGTGAAAGCTTGGTCATAACCAACTTCATGTTGTTGAAGAAAATCTTGAGCAACTCATCTGGCCTTATGTTTATCAATGGTGTGATCTACTAAGGTCTTGAACTTGTACATTCATTTTTGTAGCTAATAAGATGGATACCCTTGGGCAAGGGTGCCATCTTGTGTGGGCATTCCGTCAAGGATCTCATCTCCTCATCCATAGTTGACTGGCATGCAGGTGTGGTAACTGCTTCCTGATGTCTGGGGCTCCCAATGACTAGAGGTTTTTGGAGAGAAATAATTGAAGAGCATGACTCGGCATGGTAAACAGACTTATGTGATTAGG
Organism: Dactylorhiza incarnata; assembly: GCA_033032865.1. Classification (NCBI taxonomy): domain Eukaryota; kingdom Viridiplantae; phylum Streptophyta; class Magnoliopsida; order Asparagales; family Orchidaceae; genus Dactylorhiza; species Dactylorhiza incarnata. The sequence goes on from JAWHQI010000053.1 coordinate 7,225,807, forward strand.
ATGAGGATGTGGTCAAGTGGGAGTGACAAATGGTTTGAGTAGTGTGATGAAGCGGGCTGTTGATAGCAGACTCATTAGTGAATGGTGTATTGACATCACTTCATTTTGAAGTGATGAAGCTCCTTATTTTGTTATAATATGTGATCTAAATGTGAGAAAAAGGCGTTAATTGCATAAAAAATACTCTTAATATATATTTATGTCCCACACTGATTTATGTTGACATTTTCCATTGTTTCTTGCTAGTTTTATCGAAGGAACTGAATCGGTGGTAATATGGGACGTGTGATACGCGGAAAATAGTATTACACAAGTGCACGTGCCGGTTCAAGTAATAAAATGAGAGTAAAGATCGTTCCCTCGGAGAAGTGTCTAGTTCAGTGCTTACAAATACCAGATATATCGTTTCTTCAAATCCAAGTCATTCAAATGAGGTGATTTAGGAATGGTTAAGGAAAATCTAGTTCTTAAAATACTAATAACAAATAAAACTAATTTTGAATATGCTTTTTATCAAGTGAGGAGAATAAGTCTTGTAATATGTTTTCCTATGATTGTTATGGTGGAAAATTTATGAATAATTGTGAGAAATCTTGATTCATCATCTTCCAACGATTTTAAAGCAGAGATCCGTATCTCTCGATATCGGAAATCACTAGATCCTTAACTACCCTTGTCATCTCTAACTAAGGTGAAGAAAAGAACTTTGATGATTATAAAAATCGTAGTTGCTAGCATAAATTCGAAGTCTCTTTCTCATTGATATGCTATATGGAATTCTAGATACATGTACGCAACACATCTCTCGAATTATGGAGCACCGTAGAAGAATAAAAACTATGACCACTAGTTTTAATATAAAGATCTAACATTCCATAAAGACAATTCATCAAGAGTAAATCACAAACAAAGAAGCTTTAATCACACCATAACGAATCAAAGTACTCACATTTTACAAGACTCTAGAGATTTAGTTCATGAATTCGGGAGTACAACACAAAACTAGAAAGATCTTACAAGACATGCTGCGAGAAATTCGGATCCTTCTTCGTCAATGGACTCTTCTTCCTCCAAAAGCCACCGGAACCCTAGATCTCCAAGTTCTTCTTTTCAAAAATGGTAAAAAGATCTTTTTTCTCTCTCTCTATTCCTGTATATAGTCGTACGCCCCCTTTGGAAACTTCTCCTCGCCGAATAGATACATCTCTCCATTGTTGTAACCGCCCAATCGAAAGATTTTCGGATTTGAAAATTTCAGAATTCGCGAAAAAGTTACAACTTTTTTTAGAAAAAGTTACAACGTTTTCTTTTGTTAACATAGTGCTAGTTTTGGCAGAGAATTTTAAGTTGTAACTCTGCTGCAACATTTTTTTCTGTACTTTCTTATGTCTCCTTTTGGATCCCTTCAAGTTGGTTTCTTCGGAATTTCTACAATAAAAACATACAAAAATAGTGATAATATCCAAACTTGACCAAGATAATGAATTTTACATATTTAATATATATATACCCAAATTCATCAAACATTTTTAGACAAATTGATCCAAATTAAGGATAAAGATAACTTCTTTTTGAGAAGTTATCACACCCCCACACTTAAACCTTTGTTATTCTCTAGCAAAAGTAAATCATATCAATAGATTGAATGATGATGTATCTATCAAATTATAAATTTGAGAACCTTACTCTTGATGGAAAATAATCAAAGCTACTTAAGAAATTCATATTAACAATTGAGAAAACTTGTTAATCATTAACATTTCAAGCATGTACTCCTCCATTAGTTTGATAATGTAAAGCTCAAATAAGATTTCCTAGTGTTGTGTGTGCTATTCTTTAAAATCATTTACTCTCTAACAACTCATTTTATTCAAATTCCTCGTCAATAGATAAGAGTAAGAATAGACTGAATCTTTGATGTATCCTCCACGAGAGTTTAGTAGTTAAGTGAAAGAAATATAACCAAAGGTTGTTGCTTGAATAGGCTTGGGCTTATTTGTAAATTTATGATTGAATTTTGACAACAAGGGTATTTCTCTAGTTACAATCTCAATAACTTTTCAGATTATGGGGTTTAGTTCACAAACAACACTTTTTTTTACTTCATAGTTGGGATCATTCCAAGTATGTGCAGACATACTTAGGCCACATATCACTATGACAATCAATTCATCATTTTTTTTACTTCATAGTTGGGATCATTCCAAGTATGTGTAAACATACTTAGGCCACATATCACTATGACAACTTTTTTTAAAAAAAATCACTAAACACCCATAATTAAAAAGATTAATAAGATGTGACTGGTGATAACGTAGGGAAATGTCAAACTGACAAAAGTTTAGGCTCCAAGGATAGTGAATGATCACGATGTAAGCTTTATGGTGCAAGAATGATTCAACGTGGATTTTACTATCTAATCTCAATGTTTTGGCATGCATCATTACCTCAGTTCTAAATCACCATTTCACTACTAACTCTGAAAATCAATAAAAATGGTATGTAGGGAACAAACTCTTTTAAAGAATAAAGTGCAAGAAGGAAATACTTTAGAGAGCTTTACATATCTTATTAACTTCAAAATTCACGCAATGAATTCTTACGATTAACTAACTTCTCAATTAATTCAACTTGAATAACTTAACTAGTTTCGACATTTCGAAAGAAATAATAAGATTCTGCAAATTAATAATCAACAAAGTACATATCAAACAATCGGTGGAGGTGATTCCACCACCCCCACACTTGTATGTTTGCTAGTCCCTAGCAAATATATGACGGGAATTTCATAGTGTTAACAGAGTAATGAATGACATTATAAAAATAGAAAATGGTTTAGAACACTCCCCTGAAAAGCAGAGTTTGAGAAGCCATCAACTAGGAATTTTGTTTTCATGTTCCTGCAGCCATGTTGCAACTATTGTTGAAAGAGTAACCAGATTAATTCAGAGCATCGATGTCCATTTCCACTAGCAGCATGGTTAGCATTAAGATTAACAACACCAATTAAATATCATTACAAACATTAGTAGCATTCCAAAACAGTCCAAATTAATAGAACCCAGATTAGAGTTTGAAACAATAGCATCCAAAACATATCAAAGCATTCACCATGAAACACTTAGTCCAAAACAAAACAACACAACATCGGAGAACAAAACAGGAAATATATGAGAACCCCCAAAATGGCAGTGAATCAGTAATTAGTCGTCTTCCTCGCCCTCGTCGTCGGTTTCCGATGTCGGGTCAGCGCGCTTGCCATCTGGGTGTAAAAAATACCCTTCATCATCAAATCTGGATTGATATGGGAATGTGGGGCTGTCAACCGATATCTTAGCCTTCTTAAGCAATTTAGATTGATTGTCAAAGAAGAAATCAAAGCGCGCATTGAAGTATATATGTTGGTGGCGCAAATAGTCTTTAAGATATTCGATATTTTGCATGATAGATAATTTCTCCCGTGTGCTGATAGAACCGGCTTGTTGACTTTGGTTAGAAGAATTGCCACTGCTTACGTTCGTCCCTGGAGTGCGGTCTGTGGATACCTTTATGTTGGTAATGATGACTCTTTGAGTGATATGGTGACCAACTTGTGTGATGAAATCGTGCTCCCTTGCTCTAATATACCAGCGCCACGACTTAATTATGTGATGAGTGTAGGAAACCAAAGTTGTCGACCCCCCTCCGTCGAACCTTTCTTTCGTATTTGGGACGAGATCAACCTCCCCACATTTATCTTGACCCCCCGAAGTATCCCGTAGATGAGTGAAGCTCTGTCCATGGTAATCTGATTGGAGTGCTTCGTAGGCATCAAGCTTGCGTTAATGAATAACAACCAGACTTTTGCTACCCTTTTGAATGTCGTGGAATGAAATACACGCTTGCCTGCTGCTTCATAATCAATATCCGTGGTATGGCACAGATGGGATGCAACTGTGGCGGGGGTAGTGTTTGATTGAAGTAGAGCGTATTCATCATGATCGGGTATTTCCAAATTGTAGTAGGCGTTAATGGCTTTTTCCGAAATGTCGACCTCCTCCCCTCGCACAAAGACTTTGTCATCTTGGAGGAACTTAGCATTGGAGTAAAACTCGTATACCCATGGCAAGATAGCTTCCTTTCTTGGGTGACATAAAGAAGTCCATCCCAAATGTTGCATAGTTTTCACATATTCCATACTCCAATCTCGAGTTTCTATATCAAAACCATGCTCGTAGATAATCGGTTTGGATTTGATCGTATTGAACCGATTCTTGGCTTCCTCATTTACAAAACGCAAATCTCTATGGGCAATCTATTTTTGTTTGCGTTTTGCAGTCATACCTATTTGGTGGAGAAGATTTAATAGAAAAACCCTAAGCGAAAGTGTGGCTGAAATCTAGGTTTAGAGGAAATACCGGAAGTGAGGAGATGATTTCAGCAAACGCCGGAGAAGTAGGATCTGGAGCGGAGCCGCCGATGTTCCTCGCGGTACCGGCGAAGTCGCAGTTGGCGTCGTGAAGGGTGGGGCAGGAATGGGGCGATCGGGAGAAAGAAGAGGGGAAATGGTTTGATAGGGTTTCAGGGCATGGTTTAATAGGTTGGTTTATTTTAGAAGCTCAATTGAACCGGTTTAAACCATGGTGAATAAATATGTGCGTGAACCGGTTGAGGAATAATGATAGGCGAAAATGGCAGAGCAAAGAAAGTCATAACTTTTTATTTATTTGTATTATTATGTTATAACATATTCCCAATTCCTGTGATAGATTTAAAGTTAGCTTAAAACAAACGATACGTAAATATAAATATAAAGTACGTACTCAGGTTGCCTCCCAAGAAGCGCCTAATTTCGTGTCCCGGCAGGACATAGTCATGAGTCGCGTTTTAATGAAGAGTGATGGAAGATACCACGTGATCAATTTCGTCCTCTCGATACAACTTGACTCGTTGCCCATTTACTTTGAATGTTGTACCATCTTTTTCATTCAAAATGGTTAGGGCCCCATACGGATGAACCTCTTTGACTCTGAATGGACCCGACCAGCGAGATTTTAATTTGCCCGGGAAAAATTTTAAGCGAGAATTAAAAAGTAAGACCAATTGTCCTTGTTTGATATTTTTTTCCACTAGGTGTTGATCGTGCCATTTTTTTGTCCGTTCTTTGTAGATTCGGGAACTTTCATATGCGTTCATCCTCATTTCTTCAATTTCATTAAGTTGCAGGAGGCGATTTTTACTTGCATTTTGAAAGTCAAAATTAATTTTCTTGATTGCCCAATATGCACAGTGTTCTAATTCTAAAGGTAGATGACACGACTTTCCATAGACTAGACGATATGGGGTTAGACCTATTGGTGTTTTGTATGCGGTCCGATATGCCCACAATGCGTCGTTAAGTTTCTGAGACCAATCTTTACAGTTTGTGCTAACAGTCCGTGCAAGGATTTTTTTAATCTCTCGATTGGAAACTTCAGCTAACCCATTTGTTTGGGGGTGGTAAGCTAATGCAATCTTATGGGTCACCCCATATTTTCTTAACAGAGAAGCAAATTGATTGTTGCAAAAGTGACTACCCCCGTCACTAATAATGGCTCTCGGGGTCCCAAAGCGATTAAAAATATAATTTTTAAGAAAATGCAAGACTACCTTAGCATCATTTTTTATCGTAGCTATTGCTTCGACCCACTTAGAAACATAATCTACTGCTAGAAGAATATATAGATTGCCTTTGGAATTCACGAATGGTCCCATAAAATCAAGACCCCAAACATCAAACATTTCAACTTCTAATATTATATTCATTGGCATTGCATCCGTTTTCTTAATATTATCACTTCGTTGACAACGATCTCACTGTTTCACAAACTCATTCGCATCCCGAAACAAAGTCGGCCAAAAGAAACCCGTTTCTAGAACTTTCATGGCCGTTCTATTTCCCATGAAGTGTCCTCCATATGGGGAGTTGTGACATTTTTCCAGGATTGTTTTCATTTCTTCTTCCGGTATACATCTTCGCATAACTCCGTCTGCTCCAAGTTTAAACAAGTAGGGTTCATCCCAAAAATAAGAGCGAATTTGATGTAAGAATCTCTTCTTTTGTTGATAATGCATGTCCGGTGGGAAAACCTTACTCACTATATAGTTTACATAGTCTGCATACCAGGGTGCATAAAATTTTGAAATAGATAATAAGTACTCATCCGGAAATCTCTCATCAATTTCAGCACGAAAGGATGATTTAGAACATTCAATTCTAGAGAGGTGATCTGCTACCGGGTTATCTACACCCTTCCTATCTTTTATCTCTAGATCAAACTCTTGTAATAAAAGCACCCAACGGATCAAACGTGGTTTTGCGTCTTTCTTTTCCATTAAGTAACGGATAGCCGCGTGATCCGTGAATACTATAACCTTAGCGCATAAAAGATACGGTCTAAATTTTTCGAAAGCAAATACAACTGCTAGTAATTCTTTTTCAGTGGTATTGTAATTAATTTGAGCTTCAATCAAAGTCTTACTAGCGTAAGCTATTGTGTGGAAAACTTTCTCCCGCACTTGCCCAAATACTACTCCCACGGCATAATCACTAGCATCACACATCAATACAAATGGTTCTTCCCACTCAGGGGCAACCACAATAGGAGCAGTAATTAAACAAGTTTTGAGTTCATCAAAAGCACGTAAACAAGCATCATCAAAATAAAATTTCACATCCTTTTCTAACAAACCACTCAATGGTTTGGCGATCTTTGCAAAATCTTTAATAAATCTTCTATAGAACCCAGCGTGTCCTAAGAAGCTTCGCAACATTTTTACATTTTTAGGGGGCGGTAATATTTCAATCACTTCTATTTTTGCCTTATCTACTTCTAGTCCGGTTTTAGAGACATGATGTCCTAAAACTATCCCTTTACGTACCATGAAGTGACACTTTTCCCAGTTTAATACAAGATTAGTTTCAACACATCGTGTGAGCACCTTTTCTAGACATTCTAAGCATGCATCAAATGACTTACCAAAGATAGAAAAGTCATCCATGAAGATCTCTATACCTTCATCCATGATGTCCGAGAAAATTGCTATCATGCATCGTTGAAAAGTTGCTGGTGCATTACATAAATCGAAGGGCATTCGTTTAAATGCAAAGGTTCCGTATGGACATGTGAAGGTGGTCTTCTCTTGGTCTTCCGGATCAACAGTGATCTGATTATACCCAGAATAGCCATCTAAGAAACAAAAAAAAGTCATTTCCCGCTAATTTGTCTAAGACTTGATCTATGAATGGCAAAGGGAAGTGATCTTTCCTAGTAGCTTTATTTAATTTTCTATAATCCATACAAATGCGCCAACCCGTGACAGTTCGTGTAGGAATCAATTCATTATTTTCATTTTTAACGACAGTCATCCCTCCCTTTTTTGGAACACACTGCACCGGTGAAGCCCAAGCACAATCCGAGATAGGGTATATAATTCCTGCGTCTAGCCATTTGATAATTTCTTTTTTAACGACTTCTTTCATGGGTGGGATTAAACGACGCTGATGTTCTATTGATCCCTTAAATGACTCCTCTAAGAGTATTTTATGCATACGCAAGGAAGGGCTAATTCCTCGTATATCTGCAATGGTCCAACCGATAGTTAACTTATATTGCTTTAATAAATCAATTAATTTGTCATATTGTTCAGGAGACAACTTGGAGTTAACTATAATAGGCAAAGTGTCATTATCTCCTAAATATGCATACATGAGATGATCCGGAAGAGGTTTTAATTCTAACGTTGGTGGATTTATATTGGAAGGCTTATCCGCTAATGATTTTTCTGGCATCTCTAGTGGTTCCGGTTTACGGGAAAATGTAGATGGTCCTTTGAGGACTTGTAAACATTCATGAACGTCCTCATCATCATCAGATAACTCTTCATTTGTTAATATCCGTAACAACGTATCATCTTGACTACTTACTTTAAATTTTAAATCATAATCATAGAGTGATATACTTCGAACATCCTCCATTTCATCTTCTTTCATATGAGGATATTTCATAGCTTTGAGCACGTTAAAAGTAACATGCTCATCATTGACCCTCATAGTCAATTCACCTTTATGCACGTCTATTAAGGTTCTCCCGGTTGCTAAGAATGACCTCCCTACAATAATGGGAACTTCCTTTTCCTCCTCCATATCTAAAACAACAAAATCAGCAGGGAAAATGAACTTATCCACCTTTACTAAAACATCCTCTATGATTCCCTTTGGAAAAGCAAGCGTCTTATCGGCTAATTGCAAAGTAAGCGACGTTCTTGTTATATCACCCAATCCCAACTTCTTATAAATAGAAAGAGGCATTAAGTTAATACTTGCCCCTAGATCACACAATGCCTTTCCTTCAAAGTGATATCCAATGGAGCATGGTATGGTAAAACTTCCGGGATCTTTTAACTTCGGGGGAAGCTTCTTTTGAAGGATTGCGCTGCACACATGAGTGAGTGCTACCGTTTCATTTACTCCAAATTTCCTTTTTAGTAAGGATGTCTTTCATGAATTTAACGTAACTGGGCATTTGTTCTAAAGCTTCTGCAAATTGAATATTAATTTGCAATTTCTTGAATATTTCTAAGAATTTTTGAAATTGATGATCTAATTTGCTCTTTCTTAACCTTTGAGGGAAAGGTGGTGGAGGGTATACAATTTCACTCTCCTTTTTCTTTAGAGATTCAGATTTAGTTATCGTCTTATCCTCCCCCACTATCTCTACTTCATCTTCGTCCTTACCGTTACTCATAGTTGTTAGTTCTTCATTTGACTTGTTAAGAATTACAGTCTCTAAATGATTGTCATCACTACTCTTCTTGGTTTGTTCCTTAACGTGACCACTTTCTAACTCTTTTCCACTCCGTAGCACTACCACCTTACATTGTTGATTATCACCTTTAGGATTAGGGGTTGTATCGGCTGGAAGTGTTTCTTGGGGTCTAAGGCTTAATGCATTGGCAATTTGACCTAGTTGAGATTCAATTATGCGTAATGATCCCTCTAAGCTAGACACACGTGCGTCGTTCTTTTGCATGGATTCAATAATAAAATCATCCGTTAGTTTCCTAGGTGCTCCTTGTTGATTGAAATTGTGGTTTTGGTGAGGATTAGAATTTGAATTGAATAAGTGTGTAGGAGTCATTCCGAAATTATTTTTCCATGAAAAGTTTGGGTGGTTTCGCCATTCGGGATTATAATTATTTGAGAATGCATTATTATGTTGCCTTTGTTGACCACTAATATAATTAGCTTCCTCATTATGGCTAATAAGTTGTTTTACTGTGAGTGAAGGATTCATGATAGGCAAAGGATTAAATATGTTATTTACTTGGTGAGTCATCTGAGTTTGGTTTAAAGTTAAAGCATCTAACCTCTTATTCATTGAATTGAATTGGGCGGTTATTTGTGCCGCAAAAGAAGTGAATTGGTCGACTTGATATAAATCGGCCGTAGAGGATGTCGATTGTCGATCCATTGAGTGATAGTTATTGGAAGACAAATCCTCTAATATCGAGTAAGCATCCTCGGGATACTTATTCATCAAAGATCCTCCTGCAGCTCCATCCACTTGAATCATAGTGGAAGTCTGGAGGCCATTGTAAAAGGTCCACACCTGTTGATGGATGGCTAAGCCATGGTGAGGACACTTCCGCAATAAGTCTTTGAAACGTTCCCACGCGTCATAAAGTGTTTCACCATTAAGTTGCACAAACGTGGATATGTCTCGCATAAGCTTGGCCGTTTTAGATGGGGGAAAATACTTGGCTAAAAATTTTTCCATTAATGTTGTCCAAGTTGTGATAGACGCGTTAGGCATAGAGTTTAACCAATCTTTTGCTTTACCTTCTAATGAAAAAGGGAACAAGCGTAGTTTAATGGCTTCATCTGAAGCACCGTTGATCTTAAATGTCTCGCAAATTTCTATAAACATCCTTAGATGTGAGTTGGGGTCTTCGTGATTTAGTCCGCCAAATTTACTGTTTTGAACTAAGTGCATGGCAGTAGGATCTATCCTGAAGTTATTAGCTTCAATGGCAGGCCTAGCTATATTAAATTGGACTCCCCCTCGATAAGGCATGTTATAATCGCGACATGTTCTTCTATTTTCAATCGGATGCCCATTATGCTCTACCTGTCCTTCTACGTCTTGCCCTTCTTGATGAACTTCATCATCTACGTTTTGATTGTTTTGATCCATTATAAGTTGATTAGGATGTTCCAACCTAAGCGACTTTCGATTTTGTCTACAAGTACGTTCTATTTCAGAGTTTAATGGAATTAGTTCTACGGAACGATACCTGGACATACACCACAAAATAACAAACAGTAATAATAACAAATAAACTAAAATTAAAACTTGGGCTCCAAATACTAAGATTCACTAATATTGTAAGATAAACACTAAATTCGTTGCACTTCCCCGGCAACGGCGCCAAAAACTTGATACGCGGAAAATAGTATTACGCAAGTGCACGTGCCGGTTCAAATAATAAAATGAGAGTAAAGATCGTTCCCTCGGAGAAGTGTCTAGTTCAGTGCTTACAAATACCAGATATATCGTTTCTTCAAATCCAAATCATTCAAATGAGGTGATTTAGGAATGGTTAAGGAAAATCTAGTTCTTTAAATACTAATAACAAATAAAACTAATTTTGAATATGCTTTTTATCAAGTGAGGAGAATAAGTCTTGTAATATGCTTTCCTATGATTGTTATGGTGAAAAATTTATGAATAATTGTGAGAAATCTTGATTCATCATCTTGCAACGATTTTAAAGCAGAGATCCGTATCTCTCGATATCGGAAATCACTAGATCCTTAACTACCCTTGTCATCTCTAACTAAGGTGAAGAAAAGAACTTTGATGATTATAAAAATCGAAGTTGCTAGCATAAATTCGAAGTCTCTTTCTCATTGATATGCTATATGGAATTCTAGATACACGTACGCAACTCATCTCTCGAATTATGGAGCACCGTAGAAGAATAAAAACTATGGCCCCTAGTTTTAATATAAAGATCTTATTGATAAGAAAAGCACTGGTAAGCACAACAGAGACCCAAAATTGTAGAGGAACGTGTTGAAGGGGAGTGGGGCCACTCATAGGCCACCATGCCCACTCTAGGCGAGGTCCAATCTCTGGCCCACTCAAGGGCCTCTCCTGGCCACTCCCCCAAAGGGCTGCAGCCCAACGCGGCCCAACCCGTCTCCATCACTTTCTCATGATGGCGGGTTGTTGTCGGAGAGCTTCGAACTCATGACCTCGATAAGAAGCTCTCCTAGCAGCCCTCATCACCCATCTGCGCTGCAGCGCAGATGGGTGATGAGGGCTGCTAGGAGAGCTTCTTATCGAGGTCGTGAGTTCGAAGCTCTCCGACAACAACCCGCCATCATGAGAACGTGATGGAGACGGGTTGGGCCGCGTTGGGCTGCAGCCCTTTGGGGGAGTGGCCAGGAGAGGCCCTTGAGTGGGCCAGAGATTGGACCTCGCCTAGAGTGGGCATGGTGGCCTATGAGTGGCCCCACTCCCCTTCAACAAAAAAACGGTTTTTGTTGAAGGGGAGTGGGGCACCTCATATGTCACCATGCCCACTCTAGGCGAGGTCCAATCTCTGGCCCACTCAAGGCCCTCTCCTGGCTACTCCCCCAAAGGGTTGCAGCCCAACGCGGCCCAACCCGTCTCCATCACTGTTCTCATGATGGCGGGTTGTTGTTGGAGAGCCTCGAACTCACGTCCTCGATAAGAAGCTCTCCTAGCTCCTCATCACCCATCTGCGCTGCAGCGCATGGTGGCATGGTGGCCTATGAGTGACCCCACTCCCCTATGGGTGTTGTTTCAATCGGAGAAGCTGTTAAGCTGTAAAATGTAATTGATTGACTCTAGAACTAAGACAGCTCAAATATATTGAATTGAAAGGGCGCTAATCAGACCACAATTATATATAATATAACCGTCCGTAATTAAACAGGCATTTGCAAAAAATAATTATGAGAACACAAGTATCAAAGCTAGAAGAAATTGAGAAATTAAATAGACTTGAGGGAGAGGCATATCGACTACCGAAGGATCTTAGATAATTGCGCACATAATCACTGAAAATAATCAGAAGAATAATATGGAGAAATAATCGATTGAGCATGCTATGATTTAATCAGAAACAATCCATTGACAAATAATGGATTGAGCATGATAATTATGAAAACAATCGATTGAGAAATAATCACCGAATCTCTGAAAATAATCAAAAGATTAGGGAAAGAGTTAACAAGAATGATAATACAGTAAGAATCAGCGACCTAACATACAGTAAAAATCAGCGATGTTGAAGCCAGGAAAATCCCGACTCCAAAATTCGAATCAATGCAGTCGGAGGCTACTCACCCAGCGATCTGACTAGACGACTTGACAGGCAACGACGAAGGAACTAGAACGGTAACAACGGGACCCCAGGTGCTACTGCAGGGAGGTCCTACCACGTACCCAGAAGCTCAGAAGAGACTTCCCCTCCACAACCAATGATGGCCGAGCAGGGTACGAGGAAGACACCAATTTGACGAGTAACAAGAGTGACGGCCAAGGGGGACGGGTAGTCCATGAATTCGAAAGTGAGGTTCTGAAAGCTCAGCCAAATGTGACAATCCAAGTACCCTCGTGGTCCTATTTATAGAAAAATCAAAGGGGAAGGAGGGGGGGGGGGTCTTATTTATACCCCACCCAACCCGGCGACCATGCGACATTGAGGCGATCTCGCTTGGAATAGGAGAGTATCACCAATGGTCGCCCACCTTTTGGCGAGTATGAGGGGTTGCTCGTCTATAATCGCACAAGCCTTCTACTGCTCCTGCTAGCTGAGTTGTCTTGTGTCGGGGACTTCTGGCTTCTGTATTGACATTTTGACTTTGACGTCTTCCTACGTGGCTTTGAATGGGCCCCGCCCTCGAAGAATAAGGGTTGTACACAATCCCCTCTCTTTACGAGTAACCTAGTTGCTCGAAAAGAATCATCCAATCTTTATTCGACGAGCAGCCATACTGGCGAGCATCGGGCTATAGTCGGCATCTCGTTGGCCGATGCCTGAACTCTATATATAGAGGGGGAGGGGTCTCTGATGGCACTGTTTTTTTGACCTCGCTCAAGATGTCGCGCAGTGCTGTTGAGGAAGCTGCCGCTGACATGGCCGACCTCCTAGGCTTGATGCCGCCTCTTCGGGCACCTGCTCGCATAGACACCGAGCTCGAGGACTTCCTCGCCTCCAAAAAAAAAGAGGAAGCGGCTCGCCAAGAAGAAGAAGAAGAACGCTGTTGCGGAGGATGTCGCCGATCCTCTGGTCGACCATCTTCAATAACTACTCGACAATCTGGGTCTCTCTCATGAGGGCGACTCGCCCGCTCCTGATCCTCCTGCGCCAAAGGTCGCTCCGGAGGCGAGAACGACTGGGGCCCTGACTCAGGCTCAACATGATGTCGCCCCTGCGCGAGGCGAGAGCTCCATACTCGCCACCTTTGGTTTTGCTACTAAATTGTCGCTGCTTACGAGGTTCTGACATCCTTTCTACTATTCACAGATTTGCTGACCACTGAGGTTTTGGAGGAGCCTTTGGTCATACCTCCTTTGCGATCATCTCTGATGGTCTCGCATGGGGCTGGGGAGGGGTCTCGCGGTAGTCGCCCAGTGCGAATCCTTCACAGCTCTCTATCAGAGAAGCGGCCTATGAGCGAGCAGAGGGCTCCCTCAGCGTGCATAGGGCTCCCTCAGCGAGCAGCGCGCCTCCACCGCCACCGCCTTTACTGAGACCGGATCTGGCGAGCAGCTCACATCTTCCCGCGGGTGGGCTCCCACCACCTCCTCCATTGTCGCCTTCTGCTGACGTCCCAGGCGATCATCACCCTTCACCTTCACCGCTCCCCCAACCCATCAGGAAACTTGAGAATGATCTTCTTAAGGAAAGAAGCTTAGTGGCTCAATTCTCTAAGCCCAAAACTATACTGCCCATCATTGACACCTTCTCCTCCTATGGAAATAAGAAGGGATTGGGTTTCAAGGAAAGAGCAATAGGTGCTCGGAATGGAGAAAAGGGGAAAACTGAAGCTGAGCCTCATACCACCTTTCAGAAGTATGACCAGGACAGTGTCTATGGTCACTGGATGAATGAAAGCTCCAATAGCTTGAGAAATACTCCTAACTATGGGAGGAGAAAGGGCATGGGGATGAGTGCTATGAAGGCTCCCAATGAGGAAATTCAAATGGCCCAACATGGACCAATTGTATTTGGTACATCAGCCCCTTCATACAAGGATAAGAATGCAAGCTCTTCTAAATTTATTTCAGCTAAGAACATGACAGTTGTCAAATCTGTTGACAAGGCTTGTTGCTCAGTGTCAGATGCCATCAGATCTTGTATGGCTGCCAATCCAAAGCAAGCTGATGCCATCAGGACAAAGAGCATCAAGACAGCACATAGATTGACATTCAGTCAAATCATTGCTGAGAGAAATAGGAAGACTGCAGTTGTCTTCCCTCCTGAACACATGCACCGTAATGTTAATTCCTTAAGAAATGTTCAGAAGAGGAGATATAACATTCATGAATGTTGGTGTTGTGGTAAATTGGGACACTTTGCCATAGATTGTTGGCACAATCCTAATGTGCCATGTGCAAAGATGAGCCTTCCTGCAAAAGGTGCAGCTAGTGTAAGGTCATTTTATTATGCTAACAAGAACCTAGGACCCAAGTCACCTTGAGTTTCTAAGGGATATTAAAATCTGTCTTGCAGGGAAGTCCATTTAGCCAATAAAAAGCAAACAAGGCTAATGTACAATAAGTGCTCCAGGCTCAACTCTGGACTAAGAAAAACCTCACCACATGCCAAGATGCACTGATCAAGGGGGGGCTAAAAGATAGTTCAAGTACCATCCTCAACCAAATTTCGTACTTGGACAGTGGGTGCTCAAGGCACATGACAGGAAGGAGGTTGACATCATGGTGCGGCAATAAGCAGACCAGTGTGGCCATATCCTCTGCTGGGTCTGAATACTTTGATGCAGGAAGCTGTTGTGCACAACCATTGTGAATTCAACATCAATTAGAGGACTACATCCTTAAGGTAAGTAACTCTCCTCCTTAATGATTTTAAAGTAGGATGATCAGCTTAATCAGTACAATCTGTTTCAGCTGAGCTTTAGGTTGCACTTAGAAAGCTGGGAAAAATCTATGTTCGGCGAACTCTTGCCTGGGTTCGACGAACCTCGAGTTTGAGTTCGATGAACTCAGGTCAGAGTTCGACGAACTCAACTCTATGATGTAGTTCAGATGAACTAAGCCTTGTGTTCGACGAACTCCAGTCTGAGTTCGACGAACTAAGCTCTGAGTTCGACGAACTCAGCCATATGATGTCATTTCATTTACACTTACAATCATAAGATCAATACAAATGCTCCAAATGAGGGGGAGCTAGAAAGGGTTATTCAAAATGAACAAGAACAGCTAATAAAGCTAATAGTTCTCACATTGAGGGGGAGCAAGTTCCTGCTCAGGTTGAGGGGGATATGGCCAATGCTAAGAGAGTCAAAGAAGATGAAGGATGACCTAAAGGGGTTTTTGGAAAATGCTTTCTAAACCCTCTCAGGGTATGTAGTTGCTGCCTCCCAATCCCTAGAGGGAAAATAGTTGAAGAAATCAGAAAGGGGGAGATGGTCAATACTAAGACCAACTCAGAGTCAGCTTTGAGTACAAGGATTGTCCTCTGAGTTAGTCAAAGCTTAATATAAATAATCATGAGTTTTAATAGAATGCTTAAACAATCTTATCTTCTAGAAGCAATGTTATCATGAATGCTATATAGATCATCTTCATGATAGGTTTTTGTTGGCTATGTACCTTAGCATTGAGAATGTTCAACCTTCTTCAAATAGGGGGAGATTGTTGGGAAAATTTCCCTCAATGTTCCTTTGATTTGAAGAGGCATCACTCACAATGCTAAGTACAAGATGTATTTGATAAAGCCATATTTTTGTAAGATATACAGGCTAAGGTAACTCAAGAGAAAGGGTCAATCATGCCCTTAGATCAGGAGAAATCTACTCCTAAGAGATGAAGAGTTGTCTCAGCTGAACCGCTGAGACGAGGTCAGGAGCCGCTGAGAAGGCATCTAGGCAAGATGAGCTGCAGATAGAACAAATTGTTGAGACGGCTGTCTGTCTCAGCGGATCCGCTGAGACGGGAAAGAAGCAGCAAATATCCGCTGAGATTTGGCGAGTTCGTCGAACGCTGAGACTTGGCGGGTTTGTCGAACGAAGAATGAAGTTCGTCGAACGCAGAACTCAGTTCATCGAACGTAGAGACGGGACAGAAGCAAGCACTGAGACTCGACGTGTTCGTCGAACGCAGAACTCAGTTCGTCGAACGCTGAGACGAGAAAGAAGAAACCGCTGAGACTTGGCGAGTTCGTCGAACGCAGAATGTTGTTCGTCGAACGCAGAACTCAGTTCGTCGAACACAGAGACGGGACAGAAGCAAGCGCTGAGACTTAGCGTGTTCGTCGAATGAAGAATGAAGTTCGTCGAACGTAGAGACGGGACAGAAGCAAGCGCTGAGACTTTGCGTGTTTGTCGAACGAAGAATGAAGTTCGTCGAACGCAGAATGCTGTTCGTCGAACGCAGAAACTTCTCTGCAGATCGACGAAATCCGCTGAGAAGAGGAAGCCATCTCAGCCCAACCGTTGAGACAGTTCAAACGTGACATGGCGGGTTCTGCCTTTGGCGCAAGCTGCAGAAAAGCATTGTGGGGTCCACCAATCACTCCCATATCTGTCAGAAGGACGGCTGAGAGCCGTTGAAGATCGGGGATGTATAAAAAGGATAAATTAGGGTTGAGAAAATACTTCTGCGAGTTCTCCAGCACACGAAATCGAGAACATAATTGTTCTAAAGTTGGCAGCCAACAACTGAACACACACTAGGCTGCAAGGAGAAAAGAGATAGCTCATCTTGATTCATCTCAAGATAGAGCAAGTAGATCCAGTCCTTCATATGAAGTGCTGATCAAGAAGACCAAGTTGGAGCTGCTCTTCTGCTCTCTGGTTCTAGTCTGCAACAGCAGCTGACAAGAAGAAGAAGAACAAGACTGAGCAAGTAGATCCAGTCCTTCATCTGAAGTGCTGATCAAGTAGAATCAAGATTGGAGCTGTACTCCTCCTCCCTGATTTAAGTCTGCAACAGCAGCAGAAAAGAAGAAGAAGAACAGGCTTGATCTTTTCTTCCTTCATTCTGTAAACCTCGTTATATCTTCTGTAGGAGCCTTTGGGTTCTGAGTTTGTAGGAGCCTTTGGGTTCTGAGTTTGTAGAGCCATTTGGCCTGAGGTTGTAGGACCAGGAGGTGGTCTGAGCTGTAGGAGGTGGAGTCATCTGAGGTAGGATCTGTGAGATCTGAGGTAGGGCTGAATAGCCTGAGTTATAGAGTTGAGAGTTCAGCTTGAGGTAGGACCAGGAGGTGGGCTGAGCTGTAGGAGGTGGATTCCTCTGAGGTAGGGTTGTTGTGCCTGAGGTAGGGTTTGGGGAAACCTGAGAGATCCTGAGGGATCTATGTTGTAAGCTCTTGGAGCTAAGTTGGAGAAGTTGGCCTTGTCTAACACACTGTTAGAAAGATGAAGGGGGAAAGAGGACTACTCAAGACACTCTGTCTTGAGAAACCTCTATAAATGCTTGTGTGTTTTCTGTGTGCTTGATTAATTACTAACACTAAACTAGAAAACAGCTAGGCTAAATTGGGTAAAAGAAAAAAAACCTATTCACCCCCCTCTAAGTGATTTAGACCACATCCTATATAAACTTATAGACCCGATCTTAATTTCTCCTCTGAGCGGCGGCTTGCGCTACCAATGGCTCGACATGGGCTTCTAGCCACTACGGCTCTCCTCCCACTTCTTCAGCAGTTACTCTTCTCCCGGCTTCCGAAAAATCTGGGCAAGCCATAGTCCCATGCCCTGCTACCTGATGTAGCTCGTAGTAGAGGGGGATCTCTTCTGCTTGGGGCCTCCTCTTCTGATTCCTTTTGGCCTTCTTGTTACCCCACCGGGCAACAACCATAACTTCCTCCCTTCTTCTCTCTTGATGCCTCTCTGGCCTGTTGAAGTTTCTTCTCTCTAGGGAAAACCCCCTTCCTGGAACTTGACGCTAGGGATGACCCGCTGGCCTCCACGGCGGCCTATTAACGGAAACCTGATAACACCTTTCTTCCTCCCTACGCTCTGGAGCTATCATGAGCCTCTTATCTACCTGCTTCCTCGGCTCTTCTTTTCTTCTCTCCTCCGGTTTCCTCCTCTCCGGCCTTCGGGGCTCCTCACGCTTTTTGGGCACGAGGACCTTCTCCTCTTCTTCTTCCTCCCTAGTTAGCTTGGTGAGCTTAGCCAGGAAGCCGCGATTAGAGGCCTCCCCCTGCACAAACTTATTATCCCTCTCGATGAACTCTTCGTAGGACATGGGAGGATCCCTGCTGATCTCTAACTTGAAGAGGTCTTCCCTTAGGCCAAACGTCAGTGCAAGTTGCAGGGTGAAGCCATCCACCTCCTGGATGTCCAACACTTCCTCCTGGAACCGGTCGATGTAGTGCCCCAACGTATACTTCACTCCTTGCACCAGATCGAATAGGGTCGTTGCCTCCTTCCTCTTCTTAGCCGTGGCGAACCACATCGTCACTCCCCGGCGCAGATCTTTAAAGCAGTAGATGGAACCTGCTGCCAGCTGGTGGAACCAGTTTCTGGCCTTTCCTCGGAAGGTGATGGCAAAGAGTTTGCACTTGAAAGCATCTGACATGGTTCAGATGGAGACTACATCCTCAAACCACTAGAGGTGTCGGACGAGGTCATCCCTCCCAGAACAGTAGGGCATCACTGGCTCTCTGAAGCCCTCTGGCACAGGGGCAGCAAGAATCTCCTCGCAGAATGGGCTCCTCCCTCCTGTCTGGCGACGATCCTCGACAAGGCGAGCACCCTCCCCGTACTCTCCATATGGGCGAGTATCATGGGACCTCGCCTGGTCCTCCACCTCGCGGAACCGAATTCCTTGCGAGCTATGATGATAGAACTGCGACCTCCTTGGTCGCTCGGGCTCTTCCTCGACATGCTCCTTTCCCGCTCGCCGAGCGGGACCACCGTCTTCGAACGGAGTCACGCGATGAGGCGAAGTCGCCGTGCACTCCGAGCGAGGAAGAAGTGATGCTCGCATGATCGCCTCTAGACGAAGCGCGAACTCCTCGAAATTCGTCTGCGTCACGAACTTGCCTTTACCTGCCGAGTTACCAGCATCTCCTTCATAGTCGCCGACTTCGACCATCCCCCCTTCTCACTAGACTTTCTCCCTCTAGCTACGGTCCACGCTCACCGCACCAAAGTGTTGAAGCCAGGAAAATTCTGACTCCAAAATTCAGATCAATGCAGTCGGAGGCTACTCACCCAGCGATTCGACTAGACGACTCGATTGACAACGACGAAGGAACTAGAACGATAACAACAGGACCCCAGGTGCTGCGGCAGAGAAGTCTCACCACGTACCCAGAAGCTCAGAAGAGACTTCCCCTCCACAACCAAAGATGGTCGAGCAGGGTACGAGGAAGGCACCAACTTGGCGAGTAACAAGAGTGACGACCAAGGGGGACGAGTCCAAGAATTCAAAAGTAAGGTTCCGAAATCTCAGCCAAAAGTGTCAATCCAAGTACCCCTGGTGTACAACCCATATTCGGCGAGTAGAGCCGAAGGTACCTGGCGAGTAGGCCGGTGCCTCTCTCGGCGAGTAGAGCCGAAGGTACCTGGCGAGTAGGTCGGTGCCTCTCTCGGCGAGTAGAGCCGAAGGTACCTGGCGAGTAGGCTGGTGCCTCTCTCGGCGAGTAGAGCCGAAGGTACCTGGCGAGTAAGTCGGTGCCTCCCTCGGCGAGTAGAGCCGAAGGTACCTGGCGAGTAAGTCGGTGCCTCCCTCGGCTAGTAGAGTCAGATTCTGGGGAATAGAATCGTCCGGGCACCCATGGTGGTCTGCCTATAGCCCTTCGGGACAGCGGAGTCTGGCTACCTGCAGACCAATTTGGGGTGCGTTTAGCAAAATAGTAAGGCAGAGTTACGCTATCCGCAGGTCATCCATATCATTCTACCCCTGGGAAGTCTTTCCCTATAAATAGGACCCATTATGTCTCAGAACAGCACAGATCCACCCCCCCCCCCCCCCGTGAGAGCCTGGGCTTTCTTCCTTGTGCTGTCTGAGACATGCTCAGCTTCTGGTTTTTGGGAGGGGAAATCAAGTGAGATTTCCGGGTTAGTGGCGGGACCTCCTCGCTGCAGCCAGTGGGTCATTCTTAGGGAGCTACCTACCAACCGGTGAGGGTCAGTTCTTAGCTAGGAATACTTAGATCTAGGGGTCCGACGAAGAGAGAAGTAACTCAAGCTACTCCCCAAATCTCGAACAGGTTGGACCGGTATCCGGGTTCCAACATTTTTGGTGCGGTGAGCGTGGACTGTAGCAAGAGAAGAAAATCTCATCTGACGATCCCATGACTGAACGTGACGAGCTGGGAACCGGCCAGAGGAACTCGCCGCCTTTTGGCGAGTTCGTGACCAAGAGTGTCTTCGAGCAGGGGATGAAGGCGATGGAGGATACCATCCGGAGGTTACTCACACCTCGCGACGAGGTGGGAGTATCCCCCCCTGTCGTAGCCGCCTCTCCCGCGGAGGCGGGACCGAGTCAGCACCTCGGCAAGGAGGCGCTCCTGGAGGAGGAAGACCATCCGCTCCGCGCGCGAGTGCTCGTCGCAAGCCCAATGGAGACTCGCCAGTCGGAGGGCGGGTACGACCAAGTCCGTCCCCTTCGCCAGCTCGCCCCGCGCAGTCCGTTCTGCGAGTTGGTGCTATCCGCCCCCATTCCTACAGGGTTCGTAGAGCCCGCCATGCGTTTCTACTCCGGAAAAGAGGATCCGTCAAGCATCTGCAATGGTTTGAAGATATGGTCTCCATCAAGCCAATGACGGACCCCTTCAAATGTCGGTTGTTCGCCATAACCTTCCAGGAGAAAGCCCGAGACTGGTTCCACCAATTACCCGCGGGGAGTGTCTACGGGTTCGATGACCTACGTAGAAGTTATTTGCTCCGCTTCTCTACTTCCAAGAAGAGGATGAAAGGCTCAGAAGATCTTTTCCTTGTCAAGCAAAGACCCCAGGAGATGCTCGGGTCGTATTTGGATCGCTTTCAGGAGGAGATCCTCCTGGTCCAAGAGGTCCCTGGACACACCCTGATCTTGGCATTCAAGCTGGGGTTGCAGCCAGGGTTTTTCAAAATGGAGATCACCCACACCCCACACCCCCTATCGTTCGAAGAGCTTGTCGATCGGGTCGGAAGGCAGATCGCAGGGGAGGCAACCGGCCTGGAGTTCGTGGCCAAGTTAGCTAGATTGGAGGGAGGGGAGAGGGAAGGAGATTGAAGCGGCCAGCACTTGTCCAAGAAGAGAGGTGAGCCGAGAAGGCGAGAAGAGGGAGGGTCCCGGGAGAACATGGATCAGCGAGATCATGAGAGGAGGTTCCAGGCTCTGCCTCGCCGGCCAGCCTGGAAACCTGCTAGAGGAGGCTACTACGGGAGGCCAGGAGGGAGGTACTCTCCGGAACGGCGAGACCGCTGTCGCTCACCCGAGCGGAGGCAAGGGCAGTGGAGGCAAAACCAAGCGCCGCCCAGAGAAGCTAATGTGATCAGGAGGGGACGAGGAAGAGGAGGAAGGCCGCGACAGCCCCGGGGTGAAGAAGAGCGTCGGGCGATGCCCTACTGCGACTTCCATCAGGTAGAGGGCCACGCAACGGCCACATGTCCTGAGTTCTTGGAGTTGAGGAGGGGAGCTGGAGGAGCCCAGGAAGGGCATGAGAGACGAGAAGGAGACATGTTGAGAATCGAAGGGGGAGGAGCCCCCGCCCCAAGGAGGTGTGAGGATAGGGGAGATCTGGGAGCCCATGGGGGGATAGGGGTCATCCACAGAGGGGCAGGGTTGGAGGCGACCCAGAAGGGGAGCCTCAACGCCGTGTATCGGAAAAGCGTGGCCTCTACCTCCCAGATTCCACCACCGTCAGGAGAGATCACTTTCTCGGAGGAAGATATGTTGGGGAATGAAAACCCTTTCTACGACGCTGTGGTGATCAAGGCCGCGGTAAAGAACTATATGGTCTCTCGCATCCTGGTGGATAACGGGAGCTCCGTCAATGTCGTGTTCAAGAAATCGTTTGATGCCATGAAGGTGGAAGAAAAGAGGGTCACCTCGATGGAAGGACCGCTCTTTGGGTTCGCGGGAGAAAGAAAAGAAGTAGAGGGAGGTGTGGATTTGGCGGTGACGTTGGGAGGAACCACCAAGTGTTGCAGGT
Organism: Dactylorhiza incarnata; assembly: GCA_033032865.1. NCBI lineage: Eukaryota > Viridiplantae > Streptophyta > Magnoliopsida > Asparagales > Orchidaceae > Dactylorhiza > Dactylorhiza incarnata. The sequence goes on from JAWHQI010000053.1 coordinate 7,248,202, forward strand.
TTTTCATTGTAGACGCCCCCAGCAGTTACAATGCCATCTTGGGCAGACCACTCATCAGTGCCTACAAGTGTGTGCCCTCCTCCTACCATCAATGCCTGAAGTACAACAAGGGAGGCGTACAGATCCGGATCCGGAGCGAACCCAAGGTGGCACGACAGTGTTATCTTAACGCTGTCAACATGATCAGTTGGAAGGAGAAGGCAGAGACGGTAGACCTGGTGATGGAAGAAGTGGCGAGGCAGGAGACAGCCGAAGAATCGGAGGAGACGGCAAGGCTGGAGGCAGCTGATGCGCAAATCTTAGCACACCGCTATAGGCGGTAACAAGACTGCGGCACGAAACGGCAGTGAACCGGTCGTTGTCAAGTAATAATATGAGGAAGTAAATCCCCAAGTATCGAATCTCTCAAGGAACACAGTAAGGTGGAGTTAACGTTCGAGGAAGGACTTGAGATCGAAGTCCTTTGGTCGGATGGAATGCGGAGGGGGGTTGATTTGGTTGTGGAAAATAAAGATAAAATGCTACAACTACTCCTATGCAGGCCTTGAGCACACTGCTTCACCGGGCGGATGGATTACTACACGGGCCACTATGCACCGATTCGCTTGGCGGATGGAAGAGTAGGATTACGGATGGAGTGGATCACACCGGCGGAATGAGGGTCGCAAGCACCTCATCACAAAGCTCACACCTAGCAATTGCTAGTGTAGCAAACCCAAATCGCTCACACCATAATCACCACAAGAGCTCACCTCAAGCACTCATACACAAATGATATCATTGCTTAATAATGAAATACAAATTAAAGCAAGTGCAGAGTACAAACATCATCATAAAATAGAAGATTACACTGCAAGCAACAATAATCTAAGAAGAGAAAAATGCAAGAGATACGACCGAATCCGGAGGCTTGCTGTAGATTCACGGTAGGAATCGTCGGGTTGTCAATCCGCGTCCTAGCTCGGTCCCAGCTATCGTCCGAGGTAGAGGAGGGCTGTCACTTCCTCCCAATGGACCCGTCTTCTCCGGTAAGCTACAATCCGGCCACGTCCGTTGCGAAGAACTCCTAGCTTGGTGATGAAGATGAGTGTAGAATCCTCTCCTTGAAACACTTGGATGATGCGAGGTGGCCTCGGCCAAAAGGTGGAGGAAGAAGGAGAGAAAAACGGAGCTGGAACTCATTTGCGGCTGAAGAAATCGCGGAACTGAAATCTGTCCAGAAAACCTAAAAATCGCAGTTTAAATAGAAAAGTTGCAGAATTTGTTCATGCACGATCAAACGCACGACCGTGCGTTTAAACGCACGACCAGAAATCGAAAGCTATTTTGGGCCATAATGAACGCGCACGATCGCAGCCGACCGTGCGTGAGTAAAACACACGACCGTGCGATTCATGCAGACATGAAAACTGGGCAATATTGATGATCTACCCACCTGCACAACACCAAACAGCACCCACACAGCTGGGAATACTCTTCCACCTCAATCCAAATGCATAAAAAGGGTTGGGGATCACCCTGTGCTTACCCCCAACAAACATAGTGCGCAATTGCACACCAAATTGGGCTCAAGGAGTGTACTTTGTGAAGAAATGTGTTCAAGCGAAGTTTAAGCGATAATGAACTAAAAGATAAGTGCAAATGCCTGAAAACTAGCCCAGATGAGTCCGAAAAAGTGTATATAAATGAGACTCGTCACACCCCCAGACTTACCTGTTTGCGCGTCCCGAGCAAACAAATCCGGCGGAGTAGGAAAAGCATAGCTAGCCAAAAAATTGCAAACATGGAATAGAATGTGAAGTTGCATACTTGTGTGCATAGAAGTTCATTAGAAGAAGTTTCTACATATGATAGCTAATTTATAAAAGTGTAAATGCGTAAAAAGAAATTTATTTTTACTCAAAAATGGAATGTTGGTGAATTGCGAGGTCACGCGCAGTACGAAAGTAAGCAAGTCGCGAAGGTGAATGTTACCCAAGACCGGAACTCGGAATTATCTCCGTTGAAATCCATCAACGTCGAGAACCATAAGCTCACCCGGTCACACTCTCTCCACGGCGCTAGTGAACTCACAAGACGAATCGATAGGATTTTAGGTTTACATGAGGCTTGGGTTACGGTTTGGAATGCAAAGATAAACGTGAAGGCTAATCGCAACCCAATTGAACACACAAAAATGCTAAATCATAGCAGCCTCAATAATACACGTGTAACACACCCCCACACATGACTTTGAAACCGGGTGTGCACACGACCTACAACAATCAATACCATTTAAATGTTTCAATTAAAACGTTGGGGGTATACATCTATTTTTTTCTTTGCTTTTCTTTTTCTTTTCTTTTCATCCCCAGATCTAATAGCACAATTTCAGCACAGACATTTTTAAAAACTTCCATATCAACACTGAAGTGTCGCATCACCGCACCGCATTGGAAAATTACTATTCATAAATGCTTTTAGCTTAATTTTTGGTTGCGATAATAGGATTAGCTTTTAGGCCTTGGTGAAGTATGGTGGAGCTGAATCAAAAGATCGGGTAGGCACAAAATGGGCTAGCAATGGTTAGTGTATAGAAATGGTAAAACAAGGCTCAAGCTTGCCAAATAGATGGCCTACGTCATGCTCAACTTGCAAATCGTTCGCACCCATGCTTCGAGAGTCGCTTGGGGCAAGTTCTTAGCCCCCGAGAAAGGTAATCCTTCCTCCCGACTCGAGCAACACGAACCTCGCATTCGCTTACACACAATATCACGCTACCACTAGATTCAACCACATTCACCATTTTGAGTAAAATAAACTAAAATCTATGCAAATCTACTAATTATAAATTTGAAGCATAAATAGACTAATTCTACTCAAATCCCTATGCAAACACGAGTACTCAACTAGAGCACTGCAGGAGTCAACATTCCACTCCATCTTGCAATTATTTTGGCTAATACAGCAATTTCTAAATCACAACCAAGAATTGAATATACAGGAGCATACAAACAAGCGAGTGCGCGCTAAAGTGGGTGTAGTGGTGTGCGGTAAAGATGAACAAATAATATAACTGAAATAAAATACTTCTAGCATGCACTGAGATGTGCCCGTGCAGTGGGTACAATAAATATCTCTCCCCCAGACTTAAACTAAACAATCCAACACAAGATAGAACCATGAAATTCAAAATGAAGACTCGGGAAAGAGAGTACCCAATGCTCAGCAAGTGAGAATACCAGAAGACGCGTGTAAACCAAGACAAAGCTGCGGCATCCGCCAGAAGAATGACCTGCAGGGGTGAACTCCGCAAAAACAAAAGAAAATGTACATACTAAAATGAAATATCATTAACTAAACTAAACTAGATAAAATAAAAATGCAGGAAACGTAAGATAACTACTGGGGTTATTGTCATCCCAGCACGACTTATTCAATTTTAAAACAGCTCTAGCTAATGGGTCTATGAAAAGAAAAGTGCACAGGTAACTGTTCTAATACGCATGTCGGTAGCGGGTACCGATACGGCGACAGAACAATTACTCCCCTACCTAAATAAAAATGCCTGCTCTTCACAGGTAGGGGAAGCAGAAAGTAAGAAGTGGAGGAGGAGTCATCCTCACTATTCTCACCAAAAACATCCTTGCCCAGCAAGGTGTCATCTTCAGGGAGGCGGCAGGAAGAGAAGGTAATGAATGAGGCTTCCTCTATGGAGGAGGGATCAACCTCCTCACATAAGAGGATGCACTCATCATTGACTTGAGCAGAATGTTCCAAGTCCTCCTGAAGTACCTGTGACGACTCAACCCACACAGGCTCAGATGAAGAAGAGGGGTTAAGGAATAAAGAAGAAGAAGAACATAAATAAAAATCAATCGGGGGAGTGGACCCGGTCTCACTCCCATTAGGATGGGAAAGTAAAATAATGTCAGCATTGTCATCAATGCTACAAGGTTCGGCGGGATCAACAGTGGCCAGGCCTAAGATTTGGACTTCCCCCACCGGTGCTGAGGAAAACTCCTCTTCACTTAGAAGGTTGTCCTCCTCCATAGGAGCAGGCATGACACATAGATCGCCAGCCTCACCCTGCGACACATCCTCAATAATGTCATTAGAGACGAATGTAGTATGCACAACAGGGGGATGAATAGTGCTTGGATAAATGTCAAGCACCGATTCCTCACAAAGAATCGAATCTACACATGGTGATGGATGCACAGGGGGGATAGGCTCAGCAATGTCAGTGCCTAGATCAGCCACACATCTAGTGACTGTGTCCACGCCATACCCTTCAAAATGTGAAGGTGACACAGACACATAACCAGATGTTGAAGGTGTGCTGCCAGAAGTAGGAGTCGGGATGATCCGGATATCCGGCTCGTCATCCTCATCCAATTGGCGAAGATAAGCAGCACAATCCTTCAAGGCATGATCCGTGCTCTGACAAAACAAGCACTGCCTTGCGGGCTTCTTTGGCACAGCAGGAGCTGAAGCCGAAAAGAAGTGTGACGGTAAAGGCTCGGCAGAATAGCCATATGACTTACGCTCACCATATGGAGTACCAGACGAAGTCGGTGCTCCATATGCTGGGCCTTGAGTGCTAGGGCTATTATCTCCCTTTGAACATTTATCACTAGCGTGCAATATATCTCCACAAAAGCGGCAACGAATATTAAAATAAGTCCACATAATGTGAAGATAACAAGATTCAAAATAAAAACACTATTGTGCAAAATACCACACCTAACAAAAATTTACTAGAGCAATCTAATATAAACAGTAAAACAGAATAAGAAGAAAAAAAATAAAAAGGACGCGATAAACAAATGGAAGGGCTTCTCTCTCAGATTCTCCCTCTCCAGAAAACTCACACGTCTGTGTTCCCGGGCAACGACACCAAAAACTTGATGCGCAAATCTTAGCACACCGCTATAGGCGGTAGCAAGACTGCGACACGAAACGACAGTGAACCGGTCGTTGTCAAGTAATAATATGAGGAAGTAAATCCCCAAGTATCGAATCTCTCAAGGAACACAGTAAGGTGGAGTTAACGTTCGAGGAAGGACTTGAGATCGAAGTCCTTTGGTCGGATGGAATACGGAGGGGGGTTGATTTGGTTGTGGAAAATAAAGAGAAAATGCTACAACTACTCCTATGCAGGCCTTGAGCGCACTGCTTCACCGGGCGGATGGATTACTACACGGGCCACTATGCACCGATTCACTTGGCGGATGGAAGAGTAGGCTTACGGATGGAGTGGGTCACACCGGCGGAATGAGGGTCGCAAGCACCTCATCACAAAGCTCACACCCAGCAATTGCTAGTGTAGCAAACCCAAATCGCTCACACCATAATCACCACAAGAGCTCACCTCAAGCACTCATACACAAATGATATCATTGCTTAACAATGAAATACAAATTAAAGCAAGTGCAGAGTACAAACATCATCATAAAATAGAAGATTACACTGCAAGCAACAATAACCTAAGAAGAGAAAAATGCAAGAGATACGACCGAATCCTGAGGCTTGCTGTAGATTCACGGTAGGAATCGTCGGGTTGTCAATCCGCGTCCTAGCTCGGTCTCAGCTATCGTCCGGGGTAGAGGAGGGCTGTCACTTCCTCCCAATGGACCCGTCTTCTCCGGTAAGCTACAATCCGGCCACGTCCGTTGCGAAGAACTCCTAGCTTGGTGATGAAGATGAGTGTAGAATCCTCTCCTTGAAACACTTGGATGATGCGAGGTGGCCTCGGGCAAAAGGTGGAGGAAGAAGGAGAGAAAAACGGAGCTGGAACTCCTTTGCGGCGGAAGAAATCGCGGAACTGAAATCTGTCCAGAAAACCTAAAAAATCGCAGTTTAAATAGAAAAGTTGCAGAATTTGTTCATGCACGATCAAACGCACGACCGTGCGTTTAAACGCACGACCAGAATCCGAAAGCTGTTTTGGGCCATAAATGAACGCGCACGATCGCAGCCGACCGTGCGTGAGTAAAACGCACGACCGTGCGATTCATGCAGACATGAAAACTGGGCAATATTGATGATCTACCCACCTGCACAGCACCAAACAACACCCACACAGCTGGGAATACTCTTTCAGCTCAATCCAAATGCATAAAAAGGGTTGGGGAGCACCCTGTGCTTACCCCCAACAAACATAGTGCGCAATTGCACACCAAATTGGGCCCAAAGAGTGCACTTTGTGAAGAAATGTGTTCAAGCGAAGTTTAAGCGATAATGAACTAAAAGATAAGTGCAAATGCCTGAAAACTAGCCCAGATGAGTCCGAAAAAGTGTATATAAATGGGACTCATCAGCAGCCGAGGAAGTGGAGGAGAAGGAGATCCTATCAGAAGGTGGGAGGCCGGGAAAGGTGAAGGTCAGCAGGGAGCTGTAAGAGGAAGACAAGGAGAAGATCATGTCCTGCATCTAGAAGAACGCGGACATCTTTGCGTGGAGCGCAGCCGATATGCCAGGCGTCGACGCAGACGTCGCCTGCCATCATCTCAACTTTGATAAAGGAGTCCACCCCATCCAACATAAGAAGAGAGCGATCGCCACCACTCTGGCCGAGCCCATCAGGGAGGAGGTCAGGAAGCTGCTGGAGGCGGGGTTTTTGTCGGAGATCCAGTACCCAGGCTGGGTCTCCAATGTTGTAATGGTGAAAAAGGGGGAGGGGAAGTGGCGCATGTGTATTGACTTCTCTAACCTTAATAAAGCTTGCCCCAAGGATTGCTATCCCTTGCCTAGAATCGACGAGCTAGTAGACTCGGCCGTCGGATTCCCTGTCATGAGTTTTTTAGATGCTTTTTCTGGTTAGCATCAAATCCGCATGCATCCGCCCGACGTAAAGCACGTATCCTTCATTACCAACGACGGGTGCTATTGTTATAAAATGATGCCATTCGGACTTAAGAATGCAGGAGAAACCTACCAACGCTTGATGGATAGGGTGTTCAAAGAGCAGAAGGGGCGAAACTTGGAGGTCTACGTCGACGATCTGATGGTAAAAAGCAAGGGCGTCGAAGAGCATCTTCGCGACTTGGAGGAGACCTTCGCCACGCTGCGGAAGTACAAGATGAGACTGAATCCAGCCAAGTGCATGTTCGGGGCCGGAAAGGGGAAGTTCTTGGGACACCTCTTGACCCCGGCCGGAGTAGAACCGAACCCGGACAAGGTGAAGACAATTATGGAGATGGAAGCGCCCACGAACGTCAAGGAAGTTCAGCGCCTGACAGGTCGCCTAGCAGGGCTGAGTAGGTTCCTCTCTAGGGCAGGAGAGAAGTGCTCACCTTTCTTCAAAACTCTCCGAGACAATAAGAAGTTCGAATGGTCGGCAGAGTGTCAGGGAGCCTTCGAAAGCCTAAAACTCCAGTTGGCCCAGGTGCCTCTGTTGCAAGGGCCTAGGGAGGGAGAGGCCCTCTTCCTATACGTAGGGGTGGGGTCGGAAACAGTAAGCTCGGTCTTGGTCCGCGAGGAAGGCAAACGTCAACTCCCCATTTACTACGTAAGTCGGGTCCTGCGGAAGGCAGAATTGCGGTAACCCATCCTGGAAAAATTGGCGTTTGCCTTGATTGTGTCGGCACGGAGACTCCGACCTTACTTTCAGACCCACCCGATCAAGGTAGTGACCGATCACCCTCTCCGCAGTGTCCTGGAGGGAGTAGAACATTTCGACAGGATGGCGAAGTGGTCAGTAGAACTTAGTGAGTTCGACGTCACCTACCTGCCCCGACTAGCCATGAAGGCCCAAGTGGTGGCAGACTTCCTAGCCGACTATACCGCAGAAGTAGGCGAGAAAGAGACACCCCAACTAGTAGCTTGGGAAGTGTTCGTGGATGGAACGTCGGGAAAGAATTCATGTGGAGGAGGCATCATCCTGATCAGCCCTCAGGGCACTAGAATTGAGCAGGCCGTCAGCATTCACTTCCCCGTTACCAACAATCAGGCAGAATATGAGGCTGTAATCGCGGGACTACGCCTAGCCCAGGAGTTGGGGATCCACGACATCAGAGTCCACTCCGACTCACTGGTGGTCACCTCTCAGATCCGAGGGGAGTTTGAAGCGAGAGAGTCGGTACTGCAGCGCTACCTGGTAAAGGTCAAAGACTTTAGGCGCCTTTAAGTCCTTCTCCATACAACATGTGCCAAGGGAGGAGAACGCCCGAGCAGACCGACTGGCCAAATATGGCTCCCTGGTCGGGGGAACGATCACCGAGTTATTTCGTCCTTCGATCGAGGAAGGAGAGGTGATGGACATCGACCAGCCCGCTTCGTGGATGGACCCCCTGATCACCTTCTTAACCACAGGATGCCTACCTGCGGAGGTTCAGGACAAGAGGCGGTTCAGGTACAAGTCCGCTTACTATTTACTAACTGAAGGGGTGCTCTACAGGAAGACTCTATCCGGTCCCTTGGCCAGGTGCCTGTCCGAAGAGGAGGCCTCCCGGGTCTTGGAGGAGATCCACACAGGCGAGTGCGGCAGACATTCGGGAAGCCAAACCCTGGAGAAGAGAGTACTCCGAGCGGGATACTTTTGGCCCACCATCAGGAAGGACGCGGAGGAGTTCGCGAAGAGATGCTCAAAGTGCCAACTTTACGCTCCGCTCCAGTTACAGCCAGCTCAACGTCTTCGGTCAATCACCACCCCCTGGCCCTTCGCCATTTGGGGGATGGATCTGGTGGGACCATTCCCCCCGACAAGTGGGCAAAGGAGATATCTCCTGGTGATGATCGATTATTTCTCCAAGTGGATGGAGGTGAAGGCCCTTGCAAAAACGACCTCCCTAGTGGTGAAGAACTTCATTTGGGGGGAGATCGTGTGCAGACATTGTCTACCCCTCGCCATCGTCACCGACAACGGTCCACAATTCGCAAGCCTTGAGCTCACCGATTTCTGTAGTCGGCTTGGCATCGATCTCCGCTTCGCCTCAGTTCATCACCCACGAAGCAACGGCCAGGTTGAAGAAGCCAACAAAGTCATCCTCAACCTGCTCAAGAAGAAGGTGGAGAACCTGAAGGGAAATTGGGTGGAACAGCTCCCCTCGGTCCTCTGGGCCTTGAGGACTACCCCCACCACGGCAACCGGCGAAACACCATTCAAGCTGTCACACGGCTCGGAGGCTATCATCCCGATAGAGTTCGAAGTCCGGAGTCCTAGGGTGGTGGCCGCGGAAGAAGGAGATGAGGGGTGGAGACTCGAGAACGAAGACGCACAACGACTCGCCTTGGATTTGGTGGAAGAACTCCGTGACCAGGCCACGATCCGCCAGGAAGAGATCAAGCGGAGGATGGCAAGACACTTCGACAAGCATGTCCGAGTCAAGCAATTCGACAAAGGAGACCTGGTCCTCAAAAAAGTAGACGCCGCAGGGAGATCCGCCGCAATAGGTAAACTCCACCCCAATTGGGAAGGCCCCTACATTGTCTCTGAAGTACTAAGAACAGGCGGGTATCGTCTACAAAATATCGAGGGAGAACTCCTAGGAAATACCTGGAGCGGAGACGACTTGAAGCGTTTCTACTCCTAACCTTAATGTAATACTTAGTTTATTTTTGTTCTACTTAAGATGATAACGCTTTCCATGGCAAACTCGCAACGCTTCACCACCTAAGCAACAGACCCCGGGCCGTGGGTTCTAAGTCCTCGAGATGTGTTGTTGCCGTAGACCAGGTCACTACACGAGCTCCTCTCCTGCATACTGGCTACTTGCCCCCTCGAGTGAGTTCTAAGTCCTTGAGATGTGTTGTTGTCGTAGACCAGGTCACTGCACGAGCTCCTCTCCTGCATACCGGCTACTTACCCCCTCGAGTGAGTTCTAAGTCCTTGAGATGTGTTGTTGTCGTACACCAGGTCACTGCACGAGCTCCTCTCCTGCATACCGGCTACTCGCCCCCTCGAGAGAATTCTAAGTCCTCGAGATGTGTTGTTGTCGTAGACCAGGTCACTGCACGAGCTCCTCTCCTGCATACCGGCTACTTGCCCCCTCGAGTGAGTTCTAAGTCCTCGAGATGTGTTGTTGTCGTAGACCAGGTCATTGCGCGAGCTCCTCTCCTGCATACCGGCTACTTGCCCCCTCGAGTGAGTTCTAAGTCCTCGAGATGTGTGTTGTCGTAGACCAGGTCACTGCACGAGCTCCTCTCCTGCATACCGGCTACTTGCCCCCTCGAGTGAGTTCTAAGTCCTCGAGATGTGTTATTGTCGTAGACCAGGTCACTGCACGAGCTCCTCTCCTGCCTACCGGCTACTTGCCCCCTCGAGTGAGTTCTAAGTCCTCGAGATGTGTTGTTGTCGTAGACCAGGCCGTAGCACTGGACTCCTCCCCTGCAGGCTGACTACTTACCCTCTCGAGTGGAGAAGGTACCCTATAAGGTGCTAAAGCCTAGTTGCGACCTCAGGAGAGGATAGAAAGGGGGGGAGGAGGCGAGGCGAGTGACATCAACGTCCCTCCGAAGCGAGCTCGGCGCAGCCGCCATCTTACCGCCTCGCAGGAAGTCCCAGTGCACGTGGACGAGCACCCAGCATGGTGAGTCTTCCACCAACCTCTTCGCGTTAATGGCCAGGGAGGAAGACCTAGGCGCCAGATCTACAAAAGAATCCTCCTGAGCAAGTCGCAATCGCGCGCGAGTACTCCCTAAGGGCGAGTAGGAGATGCGTGTGCATAAAAACTAATCCCAGACATAAGCGACGTAACCACAAGATAAAATAAAGCGAAATATACATATGCAAGCGCAAGAAGAAAGGCGAGCACACCCAAAATAAACACGCCGAGAGAAGTTTATTGTTACAAAGCCAAAATAATTAAACATCCGGACCCTCTTCTTCGGACCCGCTGGAGGAGCCCTCGTCTCGGGCCTCGGTGGGAGCTGGATTCACCGCCTCGCGGTATAACTTTGGAAGAAGGGTGGCGAGATCAACCTGGGCCCCATCGGCAGTAAGCATGAAACGACGCCAGAGGAGCTCCCGCACGAACACCGCGGTCGCGATCGCCAGCTTCCGGCGCGTCTCGGCGATTTGGGCAGGGGTGAATTGGAGGAGAGTTGGCGCGTTCGACGACTCCCCCCGGCTTTTGTGGCGAAGTTCCTCTATTTCTGACTCGGCCTCGGCGAGGCGATTACCGAGATAATCGACCTGACGCTGCGAGGCTGTGAGTTGCTCCTCCAGTTCGGATATCCACGTCACTAGCGCCACCGCAGCCTCCTGAGAAGTGAAACATTAACTAACTCCAAAGTAGGTAAGGGGGACGAAGACGAGCCGGGCTAAATACCTCGGGAGGGGGAGCCTCCTTGGCCTGGAGCTCGGCTATTTCCTTTTCCCTCTCGATCATCTTCTCCTTCAACTCCGCATGGGCGGCACCCAGGTCGCGGAGCCGCCTGTTCGATTGAATCCCCCGTCGCGCGGTCTGGTGAATCCGCTCGGCTGTCCGGAGGGCGGAGCAGCAACTAAGGTTAGCCAACTCGCGGATAGGAACCTCCGCGAGTACCTCGGCGTCATCTCGCCCGTACAGCCCAAAGATCAGGTTGAACGCCTGATCGCCGACCTCTTCGAAATCCTCCCAAGAGGGGAGGAGCGAGCTCACCAAAATCCGATTCGCCTCATGATCCCATATCATGAGGGGGTCGCCCCGGGAGTCCTTACTCTGCATCCCCAACCCGTAGTGCGGGTGAGTGGAAGGATCGGGAGGAGGACTCGCCGGAAGGCTAGAGGTAGAACCCCCTGTCCTCCGCTTCTTTGGCCTCGGCTCGCTTGCCGAAGCGACTTCGGGATCTACCTGCCCCTTACCCTTGTCCACCGGCGAGATCGGCTCGCTTTCCACCATAACCACCACCCCTGCAAGGGACCCCTCCCTAGAAGGCTCACTCGACCGTTGCCGAGAAGCATCATGAGGGGGTAGGAGGGGGACGACGCGCTCTCCTGCATTTAAACACGAGGCAGTTAGTAATCACCCCCACCAGGAACAGATAACCGATATCGCGAGGCGAGTAAGATTTACCCGCTCCCGGGTTAACAAAGGTGAGTTGTTCCACGCCCTGTCGCAGGAAAACGACGTCCAGGACCTTGTCTTTCAGATAACGGTATAGCTCGAGCGCGTCCCCCCTCAGGCGAGGCGGTCGGTACTCTACCTCGGTCTTCTGGATGGGGGCGAAGGGAATGTTACCGTAGTCTCCTCGCACCAGGATGAATTTGTCAGTCCAATGGTGGACCTTGTTGAAGATCTCGGCGACCTTGACACACACACTGGTGAAGAATAAGGTACCATCGCTAGTCGCCTTCAAGGCCATCACTTTGCTGAAGGTGGGAAGGTTAAACTCTATCTTCTCCCCGCGGAGGTAGCAGGAATAAGCAACCAGAACGCTAATCGCGTTAGGGTTGACCTGCGCGGGGATCATCCCGAAATACCGAAGGACTTGACGAACCTCGGGCCACAGGGGGAGCCTCAACCTACCTGAAAGTGGGCCAAGGGGATGGCGAGCTCCCCACTGTAGAGCGAGTTGAGAAACTCACCCGGCCCTGGCCGCCTCGCGGTGTAACCCGGAGGCAAGTACCGCTTCTCGACATCCGCTAACTCCTCGCCGAGAGTCTGCGAGCTGGGAAAGTTGTGCGCCCGGAAGTTGCGGACGCAGAAGGCACGCCCCTCCTCAGATGGTTCTTTCCCCATGACTGGCCGCGAGTAGGAATAAGAAGATTCGGCGGGGATGGTTCGGAGAACAGTGCCTGGGAGGGGTAGGGGAACGTATCCTCCAGCGCAAGAAGACTCCCTATTTATAGATTCTGCCCCCCCCCCCCCCCCCCCCGGCCTATCCACGCGCGGATGGATCACTTAGCGAGGCGAGTAGGTTCAAAGCCGCGAATAAATAGCAATGGAATACACGTCCGCACGGAAAAAAGGAACAACGAACAAAGAGAGCGTGCTAGACGAGCACAAAAAGAGCATATATAAACCTGTCAGAAATTCTCGGGGCGCCAAACGCGAGTACATGCAAAGAAACACAAAATGGCGCCTGAGGATTATAAGGACCCGTAGGTCGCAAGTCAGACTGCTAATAGGCTCTCAAAATCAAAAAAGGGAGACCACCCCTAGGACCTCAACCACGATGCACCGGACCGCGGCCTCGGCGACGCGTACGCTGAGGGTGGCGAGCCCTCCAGGTAATGCTGCGGGCTGCGCGCAGATCCTCGCGAGCCCTCCCTAAGCTCTCTTCACCCTGAAGGAGATGGTCCTCGCCTCGCCGGATATGTTCCTCCAGCAGAGAGGCTTCCCCCACGGTACCGGCCACCTGCGCGAACTGGTGGAGGTCATCCTCGGTGGCCTTCTGGTGAGTTTCCATCTCGTACAACCTTGCCTCCAAGTCGGTCATCCGATCAAGTAAGCCATTCTCGCCCTGCAACTGTTGTTGGAACTCCTCCACTCCGGCGAGGCGGTCCCCCAGATCAACCAGCTGAGCATTCAATTCGGCAGGCGGCATGGCCAGTAAAAAGGAGTCATGGGCTCGGATAACAACGATTAGGCGGGTCCATGACTCTTCTCCAAATGCCGGAGGGTCGGCGAGGAAATCCCTCATGGGAGTAGACATCACAGGCGGCGGTGATTCCGGAAGAGACTCCGAAGATGGCTGATGACTGGAAGATGCGGACCTCTGATCGCCTGAAAACGAGAAAGAAGGCTGAGACGGTGAGGCGGAATAATGAAAGCGAGAAGAAAAGGGGTCGGGTAGAGCGAGTACCGGAAAGAGAAAGGCGAACGTCCACAAGGGCACCACCCTCCCCTTGAAGTCGTGGTGGATCGACCCGCGGCGCGCCGACAGAGTCGGATAACCGGAGGATCACACCCGCGCCCCCAGGCCTGGGGTTGATGGTTATGGACTTCCCTCCGGTGGTAGGGCGAGAAGACGGGGTGACGGTCACCCCCACGTACCCCAGAGCAGTAGAGGACGCAATCTTCCGGTCTCTGATGAGCACCTCGCCCCGACAAGATGGCGGGAGAAGACGATTGGAAGGTGCTGCAGAGCGAAAAATCTCGGTGAATGGCCCGATTCAAGTAGACGAGATGCCAAAATAAAGTGGTTCAGCAACCCTACCTGGCATGTCGGTATGACGAGTCGGGGAAGAAGACAGGACGCCTGTATGGCTTGGAGGCCGTCCCGTCTCGCCAGCCCCCTTGATCGTGACCTCAGCCACGCCCCCACCTTGTCGCGGGATCAGGTCGAGATTGGACTCTTCTTGGATGGGCGAGGCGACCACCCTTTTTGGCTTAGATCCGTCCCGCGCAGTAGACTCAGGGTCGGTGGAGGACCTCTCATGGAGATCGGGGGCGATCTTTCTCTTCTTATGCGTCTTCTTCCGCACGAAGCCTGGAGGGCAAGGCGTCTGGAACTCGCCAAGAATGCCCAAAACCTCGGCCTCCTCGGGCTCGTTGTCCGCGAGCTCCCGGTTAGCGGCCGCGGTATAACCACCTCCAGAAGACATCCCAGCTTGCAGTATATAAGGCATCCCCCCCCCCCCCCCCCCCCCCCCCCCCGCTTTATTTATAGAGGAAGAGCTGGTGGACTCGCAGCTTCGCCGAATAAGGGGTTGGACTCTTCTTTTCGACCTCTAGCGAGCTCGCAAAGAGCGGGGATTGTGTATAACCCGTATTCGGCGAGTAGAGCCGAAGGTGCCTGGCGAGTAGGCCAGTGCCTCTCTCGGCGAGTAGAGCCGAAGGTACCTGGCGAGTAGGTCGGTGCCTCTCTCGGCGAGTAGAGCCGAAGGTACCTGGCGAGTAGGCCGGTGCCTCTCTCGGCGAGTAGAGTCGAAGGTACCTGGCGAGTAAGTCGGTGCCTCCCTCGGCGAGTAGAGCCGAAGGTACCTGGCGAGTAAGCCGGTGCCTCCCTCGGCTAGTAGAGTCAGATTCTGGGGAATAGAATCGTCCGGGCACCCATGGTGGTCTGCCTATAGCCCTTCGGGACAGCGGAGTCTGGCTACCTGCAGACCAATTTGGGGTGCGTTTAGCAAAATAGTAAGGCAGAGTTACGCTATCCGCAGGTCATCCGGACCATTCTACCCCTGGGAAGTCTTTCCCTATAAATAGGACCCATTATGTCTCAGAACAGCACAGATCCACCCCCCCCCCCCCCCCCCCCCCCGTGAGAGCCTGGTGTCACAGACTCGTCCCCTCGACAATGTCGCGCGCGGCCTTAGCTCCTCTTGCCACCCCTTGCGGCTAGCTAAGTCAGCCTTACTCCAAGAGAACGGTGGTGGAAATGAGAACGAGAACAAGAACACAAGTGCACAAGAGAAGAAGTAAGCAAGAGAACTCAAATGCTGGTTCCAAACTTGGATGAATACAAATGAGGGGGCCTTCCCCTTTTATAGGCCCCAAAGAGGTTTCCCTCCAAACCAAAGAATATTCTAGACCCCTACTATTCTAGAGTATTCTATACAATTTCGGTATATACAAGAGTCATGAATTCTCTAGATTGTTGTACTGCCTTCCTATGTACAAGACTCCAGATTTCTCTAGAATCTTCCCATCAATTAACCCCCAAGAGGAGGAGATCGTAACATTCTCCCCCACCTATCCTGGCGTCGTCCTCGTCGCCTCATACTGCTGAATGAAGTCCTTGAACTGCCACAAGTCTTCTAATGTCTCCCAAGTAGCATCAGACTCTGGCAATCCCTTCCATCTGATTAAGTACTGAGTACTTGGCGGGACTTCGCGTCGCCGTACCACCCTCTGGGATAGCACCCGATCAATCTCCTTCTCGAATGATTTGGTCATGATCGGAGGCGCTCTATGTGATTCTCCTCGCCTTGGGTCTTCCTGGTCTTCATGATAAGGCTTCAACATGCTTACGTGGAAGACCGGATGAATCTTCAACAAGTTAGGTAGATCAAGGCGATATGACACCTTTCCTACCTTGTCGATCACCTCGAACGGTCCTTCATACCTCCTTATCAACCCCTTATGCATGCTCCGCATTACTTTGAACTGTTGGGGTAGGAGTTTTACCATCACTTTGTCTCCTAGGCCAAACTCCTGCGGCCTTCTCTTCACGTCCGCCCATTTCTTCATGCGCTTCCTTGCTTTCTCTAGACAGACTTTGGCCAAGTCATTATGCTCCTCCCAAGACTTAGCCATTTGAAATGCTCCTGGGCTTTTTCCTTCTCCCGGGTTGATGGCCAATGCGTGCGGTGTGAGTGGTTGACGCCCGGTCGCCAGCTCGAAGGGACTCCTTCCCGTAGACTCGCTCCTCTGCAAGTTGTAGGAAAATTGAGCAACATCCAAGATCTTTGCCCAATCCCGCTGGTTAGCACTCACAAAGTGCCGCAAGTAACACTCCAATAAGCCATTTACCCTCTCGGTCTGCCCATCGGACTGCGGGTGGAAACTTGTGGAGAAGTTTAGTTGTGATCCCAACATTCTGAACAACTCCGTCCAAAGTTTCCCCGTGAAGCGAGGATCCCGATCGCTCACAATATTTTGTGGAAGCCCCCAATGCTTTACCACTTGCTTGAAGAATGCTTGGGCCGCTTCCTCCGCTATGCAGTCCTTTGCGCATGGGATGAATGTCTCATACTTCGAGAATCTGTCTACGACCACCATGATCGATCCAAATCCCTCTGATTTGGGGAGAGCGCTAATGATGTCCAACGTCACAGTGTGCCATGGATGATCTGGAACTGGAAGAGGCTCAAGCAATCCCGCTGGTTGCCGATTCTCCACTTTGTCTTGTTGGCACACAAGACATGTCTTCACATACAAATCCACGCTCTCCTTCATCTTCGGCCAGTAGTACAAGATCTCCATTAGCGTCATGGTCCTCTTTTAGCCAGGATGACCTGCCCATCGAGTGTCATGACACTCCTTGATCAACTCCCTCCGTAGGTTGTCCCACTTTGGGATGTATAGTCTCTTCCCCTTTGTGTAGAGGAGTTCATCCTCTACCCAAAAGTGTTTGGTCTTCCCATCCCTTGCCGCCTTCATTAGCTCGATTGCCAACGGATCTTGTTGCAACCCCTCCTTGATCCTGGTCAGCAACTCCCCTTTCACGGTGGACATTGCGGCAAGTTCGGCCTTGCGGCTTAAGGCATCCGCAACAACATTCGCCTTCCCGGGCTTGTACTCCATGGAATAGTCGAACTCCGCTAGGAAGTCCTGCCATCTCGCTTGTTTGGAAGACAACTTCTTTTGCGTCTGGAAGTAACTTGTGGCCACATTGTCCGTCTTGACCACAAACTTCGCCCCGAGCAAGTAGTGCCTCCATACCCGTAAGCAATGTATAATAGCAGACATTTCCTTCTCTTGGATGGTGTATCGCCGCTCCGTCTCGTTCAGCTTTCGGCTTTCATATGCGATGGGATGCCCATCCTGCATCAAGACTCCACCAATGGCAAAGTCGGAAGCATCCGTCTGGACCTCGAACTCCTTTCCAAAGTCCGGCAATGATAACACGGGCTTGGTGCCCACTGCTTGCTTTAGATCTTCAAAGGCTTGTTGTCATCCCTCATCCCAAGCCCACGATCTCTCCTTCTTTAGTAAATCCGTCAATGGGGCTGCTCTCCTCGAATAGCCCTGGATAAACCGCCGATAGTAATTTGCAAGTCCAAGAAAAGATCTTAGCTCGGTTACCTTTGTAGGTGGCTCCCAATCTATGATCGCTTGGATCTTGGCTCCATCCATCTTCAGTTGGCCATGTCCAATTACATGTCCAAGGAATGAGACCTCCTCCGTGCCAAACGTACACTTTGACTTCTTCACATATAACTCGTTCTCCCGCAAGACTCGAAAGATAGTGCGGAGATGTTCCGCATGCTCCTTCATAGAATTGCTATAGATCACGATGTCATCCAGATAAACCACCACAAATTGGTCCAAGTAGGGATGGAATATCCTGTTCATCAAAGTGCAGAACGTGGCCGGTGCATTAGTCAAGCCAAATGGCATGACCAACCACTCGTAAGACCCATAACGAGTGATGCACGTCGTCTTCGGCTCATCTCCTTCAGCAATTCGAACTTGATAATAGCCCTTCTGCAAGTCCATCTTGGTGTAGACCTTGGCTTTCCCTATCATATCAAACAAGTCAGCGATCAAAGGAATAGGATACTTATTCTTGACCGTTACCTTGTTGAGTGCCCGATAGTCCACACACATCCACAAAGATCCGTCTTTCTTCTTCTGAAAGAGCACCGGTGCGCCATATGGTGCCTTCGATGGACGAATCTTCCCCGTGTCAAGTAGCTCCTTTAGCTGCTTGCGAAGTTCTTCCAATTCGGGCGGAGCCATGCGATATGCCTCCATCACAGGTGGTTTCGCCCCTTGTTCCAGCTCAATCTCATGGTCCACCTCCCTCCGAGGTGGTAATCTGTTTGGCAGCTCGGTTGGCATAATGTCTTGATTCTCCTTCAAGACTTCTTCGATGATAGGATGTACCTCCTCATCCTTCACCGCAGCTTCTTCCTTCAAGGTGGCTAAGTAAGTCACCTCTCCTTTCTTGACGCCTTTGGCTATTTGCATAGCCGATAGCTGTTTTCCCTTTGTTGGTGGCCCTTCCACCGCTGGGATCATGCATGGAGACCCTTTCTCCATAATACACATGGATCTACAAAAAGGCATAGTGATAGCTCGTACCTTCTCAAAGAAATCCATGCCAAGTACAACTTGAAAGTCATCCATCGGCGCAATAGAGAAGTCCACTTGGCCCTTCCAAGTTCCCAACTGCAGCTCCACTCCGCGTGAAACTCCTTGCAGCGGTCTCGCCTTCCCATTCACCGTCTTCAACCAACCTTCACCTTTAGAGATATACAGGCCAAGTCTCTTAGCCTCCTGTTCGGTCATGAAGTTGTGCGTTGTCCCCGTATCGAGCAAGGCCTTGGTGGCCTTCCCGTTTGTCATTGCCTCCACAAACATCAATCCTTTTGCTGATGGGGCCGGAGTAGGTCTAACATTCAAAGCATTAAGTAACTGTAATGAACCCATTTGAGTAGAAGTATCTTCTCCAGAATTTCCCGCATCGTTGCCTTCCATGATTGCAGAAAGCGATCCCATCTTTGGACAACTGCTCATTGCATGCGGTCCCTTGCATAAGAAACATCCTCCTTTCGGAATGAAGGCCTTCTTCTTCTCTTCATATTCCTTTCGAGTATCATGCCGTTGGAAGGTGGGCTTCTTGCCATCCCGCTTCTCTCCCCCACCTTTCCCATAATCACCCTTGTCTTTCTTTGCCTTTGCTGCATCTGGGTGTCGTTGGTACTCAATAAGGGACTCCGCTGTGGCAATAACTTCATCCAACGTCTTGACATCTCGCCTTTGTAATTCCTGCTTAGCCCAGTGTTGAAGACCATCCACGAAAAAGAATAGCAAGTCTTCATCCGACATGTTAGGAATTTGCAGCATCAAGGTGGTAAATTCTTTGACATACTCTGCAATGCTTCCCTTGTGCTTCAACTCCCTAAGCTTCTTTTTAGCCTCATAAACAACATTCTCTGGATAGAAATGCTGTTTGAGTTCACGCCGGAACTCCTCCCATGAATCAATACGATACAAGCCTTTCTCGATGTCGGTTTGCTTTCTTCGCCACCAAAGAGAAGCTACATCCGATAAATAATAAGATGCTTGTCGTACCTTAGCAGCTTCATCGACGAGGTTACACCCCTCGAAGAATTGCTCCATCTGCCAAATGAAGTTCTCTACTTCCTTTGCATCTCGCTTGCCCGCAAATGGCTTGGGCTTAGGAACCTCCATCCTTGGATTGCCCATTGCCATGTTGCCTCCACCATTAGCCACGGCTCGACGACATAAGGTGAGTTCCTCCTTCATATCCTCGAAGCCAATCCACATCGCTTGAATGACATCTTCCATCCTAGCAAGGCGTTCCTCCAACACCGGGTGAGCATCAAGACAAGTCTGGGTAGACTCCTTGATGGACTCGAATTCTCCAAGAACATGGGCCTCAAGAGTTTCGAAGTTACCTTCCACCTTCTCCACTCGGTCGGCCAGCATCATGATGGCCTGATCCAAATGAGCTACTTCACGCATCTTGCTATGATCCCTCTTCTTCCTGCATTGTTGATCTACGGCCTCCCTGCCGCGCTCGTCAACAACGCTTGAGTTGTTTGCCTCATTCGCCATAACAACACCACACGAACTTGAGTGAACCTGGGTCAACCAACCTCGCTTTGATACCAACTGTCACGGACTCGTCCCCTCGACAATGTCGCGCGCGGCCTTAGCTCCTCTTGCCACCCCTTGCGGCTAGCTAAGTCAGCCTTACTCCAAGAGAACGGTGGTGGAAATGAGAACGAGAACAAGAACACAAGAGCACAAGTGCACAAGAGAAGAAGTAAGCAAGAGAACTCAAATGCTTGTTCCAAACTTGGATGAATATAAATGAGGGGGCCTTCCCCTTTTATAGGCCCCAAAGAGGTTTCCCTCCAAACCAAAGAATATTCTAGACCCCTACTATTCTAGAGTATTCTATACAATTCCGGTATATACAAGAGTCGTGAATTCTCTAGATTGTTCTACCGCCTTCCTATGTACAAGACTCCAGATTTCTCTAGAATCTTCCCATCAATTAACCCCCAAAAGGAGGAGATCGTAACACTGGGCTTTCTTCCTTGTGTTGTCTGAGATAGGCTCAGTTTCTGGTTTTTGGGAGGGGAAATCAAGTGAGATTTTTGGGTTAGTGGCGGGACCTCCTCGCTGCAGTCAGTGGGTCATTCTTAGGGAGCTACCTACCAACCGGTGAGGGTCAGTTCTTAGCTCGGAATACTTAGATCTAGGGGTCCGACGAAGAGAGAAGTAACTCAAGCTACTCCCCAAGTCTCGAACAGGTTGGACCGGTATCCGGGTTCCATCACCTGGGGTCCTATTTATAGGAAAACCAAAGGGGAGGGGAGGGGGTCTTATTTATACCCAACCCAACCCGGGGACCATGCAACATTGAGTCGATCTCGCTTGGAATAGGCGAGTATCACCTATGGTCGTCCACCTTTTGGCGAGTATGAGGGGCTGCTCCCACATGCTCGCTTATACTCGCCCAGGCCTTCTACTGCTCCTGCTAGGTAAGTTGTCTTATGTCGGGGACTTCTGGCTTATGTATTGACCTTTTGACTTTGACGTCTGCCTACGTGGCTTTGAATGAGCCCCATCCTCGAAGAATAAGGGTTGTACAAGCGACTTAACCTACATTCCATTGGGATATACACAAGATTTAAGCATGGGAAACCTAAGCATGATTTAAGCATCGACAACCAAACATTGATCGGAAGTGAGTGAGAAGAGAGGAGCGGTAGCCTACCTCGTTGTGCGCCGGAGGATGATCGGAATACGGAGGATCGGTGATCGACTAAAGGATCGGCGATCGACTGAAGGATCGACCAAATGATCGGTGAAGTCTGTTAGGGTTGTTGCGGACCACTCAAGGCTCCAGTAGATCGGACTAAATTGGGCCGTCTTAGCCCGGGAGCGTTTGAGCGCGCAAACAGTCACAGAAAAATAGAATGCTGACAAGGCAATTTTTTTAACGTGGAAAACCCGTCAACTGGGTGAAAAACCACGCGTTCGGGTCTGTGCCAGCCGAAACCTCCACTATTTATTGGTTGTTGTACAAAGCTGTTTTGAAGAACTCAAGGGTGACAGGCCGCCTCTCGTTACAATTGTTTAGAGAGAGAGGTGTTCGGAGGGTGACAAGCCACCGCTCACGAGCTAAGTCTTTTGTCTGCTTCAGAGGGGAATGTTGCGCTCTGAGCGCTCTGATGATTTTGACCGCTCCTTGAAGGTTGGATCGATGTGTTTTGTGCGTCTTTGTCTCTGCGGCTTATCTCCTGATGCACGAGAGGAGGTTGGAGTGCTGGTCTCGCTAGAGGCTGGAGAGCTTGTTCTTGAGTGAACATAGTGTTTGTTGCTGAGTATGCGGGGGTGTGCTTGGAGCGGTCTTAAAAATGGAGCGCGCGATGGCGCGCTTGGAGCGGTCTTGAGAGCGGAGCTCACAGAGAACTTGGAGCGGTCTTGAGAGCAGAGCGCACAAAGGCGCGCTTGGAGCGATCTTGAGAGCGGAGCGCATGGAGGCACGCTTGGAGCAGAGCGCACGGAGGCACTTTTGGAGCAGAGCGCATGGAGGCGCGCTTGGAGTGGAGCGCACGGATGCGCGCTTGGAGCGGAGCGCACAGAGGCGTGCTTGGAGCGGAGCGCACGGAGGCGCGCTAGGTGAGGAGCGCATGGTGGCGCGCTTGGTGCGGAGCGCACTGAGGCGCGCTAGGTGCGGAAGAAGGCATTCGAAGGATCTTCTAGGCGCTCGAAGATCTTCGAAGGAGTCTTCGAAGGTGAGGGAGATCTTCAAAGAAGGATGAAGATCTCTGAGCCGTCTTCGAAGTGCTTAAAAAATCTTCAAGAGCGGGCTTCGAAGATGAAGGATATCTTCAAGAGCTCTCTCTCTTGAACTTAGCTCTCTCTCTTGAACTTAGGAGGAAGGAGGAGGTGAAAAGGATGGAGAAAAGAAGAGGAGCATGGGGTCTATTTATAGGCCCCGGGGCTGGTTACTATTGATAACTATTGACGTAACCAACAAAAATACTAAATGCAGACCGGTATCATAGGAAATATGACGCGTATTAATTTAATATCCCCTATGCGCAAACCAAAGTGACTTCGGCTATCCGCACCCGTCCACTACGGGTGGTTACGTTGGCGGCTATGCGGGTGGCTACTAGTTAATCGTACGGTGGAGGGATCGCGTGGAGGATCGGACGGCGGCAGTTGAGGGCCTGACCGGTGACGAGGGAACCGCCCGCAGTGGGGGAACCGCCAAGCGAGGAGAGGTGGGAGGCCGCCCCCAGCGAGGGTGGCGGCCTAGATCGGGCGGCCAATTGGCCGCCGACTTGGGCCGCGCGTGTTCCCAGGCGGGCCGCACACGAGAGTGCGCATAGTTAGGTCGGGCCGCGCGCGCGTCCAGGACCGCTTGCAGGTGCGCGCACGGCTAGGACTATTTGCGAGGCGTGCGGCTGGGAGCGCGTGCTTGCTCACACATGAGTCTCGCGATTTGTGCTTAAAGGATCTCCGGTTCGATCGGACCTATTTGGGGGAATCCCATCAAGGGTTATGACACAAAATGAGAAATCAGTTACGAAAGAGATAACCAGGAAGGTGAGGCATATCAATTAGAAGGGGAAATAAGATTTCACACCTCTCTTCATGGAAGAGATAACCGGGTAGTCAAAATATTAACGGAATATAGGCTAAGTGACTAATTTGAAATAAATATTAAAGTTAAGGAATTTATTTGTATCAAAATAAACCTAAGGGACCAATATGAAACAAGCTCTAAATATAAGGGACTGATTTGAATATTTTGCTTTTGATTTTTTGGCCCCCGAATGGTTATATTTGCAAGACAAACTGTTTAGCTCTGAACTTGGGAAATACTGCATTTTCAAATTTAGTTTGCAACCTTTAACTTTTGAAATAATAAAAATCTACTCTCAATATTTACATTTTATAACATTCATGCCCAAAAGTATCTCCTTGGAGTAAATCTTCACGGGTCTTTTTATGCATGAATGCTATGAAATGTAAACATTGAGCATACTTATAATTTCAAAAATTAAAAAAAGTACAAGTTGTAATTATGCAAACTTCGAGGGGATGAGATCCTGGAAAATAATCCTATATATCTTCACTTTATATATAAAGAAAGGCAAAACCCACAAATCAATCCCTAAAGTTACCATTCTTTATGAAATAAGTCACTCAACTTTTATTTGCTTGAAATCAGTCCTTAATTTTTAGTGAAATGTTGAAATCAGTCCTACTTAACGACATATGCTAACGAAAAGTAACTTAAATGATGATAAATTGACACATAAATTAACAAAATAACGTCATGTAATGATAAATATTATAAATAACATTTCAGTTATAACTAAAATGTATTTTTAATATAACTTTAAATTAAGATAATTTATGTTTTCTAATTTCTAATTTTTTTATCTTTTGCGATAATATGCTAATAAATATTTTTTAGAGAATGAAATTAATAGTGCGTTTTTACTCCCAATTTATTAGTTATTTTGACAAGCAAAAAAAAACGCATCCCTTTGATCAATAAGGGAGAAAGGATCCAAGGTTTATGATTAGCTGAGAAATTAAAACTGTATTTAAAAAAAATCATAAGAACTTATTATCGTCACTATTAGAAGTTTTTAATAACTGCGTGAAAAATCCTGCTGCAATTAACTGACCCACCAATGACTATTATGCATAATTAATTATTTATTACATTTATAACGTGTTTGTTTAATTATTCTAAATTTATACTTATTTATACATTATTACATATACGTATGATCCTCCCCTACTCTTTTTTTTGTCATCATTTCTTTTTTAAGTTTGCAATAGATAAAAAAAAATATAAACTATCATATATCAAGATTATATCCCGCAACGCTAAAAATATATTTTAGTTGTAACTTAAAGACTATTTGTAATATTTATTATCACGTGACGCTATTTTGTTAATTTACGTGTCAATTTATCATCATTTAAGACTTCATTTGCTTTAGCTTTTAAGGGCGTTCCGTTTCCTACAAACGCACCGCGCGAGTCAGGCGTCAGGCTTCATTTGTTTTTCCGCCTAAATTCGAGCCGCCCGGCATTTGCCTAAATTCGAGCCGCACGGCGTTTGCGAGCAAGTGAAAAAGTTGCGGGAGGAAACCGGAACTGCGCGCTCCGTTTATCGTGTTTGGAGGAGGTGAAAGTCGGCACTGCGCGCTCCCTTTCGCAGTTGCATCTTCTCCTGCGGAGGTCTTCCCTGTCGGCCCTTCTTCTCCGACGGCCTGCCCGGAGACCACCAGTGGGGTCGCCGGGTGTAATGGCAGGAGTTCGACGAACGTGGAGATGGGTTCGACGAACGTGGAGATGGGTTCGACGAACGTAGGGATGGGTTCGACGAACGTGGAACGAGTTATTATCTTCCTTCAAACTCCATTAAAATATAATAAACAGTAAAATATAAATACTATATTATTTATTATAAACAGTAACATTATAAAATATAAACAGTAATATTAAAATATATAATATATAAATATTATTATCTTTATATAATAATATATAAATACTATTTTATTATATTTATATATTATTTATTAATATTTATATAATAATATATAAATATTATAATGTTGATAGTTTAGAAAAATAAAATAAAAAGTTTATATATTAGAAAATCTTTTATAATAAAAAAATATTTATAAAACACCACCGCAATTTTGCCAAACGGTTCTCTGTTTTGAACAGTTCTGCAAATGCAGACTATCCAAACAGATCTCCATTTCCAGCAACCAGTTTCCAACAGCTCCATTTACAAACCTGCATTTACAACAGCTTCATTTACAACCGCAACCGCTCTACCAAATGAAACCTAAAGTTACTTTCCGTTAGCATATGCTGTTAAGTAAGACTGATTTCAATATTTCACTAAAGTTGAGGGACTTATTTCATAATGGATGGAGACTTTAGGGACTGATTTAGGCTTTATTTGGCGCGGAGGTGGCGGGCAGAACCGGCGGGTGGAGAAGGAGGTTTGGAAACGG
Organism: Dactylorhiza incarnata; assembly: GCA_033032865.1. NCBI lineage: Eukaryota > Viridiplantae > Streptophyta > Magnoliopsida > Asparagales > Orchidaceae > Dactylorhiza > Dactylorhiza incarnata. The sequence goes on from JAWHQI010000053.1 coordinate 7,273,760, forward strand.
AGGGGAGGAGGCGGGGCTCGAAAAGCTCCGTTTTGAAGCTTTTCCCATGGCGTGGCGGGTGCAAACGCGGCAAACGCCGCTGCCGGGCGTTTGTTTACCCGCCGTGCGATGGCGTTTGCCGCAAAAGCCACCCGCCACCACCGCGCCAAATGAAGCCTTAGGGGTTCTGCCTATAAAGAAATATATCAAACCCATGAATTTTAAAGTCGTTGAAATGATTATGGCCGTCGAATCTGACATGATATTTCATCAGTCGTCGGATCAAACCGCTCCTTCTCTCTCCACTTTTTCATAGGTCTCCTAAACCTATTAGGGGTGACCTAAAACTCTGAAGGTATATAATACCATACAACATGAAATTACGATTTTACCCTAAATTTATTGAAAAAAGAGGATTATATATATGACCCGTTTTTTAATCTCACAAAAATTGTCAATGGTGAGAATTGAACTCATGTTTCCACTATGTCAAGCAAAGATGACAACCATCACACCATATAGTCTTCATTTAACAAAATTGAATTAAGCTTTATATATACGTATATAAATATAGATCGCCCCCGCCGATAGTCGCCGCCCCTGTTGAATGTCGCCGCCCCTGCCTAATGTCGCCGCCCCTGCCTAATGTCGCCGCCCCTGCCTAATGTCGCCGTACCTACCGAATGTCGCCCCCTTCCTAATGTCGCCCCCGCTGAATATCGCCATCCCCCAGAATGTCGCCGCCGGCACGGGGCCCGTGCCATGTCACTGGTGTATTATACATAATAATATAACTGATTGGATGGTGAGCTAACAAATATTTAGCGTATCAACGTCACTCTCTCTCTCGCTCGCTCTCTCTCTACAGCTTTGCCACCTGTCCAATCGAACTTAATAAAAACACGGATTAAATCCACCAACTTTTAAACTAATTTAATGACAACTTAGCAGCTAATTAATTAATTAATGCTGACGTCTGCAGACTCTTCGATCACATCTTGATCACGTCTACAATCCTCCTCATTCCACACCGCCGTCTCATGCTCAAATCTTCTTCGATCACAAACATAGTCCGCAATAATAATGGCTTCCAAATCCATTCTCCTGATCCTCTGCTCCATTATCGCGCTACTCCTCTCCCCAAACAACTTCAAGTGTCATGCTGCTCGCGTATTTCTCTTTGAAAATACTCCACAACTATCAGAGCATGAGTTGTCCCCGCCGCTGCCTGAGATTCCTCACCATGACTTGCCCAAGCCGGAGTTACCATCGCCGCTGCCTGAAATTCCTCTTCATAACTTGCCCAAGCCGGAGTTGCCCGAGATTCCTCATCATGGCTTGCCCAAGCCGGAGTTGCCACCGCCGCAGCCCGAGATTCCTCATCGTGGCTTGCCCAAGCCGGAGTTGCCACCGCCGCAGCCCGAGATTCCTCATCATGACTTGCCCAAGCCAGTGTTGCCATCGCCGCTGCCCGAGATTCCTCATCATGGCTTGCCCAAGACGGAGTTGCCACCGCCGCAGCCCGAAATTCCTCATCATGACTTGCCCAAGCCAGTGTTGCCATCGCCGCTGCCCGAGACTCCTCATCATGACTTGCCCAAGCCAGTGTTGCCATCGCCGCTGCCCGAGATTCCTCGTCATGACTTGCCCAAGCCGGAGTTGCCCGAGATTCCTCATCATGACTTGCCCAAGCCGGTGTTGCCACCACCGCTGCCCGAGATTCCTCATCATGACTTGCCCAAGCCGGAGTTGCCAGAGATTCCTCATCATGACTTGCCCGAGCCAGAGTTGCCACCGCCGTTGCCCGAGATCCCCCACAACTTGCCTAAGCCAGAAACACCCGAGCCGCCAAAGGTTTCACAAGATTTCCCAAAGGCACCAGAAATCTCACCTTTGTTGGAGATCCCTCATCATGACTTGGCTAAGCCAGAGTCACCTCTCTTGCCGGAGCTGCCAAAGGTTCTTCCTGGGATGTTCCATCTTCCGGCGGTCCACTTTCAGCATCCATGACTTCCTGGAGTCCAAAACGCTGCAGAAATATCCGAATACAGCCGCCGATCCATCCTAAAAAGTGTCTGTCTTAAGTCCAAAACAGCAACATAATTTCCTTTTTGATTTCCTTTGTGTAACTTCAAATTTGGAAGTTTAATTTTGTTTGTATAGACTACTTCTTGGAAGTTTGTATGTAAACATTTGTATATGAAGAAGTGTTTGACACTGTAAGATTAAAAATTTTGTATACTTTTTGTGCAAATAAATTTTTGGTTGCAATTACTTAAGCTTCCAAGCTTTGCATTTTCGAGATATGGTAAATCATGGTTTTATCCTAGAAATGTATCTATTTTGTTTTTTAACTTGTTAATTAGTTTTTAATTATTACATCAGATGTTATTGTTGCAGCAAAAGAGAATTCTATGATCAGTTGGATGTGGCATAAAAGACTGATTTTTTTTTATTAAGAGAAACATTGGCGGCACTTTTACGCAAAAATGTGGGTAAAGCTGGCCACGTTAAAAACGTAGCTAAAGCTTGCCACATTTTTTGACGAAGCGCAGCCGATGTTGGCCACGTTTTTGATGAAGCCCAGCCGATGTTGGCCACATTTTTTTAACAAGATTTATTCCGCGGCGTCTTAGCCACGTTTATAAAAACGTCGCCGTAACATTGGCGACGTTTAAAAAACATCGCTAAAGGTAATTAAATGCGTCGGCAATGCAAATTTTTTTTTGTAGTGTGACTTGCCAAAGGTCCCAGAGATACCTCACCATGACTTGCCCGAGCAGGAATTACCACCGTTGTCTGAGATCCCCCATGACTTGCCTAAAGCCAGAAACATCTGCGTTGCCAAAGGTTTCACATGAGTTGCCAAAGGCACCAGAAATCCAGCCGCTTCGAGAGATCCCTCATCATGGCTTTGTTAGTAAAAAATATAGGTGTTGCTACGCTAATTAGTATTATCGAAAAAAATTATGACAACACCAATTACTGAATGCAGCGACAATGCAGAAGCAAGATCGTTTTATTCAAAAATCTATCAATCTCAAATGGAGTCTAAATGCAGGATTATATTTTCTAATTAATAAATTAATCAAGAACACGCTAATAAAATGAAGCTTGAACAAACGGTAAGTTTACTGAAGTGCGGAGATAAATTTTATACCGTTCTATGACTCAACCTCGTTCTGCTGCAATTCCCGAAAACCTTGATGTGTGCTTCCTTATAAAGTCGACGAAGACAGAATAACCCGCTAGCATATATATTATAATATTATATATAAAGAAGCTTTCTACAATAGAAGGGAATTAACACATGTCCTATTGGGATCAACAAAAGTGAAGCAGATATAGATCTAGTCAACATCACGCGTGGTCTTTAAATATGAGCGTGTGTAACAAAACACCCAAAATGGCTTAACATGAATTGGTCAGATTTAAAATAGATATAAGTATGATGACAATTGGGATTCATAAAAAAAAATTGTTTTAATTTGAAGGAAATGACTGCATCAATACTTGTATATCTTCCAGCAATTAATCCAAAATTTGGATTTCTTTCACTAAACTGAATCGGCACCCAAGGAAAAGGAATAATACCTGCTCTTGGATTTCACCAAAAATAAATGAACATGGCATTACCTCAAGCTGATCGGACAAGATGAAAGGATGGAGACAGATCTCTATGTATGAAGATATAAACCTGAGTGGATATCACTTGAGAGCTTGGTTTCTAGGATTTGGTCTCTGCGTGATTTGGATTTCAGAAGATCGCATGACTTTGTTTCCGATTTCTTCAGATTCAGATCTCCAACGACCGAAGGAAGCAGGAGCAGCGTTTGGCGATGAAGAAACGCAGATCGAGAAAGCCTTTGTCCTTGACGATGAGGGGAGGTGCGGGTTAATTTCCGGCGATCCAGATTAGAAATGGGTGGAGTCCCCGCTGCAACAAAGCTATTTTGCAGTCTTTCCTGGAGCTGAAAACCTGAGAAAATCGTCGTGTCCTCTTCCTAAAACTGCAGGAGGAAGAAGACTTGGACTCGGCAGTTACTAGGGGTGCAAGTTGAGTCGAGCCGGCTAGAAAAAAGCTCGACTCGAGCTCGAGCCAGTTGAGCTCGAGCTCGACGAGCTCGAGCTCGATTGCACTTGTTCATGAGCTCGCGAGCTTTTTTTTTTGGGTATTTTAAATATGTATATATATATATAAATAAAAATAGGCTAATGAGCAAAAAGATCGCGAGTAGCTCGAGCTCGCGAGCTCAAAAGCTCGAGCTTGAGCTCAATATACTGGTCTCGAGCTCGAGCTCGAGTCAAGTAGGATGAGCTCGACGAGCTCGAGCTTGAAATATTTAGCTCGAGCTCGAGCTCGAGCTAAATATTTTTGCTAAGCTCGACTCGTTTACACCCCTAGCAGTTACGATGAGATCGGAAGAGAATCGAAATTTCAGCCCCAGTTCACTCTTGGCGTGGAATGAAGAATCCTTATTTGGCATAAAATTCAATTAAGTTTTAATAGGTAAACCATTTAGGAGTTACAAAACAGTGGGAGAACGAATCTCATTTATTTCAAAATAAATTAAAGAATAGGTAACTCATGGAATTAAATTGGATTTCATATTATGCCAAAAGATACGTCAAATTTCGTGTCTAGGGTGAGACCGAGTTCGCGACATGAATTACAAGACGATCTGATCCCCCTATCACAGGCTTCGACCGTTCGCGCGACTAAATTAACGCATGCTCGTAGGAGTCTGAATAGATTCTAATTTTCGCGTACAACTTTATCGGGATGTCTCGATAAATCGAGCTCATTCAATGGAAAATTTCCAACAGGCTTGCCTAAGCCAGAGTCACCTATGTTGCCAGAGATTCCACATGACATGCCAAAGGGCCCAGAAATACCTCACTTTGACTTGCCCAAGCAGGAGTTGCCATAGTTTCCTGAGATCCCCCGCGAATTGCCTAAGCCAGAACCCTTGAGTTGCCAAAGGTTTCACATGATTTGCCAAAGGCACCAAAAATCGCCCCGCTCCTGGAGATCCCTCATCATGACTTGCCTAAGTCGGAGTCACCTCTATTGCCAGAGATTTCACATGACTTGCCAAAGACACCAGAAATTCCATCCCTGCCGAAACTCCCTCATCCTCATGACTTGCCCAAGCAAGAGTCTCCGCCTTTGGCAAAGACCCCTCTTGAGTTACCTAATCCAATTACACTGATATTGCCGAAAATTCCACATGACTTGTCAAAGGCGCCATAATTCCATCCATCGCCCAAGATCCGACATCATGATTTGCCCAAGCCGGTGTTACCACTATCGCTAGAAATTTCTCATAACTTACCAAAGCCAGAGCAACCTCCGGTGCCGGAGATTCCTCATGACTTACCTAAATCCGAGTCACCCCCATTCCCAGAGATTCCTCATAGCACACACGCACACACATGAGTTATAGTGCACGAGGAACCTCGTGCATTCGTGATAGTACCGCAAGGCCCCTACTACGATAGTACGTCCACACTACAATATTTATAGTCTTTAACAACACTCTCTTTGCAATATTTCTAAAATTGTTGTCTAAACCTTGAATAGATAATAGTTTATAAGTGTTGGCAATAAGTTAGCATTTTTAGGTTCACACACACACACACACACACACACACACACACACACACACACACACACACACACACACACACACACACACACACACACACACACACACACACACACACACACACACACACACACACACACACACACGAGTTATAGTGCACGAGGAACCTCGTGCAATCGCGACAGTACCACAAGGCTCCTACTACGATAGTACTTCCACACTACAATATTTCCAGTCTTTAGCAACACTCTCTTTGCAACATTTCTAAAACTGTTGTCTAAACATTGAATAGAGAACAATTTATAAGTGCTGCAATAAGTTAGCATTTTTAGGTTCACTTTATGCAACAATTATGTTATGTTACCTCTTTAAAAAATAATTTGCAACACATTAAAGGTGTTGTCTAACCCTTTTCAACTTAACCAATATTACTATTCGCACACCCCAAATTATTACTTAAAATTTTAAATTTAAAAAACGATATTTCAAACTCACACCCTCGATGAGCCTTTCCCGATCCTCTTCCTCCCATGCGGGCGACTTCCTCGCCATTTCCTCTGGTGCAGCGATCCCCTTCTTCTTCCTCCCGTGCGGACGACCTTCTCTCGAGCCCAAGCCCATAGGATCGAGCACATAGTTTCGGGATGGGATTCTGGGTGGTAGCTCTTGATGCAAGTTTCAAAAAGCTTTCATAGGATCGAGCACATAGTGTCTTCTGTTAGATTTGAAGTGAGCTAGCGCCAGCGCTGGCGCTAGCGCCAGCGCCAGCGCTGGCGCCAGCGCTAGCTCATACTCGCCACCCCCCTTGTTTTGCATATAAATAGAGGGGTACCCCCCTCTAAAGAGTATCGATTCTGGATCTGGCGAGTATCATCAATTTTGAGCGAGTTAGAGATACCAGAGCGCCACTAGGCGAGCATCGGACTTGGAGTAAGTTCGGCAGGCGAGCATCGGACTTGGAGTAAGTTCGGCCAGCTCCCTTGAGCGAGTAGCGAGTAGTGGAGATACCGCCGGCGCTAGTGCTAGCGCGCGCGGTAGCGACAAGAGGCGAAGCGGCGAGCAGCGAGCTTGCGAGTAGCTGAGAGTGCGAGTACCTACTCGGGAGATAGCGCCCGACGCTAGTGATAGCGCTCGCGCTAGCGAGTATTGGAGGAAGCGGCGCGTGGCGAGCGTGCGAGAAGCTTGGAGTGCGAGCAGCGAGCTTGCGAGTAGCAGAGCTAACGCCCGGCGCTAGCGATACCGTCGGCGGTAGCGAGGAGCGAGCTTCTGTAGCGAGGAGCGAGTATTGGAGCGAGTATCACCAGCGCGGTGTGCTCCGGAGGAGAAGCGGACCTTGTCCGTGACCAAGTTCTTTCCTTCTATTGGCTGTTGTGATTCAAGTAGGATGCAACTTGTATTCAGCCGTGTTCAGTTGTAACTAGCTACCAAAATTAGTATTGTGAAAGCTTGTGTTCATCTTTGGTGTCCTTATTCTCCGGTTGGTTGACGTGTTCTTCCGACTTCAAAATATTTCACATGGTATCAGAGGGATAGTGGGAACAAGGACGTAGCAACCAAGATGGACGGCGGAGGAGGGTATGCTAGGGGACTTGGCATTGAGCTGCTTACTCAAACCAACTACAAGAAGTGGATGTCTTGTATGGAGAGCTACCTTCTTGGAGAGGATCTCTGGGAGGTTGTTGGTGGTGGGGAGCAAGAGGAAGTTGTAGCTGCCGGAGATAATGGTCCAGCTGTGAGAGCTTGGAGGAAGACCAACGCCAAGGCGGAGTTCACCTTGAAGAGAGCCATATCACCTGACATGTTCGACCACATCATTGGTTGCAAGTCAGCGTGTAAGACCCCCCCCCCCCTCCCCAGACTGAACCGAGTTCAGGGAGGGGGGGATCTTACTGTCCAAAGAAGACCACCCAGCGCTTTCCGGGTGGCGACGTCCCACCCACTCAAGCACTGAGCGGTCTCTTTGTCGGGCACAAGAATCATTACATCACATCAGATCGCACAGCGGAAGCAGATAATATAAAGAAAGCAAGCACACTGCTTATATTATACATTTAAATATGGCCGGAGCCTATCGTTTTACAAGATATTGCCCGAAGGCTACATAGTCCAAAACAACAATGAGCCCTAGGCTAGTCTTTATTCTCTCGCACTCACGTCTCTGAAGATAGGAGGAGAGGCTGGGGTGTCCGATCGGGCCATCTCTAAGGCACGTATCTCATCCTGCGGGGTGGGGGATTCGCGCTGTCCCGTTTCCTGTGATTGGTTATAAGAAGTAACCGTTAGTCACAGAGCTAAGTTGAACAATACCTCCCCTCCCCGGATCCTTATCCGGGGCGCGGGGGGGGGGGGGGGGGGGGGGGGGGGGGGGGGGGGCTAAAGGACAGAAAAGAAATAGCAGAAGCAAGGAAGAGGGTTAGTAGCAGGTGAATATGTATATATATACGTATATATATAGATAGGGCCGCTTGCCCTAAGGCCCGTATTTGCGCCGTATAGCAACCACACAACACTATATCGCGCAGACACACACCCAGGTATTCAAACCCGTACGCACACAAAAGACCCTGTGTCGACACAGTTTAGACCGCTTTCGTTCAAGCAGGGGAGCTAACCCCGCGGGCCTCACCGATGTGGCCGTCGGTGACAGTGGCCAGTCTTGCCACTTCTGAATGTAGTCGTACCGTATCATTCAGGCCCTCCTGTACAACTTGGTGTACCAACTGGATGTGAGCGACATCCGGCGAGCCGATTTGTAGGCCGACCAGCGGAGGCAAATCTGCATGTTCGGAGGGTGATAACCCGCTGCGCACATCTCCCTGTCGCCATGAGTCGTCAACCCACCCGCACCGGTACGAACGGTCCGCGAGCGTGACCAACCCGCCACTTCCAATCAATCTTCACCCGCTATATATAAAACAAACCCTTTGGCCACGTGGCAATTCTACTCGACCGGTCGCACGACCTTGGACCGGGAGGGTTAGCGGTATGAGGGCTCCTTGCTTGGGGCTAGCCTGGGAGGACAGACTCAACTCCGGGTTTTCCCCAACTAAGGCCTCGCCGAAGGGAGGATAAGCACCACATTTGTTGCCACGGCAGCTCTGCACTAGCAAGTAAATTAGGCCGAAGCAGGGGCCATAACACTAAACAGAAATGTAGGCCGAAAGCAGAGGCCATAATGATAAGCAGAAAGTAGGCCGAAAGCAAAGGCCATAATGATAAGCAGAAAGTAGGCCGAAAGCAAAGGCCATGTAATAAACAGGAAAGTATGCCGAAAGCAGAGGCCATAATGATAGGACCAGTGCAAGACTGGATTTAATTGGAAGTACAGGAAGTAGGTGCGGGGGGACCAGTGCGAGACTGGATTTAAAGAAAAGTACAGAAGTAAATACGGGGGACCAGTGCGAGACTGGATTTAATTGAAAGTGCAGAAAATAAGTGCGGGGAACCAGTGCGAGACTGGATTTAAAGAAAAGTGCAGAAGTAAATACGGGGGACCAGTGCGAGACTGGATTTAATGGAAAGTACGGAAAGCAGTAAAAGCATAAGAGGAAATGGTTAGTAGTCCAATCACTCCATAAGAGGAGGCTTCGATCGACGACTCCGTTCTTTTATTATCGTCGCGGCGGGGTTAAATTTCAGCGTCACGCCGCGATGTCGTTCCGATCTTTGCGTTGCTTTTCCGAGCTTAGTCGGTTATTTAGATTGATACGCATAATTTTGATAAGCATTTAAAATATGCGTCGAGGGGGCGCCGATTCACTTCGATGAATTTCGCTCTTTTCCGGGCGTCTATTTTTGCTTGTAAAAGCATTTAAGGGATCAAATCAAAAGGTCACACCTCCCAACTTTGATAGTATTTACAAAATACCTATACTTAGAGCCCCTAATTTTTGGGAAATTTTAGAAACTCATTTGGGCATTTTATTTCCTAAAATAAACTTTATAATGGGTTTCAAAAATAGTAAAACTCCACCCAAAAATCCCAAAAAATTACAGGAGGTGCCCCTAAGAGGGGGGGGGGGGGGGGCACAATTTTCATTTAGGAAATTTCTTTTGAAAAGGCCCCATTTTCCTCAGAAAAATGGGGAAGGGAGAAACAGGGTTGGGGTGCGGTTAGAGGCAGGGAAGAGAGCAGGGGGCGCCACACCGGGCGCACTCCTTGGGTCCCCACAGCGGATCCGCTGTGGGGGCGCACAGTTTGAGGCGGGGGCGGGGGTTAAAGAAATGGGGGCCGCTCGATCTCCTGGGGGAGATCGTGCGGCCCCCGCTCGCGCACGGGTGGCAGCCGCTGCCGCCGCCGGGCAGCGGCCGGCTGGGGCCGGCGCCGCCCCCGGTCGGCGCTCCGGGGGCCGGCGACTCCTCCGGGGGTGGTCCGGTGGCCTGGCGCCGCCGACCACTGCCGGGGGAGGTGATACAGAGGGCGGGAGGCGGTGGCATGGCCTGCATGGGCCATGCAGGCCCGCTGCGCCGCCGCCCCCGCCGAGGGGCCACCGGTGCCTCCCCCGGTCGGTGCGCCGGGGGTCGGCGCCTACTCCGGTAATGGCCCGGTGGCCTGGCGCCGCCGGACCCCACCGTAAAGTGGGGCAGAGAGGACGGGGAGGCGCGGCGCAGCCGACACGAGCCATGCCGGCTTGCTGTGCCGCCGCCTCCTCGTGCGCAGCCCTCCCTGCCGCCCCTGGTCGGGACGCCGGGGAGAGGGCAACCCTCCGGCGGTGGCCCGGCGGCCTGGAGCCGCCGGCCGCCGCCGGGGGAGGGGGTTATCCCCCTACAGGAAGTGCGGGGAGGAGGGGGAGGCCACGGGCGCCGCCGGCCGTGCCCGCCGGCGGCCCGGCCGCCTCCCCTGTGCCGGCGCCGAGGTTCTCGAGGGGGACCCCCCTCCCCCCCAGCGCAACCGCCGGCGCTGGGGGGGGAGGGCTTCCTCGGCCGCCTCCTCCCCGAACCTTGCAAGGCTCAGGGCGGCGGCCGGCGGCGCTCCGGCGATAGGGGGAGAGGGGGGGGGGGGGGGTCTTCCTCCGGGAGGTGGGAAGGAGGAGGGGAGGTGGTTCTACCTGGTGAGGGGCTCGGGTGGAGGGGCGGCCGGCCATGAGGGAGGAGGTGGTGGCGGAGGCTTGTTCCGGCAAGGGGGAGGAGGGGGTGGCTGGATGGGGGGGGGGGGGGCTGCCGGCAGAGGAGAGCTGAGAGAGAGAGAGAGAGGTGGTGTGGGGGGGGGGGGGATTGGAGAGGGGCTTCCCCTCCTTTTATAGGAAGGAGGGGAGCTCTCCCCCCCCCCCCCCCTCTCCCTCCCTTCCACGTGTATGAAGGGAGGGTGGGTGGGGGGAGATATTTTCTCCCCCCCCCCCCCCTTCCTTTCTCTCTCTTGCCCCTTGCCCCAATAGGGGCAGCCTCCCCCCCCCTTGGGGGGGGGGGGGTTTCTCTCTCCCCCCTTTTCTTTAGCAATTTCGAGTTCGGGGGGGGGGGGGGGGGGGGGGGGGGGGGGGGGTTGACTAAGTCAACTTAGGGCGGGGTCCTCCTTGGCTCCCGGGGCACGATAAGAGTTGCCGGGGCCGATGCCGGGTTCGTGTGCTTTATATCTCGTGCGTTGCACTGAGGCGATCTGCATAGGACTAAAATGGCATACTCTCCATACGACCTCGTATCGAGACGCAACGAGTTCTGTTGTGCTTGTATTGGTCATACGATCCTAACGGAACTGACAGAAGTCAATTCGGGGTTCGTACGGCCATTATTCACAATAATGGGGTGGTGGCGCGCTACGATACCCGAAATGGTCGTTTTCTCCAAACGACCTCGGATCGAAGTGCAACGAATTCCGTTGCGCTCGTATTGTCCATACGAGTTCAACGGAACTGACGGAAGTCAATTCGGGGTTCGTACGGTCACTATTCATAATAATGAGGTAGTGGCGCGCTACGATACCCGAAATGGTCGTTTTCTCCAAACGACCTCGGATCGAAGTGCAACGAATTCCGTTGCGCTCGTATTTTCCATACGAGTTCAACGGAACTGACGGAAGTCAATTCGGGGTTCGTACGGTCACTATTCATAATAATGAGGTAGTGGCGCGCTACGATACCCGAAATGGTCGTTTTCTCCAAACGACCTCGGATCGAAGTGCAACGAATTCCGTTGCGCTCGTATTGTCCATACGAGTTCAACGGAACTAACGGAAGTCAATTCGGGGTTCGTACGGTCACTATTCATAATAATGAGATAGTGGCGCGCTACGATACCCGAAATGATCGTTTTCTACTGCTCGGGCCTACTTTTATTGGGCTCACTAGGGTCTAGTGGCCCAATAAAAGTCGGGATGTTACAATCCAATAAAAATAAAGAGATTTTCGTCCCCGAAAATTGGCTAAAGTAGGGGTTTAAAGGATGACATACCTGGGGAAACAGTACCGGGTATCTCTCCCGGACGAGGGCTTCTGGTTCCCAGGTGAACTCTTCGCGTCCTCCATTTGACCATAAGATCTTGACCATTGTGACGGTTTTGTTCCGCAGCTCTTTGATCTTGGAGTCCACTATCTTCACAGGTTCGAGTCGGACAGATCGGTCGGATTGTACTGATGTCGGTGGTGTGGGAAGGTGCTGCTCGGGTTGGCGAAGTACGCGTCTCAGCGAAGAGACGTGAAACACGTCGTGGAGGTTTCCTAGTTCAGCTGGCAGGGCTAATCTATAGGCCACCGGGCCAACTCTTTCGATGACTGGATACGGACCTAGATAGCGGGGGTCCAGCTTTTTCTGCTTCTTTATTCGGGATATCCCGTGCATCGGCTTAATTTTCAAGAAAACCATATCTCCCACGTTGAATTCCACCATCCGATGACGTGCATCATAATATTTGGCTTGTCGGCTCTGCGCTTCTAGCATACGTTCCTGGATTAACCTTATTGCGGCAGTGGTATCATCTATGTAGGTGACCCCTAAGGCTTCGGGGTCCTCATCCTGTGCCCAAGATAGTGGGGTCCGACAGCGTCTTCCGTAGAGGGCTTCGTAAGGTGCCATCTTGATGCTTGCCTGGAAGCTGTTGTTATTTGAAAACTTCACCAGAGGTAGTAACTGCTCCCATGGCTCGTTGTGTTCCACTATGCATAATCGGAGAAGATTTTCCATCGTCCGGTTTGTTCTTTCAGTCTGCCCATCGGTCTGGGGGTGGAAGGCGGTGCTAAATGCCAATCTGGTTCCTAGATAAGCTTGCACTCTTCTCCATTCCTTTGATGTAAAGCGCCCGTCGCGGTCCGAGATGATTGATTTGGGTATTCCATGAAATCGGACTACCTGCTCAATAAATAGTCGGGCTAAAATGTCGACACCGTCACCTTGCCGGTTCGGGATGAATCGGGCTACCTTGGTAAGGCGGTCTACTACGACCCATATGGAGTCGTTACCTGCACGAGATCGGGGTAAGCCATGGACAAAGTCCATGGAAATATCCTCGAACTTCCATTCTGGTATGGGCAGGGGCTGTAGTAGGCCCCCTGGGCTTCGACATTCTGCCTTGACCAGTTGACAGGTCTGGCAGTGCGCAACATAGTTGGTGACGTCCCTCTTCATTCCCGGCCAGTATAAAGTCCTTCGTAGGTCTGTATACATCTTCACTACCCCTGGGTGTATTGAATACCTTGTTTGATGTGCTTCACAGAGTATTTCTTCACGGATCCCCTCTGCAGCGGGAATGAATATGCGATGTCTGTATTGCAGGATGCCATCGTACAAGTTGTAGTCTTCTTGTGCACCGTGTTGCAAGGCTTGAATGATCGGGGCTGCTTCTAGGTCAATCTTCTGAGCTTCTCTTATCCTATTCCAGATGTCGCACTGTATTTCCATCCAGTAGAGCTGGGCCTGGTATTCCATCGGATTTCTGCGGGCGATGAGGATAATATCCATTTCCGCCAATGATTTGACTAACTCCTCTGGCACCATTTCTAACCAACTCCCGGTCCTCGGAGGCTGCCGACTCAAGGCGTCTGCAACCTTATTAGCCTTGCCGGGGTGGTACTGGAGGGCGAAGTCATAATCACAGAGAAATTCTAACCACCGGCGTTGCCGGAGGTTCAGCTCTTTCTGGGTGAAGACGTATTTGAGGCTTTTATGATCGGAGAAGATTTCGCATCGTACCCCGTAGAGGTAGTGTCTCCAGACTTTTAATGCGAAAACTACCGCCCCCAGCTCCAGATCGTGGGTGGCGTAGTTTAGTTCATGTGGCTTGAGCTGACGTGAGGTGTAGGCAATCACCTTGCCGTGTTGCATAAGCACGACCCCCAATCCTTTCAAAGAGGCATCAGCATAGATTTGGAATCCCTCGGTACCGGAGGGGAGGGTTAGGATTGGGGCTGATATCAGGCGGTTCTTCAGTTCGATGAACGCCGCCTCGCATTCGGGAGACCATTGGAAAGTCACATCCTTCTTGGTGAGAGAGGTAAACGCGATTTTGGAGAAACCTTCGACGAACTTACGGTAGTAGCCGGCGAGGCCAAGGAAACTTCGGATGTCTGCTGCTGTCTTAAGTGGCGGCCAATCTCGTACCGCTTGCACCTTGGCTTGATCCACCGCTACTCCGTTCTTGTTGACGGTGTGTCCCAAAAAACCGACTTCTTCCATCCAGAACTCGCATTTGCTAAACTTGGCGAAGAGCGAGTGCTCTCTTAGCTTAAGTAGTACCATTTGGAGGTGCCTGGAGTGATCGGTTTTGTTCTTTGAGTAGATGAGAATATCATCTATGAAGACTATTACGAAATGGTCCAGGAAGGGTTTGAATACCGTATTCATTAAAGCCATGAAGGCGGACGGGGCATTGGTTAACCCAAATGGCATTACCATGAACTCGTATAGTCCGTAGCGAGAGCTGAAGGCGGTCTTGGTAATGTCCTCTTCTCGCACTCTAAGTTGATAGTAGCCGGACCTTAAGTCCATCTTGGATAAGACGGACGCGCCTTGCAGTTGATCGAACAGTTCATCTATCCGGGGTAGGGGATAGGTATTCCGGACAGTGAGTTTATTCAAACCTCTGTAGTCGATGCAGAGACGCAGAGATCCGCCCTTCTTCTTAACAAACAGTACTGGGGCTCCCTAGGGTGAAGTACTAGGACGTACGAATCCTGCGTCGACTAACTCTTGTAGTTGAATCTTGAGCTCGGCCAGTTCCCTCGGGGCCATCCGGTACGGTGCTCGGGACACTGGTCGGGCTCCTTGAGTAAGTTCGATTTGGAAGTCCACTTCCCGTTGCGGGGGCAACCCGGGGAGTGACTCTGGGAAGATATCTGGGAAGTCCCTGATCACAGGTACTTTAGCGAGTACTTGCGTCGTGTTCTCCATCTCAAAGTATACTAGGTATATCTCGTCCTTCCGTCGAACTGCCTTGACGGTTTGTGCAGATGTTAAGATAATGCGGGTGACGGAGGGTATACCTGCTAGCGTGATAAATTGTCCATTTGGATTCTTGAGGCGGATTTCTCGAGTTGAACAATTGATTTGGGTGCTGTGCTCGGCCAACCAATCCATCCCCAGAATGATGTCGAATCCGGTTATTGCCAAAATGGTTGCGTTGACTTCGAATTCTAAGCCTCCTAGCATTGCCTGGAAGGAACACTTTTCGGTGGAAGTCATATCTGATCCATCCGGGAGTCGTATTCGGATTGACATCCCGGATGATCGCACCGTGTTCTCCTTGTCGGCGATGAAGTTTTGTGCAATGAAAGAATGTGTGGCGCCGGTATCGTACAGTGTTTTAGTGGGATGACCTTCTACCAAAAGTAGACCTGATAATATATATACTATGATCATAAGCTTTTCACAAATATACAGGGGTAGGGATGACATATACAAAAGTCCCAATATATAAAGCTACAACATCTCCTAGGATATCATACTATCGGAAGTAGATACCTATCACTACGTCAGGAGCAGGACCGTGCTGGAGATCCAACGCGTATGCCTCGAGCAGTGATGCTCTGCCCTGCCTAGCCGGCTCCCTCCTGCCTGCGGGACGTCCTCTGCGTCTACCTCGTCCTCTCTCTGCCGCTCTCTGTACTGCTCCTATACCGGGTCTCCTGGTAGCCTGTGGGCAGAAGGCTCGTATATGCCCAGGCTGCTGGCATAGGTAGCAGTTCCCTGCGAAGGGAACATCTCGTCGAGCGGCTGGGACGACCTGAGGTGCTTGGGCTGGGGGTGCTGGTCGGGGCTGGGGTGCTGGTCGGGGCTGGGGTGCCTGTCTATATGGCTGGTGACGCTGTCACTGTCTCCCGTCTCGGCCCTGCCTGCGAGGACCTACCCCTCTCTCTCGGCCCTGAGTCTGGGGAACAACTACGTGTCCCCTCCGCTGCTGGGCTACCATCCGCTGGTCCATCTCTAGAGCGGTGGCATGTGAGGCGATCGTGTGGAAGGATGCCTGGGAAATCATGATCAGGGCCTGACGGAGGTCGTCTCGTAATCCCCGGAAAAATCTGGCCGCCCTGTCCCTATCCGTGCCTGCTAAGGTCCCGGCGAAGCGGGCCAGGTGGATAAACTCTCTCTGGTAGTCTGGAACCGTCCTATCTCCCTGCCTGATCTGTAGGAACCGCTCCTGGAGTGCAATCCGGTCTGCATCCGAAATGAAATGCTCTAAGAAGGCCTCTGAGAATTCCCCCCAGAGAATGGTGCTGAGGGGTCGCCCTCTAAAAGTGGAGCGGCTAGCTGCCCTCCACCAGTCCCGGGCATAGCCCTCCAACATGGTCACCACTAGGGACACTGCGGCTACTGCTGGGCACATCATCTCTACAAGAAGCTCCTCTACCCTCTCCACCCACTCCTCGGCCTGGATGGCTGACTCTGTACCCCGAAAGGTGGGGGGCCTTAGCCCTCGGAATGTCGTCAGCAGATCGGTGGGTACGGTGGCCTGCTGGGGTGGCCGTAAGGTGGCTGTCTGGAAGGCGGCCAACAGGGCTACCAGGGTCTGCCCGAGCTCTGTCTCTCCGAACGGAACTGTGGCTGGAGCGGTCTGAGCTGGTGGTGGAGTGGTAGGGTGGTACTGGTCTCGAGAGGAGGACCTTCCGTTACTTGACTCCGGTATCTGGAGAAGTAACAAACGGGTGTCAGAACTTGCAAAAATAAGGGAATTTTGTAGGACTGAAAGAAAAGGAAGCGGAAAGCGTGTGGGTGTACTATCGTGTAGTCTCGAGTCCCTAACCTTAAACCTAAAGGGTCTACCAGGCTTCCACTGCGTGGTTCGTCCTGAACCAAGAAACGGAACCGGGGAAGGGAGGATCGAAAGACTGCCCCATGTGGTCGGATCGTGGTAGCTCTGATCCATTTGTAAGACCCCCCCCCCCCCCCCCCCCCCCTCCCCAGACTGAACCGAGTTCAGGGAGGGGGGATCTTACTGCCCAAAGAAGACCACCCAGCGCTTTCCGGGTGGCGACGTCCCACCCACTCAAGCACTGAGCGGTCTCTTTGTCGGGCACAAGAATTATTACATCACATCAGATCGCACAGCGGAAGCAGATAATATAAAGAAAACAAGCACACTGCTTATATTATACATTTAAATATGGCCGGAGCCTATCGTTTTACAAGATATTGCCCGAAGGCTACATAGTCCAAAACAACAATGAGCCCTAGGATAGTATTTATTCTCTCGCACTCACGTCTCTGAAGATAGGAGGAGAGGCTGGGGTGTCCGATCGGGCCATCTCTAAGGCACGTATCTCATCCTGCGGGGTGGGGGCTTCGCGCTGTCCCGTTTCCTGTGATTGGTTATAAGAAGTAACCGTTAGTCACAGAGCTAAGTAGAACAATACCTCCCCTCCCCGGATCCTTATCCGGGGGGGGGGGGGGGGGACGGCTAAAGGACAGAAAAGAAATAGCCGAAGCAAGAAAGAGGGTTAGTAGCAGGTGAATATGTATATATATGTATATATATATAGATAGGGCCGCTTGCCCTAAGGCCCGTATTTGCGCCGTATAGCAACCACACAACACTATATCGCGCAGACACACACCCATGTATTCAAACCCGTACGCACACAAAAGACCCTGTGTCGACATAGTTTAGACCGCTTTCGTTTAAGCAGGGGAGCTAACCCCGCGGGCCTCACCGATGTGGCCGTCGGTGACAGTGGCCAGTCTTGCCACTTCTGAATGTAGTCGTACCGTATCATTCAGGCCCTCCTGTACAACTTGGTGTACCAACTGGATGTGAGCGACATCCGGCGAGCCGATTTGTAGGCCGACCAGCGGAGGCAAATCTGCATGTTCGAAGGGTGATAACCCGCTGCGCACATCTCCCTGTCGCCATGAGTCGTCAACCCACCCGCACCGGTACGAACGGTCCGCGAGCGTGACCAACCCGCCACTTCCAATCAATCTTCACCCGCTATATATAAAACAAACCCTTTGGCCACGTGGCAATTCTACTCGACCGGTCGCACGACCTTGGACCGGGAGGGTTAGCGGTATGAGGGCTCCTTGCTTAGGGCTAGCCTGGGAGGAGAGACTCAACTCTGGGTTTTCCCCAACTAAGGCCTCGCCGAAGGGAGAATAAGCACCGCATTTGTTGCCACGGCAGCTCTGCACTAGCAAGTAAATTAGGCCGAAGCAGGGGCCATAACACTAAACCGAAATGTAGGCCGAAAGCAGAGGCCATAATGATAAGCAGAAAGTAGGCCGAAAGCAAAGGCCATAATGATAAGCAGAAAGTAGGCCGAAAGCAAAGGCCATGTAATAAACAGGAAAGTAGGCCGAAAGCAGAGGCCATAATGATAGGACCAGTGCAAGACTGGATTTAATTGGAAGTACAGGAAGTAGGTGCGGGGGGACCAGTGCGAGACTGGATTTAAAGAAAAGTACAGAAGTAAATACGGGGGACCAGTGCGAGACTGGATTTAATTGAAAGTGCAGAAAATAAGTGCGGGGGACCAGTGCGAGACTGGATTTAAAGAAAAGTACAGAAGTAAATACGGGGGACCAGTGCGAGACTGAATTTAATGGAAAGTACGGAAAGCAGTAAAAGCATGAGAGGAAATGGTTAGTAGTCCAATCACTCCATAAGAGGAGGCTTCGATCGACGACTCCGTTCTTTTATTATCGTCGCGGCGGGGTTAAATTTCGGCGCCGCGCCGCGATGTCGTTCCGATCTTTGCGTTGCTTTTCCGAGCTTAGTTGGTTCTTTAGATTGATACGCATAATTTTGATAAGCATTTAAAATATGCGTCGAGGGGGCGCCGATTCACTTCGATGAATTTCGCTCTTTTCCGGGCATCTATTTTTGCTTGTAAAAGCATTAAAGGGATCAAATCAAAAGGTCACACCTCCCAACTTTGATAGTATTTACAAACTACCTATACTTAGAGCCCCTAATTTTTGGGGAATTTTAGAAACTCATTTGGGCATTTTATTTCCTAAAATAAACTTTATAATGAGTTTCAAAAATAGTAAAACTCCTCCCAAAAATCCCAAAAAATTACAAGAGGTGCCCCTAAGAGGGGGCACAATTTTCATTTAGGAAATTTCTTTTGAAAAGGCCCCATTTTCCTCAGAAAAATGGGGAAGGGAGAAACAGGGTTGGGGTGCGGTTAGAGGCAGGGAAGAGAGCAGGGGGCGCCACACCGGGCGCACTCCTTGGGTCCCCACAGCGGATCCGCCGCGGATCCGCTGTGGGGGCGCACAGTTTGAGGCGGGGGCGGGGGTTAAGGAAATGGGGGCCGCTCGATCTCCTGGGGGAGATCGTGCGGCCCCCGCTCGCGCACGGGTGGCAGCCGCTGCCGCCGCCGGGCAGCGGCCGGCTGGGGCCGGCGCCGCCTCCGGTCGGTGCGTCGGGTGACGGCGACTCCTCCGGGGGTGGTCCGGTGGCCTGGCGCCGCCGGCCACCGCCGGGGGAGGTGATACAGAGGGCGGGAGGCGGTGGCGTGGCCTGCATGGGCCATGCAGGCCCGCTGCGCCGCCGCCCCCGCCGAGGGGCCACCGGTGCCGCCCCCGGTCGGTGCGCCGGTGGTCGGCGCCTACTCCGGTGGTGGCCCGGTGGCCTGGCGCCGCTGGACCCCACCGGAAAGTGGGGCAGAGGGGACGGGGAGGCGCGGCGCAGCCGGCACGAGCCATGCCGGCTTGCTGTGTCGCCGCCTCCTCGTGCGCAGCCCTCCCTGTCGCCCCTGGTCGGGGCGCCGGGGAGGGGGCAACCCTGCGGCGGTGGCCCGGCGGCCTGGAGCCGCCGGCCTCCGCCGGGGGAGGGGGTTATCCCCCTACATGAAGTGCGGGGAGGAGGGGGAGGCCACGGGCGCCGCCGGCCGTGCCCGCCGGCGGCCCGGCCGCCTCCCCTGTGCCGGCGCCGAGGTTCTCGAGGGGGACCCCCCTCCCCCCAAGCGCCACCGCCGGCGCTGGGGGAGAGGGCTTCCTCGGCAGCCTCCTCCCCGAACCTTGCAAGGCTCGGGGCGGCGGCCGGCGGCGCTCCGGCGACAGGGGGAGGGCGGGTCTTCCTCCGGGAGGTGGGAAGGAGGAGGGGAGGTGGTTCTACCTGGTGAGGGGCTCGGGTGGAGGGGCGGCCGGCCATGAGGGAGGAGGTGGTGGCGGCGGGTTGCTCTGGCAAGGGGGAGGAAGGGGTGGCTGGCTGGGGGGGGGGCTGCCGGCAGAGGAGAGCTGAAAGAGAGAGAGAGGTGGTGTGGGGGGGATTGGAGAGGGGCTGCCCCTCCTTTTATAGGAAGGAGGGGAGCTCTCCCCCCCCCCCCCCCCCCCCCCCCCCCCCCCCCCTCTCCCTCCCTTCCACGTGTATGAAGGGAGGGTGAGTGGGGGGAGATATTTTCTCCCCCCCTTCCTTTCTCTCTCTTGCCCCTTGCCCCAATAGGGGCAGCCTCCCCCCCTTGGGGGGGGGGGGGGGGGTTCTCTCTCCCCCCCCCTTTTCTTTAGCAATTTCGAGTTCGGGGGGGGGGGGGGGGGTTGACTAAGTCAACTTAGGGCGGGGTCCTCCTTGGCTCCCGGGGCACGATAAGAGTTGCCGGGGCCGATGCCAGGTTCGTGTGCTTTATATCTCGTGCGTTGCACTGAGGCGATCTGCATAGGACTAAAATGGCATACTCTCCATACGACCTCGTATCGAGACGCAACAAGTTCCGTTGTGCTTGTATTGGTCATACGATCCTAACGGAACTGACAGAAGTCAATTCGGGGTTCGTACGACCATTATTCACAATAATGGGGTGGTGGCGCGCTACGATACCCGAAAGGGTCGTTTTCTCCAAACGACCTCGGATCGAAGTGCAACGAATTCCGTTGCGCTCGTATTGTCCATACGAGTTCAACGGAACTGACGGAAGTCAATTCGGGGTTCGTACGGTCACTATTCATAATAATGAGGTAGTGGCGCGCTACGATACCCGAAATGGTCGTTTTCTCCAAACGAACTCGGATCGAAGTGCAACGAATTCCGTTGCACTCGTATTGTCCATACGAGTTCAACGGAACTGACGGAAGTCAATTCGGGGTTCGTACGGTCACTATTCATTATAATGAGGTAGTGACGCGCTACGATACCCGAAATGGTCGTTTTCTCCAAACGACCTCGGATCGAAGTGCAACGAATTCCGTTGCGCTCGTATTGTCCATAAGAGTTCAACAGAACTGACGGAAGTCAATTCGGGGTTCGTATGGTCACTATTCATAATAATGAGGTAGTGGCGCGCTACGATACCCGAAATGATCGTTTTCTACTGCTCGGGCCTACTTTTATTGGGCTCACTAGGGTCTAGTGGCCCAATAAAAGTCGGGATGTTACACAGAGTCTGCGATCTGGATAGCCCTCGATGGGTTATTCAACAAGAAGAATGTGGCGCGGCTACAATTCCTGGAGAATGAGTTGGCAAAGTCGACTCAAGGCGAGATGACGATATCCACCTTCTTCCTGAATGTGAAGAACCTATGTGGGGTGATCTCGTCCTTGGATCCTGAAGAGCCAATCTCAGAGGCGAAGTTGAAGCGGCACATACTCCGAGGCTTGAGGAGGGAGTATGTTCCCTTCGTTACTTCCGTGCAAGGATGGGCTACTCAACCCTCCCTTCTGGAGCTAGAGAACCTGCTATCGTCACAGGAGAGCTTGGCGAAGCAGATGGCGGGAGTATCCATCTCAGGAGGAGATGGCGAGGCCTTGTTCTCAGGAAGGAGGAGATCCTAGGACAAGAGAAAGAAGAACTCCGGAGATGGACCTTCAACGTCCTCTCAGGGAGATGGGGGGAAGTTCCTCCCTGCGCGCGATGAGAATGGGAGAACCCTTTGCTTTGCCTGTAAGAAGTATGGGCATATGGCAAAGGACTGCCGGTCTAATCTGAAGGCCAGTCATGCTGCTAACAAGGAGGGAAATCACCAGAGAGGTGGAGGAAGAGGTGGAGGTCACCAGGGCGGTGAGAGGGGGGACAATTGTTTCCTGGCAGAGATGACGACAACGTCAGTCGATGTCTTAGCCTCCATCAACCTCGAGAACGACTGGATTGTGGATTCCGGTTGCGGGCATCATCTCACTGGAGATATGTCCAAGTTCGACTCCTTGGAAGCATATGAAGGAACGGATGCTATCATCACTGCGGATGATACGGTACATCCTGTGGAGTGAGAAGGGAAGGTGTCCCTTGGGAGTAGAGAGAAGCCAGTGACACTGAAGAGTGTGTATCACGTGCCTGGCATGAAAAAGAACCTCTTCTCGGTGGCTAACGCAGTGGATGCTGGATACCACGTGTTGTTTGGATCGAAGGAGGTGAAGTTCTTGAAGAACCTATCGTCTGTCGATGCTGACGTCACGCTCAACGGGAGAAGGGTGAAGGATTTGTATGTCCTATCTGCAAATGCCTACGTGGACAAGCTGAAGACAAACGACAGCGCTGTGATCTGGCATGAGAGGCTGGGTCATGTGGGGATGGACAAGCTGAAGATGATGGCGGCAAAGGGCCTAGTGAGTGGCCTGCCTCATCTCTCTTCCTACGGCGACGACCATGTGTGCGACAGATGCCAATATGGAAAGTCACATCGACTTCCATTTGACAAGTCGGAGACCAGGTGTAAGGCACCTCTTGAGTGCGTACATGCTGATGTGATGGGGCCGTGCGCCACCCTTACTTATGGAGGCAATAAGTATGCGCTGGTTCTGGTGGATGACTACACCCGCTATACGTGGGTGTACTTTCTGAGAGAGAAATCAGAAGTATTCAGCAAGTTCCTCGAGTGGAAGGAGCTTGTGGAGGGGGGGCTGAACCGCAAAGTGAAGAAGCTGAGAAGCGACAATGGAGGGGAGTTTACCTCCAATGAGTTTGCTTCTTTCTGCAGGAGGTTCAACATTCGGCGGGAGCTCTCCTGCGCTCACACCCCTCAGCAGAATGGGGTGGCAGAGAGGAAGATCCACCATCTGGTGGAAACTACCAGGAGTTGGCTATATGCCAAGAGCATTCCCAAGGCCTTATGGGCGGAGGGAATGGCGTTTGCTACTCATGTGATCAATTGGCTACCTCTGAGTCCTAACAGGATAGTGTCTCCACACCAGCTCATGTTCGGGGAGAAGCCTAAGGTGGGTCACATGAAGGTGTTCGGTTCTACCTGCTTCGTGCACGTCCCGGACGCTCTGAGAACCAAGTTGGAGCCGAAAGCGAGGAAGTGTACCTTCATCAGCTACGATGAGAGAAAGAAGGGGTGGAAGTGCATGGATCCGCAGACCCACAAGTTCGTTGTCTCGCGCGACGTAGTGTTTGACGAACTGGTCTCATACCAGGGAGTCTCTTCTGTGGAGTTGCCGGAGAGTGGAGAATCTAGCAGGGAAGAGGAGTGGGTCACTGAGGACCCTACTGTGTAGTTGGAGTTATCTCCAAGTGATCCATCGCCATCTGGCTCAGGAGGAGCATCTGGCTCAGGAGGAGCTTCTGGCTCAGGGGGAGCTACGAACTCAAGAAGCAGGGAGAGCACCGCTTCAGGAGGAGTTCAGAGAGGAGCTCAACCAGAGGAGTCTACCGGAGTGGTAGATAGTGGCCAAGCCTTGAGGAGGTCGAAGAGGACCATCGTCCCGCCTGCTCGCTATAAGGAGGGGAACTTCGTGAGTTTGGTTTCCTGCTTCTTCGCAGGACCACTCGATGAGAGGGAACCTGCCTTCTTTGAGGATGCAGCTGGCATCAAGGAGTGGGACGCGGCCATGATCGAGGAGATGGAGGCCCTAGAGAAGAATGAGACATGGGACCTGGTTCCCATGGTGGAGGGCATCAAACCTGTCACCTGTAAATGGGTGTACAAGGTTAAGAAGAGAGCTGATGGAGAAGTGGAGCGGTACAAGGCGATGCTTGTCGCTCGAGGCTTCTCTCAAACCTACGGAGAGGACTACGAGGAGACCTTTAGTCCAGTGGCAAAGATGACATTGGTGAGGACGATCATCGCTCTGGCGGCGTGCCGAGGTTGGAAGCTGTGGCAGCTTGATGTGAAGAATGCGTTCAGGCGCATCTTGTACTTCGAGATTTCTCCTAGTCATGATTGACTACTTCACAAAGTGGCGAAGGTCTCCTCGAGGTCCTGGAGGTGAGAGCTCACACACTTGCTCTTTATCATAAGGTCATCCACGTAGACCTCCAGGTTCCTTCCCCTTTGCTTCTTAAATACCCGATCCATCATCTTCTGGTAGGTTGCTCCTGCATTTTTCAGCCCGAAGGGCATCATCTTATAGCAGTAGCATCCCTCCCTGGTGATGAACGAGACATCTTTGACGTCCGGTGGGTGCATTCTTATTTGGTGATAACCTGAAAAAGCATCCAAAAAACTCATCACAGAAAAGCCGACGGCTGAGTCAACCAGCGCGTCGATCCGAGGCAAGGGATAACAATCCTTAGGACAGGCCTTATTTAACAATGAAAAGTCCACACACATACGCCAGCGGCCATCGGCCTTTTTTACCATTACGACATTGGAGACCCAGCCTGGATACTGGATCTCCGTTACAAAACCTGCCTCGAGGAGTTTCGCCACCTCCTCGTGGATCGGTCCTTCGAGCTTGTCAGCTATAGCCCTTCTCTTCTGCCGGATGGGGCGGGCTTCTGGATCGAGGTTGAGACGATGGCAAGCCACGTCCGCCTCGATGCCTGGCATGTCCGCTGCGCTCCATGCGAAGATGTCCATGTTCTTCTGGATGCACTCCAGCATCCTTCACTGGTCCTCCGGGCCGAGGCCCCCGCTGATCCGCACCTTCTCCACCCTTCCTGCCTGGGTGGTAACCTCCATCTCTATTACCTCTTCTGCCGGCTCGAGCCGGGCTGGCTCTTCCTACCGGCCCTTTGCTTCTCGCCCCTCCTCCCGGGCCTTTTCCCCTGCAGCTCCTTCCGCCTCCATCGGCTCGACCTCCTGCTCCTCACGAGCAACCTCCAACACCTCGACCTCCTGCTCCTCACGAGCAACC
This sequence comes from Dactylorhiza incarnata, assembly GCA_033032865.1. Taxonomy (NCBI): domain Eukaryota; kingdom Viridiplantae; phylum Streptophyta; class Magnoliopsida; order Asparagales; family Orchidaceae; genus Dactylorhiza; species Dactylorhiza incarnata. Next base: position 7,298,723 of record JAWHQI010000053.1, read on the forward strand.
TCCAACACCTCCTCTCGGGCATCGCCCTCTCCCCCTTCTTCTCCCTTCTCCTCTTCTCTCCTGGCCCCCCCGGCCTCTCCAGCTCTTCATCCATCTTTTCGGCATCCGCCATCCATGAAATGGTGTTGACGGCAGTCACGTAGCACTGCCTCGCCACCTTAGCATCTCCTCGGACGCGGATCTGGACTCCTCCACTATGGAGCTTTAAGCACTGATGGTACGATGAGGGCACGCACCGGAAGGCGCTGATGAGGGGTCTTCCGAAGATGGCGTTATAGCTGCTCGGAGCGTCCACGATGACGAACCGGCAGTTTCTTGGGACTCCTCCTAGCGTCACCTGGAGACCTACGCCTCCCTCGACCTCCTTCCTCTCTCCCGAGAAACCAAACAGTGGTCCGTCGGAGGCCTGCACTCTCTTCTTCTCTACCTCCATCGCGTCGAAAGCTTTTTTGAAGATCACATTCACCGAGCTCCCGTTGTCCACCAGGATCCGAGAGACCGTGAAGTTTTCTATTGCCGTCTGGATCACCAGGGCGTCGCAGAATGGGTCTTCGTAGTCTGGCATATCTTCTGAGGAGAAGGTGAGCTTCTCGGAGGGTGGTGGGGTCTGGGAGGTCGACGCGACGTCCCTTCGGAACATGGCCTGGAAGCTTCTCTTGCGAGAGGCCTCTATCCCAACCCCACCGTGAATCACCCCGATTCCCCCCTGGTTCCTGTATCTGCCCTATCCTCACACCGGTCCTCTTCTGCCTCTGGAAGCACTTCCTCAATTCTGGCATGCGGCCGCCGCGGCTGTCCTCTTTCCCTCATTTCCAAGAACTCTGGGTAGGTGGCGATCGCGTGACCTTCTTCCTGATGAAAATCACAGTAAGGCAACGCCACACTGTCTTCTCTTCCAGCTCTTCCTCTTCCTCCTCTTGCTCCTCTACCTCTTCTCCCTCGGCCTACCGCCATGGCTTGCTCCCTCGGGGGGTGAGGGGGTCTGGAACCCTGCCTCCACCCCTGATTCACTCCTCCTGCCTCCCTTCCTTGGTACCTCTCATCCTGACCTCGCGCGGGTCCTTCCTGGTTCCTCCAGCCCAACCTGTTGTTGGGTTCTTGGTTCCTCCAAACCCGAGGTGGTCTTTCGAACCCCTGGCCCTTGGGCTCCTCTCGCCTTCTTCCTTCTGGTTGCCTCGCCTCGGGCTCGCTCATCTTTGCCAACCTTTTATAGAATTCGGGGTTGGCTGCCTCCCCTTCAATCTCCTCCGCGGCTCTCTCCATCAACTCCTCGAAGGATACATGAGGTCTTCTTTTCAGGTCCATCTTGAAGAACCCCTCTCGCAGCCCTACGATGAATGCCATCTGGAGGGCGAATCCCGGCACCTCCTGTACTAGGTGTATCTCCTCTTGGAACCTGTCCACGTACTTAGCCAGGGATTCCCCCTCCCTCTGTCTGATCTTGAAGAGAGCCTCCGCATCCTTCTTCCTCTTCTTTGACGTCGAGAAACGCAATCGAAAGCTTCGGCGCAGATCATCGAACGCATAGATGGAACCTGTGGGAAGTTGGTGGAACCAGTCCCTTGCTTTCTCCTTCAGGGTGGTCGCGAAGAGTCGGCATTGGAAAGAATCCGACATGGGGAGGATTGAAGTCATGTCCTCGAACCATTGCAGGTGCACAACTGGATCCTCCTTGCCGGTGTAGTAGGACATCTCCGGCCCACGAAACCCTTCTGGCACTGGGGCCGAGAGGATCATCTCGCAAAAGGGGCTCCCTTCCCCTGCTCGGCGAGTGGTCCTCTCGCGCGGGACCAACTCACACACCTCAGCACTCACCGGACTGCTGAACAGCTGCCGTCCGGGGAGGTCTCGCGCACTTCCTTCTGCTAGCACCTCCTTCCCCGGCCGCTGCCCCGGTGCGTTCTCGCCAATCTGCAAAGGCGGGACCACTGGGACCACCGGGGTCTCGCACTCGGTCCTTGCTGCGAGAACCGTCTGCAGGACCTCTCGCTTGAACTTCTCAAACATCTCCAGCCACTCGCCTGCCGCTGGTGGCTGCGAGTGACCTGAGTCAGAACCATTTCCTCCATCTCCTGTCATCGAAACCAGCTTGGGATTTTCTTTCACCGGCTACGGTCCACGCTCACCGCACCAAAAATGTTGAAACCAGCAACTGGTCTCTTGAGTTCGGACCCACTGGGGGTGTAGCCGATGCTTATTTCTCCTTCACTAGACTCTCTTGACGGTGGATGCTGGAAACGGAATAGACCCAAGGCTGAAGCGAGGAGGTCCCGCCACACACCCGGAAGATCTTAGAGAGCTTCCCCTCCCAAACCAAAGTTCAACCGGGCACCCTGGAGGGCACTGGCTGCCAACCAAAACTAGCCTAGAGGAGAGGATTCTCTAAAATCGGATCTCCTCCAAGGTGCCCTTAAGGGTCTATTTATAGTTTTTCTTAGGCTGGTCTGCAAATAGCATGAATCCGCCTTTTAATTTTACTAAACGCACCCCAAATTGGTCTACGAATAGCCTAACTCCGCTGTTCTGAAGGGCTATATGCAGACCACAAGGGGTATTATGGTCATTTCCTCCTCACTGCCTTCTGGGCGAGTGGTCCGTGAGGGAACCACTCGCCGAGTTCCCGCTTGACTGGGCGAATGCTCAAGCCCCTGAGCGAATGGTCCGTGGAGGCACCACTCGTCAGGCTCCCTCTCGCCTGCAGCCTACCCCCACTAATCTGGAGATCCCTTTTCCTGTCTCGGTACGGGCGAATGGTCTGGCTGACCCCTGTCCCATCAACTGACTCGAGGGACCCACTCGCCAAATACGGGTTGTACACCATTACTTATGGAGGCAATAAGTATGCGCTGGTTCTGGTGGATGACTACACCCGCTATACGTGGGTGTACTTTCTGAGAGAGAAATCAGAAGTATTCAGCAAGTTCCTCGAGTGGAAGGAGCTTGTGGAGGGGGGGCTGAACCGCAGAGTGAAGAAGCTGAGAAGCGACAATGGAGGGGAGTTTACCTCCAATGAGTTTGCTTCTTTCTGCAGGAGGTTCGGCATTCGGCGGGAGCTCTCCTGCGCTCACACCCCTCAGCAGAATGGGGTGGCAGAGAGGAAGATCCACCATCTGGTGGAAACTACCAGGAGTTGGCTATATGCCAAGAGCATTCCCAAGGCCTTATGGGCGGAGGGAATGGCGTGTGCTACTCATGTGATCAATCGGCTACCTCTGAGTCCTAACAGGATGGTGTCTCCACACCAGCTCATGTTCGGGGAGAAGCCTAAGGTGGGTCACATGAAGGTGTTCGGTTCTACCTGCTTCGTGCACGTCCCGGACGCTCTGAGAACCAAGTTGGAGCCGAAAGCGAGGAAGTGTACCTTCATCAGCTACGATGAGAGGAAGAAGGGGTGGAAGTGCATGGATCCGCAGACCCACAAGTTCGTTGTCTCGCGCTACGTAGTGTTTGACGAACTGGTCTCATACCAGGGAGTCTCTTCTGTGGAGTTGCCGGAGAGTGGAGAATCTAGCAGGGAAGAGGAGTGGGTCACTGAGGACCCTACTGTGTAGTTGGAGTTATCTCCAAGTGCTCCATCGCCATCTGGCTCAGGAGGAGCATCTGGCTCAGGAGGAGCTTCTGGCTCAGGGGGAGCTACGAACTCAAGAAGCAGGGAGAGCACCGCTTCAGGAGGAGTTCAGAGAGGAGCTCAGAGAGGAGCTCAACCAGAGGAGTCTACCGGAGTGGTAGATAGTGGCCAAGCCTTGAGGAGGTCGAAGAGGACCATCGTCCCGCCTGCTCGCTATAAGGAGGGGAACTTCGTGAGTTTGGTTTCCTGCTTCTTCGCAGGACCACTCGATGAGAGGGAACCTGCCTGCTTTGAGGATGCAGCTGGCATCAAGGAGTGGGACGCGGCCATGATCGAGGAGATGGAGGCCCTAGAGAAGAATAAGACATGGGACCTGGTTCCCATGGTGGAGGGCATCAAACCTGTCACCTGTAAATGGGTGTACAAGGTTAAGAAGAGAGCTGATGGAGAAGTGGAGCGGTACAAGGCGATGCTTGTCGCTCGAGGCTTCTCTCAAACCTACGGAGAGGACTACGAGGAGACCTTTAGTCCAGTCGCAAAGATGACATTGGTGAGGACGATCATCGCTCTGGCGGCGTGCCGAGGTTGGAAGCTGTGGCAGCTTGATGTGAAGAATGCGTTCCTGTATGAAGAGATTGACAAGGACATATTCATGGTGCAACCGCCTGGATACGTGTCCAAGTCTCAGCCACATCATGTCTGCAAGCTGAAGAAGGCCCTTTACGGGTTGAAACAGGCGCCGAGAGCCTGGTATGGGAAGATTGCGGAGTACTTGCAGTTTTGCGGCTACGATGCCTCAGACTCAGACTCCAGCATGTTCGTGAAGAAGAGTGGAGGTCTTCACGTGCTGGTGCTGCTGTACGTCGACGACATGATCGTGACAGGGAACAACCCTGAGGAGGTCGCGGCGCTGAGACAGCAGCTTTCCATACGTTTCGAGATGAAGGATCTTGGTGAACGGCACCATTTCCTTGGCCTCCAAGTTGAGAAGAGAAGAGACGGACTGTATGTTTCCCAGAGGGCATATGCCGAGAGGATCGTCGAAAGATTCGACATGAAGGAGGGGAAGAGCAGCTCCGTTCCTCTGGAGGCTGGGCTGAAGCTTCGGAAGGAAGAAGGGAGGATTCTTCCTGATCCGAAGATCTTTCGGGCACTGATGGGGAGTCTTATCTACTTGACTATCACAAGGCCGGACATCGCCTTTGCTGTCGGCCGAGTTAGTCGGTATATGCAGGAGCCGTGGAAGCCTCATCTGGAGGCAGCCAAAGGGATACTGAAGTACGTGAAAGGCACCCTTGAGATGGGGTTGTCCTATGAAGAGAAGTCTGACTTCAAGCTGCATGGGTACACGGATGCAGACTACGGAGGTGACGCTGATGATCGCAAGTCGACATCAGGTTATGTGTTCTTGTGTGGAGCAGCTGCTATCTCGTGGTGTAGCAAGAAGCAGGACTCTATTTCCCTTTCTACCACGGAGGCCGAGTACAAGGCGTCGTCCTTAGCAACTCAGGAGTGTGTCTGGCTAAGGAGACTAGTGGAGGATGTGGACGAGGAGGTCAGCGGACCTACTGTGCTGCGTGGGGACAACGAGAGTGCATTGGAACTGGTAACCAATCAAGTATGTCATGCAAGGACCAAGCACATAGAGATCGAGCATCACTTCATCAGAGAGAAGGTGCTGGGTGGCTTGATCACTGTGGAGCATGTGCGGAGTGAAGACAACCTTGCGGATATATTCACGAAGCCCCTATCTGCGGGGCCGTTCCGGAGGCTTCGCTCGTTGCTTGGAGTTGTTCCCGGAGCTCACTTCAAGGGGGAGTGTTAGATTTGAAGTGAGCTAGCGCTAGCGCTAGCTCATACTCGCCACCCCCCCTTGTTTTGCCTATAAATAGAGGGGTACCCCCCTCTAAAGAGTATCGATTCTGGATCTGGCGAGTATCATCAACTTTGAGCGAGTTAGAGATACCAGAGCGCCACCAGGCGAGCATCGGACTTGGAGTAAGTTCGGCAGGCGAGCATCGGACTTGGAGTAAGTTCGGCCAGCTCCCTTGAGCGAGTAGCGAGTAGTGGAGATACAGCCGGCGCTAGTGCTAGCGCGCGCGGTAGCGACAAGAGGCGAAGCGGCGAGCAGCGAGCTTGCGAGTAGCTGGGAGTGCGAGTACCTACTCGGGAGATAGCGCCCGACGCTAGTGATAGCGCTCGCGCTAGCGAGTATTGGAGGAAGCGGCGCGTGGCGAGCGTGCGAGAAGCTTGGAGTGCGAACAACGAGCTTGCGAGTAGCAGAGCTAACACCCGGCGCTAGCGATACCGCCGGCTGTAGCGAGGAGCGAGTGTCACCAGCGCGGTGTGCTCCGGAGGAGAAGCGGACCTTGTCCGTGCCAAGTTCTTTCCTTCTATTGGCTGTTGTGATTCAAGTTGGATGCAACTTGTATTCAGCCGTGTTCAGTTGTAACTAGCTACCAAAATTAGTATTGTGAAAGCTTGTGTTCATCTTTGGTGTCCTTATTCTTCGGTTGGTTGACGTGTTCTTCCGACTTCAAAATATTTCACATCTTCTTACAGGAGGACTAGAACCATAGCCATTCTTCTGAATTACGATGGAAGTACTTGATTGAGATTTTGGGTTCATTTGGCGCGGCGTTTTGGAGGCGGCGTTTTGAGGAAACGACGTCGACGGCGGCAAAACAAACAAACCTCCATCTCCGTTTGCCGCGTTTAGACCCGCAGCAAGGAGGAAAAGAGGCGTCGCCGCTCCGTTTCGACCCCCACCTCCGTGCCTCCAGTTCGAGCGGCGCGTTTGCAGCGCCCTTTCCGCCCGCCACCGCCGCGCCAAATAAAGCCTTTGTCTAGTCTCTCCTGTGATGAGCGCAATGTGGTCATGCAATTCTTTTCCCAATGTAGTCAGTTCTTTTTGTTATATTCTAAGGACTTACCATATATTATAATCTATTAAAAAAAAACTTAAAATACGTTCATTCAACTATTCAAGTAATTACATCATATCCTCAAATTAAAAGTAATGATGAAAATTCATAAAATCAAAAAAGTTTTTAGTAGAGCTCCTATATATACCTACTATGGTAGGTTGTTGTTATTAGGCATGCCAACGGGTTTTTCGAGGAAGATTGTTATTATGAATGCCGACGGTATTTTCGAGGAGCCATCATTAAACCTATCAACTTTATTAAATTTTATCTGGCATGCACGATAATATATGCATCATGATGAGAATTTTTTTTAAGAAAAAATAAAAATGGTGCATAACTACTTTCCGATTAATTAATTGATAGAGTAGATTGATAGGGGCGGAGTCCCATGCCTGCCGCGGTTGGTCGTAGAGGCGGAGCCCCGTGCCTCTCACTCTTATAGATATATATATTCACATGATCCTTCTATATATTTTATGATCAAATGGAATAATTACTTATAACAACTCTAATTCTGTGTGAGCTGAATTTATTTATATGACACATAGCAGAAGTAGTGTATCATCATAGTGAGACCAAATCAAGTGGAAACTACATGAATTACTTGCTCTCTTTACTTGAAATAGAGATAAATTATCACGACCGTAGTTCGTGAACATCCGACCTCGCACTAAGAAATTAAGTCCGTACATTTTTATGTTCAAAATTTGTTTTTTTTTTCTTCACGGTGGTGTTAATAATTGTCATGCCAAACACACATTTATGACGGTGACATTTTTGCCCAAACTCAAGAGAGCAAAAACGTCGCGCCAAAAAGACAGAAAGTCTCGATGAAAACTTAATTCGAGGTAATACTCTATTACTATGTATCTTATTATGGCACCCAAACAATATATATTGAAGTCAATATATATGGCAAAAAAAATTCACCTAGAGCCCATTGGAGGGAATCAAGATCCATTCCATTTGAAGTGAAATTGACAGTATACATTTAACCGTCAAAATCTATTTTTGATTGATCCAACAGTTCACTATGTTAGAAATTTTGTAATTAAAATATTATTTATTTTATAATATTTTATTGAAGTCTTGTACGATTTTTGATGTTTGGCTCCTCATAATTGATGAAAAGCTCCAAAACTAAATGGAGGGAATTCAAATATTTGGAGGGAATCTTTCATGAAGAAAAGGATAAACTCATTAGTCTCACCTTGCCATTTTACATACCTGTTGGCAGGTATATAAATGTCTTCACAATTTCTTATTTGTTCAAAGGAACCTAAAGATGAACTATGAACCACACACGCGTGCGCGCACGCACCGGACCAGATCTGGATCCGGATCTCGGATTTGGGGATGAATTGAAGTGTATTTTTTGTACAAAAATAGTTTTACTACTTTTATTCAGAGTTGCGTCGAATAAAAAATCGAAGTTGCGTCTAGTAGAACTCGAAGTAGCGTCGACTAGCTCGCCTGAAGTTGGAGTTGTGTCGAATAGAACTCGAAGCACCCGACTTGCGTCGATTGAAGTTGCGTCGATAAGAAATCGAAGCAACCACCTTGCGTCGATAAGATCTTGACGCTTGCGTCGACGCTCCGTCGTCTTGACCTGCGTCGATAAGAACTCGACGTAGCGCCGAGTTGCGTCGATATGATTTCGACTCAACGTCGAGTTGAATTCGATGCAACCTCCGGCGTTTTGCGTTTTCTCTTCGCAATTATTACGAGTAATTTCTAACCGTTTCTTCTACGCGTTTTTCTCGCCATTACTTTTTTACGTTGGAAATCTTTCACGTTTTTTTGCATGATTATCTCTTACCAATTACAACCGTTAAAAATTAATTACGTGTTATTTTTACAAGACTCCTATATAAGAGATTTCTTCTGAATCGTTTTATCACGCTTTTATGCTTTCAGAAAATTCTCTCTTTCTCCCTTTCTTGTTCTTGCGACCATTCTTCGTGATTCTAGTTTCTCTTTACATTTGTTTCATCAAGTGGTAGTTCGGGTGCTCTGTGCTTCTTCGGTGTCCGCGCACATCAAAGTTTTCTGCATCTAGCCGGGTGCTGTACCTTGGAGGAGTGAGCATCGGTCGAAAGCCCTGCCGGAGGGTGGTGCAACTTTTTTAGGGCAGTGATCACACGCCTTACCCAGACTCGATTCTAAACCTATATAAATATATATATTGTGTTTTGATTCATTTTTATTTCTCACCTTCTATTTCAAACTCTGAATTTTTAAAATCTGCAATTATTTTATGTGTTTTCAAATTTCGAAAATTATATACAAAATAGGAATACAAAATATACAGAATCTTCGCAGCGACAGTACACTTACATCGACGATACCTCTGCCCAAAGTCATTATTCTCGGATGCTCGGTCAATTGACAGTACACCGGGAGCCCCCGTGCCCAGCGCGACAGTAGCCCCGCCTCGGCAATGTCCCAGCGCGACGACAGTCTTGCAGCTCGCAAACCCCCGTGCACGGCAGTACCCTCGCCACAATAGTACTCTGACTGCGACCGTCGCTCCGCCTGTAGTCACCTCTCGGGCTCACAAAAATCGCATGACGGTTAATTGCCCCTCCGCATGCCACCCCCGAGCGCAGCATTGTAATCGCACTGTCAATTGACCGAGCGCCTAAGAAGGGGTGACTTTGGGCAGAGGTACCGTCACTGCAAGTGTACTGTCGCTGCGAAGAGCATCGAGCACGAACGTAGCCAATTTCTTCTTTGTTTCCTTCTATGAATTTCTGCTGTGAATTTTTATATCATGGGTGAATATCATCAATTGAAGAAACTTGAATTTTATATTTCAGTTTGCTTCTGAAATGTTTGATATGTGCTTTGCTTGTGTTTCTTATTTAAAATTTCTTGCCTATGATCCTTAATTTTCACAAGTCTGCAGAATATAATTTCTTCAGCTTGTCAATGCATTCACGTTTCTTATCTATACTTCAGTCCTGGAAGAGCGAAAACGTCGAAGTTAGTTTAGATATACGGCCGTATTTTCATTTCAATAAACTATAGGGCGACAAATTCTCTCAAATTTGATGTTGATTTGTTTTAATCAATGTAAGTCTTAATGATGTTAAAATAAACAAAGGTACGCACGATTATATTCTATTTATGCTTATATTTACACTGCGATGTATCACCCAAAAAGACTTATTAGCTTAATTTTTACATATATTTTCGATTTACTCATTCATGCAAGCATGTGGATACCAAGATTATCGTTCTAGTCATAAGCTAGTTTGGGTATTGTTGTATCTAATCGTATATTCGATCGGATATACAATTAAATATCAGTTATTTGGACTAACGGTCGTGTCAGTGATAGTGTAGGATGAAATACGACCATATCGAAATTTGTCTGATTTTCATTTTTCCCATACAGATATTTTACTACAGTACTGTAACGCCGGGCGTCATTACCAGATTCTCCGAAGATTACTGTGCACGTCGACCCAAGGAGAAGGTGGAGGAAGACCGGGTTGAACCATCCGGTTCAGCCCGAACCCAACAATAAAGCAGAATGGGGGCTGAACCACATGGGTTCAACCCCAATGGGGCCGGCCGGCCCTAGGGGTTGGGTGGGAGCATAAATACCCAACCCCTCCTCCTTGGTTAGGCATGAAATCTATTATTCAAGGTACTTTCTCTCTTCTTCTTCTCTCAAACCCTAATTCTCTAGCCGTCTTCCTACTTCCTTCCCTTCTCCTAGTTAGTTCATAACATTTGGTATCAGAGGATCTTTCCTCCAACCATGGTGACACGTACCGAAGCCGAGAATGCGCGCTTGGCCACCATCGAAGAAAACTATGTAGGGTTGGCGGATTCGGTGGTGGCAATCAAAGAACAAGTGAAAATCTCCACAAAAAATTTAGAAGAACGCTTGGACACCTGCATGGAGGAACTCAAGGCTCTCCTCGTTCAAAGTTTGAAGGGAAAGGCGCAAGTCCAAGAGGGATCAGAAGGCGAAATATCAAATCAACTACCTGAATGCACTGTACAGGGAACGGAACGCGGTTTTCCGACCGGATCTGACGCCGAGGGGTCCCTATGTATCGGTGGACAGCCGAGGAGGACCGGAGAGGGCCCGGAGGGCTGGCAGGGGATCGACGTGCAACCTGCGAGCGCCTGGGAGGTGGGCGGAACTCGCGCGGGTCCGCACAGCCCGACGGACCCGATCCGCATGACGCACGGCCCAGGGGCTCTCCCAGCCCCCTTTTCGTCCTATGGGGGTGACACTCCACTCGAATGGAACCCTCCGGAGCTAACGGCAGCAGTCCTTCGGCCGTATGGAACCTATGGAGTGCCGATTGGGACAGAAATCGGGATTTTTCCAAATCCAAGAGCTTTCGGACCCCCTATAGGGTTCGGAAACGCAAATCAAGGGGCTGAGCGCCTCCCACCAGCCAGGCATCAAGGAGCGGGACATCCTGAGATGGATGGACGCGGAGGCGGGTACTATCCCGGCCCTCAAGGGCGTCCAAACGCGCAGATGGAGCAACGACGACCAATTGCACCGGGACAAGAATATGGGGGACACGGCCCATGGAACCAAAGAGCTTACATGGCCCCGAAAAGAACCCGCATGAACTTCCCAAAGTTTCGGGGCGGAGATGCACTCGAATGGGTGCAAAAGGCGGAGCTGTTTATTACTTATTAAGAAATCCCCGATGACCAGTGGGTGCAACTAGCATCCTTTCATCTGGAAGACGACGCGTACCAGTGGGCACAGTGGTTCACCCGAGCATATGGTTACGCACCGTGGACTCACTTTGTGGAGGGATTCTCGGCCCGTTTTGGACCCTTGGAGTATGAGGATGTGGAGGCGACGTTACAAAAACTCCGTCAGAAAGGCACCGTGATGGAGTATCGTACAGAGTTCGAGAAGCTGGCCAATCGGGTCAGTTGGGAGGAAAAGACCCTCCTCAGTTGCTTAATATCAGGGTTGCGGGATGAGTTGTGGGATGAGGTTCATGCCTATATGCCACGAAGTCTGAGCCATGCCATCAGTTTGGCAAGGATACAGGAGGAGAGATTCACCCGGCAGAGGACCCGTACAGCGGTGAGAGATCCTACGATTGTACACCCTCCTCGGGGGGCTCCCACGGCCGAGGGCCGGCCGACAGTGGCAAAATTGACGTGGCAGGAACTACAGACCAGGAAGGAGAAGGGGTTATTCTTCAACTGTGATGAGCAGTACACCCGAAGGCACACATGCCAGAGGGTCCAGGTATTCATGCTGCGGGAGGATGCGGAAGATGTTCCTCGCACTGAGGAGGAGGGAGAGTTGCCTATTGAAGACTTTGGAGTATCCATCCAAGCCATGGAGGGGGGATCCCATCTCCGACCTTACGCATAGCCGGGAGGGTCGGCAGGGAGACGATGACGATCTTGATGGACAGCGGGAGCACTCACAACTTCATCCAACCCGCTGTGGCCCAGAAGACGGGGTATGACATAGATCGCAGCGCAGCTTTCCACGTCAGGGTAGCGGATGGACGTACACTGCAGTGTGAGGGAGTGATGAAAGGGGTGGAGCTCCAGATACAGGATTACACTGGACATATTGAGGTTTACTTATTACCAATCCGGGGTTCTGACATGGTGTTGGGCGTACCGTGGCTGCGGCGACTTCGGCGGGTGACTTTCGATTGGGACCAAATGGCTATAGAGTTCAACCAGCACGGGAAGGGGTATTGCTTGGAAGGCCTCAAGTCGTCTCCAGTAAGGGAGATCTCACTCCGCAGCGTGGAATGGCTAGGGGCACCGGATAGTACGATGACCATCGTTACGCCGAGTAGAGCAGAGCCTACGGCTGCAACAGAGGTCTCGTCTCAGATGCAAGCCAGAGCCGACTTGTTCCAAGAGCCGCACGCTCTCCGCCTCCAACTTGAGGACAAGCTGGCCCTTGATGGGGGAGGGAATGTTACGCCGGGCCTCATTACCAGATTCTCCGAAGATTACTGTGCACGTCGACCCAAGGAGAAGGTGGAGGAAGACCGGGCTGAACCATCCGATTCAGCCCGAACCCAACAATAAAGCAGAATGGGGGCTGAACCACATGGGTTCAGCCCCAATGGGGCCGGCCGGCCCTAGGGGTTGGGTGGGAGCATAAATACCCAACCCCTCCTCCTTGGTTAGGCATGAAATCTATTATTCAAAGTACTTTCTCTCTTCTTCCTCTCTCAAACCTTAATTCTCTAGCCGTCTTCCTACTTCCTTCCCTTCTCCTAGTTAGTTCATAACAAGTACTTGCCAATCGGACCCTTAATTGTAGTTTCACTTTATTTTTCCCCAAGAATATATGACTTTGAGCAATAAACCAACATCAGCATAATTCAATCCCCATGGTATATTGATATCCACATTGTCCTATCAATAATCCACTAACACTTGCCCCCATTACAGTTTTTTGGGCAACTCTTTCTTCCCTCTTCTCTCTTTCTTCCTCTCTCCCTCTAGCCGAGCAATACATAGGTTTCGTTTGGCGAGGCTTATTTGCTCTGTTTATGACAGCCACCAAGAAAATAAATTAGTTTTGAGCATAAAATGCATGCATTTTTTTGGGTGAGGTCGGGTGTTCACGAACGACGGTTCATGACCACCGTGTTTACGACCGCGCCAAACGAAGCCATAGTCTTATCATCATCCACCATGAAAAACTTTCAGATATGAAGAGCGTCGGCGTCGCTTTCATCCTCAGATGCCACCGCAGCCAAATCTGGCTCATGCGCCTGCTCCTTGAGCTTCAGCTTCGGACACTTGTCCTTCCAGTGCCCTTCCTCTTTACAGTAGTGACACGTGTTCCTGCCTACGGACTTTACCCTAGGTCGGTCTTCCCGCTTGCCTTTCCCTCTCGATCTACCACTCAAGGTGTCCTTGCTCTTCACGAATAAGCCCTCGTCGGCCCTAGGGGCCCGACTTGCTCCTCGTTTCGTTCGAGAGCAGCGTCGTCATCACTTCTTCCATCTTCAGGGTATCCTTCCCGTAGAGGATAGTGGTGACCAGATGATCGAAGGACCTCGACAATGAAGACAACAGGAGCAGAGCCTGGTCTTCCTCCTCGACCTTAACGTCCATACTCCGCAACTGGGAGACGAGCTTGTTGAACACGTTCATGTGATCTAGCAGTTGCGAGCCCTCCGACATTCTCAGGCTGTATAGCTGCTTCTTCACATACAACTTATTCGTCAGCGACTTGGACATATATAGCTCCTCGAGCTTCTTCCACAAGTCCGTCGTCGTCTCAGCATCCACCACGTTGTACATCACCTCATCGGCCAAACACAGCTGAATCATGCTGATGGCCTTTAGATCGAGCTCCTCCCATTCGTCGTCTTTCTTCCCGGACTTCTCCTTGCCGAGGAGAGCCTTGTGAAGACCTTGCTGGACGAGAACTGCCTTTATGCGCTTCTGCCAATGGCCAAAATCAATCTTGTCGTCGTACATAGAAATCTCGAATTTTGCCGACATTGTCTTGCTCGCAGAGCTACTGGGCGATCAAGATGATATTCGCGGAACCGATCTGGGAAGATAGGGAGCGGACCAATGTCGTCACCCACCGTTGACCCAAATCAGAGAACCGGAACGTCCAGACGACCACCCCCGCGGAACCTAGCTTTGATACCAATTGTTGTGAAATCGGATCGAGTTAAGCCGCAGTAGCGCAACGGAATTTCACGAATGAGCAAGAACCAGTATCGCAAAATAAAATACGGAACGAGATTCTAGCATACACAGACGACACAAAAGATTATGTGGTTCGGAGTATGGGACTCCTACTCCACGGGGAGAGCGCGCCGGACAAATTCCACTAAAATCAGAAAGTTACCGATTACAATAGACCTCAATTGGTCGAACAGAGAAAGGAAACAGAAAACAAAACTGAAACTGGAGCTTGTCGAAGCGCTGTCGCCGGAACGTTGCTCCTCCTGAGCAACCAAAAATGCGCGCGCCAAGCTCGGCCGGAACTCCCTCCAGACCACCGTGCTCCTTCGCCGCCGCGCCTGATGCCTGTCTCGTTGCTGCTCTGCCACCGGGCCCAAGACCCGCCGCCGCTGCCTGAGACGAAGCCGAAACCGCCGGAATTGCGCCGCCTGAAGCTCTCTGTTCACAAATTGAATCTCACGGATTCCCTCCTCTCTTGGCCGCAGAATACACTATGAACAGCGCCGGCCCCACTTCTTATATAAATAGCTGTTCACGGATTGATAAGGAATAGAATAACCGGCCAATTATAATAACAGCCATAATTGTTCAAATAACCGGCCAATTATAATAACAGTCATAAATGTTTTCCTAAGTAATAAGATTCAATATATATTGACCGGCCATAATTAACCTTCCACAAAAAATAGGATTCCCAAAAAAGAATTTCGCCCGGAATAGGTAATATCACCTCCCACGGATTGCCGACGTGGCGTGATCCGGACGATTCATGCGCGTGTGAGGTGTCACGATCCTAACAAAGATGAGCCAACATTCATTGCCAAATATTAACTACTAAAATTAGAAAAGAGAGCAGCCACCAACTAAACTACTCCTCGGATTAATTAACCACTAATTAATTAATTAATTAATTAGTTCCCTATAACCAGTATTACCTTCCTTCCACTATAAATACCACATTAGCATAATTGGCCTCTTCACTCCACCACTTCCCCCACCTCCAACTTCTAATTAATTCAAGCCATGCCCTCCAAAAATTTGCTCATCCTCGCCCCCGTCCTCATCGTGTTCGTCTTCTCGACCAACTCGGCGTGCCACACAGATCGTGTTTTGGCCGAAGAAGCTCCGTTGCTGCCGAAGCTAGAACTGCCTCCTTTGCAGGAATTGCCCATGCCGGAGTTGCCTCCATTACCCGAGATCCCTCGTCACGAATCACCAAATCCGGAGTTGCCTCCATTACCCGAGATCCCTCATCACGAATCACCAAAGCCGGAGTTTCCTCCATTACCCGAGATCCCTCATAACGAATTACCAAAGCAGGAGTTGCCGCCATTGCCGGAGATCCCGCGTGACTTGCCCAAGTCGGAGTTGCCTCGGCTAAAGCCGGAGGAGGCACGTCGTCCTTAATTACGCTGTTTTTGATGCTGTGATTCTGTTAGTTTGCAACCTGCTCATCACTCCTATGTGTGTTTCTTTCTCGTTATTCTTATGTTACGCTGTTTTCTCTTATGTTGGATGCTGTGATTCTGTTAGTTTGTGTTGACTTGCTGCATTTCCATGTTGACTTTCAGCTCTCTTTGCTTAGTAATTAATGACTTTTGAATTATAATTTTTATTATAGTAATGAATTTTTTTTTTCATAAAAAAATCAAATGCAATCAAAACTAGAGGGTGTACACTACTAGAAAATAGACTTTTAGTGACGAAATTTTTCGTCACTAAAAGTTAGGTTTTAATCACTAAAAACATTTAGTGACAAAATCCAGGGTGGTCATGAATGCCCCACCACTAAATGTATTTAGTGATCAAAAATAATTTTTGTCACTAATTGTACATATTTAGTGACCAAAACGATTACCGCCACTAGAAGAAGTTTTGCTGACCAAATTGATTTGGTCACGAAATAAATATTTAGTGACCAAATTGAATCTGTCACTAAATGAAGTTTCAGTGATCGAAATGGTTCGATCACTAAATAACTTTTAGTGACCAAGTTGATTCGGTCACTAAATAAAGTTTTGGTGACGAAATGGATTATGTCACTAAATGAAGTTGTAGTGACCGAAATAGTTCGGTCACTACATGTGCATTTTTTGTGACGAAATATTTGGTCACTAAAGTGAAAACACAATATAAAAAATTGTCACTAAATTGTATTCAATTTCTAAGAAAACATCATATAATTATTTCATTTACTATTCATTAGAATTCAATTTTAGTCATACAAACACAAGAATAAATTAAATACCCAATCGTAAATAGAAGTTTGTTAAATATAAATTTTTAATAATAGAGAAAAAAAAAGGGTGTGTGATAGCCCAAACCCCTCATTACATGGTAATATTGTTTTCAACTATAATTAAACTGAATACATAAAAATATATCTATAATAAAGAAAAAGGTCTCAAGCTCGACGTCTCATGGACGACAAAGGTCTTGCACTCGTCCATCACCAGCTAAAGGTTGTAACTAAACGCAACCTTCTTTTACGTCACGACAAGCAGCATCCTGAGTATCCCTCTCCCGTACGACCAACTCCGACCGATATCCATCCCCTACCTCCGGACATTTATGATCTCCATCAGCAACTCATCCACCCGCTTCTTCAATTACTTTATCTCCGTTTGAAACTTGCTCCGAAAGATGTAAAAGCAAGAGCGTTCCTATGAAAACAAGAAAGAAATCAAATGATTCAGTATTATAATAGTATAAAAAAAAATTATTATGGGCGGAACAATAATATAAAAGTGCATAAAGCAAGCAAGTAAAAAATACAATGCACCATAAATCACAGCTCCTAGCGCTAAACAAACATTTCAATATAATGGCTGTACAGATTTCTCATGTATCACCAGGCATTGAAGGACGCATTCAGGCAGTGAAGGACGCATGATTTTTGTTCGACCCGGGCACCAAGTATAGGACTTGTCAGTAAATACCTAGTTAACATGTCTTTTAACATGATAAGCCTAGTTAAACATTAGCTAGTTAACATGCTGTCTATTTCACCCATCATCATAAACCTTATTAAAACCTAGTTAACCATAAATTTAAACATCACAATTTGGATTTAGGACAATGGCAACACAACATTTAAAGGAAAAAAAACTCCAATTTAAACAAGATAAATCATAATATGCTGTCTATTAATGTTCAAAACATAAGGTCTATAGTCCAAAACGATTCTTCTCAGCTAATTTCCATGGATCTCTGTAACTCTATTACAATAATGGAGGTAAGTAGGTAACTCGGAATCTTTAGGCTGAAACTGAATCAAGTTTTGGCTATAAAAATTGTAGTAAAAAACCCTAAACTTACAAGCGTAAAGAACAATAGAAGGAATTGGGCACTGATCAAAGCAAAAGCATAAATAATCTCACTGTAATTGATGCCAACATATTAGAAAGGGATTAGGGCCATCAATGCAATCCCTCTAAAACTCAAGGTCTGAAATCAATTAAGTACAATACCTGAAATTGGACGAGGACTCAAGTGGGAGAACACAATTTTTCATCAAATGTCGTAGCTTGAGGACTGGACTGGACTACCCTGGAAGTATGAAAAATGGAAGAGACGCACTTTGCTCTGCCCTGGAAGTAAGACTTTTTACGGGCATCAATTCTTCGAAATAGCCACATCACCATATGTAAGGGTTTGCAGTCCTAAAATGGCTATTCGCAGTCCATTGATATTTGTAGTTCAAACAATTTATTCGCAGTCCAATATGTTTAATCACCTCCCAAATTTTATTTATTAAAAAAAGTATTAAATAACCTGAAGCTCTTGTTTGCGTCGGCTTCTCCTACGTACACCAACCGTTCATCTGATCTGCATGAGAGAGCTATGTCGGCTTTCTCCTACGACTTTCTCCTCTCTTGGTTTCGCCGCTTCCCTCGCTTCAAGTTCCATAACTTCTACATCGCCTGAGAGAGCTATGTCGGCAGTCTTAAAGGAACTAATACCCAATTTTCCATTATAAGAACATTATGTTTTCCCGAGCTCTCGTAGAGAATCTTTGAGGGAAACTGTAACATCCCCCAGACAGCTAGACCCCCCAGGTGAATCTGTCCTGACAAGGTCATGACAAGGCCTTGGTAGAGTAGAAATCCCTTTAACTTAGGCAAATTAGGGTTGAAAGTGCCTTGGACTGCAAATAGCAATTTCCAGTGACCAAGCTTAGGGTTGGACTTTAGGGCCTCAACTTGACCATTTGACCCCACCATAGTATCCCTAACCCTTTAAGGGCCCCCTTAGGGCACCAAGGGCCCATTGGGGTCAACCAGGGAGGTCAAACTGACCAAAGTCAACCCTAACCCTAAAATGGTCAAAGTAGCCTAATTAGAGTCAATTAACCCTCACCATGCCAAAATTGACCACTCATCTAGGTCTAGAATATCATGAGAGACCTAGTGGACCCAAAAGCCCCATCATGGGACCCCCAATGGTGCAAATTGACCAAAATGCCCCTTTAGGTCAAAAATGGCAATTCTTCATTAAAAGCCCTAATTGACCATCACCATGTTAAATTGACCCTACCCTTAGGGTTATCATGTCATAGGGGACCCAGTGGACCAAAAAGCCCCTTGACTGGGTCAACCCTAGGGCTCAATTTGACAAAAGTCAACTTAGCCTGTTTTGGTCAAATCAACTTGAATTGGGTCAACCAAGACTCATGTGACCAAATTGACCCCACCAATAGTTTCTAAACCTAATTTGGAATCCAAGGGACCCAAAAGCCCCATCCTAGGGTCACCCAATTGTTCAATTTGACCAAAAGTCAAACTTGCCCAAATTAGGTCAAATCTCTTAAACCTAGCCCAATCCCTTTGGGCCAAGCCCAAATTGGCCCCTTGACCATCACCCTTGGCTGGTAATTAACCCAGGAGAGAGAGGAAAATCGGCCATGATGAGTAGGAGAGAGAAAAACCCAATTTTGGAGGAGAGAGAAGGTGGTGTTCATGGCCATTAAGAGGATACACCCCTTGGAATCCCCATTGATGTCCCATTTCATCTCCCCTGATGAATGTGGAGGGAATTCCAGGAGTTTTCTGGAGGAATTGAAGGCAAGGGGGATGCATTAGGGTGGCCGGCCATGGGGGAGTGGAGGGGTCACATGGTGATCTCTTGATGGAGCCCTCCTCCCATTAAATTGAGGCCTCCATTAGCTTCATAAGGGGGAGAGGAGTTGAAACCCCCATTTTCCCGACCCTATCAGTGCTCAGAGGATGGCTTTTCCATGGCACCCAAAGCTCCAAGGAGGAACAATGGCGGCCGGCAATCGGAGCCACGATTCACACCAAATGAGGTCCGATCCTTCTCCTCCTTACTCGTGCTAGTATCTTAGATCGAATTAGGAGAGAAATCGGGCTCAAAAGAGCCCGATCGGAGAGTTGAAATTTCAGATTTTCCATGAAAATTGCCCCCTTGAGTTCGCCGGAAACCGCCCCTCCGGCGGCCGTGCCGCCGCCCGGCGATAGCCCTCACCTCGACGGAGGTGGTGGCGGTGGTGGCCGGCCAGGGAGGTGGCCGGGTGGCCGGGAATTGGCCCTGGAAAGCTACAGGAATTTTGCGTTTTCTTTGGGCTGGTTTCGGATAAATGGAGAAGATGAACAGTGTTCTCTTTTATTTTATTGTTTTATTTATTTGTTTTATTCTCATTATTATGTAGTAAATGGTTTTAAATTTTAAAAATAGATAGAGTCCCCTACTGAAAAAGTGCCCAACATAAAAGTTGTAGGCCTTGACCCCTAGAGTCATACAAAATTGACTTCACTCGATTTGGAGTCCTGGTTTGACCTCAGCACCCATTTTAGTGCAAAGTTTGACTGAACTTTGAATGGGTGCCCACACCAAACCACTTGTCCAAATGACTTGATATTTGGACCAGTAGTGAGTCATACCTAGGGCTATGTAATATCCAAAAATCAGATTTTTTGGAGAAACTTTTCCTAAAGTTTTTGTAGAAATTTAATAATCCTTACATAAATTATTTGGAGGGTCAAATGACCTCCAATCTCCACCAAATTTTGGTGGGGTGTTATTAGGGCCATGATAAATCACTGGTTAAAATCTCAACTCATTTGGAGTTCTTTTGATTAGGAAATCATTAAGCCAAAAATTTGTCCATTTAGGGGAAATTTGTGAATAAGGGCTATTTGGGACTTTTCATGGTCAAACCACCTCCAATTGGAGTGGGATTTTGGCCACTGCCCTAATATCACCCAAATCACCTCTAAGAGAGTTTTGGGGTCATGGGGAGTTGGTTTGCCCTAGGACTTGGAGTAAGAGCACCTTGGGGTGCAAATAGCCAAGTAGAGAATCTTTGGCCAATAAGGTCTTTTGAGACTTGATACTTCTTAGGAAGATCAGTGGGATGAAGTTGAGACCCCATGAAGGGTTTGGTGAGCATTGGAGTTGTTTTGCTCAAGGTCATAGGGTTGACCCCTATGGAGTGGAATTTGGGGTTGTGAAGGACATATGGGAGTTTGTCCTTGGAGAGGGGTGTATTGGACTCCTCTGACTTTTATAAGTGATAGGATACCCTCACAAGAAGTTTGGGTGGATTTGGAGAAGTTTAGACCCTAACCCTAGGTTAAACCCTAATGGGGTGCAATTAGAGGTCAATGAAGGGAGTGGGGTCAAACATTATTGGTTTGACCTAAGATTTTGTATGGTAGGTCCTAGTGACCAGAGGAGCCTCCCTTGTGAAGTTGAAGAGGTTTGGAGTTGTCAAACCTAGGTAATAAATCCTTGGGTGGATTTGTAAATAATTAGGGTTTTGGGTTTTAGGGAGAAATATTACTTAATGGTTTACCATTTTCTGTCACAAACTTGGTTTTAATGCTATTGATCTCTGGAAGAATCTGTTAGACCATGAGAAGACTTTTTGGGGTTCAAAGTGTAATATTCCATATTGTAGACAACTTTTGGGAGGATCAATAGTAGGGTGTTAAATTACTGTAATTGCATGAAACTTTGCAGGATGTCTTTTCATACCAATATGTACCCACTGTAATTTTCTCATAATTTATGGATTAATATTTTTGGTATCTCTAGTTCATTTTGGAATTATTTACAAATATATCCTTTGAGGAAATTACAAAAGTAACTTCTGTGTTATGTGGTCAAACTTGGTAGACCTGAATATTTTAGTATGATTCACCACTGTATGAATTTGCATAAGATTGGGAGTCCATATGAGGGTACCTCCTTTGGAATTTATTGGTAATAAATGAGTTTTGGAATTTTTAAAAATAGCAAATCTTGCAGTATTTCCCTAAGATTTCATGACTACTGATTAATAGGTACTTTTGATTTATGTAAAAATTTAGGCAGGCATTGGATGTCAGGAAAGCATACTTGCAGTTCAAACCTTAGGAAGTGATATTTTGGAAAAAAATGATTTAAATACTATTATTATTTGGAAAATTATGAAGCTCTGGATTTGGTCTTAAATACGTAGTATGGTCCTCCAATAAAATTGTTGAATCATAGGATCGAGTATTTAGTGTACTCCCCTTCATGAGCAT
The DNA here is from genome assembly GCA_033032865.1 of Dactylorhiza incarnata. Taxonomy (NCBI): domain Eukaryota; kingdom Viridiplantae; phylum Streptophyta; class Magnoliopsida; order Asparagales; family Orchidaceae; genus Dactylorhiza; species Dactylorhiza incarnata. The sequence continues at coordinate 7,320,430 of JAWHQI010000053.1, forward strand.
CAAAGCGTTGAGGATGGTCTGCGTTTAGCAAATTGACAATTTTGGGGTTGTAGGCCAAATTGGATCATATTGATTGGAAAGTGAGGGCCTAATGGTAATTATATGGATATGAGAGGACCCTTGGAGAGAATTAAGGTTTGATGGGTCCTAGGGTGGTGGGGTGCCATCCTTGGGGTAGGTCGTCCTGTGGATGACGAAAGATCATCTTTTGTCTATTAGGACCTAAAAGCTCTTAGGTTTAGACCGGGTGAAATGTTAAGAGGGTTTCTTATGGGTAGTAACTAAAGACATTAAGTGTCTTGGGAATGGGAACTTTGGGGTGTCAACCCATTGTAGTTCCTAGTACCGTAGCGAGCCCCTCACAGGGTAACCCTCGGGAAGTCCAAGTCTAACCCTAACTCATAGGAGTAAGACATTGTACAAGATTAACTAATAACACACTCAGCCACACCCTGTGGTTTCGGAAGTTTAGTTGGATTGGTTGTCCGAGCGGTGGGCTCGGTGGCTGTTGCAGCAGACCGGTTAGTCTGGTGAGCTTATGGCTCGGAAGGTTATTGATGACGGGCAGGTTAGCCCGGGGAGCTTTTGGCTCGGAAGGTTAGTGATGACGGGCAGGTTAGCCCGGGGAGCTTTTGGCTCGGAAGGTTATTGATGGCGGGCGGGTTAGCCCGGGGAACTCATGGCTCAGAGATAGGAAGTAGAACATGTTGCATGTGCACTGAAGGTGGTGGGTCTTCGGTATTGGACGGTCGTTCACACCGACGTCAATACGTTGACTCGGCGAGTGTGGTTTTACACTTAGCCTTGATAGTCTGGCGGTCCAGTCAGCAAGAGTACGCAGACGCTCCGCGGGTATAGTGGAGGCGTACAATAGGTCTAGGTTGGGTAGTGTGAATGCCAACCTAGAGGTGGGCGGGGCCCAACCCACCGCTTCCGTTTGCCACTACGGGAGTATCCTGGGAGTCTAGCTCGCTCCAAAAAGGGGGAACTAAAGGTCTATGCGCATAGAGTCGTAGTGTGTGAGTTGCACTTGTATGATCATAGCATAACAGCATACTTGCATGTCATAGCATAAACATTGCATTCAACCTACCCCTAACGTATAAGTCGGTTATGGGACTTCTTATACGGTAGGCCCTGCTAAACGACCCCTTGGTCTATAGGTTTGTATGGGCATTCCTATAAATCAATGGTTACCTTTATATTTACTTTACTTGCCAATTATATATACTGCTTACTGTTCTTTACCTGCACTTTACTGTGCTTACTTAATGCTTCATATATATATGCACCTGTGTAGTTCTAGTTCCGCTGTCACCTGCTTGTTTCCACTCTGCCTTTGGTCCTCCTTTTCACTCCTCCCCGCTCGGTGCCTAGGAGCCACGGGTTTAGGGGCGGGGGATCGTTGACTTAGTCTTTTTGACTAACGGTCGGTGGACCATATCATTTTAGGAAATCGAGGAGACGCAGCAGCACCAGAGGCTGGAGCAGTCGGAGGCGGGCCAGTCTAGTACAGGAGCACAGGATTCAGGATCTGTGAGTGATTAGTAGTTAGCTTCCGCGAGTGACCTTGTAGTGAGGAAATGATGTACAGGGCAAGAGCTCTTATTTTTTTGTAACCTTGTTATCTTTATTCAGTTATATCTGTGGACATTTACCTCTATGGTTTTAATTCATGTGATTATGTGGACTTACCTTCTCTTTATTGTACTTTTCTTCGTGATCGATTTGGCCGGCAGGATCGGCGTTTTGTGGTGGCGACCTTCCCGAGCGAAGGTGTCACCGCAAAACGGCGGTCCTGGGCCTAAGACCCGGTGGTTTTTGCAAAAAAAAAAATGGGGTCTTACAAGTGGTATCAGAGGCCTCGATCTGAAGAAAAGAAGTCCACAAACCCTGGGCCACCCCGCGCAAGTTTAGTTTGAGGACAAACTAAGCAGCGGAAGCAGTGGTGTGCCCATATGGGAATCACATTGAAAAAGGTCCACTTTTAACTGAATCTTCTTAGTCAAATCTCTTTACGAGTGTCAAGTTATCTTTTGTAGCCTGTGGCGAACCCTGCCCCCAGCAGGAAATACCTCCGGCTGCAAAGAACTCTTTAGATAGTCCTTTAGTCAACAAGTTAGACTCAACCCCACTAGGATACGTGACTTACTTCGACAATTTATACCGTGACCTAGTCCGAAATAGATCGAAAGCATAACTTTTGGTGAAGGTACGAGGATACTCAAAGGAGGCTAGAGAAAGGAAGATTGACACATAAGCAGAATGGTATGAGACTCATAGACTCAATCCTCGTATTTGTGACAAGATTATATTAAGACAACCACTGTGACAAACACCGAGGGTCGGATAAAATTGAAGTCCAGAAGGGACCCGTTTGGGATTGGGTGACATATTGACCCTGATAAGGTTGTCGTAGAAGGTACCTAGAAGAGCCTAAGGTATGGAGTACACCAGTGAGCCCCAAGATAGAACCCCAAGTCTAAGGTTGTATGCCATAAGAATTGTTTGCATATTTGGGACGAATATACCTTGGTGATGTTGAAGATACTCTGCCCCAAAATAGATAGTGGCTTATCTTTTGTTTATTGGGGGCTTGTCTTTTGTTTATTGGGGCGTACCTTTTGTTTATTGAGCCAACTATTGACGGACTTAGATTTCCTTTAGACCTAAATTAGAGAATTTTGGTGTCGTGAACAAAATGTTTTTGAAGTCGATCTTACTCAATGTTACTTGAGAGAAGACGAGACGGTGAAACAGTACGTTTGGGATGATGATCGGTGGTAGTACCAGGGCAATGGATAGACATCATTTGGGTCGGACAACAACTTGCCCTTAGTTTGAATCATTGGAAATGTAAAGTCGCCAGGATTAATCATTTAAGGATGTCGATGTCCTAGGATAGAAGTTAAGGGCGGAGATTATATCTTACAAGTTGTAGTTGAAGTTCTTGTGACTTCAAGCTTTCGGAAGTGGTTAACTCATGTCTTGTTAAAAATCATGCCCCGACATGGTTGAAAAATTTTGTCTACAATAATAATGCTTAGACCTTGGGAGCTTTGATGATGAATAACCAGAGATCTTAGACGATGACTTGTTAGATTTGGAATATAATGTTTGATTTCACTATGGTAAGAATGATCTAAGTTTATCTCGCTTTAGACCATTTGAGAGTGATCAAGACTAGCATAAGTGGAAGTGACAGGACTTTGGAGAAAGGAACGTGATAATATTTCCTTGATAAAAATTGAATTGTGAAAAACCCCAAGGTATCAAAATTTTGTCGTTATGAATAGAATTTCATGAAGAAAGCGATTGAGAGTCATCTTATCATCGTGATTGGTTAGCATATACTCATAAAAGTTCACAGGTGCACCCCCATTAATATTTAAGGATGGGATTGGGACGCTAAACGATTTGATTAGACCCGTCAATAGTAAGAACTAGAAAAGTTGTAAATTGGAAATGATTGGTTATGCGGACGTACCTGAAAGAGTAAGAATGTGAATGCGAGAAGAAAACTTTAGAGGCATAAGAGTCTGCCCAGGTTAGAGTGGAAGTTCGAGGATAGATTGACCAAGGTAGCTAGGTCACCCCAGTCAGGATAGATGATACGACGGGCGAGTCTTGCGGCGCAAGAAGATTACAGAGGTTAAGACATGTGGTTATTTAGGGTCAGGAGGAGCACAACTTGGAGCCACCAGGGATGGTGTGGCATAGATAGTCGGTGCTCTTCGAGCCAGGAATAACTTTGACTCTTAGGGGATGTTACGTTCAGTCACTCGCGGTGAAAACCCCGCAAGCCTAACCTGAATTTCGAGGACGAAATTATTTTTTTTGTTTATTGGGATTTGTAACATCCCCCAGACAGCTAGACCCCCCAGGTGAATCTGTCCTGACAAGGTCATGACAAGGCCTTGGTAGAGTAGAAATCCCTTTAACTTAGGCAAATTAGGGTTGAAAGTGCCTTGGACTGCAAATAGCAATTTCCAGTGACCAAGCTTAGGGTTGGACTTTAGGGCCTCAACTTGACCATTTGACCCCACCATAGTATCCCTAACCCTTTAAGGGCCCCCTTAGGGCACCAAGGGCCCATTGGGGTCAACCAGGGAGGTCAAACTGACCAAAGTCAACCCTAACCCTAAAATGGTCAAAGTAGCCTAATTAGAGTCAATTAACCCTCACCATGCCAAAATTGACCACTCATCTAGGTCTAGAATATCATGAGAGACCTAGTGGACCCAAAAGCCCCATCATGGGACCCCCAATGGTGCAAATTGACCAAAATGCCCCTTTAGGTCAAAAATGGCAATTCTTCATTAAAAGCCCTAATTGACCATCACCATGTTAAATTGACCCTACCCTTAGGGTTATCATGTCATAGGGGACCCAGTGGACCAAAAAGCCCCTTGACTGGGTCAACCCTAGGGCTCAATTTGACAAAAGTCAACTTAGCCTGTTTTGGTCAAATCAACTTGAATTGGGTCAACCAAGACTCATGTGACCAAATTGACCCCACCAATAGTTTCTAAACCTAATTTGGAATCCAAGGGACCCAAAAGCCCCATCCTAGGGTCACCCAATTGTTCAATTTGACCAAAAGTCAAACTTGCCCAAATTAGGTCAAATCTCTTAAACCTAGCCCAATCCCTTTGGGCCAAGCCCAAATTGGCCCCTTGACCATCACCCTTGGCTGGTAATTAACCCAGGAGAGAGAGGAAAATCGGCCATGATGAGTAGGAGAGAGAAAAACCCAATTTTGGAGGAGAGAGAAGGTGGTGTTCATGGCCATTAAGAGGATACACCCCTTGGAATCCCCATTGATGTCCCATTTCATCTCCCCTGATGAATGTGGAGGGAATTCCAGGAGTTTTCTGGAGGAATTGAAGGCAAGGGGGATGCATTAGGGTGGCCGGCCATGGGGGAGTGGAGGGGTCACATGGTGATCTCTTGATGGAGCCCTCCTCCCATTAAATTGAGGCCTCCATTAGCTTCATAAGGGGGAGAGGAGTTGAAACCCCCATTTTCCCGACCCTATCAGTGCTCAGAGGATGGCTTTTCCATGGCACCCAAAGCTCCAAGGAGGAACAATGGCGGCCGGCAATCGGAGCCACGATTCACACCAAATGAGGTCCGATCCTTCTCCTCCTTACTCGTGCTAGTATCTTAGATCGAATTAGGAGAGAAATCGGGCTCAAAAGAGCCCGATCGGAGAGTTGAAATTTCAGATTTTCCATGAAAATTGCCCCCTTGAGTTCGCCGGAAACCGCCCCTCCGGCGGCCGTGCCGCCGCCCGGCGATAGCCCTCACCTCGACGGAGGTGGTGGCGGTGGTGGCCGGCCAGGGAGGTGGCCGGGTGGCCGGGAATTGGCCCTGGAAAGCTACAGGAATTTTGCGTTTTCTTTGGGCTGGTTTCGGATAAATGGAGAAGATGAACAGTGTTCTCTTTTATTTTATTGTTTTATTTATTTGTTTTATTCTCATTATTATGTAGTAAATGGTTTTAAATTTTAAAAATAGATAGAGTCCCCTACTGAAAAAGTGCCCAACATAAAAGTTGTAGGCCTTGACCCCTAGAGTCATACAAAATTGACTTCACTCGATTTGGAGTCCTGGTTTGACCTCAGCACCCATTTTAGTGCAAAGTTTGACTGAACTTTGAATGGGTGCCCACACCAAACCACTTGTCCAAATGACTTGATATTTGGACCAGTAGTGAGTCATACCTAGGGCTATGTAATATCCAAAAATCAGATTTTTTGGAGAAACTTTTCCTAAAGTTTTTGTAGAAATTTAATAATCCTTACATAAATTATTTGGAGGGTCAAATGACCTCCAATCTCCACCAAATTTTGGTGGGGTGTTATTAGGGCCATGATAAATCACTGGTTAAAATCTCAACTCATTTGGAGTTCTTTTGATTAGGAAATCATTAAGCCAAAAATTTGTCCATTTAGGGGAAATTTGTGAATAAGGGCTATTTGGGACTTTTCATGGTCAAACCACCTCCAATTGGAGTGGGATTTTGGCCACTGCCCTAATATCACCCAAATCACCTCTAAGAGAGTTTTGGGGTCATGGGGAGTTGGTTTGCCCTAGGACTTGGAGTAAGAGCACCTTGGGGTGCAAATAGCCAAGTAGAGAATCTTTGGCCAATAAGGTCTTTTGAGACTTGATACTTCTTAGGAAGATCAGTGGGATGAAGTTGAGACCCCATGAAGGGTTTGGTGAGCATTGGAGTTGTTTTGCTCAAGGTCATAGGGTTGACCCCTATGGAGTGGAATTTGGGGTTGTGAAGGACATATGGGAGTTTGTCCTTGGAGAGGGGTGTATTGGACTCCTCTGACTTTTATAAGTGATAGGATACCCTCACAAGAAGTTTGGGTGGATTTGGAGAAGTTTAGACCCTAACCCTAGGTTAAACCCTAATGGGGTGCAATTAGAGGTCAATGAAGGGAGTGGGGTCAAACATTATTGGTTTGACCTAAGATTTTGTATGGTAGGTCCTAGTGACCAGAGGAGCCTCCCTTGTGAAGTTGAAGAGGTTTGGAGTTGTCAAACCTAGGTAATAAATCCTTGGGTGGATTTGTAAATAATTAGGGTTTTGGGTTTTAGGGAGAAATATTACTTAATGGTTTACCATTTTCTGTCACAAACTTGGTTTTAATGCTATTGATCTCTGGAAGAATCTGTTAGACCATGAGAAGACTTTTTGGGGTTCAAAGTGTAATATTCCATATTGTAGACAACTTTTGGGAGGATCAATAGTAGGGTGTTAAATTACTGTAATTGCATGAAACTTTGCAGGATGTCTTTTCATACCAATATGTACCCACTGTAATTTTCTCATAATTTATGGATTAATATTTTTGGTATCTCTAGTTCATTTTGGAATTATTTACAAATATATCCTTTGAGGAAATTACAAAAGTAACTTCTGTGTTATGTGGTCAAACTTGGTAGACCTGAATATTTTAGTATGATTCACCACTGTATGAATTTGCATAAGATTGGGAGTCCATATGAGGGTACCTCCTTTGGAATTTATTGGTAATAAATGAGTTTTGGAATTTTTAAAAATAGCAAATCTTGCAGTATTTCCCTAAGATTTCATGACTACTGATTAATAGGTACTTTTGATTTATGTAAAAATTTAGGCAGGCATTGGATGTCAGGAAAGCATACTTGCAGTTCAAACCTTAGGAAGTGATATTTTGGAAAAAAATGATTTAAATACTATTATTATTTGGAAAATTATGAAGCTCTGGATTTGGTCTTAAATACGTAGTATGGTCCTCCAATAAAATTGTTGAATCATAGGATCGAGTATTTAGTGTACTCCCCTTCATGAGCATCAAAGCGTTGAGGATGGTCTGCGTTTAGCAAATTGACAATTTTGGGGTTGTAGGCCAAATTGGATCATATTGATTGGAAAGTGAGGGCCTAATGGTAATTATATGGATATGAGAGGACCCTTGGAGAGAATTAAGGTTTGATGGGTCCTAGGGTGGTGGGGTGCCATCCTTGGGGTAGGTCGTCCTGTGGATGACGAAAGATCATCTTTTGTCTATTAGGACCTAAAAGCTCTTAGGTTTAGACCGGGTGAAATGTTAAGAGGGTTTCTTATGGGTAGTAACTAAAGACATTAAGTGTCTTGGGAATGGGAACTTTGGGGTGTCAACCCATTGTAGTTCCTAGTACCGTAGCGAGCCCCTCACAGGGTAACCCTCGGGAAGTCCAAGTCTAACCCTAACTCATAGGAGTAAGACATTGTACAAGATTAACTAATAACACACTCAGCCACACCCTGTGGTTTCGGAAGTTTAGTTGGATTGGTTGTCCGAGCGGTGGGCTCGGTGGCTGTTGCAGCAGACCGGTTAGTCTGGTGAGCTTATGGCTCGGAAGGTTATTGATGACGGGCAGGTTAGCCCGGGGAGCTTTTGGCTCGGAAGGTTAGTGATGACGGGCAGGTTAGCCCGGGGAGCTTTTGGCTCGGAAGGTTATTGATGGCGGGCGGGTTAGCCCGGGGAACTCATGGCTCAGAGATAGGAAGTAGAACATGTTGCATGTGCACTGAAGGTGGTGGGTCTTCGGTATTGGACGGTCGTTCACACCGACGTCAATACGTTGACTCGGCGAGTGTGGTTTTACACTTAGCCTTGATAGTCTGGCGGTCCAGTCAGCAAGAGTACGCAGACGCTCCGCGGGTATAGTGGAGGCGTACAATAGGTCTAGGTTGGGTAGTGTGAATGCCAACCTAGAGGTGGGCGGGGCCCAACCCACCGCTTCCGTTTGCCACTACGGGAGTATCCTGGGAGTCTAGCTCGCTCCAAAAAGGGGGAACTAAAGGTCTATGCGCATAGAGTCGTAGTGTGTGAGTTGCACTTGTATGATCATAGCATAACAGCATACTTGCATGTCATAGCATAAACATTGCATTCAACCTACCCCTAACGTATAAGTCGGTTATGGGACTTCTTATACGGTAGGCCCTGCTAAACGACCCCTTGGTCTATAGGTTTGTATGGGCATTCCTATAAATCAATGGTTACCTTTATATTTACTTTACTTGCCAATTATATATACTGCTTACTGTTCTTTACCTGCACTTTACTGTGCTTACTTAATGCTTCATATATATATGCACCTGTGTAGTTCTAGTTCCGCTGTCACCTGCTTGTTTCCACTCTGCCTTTGGTCCTCCTTTTCACTCCTCCCCGCTCGGTGCCTAGGAGCCACGGGTTTAGGGGCGGGGGATCGTTGACTTAGTCTTTTTGACTAACGGTCGGTGGACCATATCATTTTAGGAAATCGAGGAGACGCAGCAGCACCAGAGGCTGGAGCAGTCGGAGGCGGGCCAGTCTAGTACAGGAGCACAGGATTCAGGATCTGTGAGTGATTAGTAGTTAGCTTCCGCGAGTGACCTTGTAGTGAGGAAATGATGTACAGGGCAAGAGCTCTTATTTTTTGTAACCTTGTTATCTTTATTCAGTTATATCTGTGGACATTTACCTCTATGGTTTTAATTCATGTGATTATGTGGACTTACCTTCTCTTTATTGTACTTTTCTTCGTGATCGATTTGGCCGGCAGGATCGGCGTTTTGTGGTGGCGACCTTCCCGAGCGAAGGTGTCACCGCAAAACGGCGGTCCTGGGCCTAAGACCCGGTGGTTTTTGCAAAAAAAAAAATGGGGTCTTACAGAAACAAAGCAGCAAAGAAGTCATTGATTAGCCTCAAGGGATTCATGGTGAGTGGTGGATCGACGGATTACTCATTACTACAAGTGCAGATAGGAAATGCGGTGCTGAACGATGCGACAGACCAGACGGGGATGGTGGAGTTCGTGTGGAGCCACGTCATCATCTCCGACGAGCTTCACACCGCCGTCCTCAACAAGTGCACCTCATTGCATGAGCACTACGATCAAGGTAAAGGAAGAGAAGATGAGAAGGGAACAAGGATGGAGAAGAGGTTATTCTGCGTGGGGACGGGAGCAAGAGACGCAAAGGGAGACGACCAAGAGGAGAGGAGGGAACTTGGATTTTTGGACTGCGAATAGCCATTTTAGGACTGCTTATAACATTGTCCATAAAGAATTTACCTGGCAGTCTATGCTAGATGTCATATGGCAATTGTATCGTTAGTCAATGCATATCAGCATATATATGTTCCTGTCAAGCAAATATATATTTACTATATTATTATTATTAATTTATTTGCACCTCCTTTTAATTGTTTTAACATATTTTATTTTTTATATTATTTTTTTACTTTATTTTTCTGTCCTTTACATTTTTCATGATTTATTTTTGTTACACATCCATAAAGGCCTTGGGTTTCTCACTTTTCAGGAACAGCTTGTCGCCTTTCCTCGAAGGGCAGGATGGTCATTTACGAAAAATGGTGATCCGTGGGCTCCGAACCGGAAAATATGATTCGTCCTCCCAGGTGGTTATGGTGGTTACAACGGCAAAATTACCGGGCTACCCCCGGCCAAAGCTATAAAAGGACCCCCTAGGCTTCATTTGGGAGGATCCGACCTGAATGCCCAGAGAGAGCTCCTTGAAGATTTCCACGGATTTCTCCTTCGGCGCTTGAAGATCTCCTTCGCGGACTTGAAGTTTTCTGTCTTCACGAAAGCGGACGAGGCTGTCTCACTTTCGTCTCCACGAAAGCGGACGAGGCTGTCTCACTTTCGTCTCCACGAAAGCGGACAAGGCTTTCTCACTTTCGTCTCCACGAAAGCGGACAAGGCTGTCTCACTTTCGTCTCCACGAAAGCGGACAAAGCTGTCTCACTTACGTTCTCTACCGTCCTCAGAAGAAAAGGACTTAGTTTTTTCCGAGAGGTGGCCTGTCGCCCTCGGAACGTTCTCTCTCTCTCTCTCTCTGATATTGTAACGAGCAGCGGCCTGTCGCGCTCGACTTCTAAATCTCTAATTGTAACCCCCCCAGAAGATAGTGGAAGTTTGGTCGCCACAGCTCCGACCACGTGGTTTTTTACCCTTTCCGGGTTTTCCACGCTAAAAAGTCCCAGTGTAATCAACGAATCTCAAATTGACTGTTTGCACGCTTGGTTCGCTCCCGAGCTAAGGTGGTTCAAGTAAACCGGTCTACCAAGAGCCCTAAGCGACCCACAACAGTTTGACGCCGTCTGTGGGAACATTCCCAGAATTCTTTGAAGGCCAACTGCAATGACAAGGAAGAGTGCTCGCACTACTGAAGGATCAATGCCGGAAGGACGCATCGACCCAGCTCCCTCCCACTCGCTCATCAATGCGCCTCTCGCAGAAGAGGCAGCGCTTATGCCTGCGACGGTTCTGGAAGGTCGCATTCGGCAAATGGAAAAGCAACAAGCCGAGATGCTGACTCTCGTGAGAAATCTAGGGGCACCTCGAGTTCCCATTCAGCCTCCAGCATCAAACGCTCCGCCACCCCCAGTTCCGAATCATGCTCCGGTCGAGGGAGCCGTTCGGGAATTTGAAGTCTCTGAAGATTTCTCTGACGCTGCAAGCTCCGCACAACCTGCTCCGCCGGTCAGAGGACCGGAGGCAGACCCTCATCACCCCCGCCAAGGAAGAGCTGCTCCCGTCCGAGCAGTGGAAAGAACCACGCGAGAGGAAATACGCGACATGATAGAAGAAGAGTACGCCCAAGCAGGACGACGCGCGACTCTCGCCCGCCGTCCCACACACCGCGGCTCCCCCCTATCGCCTCAAGTTTTGGCTCATCCAATTCCGAACGGCTTCAAGCTTCCCAGCATCGAAACGTTCGATGGGACGGACGACCCCCTGGAACACGTCAATCACTTCACCACCGTTATGAGGATTTACAGTGCCCCTGATCAACTCCTTTGTCAAGTGTTCCCAGCAACCCCGAAGGGACAAGCACGCACTTGGTTCCACTCCCTGCGAGATGGGGCCATCAACAACTTCGCAGAAATGGCGCAGCAGTTCGTGGACCAGTTCATAGCCAATCGCAGGATTGTCCGAGATCCCTCCCATCTCTCGGGAATCCGCCCAAACGACGGAGAAACTTTGAAGGACTTTTTCCGACGCTTCACCTCTGAGGCTCGACAAATTCCGGGAGTCGACCCCGAACTCCTGCGAGGAGTTTTCCTCGAAGGCCTCCGCCCGAGTGGTTTTTACTCGGCCCTAATGAGAGAAACCGTGCCAAGTTACCATGACCTCGTTCATCGGGTTGAAGCTCAGATAGTTGCTGACGAGGCCATCGAGACGCACCGTCGGCAGTTCGAAGGTAGCTAAGGAAGAAAGAGGGTGTCAGATCAAGCCCCTCGCGGACGAGAAGAGCGGCGTGACGAGGGACGCCGTAATGACGAACGTCGCTGCGACCCCACGTGGCTCGCTGATAACTTCGCAAAAAGAAGTTATCTTTATCCCTATTTTTATCATTTTAGCCTTGTTATGTGATATTTATATATGAAAAGTAGATAATAATCCAAATACCGCATGATTTGAAGTCAAAATGGTTGTTACACTCATTTCTATATCTTTTTATGATAGAATTCAGAGAGAATTTAAGTCAAGGATTGAAGACTAAGTATTGTGAAAAATCTGAGAAAAATGTTGCAACATGTTCTCAACAAATCTGGCAGGTCAAATTGTGCAGAAATGTTGCAACATATTCATAACATCTCTGACGGTTACAGGAAATTCAAATCCGAATTTACCAAGTTTTCAACAGTTGCAACCTATTTTTTTGGCATCCGTTCAGTAATTAATTATGACTACACGTGGGGCCCACTAATTAAAGAGGAGAGAGGGAGTTGAAAACGGGGGATTGTCGGCCATTTTGAGGATCTATTATTTTCGGCCATTAGAGAGGAGGAGGAAACCTGAGAAGAAATTCTGCCAAGGAAAAACCAGTCCAGATTTGGCATTCGGGCTGAAGGAAACACTTACACGTCACTGGAGAAGGGAATATTCGCATTTCTTTCAAAATGTTTAGTAAGATCTCTTCAGTTTTGTGTTATTTTCCCTCAATCATGAACTAAAACTCTCTAGTCTTGCATGATGAGAGTAGTATGTGTATGTTGATGATGAACATCTTTGATTTCGAATTTGTTTTGTGATTATCTTTATAGATCGTGTGATTTTATGGTGAAATTGTTGGATCGTGTCTTTTTATTATATTGTGCCGCGAGAATTGAGAGATGAGCGTCGTAATGTTAATTTAAGGGCTAGTTTATCGCAGTGCAAGAATCGAGAGATGAGCAGTGTGAATCATTAACCAAAATTTCTATATTTTCACTGCGTTATGTGAATCGAGAGAGGAGAAACGTACGTGTATCACAAGATCTCTTTAGTTTTGACAAGTGAACGAGATTTCCTTTTCATGCTAGCGAACTAGATTTTTGCACTTCATAATATTTTTGTTTCGCCTAAGTTAGAGATAATTAGGGTTGCGTAGATATTAAGACTCCTTGTATCGAGAGATAAAGGTCTCTTCTTTTAAAATCATCGCAAGATAATTCAAAACTCAACCAAATGAAATATTTATTTTATTATCATCATAGTATACATATGAAATCAGAAATGCAAGGCTATTTCTCTAATTGCTAAAAAGTACTTTAAGATCTAGTTAAATTAGTTCTAATATTTATTTAAAAGTTTTAATCTATTTTCAGAAAATCAATTAACCATTTTACTTGGATTCATAGAAACGGTGTAGCTAGTAATTGTAAGCACTAAACTAGTCACTTCTTCGTGGGAACGGTCTCACTTACTCTGTATTACTTGTACGGCACGTATACTTGCATTTTCAAGCTCTATTTTGCGCGTATCAAGTTTTTGGCGCCGTTGCCGGGAAGGTGCAACGGATTTAGTGTTTTTCTTACAATATTAGTGAACCTTAGTACTTGGAGGTCAAGTTTTATCTTCACTTGTTAGTTTATTGTATTGGTGTTATCATCTTTATTATCTGATAGTGTATGTCCAGGTATCGATCCGTTGAAATAATTCCTCTAAATTCTGAAATTGAACGAACCTGTAGACAAAATCAAAAGTCAACTAGGCTAGAACAACTTAATCAACTAGCAATGGATAATAAGAATCAAAACGATGAGCCTCACCAGAACGGGAAGGATTTAGGTGGTCAAGTAGAACAAAATGGACACCCAAATGAACCAAGACGAACTTGCCGGGATTATAACATGCCTTTTAGGGGAGGGGTACAGTTTAGTATTGCTAGCCCCGCGATAGAGGCCAATATCTTTAAGATAGATTCCATGGCAATGCAACTTGTTCAAAACAATAAGTTTGGGGGTCTTAATCATGAAGGCCCTAACTCTCACCTTAGAACTTTCATAGAGATATGTGACACGTTTAAGATTAACGGTGCATCTGATGAAGCCATTAAGCTACGCTTGTTTCCTTTCTCCTTAGAAGGGAAAGCTAAGGACTGGTTGAACTCATTACCTCATGAGTCCATTACTACTTGGGCTATTTTAACCGAAAAATTTTTATCCAAATATTTCCCTCCATCTAAAACTGCTAAGTTAATGCGGGATATCTCTACATTCATGCAAGTAAATGGAGAAACCTTATATGATGCGTGGGAACGATTTAAGGAATTGTTACGTAGATGTCCCCACCATGGGCTAGCCATTCACCAACAAGTATGAACGTTTTATAACGGCCTTCAGACATCTACAATGATCCAAGTAGATGGAGCTGCAGGATCGAGGTTCACTGATGAACAAGTATCCTGAAGATGCCTACGGTATTTTAGAAGATCTATCTTCTAATAATTATCACACGATTGAGCGTCAAGTACATCCTCCCACTATGACAGAATTGTATCAAGTTGACCAATTAACGTCATTTGCAGCCCAAATGACGTCCCAATTTAATACCATTAACAAGAGGTTAGATGCTTTGACGTTGAACCAAAATCAAATGAATCCTCAAGTTAATAGCATTATTACTCCCATAGTTTCTCCTAACCCCACCTTAACAATTGAACAACTCGTAGGGGGTAATGAAGAAGTTAATTATTTAGGAGGGCATTATAAACAAAATACGAACCCTTACCCAAACCACTATAATCCCGAATGGAGAAACCGTCCTAATTTCTCTTGGAAGAACAGCTCCGGTCCTACTCCACCACACTTATTTAATTCTAATGTCAATCCTCAGCATCAAAACAATAATTCCAACCAAGCAGGACCATCTAGAAAGGTAACGGATGACTTCATCATAGAATCAATGCAAAAGAATGAAGCTCGTTTCTCTAGTTTGGAAGGGTCAATGAGAATGATTGAATCGCAACTAGGACAAATCGCCAACTCTTTAAGTATGCGACCGCAAGGTACACTCCCTGCGGATACCACACCTAATCCTAAGGGAGATAATCATCATTGTAAGGCCGTCACATTAATAGAGTGGGCGTGAGTTAATAGTTGGTCAAAACACTAATCCACATGAACAAAATAAAAGTCAAGACCAAGAAGAAGTCCAGAATCTTACTGAGCAAGTAATAATAGGAAGAGATGAGGGTGATAAGAGTGAAGAGGAAGTAGTAATAATAGGAAGAATTGATAAGGAAATAGAAGGAGAAAAAGGGGAGAGAAGGAAGGAGAACCCAAGAACCTATCCGCCACCACCGTTCCCCCAAAGATTAAAAAAGAGCAAACTAGATCAACAGTTTCAAAAATTCTTAGAAATTTTTAAGAAGTTGCAAATTAATATACCCTTTGCCGAGGCATTAGAACAGATGCCGAGTTACGTAAAGTTCATGAAAGACATTTTAAATAAAAAACGGAAATTTGGTGTGAACGAAACTGTAACCCTTACACATGAATGTAGTGCAATTCTCCAGAGGAGATTGCCACCAAAACTAAAGGACCCCAGAAGCTTCACGATTCCGTGTTCTGTTGGGCATCAATTCGAGGGAAAGGCTTTATGCGATCTAGGGGCGAGCATAAATCTTATGCCACTTTCAATTTATAAGAAGTTAGGATTGGGGGAGATTTCCAAAACATCACTTACATTACAATTAGCCGATAAATCTCCAACCTTTCCAAAGGGGATTGTAGAAGACGTCTTAGTCAAGGTAGACAAGTATATTTTTCCGGCAGATTTTGTGGTATTGGACATGGAGGAAGACAAGGAAGTCCCCATTATAGTGGGTAGGCTTTTCTTAGCCACCGGGAAAACTTTGATCGACGTACACACGGGTGAATTAACCATGAGGATTAACGATGAACAGGTGACTTTTAATGTACTACAAGTCATGAAATTCCCTCGTTTAGAAGACGATGACATAGAGGAAGTTAAGAGTATGACCCTTTATGATTACAACTTAAGTGAGAATCTAGAAGAAGACGAAGAGGAGGGGATGGATGAAGAGAACTTTGATAGAGAGAACGAAAGTCAAGAGTGTTTTGAAATAAGTGCACATTCACCGACATTCACTCGTAAGCCGGAGATTCTAGATATGATAGATAAGACATGTGCAAATAAACCTTCCATCATTAGTCCACCCACACTTGAGTTGAAACTATTACCTGGACATCTAGCCTACGCATATCTAGGGGACAATGATACATTACCGGTCATTGTTAACTCAAAATTATCATTAGATCAACATCAACAACTCATAGATTTGCTGAAGCAATTTAAATTAGCCATAGGTTGGACGATCGCGGACATATGAGGGATTAGTCCTTCGGTATGCATGCACAAGATCCTTCTAGAAGAATCTTACAAAGGTTCCATTGAGCCTCAACGCCGTCTCAGTCCACCTATGAAAGAGGTCGTAAAGAAAGAAATATAAAATGGTTAGATGCAGGGATAATATACCCTATCTCCGATAGTTCTTGGGTCTCTCCGGTTCAATGTGTTCCGAAGAAAGGAGGCATGACCGTCATAAAAAATGATAAGAACGAATTAATATCGACTAGAACTATTACCGGATGGCGCATTTGTATGGATTACCGTAAGCTTAACAAGGCTACTAGAAAGGATCACTTTCCATTTCCTTTCATCGATCAAGTTCTAGATAAATTGTCCGGTAATGATTTCTTCTGCTTCCTAGATGGCTATTCCGGGTATAACCAAATCACGGTTGACCTAGAAGATCAAGAGAAAACTACATTCACGTGCCCTTACGGAACATTCGCCTTTAGGAGAATGCCGTTTGGTCTTTGCAACGCACCAGCCACGTTCCAACGGTGTATGATTGCTATATTTTCAGAAATTATGGATCATGGTATTGAGATCTTCATGGATGATTTCTCCATCTTCGGAAAATCATTTGAAGAGTGTTTGGAGTGCTTAGAAAGAGTGTTGGTGCGATGTATCGAAACTAACCTTGTGCTGAATTGGGAAAAATGTCATTTCATGGTACGCGAAGGCATCGTTCTAGGTCATCATGTGTCGAGCAAGGGGTTAGAAGTAGATAAGGACAAAATTGAGGTCATTGAGAAATTATCCCCTCCTAGGAATGTGAAAGAGTTAAGGAGTTTCTTAGGGCATGCGGGATTTTACCGAAGGTTTATCAAAGATTTTGCAAGGATTGCGAAACCTCTTAGTGGATTGCTAGAAAAGGATACAAAATTTCATTTTGATGAAGACTGTTTGAGTGCATTTAATAAATTAAAGAAGCAATTAACCACGACACCAATTGTGGTGGCACCCGACTGGGGTGAACCATTTGTCCTTATGTGTGATGTGAGTGATTATGCCGTTGGTGTAGTACTAGGTCAAGTTAGGGAGAAACTTTTTCACACCATTGCCTACGCGAGCAAAACTCTGATTGAAGCTCAAATCAATTACACCACGACTAAAAAGGAGTTGTTGGCAGTAGTCTACGCCTTCGAAAAGTTTCGATCTTATCTTTTATGCACTCAAGTTACAGTTTTTACTGATCATGCGGCTATCCGTTATTTGATGGAAAAGAAAAATACAAAGCCGAGATTAATTCGTTGGGTACTATTATTGCAGGAATTCGATGTGGAAATTAAGGATAGAAAGGGTGTAGATAACCCTGTAGCAGACCATCTTTCTAGGATCGAACCCATAGAATCTTATTATCATTCAGAGATTGAGGAGAGATTTCCAGATGAACAAATCTTAGTTATATCAGAGGGGTCAGTGCCATGGTATGCCGATTACGTCAATTACCTCGTTAGTAACATCTTACCTTCAGATTTTAACTACCAACAACGAAAGAGGTTCTTACACCAAGTGCGGTCTTATCTTTGGGACCCACCTTATTTGTTTAAAATTGGTGCAGATGGAGTAGTGCGGAGATGTATCCCGGAAGTAGAAATGCATCCTATTTTAGAAAATTGTCATAGTTCTCCCTACGGAGGACACTTTAAGGGTGATAAGACAACTATGAAAGTTTTAGAGGCCAATTTCTTTTGGCCTACATTATTTCATGATTCTAGAGAACATGTGAAAAGGTGTGACCGATGTCAAAAGGAAGGAAATATTAAGAAGAACGAAGCTATGCCTATGAACCCAATTCTAGAAGTTGAGCTTTTTGATGTCTGGGGTATAGACTTAATGAGACCATTCGTTAATTCGAATGGTAATTTATATATCCTCTTAGCTGTAGACTATGTATCGAAATGGGTTGAAGCCATAGCCACGACCAAAAATGATGCGAAGGTGGTGTTATACTTCCTGAAAATTTTTATATTTAGTCGATTTGGAACACCCAAGGCTATTATAAGCGATGGTGGAAGTCATTTTTGTAATCACAAATTTGCTGCGTTGCTGAAAAAGTACGAGGTTAGGCATAAGGTAGCATTGGCATACCACCCCCAAACAAATGGGTTAGCGGAAGTATCTAATAGAGAGATCAAGAAAATCTTGGCTAAAACAGTTAGTGTAAATTGCAAGGATTTGTCTCAAAAGCTTAACGATGCCTTATGGGCATATAGAACCGCTTTCAAGACCCCAATTGGTGTTACCTTGTATCATTTAGTTTATGGCAAGGCTTGTCACTTACCGTTAGAGTTGGAGTATCGAGCATACTGGGCCATTAAGAAAATCAAATTTGATTTTCAAGAAGCCGGTAAATCTAGACTACTACAGTTAAATGAATTGGAGGAGATCCGAACGCAGGCATATGAAAGTGCAAGGGTTTATAAGGACTGTACTAAAATGTGGCACGACCGCCATCTTAAGGAGAAACATTTGCAACCAGGGCAACTAGTTTTATTATTCAACTCACGACTAAAAATCTTTCCTGGTAAATTAAAGTCTAGGTGGTCGGGCCTGTTTCGGGTTAAGGAAGTGCTTCCTTATGGGGTCGTGACGATCATCAATGAAAAGGATCATTCGGAGTTTAAGGTCAATGACGGACGTCTTAAGGCTTATTTAGGAAACGAAAATGAACGAGTAATATCGTTCATACACTTGAAATAAAATTTTAAGCCGCCGCATGTCCAGCCAGGACATTAACTAAGGCGCTTTCGGGGAGATAACCCCACTTTTTAATGATAAGTTTTCTATCGTTGTTATTGTTATTCTTTGTTTTGTTTGTTTGTGTTTCTCTCAAAATGATGCATGACTGAAATCTTATGATCTTGAGCACTTAAAAAGTCATTTTCCCTTCATTCGGTTCAGGCACAAGCTAGAAATAGGTTCAGAAAAAAATGTTACAACACTTCCTTGAAATGTTGCAACATTTTTCACTCTGTCTTTTACACGACGAAACTTCAATTTTTTTTCGAAACCAGCCGGTTCAATTGAACCGGCTATTTAAATTCGCCTGACATTTTAAAAGAATTGAACCGCGCCTGTCGTTGAACCGCGCCTGTCATTGAACCGTCCCTGGAGTGAACCGCTGTCGCAGAGAGGAGTTGAACCGCCATGTACGAAATAAAATTAACACCGTCGTCCCTCATCCCTTCCGAAATCCCGATCTTCAGAAAATCCAAACCCTACCTCGCCCTTTTCGAATCATCCACCGGCGGAAACGAACACTAGGCGGTCGTCGTTCATCCTCATTAATCTTCTGGAAGTGGTAAGTACTAACATTGCCCTCATCCTTCGAGCATTTGAGCGATCTACCTCCGTCACTTAATCAAACCCTCCGCAGACATGGCTCCAAAGAAAAGTCGACAAAGGGAGGTGGCACATAAGCAGTTACGATTCATCAATGAAGATGTCGAAGCTCGCTACGAACTGCTGAAGGCAAAGCCCTTCATCAACGAAAGAGGGTTTCAACTCGAAGTTCGTGGTTGGAGTCAGGCGTATGTGCAACAAATAGACAAATTCGGCTGGAGTTCCTTCTGTCACCCCCGCAATGAGGCAATCCAACAATGGGTGTATGAATTCTACGCTAACGCCAAGTTCCATAGGAATGGAAAAATTTATATACGGGGGCGGGAAGTCGATTTCTCTGCGGAAGGTATAAATTCTTATTTTGACTTAAACAAATCTGGACCGAGATGTGTACGAATCTGTTCGGACCACCAACCCATTCGATATTGCCACCACCTTGTGCCTAACTAGAAACATATCCTGGGTCCATGAATCCTCACATGTTCTGAATTCTGCCATTTTTACTCGTGAAGCTAAGGTTTGGCTTCTTTTTGTAAACTCAAGTATCATGCCAACAAAACACCCAAACCATGTCTCCTTCGATAGGGCTTGCATAATCTATAGTATTCTAAAAGGGATTCCCATTAATATTGGGCATATCATCTCGAGTCAACTACAAAAGAAGGTCAAAACTGATGGGGGAACTCAGTTATGGTTTCCTACACTCATCACTTCGTTATGCCGTTACGACGGGGTACCAATCGCCGACACGGACACTACCACCATTGTAGGTAAGCCAATAACACTTTCGGTTATTTCTTCTTATATTAAGGTACCATTAGAGAAGCCTCCCCCCAAATCCGGTAAGAAACAACAGCCTCCCCTATCTTCGAGCAAAACCACCCAAGCTCCGAATCCTCCGCCACTCTCCCCTAATCCTTCGGATTGGCCGATCATCTTTAAATACTTGCAAGCCAATGCCAAATTTCAGCGCCAACAGCATCGTCATGTCATTTCTTATTTAAACGTTGTATACCATAATCAAGTCGAGCTTCCCCGTCACTTGAATGTCCCGGAGGATAGGATAGCTGTTCGGGAAGTGAATCCTGCCTGGTTTGACCCCCCACCGTCTAGCTCTAATGCAAAAGAGGTGGCATCTTCTCCGGATCCACATGATCAAGCTGAAGCAGCCATGGACGATGCATCCTTTGCATACGGTAATGACGACGATTTAGACAAATTCTTGTCCGAGGACGAATCCGACGAGAGCGATAACGTTGACGACGACGAGGAGGATGATTGACATTTTATCATTTTGATGTTGTACAATTTTTGTTATGCTAGACGGCGACTTAAACTTGTTTTCACTTGTGGACTTCTACTTATATTTGCTTGTGGAATTAATTTTACTGCACTTTAATTTTGCTACAATGGTGAAAGGGTTATCTATGGTGAATTGATTAAATGTTCGGTGCAATGTTCTTCCATTTTCTTTAAATTTTTTTTATTTTTACTGCACCTACATTACATGCCTTTCATGTTGATGCAATACTCCATACTATAGCTTTTCTATAATATCATGTTCCACTGTGGTTTCCTACTGCTGACACGTTATCTACACTATGGAGAAAGGCTCTTTTTAATGTGTGACTTGTACTATACTGCACATTCATGTATCTTTCAATTTATTGCTACTGATAGCCCGTGGAATACATTGGTCGTTTCCCATTGATTAAATTGCTTGAATATATTCAACTTTTCTGATTTATGAAGTATGCAATCGCATACACGACTATTTTATTTGCTATCACTTCTTTACTAGGGACTAGTAAAGGTTCAAGTATGGGGGCATATCCCTCTATACCTGGCTTGACAAATCTTTTATGGGATATATTTTATAAATATCTACTCTTCAATTTCTTTTTATTATTATTAATAAATCTATTCAAGTTTTTTTTTCAAATTAATTGTAAGGCTAGACGAGTCACTCCAATGAAGCAGACTATGAAATTGAAATTAGTCGGATTGGTTAAAGCAAAATTCTATCTCACATGCATGCACTATAGTTCTTAAAAGAGTTTATGCCTTTTTAATTTATTTAATTAACTTTGGATCCTAATGGGATTAGATTGAGTATGCTCTAATTCAATGATAAGTGCCAATATATTGAGCGTACGTAGTTAACTTTGCTTCCACCAAAATCCTTACCTTTGTTGCCATCACATATCACTTTTGAGCTTCAAGCCTTGGTTCTTTATTTTTCTATTCTTCCGTAACTTTGTATCTAGTAGGCCGACCAGTTATGGGTGTTATAAAAAAAAATATTTGTATATATCATAGTGATATGCGGCCTAAGTTTGCTCACGCATACTTAGAATGATCCCAACTATGATGAAAAAAAAAGCATCTTTATATCATAGTGATATGCGGCCTAAGTTTGCTCACGCATACTTAGAAGGATCCCAACTATGATGAAAAAAAATGTTATTGAAAATTAAACTCCATAATTTGGAAAGCTACTAAGATGATTAATTCGGGAAATAGCCACCCATCATACCAAATTCATCAATTCGTTTTATTTGGCATCATTTTCTACCACACTAATGTAGAGGTCATATCAAAGCCTTAGACTACTCTTGATCTATCATATTGGTGATGAAGTTTATCGAAAATGAATTGTAAGGGATATAGACAAATTGTTAAGAGCATCACACCTAACACTTGAATTCTTAATTGAGCCTTTTCTTATATCTAACTGATGGATTTATGAAGGTTTGAATTTTTCTTGATTAGCAAGTCTAGCATCAGTTAATGTGAATTACTTGAAGTTATTTTGGTTAACTTATAATGAAGAGTAGAAGGGAATGAAATTGTACTTTCATAAGTATTTGTCATGTCATGGTTTACTATGATTTACCTTTGTTCGGGACTAGCAAAGAACTAAGCATGGGGGTGTGATAACTTCGCAAAAAGAAGTTATCTTTATCCCTATTTTTATCATTTTAGCCTTGTTATGTGATATTTATAAATGAAAAGTAGATAATAATCTAATTGCCGCATGATTTGAAGTCAAAATGGTTGTTACACTCATTTCTATATCTTTTTATGATAGGATTCAGAGAGAATTTAAGTCAAGGATTGAAGGCTAAGTATTGTGAAAAATCTGAGAAAAATGTTACAACATGTTCTCAACAAATCTGACAGGTCAAATTGTGCAGAAATGTTGCAACATATTCATAACATCTCTGACGGTTACAGGAAATTCAAATCCGAATTTACCAAATTTTCAACAGTTGCAACCTATTTTTGGGCATCCGTTCAGTAATTAATTATGACTACACGTGGGGCCCACTGATTAAAGAGGAGAGAGGGAGTTGAAAAAGGGGGATTGTCGACCATTTTTGAGGATCTATTATTTTCGGCCATTAGAGAGGAGGAGGAAACCTGAGAAGAAATTCTGCCAAGGAAGAACCAGTCCAGATTTGGCATTCGGGCTGAAGGAAACACTTACACGTCACTGGAGAAGGGAAGATTCGCATTTCTTTTGAAATGTTTAGTAAGATCTCTTCAGTTTTGTGTTATTTTCCCTCAATCATGAACTAAAACTCTCTAGTCTTGCATGATGAGAGTAGTATGTGTATGTTGATGATGAACATCTTTGATTTCGAATTTGTTTTGTGATTATTTTTATAGATCTTGTGATTTTTATGGTGAAATTGTTGGATCATGTCTTTTTATTATATTGTGTCGCGAGAATCGAGAGATGAGCGTCGTAATGTTAATTTAAGGGCTAGTTTATCGCAGTGCAAGAATCGAGAGATGAGCAGTGTGAATCATTAACCAAAATTTCTATATTTTTACTACGTTATGAGAATCGAGAGAGGAGAAATGTACGTGTATCACAAGATCTCTTTAGTTTTGAAAAGTGAACGAGATTTCCTTTTCATGCTAGCGAACTAGATTTTTGCACATCATAATATTTTCGTTTCGCCTAAGTTAGAGATAACTAGGGTTGCGTAGATATTAAGACTCCTTATATCGAGAGATAAAGGTCTCTTCTTTTAAAATCATCGCAAGATAATTCAAAACTCAACCAAATGAAATATTATTTTATTATCATCATAGTATACATATGAAATCAAAAATGCAAGGCTATTTTCTCTAATTGCTAAAAAGTACTTTAAGATCTAGTTAAATTAGTTCTAATATTTATTTAAAAGTTTTAATCTATTTTCAGAAAATTAATTAACCGTTTTACTTGGATTCATAGAAACGGTGTAGCTAGTAATTGTAAGCACTAAACTAGTCACTTCTCCGTGGGAACGATCTCACTTACTCTGTATTACTTGTACGACACATATACTTGCGTTTTCAATCTCTATTTTGCGTGTATCACTCGCCAACGTGGTCATGGTGAAAAGGCCTCCGGGAAATGGCGAATGTGTGTCGACTACAGCAATCTGAACCAGGCATGTCCAAAGGACAGCTTCCCCCTCCCAAGGATCGACCAGCTCGTCGACGCGACTGCTGGACACGAGCTACTTAGCTTCATGGATGCTTATTTCGGCTACAACCAGATAAGAATGAATCCCGCGGACGAGGAACATACCGCCTTCCGCACCGACAGAGGAGTCTACTGCTACAAAGTGATGTCGTTCGGCCTTAAGAACGCCGGAGCCACCTACCAAAGACTGATGAATAAGATCTTCAAGAGCCTCATTGGAGAAACAATGGAGGTGTACGTGGACGACATGTTGGTCAAAAGCGTCCACCGTTGCGACCACTTGAGAGACTTGGGAAAGTGCTTTCAGCTTCTCCGTCGCTTCCAAATGCGGCTCAACCCCAGCAAATGTGCATTTGGTGTGACGGAGGGAAAGTTCTTGGGTTTCATGGTAACCCATCGGGGGATCGAGGCCAACCCCGAGAAGATCAAGGCGTTGGAGGATATGTCGCCACCTCGCTCAATTAAGGAAGTGCAATGCCTGAACGGGAGGATCGCTGCACTATCCCGTTTCTTGTCACGAACGGGAGACAAGTACCTCTCCTTCTTCAAAATCCTCCGGGGAGCGCGCCACTCCGGCTTCCAGTGGACCGACGAATGTCAGGTGGCGTTCGAACTACTCAAACAATACCTGGCTTCACCACCGCTTCTGTCAAAGCCCACCCCCGGAGAAACTCTATTCTTATACCTGGTTGTGTCGCCTACGGCACTTAGCTCGATGCTCGTAAAAGATGAGGGAGGGGTGCAACGACCAATCTACTACCTCAGCAAAGTCCTCTCCGACACCGAAACCAGATATCCAGCAGCGGACAAGACAACCTTGGCCCTTGTCTTTTCGGCGAGGAAGCTTCGGCCCTACTTCCAGGCTCATACAGTAAAAGTGTTGACACAACTCCCACTACGAGTAATCCTCCAGAAACCAGAAGTCTCAGGAAGACTAGTGAAGTGGGCCGTGGAACTCGGCGAGTTTGACATTCAATTCCTGCCCCGACCAGACATCAAATCGCAAGTACTCGCCGACTTTGTCGCGGAATACACCATCCCACCGGAAGCAGCACCTGTCGAAGGCACCACTGGCCCGTTGGACTCTCTATGTCGACGGTGCCTCTGGAGCTGAAGGGGCCGGAGCGGGACTGCTCCTCATAAGTCCCGATGGGGTCACCTTGGATTACGGACTCCGGTTTAAATTCCCCGCGACAAACAACATTGCAGAGTACGAGGCGCTGATCGCCGGTCTCCGACTCGCCATCAGTTGTAAAGTAGAGAACCTAACTATCTACGCAGACTCTCAACTCGTAGTCTCACAAGTCGAAGGAGACTACGAGGCCAAGAGCGACCAGATGGCGAAATACCTCGCATTCGCAAAATTACTCCTCCAGAAGATCCCGTCATATCAAATTCTGCACATTCCCCGGGAGCGGAATTCCAGGGCTGATGCTCTTTCCAAGCTCGCCACTTCACCCTCCAGCTACTAGTCTCGAAGACGCCGAATAGAAGAGATCGTGATTCCGAGTATTCAAGAACCGTGGGAGGTCGCGACCATCCACCAGGAAGAGTCAACCTGGATGACCCCCTTACAAGCTTACCTCGAGCACGGACACCTCCCTGAAGACCGCCTAGAAGCACGCAGATTACGGATGCGGGCAGCATCGTTTACTATCGTGGACGGGGAGCTCTACAAGCGGGCATTCTCAGGACCATATCTAAAGTGCCTACCGGCGGGCGAGTCGGACTACGCCCTCAGAGAAGTGCATGGGGGAGTCTGCGGAGAACATCTAGGAGGAAAGGCGTTGGCACAAAAGATTCTGCGCCAAGGCTTCTATTGGCCAACAATGAATAAGGACGCGGCCGAGCTGCATGGTCCAAAAATGCAGGAGCTGTCAGTTGCATGCCAACGTGCCTCATCAGCCCCCGGTCGCGCTCTCCACACTCCAAAGCGCGTGGTCGTTCGCGCAATGGGGAATAATCGACCTCCTCGGCCCCTTACCTCTGGCTTCCGGACAGAGGAAGTTCATCATTCTAGCCATCGACTACTTCACCAAATGGATAGAAGCGGAACCCCTAGCCAAAATCACAGAAGAGAACGCTAAACAATTTGTCTGGAAAAACATCATCTGCCGCTTCGGAATCCCAGCAACAATCATTGCCGACAACGACACTCAGTTCACCGGGAAGTCCTTCACTAAGATGTGCGAGGACCTGAAGATCAACCTCCGTCATACCGCCGTAGCACATCCACAAACCAACGGACAAGTAGAAGTTACGAACCGCACCATCCTCAAAGGATTGAAGACGCGCCTGGAAGAAGCCGGGGGGGGGGGGCAATGGGTAGACGCACTCCCAAACGTACTATGGGCATATCGAACAACAGAGAGGACTCCCACAGGAGAGACGTCATATAACCTCTGTTACGGTACTGAAGCGGTCATCCCCATCGACATCGGCATTCCGAGCACTCGAGTGCTAACCTTCGATCCCAACAAGAATGACGGACTGCTTCGGGAAAACCTTGACCTAATCCCCGAAGTCCGGGACGACGCCGCTCAGCGTACCGCCTCTTACCAAAGGCGCGTAGCCCGGTTCTATGACAGAAGGGTGAAGCCCAGACCAATCAACATAGGAGATCTCGTCCTGCGCAGCATCGAGGCGGCTGGAAAGGGCCCCCAAGGAGATAAACTCTCACCCACCTAGGAAGGTCCGTACGTTGTCACTGCGATCGTAAAACCCGGAACATACGGGCTCAGAACACCGGAAGGAAAGACTCTACCACGCACCTGGAACGCCCAGAACCTGCGCCGCTTCTATCAGTAACATCAAGTCTTCTATTAAGAAGAAAGCCACGAGCTCCGACTCGTGCAAATCTATGTTATATTATGTATGCAAAGTCGCGAGCTCAGACTCGTGCAAATCTATCCTATATTATGTATGCAAAGTCGCGAGCTCAGACTCGTGCAAATATATCTTATCTCATGTTATGTACTAAGCCGCGAGCTCAGACTCGTGCGAACCCATCCAGTATTGAAAAAAACTATGTGTAAAACAACTTCTTACTATGAAAATATGCATATACTTTGCCACCTATATTAAATAAAGAAAATTTTTTACTTCGGGGCCCTGCCCCGGGGACTTTGCACCGCCGTCGATTGAAGGTTCTCCCTTCTCCTCCGCCGTCGAGTCCCGGCGTCGTAGGGGCCTGCCCCCCTTACGTTCTCCCCCGGTTTGAATACACCCGCTATTCACCGGCCACTTCGGGTCCTTGCCCCGGGGACTTTGCACCGCCGTCGATTGAAGGTTCGCCCTTCTCCTCCGCCGTCGAGTCCCGGTGTCGTAGGGGCCTGCCCCCCTTGCGTTCACCCCCGGTTTGAATACACCCGCTATTCACCGGCCACTTCGGGGCCTTGCCCCGGGGACTTTGCACCGCCGTCGATTGAAGGTTCGCCCTTCTCCTCCGCAGTCGAGTCCTGGTGTCATAGGGGCCTGCCCCCCTTGCGTTCACCCTCGGTTTGAATACACCCGCTATTCACCGGCCAATCCGCGAGCACAGACTCGTGCAAAAAAGCCGCAAGCACAGACTTGCGCAAGCTAATTTTCTATAAAAGCCGCGGGCTCAGAACCGCGCAAGTTCATCTGTTATTTTGCAGAAAGCACTCAGCTTATTCGGATATCAATGCTAGGCAGCAAGCCAGCAACAATCTCAGAGAACCAACGCCCTTCACCGGCCAACTTAAAGCGTCCTCCCTCAATCAACACTTTGTCAGCCACCAGGGCAGCAGGACCATCAGGGGGCTATCACAACTCAGCGCAGAGCGAGAAACGCCTAACCAGAGCAAAGAAACAAAGTCAACCACACACTCACCCTTCGACAGCAATTCCTACCCAAGGCGCCGTAAATAGAGCAGTGGATAAAGCTGTCACGGAAAAATCAAAACCTCCGAACTCCTCGCACAGAGATTCGGACTCCGAAGGTTTGGGGGGCTTATGTTACACATTCATAAAGGCCTTGGGTTTCTCACTTTTCAGGAACAGCTTGTCGCCTTTCCTCGAAGGGCAGGATGGTCATTTACAAAAAATGGTGATCCGTGGGCTCCGAACCGGAAAATATGATTCGTCCTCCCAGGTGGTTATGGTGGTTACAACGGCAAAATTACCGGGGTACCCCCGGCCAAAGCTATAAAATGACCCCCTAGGCTTCATTTGGGAGGATCCGGCCTGAATGCCCAGAGAGAGCTCCTTGAAGATTTCCACGGATTTCTCCTTCGGCGCTTGAAGATCTCCTTCGCGGACTTGAAGTTTTTCGTCTTCACGAAAGCGGGCGAGGCTGTCTCACTTTCGTCTCCACGAAAGCGGACGAGGCTGTCTCACTTTCGTCTCCACGAAAGCGGACAAGGCTTTCTCATTTTCGTCTCCACGAAAGCGGACAAGGCTGTCTCACTTTCGTCTCCACGAAAGCGGACAAGGCTGTCTCACTTACGTTCTCTACCGTCCTCAGAAGAAAAGGACTTAGTTTTTTTCGAGAGGTGGCCTGTCGCCCTCGGAACGTTCTCTCTCTCTCTCTCTCTGATATTGTAACGAGCAGCGGCCTGTGGCGCTCGACTTCTAAATCTCTAATTGTAACCCCCCAGAAGATAGTGGAAGTTTGGTCGGCACAGCTCCGACCACGTGGTTTTTTACCCTTTCCGGATTTTCCACGCTAAAAAGTCTCAGTGTAATCAACGAATCTCAAATTGACTGTTTGCACGCTTGGTTCGCTCCCGAGCTAAGATGATTCAAGTAAGTCGGTCTACCAAGAGCCCTAAGCGACCCGCAACAATTTTATCTATTTTCGCCTTTATTTTCATGAAAAAACAGACAAAGCATCTCCAATGTTAGTTTAAAAAATATTAGCTATTAATTATAGGACTATTTTAGTAGTATATAACGTATTATTATATCAAAATGATTATCCTCCTATATAATATTGATTTTTATTTTATTTTTATTTAGATTTGTATGCATTTATGCATGTGCTTATGGCCCCCATGCAACCACCTCTCTCTGTCTCCCTTCATCTCTCTTAATTATGTAAAATGATAAAACAATAATGTGTAAAAAAGAAGCCTCAATGTTAAATTAAAAGATGTAGCATATTAGTTATTATATAAGTACTTTTGTTCATGATAAAATGATTTTTCTCATCATGTAGTACATATAATATATTGATTGAGGGAATTAGATTAATTGCGAGATTTTTCTTACCCCTATCTCTCTTAATTTCTATCATGTTTTTCAGGGGAAAATATTCATTTTAATTTTAAACCGATAAAAATTGGATGAAAAAATAGCATACTTTAAAAAAAACTTCTTAGATGATATAATAGTTAGTCTGTTTTTTTATAAATCCAACTTTAAAGATAGCTATATTGATATATAATTTTTTTTGAGTAAATGTATAAATAATATTACATGAGAAATATTAAGCTTTAACGGCTACATGTAAAAAATAAATCATTAATCAACATTCAAAGCACTAAACAAACTATTAGCTTTAGCTAAATGTGTCAAAACTCAGTCATTGACTACATTAGTATTTAATTAACTTTATTGACACGTAATTATGTATATATATACTATATTAAAAGGGAAAAGAAGTCTTTAGTTAAACATTCAATATTTCTTTTTTACTCTTCAATTTTAAAAAAAAATTAGGGAGAGAGAGAGATTGGAGGGAGCCACATCTATTTAAGATTAAGAAAAATAGAGAGAGAAAATGTCATGAGTGAGAGGAAAATAGAGAAGAGAGAGAGAGAGAGAGAGGAGAAGAGAGACATTAAATCTATACTATATTAAAAGGAAAAAAGAGGTATTTGAGTAAACATTCAATATTTCTTTTTTGCCCTTCAGTTAAAAAAATTAGAGAGAGAGAGAGAGAGAGAGAGAGAGAGAGAGAGAGAGTGGATGAGCCCGCATCAATTTAAGATTAAAGAAATAGAGAGAGAATATTGTGAGTGAGAGAAAAATAGAGGAGAGAGAAAGAGAGGGGGAGAGACATTAAATAAAAATATAAATACAAAAGTAGAGCATCCAGAGAGCGGGAAAGATGCATCGGGCAATATCGGGGTCAGAGCACTGTCATGGTTAAAGCTGTCACTTAAAACTGAAAACCGTAAACCGAATCGGAACCGAACCGGAACCGCAAAGAACCAAACCGAACCGTTCACAAATTATTTGGGTTCCGGTTTGAATTTTGGAACCGTGAACAACATTGGTCCGGGTGTGGTTCTTTCATTTTATTATCCGGACCGGAACCGGAACCGGAACCGCAATATACAAGTGTCAAGCGGTTTCAAGATTTTTAGAACCGATCCAAACCGGACCGAAGCAGAACCGAACCACAACCCGTTTATTGTTATTATTAATATTATTATAATATTGTTATTTTGTATAATATATCTATAATATCTATAATTACTATTATGGGTGAAACGGGTGCGATTTGAACTCAAATCGCAATCGCAACAAAGGGGGTTGGTTTTGAACTGAACAAACTCGCATCGCACCAAAATCATGCTGTGTGGTTTGACATTGGTGTGATTTGGAGTCGGTTTTTGCGTTGTACTTTCGGTTTTTATACAGACATATAATGTATTTTCAATTTTACTCACATATTATTCTGAATTATTTTGTTTTAAAAATATAGCAGATATACAACTAATATTTAATAGTAATCATGAAAGACAAATCTAATTATAGTTGATAAATTAGTCAAACTGAATTAACTAATATATTATTCAAACAAAACTTTATTTATAAAATAAGATTTTAAGAGCAACAATTCAAATTTCTTTATCCTATGTTGAGTCGTGGTTTTCAGCAACATGAACATTATTGCATCGGCATTACACGATCATGATCTTTGAATTTGTAAAATCAGCGTGGTCTGGTGCAATTTTATGGTTTTGCGGTTTCAGTTTTTAACTTTCAGCCTGACTTACTATATATTATACAAAAAGTATCCCCCTTGGTGTAACGCAAAATTCCTGCGCCCGGGCCTCAGACTTCGAAGTCCCACTTGCAAAAAAAACCGAACGCACGATGTACTTTTCCCCTCCGTTTTTTTAATTTTGACCTCCCTCATTCATATCATTAAGTTTGGTTTTAATTCTAATTGGAACTGATTGGAATCGGACCGAACCACATAGAACCAGACCGAACCGTAGTGACCGGTTTGGTTTTGGTTCTTGTTGAACCGTAACCGGAACCGTTAACATGACGGTTCCAAAAATTATGCTGGAACCGAAACCAGAACCGGAACCGGTCAAACCAAATATGATTTTGGTTATAATTTCAAGAACTGTTACCTTAACTGTTCGGTTCACGATTTTAGTAGAACCGGAACCAAACCGGAACCATGACAACTCTAGTCACGGTTGGCCATAGTGGCGGAGCCCCGTATCTATCACTAGTGTAAATGTAAAACGGCTACTCTGGACATGAGTGCCCGACACGAATATCCATGAACTCCATTTAGCGGTTATATGATTGTTTGTAATATTGCTCTTAATTTATTAGGCTGTTTTGTCCGTATTAAAATATATTCCTTCAAAGATACCACGTGGCGTAAATTGAATGGATAAGTGGTGTGGAAGAGGATTCCAAATCCAATTCCAGCTCCACAAACCTGTTTCATTTCGATTCTTCTCCATGATGACGTCAGTCTCCCTCAGCCCTTTAAAAAAAAAGTATTTCTTTATGGGAATTGATATTGGTACCTCTTAAATCGCTATTTGTACCCAAAAATATCCATTATTTAATACTATTTTAATACATTAAAAATCCTAAATGTACCCATTCTCCCCTCTCTCAATCCACGATCCAGCCCCCCCCCCCCCAATTTCGCAAAAAACGCAACTGGCGTTCCGCCCTCTCTCCGGCCCTCTCTCCGGCCGGTCTCTCCGGCCCTCTCTCCGGCGTTCCACCCTCTCTCCGGTCCTCTCTCCCGCCGGTCTCCCTGCCCTTTCTCCGGACGATCTCTCCCGCCCTCTCTCTGGCGCTCCACCCTCTCCCCGGCCCTCACTCCGCGCCGGTCTCTCCGCCCTCTCTCCGGCCGGCGTTCCTGGCCATCTCCGACAAAAAATTGGCCACCGACGTGCGACCCTATACATTCCGACCGGCCATCTCTTCCTCCATATACATTCCGACCGGCGTGCGACCCTCTCTCCGGCCCTCGCTTGATCAGATTTTTTGTATGGATCCACATATTTTTATAGTTTTTTTTTGTTTTTTTTGTATTATGGATCAGATTGCCCTATGTATTTTGGTTTTTTTAGACTAATTCATTGTATTTTTACGTTAAAGAGTTAATATTATTTTGTACTCGCACGGTTTACTAATATTTGTTTTTTTTCTTGTTTAGGACTTTTTTGGGATGCGACTACATTACATTATGAGATGCCTACAAAAAATATTTGATGTTTGGAATGAAATATTTATTTCACGTATTTTTTGCGTACATTAAGAGACGTCAATGTATTTCGTAGTTTTTGCACATTAATATTAAAAAAGGGTTTCAAATCATGTACTAATATCCACTATTTACTAATATCCACTATTTGTTCATTTTAACTATTTGTTCATTTTAACTATTTGTTCATTTTAACTATTTGTTCATTTAAAAAAAAATTGATTTGGTACAAACATCCACTATGGGTACAAATATCCATTACAGGTACAAATATAAGTGGGCTACAAATAATCATTTAAGGGATACCAATATCAATTCCCTTCTTTATTCCATCTCCCGCACCCAAATGGTTGAACAATTTTCAATATTTCTCCTGTTTATTAGAAGGAAATAATTACTCCCAAAATAACCGCAGATCGAATATTCTTCCAATTTCGTGACGAATCTGTTTCGCAAAGTCATTGACCAAAATTGATCATTCTGATTTCATCATCTGCATATTATAAGAAGCCCGTTTCGAGATTCCGATCTCCTGTTCTCTCTCTCTCCCCCCAATAGATCGACGGATTAGGATCCAGGCGAGATGGGAAAAGGGGCGGGGTGCATGCCGAGCAAGAACCGGCCGCCGCCGGGTGCAGCCGACAAGCCTTCGCCGCCGCGGGCCGCCGAGAATTCTTCGACGGACGTGCCGAAGGCTCCGGCGGTTTCTATAGAAGAGCGGAGCATCGACAGCAGGGCGGTGAATACCTCTTTTCCTCCTCCGGCTGATGCGAAATTGAAGATCTTCATCGTGTTCTACTCCATGTACGGGCACGTGGAGAGCCTGGCGAGGAGGATAAAGAAGGGGGTGGATGGAATCGATGGAATCGAGGGTTTCCTGTATCGCGTCCCCGAAACGCTTCCTCAGGAGGTGTTGGAGATGATGAAGGCGCCGCCTAAGGGCGATGACATTCCTCTGATAACGGCGGGGCAGCTGGCGGAGGCAGATGGGATCCTCTTTGGTTTTCCGACGAGGTTTGGAAGCATGGCGGCGCAAATGAAGGCTTTCTTCGACACCACGGGTCAGCAGTGGAAGGAGCAGAAGTTGGCCGGGAAACCGGCTGGGTTCTTCGTTAGCACTGGAACGCAGGGAGGAGGGCAGGAAACTACTGCGTATGATTCTGCCCAACTTTCCTTCTCAATTTTTTAATTAGCTTTTTTTTTTCTTCATTCTTGTTGATCTAACACATGACTCGCACCAAAACAATTATCCAATCCACTTGATTTACTGAGATTGGATTCAGAAAATTAAAAAAACTTTCCGTAACCGCCTCTGTTCTTGAGAAGAAGTGAAAATCCGACTGGTGCTGCCCATCTTGGGGGTGAATCGTGTAAATCTATGTCTTATTTGTTGTTTATTTTCTATTTCGTTTTTCATTCTACTTGAATTTCTTGATTCAATCGTTGTTTATTTTCCCATTCAATTCTAATTGAATGGAAAATTGCACACCTACAATTATTAGAAAAAAAACTGTTTAAAGAGAATCTGCACCTGCATTTTCTAATATAACAGGGAAGGAAATTTGATGAATTGCATTGAAGTACATCTGCAGATTACATAAAGGGGGTTTCATTGTATTGATTTTTATTTTATTTTATCTTTGTGCATATTTCCTTTATTAAGCAATACATGATTCCTATTTTTGATGGAATTAAGATATTTCTGTTTGACAACCTTGGAATTAAGATATTTCTTGAGAATCATTTCCACATCATAAGCTTCTCTAATGGGGTTGTAGCACTTGATTAGCCGGTTTAAATGTTGTTATTCATGACAAGCTACAAAGAAATACATTTTTATCAACAACCCGATAAAATTTGACCCAAAATTGTGTTATTGTTGAATGGTTAGCGAATTGTAATGAATTGTCTCATTTTTTTAGCCTGATTCCTTGCTTAATAAGTTTATGTGTCCTTTTTTTAAAGCAATCTCATGTTGATTTTATTTCATTTTGAACTAATTCGCTTATCTCAGAGATGCTATCACTTTTGGCAAATTATCCATTTATACAGTTGGTCTAGTTTAGGTGGCAAGAACTCTTAGTTAGACAGCTTTCAACTGAAATGACTAAAAATATAGATTTTTGTCGGCATCTCGACCTTTCTAATCATTCTTTAGATTGCTTCATTTGCCATCATGCTTCAAAAATATAGAATTCAGATTACACAGAGTTTCAGAGAGGAAAAATGCCTTCATCAAAAATGTTGCAATTGATGTCTAATATTCAACAAAAGTGTTGGCAACATCATGTTGGAATTATACTAGGCAAACACACTGCTGAAAGAATTATGCTGAGGCATTAATCCTTCAATATAGATCAAGAGTCCTGATTTTATTGACATGCTCTTTACTGGAGAAATTAGGAAGACAAAAACAGCAATCCATAAATATGTGTTCTCGTTCGATCAACAGTTGATGTTGTAAAAGGAAGCAAACTTGTTAATCGTTGTTCCCAATCCCGATATGTGATGTGTTTGTTAGAGTTTATTCACCCTCAGGAATTTGCTTTTATTGATATATAGGGTTAATTAGCGGGACCTCCCCTAGGAGTTTGCATAATTACAGGTCTCTATCTTTTAAAATTACATTTACCTCCCCTCTAAGTTTTCCCAGTTTACAAAAATACCCCTTATGTTAGAAATATGGATGAAAAATGATAAAATTGGCCAAATTATTTTCAAATATTTCAATTTTATCCTTTTATAATGATTCTGGATTCATTACAAAAGGATAAAATGTAACGCACCCTTTTCAATGTAGAGTTATTACAAAAGGTAAAATTGAAATATTGTAAAATAATTTAGCATATTTGATCACTTTCCATCTATATTTCTTAAGGAAAAGGTTACACATTTCAATGTAAAGTCATTATAAAGGGTAAAATTGAATATCATAACATAATTTAGTTGATTTTATCATTTTCCATCCATATTTCTAATGGAAAAGTCATTTTTGCAAACTGGGAAACCTTAGAGGGGAGGTAAGTGTAATTTCGAAAGATAGAGGGGTGCAACCTGTAATTATGCAAACTCCCAGGGGAGGTCCTGGTTATTAACCATATATATATAATGTTTCATATGTCGATTCCTCAGACGTAGAAGCCGTTATGGGGAACAACATTTCATCCTACTTTATATTCAAACAGGATTTTGGAATCTGCATAGTGCCTCTAATCTATGTAGATCCCAAGTTCGTGTTTCAGTTTAGTATATCTTTTCCTTTTTTTATTGAACAGGCATTAAAATGATAGTCAATCTAGCGAAAACTCTTGGTATCCTCACTCTTATTCTCTCTGAGATTGACATAGGTTATATAGTTCCACTTTGAAGAAGTACTTTGTGCTGCGAAAGAAACTGTGATTATTGTTGGTGCCTAGGCTCTTCAAATACTAATGTTGCCTTAACAATGGAATTCACTGTTGTCCAATTGGCACATATCAAGAATTAGAAAATATTTCTGCAATCCTTTTGATTTTTGTTAGTGTCCGTTCGGTAGAACTGAGGTGGGGCTTCGGAAATGAAAACGGATCTCCAATTCTAAATCAACATTTCAATTCCGTCTAAACGAATGGACCCTTATAGATACTGATATGCAATGAAATTCTAAGCTTGTGAGAATGGAGAATTTTTGTGCAATACTTGTATTTTTTTTCCATCAAACTATCATTTTGCCCTTGGTTTTGATTCTATTTATAGATTTAACCAAGCTGAAAATGGTAATTTGGGTTTCGGACGGCTAATCTGATAAGTCTAATAGCCTAATTCATGCATACAATAACCTGAGTTCATGGTCTTAAGATATCAATATTTTCACATGGAGTGAACCCACCCTTGGAACACTACGTCAACTGTTTTTCCCAAATTGCCAGCTACCATCCAGCTATCCGACGCCATTTTCTTGATAGAAGATTCTGTTTTTGCTTCTGTGGGGATAATCAAAAGAAAGAAAGTTGAACAGTTTGATTGATATTTTGTCATCATTTGATATAATTTATGAATCGCTTAGGTTGTCCTTTTCTAATACACAGTTGTCCTCTACGGATTTTCAAAGTTTTCACTGTTCTTTTGTTTTAATTTCTTTTAACTTGAAGAAGAAGAAGAAGCAAACTATCTGTGACAAGTAGGTGGGTCTCCTCTGCTACTGGAATCATGCTGCTTATTAGGCCACACTCATCTTTAAGTGGGGCCCCAGCGGCCGGAGATTTCAGTTTTTTTTTTTATTTGGAGGGACTGCCAGATTCGACCATGCGCCCCAGCACGACAGATGAACCCGTAGGAGGTTCACTGATCGTGCCAATCTATTCCAGGAAGGCACTGTCTGTCCATGAAGGCTAATGGTCCGTTTTACACAGTTTTTGTTCCGGTGAGTTCGGATAAAAAACGTCACTGGCATAAAATATGTGTTTGACATGACAACAGTTATGACCGCCAACAAGAAAAAACTACTTTTGAACATAAAAGTGGATGAAAGTCCTTAGGCGAGGTGTTCACGACTATCACCGCCGTGTCAAACGGTCCCTAAATTTTGGTGGATGTATTTCTAGGAAAATTTGAAAATAATTCATAAAGTCTAATTATTAATATTTAAGGCCTATTTTTAACTCTCTATTTCACTCTGAGAGGTGGTGTCCTAATGTATGTTGGACCTATTTTGGAATAGAAGTTTCGGGAGTATCCCGTTTTCCATTCTTTGTGCCTTCCTGGTCTCCCCTTCGCCGCCCACCATCCATTTGTGACACGTGGCATTGTGTGTGTGCCGCCACCGCCCAGATACAAAGCCAAATTCGGCAAAGATCCATGAAATTACTTCGAATTTTCTGCTTTATTACAAGGTCTTTTTGTTTTAATTCCCCAAAATTGTTGTGTTTTGTTGTAAACCAAATGCTTTCCTACGTTTGATTTCCTCGAAGTTGTACACAAAATGCTTTGAATTTGTTTCTGTTCTTGTTCAAAAACATAAAAGCAGAAGTTGACATTTTCTGTTTCAATTTTCTCTTTTGCAGATGGACTGCAATCACCCAACTAGCCCACCATGGAATGCTGTTCGTCCCAATTGGATACACGTTCGGGGCAAATATGTTCGAGATGGAGGAGATCCGAGGCGGCTCCCCTTACGGCGCTGGAGTCTATGCCGGAGATGGAGGTCGACTGGCCTCTGAGGTGGAGCTCTCGCTGGCCGAGCACCAGGGCAAGTACATGGCCTCCACTGTGAAGAAGATGCATCATTCTTAGCCCAAATCATTCAGACTCCGGAGAATCTCAGTTATCTATAGATTCTGATATCTTCCTCTGTGAGTATGAGTTTCATTTCTTCATGTGGAATCTTCATCAGCCAATAAGACTTCTCCTTGCCTCTGTTGATTTCTTACATTCCTGCTTGTGTCTGTATTCCTATTATTGTTACTCATTGTTTCGTTGTATGATGTTGTCAAGAATAGCTTTTTTCATATATATATATATATATAAAGAATAATGTCTGTTGTGGATTTGTCATCAATTTCTGTGTGATTGTGAGAAATTCAGAAATGCTAGTTTTATTTATTTTATTTTTTGACTATAAGATACAAACTGCTTGGCATAATTCATTGAAAAGCTGTGTTTTGGCTGGATTTTGTAGCTCGATTAGGAACCAATTGCTCCAGTTATCATTAGAGACAGAAAAGGGGAGCTGCAATTATCGAAAGTGAAGAACATAAGGGTTTCCTCACTGGAGTTTCTTATTGCAATTTTTTGAGGTACTTGATTACAAGAGACAGAGTATGTTCACCATTCTCCCCGCAGCGACGCTGAAAAACAAGTCTGATGATGTTGTTGTATTATGCGGAGTTTCTGTTGTTGAAATTTCGAGGAGAAATTATTTTGTCCATGCCTTTGACATAGGGTTTGGTTTTGAGGGATTGTTTGCTACTCTTTTTTTGGTTGTGAACGATAGTTTTGACCGTGTTTTATGAAAGAAAACAATCATTTTTATGATCTTTTTTACAAACATTTTGTGATCTTAAATGTTATGGTATCGAGCCAAAGTAACACAGAAGACAAAAAAACAAGATTTACGTAGTTCGCCTCAAGATGGGCGACGTTCATGCCCTGCAGCAAATTATTTCACTAGATGGAAGAACTGATAGATTACAAGAGAATGCGCATTGCGCTGTTTTTTCACACGCAATAACCCTCGAATAAGAGGAGTGGTGGAACGATTTTATGGAATGCTGAAGGATATATTTTTTGAAACTTCGAGATTTGTTAGAATTCGAGGCATATAAATAACAGTAAAAAATAATTGTTTACGAAGGTTTACCTCTTGCATGGGAATTGAATTTGCCCCGTGTCATGCCTCGTGCGAAACTTTGTTGCACGGCTTAAGGTACTGTAGCAGTTTCCAGGCTCCTTGGGTGCGGAGATGACGCGTGGCTCTTGATTGGATCATTTCAACTCATTGTCTCTTAAGTTGGATCAAATTGTTTGGGTGTGACCACGAGTGCGTCAACACAATTGACCCCGAGCAGCTACGAAATTTTGACAACCACGATCATTTATTCAATATTCTCCAAGCATGTAAAGAGCTTCTCAATAGGGTATATACAGAGAGGCTAATCAATGTGCAGACTTTTTGGCTAAGTTTGCCCACCAAGGTCACATTTTGAGCTGATGAAATGGGGGTAACCCTCCAGAAGGGTTGCTTAGCCTGGCACAAGAAGATATCCTTGGAGGTATGCAGGCCTAGAGCTATAGTTGATAAAATAAAACTAAAATCTCTTTAAGGAAAAATTTAATGGGCAGACCATATGTGGCTATTGGCAGCCCGTGCTATTGAAAAAATTACTATCGGCAGACCATCTTTACGGGTTCACAATTATCTTTGATTATTTATTTTGGTCTGCTATTAACAATGGTCTGCCCATAGCCCAAATTGAAGTCAATTTTATGAAGTCTGAAGTCAAAATTTAGCAGCCGCTGATTTTATCCTTGGAAAGTGGGCCCGATTTTCAGCTAGTAGGAACATATTGATTTTTGGTTAATGCTCAGTATATGATTTCTTGTTTATTGACTTTTTGCAGTGTTGACTGCTATCGCTTTGTGGGCGGTTTGTATTGGTTGACTATATTCTCCAACATCACTCTTCGCCCAATGGCAGCTTATGCCAGGAAAAATCTCTTCTTTTTTTAATGTCAGAACTATCTATATAGCATAGATAATGAAAACATAGTTTTGAATTTTAATATTTATATATATATAATTATTTTTTTAATTTATATATGTCCATGTATAAACAATTTAATATTTATTGAAATTCTAAACCTATCAAATTAGTATAAACATTTTACTGTTACATAAATAATAACAGTATAGCACGGAAAAAAAGTCATAAAAAGCAAAAAATACGGAATTAGTCGTCGGTAACAATCGAAGATAAAGAATCCTCATTCCAAAATTCAAGCAGAATTGATGTTGACGAGGAAGCATGAAGTGGGTCGAGATTGATAACTTGATAATGTGCTTGCTTCCGTGATCATTTACAAAGGGCCTATCTATATATACAAAGATGAACCGGCTGAAACGGATTACCCAAAATGGACCGGCTAATACGCCCCCGCAGTTGTAGCGGCAGCTTCGCGGACGCGTAGACTGGTTCGGAAGTCCTGGAAAATCTGGCGAGGTAGGCCCTTGGTGAAGATGTCCGCATACTGGTAGGCGGAGGGAACATGAAGAACCCGAATGTGGCCAAGAGCAACCTTTTCGCGCACAAAATGAATGTCCATCTCAATATGTTTTGTACGCTGATGTTGAACGGGGTTGCCGGAGAGGTAGATAGCGCTTACGTTGTTGCAGTAGATAACGGAGGCTGAGTGAAGCGGGCATTGTAGCTCAAGGAGAATGTTGCGTAGCCAACAAGCTTCGGCGACGGCATTGGCAACTCCACGGTATTCCGCCTCGGCACTAGAGCGAGATAGGGTTGGTTGGCGCTTGGAGGACCAAGAGATGAGGTTATCACCCAAGAAGGCACAATATCCGGAGGTGGAACGGCGAGTGTCGGGCCACGCGCCCCAATCAGCGTCCGTGTAAAGAACAAGCTTGTCCAACGGGGACGGAGAGAGCTGCATACCGAAATGGAGTGTCCCCTGAAGGTAGCGGAGGATGCGCTTGAGAGCATGCCAATGAGGTTCGCGAGGGTCATGCATGAAAAGGCAAACTTGTTGAACCGCGTAAGAGATGTCCGGCCGAGTAAAGGTAAGGTACTGAAGGGCGCCGGCCAGACTGCGGTAAAGAATCGGGTCCGAGATGGGAGGACCCGAGTCGGCGCTTAGTTTGGCATGAGTATCCACGGGAGTGGCAACAGAGTTGCAGTTGGAAAGGTGCGCCCGGTTGATGATGTCGGCGGCGTAGTTCTTTTGGGACAAGAAGATGCCATTTTTGTCACGGGTCACTTGTATGCCAAGAAAGAAATGAAGAGATCCCAAATCGGTCATGGAGAATTCCGCACTGAGAACGGTAATGAGGTGCTGCCGGAGAGCATCGGTCGATGTCACGAGGATGATATCATCCACGTATAGGAGGAGGTAGGCAATGTCAGGTTCGTGCCGAGAGATGAACAAAGAGTGATCGGACTTGCTATGAGAGAACCCGACCGTGGCGACAAACGAAGCAAACCGATGATACCAGGCCCGAGGGGCCTGCTTGAGGCCGTAGAGGCTTTTGCGGAGGCGACAAACATGTTCGGGCCGAGATGGATCTTTGAAGCCGGGGGGTTGATGCATGAACACAAGCTCCTCCAGGCGCCCATGTAGGAACGCATTTTTGACATCGAGTTGATGAATGGACCACGAATTAGAGAGAGCGATGTAGGCCCTCTGATACCATGATAACTTGATAATGTGCTTGCTTCTGTGATCATTTACAAAGGGCCTATCTATATATACAAAGATGAGCCGGCTGAACCGGATTACCCAAAATGGACCGGCTAATAGAGATCTAAGTCACAAAACAACCCAGACAACGAATCAATTTCGTTTTGATGTTTAAACCCTATGTGCTAAATAAAATAAAAAATATTTGAAACGTGTCTTTTTATCCATAAAATTTTTATGTCGGTCGACATGTCTTCCAAAAAAATATTTTGCAAAAAAATGTTGGAGACTCATTTTGTTCATGAAATTTTGTTCAAGAAGTGATTATTAATCAAAACTCATGAGGTTTGATTATAATGATAGTCCAAGTTCAAGGGAGATTAGAGATTAACTGATCTACTGGAAATAAAATAGCACAAGAAAACTATTGTTGCGGGTCGCTTAGGGCTCTTGGTAGACCGGTTCAACTGAACCGCCTTAGCTCGGGAGCAATCTAAGCGCGCAAACAGTCAATTTGAGATTGTTGAGTACACTGGGACTTTTTTAGCGTGGAAAACCCGGAAAGGGTGAAAAACCACGTGGTCGGAGCTGTGCCGACCAAATTTCACTATCTCTTGAGAGGTTACAACTAGATGCTAAGAGATCGAGTGCGACAGGCCGCTACTCGTTACAATAGTAGAGAGAAAGAGGGAGAGCACTCCGAGGGTGACAGGCCACCTCTCGGAAAAACTAAGTACTTTTCCTACGAGTACAGCAGTGAACCAAAGTGAGAAGGTCGTGCCTGCTTTCCAGAGGACAGAAGTGAGACAACCCTGTCTGCTTTCGAGAGGACAGAAGTGAGACTGTCCTGCCCACTTTCCTGAGAACGAAAGCGAGAGTCTTGTCCGCTTTCGAGAACGAAAGCGGGAGCCTTGTCCGCTTTCTTGGGAACGAAAGCGAGAACCTTGTCCGCTTTCGCGAGTAAGGATTTCTCTAAGTCCTCGAAGATGATCTTCAAGCGCCGAAGGAGAAATCCGTGGAAATCTTCAAGGAGCTCTCTCTCGTCTCAAAGTCCCCCTCCTTTAAATGAAGCCTTGGGGGCCTTTTTATAGCTTTTGCCGGGGGTAGCCCAGTAATTTTGTCGTCGTAACCACCATAACCACCTTGGCTGACGAGTCATATTTCTCGATTTGGGGCACTCGGATCACCATTTTTCATAAATGACCGTCTTGCCCTTTGAGGAAAGGCGACAAACTGTTCCTGAAAAGTGAGAAACTGAAAAGACAAAAAGTGAGCGAGGCGAGGCGCAAAAGTGAGCAGGGCCAAAAAGCGAGCAAGGTGAGGCGAAAAAGTGAGCGAAGCCGAGAAAAGCGGACTTCGGCCCTTTCCGACGCGGGGATGCGGTTTCGGCTACGTCCTCCGCAGAGGGGGACCGGGCCGCACCTTGCACGGGAGTGTGCGGTTTGGCCGCACCCTTCTACGGCCGCACCCCCCTATGGGGGGTGCGGTTTGGCCGCACCCCCCATGGGGGGGTGCGGTTTGGCCGCACCCCCCCCCCCATGGGGGGTGCGGCCCAGCCGCACCCCCCATGGGGGGGGGGGTGCGGTTTGGCCGCACCCCCCTATGGGGGGTGCGGTTGGGCCGCACCCCCCAAGGGGGGGGGGGGGGGGGGGGGGGGGGGGGGGGGGGGGGGGGGGCGGTTGGGCCGCACCCCCCAAGGGGGGTGCGGTTGGGCCGCACCCCCCTATGGGGGGTGCGGCTTGGCCGCACCCTCCTATGGGGGAGGGTGCGGCTTGGCCGACCCGCGCACACCCCATGCGGGTGAGGTGCGGGCTAGCCGTCCCCCACTTAGTGGGGCGCGGGCTAACCGCACCCCGACAGTGGGGTGCGGTTTTGTGCTTACCTGGCGCTGTTTCTAGCGCGTCGTTCTTGCGCGGTGGGTCCTCTACTTCCGCGATCCGGGGTTCGACTGGTTCCCCCTCCTCTCTTTAGCGGGGTTCTCTAGACGCACCCCAAGGCCTTTACGGGTACGCAACAACTATTATCCTCTTAATGAAGCGCGCCTAATCTAATCACAATGAGAATACTCTTAGCTCTCAATTCAACAAATAGAAAACATCTCTTGATATCTTGTAAAAATTGTGTATCGATATGTAGCGTGTTTTAGTTTTTTTTTTACAATGTTGGTGTTGAACCAGGAAATCACGATTCAACTTCTGAGTCCGGAAATCACGGCTCGAGAGGAATTTGGACTGGTGTAGTTTGTTCTTACTTCTCGTGTGTTCAATCACTAGACCGGTCACTCAGGACAAAGAAGCTCACTCACAAAGGGTGGAAAACTAAGAATAGACCTGCGAG
This sequence comes from Dactylorhiza incarnata, assembly GCA_033032865.1. NCBI lineage: Eukaryota > Viridiplantae > Streptophyta > Magnoliopsida > Asparagales > Orchidaceae > Dactylorhiza > Dactylorhiza incarnata. The sequence continues at coordinate 7,364,114 of JAWHQI010000053.1, forward strand.
CTGCAGCGAAGAGGTCCCGCCACTAACCCAGAAGATCCAGAGAACTTGTTGGGACCATTGTCCACAATGTCCTAGATTTTGAGAAGTTCATTCCTAAGTCAAAGATATACCTCAGAATGTATTTGATATACTTTCTAGAATCATTGTGCAGAAGATTAGGACAAGCAAAGTGCTCAAGGAATTCATCTAAGTTCACAAGCGTCGAGACACTACACATCGCTCGACGCCTGTGACCCAGAAGCGTCGACCCATGTCTACTGCTCAAAAAGACAAGGTCGCCGCTGAAGATCTGAGACCAAGTCTAGAAGCGTCGAGCCAAGGAATATCGCTTGACGCCGTGGAATAAGAAGTGTCGACTAAACTTCAGGTAGCTCAACGCCAGCTAAAAGAGTCTAGATGTGAAGGCAAAGTTAAAAGTGTCGAGCATCTACACATCGCTCGACACCTTATAGAAAAAGCGTCGACAGATATACATAGTGCTCAACGCCTTTTTCTGTAAAGCTCTGAGCTGAGAAATGTGTAACAGTTCATCTACAGCAAGCTGAGCCTTTGTCTATTCTGAAGCCATTAAAGACCGTTGAAGACTTAACATCATGCTGACGTGGAGGAGCGTGTCAGATGTCGCGGATGACGGGCTATAAATAGAAGGCATGACCTATGATTCAGATGAAGAACACTCCTATTGAAAGCCATCATCTTCTCCGTCGTTTGAGAGAATCTGAGGAAGAATCTGAAGAAGCCATCTCCTCTTTCAGAATCGTACTACAAGAAATTCCTTAGCAATCTGGTGCTGAGACTATTTTCTGAAGGGAGAAGGTTAAGGAGGAAGAATCTGTCTTCCTAAAGAAGAACAATCATCCCAGCCTGTGCAAATCAAGAAGATCATTTTGCTGATGCTGTTCTGCTGAAGTTTTCTATCTGATCTTTCAGATAGATCAAGAAGACTCAATACATTGGTGAATCTGAGTCTAAGTATTGTTTTCTACTTCTTTCAAATTCTGTAGGATCTGAGTTGTCAGATCTGAGTGTAGGATTTTTAAGGATCTGAGGTGTAGGATCAGGTGTGATCAGAGTTGTAAGATTCAGGGGTGAATCTGAGTGTAAGCCTATTGTTATAAAGGCTGAGGTAGGATCTGTTGAGATCTGAGTTTGTAAGATCTGCTGAGATCTGAGAGGGTAAGATCTGTTGAGATCTGAGACTGTAGGATCTATTGAGATCTGAGCTGTAAGACCTGGTTGGTGGTCTGAGATCTGGAGGAGATATAAACTTTATCTACCACACTGCTAGGGGGGAGAAGGGGGAAAGTGGATTACCCAAGATAAGGGGAACCACTATAAAATTCTGTGTGTTTGTGTTTATTTCTTGAAAGCTCTGATCATTCATTTAGGTTTTAATCAAGAATTGCAAATAGATTTTAAAAATAACTTATTCACCCCCCTCTATGTGATTAGCCACCCTTAAATAAAGTCTTTCAAGTGGTATCAGAGGGTTGTTGTTCAAGAAAAGGTTTAACAGTCTGAACAAGATCTTCAAAGGGTAGATTTGTTAAGTTGTGATGGCTAACAGTGAAGGAAACAAGGAATTCACATCAATGAAGTTACCTATCTGTAGAAAAGAAAACTTTGGGATTTGGAAGGAAAGGGTCAGATTATTCATGGAAGCCTCTGACCCTAGGATATACATCACTGTACTAGAAGGACCCTTTATTCCAATGAAGGTCTCATTCACAGATGGAAGTATCAAGACTCCCAAAACATACTCTGAGATGACTAAAGATGAAGTGATTCTGGCCTCCATGGATAAGAGAGCTCAGAATATCATTGTGAGTGCAATTGAGGATTCAACCTCCAGAACTTAGTTCACTGCAAAACTGCCAAAGAAATGTGGGAATCTCTCATTGTCTATATAGAAGGGACTGAAGAAGTCAGAGATGACAGAAAGTCTCTTCTAAATCAGCAATATGAGGCTTTCAGACAAGACAAGAAAGATTCAATAGCAATCTGCTATGAAAAATTCTTCAAAATTGTAAATGGTCTGAAAACCTATGGAAGAACTCTTACAGATTATGAGCTGAATGATAAATTCTTAAGATCCCTGAACAAAGAATGGGATATCAAGATCTGTGCTATCAGGGAAATGGGAAATCTGGGAAATATTCAGCCACAGAATCTATATGGGAAACTTCTGTCCCATGAACTTCACCTGAATACCAGAAAAGCTGAAGAAGGACACATCAAGGAAAATCCTATTGCTCTAAAGGCAGAAAGTTCCAAAAAAAGCAAAGAAAGGATGTCATTATCCCCCAGGATACCATCTGAATCTGAAGAATCAGAGACCAGTAATTCTGACTCAGAAATATCAGATGGTGAACTGACACTCTTCACCAAACAGCTGAAAAGGATGCTTAAAAGAAAACAACACTGGAAAACTAGACCCTCTCAGTCATCCAGATCTAAGAAGCACTCCAATTCTTCAGAAGGATTCAAACAAGATTCCAAGAAGGACAGGTATAACTCTAAACATAATAAATATAATTCAGAAGAAATAGTGTGCTTTGGATGCAGGAAATCTGGACACATGGTTGCTAATTGTCCTTCAAAAAGAAAGAACAATAAGAAGTCTGATGAAAGGAGGCACAAATCTGACAAGAGACATGAGAGGAGCCTAATAGCCAAGAAAGGCAAAGTCACTCTCAGTGACAGTGAATCTCAATCATCTGATTCAGATAGTGAAGAGGCACTCATAGCTCTGGTGGGTGTAAATGAAAGTGAAGACATTCTGAACCATAGACCTATGATAAGATCCCCACTATCAAGGTCTGATAATGAAGAGGATGAAGAAGAAAATACAGGACTCATGGCACTCAGTGATGAAGAGGATCAGGAGACAATCTCTAATGTGAAGGTTTGTCCAAAGACCAATCAAATTCCTATCTGATATTTGGACAGTGGGTGTTCCATGCACATGACTGGAACAAGAAGTCTACTGAATGACTATACCTCTGTGAAGAATGGACCAAAGGTTGTATTTGGAGGATCTGACAGAGGTAAGACTAAAGGATATGGCAAAATCACAAATGTAATTGTCACCATCACCAAAGTTGCGTATGTTGATGGATTGCAGCACAATCTCATCAGCATAAGTCAATTATGTGATCTTGGGTATGACATTTCATTTCACAATGATGAGTGCCTGATCAAGAAAGAGAATGATATAATTCTCTCAGGCACTAGGAGTGGCAACATTTACTGTTTAAATTTTATATGTTCTGATCAAATAAATCCCATATGCTTAGTTGCTGAAAATAAATTCTCTAGTAGTGTACAATGTCACAAAAGGTTAGCCCACATAAACTATAAGACTATAAATAAGCTTATTTCAGGAGATCTAGTGAGAGCAGGGCCTAAGTGCAAGTGTGTTCAGGAGGGTCCCTGTCATGCTTGTCAAATGGGTAAGCAAACCAAGTCATCCTTCAAACCAATTGGTGAGAAGGATTCCATTAGATGTCTATACCTACTTCACATGGACCTATTTGGACCAATGCCAATTCATAGCCTAGGAGGAAAGATTTACACCTTTGTAATTGTTGATGACTATTCTAGATTCACATGGATATTCTTCCTAAGACACAAGTAAGATACTCTAGAAGTGTTCACTAGCTTTGTTAGGCAAATCAAAAATGAAATAGGAAATTCAGTAGTCAAAATTAGAAGTGACCATGGGACTGAATTTCAGTCAGGTGCAATGACCAAATTTTGTGAAAATCTTGGCATCTCACAAGAGTTCTCATCTCCTAGAACACCCCAACAAAATGGGGTTGCTGTGAGAAGAAATAGAGCTCTCATTGAATCCAGTAGGAGTATGCTTAGTGACTCCTCTCTTCCTGAGTATTTCTGGGCTGAAGCTGTAAAAACAGCATGCCATGTGCAAAATAGGGCACTTATCAATAAAAGACTGAATAAGACCCCTTATGAGTTGTTGAAAGGTAGAAAACCCACTTTAGCCTACTTCAAAATATTTGGAAGTAAGTGCTTTGTATTAAATAATGGAAAGCACCACCTCACTAAGTTTGCTGAAAAAGCCCATGAGGGAATCTTTGTTGGTTATAACTCTCAAAGTAAAGCTTATAGAATTTTCAACAAAAGCTCAAATAAGATAGAAGAATCTATACATGTTGTATTTGATGAAACCAGCCTTATTTATAAGGATCTGGGAAGTCTCTCTAGTAATGCAGGTTCTACACAGAAATTGAAGGAGATGAGTATCAGTGAACAGCACATTGAAGACAATGAAGAAACTAATGGGACTGTGATTGTGAATAGAGAGGATGAGTCTCAAGAAGAAGACAATCATGAAGAACCAACTGCTGTTGAAGAACCACATCATCCAGAACCTCTAGAACAGCCAACTCAAACAGATGCACCAGAATCACAAAGAGAAAATGAAAGGTGGAGGAATGCAACCAAACACCTGAAGGATCACCCCAAAGAATAGATTATGGGAAATCCAAATGAAGGTGTGCAAACCAGAAGAGGGAACTCAATACATGAGGCATTGCATCACAACTTCCTATCCAAAATAGAGCCTAAGAAATTTGATGAAGCCAAAAAGGACCATTCATGGATATTGGCTATGCAAGAAGAGCTAAATCAATTTGAAAGATGCAAGGTCTGGATATTGGTTCCTAGACCAAAGAAACACAAAGTCATAGGGACCAAATGGGTATTTAGGAATAAGCTAGATGAAAATGGTGTGATTATAATAAACAAAGCAAGGTTGGTTGCCCAAGGATATAGACAGGAGGAAGGCATAGATTTTGATCAAGTGTTTGCTCCTGTGGCAAGATTGGAGGCAATCAGGTTATTCCTGGCATTTGCAGCACATATTGGATTCATAGTTTATCAAATGGATGTGAAGTCAGCATTTCTTAATGGAACAATACTGGAGGAAGTATATGTAGAACAACCCCCAGGTTTTATTGATTCTACTCATCCAAACCATGTCTATCTTTTATTAAAAATTTTGTATGGTCTAAAACAGGCACCTAGGGCCTGGTATGAGACATTATCTAGATTTCTCATTGAGAACAAATTCTCAAGGGGAAAGATAGACAAGACATTGTTTCTTAGGGTAGCTAAAGGTCATATTATTCTAGTGCAAATATGTGTAGATGATATAATTTTTGGCTCAACTGATAATAACCTTTGCAAAAGGTTTGCAAGCCTTATGCAAGGGAAATTTGAAATGAGCAGCATGGGTGAGCTCAAATACTTCTTGGGACTCCAAGTGAAACAGTCTGAGGAAGGAATCTTCATTTCTCAGACCAAGTACACCAAAGAGATCATCAAGAAGTTTGAAATGGAAAGTTCCACTGTCATGAAAACTCCAATGGCAGCTAATATGTCACTGGACAAGGATGACAAAAGGAAACCTATTGATGAAACCTTGTACAGAGGTATCATTGGGTCATTTCTCTACCTAACTGCTAGCAGGCCAGACATTATGTTCTCAACATGTGTGTGTGCTAGGTACCAAGTGAACCCTAAAGAATTTCACTACACTGCTGTCAAAAGAATCCTGAGATATCTGAAGGGTACTCTTAATCTTGGTCTTTGGTATCCTAGAAGCAATGACTTTGAATTGACTGGTTTTTCAGATGCTGATTTTGCAGGATGCAAGGAGGACAGAAAAAACACATCAGGCACCTGTCAATTTCTTGGCAAAAGGCTAATATCTTGGAGTAGCAGGAAGCAGACCAGTGTAGCTATCTCTACAGCAGAATCTGAGTACATCTCAGCATGAAAATGCTGTGCTCAGCTACTTTGGATTCAACATCAACTCCAAGACTATAAAATCAAGCTAAGTAAATCTCCTTTATATTATGATTCAACTAGTGCTATTGCTATAGCTAATAATCCTGTATCACATAGCAGAACAAAACACATAGAAATTAGATATCACTTTATTAGAGAATATGTAGAAAATGGAGACATCATAATTGAATATATTCCTACAGACAAACAAGTAGCTGACATATTCACTAAACCCCTGGATGAAACAAAATTCAATAACTTCAAAATCGAATTAGGAATGCTAAAAATGGAATAAAGTTGTCTTGAAACTAAATAAAATAAAGTTAGAATAAATGACAATTCTCAAATAAGTACAGAATATGAAATAAATAAATGAAAATATTAATTAAGTCCTAAAAGGTGAGTGGAGTTATATCTGGCGTCGAGCAAGGATACCTGGCGTCGAGAGAAGATTCCTGGCGTTGAGAGAAGATTCCTGGCGTCGAGCGAAGATAAATGGCGTCGAGCAAGGCCGTCTCGACAGGGTAAATTTGAACCGTTTGATCAATCTTGTTAAATAAGTCTGGCGCGCGGCTATTCATTTTCTTGAACTAGAAATTCTATAAATAGGGAAGACACTTTGTCAGTACATACGCCCTAGAATTCTTAATTCAAAATTATATGCCCTAGAAAATCTTTCCATCAACACTTTCAATCTACAATCAACAACAACAATGCCTCCCAAGAGCAGTGATTACCTTTACGAAGGAGGTGAGCTCGTTCGCAATGGATTTCAAACAGCACCAGAGGAAATCAAGTCAACCATCGAGCTAATCTACAAAGCAGGACTAGAATTCGTTTTATCTGAATCGACTCTAATTTGGAAACGAGAGGTCTTAGAACTTTTCTCCAATACAGTAATAGACACCGCCAATTCTAAGCTGAAAACTACTGTAAATGGTAAGAAGATTAAGATTTCTCCTTCAAGACTTGCTAAGGCACTAGAACTGCCAAGATTCAAAAGTAATGAAGAAGGGGAAGAAGTGAGTTCTGAGCAGATTAGATTAGCCCAAGTCTGGTGTGGGATTGAAACATGACATGAAATTTCTGGGAGTATACTAAGGAAAGGGATGAATTCAAGAGGAAAACTGCTGACAGATGTGATCGGAAAGGGACTACTATGCAAGACAGGGTCCCATGATAAAATCTCCAGGAAAATGTTTGTTCTTCTGACAAGGATTATTCATACATTAAGAACTGATTGGGGAAGGGTGGTATTTGACAGAGTGATCGAATGTATCCAGACACCCAACTTGGGTAGGATATTGTCTCTATATTTAGTAAAAGTCATTCCAGATTCTTTAAATAACAAACTTGGATCCAAGATAAATCATATGAAGAAAATGAACATCAGAATGATAGAGAGATGAGAAAGGATTTTGTCAAACCATCCACCAACAGAATATTCTCCCAAGCAGAAGAAAGTTCAGAAGAAAAAGAAGAAGAAGGTCTCTTCCAGCTCTTCAAGCTCTTCAAGCTCATCATCATCCAAAAGAAAATCAAGATCCTCTCCAATCCATGATCCTAATCTCACATCATCTGAAGAAGAAGAAGAAGGGAACAAACCCAGGGACAGTATTCCTGACACACCAACAGGTACTGATCCAATACTGGAAGGGGTTGACAAGATCAATAAAGAAAAAGATGAGAATGAGAAGAAGATGAAGAGAGAGGAAGTCAACCTGGATCTCCTGCTAGAGATCAGGGGAAGTCTCAGAATGACGGGGAGGCTCCAGATGAGATCCCTGCTCAGGAAAATACTGAATTTAACATGGCAGCAGTTGAGGGGGAGGCTCAGGATGAGATCCCTGCTCCAGACATTACTTATCTTAACAATGCAGACATTGAGGGGGAGTCTCAGCATGAGATCCTTGCCCCTGAGAATTTTGATTCAGCCAATGCACCATTTGAGGGGGAGTATCATCCTGAGGTCCCTGCTCAAGAAAATCCTGATGTTGTTGCTATGGATGTGGAAGGAGAGCCTGAAGCCACAAGGAAAGAGGCTGAGAAGGTGATTAAGATAGAATCTTCTTGCTCACATATGAGCCAGAGAGATGACTCTTTCATCAGAGAGGAAAGTAGTAGAAGTGATGGAATGGCAAGAGAAATCAATGTGGATCTAAGTCCAATACTACCTCAGCTGGAGGTGTTGCTCAATAATCAAAGAAGATTATTGGAACAGTATATTGAAGAAAATAATACAAAAATGAAAAATGAAGTAGATTTTCAGATGAAATTGGTAAGATTTGAAGTCAATCATCAAATGAATGCACTGAGAAAGGAAATGATAAAATTTTTCAAAAGAGCTGGTGCTTCTGTAGACTATACAACTGAACAACTAGATGTAATCAAGGAGACTTCAAAGGAAATCAAAGAAAAACAAGCGGGTATTGCAAAGACTACAGATGATGTGCAACTGAATCAGGGAATTCTAAGCAACAATATGCAAGTGTTGTACAAAGAACAAGTTGCACAGATTCTTACAGGTACAACTAAGATAGAAGCTAGGTTGCAACAGCATGATGCTGCTATACTAGCCAAGATTGATGAGAGCTCCTCAATTCTAAAAGATCAAGTAAAGTTAAATACAGATACTATAGATGACCATCTTCTTAAGGTCAAGAAAACCATTGAAAGTGGAATAAATCATCTGGAGGGCCAAGTTAGGTTTCAGAAGAATGTTCTAAGAGATCATATAGTTGAAGAAGTCCTAAAGGGGGAGGGGTCAATGATTCAAGCCAGCTCTGAGCATGCTGTGTGGACCTCTAATTCTATAAGAGAAACTTTTGGCTATCCTCCCATAGATTATAATAATGATCAAGTTTCTGAGACCAAGCCAGCATCTCTTACACAAATCCAAAAGCAAATTGCCAAGATGTACAGTCCTGAGAATAAAACCAAGAGAAAGAACTTTACCAGTGAACAAGTAGAATCTAGCAAAAGGAAGTTCAGAGAAGAAGTTCAATCAAGGGTTGATTATGAACATTGGTCTCCCTCTTCAAGAGAAATGATTCTGGCAGCATGGGAAGCTGTGAAAGGTAATCCAGATGAAAGAGGAAAATGGTACTCTGAAGCTGAGTGGTTGAAGCACAGGGATCAGGAGGAGCTGAAGATAAAATTCAAAGCTGACAAATTGGCTGGGAAAGTTCAGGCAAGTGATAAGGAGCCAATCAGATATTTTCCAAAGCCGTTTGGCTATTTCAAGAGAAGAAATGAGGTTGCTGAAGTTCTTTCCAAGAGAGTCAAAAGAGGAATAGATATCAAGGAACCTGAACAGCATTAGGATTTGAATCTTTCTTTAGAATTCTCAGAGAAATGTATTTGATATAACTTTGAACAATCTTGATGAGCTCCCAGAGCAAACTATCTTTTATTATCATATATATATATGTCTGTGATGTGATTCTTTCCTTATCTTTACATGATTTATTCTGAACTGCTTGTGATTTTGTGCTCATATGAGAAATCATGTCTGAGATAACCTCTTTTGTTAGAATGTTTTGGTAATCTGATTTTATAAAGTATTATACTCATTATATTTTGATTACATGTATAGAAAACATTGGTTATCTTTGTAAAGAGGGATATATCATTGACTGAGGTTATGACTTCTTCAAATAGGGGGAGATTGTTGGGACCATTGTCCACAATGTCCTAGATTTGGAGAAGTCCATTCCTAAGTCAAAGATATACCTCAGAATGTATTTGATATACTTTCTAGAATCATTGTACAGAAGATCGGGACAAACAAAGTGCTCAAGGAATTCATCTAAGTTCACAAGCGTCGAGACACTACACATCGCTCGACGCCTGTGACCCAGAAGCGTCGACCCATGTCTACTGCTCAAAAAGACAAGGTCGCCGCTGAAGATCTGCGACCAAGTCAAGAAGCATCGAGCCAAAGAATATCGCTCGACGCCGTGGAATAAGAAGTGCCGACTAAACTTCAGTTAGCTCAACGCCAGCAAAAAGAGTCTAGATGTGAAGGCAAAGTTAAAAGTGTCGAACATCTACACATCGCTCGACACCTTATAGAAAAAGCATCGACAGAGATACATAGTGCTCAACGCCTTTTTCTGTAAAGCTCTGAGCAGAGAAATGTGTAATAGTTCATCTACAGCAAGCTGAGCCTTTGTCTATTCTGAAGCCATTAAAGACCGTTGAAGACTTAACGTCATGCTAACGTGGAGGAGAGTGTCAGATGTCGCGGATGACGGGCTATAAATAGAAGGCATGACCTATGATTCAGATGAAGAACACTCCTATTGAAAGTCATCATCTTCTCCGTCGTTCAAGAGAAAAATCTGAGGAAGAATCTGAAGAAGCCATCTCCTCTTTCAGAATCGTACTACAAGAAATTCCTTAGCAATCTGGTGCTGAGACTATTTTCTGAAGGGAGAAGGTTAAGGAGGAAGAATTTGTCTTCCTAAAGAAGAACAATCATCCCAGCCTGTGCAAATCAAGAAGATCATTTTGCTGATGTTGTTCTGCTGAAGTTTTCTATCTGATCTTTCAGATAGATCAAGAAGACTCAATACATTGGTGAATCTGAGACTAAGTATTGTTTTCTACTTCTTTCAAATTCTATAGGATCTGAGTTGTCAGATCTGAGTGTAGGATCTTTCAAGGATCTGAAGTGTAGGATCAGGTGTGATCTGAGTTGTAAGATTCATGGGTGAATCTGAGTGTAAGCCTATTGTTATAAAGGCTGAGGTAGGATCTGTTGAGATCTGAGTTTGTAAGATCTGATGAGATCTGAGAGGGTAAGATCTGTTGAGATCTGAGACTGTAGGATCTATTGAGATCTGAGTTGTAAGACCTGGTTGGTGGTCTGAGATCTGGAGGAGATATAAACCCTATCTAGCACACTGCTAGAGGGGAGAAGGGGGAAAGTGGATTACCCAAGATAAGGGGAACCACTATAAAATTCTGTGTGTTTGTGTTTGTGTTTATTTCTTGAAAGCTATGATCATTCATTTAGGTTTTAATCAAGAATTGCAAATAGATTTTAAAAATAACATATTCACCCCCCCCCCCCCCCCCCCCCCCCCTCTAGGTGATTAGCTACCCTTAAATAAATTCTTTCAGAATTTCCCCTCACAAGCCAATTGCTGAGTTGGGCACCTAGGAGCGTGCCAGAAAGCCCCCTGCCTTCCCACCGGGAAACCACGGTGAGTAGCAAAAATGGACTCTTTGACCAACCAAAGCGAACCAGAGGAGAGAGAAACTTGTGAGAGCCCTCTCCAAAGGTGCCCTTGGGAGTCTATTTATACTTTTCTTAAAACAGTATGCGAATAGCTAAATCCCGCATCTTGGTTTTACTAAAAGCAGCTCAAATTGATCTGCCAACAGCGGAATCTCATCTCTTGGTTTTACTACAAACAACCCAAATTGGTCTGCCAACAGCAGAATCTCGTTTTTTGGAATGACTAACTACAGGCCAAAATAGGATCACCTGGTAAGAACAGACCACCAACCAAACAGGTGAGTCCAAGCTGCCCTGAGCCGACTTGCCGGAGTGGCGAGTGCCTGGTAGAGCTGGGACTCGGCACTCGCACCGAGCTGGGGGCGAGTGCGAGCCGAGGCTCGCCACTCTCCCGGCTGACTCGCCACTTCTTGCTCCGGATCACCTGATGGCTTGATGAGCACACTCACAAACACGGAGTTGTACAATTGGATTTATGATTAGAATCCTTACCGAGCGCGCCTGCATTGATTGGAGTCAGAGCGTATAATAAGGGTATTGAGGTAATTTATAAGGGTATTGTGGTAATTTTATTTCTTGTAGAAATCCTAGATATATAAAACATTTGTTGGTCCCTTTGTGCGATTTTTTCACAATGATTTTTCTACTCTCCTCCTTCAATTACAATGAAATTTTCCATGCCTCTCCTAGATGTAGCTTGGTCATCGCCGAGCCATGCAAGTTACGTTCCTATATGTGAGATTATCGTTGTTTTTATCGTGTTTTACTATGAGAAGCCGTGGAATGGAAACAGACGCACAAAGATCTACTATACTACAAGATATTCGCTTTGACTTTCCTAGGAAAGGCCCCTTCTTTTTCTCTCGATACCACTTGTAAGACTTCCTCTTTCGGGGTGTTAGACCAAACTGAAAAATCTTTCACATTCAACTTAACTACGACGACATAAATAGCACAAGAGAAGAATATCACTCATTTTAACTCGTGCACTATGGTACTCCAATCCGTATCCAATTTGAAGGCATTGTCGGACCAATATCATCATTTCACATTTCAAATAGGGTGGAAGAGTACAAGTAGCGGAAATCAGTAAAACATACATACATGCATTTAAAAAATCATAAGCACAAACTTTTATCAAAAATAATTCCCATTATTAATTCCAAGTAGCTATAAAATTGATCATTTTCACGATATCATAATAACATGACTAAAACCCATTACAAAAAAAAAAAAGAGAGAATATTTTGTAATCTATACCTACTCCAAAGTCAATCCGCATTCCCAATTCACGCGGGCTTCAAAACCCTAAAACCCCTAAACCCTAAACACAATATCGCTTCAGAATTCGCCTGACATATGCTGCATTCCGAGCCACCGCGTTGTCGATCCATCCGGGCAGTCACAGCTTCATGTTTGACTTTATTTTATGAGTCTCCCATACATCCGCGCATCCGATCCGCTGCTCTATGTTCGACTTCATTTTAAAAGTCAATTTTCTGACAAAATCAGAAAATTTAAAAATAAATAAATAAATAGGCTTAAATCCAAGATGCAAGAATTGATAGTTCCACTGAAATTGGAAAGAATGTCCCAACCCAACAGAGTACAAAATCTCCAGCAATCCCCCCCACCACAACCACCCCTAAGCACACACCAAACATCTAAAACCCTAATCACACATAATCTCACAAATCCAACATCTCGGGTCACAAATTACATGAAAAAAAAATAATGAGAAAAATCCTACCGGGTGCCAACAATGGCGGCCTTCATAGCTTTACTGCTACTGGACTGAGGCTGGTCCTTGCAAATTTTCGCAGCAGCAGCAGCAGCTCCGTCGATGGCTATGTTCCCCAGGCCGAGCTCCATAGCCTCCCTCTCGTCCCTCTGCCTCTTCTCCCTGTCCGAAACTCCCGCATTGTCTGCCCCCGCATCATCGGAGAAGGGCTCGACGAGCTTATCCGACGGTTCACGGATTCTCGGGCCTGCGTCTAGCCATGGATGGAGCAGAAGCTGCGCGGCCGTGGGTCTCTTCTCCGGGACGAAATCGAGTATGGGGACGAGGAAATCGGCCATGTCCTTTGCGTCCCGTTCGCTGAACTCGTACTTCTCGGCAAGCACCTTGCTGAGGGGCCAGAAACGGAGGCGGCGGATGTGCCTCAAGTCGCCGTACCGGTTGAAGAAGTCGCGGGAATACCGCCCGCCCAACGCAATCTGAGGAGGCGAAATTTTTCGAATTTTTCACTGGGTTCTCGAAGAAATGTCCTTGCATACAATTTCTATGATTGGGTGTCTTACCTTGCGGGGCATCATTCCGAGGAGCTCCATCATCAGTGCCAAGTGGTCCTACATATCGAAAAACCATGAAATAGAAATGATCTATTGGGTTACAACTTACTGGAAAAATGATGATCGCGCTGAAATGAAATGATATTTTCTATCTACATAATTTTGCAATCAATTCTGCTCTGCAAATAGTGATATGAGAAGGATGTTTTAGCATAATAGACTGCTTAATATAGTAAGGATATCGCCTTCAATTTGGTCTGGATTAGAATGTGGAATTGATTAGTAGGGGTAAGTAAGAGCCTTCCTTAATATAGTAAGGATATCGCCTTCAATGTCGCCATGAATCATGATATCATGGACACCATCACCCATGACTCTGTCGTGGACGATGCAGATCGAAACGCCAAGAAGCGCCGGAATGAAAACGCGTGCGGCAGATCGGGGAACCCTAATCCTCTGATACCATGATAGGAAAAGGAGAATATGTATTCTGTACACTAATACAAGGGTGTATGAATACAATAGAGGGTGGTCACAACACCCGGAGTAAACCTAAGCTATGTTCACCATGACTAAAAACAAGGATGTACAATGTCTAACATATGTCTAACAGTCAGCACACCTCTCTTCCAGCATCAACGGCAATGCTGACGGTCACCGAAGATGTCACCAACCACAATGATGATGTCGGATACCGTTATCAACTTCTTCCTCCGACTTTCTGTGTGGACTCGCAATCCATCGACAACACCACGGTAGATCACTCACCCATCGATGACCTAATCATATCGTTGATTACTAGCCGCGACCCCTGATAACCGTAAGGCTAATGTTGAAATTATGGGGTGGGGAATGAAGAGACGACAATGCCTCAAATGAGTGATAGTTATCAATGACTTGTAGCCGGGCTGAGTAGTTTTGGCAAGAGAGCCTGTCGAGTAGCGTGACCTGGCCAACTAATTTGAGCTGACAAAATTGTCGAGTAGTCACCTATCAAACACTTCAGAAAGGAAAAGAGTAAAAGGGATGCCAAATTAACGGGAAAAGACTTTGGCGGTAAACGTTAAGAACAAAAGAGATAGTTGTTGAAGACTGTGTTAATTATATAGGAATCAAACTTATGAGTTAGACAATAAGGTTTCGAGAAAGAGTAATGGAGCATGGCTCAGAAAAATTATACCAATTTAAGATAATCAATTCAATTTCATTCCAACAGATCAAGCGTAGGACCAATTTTTTTAAATAAATAGATAGAAAATTAAATAAAGCAAGAAAAAGAAAAGATTTCCAAATGATTTTATTTATTTATACAAATCTAGCCGGGGAAGGGGAGCCTTGGCACACCGGTTAAGGTGTTGCCGTGTGACCTTAAGGTCAGGGGTTCGAGTCCTGGAAGTAGCCTCTTACAAAAATGCAGGGTAAGGTTTGCCTACATTTCACCCTTGTGGTGGGACCCTTCCCCGGATCCTCGCTGTGCGGGGATTCATTATGCACCGCGCTGCCCTATAAAAATCATATTATCAAGTACTGCAATGATAGCTTTTGAGTGCTTAAGGAAGAAGAGGTATGTGTAGCCTCAAAGGTATGCTAAAGTTATTAGAGATTTGTATGATATGACACTAACCGGTGCTAGTATTAGAATGACCAAAGAATTTCAAATCACAAAAAGATTAAAGGTTCATTTGTTGTTGGTGTGATTTTCTAAGGCTATTTCAGTGGTGTCTTGGCACTAATTTGAGGGCATTTGCTTGACAAAATTCTCTGCTTTTCATGGGACTTTTGTTTAGTGTTCACTAATTCAATTGTTGTCTTGGTTGAGATCCTTCCATGTTTAATCAGAGCTTCCATTTAATACCAGATGCAAAAGTAATTTAAACTCCAAGAATTTGATTTTAAGCTCTTTACCACTTTTACCAATAAGAGTTGTGTTTTCTCTGTGCATCTCATTAATATTCCAATAGCTTAATTGATTATTATAGTTTTCTCAGCATTTCTATTAATTTACTCACTAATTTATTTTGCATTTTTTAACTTAAATTACATGCTTGTTGTCCACATTTTCATCGTTTGATTAATTCGCATGGCTAACCAAAGTGCTCAGAATAAGAATGCAACCTCCTCTCAATATGCTACTTGTCAATAGATAATTAGACAATTAACAGCATTTCAAAGCAACTAACGTGAAAATGAGTTGATCTCTACCTCTCTCGCCACACTAACCTAACCCTAGATATGAATAGCCAAAATAGGAGCAGCAAGCCAAGAGCGTTAAGTAATTGTGAATAAGTTTCACTCTATGATTGACACCCTAGGGCTGAAAGGAATGACAAATATTGAGTCTCATAGAGGGATACTTCCCATGAGAGACATTGTAACGCGGGACGGTTCTAATGGGTTGTCAGAAGACTACTAAGAAAGATTATATGAATGAGACACGTAACCGTAACCGGTAACAAACCTGTAACAATACTTACAACAAGTAAAAAAATATAAATGTTAAGACATAATGATCATATTCAAGTGAAGCCTCTACTAAGGGAACAAGTAGTACAAATGCGTGAATGCAAGTAACAAACTGTTAGGCTAGGGTTCCAAGAAGAGAGATTAGGGGAGGGGGGGAGAGAAGAAAAGGAGAGGGAAGATGAGGAAATTCCAAGACTCAATAATAATTCAACATAATCTCAAGACAAGGATTCCCCGGGCTTATATACTACCTAGTGCATAGATGAGTCAGGGAGGCCATGCCATAGAACCAAAACCTAGTCCACTCGCTATACCGTGGGAGTGTCGATGATGCGCTGGGGGTGAAATGCTGGCAGAATAGTGCCTGGATCCAGCGGTGGAAGCGCCCCCATCAATCATATGATCGCCAATCACCTTCTTGAGTTGTGACACGTGGAATACCGGGTGGATACGACTCTCGAGCGGAAGGCGAAGGCGGTAGGCCTGAGTGCCTACTCGGGCAAGGATCTCGAGGGGCCATAGAATTTGGCAGCCAACTTGGAATGGGTCCGTGAAGCAGACGAGACTTGGCGGTGCGGGCGCAACTTGAGGAAGACGGAGTCCCCCTCGCTGAAATGAACGTCGCGGCGATGGCGGTTGGCCGCGACCATCATCCGGTCCTGGGCGTAGCTGCTGGAGTATGGAATCACGATCTTGAAGTAGACCGTCCACCGCGGCCACCGCGCACTCCCTCGGAAGGGTGCGGCTCAAGACTGGGGGGGGGACGCCCGTAGACGGCTTCAAACGGAGTAGTGTCGGTACCAGAGTGGAAAGAGGTGTTGAAGGAGTATTCTGCCCAAGATAGCCATTCCGCCCATGCCCGCGGGTGGTCGCACACGAAGCACCGCAGGTAGGTTTCAAGGCACCGATTCATGACTCAGATTGACCATCTGTCTGCGGGTGGTACGATGTGCTCATGCGTAGCTGTGTGCCCTGCATCCTGAAGAGAGCCTGCCAGAAGGCGCTGAGAAAAAGCGGGTCGCGGTCGCTGACAATGGAGCACGGTATCCCATGCAGGTGGACGATGCCATCGACGAAAACTGCGGCGACAAGAGGGGCTGTGAAAGGGTGGCGGAGCGGAATGAAGTGTGCGTACTTGGACAGGCGGTCCACCACCACCAGAATACAATCCCAAGTCTTGGAACGGGGCAGGCGAGAGATGAAATCCATGGAAATGTCTTCCCAAATCTGAGTGAGGGTGGGTAGGGGTTGAAGGAGACCCCCAGGAAAGGTGGCCTCGTACTTGGCCCGCTGACACGGGAGGCACGCTGTGACGAAGGCCTTGACCTTCTGAAACATGTCGGGCCAGTAAAGCGAGGCAGCGAGGCAGCGGTACGCCCGGAAGGCGCCTGCGTGTCCTCCCTCAGGAGTGGCGTGGAACTCGACGAGTGGGCGTGGGATCAGCTGGGACGAGGTGGGAATCACGAGGCGTTGCTGGTAGTGGAGACGGCCCCACGAGGTGGTATGGTGGGCAGCACGATGGGCCGGCCCGGATAGCCCGCACGATCGCCTAAAGGGTGGGGTCAGCGGCCACCTCCCGCTGCAATATGTCGGCATCCTCCCAATAAGGACGTGAAATGGCCGCCAAGTGGGCTGTCCGCGGGTGGCGGGAAAGAGCGTCGGCTACATGGTTGGACACGCCAGCCCGAAACTCAATGTCAAAATCATATCCGAGGAGCTTGGCCACCCAGATCTGTTGCGTCGGGGTTGCGATCTTCTGATGGAGCAGGTAGCGAAGGTTATAATGGTCCGTCAGGACGGTGAAGTGGCGGTCCAGCAGGTATGGCCGCCAGTGCTGGACAACGAGGACCAAGGCCATCAACTTTGCCTTGTAGGCGGAGCGGGGACGAACGGTGGAGGCGAACATCCGACTGAAGTAGGCTATAGGCTGCACGACTTGCATCAACACTGCGCCGGCTCCGGAGCCTGTGCGTCGCATTCCACCACAAATGGCTGCGAGAAGTCTGGCATGGCGAGAACGGGAGCGGTACTCAAAGCTCGATGAAGGGCTCGAAAGGCACCGTCGGCTAAGGATGTCCACTGAAATCTTCCAGCCTCTTCCTTTTTCAACAACTCGGAGAGTGGCTTCGCGAGCTTGTCGTAATCCCGGAAGAACCGGCGATAATAGCTGGTGAGACCCAAGAACCCGCGGACGTCACGGAGGGAGCGGGGAGTGGGCCACTGAAGGACGACCTGCACCTTCTCCGGATCCATGACCACCTCGTTGGCCAAAATAGTATGGCCCAAGTAGCTGACCTCCATCTGACCGAAAACGCACTTCTTGGGATTCACGCAAAAAGCGTTCTCCCGGAGGGTGGTGAGGGTTGCGCGAAGGTGATCCAAGTGAGCCTGCCAAGATGAGTTGTACACAAGAATATCATCGAAGAATACCAATATGTACCTGCGCAGAGCCGGGCGGAACAAGTCGTTCATGGTAGCCTGGAAGGTGGCGGGAGCATTCGTCAAGCCAAAAGGCATGACTAAAAACTCGTAGTGGTCGTCGTGGGTGCGAAAAGTCGTCTTGGGCACGTCCTCCTCGCGGACCCATATCTGGTGGTATCCATCCCGAAGGTCCAACTTAGAAAAGAAGACCGCGCCCCGCAGCTCATCCAAAAGCTCCTGAATGACAGGGATCGGGTACTTGTCTGGGACTGTGGCCTTGTTGAGCTCACGGTAATCCACACAAAAACGCTAACTCCCGTCCTTTTTGTGGACCAGTATGACGGGGCTCGAGAACGGGTTGGCGCTGGGGCGGATGATGCCTGCGGAGAGCATGTCGCGGACTAACGCCTCGATCTCGCCCTTTTGGGCGTAGCCGTAACGGTACGGCCGGACTGAGATGGGGGTCACCCCTCTCGTAGCGGAATATGATGATCTGTAGGTTGAGGCGGAGGGAAGCGTGTCCCGTCGGCAAAAACATCTGGAAAGTCGTCCAGGATGGCCTGTAATGCTGGAGCGGGTGGAGGTGGTGGGTCGGCCGTGTCCACTATGTGCCATAAGGCAGCCACCCGCTCCACCTCGGAGAACTTCTGCAGAGACTGAAGAGAGACGGCTCGACGGAGAAGGGAGGCCTCGCCTTTCAGGAGGCAGGGCGTGCCCCCACAGGAAAAGCGCATCGTCATGCGGTTCCAATTGACATTGACGTCTCCGAGAGTCCGGAGTCACGCCACGCCAAGGATGATATCGACTCCGCCCAGAGGAAAAGCGTAAAAATCGGCCTGGAAAGGACTCTGACCAATCAAGAGAGTAAGGCCTGCACAGAGTCCTCCCGTAGCTCGTTGGTGGCCGTCCCCCAGGAAGACTGTAAAGCGATCGGCGACTTGCACCGGAAGAGCCAAGCGATCCACAAGAAGCTGAGAAATGAAATTGTGGTCGGCGCCACTGTCGATTATAACGACTACCGAGGTCCCTTGGAGAAGTCCCCGCATCTTCATAATCTGAGGACCCGAAATCCCGCCGACCGCAAAGAACGGAAGGTCCAAACGATGAAAAGTGGCCTTAGGTGGATCCTCGGTGGTGGTGTCGGCCTCCAGAGCCTCAAAATCTGCCAAAGTCACCTCCGGTTCCTCCTCGCCGATGAGGACCCGAAGTGTTTTGAGTGGGCAATCATGTGTGGGTGTATATGGTTGCTTGCATCAGAAGCAGAGACCCTTAGATTGTAGGTCGTTGTATTCCTGGTCGGAGAGCCATGGATGGGTTGGGGGGGGGGGGGGGGGGGGGGGGGGGGCGGAGGTGGTGCTGCCCGTCCCGGTCCGGGTGGGGGTTCGAGCGGTGGAGGACGAGGGAAAGTTGGAGGCCGAGGTGTCGGCCGCGGCACAGCGGCGGGGGGTGGTCGGCCCGGCTCAGGCGGCCGAGAGAGGAATTCCGCTTCAACCAAGTGGGCAAGATCCATGGCCTCCGTCAAGGTGTGGGGGGGGGGGGGGGGGGGGATGGGTGCGGACCCGTGCCCGGATGTGAGGGCGCAACCCATGCATAAAGAAACTGAGATAATGGTCCGGCGGAAGGCCGGGAACGTGGGTGGCGAGGGCGCGATGAACTCATCGGAGTAGTCGTCAAGGGTGCCCGTCTGGCGGATGCCGCAGAGCCGCTTCACGGTGGTGCCGGAGTAGCGGGAGTCGTAGCGGCTGATGAGGTTTTGTTGGAGGGCCGACCATTGCAATGTCGGGTTGGTTTGACGGAGCCATCAGACCCAGTGGAGGGCGGAGCCTTCCATTCCGATCATGGTTGTGCTGACTTTAAGATTGTCGGGCGTTTGTTGGAGCTCGAAGAATTGCTCCGCGCGTGCGATCCACCCTAACGGATCGGTGCCATTGAAAGAGGGCACCTCGAGGGACCGGGGGCTGCCGGCAATGGTGGGGAGAGGGGAATTAGCAGGCGGAGAAATGTCTGGAGGGGTGCCCAACATAGAAGGGGAATCGGCATTGGAGGTGGCAGATGGAGAGGGGCGGTTGGTGAGAATGGCGTCGAGTTTGGAGTCCATGCGGAGGACGAGTGCTTGGAGGGAGGCGATGGAAGCATCATGGTCTTCCAATCGGCGAAGAACGGCCGGATCGGAGGCCGAAAGAGAAGGCGTGGAATCTGGGTTGCCCATGAGACGGCTGGAACGGCGTGGCATGCACGCAAGAAACCGAAATAGGGTGGGGAAGGAAGCCGGGCTGGAGGAGGCCGCTGGATCGGCAGCAGGGCGCCGACGGGAGGAAAACTATAGCGGGGAAGAAGGCCGGGGCGCGGAATCGGAAAAAACAGCAGCACCAGGCGCGGGATCTGGATCGGGGACGGGAGTACAGTAGCGGAATCGGGGAGCGGAACCGGAGGGATCTGGATTGCGGAACGAAAACGCGTACAGGAGTGGCACGGGATCGGGGAAGGAGGCGCTGGATCGACTTCGGGCGGCGGAAACCGCGGCCGGAAGAGGGCAGGTCGGACCACTTGTTAGGCTAGGGTTCCAAGAAGAGAGATTAGGGGAGGGAGGGAGAGAAGAAAAGGAGAGGGAAGATGAGGAAATTCCAAGACTCAATAATAATTCAGCATAATCTCGAGACAAGTTCCCCGGGCTTATATACTATCCGGTGCATAAAAGAAAAAATACAATAGTACGGTGCGAGAATAAAAGACTGATACAACGCCTCCCTCATGCTTCGGCGCGCGTGTCGTGTTCCCTCCGTCGATAGACCCGCCACACCGGCGGCCACCCCTCGCCTTCGCCGTCCCCGTCGCCGTCCGTAACACAAACACATAAGCGAACTAAGCCCATCAAGTCACACGATACTTGGGCACAAAGATTACAAACAAATATTGAAAAAACAGTGAATTAACACGCACAATTCAACAATAAAGAAATTACAACTAAAGAACAAACTCACAATGATCACAGGAAATGTCGATGGATGGAGAGATGACAGTGGGCTGAATCTGGACTTCCAGAGGATTTGGAGGGTTGGGCTGGATTATTTGTATGCTGGACTGTGATTTTGAAGAGTTGTTTGGTTGTGGCAGAGGATGGAGAGTTAGATTGATGTTGATTAGCTGCTGGGCTGGATGCCCGGGGATTGGTAATTAGAATGTCCGGCTGGGGAGGGCTGGATTTGGGGATGGGAGGGACTGTGAAGGTGCAGGGGCTGATTCCAGAACCTGAATTACAGAAACAGTCTTTGTTCTGGGCTGAAACTGAGGTGGCGAAGGACTGTCTAGCAGTCGTTTGGCCTGTCCGGGGGAAGAGGAGTGGTCGGCAATGATATGGGAGGGACAGGGACGTGAGTTTGGGGAGGGAAATCAACAGTAGTGGGTATGCAGAATTTGGAGGGAACAGTTTTGAGGGTGTGGGAGGTGGTTTGTGTTTGGGAAAGGGTGGACCGGCAGTTTGGAAGAGAATGAGTAGAGGAACTGAAATTGTGAGGAGTTATGAGTGGGGATTGATGGTTAATTGTGGAGCAGTGGGTAGTTATTTGGGGGGTTATGGCGGGTATGTGGTAGTTATAGATAGTTATAGGTAGTTATAGCGGTTGGGGTGGTTTCAGAGTAGTGGAGGAAGGTGGTTATGGTAGTTATGGAGAAGTGGGGAATGGAGGAGTGGTTGTTGGCAAACCAAGTGGTGGCCGCCGGCTTGGATGATGGCTGGAAATGAGGAAGGAGATGGCGGAGTGTGGCCGGCCAAGGAGGGAATGAGGGGAGGGGAAGTCTAGGCTTTGACATCTAGAGTCCGGCTTCGGTACCTAGAGTCTTTGGCACTGAGTGACCAAAGGCTGAATTCTTCTTTCCAACTCTCGATCCCCTCTAAATGAATCATTTATAAACTTAGTATCCATCATGGACGGTCATGACTCTTCGATCATGACAGCCCTCACAATACATTAGAATAAAAAACAGAAAAATACAATACAAACAAAACAAACAACAACAGAACCCATATAGTCCCCAATCATTGGGGGTATGGGCGGGGGAAGATTGGAAACAGACCTAACCTTTGGCCCTATGCCCAAAGTGGCTTCTCTCAGAGGAGAAAGACCGAACCTTTGACAATAGATGCACAAAGTGGCTGCTCACAGATTACCACTGAAATAGTGGCCCCCTATACCGTCACGTTTGCTGCGGAATCATGCCCTCAAATCAAAGCCAAATACATCAGAGAGGGCAGACTCAAGAATCCATTATAACTAAAAATCATAGATCATCAATCCGCACAAACTGGACAGTTCCGATCGTCATGTAGACCAATGTGTGATGTTGTTACAGATCGATTATAACTCAACCGCTGGTTATCAATTTTATTATTATTCAAGTCAACTTATGTTTTGTGTCGCGTTATATCGAGTAGAGTTAGGATCTTTTAATATTTTAATGTTTTCATGTATTTACGGGTGCGCCACCCGGGGGTTCTATAAGTAGACCCTTAGAGCCTTGTATCTTTTATCAATGAATGAAGTTCTATTCTTGTCCCCTTAGTGTGAGATCTTGGTGGCTCTCTCCTCTAACGAGCAACCTCGCTTAAGCAGCCATACGGGGCAGCGACATACGGGGCAGCAACGGGCTCGGCAGCGGCATACGGGGCAGCAGCGGGCTCGGCAGCGGCATACGGGGGTCCGGCGGGGCCGATTCCGCCAGGACCTGCAGCAGGAGGGTTCGGCGACCTCGGAGCGGGCCAGGGACAACGCCGGCAGGGCTGGCCGGAGCCAGGGGGCTTCGTCGAGGCTGGGAGGAGCCGGCTGGGCTCCGGCGACCTCCAGATCCTGCGGGATACCAAGGGGGAGGGCTTCTCCCTCCTCCCCGTGGGTTTGGGCTGCCGGGCATGGCTGGATTTGGCCAAGCGTGGGCCGGACAACAACAACCCCCTCCTTGGGGAAACGGTCAGCACCAAGGCTACGGATTCGAGCAAGGTGAGCCCGCAAGACGGGAAGGAGGTCATGGGGCACAACGCTTGACCCCCGGATTAACCCGCATGTACTTTCCGGAGTTCGAGGGCGGCGACGCTTTGGAATGGATTCAGAAGGCAGAACTCTTCTTTCAGTATCATGAGGTGCCTGAAGGGCAGTGGGTGCAGTTGGCGTCCTTCCACTTGAAGGACGACGCTTACCAGTGGACGCAGGGGGTCCTGCGGGGACGGGAGTACGTGCCGTGGGGAGAGTTTGTGGATGGCTTTACGGCCAGATTCGGGCCGCTATAGTACGAGAACTTCGAGGCCCTTCTTCAGAAGCTCCGTCAGAAGGGGTCAGTGATGGAGTACCGCACCGAGTTCGAGAAGTTGGCGAACCGGGTTCAGTGGTCGGAGAGGACTCTCTACAGCTGTTTCATATCAGGGCTCAAGGAGTACATTCGTGACGAGGTGCAGGCTCTCATGCCTCGTTCGTTGAACCACGTCATTACCTTGGCGCGCATTCAGGAGGAGCGGTTCAACAGACAGCGAGCCCGCACCACGAGTAGGCCTTCTGCGGCTCCCGCCACAGCAGCACGACGGGAGCAACCCGCGGGTAACAAACCGACCGTGACTCGGTTATCGTGGAGTGAGTTGGCGGCTCGGAAGGAGAAAGGGTTGTGCTTTAATTGCGATGAGAAGTTTGTGCTGGGCCATAAATGCCAGAAGATACAGGTTTTCATATTGCAGCAGGACGCAGACGAGGAGCCGGCTCCAGATGAGGAGTTGGAGGTGGACTTGGAGGAGTCGGAGGAGTTCGGCGTCTTCCTACATGCTCTTGAGGGTTGTGCACCCCCGCTTGCTTTACGGCTGGCGGGCCGGATCGCCCAAGAGAAGGTTACGATTTTGGTGGACAGTGGGAGCACCCACAACTTCATACATCCCGACGTGGCACGACGGGCAGGACATGAGGTGGACAGGGAGGCTGCTTTTCACGTGATGGTGGCAGACGGCAGCAAGCTGCAGTGCGAAGGGGTACTGAAGGGCGTGGAGCTGAGGATACATGGCTATGTGGGTCGTACTGACGTGTACTTGTTGCCAATCCGGGGCTCAGACATGGTGATGGGGGTCCAGTGGTTGCGCCAGTTACAGCGGGTGACCTTCGACTGGGAGCATATGACCATGGAGTTCGTGCACGGGGAGAAGCAGTTTTGCTTGAAGGGCATCACGCCATCTCCTGTGAAGGAGGTTTCTCTCCGCAGCATGCAGCGGTTTGAGCGGAGAAGGACAGCTGATGGCTATTCTTCGGGAGGTCCAAACTGGTGATTCCACGCCTACGGAGGTACCAGTCCAGTTACAGTTACTACTGACCGATTATGCTGATGTTTTTCAGGAGCCGCGCACTTTACCTCCGGCGAGGTTCCGCGATCATCATATTCCGCTCAAGGCGGGTGCTGAGCCGACGAATGTCCGTCCTTACCGTTACCCGCACATCCAGAAGGCGGAAATTGAGCGCGGTGTCCGCGAGATGCTGGAGGCCGGCATCATTCGGCCTAGTACGAGTTCTTTCTCGGCTCCCATTATTCTGGTCAAAAAGAAGGACGGGTCCTGGCGATTCTGTGTGGACTACCGTGCCTTGAACGGTGCTACGGTCAAGGATAACTTCCCGATTCCCCATATCGAAGAGTTGCTGGATGAGTTGCATGGGGCCCAGCGGTTCACCAAGCTGGATCTTCGCTCCGGCTATTACCAGATCTTGATGGCACAGGAGGACATCCACAAGACGGCTTTCCGAACTCATGATGGCCACTACGAGTTCTTGGTTATGGCCAATGGGCTGACCGGAGGGCCCTCTACATTCCAGGCCAACATGAACGAGATATTCAGAGATTTCCTGCGGGCATTTGTGTTGGTCTTCTTCGATGATATACTCATCTACAGCGCGACTTGGGAGGACCACGTTGGCCACGTGGAGCAGGTCCTTGCCAGACTACGTCTGCACCACCTTTATGCCAACCGTTCCAAGTGCTCCTTCGGTCAGGAAGAGGTGGAGTATTTGGGCCACTTGGTTTCCGGTCAGGGCGTCAGGGCCGACCCACGAAAGATTCAGAGTATGCAGACTTGGCCGCGGCCGGTTACAGTCCGCGCCTTGCGGGGCTTTTTGGGGCTCACAGGGTATTACCGGCGGTTTGTGCAAGACTATGGCAAGATAGCTCGGCCCCTAACCCAGCTGCTGCAGAAGGACTCCTTTTCCTGGAGTGAGGAGGCGGAGGAGGCATTTCAGTCCCTCAAGCGGGCCATGACCACCACGCCAGTTCTGGCATTACCGGATTTCACACAGGAGTTCGTTCTGGAGACGGATGCCTCAGGTGTCGGCATTGGGGCCGTGTTGATGCAGGCTATGATGCACCGACACTTCAAAATGCCCAGCGTGTCGGTGTCGGACTCTTCGACACTCGTCCGACTCTCTGACACTCTCCGACACTTGTGTCGGAAGTCTGACACACTGGCTCACGCGGGACTAGCGTGTCCCGATCAATCGGACATGCGTGTCCCTAAGCTAGCTACTCATGGTGAGGCGGGAGGCAATTTGTCTTGGAAGTGCAATTTTTGTGAAAAATGTTTTATAAGTTCATATACAAGAGTGAGAGCACATTTGTTAATGATTGGTGGAAAATATATTGGAAAGTGTGTAAAAATCTCAAGGAGTGATTTATTTGAGGTGAAAAAATTAGAAGAAGTGAATGTTAGAACATCGAGTCTTGCTCCTAAAAAGTGTCTTTGCCCCCTTCTAAAATTTCAAGTAGTGATGGTAAAAAGTAAAATTTTAATATACGTGTCCCAGCATGTCAGAATATGGTGTTTTTTGGAATTGACGAGTCGCGTGTCGTGTCGTGTCGTGTCGCGTGTCGCGTGTCGGAGTCGGTGCAACATAGGATGCAGGCAGGGCGGCCGATAACCTTTTACAGCAAGGCTTTAGCCCCTCGTACTTTAGGCCTCTCGGCCTACGAGAAGGAGATGTTGGCAATTATTCATGCGGTGGCTGTTTGGCGGCCATATCTGTTGGGCCGCCACTTTAAGATCCGGACGGATCACCAGAGCTTGAAGCATTTCCTAGACCAACGGGTCTCCTCGCCGCTACAGCAGAAGTGGGTGACTAAGCTTCTCGGTTATGACTACGAGATTGTGTATCGCCGCGGCAAAGAGAATGTGGTCGTTGATGCCCTCTCTCGTCTCCCAGAGGCTACTCTCGCTCATATTTCGGGGCCGTTAGTCGATTCAGTGGAGGATATTCAGGAAGAGGTCCGGCGATCGGACACGCTGCGTCCGTTGGTGGAGGCTTTACAACGGGGAGAGACCGTCGCAGCTGGCTATCACTTGTGCAATGATCGGCTTTACTATCGGGGCCGTGTGGTCGTGCCCGCCGATTCAGCCTGGAAGACTGTGTTGATGCATGAATTCCACTCTTCGCCTACAGGAGGGCATGCGGGGGTGCTCCGGACCCTTCAACGGGCGCGAGCAAACGTTTTTTTGGGCAGGCATGCGACGGGACATTCAACAGTTCGTTCGCCACTGTGAGATCTGCCAGCGGCAGAAATATGAGACCTCTTCTCCGGCGGGGCTGCTTGTACCATTGGAGATTCCGCAGCAGATTTGGGACACGGTGTCCATGGACTTCATTGATGGACTGCCAAAGTCTAAAGGGAAGTCGGTTATTCTAGTGGTGGTGGACAAGCTGTCCAAGTATGGCCATTTTCTGGCGCTCAGCCATCCGTACACCGGGGAGTCTGTGGCCGCACTCTTTGCTCGAGAGATCGTTCGCCTGCATGGCCTCCCCCGCGCCATTATTTCTGATCGGGACCCTACCTTCGTCAGTGGGTTCTGGAAGGAGCTGTTCCGGCTGCAGGGCACTCGCTTACACTTCAGCACGGCCAACCACCCGAAGTCGGATGGTCAGACGGAGGTGCTTAATCGTGGGGTCGAGATTTATCTGCGTTGCTTTGTGATGGATGAGCCGCGCAGCTGGCCGGACTGGTTGCATTGGGCTGAATACTGTTACAACACGGCATACCACTCCGCCAGCAGGATGACACCATTTGAGGTGGTCTACGGACGGCCTCCTCCTACCTTGGGCAGCTATGAGCCCGGGAGCACCGCTCTTCCAGCGGTAGATCGCGCTCTGCTGGACCGGGATCGCATGTTGGTCACACTTCGGGAGAACCTCCGACTAGCTCAGGATCGCATGAAGGCCCAGGCGGACAAGCACCGCACTGAGCGGGAGTTCGCTGTTGGTGACGAGGTGTTCCTCAAGCTCCAGCCGTACCGGCAGTTGTCGGTTGCTCGTCGCGGCAACCAGAAACTGTCCCCGCGCTACTACGGTCCCTTTCAGATTATCAGCAGGGTGGGACCGGTAGCTTACACCCTGGCATTACCGGAGGGTTCGCGCATCCATCCTACATTCCATGTCTCTTTACTCAAGCGGAAGGTAGGACCGCATGTCCAACCGAGTACTTTGTTACCTGAGGTCACTTCGGCGGGTGAACTGCGGCCGCTTCTTGAAGATATTTTGATGCTCAAGTGGAAGACGCGGGGCACGGAATGCCGGCCCGAGCTCTTGGTCAAATGGAAGAACATGTCGCCGGCACACAATTCATGGGTGGACTTCTTCGACTTCAAGGAGCTCTACCCCGACTACCACCTTGGGGACAACTTGGTTCTTGATGGGGAGAGGAATGTTACGCCCCCGCTACGCTTTACGGGGCGTCATTATGTGCGGAGGAGCAGAGGCGCGCTAAACAACGGGGCTGAACCTTCCGGTTCAGCCCCCACGCAGTGAACCGGCCGGCCGAGGGCTGAACCACGCAGGTTCAGCCCTCCTTGGAGGGGCCGGCCGGCCCCCTCCTTGCCCGGGTGTTTATATACCCGGGCAGCCCCCCTTTTGGGGTTATGAAGAGTATTACATGGTTAGTCTTCTTCCTCTTTCTCAACCCTAACCCTAATCTCCCCCCTCTCTTTCTCTAGATCTTCCTCTCTATTAGCCTCTCTCGTAGTCTTGCCCTAACAGTTTAAAAGACCATCCGAACTTAACAAATAATCATAGCCTACCTGGGGATTCAGTAAAAATGAAAATGGCAAGTGTAATTAATGATCATGGGTCTTTAATACAGGAAAAACCAAATCATGAAATAGTCGGTTTTAAACTTTCCACAGGAAGTACATTCCCACAACTAAAGTACAGAGAGCATACGATAATGTGACAGAGCCTAAAAATGGAGAGATATTTAGGTGCGGGTAACTGATGCGCGTCGGCAAGTGCACCGGTCGCTGTCAAGTAATAATTGTGGAGAATAAATTCCCCGGATGTCGGTCTCTTGAGGAATGCAGGATGGGTGAACGAACCGCGCAGTGATTATTGTTACACAAGCGTTTCACAAACACAAAGAGGGGTTTTTGGTTGGTTTTCCTAATTTTAACAACAACAACAGAGATGCGGGTCGAGAACACCGCTTCGCAAAGTGAGGTGGATGCAACGGCTGCGATGCCGTGCTTCGTGAGGCGGATGAAGTGAACTCAAGTGCGAAAGGGTGAGGGTCGCAAACACCTCTTCACAACCGTCGTTAGCTCTTGCTAACACGGAGCAAACACCTTGCGTGCGTGTGCGAGTGAGTGAGTGAGAACGGAATGAATCATGAGCAAACCATGGAGAAAAACAAAGAAATATTCATTTTCATCAAAGTAAATATCACAATATTCATCTAGTAAATGGTTCAAAGAGTGCAATGAAGGGAAAGAAGAAAGAAATAACCGGCGGTGAAGATTAGCGGCCGTTCACGGCCGGAATGGTAGGTTGTCGGGCTACCTCCGGACTCGGACGGACAATGCTTCCGGCGTAGAGAGCTGTCACAATCTCCCTACGTGCTCCGTCGTCTTCGACTCAAGGTCTCTTCTTCTTCTCACCGGGCGGAGAGCGAAAATGGTTGCTTGGAGGCTTGCGGACGATGGAGAACACTCACGGACGATGGAGGAAGGCTTGGAATGGATGGAGGAGGCTTCCCCTTGCGTGGAAGATAAAGTAGGGGCGTTCCAGGGCGGTGGTCGGCGGCGTACGGAACAGGAACCTCGCTCCCGGAATGATCGATCCGCCCTAAAATCGCAACAGGCGTTTAAATAGGCGCTGGATTGAATACTGCGCACGATCATTGGCGCACGACCAGTGGTCGTGCGCACTGCAATTCTGCGATCGTGCGCACTGCCTGGACAGAACCTGCAAGAGACGAAATTATAAAATACAATGTTCGCACGACCAGTGGCGCACGACCGGTGGTCGTGCGCACTGGAGTTGATGGTCGTGCGCACCACAGCAAACAGAACTCAGAAATTTAATGATCAATGCGCGCGAGCAGTGGCGCACGACCGATGGTCGTGCGCACTGGAGTCGATGGTCGTGCGCACGGCACCAGACAGAACTCGTGAAAAAGGGTTAAATGCGCACGATTAGTGGCGCACGACCGGTGGTCGTGCGCACTAGAACAAGTGATCGTGCGCAGTATTCCTGTGCAGAATTGCACCGGAAACACTTGCACGCCTCCTATTCCAGCACAAACACAGATCTAGCCACTGAAAGTGGCACTTAACAACATATGAATACTACTAAAGATAATACACATGAAAACACACCAAAGTGGGCCTAAATGTGCACCTAGCATGGGTTATCAAATATAGACTATAATAAGGCTAAAGTGCGTGATATTGACAAAATAACGGCCCGGATGAGTCCATAAATGTATATATGATCAGGACTCATCAGTAACACACGGTGATCATAATAGATCACCGTGCAGGAGAAAATATAGCCGTATGATCCATGATTTCAACGGTGTAGATTGTTTGCGAAAATTTTACTATCGTATTTGTGTAATACGGTCATATTGAAAACTGATCGTATTTTAGATCAATCATGCACGAAAATTCGTGCTGGCGGAAAAACATGGCGAGATCAGGGGTCACGCACAGTGATCTAAGGTGTGTTACACGTACCAACTTTTTTTCCTAAAAATGAGACCAAAAGTTGAGCAAAAGATCAAAGACCAGAAAAATTTCACCTCTCATTAAGACCCTTAGCCCCTTTTGCACCTTAAATCCGTTGCCTGACTCTGCTCACCACCTTTCCAGCAAATCTTGAATATTGTGGTTTGCAGTCTCTGCCTTTGCCACAAGTTGCTTGTTTTATTACAGAAGTGCACCACATAAGCGTTTGGAGCAGCCATCCCACATCACCTGACTGCATCAACCTACCATTGGTTCCAACTCATGTGACCTTACTACTAAACCAACTGATGGACAACATAGCCATATGACACTTCTAATGGCACTACTTAAAATAAGGCAATAATGGCTGAAGTAAATATTGCAATCGCTCTATCTGTAGACCAAGGATCCTAGGCATATAACTAAAATACATGGTTAAATGTTAATTGAAGGGTATATTAAAGTTAAGGCATCTATTATTTTAGTTTTAGGGGATTAGCACACAGAGATAGTTGGATTTTATTTTTAGTCAATAGGTAATAATATCGATTTTAGATGGTAACCGATCTGATTTAGTAGGGGATAGCGTTGGTTATAGACTAACTAAA
This sequence comes from Dactylorhiza incarnata, assembly GCA_033032865.1. NCBI lineage: Eukaryota > Viridiplantae > Streptophyta > Magnoliopsida > Asparagales > Orchidaceae > Dactylorhiza > Dactylorhiza incarnata. Next base: position 7,394,952 of record JAWHQI010000053.1, read on the forward strand.
ACAGTCTTATTTCAATACTGATTTATTTAATTTTGGCTGATAATGCGTCAATTACTTTCGAATGGAAATTCCCCAAAAATGGACTTTTGATCTTTTAAGACATTTTTTTCTCAAACTTACAAAAGAAAATCCATAAATATGTATGCATAATTATCAGATGCATATAAGAATGTACACAATATAAATATATACTTAAAGCTAATGCATACATGCACTCATAGATAAACATACTTTCTCAAACTGATCTCGAGATGGTTCAATTTGGGAGAACTGATCTCGAGATGGTTCAAATTGGGAGAACTGATCTCGAGATGGTTCAATTTGGTTAAGACCGACTCATTGCAAGTGACTTCAGATGTACTTAGCTCAGTAACCAGTCCATTGATTATGATTCAAGCTCAACAAAAAACAAGTAGATTCAAATTTTAATTGAACCTCAATCTTTGAGCTAAACTCAAAGCTCTATGCTTACTCATCTAAGGCTTCATTTGGTTCGGCGGTGGCGGATGCAACCGGCGGGTCCAAACGGAGCATTGGAACCGGAGGGGGGAGGCGGGATTGGAAACGCTTCATTTAGACTCTTTTTCCTCTATCCGGTGGGTGCAAACGGAGCAAACGCTGCCGGCGCCCGTTTGTTTACCCGCCGTCCGGTGGCGTTTGCTCCAAACGGAGGAGGCGAAACGCCCAACCAAACGAAGCCTAAATCGATAATAGGGCAAAAACATACTCAAAGATACAATAACATTTTCAAATGATGGTTGAAAAAAGTCAGCATCGAACTAAAACCCTAGTGAAGAAAGCCAGACTAAATTTAAAAAACTTAGATTTACAAAAAAACAAAGATTAGAAGTTGTAGCAAACATTCCTAAAATTGCAGAAAATATGAAGTATAATAAACAAAGAATTTTCCAGCAGGAAAAACAGAAGTTGCAGGGAAACTATGAGTCTAAAGAAAAATAATGAATTAATAACATACACAGAAATCAGAATGATGAATCGGGAGAAAATAATGAAGTGAAAACAAAAAAATTGATGAACAAAAGCTAGAAACGTAAGTGTAGGAGAAACCTGGCAATGGGAGAGCTAACCTTAACGGCGATGGGAGAAACTTGGCAGCAAGAGAAGTTCCCTAAGAGGCTCTGAAAGCTCGATGAGTCTACGAAAGAGGCCTTGGAAGCTCAAAGAGTCGACAATTGAGACTTTGGATGTCTGACGAAAAGAGATGAATGGGGCTTTGGATGATCGATGTGTCGAAGAAATAAGCCTTGAAAGCTTGAGGAGCCGAAGGCGGAGGCTAGAGGCCTTGGAATCTTGAAGAGTCGACGACTAAGGCTTTGAGTGTTGGACGAGACGACGACTGAGGCTTTGAATGTTGGACGAGACGACGACGAGGGATTTGGATCACAACAAGGAGACAACATGAGCTTTGGATGCTCGGCAAGGAGATGGCAGGGGATTTGGATGCTCGACAAGGAGATGGCATGGGATTTGGATGCTCAACAAGGACGACGGTGAAACATGAAGCGGGACTGCAGGAGAAGGGAATATTGTTTTTGATGCACGGTTTAGCTTTTAGGGTTCGACTTTGGTTTAGTGGTAAATGCAAAAGGATACGCGGATCCAATAATATGTTATTTCAAACTTAACGAAAACCACCAAGGTAAGATGAAGAAGACCACCAAGTTATTCCAGATTTTTATTATGCTTGTTTTAATATATGATTGCTTAATTTAGTCATATACTATCATGAAATCGACGATATCCATTGCAACTTATGTCTGCATATTAATGTCTATAAGCAAACAGAGGGAAGAAGAAACTTTATTCATCTAGGAAGTTCATAAATGAATAAGGTGTATGTAAGATGAAGTACATCAAAGATTCATTAATCAGCATCCTTGGCGGATGATCATCATCCACGGGCTAAACTCCATTCTTGCATCAGGCACATATTAATCAGCATCCTTAGCGGATCCAAAATGTTTAAAGGCTCAAGGTGCAAGACTCTAAAACGCAAGCACGCACCTGACAAGGGCAAGACATAACCACATCTCGTTTTAAATGATCATCATCAAACATCACTCCACCTTCTTGATCAAATTCTCCATCCACTCTACTCATCGACCTTCATCACTATCATTTATATCTCTTAAGAAATGAGATCAATGCAGTCATTGGCATCATATCGAAGCCTTAACGCTCAATTGTGTTTTGCAAACTTTATTTCATTCAAAAGTTGTTGAGCTAATACATTTTTTTCTTTCTTTTGAAAAAATAATTTACAATAAAAGTCTCGCCCATGCGGGCCTTTTATGCTTCAAAGGTGCAAAATTGGTGAGCGAAACCGCAGCCATTTGAGCCCGGTAAACTTAGAACCTGAGGCGCGCCTTAACAACATAGCTTTCTAGGCCAACTTATGAATTATCCTTGAATAATTTCACGTGTATTATATAAAATGTTAATTTTATTTTACACTTATATCCATGTTACATTTTGCCTACTAGTTGTTCTTCATAATACTTCCACCCCTAAATTTCCATTAATCAAGCATGATGCTTGGACAAGTAACATTTGTTCTCAAGGATTAATCACAAAGTATCGAGCATAAAATCAAATTAGGCTACCATACAATATAAAGGAATCAAATTCCATCCAAAACACAATGGAAAAGATGCAAAAATCACAATATAGGACTAAAAATAGTTCTAAGAGAAGATTAAATATATTCACTACCTCATCACGGTCGTAATTCTCCCCGCTGTGTGGATCAAACAGAACATCTCCTGTCACAAGCTCAAAGCAGATGCAAGCAAATGACCATAAGTCAGCAGATGTAGAGTATTTGGAACCTAGAAGTACCTCCGGACATCGATACTGCCTTGTCTGGATATCACTCGTAAACTGCTTATATGTCCAGCAAGCATTGCCAAAATCAACCAACTTGCACCTCAGATCAGCCTCCAATGCCAGTTTTCTCCTAGTGCCTCTACTTCCCCTCCTGTGTGCATGTCCTGCTCCATCATCTTCCTCATAGTCACCATCTTTCTTAAAGGAAGGCCTTTTATCCTCCCGAGTCCCGTCTGAAGCTGACGTCGCAGCCTCCTCCCCCTCAGTTGTGGATGCAGCAGCACGTTTCGCTTTTCTCCGGATCTTTTTCTTTTGATTTTTAGTCAAATCACCATTGGATGAAACAGGTGCCAACTTAACCGGCGACTCAGGCTTTCTGATGGTAGGAATGCAGGGAGGGGCGTCTGATCGTCGTGGATCCTTGCCTGGGTCAATGGTGGATAGAAGAAGGATATTCTCTGGTTTGAGATCAGTATGGATTATCGACAGATTCTGATGTAAATAGTTCAACCCTGTTAGTATATATCGACAGATCTCCTTGACCATTGGCAGGGATATACCGCGATAATCTGCATACTTTATGAGCGTTAGTAGATTGTCGCCTAGGAACTCGAACACCATACAAACATGGTGTCCATTGGGCCCCGAGTGCTTGAAATGATCGAGAAGCTTCACAACACACTGAGTATCCTCCGGGTCCCCATCCGCAATCTGCTTCAGGATTTTGATTTCATCCATGGCTGCCTCCGTGTAGTGCTGCGCGCTCTTCTGAACCTTCAATGCCACGTACCGCTGCAAAACCGAGTTTCGTCAGATTCGAAGCAAGGATGGACAATTTTTTAGCCTACAGTCATCTCAGCTGTCATTTTGAAGAGGCGAATTCAGTGGTAAAGAGAATTAGGAATGAAATTTCTTGTCCTTGACCAGAAAAGATCAGTATAAAGTAAGAGGATGGTATTAGGGTTTCAGGTATGTTACAGAGTGGACGGTGTCCCAAGCGAGCCAGACGGTGGAGAAGTGGCCCCATCCGAGCTTGGACTGCACGAAGTAGGAGCCCTGCTTAAAGGAGTCTCCGACGCGGACAGCATGATACCCTCCTCGCCGGTAATCCTCGGTTCCCTCATCTTCAGAAGTGTAGTTACTGCTCTCGATTCGGGCCTCGTCCTCCTCCATGGATTCGTGCTCAAGCTTGGATTCAGCGGCTTTCCCTCCTGTCTACGGTATTCCCTCTCGCCTGTGCTCCGCTCGCCGCCGCCGCCTGCGTTCTCACTTTCTCACGCTCGCGCACCACCTCCTGGGAGAGAAAAATGTATTGAATCATGGAATACGATTCGGTGCACCTATCCAACCGTATTCTCACCCTCACGATTTTCCGCGCAGGATTGATTTAAGATCACTTCTCAATGTGACCAAACAATCAACACCGTGATTCAGAAATCATATGATTGTATTTGTTTACCCACTGTTGAAATCTGCAACAGACCTCTTGAGTTCGGACTCACTGGGGGTGCAGCCGATGCTTACTTCTCCCTCACTAGACTCTCTTGACGGTGGATGTGAGAACAAGAAAAGACCCAAGGCTGAAGCGAGGAGGTCCCGCCACACACCCGGAAGATCTTAGAGAGCTTCTCCTCCCAAACCAAAGCTCAACCGGGCACCTTGGAGGGCACTAGCAGCCGACCAAAAATTAGCCTGGAGAAGAGGATTCTCTAAAATCGGATCTCCTTCAAGGTGCCCTTAAAGGTCTATTTATAGTTTTTCCTAGGCTGGTCTGCAAATAGCCTGAATCCGCCTTTTAACTTTACTAATCGCACCTCAAATTGGTCTGCTGATAGCCTAACTCCGCTGTTCTGAAGGGCTATTTGCAGCCCACCAGGGGTATTATGGTCTTTTCCCCCTCAAAACCTTTGGGGCGAGTGGTCCGTGAGGGCACCACTCGCCGATCTCCCGCTCAGCTGGGCGAGTGCCCGTGCTATTGAGCGAGTGGTCCGTGAGGGCACCACTCGCCGAACTTCTTCTCGTCTGCAGCGTACCCCCACTAATCCGGGGATCTCTCCACCTTCCTTAGCCTGGGCGAATGATCCGTCTGACCCAGGCCTCGCCAGTTGGCTTGAGAGACCCACTCGGCGAATACGGGTTGTACACAATCCCCGCTCTTTGCGAGCGGTTCCTACGCTCGGAAAGAACAGTCCAACCATGTATTCGGTGAGTGCTTGCTGACTGGACCCATAAGACTCTGTGGGTCCCACCGTCATCCTATATATACCTCCTCATGTCAGACTTTTCTGGACCATTTTTATATATCGGCCCGGAGTTTTCTCTCCCTGGACCTTTCGCCACTTCCAATGTCTTTCCACAAGCCTTCCACGAGACCCCTCTCGCAAGAAATGATCGAACGCCTGGCTGCGGCCCAGACTGCAACCGCCCCCAAAACTGCCAGATTTGCTCCATGGCTTACATCCAAAGCGAGACTCGAGCGCCCCATATGTCTCGCGGCGAGCCAAAGCGATTCGGATGAATCGCCAAAAAGGCGAGACCGCCTCGGACTCTCCGACGAATACTCCTCCAGACCCCGGGACTCAGGTATGAAGATTCCTCCTGCCTTTCTTTTTAGTTTCTGCCTCCTTATTCTGCAATCGCTCCGACCATTCGCAGGGGATTTCGGTGCCTGAGGACGGCCACGGGGCCGTTTTGAACAGTGTCGTGGTGCCACCTCTCGCGGACGAGACACCTCCTCCAGATCTGGACCTTGCTCCTCCACCCCCTCCGGGCGAGACCATACTTCAATCCAGTAAGTTGTGAACCCTCTCGATTTTCCTTTCATGTTGCTTGTTACTGACCATTACCTTTTCGCAGCCCTCAACCCCTGACGTCCCGCTGCGGGACTCCATTCCTCAAAGTTCCCCTGCCCAGCAGAACCCCTCTGTTACCGCGAATGAACCGAGGGTCTCCCCTGAGCGGGAACTGGGTCAGCACCTCCGTGCTGATGACCGTACGAATGCTCCGGCTCCTCCTCCTCCGCTTTACCGCCCCGGGAAAGGGAAGGTTCTACCACCTTCCGCAGGCTTGTCTGGGGTCCTCCCCCATTCGTCTCGCCCTTCAGGTCATAGGGAACCCGTCCCTGGTCAGTTTACTCTCCCGCCCCTATCGTACTCGCTTATTTTACCGCAACTGACCTAGTTGTGATTTCGCAGGCTATCGGGAAGCCTCCCCCTTGATTCCTACAACGAGGGGGGAAGAGGGGATGCTCTCGCCTCTCCCCTCCCCTGAGGATCTCGCTGATTTCCTGGGCGACTCCTCAGATCACGCGACCCTGAAGGAGCGGATCACGGAGGTCTTGGGGAAGCTCATCCACATCCAGCGGAACGTCGCCGGCCAGGTGGATGATGTGTGGCTGGGAGTCGCGCGTGAGTTAAAGGACCTTCGGCGGGACTACTCGCGCCTTCTCGCGACGGTGGAGCGCCTAGGGGGTGAAGGAGGGGAGTTGTCTCCCAGAAGACACGCCGCGCGAGCCCGGGACCAACTCCAACTGGCTTCCCATGAGATCACCAATATGCTCGCGTACTACCGCCCGCGAATGCCCCTGGAAGCTGGGTCGCGAAGGCGAGGTCGGTGGGTCTGGGAGGAGTTCTGATCTAGTCGACATTCACCCCTCCTGTTATTTCTTTCCTCGTTTTCTGTGTTGCGGATGCTGGACTTTTATATTTGTCTGTAATAATTTTATACTCTACGCTTTGCGAATGCTCTATTTCTCGTTTTTTGTTTTTCTCGTAGCTTGCCTGGGTATTGCCGAATGATATGCTATTGCCGAATGTTTTCTTAGCTCTTTCGCGTAGCCGTCGAGCGAATAGCCACAGGGCATTCGCCATTAATGGGCGTGAGGGATCGGCCCGGGTTTCGAGGCGTCGGGAAGGCGCAATTGCCATCCGCACACCCGTTACCTCGAAAGCCCAAACGCCGTTTAGTCCTTCTATAAATAGGCCTTTCAACCACCGTATTAAATACCTTACCATCCGTTCCCCCTCTTTCCTCGCGCTAGCACTCGCGCTTCTCCCTTCTCTGCTGCTCCCTTCTCCTTCGGCATTTGTGAAATGGGTGGTGATGCGGAAGGTAGGGCCAGGTGCGCCAGCGCATTCGTCAACCATACTTTCGACTCCTGCGACCTCTCCGAAGAGGCTTACTTGACTGCTGTTGCGGATTACATTCCGCCGGGGTTCGAGGCGCGAAAGCCCAGGCCGAAAGAGCGCCTAAACTCCATCTCGCCCTGTGCTCTCGCGATCCCGTTAGAGCACTTCGAGGTGGGGGTTCGCCTTCTCATCTGGCCGGAACTCCGCCAGACCTTCAGGTACTACGGGGTCGTGCCCGGCCAGCTCAACCCCAACTCCATCGCCATGCTGGTCGGGTACGCGAGCTATCTGCGAGAAGAGGGGATCGAGTTCTCGCTGCCCGTCTTCCGCAAACTCTACACCTTCCGCTGCACCAACGACATCTCCTTCTTCTCGGGTCTAAACCCACTCAAGCACTACGGGCTCCCGAACAAAAACCACGACTGGGTTCGCCGCTTCATCTTCGTCAGCGGGAGCCTGGGAAACACCCTTCTCGCCTCGGTGCAGGAGGAGAAGTCAACCTTCCGCCCCCCGACCCTAGGGGGCACGAGGCCAAACTCTACCAATATATTCTGGAGCACGGGATGGACCTCGTCTATCTCCGGCGAAACGTCAACTCGCTCCCGCTCATTCCGCAGGGCGAGGGTAAGTTTTCGAGACTTCCTTCATTCGTTTTGGCTTTGTGATTCTTACACCATTCGCTAAAACCATTCGCAATATTATGTAGGCGTGCGTAGCCTCCCCCTTCATCCGCCGGGGCCTCCTGGGTTTTGCGTGCCTCTCGCGCAAGCTGTCGCGGATGCCTGCCGGGAGGGGCCTTCCTCCTCCAAGCCCAGAAGCCGAAAGAGAAAACCCGCGGCGACTCCTTCCTCTCCCCCCCAGCAAGTCGCGATGCCCTCCTTCCATCAAAGGGAAGGGGGTTGTGGGCGAGACCTCTGGAGCGAAAGCTCCAACCCAAACCCTAGGGACGGAGGTCCCGGCCCAAACCCTGGGGACCGAAGTGCCGGCCCCAACCTTGGGGTCGGGTGTGCCAGATGGGACGGTGGTTCAGGCGAGATCGTCGTTGTCGCCGCCTCCGCTGCCCAGGGACCACCGCAACTTCCCGAACGACGAGAGGTACGTGGATCCCTCAGGGGCTCCCCTGGTCAAGTGGGACAGAAACACGAACAGGGTCTCGCTCTCTACCCTCCATCCAACCTGGATAGAGAGCGACGTCGCCAGAGGCGAGGCGTACGCCATTGCGTATGCCCTCTATGGCCGTGAGGATGCCGAGGTCTTCGATGCCGAGAAGACGCAAGTTCTCGCCCACGTGGCCGCTCGAGCCATGCTGCGGGCCCTTGAGATCTCGCACATGTCTTCTCGCCGGAGCATCAACTTGGCGCGGAATCTGGCCGGGGTCGAGGAGGCCAGGGCTCTCATCTCTAGGGAGGCGACTGAGCTCAGAGTGAAGCTGGAAGCCGCAGAAGCGCTTCTCGCCCGCCGCCCGGTTGCAGAGGTATACTTTCTCTCACCCCTGCGGATGACCATTGCTGATTGCCGCACTTTTATCTCAGGTTTTATTTCATTTCTTCAGGATGCTACAAGCGCCGGGATGCTTCGCGCGCGGGTGGTCGACCTTGAAGAGGAAGTCCGCTTGGCCAAAGCCGAAGTCCAACGGTTGCGAGAAGCCGGCGCGTCGGCGCTCGACCCGGGAAGTGGGGGGCACTTTTACCCCCATCACGAGCTAGAGCAACTGATGCAGGAGAATGCGCAAAGCGCCGTTAAGCATGCGTTGCAGGTGCTGCGGCGGGCTGGATATCTGTAGGCGGAGGCCGAATGCCTTTCCGCTCGCCAAGTCGTTCCCGAGCTCTACATTCCGATCCCCTTCCCGGAGGACGATAACGACGAGCCGCGGGAAGACGCCCTCATCCCAGATTCGGGCGAGAGCGAAGGATCTCCAGGCGAGAAGTCTGCCGACCCTTGAGAAGGGCCCTTTGTATTTTTTTACTCTTTTTTGTTCTTACCATTTTGAATGTAATCATGAACTGGGCGAGTGCCCATAAAAGATATATATATTGACTACAATTTTTGTGCTATCTCAATTTTTGTGCTATCTCAACTTTTCTCTCATTCGCCGCTATATCTCACTAGGCTCATTAGGACGCTAGGTCGTAGTGCGACTGTCCTGGCCACCCAGCGAATGCTCGAAGATGACTTAGGTGTGCTGCCCCTTTTCGACTTCCCGCTTCCTGCCCCACTCGTATCTCCTTACCCTTCGCCTAGACCGGAGTTTCGCTTAGGTAGTCAGGAAGAGAGGTGAGATTACCTTACTGGCGCGTGGTCCCTGCGAGTGCTCTCAAGATCCACCCTTGAGAACTTAGAACCTGCCACCGAGTGAGCCTTCGGACCTGCCAGCTAGATGAGAGCCCGGACAGCAGGTCTGCTCGGGGCCATTTCCTTCATCACCTTAGAACCTGCCACCGAGTGAGCCTTCAGACCTGCCAGCTAGATGAGAGCCTGGGCAGCGGGTCTGCTCGGGGCCATTTTCTCAACACCTTGGAACCTGCCACCGAGTGAGCCTTCGGACCTGCCAGCTAGATGAGAGCCTGGACAGCGGGTCTGCTCGGGGCCATTTTCTCAACACCTTGGAACCTGCCACCGAGTGAGACTTCGGACCTGCCAGCTAGATGAGAGCCTGGACAGCGGGTCTGCTCGGGGCCATTTTCTCAACACCTTGGAACCTGCCACCGAGTGAGCCTTCGGACCTGCCAGCTAGATGAGAGCTTGGACAGCGGGTCTGCTCGGGGCCATTTTCTCAATACCTTGGAACCTGCCACCGAGCGAGCCTTCGGACCTGCCAGCTAGATGAGAGCCTGGACAGCGGGTCTGCTCGGGGCCATTTTCTCAACACCTTGGAACCTGCCACCGAGTGAGCCTTCGGACCTGCCAGCTAGATGAGAGCCTGGACAGCGGGTCTGCTCGGGGCCACTTTCTTCATCACCTCAGAACCTGCCACCGAGTGAGCCTTCGGACCTGCCAGCTAGATGAGAGCCTGGACAGCGGGTCTGCTCGGTGCCACTTTCTCAACACCTTGGAACCTGCCACCGAGTGAGCCTTCGGACCTGCCAGCTAGATGAGAGCCTGGACAGCGGGTCTGCTCGGGGCCATTTCTCAACACCTTGGAACCTGCCACCGAGTGAGCCTTCGGACCTGCCAGCTAGATGAGAGCCTGGACAGCGGGTCTGCTCGGGGCCATTTTCTCAACACCTTGGAACCTGCCACCGAGTAAGCCTTCGGACCTGCCAGCTAGATGAGAGCCTGGACAGCGGGTCTGCTCGGGGCCACTTTCTTCATCACCTCAGAACCTGCCACCGAGTGAGCCTTCGGACCTGCCAGCTAGATGAAAGCCTGGACAGCGGGTCTGCTCGGGGCCATTTTCTCAACACCTTGGAACCTGCCACCGAGTGAGCCTTCGGACCTGCCAGCTAGATAAGAGCCTGGACAGCGGGTCTACTCGGGGCCATTTTCTCAACACCTTAGAACCTGCCACCGAGTGAGCCTTCGGACCTGCTAGCTAGATGAGAGCCTGGACAGCGGGTCTGCTCGGGGCCACTTTCTTCATCACCTCAGAACCTGCCACCGAGTGAGCCTTCGGACCTGCCAGCTAGATGAGAGCCTGGACAGCGGGTCTGCTCGGGGCCACTTTCTCAACACCTTGGAACCTACCACCGAGTGAGCCTTCGGACCTGCCAGCTAGATGAGAGCCTGGACAGCGGGTCTGCTCGGGGCCATTTTCTCAACACCTTGGAACCTGCCACCGAGTGAGACTTCGGACCTGCCAGCTAGATGAGAGCCTGGACAGCGGGTCTGCTCGGGGCCATTTTCTCAACACCTTGGAACCTGCCACCGAGTGAGCCTTCGGACCTGCCAGCTAGATGAGAGCCTGGACAGCGGGTCTGCTCGGGGCCACTTTCTTCATCACCTCAGAACCTGCCACCGAGTGAGCCTTCGGACCTGCCAGCTAGATGAGAGCCTGGACAGCGGGTCTGCTCGGGGCCACTTTCTTCATCACCTCAGAACCTGCCACCGAGTGAGCCTTCGGACCTGCCAGCTAGATGAGAGCCTGGACAGCGGGTCTGCTCAGGGCCATTTTCTCAACACCTTGGAACCTGCCACCGAGTGAGCCTTCGGACCTGCCAGCTAGATGAGAGCCTGGACAGCGGGTCTGCTCGGGGCCATTTTCTTCATCACCTCAGAACCTGCCACTGAGTGAGCCTTCGGACCTGCCAGCTAGATGAGAGCCTGGACATCGGGTCTGCTCGGGGCCATTTCTGGAGCTTTCAGAGTCTTTCCTACAAGCTGCAGCATCACTCTCATACACATAGTTTAAATAAGATATTCTTATTCAAAAACACTGTTACTACATGCTGCTAGGGATAAAAGCGTTTAAGGTCGTCGCCACTCCATGTGTGGCTGAGAGGTTGGCCCTCCACATTCTAAAGGCGATACCCCCCAGACTTTAGTGCCTCTTCCACGACATAGGGGCCTTCCCAGTTGGGGTTAAGTTTTCCCATCGCGGCGGACCTCCCAGCCGCGTCGACCTTCTTGAGCACCAGATCTCCCTTCTCGAACTGCTTGACCCTGACGTGCTTGTCGAAGTACTTGGCCATCCGCCGCTTGACCTCTTCTTGGCGAATGGCTGCTAGGTCCCGAGCTTCTTCGATGAGGTCGAGGGAGAGCCGTAACTCCTCCTCGTTCTTAGCTCTCCAATCTTCCTCTCCACTTGCGGCGGCCTTTACCCGTGGTGTCATAACCTCGAACTCTATGGGAATGACGGCCTCGCAGCCGTGAGAGAGCTTGAAAGGGGTCTCTCCTGTGGCGGTGCTGGGGGTAGTTCTTAGGGCCCACAGGACCGATGGAAGCTGTTCCACCCAATTGCCCTTCAGATTTTCCACCTTCTTCTTGAGCAGGTTCACGATGACCTTGTTTGCCGCCTCCACCTGCCCGTTGCTCCTGGGATGGTGAACGGATGCAAACCTGAGGTCTATCCCCAACTGGCCACAGAAGCTGATGAATTCCTCGCTTGCGAACTGCGGACCATTATCCGTGACTATGGCCTGTGGAAGCCCATGTCGACAAATGATGTAAGACCCTCTTTTTTTTTTGCAGAAACCACCGGGTCTTAGGCCCAGAACCGCCGTTTTGCGGTGACACCTTCGCTTGGGAAGGTCGCCACTACAAAACGCCGATCCTGCCGGCCAAATCGATCACAAGAAAAGTAAGCTAAACTAAATAGTAGATCAAACTAAGTCCACATCCTATCTCTGAGCCATGAGTTTTTCCCCGGGCTAACCTGCCCGCCATCACTAACCTTCCGAGCCAAAAGCTCCCCGGGCTAACCTGCCCGTCATCAATAACCTTCCGAGCCAAAAGCTCACCAGACTAACTAGTCTGCTGCAACAGACACCGAGCCCACCGCTCGGACAACCAATCCAACTAAACATCCGAAACCACAGGGTATGGATGAGTGTGTTATTAGTTAATCTTGTACGACGTCTTACTCCTATGAGTTAGGGTTAGTCTTGGACTTCCCGAGGGTTACCCTGTGAGGGGCTCGCTACGGTACTGGGAACCACTATGGGATGACACCCCAGAGCCCCCATTCCCAAGACACTTATTGTTATTAGTTACTAGCCATAAGAAACCCTCTTAACATTTCTCCTGGTCTAAACCCAAGTGCTTTTTAGGCCTTAGGGGAAAAGACGATCTTTCGCCAAATCCCAAGATGACCTACCCCAAGGGAGGCACCCCACCACCCTAGGACTCATCAACCTTAACTCTCTCCAGGGGTCCTCTCATACCATACAATCACCATTCAATTCCCACATCTCCGATCAATGTATCCCAAATTGGCCTGTAACTCCAAAACTGCCAATTTACTAAACGCAGACCTCCCTTAACGTTTTGATCCTCATGAAGGGAGGTACTCTAAATACTCAACTCCATGACCTACTGGATTTATTGGGAGTCCATGCTACTTAAATCAGATCAAATCCAGGGTTTCGTAATTTTCCCCATAATATTAATATTTTTAAACAATTTCTCAAAGGGCAATTTTCTCAAGTTTGAACTACAAGTGCTCTTTTTTGACTCCCAGTGCCTACCCCAATTTTTACATAAATCATGAGTACCTAGATATCAGTAGGTATAAACTTGTAGGAAAAACCAGCAAGACTTACTATTTTTAAAAATTCCAAAACTCATTTATTTCCAATAAATTCCAAAGGAGGTACCCTCATATGGACTCCCAACCTTATGCAAATTCATACAGTGGTGAATCATACTAAATTATTCAGGTCTACCAAGTTTGACCACATAAAACAGAGGTTACATTTGTAATTTCCTCAATGGATATATTTGTAAATAATTCCAAAATGAACTAGAGATACCAAAAATATTGATCCATAAATTATGAGAAAATTACAGTGGGTACATATTGGTATGAAAATACAACCAGCAAGGTTTCATGTCATTACAGAGCTCTAACACCCTAAATTCAATCATCCCAAAAATTGCCAACAATGTGAAATATTACAATTTGGACCTCCACAAGTTTTCTCCTGGTCTAACCAAATCTTCCAGAGATTTATAACATTAGAAATAAGTTTATGACAGAAGGTGGTAAATCAATAAGTACTGTTTCTTCCTAAAACCCCAAACCCTAATTATTTACAAATCTACCCAAGGGTTTATTACTTAGGATTTGCAACTCCAAATCCCTCCAATTTCTTACAGTAGCATTCTCTGGTCACCAAGACCACCTCACCAAAATTTCAAGTCAAACCTTTAAGGTTTGACCCCTCTTCCTTCATTAGCTTCTAGTTGCACCCCATTAGGGTTTAGCCTAGGGTTAGGGTCTAACCTTCTCCAATAGTTCTAGTAGGAACTCCAGAGGTTCATAACCTCAAAAGCAAGTGGGTGACAGAAGGTGATGATTCCCTAAGTGTTATTTCTTCCTAGAACTCCAAATTCCAAATATTTACAAATCTACCCAAGGATTTATTACCTAGGTTAGACAACTCCAAACCTCTTCCATTTCACAAGGGAGTCTTCTCTGGTTACTATGACCTACCCACCAAAACTTTAGGTCAAACCACTAGGGTTTGACCCTACTCCCTTCATTGACCTCTATTTGCACCCCATTAGGGTTTAACCTAGGGTTAGGGTCTAAACTTCTCCAAATCCACCCAAACTTCTTGTGAGGGTGTTATATCACCTATAAAGGTCAGAGGAGTCCAACACACCCCTCTCCAAGGACAACCACACCTATGTCCTTCACAACCCCAAATTCCACCCCATAGGGATCAACCCTATGACCTTGAGCAAAAACAACCCCAAAGCTCACCAAACTCCTCATGGGGTCTCAACTTCATCCCACTGACCTTCCTAAGAAGTCTCAAGCCTCAAAGGACCAAATTGGCCAATGGTTCTCCACTTGGCTATTTGCACCCCAAAGTACTCCTACCCCAAAACCTAGGGCAAACCCACTCCCCATGGCTCCATAATACTCTTGGAGGTGATTTGGGGTGGGGTTAGGGTAGTGGACATAATATCTCTCCAATAGGAGGTGGTTGGGCTATGAGAAGCCCTAAGTGTCCCCTTAGCACAATTTTCCCCTTAAAGGGCAAAACTTTGGCCCAAAGATTACCTAGTCAAAAGATCTCCAAATGAGATGAAATTTTAACCAGGGGTTTATCAAGACCCTAATGGTACCCCACCAAAATTTGGTGGAGATTGGAGGTCATTTGGCCCTCCAAATAATTTGTGTAAGGATTATTAAATTTCTACAAAAACTTTAGGAAAAGTAACTCCTAAAAATCTGATACTCAAACCTAACCTAGGTATAGGACATATGGATGCTTAGCCAAAATATCAACTACATCAGATTAGCCATTTAAAAGTTATACTAATTTTAAAGTCTGGTTTGAGTTTTGACCAGCCTCACTAGGATGAGTGCTGTGGGTTCAATACTTAACCAAATAGCTTGATTCCACTCCCATTAGAAAGTAGACACCAAGGTCTACAAAAGTTATCTCTGAGCATTTTTCGAGTTATGGCCCCTAAGGGCCTTAAAATCGGGCCACAAAATCTGTCAATATGTGTGACAGATAATCAAATTAAATGAAATAATCATTTCATGCCTGCTAATAGCAAAAGGCGGCCAATCGGACGGCTCACAGCCTTCGTCCCCGATGAGCCAACGGCCAGGATTTGCTACACCTGGGCCGACTTGATCTTGGATTTCCCGGCCACCTGAGCGCCGCCCCGGCCGACCAACGCCACCACCACCTCCGTTGAGGTGGGGGCCGGCGATGAGCGGTGTTTGATCGGCCGGAGGTGGCCGGAATCGTGTTCTGTAGGAGGATACCCAACCCGATCAACGGAGGGCTTGGCCGGCTCGATTCACGGCCGATTGACCACGATTCGAGTCGCCGTCGATTGAGATCTAATCCTTAGGGTTCAGGGAGGAGAATAGGACCTGCTGGAGGGCTTGCCGTCGGTTTTCCCTTGTGTACACCATTGGAGCTGCCGTCGATTGAGATGCCATGCCGATTCCTTCCTACAGCACCCGAAATCCTCTGGTAACTTGGGGGTTTCACTCCTCTCAGGTCTCTGAAGGTGATAGGGGGTTCGAATGGGGGTGATGGTGGCTTTAACCCCCTTGGCCATTAATGGCCTCTTCGAATTCTCCAAGGGCCGGCCCCCATTCATCTCCCCTGCATCAATGCCTCTTGGAAACTGATGGAATCTCCTCCTAGCCGGCTGAGGAGTTGAATGGAGGCATCAATTGGGGAGGCCAAGAGGTAAAACCTCTTAATGGCCATGAATGGCTTTCTCTCTCTCTTCAAAAATGGGGAAACCCCCATTTTCTCTCTCCCAATCACCATGGCCGGCTCCTACTCTCTCTCCTGTGTTTAATGAGGGTCCACATGGTCTGGTTGACCATCCAATTGAGTTAGCCCAAAGAGATTGGGTTGGGTTTGAGCATTTTGACCTAAATTGGACAATTTTGACTTTTGGTCAAATTGGTCAATTGGGGAACCCTAGGATGGGGCTTTTGGGTTCAATAGGTTCCAAATTAAGTTTAGGAACTAATGGTGGAGTCAATTTGGTCATATGGTTCTTGGTTGACCCAATCTAAGTTGATTTGACCAAAATGGGCTAAATTGACTTGGTCAAATTGAGCCCTAGGGTTGACTTGGTCATGGGGCTTTTTGGTCCACTAGCTCCCTTATGACATGATAGCCCTATGGGTGAGGTCAATTTAATGTGGTGAAGGTCAATTGGGGTATTTTGAGAAGGAAAGTCATTTTGTCCTAAAAAGGGCATTTTGGTCAATTTGCACCCCTGGGGGGTCCCATGATGGGGCTTTTGGGTCCACTAGGTCTATAATGGTATTCTAAACCTAGGGGTGTGATCAATTTGACATGGTGAGGGTTGATTGGCTCTAAATGGGCTACTTTGACCAATTTGAGGGTTTATGTTGACTTTGGTCAAATTGGTCCCTTAGGTTGTCTTCAATGGGCCCTTGGTGCCCTAAGGGGACCCCTAAAGGGTTAGGGACACTATGGTGGGGTCCAAGGGTTAAGTTGAAGCCCTAAATTCCAATCCCAAGCTTGGAAGATGGGAATTGCTAATTGCAGACCATGGTGGCTTCCTCCTCCTTTCCTAAGCTCTCAAGGTCAAAAGGTTCTTCCTATGGTTTTGTCATGACCCAGTCATGACAAAACCAACTTAGGGGTCTAGCAGTTTGGGGGATGTTACAAATGATCTCCCCCATACGAAGTTGCGGATTACCTGGGAGGTGACCTTAGCCAACGCCTTGACCTCCAACCACTTTGAGAACTAGTCAATCATAACTAGGAGAAACCTCCTCTGCCCACTAGCCTGGGGGAAGGGTCCTACCAGGTCCATCCCCCATATGGCGAATGGCCAGGGCGCCGTGATACTCTTTAGCCTCTGAGCTGGCATGAGCTGAAGCGGGGCGAACATTTGGCCCTTCTGGCACCTCTTGGCGAAGGCTGCCGCGTCTTTACTTAGGGTTGGCCAGAAGTACCCCTGCCTCATTATTCTTGCCTCCAACATCCTGCTCCCCGAGTGGCTGCCGCACTCGCCGGAGTGAACTTCTTACAAGATCCTTGGGACCTCCTCCTCTGAAATGCATCGGGCCAGGAGGCCCGAGAGGGTCTTCCGATACAAGTCCCCCTCATGGAGCACGTAGTAGGCGGACTTATATAGGAAGCGCCTCTGGTCCGGAACCTCCTCCGGAAACTTTCCCGTTGCAAGGAAGGTGACGAAGGGATCCTTCCAGGAGGGCCGCTGCTCTACTTCCATGAGTTCTCCCTCCTCGATCGAAGGGCGGAATAGGTCTGTCAGGGTCCCCCCGGCTCGAGGACCGGATTTGGCCAACCGATCCGCCGGGGTGCTCTCCTCCCGAAGGACCTGCCGGATGGAGAAAGTTTTGAACGTTCCCACGAGACCTCTCACTTTGGCCAAGTACCTTATGAGCGCAGGTTCCCTCGTCTCGAACTCTCCCCTGATCTGAGAGGCTATTACCATCGAGTCGGTGAGGACCTCCACGTCATGGACTCCGAGCTCCTGGGCCAGTCGTAGACCGGCGATCACCGCCTCATACTCCGCCTGGTTGTTGGTGATTGGGAAGTGTATCACTAGTGTCTGCTCGATCTTTACTCCGTGGGGACTCTACAGCACCACCCCTCCTCCGAGAGAATTCTTGCCCGAAGCCCCGTCCACCAGCAGCTTCCACGGAACATGACAAGGGGATCCATCTTCCTCCATCTCGGCCACATAATCTGCCATGAAATCAGCCACCACCTGCGCCTTCATGGATAGTCGAGGGACGAAGGTAATGTTGAATTCACTTAGCTCTATCGACCACTTTGCGAGCCTTCCCGAGTGCTCCACTCCTTCGAAGATCTGGCGGAGAGGGTGGTCCGTCACTACTTGAATTGAATGGGCCAGGAAGTATGGCCTGAGCTTCCTTGCTGCGACGACCAGAGCAAAGGCCAACTTCTCCAAAATCGGGTACCTGAGCTCCGCCTCCCTCAGGACCCTACTCACGTAGTAGACGGGCAGCTGCTTCTTGCCTTCCTCCCGAATCAGGACGGAGCTTACGGCCTCTGCCCCGACCCCGAGATATAGATATAGATCCTCCCCCTCTTTGGGACCTTGGAGTAGCGGAGCCTTGGTGAGTTGGCTCTTCAAGGCCTGGAAGGCCTCCTCGCATTCTTTTGTCCACTCAAACTTCTGGTTACCTCGTAATGTTTTGAAGAAGGGGGAGCATTTCTCCCCGGCTCGGGAGAGAAACCTGCTCAGCCCTGCGAGTCTTCCGGTCAAGCGCTGAACTTCCTTGGCGTTCCGCGGCGACCCCAGCTCCATTATGGCCTTAACCTTGTCCGGGTTAGGTTCTACCCCCCAAGGGGTGAGAAGGTGCCCCAGGAATTTCCCCTTGCTGGCCCCGAACACACACTTCAGGGGGTTCAAGCGCATCTTGTACTTGCGTAGGGTGGCGAAGGTCTCCTCGAGGTCCTGGATGTGAGAGTTCACGCACTTGCTCTTCACCATAAGGTCATCCACGTAGACCTCTAGGTTCCTTCCCCTTTGCTCTCTAAATACCCGGTCCATCATCTTCTGGTAGGTTGCTCCTGCATTTTTCAGCCCGAAGGGCATCACTTATAGCAGTAGCATCCCTCCCTGGTGATGAACGAGACGTCTTTGACGTCCGGGGGGTGCATCCTGATCTGGTGATAACCTGAAAAAGCATCCAAAAAACTCATCACAGAAAAACCGACGGCTGAGTCAACCAGCGCGTCGATCCGAGGCAGGGGATAACAATCCTTAGGGCAGGCCTTGTTTAACAATGAAAAATCCACACACATACGCCAGCAGCCATCGGCCTTTTTTACCATTACGACGTTAGAGACCCAGCCTGGGTACTGGATCTCCGATACAAAACCTGCTTCGAGGAGCTTGGCCACCTCCCCGCGGATTGGTTCTTCGAGCTTGCTGGCGAAGGTCCTTCTCTTCTGCCGGATGGGGCGGGCTCCTGGATCGAGGTTGAGACGATGGCAAGCCACGTCCGCCTCGATGCCTGGCATATCAGCTGCGCTCCATGCGAAGACATCCACATTCTTCTGGATGCACTCCAGCATCTTCACCCTGTCCTCCGGGCCGAGACCCCCGCTGATCCGCACCTCTTTCACTCTTCCCTCCTGGGTGATGACCTCCATCTCTACCACCTCTTCTGCCGCCTCGAGCCGGGTTGGCTCTTCCCATTGGCCCTTTGCTTCTCGCCCCTCCTCCCGGGCTTCTTCCTCTGCGGCTCCTTCCACCTCCATCGGCTCGATCTCCTGCTCCTCCTGAGCGACCTCCATATTCTCCTCTCGGGCATCGCCCTCTTCCTCTACTCCTCTCTTCTCCACTTCTTCTCCTGGCCCCTCCGGCCTCGTCATCTCCTTATCCATCCTCTCAGCCTCCGCCATCCAAGAGATGGTGTTGACGGCAGTCACATAGCACTGCCTCGCCACCTTAGCATCTCCTCGGATCCGGACCTGGACTCCTCCACTATGGAACTTCAGGCACTGGTGGTACGATGAGGGCACGCACCGGAAAGCACTAATGAGAGGGCGTCCGAAGATAGCATTGTAGCTGCTCGGAGCGTCAACGATGATGAACCGGCAGTTCCTTGGGACCCCTCCTAACATCACTTGGAGACCCACGCCTCCCTCGACCTCCTTTCGTTCCCCTGAGAAACCAAACAGTGGTCCGTCGGAGGCCTGTACCCTCTTCTTCTCCACCTCCATCGCGTCGAAGGCCTTCTTGAAGATCACATTCACTGAGCTCCCGTTATCCACCAGGATCCGGGAGACCGTGAAATTTTCAATCGCCGTCTGGATCACCAGGGCGTCGCAGAATGGATCCTCATAATCTGGCATGTCTTCCGAGGAGAAGGTGAGCTTCTCCGAGGGGGGTGGGGTTTGTGAAGTCGACGCGACGTCCCTTCGGAACATCGCCCGGAAGCTCCTCTTGCGAGAGGCCTCTATCCCAACCCCACCATGAATCACCCCGATTCCCCCCTTGTTCCTACATCAGCCCGGTCTTCACACCTATCCTCTTCCCCTTCCGGGAACACCTCCTCAATCCTGATCGGCTGCTGCCGTGGTTGCCCTCTTCCCCTCATCTCCAGGAACTCGGGGCAGGTGGCCGTTGCGTGACCCTCTTCCTGATGAAAGTCACAATAGGGCAACACCACCCTACCCCCTCTTCCCGCTCTTCCTCTTCCTCCTCTAGCTCCTCTAGCTCCTCTTCCTCGGCCTACCGCCATGGCTTGCTCCCGCGGAGGAGGAGGGGGTCGGGGGACCTGCCTCCACCCCGGGTTGACTCCCCCCATCTCCCTTCCTTGGTATCCTCCTTCCTGACCTCGCGCAGGTCCCTCCTGATTCCTCCACCCCAACCTGTTGTGGGGCTCCTGATACCTCCAATTCCGAGGTGGCCTCTCGAACCCTTGACCTCTGGGTTCCTCTCTCCTTCTTCCCTCTTGTTGCCTCACCTCAGGCTCGCTCATCTTCGCCAACCTTTTGTAGAACTCCGGGTTGGCCTCCTCCCCTTCTATCTCCTCCGTCGCTCGCTCCATCAACTCCTCAAAGGAGACTGGAGCCCTCCTCTTCAGGTCCATCTTGAAGAACCCGTCTCTCAATCCCACAATGAACGCCATTTTGAGGGCGAACCCTGGCACCTCCTGCACAAGGTGTATCTATTCCTGAAACCTGTCCACGTAATGTGCCAGGGACTCCCCCTCCCTCTGCCTGATCTTGAAGAGAGCCTTCGCATCCTTCTTCCTCTTTTTTGACGTCGAGAATCGCAGCCGGAAGCCCCGACGCAGATCGTCGAACGCGTAGATGGAACCTACGGGAAGCTGGTGGAACCAATCCCTTGCCTTCTCCTTCAGGGTGGTTGCGAAGAGCCGAAATTGGAATGCATCCGACATGGGGAGAATTGAGGTCATGTCCTCAAACCACTGCAGGTGCACGACCGGGTCCTCTTTTCCGGTGTAGTAGGACATCTCCGGCCCCCGGAACCCCTCTGGCACTGGAGCCGAGAGGATCATCTCGCAAAAGGGGCTCCCTTCCCCTGCTCGGCGAATGGTCCTCTCGCGCGGAGCCAACTCGCACACCTCAGCACTCGCCGGACTGCTGAACAGCTGCCGCCCCAGGAGATCTCGCTCACTTCCTTCTGCTGGCACCTCCTTTCCCAGCCGCTGCCCCGGAGCGTTCTCGCCGACCTGCTGGGGTGGAATGATGGGAACAACTGGCGTCTCGCATTCGCCCCTTGCCGCGAGAACTGTCTGCAGGACTTCTCGCTTGAATTTCTCGAACATCTCCAGCCACTCCCCTGTCGCTGGTGGCTGCGAGTGGCCTGAGTCAGAACCATTCCCTCCATCTCCTGTCATCGAGCCTAGCTTGGGATTTTCCTTCACTGGCTACGGTCCACGCTCACCGCACCAAAAATGTTGAAACCTGCAACAGGCCTCTTGAGTTCAGACCCACTGGGGGTGCAGCAGATGCTTACTTCTCCCTCACTAGACTCTCTTGACGGTGGATGCGAGAATAAGAAAAGACTCAAGGCTGAAGCGAGGAGGTCCCGCCACACACCCGGAAGATCTTAGAGAGCTTCCCCTCCCAAACCAAAGCTCAACCGGGCACCTTGGAGGGCACTAGCAGCCGACCAAAAACTAGCCTGGAGGAGAGGATTCTCTAAAATCGGATCTCCTCCAAGGTGCCCTTAAGGGTCTATTTATAGTTTTTCCTAGGCTGGTCTGCAAATAGCCTGAATCCGCCTTTTAACTTTACTAATCGCACCCCAAATTGGTCTGCTGATAGCCTAACTCCGCTGTTCTGAAGGGCTATTTGCAGCCCACCAGGGGTATTATGGTCTTTTCCCCCCTCAAAACCTTTGGGGCGAGTGGTCCGTGAGGGCACCACTCGCCGATCTCCCGCTCAGCTGGGCGAGTGCCCATGCTATTGAGTGAGTGGTCCGTGAGGGCACCACTCGCCGAACTTCTTCTCGCCTGCAGCGTACCCCCACTAATCCAGGGATCTCTCCACCTTCCTTAGCCTGGGCGAATGATCCGGCTGACCCAGGTCTCGCCAGTTGGCTTGAGGGACCCACTCGGCGAATACGGGTTGTACACCCACGGTGATCTTTTTTTTTTATCATCGTGCGTTAAACGTACATATTTAGATACATTACTAGCACAACACTGTTCACATGCGGGTGAAAATTCAGCCTTCCAAATAAACATCAATCGTCTGCACGATTTTTGATGTGCATTAAAAAAGCTGGATGTTCACCCGCATGAAAACACAGCCACGATTTTTTTTCGGATAGACACATCACAATTTTTACAAAAAATGATCTACAACTAAAATTGTTAAACTATTAATCAAAATTTGTTAACCGCACATCAAAATGGTATATATATTTCATTTATGGTTTATTTTTACAACATTCAATTCACATTATGATTAGTAATATTTTTGGGGTGTTTATATTGGCAGCCCCGCAAATGGCTATTGACAGCCTCAATTAGCTAAAAAACACATAAAATCTAATTTCACTATTCTCTAATAGCAACCCACTTGAAGACTCTTCATTTTCGCCATTTTTTTCCCGTTCTCGTCGAAATCACCCGAAAACTTCTGATTTCTCGCCGCCGGTCGCCCACAATTGGAGAAGAACCGTTCTACACCGTTGAACTCGAATATTTTCTCCTATTTGGAATATTTTGTACCTCATAAATAATATTTTTAATTTACTTTACCATTTAGTGAGAAAAATAGGTGAATTTTTTTTCAATAAATATGATTTGTTTGGCTTAAATTTTATTTTTATTTTGGACTGTCAATATCCATTGGGGTGCCAATATCGCTTTGTTGGGCTGCTATTATCATTGAACTGCCAATAGCCATTCACGGGCTGCCAATATAAACACCCTATTTTTGACGAATAACTAACTCTCGCCGAGTCACTGCAGCAGAAAATCTGCAACATAAGAACATAAGAAATATAGATTTTTAGAGAATCTAGTGGGTGTTATCTTGGCTTGTAGTTCTTCTTATGCTCATTGGGACCTGGGGAGGGTGGCATTGGAAGCTATAATGGCTATCAAAAATATTTTGCGCCTTTTATGTTGGACGCACATGGCGTAATCATTCAGTGTGACTGCATTAATATTATCAAGATTTGCAAACAATGCATGACGATTAGGACTTGGATCAAAACTGGGCTCCTGGAACATGATACCTTCTTCCTAGTAGTTTTCAAAGGCTCATCTTCCATCATATTCAGCGTGAGGCGAATCGCCCGGCTGATTTTTGTGCAAAAGTTGCTAAAAATTGCATTTTTTATTGGGACACCGTTGAGTCGTTTGATCCGGAATTCCTTGATCTCATCAAGGAAGACACAGATGATATTTAAACCATATTTTGTCTTATAAACACAAATGAGCTCATAAAGTTTAAAAAAATATAATTTTGTTTTGATCGCTATTTGCAGACCACAGGGGTCTGCGAGTAGCTAAACAGTTCTGCGCTGCAGCTATTTACCGGCCACGGTGGTCTGCGAATACCCGAATTTTTTGCATTGACCGCTATTTGCAGACCACCAGATTCTATAATAAATGATTTGCACACAATAAGGCTCCGTTTGGCTCCACGTTTTAGCAGTGGTGAACATCTGTTTTTCGAGAAGCCGCGTCAAACAAGTTTTTAAGAGGAGCGGTGGCAAAATAGATTATGAAAAATAATCTGATTTATGCCTATTTTCCCACCGTGCCTCCCCACTCATGATTGAAAATCGCTTTTCATTTCTCTCTTCCGCAACTTTCCGCGCCCGTGCCCTGCTACGCTCCCGATAGGGTTTTCCTCCCACACCGACGAAGAAGAGGATCTTCTCCTCCCTCCCCAACGACCTTCTCATCCCGCGCGAAGAACGCCAACGCAATCTCTCGCCGACGAAGCACACCATCTCCTCTCTCGCCGATGAAGCGGGCCCCCTTTTCCTCCATCGTCGACGCAGATTACCGGCGCTGATATACATTAAAAACTTTTTTCGATTAAAAATCATGCAGTTTTTGGTATGCAGTTTTTTCAGATCTGGTTTTTCCAGATCTTGTTAAGGAAATGCTTCTAGTGGTGTTAAATGTTTGGCTTTTGAGATTGAAAAAAGTTTCAGATAAATGCATCTAGTGGTGTTAAGTGTTGAAATGCCTCTACTTTGTATAGCAGGAGCTAATGTTTGACCTTTTAAATAAAAAAAATTCAGATCTTGTTTTTTCAGATTTTGTAGGCAGTTTTTTCTGTCAAAACAGGAAGCTAATGCACATCATGATCTGGTTTTTTCGGATCTGGTTTTTGCATATATACATTACTCCACTTGTCCATCATTGTCGAGATTTTATAGCCGATCAAATCCAAAACTCATAGAAAGTTGTGACATACGTCAATGTTGAAGGACAAATATATTTGATTATGCTATTTGGTTTTAATTTTCTATGTCAAACATTGAAATATTATTTTTAATATGATTTTTTATCTACTTTATGAAAAAAAATTATCACAAATTTCTCACCGCTGTTTCTTCAAAACAGTTGAAACTGTTTTCTATTTCTGAACAGCACTGAAAAATCTGCACTCCCAAACAATTTCACGGATTTTTCCACCATTCTGCAAAAAAAACAGATTTTCTCACAACTGCTTCCCACCGCTGATTCTCCAATCGCTGCAACCGAGCCAAACAGAGCCTAAATGAGCCGTTATTCACAAAACGCGTGCGGGTGCGCCCGAAGGCAGGCAAAGCCCGACCGCGTGCGCGTGCAGGTAATGCCTCACTCATTGTATTACCACTTTAATTATTAGCTTATATTAAAAATGAAGCATAGTATCAAATACATATGAAACATAAAATCTAAAAATTATAAATCACAAAATTAATGATTGCGCACATTCATCTGATCAGAATCCTCCAAACAGACAAACGGCTTGGTAGACATGCTTGCTTGTGGAACTCTAACCCGTGACACATACAAAAATGTCCATGTTTCTGCAACTTCTTCTTACAACTTTCTCCGAGACGAGAATATTGTGATAATGGATAGCAGTCGTAAGAGTAGTTGAATGAAATGATTTCCAATTTTGAAATCAATGAAAAAAAGTTTTGGCTTTGTAGGTGGCGTTGAATGAAGGGGAAGAAATGTCAAACGTTAGCAAGATGCGATCACAAGTCACATATCGGGTAATAACATCCATCTGTCTGCTGGGGGCGGAATCACCATGTTATCAAAAGATTCTAACAATTCTTCATGTCTGATGTCACGTGTAGCGCCTCACCCATAAAATGTTGTATGAGATGTGTCTGGTCGGAACACTACAACATAGTGCGTCAACACGTAGATATTATAAGATAGTATAAAAGCCAATAATAACTAACAAAACTACCACAAGGTTAACTATAGTAGAAAAAGTATTAACTACTAAGAGTAATGATCACTCTCTTACTGGGATAAAACACACAACAATCATTCAACTGGCCTTATGACAATTACATCAGTTTTCAAAGTAATACAGTTTATGCGGCTTGGCCCATTAAGTAACATACAAAAACATTTTAAGAATACTTCATTCTTCGGCTTAGAGGCTTCGTTAACTCCTGCGTTTTATGCCCTAGAAAACAAATTACATGGGAAAGAAAACACGATCAACAGATCAGCACTTCGCAATAAGAATAAAAATATATAAAACAATAAACCATATATTATGCAATAATAGGAGTTTCACAGACATCATTCACGTTCTCTATTGTTTGATACGTAAGAATGGGTCAACTGATGTCGTATAATACAAGGCTAGGTATGATGCAAGTCCTAATTTCACGGCGGATTAGTATGCGCTAGTTTATGCCACATTCGTGCATCATCAAATCACGCACTCTCGTCTCTTCTCAACACTAAGGAAACCAAGCCCCGACATTCTGCTACCCCAATCAAAGCGAAATATATTACAACATACAATGCACATAAAGTTCGCCCCAACTAAGTTCGTACTAGCTATAACACCCACATGTATTTGTCGTATAATATGAGTCCGATCGGGCTCCGCACATAGAACTACAATAAATAGATTATTATAAAATGGTAAAAGACAAGAAACCCAACTAAACATCAGAGTAAGATAATAGAAATGTGGAAGTGCCGCTAATAAAAGAGAGTTATGTTCCAAAACATAAGAGTGAACCAAAAGTAACACGAAATATCTAAAAGTCTCGTGACCATTACATTTGTACAACCCTGTATTCGCCGAGTGGGCTCCCGGGACCCAAGGGGTCTTTTAAGACATTATTTTCCAGCACGGTCCAGGGCAGGGAGAGAGAGGTGCGAGCGGTGGAGGCCTCCCACTCTCCCAACCAGCAAGGGGGGCGAGATGGTGAGGGGCGGCCTGCCCCCCCCCCCCCCCCCCCCCCCCCCCCACCCCAGCAAGGGGGGCGAGAGCTGAGGGGCGGCCTGCCCCCCTCTCGCCCCCACCCCAGCGAGGGTGGCGAGAGGTGAGGGGCGGCCTGCCCCCTCTCGCCCCCACCCCAGCAAGGGGGGCGATAGATGAGGGGCGGCCCGCCCCCACCCCAGCAAGGGGGGCGAGAGGTGAGGGGCGGTCTGCCCCCTCTCGCCCCCTCTCGCCCCCACCCCAGCAAGGGGGGCGAGAGGTGAGGGGCGGTCTGCCCCCCTCTCGCCCCCACCCCAACAAGGGGGGGGGGGGGGGGGGGGGGGGGCGAGATGGTGAGGGGCGGCCTGCCCCCCTCTCGCCCCCACCCCAACAAGGGGGCAAGAGGTGAGGCGCGGCCTGCCCCCCTCTCGCCCCCACCCCAGCAAGGGGGGCGAGATGGTGAGGGGCGGCCTGCCCCCCTCTCGCCCCCACCCCAGCAAGGGGGCGAGAAGTGAGGGGCGGCCTGCCCCCCTCTCGCCCCCACCCCAGCAAGGGGGGCAAGAGGAGAGGGTGGCTTGCCCCCTCTCGCCCCAGCTCCAGTAAGGGGGGCAGCCTGCCCCCTCTCGCCCAGCCCCAAGAGCGGGGTCTGCGTTTAGCGCCTCGGAATGACGGAATTTGGCTATTGACAGACCAAACTTGAGGGCATTTTCGTAATCTCGCAGGCCAGAATGTGGCTATCAGCAGACCAAATCCAGAAATCTATAAATAGGACCAAGGGGGCACCATTTGGAGGGACTTCTCTTTTGGCCACTCTCTTCCCATGTTTCTTTGGTGGGTGGAGAGAGCCTCCAAAGGTGCCCAAGCTTAGCATTGGCTTGGGAGGGGAAGCACTCTAAGATCTTCCGGGTGTGTGGTGGGACCTCCTCGCTAAGCCCTTGGTCTCATTCCTAGTTCCTTAGCCTCTTAGCCTAGAGCTCTTCCTTGTGAGAAGTAAGTGTGAGGTCACCCCGCAACTTGTTGAAGGCCCGAGCTCCACAAGAAGCCAAGTTATTGGTTTCAACATTATGGTGCGGTGAGCGTGGAGAGTGACCAACACAGGAAAATCTCAAGCTGAGCTCCATGGCTGGAGGTGGAGGAGGATCCGACCCAGGCCACTCGCAGCCCCCGGTGACTGGAGTGACGTTGGAGATGTTTGAAAATTTCAAGCGGGAGGTCCTGCAGACCTTGCAGCTAGCTTTCGCCACAATAGGAGAAGGTAGGAGAGGAGGTGGTCCGGAGGTCCCGCCTCAGCAAGTGGGCGAGAGCACTCTCGGCCAGCAATCCGGGAAAGAGGTACCAGTGGGGGGGAGTGGGGAGGCATTCGGCCCCCACTCGCTCGGTCCCCTAGGAGGGGGCGAGTGGGGAGGTGCCATGCCCCCACTCGCCGAGTCCCAAGGGGGCGAGTGGGGAGGTGCCATGCCCTCACTCGCCAAGTCCCAAGGGGGTGAGTGGGGAGGTACCATACCCCCACTCGCCCAGCCCCAAGGGGGCGAGTGGGGAGGTGTCATACCCCCACTCGCCCAGCCCCAAAGGGGGGCGAGCAAGGGGAGTCCTTTGTGTGAGTTGATTCTCTCGGCCCCGGTTCCAGAGGGGTTCGGAGGGCCGGAGATGTCTTATTACTCCGGCAAGGATGACCCAGTCCTGCACCTGGAGTGGTTTGAGGACATGGTCTCCATCAGGCCCATGTCAGACGCTTTCAAGTGCCGACTCTTTGCGACCACTTTGAAGGAGAAGGCAAGGGATTGGTTCCACCAGCTCCCCGGGGGGTCTGTCTATGCCTTCGAAGACTTGCGTCGATGTTTCCTGCTGCGCTTCTCGACGCCAAGGAAGAGGAAGAGGGATGCAAGACAACAAGGGGGGAAGGTAGAGGCTTCCAAGATGGAGTTCGACCAAGAAGAGGGTAACTTCCAGGGAGAGAGGCCCGACCCCCCAGGGTGGAGGCAGGGACCAAAGACACCCTCTCCACCACCTCAGCAAACCATGGCAATTGGCGGAGGAAGAAGGAGGAGAGTCAGGAAAGCAGAAAGAAGAGGAAAAAGATGGGATATGGTTGAGTTACCCTACTGTGACTTCCATGATGAGGAGGGTCACGCGACGTCAGCCTGCCCTGAGTTCTTGGAAATGAGGGAGGCAAGGGGTCCAAGACAGCAACATCAACAACCGAAAGAGGTCGAGTAAGATCAGGCCTGGGAGTAGGAGACCAAGTTTTGGTTTCCATACTTAGTTTTTTCTACCCTTAAGTCCATGTATCGCGACGTTTCATTTTCAGACTTAGTTTTTCTCGCATGTATTATGATGACTAATGTAATGAAAGTTTTTCAAAGTACTAGGCCCCGATGCTGGCCCACTGACCAGGCTCCATCAAGCTGGCAGGGCCGGGAACCGCTCGGTGGTCGGATGTTTCAGAAATACTTAGCCCCGATGTTGACCCGCTGACCAGGCTCCCATCAAGCTGGCAGGGCTGGGAACCGATCGGTGGCCGGATGTTTCAGAAGTACTTAGCCCCGAATCCCCGATGCTGGCCCGCTGACCAGGCTCCCATCAAGCTGGCAGGGTCGGGAACCGCTAGGTGGCCGGATGTTTCAGAAGTATTTAGCCCCGATGCTGGCCCGCTGACCAGGCCCCCATCAAGCTGGCAGGGCCGGGAACCGCTCGGTGGCCGGATGTTTCAGAAGTACTTAGCTTCGATGCTGGCCCGCTGACCAGGCTCCCATCAAGTTGGCAGGGCCGGGAACCGCTCGGTGGACGAATGTTTCAGAAGTACTTAGCCTCGATGCTGTCCCGCTGACCAGGCTCCCATCAAGCTGGCAGGGCCGGGAACCGCTCGGTGGCCGGATGTTTCAGAAGTACTTAGCCCCGATGCTGGCCCGCTGACCAGACTCCCATCAAGTTGGCAGGGCCAGGAACCGCTCGGTGGACGGATGTTTCAGAAGTACTTAGCCCCGATGCTGGCCCGCTGACCAGGCTCTCATCAAGCTGGCAGGGCCCCGATGCTGGCCCGCTGACTAGGCTCTCATCAAGCTGGCAGGGCCGGGAACCGCTCGGTGTCCGGATGTTTCAGAAGTACTTAGCCCCGATGCTGGCCAACTGACCAGGCTCCTATCAAGCTGGCAGGGCCGGGAACCGCTCGATGACCGAATGTTTCAGAAGTACTTAGCCCCGATGTTGGCCTGCTGACCAGACTCCCATCAAGTTGGCGGGGCCGGGAACCGCTCGGTGGCCGGATGTTTCAGAAGTACTTAGCCCCGATGCTGACCCGCTGACCAGGCTCCCATCAAGCTGGCAGGGCCGGGAACCGCTCGGTGGCCGGATGTTTCAGAAGTACTTAGCCCCGATGCTGGCCCGCTGACCAGGCTCCCATTAAGCTGGCAGGGCCGGAAACCGCTCAGTGGCCGGATGTTTCAGAAGTACTTAGCCCCGATGCTGGCCCGCTGACCAGGCTCCCATCAAGCTGGCAGGGCCGGGAACCGCTTGGTGGCTGGATGTTTCAGAAGTACTTAGCCCCGATGCTGGCCCGCTGACCAGACTCCCATCAAGAT
Source organism: Dactylorhiza incarnata (assembly GCA_033032865.1). Classification (NCBI taxonomy): domain Eukaryota; kingdom Viridiplantae; phylum Streptophyta; class Magnoliopsida; order Asparagales; family Orchidaceae; genus Dactylorhiza; species Dactylorhiza incarnata. The sequence continues at coordinate 7,425,015 of JAWHQI010000053.1, forward strand.
GGCAGGGCCGGGACCCGCTCGGTGGCCGGATGTTTTAGAAGTACTTAGCCCCGATGCTGGCCCGCTGACGCCTTCCCATTAAGCTGGCAGGGCCGGGAACCGCTCGGTGGCCGGATGTTTCAAAAGTACTTAGTCGCGATGCTGGCCCGCTGACCAGGCTCCCATCAAGCTGGCAGGGCCGGGAACCGCTCGGTGGCCGGATGTTTCAGAAGTACCTAGCCCCGATGCTGGCCCGCTGACCAGGCTCCCATCAAGCTGGCAGGGCCGGGAACCGCTCGGTGGCCGGAATTTCTCTAAGTGATTTTTCCCCCGAGGTAGCTCCGCTAGCCGGGCTCTCACAAGCCTGCAGGTTAGGATGACCTCTCGGGGAGGGTAAGTATTTTTCCCCCAAGATGGCTCCGCTAATCGGGCTCTCACTAGCCGGTGGGGTAGGATGGCCTCTGGGAAGCTTGAGTAAATTTTCACCAGGACGATGTGGGGTCTTCTCGATTTCACTCAGCGCCACTCGCCGAATATGCAGAGTTAGACTTTTCTTTCCGAGCGTGTACCCCTCTCGAAAAGAGCGGGGATTGTGTACAACCCTGTATTCGCCGAGTGGGCTCCTGGGACCCAAGGGGTCTTTTAAGACATTATTTTCCAGCACGGTCCAGGGCAGGGAGAGAGAGGGGCGAGCGGTGGAGGCGGAGGCCTCCCGCTCACCCAACCAGCAAGGGGGGCGAGATGGTGAGGGGCGGCCTGCCCCCCTCTCGCCCCCACCCCAGCAAGGGGGGCGAGAGGTAAGGGGCGGCCTGCCCCCCTCTCGCCCCCACCCCAGCAAGGGGGGCGAGAGGTAAGGGGCGGCCTGCCCCCCTCTCGCCCCCACCCCAGCAAGGGGGGCGAGATGGTGAGGGGCGGCCTGCCCCCTCTCGCCCCCACCCCAGCAGGGGGGGGGGGAGAGGTGAGAGGCGGCCTGCCCCCCTCTCCCCCCCACCCCAGCAAGGGGGGCGAGACGGTGAGGGGCAGCCTGCCCCCCTCTCTCCCCCACCCCAGCAAGGGGGGCGAGAGGTGAGGGGCGGCCTGCCCCCCTCTCGCCCCCACCCCAACAAGGGGGGCGAGAGGAGAGGGTGGCCTGCCCCCTCTCGCCCCAGCTCCAGTAAGGGGGGCAACCTGCCCCCTCTCGCCAAGCCCCAAGAGGGGGGTCTGCGTTTAGCGCCTCGGAATGACGGAATTTGGCTATTGACAGACCAAACTTGAGGGCATTTTCGTAATCTCGCAGGCCAGAATGTGGCTATCAGCAGACCAAGTCCAGAAATCTATAAATAGGACCAAGGGGGCACCATTTGGAGGGACTTCTCTTTTGGCCACTCTCTCCCCATGTTTCTTTGTGGGTGGAGAGAGCCTCCAAAGAGGCCCAAGCTTAGCATTGACTTGGGAGGGGAAGCGCTCTAAGATCTTCCGGGTGTGTGGTGGGACCTCCTCGCTAAGCCTTTGGTCTCATTCCTAGTTCCTTAACCTCTTAGCCTAGAGCTCTCCCTTGGGAGAAGAAGTGTGAGGTCACCCCCCCAACTTGTTGAGGGCCCGAGCTCCACAAGAAGCCAAGTTATTGGTTTCAACAACATTCATCCAACAATATGTAATAAAATTCTAAGGCATTCCTGCCCAATACAAAGAAATGAGTAGAAAGTAGTAAAACACTTCATCAAACATTAGCCTCTACAACCTTAAAAGGCTATTCACAGCCGTTCCTAGAAGCCCTTCAAATCAAATCTTATTAAATCAAAGTGAAAACATGGGCCAACTTCAAGCTGGCCAACAAACGGTGTAATGACTCATCTCCCCTCTCGCATCCTAACAGATCCTGAAGAATTTCAACCCATGCAGATCAACACTTCGCAAATTTAATAGAAACATGTAAAACAAGTAAACAACAATACAAATATGAGGCGCCGCAAGTATCAAACATGCCCTCAACGGTTGACAAATAAAGAAGGGTCAACTATGCAAATATGAAGTAGAATACAAGAATCATATTCAAGCAAGGCTATCCCTAGTAGCAAAGTACCATGCCCTACACTATTAAACTATAATCAAATCATTCATAACATATGCTCGTTCATCGCATATCCACTATTATAAATGTCCTCTGACATATTATTTTTTTAGAGCAAAATGATATTTACAAAAAAATAGATTCTTCTTTTGTAAAAAATATGTCGACATACTGGCCGTCACAACTTTGAACATATGAACCTATTTTTAATTTGTATTATGTGAGTAGTATATATTTCATCTATATGTATTATATTATACATTCTTAAATCGATATGACTTATTATTCATTTTCTTTAATATATGTTATTCTTATAATCCAAATTTTAAATTATCTCTTACAATATCTTTTTTATTTCATATTACATAAAATATCACAACACATTTATTAATAGCATTTTTTTATATTTAACATAAATTTGTTAAGCATGAAAAAACTTATAATAAATAAAAGATATTTAGGTTTTAAATTTTTTTATTTGTCATAAGAATTAGTATTATCTAAATAAAATTATTGCATGATACTAAATATATTTGATAATGTATCTACTTGTACTCGTTAATAGTAGATGTATTGTATTACTAATATTTTATTTTGGATGCACTCTTTGAATTTCTTTTAGGATATACATGACTCACAATTCATAAACTTATTATACTAGTTTTTAATTTTAGACATAATTGTAACTAGTATTGTTGAAACCTAGCAATATATGTTTCATAAAGAGTGAGCAGTAGTATATGGTTCATAAACTTCATGTGGTCACTTTCCTGGCGATCAGTCCGTTAGCGACGACAACTAATCAACCAATGAGTACTCTGACAACAGCTGCTGGGTCGGCGACTGCTCTACCAACGAGTACTTAACGTACAATAGATACCCTACCAACGATTACTAATTTGCCAATCATTTGAATAATAACCAACTAAAACATCTGCTTAATTATTTTCATTATGCAGTACCGTGATTAACCGCCTTTTCTTATCCCTTTCGAAAAGCTATAAAAACAAACACAATAGCACATCTAAAAAGGAAAGGAACAAGAGAGAACTACATTATTTTATGTCTTGTATTGTGATGAATAGAGAATTATTTTTATTATGTAGTATTGTGAATATTCCCAGTGTAATTATGTATGCTGTATTGTGATGATATAGAAAAATGATGAAACAAACGGTGGCAAGAACAGCTCGAGAGAATTCAAAAAACAGGGAAGTTCTGCTCTTCATTCAACAAGCATAACCAGAAAGAATAAAAGCATTACTAATTGACTTACGTTTCATGCAGGGGAGGGGCAAACATATAAAGCCCATAGTCACAACAAAAACGGAAAGAGGACAAAATGGGACAAAGCCCAAGGCCCAACAGCAAGACATAGAAAAGGAAAACAAGAAAAGATAGGAGGTCGGCGCAAAGCAGAGAAAGGCCAGAGCTGGGGCAATCCCTAATTTGTGCTTCCAGAACTGTATCCGCCAGCTTCATCTTCTCCAAGGTTATCCTGGCATTTGGCTAGAGTGTCGAGATGCACATTCAACACCCTCCCATGAGCTCGACAGTCTGTCATCTTGAGTTTCTCCCTCAGATCTGCAAAGTTTGAAGCGGAAAGGGGTTTAGTTAACAAATCAGCGAGTTGATTTTTTGACTCGCAGTAATCCACCATGATCTCCTTCTGATTAATTAGATCTCGAGTATAGTGAAATTTTATTTCCACATGCTTCGTTTTGTTATGAAAAACAGGATTTTTGGCAAGGGCGATGGCGGAGGTATTGTCTACGTTGATTAGAGTGGGGCTTCCCTTATCCCTTGTAAGCTCATGCAGTAAATTTCGTAACCAAATTGCTTCTCTTGCTGCCTCGCTCAGCGCCGTGTATTCCGCTTCCGTGGATGAAAGAGCTATGGTTTTTTGCTTTTTTGTATTCCAAGAGATTAGGTTTCTGCCCAGGAAGAAAAGATAGCCTGAGGTGCTTCTTCTATCATCGGCACATCCCGCCCAGTCACTATCCGCATATCCCCTCAGCTCCAAGTTTTTCCCTTTTGTATATCTCAATCCCAGCGTTTTTGTTCCATTTACATACCTCATAATTCTCTTAACTGCCACCATGTGCTTAGTGCTGGGAGATTGCATAAAACGTGACATTATGCTTACTGCAAGTTCCAAGTCTGGCCTGGTGTTGGTAAGATAGATCAAAGAGCCAATCATACTTCGATAAGTTTCAGCATCAACCTTCTCTTCTCCATCTTCTTTTCTGTATTTTTCTCCTGTGACCATGGGGGTACTCGTGGGTCTGGAATTGAACATTTCAAAACGTGTAAGGATGTCTTCTGCATACTTGCTTTGATTAATGTAGATGGCCTCCGGTGTTTGAGTGATCTGAATTCCCAGGAAATAACGGGCCATGCCCAGATCTGTCATATGAAAAGCTACCTTGATGTGTGTACGAAATTCATCTATGATACTTTTGCTATTACCAGTGATGAGGAGATCGTCTACGTAGAGGCAAACATACAAGACATCATTGTTGGGATGGTGTTTATGATAGATGGATGGTTCATAATCGGATCTTTGGAAACCATTTTCAACAAGGTGGCTGTCAATTTTGGAATTCCAAACCCTGCAGGATTGTTTTAAACCATACAATGCCTTCAATATTCTCAGAACCTTGTTCTCTTCTCCCTCTTTCTTGTACCCGGCTGGCTGCTCTACATAAAGTTCTTCCTCTATGCACCCATTTAGGAAAGCAGATTGCACATCCATTTGGTATATAGGGTAATGAAATTGAGCAGCAATGGCAATAATGAGGCGTATGGATTCAAATCGTGCTACCGGGGCAAAGGTTTCATTGTAATCTATCCCTTGCCTTTGGGTGTATCCCTTAGCAACAAGTCTTGCTTTATATTTCTTGACTCCCCCATCTTCATTGTATTTGACTTTGAAAATCCACTTTAGCCCAATTGCCTTTTTGTGGGAGGGCAGATCTGCTAGCTCCCAGGTTTTATTGTTTTCTATGGCTTGTATTTCCTCATTCATGGCTTGAACCCAAAGGTTATTGGTGGCTGCTTCTTTGTATGTTGCAGGTTCCTTAATAAAGAATGCAGTGCTGCAATTTTGATAAAGCTCTTGAATAGTTTTAAATTTTTTTGGCAATGATGGGGATGATGACTCTTCAAGAGAAGGCAAGTTGGAAGGCTCAGGATTATCAACCTGTGGGGGGGGAGAGGCTGGAATGGATGGCTCAAGCACCTCACCAGGAGGACTGCAAGGGGCAACCTCCAGCCCATGCAATTGAACTGTGTTTGGATCAGATTCCACACACACATCAGATGGTTGATTGTCCTGAGCAACCACATTGGTGTGAGTCTGACCCGGAGCAACATCCCATTCCCAGGCTTTGCTTTCATCTATGATGACATTCCTTCCTATGGTCAGTTTCCTGGTAACAGGATTGTAGATTCTGTATCCTTTGCTTACTTCACTGAAACCCAGTAGAATTCCACAAACCCCCTTTTCATCAAACTTATCCCTGTTGGTTTGGGGGTCTAGATTGAAAACAAGGCTCCCAAAGACTCTCAAATGGCTTACATTGGCCTTGTGCCCTGTCCAGGCCTCAATTGGTGTGGTGTGATGAAGGGCACGGCAAGGTGCTCTATTCAAGAGTTGAGTAGCAGCAACAATTGCCTCAGCCCAAAAATCTTTTGGCAAATGCTTGTCCCTGAGCATGCATCTAGCCATTTCAACTATAGTTCTGTTGCGCCTTTCAGCAATCCCATTCTGCTCTGGTGTATGGCTGACAGTGAGCTCTTTTTTGATTCCTTGCTTTTGGCAGAAATCATCAAATTCAAAACTAACAAACTCTCCCCCCCTATCTGTTCGTAGAGTTTTAATTTTGTTGTTGGACTCATTCTCAACTCTAGCTTTGAAGATTTTAAATTTACTCAAGGCATCTGATTTGTGCACTATGGGGTATGTCCACATCATTTTTGTGAAATCGTCTACAAAGAGCAGGTAGTATCGATTTCCAGAAATGGATGGGGTGCGGGATGGTCCCCAAATGTCAGCATGGACAATCTCAAGGTGTGTTGTGGTTCTTCTGGAAGCATGGGGTGGGAAGGGCAGCTTGTGTATTTTATTTTTTGCACAAGTGTGACACAAAGGTTGGTGATTGTGGATCTTGGGTAATCCTAACACCAAATCCTGGGAATAAAGTTGTTTGAGGTCATCAAAGTTTAAGTGACCATACCTGAGGTGCCATTGCTGGCTGGCGACATCCTCCACGACCTTTAAGCTCTGGCTGCCATGCTGTAGAGATAAGGGAAAAACCTTGTTGTGTGTCATTTTGACTTTGGTGATGATCTGGGAAGAGTGCTTGTCAATTATGGTGCAAATGCTATCATCAAAAATTACTTTGTAGCCTTTTGTAAGCAGTTGCCCAACACTGAGGAGGCTTTGTGCAAGCCCTGGGACAAATTGAACTCCAGCAATATGTCTCAGCTTCCCATTATGGGCCCTGACTGCTATAGTCCCCTTTCCTTTGATGTGCATGGTCTTACCATTTCCCAGGACAACATGAGAACAGTCTTCTTCATCCAAATGAACAAAGAGGTCCTTGTTGTGAGTCATATGATTTGAACAGCCACTATCGATGTACCATATGTCATCAGTGATGTTATCTTCCTTCTCTCCAGTGTAAAACACATAATCCTCTTCATTTTGGCTGCCAAAATGTGCCTCCTCAGGGGTGTTGACTACAGTTTTTTGTTTGGACCAACAGTCCTTTGCCAGATGGGTTGGTCTTTTGCAAGTCTTACATCTGTAATAGCACTTATCAGCAGTGTGGTTGTACCTCTTACATAGATCACAAAAGGGGGCTTCATTGGTATATGATTTGTCTTGTTCCTGCTTGGTGTATTCCTGACCTTTGTGCTTTTCAGGTTGAAGAGTAACCTTGGTCTGGAAGGCTTGTTCTAATGATTGTGATTCATATCTTTTTACCCGTTCTTCATGGGCCTGAAGGGACCCGAGCAGATCAGTAAGAGTGAGATTATTGAGCTCCTTGGTCTCTTCAATGGTGGTGACTATGACAGCATATCTCTGAGTAAGAGTTTTCAGAATCTTCAAAATAACCTTCTTTTCTTCGATTTGGTCTCCGTAATTTCTTATCTGGTTTGTGAGCAGAGTTATTCTAGATAGATAGGAGTGGGCATTGTCATTATCAAGCATTTTGAGAGTGTCAAACTCTTGCCAAGCATTTTGAAGCTTGATTGAAATCACTTTTGCTGACCCTTGGAATTCATTTTTCAAAATCCCCCAAGCATTCTGTGCTGAATCTGCCCCCATGATTTTTGGAAAAATGCACCTTCCGATGCCTTGCTGAATGTAAAGGAGTGCTTTTGCATCCCTCTTTACATTGTCTGCATAGGTCGTCTTGTTGGCAGCTTCCCAGCTCTCCAGAGGGTTATCAGTAGTTGGCTTCGGGTAACCAGAGAGGATAAGATCCCAGAGCCCCTGGGAAATGAACAAGGTGCGCATCTGAACTTGCCATAGGTCAAAACCTTCTCCTTCAAAGATGGGGACTCCAGTTGGTGAATAGGTGAAGTTGGTAGATGGTATGCTCGAGGAAGCCATGTGATGAGGAAGAAAAAAAATGGAAACTACACCACAGAAAGAATGGATATTACAGGGAAAGATCCTCACAACCTCTGATGGCAGAGAGCAAGGGGGAACCTCCCTCTGATACCATATAGAAAAATGATGAAACAAACGGTGGCAAGAACAGCTCGAGAGAATTCAAAAAACAGGGAAGTTCTGCTCTTCATTCAACAAGCATAACCAGAAAGAATAAAAGCATTACTAATTGACTTACGTTTCATGCAGGGGAGGGGCAAACATATAAAGCCCATAGTCACAACAAAAACGGAAAGAGGACAAAATGGGACAAAGCCCAAGGCCCAACAGCAAGACATAGAAAAGGAAAACAAGAAAAGATAGGAGGTCGGCGCAAAGCAGAGAAAGGCCAGAGCTGGGGCAATCCCTAATTTGTGCTTCCAGAACTGTATCCGCCAGCTTCATCTTCTCCAAGGTTATCCTGGCATTTGGCTAGAGTGTCGAGATGCACATTCAACAGATGAATGTTCTCAATCATATAACGATGGAAAACTGCAGTTGCTGTAGAGATTTTTTCACTATCGAAAGAAATTCTGAATAGGAAATGCTGAACTAACTGAAAAGATTAAGAACAAGAGGATCTAAAGATGCTAGAAATAATTTATGACTCATGTGATTCAGATTATATATATGGCGTGTATCATGAACAAGATTGGTTAAAATTGCACAAATCCAAGATTTAAAAAAAAAAAAGCTTTTCATCTCACATTGTATTCTATTCCTAGGTTTTGGTTCTTCTTAATTCTATCCCTCCCATCCATCTACAGCCTTTAGATGAGGAAAAAGATGAAGAAAAGAGAAACTTGACTGCTTCAGATTTGAATTCTACAAGCGAAAAACTGACATGATCAATTGAATTTTTTATTAAATGGCGAAGTCACAACACCTTGTCTTTATTAATATGAAGAAATGAAGGCCTAACTATAAAATCCCAGTTTATAGAAAGCAATCCTTCATTAGAAAATAAAAATACAACAAAGCTTGTTGATAATATATAGTCAAGCAGGAAGCAAACAAGAAGAAATTATCTTAAATGAACATTAATTTAGCGAAATTATACCGGTGCTCAAGGATGCCTGGCCTGGAAATCCTTCATGAAAGAAACAAGCTTTTCCACTCCGGCGAGCGGCATGGCGTTGTATATGGATGCTCTAACTCCGCCGACCGATCTATGCCCTTTGAGCTGCACCATTCCCTCCTTGGAAGCCTCCTCGATGAACTTCTTCTCAAGCTCCAATCTCTGAAGAGTGAAGGGCACATTCATGAAGGATCTCACTGATTTCTCCACCGGGCAAACATAGAATCCGCCGCTGCTGTCAATGGCTTCATACAGAAGCCCGGCTTTCTTGGCATTGTTCTTCGCAACAGCCACAAGCCCGCCCTGATCCAGTAGATCTTCAAACACTAGGGCACAGATGTAGATCGCGAAGCAGGGGGGCGTGTTGTAGAGGGAAGCGCTGTCGGAATGAGTCTTGTAATCGAGCATCACAGGGGTGATCGGCTGAGAATGGCCCATAAGATCTCGGCGGATGATGGCGATGGTGACTCCGGAAGGGCCGACGTTCTTCTGGGCGCCGGCGTAGATCAGGCCGAATTTTGAGACATCCACTGGTTTCGAGCAGAAATTGGAGGACATGTCTGCAACGAGGATCGAGCTATTGTTCTTGGGTTGAGGGTAATCCTTGAACTCAACGCCATGGATGGTCTCATTCGCACAAATATGAAGGTATTTGGCATCTGTATTTTGCTGGATCTCATCAAATGGCCGGATGCTAGTATACTTATCGGATTTGCCGGACCAGGCGAGGTTGGGCTTGCAGAATTTCTGAGCCTCTTTGAAGGATTTGTCGCTCCAAGATCCGGTAACGATGTAGTCCGCAGCGTCTTCGGGCTTGCAGAGGTTGAGGGGGACGGCGGCGAACTGGGTGGTGGCTCCTCCTTGTAGGAAGAGAACGGCGAAATCATCGGAGATAGAGAGGAGTCGGCGGAGATCTGATTCGGCCTTCTTGATGACAGCGTCGAACTCCTTTCCGCGGTGGCTCATCTCCATGATGCTCATGCCGGATCCCCGGTAGTTGTAGAGCTCGGATTGGGCCTTAAGTATAACGGATTCCGGGAGGGTTGCGGGGCCTGCGGCGAAATTGTATACGCCACGGTCACCGGCGGAGATGGAGGTGGAGATGGAGGAGGGGGTGACAGCCGTGCATGAAATGGAAAGGTGGCGCCTGCGGGAGGAGGGAGAGGAGTGGAGGAGGCGGTAGTGGATTGCGGCGGTGGAAGATGAGGAGGCGGCGGCGGCGGCCATGGGAAAATGCGGCGGGTTAGTGAGGAGAAGATGGGGAGATCAACGAGAAGAAGGCGGGGGAGATGAACGAGAAGGTGCCTAAAAAAAATAGTCGAATTGGGTCAAAAAGTGGGTCCAGCAGTAATAGCGAAATAAAACCTCATGCCTAACCTCTCTATTTTGCATACTCTACCAGTACAGGGGCACTGGGGTACCACCCAGTCTCACCGGCTGTCGACACCACTCTCTTGGTGCCCCCCGCCCCTGGATGGATAAAGTTCAATGTGGATGGTTCGCTTTCCTCGTCTGGGCTTGCTGGGCTTGGGATGGTGGCTCGTGACGATCGAGGTGCTCTTGTCTTTGCTGCTGGGATCTCGATGCTGCATTGGGATCCTGGGGGAGTGGAGCTGGCGGCGATTTTGGCGCTGAAGGATCAGATTGCCCCTTCTTTATATGGGACTCGCGGAGCTATTATAGAGGGCGACTGTCGTACCCTTATGGATAGCTGTGCTGCTGGGATGAGACGGGGTGACTGGAGCGTGACAGTGGATGGCGACGAGGACTTCTCATTTCTGAGCGGCTTTCCCCAGCTTCGGTTCCAGCATATTGGCAGTGAGGGCAATAGAGTTGCTGATTTTTGTGCGCGTTTTGCCCTTCGGGGAAATTTTGTTTGGTTGGACGGTGATAGCACCCAGACTGAGTTTGTCGAGCTTGTTCGGGTGGACTTAGATGACATACTGTAGTTTTTTTTTCTTTTTAGTTTTTAATTACATGCTATTTGCATTTTTCAAAAAAAAAAGCATTCATAGGAAATCAATTTATTAAATTGTAAAGTCATATGATAATCCCTCGTATGATTTATTTAATATTATATTTATAATTGAGTAAATTGTTGATAACTCCCTTCAAGTTTTACACTTATGTCAATAACTTTCTTAGACTTTTGAATTAGATGGATAACCCTCCTCAAGTTTTACACATGTCAATAACCCCCCTAGACTTTTGAAATAGATGAATAACCCCCCTTAACTCTATGTTTTCATCGTAATTATCCTAAATCATCATAAAAATCAAGCTTTAAGTTAATTAAAGAGAAAAATGAAAATTTTAATTAAAATACTTGAAATACTTTTTTAAAATATATTGTCTTCCATGAGAGGTACGTTGACGAGCGAGGGGGAGGGAGCCGGGTCAACACGCCCCTCAGGGATCGATCCTTCAGTAGTGTGAGCGCTTCTTCTCGACATTGCAGTTGATAGCGAGCACGGTCTCGGGACGGATTCTTCCTTTGGGGGATCTTTGCTGAGTGTTTGGGAATCCTCGATTCCCACAGACGCCGTCAAACTGTTGCGGGTCGCTTGGGTGCTCTTGGTAAACCGGTCGACTTGAACCGTCTTAGCTCTAAAGCGAGCCAAGCGCGCTAACAGTCAATTTGAGATTCGTTGAGTACACTGAGACTTTTTAACGTGGAAAACCCGAAAAGGGTAAAAAACCACTCGGCCGGAGCTGTGCCGACCAAACTTCACTATCTTCTGAGGGGTTACAGTCAGGTATTTAGAATTCGAGTGCGACAGGCCGCCGCTCGTTACAATAATAGAGAGAGAGAGAGAGTTCTGAAGGTGACATGTCACCTCTCGAAAAATTGTCTTTTTCCTTCTGAGAACGGTGGAGAACAAAAGTGAGAATGCTCGGGAGAACGAAAGTGAGAATGCTGAGTCGCCTTTCGGGAGAAAGGAAATCTTCAAGTCCACCAAGGAGATCTTCAAGCGCCGAAGGAGAATTCCGTGGAAATCTTCAAAGGAGCTCTCTCGGGTGCAGAAGGCAAGGTCCCCCCAAATGAAGGTTCTGAGCTCCTTTTATAGCTTTGGCCGGGGATAGCTCGGTAATTTTGTCGTCGTAACCACCATAACCACCTGACGGGCGAATCACGCTGGTTGATTTGGAGCACACAGATCGCTATTTTTCGTAAATGACCGTCGCCCTTCAGTCAGTTCGGGCAGTTTTGTTGAAGGCGAAAAAGGCGACAAGCGAGTCTTGCAATCTGAGAAATTAAGAAATGTTAACTGCGCGCGCGTTCAGAATTTGGGAACGTTCTGAGCGCGTTCAAAACGTGGAAATATTCTGAGTGTGCATGGAAGCCTTCTGAGCGCGCGAGGAAGCGTTCTGAGCGCACGAGGAAGCGTTTGCCGCACCCCAAGAGAGGTGACGTTAGACTGCACCCCTTGAGAGGGGCCGGCGCTACCGCGCGCGGTACCACCACGCGCGTCGTGGCGGTAGCGCGCCCGCTACCGCGCGCGGTAGTGTTTGCGGTTGCGTGCGACATTGCCGCGCGCGGTGCTGACGCGCATGGTTGAGTACGGCCCTGCGGCGCGTTTTGCGTGCGTTTTTGCTCGGGGCGGTTGGCTGTGGAGAGGGTGGGTTTGGCCCACTTTTCCACTCATCACTCACCACCTTAGTGGTGGAGTGGGGTTTGTGAGTAACCGCTACCCGTCTTTGGACATATAGATGAGAGCTCATATATGAATGCGTATCAACCACAAATAATTAATTTTGACACTTTGAGGCTTTAATATTGATATTATGTATCTTAAATATTCAATTAGGATGGTGCAAAATGTCAATATTAAAACTTTTTTGAGAATACAAGATGCTATAATTAAATATTTAAGATGCAACCTACAAAAACCTCCTAATTAAAGGATGCTTAGTGTCGAAAGTCCAATATTATATGCTACATTTAGCTTCAAAATTATTGTGCCCAATGACTGTGTAATTTTGTTTTCATATATATTTTAAAAAGTATATTAAATTAGGTGTGGGATGACTATTAATATGGAAGCGAAGTTAATGTCTGAGCTGATATTTGGTAAAAACACATCATACAAGGTATTGGCTTCATTAAACATTGTTCATTAAATATTGTATATATTTTTAATAAAAATAATTAATTACTCCTCTAATTCATTAAATATTGTAAGTGCATTTTTAAGAAAAATGTTCAACACGAAAGTTGTAGATCTCGTCGAAGTCTATAACTTTCTTGTTGAACATTTTTCCAAAAAATGCATGTACAAGGTTTATTTCCAGAAGCGAAAAATTAGGAAAAAATACGGTGCGCCTAGTCAAAACTGCGGTGCCTTTAATAAATCCCTTATTTTATCTAGTTTATTATTTTATTTACTTGTTTTCATTATATAATCAAATTTCTTAGTCCATAAAAGAAAATTAGGCTTGAGTGCTTGATTAACAAGGGTAATTATGTAATTATGCCAATATCTTGGAGGCTTAGTGCAATAGTTTTATCAAATACACTCGTTGCTGGGCCATCCTGCGGCTCGTGCTACTTGCTTTCATTGTCCGTTTGGCACGACGGTAGCAACATTTTACAGAATATACATTTTACATTCAATCATATTCATTTCTGAAATAATAATACGTCACGAACGGTGGAAGTTGGTCAGGATGACTTAATTTTTATTAATATATAGATACGAATATACCCGTAGATATAATAATATACATATATAATACTACCTAAATCTAAAAACAAATGGTTATTATAATTAGGGCGCTGCTATTAGCACCGCAGTTTTGGCTAGTCGCACCGCACTTTCAACTAATTTTTTGCACCTTTTCTAAATACGCATTGTACATACATTTTTAAGAAAATTGTCCAACACGAAAGTTGTAGATTTCGACGAGATCTACAACTTTCGTGTTGAACACTTTTCCTAAAAATGCATGTACAAGGCGTATTTTCAAAAGACGCGAAATCTGGGCGTATTTCCAAAGTACGCCTTGTATATGCATTTTTAGGAAAAGTGTTCAACATGAAAGTTGTAGATCTCGTCCAAAGTTGATCTACAACTTTCGTGTTGGACAATTTTTCTAAAAATGCATGTACAAGGCTTAATTCCAAAAGACGCAAAAAATTAGCTAAAAATGCGGTGCGACTAGCCAAAACTGCGGTGTTAATAGCAGTGCCCTATAATTATTATGTAGTATTCATGTACTGATTTTCTCTCCGAGCAAGAGAATCCAACTTTGAGACGCTTCTTACCTTCCTATGCTGAATCTCCAGCTCCGACCATGCCTCTCTACGCAAATGGACCATTCGCGCTATAACTTGCACAGGCTCGGCCATTCCTGGCCGGCACGGTCATTTTTCGCCGACAACAAACTGGTCAAACCTTCAAGTAGAAATACCGGGCAGAAAACGGCAGGCACACATCAATGCATTCTAAACCAAATGCCAACGTATGTAACTTCACCGAATAACTTAGGGCAATATCTTAAGCACGTGACAATTTATCAGTGGTTGAAGCAAATAATTTACAAATTTATATCAATTGAAGTGTCTCTCTCTCTCTCTCTCTCTATATATATATATATATATATATATATATATATATATATATATATTTAGGGTTTACCTTGTGACCCCGAGACCATAACCTATTTATAACTAAATCATAATGCGATCATTTACATTTAAGTTCATCATATAAATGTAAATGACGTATGGTATCCACACATTACTTAAACCGTCCATACAATATAAAACATAATCGATCAAATTAATTATATCACTTAAATTAGGTCGATGTTAATGACATCTCATTCACGCGCAAAATTAACATATATGACACATAATTATTATTTCTAACAATCTCCCATTTGGGTCAACATATGTTAAATTCTTAACAGCGCATTATATGATAGTCTTATGAGCTCAAAAATTGCTGTCATTTTCGAAAACGTTTTCATCCAATCTGGTCCATGATTGTATTAACATAGGATCAAAGAGATCTTCGTTACTATAATCGTAGATAGACTCATCAATGGTCACATATGTGTGCACAATCAATGACCCAAAGATAGCCGAAAATTGGCTCCAAAAGACGGTCCAAATTTGATTTAAATTGACACAAATTTGGATTGTCAAAAATAACCCAGAATAAGAGATAATTAAGGCATGCAATATTTCAACATAACACACAGATATGACAAATAAGGCTGCCAGAAATACTCAAAATTTCTTGCCAAAATAGTTCAAATATTTTGCCGGATTATGCAACAAAATTTGAGTGAATTTGGGCATAAATTTAATTTATGCATTTTTTCTTTTCAGCTCATAACTTCGTTATAAAGATTTCTGCCAACATTAATTCAATTCTGATGTTTAATGGAACTAATTTTAAAGACTGGAAAGAAAGCATCATGATCATGCTCGGTTGTGTGGACTTAGATCTTGCGCTTAGGACTGAATCTCCCACACTTCCTTCAGATGATAGTTCCGCTAGAGTGATCAGAATTATGAAAGCTGGGAGCGTTCAGATCACGTGTCTAATGATCATGAAGCGGGGCGTTCCAGAAGCCTTCAGGGGCACTGATGACGGTATCCCTGCCTTAGAATTCTTTGACACCCTTGAAAAACGTTTTACACAAAACGATGAGACGGAGACAAGCACACTTTTTGCAAAACTTGTTTCCATGAGGTACAAGGGTAAAGGGAATGTACGTGAGTACATTATGGAATTAACTCTACTTGCTTCAAAACTAAAAGCGCTAAAATTAGAGCTGTCAGAAGACTTGCTCGTGCATTTAGTTCTGATTTCTCTTCCTGCACAACAATTCAGTCAATTCAAGGTCAGTTATAACTGCCAAAAGGAGAAATTGTCACTTAATGAGCTTATTTCATATTGTGTGCAATAAGAGGATAGATTGAAGCAAGAAAGGACAGATAGTGCTCATATGGCAGTAGGTCCCTATGACAAAGGCCAGAAAAGAAAGAAAGAAAAGTAAGTTGTAAGTGGACCGCCACAAAGGAAGCCACAAAAGGAACATGATAAAGGTTCCACCTGTTTCTTTTGTCGGGGTAGTGGACAAGTGAAGAAGGGTACATTTCTCACTTTAGTTTGTTCTGAAATTAATTTAACTTATGTACCTAAACACACTTAGTGGATAGATTCTGGTGCTACTACTCACATAAGTGTGTCTATGCAGGGTTGCCTGAGCTGCCGAAAGCCAAGTGATGGTGAAAGATACATCTTTGTGGGTGATGTCAAATCATTTGAAGTTATATGCACTTTTCATTTATTATTATAGATTGATTATTATCTATATTTGTTTGAGACTTTTAATGTACCGTCTTTTAGACAGAATTTGATTTATATTTCTATATTGGACAAATTTGGTTACCATTGTTCTTTTGAAAATAATAAATTTAGTCTCCTTCTGAATTCAAATCTTATTGACACTGGATATTTATCTAATAATGATAACTTATATTTGCTTAATACAATAGCTTTATATAATGAAACATTGCATGTTAATTCAAGTGGTACTAAACGTAAATTAATTGATCATAATTTCGCCTCTTTATGGAACAAGCACTTAGGGCACATCTCTAAACGGAGAATTGAGAGACTTGTGTCAGATGAAATTCTTGATTCTCTTGATTTTACAGACTTGAAGATTTGCATAGACTATATAAAAGGTAAACAAACGAACAAAGGAAGATAGGTGTCAATAGAGCTACGAAAGTCTTAGAACTGATACACACTGATATTTGTGGACCTTTCCATACGACCTCTTGGAATGGTCAACAATATTATATCACGTTCATAGACGATTACTCTCGTTATGGATACATCTATCTTATTTATGAGAAGCCACGGCCACTAGACATATTTAAAGCCTATAAAGCTGAGGTGGAAAACCAACTCGGTAAACAGATTAAAGCGGTCAGATCTGATCGTGGTGGTGAATACTACAGTAGATATGACGGATCAGGAGAACAACGTTCATGCCCATTTGCTAAATTCCTAGAGGAGTGCGGTGTTGTACCTCAGTACACCATGCCTGGTACCCCAACCATGAATGACGTTGCTGCGAGGCGAAATAGAACACTTAAAGATATGGTGAGAAGTATGATTGCTCGTTCTTCTTTACCTCAATCTCTCTAGGGTGAAACACTCAAGACTGCAGCTTATATCCTCAATAGAGTCCTAACTAAAGCAATATCAAAAACCCCTTATGAGCTTTAGACTGGTCGAAAGCCCAGCCTAAAGCATCTTCAAGTTTGGGGTGGTCCAGTTGAGGCTAGGCCTCATATGCCAAATGAAAAGAAACTGAACTCTAGAATAGTGAGCTTGTATTTTGTTGGGTATTCTGAAAAGTCCATGGAATATAAATTTTATTATCATACTGCTAAGATTTTTTTCGAGACTGGTAATGCTCGGTTCTTTGAAGATGTTGAGTTTGAAGGGGAAGATATGGTTAGAGAATTTGTCTTTGAAGAGGAATTTATTTCTCTTCCTACAGTTGTTAATGACAATACTCAAGATTTCATTCCTGATATTGCTCCAGTAACAAATCTGGATCAAGACATTGTTGAAGAGCTCCCCATACAGTTCCAAATGAACAAACTCACCAACCTCAAGAACCATTGTCATTAAGGAAATCTACTAGAGAAAGGAGAAGGGCGGTGCCAGATGATTATATCATTTTTATCCAAGAACATGAGGATGGCTAAGGGATGTTAGATGATGATCCGATCAATCTCAATCAGGTTATTCATAGTTCAAATTCTCAACAGTGGATTGATGCCATGAAGGAAGAGATGAAGTCCATGAAGGACAATGACGTTTGAGATCTTGTCACATTACCCGAAGGTGTGAAACTCATTGGTTGTAAATGAATATTTAAAACAAAAAGAGATTCAAAGGGTAATATTGAAATATATAAGAAACGTCTTGTCGCTAAAGGATTTACCCAAAAGGAAGACATTGACTATAAGGAGTCTTTCTCTTTGGTTTCATCGAGAGACTCATTTAGAACTATTATGACATTAGTAGCACATTTTGATCTTGAGCTACATCAGATGGATGTTAAGACTGTGTTTCTCAATGACGTCATTGATGAGACGATCTACATGGTGCAACCAAATTACTTTGAGTCTGGAGACCCAAAGCAAAAGGTTTGCAAATTAAAGAAATTCATCTATGGACTCAAACAAACGTCTCGACAATGGTATTTCAAATTTCATCAAGTAGTCATCTCCTTCGGTTTTGAGATGAATGTTACAGATGATTGTATATACCATAAATTTAGTGAGAGTGAATATATCTTTCTGATCTTATACGTGGATGACATCTTGCTTGTCAGCAATGATATAGATTTACTGCATGAGACCAAGAAACTTCTTTTAAAGAAATTTGAAATGAAAGATCTTGGTGACGCCTCTTTTGTACTAGGCATACAGATACATCGAGATTGCACTCAGGGTATACTTGGGTTATCGCAGGAAACTATATCGATAAGGTTCTCAAAAGATTTGGCATGCATGATTGTAAGCCAGGCGATACCCCTGTGACTAAGGGAGACAAATTTTGTCTCAATCAATGCCCCAAAACTAAAGCAAAGGAATTAGAGATGCAAAATCTTCCTTATGCATCGACTGTATGAAATCTCATGTATGCTCAAGTATGTACGCGTCCGGATATTGCGTTCATAGTTAGAATGTTAGGCAGATATCTGAGTAATCCAGGACTTGATCATTGGAAAACAGCCAAACGGGTCATACGATACCTGAAAAGGACAAAGGCTTTCATGCTCATCTATAGAAGGTCTGATCAGCTGGAGATCATTGAGTATTCTGATTCAGACTTTGCTGGATGTCAAGACAGCATGAGATCCACTTCAGGTTATATATATGTTTTGGCTGGAGAAGCCATATCATGAAAAAGTGCCAAACAGATACTTATAGCTTCCTCGACCATGGCGGCAGAATTCATAGCATGTTATGAGGCATCCAATGATGGAATATGACTGCAAAATTTTGTTACAAGGCTGTGAATTTTGGATGGTGTTGAAAGACCACTCAAGTTATTTGTGACAATAAGTCTACAGTGATGTAT
Organism: Dactylorhiza incarnata; assembly: GCA_033032865.1. NCBI lineage: Eukaryota > Viridiplantae > Streptophyta > Magnoliopsida > Asparagales > Orchidaceae > Dactylorhiza > Dactylorhiza incarnata. The sequence continues at coordinate 7,443,911 of JAWHQI010000053.1, forward strand.
TCCAATAACAACAAGAGTTGCTCTAAATCTAAGCACAGATTTAATTTCTGGTTGTTAAAGAGAGTTCAGACTAGACAGATGTCTATAGAGCATATTGAGACAAACTTCATGTTAGCAGACCCACTTACTAAAAGTTTGACACCAAAGGTCTTTCACGAGCACACTGCTCATATGAGTGTCATTCTATTAGAGAATATGTTGTGTTAGTGTGAGTTTATATTTTGATGCTTATTTGTTGTATGACATTTCATGATTATTATTCTGCAGATTAAAACATTCATTATTGCACTCTGAATTTAATTATTTTGATCTCACTAAAGTTAAAGTAGAACCAGTTGAAAATAGACATGTCAAGATCACATTACATGTAATTTTCATGTCACACATCCATACTTGATCTATATCATTGATTGCATACACATATGTGACCATTGATGGGTCTATCTACGATTATAGTAGTGAAGATCTCTTTGATCCTATGTTAGTACAATCATAGACCAGATTGGATGAAAACATCTTTGAAAATGACAGCAACTAATGCACATAATTAACATATATGACCCACATAATTATTATTTCTACCATACATTGCAAAGAGCGTATTATATATTACCTTTGTAATGAATCTAAAATCATTATAAAATGGTAAAATTAAAATATCATAAAATAATTTGGTTGATTTTATCATTTTCGCCCATATTTCTAATGGAAGAAACATTTTTATAAACTAGGGAAACTTAGAAAGGTAAATGTAATTTCGAAAGATAGAGGGGTGCAACCTGTAATTATGCAAACTCACATAGGAGGTCACCGTAATTAACCATATATATATAATCCTAATGTGAAACCCTCTTTTGTAGTTTTTGACACATGATGATCATTCAACTAAAATGATATGCATTATTCACAATCGAGAGGTCAACTTGGGTTACACAAATAAGCATGCGCATTGTCACGGACTAGTCCCCTTGACTACGTCGCGCGCAGCCTTAGCTCCTCTTGCCACCCCTTGCGGCTAGCTTCTCTTGCTTATTTCTTCGCTTGTGCCCTTGTGTTCTTGTTCTCGTTCTCATTTCCACCACCGTTCTCTTGGAGTAAGGCTGACTTAGCTAGCCGCAAGGGGTGGCAAGAGGAGCTAAGGCCGTGCGCGACGTAGTCAAGGGGACTAGTCCGTGACAGTATGCTCTTCGTGTGTTCTCTTCCTCTATTCCTCTCTAGGGTTTTAAAAATAATACAAATAAAAGGTAAATTATGAAGTATCAATATTACATCATAAACGAGACTTTATTTATTATAATAAATTATGAAAAATGAAATATATCCTTTTATACAATGATGATGATATGTTTGCGTGTTCTAGAAAATACTCCCCCGTACCTTTATAATATCAAAACTGCCACCAACCTGACTGTCTTTCTTCTCTTCTAATTTGAATATTTTCTAACCTCCATTATATATACGTATACCCCTCGGCCCTCACTACTAAATAATATTTTATAATGCACCACTCCAATGCACACAGAATCCAACATACTATATAAGCGGATGAAATTTCTTTATTAAATATACTATTTGATTGGATTAAACTAAACAAACAAAAAAAAGTTTGAATTTAAACTCAACGAATCATTTCAATACTTTCTCAAATAAAAAATAATAATCTTTTTAAGGCTCCGTTTGGCGTGGAGTTTTTGCTCCCGCGTGTTTGGACAAAAACGCCACCACTATAAAATATATATTTGGCATAGCAAAACTCCACAGAGGGAAAAAAAAATCACCGTGTTCACAACGGCCACCACCGCGCCAAACGGAGCATAAAAACCATAAAATTGAAAGCAACATAACTACTTGCTAAACAGTGATTCCTATATACAGAAGCAGCTAAATGAGACCTCAAAAAATATAATATTTTATTTGATTTTTAAACATATAAGCCTAAAAAAAGGGGGGCATCATACCGTGTACATATATAGCTAGAGAGCTGCAGCCACTTGTTGCCTCATCGGTGTAAGCGACCTTGCCAGCGATAGCGGCACATAAGCTCGGACTCTCGTCCCATTCTCCATATATTCCTTATTATTTTTACAAAATTAAACTAATCAGTCTTCACATGCTTAAACTCAAAAACAGCTCACAGCATATGGTATTTCATGAAGATATCATTGCAGAACCATATGAATATATATATATATATATATATATATATATATATATATAACTGTAAGCAACTTGAGGATTTCGTAAGAAAATAGTATGTTGGTTCAAGTTTCCGACTGGCTTCACCCTCCTTACCAGTCTGTAACAGCCTCCCTAACAGTCGTAGCAGGTCGGGACACAAAATACCGAAGGATTTGGCCCTCGTTGTTCTAATGTATTAGAAGCTGTGTAGCCTGGAAAATACCGAAATCCTTCTAAGCAGTCATCCTAGCAGCTGATGGCATTGCTGAGCAAGCCTCCAGGTCGCAAGCAGCGGCTTCCGATAGCGAAGGAAGGTTTGCAGGCGGTATTCGGTGGTATATTCGGACAGGTGATGCCGAGATGGATTTAACTCATATTTCATTTGCACGCCACATAAGTTTAGTTATTTCATTCTTTGACAAATCCGTATTTGTTGTATTTGTTGTTTTGATCGTGATACCACGTGTTACATGAATTTGAGCATGTGACTATTCTATGATCTGGGTCACGAGATGAAATTTAGAAGTATGAAGTGAGTGAAATTACAGGCGGTCGAGCATAGTTTCTAAGTAAGAAGTGAGTGATGAAATTTTAAGTAAGTGCCCCAATACAAATCGAACAAAGTACTAAGGCTTCGTTTGGCGCGGCTTATTTGCTTCTGTGAGTTTGGACAAAACTCAATTATCATAGAATGTATGTTTGGCATTGTTGTAAAATAGACACAACTATAAAATCACAGACAAAACAAGAACACAAAACAGGCTAAATCTGCGCTCGGCAAAACCCGTCGGCGCACAATCACAAATATATATTAAATTAAAAATGTATAAATGCAATTACAAGAAAATAACAGGAGAAGAAAAGACCGTCCGGTGAAACACCGCAGATGCGCCGAACACACACGATCCGCGGAAAAGTAGAAGATCTGGACTGCAATCCGCCTAGCGGACGCACAAGGTTCACCGGAACCTTCAACGTCAAAGTCCGACGTTCAACCGCACCACCACCGGAGACCAGCGCCACCACCGGAGACCAAACGCCGTCAAGGCTAACTGCACTCACGCACGTCTCCAAACGCCACGCCTCTCCACTCCAAAGAACGACCACCGCATCGTCGACGGCGATCTCCACCAAGACCGGCAGCAACACCCTCTCTCAACAACCGACGACTATCTCCTCCAAGACCGGCGACAACACCCAAGCCCGGCGGCCTCTCCGAGTGCACGGGCGAGAGAGAGAAAGGAGAGAGAGTGAGGCGTCTCCAATAGGTTTCTCCAAAACCTAGGCGGATGGTTCTCCACACAGGCGGCTGTTCAAAAATCAACGCAAGAGAGGGGCGGCTCATCCTTATATAGTTATAGCGGCAACAGGTTTTAAAACTAAAACCCAATAATAATGAAAATAGGTTGGGCGGCTGATCCGAACTAAAATAAAACCAGCAATCCACCACCTTGGTTCGGGATCCAGAGCCACCGTCTGCACGAAGCACCAACTACACTAGGCACTATCTGCAAATAGCATCAACTGCGCAAAGCAACACTGCACTAAGAACTGCCCCAAAGAACTGAGGCGTCAGCCGACCTACTCCAGTCGACTCATCTCTGCTCTGGATCAACCTCTGAATGTTGACGCAACTGGATCGCTGAGTATGACTCGCCTAGTCAGACTACCAGAAGGGCGATCCCATGCACCACCTCGACCATCAACTCTGGCAGCCGCAGAAATCATGAGCACACCACCTCGCATCGTGGTTCCCATCAGCTTGTACAGACTACTGCACTGCATAGCTCGCATGAGCACGGTAAGTCCTCGCATCACCATCAGAATTCCACCTCTCGCCGCAAAACTACATCCTCTGGAGTCCAATTTGCCCAGTGATACCAAATTCCTGCGCAGTTTAGGTACCAGATGTACCCGCTCAAGCCTACGCACTGCTCCGTCATGCATCCGGATGTCTACCGTCCCCGTGACCTCACATGCTGAGTCATCACCCAGAAAGACTGACCCAGTCGTCACCTCCAGTGAACTGAACATCGCCGCATCTGAGCAAATGTGCTGCGAAGCACCAGAATCTAATACCCAGCTATGCGAGTCGCATGGACTCTCAGTGATGAGGAGAGAAACATCACTATCATCTGCCGTAGCTACCGCCGCCTTGCCCGCATCCTGGACGTCCCTAGAAATCTGCGCACGCTGTGGACAATGTCTCCTGATATGGCCACTCTGCCTGCAATGGTAGCACGTCACTGCCTTCCTCGATGCAGATCTGGACCGTGCACTCCAGACCCCTTCTCGAACTGTCTCCCTCGTCGTCCTCCTACTGCCAAAGCATGCTCACCCTCAGGAGCAGGGTTCGATAGCATCTGACTAAACAGTAATGTAGATGTGATCTGCTCCACGTCTACTGTATCATTCTCATACAGCAGAGTGGTCTGCATATGCTTATACGACGTCGGGAGCGAGGTAAGAAGCAATAAGGTCTTGTCTTCTTCCTCCACCTTCACATCAACCACATGCAGCTGGCTGAGAAGTCCATTGAACACGTTGAAGTGTTCCTGCAGGTTACAACCTTCATGCATCTTCAGGTCGTACAATCGCTGCTTCAGTAACATCTTCGTGGTCAACGACTTGCTCATGTACAGTCCCTCAAACTTCTCCCACAATATGACAACAGACTCTTCAATACCGATGTTGAACAACACCTTGTCGTCGATGCACAACCTGATAACGCTGGTGGCGCGCTCATCCATCTCAGTCCACTCAGAATCCTTCACTGGAGCGGGCAAGGAATCACGCCCCCGCAGCACTTCGATCAACCCCTGCTCAACCAGCATATCCTTGACCCGAATCTGCCATAGACAGAAGTTCCCGCTACCGTCAAATTTCTCCACAGAATATCTGGCCAACACAGTGTTCTTCGCTGCCATAGTTGCCTGCAGTACCTCTAGGTAATCTGATTAATTCACGGATCAGATCTGGGAAGATAGGGAGCGGACCGATGTCGTCACCTACCGTTGACCCAAACCTAAAACCTGAACGTCCAATCAGTAACCTACTCGGAACCTCGCTTTGATACCACTTGTTGTAAAATCTGGTACAAACGCAGGCACAGTTATAAAATCACAAACAAAACAAGAACAGAAAACAGGTCAAATCTGCGCTCGGCAAAACCCGCCGGCGCACAATCACAAATATATATTAAATTAAACAATATATAAATGCAATTACAAGAAAATAACAGGAGAAGAAAAGACGTCCGGTGAAACACCGCAGATGCCCCAGACGCACACGATCCGCGGAAAAGTAGAGGATCTGGACTGCAATCTGCCTAGCAGACGCACAAGGTTCACCGGAACCTTCAACGTCGAAGTCCGACGTTCAACCGCACCACCACCGGAGACCAAACGCCGTCAAGGCTAACTACACTCACGCACGTCTCCAAACACCACGCCTCTCCACTCCAAAGAACGACCACCGCAACGTCGACGGCGATCTCCATCAAGACCGGTGACAACACCCTCTCTCAACGACCGGCGGCTATCTCCTCCAAGACCGGCGACAACACCCAAGGTCGGCGGCCTCTCCGAGTGCACGAGCGAGACAGAGAAAGGAGAGAGAGGGAGGCGGCTCTAATAGGTTTCTCCAAAACCTAGGCGGATGGTTCTCCACACAGGCGGCTGTTCAAAAATCAACGCAAGAGAGGGGTGGCTCGTCCTTATATAGCTATAGTGGCAACAGGTTTTAAAACTAAAACCTAATAATAATGAAAATAGGTTGGGCGGCTGATCCGAACCAAAATAAAACCAACAGGCATGACAAAGGTTATGACCGCTACTAAGAAATAAGCTAGTTTTGAGCATAAAATGCATGGAATTTTTTAGGTGAGGTCGGGTGTTCACGAACGACGGTTCATGATCACCGCATTCACGACCGCCACCACCGCGCCAAACGAAGCCTAAGTGTATTATAAGGGATTTATCACAGTAATTTTCACAATAAAAGTGATTCAATATAAAAGTTTTACAATCGGAGTTTAAAATATATTATTCTTATAAGAAAACAAAGACTATGAAAATAAGGATTACCGAAATGAAAAATTTCACAATAACAACTCCACAGATGATGATCGTGTACCAAATCAAAAAGAGAATTAAGGAAACACCGGAACAATTAGTTTTGCGAAGGATGATGAATTGTAGAAAGCCTATATGAAAGTCAGAAATGGTCAAACAATTAGTTTTGCGAAGGATGATGAATTGTTGTATGTTAATAATCTTAGAACAGTGGTATTGATGAAATTCATAATATAGTGCATCAAAGTTATAGAACGAGTTTTGGTGGGCAGGGGTAAAGAACGATGTAATCAAATATATCGTTAAATACCATACTTGCCCATAGCCGGATGGAAGTAGCCATGCAATTAGTCATGAAACTACCAAGGAGTAATGTGAAAATTGATAACACATCAATAGGTATTAATAAATTGGCAAAAGTTGTACACTTTCCTCCCTTCCATAAGGAGTGGACTGGAAGAAAGAGTTATTTGATCAATGTCTTGGACTTTTGGTATTATAAGGAAATTGCATGAGATCCAAAGAATGATAATATCTAATAGAGCTAAACTGTCTATGCACATTATGTTACGGACACGCCCGATGAGGAGCCACCATGGAGGGTGTACACGCGCAGGAAGACAAACCCGACAGGGGAATGATCGCAGGAGTATTTTATCTTGATCGCAGGAGAATTTTAATTCGCTGTATTTTGTATTTCCTTTTAGTTCCGAACTTTGGCTATTGGCACCCCTCCTCTATATAAGAGGGTGTTTGTATGTTTTTGCTATGCTTGGATTAGTTCTGAAATTAGGGCTGCTCCCTATTCCTCTCTTCCTCTCCTCTTCTTCTCTCTTGTCTCCTCGGCCCTCCCCCCTCGCCGGATTCCTTCCCGAGCACCGTAATATTTGGTCCGACCTGCCGCTCCGCCTGCCTTCCTCGCCGCCGGAGCCATTATTTCTGCGCGGTGCTTTTTCTCTCCCGTTTCTTCCGTCAGAAATCCCGCCCGCTCCTGCTTCTTCCGTCTGTCAATCCCGCTTCTTCCATCGGAACTCCCGCCCGCCCCCGGCTCCTCCATCGAGCGCGCCTTCCTCTCCCTCCTCCGCTCCTCGGTCCGCATCCAGGAAGTCGCGCGCATCCCGCGCTGGTGTCGTGCCCTAGCGTCGTGGCTGGCATCCAGGTTCCGCGTCCTCTTTTCCGTCCCTGCCCTAGCATCGTTGCTGGCATCCGACCTTCAGATGGCACCCAACACTCGCTCCTCCGACCCTTCCGCGGCGGATCTCTCCTCTGAAGCCCTCCTCCGCCGCGTGGAGGCCCACGATCAACTCCTCGCCACCATGCATGAATCCCTGCTCTCCCTCCACTCCAAAATCGATTCCTTCCATGCTTCTGCCGCCCCCGTCGCCCCGGGTTCGTCCTCCTCCGCCGAGGGCGGGTCCCTCCTTGGTGCCGCACCGGCCATCCCCCGTGCCGCCGCTCCACCGCCGGCCCTTCCGAGCCGGTCCGCTCTCTCCCTCGACATTCCCTCCTTTACGGGCGTCGATCCCTTGGGGTGGATCGCTAAGGCCGAGCAATTCTTCGATCTCAATCTCACGCCGGAGTTGGACAAGGTGTCCACCGTCGTGGTCGGTCTGGACGGCTCCGCCCTCCATTGGTCCCGGTGGCTCCGTCAGACCAATCCGTCCATCTCCTGGCCTGACCTCAAGCAGGAGATGATCCGCCGCTACGACCCTCGCTCCTCGGGGTCCGCCATCGAACGCCTCTGCGGCGTTCAGCAGACGGACGGACTTGATGACTACATCGATGAGTTCGTCGCTCTGGTGGCTCATGTTCCGGGCCTTCCGCCCGATCTCTACCTGGGGTTCTTCATGCAGGGCCTCCTTCCCCACATCCGCTCCCGCCTTCGCACGCACCATCCGCGCACGGTCGCGGACGCTCTTGACATGGCCCGTTTGGTCGAGGCCGACCTGGGACCTCGGGCCTCCGCTAGTGCGAGCACCCCCCCTCCACCGCGGCCACCTTGGCGACCTCCTGCTGCCCCGGCCCCCTCTCGGCCGCCTCACGGGGGCCCTCGGCCTGGCCGACCCCCTCACCAGCACATCTCCAACTCGACCCTGGATGACCTTCGTCGCAAGGGCCTTTGTTTCCGCTGTCGCCAGCCCTACTCCCCGACGCATGTATGCCCTGTCAAGGAGTTTCACGCCATCATCGGAGACTTCGACTCAGAGATTACCGCTGCGGATTTTGAGGCCCTCGAGATCTCGGAGGACGACGTGGTCGCGGACCCCACACCGGCGACTTGTGGCCGCCTGGAGTTACCATGTTTTTCTGTGGGGGGCATTTCGGGCCCTCAGACCATGAAGCTGATGGGGCAGCTGCAGACCCGCCCCATTGTAGTGATGGTGCACAGTGGCACGAGTCACAATTTCTTGTCTACACAGCTCGCCCACCAGCTCCAGCTTCCGCTCACTCCTTCCCCGGAGTTCACCGTTTGCCTCGGTGATGGCCGCCGCCGATCGACTCAGGGGTGCTGCCACGACCTTTCCCTCTCGGTGGGCTCTTGTACGGTGACAGCGGACTTCTATGCCTTTGGCCTCGGCGGGATCGACGCCATCTTGGGCGTGGCCTGGCTCCGCACACTCGGTGACGTGCGCGTCAATTGGGCGCGTATGATGATGCAGTTCCTCCAGGGGGGCCGTGCCTGCAGCATGGTGGGGGACTCGGCCTTACTCCGCACACCGGTCTCCTTCCGGGCCCTTCAGCATACCGCCGACGTCGACTTCTCCGCCTGGCTGTGGCCTTTGTCTGCTCCGCCACCTCCTACTCGGCCACTGAGTGCGGACTTGCAGGAGCTCCTCTCCGAGTTCGCTGACGTCTTCGACACCCCAACCGGCCTGCCGCCGGCTCGACCGACGGACCACGCCATTCCCCTTCAGCACGGCACCGCGGCTGTGTCAGTTCGACCCTACCGCTATGGCCATGTGCAGAAGGATGAGATCGAGCGGCTAGTACACGAGATGCTGATGGGGGGCCTCATTCGGCCCAGTGCTAGCCCTTTCTCCAGCCCCGTCCTCCTGGTTCGGAAGAAGGACGGCAGTTGGCGCTTCTGCGTGGACTATCGCGAGCTCAACAAGTCCACCGTCCCCGACAAATACCCGATCCCGGTGATTCAGGAGCTTCTGGACGAGCTCCATGGCGCGCTCTTCTTCACCAAGCTGGACCTCCGAGCCGGGTACCATCAGATTCGGGTCCGGCCTGCCGACATTGCGAAGACGGCGTTCAGGACGCACGACGGCCACTACGAGTTCCTGGTTATGCCTTTCGGCCTGACCAACGCCCCTGCCACCTTCCAGGCCACGATGAACGACATCTTCCGGGCGGTACTTCGACGACACATTCTTGTTTTTTTGATGACATTTTGGTCTACAGCTCTTCATGGCAGGATCACCTCCGTCACGTTCGCCAGACTCTCTCCACCATCCGCGAACACCACCTTCGGCTCCATCCGAAGAAGTGCTCTTTTGGAGTGACGGAGGTCAGCTACTTGGGCCACACTATTTCCGCCCGCGGGGTCGCCATGGACGAGGACAAGATTTCAGCGGTGCTCCACTGGCCGACACCCCGCTCGCTCCGCGACGTCCGTGGTTTCCTCGGGCTGACCGGATACTACCGTCGCTTCATTCAGGGATACGGGGCGTTAGCGCGGCCCCTCACCCAGCTTCTGACGAAGTCCGCAGAGGGCCCCTTCCAGTGGTCGCCGCGGCCGCTGCCGCTTTCTCCGCCCTCCAGCAGGCCCTGGTCCAGGGCCCGGTGTTGGCCATGCCGGATTTCACTCGGCCCTTCCTGGTAGAGTGTGACGCCTCCGGCTCCGGGGTAGGAGCCGTCCTTATGCAGGCCGGCCGACCGGTCGCCTACTTCAGTCGTGCCTTCTCCAGCACCATCCACAGCCGCTCCGCATACGAGAACGAGCTCATGGGCCTCGTTCTCGCCGTGCAGCATTGGCGCCCGTACTTACTGGGGCGCCCCTTCGTAGTTCGCACTGACCATCACAGCCTGCGCTACCTCCTTCAGCAGAAGATTGCCACCCCCGCCCAGCAGGTGTGGGTCGCCAAGCTCCTCGGGTACGATTTCACCATCGAATTCCGGCCCGGCAAGGCCAACCGCGCAGCGGATGCACTCTCCCGTCAGAGCCAGACCACAAAGTTGTCTGCCATCTCCCGCCCAGTGTGGGAGGATGCGGCGGCCATTCAGCAGGAGGTGGACGCCGACCCCGTACTAGCCCGCATCCGTACCGCTCTCCTCGTCAACGGAGACGCTCATCCCCCGTACTCGCTCATCGCGGGCCGCCTGTTCTACAAGGGGCGCATGGTCGTGGCACCTTCGTCCCCGAGCATTCCGCGACTCCTGGCTGAGTTTCATGCGTCCCCTACCGGCGGGCACGCTGGCGCCTTCCGCACTTACCGCCGCCTCGCAGCCTCCCTATACTGGCCCAACATGTTCCGCCAGGTCAAGGCGTACGTGGCCGCTTGCCTGCCCTGTCAGAAGGCCAAGTATGAGGCTACCTTTCCAGCGGGCCTCCTGCAGCCCCTTCCACTTCCGGACCGTGTTTGGGAGGACGTCGCCATGGACTTCATCACGCGTCTCCCACGCTCTCAGGGCTATGATTGCATTCTGGTGGTGGTGGACCGCCTGTCAAAGTACGGGCACTTCATTCCCCTGCGCCACCCCTATACCGCCGCCTTTGTGGCCGACAACTTCATCAGCGGCATAGTCCGATTCCACGGGTTTCCGCGGTCGATCGTGAGCGATCGCGACCCCCTTTTCCTGAGTACCTTTTGGACCACACTCTTCCGGCTGCAGGGCACTCGCCTGCGCATGAGTACGGCATACCATCCCCAGACAGACGGTCAGTCTGAAGTCCTCAACCGTTGTCTGGAGACCTACCTTCGCTGTTTCGTGGGGGAGCAGCCTCGGACATGGGCCAAGTGGCTGTGCTGGGCCGAGTACTCGTACAACACCGCCTACCACCTGTCGGCGGGCACCACCCCTTTTGAGGCCGTTTATGGCCGACCACCGCCCTCCATCCTCCGCCACTTACCGGGCGAATGCCAGGTGGAGAGTCTGGCCCACTCCCTGCGGGACAGGGACGCCATCTTGGAGCATCTGAAGCAGCATCTGTTGCGGGCACAACAGAAAATGACGGCCTTCGCCAACGGGAAGCGGCGAGACCTCTCCTTTCAGGTGGGGGAGAGGGTCTTCATCAAGTTGCACCCTTACCGTCAGCTGACAGTAGCCCGACGCCCGTGCCCGAAGCTGGCCCCGCGGTTCTTCGGGCCCTTCGAGGTGTTAGCGCGCATCGGCGCTGTGGCCTACCTCCTCCGCCTCCCCGCCGGGAGCCGCGTCCACCCGGTCTTCCATGTGTCCCAGCTACGTCGCGCGGTGGGCGACCACACCACTACGGAGCAGATTCCCCCTGACATTGACCTCGCCGGCGAGCCGCCCTTCTACCCAGCCCGGATCCTGGATCGTCGTTGCCCGATGGCCGGAGACCCCACTTCCGAGGAGATCCTCGTTGCGTGGGTCGATCACCCCGACTCAGATGCTACATGGCTACCGCGGGAGGATTTTCGTCGTCAGTTCGCGGACTACTGCCTTGAGGACAAGGCAAATTTTCCAGACGGCGGTATTGTTACGGACACGCCCGATGAGGAGCCACCGTGGAGGGTGTACACGCGCAGGAAGACAAACCCGACAGGGGAATGATCGCAGGAGTATTTTATCTTGATCGCAGGATTATTTTATTTCGCTGTATTTTGTATTTCCTTTTAGTTCCGAACTTTAGCTATTGGCACCCCTCCTCTATATAAGAGGGTGTTTGTATGTTTTTGCTATGCTTGGATTAATTCTGAAATTAGGGCTGCTCTCTATTCCTCTCTTCCTCTCCTCTTCTTCTCTCTTGTCTCCTCGGCCCTCCCCCCTCGCCGGATTCCTTCCCGAGCACCGTAATACATTACAAGTAACTGCAACTACATGTGGGGTGAAATTATTGCATAACCACGCGTTCAATTAGAATGAATTATATAGATATTAGTAGACATATGGTGCCTTTGAGACTTTATACAGAAGAAAGTGTCAAACTCTTGTTAGATAAATGGAGGGAGAAAAGAAAGAATATACGAGATAGAACATAGATTGTCAACAAGAATATTAGAAGGCAAGACAAGTGTCATGAGAAAAGTTAAACAAAGATAAAAAATTTCTAATGTCCCAAACGATATCACTGTCCAAATACGATCAAGGCTACTTGGATAACAATTATTTGTTTTCAATTCGGACAGTGTATAAGATTGGCAGAAAATGTAGGTAACAATACTTGATGCGACATGGTATGAAAACCACACGAAAATGGAAAAGCTACGACGAGTATGCAATAATGAGTGAAATGAATATGCTTATAATGACTTGTAATCCCACCTTCACTCTATATAGTGTATCCTAGATTTCGGCCGAATCCTTGATATAGTATGTAGTCTTGGAAGAGGTGTTACAAAAATAACGAAAGATTAATAAAAATGAAAGAATTACATTAAGGTGAAGAATTAATCCTTGAGTTCACGGGGGATGTGATATTCTTACATATATCCTATAAATAGAAGAAATAATAAAACAAAGGGAAAATGAAACGAAGATAATAACTAAAACAACATGAGGTAAGCCTAGGTCAATCGCTGGTGGATTGTATAAGGAATTATGAGACAACCGAGCCCTCAATTCCCTTTACGCGCTCGTGGTTCTTCCCCGCTTCACCCGAAGCTCGCGGACGCTCGATCGACGCCAACGACAGCAATTTTCTCAAGGATTCTCTTTCGAAATCCATTGTAAGCCTCCTATGTTGAATCCTTTTGATTCCTAGTCGATTTGTGACATGCTTGAGGAGAGTTTGTGAGATCCGAAAACCCAAAATATGTATAAATGTTTCTATTTCCTGAAGTTCCTTCTCTCTAATTTCACAAAGGATTTAGAACATTTAAGTGCATTTTCATGCAAAGAAATTTCAAACCATAGATGAATCCATGATCTTTATGCTTTGCTTTTTGGTTCCCTTTTCATTAGGGCAAGAACAAAGGTTTCCTATGAAGAGTAGAAAGCCTATATAATCAAAACTAAAAGTTTCCCCATTTTCTGCATATTAATGATAAATCAGTATTGATACATGTTCGTTTAGTCGTTTTAAGCATGCAACCCGTGTTATTTTGTTAGGGCAGCCAACTTGAAGGTTGCCAAGCACTAGACCTAGGCGGGATAGGAGAATTTTTCGTATGAAACATATAGGTGAACATGTATATGTGCACATAGAGTTGTAGGCAACATCATACAACAACATCTTACATTATCTCTTTATTAAAAGATGGATAAATTGTTACTATTGTAGAGAATGAAATAAACGTTCGTTTTATTCACTCTAAAATTACAAAAATTCTCTTACATTGATCCCCTATTTATACACACACAAGGGGGAATCTAATTCTTGATTGGAGATGTGGGACTAATTACAAAAAAAGGGAATGCGCTAACCGCACACCACTCAGCGCTAAACGCACACCAACACTCCCCCTCAAGGTGGGCGAAAGATATCCACTAACCCCATCTTGTCACCCAACCTGGATAAATCAAATGAGCTGAGTCCTTTAGTTAAACAATCAGCCACCTGCTCCTTCGTATCAACATATCCCAGTTTGAGCACCCCACTATCCAGTTTCTCCTTGATAAAGAACCTGTCGATCTCTATATGTTTCGTTCGGTCATGGTGGACAGGGTTATTTGCAATGCTGATGGCTGACTTGCTGTCGCACCATAATGTCATCTGCCCTCCTTGGTCTATCTTGAGTTCCATTAGCAGGGATTTCAACCACAACAACTCTCTCACACCTAAGGCCATGACTCTGTACTCTGCTTCGGCTGTAGACCTTGCAACTACTGTCTGCTTCTTGCTCCTCCAGGAGACTAGATTGCCTCCTACAAACATGCAGTATCCAGACGTTGATCTTCTGTCATCAACGCAACTAGCCCAGTCAGAGTCACAATAGCCTTCGATGTTTGAATGCCCATTCCTTCTGAAAATCAGCTCCTTTCCTGGTGCACTCTTTAAGTACCTGAGAATCTGGTATACAGCATTCATGTGACCCTCCCTAGGATCATGCATATAGCGGGCCACCACACTTACGGCAAACGATATGTCGGGGCGAGTGTGACCCAGATAGATCAGGCGGCCTACCAATCTCTGGTACCTTTCTTTATCAATTGGCTCTCCTGCCTCAGAACCAAACTTGGACTTCTGATCAATGAGAGCGACTGCAGGTCTGCACCCTAGCATACCTGTCTCTTTGAGCAGATCCAACACATATTTCCATTGGGATAGAACAATCCCTTCAGCACCGTGGGCTACCTCAATCCCAAGAAAATATCTTAGTTGTCCCAAGTCTTTCACCTCAAATTCCTTTCCCAATTTCTTCTTCAGCTGAGTAATTTCACCTTCATCATCGCCTGTGATGATCATGTCGTCCACATACACAGCGAGTATTGTAATGTGAGCCCCAAGTTGTCGAAAGAACACTGTATGGTCCGCATTGGTCTACTGATATCCCATAGCTACCATGACCCTCCTGAACCTGTCAAACCAGGCTCGAGGAGACTGTTTCAGTCCATAAAGTGACTTCTTGAGTCTACATACCTTCCCTGCTGTTTGCATCGTGCCAAAGCCCGGTGGTACCTCCATGTAAACTTCTTCCAACAAGTCCCCGTGAAGAAAGACATTCTTCACGTCCAGCTGGTGTATCGTCCACCCCCCATTTGCCGCCAAAGATATTAGTGTCCGTACTGTGCTCATCTTTGCGACGGGTGCAAAAGTCTCATCGTAGTCGATGCCATAAGTCTGACTATATCCCTTTGCAACTAATCGGGCTTTGTAGCGCTCAACCTGACTTTCTGGGTTCTGTTTCACCGTAAAGACCCATTTGCACCCAACCGCATTTTTTCCAGGCGGTAGAGACACAAGATTCCACGTGTTATTCTTTTCCAATGCCCCGAGTTCTTCTAGCATTGCAGCTTTCCACTGTGGATCTTCCTTAGCAACCTGCCAACACTTAGGAATAGAGACATTGTCCAAAGATGCAATGAATGCTCCATGTATAGGTGATATTTTAGAGTAAGAGACAAATTGGGCAATATCATGGGGAAAGCCATACCGATCAGGTGAGACTCCTGCATTCCTGCGGGAACTCCGCCTTACTGGTATGGGAGAGAAGGTAGGAAGGGGAGGAATTATAACACCTGTGGATTCAGAGGCTAAAGTGGGTGCTGTAGGTGTCTCAGGAGTCAGAGTAACAGAAGACACGGGACTCGACACAAGTGGCATTGTAAGCATTGGAACTTCATTCTGTCGGACTCTTCGTGTATACACTCTCAGCTCCCCCTGAACCTGATGTTTATCAGTGGCAGATTTATTCTCCTCATGTACTGGCGCAACAGCCAACTCCGCACCCTTCTGTACAGGAGGGCAAGGGATACTTAGTATCCTCCTCTCACTACTACTGTTATCTTCCCCTTCTCGTCTCATATCGTCCGTAACAAGCGGGTCCTCAAGTGGTGAGTCAACCGGAGAGGAGTAATATGGCTCAAACTCCCTAAATGTGACATCCATACTAATGAGTAATTTTCTCTCTACCGGGCTCCAACACGCATACCCCTTTTGAGTAGTTGAATATCCAACAAAGACACACTTCAGAGCTTTTGGATCCAACTTTCCCACATTTGGTCTCTGATCCTGTACGAAGCACACGCAACCGAAGGTTTTGAGGGGAAGAATATCTCCATTCTTCCCCTGTAGTATCTCGATTGGGGACTTCCATTCCAACACTCGTGAGGGCATTCGATTGATCAAATATGTTGCTGTAAGAACAGCTTGCCCCCACAAGTACTTTGGCACCTTCATCGATATCATCATGCTCCGAGTCACTTCCAAAATGTGTCTGTTTTTCCGTTCCGCTACACCGTTCTGCTCTGGTGTGTACGGACATGCTGTTTGATGTTGTATTCCCTGTGAGGACAAGTACTCTCCAAATGCTCTGTTGGTGTACTCTGTCCCATTGTCAGACCTCAACACTTTTACAACTGCACCATATTGAGTCTGAACCCCTTTGTGGAAATCCTTAAAGCATGCAAACACGTCACTTTTATTTTTCATCAAGTAAAGCCAGGTCACACGAGAGAAACAATCAATAAAAGACACAAAATAACGAAACTCATTCACAGTAG
The DNA here is from genome assembly GCA_033032865.1 of Dactylorhiza incarnata. Taxonomy (NCBI): domain Eukaryota; kingdom Viridiplantae; phylum Streptophyta; class Magnoliopsida; order Asparagales; family Orchidaceae; genus Dactylorhiza; species Dactylorhiza incarnata. Next base: position 7,460,455 of record JAWHQI010000053.1, read on the forward strand.
TTGTGGGACAAGGTCCCCAAACATCAGAATGTATTAAATCAAATGGAGCAACACTTTTATTATCCGAACTGGAATAAGAGTTTCTAGTGTGTTTCCCAAACTCGCATGCGTCACAGACAAGTTTATTACGATTAGCTTTCTCAAATAAAGTGGGATACAACTGACTTAAAACATAAAAAAAGGGATGTCCCAAACGCCGATGATAAAGAAGAAGCAATTCTTCTATGCTCCTTCCGACTCCTGCAGCATCTTCTACCATTGTTGAAAGAGTTGAGTCCATACTTTCCTTATCCAGGTACCACAAGCCACTATGCCATGTGCCAATCCCAAGTCTTCTGCCGGTCTCCTTCTCCTGGAAGATCACCTTCGGAATATCAAACAAAACAACATATTTTAGTTGAGATATGATGACATTAATTGATAGGAGATTCACAGGAAAGGATGGAGCATGCAAAACATTGGACAGAGTCAAAGTACTGGTACATCGCACGGTACCCTTACCAACCACTGGTTGAGCTGTGTCATCGGCAGTCTGGATGCTCTCTGAGACTACTAGGGGAGTATACGAAAGGAATTCCCTAGCATCCCCAGTGACATGTCGAGAAGCACCCGAATCGACTATCCAATCTGGTGATCTAGTATTGGATATAGCTGCGAGGGCAAGAGTTTCATCTGTACCTGAGGTTGAATGAGCGAACGAGGCAATGTTACTCCTTGATGAACCTGGAGTGAGTGCGTCATCCATCACACCCTTTTGCTTTTTCTGCATCAGCTGAGAGTAAGCGTTCACGATCTTCTGTTCCTCTGAGTAACCTATATCAGTCATACTTCAGTCTACCTCGCCTTCGGCTATCATTAGATTCACATGGTAACCTCCTTTTCCACCACCTCTGCGCCCACCACGACCGCGGCAGCCTCCTTTTCCCCGTCCACCTGCATCCCGCTCTTTCGCTGGCTTGGGGCAAGCTAGTCGCAAATGACCTATCTCGCCACAATTGTAACACTGTCGTGTCTCACCTTTGTATCCTGTTGAACCTGGAGTTACCACTAGGGCTGATTTCACCCCGGTGGGAGCAGTCGTACCAGACTGAAACTTAATTCGGCTCTCCTCCCGCATCATAGCTGAGATCGTCTCATCCAGGGAGGGAATCTTTGGTTGAGCGAGCAACATCGCACTCCTTTGCTCAAATGTCGGGTTCAACCCCCTCATAAAGTGCATAGTCCTCCGCTGAGCATCTCGCTCCCCTTTCGTGCATTCAGGGTTTTTACAGCATGCGACTGGTGAGAAATAATCATAGTCAGCCCATAGTTGCTCTAGATCTGCGACATACTCCTGGATCGAGCGATCCTCCTGTGTTACAGTCTCAATCTCTCGTTCGATCTGAAACACGCGCATGTTGTTGTCGGCTCCTGCATAAAGCCTCTGTAACTTTCCCCAAACATCGCTTACGGTCTCTATGCCATCCACCGTGATAGCGATAGACGCGACCATTGAGTTTAGGAGCCATGTGTGCAACAGGCTGTGTGTAGTCTTCCATTGATTGTACCCATCCGAGTCTTTCTCTGGCTCCTTCGTCTCGCCACTCAGATATCCCTCCAAGTTCCTTCCGGAGAGAGCTCTATTTACCTGACGCGATCAGCTCAAGTATGTGGCTGGTCCATCGAGCTTCAACTCCACGGGAGGGAGATCGAGCTTTACCGGAGGCGGTTGCGACTGAGCGGATCCTTCGCCTTTGGACATCCGTAAGAAGTCGAAGAACACCTTGAGGTCTGCCTCCTCCAGTTTGGTCACTAATTTTTCCATGAGCGCACGGTATCACGCAAATTTTATCGCACCACCTTTTCCTCTTGCCTCTGCTTCAGCACGGTTCCGCTTCGTACCTCGTTGTCGCATGCGCCTCTACTTGCGCAACGCGGTTCTGTCCAGGTTTCGCACTCTTCTGCTGCTTAGAGAGCGCACCCTCCTCTGTCGTGCAACATGCGCACTGCCGCGAGCCCTGCTGCCAAGGTTCCACACGTTCCCCTGCAGCGCAACGGGCGCTCCCTGCGATACTTTTCCCTGTCGCGCGATCCTTCTCCTCTGCAAGCTGCGCACAAAGAGCCGCGCGCTCCCTGCGATACTTTTCCCTGTCGAGCGCGCCTTCTCCTCTGCAAGCTGCGCGCCCGATCCCTGCTGTCGACGCCCTAAACCTTTCTCCTCTGCTTGCGCAAACCTTCTCTGCCGCGCAAGGAGCGCGCAGATGTCGCGCCTCCTCTGTCGCGCTGCGCGCAGATGCCGCGCCTCCTCTGTCGCGCTGCGCGCAGATGCCGCGCCTTCTCTGCCGCGCAAGGTGCGCGCAGATGCCGCGCCTCCTCTGCCGCGCAAGGTGCGCGCAGATGTCGTGCCTCCTCTACCGCGTTGCGCACAGATGTCGCGTTCCTTATGCGCAAGTGTCGCGCTCCTTGCTGCTGTGCTGATGCCGCACCTCCTGCGCACAGATGTCGCGTTCCTTATGCGCAAGTGTCGCGCTCCTTGCTGCTGTGCTGATGCCGCACCTCCTGCGCAAGTGTCGGGCTCTTACTGTGTTCTCTATGCACAGATTTGCGGCCTCCGAAGTTTATCCCGCTGCACTTACTCGCGCCGGATTGATTCGAACCTGGCTCTGATACCATGTAGAAAATGAAATAAACGTTCGTTTTATTCACTCTAAAATTACAAAAATTCTCTTACATTGATCCACTATTTATACACACACAAGGGGGAATCTAATTCCTGATTGGAGATGTGAGACTAATTACAAAAAAGAGGGAATGCGCTAACCGCACACCACTCAACGCTAAACGCACACCAACAACTATAATGAGGACTTTACAAGGATAAGCGGACTTCTTTAGGTTACTCTAATTTAGAATAGGACTCATTTCGTATGCATGTAGAAATGATATCTCGCACGAAACCTTCCTCTATAGGAAATGTTAAAATGATAGATTGACAACACCATTATATATAGATATATGGAAACAATTGCTCAAATATAGAGGAGTCGCATATGATATCTTTTGATGCTTACGGTGAGAATGATCATATTATGACAATTACAATTCATGGATATTTATCTTCCCCAGCGACATTAGGGCACTTTTCCCCGTGAATGCCTATCACACAACAAATGAAATTAATGTGGGAATTATATTACGAAAGCTAATGAATGATAAATTGTATAGAAAATGATACAACAAGAAATAGACACCGATCCAAAGAAAAATAAAGAGAGAAAAAAGCTATGGTGAGTTCATATTTCCTTAGTTTCTTTTTATGATTTCCTTTCATGCAACTTTATACACTGATGCTTACTTATATATATGTTGATAAATGATGATAAAGAATTGCTCCAAATGCTTGTACATATGATAGTCTCAATATGCGTAAATAATGATGATGGCATATGTTTGTTAGTTTGTTAAATGTTTATAATTACAAACGACACATAAATTTGTATAACAATTATGAAGGAGCAAATCCTAGGCCGTGAACATGCTGGTGTGTTTTCTGATCCTAACTCTTAGGATCGCATCAACTGGTATCAGAGCAAATCCTAGGTCGTGAACATGCCGGTGTCGGATGCTACCAGATCGAAGGAGCAGATGTCCGAGTTGGAGGGGCTGAAGCGAAACCAAGAATAAATGGCCTGTTTGTTCCAGACGCTGAGCGATCAGCAGAGCAGGGAACTCGAGGAGATGAGGACTGCTCTGGTCGGTCTTCAGCCAAGCGCGGGGACGCGGACTACGCCGGCGGGTCCTCAACCTGCAGGTCTCCAGACAGCCCGAATGGCAGAGGGGGATAGGTGCGACCTCTTCATCGGATATGCGAACTCCAACTAATCAACAATATCATCCGGCTACCAGATTTTTACATATTGAGTTTCCCCGCTTTAGTGGCGATGCCGCGTCGTAGTGGCTATACCGGCGTGAGTAGTTTTTTGAGATCGATGGGACTCCATAGGAGATGAAGGTGCGAGTGGCATCGCCGCACATGGAAGGCAAGGCTCTATTCTGGCAACAATAGACTTTCTGCCTTGTGGACAAGGCACTCTTAATGGGGGATGTATTGATGCAGTCAAAGGCGGACAGAGGGCGTGACTGAAACAGGTTCTGGCGGGAAGCAGTGGGGTTTAATAGTTGGTAAACATGGGGGTAGTTTGGTCTATTTGTTGTCTTATAAATATGTCTCAACTTAGGTTATGTATGTTATGCCATATGTGAATGTTTGTTGTCGTCAACCTTCTACCTCCGACTGGTCGGAGAGAGTTGTGGATTCAATCTTTGTTCAGAGGCATGCCTCTTAGGATGATCTTTTGTTTCTAAAAACTCTTGTATCTGTAGTGTTGATGTTATAAATCTGTTTGTGGTTGTGGTGCACTGTTTTATTCATTTACTGCATCTTGGGTGTGTTTTTCTGATCCTAACTCTTAGGATCGCATCAGGCGGTTAGGGATTGGGAGGGGGAAAGAAGGAGGTTATGGATAGGGAATACCTTTGGGATGAAAGAAACCACCTAGGAGTCGTCACCTAGGGCCTCACTTAATCGTCACCGTGAGGGGATTCCTGGAATAGCTTCTCCAAAATCTGCAATAGCCATGACGACTTCCCCTACCCTCTTATTTATAATAAAACGTGACCTATGATTGGACCGCTATGATTGGTCGTGCACGATAGTTGTCCGATCTCACTAAATGAAACACAAGAAAATAAAACAAATACATGAAAGACATTGAAATGTCGATCCGGACGCATCCGCGGAGTCGAATCGTCGATCCGGACGCATCCGCGGAGTCGAATCGTCGATCCGGAGACGTCATATATGACATGTGACCAATCGGCCCCGAACGGGCCCAAAACTCGAGCTCCACCGCGGGTTCGCGCCGCCATTCCGCATCATTGGTTCGCTCCGCCATTCCGCATCAGAAATTTTGCCTCCTTGCGGTCCGAGATATTGGCTTCAACACAGGACACTATTATCCAAGAGGCGAAGAGCTATGATGCCAATGACATACCACGGAAAGAACTCCAGGTCAATAAGAGATAAAATAATTGTCTGATCCCCCCCCCCCCCCCCCCCACCCACATCCCTCAATTGGATACAGCTCCTCAGGTCCCAGTCCCTGATTCTGCTTCCTCTCTTCGTCATAGTAGTCGCGCTCGCTATCCCTTCAAAAATAAGTGAGTTATCATTCTCTCTTTGTCTCTCTCTCCATCCTGCAATGCTTATCATACCAATCATTCATTTGTTTTTATACCTAACTTTTCTGAAGCTCTCCTTGATCCTCAATTGAAAGCCACTATACAAAATAAGATGCTAGCACTTAAGAAATAAAATATTTGAGGCTTTGTTAAACTCCCTTATGATAAACATGTTGTGGATTGTCACTGGGTGTAAACTGTTAAACATCATCAAAATGGGACCATTGAAAGGATAAGGCACAATTGGTGGCTAATGATTGTACTCAGGTTGATGACGTTAATTACAAAGTAGCATTTACATCTGTCGCCAAATTGAATAATGTTCATATTCTTCTTTCCATTGCTGCCAACCAAAGCCTTTTCATCAATTAGATGTAAAACGTGTCTTCTTGCACGGAGATCTGAGAACTATATGGCCCCTCCAGGTTTCTATTCGCCTGAGTCTGAATATGTGTGCAAGCTAAAACAAACTATTTATGGTCCCAAGCAATCCCCCAAGGCGTGGTTTGAGAAACTTACCAAAAGGTTCTTCAACTTGATTTTTCTAGGAATGCTTATGATTACTCGTTTTTCATTTACAAAAAGGGTTGCATACTATTGTTCTCATAGAGTATGTGAATGACATTATTCTCATCGGTTCCAATGATCATCATATTGTTGAAGTCAAAACCTTACTTGCCCATACCTTTGATATTAAGGACCTTGGACTTCTAGGGTACTTTTTGAGGATTGAAGTGGCTAGGTCTATGAGGAATTTTCATCTCCCAATGCAAATATGTTCTAGGCCTGCTTGAAGAAACATGGTATTCTATAGCTAAACATGTGGAGAGTCCAATTAATTTGAAATATGATATACATCGGCAAGAACCACCAATTACTTGTGTGTAAGTTGATCTACTAGTGAGTCAATTCATGCATGAACGGAAAGTCCATCATTATAAGTTCATTCTCACGATCGTGAGATATTTGAAAGGATCTCCAAGGAAGGAAATTTTGTACACTAAATGTGATCACTTAAACATATTTGGTTACTGTGATGTCGATTAGGCCTGATCTTCAAATGATAGAAGATCCACAAATTAGTATTGTACGTTCTTATAAGAAAACCTTGTTTCATGGAAGAGCACACCACATTATGTGATAGCACGATCTTTCGCTGAAGTTGAATACAGGGTTATGACAACGACTACTTGAAAACTGATGTGCCTGAAATCCATAACTCAAGAACTTGAGTTTGAGGTCGAAGGAGCTATGCGACAACATTGTAACAATGGATATGTCATTCATATTGGTTCTTACCCTGTTGCTTCCTGGGAGAAAAGGTTAAACCAAGATTATATCTACTCCTTTTTGTTACCTCAAAAAATCAGCTGGTTGACATGTTTACTAAAGCTTTGCCGGGAAAGGGCTACATGATAATAGCACAAAGTCAGGCTTTACTGATCTCTACGATATTAGCTTGTGATGGGTGTTAAAGATATTACGGTTCAAGTTAAGTGGAACCTGCATTTGGGCATACGTTGGAGAATCCTATAAACTACATTTATCATTCAGCGGAAACTCATGATGAACATTGGATCGAAAGAGAGCGTTTATGCTCTTGGTGGAGGTATCCTCCTCCTTCCTCCCTTCACTCTTTTTCTTCTTCTACAGTTAGTTGTTAAAATGTCCAACATATGTGATGCATAATTTTTCATTGCGATCATGATTCTAAGAAATAAATGATTCATATACTATTAATATATTGTACAACCCCGTGTTCGCCGAAGAGTAAAATGGAGAATCGGGCATAGGCGAAGCGGGTAGAGGCTCGCCGACTCGCGGCGAGCGAGTCGCGAGGGCGAGGCGAGCCAGACTTACCTCCTTGCGAGCAGCGTAGTGCGAGGGCGAGGCAGGTGTAGGTTCGTCGCTTTGGGGTGCATTTAGCAACGGCGAGGCGAGTGAGGACTCGCGGCCTTGCATAAGCGACCCAGACCGGTATTTATAGCGTCAGGGGCCTAGCGAGTGGTGCCTTCATGGGCTGCTCGCATAGGGAGACCTCGCGAGCAATTTTTTGTGGGGAGAATTTACCTAAATACCCTTTTGTGGGCTGCCAATAGCCCTTCAGAACAGCGGAGTTTGGCTGTTAGCCGACCAGTTTGGGGTGCAATTAGTAAAACTAAAAGGCGGAGTTATGCTATTAGCAGACCAGAAGAAAAAAACTATATATTAGACCTTGAATGACACCTTTGGAGAGGATTCCAGATCTTTTTGCTTCTTCCTCCTTAGGACATCGTTGGTTAGCTCTTCAGGCTCTCCAAGGTGCCCAACTTCAGCTATGGCTTAGGAGAGGAAGTGCTCTAAGATCTTCCGGGTGTATGGTGAGACCTCCACGCTGTTGCCAAGGGTCGGTATTTAGTTCCAAGTCTTCAGTCAGGTTCCTCTGCGGGATCAGTAAGTGCTAGTTGTCTCCTATTAGGGGTCCGAACTCCTCGTTGGGCCGAATCTCGGTTCCAAAAATTTTTGGTGCGGTGAGCGTGGATAGGGGGCAGTTAACCGCACCAAAAAATGTTGGAACCGAGATTCAGCCCAACGAGGAGTTCGGACCCCTAATAGGGGACAGCTAGCACTTACTGATCCCGCAGAGGAACCTGACTGAAGACTTGGAACTAAATACCGACTCTTGGTTGCAGCGTGGAGGTCCCACCACACACCCGGAAGATCTTAAAGCGCTTCCCCTCCTAAGTCAAAGCTGAAGTCAGGCACCTTGGAGAGTCTGAGAAGCTAACCAAAGATGTCCTAAGGAGGAAGAAGCAAAAAGATCTGGAATCCTCTCCAAAGGTGCCCTTCAAGGTCTATATATAGATTTTCTCTTCTGGTCTGCTAATAGCGTAACTCCGCATTTTAGTTTTACTAATCGCACCCCAAACTGGTTTGCTAACAGCCAAACTCTGCTGTTCTGAAGGGCTATTGGCAGCCCACAAAGGGTATTTGGGTAAATTCGCCCATAGACCCTTACTGGGCGAATGACCCATGAAGGCGCCACTCGCCAGTCTTCCTGCGAGCGGGGCTCGCGAGGTCTCCCTATGCGAGCAGCCCGTGAAGGCACCACTCGCTAGCCCCCTGGCGCTATAATTACCGGCCTGGGTCGCTTATGCGAGGCCGCGAGCCCTTACTCGCCTCGCCGTTGCTAAATGCACCCCAAAGTGACGAACCTACACCTGCCTTGCCCTCGCACTACACTCCTCGCAACGAGGTAAGTCTGGTTCGCCTCGCCTCGCCCTCGCGACTAGCTCGCCGCGAGTCGGCGAGCCTCTACCCGCTTCGCCTATGCCCGATTATCCATTTTACCCTTCGGTGAACACGGGGTTGTACACAATCCCCGCTATTTGCGAGATTATCCTAAGCTCGTAAAGAAACGTCCAAATCCAGGTGTTCGCCGGTGGCTGTTGACCTGGCAGGAATCTTCTGGTGGGCCCCATCCCCAGCGCTATAAATACCACCAATCATGGGTGATGAGTAACCCTTTCACCTTTCGTCTTCTTTCGCCACCTGCTACTGTAGCCACCGAAATGCCTCTTTCGGAAGAAGCCCAAGCTCGCCTGAACGCGTCGCGGGCGAACAAACATTCGATCACTGTTCAACTTGCCCCTTGGCTCGCCCGGCGGGCCCCTCCGGCCTTACCCAAGATTAAAAAGGCGAAGACGATCCGGCGACATCCAGGGGAGGATGGGTCCTCACTCCCGGATCCGTCGCCCGACACCAGGCTCGCCGAGCAGGTACAGATCGGTCCCCCACATAATTATGCTAACACTACTTTCTTTTTCGCAGAGCGCGCTCCTAGAGGGAGCCATTGTGAGCGAGGCCCTGGTGGGCACTTACCTCCCCTCCCCTGGGGGGACCGGCTTGGCGGCCGTGGACATGGACGTCACCAACATGCGTGTCCCCTCGACGCGACCGGGTGCGCTTCCTGTACTCATCGACGAGTTCCTTGATATGACCTCCTGATGATATTGCCCCTTGCAGAGACCCTTCTCGCGACGCCTAAAAGGCGCGTCACTCCGCCGGGTTCGCCGGTCCCACCGGGTGCGACCATCCCCACCCCAGGGTTTGGTCTTCTGGGCCATCTGAGCCCCGGCAGCTCGCTCCCCGCCGTTGTCAAGATCACGAGCAACGCGTCACACCCCCTGGGCCTGGGGAAATCCGTCACGTTGACCTATACGGAGGCCTTCCAGGGGCAGCCGAGCTCTTCTCGCCAGCGCCCCGGCAAAGCGGCCATGGCCCCGCCAGGTTGGTCAGTACTATCGATCATTTGTACCCCGCTCTCGGCACTGATTTTTCTCTTGCAGGTGCCCATGAGAGCTCCTCCGCCGATCTGGACCTTGGGGAGGAGGAGATGTCGCCCCCGCCCTCGCCGAACAAGATTGCTGATTTCCTGGGATCCCCGAGACCCCGACGTGATGAAGAGGCAGACTACCGAGGTGCTCTAGAAGTACGGGCACATGCTGCGGGACCTGTACAGTCAGGCGCGGGAGGACAGGGCGGCCATCGAAGAGCGGCTTGCCGCCTTCGAGGATGACTATGCGCGGCTCTGTGCCGAGTTGCAGCTGGATACCCGCGACGAGGTCACCTCCCCGGGGGTGCACCTCTCGCGGGTGGAAGATCAAGTTCGCTTGATGCAGCGCGAGCTCTGCGTCGTCCGCGCTTATCATTATCCGCGAGTACCGCCGAGCTCGGGGGTGCGAGGCCGAGGTCGATGGAGATGGATCCACTACTGATCCCACTCGCACTCGCACCCCCCGACGAACATTATATTACTTTTTATTCATTTGGACCATATGCGGACATTATTGTTACTATTAATTTGATACTTCTCGCCCTCCATAGGGCTTCCGCATTTATTTACTCGCGCTTTGTTGTTGTTGCTAGCCGCGCTCGCTTACTCTTTACTTTTTCGATGTTCTCGCGCACCATTTAGTTTAGGCTCGTCGTGCTCATAGTGTGCTCGCTCCGCCTACTATCGTATTCACACCTTCAGATCGCGGCGAGCGGGTGAGGAAGAGGAATTGGCTCGAGGATCGAGGCGTATCGCAACGAGATTTTGCTAACCGCACCTCCGACGCTTCGACTCCTCCTCGCCGCCTTTATTTTTCTATAAATAGGTCTCGTCGTCAGATCCAACTACCGCATTTATTGCTTTTAACCCTCTGCTCCCTTCGTTCTCGTGAGCTCGTACATTCTCTCTCGCGTTCGCTTCTTTCTCTTTGAAAAGATCTCATGAGTGGCGATGGAGGCGATGCCGAGGGCCGGGCCAAGTGCACCTGGACCTTTTGCGACCATTCATTCTTCAACTGCTCGCTCACCGAGGGCGAGTACCACGCTGTGGTTGCCAACCACATCTTGTCGGGATTCTTGGCTCGCCAGCCTGTGAAAACCGAGGCCATCAACAAACTCTTTCCGGACAAGCTCGTCATCCCCGTAGCCCACTTCGACGTTGGCCTGCGGCTCCCGCTATGGACGGAAGTCAGCCAGGTAGCCATTCGCTCTTTTGTTTTTCCTTTTTTGTGCTTGCATAAGACTTCTCACTGCTCGTCGCAAACCCACTAGGTGCTCAAATATTTCGGCGTGATCCCAGGTCAGATGACCCCCAATTCGGTCGCCGTCATGGTAGCCTTCGCCTGTTACCTGAGGGAGGAGCGGATTGAGTTTAGCTTGTCGATCTTCCGCAAGCTCTTCTCCTTCCGGGCCTACAAGGACGGGACCGCCTATTTCGCGAGCCAACATGACAAGGTTTGCGAGACGGTCAACAAAAGTCACTATTGGCCCCAGAAGTTCGTGCTCGTGAAGGGGCCCTTCGGCAACGTCCCCTTCTCGCCCATCCAGCGCGACGAATCAACCTACATCCGAAGAAACGTCGACTCGCTACTCCCCGTGCTGCCCGGAGCAGGTACGGCTCGTGTTCGTTCCCTACCTTGCGTTCCGCTTTTTTTTCTAACATCTGATTGTTGTCACTCGCAGGGGAGCGAGACCTTCCGCTCCACCCCCCTTATGCGAGGGCCGGGACTATCTCCCCCGGCATCCTGCTTGCTTCCTCCGCTGCCGTCGCGTGCCGGGAGATTCCCAGCACCTCCGCGTCTTCCAAGAAGCGGCCCGCACCTGCGAGCCGCAGATCGCTCCACTTGCCGCCACCGCCAAAGAAGAAGGCCTCGCCCCTGGCCAAAGGGAAAGGGGTCCTCGAGGACCTGCCAGGAACTGATCCCTCGGCGGGCCTGCCAGCGGATAAGGGGACCGGCGAGGACGCCGAAGTGGTCACTGGTGCGTCAGGCGCTCCTGGCCTGACGAGACATCGAAACTTCTGCCTCGGAACGAGGCATCGGGACGAGGTCGGCGAGCCTCTGCTGGATTGGGATCCGGAGGCCAACAGGGCCTCCATATCAACCCTACTCCCCTCCTGGGTGGAGCAGGAGACCATCGGAGGCCACTCCTTCGCCCTTTCCTTCAGGCTTTTACGGCCGGGAGGATGCCGCTGAATTCGACGCCCTGACGTCCCGGGCGCTCACACACGAGAGTGCGCGAGCCCAGCTCCGCGCCCTGGAGCTCGCCCATATGACGGGTCGGCGATGCCTCCAGGTGGAGAGGAATTCTGAGGAGCTCAAGCGTGAACTGAAGGCCGCGACAGAGGAGATCGCAAGCCTTAAAGAGAAACAGGACATCTCTGAAGGCCTCCTCGCCAGCCTTCAGGGCGGGATGGTAAGTTTGTTGAGAATTCGCCTACCTCTCTCGATGTTCTTCCCGTTGGCTAATTTGCCTTTTGCATGACGCTGAGACCGCCAGTCAACTTCTCGCTCGCGCCACCGACCTAGAGAAGGAAGTCGTCGGGCTGAAGGCCCAGAACCATGAGCTGTCTCAGGCTTCCCTCCCTCCTCCTCCTCACAGCCCTAGGGCCCTGAGGAACGAGTCGCGCGAGCAGGAGGAGGAGATGCGGAAGAATGCGGTCGCGGCGGCGAAGCACATCTTCCGCACCTGAAGGGGGGCAGGTCTTCTCTCTATCGAGGCGGCGCAACTAACCGTCGAAGAGGTGGTCCCAGAGTTGTTTGAACCGATTCCGGCATCTGTGGATAGCGAGAGCGAGCGGTCCGCGGATGACCCTTAAACTTTAATGTACTCTTTTTTTATTTTTGGTTGGCGAAATCGCCACAATGTCTGTAATAGAAACTTATGAAATGAAATGAAATTTTGTTTAATGCTTTCCCTTGTCCCTCTTATTTTGCCTTGTCGCAACGTATCCGCATACCCTTTACATGGCACTCGCGCGTCTTTCTCGCAGCACTCGCCCCTTTTTTACTTCACGAGTACTAGCTTACCCTCCTTCGGAACTTCCGCATCAGATCTAACTCGCTCGCCCTCAGGAATCGTGAGCGAAGCTCCACCCACGCTTTCTCGCGCGCTGCCTACCTCGACCGATTCATTTCGATCCTGTCCTCTGTACTCGCGAGCCCCCTGACTCGCTAGTCTAGGTAAGTTACCATTCTCCTTTGCTTAGGCGCCTGCGAGCGAGGTCCTCCCCTGCGGGAGGCCTTGTCGATGACTTGTTCTGCCGACATCTTGCTAGGAGAGCGTTGTTTTTCCTCGCCCCCTGAATGTCCTGTTGGTCCTGCCGGCTAGCGGGAGCACGACAGTGGAGTTCCTTGAGTTATGTCACCAAATTACCTTGTCAGCCTCTCCAGAGATCAACCTGACCCCACCGTCTAATGAGAGCCCGACAGCGGAATCGATCTGGGGTACTCCAGCACCACATTACCTTGCCAGCCTCTCCAGAGATCAACCTGACCCCACCGGCTAATGCGAGCCCGGCAGCGGAATCGATCTGGGACACTCCAGCACCACATTACCTTGTCAGCCTCTCCAGAGATCAACCTGACCCCACCGGCTAGTGCGAGCCCAACAGCGGAATCGATCTGGGGCACTCCAGCACCACATTACCTTGTCAGCCTCTCCAGAGATCAACCTGACCCCACCGGCTAATGTGAGTCCGGCAGCGGAATCGATCTGGGGTACTCCAGCACTACATTACCTTACCAGCCTCTCTAGAGATCAACCTGACCCCACCGGCTAATGAGAGTCCGGCAGCAGAATCGATTTGGGGCACTCCAGCATTTATACACATCATATGGACATAATAGAAAAGAACAATAAACTTATACCAATTTAACATATACCTATATCTCTGGTGTAGTAGACCATATCCGGCTCCCTGAAACCTTCTGGAATGGGCGCTGAAAGAACCAGCTCGCAGAACGGGCTTCCCTCACTCGCCGTCCTCGCCTACCCCACTCGCCCACGGGCTCCCCGACCGGGCTCGCACTCGCTGGGCTGGGGGACAGATGTCGCCCGGCGAGGATTCCCCCCGGCGCCTCGCCGACCTGCTCTTTTGTCGGGCCTCTGTCTCGGGACACTCTCGCCTGCCCCCAGCGGCGGGACGACCTAGGCAGCTGGGGTCGAGAACTCGCCTCGCGCCGCGGCGAGAGCGAGGTTGATCGTCTCTATCACCTCCCTTCAGAAGTCTACTTGCATCCCTACCGTTGTTGGCGAGCCAGATGGTGGCGAACCGCCATAGCCGCCATCTCGCTCATCCTGTCCAGCCATGTTGTCTCCTTGGGAATTTCTTGTACTAGCTGCGTTCCACGCTCACCGCACCAAAAAATGTAGGAACCGAGATTCGACCCAACGAGGAGTTCGGACCCCTAATAGGGGGCAACTAGCACTTACTGATCCTGCAGAGGAACCTGACTGAAGACTTGGAACTAAATACAGACCCTTGGCTGCAGCGTGGAGGTCCCACCACACACCAGGAAGATCTTAGAGCGCTTCCCCTCCAAAGTCAAAGCTGAAGCCGGGTACCTTGGAGAGCCTGAGGAGCTAACCAAAGATGTCCTAAGGAGGAAGAAGCAAAAAGATCTGGAATCCTCTCCAAAGGTGCCCATCAAGGTCTATATATAGTTTTTTCTCTTCTGGTCTGCTAGTAGCATAACTCTGCCTTTTAGTTTTGCTAATCGCACCCCAAACTGGTCTGCTAACAACCAAACTCCGTTGTTCTGAAGGGTTATTGGCAGCCCACAAAAGGTATTTGGGTAAATGCGCCCGTAGACCCTTACTGGGCGAATGGCCTGTGAAGGCGCCACTCGCCAGTCTTCCCGCGAGCGGGGCTCGCGAGGTCTCCCTATGCGAGCAGCCCTTGAAGGCACCACTCGCTAGCCCCCTGGCGCTATAAATACCGGCCTGGGTCGCTTATGCGAGGCCGCGAGCCCTCACTCGCCTCGCCATTGCTAAATGCACCCCAAAGCGACTAACCTACACCTGCCTCGCCCTCGCACTACGCTCCTCGCAAGGAGGTAAGTCTGGCTCGCCTCGCCTCGCCCTCGCGACTCGCTCGCCGCGAGTCGGCGAGCCTCTACCCGCTTCGCCTATGTCCGATTCTCCATTTTACCCTTCGGCGAACACGGGGTTGTACATATATTATGATGTCTATTATTCTCCTATTGGTTCCAATTCAGAAAAATAAGTATTAGCCTATTAGGACCACAACATAATTCTACTTGTTAGGACCCCAACATAATTCTACTTGTTAGGACCACAGCATAATTCTACTTGTAAGAAAAGCCACCTGTAGGTTTTATCTTACTAAAACAGCAGAATCATAACTACCGTTAGCTTCAAGTTAAAACGAAAATAATACTAAAAAAAAGTATGATAGTAAATAACAGGGTAAATTTGTTGCAATCTTCTATTCTAATTTCATCAATTTTTACCGCCAGTTGGATCCATGATTGGAATTCTCATAATGCACCATCATCACATGTGGGTCAAGAGGCAGCGGCCCTTACGGCAACATTAAGTAAGGGTATTATAGTAATTTTATTCCTAGTAAAAAAACATAGGTACATACAAGATTTTTATTAATGCCTAGTGTGATTTTTAAGATTATGGCGATATTTGTAACCTTTTCTTTTGATTATAGTAAAACCCTCTATCTACAGAGGGAGTAGATCGATCTTGACCAAACCATGAAAATTGTGTTTTTGTGAGTTAGATTATTAATTTTTTATTGTCATTTACTCTAACAAAATCCTTTCTAAAGTTGATAGCATAAGAAAGGAGTTAAATGGTAAGAAAATTACCCAAAAGAGAACAATAAAACGAATATTGCACTTGGCTGTAGTCATTATAAACACAGCTAAACCTACAAAAAAACTTTGAACACTTACTGTTTCCTCTACTATTCCAACATGATGAATGGTGTTGAGGAGGTCACCCTTGTCATAGGGCACAAAAGCTTCCACTGGTACCATAGAGTCCTGTAGAATAATGATTTTTAATTTGAGGCACACTTCAATGGGAAATGGGTAAATCATAAGAACAAGTCTATGAGAAAGTGTACCCTCAATTTTGCTTGAACTGCATCACAAAATTCCTCCATCCCATCACCAGTAACGGCTGATATGCAGATAATTCCTCTCTTTTCTGCTTCACATTTTACTTTTTGAGGATCCTCGGCCTTGTCAACCTTCACAAAGCAGTAAAAAAAAGCTAAAGCAATAGTAGCTCGATCATGCAGGATTAAGCATCCAGATCTTCAAACGACGAACTGCTCTATGGGTTAAAATACAGTGATATATGATAAATAAAATTCATGAAAAGATGGTAAAGGAATTAGGTTTCTGGTGGATAAGAAAATTTTAAAACAAATAAGTTTTCAAATAAGAAAGAGACTTCATGGATCACGTCTGTAAGACGGTTTAACTAAGCCTCATTTGGCCAGGCTGTTGGGACTGGCATCTGAACCATGAATGGCAAAAGCCAGCTAGAAGAGGCTGAGAATGATCAAAAATGGTGTAAAATCAGAGTTCTTTGGACTATCATGTTTCGCAGGAATACAAACACATGGCCTGGCTGTTTGGGGCACCAATACTCCCGTTTGCCAGGCACCGGCATACCCATTAGCCACCCACCAGTGTTCCCAATCGACAGGCTCCGCACTGGGGTGCGAGACGCCCCAAACAGAACCTTAAATTGCACCAACATTTCTCAGATAATTTAGCCGTCAGAAGAACTGTAAGTATGCTTTTGTCCACCACTTCAAAATTGTATGAATGGAGAGCAGATGTATCATTAACTACGTACTCAAAGGGTAACAGTAAACTCAAATAGTCTGTATCATAACAATTATCCCTTGACATCCTTGATTGCTAAATTTCCATTCCCACAAACTCTTCTCCTTCTTCTTCTTGGCATATGGCATAATTCATTTGCAACTTCTCCACCTACACTCAAACAGACACCCTCCTACTACACACATTTCCCACAACCATTACCCTCTCATTGTTTAGTTACTTCCACACATTAGACAGAATTCAACCAGCCATTTTCCAAGTGAAGTATGATCAGCAAACAAACTAACCCCTCATGGAGGAAGTAAAATGCAGATAATTTGTTGGTAGTTTCTTGGTTACTCCACTCAATCAAACATATAAAGTCGCCTCCGGAAAACTATAGTTCAAGTACACAATAATAGGAAAAAACTACCAAACTATGACTTACACATGTAGGCGGCGACGAAATGCAGCAAAAGTAGAATTATGTTATGGGCCTGGCCGGGACTCTGGGGCCTAATCCCCGCTCCCGCTCCACTAGCCTGCCCGCTAACAGGACCGCAGTCTGTACACCCCAACCTGTCACTGCACGTGTTCTCGGCGCGGCAGGTTGTTGAGGCCGGGGCTTGATCCCCAGACCTCCTTGATAGAAGCACTTAATGTTTGCTCCTATCACCAACTGAGCTGCCCAGAGTCCCGGCCCATAACAAATTATGAGGCAGTTGGCTTCACGTGGATGTTCAAAACTGTTGGTGGCTGGCACTGAATGACTTTGGGTGGAAGTGGAAGTGATTTGGAAAGTTGGTAGGGGATGTGGGCAGGGGATAGTGGTGCTGGAGTCAAATTCCAGGGTGCTGAAATGAAATTTCAGAACCCAGAATTGATTTTCCGTGTTTACGGCGCCTGGCGTAGGGAGGCGCCGTAGGGGTAATGGGGTGCTGAAATGAAATTTCAGAACCCAAAATTTATTTTCCAGTGTTTATGGCGCCTGGCATTAGGGGTAATGGACTGCTGTGGACAGGAAATAGGGTTGTTGGGCAGGAAGTTGGGCTGCTGGAGCCTGGAATGGGCGTAGGGCTGCTGGAACAAATTCATGGGCGTTGGGAGGAGGTTACAGATTTCTTGCGCCTAGAGTAGATGGGCGGGATGCTAAAGAAGAGTAAAAGGGAGCTGCTGAAATACCAATTTCTGAGTTCTGGAAGGTCTCAAAATCCCTGCGCCTGGAGTAGGAGTGAGGCTTTAGAATTCAAAACTGGGCGCTGGAAATCAAGTGTTGAATGCTGGAATCAAGTTCTGGGCGCTGGAATCAGATTCTGGGAGCTTCAAAAAGATTTGGACACCAGACATAGTATCAAGGAGGTCATCGAATCAGGGAATGAGAAACCGATATTTGACCGTAATCTTGTTGATAGCCCTACTATCTACGCGCATTCGCCAACTACCATTCTTCTTAAGGGTAAGGAGGGTAGGTACATCGCGAGGGCTCAAGCTTTCTTTAATAAATTGCTATTCATAGGAGGTCGGCGATCTAAGCTCTGAGTTCTTCATGTTCATCGAGAATCATCTGATAGTGTGGTGGATTCTGCAAAGATGATCCCGGTACAAGGTTCACGGCGCGCCAGATGTCCGGTAATGGGGGTAGCTCATCTGACATAATATCGATGCACTCGTCTAGGAGGCATCAAACATCGAACAGATTCTGTTGTCATGTATTTTAGAAGTGGTGTGTGTTTAGAGAACTGTATAGGTATATATATGTGTAGAGTGTTGTAAAGTGAATGCAAGATTAAAATAGAGAAGCCCTAATTCTACATGGTATTAGAGGCGAAGGGGGGAAGGGAGCCATCCTTGCGACATTGCTGGAGCATCGTCGATCTCCTTATTGAGCAGCACGGGAGTGTGGAGTTCTCGACAATAGCGTGGAGTTCTCGACAGTCGCTGAAGCCTCGTCGTCGCTGACCCGAGGTAGGCGTGGAGTTCTCGTCGACGACCCGGGGTAAGCGTGGAGAAGACATTGGCAGCACTCGACGACGATCTTCCTCGTGGTTGGAGTTCCCTTCGCTGGAGCCTCGATGACGATCTTCGACATTGGCGATACTCGACGAATCAGCTGTTGGCGACACTCGACGAATCAGTTGTTGGCAACATTGGCGACACTCGACGAATCGCTGGTCCGTCTTCGACGAATCAGCAGGACTCGACAACACTCGACGAATCTGTACAATTGACGACACCCGACGAATCAGCTACACTCGACGAAGGTGCTCAACGAATCAGCAGGACTCGACGAATCCAGCGAGACTCGACATTGGCAGGACTCGACGGATCCAGCTAAGGGGGCCTGTGTTTGCTTGATTAGTGAGGGCACTAGTAAGTGACGACGACGAAAGGATGGAGGACGTCCTCAAGAAGTTGGACCCGTCAGAGGTGGTCACTTTGTTGAAGTTGTTGGGTTCATCACCCCGACCGGTGAAGTTGGACCTTCCACCGGTTGACCTGAAGCTCGAAGGACCGATCACCTATCTGGGTTGGTCGCGCCGCGTGATGAAGACTCTTACAGCGCAGAAGGTTGGGGGTTTCTTGATAGGGGAGTTGAAGAAGCCAGAGAACCCAACTGCAGGAGATGAGTGGGAATCAACCCACATGACAGTGTTCATGTGGCTTCTCAGCTCGGTTGTCCCATCGATTGTTGTCATGGTTGATGGCCCGGAGATAGTCATGGAGGTTTGGGATAGGCTGTGAAGTACATATGATGGAGTGGGGAACACTCTCAGAGTCTTCCAGGTGAAAGGAGAAATAGATAACACAGTTCAAGGTGAGAAGACTGTGCAGGAGTACGCATCAGAGTTAGAACGACTATGGGTGGACTATGACCATGCTTCTGGTGGCATGTGTTGCAGTGACCCACAGTGTAAGGCTTCCAAGATTATAGTAGAAGAGAGAACCATGAGGTTCTTGAAGGGGTTAAATGAACGGTTCGATCAGAGGAGAGTCTTACTTCTGTCGGGTACGAAGATCCCAACTCTATCAGAGGCCATCTCGGCCATGATTCAGGAGGAGACACGGTTCAAACTCCAGGCAGGGACGAGAGATTCCGCTGTCATAAAGTACGCACTAACGGCTACTGGCACGGGTATTCCAAGACCACGAGAGGAAACACGACAGTGCTACAACTGCGGGGAGACTGGCCATCTGTTGTATGCTTGTCCCAGACCACCCAAGGAGGGGGATTTTGGTGGTCGTGGACGTGGTCGTGGACGTAGCCAGGGTCGTGGTGGCAGAGGTGACTATCGTGCCAATCTAGGCATTAGTGGATGTGATGAGAAGGCTGGTGTTATTTACACCGAGGAGGAGCAGACTATACTAAGTATGATGAGCATGATGGAGGGCCTCAAGAGGAAACAAGCTGGTGAAAGAAGCAGGAATGGAACCGGGGGGGGGGGGGGGGGGGGGGGGGGGGGGGGGGGGGCATCAACTTCAGCTATGTATGCCCACCCGTCCAGGACATCGAATTGGATCGTTGACTCCGGTGCTCCGCGACATGTCACAGGAGATGCGGGTGAGTTCTCCTCCTACACTCGCCTAGCTACTGTTGATAGCATCCAAACGGCAGATGGGACTTTTCAATCAGTAGTCGGTAAGGGCGCGATCAATTGTACAGGTTCGGTAAAACTATCCAATGCTTTGCATGCTCCTTCCTTTCCAGTTAACCTTCTATCCATCAGTTCCATAATCCTTCAGCTAAAATGTGTCGTTTATTTTGATATTCCCAAGGTGGCTTTCCAGGAGAAAGGGACGAGGCGGATACTTGGAACTGGGACCTGGCATGATGGGCTATGGTATTTGGATCGGGAAGGATTGGACGTAGCTCTTATATCTATGGCGGGGGAGACAGTAGGAGGAAGAACGAAGATGAGTGGAGAGGATACACTTCTACTACATCACCAACGTCTGGGGCACTCTTCTTTTGGCACTTTAGCCAGACTATCTTCTCTATTATTTCAAAAAACAAATCAATATAAACTTGTATGTGATGCATGTGACTTAGGCAAGCTTACTAGAAGCTCTTATGTTAGCACATGACGTATAAGCTCTTACTTTTTTAATGTAGTGCATTCTGACGTTTAAGGGCCTTGTGTAGAAAGTTTCTTGAATGACAATAAATATTTTATGATATTTATTGATTGCGCCTCGCGTGTCACTTGGTTATATCTGATGAAAAATAAGAGTGAGGTTTTTACATGTTTTCGGGATTTCCATAAGCATGTACAAACACAGTACAGCGCAATGATAAAGGTATTAAGGTCGGATAATGGAACGGAATACACTAATCGGGCATTGGCAGAGTACCTATCAGTCCATGGGATACTACATCAGATAACAAGTGCATACACACCTGCACAGAATGGCGTAGCGGAAAGAAAAAACATGCATCTGATGGAGGAGGCAAGGAGTATGATGCTCCACATGAAAGTCCCTCAAAGCTTATGGGGGTATGATTTGTTAACAACACTATTGATCAATAGAATGTCATCACGCAATCTCGGGTGGAAATCCCCGTGCCAAAAGTTGCAAGGACATAATGGAGGGATGCTTCCATTAAAGGTTTTCGGTTGTGTGTGCTTTGTGAAGGACAACAGACTGAGTGTTGGAAAACATGATGCGAAGACACTCAAGTGTATCTTTGTGGGCTACTCTGATACTCAGAAGGGGTGCGTGTGCTGGAGTCCAGTCGATAAAAGAAGTTCCGTGAGTCTAGATGTCCACTTCAGAGAGCTGAAGCAGTACTACCGACAGGAGGAGGCTCAACTCACACCAGAATTGTCAAATTCCGAAAGTATGAGGCGAAAAAGGGAGAGTTTGGTGACAGATTTGGAAGTATGGCATGAAGGATCAGTGGAGGAGCATGGGAGTAATGAAGAGCAGTTGGAGGAAGTGAGAGGCGTGAGGCGTGAGGCCTAAGGCTCATGGGGAACTGCTTACATATCATAGGAGAGGGAAACAGACTGCAGAACCAGTACCAGTAACTGGAATTCCAGTGCCTAGTCCCTCGTCTACACGCCAGTCTCTACTCCTGGAGTGCCTCGACCACCACAGTCATTTTCTGGTGAGATCATTCCCTCTACCCCTCATCTCCGACTACCACGGTCCGGCGGACTACTCGCAGCAATGCGGGCAACCCTCCGGACAGGTACGGTTGGGACCTTGCTTCTTTTGTCTCCTACGATAATATCTCTTCTTCCCATGGAGCATTCATTGCCTCGTTGGATAGTATTATTGTACCTAACAATTGGCAGGTTGCCAAAACTGATCCAAAATGGCAAGCGGTAACGAAGGAGGAGATGAGAGCTCTTGAGAAGAACAAAACTTGGGAGCTGACACACCTACCGAAGAACAAGAGGGCTGACGGGTGCAAATGGGTTTTCACTTTGAAGCAGAACCCGGATGATCTTGTCGAGCGCTATAAGGCTCGATTGGTCGCATAGGGGTATAGTCAGACCTATGACATCGATTACGATGAGACATTTGCACCCGTGGCTAAGATGAGCACTGTCCGAACTCTGATAAGTTTGGCAACAAATGGTGGATGGAGGTTGCATCAACTAGATGTGAAGAATGCGTTTCTTCATGGAGAGCTAGCGGAGGAGGTGTACATGGAGATACCACCGGGGTTTGGCACAGCTGAGACCGAAGGCAAAGTCTGTAGACTGAAGAAGTCCCTTATGACTTGAAGCAGTCTCCCCGTGTGTGGTTTGACCGAGTCAGGAAGACCATGATTGGGATGGGATACCGACAGATCAATGCTGATCACACAGTGTTCTTCAGGGAAAATGAAGCTCACCACATCACTATACTTGCGGTGTATGTGGATGACATGATCATCACAGGGAATGATGAGCAGGAGATCGTCCGCCTCAAGAAGGCGTTGGGCAAGGAGTTTGAAGTAAAGGATTTGGGTTTGCTAAGGTATTTCCTTGGGATTGAGATTATCTATATTGCAAAGGGAATTGTTCTGTCCCAAAGGAGGTATGCGTTGGATCTCCTTACAGAGACATGAATGTTGGGGTGCAGGCCCGCTGCAACACCGATCGATCAGAAGTGTAAACTGGAGGCTGAGGCAGCCGGCAGGTGAACCAGTTGATCGAGAGATGTACTAGAAACTAGTTGAGAAGCTGATTTACTTGAGCCACACGCGTCCGAACATTTCCTTTGTCGTGAGCGTGGTGAGTCGTTATATGCATGACCCTAGGAAGGGCCACATGGATATTGTGTACCAGATCCTTCGATATTTGAAGACTGCCCCTGGAAAGGGGTTGTTATTCAGAAGGAACGGGCACATGAAGATTGAGGGCTACTGTGACTCTGATTGGGCAAACTGCATAGACGACAGGAGATCCACATCTGGCTATTGCATGTTTGTAGGAGGCAATTTGGTCTCCTGGAGGAGCAAGAAGCAATCAGTGGTGGCCAGATCGACAGCAGAGGCAGAATACTGAGCTATGGCATTGGGGGTTGCTGAACTTCTGTGGCTAAAGGGAATGCTGATGGAGCTGAAATTGGATCGAGGAGATAAGATGAAGCTGTGGTGTGACAGCCAGACAGCTATCAGTATTGCAAACAACCCAGTTCAACATGATAGGACCAAGCATATCGAGATCAATAGGTTCTTCCTAAAAGAGAAGTTGGACAGTGGACTACTGGAGCTTAGTTACATTGCAAACAATGATCAAGCCGCAGATTGTTTGACCAAAGGTCTTAGCTCGAAGGAGATGATTAGAAACTCTGACAAGATGAATTTAGTAAATATCTTTCACCCACCTTGAGGAGGAGTGTGGTCATGTATTTTAGATGTGGTGTGCATTTAGAGAACTGCATAGGTATATATATATGTGTAGAGTGTTGTAAAGTGAATGCAAGATTAAAATAGAGAAGCCCTAATTCTACAGATTCTATGTCCATAATGTCCTTTGTAGTCTACGAGAAAGCAAGTACACAAATGATGACGGTATCGTGACTCTCCTGAGTGACTCACTACGTCGTAAAATATGGATGGGCCTCGGGGCATCTGCGGTAACTGAAGGCTCGACCTTTCCCTTAGGGGAATCCTTGGGTTTGGTCAGGACAATGTGATCTTGTGGCCTTTATCGAAAAATACACCATGTTGGACCGTCCATAACAAGTCACATCTACCATGTAACCAGGTCCTGCCTAGTAGTACATGTGTTACACCCATCGAAATGGCGTCACATCATGCTCAGCCCTCGAAGGAAGCTAGTTGAATGAGTACCAGACACCTCAGAGTGACCTATATTGTCGTCTTATCTACCCAGACGACTCGATATGGGTGTTGGTGGGGTTCATCTTTAATCTTCATTCATTCGAGCCCGTTTAGGGCTATAATATGTACGCAATTGTCACTATCGATGACGAGTTTTCAGGCTCCTTCGACACTCAAGAAGTGTAGAAGAAAGCGGCCCACCTCCAATCCTAATCAATACCGGGAGTGTAAAGTAGGAGGCGGATAACACTAATCTCAAGTGCTCGATCTGCTTCATCTTCCCAACCCTCTTCTACGGTCACGATAATGTCTTCTTCGGGCGGCTCTATGGGAGTCGCACTAGGGTCGGGGTCCTCCCCAATAAGTAGATTCCTTGTGGGGCACTGTGCAGCCACATGGTCTCTACCCTAACAACGAAAACACTAGATTCCTCCGGGCTTTGTGGTCCCAGTGGCAGTGGATGTGCCTTTCGTGTCTACGGGAGCATGAGTAGGCATTGATGGACTGGGACCCTGTTGAGGCGGCCTCCTGTACAAAACTACCAAGCTATGGATTAGGTCACCGCCTTGGACCTGAACTACGTAAGTATGTAGGAGGATCATGATTTGGCCTATGTAGATCTACAGGTATGGTTAGTGGTCAGGAAAAGGTATTTGGTAGGTTGTTGCGGTACAAGGGTGTGGGAAGTTCAGTTATGGTGGGTTTAAGGTTAGTTTTCTAGGTGGAGTAGAAATTGCATAAGAGGGGAAGTGGTAGTAGATGGTGAGGGTTGGAGGATTTAATGGAGAACTAGGCTTCAATGAGGTAAGTGACACACAAGGCTTAGATGATGGTGCGAGGATGGTGCGTGAAAAATCGAGCATGGAATGAGGTCAGAGGCCCTACATGAAAAGACTCGAGTAATGGTCCGACAATAGCCCAAAATGTGAGTGGAAAGCTCGACAAAATCATCGGCATAAGCATCAAAGAAGTCTTATTGGCATATCCCATAGACCCGTTCAATTGCATTTCCAAAGTAATAGTGATCATGGTGTTAGACCAACGTTTGTTTGAGAAATGACCAAGTGAGCGACAGTGTGGTTTAGCGGACCCATCGTAGCCAATGGAGAGTTGAGTCATTCATGCCCACGAGGGCGATGAGAACCTTTTGAGCTTCAATGGTGCGATAAATGTCGAAGAATTGCTCTATTCTTGCAATCGATCCCATAGGATAAGTCCCATCAAAGTCGGGAACTCTCAAGCGCCTAAGGCATGATTAGGGTGGTCGTCAAATCCATAGGGAAGCTAAGTCAGGTAGACGGGAGGAAGGAAGTTTAATCTGTGGAAAGTGGAGGCGGGCGCCGGACTGCTATCTAGAGTGCGAGACAACGCACATATTTTCTTTAGCCAAAGCATGATGACGTGGATAGACACCAAGAGCTCATCTCACGATTCTATCTGGAGTGCGACGGAGGCGAGTGAATGCTCAACAAATTCAAAGCGAGCTTTATCCATAGCTCGGGTGAGGGCATGTACTAAGGAGCAACAACAGTTGCAAAGGTATCAAGGGCCCGATGTGGACTATTGACAACTCTATTCAGATAGAAAAGTCTGAATCATCAAAGATGATCTTACCGACAGCCCGACTGGATAGAGAGCTCAATTAGGTTATGTGAGGAAACTATCAGCATCACAGTGTTGGGTGTGGGCTCAATCTATAGATCGACGAAACAAAAAGGAGGGAAACGAGTGTGGAGGCTCGTCAATGTTGGATGTCTTGATGTGTGGCGACATGATGAATTGAGGAATAAAATGATAAGTTGGCAGCGGCGGAGACACATGCGACAGTTTGTGTTGGCGAACGAAGTGGTGCTAAACTCTGGAGATTGCACGACAACAAATGGAGGAGGACAACTCAAACCAATGCTACCCCTTAGAATTTCTACCGGCAAGATTCTAAGGAGAAGGAAGGAGAGAAAGTGGGAGACAAACCAAGGAGCAAATCCATGGCCAATCCTAGGCTTAGATAAATGGTCGCAAATAGTTCAAAGTACAATTCAACTACTTATAGCCTCACACATCCATGTGCAAAATAATAAATAATGACAATACAGTAAATAAAGACTCTGAATTAAAGAGATATGACGACTTCGTCCCCTAGGTGATGATAGCTTTAGGTCCCTTGTTCCCTACAGTGCTCGCCTTATGTAAACTCATTAAGTGTATCCGTACCTGCACCTATTGAGCTTTGTGCCTCCTCCATAATATAAAAACTAGTTTCCAAAGGATTTGTTTGTCTTGTGGGTATCAAACAAAAGCTTAAAAGATCATCATACTACACCCACGGGAAAGATGATGCAATGTAATTGTAGTGTTTGTAAGAAAAACTGAGGGGGACTTGCATAAAATTCACCTCAATTAGCACTAAACGAGATTGCATGGAGGACTATTCATAAAGATGGACACAATTACTTGGGATAAATCTAATGATGACGAAAAGCTCTAGAAAAAATCTTACTTCCTAGATAGAACCAGCCTCTCTTATACATCATGCATTCTTAAGAAAATAGCAACGAATATACCTTGTTCCATACTACCATCTTTGGGATGGAAACCACCTCCAATTCTTGGAGAACCTTGTCAACAGCATCAGTTTGTTGTTGTGCTAGAGGATGGCTACATTAGGACCAGGTTGCTTGAAAGGTTAATAAAATAATATACAGCCTGACAAGGCTAGCAATAAGAAAAAAATATTAACTGAACTCATGTATTATCACCTGATATCCACAACATGAACTAAAAGGGATGACTCTGAAATTTCCTCCAAAGTAGCCCTGAATGCAGCAACCTACATAATAACATGGCTTTGACAAAGAGAATGAGATTTTTTACCTTCAATTTTTCCATATTAAATAAGATAAAACCTACTTCTTGATGGGGAATCGGAACCATGCATTTAATGCGGATCGATGATCGTCACATTATTTGTTCTTTTCATTTTTCGTTTCGAGTTGTATTTTTATGTATTTTTGAGTTGGGACGATCGGTCAATCATAGTCGTTCGTTGCACCCTAGAGTCTATAAATAGAGGGTGAGGGCTCTCATTTTAGGCATTGAAGAATGGAGTATTGAAGCCTATTATTTGGTCAACTCGGTGCCGAAGCCGAACCCCAGGTGCGAAGCTCGGGTCTACCTCCTCCCTCCCTTCCCTACCCCTTGGCCAGCCAAGCCATATCTCCTCCTCTAGTGGTCGGCCAACACTGCCCCTCCTCCCCTCAATTTACTGCAGCAGACCAACCCAGCCTTCTCTCCTCCATCTACAGCAACCGGCCATCCAAGCCTCCTCCCCTCCATTTACTGCAGCAGGCCAACCCAACCTTCTCTCCTCCATCTACAACAACCATCCATCCAAGCCCCCTCCCCTCCATCTACAGCAACCGGCCACCCAAGCCCCCCTCCCCTCCACCACCTCTCCATAGCAGCAGCCACCCCCTTCAAAGGAACCTCCCCACCTCCAAAAAAACAGCCCCAAAACTACTCTAAACACATCTCCGGCGATCACCGGAGTTCATCTACGGTCACCTCTGGTGGCTCTCCTATACCTCCCGCACTTATTTCCATCATTTGGAGTTTTCCGGCGATCACCGGAAAACGTCTCCGGCGACCACCACCACCGGCGACCCCCTTCGGCCACCTCCATCCATTAGCCATCTCCACCACCACTCATAACCGTCATAACTACATTCTAACTTCCCACTACCCTTCCATCCCCACTTTCCTACATTGTAGGGAGTTAATTCCTAAATTTACTCTCAGTCTTTCCTCCTCCCATAACTGAACCCCCCCTCAATATCCCCTCCCATTTCACGTGGATCCACTTCAAGTCACTCCCAATCTTTAGACCACTACCCTCTTCATTCTGTCAACCGAACCCCTCCCCACTCCCTTAAACATCTCACAGCCAGCCCTTCCAATTCCTAGCAGGAAACCTGACCTGCCCTCCTTCTAAAGTGCTGGGCGGATTGCCCCCTTCCCCCTCTCCTCCCCTCTTCTTCCCAACTACATCCCCCTCCCTTTGAGCCCCACGTGAAGCCACATCATTTACTCACCTCCCTCTCTTCTCCCAAGCCCCCTATCCCACGTGGAGCCACCATCTAACCGGTTTGTTTGCTGAGTCAGTTACTGGCAGCAACTTCTTTGTTGATACAACCCAAAAATCTGCATTGCTTCCCCTCCACCAACCTCCTATTGCTGTAGGAAATTCCAGACAGCAAAGCCCTGCATTCCCACCCCCTCTACAGCCACTGTCCAGGCCCCATTTCAACCACCATACAGACCCGACAAGCCTTTTAAAGCGCCTCCAGCCCTCCCCTCTCCATTGTTTGCAAAGTTCAAGATTTTTCATTTCTTTTAGTGTTGGATCTCGTGTTTGTTCTATATTTGTAGAGATAGTGGTTTGTTAGTCTTGTTTCAGTTATTTTGGTCTTTGTATTTTCTCATTCAATTAGTTATTTAATTTTGCGCACGCTCGCGTTTGTACTATCTCTCTTGTTTACTTTCTTAAATGCTTTAAATATTGTGGATATCGCTTATAATTGATCTTATAAAGAAAAGTTATTGCAAGTTTAAAATTCGTCGGATATGTATGGTTGCATGTAAGAGTTTCACGCATTTATTTTACCATCACATAGGACCGTCCTGCGCCACTTCTTATAAAGGGGGTGAGAATAGGTGATAAAGCAAACAAAGGTATTAAGGTACCTATCAACTGTAAAAAAAACTGCCATAAATGTTCAAGCATGCTCACTACAATAAAATCTAATGAACGCTGCATAAAATTATTAATGGATTTCTGAGAGATTGTAAAGAAGATACCAGAAGCACAAATTGAGATGCAGTAAGTCCTGAAAGAATCGGTCACAAGTTAACAGGGGAACAAACAAGTTGACGTAGGGTAGGTTCTAGTAGGGTATTGGTCGACTAAACAGAATACCCATATGAATTGAAACTTATCCGACAACTATGAAATAAAGAGAGTTATAAATAATATTGCATTCACCACTAGCGAGTTGAATTTCAAATGATAGAATAATTACGGTTGTGCGTGTTGGAAATGTCACGGAATGTCGGTCTATTAGTGTTTTGTAGAAGTGAGTGGGTGTAGTCCCACACCATGAGTCGAGTGTTATGTGTCTATGTAAATTCCTATATAATGCACCATTGTGGATGAATATATTTGCACTGTCTAATTATCTCTCTTCCAACATGGTATCAGAGGCTTCATAATTTCCTTGTTACAGTAACCCTAAATTTCTTTCCCGTGGCTGCCACTTGATTCCCGCTTCTCTGTTCCGCCCCCGCTCTCGACGAGTTGTTCTGCCCGGCGTCCCGCCGAGCCATTCCTCTCCTGCTCCCATCGACGAAATTGGTCTCTAATTCCGTCGACGGGAGTGGCATTCGACCCCTACAGTGTTCGTATTCTACGGCGGAAGCAGCATCTGGTCTCCACGTGTTCTGCGTCATCGTCGATGACTATGTGCACCAATTCCTCTCGCAGCGACTTCGTCGATCCCGTCTTCCGCTTTCTTCGTCAACATTCCTGTCGCAGTTCGTCGACGCCTTCCCGTCCAACTGCAGCTGTGCCGGAGCAGACTCTCCATCACTCGTTGTCGTTGATTTGTTTGTGCTTGCTGCAGATCAGGGGTCGTCCTCCCTGCTCCAGATCTGCCCCCGTGCTGGCCCCTCTCTTCTTCCTGGCAGCTGAACAATAGCTCAAGATATTGTCGACCTCCTTGCTACTCCAGTGGGCCGCCTGCTGCTACTTGTGCTCCTGTCGCTACAGCCGGGGTGTTTATGTCTCGCCGATGCTGAAGTTTTTTTGTGCTGTTTTTTTGTGAGGATTATGTTGTTTGTCTTGTTTGAGTGTTATGCTTTCATGCACGTGTGTTCCACGTGAGGGGGAGTGATTGGGATGAAGGCGACTCGGATGATCTTTTCCGATTTTTTCGCCTTCGTTCTACACGGCCTCTAGGCTTATGTCGTTTGTTGTTATGCGTCTCCCCATATTTCTTTCGATTGGTCGTGTGTTGGGACGCAATTGATGTTGGTGTCTTAATCTCAGCGGGTTGTGTCGCGTGGGACCGTGTCGTGCGGAACTGTGTCGTGTGGGACCACCCTTGGTGCAAATTATCCCCGACGATTTATCCCCGGTTGCCCGTTTGATGATGTGTTCCACATCTTTCGTTCTCTTTCACATGTTGTGTGTGTAGGTGATGTTGGTTGACCGGTTTCCAGCAAGTCCACGTCGTGTGTGGGTCCTGCGTCGTGTGTGGGTCCTGCGTCGTGTGTGGCTATGTCCCCGGCTTGATTCCCCGGTTTGGAATTTCCCTCGGTGGCTCGTCTGAGTTTTGTCCCGCATCGCCTACCTCCATTGCCGTTAGTTGATGTGTCCAAGCTGAAGGTTCCCCCTTCAGCTTGAGGGGGAGTGTTGGAAATGTCACGCAATGTCGATCTATTAGTGTTTTGTAGAAGTGAGTGGGTTTAGTCTCACACCATGAGTCAAGTGTTATGTGTCCATGTAAACTCCTATATAATGCCCCAATGTGGATGAATATTTGCACTGTCTAATTATTTTTCTCTTTTAACAGTGTGCATGCAAGAGTGCGAAACAACATAAGTAAATGAACAAAACTCTTCAAATCGCAATACATTTTGGTACAAATATTACAAGATAATATCCACAAAAACTGAGAGTAAATACACAATTCAACAACAAAGATATTATAATCATTAAACAAACTCACAATGATTAGAGAACTTCGGGATGGACGACTTGGAAGACGTAAAATGAGTAATCAGTGGCTGGTGAAACATAGGTGAACTGAATCTGGAATTTCGGAAAGAAGTTGGAGGAATGGACGGAACTGTCCAGGAGTTGGAAGGTGGTTGCAATAGACTGGAGAGGGGCGACAGTGGCTGAGGGGGGAGAGGGCACAGGGGGGGTATATGGGTTCTAGATGGTGGCCGTGTAGAAGCAATAGGTTGTAGGTGAACTGGGGTTGCACTGGGTGAAATTCTAGAGCCTGGAGTTAAATTCCAGCTCTGGATCAGGACAGGACAGAGAGCTGGAAGGGGTTAGGGAGGACTAGATTTGATTCCTGGATGAAGGTGGAGGTGGCTGAGTGAATTTTGGCGGAGTTGGAAGGCAGGGACGCCGGTTGGTAGTTGGTCAGAGTTGCTGGGAATGGTTGGCAGGGAGATGAAAGTGAATGGAAGACAGGGCGAAGTTCGGCGGGCAGCAGATGGGGGATTTGGGGAGGAAAGAGTTCCCGGTTTGGAGGGGGCTGAGAGGGGAGGAGGTTGCGAGGTGGTTGGGGAGGGAGATACGCCAATATTAATAGGGGCGGAGTAGTTTAGTGGAATTATTTGTGTAGATAGTGGGGAGTTTGGGTAGTTATAGGTAGTTAGTAGGTGGGGGGTAGTTACAATGGAGCTATGGGGGGGCCGGTGCACAAAGCATGCCCGCGCAGCGAGGGTCCAGGGAAGGGTCCCACCACAAGGGTGAAATTAATACAATAGGAATTAATCAAATACAAAACAATTATTACATACCATACATTGAAATATTCATAAAAATTCATATGGGTGGATAATATATAAAAAGTATACACTATTATCTGAAGACCACTGACTCAGAAATTAGGTAAATTCACACTTTTTAACGCCCTCCAGAATAAAATGCAGCACAACCATCTATAGGCGGATATTTGTAGGTGTAGGCTCATGAACTTCATATTTGTTAATTGAATCAAATATTTAAAATTTGGGAAGAACCTAGCAAAGTTAATTGAATCAAATGTCATTAATCAAATATGTAAATTTTGGGAAGAACAAAATTTTATATAGGTGTTCCTAATTGGCATTGCTAAACCATCACAGCATCACTGAACACTATTAAACTAGTCATATCAACTATGGCTACTGTAAAACATACCAACATGGTAGGTAGCTTCTGAATGAACCCAACAGTGTCCGTAAGAAGAAACTGTTTCCCATTTCTCATCTGCGCTTAATGCAATAAAAAGTCATATAACCTAAAAAACTAATATAAATATATTCACAGACTAGTTACCAGGAACATATAAGAATGTCTAATGATTTCAAGAGTATTTATTTGCTTCAGCATGAAAGCAATTCACATGGAAATATAGCATCAATAAATTATTTTACCATCTGCTCCTAGAGCATTTGGTAATTTTTGAAGTATTAAATTTGTGTCAATGTGTAAAGAATTACAAATAGGATTTGCAATCATTTATAGTATGAACAATAACACTCTTATATAAACAACTCTAGGTTAGATTTAAGATAACATAAGGTATTGAATGATGCATCTGAAGGTTGCATGTGACAGTAATTTGCATCAATCAGTTGGTTGATCCAATTTAACAACCATGACTTCAGGATTTCCATCACAATCTTCTACTCAGTTATGAAAAAAAAACTAAACAAACTATTTACCGATATTAATAAAGTAACCAAATTGTGCTAAGTTAAAGGATATTGATAACGATTTATGCTTTCTTAAGATAGACCATAGACCATTATGAAGGACAATTTCAAAATCTTGCAACAAACTTGTTATTTACTGTCACATAAGATAACGAGGAATATATGTTTCATGAAATCTATGCCTTCACTAGTCTCGCTGATTTCCCTGAGGGATTGAGACCCCAAAAGGAACAATCAAAAATATACACCAAAATAATAGATGATGAGAACTTAAGCAGGCAACAGAGATACATTTCTCTGGAATATCTATGCAAATCACAAGTTGACATAGGTCCAATTTGATCATTACAGATGCATGCAAAAAGATTAAGAAAATGCTCTATATATATCACTTGAAAACAAGGCTGCTATAAATTTTACATTAAAACATGACGTGCTTCAAAACAAACAAAAAATTTGTAGAGGGTAAGGAAGCATATAAGTGGTTTACAACTATTAAATTAACTGAAATTAGTCAGTGTGCCTTGAACAATTATTTAATAGAATGTAAAAATGTGGGAATCAAGTCCACTGTTAGAACAGGCAATTGCAGGTGCCCTTTCCATGTATCCACTTTAACAATTATGGAAGCATGTGTCTAAAATCTTACTTGAAAATTTTGTTTATTTTCTTACCTGGACCTTCCTAGTAGTAGGATCTAGTGTGGCAAATAAGCGATCTTCGGCAATAACATCTGCTCCAGTTAAATGATTAAGCAGTGTGCTCTTCCCAGCATTTGTGTATCCAACCTGGAAATTAGAAATTAGTATCACCATGATAATAACATAACAAGATCTCAGGCAATATAAAAGTATGCATACTTACAAGAGATACAACAGGAATAGGCACAGATAAACGGCGAGTGCGATATAGCTTCCGATGTTTCCGGACAGATTCCAGCTCTTTCTTTAAAACTCCAATCTGTCCAGCATAGATTTGAGATGTTATTCTAAATCCTAAGATTGATAAATCAAGTAAACCTTGAATACACATAATTGTAAAATCTTTAATTTTTCCGTTGCGGACACAATATGGGGGCGCACATGCCCATTCGGATTGTGGCCGGGATCGAACTGGAACGGATCGGTCCAACTGGGTTAGGGTCTGGTCTTCTTCAATCAAGGTCGGCTTGAACTGGTCGACGCCATTTTGGTGAGCCCGATACACCCATTAAGTTTTGGGTTTCGGATACTCACAGAAATTAGAAGTCTGCATTTTTTAAAATACATTATACTTAATATAACTCATTATGGAACTAAATTATACTTATAACATAAAAAATAATTAACTAATATCTCTTTCTTTGAATCTACATAGAATATGCTATATTTACAAAATATATGAAAATAAATAGTAATATGTATCCATTTGAATCTTCAAGTTTCTTCTTAAAATGGAAATATAAATGACATGTCAAAATAAATAATAATAAATATCATTTGATTTAAGTTTGCTAAGAGCCATATACTTGGAAATAGAATAATTTGTATGCCCAAACCATTCTAAAAGAACAAGATAAGATGAACAATATTAAAGAAAAATTAAAGTTAAAGACAGTATAATTATAATGTAGATCAAGTTAGTAGAATACAAAATATGCACATTTTTTCATTTCATCAGCATATTCCCCTTTGTGTGATTTTTTAAAATTAATTTAGTAAGAAAATTATCTTATGATGTTTATTTATATCTCATTTTTTAATGTTTATACTTATCAAGTGATTTATAAAGCATGTTAATTAATTTTGTATTTACTTGTAATTTATTTATTCATTATTTTTTCTCATATATCAAACAACAATAACAATTAAATATTATTAATTTCCCCATGTTCTCTATTCAGTTTTCTAAGTTATACTTATAAATTTACCTGTAAAAGATTGAGCCTGGAATTTTTAACATGCACTTGGGGCACATGCAATTAAACTAATTGCATAAACACTTAGTCAAATAGTTAACACGAAGTCATCATATGTGTTACGCCTCCTGACGTCATCCGGTTCCGAGGATATCAATACGCGTGAAGGCCAAAGGAGACGGCGAAAGGAGATCGGGCTGAACCATCCGGTTCAGCCCGCCAACATTAATTAAGAAGAAGTGGAGCTGAACCACACCGGTTCAGCCCCTATGGGGGGCCGGTCGGCCCCTTGGGTCCGGGTAATATATATACCCAGACTCCCCCCCCCCCCTTTTGGGGTTTATCAAATATTATCATCAGGTATTTCTTTCTTCTTCCTAACCCTAGTTTCCTCTTCTTAGCTGTTCTCTACTTTCCCAACCTCTCTTGCAAGTTCATATCAAATGGTATCAGAGCACCGTTCTTGCGACCATGGTAACACGCACCGAAGCGAAGACCGCGCGGCTAGCATCCCTAGAAGAGAACTATGTGGGCTTGGCGGACACGGTGGCGGCAATCGAAGAACAAGTGAAAACTTCCCAAAAAAATCTAGAGGAACGCTTGGATGCTCGTATGGAGGAGATCAAAGCCCTCCTCGTGCAAAATCTGAAAGGGAAAGCCACTGTCGCTGACGGATCGGAGGCCGAAGCATCCTATCAACCGCACGCACCACAAATCGGGAGCGGAATGGCCGATAATCCGCGACAGACGCACGGCTGGACTCCGCCTGCTCATGGAAACGTCGGATCGGGGCCTTCGACGGGCACAGGAGTCGATTCCGACCCGTCCAGGGTCGTCGATCTTCAGGCCCGTTCGACGGATGGGCTTCCGGCGTATTACGCCGAGCCTGGGGCTCTTCCGGGAGGCCGCATAGAGGGCAGCAGCAGCCGGCCAGGAACTTGGAGGTCGGCAAACACGGCGGCAGGGCTAGAGGGTCTCGGACCTTACCAACCGGCCTGGAATGGAGCCGGACAGCAGCAGGGGAACAGTTGGCGGACGTCGGGTCAAGGCACAGGACCTTTCGGACCTACTGGAGCGCAGGGGGCGCCGATTGGAGGCATGGCCGGAATTTTTCCGCCCCCACCAGCTTTGGCTCCGCCTACAGGGTACGGGAACGGCAACACGTGGCAGGAAAGGCCGCCCATGACCAATCCATGGGGCGGCGGACAGCAAATGGGTAACGGACCGGAACGAGGACGACTTCCTCAAACGGGACAAGCGGGTGGGTACGTAGCAGCCCCACCAGGGCCACCCAACCATATTGGAGAGCAACGATGGCCAGCCGGCCAAGATCCAGAAGGGTACGGGATGGCCAACCAGCGGGCATACATGCAGCCCAAGCGAACCCGCATGAACTTTCTGAAGTTCAAGGGCAGTGATGCTCCGAAATGGGTACAAAAGGCGGAGTTATTTTTCAACTATCAGGAGATCCCTGAGAATCAGTGGGTGCAATTGGCGGCCTTCCATCTGGAAGACGACGCCTACCAGTGGACCAAGTGGTTCCTAAGGGGTCGTACCTACGCCCCTTGGGTGGAGTTCGTCGAGGCATTTTCTGCACGTTTTGGCCCTTTGGAATATGAAGATGTCGAAGCTACTCTGCAAAAGCTACGACAGCGTGGGACGGTGATGGAGTACCGGACCGAGTTCGACAGATTGGCAAATCGGGTCACCTGGGAGGAGAAAACTATGCTGAGCTGCTTCATCTCCGGTTTGAAGGATCATTTGCGGGATGAGGTCCGTGCTTATATGCCCCGAAGTTTGAGCCATGCCATCAGCCTGACAAGGATACAGGAGGAGCGCTTCAACAGGCACGGAACTGACCCACGGGGAGGGCGCCAGCAGCGCCGGTGACAGCCCGGAGGGATCCCCCGCCGACCACTCACCCTACGGTGACCAAACTGACTTGGCCAGAGCTGCAGGCCAGGAAGGATAAGAGTTTGTGCTGCAACTGTGATGAGAAGTACACCCGCGGACATACATGCCAGAAGGTTCAGGTGTTCATGCTAAGGGAGGAGGAGGAGGAAGATCCTACAACCGCCGTTGAAGAGGAAGAGCTGGATCTCGCCGAGTTTGGAGTATCCGTCCACGCCATGGAGGGGTGCAACGCACCTTTGACTCTACGCATAGCCGGGAGGGTCGACACAGAGCGGGTGACCATACTAATTGGTAGTGGGAGCACCCACAACTTCATCAACCCCGCGGTAGCCTTACGGACAGGACATACAGTTGATAGGGAGGCTGCCTTCCAGGTCATGGTGGCAGATGGTAGCAAACTGAAGTGCGAGGGGTTGATAAAAGGGGTGGAGCTACGGATGCAGGGGTACGTCTGCTAAACCGACGTTTACCTTCTGCCAATTCGGGGCTCCGACATGGTTCTGGGAGTGCAGTGCATGCGTCAGTTGCGGCGTGTCACCACAGATTGGGACAGGCTGACCTTGGAATTCACTCAGCATGGGAGGGACCATTGTTTGCACGGCCTACGGTCATCTCCTCTTAAGGGGATTTCACTTCGGAGCTTACAGCGGTTGGAGGAACAGGGCAGTCCGGTGGCGATGATCGTAGGAATAGAGGCACCTTCAGCGGCCACTCCGGAGGTCCCAGATCAGATGCGGCCACTATTGGCCCAATACGAGGACGTGTTTCAGGAGCCCCGAGGCCTTCCTCCGCCACGGTTCAGAGATCACGGGATCCAGTTGAAGGAGGGCGCTCCTCCCACAAACGTCAGGCCATACCTTTACCCCTACATACAGAAGGCAGAGATTGAACGGAGTGTCCGGGAGATGATGGCAACAGGAATCATACGACCGATCACTAGTTCTTTTTCTTCGCCTATTATTCTGGTGAAAAAGAAGGACGGCTCGTGGCGATTCTATGTTGATTATCGTAACCTGAACGACTCCACCATCAAGGATAAGTTTCTCATACCCATGATCGAGGAGTTACTGGATAAGCTGCACGGGGCGTGCCTTTTCACCAAGCTGGACCTGCGTTCCGGCTACCATCAGATCAGAATGAAGGAGGACATACACAAAACAGCTTTCCGGACACATGACGGGCACTATGAGTTTCTAGTGATGCCCTTTGGGTAATCCAATGCTCCGTCTACGTTCCAGGCGGTGATGAATGAGATTTTTCGGCCACTCCTACGCCGTTCGGTGTTGATCTTCTACGATGACATTTTGATCTATAGCCGCAGCTGGATGGAGCATCGTGAGCACGTGACACAGGTCCTCACTATCTTCCGCCAGCATCAGCTATACGCCAAGATGTCCAAATGTTCTTTCGGGCAGACGGAAGTGGAGTATTTGGGCCACTTAGTTTCGGCCCAGGGAGTACGCGTCGATCCCAGCAAAATAGAGAGTATGATTACATGGCCGCGACCGACGACAGTGCGGGCCTTACGTGGGTTTTTGGACCTTACTGGCTACTACCGCCGATTTGTGAAGGATTATGGCAAGTTGGCACGTCCCCTCACACAGCTTCTGCGGAAGGAGGCCTTCGGATGGAATGAGGAAGCCGAGGCGGAATTTCGGTCTCTCAAGCAGGCTATGACGACTACACCGGTCCTCTCCCTCCCAGATTTCAGTAAGGAGTTCGTTTTGGAGACGGACGCCTCCGGGGTCGGTATCGGTGCGGTCCTGATGCAGGAAGGGCGACCGCTGGCCTACTTTAGCAAGGCTTTAGCCCCGCGCACCTTGGGCTTATCTACGTATGAGAAGGAGATGCTGGCGATACTGCATGTCGTGACCTTATGGTGGTCATACTTATTGGGACACCACTTCAAGGTCTGAACTGATCATCAGAGTCTGAGGCACTTTTTGGAACAACGGCTAGCTTCACCTCTCCAACAGAAGTGGCTGACGAAACTATTGGGCTACGATTACGAGATCGTGTACAAGCAGGGCAAGGAAAATGTGGTCGTCGACGCTCTCTCGCGCTTGCCGGAGAGCACCCTCTATCACATTTCCAGGCCCTTAATTGAGTCATTAGATGATATTCAGCAGGAGATCACATCGGACCCGAAGATACACGCCATTAGGGAGGCACTTCTACAGGGCCGACCGACCCAGCCAGGCTACCACCTGCACGGCGGACATCTTTACTACCAGGGACGGGTCGTCATTCCCGCCACCTCCGCGTGGAAGGCAGACATGCTCCACGAGTTCCATTCTTCGTCGACAGGGGGCCATGCAGGCATGCTCCGCACCCTTCAGCGGCTACGGGCCAACGTGTTTTGGAAGGGGCTACGACGAGACGTACAGCAATTCGTACAGCAGTGTGAGGTCTGTCAGCGACAGAAGTATGAGACAACCTCCCCTGCAGGCCTACTTACACCGTTGGAGATTCCGCAACACATTTGGGAGACTATCTCCATGGATTTCATTGATGGGCAGCTTAAGTCACAAGGCAAATCGGTGATTCTGGTTGTGGTGGACAAGTTGTCTAAATATGGGCATTTCATTGCCCTGAGCCACCCGTATTCGGGGGAAACGGTGGCCGATCTCTTTGCTCTGGAGGTGGTTCGCTTACACGGCATCCCTCGATCGATCATCTCCAGACAGATGGCATATTACAGGGCACCCGTCTACGCATGAGTACGGCGAATCATCCCCAGACAGATGGCCAGACTGAGGTGCTCAATTGGGGTGTGGAGACTTATCTGCGTTGTTTTGTTATGGACGAGTCGCGTTCTTGGACTCGTTGGTTACATTGGGCCGAATATTGCTACAATACGTCCTATCACACAGCCAGCAAACTCACTCTTTTTGAGGCCGTCTACGGGCGACCCCCTCCTTCTCTTGGTACCTACCAGGCGGGGAGCACAGCTCTCCCTACAGTGGATCGCATATTACGGGACCGGGACCGGACCCTGACACTACTCCGGACCAATCTCCGTGCAGCGCAAGATAGAATGAAGGTGCAAGCCGACAAACACCGGACCGAGCGGGAGTTCTCGGTGGGTGATGAGGTTTTTCTTCGCCTACAGCCGTACCGCCAGCTATCAGTCTCACGCCGGGCGAATCAGAAGCTGGCTCCGCGATACTATGGACCGTTTCGCATCACTCATCGGGTCGGACCCGTCGCCTACACCCTCGCTCTGCCAGAGGGCTCACGCATCCACCCGACCTTTCATGTTTCCCTGCTCAAGAAGAAACCGGGCGATACTGTCCAAGTTAGTCCCCTGCTACCCAAAGCCACGACTGTCGGATAGTTACGCTCCATTCCCGAGGAAATCTTACTGTCCAAGTGGAAGAAGCGCGGTCCCGAGTATCGTCCTGAAGTTCTTGTCAAATGAAAGAATTTGTCGGCTGCGCACAACACCTGGGTCGACCTCCTTGAGTTCCGCGAGCTCTTTCCGGACTTCCATCTTGGGGACAAGATGGCTCTTGATGAGGAGGGGAATGTTACGCCTCCTGACGCCATCCGGTTCTGAGGATATCAATACGTGCGAAGGCCAAAAGAGACGGCGGAAGGAGATCAGGCTGAACCATCCGGTTCAGCCCGCCAACATTAATTAATAAGAAGTGGGGCTGAACCACACTGGTTCAGCCCCTATGGGGGGCCGGACGGCCCCTTGGGTCCGGGTAATATATATACCCGGACTCCCCCCCCCCCCTTTTGGGGTTTATCAAATATTATCATCAGGTATTTCTTTCTTCTTCCTAACCCTAGTTTCCTCTTCTTAGTTGTTCTCTACTTTTCCATCCTCTCTTGCAAGTTCATATCAATATGCCGCAAAATAATGTAACAGAGTAGAAATACTATCTCAAAAAATTGCTTAGCAAACACACAAAAGCTGGAAATA
Organism: Dactylorhiza incarnata; assembly: GCA_033032865.1. Classification (NCBI taxonomy): domain Eukaryota; kingdom Viridiplantae; phylum Streptophyta; class Magnoliopsida; order Asparagales; family Orchidaceae; genus Dactylorhiza; species Dactylorhiza incarnata. The sequence goes on from JAWHQI010000053.1 coordinate 7,500,315, forward strand.
AATGCAGCATGTATGGAATTTATTAGACACTGCAACTTGCCTGAGTACGCAAAATACGCTTATCAACTTCAATTTGTTTTTCACCCATTCCCTTAACCTTGCCTCCTGCTTGACGTTCAAGGTGAGCCCACATTTTTGTTAGCCGTGGAAGTTGATATTCCATTTGTGCCAAAGAAACCTTAAAAAGGAGTAATGCATTCGAATTAGTTTATATAACCGCACAAGCCCCATTTAGCAGTTGACGGTAGTACATCATATTGAAGCCAAAACACATTAAAAAGTTGTGGAAGTGAACACACATTTGATGCTATTTTTGTGCATGTTTCTTTTGACATACATGTGATAACAAAATAATTCTCATTATCACACAGTATAGTGGAAGTCCATTTTAAGATATTGGCTAGAAAGATGATAATGATGTTATCTTTTCTAAGCCATATACAGATTTAATATAATTTTTTGAGGTGCAGATTGAAAATGATATTATTGCTTTTGCTCAAATACAATAACACGTACTGTATTTCTTCTAGGTTCTTAAAACAAAAATACATACAAAACCAGATCAAAGTAAATAGCCATGTAGGAAAGAGGAAACAATTCTTAAACAAATTGGTTTGACTTTGCGAGAATTTAAAATATAAATGAATATTATTCCAAATAATCTGAATTATAGCTCCCCTCTTTATATAAATTATAGCTCCCCTCTTTATATAAATTAGAGCTCCCCTCTTTATATAAAGTAGAGCTCCCCTCTTTATATAAAGTAGAGCAGGATAAAGAAAGTACACTTGATGATTTAGGTCTAAACACAAGGAGACAAATATGTGGGTAATCCTCCTTAAGCTGGAGCATATATATCGATCATTTCCAGCTTGTCACAAATATCTGGAAAAAATGAAGAAATTAGTTCAGTGAAAATGTCAATCAACTCTTGATCAGAAGAAACAAACAGAGTGCATATTTGGTTTTTGATAACTTCCTCTCTGATGAATTTAAAATCAACTTCAATATGTTTTATTCTTTTATGGAACATTGATTTTTAGATACATAGATAGCAGTTTTATTACCGCATAACATCAGTAGAGGATAATCATAGATTTCTCTCAAGTCTTTTAGAAGTGTTCTCAACCACTTAAACTCATAAGCAATCTGAGAGATACTTCTGTATTCAGCTTCGGCACTTTGACCTGGACACTACTACTTATTTCTTGTTTTTTCACGACCAGATCTCCACCGACATATGTGCAAAATCCAGAAGTGGATTTTCGATTTACTTTATCATTTGCATAGCTTACATCAGAATATGCTTCAATGCGTAAATGATTGTTTCTTTGAAGCAATAATCCTTCTCCTGAAGACCCTTTGATTTATTCTAATATTTTTAAAGCAGCTTCCAAATGTCCACTCTCTAGGAGCTTGCAAGAATGGATTAACCCTCCCAACAACATAGAAGATGTTAGGTATGGTTACAATAAGATGGATTAGTTTACTGACTAGATGCATGTATCAAGTAATGTAATATAGAATAGGGGATATCTCATCCCAAAAATTGTCAGCGCCCATAGGCATAGGATTTCGAGCAAGTTTCGTTCCAAGGAAACCGATTTCATTAAGTAAATCTACGCATACTTGAGTTAGGAGAGAATTATGGATTTATTGTATCTCATAATTTCAATTCCCTGGAAATATCTGAGGGCACATATCTTTGGATTCATGCGGTCATGACCGCTTACCTTTCTTTATCAGTTGGCTCTCCTGCCTCAGCACCAAACTTGGACTTCTGATCAATGGGAGTAACTGCAGACATGCACCCTAGCATACTCATCTATTTGAGCAGATCCAACACATATTTTCATTGGGATAGAACAATCCCTTCTGCACCGCGGGCTACCTCAATCCCAAAAAGGTATCTTTGTTGCCTCAAATCTTTCACCTCAAATTCTTTTCTCAATCTCTTCTTCAGCTGAGTAATTTCACTCTCATCATGGTCTGTGATGATTATGTCGTCCACATACACAGCAAGTATTGTAATGTGAGTTCCACATTGCCGAAAGAACACTGTATGGTCCGCATTGGTCTACTGATATCACATAGTTATCATGGCCCTCCTAAACCTGTCAAACCAGGCTCGAGGAGACTGCTTCAGTCCATAAAGTGACTTCTTGAATCTACACACCTTCCCTGTTGTTTGCCTCGTGTCAAAGCCCGGTGGTACCTCCATGTAAACTTCTTCCAACAAGTCCCCGTGAAGAAAGGCATTCTTCACGTCCAGTTGGTGTAGTGTTCATCCCTCATTTGCCGCAAAAGATATCAGTGTCCGCAATGCGCTCATCTTTGCGACGGCTGCAAAGGTCTCATCGTAGTCGATGTCACAAGTCTGACCATACCCCTTTGCAACTGTTAGAAAGGCCCATATGAGAGGCCCAGTTATTTTGGCCCAATAATGTACTCCTCCTTCTTTAGTCCCACATTGTGTATAGGATTTTCTCTCCTCTCTCTCACTCCTATAAATATGTATTCTCTCCTTGTATTTTATACATGAAATATACACAAGCTTGAGCTTTTTCCACATGGTATCAGAGCTAGGTTCTGCGAACCTGCGGTCTCATTTTTTTTTAAACCGGAGCCCTTTTGCGGTCTGTCTAACCGCAGCTCTGCGGCCTCGCGTGTCTGAGACCGCATCTCCTCGTCGAAGTCTCCCTCGGCTCTACCGCCTCCCCTCGCTCCTCTTTATAGCCTTCCCCCGCCTGGACCCCTCTCCTTTTGATCCCTCCTTACTCGCGCGGTTTGCGCCTTCCAGCGAGCTCTCTCCTTGCTCGCACATTCTGCATTCTTCCGCCAGCGAGCGGCCTCTGCGGTCTCGGCAAGGACCCGTGCGGCTTCCCGCGCCGGTCTCCTCTACCCGCCCTCTGGTCGGTCTGCTCCAGCCCGTGCGACATCTCTCCGTCCAGCGATCTCTCCTCCGTCAGCGGCCTTCCCAGCGGCCTATCTCCTGCGGCTTTCCCTGCGGTCTGTCTCCTGCTCGCAGTGGTCTGCTCCTGCCTCCTGCGGTCTGCTCCAGCAATCTCTCCTCCGCTAGCGGCCTTCCCAGCGGCCTATCTCCTGCGGCCTTCCCTGCGGTCTGTCTCCTGCTCGCAGTGGTCTGGTCCTGCCTCCTGCGGTCTGCTCAGCGGTCAGCCCCTGCCGACCTCCTCCGCTAAGCCGCACCCCTTCAGCGATCTGCTTCCAGCCGTTGTTCGTGCGGCCTCCTTCAGTCGGCCAAGCAGTCTCCTGTTCGTACGGCCTCCTGACGTCTGCCTCCAGTTCGTGCGGCCTCCGGTTCGTGCCAGATGCCTTCCTCGGTTGACTCAACTGAGCTGCCTGCCCCTTCTCCCGCAGCCCGTCCGAACTCCTCGTCCGATCTCCGCGACGAGCTGCGGATCACCACTATCTCCCTCTCCGGGAAGAAGAATTTCATTCAGTGGGTGCACTCGGTCCGACGGGTTCTTCAGTCCAAGGGTCTTCTGCTACATCTCACTCAGGCACCTTCCTCACCTCCTACAGACGACTGGCTCAGGAATGACGGCCGCGTTTAGACTTGGCTTCTCAACTCTCTGGATGGCGAGCCATACCAAATGGCCATGTATCACGAGACCGCCAAAGCTATGTGGGATGAGCTCCACTCACTGTACTCAGGCAAGGATAGCCTCCAACACCTCTACGACATCATTACAGATCTGCAGGCTTTAGACGCGGCCGGGGCTGCCGATATGACCTCCTTTGTAGCTCGAGCCAAGACTCTGGCTGAAGCCTGGATCCAGCATCAGCCTTCTACCGATGATCACGCTGCTCAACGGGATCAGAAGGAAGCAGTCTGCATCGCCATGATCATAGCTTGTGTTCCCCCACACCTGCAAAGCATTCGGGCTCAAGTTCTTGCCTCCGCCACTACTCCTCTCCCAGATGTGTGCTTCATGCTCCTCCGAATCTCCGCACCTCTGGATGCTCCTCCACCACCCTCCACAGCCCTTCTCCAGAGGACAAATGCCCCCTTACTTTCCCTACCTCCTTCTGCTAGTGGTGGTCGCTCGGGCTCTCGGGGAAGGTGGCGTGGTGGTCGGTCTCGACCAAAATGTACCTTCTGCGGGCGAGACGGACATTTTGAGGCAACCTGCTACCAGAAAAATGGTCGTCCTCCTCGTCCGACTGTAGCTGTTGTAGAAAACAGCTCCTCTGCCTCCTGCACTGATCTTGAGACGCTTCGCCTACAGCTCCAGCTGCTTCAAGAGCAGATATCCTCCTCTGCCTCAGTCGCCTCCGTCTCCAATTCAGGTATTGCATGTCTCTCCACCAGTCCAAGTTGGATAGTGGACTCGGGTGCCACTCATCACATCACCTCGCTACGCCCACCCAAGTACTCGGCCACTCCTCATCCGAAGTGTATCACCGTGGCTAATGGGGCGACTGTTCCTGTTTCCGGCTCGGCTGACTTATCTCTTAACTCCTCCCTCTCTCTCCGCTCGGCTCTTCATGTCCCGGGCTCCTCATTCAACTTGTTTTCTGTTAGCCGTCTTACTACGGATCTCGATTGCTCCGTCATATTTACATCCTCTTCTTTTCTGATACAGGATCGGCGAACGCGGACTACCATTGGTAAAGGGCAACTGCGGAATGGGCTCTACCTTCTTGACGACTATCCCACTGTTCTCTCTTCTGTCTCCTCTATTGATTGGCATCGACGTCTTGGACATGCCCCGCTTCCAGTCCTCCAGAAGGCACTTCCCGATGTATCTCTTCCTGCTTTTCAGTGTGATTCATGTATTTTTGGCAAACAGTCGCGTTCTTCTTTTCCAGCACAATGTACTCGGAGCTCCGCTCCTTTTGATTTATTGCATTCTGATGTGTGGGGTTCATATAAAGTTACTAGTATCTCTGGTTATCGATACTTTATTACGTTTATTGATTATTACTCTCGAACAACATGGCTATACTTACTACGCGATCGCTCCGAACTCCCTCGTGTTTTTCAGGCTTTTATCCTTGAAACCCGCACACAATTCTCAACTGCTATCAAAACGCTACACACAGATAATGCTCGCGAATACACCAGCCATGACTTTGCCAATTTGTGCTCTGAATTCGGAATTATTCACCAGACTTCATGTCCCTACACCCCACAGCAAAATGGTGTTGCCGAACGGAAGAACCGCCACTTGCTTGATGTCGCCCGCTCTCTCATGCTTCACATGAACGTTCCCAAAGTCTACTGGAACTTTGCGGTCTCCACAGCATGCTTCCTCATTAACCGCCTTCCATCCTCTGTCCTCCACCATGCCACTCCAGTCAGTCTTCTCTTTCCCTCTGCTCCGGCTTTCTATCTTACACCTCGAATCTTCAGATGTACCTGTTATGTCCACATCATGGGACCATCCATGGATAAGCTGGATCCAAGGGCGGCCAAACATATATTTGTTGGATATTCACGTACTCAAAAAGGCTACGTCTGCTATAATCCAACCACCCGAAAAATCTCGGTTTCGGCTGACGTTACCTTCCGTGAGTCTCAGCCATTCTACTCTGGTCCTCTACCCATCTCTCCTCCACCACCTCTTACACAATCCCTCCTGAGACCGGTCATACCTGTTAACACACCTCCGCCACCAGCTCTACCAACACCAACTCCAGTTCCTGGTCCCTCTAGACCGCCCCTTCTCCGTGTCTACTCTCGTCGCGCTCCTCCGTCCGTTGCTCCTACGCAGTCGGCCTCTACCTCGGGTACTCCGCGCACAGCTGATCCGGTAACAGATTCCACCGCCCATCCTATGGCGAACTATGTCTCCCTACATCGTCTCTCTCCTCCTCTTAAAACTCTTGCTACTTCATTATCCTCCGTTTCTATTCCTAACTCTGTGCATGAGGCTCTGCAACATCCTGGCTGGCGTGCTGCTATGGAGGAGGAAATGACCGCTCTCTGGGCCAACCAGACGTGGACTTTGGTACCCCGACCTCCGGGTCAGAAACCGGTTGGGTGCAAATGGGTCTATGTCATCAAACATGCTCCCGATGGAACGATTGACAGGCTAAAAGCTCGATTGGTCGCTCGTGGCTACACCCAACAACAAGGCATTGACTATGAAGAGACTTTTTCTCCCGTGGCAAAACTAAACACGATTCGTGTGCTTATCTCTGTAGCTGTACACCGTCAACGGCCCTTACTACAACTGGATGTGAAAAACGTCTTTCTGAACGGCGATCTCAACGAAACTGTTTACATGGAGCAACCACCCGGGTTTGAGACCACGGGGGAGTCTATGGTCTGTCATCTTGTAAAATCATTATATGGTCTCAAACAGTCCCCTCGGAATTGATTTGACAAGTTCAGCAAGGCTCTTCAAGAAATTGGCTTTACTCGGAGCTCGGCAGACTTCTCGCTGTTCACTCGCCATCGGTCCACGGGAACTGTTCTACTGCTGGTTTACGTGGACGACATCATAATCACTGGAGATGACTCAAAAGGAATACAGGCGGTCAAACAACATCTTAGCACTGTATTTCAAACAAAAGATCTGGGACACCTTCACTACTTCCTAGGTCTGGAGATTGCCAGACGACCAGATGGACTTGTCCTTTCTCAGCGCAAATACTGCCTCGATCTTCTTCAGGATGCGGGCTACTCCGGCTGCAAACCAATTAACACTCCAATGGATGTAAATCACAAAATCTGTGCTCAGTGCTCTGACTCCGATCTCCTGTTACAAAATCCGGAATACTATCGCCGCCTGATCGGAAAATTAATCTACCTAACGGTAACAAGAACAGACATCTCCTTCGCTGTTGGTATTGTCAGTCGGTATATGCATGCCCCTCGGGGCTCTCATCTTCAGGTTGTTGAACGAATCCTCCGATACCTCAAAACAGCCCCCGGTCAATGACTAGTTTACAAAACCTCATCATCAACTCCAACACTAGTGGCATACTCTGATGCTGATTATGCTGGGTCCATAGACGATCGTCGATCAACCAGTGATTTTTGCACGTATTTCGGAGGACACTTGATCACCTGGCGAAGCAAAAAACAAGCGGTAGTTGCGCGTTCCTCAGCTGAAGCAGAATACCGGGCAATGGCATCTGTGGTTTCAGAACTCACTTGGCTGGAAAGCCTCCTTACAGATCTTGGTATAAGGCTTCCCTCACCTGCTCTCCTCTTCTGTGATAGTCAAGATGCTATACATATTGCTAAAAACCCGGTCTTCCATAAAAGAACAAAGCATATTGAGGTAGACTGTCATTTCATCCGGGAGAAAGTTCAAATGAAGAAGCTCGGTCTGAAGCATGTTCCTGGTACTGAACAGGTTGTGAATGTCCTCACAAAGGCCCTGTCCAGTACTCTCTTTCATCAGTGTCTGTCCAAGCTCGGCGCCTACGATTTGTACGCTCCAGCTTGCGGGGGAGTGTTAGAAAGGCCCATATGAGAGGCCCAGTTATTTTGGCCCAATAATGTACTCCTCCTTCTTTAGTCCCACATTGTGTATAGGATTTTCTCTCATCTCTCTCACTCTATAAATATGTATTCTCTCCTTGTATTTTATACATGAAATATACATAAGCTTGAGCTTTTTCCACAGCAACCAATCGGGTCTTGTAGCGCTCAACCTGACCTTCTGGGTTTTGTTTCACCGTAAAGACTCACTTGCACCCAACTGCCCTTTTTCCATGTGTTAGAGATACAAGATTCCAGGTGTTATTTTTTTCCAATGCCCCGAGTTCTTCTAGCATTGCAGTTTTCCACTGTGGATCTTCCTTAGCAACCTGTCAACACTTAGGAATAGAGACATTGTCCAAAGATGCAATGAATGCTCCATGTATAGGTGATATTTGAGAGTAAGAGACAAACTGGGCAATATCATGGGGAAAATCATACCGATCAGGTGAGACTCATGCATTCCTGCGGGAACTCCGCCTTATCGATATGGGAGAGGAAGTAGGAAGGGGAGGAATTATAACACCTGTGGATTCGGAGGCTGAAGTGGATGGAGTAGGTGTCTCAGGAGTCAAAGTAGCAGAACTGCAGAAGACAAGGGACTCGACACAAGTGGCACTGTAGGCATTGTAGCATCATTCTGCTGACCTCTTCGTGTATACACTCTCAACTCCCCTGAACCTGATGTTCATCAGTGACAGATTTATTCTCCTCGTGTATTGGCGCAACAGCCAACCCCACACCCTTTTGTACAAGAGGGCAAGGGATACTCATTATCCGCCTCACTACTACGGTTATCTTCCCTTTCTCGCAACATACCGTCCGTAACGAGCGGGTCCCCAAAAGGCGAGTCAACCGGAGATGAATAATATAGCTCAAACTCTCTAAATGTGACATCCATACTAATGAGTAATTTTCACAATACCGGGCTCCAACACACATACCTCTTTTGAGTAGTCGAATACCCAACAAAAACACACTTCCAAAAAGAGTTTGTACTTCCGTTCCGCTACACCGTTCTGCTCTGGTGTGTACGGACAAGCCGTTTGATGTTGTATTCCCTGTGAGGACAAGTACTCTCCAAATGCTTTGTTGGTGTATTCTGTCTCATTGTCAGACCTCAACATTTTTACAACTGCATCATATTGAGTCTGAACCCCTTTGTGGAAATCCTTAAAGCAGACAAACACATCACTTTTATTTTTTATCAAGTAAAGTCAGGTCACACGAGAGAAACAATCAATGAAAGACACAATAACGAAAACCATTCACAGTAGTTGTGGGACAAGATCCCCAAACATCAGAATGTATTAGATCAAATGGAGCAACACTTTTATTATCAGAACTGGAATAAGAGTTTCTAGTGTGTTTCCCAAACTCGCATGCGTCACAAACAAGTTTATCACGATGAGCTTTCTCAAATAAAGTGGGATACAACTGACTTAAAACATGAAAAGAGGGATGATCCAAGCGTCGATGATAAAGAAGAAGCAACTCTTCAATGCTCCTCCCGACTCCTGCAGCATCTTCTACCAGTGTGGAAAGAGCTGAGTCCATACTTTCCTTCTAGGTACCACAAGTCACTATGTCAGTTGCCAGTCCCAAGTCTTCTGTCAGTCTCCTTCTCTTGGAAGATCACCTTCGGAATATCAAACAAAACAGCACATTTTAGTTGAGATATGACGGCACTAATGGATAGGAGATTCACAGGAAAGGATGGAGCATGCAAAACATTGGACAAAGTCAAAGTATTGGTACATCGCACGGTACACTTACCAACCACTGGTTGAGTTGTGTCATCGGCAGTCTAGATGCTCTCTGGGACTACTAGGGGAATATACGACAGAAATTTCCTAGCATCCCTAATGACATGTCGAGAAGCACCCGAATCGACTATCCAATCTGGTGATCTAGTATTGGATATAGCTGCGAGGCAAGAGTTTCATCCGTACCTGAGGTTGAATGAGCGAACGAGGCAATGTTACCCCTTGATGAAACTGGAGTGAGTGCGTCATCAATCACAACCTTTTGTTTTCTCTGCATCAGCTGAGAGTAAGCATTCACGATCTCCTGCTCCTCTGAGTAACCAATATCAGTCATACTTCCGTCTACCTCACCTTCGGCTATCATCAGATTCGCATGGTAACCTCCTCTTCCACCTCTGCGTCCACCACGACTGCGACCACGGTAGCCTCCTTTTCCTCGTCCACCTGCCCGCTCTTTTGGTGGCTTGGGGCAAGACAGTCGCAAATGACCTATCTCGCCACAATTGTAACACTACAGTGTCTCAACCTTCTATCCCATGTACCCAGGATTGGTTGCCACTAGGATTGATTTCACCCCGGCGGGTGCAGTCGTACCAGACTGAAGCTGAATCCAGCTCTCCTCCTGCATCATGGTTGAGATAGTCTCATTCAGGGTAGGAATCTTTGGCTGAGCGAGCAACATTGCACTCCTTGGCTAAAAAGCTCGGTTCAACCCCTCATAAAGTGCATAGTCCTTCGCTGAGCATCTCGCTCCTCTTTTGTGCATTCAGGATCTTTGTAACATGCAACTGGTGAGAAATAATCATAATCTGTCCACAGTCGCTCCAGATCTGCGGCATACTTTTGAATCAAACGATCTCCCTGGGTTATAGTCTCTATCTCTCGCTCGATCTGAAACATGCGCATGTTGTTGCCAATTCCTGCATAGAGCCTCTGTAGCTTTCCCCTAACATTGCTTACAGTCTTTATGTCATCCATGTAAAGAAACAGGGTGTGCCGAGACGAGAAATTCGACAGAAATTTCAAAACAGAAAACACAGATCAATCACAGAAGACACAAAGATATACAGAGGTTCACCCAAGCCGGGCTACGTCCCCTCTCCCCTTCCTCTTCTCTTTTTTCTATTTACCAAGATGGATTACAGCTTACAAGGTTACAAGGATCAAATCTGATCCTACCTCACACAACCCTCTCAGAAAAGAACAGAGGAACCGCCGCCAAGGAACACCGCGCAAAAACACTATTGCACTCTCTTGGACTTAATCGCCTTCTCTCTAACCCTAAACCAGGGTTATGCACCATTTAAATAGGGTGCCAGACCGGGCTCAGACCAACCAACCGCTGAGGCGGTCCAATAACATCCGCTGAGACGGAACCAGCTGAGACAGCATGTACATCAGGCGTCGAGCGTCGAACGCAGGCGTCGAGCGTTGAACGCAGGCGTCGAGCGCAGGCGTCGAGCATCGAGCGCAGGCGTCGAGCATCGAACGCGGGCGTCGAGCGCAAGCGTCGAGCGTCAACCGCAGGCGTCGAGCGCAGGCATCGAGCGTCGAGCGCAGGCCTCTCCCGTTCAACGAGCCGCTGAGGCAAGGACCCGTTCGTCGAACGCAGGCGGAGTTCGACAAACCCTTCTCCGTTCGTCGAACGCCGTTCGACGAACCCTTCTCCGTTCGTCGAACGCCGTTCGACGAACCTTTCTCCGTTCTTCAAGCACAGGCGAAGTTCGGCGAACTCTTCTCCGTTCGTCGAACGTCGTTCGACGAACCCTGACCAGAAGTGTTCCCCAACTCCAACATTCTCCCACTTGGTAACCATCTTCCTCCGATGAGAGCTGCTCCTCCAACCTTCTTCTTCAACCCTACGGCCGTTGCACACCACTGAAATTTGGCAACAGGAACCGCCTTGGTAAGAAAATCTGAGCTGTTCTCCATCGTGTCCACCTTCTCCAGTTGAACTACCTTCTTTTCCACCCTCTCCCGGATGAAATGGTACTGGATGCCAATGTACTTGGTTCGTGCGTGGAAGGCAGGATTCTTGGCTAGCTGAATAGCCCCTTGACTGTCACACCACAGCTTCACTGGCCCCTGCTCAAACCCGAGCTCCAAACATAGCCTCCGCAGCCATATGGCCTCCTTGCTCGCATGAGTAAGAGCCATGTACTCTGCCTCCGTCGACGAGAGTGCCACCACGCATTGCCTCCGATTCATCGAACTGATAGCTCCCCCAAACAGTGTAAACATGTATCCACTGGTGGATCTCCTGCTATCCAGATCACCTCCCCAATCTGAGTCCACGTGCCCAACCACGTCCAGGACTCCTCCTTCACCAGCTCCTTCAAAACATAGGGAGTAATTTGAAGTGCCTCGGAGATACCTGAACACACGCTTCACCGCGTTCCAGTGTTCCTTTCCTGGTGTAGCCATATACCGGCTCAACACTCCCACTGCTTGAGCAATGTCAGGGCGAGTGCAGACCATGGCGTACATCAAGCTTCCCACAGCACTAGCATAAGGGACCTTCGCCATGTCCTCGACCTCATCTCGTGTCTTTGGGCTCAACTCTGCAGATAACTTGCACCCAACTGCCATTGGTGCTCCCACTGGCTTGCAGTCCGTCATGTTGAACTTCTTCAACATCTCCTCGACGTACCTCTGCTGCCCCAACCAAAGCTTCTTCTTGCTTCGATCCCTGGAAATCTGCATTCCCAAGATGACACTTGCTGGCCCCAAATCCTTCATCTCGAATTTGGCTGAGAGCAGCTTCTTCACATGTTGGATCATCCTGACACTATTGCCCACCAGTAGCATATCATCTACATAGAGTGTCAGGAAGATGAACTGCTCTCCCTTTCTCTGGATGTACACACAGTGGTCCGAATTCGACCTTTCAAAACCTAACTCCAGCATGTTGGTGTCGAATTTCTGGTACCACATCCTCGGAGATTGTTTTAGTCCATACAGGGACTTCTTCAACCTGCAGACCTGATCCTCCTTGCCCTTGGCTTCGAATCCTTCCGGCTGCTTCATGTTCATGTATATCTCCTCCAGATCACCGTGCAGAAAAGCTGTCTTCACATCCATCTGCTCAATCTCTAGATCATGTGCTGCCGCAATAGAGAGAACCAATCTGATCGACGTCATCTTGGCTACAGGTGAGAAGATCTCATCATAGTCAACACCTTCTACCTGGGAGAATCCTTTTGCAACCAACCTTGCCTTGTATTTCTCCACAGTGCCATCCCCCTTCACCTTCTGCTTGAAGACTCATTTACTTCCAATGGCCTTCCTCCCCTTTGGAAGCTTACACAGACACCAAGTCTGATTCTTCCTCAGAGACTCCATTTCATCCACCATGGCTAGCTCCCACTGATTTGAATCAGCCATTGATCTAGCATCTCTGGCAGAGATTGGATCTTCACCAAGCATACTCAGGCAACATTGTGCAGCCACTGCACATTGGGGATATCTCATTGGTGTCTTTCTTTCCCTTGTCGATCTCCTCAGAAGTGGAATTTCTTCAGCCTCATCTTCTGACTCATCATCACTTCTCACCACCTCCAAATCATCTGATTCAGAATCAAATTCAGCCCCAACAGTATAGCTTCTTTCTCAAAGCTTCCTTCCACCACCACTGTCCCTTTTTCTGCTTCTTTGGCCTTCTCAGCTTGTGTGACTGCCTGAGGACTGGTTTCATGAAACATTACATCCTTGCTGAATGTAACAGTCCTGGTCACAGGGTTCCAAAGCTTATAGCATTTAATGTCATCTTTGTAACCCACAAAGATGCACTTCTCAGACTTGACATCAAGCTTCCCCCTCTTCTCCTTTGGAATGTGAACATATGCATCACACCCAAACACACGAGCATAGGCCAAGTTTGGCTTTCTCTTGAAGATGACTTCAAAGGGAGTACATCCCTCCACAGCAGAAGTAGGGGACCTATTCTTCAGGTAATTTGCAGTCGCCACTGCTTCAGCCCAGAACTCCTTCCCCAAACCTACCCAACTGAGCATGCACCTAGCCTTCTCCATCAAGGTCCTGTTCAGCCTCTCCGACACTCCATTCTGCTCTGGAGTATACGGTGTGGTCTTCTGCCGTGCAATCCCCTGCTCAGTACAGTACTGCTCAAAGGCATCAGAGCAGTACTCCCCTCCATTATCAGAACGGAGGACCTTCACCTTTCTCTCCAACTGGTTCTCCACCAGGTTCTTAAATTCCTTGAACCTGTCCAGAACTTCTGACTTGGACCTGAGAAAATAGATCCAGGAAAACCGTGAGAGGTCATCAGTAAAACTGTATATCAGCTCCAGCACTTCAGTTGCCCTCGTGCCCGTCCCACGAAAGCTTACCCTGGTCTGTTTGCCAAGCAGGCAATGTTCACAGAACCCAAGGCTTGTGGAGCACTCCGGCACCCCTTCCACCATCTGACCAGATGCCATAGCCGACATCCCCTTCTTACTGATATGCCCAAGCCGATGATGCCACAGCCTGGACACCTCCTCCTGGTCAACCTCCTGGCTCTCAGAGATAAGAGCCCCACTAGGAACCACTGTATCAGCAAGCAGAGTATACAGTGTTCCATGTCTTACTCCACTGGCAATCACCATTGCCCCCCTGACATCTTGCAAGTTTGTTTGTCACAGCTGAAATGCACTCCTGCATCCGTCATGGAACCCACCGAGATTAAATTCCTGCTCATCCCAGGAATATGCATCACATTTGGAAGAGACCTTGTGGTCCCATTAGACAGGTTCAACATCACCTTGCCACGCCCAATGATCTGCACAGCAGAATCATCACCCAGCATGACATCTCCACCGTCAAACCTCTCATACTCACAGAACCAGTGCCTATGAGGGGTGATGTGGTATGATGCTCTTGTGTCTACATACCACAAATCAGAATCTCGATGTGCAACGCACGCAGCATCGATGTACATGTCACCGCCATCGCCCTCCTTCGTACCAGAAGTTGTCGGTGTCTCCTTGTTCTGAACGGCCTTGTTTGGACATTGAGACTTCACATGACCAGTCTCATTGCACTTCCAGCACCGAACGGGCTTCTTACTCTTCTCCCTCTCCTGGCTCTTGGATCTACCTCGAGACTTATCTCGATATCTACCCTGCTTGCTCTCCCTTCGTTGAGGACGGGATCTAGACACACTCAAAGCACCTTTGCTCGTCGCCTCAGAACCTCCTCTCCTGGTCTCCTCAGATAAAAGAGCTGCACATACAGTATCGTATGACAGTTCCTTGTCTCCACTCCCTCCAATCACGACAATCAGATTGTCCCATGAATCTGGCAGTGAGCACAACAAGGTGATGGCTCTATCCTCATCCGAGATCTTCTCACCGATAGAGATTAGCTGACTCACAATGGTGTTGAATTGAGTCAAGTGCTCTGAAAATGAATCACCCTCACGCATCCGAAGTTTATACCACTTCTTCCTCAAGAGCAATTTGTTTACCAGGGACTTGCTCTGGTAGAGGGATTCCAACTTACGCCACAGACTTCGTGCCGAAGTCTCCTCCATGACGTTAGTCAAGATTGAATCTGCAAGGAATAACCGGATCAGGCCCTTAGCCTTCCGATCGGTTTTCGTTCAGGCCGCCGCCTCCGCTGCACCATCTGCAGTCGCGTCTGCAGATTTTTCCTTCGATGCGCTCGCATCCTTCTCTGCTACCTTAGGAACGGGAGGATCATCTTCGATCGCAGACCATAGATCTCGATCAATCAACATATCTTCCATCTTCATCTTCCATAGATCGAATCGACTTCCGTCAAACTTTTCGATCTCGATCCGCACGCCGCCAGAACCCATCTCCAGGATCAAGAACCTAGCTCTGATACCAAATGTAAAGAAACAGGGTGTGCCGAGACGAGAAATTCGACAGAAAATTCAAAACAGAAAACACAGATCAATCACAGAAGACACACAGATATACAGAGGTTCACCCAAGCCGGGCTACGTCCCCTCTCCCCCTTCCTCTTCTCTTCTTTCTATTTACCAAGATGGATTACAGCTTACAAGGTTACAAGGATCAAATCCGATCCTACCTCACACAACCCTCTCAGAAAAGAACAGAGGAACCGCCGCCAAGAAACACCGCGCAAAAACACTATTGCACTCTCTTGGACTTAATCGCCTTCTCCTCTCTAACCCTAAACCAGGGTTATGCACCCTTTAAATAGGGCGCCAGACCGGGCTCAGACCAACCAACCGCTGAGACGGTCCAATAACATCCACTGAGACGGTCCAATAACATCCGCTGAGACGGAACCAGCTGAGACAGCATGTACATCAGGCGTCGAGCGTCGAACGCAGGCGTCGAGCGTTGAACGCAGGCGTCGAGCGCAGGCGTCGAGCATCGAACGCGGGCATCGAGCGCAAGCGTCGAGCGCAGGCGTCGAGCATCGACCGCAGGCGTCGAGCGCAGGCATCGAGCGTCGACCGCAGGCGTCGAGCGCGGGCCTCTCCCGTTCGTCGAACGCAGGCGGAGTTCGACAAACCCTTCTCCGTTCGTCGAACGAAGAACGGAGAAGGGTTCGTCGAACGCCGTTCGACGAACCCTGACCAGAAGTGTTCCCCAACTCCAACAATCCACAGTGATAGCAATAGAAGCGACCAACGAATTTAGGAGCCAAGTGTGTAATAGACTATGTGTAGTCTTCCACTCATTCTACCCATCTGAGTCCATTTCTTGCTCCCCCTTCTCGCCAGTCAGATAGCCCTCCAGGTTCCTTCCGGAGAGTGCCCTCTTCATTCGGCGCGACCAGCTCAAGTATGTAGTTGGTCCATCGAGCTTTAGCTCCACAGGAGGAAGATCCAGCTTCACCAGAGGCGGCGACGACTGAGTTACCGCCTTTGGACATCCGCAAGAACTCGAAGAACACTTTTAGATCCGACTCCACTTTGGCAACCAATTTCTCCATGAGCACACACAAATCTGGGATTATTTATTTATGTATCCTCTTGTTTTGCCAAAAACTTGAGCGCCCTTACTCGCTGCCTTGCGGCAAAGTGTCACAGTGAGTAACCCGCAAATTTCCTTTGCCCGTCGCGCCGCACGGCCGCACCACCGATTTCCTGCAACGGCGGTTTTCGGATGCACCTCTCGTAAACCGCAGAGACCCACTTGCTCATGTAGCCTCCCGCACGATGATGTCGCTTCTACGAAAACGAAGGCATAACGCTCTTGCTGCCGCACAACGATGTGCGCTCCTGCCGCACTCTTCCTGCGCCTGTGCGCTCTTCCTCGCGCTCCTGTCGCGCTCCTCCTCGCGCTCTTCCTCGCGCTCCTGCCGCGCTTTGCCGCACTGTGCTCCTGTCGTGCTCCTGTGCTCCTATCGCGCTCCTGTCACACTATGCCCTTCCGCGCTCCTGCCGCACTGTGCTCCTGCCTCAACAGGACGTGTTCTCCCTTCTGCCGCTCGCGCTCCGCCTGCGCCGTCTGCCGAGCACGCGCACTCCTCTGCGTGCACGGCACTATCGCGTACTCCCTCTGTGGTAGTCGCAATCCCCTGCGCGCACAGTCCCTCTTCGCGCACTCCGCTTACCGCCGCACTCCCTCAGTCTCTCTGCGAACTCCCTCTGCGTTTCCTCACGCTACCAGCAAAGGAGGTGTGGATGCAGGAGAAGCAAAAGGCCGCGGGCGGAAGCGGGATTCCTCTGGACCGGTTTTGAGAACCTCGTTTTGATACCATGAAGAAATGGAATAAATCAGGTTTCTTTCGTCACACGCTTAGTATTTTATTCTCTTACATTGCTCTCATATTTATACCCTTATGAGGGGAGCAAAATACATCATTTGGAGATGTGGGACTAATTACAAGAAAAGCAGGAGCGCGCTAAACGCACACCATTCAGTGCTAAATGCACACCAACAGTTATCGACGGCATAGACGCTCAACTGTAGCAATTGAGAAGATGCTTGACGGGAGAGGGAACCCGATCGATGGATTAAATGCTCGACTGGAGCAGAGGCTCAAAGGGAGAAAAAGAGCGGCTCAAAAGAAGAAACTCGACCGGAGCATATGCTCGACAGTAGCTAGGTCGGTAGACTGTATGGTTCTGCTTTTGTGTCTCACACATGTTATTTCAAAATGCCAAAGAGTCATTATACAAGAAGAAATATAAAAACCTAGAATCACATACCCAACATGGGATTAAATACAATGGAGAATTGTATATGCACGAAGATTTATGAGGATCAGGTGATGAGTGAATGGATCATTTAAATGCATGTATTGACATGTAAGCTCAATTTCTTTCTCAGAACTTTAGAAGTTGTAGAACTTAAATCTAAATCATTGAAATAATAATGCTGCCTGTAAAGTTGCTTCATGTGTTGCAGCTCTTTGATTAAAGATGTCCAGAATAAGGGCAGTACGGTCACAAACGCGAACATCTCCACCGAAAGCTCTTTCCAAGTTACGCAATTGCCTGTAATAACATACTTAATGTTACCCCATAGAAAATATATAGAACGAAACATGCTAAAACTTATAAATATTTTGCATAAGATCACAAAAAATTAATTAAAAAACACCATAATTATCGGCATGATGTGCATCATTTCATTATACACTAACACAAGCAGAATGAAATGAACATGCACTAGCATCATTTGGAAGAGTAGTCATTAATTAGATGAATAAAAAACCAGAAAATGACCAAAATGGTACTAACTATTTAGGAATTAGGATGTATTCATTTTAGCGCCAAAATTAATTCCCCTCCAATATGAAATTCAAACCTGATTGAAAAAGTTCATGAGTGTTAGAAAAATCCATGTAATAAGCCCATATACAGGCTCATTTAATCCTTCTTCTATTTAGTCTCACACCATGTATAGGTTTTTTTGTCTCACTCTCTCTCATATATATATGTATTTTTCCTTTGTATTTATACGTGTGAAAATATATATAAAGATTGGAAAATTTCCAACATGGTATCAGAGATATGCGTTTTCCGTTCTGAAACCGCGTTCGCAATCTTGTCTGCGCGGTTTTTTTAACCGCCCTCCCCTCCTCCTGTGCGGTCTGCGTCTTGCGAGACCGCCCTCCTCCTCTCCCCCTGTGCGGTCTGCATTTTGCAAGACCGCCCCCTCCCCCCCCCCCCTTCTCCTCCCCTATTTCCTTCGTGCTCCCTCCTCTTTATATCTTTCCCTGCTCTCTGCCAACTGGGACCCACCGCTGCCCCAGTCCGCTGCTTCTCCGGTTCGTGCTCAGACCGCGCGACCTCCAGTTCTCCATTCGCGCTGTCTTCTTATCGCGCCAGCCCCAAATTGCCGCCAGACCGCGCGACCTCCAGCTCGCCACCAGACCGCGTGACCTCCAATTCTCCAATCGCGTTGTCTTCTTCTCGCGCCAGCTCCAGCTCGCCGCCAGACCTTGCGACCTCCAGCTCGCCGCCAGACCGCGCGACCTCCAGCTCGCCAGCTCGTTGCCAGTCCGCCGCCAAACCGCCTGCTCCAGACCGCCGACCTCCAGCTCGCCGCAAGGTCGCCTCAGTTCGCTCTGTCCGCGCCTGTGATCGTGCGGCCCCTCCTCTCGGATCCCTCTTGCTGCTCCGTTCGGTTTCATGGGTTCCTCGGTCAATTCCTCTGAAATGCATGATGCTCGCGTAACTCCTTCTCCCGAACTCTGTGATGAGCTACGGATTACCACTATTTCCCTGTCTGGAAAGAAAAATTTTGTGCCTTGGGTGCACTCCGTTCGCCGGGTCCTTCAGGCAAAAGGACTCTTACTTCATCTCACGCAGGCACCTCCTTCCCCTTCTACCGACGATTGGCTGCGGAATGACGGTCGAGTTCAGACATGGCTTCTCAACTCCATGGATGGCGAACCCTACCAAATGGCCATGTATCACGAGACGGCCAAGGGTATGTGGGATGAGCTTCATTCCTTGTATTCAGGCAAGGACAGCCTCCAGCACCTCTATGTCACTATTACTGATCTCCAGGCCCTGGATACGGGTGGGGCTGCGGACATGACCTTCTTTGTTGCTCGTACTAAGGGTCTTACTGAAGCATGGATCCAGCATCAGCCATCTACCACTGATCTCGCGACTCAACGGGCTCAGAAGGAAGCCGTCTGTATTGCTATGATGATGGCCCGTGTTCCTCCACATCTGTACAGTGTTCGGGCCCAGATACTCTCCTCCACTGCCACCCCTTCCCTCCATGATGTTTGCTCTATATTACTAAGGGTAACTCCTCCCTCTGAGCCTCCTACAAGTTTCTCCCCGGCTCTTCTTCAACAGCCCCTTCTTCCCACTCCTGGTTCTTCTCGTGGTTCCTCCACTAGGGGAGGACGCCACCCGTCTCGCGGACGAGGACGTGGTGGCCGCTCAACTATGCGTTGTACTTACTGTCACCGCGAGGGACATCTTGAAGCAACATGTTACCGCAAGCATGGCCTGCCTCCTCACCTTACTGCCTCTGCCTCCGTTGGAATGCCTTCACAGGAGTTTGCCTCTCCTACCAACCAAGACATCACTAAGCTCCGCACCCAACACCAACAACTCCAGGGTGCTCTCAACCGCCCCTCTGCCACGACTGCCTCATTCTCCACTGAAGGTATAACCTGTCTTTCATAGAGCACCCACTGGATTGTCGATTCTGGTGCTACTCATCACATCACCTCCCAGAGGCCCCCAAAGTATATACAGTCGGCTCATCCTAAGTTCATCACTGTTGCTAATGGCGACACCACCCCGGTCTCTGGCGCAGCTGACCTTCGCCTCACTCCAACTCTCCCTTTATCCTCGGTTCTTCATGTTCCGGGATCTCCCTTTAATTTATTCTCTATTAGTCGTCTAACGCAGGAACTTGATTGTTTTGTTACCTTCTCTTATTCATCTTTTGTTGTGCAGGATCGCCGCACGCGGAATATCATTGGTAAAGGGCGGCTGGAAAATGGATTGTATCTCATGGATCTCCCACCTACCACTCTCTGCTATCTCCACCACTGATTGGCATCGCCGCCTTGGGCATGCTCCCCTTCCAGTTCTCAAGAAAGCTCTTCCTGATGTTCCCTTACAAGAGTTTACTTGTGAATCTTGTATCTATGGCAAACAACATCGTTCGTCTTTTCCTTCTACTTGTACCCGGAGTAGTACTCTGTTCTCTTTAGTTCACTCTGATATATGGGGCCCCTATAAAGTCCCTAGTATTTTTGGATATCGCTACTTTGTGATATTTATTGATGATTACTCACGGCTTACTTGGTTATATTTACTGCATGACCGTACTGAATTAACATCTGTGTTCCGCACCTTTATTACTGAGATGCGTACACAGTTCTCTACTCCGTTAAAAATCATTCGAACTGATAATGCTCGTGAGTACACCGGTCGTACCTTCTCCAATCTTTGCTCTGAGTTTGGCATCATCCATCAAACCTCCTGCGCTTATACTCCCCAACAAAATGGAGTGGCCGAACGAAAGAACCGACATCTCCTTGATGTAGCTCGGTCCCTTGTGTTCCAAATGTTGGTACCCACCGAATATTGGAACTTTGCGGTTTCTACTATTTGTCATCTCATCAACCGCATGCCCTCGTCCGTCCTTGCTTTCGCCTCCCCATTCAGTCTCCTTTTCACATCCACCTCTCCTTTCCCTCTCACACCCCGTGTCTTCGGCTGTGTTTGCTATGCTCATCTCCTTGGCCCATCTACCAACAAACTCGTTGCTCGCGTCGTCAAGTATATGTTCGTTGATTACTCACGAACTCAGAAAGGTTATGTCTGTTACTCTCCCACTGAAGGCAAGCTAGTGGTCTCGGCTGATGTAACCTTCTCTGAGAACCAACCATTCCACTCCCTACCTCTCACTACTCTCCCTCTTTCCCGACTCCTCTTCCTTGACCAGCCATCCCGGTCACGACTCCGTCTCTACCACCAACTCCACCTACGATTCACATCCCTCCTGTGGCACCTCCACCTCTTCTGCGTGTCTATACTCGTCGAATATCCAAGGATGCTCTCCTACAACAGTCTCCTGATGCCAATGACATTCCGACAATGGCTGATCCAGCGACCACCACTACGGCTCATCCCTTGGCCAACTACGTATCTCTACATCGCCTTCCCCCCCCCCCCCTCTCCAACAATTTGCTACCTCTCTTTCTTCTGTTTCTCTTCCTAACAATGTGCAGGAGGCTCTTCACCATTCAGGCTGGAGGGCAGCCATGGACGACGAAATGACATCCCTCTGGGCTAACCAGACATGGGATCTGGTCCCCCTTCCTCCTGGACACTCCTGTGTTAGCTGCAAATGGGTCTTTGTTATTAAACATGCTGCTGATGGCACCATTGATCGCTTGAAAGCTCGCCTCGTGGCCAGGGGTTTCACTCAGCAACAAGGACTCGATTATGAGGAAACCTTCTCCCAGGGGGCCAAACTGAACACTGTTTGTGTCCTTATCTCCTTGGTTGTTCATCGTCATTGGCCCATCTATCAGCTCGACATCAAAAATGTCTTCCTTAATGGTGATCTGCAGGAAGTTGTTTATATGCTCCAACCTCCCGGGTTTGAGACCACGGGGGAGTCCTTGGTCTGTCGTCTCCGGAAGTATATATATGGTCTCAAACAATCACCGCGCGCTTGGTTTGACAAATTCAGCAAGGTTGTTTGTGTTATGGGATTCACTCGCAGCACGGCTGATTTCTCTCTATTCACCCGTCATCGGTCAACCGGCACTGTGATTCTTCTTGTATATGTTGATGATATCCTAATCACTGGTGATGACACCACAGGGATACAATATGTTAAACAACAGCTGAACTCGGCATTCCAGACAAAAGACCTAGGAAATCTTTGATACTTCCTTGGGCTTGAAGTAGCGAGACGACCTGACGGTCTTGTTTTATCCCAACGAAAGTACTGTATTGACCTCCTTCAAGATGTTGGATACTCTGGGTGCAAACCTGTGGACACTCCTATGGATGCAAATCACAAGCTCTCTGCTCATAGCTCTGACTCTTACCAACTGCTTACAAACCCCGAATACTATCGACGTTTGGTCGGAAAGCTAATCTACCTTACGGTGACACGATCGGACATCTCATTTGTTGTAGGAGTAGTAAGTTGGTTTATGCATGCTCCTCGGACATCTCATCTTCAAGCTGTTGAGCGTATTCTTAGATATCTAAAAAACGCTCCCGGTCAAGGACTATTGTACAAACCATTTACCTCTCTATCTCTTGTCGCGTTCTGTGATGCCGACTACGCAGGATCTATTGACGATAGGCGCTCCACCACTGGTTTCTGTACATACTTTGGTAGACATCTCATTACCTGGCGTAGCAAGAAACAGACTGTGGTTGCTCGCTCATCTGTTGAGGCTGAGTACCGGGCCATGGCAGCCGTTGCGTCTGAGTTAACCTGGCTTGAGAGCCTTCTAAACGATTTAGGTATAAAACTCTCATCTCCGGCAATTCTTCTTTGCGACAGTCAAGCTGCAATACACATTGCCAAGAATCAAGTCTTCCATGAACGAACAAAGCATATCGAAGTTGACTGTCACTTTATTCGGGAGAAGGTCCAGTCAAAGAAGATAGAATTGGAGCATATTCCCGCTACAAGACAGGTTGCTGACATCCTTACTAAAGCTCTCTCCCGGCCATTATACTATCAGTTTTTGTCCAAGCTTGGCGCATACGACTTGTACGCTCCAGCTTGCGGGGGAGTGTTACAAAAATCCATGTAATAGGCCCATATACAGGCCCATTTAATCTTTCTTCTCTTTAGTCCCACACCATGTATAGGTTTTTCTATCTCACTCTCTCTCCTATATATATGTATTCTTCCTTTGTATTTATACGTGTGAAAATATATATAAAGATTGGGGAATTTCCAACAATGAGGATAGGTTTGGATAAGGGGGGGCTGCGGTTATTAGGTTATGGTGGTTAAAATTTTAATAAAAGTTGTTTATTTGTGGGGTACGAATATCAACGCCCTAAATTTAATATAGATTACTTTTTCAAATAAAGGATTAAATTTTTTTTATCGTTCTTTTTAAACAACGGTTAAGGTGCACCGTGTGACCTTGAGGTGACGGGTTTGAGTCCTGGAAGCAGCCTCTTGCAAAAATGCAAGGTAAGGTTTGCCTACATTTCACCCTTGTGGTGGGACCCTTCCCCGGACCCTCGCTGCGCGAGGATGCTTTGTGCACCGGACTGCCCCCCTTTTATTCTTTTTAAACAACACTGAAAATATAGTTCTTTCAAACAATTTCCTCATTTTCCCACCACTCCTTTTGTCACAGCCACATCCGTCGGCAAATCCTAAGACAAACTCGTTTTTAGGACCAAAGTTATGTTTGACGCAATCTACAGCGAAGGTTCAAATAAGGTCAAAAATATCAATGGTGTGTGGATGATCGTTTATTTCTACATGGTTTCTACAATCGAAGTCAGCACAATTGCACAAAGGGCCCTTTTTTGCATGTGGCTGCAATATCATTATTTTATTCGTTAAGTGTCAGCTTATGAAAGACCAAGGCTCTGTTTGGGACCGCGGCTGCGGATCAGAAATCTGATTTCTGATCCGCAACCGCAGTTTTTATCGTTTGGCACGGAGGTTGGGTGGGCGCGGATTTCAGCCCCACCGCTGAAAATCGCGGGAAAGGTGTGGATTTCATCCGCGTCGAGGTTCCCGCGGTTGCGGATCAGCGGCGTGGATGAAATCGGCGCCCGCCCAACCTCCGCGCCAAACAGAGCCCAAATTAAGTGTGTTTCTTTCTACACAGTTTCTATCACGTGTAAATGGATTGTGATTTGTCAAGTTGAAACTCTGGTCTATCTGACAGTCCCAATAAAGCATTCTATTTATAATGACATCATTATTTAAAATTTGATGATGTTGTCACAAGTCAAGAAAGATTTTGTTCCACTAAAGTCTAAATTACAATCATTTCAAAGTTGATTGATGACGCCTCATCAGCAATTTGCACTTCAACTTGTCAACCGCCGTTCCCTACAGAGAAACTTGCTTGGGCAAGAGGTTTAACTATCTCGAACTGTATTAACTAGCCTATTTTGTCAACTAAGAATGAGAACAAAGAAACAAGGCGAGAAGAAAAATTGCCAAATATTATCCTTTTCATGCTCTACAATTTTGAATCAAGAACACTAATGATTGATTTTCGCAGACAGAGAGGAGCTTGTGTTACCCCTTAACGCTCCAATCCGGGAAAATTCAGAGGAAGGAAGAGAGGAATTCCAAGAGGGACTCTTGGCCAGCCCTAGGCTCAAAAGCTTTTCATTCCAAATGATCCAAGGATTCAAGATACAAGGATTTTGTGGTATTAGAACCCCTCACCGGGCAAAAGTGTAAATATGCAAGAAATCCAAATTACAACTTAAGTAAAAGATAAAACACCCAGCCTGGGCATTAGCAATCACGACGGTGTCTCCTCCGTGGCCCTCTTCCTCCTGGAATAGACAAGCCACGTTGTTGATGCCCCCTTCGAGCTCTCCGTACGCATTCATAACAATACCCTCATCCAGAAAATTTGTCTTGTCCTCAAGGCAAAACTCAAGAAACTGGCTGCGGAAGTCGTCGCGATCCAACCAAGTCGCGTCGGAAGGATGTTGTCGCCAAGCCACCAATACCTGCTCTCAAACAAGGTCTTCCTCCGTGACAGTTTTGCGGTCCAAAATGGCTTTGAGAAGGTAGACGGTGGAGCCGTCTGATGCGATGTTTGGCGGCAAGGTCTCCTCGATGGGGTAATTGACCACAACACATTTGAGTTGGGAGACGTGGAAGATTGAATAAATCTGGCTATGGAGAGGAAGGCGAAGGCGGTAGGCCACTTCGCCGATGCGGGCAAGTACTGTAAAGGGGCCATAGAAGCGGGCAGACAGCTTGGGATGGAGGCGATTCACCACCGAAGTTAGGCGGTAAGGCCAGAGCTTGACAAAAACCGCGTCTCATACCTGAAACTGGACATCGCGGCGCCGTTTGTTCGCCTAGTGGAGCATCTTCTACTGTGCGCTGCGAAAATGGATCTTTAAGACCCGCAGTATCGCATCTCTATTCAAGAGTTGCGCGCGCACCGCGCCGACATGGCATTAGAATGATAGATGTTGGATCACGGAGGGCGGTGGGCGGTCGTAACGGCTTGGAACGGAGTCATGTCGGCGGAATAGTGGAAGGAAGTGTTGTAGGAGAACTCGGACCACCCCAACCATTTGGTCCAATCCCGCGGGCGATCTGAAGTAAAGAAATGGAGGTAAGTCTCTGGGCATCGGTTCAGTACCTCGAACTGGCCATCCGTCTGCAGATGGTAGGCGGAGCTCATCCGTAGTTGTGTCCCTTGGAGTTTGAACAACTCCTGCCGATCGCAGGCGATCGAGTGAGGAAAACCGTGCAGTCAGACCACGCTGAAATGAAAGCCTTGGCCACCACCGGAGTCGTGAAAGGATGCCGCGTGAAAAGAAAATGGTCATACTTGAACAGAAGGTCCACCACGACATAGATGCAGTCGTATCCCGACGAGCGCGGAAAGCGCGTAATGAAATCCATCGTCAGGTTATCCCATCTGAGATCAGGTACGGGTTAGGGCTGCAGAAGATCCCTGGGAAAAGTGGCCTCATATTTTGCTCGTTGGCAGACTAGGAAAGCCGCGACATATTCCTCCACATGTCACATCATCCCTCACCAATAAAGCGCAGCAACGTGGCGGTGGTAAGTGTGAAACACGTCCGTGTGGCCCGCGGACGGCGTAGTATGGAACTCAGGGAGGAGGCGCGGAATGCTGGACGACGAGGAAGAGAGGACCAACCGGTCCCGGTAGAACAATTGACCTCCCACAAGTGTGTATGAGGGGAACGCGGAGGCATCCGTTTGCAAGTTGTCCATGATAGGTCGGAGGGTCGAGTCGGCCTCCACCTCACCCTGTATGGTGCCCGTCTCCTGACAAACCGGGCGATAGATAGTTGTCAGCTCTGTCGAAGTCGTCTGGCGTGATGAGGCGTCTGCCGCCATGTTGGATCTGCCGGAACAAAACTCGACAGTGAATTCATAGTCCAACAGCTTCGCCTCCCAAACCTGCTAGGATGGGATGGTCATCTTCTGGCTAAGCGGGTATCGCAAGCTGTGATAATCTGTACGCACGAAATGCATCCCCAATAAGTAAGGTTGTCAGTGTTTAACTGCCAAAACGAGCGCCATCAGCTCGTTTTCGTAAGCGGGGCGGGAGCGGATGGTGGTGGAGAAGGACCGACTGAAGTAAACTATGGGGCGCCCGGTCTACATGAGAACGGCGTCGCTGCCTGTCCCCGAGGCATCGCACTCCACGATGAAAGACTGAGATAAGTCAGGCATAGCCAGAATCGACGCCGTCACAAAGGCATGTTGAAGGGCAGTGAAGGCGATGGCCGTCGCGGAGGATCATCGGAAGGTAGTATCAGTCGTCTGGCGCAAAAGGCTCGTAAGTGGTTGTGTCAGCATACCGTAGTCCTGGATGAAACGGCGATACTAGCCCGTCAAATCGAGGAAGCCTCGTACCTCGCGTAAGGAGCGCGACTACGGCCAATACAGCACTGCCGCAACCCTGTCGGTGTCCATAGCCACCCCCTGAGCTGAGATGAAATGACCCAAATAGGAGATCTCACGCTGAGCAAAGGCACATTTCTTCAGGTTGGCGACCAAGCAGTGTCTCCAAGGTGGTCTCCAAGTGATGTAGGTGATCCTGCCACGTCAGGTTGTAAACGAGGATGTCGTCAAAGAAAATCAGAACATACTTACGAAGCACCGGACAGAAGATATCGTTCATCGTGGCTTGGAAGGTAGCTAGAGCGTTGGTGAGGCCGAACAACATCACCAAAAACTCATAGTGGACATCGTGGGTGCGGAAGACGGTCTTCGGGATGTCCTCAGCACATACCCGGATATGATGGTAGCCCAAGCGGAGGTCAATATTGAAGAAGTAGGTGGCACATAGCTTGTTCAATAGCTCCTGGATGACGGGAATAGGATACATGTCTACTATGGTGGCTTTGTTAAGTGCACGGTAATCAACGCAGAAGCACCAGCTACCGTCCCACAAGTGTGTACGAATGTGTACGAGGGGAACACGGAGGCATCCGTTTGCAAGTTGTCCATGATAGGTCGGAGGGTCGAGTCGGCCTCCACCTCACCCTGTATGGTGCCCGTCTCCTGACAAACCGGGCGAGAGATAGTTGTCAGCTCTGTCGAAGTCGTCTGGCGTGATGAGGCGTCTTCCGCCATGTTGGATCTGCCGGAACAAAACTCGACAGTGAATTCATAGCCCAACAGCTTCGCCTCCCAAACCTGCTAGGATGGGATGGTCATCTTCTAGCTAAGCGGGTATCACAAGCTGTGATAATCTGTACGCACGAAATGCCTCCCCAATAAGTAAGCCTGTCAGTGTTGAACTGCCAAAACGAGCGCCATCAGCTCGTTTTCGTAAGCGGAGCGGGAGCGGATGGTGGTGGAGAAGGATCGACTGAAGTAAACTGTGGGGCGCCCGGTCTACATGAGAACGACGTCGCTGCCTGTCCCCGAGGCATCGCACTCCACGATGAAAGACTGAGATAAGTCGGGCATAGCCAGAATCGACGCCGTCACAAAGGCCTGTTGAAGGGCAGTGAAGGCGATGGCCGTCGCGGAGGATCATCGGAAGGTAGTATCAGTCGTCTGGCGCAAAAGGCTCGTAAGTGGTTGTGTCAGCATACCGTAGTCCTGGATGAAACGGCGGTAGTAGCCCGTCAAATCGAGGAAGCCTCGTACCTCGCGTAAGGAGCGCGACTACGGCCAATACAGCACTGCCGCAACCCTGTCGGTGTCCATAGCCACCCCCTGAGCTGAGATGAAATGACCCAAATAGGAGATCTCACGCTGAGCAAAGGCATATTTCTTCAGGTTGGCGACCAAGCAGTGTCTCCAAGGTGGTCTCCATGTGATATAGGTGATCCTGCCACGTCAGGTTGTAAACGAGGATGTCGTCAAAGAAAATCAGAACATACTTACGAAGCACCGGACAGAAGATATCGTTCATCGTGGCTTGGAAGGTAGCTAGAGCGTTGGTGAGGCCGAACAACATCACCAAAAACTCATAGTGGACATTATGGGTGTGGAAGGCGGTCTTCGGGATGTCCTCAGCACATACCCGGATATGATGGTAGCCCAAGCGGAGGTCAATATTGAAGAAGTAGGTGACACATAGCTTGTTCAATATCTACTGGATGACGGGAATAGGATACTTGTCTACTATGGTGGCTTTGTTAAGTGCACAGTAATCAACGCAAAAGCACCAGCTACCGTCCTTCATCCGCACTAGGAGGACCGGGCTCGAGAACGGACTCGCACTGAGTCAAATCAGTCCGGCTACTAACATATCAGACACGAAACACTCAATCTCATCCTTTTGAATATGGTCGTAGCGGTAGGGCCGAACCGAAATCACTTGTACACCATCCTGGAGTGGGATGCGGTGGTCGGAGGCATGGGACGGTGGAAAGCCCGGAGTCTGCGGGAACGCGGACGAGTAAGTCTCCAGAAGGCGAGACAGCGGCGGCGGGGAAGAAGGTGGAAGCATCGGGGCCACATCCTCCAGTGAGGTGATCTGCCATAAGAGTACCCGAAAGTTCACAGAGTGAGTTCGTAGGGCAATACACGATGAGACGGTGACCCGCTGAAGGGAGGCATCCCCCAGGAGTGTGCAAGGCTAAGTAGCCCACTGGAAGGTTATTCGTATGGAGGCCCAGTTCTGGTTGACGCCACTCAGCGTCTGTAACCACGTAATGCCTAGAATGGCATCCACGCCGCCCAAAGGAAAGACATAAATATCGACAGAGGCATTGTTGTCACCCAACTGGAACGGGAGGCCACGACAGAGGCCACTAGTCGGGGAGGGACGGTCGTCACCAAGGTAAACCAAAAACTGTCGTCGGGTCAGTGAGCATCTGTAAGCGCGTCACTAAGTCGTGTGAGACGAATTTGTGGGTTGCCCCACTATCAATCATAAACACCATAGAAATCCCCTGCAGCTTCATGGTGTGGGGCCCCAAAATTCAGCTGGTGGAGAAAAGTGAAAGCTCCAAATGCTGAAAGGCACCCGTCGTTGTGCGGAGGGACATCATGAAGGATAAGGGCATCGAAATCGGCGGCCGTGACTTCGTCCTCATCGTCACACATGACAACTCATGGCTCCTTGAGCGGGAAGTCATGCGTCAGGGAGTAGGGTTGCTTGCAATGAAAACACAAACCCTTACTGCACAGGTCATTATACTCCTGTGTCGAGAGGCGGTTGGGGGCCGGTGGCCGTGGGGGTCGAGGAAGGATGGCCGGCTTGGGGGGAAGGGTGTTCATAGATGGAGGATCCCTCGCGGGAAGCCGTGGCGGAACAGGAGTAATGAATGTGGAACGATTCGAGGAGCTGGGTGTGGTCGGTTGTAAACGCGGCAGGTCTACCAGCTTGACTGAGAAATCTGCCTCCACCAAGCGGGCGACCTCCATAGCGTCGGTAATATCCCGGGGATGGTGAGTATGGAGCCGTGAGCGGATGTGGGGTTGGAGACCCTGAAGGAAGAAGCCCATATAGTGATCAGAAGGAAGACCGGGGACATGGTTGACGAGCTCGAAGAATTCGTCAATATACTGATCCACCGAAGACGTGTGGCGGAGGGCACATAGGCTCTCGACGGCATTGCCGAAGTAGAGGCGATCGTAGCGCTTGACCAAGGCCAATTTGAGGTCGGCCCACGAGAGAAGCGGGTGGAGTGGCGAAGCCAACGAGCCCAGTGTAAGGCAGAGCCCACCATGGCAAGGAGCATCAAGGAGACCTTTTGCGTCTCTGGGGTGCCCTGGATGTCAAAGAATTGTTCGGCCTTAGCAATCCACCCAAGAGAATCGGTCCCGTTGAAATGGGGAACTTCGAGGTTGCACGGTGCATGTGTCATGGCAAGTGAGGGGAGCAAAGGAGGCATAGTGGGGATGACCGGCAGCCCACTGAAGGAGGGCAGGTCCTCCAAGGGCGGAGGCGAAGTGGAGTCCGAGCAGGCATCGCGAGCCTCCACGCATTGGAGGTTGGCCTAGCTGGAAGCGAGGATACTGGCTTGATCGTCGAGGCGGCGTTCAATGGCATTGAGGTGGGCGTCTGTCATAGTGCAGTGCTCAGTCGTCTCGGCAACAGCGCTAGGAGCAAGATAGAATGAGGTGGGATATGCGACTGAACGTGCAGAGATGCGGGCGAAGGAATTGTCGGACGGAGTTGTCGGGAAGAAGCGGCTGGCAGCGTCAGGCAGAAGCGTTGTTTACCGAGAGAGGTCGCAAAGTAGTGTATCGAGCGAGGTCGACGGGTGCACTGGAGGAGGCGGCTAGTGCGTTGTCGGGAGCGAAGTCGAAAAGATTCCTGCGCGCGGACGCTGGACGAGAGCGAGTGTTGCAGGAGTCCCGAAGGCTAGCAAAATAGCGGACGGGGTCGACAGGTCGGACCAATGTTACCCCTTAGGGTTTCACCGCTCCAATCCAGGAACATTAAGAGGAAGAGAAGAATTCTAAGACAGACCCTTGGCCAGCCCTAGCTCCAAAGTTTTTCATTCCAAATGATCCAAAGTTACAAGATACAAGGGTTTTGGGGTACTAAAACCCCTAACCGGGAAAAACGTAAATATACAAGAAATCCAAATTCAACTAAAGTAAAAGATAAAACACTCCGCTTGGGCATTAGCAATCACACCGGCGTCTCCGTTGTGGCCCTCTTCCTCCTGGAATAGACACATCACGTTGTTGATGCCGCTTCAAGCTTTGTGCCTCCGTCTGCATCCGTAACAGCCAGCAACTAAAGAAAAACAGAATGTGTAGATATCCATATTATGAAATTCCAAAAAATAGTAATACTAAAGCAAATTTCAGTGCTAGGAAATTTTGTAATAAAATAAACAAGAGCTCATTATGCACCTTGTAAAACTTAAGCAAAAAAAGATATAAGCCTATAACACCTTCATATTAATAAAATCATGGAAAAAATAAGGGATAAACAAAACCCTACCCAGCAGACAACTCATCATCAAAAATTACTGTTTCTACATCAAGAGCATGGATTGCACTCTTGATTTCAGCCACCTTTCCAGAGCCAATATAAGTCTTAGGATTTGGAACGGCAAGCCTAAGATTTCAATAAAAACCATTGGCAATCAGATTTATGATGCATATTCAACACAGTTTACAGTAAGAATAAAATAGAAGCCATAAACATATAAGATATATCTGCCTTAAGAACTGATTATACTTCATTATATAAGAGCAAGGGATGAGAAAAATAAATAATCTTAACCACCAGATCAGTCATCACCGAAGGATGTGAAAAACTAAAATTTTAAACATTTTTCTCTTAGTGATCAAAATTCTGGTCTCATCAGTGCTTGGAAGACGCTCTTTTCAAATATACTTTAACAAAAACCAAGCCAAATTCCATTTGTACGCATCATGTCCAATTAGTTCATTGTATCTCATTGATTACCTTTTAAAAAATGTATATGAATTTTACCCTAAAGCATTTAACAAGTTGCATGCGCAGTTTTGGCATTCTTGAATGTTGTCATACCAATTCTTAGCCAGTAAAAACTGTACGGATCCGTTCGGATTGAAGACATTGGTTTTCAATCCAATGTCAATACATGCAGGAATTAACATTGGGTTTACTTCCAATTTTATTGTTCGAACGCATGATGATTTTCTATCACAGGAATTGACATTGGTCACTTTTATTTGTTCAGATGGAAGACATTAGTTTTCAAGATTTAAAAAGACGAAAATCATATGAACACCAAGAAAAATAAAACAATATGTCAATTTGAATTGACAGGGAAGACCCAAATAGAGAACTATATAGGCGATTTGCAGGATGGAATTGGTATTGGAATTTAAATTATACAATAATTTTATAACGTCCAAATTGTTCGGTCGGGCAAAAACGAGCGTCAGGGAAAAACGCGCCCCGCCAAAAATAGCGTGTCAGGTGAAAAACGCGCGCTCGGGCCAAAAACGCGCGCCGGGCCAAAAACGAGCTCCCGGGCGAAAAACGTGCTCCCGGGTGAAAAACACGCTCCCGGGCAAAAAATGTGTGCACTGGCGAAAAACACGCACCCGGTAGAATTCGGGCCCGAGTGAAAAACGGGCGCCCACTAGAAAATGCATGCTCAGGCGAAAATGCTTAATTCTGCGGAAAATCGATGGGTGGAGGAAAGAATTGGCGATTTGATTTTTTAGGTCAAAGCCAAATTCGTGGGTTCTCGAAACCTATTTCAATATAGACAGCGCGAGGTAAACATTCAATTGAGGGGGTTTTAAAGTTATTGGAATATCGATGGCTTTGGATCCAAAAACCAATTCCGCCCTAAAATCGTCCAGCCGAACAGGGAAATTGGTTTTACTTACTCCAAAGTCAACTCTTTAATATCAATGTCGTCTAAACGAACGGATACAGTCGATATTGCATCCTAGACCACCAAATTACATGGAAAGAAGTGCTTAACCATCTAAACTTTAAATAAATGGCATTTCGCAAATGTATGAAAACCTTTGGCTTGAATTTAGACTGAATAAATTTCAGTGTAACTTGAGAACTTAGAATTTACAAACATCAGACCCGCTCTCTCCGCGACGTATGAGGCTTTTTGGGCCTCAATGGGTACTACCGGCGGTTCATTAAGGATTATGGCAAAATTGTCAAACCCTTCTCCAGCATGTGGAAGAAATTTGATACATGCGCATTCCAGTGGACACCAAAGGCGGTCTCAGCCTTCCAGGTTCTCCAGCGAGCCCTCAGCATCGCCATAATCTTGACTCTTCTGGATTTCTCCCAGTCGTTTCTTGTGGAGTATGACACCTCAGGCACAAGCGTCAGCGCTGTGTTGATGCAAGCGGGGCAACTCATTGCCTACTTTAGTCGTATGTTTGTGTCCATTGTCCGCACTCTTTGCTTATGAGTCTAAACTTGTGGCGTTGGTCCTTGTTGTGCAACACTGGCGCGGTGGCACCCCTACTTGCTTGGACAACACTTCACGGTCCAGACGGATCATCATAGCCGGTACCTTTTGAATCAGAAGATTGTCACTCCTGCACAACAGCTCTGGGTTGCAAAACTATTGGGCTATGACACTTAACGGTCCGGTCGGGAGCACGGGAGGCGGTGTAAGGAGCAAGGGAGTTGTGTGGTGGATAGGGAAATTAGGACGCGAGATAGCAGGTGGTGAGATATTGTGAGGAGGCGAGTAGAATGGTTGATCCTCGAGGACAGTGGAGGTGATCGTTTTCCCATCAACGGGAGAGTAACAAACATAACCCTTCTGAGTGCGGGAGTACCCAACAAAGATATATTTTGTAGTACGGGAGGTCAGCTTGTCCACAAGAGGGCCAAGATGATGGACAAAGCAGACACACCTGAAAACACGAGGAGGGAGGGGGAAGGAAGGTGTGGAGGGGAACAAGATGGAGAAGGGAGTAGCAAAGTTGAGGATAGTCGGCAGCATGCGATTAATTAAATAGCGCACGATAGTAATAGTGAAGTGTTAATAGTTTTTGGGAACCAGCATCTGAAACATAAGAGAGCGAACAACCTCAAGGAGGTGGCAGTTCTTCCGCTCGGCCACATTGTTTTGTTAAGGGGTATAGGCACAGGACGTTTGGTGGATAATACCCAAGGCATTGCAAATTTGCAGGTGTTCTAAAATTCGTGACCGGTAAATTTACGAGCATTATCCATGCGAAGAAGTTTAATGGCGCTCGAGAATTGAGTGAGGCATTTTAGCGATGAATGAGCGAAAACAATGCAGCAGTTCAGAGCGATCGCATAGTAAATACACCCACGTCACTCGAAAGTGATCATCAATGAAAGTAAGAAAGTAAAATAACCAGACAAACTCGTAGTTTTATACGGACCCCGAATTTTTGAGTGAACAAAATCAAATAGAGCAGAGCTCCTAGTACGACTAAGGGAGAAGGTAGAACGATGTTGTTTCTCATAAATACAAGTTCCACAGGTAAATTCAGAAAAAGGAAAATCAGGAAGAGCCTTTCGGAGTATAAGAAGAGGAGCATGGTCAAGGCGTCGATGTCAATCAACAGAAGTAACAGAGGATACGCTGAGGAAAGAAGGTCCGGAGTATAGAGCTCATTTGACAGTTGGTGGCACTAAAGATACTCTGCATCCGTCGATCCTGCACCACAAAAGAAGAAGAGGTGAAGGTGATGGAACAATTATGATCATGAGTAAGTCGACTGACAAAGAGAAGATTGAATTGTGAGTCAGGAACATGAAATATAGAACGTAAAGAAATGGATGGAGTTATAGGAACATCTCCAGATCCACAAACAGGGGTGGTAGGGTCATTTGCAACAGTGATAAATTTTAGAGTAATAGTATCCGCGTAACGAGAGGGTTTCTGCGGAGTAATGTAGTAGGTGGACCCGGAGTCCACAATTTAGGAGGAGCTAGGAGGAAAACAAGATAGACTTGCATAGGAGGAGGAAGCAACTGAGCTAGTGTTGCGAGTAACCAGCTCTCGCGGTTGCCGGAGTTCCGCCCGCTGGATGTCAATTTCAACGCGGGATGGGCTGGGAACATCCACCGTCGAAGAAGTGTGAGGGAGTTCTTGTGGTAACCCATGTTTCCGGTAACGTAAAGAAATGGTACGGCCATCACAGCCATCACGCCCACCACTCTGAGGCTCATTATGACCACAACGAGACCATATATATGGAGGTCGAGCTGCATAAGAGTGATGAAGCAAAGCAGGAAAGGGAAGCCCCATGTTAGCAAGGAAGAGTTGCGGGAAAGGGGCGGCGACCTCTTTAAGCGATTATCGGCAAGCTCAGGTGGCACTATGTAGAGACGGAGACTTCAGGGAGAAAGGTAGGTGTGAACTCAGCGGCGAGCTCTGAGAAGGTAGTTGCGAACTCATCGGAGAGCTTTGCAACTCTGGGAAGGTAGTTGTGAGCTCGGGAAGGTTGGCACTACGAGCCTTGAGTCTGAGAGGCAGCGGCGAGCTCAAATAGCCAAAGAAGCGGCGAGTTCGGGTCGCATTGTGTAGATGTGGAGACTTCGGGGAGAAAGGTAGTTGTGAACTCAACAACGAGCTCTGAAGTTACCAGCAAGGCGAGTGAGTTCGGTGAGTACTCTGTTCGACTAGAGCGGCAGCGAGCTCAGGAGACAAACAATTTCAAGAAGTAGTAAACAGAAGGCATCGAACGGTGAGGTAGGACATGAGCTCAGCAGAAGCAAGAAGAGGCAATTTCGGCGAGAGCAGAGGAGGAAGCGCAGCGACTTCGTACGCAGGGGTCGGCGTGATTTCGAGTGGCACACTCAAGTAGACACAGCGGTGAGTACAGAGAAAGAAAGTAAGATATGCGAGCTTTGGGAGGACAGAAGTTGCGGGAAATCAAACTGGAGCGGCGAGTCCTAGGGTCGCTAGCTCTCGCAACTCCAGAAGTCGGCAAGCAGAGAAGCTGTGAGTTCGAAGGCTGCAAGCTCGGGTAGGCGAGAGTCAGTGATTGCGAAAACAGTATCGCAATGCAAGCTTAGACAGTCGAGGAGGTGCGGTTTCGGGGGCGACCGGGACCAACAAGACCTTTGGAGGGAGAAGAGCTCCGGAGCAAGAGTCTGTGAATATTGAGAAGAGATAGTGAGTTCACAGGGCTTCAGGCTAGCCTATAAAAGACGGGATGGACTGGCTCATTTGTGACGACGTCCGAGTGCGGAAAAGGAGTGAGTATCCAGAAGCAGACGAGTACCCGACAAGTACCTGAAATAAAACCAAGGGTGGAAGAAACAGCCCAATCGGCGAGAGTGAGAGCTCGATCGTTGAAAATCCAATTTGAGGAATCGAGTGGCTCTGATACCATATAGAAAAATAAGAAAGTGAAATTTCAATATATTTATTTCTTCACTTTAAAAAGCCTAAAATACAAGTATTTGTACACATATTTATAGGATTGAGGAGCGATAACTCAACTCTGATCCAAGATGTGGGACTAATCTATACAAGGAAAACAAGTGCCTTTACATGGATCTTCTACGGTAGCTATCCAATAATTATTACTAATAAATCTTGTGGTTGTCTGATTAGGAGATCAAATGTAAACAAGTATGTCCATAATAGCCGCACCACATTCTAGTCAACAAATTCATGTAACTAGCATCATAAACATAGCACTTGTAGCTATTGTTGAAGTAAGTATTTAAGTATTAGTCTCACACCGCTTATTGGTGTTTGGTGTCTTGTTGTATTGCTATATAATAGTCCCTTTATGAATGGTATCAGAACAGGAATTGACTCCTCCCTGAAATTTGATTGCCCTAGGGCGACGTACATTTCATGGTGGCTTCCTCTCTGATTTCCCACATTTTTCCCTCTCGTTTTTTTCTGCGCGTCTTGGCTCGTCTCCGCCGCAAGCCGCAGACCGCAAGCCCCGACTTCTGCTGCGCTCCCGTCTCCCGCTTCTGCGGCGCTCCCGTCGACGGAATCGACGTCGGATTCCATCGACGGGAGCGGAACTTGGCCCCCCTGCTGCTACGCTCGCTTCCATCGACGCCGACATCGATGCCAGTTTCACCCGTCGAAGTCGATGCCTACTTCTCTCCCCGTCGTCTGGCTGCTGCCAGTTGGCGCGGCGCTCGATCCCTTCTTCGTCACGCTAGGCTACGTCTGTTCCCGTCGGCGCATCTGCCGCTAGATCCCGAAGCCATCGGGAGCGACATCTGTCCTCATTCTCGTCGGCGAGGATGGTGCGGGTCGTGCCCTGCTTCTTGTGGCAACCGCAGATCGAGCCTCTCGTCTCAATCTCGACTGATCCAGGCATCCAGCATTTCCAGATGTCGTCGAGCAGATCCTTCACTCTCCAGCAATCTTTTGTTCCCTCTGCAGTGCTCGCCTTCGACGATCTCTTCCCGCTGCTCCAGATCTGGTCCTCCTTGTTGCTGGCAATGACTCCTCTTGTGCCGAGCTCCCCTCTTTTTGCTGGGCTACTTCTCTCCTCGCCGCTGCTTGAGCCCTCTGCTCGCCGCTGCTTGAGCCCTCTGCTCGCAGCTGCTTGAGCCCTCTGCTCGCGGCTGGCTTGTGTATGTGCTCTGCTCGCTGCATCTTGAGCCCGTTCTCACCGGCTGCCTTTATATGTTGCTCGCTTCTCTTGGTGTTAATGTCGTATTTAGTTATTTTCTTTAAGTTTGTTGCGTTATTGTTGTCGTCTTAGGTATTGGTTCGTTTGTGTCTCCATGCGCCTTATGCCTTCATGCGCGTATTCCACGTGAGGGGGAGTGCTTGTGATAACGGCGACTAGGATGCCTCTTTCCCGACTCCTGCCTTAGTCACACACGGCCTCCAGGCATATTGGGTATGTTGTTTGTGTCTCCCCATCTTTTTCTTCGATGTTAGGTAGGTGTGGTTTGGCCTTTGTTGGTTGACCTGGTTTCAGCTCCGGGAGCATCCAGTGTGATCATGGTCGGTTTGTGGACCAACGTCGTGTGGCTTATGCCCGGTTGGAGTATCCCCGGTGACACGCGGTTGGGCCTCGGTGGCTGATGTTTTTGTCCCACATTGCCAACCATCATTTACCTCTCTTTTTATGTTGTGTTCATGCTGAAGGTTTCACCTCCAGCTTGAGGGGGAGTGTTGAAGTAAGTATTTAAGTATTAGTCTCATACCGCTTATCGGTGTTTGGTGTCTTGTTGTATTGTTATATAATAACTCATTTGCGAAAGAATAAATTGCACCTTATATTTCCATTTCATATATTCTAACAGCTATAAATACAGGTGATTTCTAGTAGGAAAGGGATCACATATGAATAGAAGAAGAGATTTGAGCATAGTTGGTTCCTCCTTAGCTCACCCCTTCCGCTTATAAATACCAACACCACTCTCCACACACGAATAATGCCCCATGGACACCAAAGAATATCAATAAATTTTGGATATTAGCGTTAAAGCATATAGAAGTTTAAGAAAAAAATAATTTAATTACTTCTGATGTGTGGAACCCACGACCGAAAGACCAGCGGTGTCTGCTAATTGTGCAAGCTCCTTTAGTGATTCTTCAATAGTAAAGTCATCAACTTCACGGCCTTTACATTCAACGCCCACTAGGTAAGCTTTTTCCTCAAACACCTGAAAGAAGTAGCATCATGCTGAGTATAGCATGAGATTTGGACTCTCTACCTTGATATAGCATGGATTGTACAAGATTCCATTAGAGAAATATCATGTGAAATTACATTAAAAAAAGTCATATAAGCATGTGTAGTTCGATGCAGCAAAGGAAGAAAAGTTCTTGAAAGAAGTTTCTATTTAAGGTGCATTCCAGTAGAATTCCCTGAAGATGCATGATGCATAATATTTTAAGAAAAGGGAAACAAAATGCATGAGCACAGTAAGAAAAATTATAACCAATCTTGTTAGGTTTCGTTGGGGGTCAAGTTATGAAGGGATTGGATACTAATCATTCCCCATCAACGTGTCTAAGAATAGAAGGAAGCCAAATATCTGAATAGTCAAATAGTTAAATGCTAAACACAATCGGGTTAGTTTTTTTGCTCGAGTAAAACATTGATTAGACACTCGAGTAAAATATTGATTAGACAAAAAAATTCCGGGTTTAACTTTGCTCGAGATAGGAGTGCCTGAGGTGCTAAATCTTGTACATGGCACCTAGCCTGACAAATTCACATGTTGGTGGTCCCGGTGTGATCGGTGGTACCAACGGTGATGCCATAGAAGACTGACCAAAAGGTGGGCGGGGATCGGGAGCGGACTGGGTGTCGGACTGAGGGCGTGAAGGCGTAGGCTCAGGAGGGTCTCCACGATACGGGTTCACATACTCGTGAGACTTGTAGCATGGCGTCAGATTCTCAAAATTAAATATTGGATGGATACACATGCTTGTAAGGATATCAAGCTCGTAGGCATTTGCTTTGATCCATCTCATGACTGTGTAGGGACTCATTCGCTTGGAGCTCTACGTTTTAGAAGGCCCTCGAGGGAGCCTCTCAGCATGGATTCGCACTATCACTTGCTCGCCTTCAAAAAATATTTGCTCTAGTATGTAAACATCTGCATGTGATTTATAAGATTCATTACTACTAGTGATCCGTCGTCGGACCGGCTAATGTAACTCATGCAAATGACGTGTAAAGGACTGAGCTGACTCACTGGGGCGAGACTCTAGGAGAATGGGGACAAGGTCGATAGACTTCCTAGCTTGTAACCTAGTCCTACATGAAAAGGACTCAACCAAATAGACCTATTGACTGAACTGTTTTAAGCGAACTCTGCAATGGGGAGGACTGAATCCCAACTAGACGCATGCTCACTCACTAGACACCTAAGCAGGTTCTTTGAACTCTTATTAATCACCTCAGTCTGTCCATCAGTTTGAGGGTGGTAGGCCGATGAAAATTCCAGGGCTGTTCCAATTTTAAATCATAGCGTCTTACATAATAACTCATGAATCTCACATCTCTGTCAGTGTACACTATGAACTTCGGCAGACCGTGTAACCTAAAGACGTCCATCACGAACAGTGATGCGACATGAGACGTGTCTGCAGTCTCGTTGCACACATTGATTGACGGCGACATAAATAGAATCATGCTTCCTCAGAGTGTGAGGTAGCCCGAGCACGAAATACATACTAATATCTACCCAGGACTGGTCTGGGATAGAAAGAGGAGTGTACAGGCACGGTGTTTGGTTTGGTCCGCTTGGTCGTTTGACAGGTACGGCAATGTTGAATGATACGAGACACATCCTTCTTCAGGCTCGGCCAATAGAAGCGGTCCTCAATAATGGCTATTGACTTATCCCTACTGAAATATCTGGTGCGCCACCGCATACATCTCTTAGATAAGGTAATCACGATAGGAGATCCTGCATATGCATAGGCGAGGGCCATGGTATAACTAACCATCAATAATCTGGAACTCATCAGTAGGCATCAGAGGATCTCTCGACAATGCGACGTATATCTCACCAAAATCAGGACAAGTCGGGTAATCAATGATCACTCTCTCAAACTCATTTACTCGGGCACTCAACGTATACAACAATGTGACTCGGCGGCTCAGAGCATCCAAGGATTAGTTCTCAACAGTCGCACGGTGTTAAGAACACAGTGAAAGTCTTGCAGGTACTCAATTCACTTGGCGTGTCAATGTCTTAACTCTGTGAATTTAAGTAATACAACGCTTGTTGATCAGAATAGAGCACAAACTCTCGGGGTAGGAGGTAATGCCTCCAGTAGCGTAGAGACTGGACAATGACATAGAACTCTCGAACGTAGTTCGAGTATTTCTGTTTGGCTTCATTATATTTCTCATTAAAGAAAAAAATGAGATGTCACTCCTGACACAACACGCTACCTATACCAACGTCAGATGCATCTCATGCGACCTTAAATGCCCTACTGAAATCAGGGAGTCTCAAAATAAGGGCGGTCGTCAATTTTTCCTTAATGTCCTCAAAAGCTCGAGTGGCGGCTGCAGTCCACTGAAAGTCGCCCTTGTGGAGGCAACTCATTAAAGGGGCCATAATTGTGCTAAACATCTTGACGAACCTCCTATAAAAGGTAGCGAGTCCATGAAAGTTGCGGGCCTCATGAATAGTCGAGAGTATGGGCCACTAGCGAATGGACTTGACCTTTTCATGGTCAACAGATACTCCAGTGATGGAGACAATAAATCCTAATAAGTGGACCGACCCAGACAGGAATGAACACTCCTTCAAATTTACAAATACTTTCTCCTTGCAGAGGATATCAAACAGGAGTCTCAAGTGTACAAGGTGGTCAGTATTAGTCTGACTGTAGCTCAGAATGTCTTCGAAATATACAACTAAGCATATGCCCATATATGGTCGCAACACCTGTGGTATAACTCTCATAAAGGTACTTGGAGCATTCGATAGCCCAAATGGTATGACCAACCACTCATACAAACCATCCTTGGTCGTAAAGGTGGTCCTCCACTCATCCCCTTTTCGAACTCGGATCTGGTGGTACCCACTATGAAGGTCAATTTTTGAAAATATTTGGGCACCCGCCATCGTGTCTAATAAGTCGTTGAGTCGGGGAATAGGGAAGCGGTATTTAAGGATCCTTATTGGGAGTAAGAAGGGTTGGGACTGCGCATGGACTCAAGCTCTCGCGAAATAAGTGTGTATGGAGAAGCTCAACGACCTGCCTCTTGAGTTCAGCATGCTCATTGGGATTCATACGATAATGGGGGAGGTTCGGAAGCGAAGCTCCCGGAACTAAACGATGGCGTGCTGAATGTCACGCAAGGGTGGTTGCTCATCGGGGAGCTCGTCAGGAATAATATCAGCAACCTCATCCAGAATGTGACGAACGTCCGGGTGAGGCTCGGAGGGCTCGGGAGGGCACTCAGAAGCCATGGTGGCCGCCACTACATAGACAATACTCGCCTCTGCGCTATACCTCAAAAACTTGCTCCATCTCAGGATGTGTTGGGGTCTCGTGGAGCTCGTACTAACTGAGGGCTCACCCTTGGATTTCTCCTTGGGTTGGGAAAGACGCGGCGTGATCTTTCAACCCTTATCATAAAAGACGCACACGTTCGATCGACCGAAACACGTGGTGTGACAATCATATAGTCAGGGTCTCCCAAGAAACACGTGGGCGACGTCCATAGGTATTACATCGCACCACAAACAATCCTCAAATATAGCAAAACTGATCGGAACAAGGCACCGCTGGGTGACGGATCACAGTTTTGTCGACCCATATGACACGATAAGGGTGGGGGTGAAGCTCAGCCTTCACCTGCATGCACCCGAGACCCTTTTGGGCCACGATATTCACACAACTTCCACTGTCTATAGCCAGTTTGCAGCGACCGTCTGCACTAGGGAAATAGGTATAGAAGATAGTGGTGTGTCGTCAGTCTTTGTCCGCATGTAGGATATGTAGGAGGCGTCTAACTACTTCAATCCCCAGTGATCTCTCAGCATCACTCTCTCAACAATCCTCTACAATGGCGACAATCTCCTCCTCGGCCACCCTCAGCGTTGGTATCACCTTCCTTAATGAGTAGATTCTGCATGGAGAACTATGTAGCCATATAACCTCTACCAGAGCATCTAAAACACTGGACTCCCCTGGGTTTAGGAGCACTCGTGACAATTGCCTTGCCCCTCATGCCGGAGGGCGCATGTGAGATAGTGGGTGCGACTAGGGGAAGCCTCCTAAATGTGGAACCGTCAGTGCACTCGGGCGCCTGCCTCGGACCAGTATAGCAGAGGTATTGCTCATACTCCAAAGCTAACTGGAAAATATGCTCAACCGTCTCAAGATGGTGGGGAATTAGCTATCTACGAATGTCGGTCCTCATCCCAACTCGAAAGCGTGATGCCATCGCGATGAACTCCTCTAGAATATCACTTTTAACAACCAACTCATCAAAACGGGACATGTAGTCGGCGACGGAGAGGGTCCCCTGTCGCAGAGCGTATAGTTGGTCTAGGATCTGATCACGGTAAGATGTCGACAGGTATATCCTTGAGCCTATGCTTCATGTCCACCCATCTGGTGATGGGATAATAGTCATCATGGCCTAAACTCCTCTCAAGGCTCGTCCAAAACATCTTCGCCTGACCGTGTAACTTCATTTTTACGAAGCAGACTCAGCGCTCATCGCTCATCTCGTACCACTCGAATTAGTGGTCCATGTCCCAGTCACTGAAGTCCTTCGGGTCCAGATGACCATCGAAGGAGGGCGCATTGATGTGGATGCGTCGGGTGATGTCGTACGAGGCTCGTAATAATCCTCATAATAATCCTCGTGATCATAGTCGTGTCAAATGCTCGGGAGACCAAGCTCTCTACGGTCGGGATCATAATAGTCCCCATGATCATTGTCACAGCGACCGAGTGGGGGTCCACGATCTCTTTGACCATGCGGGTGCGGATGCCTAACATAGGTGGGGTCTTGTCATCACTCGTAGGTGTGCTTAAGGTTCTGCCTCAAAGGTGGTGTGGGATCCCAATGTGGAGCCACGCAATGGTGTCAATCTAGAGGAGGAACACCTCGTGGACGAAGGTCAAGGCGGGGAGGCATGTCGGGGTCCCCCTCAGGAGGGTTATCCTGCTACGTTGGCGTTTCCCGCATGCTTTCTAAATTTTTAATACGCATGTTCAACTCAGCGACCTCATGACGGAGATCCTCAAACAGGGTGCATAGGGCATCGAAGCGATCTAAGACAAATCGTTGGAATTCTGTGGAGGGCATTCCCGAATTCGAGCTAGACGCCTAGTCGTCAGTGACACGAGGATATGACATTGGGGATCTGAAAAATCTACCACTACGGAGCATAAAAGAGGCTCAAACCTTGGGCTATGATATCAATAGATGTATGGTAAGTTATTTGTGGTGCACGACTATAATGCAATCCAGATGTGAAGTGATGGGAGATAACATTATTTTCCTTAACACTAAATGTGATAAACATGCAAGGGCCGCAAAATCAAGTCGCAGCAATCAATGATTAAATTGCATTTAAATGTTTTAAGCAAAAACAAGATTGTTTCTTTAAGCAAGCGGGTTTTGGCTTTCCTCCGCGTAGAGAATCAAAGTGAAAGCGCGCAACGAATGGTTCCTGTAAATCACGGATTAATCTAGAACAAAATTCCGCAAATACAAGTGATCTGAAAAAGCAAGAGATCACAACACCATATATTACTGTAGAGAATAAAGTTCCATACAACAAACAATACTCACGACGAAGG
This sequence comes from Dactylorhiza incarnata, assembly GCA_033032865.1. Lineage (NCBI taxonomy): Eukaryota > Viridiplantae > Streptophyta > Magnoliopsida > Asparagales > Orchidaceae > Dactylorhiza > Dactylorhiza incarnata. Next base: position 7,544,308 of record JAWHQI010000053.1, read on the forward strand.
GGTGTCGTATGGTGGAGATCTGATGTTCTCGGCTGTAGACACTGCGATCCGGTGGAATGAGTGAGGGCTGAAAGGTGAGTCGGTTGCGGGCTTGGGGAAGAGGTGACGTCAGTGGGGGTTGTTGTGAGGGGGTAAAAGGCATAGGAGAGGGATCGACGTGAACTTCCTGGGAGGGGTGGAGCCGATAGAGAAAGGGGAGGGTTGCAACAGGATGGGATCTCTACTATGGGAATTTTCTGTGAGGGGAGGGTGGGATCGGAGGGATTTCGTGGGGTTATGCGGGAAGATGGGTCGGCGGTTAGGGACAGGGATACAAGGGGATGATAGAGAATACCTAGGAATCATCACCTAGGGCATCACAGAGTCGTCACCGTGAGATGATCATCGGAATTCGGGAAGAAGATTCTTCAAATTCTGCGCCCCTTTTGCACATATTTATAACAAGACCACACTAGGGCACCACAACATCAACGGCTATGATTGGTCGTTGATGTAGCGCGCCCGATCACATAAAATAAAAACCAAATATAACAACATAATATATGAAAACGTAGGTAAACTAAAATCCGGACGCATCCGTAGAGTTGATCGTCGACCGGTCAAGTCCTCTTGCGCGAATACACGAACATGGGTCCCGCCTTGCGGCGATCCGATGGTGAAGGTCAATCACCATCAATATATATCTTACATATTTGAATTTTCTTTAAATCTTCAATGCAGTTGATGTTTTCGTTTGTTCTCATGCAATGCACCATTAGCTAGTCTACTAATACTCTTTGGGCCGGGAGTATTTTGACACCATCTAGATGTTTCAATAATTTAGTCTTCTTATCTATTTTCATATGTTTTTGGTTGAGCGCGATCTCTCGAGCATTTGACGTGACTATGATCACGAGGATTAGTATGAGGATTATTAGGAGCCTCGTACGACGTCACTCGACGCATCCACATCAATGCGTCCTCCTTCGATGGTCATCTGGACCCGAAGGACTTCAGTGACTGGGACATGGACCACTAATTCGAGTGGTACGAGATGAGCGATGAGCGCTGAGTCTGCTTCGTAAAAATGAAGTTACACGGTCAGGCGAAGATGTTTTGGACGAGCCTTGAGAGGAGTTTAGGCCGTGATGACTATTATCCCATCACCAGATGGGTGGACATAAAGCATAGGCTCAAGGATATACCTGTCGACATCTTACCGTGATCAGATCCTGGACCAACTATACGCTCTGCGACAGGGGACCCTCTCTGTCGCCGACTACATGTCCCGTTTTGATGAGTTGGTTGTTAAAAGTGATATTCTAGAGGAGTTCATCGCGATGGCATCACGCTTTCGAGTTGGGATGAGGACCGACATTCGTAGATAGCTAATTCCCCACCATCTTGAGACGGTTGAGCATATTTTCCAGTTAGCTTTGGAGTATGAGCGGTACCTATGCTATACCGGTCCGAGGCAGGCGCCCGAGTGCACTGACGGTTCCACATTTAGGAGGCTTACCCTAGTCGCACCCACTATCTCACATGCGCCTGCCGACATGAGGGGCAAGGCAATTGTCACGAGTTCAGCAAAAGGTAATCTCCTCACTAAACCTTCTGGGCGAGTGGTCCGTGAAGGCACCACTCGCCAGGCTTCTCGCATGCTAGATTCCATTGGGCGAGTGGTCCGTGGGGGCACCACTCGCCTGATACCTGGCCCACTCAGCGAGTGGGGTTCCCGCCTCACTCTCCTGGCCTTCAGCGCATTCGCACTTCAAAGCGGGCGAGTGCCTTGCGGATGAGGCTCGCACTCGCCCTGAGGCTTCTCTGCCTCTCCTAACCTGGGCGAGTGCCCTTCTTGACCTAACTTGCGTGCCTTTTGGACCTTTGGGACCTGGGGACCCACTCGGCGAATAAGGGGTTGTACAATAAGTATCCTCTTAGAAAACTTCTACTATTTTATTCTGCAATTCTCTACAAAAATAACTTATCTCATCACTTTCTTCTTTGGTGGGACTAATCTAGTTGTTGGCTGATAGAAAATATGGTGGGATGATTTTATATTCACACCTTCCATGTGTGAAATTAAAATTGTTTTATTTGAGAATGTTTTAAGAAGGTTTGTAGATATTAAACTCAATATGGATTTCTAATCACATTCACCCAAATGATGAAACTAACAAATCATATCATTAATTAGCGAAATATATTTTCTAACTTCGAAGCTCAAATAACAGAATGGTGGCCAAGTAAAAAAGAAAATCAAGATTAGGAAACAGTGGCGAAGAGCAACCTCCATCCCATTGTTCATTTTGATTCTATCGGAGTTGTTGACGTCTGAATTATCGTCTTTCTTCTTAGTCCTCCCGAACTTCTTCTCTTCCTCCTCATCCCCGGCATGTTTCCGCTCCAAATTTAGGAATACGTCAACCTCCGACACATCCGCCGCCGTGACGGTTTCGATTTCCACCTCCGTTACTTCTTTTAGGGCTCCGACCCTCCAGGTCATCCCCGCGAGGCATGGAGCCGCCTGCGATATATTAACCCCAGTGAACGAGTGAGTGGAGTGGTGTTTAACCGGTCGAGGGTGGACGGAAGGAGACGCGGTTGTCGGAGAAAACGAGGTGAAGAGGGGGCAAGCTCCGATCATGGTGATGCTTCAGGCTTTTGACAGGCTTACTCTAGTTTTCTTCTCTCCTTCGTCGGGACACTCACCAGTGAGAAGTAGAAGCTGGGTGAGGAGAATTCACAGCATTTTGCGAGCTGCCACGAATGCCAGATATATCTAGTGAAACATTCGAGTTTACTTCTTTTTTTTTAGTGGTGTTATAGGCACATCTATAATAGATATAGGTACACCATAAATAATTTAAAATAAAACTTTAAACTTAAAATCCCTCTCCTATACACGCACACCGTCTCCCCCATTCCGCAGTTCGCGATTTCCAGCCGCTCGTGCCTCTCCGCCGCCGACAATCATCTCTCCACCGCCGGCGCTTATTTTCTCCGGCGACTCCGTCCTCGTGATAGGTAAGAGATCATCTTCCCCTCCATGTTTCATTTTTTTGGATTCAAAGCTCCTCCTTTGGTTAGGGTTTTTGACCTAAGACGCCATTTTTGTTCCAGATTTGCAGATTTTCGTCCAGATCAACCATATTTTCGATTTGCTCTCCATTTCAAGGTATTATTTCCCATTTTATTGTTTTCCCCTTCGAAATGTGATTTGGAAATCTTCCTTTCATTTTTTTTGGTGTGATATTGTGATGAATGTTGTGCTATCTATATCAAGATACACTTGTTTTTGGATATCCTAAATCAAAAGATTATGATATTAGAGATTCGGGTTTTTATAAAAGAAATGTATGATCATACTTTCGAAATGTGATTCTTGTGCATACATTGTACGAAAATTATTTTCGTTCTCTTTCAAAATATGATTAGTTATCAAAGTATAATGTTTTTTCAAAACAAATTGGGTTTTTATAGGTTGAAATGAATGCGGAGCAGACATTGTCGGTAGTTGAACAAGAATGTAGAACGAGTTCAGTAGATGTTGGGTTTCACTTTGTGACAGATATGGTTTTTCCTAGCAAAGAGGCTCTAGTGCAGTGGGCTCGTAATGTTGCTAAAGAAGTGGGGTTTGTTGTTGTTATTCAAAGAGCAGATAAGCTTGATGGGAGACCTAAACCAAGGGTATTTCTAGGTTGTGATAGGGGTGGTTCTTTACGTGATAATCAACATTCGAAGGGACAAGTGAAGAAAAATGTTAGGAAAACAAGCACTAAACGGTGTAATTGTCCATTCTCTTTACTTGGACAAAAAGATGCATGTGGAGATGAATGGAAAGTTGAAATCAAATGTGGGTTGCATAATCATGAGTTTGTACATCTTGAGGCACACAGTTACGCCGCAAGGCTAAATGAAAATGAGCAAAAAATTGTAGAGGAAATGTATGCATCCCACGTGAAGCCTAGAAAAATTCTGTCTACTTTAAAGAAGAGAAATCCAACCAATTCTTCCGTCATGAGAACCATTTACAATGAGAATAATAAGTTGTATAAGAAGGAGTTGGACGGTGGGACTCCTATTCAGTTCTTTATAAGTGCATTAAGGATGCAAAATACATAAGTTATAATCATGTTAACCATGCTAGTAACAATTTGGAAAGCTTGTATTTTGCACATCTCACTTCTATTCAGTTAAGTAACATGTTTCCGGAAGTATTTATTATGGATTGCACATATAAGACGAATCGTTACAGATTGCCTTTGCTTTCCATTGTTGGTTTGACATCTACAAATTTAACATTTTTCTCAGCATTTGCTTTCATATCCAATGAAACCGAATGCAGTTATAAATGGGCTTTAGAGTGTTTTAAAAGTATGTTGGACGCATCTTGTTTGCCAAATGTAATGATAGTTGACAGAGAAGTGGCTTTATTAAATGCCATAAAAGTGGTGTTCCCCCAAACTAGAATTATATTGTGTCAGGTGCACATTAACTGCAATATACTAGCACATTGCAAAAAGTTCTTCGAAAATGGCAAGGAATGTGAAGTTTTCTTACAAGAGTGGCAAAAATTGGTTAATTCACCAATAATTACTGATTATAACATGAACTTAAATGTTTTGTTAAGTAACTATTCAGAAAAACATCCAAATGTTATTAATTACGTGATGACTACATGTATAGAACCATATATAGAATACTTTGTTTCAGCATGGATAGATCAGTTAATGCATTTTGGAAACTCCACTACCAATCGTGTGGAAAGCGGACATAGCCATCTCAAGAGGTTTTTAGAAGTATCTGTTTGTAATTTAACCTCTCTATGGAAAACATTTGATCAAATGCTTAATTTGTAATGCACTAAATATGGGTGATAATTGGTTGCTAGTGCGGAAAGATCTAGCAAAAGAGATGGAAAGTCATGAAAATCTATACAATGATCTATTGGGGAATGCAAGACGTGCAGAGCTATTAGTATCTTTGGATTGTACTATAATGCCAGCTCCATTAGAGAAATGGATGACAATGTCGGACATGAGATTAGTTATCGCATCATGTTATAATGTGGCGGTAGTTCATTTCTCACAGTTTCAGTCTTTCACATTCCTACCTCTGCATACTGCCCCTCCAACAACTAAGAAGACTATCTTTATTGGATATGTCAACAATAATCACTACATTCACTTGTTGATGAGCGATGATTGCCCGTTACCGCCAGTAATCTCTATGTGGATGAGATATCATCATACAGTTGCAGACGAGTGGGACTTCAAATACACTTCAAAAGATAGAGATGAATAAATTACTAATTTGGCGGATCCATAACTTGTACGTAAAACCATCTTTTTTATTCCAATAATCTAATTTGTTGCTGCAATATTGATATAATTTTTTTTTGTGCAGATCGTTGAATTCCTATATTTATAGGTGTATGTTCATCAAAAAATCCTAATACACAATCTAGAGGTATATACACACACGAGTGACAGGCACGGGGCTCCGCCCCTTTGCCAAGCGCGACAGTACCTGGCCGGCGACGGCGGGCTTCGCCCGCCCCCGCCGGGCTTCAAGCGGGCGGAACATATACATATGAGTACTCAAAATGATCGTACAAAAAATTTAATTAATATTTTATAAAATTTTGTTTTCAAAAATATTTATAGTTTAACAAAAAATCATTTTAAAGTACTCTAGGAGGTCTAATGATAACCTACCATAGTAGGTGTAGGTGGTCTACTAAATTTTTTTGAATTTTATGAATTTCTATCATTATTTTTATTATACACTACCATAGTGTAGTGTAATTACACAAATAGCCATTATATTTTATGAATTTTTATTTTTTCATAATATATATTTAAGTCATTGGAGTAAAAGAATGATGTTATATTTGACAATTTTGAATGTTGCACCAAAGGCAACTTCTGGCATATGAATTTCCATCATTATTTTTATTATATGGATATAGTGTAATTACACAAATAACCATTATATTTTATGAATTTCCATTTTTTCATAATATATATTTAAGTCATTGGAGTAAAAGAATGATGTTATATTTGGCAATTTTGAATGTTGCACCAAAGACAACTTCTTGCATATAGTAGTTAAAGATATATATATATATATATGAATCCTATTCATATGCGAACAGTTCCCGTGCTAAGAAGATGCGAAGACGGCGGCTGTCGGCGGCCTCGGGCTCGCCGGCCACCGGCCGCCGCCGTCTTCGCATATTCTTCCCCTTGCTTTTTGCCGCCGGCCGCCGCGGTGGAAGTCGCCGCCCGCTGCTGGATCTCTCCATGTTCAACGTGTTGTGCGAAACGATGCGATTTATGTGGTTCGGCGAGGAGCGCTTACGTCCACGGGGAGGGGCTATTCACTATCACCGGTGGGGGAGAAAATAAAAGGGGCTAATACAATATTACAACTCCACACAAATAAGAACCCTAACGCCTCTTATTTATAGGCGAAAATTAGGGCAACCCAAAAAAGATCAAAACGCCCCTCAAACCAACAATCTCCACCTCATCTCTTATTTGAAACAGAACAAATATGAGATGACAAAATAAACTACAACACCAAATCGGCTGCACCAAGGTGGCTGCCTACGTACCCCCCTCCCATGGGATCAAGCCACGCGTAGTTCTTCAAAAAATGCCCCTCAAGGCACTCACCTCTGAGCTCGAACGTTCACCAAACTTTTGCAATATGTGAACTTTTGGACTTGAAGCACCTTCGTAAACATGTCTGCTGGATTCTCCTTGGTATCAATCTTCTTCAAAAGAACCTCGCCTGTCTCGATCAAGTCGCGAACAAAATGGTACCTTACATCGATGTGTTTGGTACGAGCATGATGCAATGGATTTGTCGCCAAGAAAATCGCACTTCTGTCACAGAAGACAGTTAAAGCCTTATGCTCCACGCCCAGATCATCCAATAGGCCTTGCATCCAGATAGCCTCTTTCATAGCTTCAGTCACTGCCATGTATTCATCCTCTGTTGTAGATAAAGCCACTGTCGACTGCAGAGTCGACCTCCAACTCACTGGACCTCCTGCCAATGTGAATAAATATCTGGTCGTAGACCCGCCCCTATCTATATCACCTGCATAGTCTGAATCGGTGTAGCCCATACACAACCCAACACTGGACTGCTGCCTCTCATACACTAAGCCAACATCAACTGTACCCTTGAGATACCTCAGAATACACTTAACTGCCTACCAATGACACTGCCCTGGATCATGCATGAATCTGCTCACCACGCCAATAGCTTGTGCAATGTCTGGCCTTGTGCAAACCATGAGATACATCAAACTGCCCACTGCACTGGCATACGGAACTAGCTTCATTCCCTTCCTCTCTTGGTCATCTTTAGGACACAAGTCAGCACCTAATTGAAAATGCGCTGCCAATGGTAGACTCACTGCCTTTGTAGTGTCATCAATCCCAAACCTCTTCACCACCTTCTCAATGTACGCTCTTTGAGTGAGCCAAACCTTTCCAGCTTCCTTGTCCCTACAGATTTCCATCCCGAGAATTTTGCGAGCCTCACCTAACTCCTTCATCTCAAACTGCTTTAAGAGCTGCCTCTTCATTATATCAATCTCTGTCTGATTTGAAGCAGCAATCAACATATCATCAACATACAATAGGAGATAGATGAACTCACCAGTAGCCAATTTCTTGAAATATGCACAATGATCATACTGACTCCTTGTGTACTTCTGTCCCAACATAAACTGATCAAACTTTTTGTACCACTGTCTCGGCGACTGCTTCAAACCATAAAGTGACTTGTCCAATTTGCACACCAAGTCACTTCGAGCCCCATATCCAGGTGGTTGCTTCATATAGATCTCCTCCTGCAAATCTCTGTGCAAGAATGCAGTTTTCACATCAAGCTGCTCCAAAATCAGACCATACTGCGCTACTAAGGCCAAGAGAACACGGATCGACGGATGCTTGACAACTGGGGAAAACACCTCGTCATAATCGATACCTTCGCGCTGAGCAAATCCTTTCGCAACCAATCTTGCCTTGTAACGCACATCAGCAACACCATGAGATCCTTCTTTCTTTGCATACACCCATTTGCACCCAATTGCTTTTCTTCCTGGAGGTAACTTCACTAATCTCCACATAGCATTTTTATGAAGAGAAGACATCTCTTCATCCATTGCCTCCCTCCAAAAGTCTGCTTCAGAGCTCTCTACAGCCTCCTTGCAGTGACTAGGGACTTCAGCCTCAGATGCTGTAAGTGCAAATGCAATGTGGTCCCTCAACCAAGATGGCTTTAGGACATTTTGTCTCCTGGTCCGGCTCCTGGCAATAGAGTCCTGAACATGACTCTCTGCCTCAACTTCCTCCATCTCCTGATCATCAGCATCTGGTACCTCATCAGCATCTGATACCTCATCAGCAGTCTCATCATATACCTCATCAGATCTGTGGAGAATTGGTGGAACAAATGGAGTCACATCAAACTCCTTCTTCTGAACAGTAGTAGTGATCGGCTTGGAACTCTCCACCTGCTCTGAGTCCCGAGGCTTCAACAAACTCGCCACATCAAAAGTAACATCTCTGTTAATGACAATCTTCCTTTCTGTCTGATCATACAGTTTGTAGCCCTTGACTCTGTAACATCCCAACTCTGAAAAGGGGTCTAGCCGGTTCAGTTGAACCCTTGCAGGAGCTTAGGTCGGGTCAGAGGAAAACCACGACCGGACCTTCGCCACAGAGTGGTGGTCACTTAGAGAAATAACTGTTTTGGGTAGCATCGTGCTTCGCCACAACGTCAAAGTTGTTCTTTGAGCATACGTGCTCCGAATTGACTTCTGTCAGTTGCGTTAGACTCGTATGGTCGATACGAGTGCAACGGAATTCGTTTCGTTCCAATCCGAGGTCATTTGGTGAAAGTGACCGTTTTGAGTACGGTAGCGCGTCATGACGACGCAGTTTTAGAATATGAAGCATACATGCTCCGAATCGACTTCCGTCAGTTGCGTTAGACTCGTATAGGTGATACGAGTGCAAAGGAACTCGTTTCGTTTCGATCCGAGGTCATATGTAGAATATGACTATTTTAAGTATCGTAGCGCGCCACGACGACACAATTTTAGAATAAGAAGCATACGTGCTCCGAATCGACTTCCATCAGTTGCGTTAGACTCGTATAAGTGATACGAGTGCAACGGAACTCGTTTCGTTTCGATCTGAGGTCATATGTAGAATATGACTATTTTAAGTATCGTAGCGCGCCACGACGACGCAGTTTTAGAATTTGGAGCATACGTGCTCCGAATCGACTTCCGTCAATTGAGTTAGACTCGTATAGGTGATACGAGTGCAACGGAATTCGTTTCGTTCCAATCCGAGGTCATTGGGTGAAAGTGACCGTTTTGAGTATCGTAGCGCGTCACGACGACACAGTTCTAGAATATAGAGCATACGTGCTCCGAATCGACTTCTGTCAGTTGCATTAGACTCGTATGGTCGATACGAATGCAACGGAAGTCATTTCGTTCATCGTAGCGCGTCACGACGACGCAGTTTTAGAATATAGAGCATACGTGCTCCGAATTAACTTTTGTCAGTTGCGTTAGACTCGTATGGTCGATACGAGTGCAACGGAATTCGTTTCGTTCCAATCCGAGGTCATTTGGTGAAAGTGACCGTTTTGAGTATCGTAGCGCGTCACGACCACGCTGTTTTAGAATATATAGCATACGTACTCCGAATCGACTTCTGTCAGTTGCGTTAGACTCGTGTGATCGATACGAGTGCAACGGAATTCGTTTCGTGTCAATCCGAGGTCGTTTCAAGAAAATGAGTATTTTGAGTAATATCGAGCGCCGCAACAACATCATTTTAGAATATTGAGCAAACGATCTCCGAATTGAATTTTGTCAGTTGTATTAGTCTCGTATAGCCGATACAAGTGCAACAAAATTCGTTTCGCTCAATTCCGACGTCGTTTAGTCAAGTAAATAAAAATAAACGTTCGTAAAATTATAAGAATCTCAGGACAGGTAAACGTTGAATTCCAACCCCGTCACACCAGGAATGACCCGACGCTCGACGACTCGGACCCATAATGACTTGGACCCATATGGGGGACCCACCCGAGAGTTGACTTTAGTCAAACCTCCTTAAAATGAAATTCCCTTAAATAATTTGTTTCCCAAAAAGTGCCCCACTCGAAGCCCACATACCAAGGGCACTTATGCAGCCAAGAGAGGTGGGCCTTGGGCCTAAGAAAGCCCACCCTATCTCTCCCCTTTTCATTCTCTCTCTCTCTCACTCTCTCTCTTCCTATTGGCCGAAACCCACCTTCCCACATGTCTAAAAAAAAAACTAAACCCCTACCCTACTTGGTAGGAGGTACAACCATCCAATGGATGAGTGACAACTGCCCCTCTTTAATCCAACCATGGTTGGAAGGAACCCAACCATGAACCTCCTCGGGCTGAGAAGGAAGAAGGGAGAGAGAAGAGATGCCATGGACCTTCCTATAAAATGGGGCCCAGCCTTGCTTCTGGGGGGACGTCGGCAGAGCTCCTCCCTGAAGGTTTCCAAAACCAGCCCCACCACCTCACGTGCCCACCGAAGCCGGAGAAGAAGCTCCAAGCACCACCGCCACCTCCACCTCGCTTCCATGGCAACCTCGCCGGAAGGCTCCCGGAGGACCCCAAACCAGATGGGATCACCTCCTCTCCTCCCTTCCTAAGTTTCCGACGACTTGCATGCGAGCTCCGGCGACTGGAGCGCCGCCGCCATCCTCCCCCTCCTCCGTCTCTTTTCTTATAAAAATTATCTCCGGCGGTGGCCGGCGGCGGCAGGCCGCCGGACCACCGCCGGAGGGAGCGCCCGCCCCCGTATAGTCGGCCGGGGGCGGAGCCACGGCCGGCCGGTGGCCGGACGCCGGCGGGGAAAGCTCGCAAGGGGGAAGGCGGCGTACAGGCATGGCTCTGTCAAAAAAAAACTTTTTGATAAAAATTGTATAATAATGTATATAATAACATTTGATTTTTCTGGGGCTTATAGGAAGCCCAAGTGCAAAACTTTGAACATCAAAGTTGCTCATCTTGGCAAGGGCTAGCTCCTGTAAAAATTTCATAATTTTTATAGGAGGTTTAATATTTTTAGAAATTAAAATACTATGATTTTTGGGGTTTTTGAATTATCAGAGGGCCGTAACAATGATGGAAAATTTTGAGAAAATTTGGGAAGCTTCCTAATACTGACCTACATCTACTGTAATTATTTTGGAATTTTTGAAATGGGTTTACTATTTTTAGATGCTAAAAATCTATGTTACGAATTAAAAATGAATTACGCTCTTCTCCAACATGTCTTCAAAAAATTATGGGAAGCTTGGGAGGCTGGATCGCACCCTCTAAAAAGTTTGGGTATTTTCAAAAAGAAAAAAATGTCGACGCATAATTCGGGTCGCAATCGCGAGGCGACACCGTCAATTCAATAACCTCAAGATAATTAAAGATGTGAAATCAAGGCACACGAAAATAAGGAACCTCATAAAATATAAGTAAACTCCTATGAACGGAGAAAGAACAGAATTTCCTCCTATGAACGGAGATGGAACAGAATTTCCTCCTATGAACGGAAATGGAACAGAACTTTCCTCCTAAAAACGGAGTCGACTTTGAAGCCTCCTGTTATGGAGTGATTGGACTACTAACCTGTTTATTTATTTACTTCCTCCAGTCTCGTACTGGTCCTTATTTACTGCTTTCAGTATCTTTAAATTCAGTCTCACACTGGTCCCCCGCATCTACTTTCTGTACTTTCAATTCTCCAGTCTCGCACTGGTCCTGATATTATGGCCTCTGCTTTCGGCCTATTTTACTGCTTGATATTATGGCCTCTACTTTCGGCCTATTTTACTGCTTGATATTATGGCCTCTGCTTTCGGCCTATTTTACTGCTTGATATTATGGCCTCTGCTTTCGGCCTATTTTATTGCTTGATATTTTGACATTTTCCTCTTTATTGCCTATAATTTAGAGTTGACGTGAAGATGGGACATTCCTTCAAGGTCAACCCTAAATAGTGTCGCACATGCCGCCGCTTGTAGAGCAGAGCGGACAGATCGATGTTTTGGTTCTTCCTTCGATTTTCCTATTTATTTAGCGTCGAACTGAAGATGGGTCATTCCTTCAGGGTCAACCCTAAATGATGCCGAACTATCCGCCGCTTGTAGAGCATAGCGGACAGATCGATGTTTTGTCCTTTTCTTCTTTATTGCCTATAATTTAGAGTTGACGTGAAGATGGGACATTCCTTCAGCGTCAACCCTAAATAGTGTCGAACTGGCCGCCACTTGTAGAGCCGAGCGGACAGTTCGATGTTTTGGTCTTTCTTCTTTATTGCATTTAATTTAGAGTTGACGTGAAGATGGGGCATTCCTTCAGCGTCAACCCTAAATAGTGTCGAACTGTCCGCCGCTTGTAGAGCAGAGCGGACAGATCGATGTTTTGGCATTTTCTTCTTTATTGCCTATAATTTAGAGTTGACGTGAAGATGGGACATTCCTTCAGCGTCAACCCTAAATAGTGCCGAACTGGCCGCCGCTTGTAGAGCCGAGCGGACAGTTCGATGTTTTGGTCTTTCTTCTTTATTGCATTTAATTTAGAGTTGACGTGAAGATGGGGCATTCCTTCAGCGTCAACCCTAAATAGTGCTGAACTGTCCGCCGCTTGTAGAGCCAAGCGGACAGATCGATGTTTTGGCCTTTTCCTCTTTATTTTCTATAATTTAGAGTTGACATGAAGATGGGACATTCCTTCAGCGTCAACCCTAAATAGTGTCGAACTGGCCGCCGCTTGTAGAGCAGGGCGGACAGTTCGATGTTTTGGTTTTTCTTCTTTATTACATTTAATTTAGAGTTGATGTGAAGATGGGGCATTCCTTCAGCGTCAACCCTAAATAGTGCCGAACTGTCCGCCGCTTGTAGAGCCGAGCGGACAGATCAATGTTTTGGCCTTTTCTTCTTTATTGCCTATAATTTAGAGTTGACGTAAAGATGGGACATTCCTTCAGCGTCAACCCTAAATAGTGCCGAACTGGCCGCCGCTTGTAGAGCAGAGCGGACAGTTCGATGTTTTGGTTTTTCTTCTTTATTGCCTATAATTTAGAGTTGACGTGAAGATGGGACATTCCTTCAGCGTCAATCCTAAATGGTGCCGAACTGGCCGCCGCTTGTAGAGCAGAGCGGACAGATCGATGTTTTGGCCTTTTCCTCTTTATTGCCTATAATTTAGAGTTGACGGGAAGATGGGACATTCCTTCAGCGTCAACCCTAAATAGTGTCGAACTGTCCGCCGCTTGTAGAGCAGAGCGGACAGATCGATGTTTTGGTCTTTTCTTCTTTATTGCCTATAATTTAGAGTTGACGTGAAGATGGGACATTCCTTCAGCGTCAACCCTAAATAGTGCCGAACTGGCCGCCGCTTGTAGGGCCGAGCGGACAGTTCAATGTTTTGGTCTTTCTTTCTTATTGCATTTAATTTAGATTTGACGTGAAGATGGGGCATTCCTTCAGCGTCAACCCTAAATAGTGCCGAACTGTCCGCCGCTTGTAGAGCCAAGCGGACAGATCGATGTTTTGGCCTTTTCCTCTTTATTGCCTATAATTTAGAGTTGACGTGAAGATGGGTTATTCCTTCAGCGTCAATCCTAAATAGTACCGAACTGGCTGCCGCCCTCGCAGCAGTGCAGACAAATTGATGTTTTTGGGGTTTTATTCCGTATTGACATTAATTTAGATTTGACGGGAACACCTTGTGCCTTCGAGAAATAATTCCTACGGGAATGAAATGTTGCCTTCGAGAAATAATTTCTACGGGAATGAAACGTTGCCTTCGAGAAATAATTCCTACGGGAATGAAACGTTGCCTTCGAGAAATAATTCCTACGGGAATGAAATGTTGCCTTCGAGAAATAATTTCTACTGGAATGAAATGTTGCCTTCGAGAAATAATTTCTACGGGAATGAAATGTCCCTTCGGAAAATGTGCCTTTGGAGAATATAGGATGGCCGATGAGTTTTTACTCTAAGGCAACCCGCACGACGGATGGTCTGGGAGGGCAACCCGTGCGAAACTAATAGAACTACGTGGGTCTGAGACCGTATGCAGGATGATACGGAGTACGTAGGCGGTGGTCGTGGGAAGACTGCCTCGGCCCAATAAGAGTCCAGATGTCCCCTCCCTTATAACTGTTATATTATGTATGTTTGTTAGTAAGGGTTGGATTTTGTTCGTGGTTCTAATAACTTGTCTTTGGCACAGGTGACAGGTGCGGATGAGTGACAACATCTGTGTGTAGATGAAGCCACAAAGTGGGCTACGTCAGGTACAAGTTGTTAAGCCGCATCCCTTTTGTCATGCCCCACCTTACGACATCTATATATTGGCAATGAATCCTTGATGGACATGATTTAATGCGGCGGAGGTATGGAAATTATTCCTACAGGTCTTGAGTTTAAGGTTTCTGTGATAGTTAATCTTCCGCTACAATACTACGTCTTCCGCTAAGTGCTATAAAGAGCACTCTTTGATGATGTCTTCCGCTAGAATACTGTTTCCCTACTCCGTTGATGTGTAGTGACTTTCGCTTAACACCACCCCAATGCATGACCTTGGAGTGTTCAAGGAAGGGGGTTGAAAAAGCTGGTACCTTCACCCTTCGTAATCACTTCGACGTCGTGCAAGAAGGGTGGTGTGCGATAAGATCCCCCGGTCGGACCGTCGATTTTGGAGGGGGGGTCTTACAAATGGATCAGAGCGCTGATACGGTGAAAATGAGTGTTACGCAAGTGCACGTGCCGATTCAAGTAATAAAGTGTAAGTAAGATCGTCTCCACAGGGAAGTGTTAATTTAACGCTCACAAGTACTAATATTATCCTTTTCTTTGAATCCAAGTAAATAATTCAAAAGTTGGTTGCGTGAAGAAAAATTAAAATAGGAAAATAACTTTAATTAATTAATTCAATGAGTTTTTATTTTATTTTTGAGAAATACCAATTTTTAGAGAAAGCTTTGCATGTGGATTTCCTAAGTCTATGTGATATGAAATTTCAAAAGATTTAGTTAAATATTTGTAAAATTATTCTCCTGACGCAAATTAAATGTAGGACTCATTACCTCTCGGTCTCCGAAATCCGTACACAGTGACTAATCATGAAGAAAGTGAAATCTCTTTCTACTTCCAATGATTAAATTAAAATATGCGAATTACTTTCGTCACTCCTCTCTCGAATTTCGTGACGCAGTATTTGGATGAAGAATTTTTGGTTAAAGATTTATGTGGTTCCTCTCTCGATTTATTCCACATAAGAAAATGGTTTGTATAACCTTGCGTGCAACTCCTCTCTCGATTTATGAATACACTCCAAAGAGATATACAAAGCTTGACACAAAATCTTCAAAATGTAATCGCACACTTAAAACGGACAAAGAATTGAAGCAAATAATTTAACAAAATTGTGTTCTAATACATATCACAAAAGACAAAGTACTTTTCCACACACAAAGCTACAAATTTTAGTTCATGCTAATTGGAATAAAATAACAAATAAGAACATCCTTACAAGACATGCTCAAAGACATGGTTGAAGAAGGTAAGTTTTTCATTCCAAAGTTGCAATATCTCTCTCCCGGATTGGAATGGTTCGGCTCTCCAAGTAGGAAGAATTCTCCTTGCCGCAAATATCTTCTCCTTTCTCCTCAATTTCGTCGTTCTCCCCCCAATTTCCTCCTTTTTTTCTTGCTCTCCTTTCCCTCTATTTTATAATTCAAATTAAGTAACTTCCCAATTTCAATTCTTGTAACCGCCATCTTCTATATTTAATTCTCCTCATTAGAATCACATAATAAGCCTTCTAATTCCGTCTCCAGTCAGCTGTCCGCCTGTGCATAACTGCTGCCACCTCATCATATGGTTTTAAATAATCGCGCCATTTATGCCATGTTTTCAGCGCCCGCTTGTTGTAACCTTGTTGTAACCCTGTTGCGACAAATCCGCCTGCATTAATTATTCCTCAATTTCTTTTCTTTCCATTCTGAACACTCATTTAATTCCTGCATATTAAACTCAAATTTAAGCAGAATCACCATGAAATAATTACTTTGTAATTTATAATTAATTAAGTTTATTATATCAAAGTTTCATATTAATATTCATCATTTCATAGTGCAAAATGTGTTATTCATAGACCAAATAACTTATATTTTAGGAAGTTATCAAGCGCAACCGATCTTGTCGACCTATTCGTGATCACAGAAACATCTCTTGCTCCGCTAATCGATGTAGCGTGGTTCGGGACGAACCACTGCAGCGGAAGCGGTGGTGGACCTAAAAGGTAAAAGTTGACAACAAACTTGGCATATATAGGTGGATCGACACTTAAATGTCATTTACCACTTCTGATCTCAAGCGATGATTTACATTGTCCCCATAAAACACTCCCGTTAAACCCTACAAACGTCCACTTCAAATTTTGAACCCCGGGTTTAAGCCTCTTTGTTTTATTGGGGTTAAATTTTCGTTTTCAAAATTCCATTCGAGGTAAACTAATCGTATGGAATTATGTGTGCAATGTAAGGATTCTATTACTAATTTCAATCCCAGGTTTAAGCCTATTTGTTTTATTGGGATTAAAATTCTCATTTTCAAAATTTCATTTGAGGTGAGCTAATCAAATGAAATTTTGCGTGTATATGGAGAATTGCTCTAACGATTGCAAATATGAAGTATGATTTGACTTGATCAATTTGACGATCTGTTGAAAATAAAGTCGTGCAATCATAAAAGAACTATGATAAAATGTTAGTCTTTTCAATAACGTTAATATTTCAGGAAATGATTACTGAGGCGACGTGCTGGATTGAAGTAAATTTGTGGCAAATTTATAAGAGCTTGTATACAAACCATCCTAAAAGTACATTGTTAGCATTCGCAGGACTTGCAATGGTTGCATACTCAGCCAGCCGGGAAGCCTCGTTAAAAAGGGTAAGCCACTGAGGACCCGAATGTGATGGTCACATATTTTTATTGCTTTTATTGTAAATTGCTTGCATTGGGAAAAGTGGCGGGTCGGTCATGCCCGTAGACCGTACGTACCGGTGCGGGAAGGTTGACGACTCTAGGCAACAGGGAGGTGTGCACCCCGGGAGCTCGGTTGTATCTTATATGCCCCGCTGGGTCCCTCCGCTGGTTGGCCAAATTCAGTTATTGTCGGATGTCTCCTACGTCCGAGGGTACACGGGGTTGTACGTTGGGGCCTAGGTAGTGTGGTACATCCACACCCAGAAGTGGCGGGACCGGCCACTGTCACCGACGGCCACATCGGTGAGGCCCGCGGGGTTCGCTACCCTGCAAAAAGAAGCGGTCAAAAATATGGCAACATAAGAGCAAACTGGTAAAATATTATATGTGATTACCGTGGCGGGTCAGTCATGCCCAAGGACCGTTCATACAGGAATGAGAAGGTTGACAACTCATGAGGCACTAGGGAGAGTGTGAACCCCGGGAGGTTATTTATTATTTCCCCGAAGGGTCCCTCCGCTGGATAGCCGAATTTTATAATTGACGGATGTTGCTCACATCCAGGAGTACACTGGGTTATACATTAGGGCCTGGGTAGTGTGGTACGTCCACACCCAGAAGTGGCAGGACCGGCCACTGTCACCGACAGCCACATCGGTGAGGCCCGCGGGGGTCGCGACCCTGCTGGAAGAAAAGCGGTCAAACTGTTGCACGACTTGCATATACATCATTTGCATCAAAACATACATATCTGCATATACCACTAACATATAACCTTCGTATGAGAGTTGGTTATATGTTTATGGATTTTACTGCTTAATTGCAATTTTATCTGTTCCACTAACATATAACATTCGTATGAGAGTTGGTTATATGTTCATGGATTTACTCTACATATTTACAATTTTCATCTGTTCCACCAACATATAACTTTCGTATGAGAGTCGGTTATATGTTGATGGGTTTTACAAAAAGCTTATGCAAGTTATAACTTTTATATGTTCCACTGACACGTAGCCCCGTAAGAGAGTTAGCTATATGTTGATGGATTTTTACTATGTGCCTTTCGGACACAACTCATAATTTTTGTGTTTCAGATATGCAAACCTTGGAGGTATTCGTCTTTGCTAGAATTACTTACTCGATATAATTATCTAAGCTGGTAATTTCTTTAGCGAACAACTTGCCGCACCAAAATATTCCCACGAATAGTACATATCAGAGTTATGGCGGAGCAGACATGGCTACGCTCAAGCTACCCCGTAGTTTACTTAAGCTACTTGTATATTGCATGGCAGGAGCCATCAACACAGCTCATTAGGTAAAACCAAATCTATAGACACTTAAAATTTGGGATTGTTCGACACCTATAGTGATCTACAGTATGTCCCGTTTTGAATCCCCATGACCCACTCGCATTTTCAGGGACGAAAATTTTCTTTGTTTTATTGGTTTGTAACATCCCAACTCTGAAAAGGGGTCTAGCCGGTTCAGTTGAACCCTTGCAGGAGCTTAGGCCGGGTCAGAGGAAAACCACGACCCGACCTTTGCCACAGAGTGGTGGTCACTTAGAGAAATAACTGTTTTGGGTAGAATCGTGCTTCGCCACAACGTCAAAGTTGTTCTTTAAACATACGTGCTTCGAATTGACTTCTGTCGGCTGCGTTAGACTCGTATGGTCGATACGAGTGCAACGGAATTCATTTCGTTCCAATCCGAGGTCATTTGGTGAAAGTGACCGTTTTGAGTACCGTAGCGCGTCACGACGACGCAGTTTTAGAATATGAAGCATACGTGCTCCGAATCGACTTCCGTCAGTTGCGTTAGACTCGTATAGGTGATACGAGTGCAAAGGAACTCGTTTCGTTTCGATCCGAGGTCATATGTAGAATATGACTATTTTAAGTATCGTAGCGCGTCACGACGACACAGTTTTAGAATATGAAGCATACGTGCTCCGAATCGACTTCCATCAATTGCGTTAGACTCGTATAGGTGATACGAGTGCAACGGAACTCGTTTCGTTTCGATCTGAGGTCATATGTAAAATATGACTATTTTAAGTATCGTAGCGCGCCACGACGACGCAGTTTTAGAATTTGGAGCATACGTGCTCTGTATCGACTTCCGTCAGTTGCGTTAGACTCGTATAGGTGATACGAGTGCAACGGAATTCGTTTCGTTCCAATCCGAGGTCATTGGGTGAAAGTGACCGTTTTGAGTATCGTAGCGCGTCACGACGACACAGTTCTAGAATATAGAGCATACGTGCTCCGAATCGACTTCTGTCAGTTGCGTTAGACTCGTATGGTCAATACGAGTGCAACGGAAGTCGTTTCGTTCCGATCCAAGGTCATTTGGTGAAAGTGACCGTTTTGAGTATCGTAGCGCGTCACGACGACGTAGTTTTAGAATATAGAGCATACGTGCTCCGAATTGACTTCTGTCAGTTGCGTTAGACTCGTATGGTCGATACGAGTGCAACGGAATTCGTTTCGTTCCAATCCGAGGTCATTTGGTGAAAGTGACCGTTTTGAGTATCATAACGCGTCACGACCACGCAGTTTTAGAATATATAGCATACGTACTCCGAATCGACTTCTGTCAGTTGCGTTAGACTCGTGTGATCGACACGAGTGCAACGGAATTCGTTTCGTGTCAATCCGAGGTCGTTTCAAGAAAACGACTATTTTGAGTAATATCGAGCGCCGCAATAACGCCATTTTAGAATATTGAGCAAACGATCTCCGAATTGAATTTTGTCAGTTGTATTAGTCTCGTATAGCCGATACAAGTGCAACAAAATTCGTTTCGCTCAATTCCGACGTCGTTTAGTCAAGTAAATAAAAATAAACTTTCGTAAAATTATAAGAATCTCAGGACAGGTAAACGTTGAATTCGAACCCCGTCACACCAGGAATGACCCGACGCTCGACGACTCGGACCCATAATGACTTGGACCCATATGGGGGACCCACCCGAGAGTTGACTTTAGTCAAACCTCCTTAAAATGAAATTCCCTTAAATAATTTGTTTCCCAAAAAGTGCCCCACTCGAAGCCCACATACCAAGGGCACTTATGCAGCCAAGAGAGGTGGGCCTTGGGCCTAAGAAAGCCCACCCTATCTCTCCCCTTTTCATTCTCTCTCTCTCACTCTCTCTCTTCCTATTGGCCGAAACCCACCTTCCCACATGTTAAAAAAAAAAAACTAAACCCCTACCCTATTTGGTAGGAGGTACAACCATCCAATGGATGAGTGACAACTGCCCCTCTTTAATCTAACCATGTTTGGAAGGAACCCAACCATGAACCTCCTCGGGCTGAGAAGGAAGAAGGGAGAGAAGAGATGCCATGGACCTTCCTATAAAATGGGGCCCAGCCTTGCTTCTGGGGGGACGTCGGCAGAG
The DNA here is from genome assembly GCA_033032865.1 of Dactylorhiza incarnata. NCBI lineage: Eukaryota > Viridiplantae > Streptophyta > Magnoliopsida > Asparagales > Orchidaceae > Dactylorhiza > Dactylorhiza incarnata. Next base: position 7,564,774 of record JAWHQI010000053.1, read on the forward strand.
CTCCTCCCTGAAGGTTTTCAAAACCAGCCCCACCACCTCACGTGCCCACCGGAGCTGGAGAAGAAGCTCCAAGCATCACTGCCACCTCCACCTCGCTTCCATGGCAACCTCGCCGGAAGGCTCCCGGAGGACCCCAAACCAGATGGGATCACCTCTTCTCCTCCCTCCCTAAGTTTCCGACGACTTGCATGCGAGCTCCGGCGACCGGAGCGTCGCCGCCATCCCCCCCTCCTCCGTCTCTTTTCTTATAAAAATTAACTCCGGCGGTGGCCGGCGGCAGCAGGCCGCCGGACCACCGCCGGAGGGAGCGCCCGCCCCCGTATAGTCGGCCGGGGGCGGAGCCACGGCCGGCCGGTGGCCGGACGCCGGCGGGGAAAGCTCGCGAGGGGAAAGGCGGCGTACAGGCACGGCTCTGTCAATTTTTAAAAATTGTATAATAATGTATATAATAACATTTGATTTTTCTGGGGCTTATAGGAAGCCCAAGTGCAAAACTTTGAACATCAAAGTTGCTCATCTTGGCAAGGGCTAGCTCCTGTAAAAATTTCATAATTTTTATAGGAGGTTTAGTATTTTTAGAAATTAAAATACTATGCTTTTTGGGGTTTTTGAATTATCAGAGGGCCGTAACAATGGTGGAAATTTTTGAGAAAATTTGGGAAGCTTCCTAATACTGACCTACATCTACTGTAATTATTTTGGAATTTTTGAAATGGGTTTACTATTTTTAGATGCTAAAAATCAATGTTATGAATTAAAAATGAATTACGCTCTCCTCCAACATGTCTCCAAAAAATTATGGGAAGCTTGGGAGGCTGGATCGCACCCTCTAAAAAGTTTGAGTATTTTCAAAAAGAAAAAAATGTCGACGCGCAATTCGGGTCGCAATCGCGAGTCGACACCGTCAGTTCAATAACCTCAAGATAATTAAAGATGTGAAATCAAGGCACACGAAAATAAGGAACCTCATTAAATATAAGTAAACTCCTATGAACGGAGAAAGAACAGAATTTCCTCCTATGAACGGAGATGGAACAGAATTTCCTCCTATGAACGGAGATGGAACAGAACTTTCCTCCTAAAAACGGAGTCGACTTTGAAGCCTCCTGTTATGGAGTGATTGGACCACTAATCTGTTTATTTATTTACTTCCTCCAGTCTCGTACTGGTCCTTATTTACTGCTTTCAGTATCTTTAAATCCAGTCTCGCACTGGTCCCCCGCATCTAGTTTCTGTACTTTCAATTCTCCAGTCTCGCACTGGTCCAGATATTATGGCCTCTGCTTTCGGCCTATTTTACTGCTTGATATTATGGCATCTGCTTTCGGCCTATTTTACTGCTTGATATTATGGCCTCTGCTTTCAGCCTATTTTACTGCTTGATATTATGACCTCTGCTTTCAGCCTATTTTACTGCTTGATGTTTTGGCATTTTCCTCTTTATTGCCTATAATTTAGAGTTGACGTGAAGATGAGACATTCCTTCAGGGTCAACCCTAAATAGTGCCGCACAGGCCGCCGCTTGTAGAGCAGAGCGGACAGATCGATGTTTTGGTTCTTCCTTCGATTTGCCTATTAATTTAGCGTCGACCTGAAGATGGGCCATTCCTTTAGGGTCAACCCTAAATGGTGCCGAACTATCCGCCGCTTGTAGAGCAGAGCGGACAGATCGATGTTTTGACCTTTTCTTCTTTATTGCCTATAATTTAGAGTTGACGTGAAGATGGGACATTCCTTCAGCGTCAACCCTAAATAGTGCCGAACTGGCCGCCGCTTGTAGAGCCGAGCGGACAGTTCGATGTTTTGGTCTTTCTTCTTTATTGCATTTAATTTAGAGTTGACGTGAAGATGGGGCATTCCTTCAACGTCAACCATAAATAGTGTCGAACTGTCCGCCGCTTGTAGAGCTGAGGGGACAGATCGATGTTTTGGCCTTTTCTTCTTTATTGCCTATAATTTAGAGTTGACGTGAAGATGGGACATTCCTTCAGCGTCAACCCTAAATAGTGCCGAACTGGCCGCCGCTTGTAGAGCCGAGCGGACAGTTCGATGTTTTGGTCTTTCTTCTTTATTGCATTTAATTTAGAGTTGATGTGAAGATGGGGCATTCCTTCAGCGTCAACCCTAAACAGTGCCGAACTGTCCGCCGCTTGTAGAGCCAAGCGGACAGATCGATGTTTTGGCCTTTTCCTCTTTATTGCCTATAATTTAGAGTTGACGTGAAGATGAGACATTCCTTCAGCGTCAACCCTAAATAGTGCCGAACTGGCCGCCGCTTGTAGAGCAGAGCGGACAGTTCGATGTTTTGGTTTTTCTTCTTTATTGCATTTAATTTAGAGTTGACGTGAAGATGGGGCATTCCTTCAGCGTCAACCCTAAATAGTGCCGAACTGTCCGCCGCTTGTAGAGCCGAGCGGACAGATCGATGTTTTGGCCTTTTCTTCTTTATTGCCTATTATTTAGAGTTGACGTAAAGATGGGACATTCCTTCAGCGTCAACCATAAATAGTGCCGAACTGGCCGCCGCTTGTAGAGCAGAGTGGACAGTTCGATGTTTTGGTTTTTCTTCTTTATTGCCTATAATTTAGAGTTGACGTGAAGATGGGACATTCCTTCAACGTCAATCCTAAATGGTGCCGAACTGGCCGCCGCTTGTAGAGCAGAGCAGACAGATCAATGTTTTGGCCTTTTCCTCTTTATTGCCTATAATTTAGAGTTGACGTGAAGATGAGACATTCCTTCAGCGTCAACCCTAAATAGTGTCGAACTGTCCGCCGCTTGTAGAGCAGAGCGGACAGATCGATGTTTTGGCCTTTTCTTCTTTATTGCCTATAATTTAGAGTTGACGTGAAGATGAGATATTCCTTCAGCGTCAACCATAAATAGTGTCGAACTGGCCGCCGCTTGTAGAGCCGAGCGGACAGTTCGATGTTTTGGTCTTTCTTCTTTATTGCATTTAATTTAGAGTTGACGTGAAGATGGGGCATTCCTTCAGCGTCAACCCTAAATAGTGCCGAACTGTCCGCCGCTTGTAGAGTCAAGCGGACAGATCGATGTTTTGGCCTTTTCCTCTTTATTGCCTATAATTTAGAGTTGACGTGAAGATGAGTCATTCCTTCAGCGTCAATCCTAAATAGTACCGAACTTGTTGCCGCTCTCGCAGCAGTGCAGACAAATTTATGTTTTTGGGGTTTTATTCCGTATTGACATTAATTTAGATTTGACGGGAACACCTTGTGCCTTCGAGAAATAATTCCTACGGGAATGAAATGTTGCCTTCGAGAAATAATTTCTACGGGAATGAAACGTTGCCTTCGAGAAATAATTCCTACGGGAATGAAACGTTGCCTTCGAGAAATAATTCCTACGGGAATGAAATGCTGCTTTCGAGAAATAATTTCTATGGGAATGAAATGTTGCCTTCGAGAAATAATTTCTACGGGAATGAAATGTCCCTTCGGAAAATGTGCCTTTGGAGAATATAGGATGGCCGATGAGTTTTTACTCTAAGGCAACCCGCACGACGGATGGTCTGGGAGGGCAACCCGTGCGAAACTAATAGAACTACGTGGGTCTGAGACCGTATGCAGGATGATACGGAGTACGTAGGCGGTGGTCGTGGGAAGACTGCCTTGGCCCAATAAGAGTCCAGATGTCCCCTCCCTTATAACTGTTATATTATGTCTGTTTGTTAGTAAGGGTTGGATTCTGTTCGTGGTTCTAATAACTTGTCTTTGGCACAGGTGACAGGTGCGGATGAGTGACAACATCTGTGTGTGGATGAAGCCACAGAGTGGGCTACGTCAGGTACAAGTTGTTAAGCCGCATCCCTTTTGTCATGCCCCACCTCACGACATCTATATATTGGCAATGAATCCTTGATGGACATGATTTAATGCGGCAGAGGTATGGAAATTATTCCTACAGGTCTTGAGTTTAAGGTTTCTGTGATAGTTAATCTTCCGCTACAATACTACGTCTTCCGCTAAGTGCTATAAAGAGCACTCTTTGATGATGTCTTCCGCTAGAATACTGTTTCCCTACTCTGTTGATGTGTAGTGACTTTCGCTTAACATCACCCCTAGGCGTGACAACGGGGTGTTCCAGGAAGGGGGTTGGAGAAGCTAGTACCTCCACCCTTCGGGATCGCTTCGGCGTCGTGCTAAAGTGGTGGTGTGCGATAAGATCCCCCGGTCGGACCGCCGATTTGGGGGGGGGGGGGGGGGGGGGGGGGGGGGGTTTACAGACTCTACGCCTGAAGCCAATGAAGATCGCCCTCTTTGCCCGTGGATCCAACTTATCATTTCTCACATGATAATAAGATGGACACCCAAACACTTTCATGTGTGCATAATCTCTAGCAGGATGCCCCGACCACATCTCCTTTGGTGTCTTCTTTCCAATAGCTGCAGAAGGCAGACGGTTCACCAAATGGCAAGCATACTCAAGAGCTTCAGCACAGAAAATCCTGTCTAACCCAGCATTAGACAACATACATCAAACTTTTTCCACCAAAGTCCGATTCATTCGCTCTGCCACCCCGTTCTGCTGCGGTGTCTCCCTGACAGTGAAGTGATGCTCTATACCTGATCTCTGGCACTCTTGCAAGAACGCATTCGATGTGTATTCGCCTCCATTGTCTGATCTGATACATCGAATCCTTTTGCCAGTCTGAGTCTCAATCCACTTCTTCCAAGTCACAAATATCTCCAGAACTTCGCTCTTATGCTTCATGGTGTACACCCAAACATATCTGGAATAATCATCAATAAAGCAGACAAAATATCGCCGCCCGCTGAAAGATGTCGTCTTTGTCGTGCCCCAAACATCCGTGTGAACATATTCTAAAATACCTTTCGTACTGTGGACGGTAGTCCCAAAAGATACTCGTGTTTTCTTGCCAAGCACGCAATGCTCACAGAAATCCAATTTGCAGCTTCTTGCTCCCTTAATCAATCCTTGCCTTGATAAAGCCTGGAGGGAAGCCTCTCCAGCATGAGCCAGTCTCATATGCCATAAAGTAGCGGCATCCAAAGAATCATCAGCAACGGCCACAGTCCCAGTAACTGTACTCCACTGAAGATAATATAGGTTGTGGTGACGAACTCCTCTCATGACAACCAAAGCTCCGCGACTAATCTTCAGAACTCCTGCCTCGATCACTACCTTGTAGCCCTTGGCTTCTAAAGCCCAAACAGACAGCAAATTCTTCCTGATATCCGGAACATGTCTGACCTCGGTCAACTCCCTCACTGCACCGTCATGCATCCTAACACGAATACTCCCAACACCAATAGTGCGACAAGCCTGATCGTTGCCCATTGTAACAGCACCAGTATCTAATGACTTGTAAGCACAAAACCACTCCCGATTGGGACAAATGTGATATGTAGCACCCGTGTCCATAATCCAACATGAATCATCAGTAAATAAACACTGAGGAGTAACATAAAGAGAAACATCAGACTCACCACCACTAGTAATCTCCTGAGTGATATGGGTCTTTGCCTCTGAGGAACCTCCCTTATTTTTCTCTTTTAATTTGGGGCAATCCTTCTTCCAGTGACCCGTATCCAAATAAAATGCGCACTGATTGCGCCCAAGACTGCGACCACGTGACTTGCCACGCTTCTGAGTATCGTTACTACTCTTCTTGTGTCAATTCTTCTTTTTCTCAGATCTGCCCCGATGAGACACAAGTGCTTCGACCGACTCCGCCTTCGACGACTCTTTATCCATTCGACGGAACTCGTGATTCAACAACGCTGTAGACACCTCACTATACTTTAAGACCTCCTTCCCATGAATGAGAGACATAGTGAAGTTCTCATACTCATCTATAAGCGAATTCAATAGAAGGAGTGTCTTGTCTTCATCGCCAACATCCTCGTCCAAATTTAACAGATCTGCCAACAATTTTGTGAATTCATTCAAATGCTCGTCAATTGAGACTCCGCGTCTCATCTGAAACCGATACAATCGACGCTTCATGTGGAGACGATTCTCCACGCTCTTTGTGAGATACTTATTCTCTAGCGTCCTCCAAAGATTTCCTGCAGAAGTCTCCAACATAACCCCATATTTGATCTCTTGAGTTAGACAATTTCTGATCAACCCGCAAGCACTTCGATTCATCTTCAACCAAACTTTTTCGGTCATCCCATCAGGACATTCGTCACCAGCAAGAACGTCTTCCAAATTTAGAGAACATAACGCATCCATCACCTCGCATCGCCACATGCCAAAGTTACCTTTCCCGTCGAACTTGGTAACATTAATTTTGACCGGATGTGAACTCGTATGATGGACCGTTGTTTCCACTGCCCAGGAAGATGAAGACGTCGCACCAGAGTCTCCCATTTTTTTTCGATTGATTCTCAAAATAGAAGAAATCCCCCTTTTTTTTGTTTCTTGCAATAACTGAGCCGTAGGAGATGCCAAACTTGCCAAGGAAGAACTGCTCTTTGCCAAAAAAAGAGAAAATAAAAAATACTTTTTTTTTCTTTCTCCTGTAGCTGCCCACCTGTTCCGCCCAAGGAGAGAACAAAATAGTTTATTTTTTTTTCAGGTACTGTTTTTACTTTGCCTGAGAAGGAAAGACCCCCAAAAAAAATTCCTTTTTTTTAAATCTGTGTTATTCTTGCCAAAAAAAAACTTTCTTTTTCCTCTCTCGATTCCTGTGCCAATGAAGGAAAGAAAATTTTTTTTTCTACGCAATCACCAATTTCCTCTCTCGATTCCTGTGCCAGTGAAGGAAAGAAATTTTTTTCTTACGCAACCACCACGGAAACAGATCCACCCAGCCTCTTCCTCCTCCCTAGCGCCGCCTGGTACAAGTGAAGATGAAAACAATGATCTCCTTCCTCTTCCGTTTTTTTTGCTGTGTGAAAACCTCCAATTTTTTTCGTTGGTGCCGCCTCCTCCAAAACAAACAGCCAGATCTACAGCACCGCCTCCGCCAAACGAAAAAAGATCCAAACTACAGCGGCCCTCTCCCAGTTGAAAATTCGAGAACCACACCGCCTCCAAATCGAAGGTCGCACTGCAACCTCGCTTTGATACCACTTGTTGTGCGAAACGATGCGGAAAAACCAAAATCACACAATCACAAACAAAAGAACACGATGCGATTTACGTGGTTCGGCGAGGAGCGCTTACGTCCACGGGGAGGGGCTATTCACTATCACCGGTGAGGGAGAAAACAAAAGGGGCTAATACAATATTACAACTCAACACAAATAAGAACCCTAACGCCTCTTATTTATAGGCGAAAATTAGGGCAACCCAAAAAAGACCAAAACACCCCTCAAACCAACACAACGGCCACGATGCACTGTTCACACCTTCGCACCTGATCAGCACCCACATATATCTATACAATATATATAAACATATTTATGCCCTGCTACAGTAACCTCCTGTCTGTCCCTGTCCGTCGCAATTCCGCGGTGTTAAAATCGCGTGGCTTCTCCAATTCGTTCGTATCCGTCGCCGCTTTGATTTCAACCGCCGCTCTGCTTTGTTCGGCTCCGACCACTTCGTTCTTCCTCTCCGTCGACAGCCGTCGGCGGTACGTACGATTTTCTGTCGATTTTATTTTCGTTCTCCGCTTCCTTCTCTATCGCCAATTTCTCAATCGAAGATCCCCGCTCCTTCTACAAAGCAGTTCGACCTGTCCGTCCAAAGCCATCGCAGTTCGACCTGTCCCTCCAAATCCATCGCATCACCGCTAATCCCTCTCCATCGCAGTTCGACCTATCCGTCCAAAGCCATCGCCGGTGCCTCCAACGAATTTTTCGTTCCTCTTCGTCCAAACTCATCACTGGTAAGCGTCAATTTATTTTGATTTCCTTTTCGTTCTCTGTCGTATTTCTTTGGATTTTATGCTAATCCCTCTCCATCGCAATTCCACCTGTCCGTCCAAAGCCATCGTCGATGCCTTCAACACTAGCTCACGTTCCCATTTCCTCCAGGTATTGCACTTTTGCTGGTACTCCTTCACACCTTAAATTCCCTTTAGGTTCAGCGAAGATGGGAAAAAATAGCTTACATGTCTAGGGTTCATATGCTTTAGGTTCATATGCTTTACAATTACCATCTTTGCCCATGGCAACCACGACCTGTTTCCTTCACAACCGTGGTTTCTAGCTTCATTGGGAAAATTTATTGTTGTTGTGCTCATAAGGTGATCGATTATATGCCCCAAAGGCACAATTTCTTAAAATAATCTACCTAATGAATGTTTTTCCTGCTGTCTTTAGTCCATGTTGAAGCTAATTATTTCTGCTTGGTGAAAACTTCATTTAAAAATAGACCTTTTTATTAGCTGTTCAAACATTTTAAGTAGCTTTATTACATTTGGGAAAGTTTGAAGGGTTGAGCGGAAGATTAGCATTCCTATTGTGCGAACCCATGAGCGCACGAGAAAATCGGCACAGGAGAGAGCAGACGCATCCACTCTAAGGCAAGCAAGGCGGACGACATCGCTTGGAGTGAATTCATAAATGGATTCTGCAAGTGCTATTGACGTGTGTTAGCACGACAGAGGATTCGTAAATGGATTCTGCAAATGCTTGAGCATGTCCCCGATAACTTAAGAAACTTGAGGTATAAATTGTATCCAACCGTCTGCATTTTAAACTCCTTTCCCATCAATTGTAAATTTCAGCCTGCATTGTAAACACCTTCATCGTGAGGATTTTTTTTCTAATTTGAATTAGTTTACCACTGCAATGCAAATTTGTGAACACTCCCCCTATGGATATTTGTAACCAACATCAGATAGAATGTGAATGCTCATGATTAGCTCATTCAAGTCTCAAAAAGTAGACTTCTAAATCAGAAACTCGATGTAGTCCAAAGCGAACAAATCAGGTTGCTGAAAGAGTCGAGATTCAAGCAGGAGAAGATAATTGCTGCTATCTTACTATTTCGGGCATGCACATAACACTATGGTTTCCCAATTACTAATAGATATGTTCAGCTTATTGTCGTTCTCGGCTACAACCGTAACTAGCTTTTATTGATACACAACGATTCAATCTCTTCTTTGACTGTGTATTGGCAGGAGTCTCATCCATTTGGTATTTTATTTATATAATTTTTTTTTCTATTGCTTAATTCTAGAATTACTGGAAAAAATTATGCAGGTACCATACCCAACACTACATATTTCATGTTTAATTTTGTAGCACATAATTTTGCAACATTTATAGTTGTGTGGAGTCTCATCCAAAGATGCAGTACTTTTGATTCCAAAATGTTGAATCTCCATGAATGATATGATAATGGGTGCTCATATATATTATAATTGCTTTGCTACAGGTTTCTTGCTATGTTACTGTACATGTATATCAAGCATGCATTTAGGGCGTTTTGGATTTCCTTTTTCGATATCCTCTTGGATTTCGTTTTTTGAATTCGGTTTATTTTCCAAGTGATGCTTTGTTGGGCTGATATAGTTCGTTTTTACTCTTCTATATGCAGGTGTTTTCAATTTTCTAACTGTGGTTTAGAAAATACTCTACTGGTTGTTTAAATGGACCTCTCCATTTTTTACTCTTACTTTGATTAATTACAATGATGGACATGTTTTTTTATAATTTACACCATTGTCTATTTTTTAGATTTGTCATGCTCCAGAGAATATTTGCAATTTGTTTTTTAAATGGACCTCTCCAAATTTTGAAGATCTTGGTCATTCTACAGAACCATGGGTTTAACTTACAAAAATCTCATGCACTGTGCCCTGCATTTAAAAAACTCCATTTACATTTTTTCCACATCTTCAGTTATAAATTTCTTGCGATGAGTTAATTTGTAGTTGTTAAGCCCCTTCGCCGTTGAAATCACACACGAAGCTTGACTTCTTCGTCGAAAGCTTCGGCTCCGGTGCCCCTCCCCCGCCGGCGTTGCTCCTCTTTACCGGCAAGGACCTCTCCTCTTTGTCTGCAATTCGTTTCATTTTTGTTTGCCATTCATTTTTCCTCTTCCTGTCTCTCTGCCTCCCTCCCTTCCTCTCTCTCTCTCTCTCTCAAGCTCTCTCTGTTCATTTTTGTTTCATTTTTGTTGATACTGCACGACATGTGTTTGTTGGAATGCCATTGAAATGCCACTTAAGGATACTATATGATGATTGTTCATAATCAGTGTTTTGCTTTGGTGAATATTTTATAACTTCTCAGTTGAATATTTCTTCTATTGGATTAACTTTGCTTTAGGGATAATTTTTTATGCATAAGCTACGGACCCAACTTTGTGATCAACCCACTATTTGATTCAAGTTTTGGGGTGATTTATTTTGACTACCTTTCACACAATGAATATAATCCTTATTTTACTTGAAATTGTGAAGACAATTGATTAAGCTCCATATTTTGCTACAGATTTTGATTCTGATGCACTCTATTTTTTATATTACATTAAAATGGTGACTATCTATTCATTCAAGCATCTAATATTTCTATTTTATTATTTTGTTTAGTTCACTGTATTTAAAATGCAAGTTGAGCCTGTCGTTGAACAATTGCGTGACCCTGTTCGATCTCATTTTCGTCCTCGAAAAAGAACTAGAGGAACATCTATGACAGACAAGTAGCGCGCATCACAACGTACAAATAGTCAAACTTTTACATCAAAAAGAAACATGCATGCGCCGGAAACCCAGCGTGCTGCTCATCGGTCTTCTACCCGGCAACGTGCACAACAAAGAAGAGCGCACATAACAGAAGAGTAGCGTGCAACGCAGCGAACTTATAATCGGGACCGCCAAAGAGCCAGGCGAGCTCAGATGACTGAAGCGCAACAAGCGCAACAAAGAGAAATTTGTCGCAATTATGCTCGAAGGCGTCGCGCACGACTACCACAGCAAAGTCAACAACTCCAAGATAACAACTCAGTGTTACAAGAAGAGCAGCGTGCAGCGCAGCGAACTTATAATCAGGACCGCAAAAGAGCCAGGCGAGCTCAGATGACTGAAGCGCAACAAAGAGAAATTTGGCGTAATTCTGCTCGAAGGCGTTGCGCACGGCTACCACAGCAAAGTCAACAACTCCAAGATAACAACTCAGTGGTACAATCCGCTCCTGCGCCTGAACACCAAACAACTTCACCCGCGTCGGCATTCATCAATGAACCTGGACACTCAAACATGACAAGTGGTGGGTGCGCAATTCTTTTGTGTCCTATCTTACACAATTAGTATTAGATTTGCAGAAAATTGTAATGTGCAGCAATGTCAACAATTACAAAATAACATCTCATTGCTACAATCTTCACCTCTGTATTCTTCTGCAGTTATGTTTGCCGAAAATGACATTGTGCAGCAAGCTCAACAATTACAAAATAGCAACTCAGGAGTGCAGCCCGCTGCTGCGCCCGAACACCAGACTACTGCACCTGCGCCGGCATCAGACAATGAACTCAAGCACTCCACCATGACATGCGGTGAGTATGAAATTCTTTTGTCTTGCCTCATACAGTTAGTATATCTTATACAGTTAGTACTGGATAGCACACCGTCTTAGCCTTAGTGTTCTTCCACAGTGAGATATGGCGAAAATGGTATTGTGCACAGGTATACGCTGACAACACTGCCATCCACAGCGTCCTTTCGTGCTTTGAGAACACCTGAAATTGGAGATTCATCCACACCTTACCCTTTCCCCACAACCACTCCCGCTGCCTCAAACTTATTACAATCGAATCCTGCATTTGCGATAACCTCAACCACGCAAGAAAATGCAGTGGAACTGCCACAACAAAGTGTGGTTCCTCACATACGCGTGCAAGGTCTGTTCTTAGTAAACCACTGCATAGAAATATGTTAGGTTGTTTTTTTTATTCTTATGCTTATTTTCATCTACATAGGACACTCACCAAATGCTATCCAGCAACATCAAAGCACAGACGACGAAAGTTCTGATGATGAGATCCTTTATAGAAATCGTCGTCCCACAAACCATAACATTGCCCGTGTATCAGACTCAATTCGCCAAATTGTTTACCTAGAACTACAACAACCTCATTTTTGTTATAGTTGCCGTGCTAGATTATTTGATGGTGAAACCTCTACGCTGTGTTGCAACAATGGAAGTGTACAGATTCCAGCTATACCTGCTCCAAATGAACTCTACGCTCTGTTCGTCGGTAATTCTGATGAATGCCGCAATTTTAGGAGATATATTCGCTCATATAATCATGTGTTCTCTTTTACTTCTATGGGTGTTAAGTTGGATAGGGCATTAGCAGCTGATCAACACACCATTTACACATTTCAAGCTCATGGAGCAATATATCATCGAATTGGTTCTCTTTTGCCTGCTCCTCACGCAAGACCTAGATACCTACAGTTATATATATATAATACGGAACATGAGATAGATCACCGCCTACAAGAAAGCACAGAGCTGCTCCGTGCCCTGGTTGAAAAAATAGCAACAATTTTGAACGCATGTAATCCTTTTGTGTTAATGTTCCGCCAGCTGGCACAACGACACGATTTTAACAAATGCAGATTAGTAATTAGGGAAAGACCTGCTACTCAGCAACAATATATATTACCAACTGCATCACAAGTTGCGGCTATTATTGTTGGCGCTGAAGAATATCTTGAATCCAATGAACGCAATCTAATTGTCGAAACAGTTGAAGGTGAATTAGTTACTTTTCCAGAATTTACTGGTTACTATGATCCACTTCAATATCCGTTACTCCACCCATATGGGACATATGGTTGGTTGGCTGAGTATAAAGGACTCAATAATCGTCGTGTTAGCTGCTGTGACTATTACTCATACATACTTCAGGTTTGTAGATAAATATTACATTGCGCATGTTCTGTTTCTTGCACTCAACTCATATTTTATTTTATATTTGTTCTCTCGCAGGATCGCCAACCGGATTTATCCTTGCCACTGCACGGTTGTCGTTTGCTGCAACAATACGTAGTTGACAATTATATTAAGATTGAAACTCAAAAACTGCGTTGGATTAAAAAAACCCAGAAAAATATCCGTGCTGAACTGTACAGCGGCTTGCAGGACTGCCTTAATGCTGGAGAAAATAGTGGAGGTGTGTTCCCTGTAGATCCACATAGGATTGTTATTCTATGATCTCATACTGATGTAACCTCTCACAATATATCATTCTCTTGCAGCCAATGTTGGTCATCGTGTCATATTACCATCATCTTTTATCAGAAGCCCTCACGACATGTACCAACGTTATCAAGATGCAATGGCGGTTGTCCAGCGTTATGGCAGACCAGATATATTTTTAACAATGACGTGCAACTCTTCTTGGCTGGAAATCACTGAGTCACTTTATCCAGGACAGACCTCTCAGGATCGTCCTGATTTAGTCGCTCGAATATTCCACGCTAAATATGCGAAATTAAAGCATGATATTTTCCATAAACATGTTCTTGGTAGAACAATTAGCCATGTCCACGTAATCGAGTTCCAAAAAAGAGGTTTACCGCATGTTCATATGCTAATTATTTTCGACGCGCATGATAAAATGAATACTCCCGATGAATATGATAAGATTGTTAGAGCTGAGCTTCCTCAGGTCGAACATGAACCAGAATTATACAACGCTGTTGTGCGTCATATTATTCATGGCCCGTGTGCACACGTAAACCCTCATGCCCCTTGCATGAAGCACGGCGAGTGCAAAAAAGGTTACCCAAAGAAATTTTCCGAGCATACGCTGCAGAGAGCAGACTCCTACCCGATTTATCGACGTCGTGATAATGGAAGATCATTTACGCTGCAAACGTGCCCAAGATTTTGTTATTGACAATAGGTGGGTTGTTCCTTATAACCCATGGCTTCTGTTGAAGTATGACTGCCATATTAATGTCGAGATTTGCAGCAATATTCAAAGTATAAAATATTTATATAAATACATTCACAAAGGCCCTGATGCCATTGCGTTCCAAGTCCAGCCTCTTCAAGATCAGAATGAAGTATCTGAGTACGTAAATGGGTGGTGGATATGTCCACAGGAAGCATTTTGGAAGATATTTAAATTTACTATATACCAAACATATCCTTCGGTTATCCGTTTGCAGATACACTTGCCTGATAAACACCAAGTTCAGTTTCGCACCACTGACTTAGTAAACAATGTTCTTGCGAATGAGCGGAATTCCAGGACAATGTTAACCGAATTTTTCACTATTTGCGATAGTCAGGAAGAAGCGCACAATTATTTGTACAGCGATTTCTCTAAACACTATACATGGAATTTGACTTCTAGAACTTGGCACAGGCGAAGGCGCCGACAAAAAGTTATTGGACGAATTTACTCTGTACATCCTTCCGAGGGCGAACGATTTTATTTGCGCCTGCTTCTAAATCATATTCGAGGCCCAAAATCTTTTGATCATCTTCTGACAGTTGGTTCAACTTTCCATTCAACGTTTAAAGAAGCTGCTGAACACTATGGCCTACTGGAACGAGACAACAGTTTACATTACTGCATGCGCGAAGCCAGAGAATTTCAGATGTCTGCAGCACTTCGGACTTTGTTTACTACAATTCTGTTATACTGCAACCATACAGATGTTAGACAATTGTGGAATGACAATTACACTGCAATGACTGAAGATTTTGTTGCCAATGCTTCTATCAGCGAATTATATGTCATGAACAAGCTTCTTCACGAGCTCGATTACACTCTACAACAACATAACAAAAGCATCACACAATTTGATATCCCTCAAATGTCTGCCATCTTTGCAGATATGCCCAACTTCTCTGGCTTAGTTGAAGATGAGCTCTCAATACCTATCTCATATACGGATCTGAACTCTGTTTCATCTTTGAATCCCAGCCAAAGTTATGCCTTTTGTACTATTGTTGAAACAATCACACGGCGACAGAGTGGTATTTTCTTTATAGATGGGCCTGCTGGCACTGACAAAACATTTTTGTACAAATCTATGCTTGCGCATTTGCGTCAAAATGGTCATATTGTGCTTGCGACAGCATCATCGGGAATTGCTGCGACACTTCTTCCAGGCGGGGGAACTGCCCATTTAAAATTCAAAATTCCAATTCCTCTTGAAGTTGGCTCATTCTGTAAATTTGGCAAGCAATCTGATATACAGCAGCTTTTGCAACAATGCTCTGCTATTTTGTGGGATGAGGCACCGATGTCACATAAACATGTATTTGAAGCTGTTGACCGATCGCTGCGTGATGTTCTATGTGTAAACCGACCTTTTGGCGGTAAAGTTGTAATCCTGGGAGGGGATTTTCGACAAGTTCCGCCTGTCGTAATTAATGGGACAAAATCAGAAATTATTAATGCGAGCATAGTTGAATCACCTTTGTGGTCAGCTGTAAAATTGCTTTCATTAACTGAAAATATGCGTGCTTTATCTGATCACAATTTTTCCGAGTTTTTACTCCGCGTTGGAGATGGCGATGAGCCTACGTTCGAGGATGATATGATTCGTATTCCCGATTCAATGATTATTCCATGGGAGGGTGAACATTCAATCAATGTACTAATCAACATCATATTTACTGATATTACACTCCACATGAACGACTCTGATTACTTGGAAGACAGAGCTTTGTTAACACCCTTAAATGAAGATGTCGGTCAACTAAATGAAAAATGCCTCCACATGTTCCCCGGGGACGAGGTCACGTATTATTCTTTTGATTCTGTTGATGATGACAAATATAACTTATACCCGCAAGAGTTTCTAAATAGCATATCACCAGACAATCTTCCACCGCATATGTACAACCCCCATATCCATCGAGAGGCCCAGCGTGAAGGGTCGCCGATGTACAACCCAGATATTTGCCGAGCACTCCCAAGTATCCGGGCGGAGAGGGGGGAGGGGGGTCTCGCCCCTCCCTCTCTCGCCCAGCAAGGAGGCGGAGAGGGGAAGGGGCAGCTCGCCCCCCCCCTCTCGCCCAGCAAGGAGGCGGAGAGGGGGAGGGGCAGCTCGCCCCTCGCCCCCCCTCTCGCCCAGCAAGGAGGCGGAGAGGGGGAGGGGCAGCTCGCCCCCCCCCCCTCTCGCCCAGCAAGGAGGCGGAGAGGGGGAGGGGCAGCTCGCCCCCCCTCTCGCCCAGCAAGGAGGCGGAGAGGGGGAGGGGCAGCTCGCCCCTCGCCCCCCTCTCGCCCAGCAAGGAGGCGGAGAGGGGGGGGGGGGGCAGCTCGCCCCCCCCTCTCGCCCAGCAAGGAGGCGGAGAGGGGGAGGGGCAGCTCGCCCCCCCTCTCGCCCAGCAAGGAGGCAGAGAGGGGGAGGGGCAGCTCGCCCCCCCCCCCCCCCTCTCGCCCAGCAAGGAGGCCGAGAGGGGGAGGGGCAGCTCGCCCCCCCCCCCCCCCCCCCTCGCCCAGCAAGGAGGCGGAGAGGGGGAGGGGTAGCTCGCCCCCCCCCCCCTCTCGCCCAGCAAGGAGGCGGAGAGGGGGAGGGGCAGCTCGCCCCCCCCCTCTCGCCCAGCAAGGAGGCGGAGAGGGGAAGCTCGCCCCCCCTCTCGCCCAGCAAGGAGGCGGAGAGGGGGAGGGGCAGCTCGCCCCCCCCCCCCCCCCCCCCCCCCCCCCCTCTCGCCCAGCAAGGAGGCGGAGTGGTGGAGGGGCAGCTCGCCCCCCCTCTCGCCCAGCAAGGAGGCCGAGAAGGGGAGGGGCAGCTCGCCCCCCCCCCCCCCCCCCCCCCCCCCCCCCCCCCCCCCCCCCCCCCTCCCCCCCTCTCGCCCAGCGAGGAGGCGGAGAGGGGGAGGGGAAGCTCGCCCCCCCTCTCGCCCAGCAAGGAGGCGGAGAGGGGGAGGGGCAGCTCGCCCCCCCCTCTCGCCCAGCAAGGAGGCCGAGAGGGGGAGGGGCAGCTCGCCCCCCCTCTCGCCCAGCAAGGAGGCCGAGAGGGGGAGGGGCAGCTCGCCCTCCCCCCCCCTCTCGCCCAGCAAGGAGGCCGAGAGGGGGAGGGGCAGCTCGCCCCTCCTCTCGCCCAGCAAGGAGGCGGAGAGGGGCAGCTCGCCCCCCCTCTCGCCCAGCAAGGAGGCAGAGAGGGGGAGGGACAGCTCGCCCCCCCCCCCCCCCCCCCCCCCACTCTCGCCCAGCAAGGAGGCGGAGAGGGGGAGGGACAGCTCGCCCCCCCCCCCCCCCCCCCCCCCCCCCCCCCCCTCCCCTCTCGCCCAGCAGGGAGGCCGAGAGGGGGAGGGGCGGCTCGTCCCCCCTCTCTCCCAGGGTAGGCCCCTTTTCGTCCAGTTTTGGCTATTCCCAGTCCAGTTTTGGCTATTCGCAGTCCAGTGGTCTGCGTTTAGCGCTTCAGAACAGCGGGATTTGACTATTTGCAGTCCAGTTTTGGCTATTCGCAGTCCAGTTTTGGCTATTCGCAGTCCAGTGGTCTGCGTTTAGCGCTTCAGAACAGCGGGATTTGGCTATTTGCAGTCCAATTTTGGCTATTCGTAGTCCAGATCCAAAAAACCTATAAATAGGACCAAGGGGGCACCATTTGAAAGGATCTCATTCCAAGGCCAGCTCTCTCCCCTCTCTCTCTCTAACAGATCTCTCCATAGGGGGGAGGAGAGGCTTCAGTGGTGCCCAAGCTTAGTAGTGGCTTGGGAGGGGAAGTTCCAAGGGGACTTCCGGGTACGTGGCGGGACCTCCCCACTAAGTTCTTGGTCCGTTTCCAAGTCCAAGTGCTCTTGTCTAGAGAGTTGGCTCGAGGGAAGTAGGTGTGAGACCACCCCTTTTAGGGACCCCGAACTCCACAAAGACCAAGTCTTGTTCACAAGATCTCGGTTTCAACACATGGTGCGGTGAGCGTGGAGAGTGGTCAGCACAGAAGTTCTTGAGCCAAGTCTCATGGCAGGAGACCTCGGAGGAGGAGACGATGAGGGGTCTCACATCCCAAGTGAGGTGGTAGGAAGGGGAGAGTTCATGACGGCCATCAAGGGAATCATGGAGCTGCTCCAAGGCATCACCAGGGGAGGTGACTGCTCGTCTCCCTCCCCCCAGACACCGCCTTCTGGGTCGCAAGGAGTGCTCGCCCAGGGGGGGTCAGGAGAGGTTGCCCCAGGGGGTCGGCCAGGCAAGGAACCGGTGACTGAGAGTGGCGAGTGGGACCTCGCCGGGCGAGTGCTTTTTCCTAGCCCGGTGAGTGGGGTCTCGCTCGGAGCAGGAGTCACGCAAGTGGAGCTCGCGAAGCCGGCGAGTGGGGGGTCACCCTTTAGCGAGCTGATCATCTCGGCTCCCATCCCGGAAGGCTTCAAGGAGCCCAACATGACTTTTTATACCGGGAAGGATGATCCCGTCCAGCACCTACAGTGGTTCGAGGATACCGTCTCCATCAGGCCCATGACGGACGCGTTCAAGTGTCGTCTCTTCGCCACCACCCTGAGGGACAAAGCTAGGGACTGGTTCCACCAGCTCCCGGTTGGCTCCATTTACAGCTTCGAGGACTTAGGCCGAAGCTTCCAGCTACGCTTCTCCACATCCAAGAAGAGGAAGAAGAATGCTGAGTCCATTTTCCTGATCAAGCAGAGGCACGAGGAGACATTGGCCCAGTACATGGACAGATTCCAGGAGGAGATCTTGAACATCCAGGAGGTGCCAGGGTATGCCCTCCAGATGGCTTTCACCATAGGGCTACGAGAGAGCCTCTTCAAGATGCGCCTAACTAGGAAGCCTCCCTTGTCCTTTGAGGACCTGATGGAAAAAGCTGCAAAGGAGATAGCCACCGAGGCGGCGAACCCGGGGCTGGCAAAGAAATTGGCGAAGTTGGTGGAGGCCGAGCCAAGAGAGCAAGGTGGCCTCAGGCAGCAGGAAGGAAGGAGGAGGGAAGAGCAGAGGGGTCAAGGGTACCAGGGACCCCAGGGGGGTCAGGAGCAAGGGAGGGGTCTCGCCCAAGGAGGGATAAACTTCTACGGAGGCCAAGGGAGGCCCAACCCTCCTCCTTGTAGGCAGGCCCCTAGGCAGCTCCTACCCCCACCAGCTCAAGCTATGGCGATTCGAAGAGGAGGAGTTGAAGCAAGAGACATCCCAGCCCGTAGGAGAAGGGGGGGAAGGGCGGTGCCATACTGCGACTACCACCAAGCAGAGGGGCATGCAACAACTACCTGCCCAGAGTTCTTGGAGGTGAGAGAGGCGAGAGGTCAGGCACAATAGCAGCCGCCGGAGCGGATTGAAGAAGTTCCACCTAGAGCAGTAGTGGACGACGACATCTGCGAGGACCGAACTGACGTAGGAGCCAAAGGATGGGTCGCGGTGATCCACGGGGGGGGGGGGGGGGGGGGGGGGGGGGTGGGGATCGAGGCCACTCGTAAGGCAAGCCTCCACGTCGTATTTCGACGCAGCGTCGCTTCAACGTCACAGGACCCACCTCCCGAGGAGAAAATCACTTTCTCAAGCAGGGACATGCCAGATCACGAGGATCCATTCTGTGATGCGCTAGTCATTCAGACAGCCATCGAAGGTTACACTGTCTCTCGGATCCTCGTTGACAACGGGAGCTCTGTCAACGTCATTTTCAAAAAGGCATTTGACGAGTTGAAGGTGGAGTCAAGGAGGGTGCTGGCCTCAGATGGGCCCTTATTCGGATTCTCCGGAGAAAGGAAAGAGGTAGAGGGTGGAGTTGGACTCCAAGTGACGATGGGGGGAGGCTCAAGGAACTGTCGGTTCGTCATAGTTGACGCTCCTAGCAGTTATAATGCCATCTTCGGAAGACCCCTCATCAGCGCCTTCCGATGCGTACCATCGTCCTTCCACCAGTGCCTCAAGTTCAACACTGGAGGAATCCAAGTCAGGATCTGCGGAGACCCCAGGATGGCGAGGCACTGCTACGTCACAGCCATCAACAGCATCTCTTGGCAAGCAGGGGCGGAGGAGATGGAGAAGATCATGGAGAGCATGAGCCAGATAGGAGTGGCAGGAGAAATAGAGGAATGATCATCTCGCGCAAGCAGCCTGAGAGGCGAGTGTCATGGGGGGGTATGTTGTGTTTTTTGTTTTTTGTTGTTTTCCTTTGTAACAAGCTCTACCCCTCGCTGTTTAGGCCAGGAGGTTTTTGACAAGGGAAATCCCCCCATTAGATGGATGAAGTTATTTTGCTTATATGACGAGTAAGTTGTTGCCGAGATGTCCTCCTCACTCCAGGCTCTCACTAGCTGGGTGGGTCGAATGATCCTCGGATGAGTAAGTTGTTGCCGAGATGTCCTCCTCACTCCAGTCTCTCACTAGCTGGGTGGGTCGAATGATCCTCGGAAGGGAGAGCTTGCCACCGAGATGTCCTCCTCACTCCAAGCTATCGCTAGCTGGGTGGGTCTAATGATCCTCGGATGGGTAAGTTCAACACTGAGATGTCCTCCTCACTCCAGGCTCTCACTAGTTGGGTGGGTCGAATGATCCTCGGAAGGGAGAGCTTGCCACCGAGATGTCCTCCTCACTCCAGGCTCTCACTAGATGGGTGGGTCGAATGATCCTCGGATGGGTAAGTTCAACACCGAGATGTCCTCCTCACTCCAGGCTCTCACTAGCTGGGTGGGTCGAATGATCCTCGGAAGGGAGAGCTTGCCACCGAGATGTCCTCCTCACTCCAGGATCTCACTAGCTGGGTGGGTCGAATGATCCTCGGATGGGTAAGTTCAACATCGAGATGTCCTCCTCACTCCAGGCTCTCACTAGCTGGGTGGGTCGAATGATCCTCGGAAGGAAGAGCTCGCCACCGAGATGTCCTCCTCACTCCAGGCTCTCACTAGCTGGGTGGGTCGAATGATCCTCGGAAGGGAGAGCTTGCCACCGAGATGTCCTCCTCACTCCAGGCTCTCACTAGCTGGGTGGGTCGAATGATCCTCGGATGGGTAAGTTCAACACCGAGATGTCCTCCTCACTCCAGGCTCTCACTAGCTGGGTGGGTCGAATGATCCTCAGAAGGGAGAGCTTGCCACCGAGATGTCCTCCTCACTCCAGGCTCTCACTAGCTGGGTGGGTCGAATGATCCTCGGATGGGTAAGTTCAACACCGAGATGTCCTCCTCACTCCAGGCTCTCACTAGCTGGGTGGGTCGAATGTGCCTCGGGGGCGAGGTCCTGCCCCCCTCGATGGATATTTGGGCTTGGACTTTTCTTTCCGAGGTTGCGCCAACCTCGCAAAGAGCGGGGATTGTGTACAACCCCCATATCCATCGAGAGGCCCAGCGTGAAGGGTCGCCGATGTACAACCTAGATATTCGCCGAGCACTCCCAAGTATCCGGGCGGAGAGGGGGGAGGGGGGTCTCGCCCCTCCCTCTCTCGCCCAGCAAGGAGGCGGAGAGGGGAAGGGGCAGCTCGCCCCCCTCTCGCCCAGCAAGGAGGCGGAGAGGGGGAGGGGCAGCTCGCCCCTCGCCCCCCCTCTCGCCCAGCAAGGAGGCGGAGAGGGGGAGGGGCAGCTTTGGCTATTCGCAGTCCAAGCGTTTAGCGCTTCAGAACATCGGGATTTGGCTATTTGCAGTCCAGTTTTGGCTATTCGCAGTCCAGATCCAAAAAACCTATAAATAGGACCAAGGGGGCACCATTTGAAAGGATCTCATTCCAAGGCCAGCTCTCTCCCCTCTCTCTCTCTAACAGATCTCTCCATAGGGGGGAGGATAGGATTCAGTGGTGCCCAAGCTTAGTAGTGGCTTGGGAGGGGAAGTTCCAAGGGGACTTCCGGGTACGTGGCGGGACCTCCCCACTAAGTTCTTGGTCCGTTTCCAAGTCCAAGTGCTCTTGTCTAGAGAGTTGGCTCGAGGGAAGTAGGTGTGAGACCACCCCTTTTAGGGACCCCGAACTCCACAGAGACCAAGTCTTGTTCACAAGATCTCGGTTTCAACAACATAAGCTATCTTTGAAAAAAGGAACCCCCATTATGCTTCTGCGGAATTTAAATCCTAGAATCGGTCTTTGCAATGGTTCGAGGCTGCTCTGCAGTCAATTTACAAGAAATGTTATTGAAGCAGAAATACTTACAGGGCAACATAAAGGCAAACCAGTATTCCTTCCCCGTATACCGCTCAAAAGTGCTAAAGATTTAAAAATGCCTTTTGAGCTAACTCGCAAACAATTTCCAGTCCGTTTAAGCTTTGCTCTAACCATCAACAAATCTCAAGGACAAACAATCAAGCACGTTGGCATTTACTTGCCATCTCATGTTTTCACCCATGGCCAGCTTTATGTTGCTTTATCAAGAGGAGTCACTGCATCGAATACAAAGATTCTGGTGAAAAATGGTACCCTCGCTGGACATCCTGGCACTTATACAAAAAATGTTATCTTCAAAGACCTCCTTTCCAAGGTCAACTCGCAGGTGCTCTCCATATTCTCTTACTCAATTGTTTCCCGGTTATACTTACGTAACGCTAATATGCTCATACATTAAAATATTTAATTTACTACGCAGTCCCATCACCAGACTTAGACATCAACGTTTACTTTCGACAACAAATCATCAGGGGAAGTAACTTCAACGGGTGCAAAAAAAATATGCCCAGATTGGAATATTGCGCCCTCAGTTACTGTCTTGGGCCTTCCACAAAGTATGTTGCCTTTACATTACTTATGTCCTAAATCGCACTCGAGGTTCAGTCTCTGCTCCACACTTTTATTTTTTTTACACTCACACTTTTGTTCTGTTCATTTTCTTGTCTATTAAAATATTTATTTGTTGCGCTAGCTTTCTAAGCTATTTCATGGATTTCAAATCAGCTAGCTAGGCACCATTACAATCAATCCCTTGCTCAATATTACAACCAATGCCTCGCTCAAAATTTATGCTGTACTGTAATTTTTTCCTGTATGTTCTGCTGATAGTGATTTTATATGTTGTAGCTGATACGCCCGAAACCGGTGTGTATTTAAAACGCAAGAGCACGTGCCGTGTCAAGTAATAAAGTGAGAATCGAGATCGTTTCCACGGAGAGGTGGGTGATTCAGTGCTTGCAATTACTAGTGCTGCCTTTTCTTTAAATTCAAGCGGAATAATATGATGGTTCAAAGTAACAAAAATCTTGAAATAAAACTTCTAATTATGGGATTTAAACTAGAGAAACGGTAGGAAAATATTTTGTTATCAGTGATCAAAGATAATCTTGTATCGTGATTTCCTAAGTCTAGTGTGACAAACCCTTGAAGATAGTTTTGCGATGATGAGTGGTGACACGTCTTGCAACGATTTTAGAATAGAAATCTGTACCTCTCGATATCGGAAGTCCCTAGTTCTCTATTACTCCGGAGATGAAATAAGAACCGCATAAAGGATGAAAACCAAAGTTGCTAGTATCAAGAGGAAATCTCTTTCTCCCTTCAAATACTATACCGAATCCACGATAAACTTACGCGACTCCTCTCTCGATTTATGAAGCGCAGTAAAAAGATAAAATCTTGGCCAAAGATTTCAAATTAAAGATCATGAATTAAGCACAAACATTCACCAATCAATCACAAATCCAGAAATTTAAGAAGTTGTCATCACACTTGACAAAGTACTCACACAATACAAGATTAAAACAAATTAGTTCATCACGATGGGGGAAGAACACCACAAAATCAGAAAGATCTTACAGTGCATGGTGTAAAAAAACTGAAATAGCGTAGGAATTCCGTCACCGAAGAGTGTCGAACCGCTCCTTCTTCAAGATCCGGCCGGCCCTAGCCTTCTTCCTCCTTCTTTCGAATTCCCCACTCTCTCTCCTTAAAACTCCCCAATATATTTTCTCCAGATGCCATTTTTACTCCCTCCAAATACTGCTAAATAAGTCCCACGCGTTTCCCAAGGGACGCCACCTTCCAATTTTGTGAATGGCGGTTGTTTTAAAATTTCGGAATTTTGAATTCGCCAAAAAGGTTGCAACCTTTTTTTCTGGGTGTTGCAACACTCGCGCTGTGCCTGCATTACCAAACTGCAAATTGAACGTTGCAACTATTTATTTTTCCGTGCGTTGCAACCTTTTTCCAGGATATGTGAATTTTGGCTGTTTTCTTTTTCCAATCCGATTCCTTTGGCACACCTGTCAAGAAAACAATGGAAAAAGACCAACTTAGCCTTGAATTTAATAACAAAATATTTACTTACATTTTTATCATATTTATGCTTATTCAAGCCAGATTAACCGAGTATTTCGTCAGAACTAATGACCTAGATAACTTCTTTTTAGAAGTTATCACACCCCCACACTTGAACCTTTGCTAGGCCCGAGCAAAGAGAAATAACATCTCAATAATTAGGTGTCCGATAATTATCACACCACAAATTAAAGTGCTCCATTACTTAACCGGAATTAATCAAAGATACTCAAGAAGTTCGCTTTACTCAACCGATAAGCTTGTAAATCATTCAGAGTTCAAACATCACAAATCCATTAGCTTGATAAAAGATAAAGCACCATTAAGATTTTTAGTGTTGTGTGTGTGTGTGTGTGTCTTCTTCAAAATTATTTACTCCCCCGCACTTTTTCATTGAACCTCCGCAATAATCTGGAAGGGTAAGAATAAGCTAAGTCTTTGTGCTAGCGTCGACACAAATTAGCAGCTTACGTGAATGTAGGTTTAGCTTTGGCTTGGTTTGCAATTCTTAAACAGGCTTTGATAGTAGTGGCATGGTAATTCCCTAGTTAGTAATCATAATAATTCACCATATTATAAGGGTTGATCAACACACATTTTTTTTAATTAACCATAGTTGGGATCATTCAGGGTATAAGTGTGCATACCTAGGCCACGTATCACTATGATGCTTTTTTTTTCATTTCATTTTTTTTTGTAAATCATAGTTGGGATCATTCCAAACATACACATCGCATGCTTAGGCCGCATATCACTATGACTTTTAACCATTCTTTTTTTTTTAATTCCATCATAGTCGTGATCATTCCAAGTATGTATACATATACCCAGGCCGCATATCACTATGACTTATATATTAAGAATAAACCACCCATAATAGGTTAACTTATTACGATACAACTAGTGAGCATATAGGGAATTTGGTCATTCAGTAGTGGATAGCAAAATGATACAGAACCAGTCAAAGAATCTCATGAAAGATCAAATTGGTTTAGCTACTAAAATATTATCTTGGCTCACCACATTAACTTAGTTCTTACTCACCCCCCTTCTTATTTATAGAATTCCACATCAAAAGATTTCGAAGAAGTAAACAAAAGTTGAAGAAGGTTGTGCATGGATCAAACGCTTAAGAGTGCTTTACCAAAAAAAAATCTTGCTAATTTCAAATTCAAAATCTGAACTCCTAGGATTTCCTAGCCATACCAGTTAATTATCATTGAACATCAAGAATAGCCTATCGACTAAGTACGGTCATCATACGGATTATTAAAATCATGAGTGATCAAATTACCTAACACAACAATTTTAGGGGCGATTCTAGCCATCACCCCCACACTTAAAGTCTTGCTGGACCCTAGCAAGGTTGGTGTGATTACCTAAAATTTCTTCTCCATAAAATTGAAACGGTGCCAGCATATAAAAGAATTGCGATAAATAAAATTGAAACGGAAGTACTCCCCTAAAATTTCTGAGGTAGACCGTCTGTAGCAGTGGTTGTCCTTACTCCGTCCAAGACTTTGCTTGGAGAGCTTCTCTAGCAAATCCCGATTTCAAGACAACAACCTGTCACTTGCAAGCATGTATATATATAGAAAAAGGGTGAAAGTGGTATATATTAAAATGTAGGACATTAAAAACTGACAACACCTCCTACTCAAGCATATAATAACCATAGATGTCTTATAATAGCCACATATATATTTTCCACTTCAGCCTAAAGCATTCACAGATATAGTTAATCAAGCAAAAGCTGACAGAATATATTGTCTTAAACGTAAAATGCATACTCAAAACGCAAAAGTTTGTCTTAAAAATAAACTTGAAATGCATAAGATCATCAACAGATCTCAATCATCACGGTCCTCGTCCTCATTCTCCTCGTCCTGCTCCGCATCGCCATCTTTCTCTTTGTCTGAGTCCACGTACTCTGTTGGGTCGAGGCAGCCTCCACCACCATCTAACAGAGCACCCTTCTCATTGAATTGCCATTCAAATTCGATTGGATCTTCTTCCACCGGTGACCTCTTCTTCTTCTGCATGTTGTCGATTTTCCTCTCGATACGGTCAAGCCTTGATCGGAAATAGCGGTATTGGCAGTGTTGGTGAGATTTTATATATTCAATGTTGGTTAGAATGTGGAACAAGGTTGCTCCATCTCCGGTCCCGCAGTACACATCCTCAAACTTTCCTCCCGCAGAGGAGGAACTACCCATGCTCCCCTTTTTCGGCGTTCTGAATCCACCATCACTTTCATTACCAACTTTTATATTTACCTCTACCACCCGCTCAGTAATCTGCCTGTGAACGTGAGTGATCAAATCATCTGGATTTTGTGTCACACCCATTTTTCTACACAACCCTGTTATTAGAATCGGGAACCACAATATCCGAGGTTTGCTTTCCTTAATCTTCAATTTCAACTGGTAATTAATTAATTTCCCAATATTCACTCTATGTTCTTTCACAATGTTGTAAATCAGAATCGCCCGATCTGATGTGACATTATTCAAGTGTCGCGTTGGCATGATGCTTGCATTGATGAACAGGTGCCACACCTTAGCCTCTCTTGATAAGGATGTTGACTTAATTGCCCGCATTGAGCTATTCGTCCATTCTGGATGTTGGGTGTTGCAAATCAGAGTGGCAACCTCCATTGGGTCAATGCTCTGATCCAAACTAATCAGATCCTCCTCATTTCCTAACTCATACAGGTCATTAACAGCCTTTGCAGAAATATCGATGGACCTCCCCCTCACCATCACTGAATCCCCCTCCATCAGCTTTGCATTCGCATAAAATTCGTACACCCATGGGAGTATTACTTCAGATCTTGGGTGGCATAATGTCCCCCACTGGAGTGCGTCAATCTGGAGGGCATAACTATGACTCCAAGCCTTCTTCTCCAGATGAAATACCTGCTCATAGATCAAGGGCGCGGACTTCAACGTCTCAAAACGCATCGCGGCAACTTCATCTAAAAATTTGTAGGTCTTCTTCGCCACAGTTTTCCCCTTCTTTTTTGAAGACATTGTCTACATCATGGTAGGGGAATCAACTCTTAGACAAGGAAACTCCCCTCTCCATCGTTCTTTCTTAGAACAAAAACAAAGTAAAAACAAAATGCGCATTACCTGAATGAATCGGGGACGCAGGGCTTCAGGATCTTGGAAAGCCGCGATGGCTAAAGCGGAGTTGCTCGTCGTTTTGATGCCAGATTGTTCCTCTCAGAAGAGCCGCCTCACTCCCACCGCCGATCGAGGGTCGTCTGCTTGACGAGGGCCGCCGCGCTCCTAGTCTGCGTGCCTCAATCGCGAATCTAGGGTAAAGAATGAGAAAGGGTGTGTCGATTTGAACTTTGGAGTCGGGTATAGCGCTAATGAGGCAGACCGGTTCAATTGAAAAGGCGCCACATGTAGCGCTGATATTAATCTTTGCGCTGATTAGGGCGGACCGGCTCGGCTGAACCGGCGACAACGCGTTTCCAATAATTTATCCGGAGAGTTAAAGAGGTTGCAACCATTTAAATGGCAACGTTGCAACACCTCCGCCTTCTCCGTTTCTCCAACAGCAATCCAAATTCTTCCGCAACTAAAATTTCACACGCTGCATTCAACAATTCTACACCTACAACATTTCTCCGCCATCATGTTCCCCATCCATCGTAATTTGTCAAACTGACAACTAACCGAAAATCCAACTATCTTACTTCACAAAAACGAGAACTAAATATAAATGATGGGTTGCCTCCCACCTAGCGCCTAATTTACCGTCCTGGCAGGACGGTACGAAACTAGAGAAGCATTATACTCGACACTTCCCTGTCATAATCGTCTGTCAGGTATGGTTTCAGTCTTTCTCCGTTAACCTTGAACTCAGTCCCGTCAGTTTCATTAATGATGGTTACCGCGCCATAAGGATGCACGATTTTAACCTTAAACGGGCCCGACCAACGAGACTTTAGTTTTTCTGGAAACAATTTAAGCGGGAATTGAATAAGAGGACAAGTTGTCCCGGCTCAAAATGTTTTTCCTTCATGCGTCGATCGTGCCACTTCTTCGTACGCTTCTTATAGATTCGTGAGTTCTCATACACTTGCATCCGAATTTCCTCTAGTTCATTCAATTGCAATAATCTCTTCTTACCGGCGTCCCGAAAATCATAATTTATTTTCTTAATCGCCCAAAACGCCCGGTATTCTAACTCTAGAGGAAGATGACAAGACTTCCCGTAGACCATCCTATACGGGGTCAGCCCAATGGGAGTTTTAAAAGCAGTGCGGTATGCCCATAATGCATCCGTGAGTTTCTGTGACCAGTCTCTACGATTGATACTCACTGTCTTTTCTAAAATCTTTTTAATCTCCCTATTTGATACCTCCGCCAAACCGTTGTCTGGGGATGATAAGCAAGTGCAACTTTGTGGGTTACTCCGTATTTATTTAATAATGACTTGAATTGACTATTACAGAAATGACTTCCCCCGTCGCTAATGATTGCTCTGGGAACCCCGAATCGATTGAATATATGGTTTTTTAGAAAATTAAGTACCACTTTGCCGTCGTTCTTTGGGGTCGCTATCGCCTCCACCCATTTAGACACATAGTCTACTGCCAATAATATATATAAATTACCATTCGAGTTCACGAACGGACCCATAAAATCCATCCCCCATACATCAAATAATTCGATTTCTAGCATTATTGTTGACGCCAGGAAAATCCTGACCTCAAAATTCGGACCGATGCAGCCGGAGGCTACTCGCCCAGCAGTCCGACGAGATGACCTGGCTGGCGACTACTGAAGAGCTAGAAGAGCAACACACAGGACCCCAGGTGCTTGGCAGGGAGGTCCCACTACGTACCCAGAAGCTCAAGAGAGTCTTCCCCTCCGAAACCAAAGTGGCCGAGCTTGGTACAGGGAAGGCACCGACTTGGCTGAAAGCAAGGGTGACGGGCTCGAGAATTCGGGAATCGGGGTCCAAAAGCTCAAGTCCAGGTGCCAATCCAAGTACCCCTAGGGTCCTATTTATAGGAAAACCAAAGGGTAGGGGGGTTTTATAGCCCAGCCCCCAACCTGGCGACTATGGGTTACTCGGCGAGTATCATGCCATAGTCGCCCATCTGGCGAGTATTGGGTGCTGCTCGCACACGCTGGGCCAATAATTGTCAGGTCTTATGTTCCATACTCGCCAACCTGGCGAGTATTGCCTGCATACTCGCCGAGGTCTTCTCTACTTCTGCCTTGAACTGCCGGGCTCTGTGTTGACCTCTTTGACTTTGACTTCTGCCTACGTGGCCTTGGGGGGGGGGGGGGGGGGGGGGGGGTCCACCCTCGGAGAATGAGGGTTGTACATAATCCCCGCTCTTTGCGAGTAACGCAGTTGCTCGGAAAGAATCATCCAACCTTCATTCGACGAGCTCTCCTGCCGGCGACTATCGGCTTATATTCGCCCTCTCGCTGGCCGACGTTCGAACTCTATAAATAGAGGGGCAGGGGTCTCTGATGGCACGTCTTTTCTGAACTCGCTCAAGATGGTGCGCGACTATGCTGCCGAGGCTAAGGCGGCTATGGCTGGTCTTGTAGGCCTATTTGATGGCTCTTCGCTCCCTCCTCGCCCGGATCTTGCCTCTGGCGACCTTCCCTCTTCCAAGAAGAGGAAGAGGCTTGCCCAGAAGAAAAAGAAGCAGGAGAAGAAGAAAGCCGTTGAGGGTGAGATCGCCGCTCCTCCGTGCGACCAACACCAGCAGCTGCTGGACGACCTGGGGCTCTCTAATGAGGGCGACTCGCCGGCCGCTGATCCTCCTGCTCCAAATGTCGCCGAGGAAGCGAGCATGCCTGGGTCCTCGACCCAGAATCAACCGGAGAATCTCGCTCCTGCGCGAGGTGGGAGCTACCTACTCGCCACCTTCTTTGATTGACCTCGACTTGGACCGAGATGCTGAATATTTCTTTTATGCTTCGCAGATTCGTCCACCATTGGAGCTCAGGAGGAGCCTCTGGCCGTGCCTCCGCTGAGGTCGTCGCCTATGGTCTCGCCTCGGGGTGGAGGTCGCTCAGGGCGAGTTCTCCACAGCTCCTTGCTGGAGAAGAGGCCGATGAGTGGGCAACATGATCCATTGGCGAGCATCGTGCCTCCGCCTCCTCCGCCTCTTCAGTCCATGGGAACGACGAGTAGTTCGCAGCTGCCCGCAGGTGGGCTTCCGCCACCTCCTCCGTTCCCTCCTTCTGCTACTCCTCAGGGCGATCAGCACCCTTCGACCTCTACTGCACCTTCGACTCATCATGGCGAGTCCTCGCGCCGTGGCGGGACTGGGGGCTCCTCGGGCTTTTTTCCTGCAAGGGGAGGAGGACGACCAGTCGATAATCGCGGTCGGGGGAACGCGCCTCCCAGCCGGGATCCGGCATTTGGTGGCTCTTCGCGGCGAGGCGACCATCATCGCAGCCCATCTCCTCGCCGGGCAAGGGTCTCTCCTCGCCGTCATTCTCGCAGTCCTCGGCCAGGTTTTTAGTCGCCGTCTTCAATAGTCGCCATTGTCTTTACTTCGCTGTTTTCGTCATCTAAGCTCTAACACTCAAACCTTTTTCGCAGCTCGCGCTCATACTCCCATAGGATCTTTGATCGACGCGGTCGGGCTTCCTTCTCGCGAGTACCAGGAGAGGGCTACTCGCGCGATCCTGGAGCTGGAGTCCAAGCTGGAGCGCTTGGCGATCTGCGAGCCTCATCGCCGCCTGTCCGAGGTTGAATCGCGAGTTGAGCGCCTGGCGAGCACTGACGCTCATCGTCGTTTGACCGAGCTGGAGGTGCGAGTATCACGGCTGGAGGAGTTCGATACTCGCCTGGCTGGTGCAGAATCTCGCCTTCATACTGCCAGCGATCTGGAGCGTAGAGTTGCGAGGATCGAGCATCGCCAGCAGCTGCATCATGATGAGTTGGTGGGGATGCGCGCGAGCATGGGCTCGGTCGGTCGGCTGGCGAGGATCGAAGACCAGCTGCGGCAGGGTGAGGATGCGATGTCTCTGGCCTTTGAGCACTTCAAGCGTGCTCGCAGCATGGGCTTCGTTGGGCGACATCCTCAGCCTCCGGATTTTCAGGCGAATCTTCAGGCGCCTCCCTAGATGTTGTCCTTTTTTACTCCTCTTCTTTCTGTGCTAAGTCGCCCTTGGCGAGCATTCCTGTAATTCTGAACTATTCCTTTATTGGTGTAATATTTTTCGGCGAGTATTAGAAAACTCGCCTTTTATTGCTTGCTCTGCTTTCTTCTTCTGTGATGAATTTTTGTCAAAATTTTCTATCTTCTTTAACTTTGGCGAGTATTGTCCGCCCGTCGCCTATGCATGGCGAGCTTCGTTCATGCTTCTTTCTTGCAGGTCTTCTCGCCTTGGAGGTCGACTTCCTGCTGACGCGCGTTGTTGAGCTGGCGACTTCAACTTAATACTCGCCTCCCTCTTATTCCTGATCGCGCCGTCGTGCTCGATAAGCCAAGTTATCCGACCACTATAAATAGGGGGGGTGGGGGGTGGGTGAGTCTTAATTACGCTTTGGCGATTTTCTAACTCTCGCGCGAGTATCTTCTGTCTTCTCTTCTCTTCTTGTCTTCTTTGATACTCGCCTCTCTTTCTTCCTTTCCTCCAAGATGACCGACGAGGCGACCATCCGGCGTGCCAATCACGCCAGGAACTTTGCGGCGACCACCTTCAATAAGTCTGTCACGACTGAGAAGGATTTGGAGGTCATCAAGGCGAAGTACCTCCCGCCAGGGTTTGTCGCTAGGCTTCCTCGCCAGGGCGAGCGACTAAACACCTTCTTGACCAACGAGCGGGTATTCCCTACTCGCCATTTCGAGGTGGGCTTGCGACTACCACTGTGGACGGAGTTCTCCCAGATACTCCGTTACTTTGGGATAGTCCCTGCCCAGATCAACCCCAATGGGGTGGCGATGATCGTGGGATACCTGTGCTACCTGCGCGACCAGGGAATAGCCTTCGACCTGTCGGTCTTTAGGCGAGTATTCCACTTTATGGTGACTGGCGAGGGCGTCGTCTTCCTCTGCAGCCATGTCTGCACGCTGGTCGGCACCGCTAACAAGAATCATCGCTGGGGAGAGCGACTAGTCGTCATCGCTGGCGACTTTCAAGCGATCCCCGACAAGTCCTTCCAGCCACCGGAGAGCGTCTTCGGGGCTTCTTTCCTAAGCGAGGGTTGCGAGAAACTGCTCGAGTCCTTCAGGAATCGCCGCCTTGATGTGGTGTTCTGGAGGAGGCGAGTGGATGAACTCGCTGAGGTTTTCGCAGGCGAAGGTAATCTACTGCGCGAGTATTCGCAATACTCGCTCTTCGTCTTCAACTTTGGCGACTAACCGGAATTATCACTCCTCTTGTTGCAGCAGTCCAGGTTATGCCGCGTGAGCTTCTTCCCGTGGTGGTGAAGGCGACGGCTTCCACACAGGGAGGTGCGGGGACCTCTGCTCGCGGGGATGGGGTCTACTCGCCCATAGACTTGTCGCCAGGAGGCGATGAGCCCTTGATCGGCGGCGAAGGCTCCAGGCCGCTTAAGAAGCGGAAGGAGAGGGGCGAGCCCTCCGAGCCCTCGAGGAAGAAGAAGGAGGTCGCTCACCGGGACCTTGGCAAGAAGGCGGACCCTTCTGAGGCCGGCGAGCCCTATACCCACCCTAATTTCAACTTGGGTGTTCGTGGTGAGGACGCCTATGGTCGCCGCCTAGTCGCCTGGTCGGAGGGCGACCATGTGGTGTCTCTGAGCTCTAACCTTCCGCCCTGGTTAGAGGACTGGGAGGATCAGGGCGAGGCCTTTGATGTGCTTCATGCCATCTATGGTCGTGAGGACGCTGAGAGGCTGCGAGAGGAGCCTTCCGAGTACCTGGCGCACCAGACCTCGCGATCTCTGCTGCGGTCCGCCGAGCTAGCGCACATGACGGCGAGGAGGTTGCTGGAGTATGAGGAGGTGATCCGGGTCAGCACGAAGAAGATGATCGCCATGGGGCTCAAGGCGAAGGAGCATGAGGTACTCGCTTCTCTATGATACTCGCCTCCGGGATAGTCGCCACTTTGCCGAATAACTTGCTGACTTTGTGTGTCTTCTTGTTTTTGTAGGTCGCTGAGGTGGAGATGGCGACAAAGGTGTCCCAGCTGGAGAAGGAGCTGGATGACACTCGGCTGACCTTGGAGGTCGCCCAAGTTCCCACCGCTGAGCTGGAAACTCGGCCTGCCGAGCAACAGCCAGCGGTGGCGGTCCCCTCTAGGGTCGGCAAGCAGATCCGGATGCATGGCGACAATATGCCACGCGTTAGCCGAGAGATCGCGCGAGCTACTGGGACCGTCATCCTGAGCCAGCTGAAGGCGGACGATCTTCTGAAGCCGGCGGCGATGGAGCTGACCGTGGAGGACATTATCCCAGCGCTGCTCGCCGAGGAGTCCACCTCCCCCTTGCGAGCATCCTCGCCGCCGTCCAGTGGTGCTGTGGATGATGATTCCGAGGACGAGGATGACGATGATGATGACGATGATGTTGATGACGATGGTGGCGATGATGGTGGCGACGAGCCAGATGCAGATATTGATGGCGAGGGTGTCGCCTAGTCGCCTGGGCACCCTTTTTTGCTCGCCCGGCGACCTTTTGTAGACATCTTGAAGATTCTTTTGTAATATACATCAAATATTTATATATATAAAACAGTCAAAGCTTTTGCTCGCCTGTTTCCTTGGTGTTTGCTTTATTTTTTGAATGCCGCTTATGCTCCTAGGCTCGGGGCGAGGTTGAGTGTTCGCTAGGCTCTTGGGATCGAGGCGAGAGTGGGTGCTTCTTCATACCCGCCACTGTATACTCGCACAGCCATACTCGCACCTGTATACTCGTCTCTATATGCTCGCACAGCCATACTCGCCTTCTTCAATGTTTCCCTTGGTGGAGTCGAGTCGGGGGGGGGGGGGGGGGGGGGGTACTTGGAGGATCCCGAGGGACACATGCTCAACTCAAGGCCTCGCTCTGTACCTGGTGAAGAGCCCATTAAAATTATTTAAGGGAGTTTGTTTATGAGAGAGGGGGTAGGGAACGACAGTCGGGGAGGTCCGGAGGGACACCTCATCCCAAAGCCTTCGTCCTACTTGGATACCAGATGTCGATGAAGAATGACGTCAAGTAGGGAACGACAGTCGGGGGGGGGGGGGGGCAAGGGGACACACCCTCCCGAGGTCTCCATCCTTCTTGGATGCCGGAATGTTTCCATTCTTTGGCCGGTCGAATCGATCGCTCCCCTTCTCAAGTTGGAGTATCGGCTTCCAGACTTTCCCCTAGTAATCTCTCCAGTCAGACGAGAAGTGCAGTCGGTGGGAACCGCGACCAACATGCGAGGGGGGAGCTGATCTCGTCCGTCATTGCAGAGGCTTGGTCTTAAGGGAACGCACACCCGAGGCACTGTCCCATCATCCGTTCTGAGTTTTTACGAGGGTTGAGCCGGAGGCTCGCTTTCCAACTTGCGGTGTGGTATGTTGATGCAGGACGATGTCAAGTACGGAGTGGCAGTCGGGGAGGTCCAAAGGGACATACCATCCCGAGGCCTCCATCCCACTTGGATGCTGGATGTGGACCAAACCTGCTTCCTGTTGCTCAACAAATTAGCAGGGAGTTAAGCACACTTAAGCACACCAGCTCAAATGATCGGACACAATACTTTTAGAAAAATGTCTTGCTGCGAGCTTTTCAGCTCTCGAGGGTATATGACGCCTCTTTTCAAGGGTCCCCAGAGCTAGTGAAGTCGATCTTCTCTTCGCCGAATCGGAAGGTCGGCGTCCAGACTTCTTCCTGGTATTCTCTACAGTCGGACGAGAAGTGCGGTCGGTGGGAACCGCGGCCAACGTGCAAGGGGGAGCTAATCTCGGCCGTCATTGCAGAGGCTTGGTCTTAAGGGAACGCACACCCGAGGCACTGTCCCATCATCCGTTCTGAGTTTTTACGAGGGTTAAGTCGGAGGCTCATTTCCCAACCTAGCGTGGAGATCAACTTCACCTACTCCCATTCTTTTACTGGAAAACACATTTTTGATGAAGCAGATAAGGGTGAGCACCGCCTTGCCGAAGTCGATTATTCCTTCGTCGGATTGGGAGGTTGGCGTCCAGACTTCTTCCTGATAATCTCACCAGTCGGATGAGAAATGCAGCCGGTGGGGACCGCGTCCAACATGCAAGGGGGGAGCTGATCTCGGTCGTTATTGCAGAGGCTTGGACTTAGGGGAACGCACACCCGAGGCATTGTCCCATCATCCGTTCTGAGTTTTTACGAGTGTTAAGTCGGAGGCCAGTTTCCCAACCTGACGCGGAGATCGGCTTCGCTCGCTTTCTTCTTTCTTGAAAGCACATAGCCGAAAGAGACAAAAGACTCACCATTTCCCATGTTTCAGGGAGGTGATGGTTTTATTTATGGATAACAAATTTACAGGGGTGGGATGTGTACATACTCCCGTTCAGGAGCCAAATCCTTTCAAGTTGTCATCGTTCCATGTGTTTTCCAACAGCTCCCCTTCACGATGAAGGGTTCTTCCCGTCTTGGATTAAGCTTCTCGACGGCGGCTGATCTTCCTGCCGCGTCCACCTTTTGCTTACCTAAGAAATCAAAAAAGGGAACTGTCCAGGATCATCATCCTGATTGTCTCGACCTCCAGGTTGTCAAACGTGTTCGTGAGAACGACGTAAAGATGACACAGACAGATCTCCCGTTGCACTCCAGGATTCGGTTGACGGTGAAGTCTTCGACGATCGCATCAATCACATGGGCCTCATGGAAGGGATTCTCATCCCTTAACATGCCCTCCTCCGAGAAGGTGACTTCCTCTAGCGGGGGTGGTGCTTTAGAGGTCGGAGCGACATTCTGGCGGTAGGCTTGGTGGAAGTTCGTTTTGCGGAAAGATCCGAGCTCCGCTTCTCCAGAACTCACTCCTACCTCCCCGACCTTGATACTTTCTTGACATCCTTGGCTGACCCGATCCCCATTCCTCCTCCGGCTATTCCTCCGGTTACATCTGTTCCCCTGACGGATATGGTCGTCTCTCCCTGAGCAATAATTCACAGCGGGATTTCTGAATCCTTCTGGCAATTGCGTGACATGGATCTCCTCGCAGAAGGGGCTCCTCCCTCCTGCCCGGTGATGATCCTCCACCTGTCGACTATCCTGACCATACTTGCCATATGGGCGAGTATCCTTGTATCTCGCCTGCTCGCGTGGCTCGCGAAAGCGAATCCCTTGCGAGGTCGGCTGGTAGAACTGCGACCTCCTTGGTCGCTCGGTCTCATCCTCCACGTGCTCCTTCCCTGCTCGCCGAGGGGGACTCCTTCCCTTGGTCAAAACTGGGCGATGCGGCGAGGTCGCCGTGACCTCGGCGCGCGGCTGAAGCGCTGCTTGCAAGATCCCCTCCATGCGCTGCGCGAAGGCTTCGAAAACTACTAGCGTCACGAACTCGCCGCCTGCGAGCGAGTTGCCGACTACCTCCTCATGGTCGCCAATGACGACCATCTCGCCTTCTTGCCGAACTTTCTTCCAACGACTACGGTCCACGCTCACCGCACCAAAGTGTTGACGCCAGGAAAATCCTGACCTCAAAATTCGGACCGATGCAGCTGGAGGCTACTCGCCTATCAGTCCGACGAGATGACCTGGCTGGCGACTACTGAAGAGCTAGAAGAGCAACACACAGGACCCCAGGTGCTTGGCAGGGAGGTCCCACCACGTACCCAGAAGCTCAAGAGAGTCTTCCCCTCCGAAACCAAAGTGGCCGAGCTTGGTACAGGGAAGGCACCGACTTGGCTGAAAGCAAGGGTGACGGGCTCGAGAATTTGGGAATCGGGGTCCAAAAGCTCAAGTCCAGGTGCCAATCCAAGTACCCCTAGGGTCCTATTTATAGGAAAACCAAAGGGTAGGGGGGGGGGGTTTATAGCCCAGCCCCCAACCTGGCGACTATGGGTTACTCGGCGAGTATCATGCCATAGTCGCCCATCTGGCGAGTATTGGGTGCTGCTCGCACATGCTGGGCCAATAATCGCCAGGTCTTCTGTTCCATACTCGCCAACCTGGCGAGTATTGCCTGCATACTCGCCGAGGTCTTCTCTACTTCTGCCTTGAACTGCCGGGCTCTGTGTTGACCTCTTTGACTTTGACTTCTGCCTACGTGGCCTTGTGTGTGTGTGTGTGGGGGGGGGGGGGGGGGGGGGGTCCACCCTCGGAGAATGAGGGTTGTACAATTATGTTCATGGCCATTCCATCATTCTTTCTTATATTCTCACTTCTTTGACATCAATCACATTGTTTAACAAACATGTTAACATCCTTAAATAAACTAGGCCAGAAGAATCCGGCCTCTAACACCTTCATTGCCGTCCTTGTGCCCATGAAATGACCTCCGTACGGAGAGTTATGACACTTCTCTAAAATTGATCTCATTTCGCTCTCCGGTACACATCTCCTCACAACTCCATCAGCTCCGATCTTGAATAAATAAGGCTCGTCCCAAAGATAGGAGCGAGCCTCATGTACAAACCTCTTTCTTTGTTGATAGGAAAGGTCAGGAGGCAAAATATTACTTACTAGATAATTCACATAATCAGCGTACCAAGGTGTGGTGCTCTCATGAATGGATAACACTCTCTCATCCGGAAATCTCTCGTCGATTTCAGGATTATATGAAGGTTGTGTAGACTCAATTCTGGAGAGGTGATCCACAACCGGATTATCCGTACCTTTCCTATCTTTGATCTCTACGTCGAATTCTTGCAACAGAAGCACCCATCTAATTAATCTAGGCTTAGCGTCCTTTTTCTCCATGAGGTAACGGATCGCAGCGTGGTCCATAAAAACCGTACTCTTGGTGCATAACAGATACGATCTAAATTTTTCAAAGGCAAACACTACTGCTAGTAATTCCTTTTCTGTGGTTGTGTAATTAATTTGTGCATCAATTAGGGTCTTACTAGCGTAGGCTATCGTGTGAAAAACTTTCTCACGTACCTGTCCCAAGACAACTCCTACTGCGTAATCACTCGCGTCACACATAAGGACAAACGGTTCCTCCCAATCGGGAGTGATAACGCTAGGGGCCGTGGTCAGACGATTTTTTAAGGTGTCAAATGCATGTAAACAATCGTCAGTAAACTGAAATTTAACATCTTTCTCTAGCAGTCCACTCAATGGTTTTGCAATTTTCGCAAAGTCTTTAATGAATCTTCGATAGAAGCCTGCATGTCCTAAAAAACTACGCAACATTTTTACATTCTTGGGTGGTGGCAGTCTTTCAATCACATCTAACTTTGCTTTATCTACTCCTAAACCATCCCTTGAAACATGATGACCGAGCACAATCCCCTCTCGCACCATGAAGTGACATTTCTCCCAATTCAAGACGAGATTAGTCTCAACACACCGCGCTAGCACTTTCTTCAAACAAGCTAAACATGCATCGAACGAATTACCGAAAATAGAAAAGTCATCCATAAAAATTTCAATACCATCGTCCATAATATCAGAGAAAATAGCAATCATGCATCGCTGAAAAGTAGCGGGTGCATTACATAGACCAAATGGCATCCTTCTAAAAGCGAATGTCCCATAGGGACATGTGAACGTGGTCTTCTCCTGATCCTCTGGGGCTATCATAATCTGGTTATATCCTGAATAGCCATCACGAAAACAGAAGAAATCGTTTCCTGCTAACTTATCTAGGACTTGATCGATAAAAGGCAACGGAAAATGATCTTTTCGTGTGGCTTTATTCAGCTTTCTGTAATCCATACAGATACGCCAACCGGTAATCGTTCTCGTAGATACTAATTCATCTTTCTCATTTCGTACGATCGTCATACCTCCTTTTTTCGGTACACATTGCACCGGTGACACCCATGAGCTATCCGAGATAGGGTAAATAATCCCTGCGTCTAGCCATTTAATAATTTCCTTCTTTACCACCTCTTTCATAGGTGGACTAAGACGACGTTGGGGTTCAATAGATCCCGTAAAAGATTCTTCCAAAAGAATCTTGTGCATACATAGTGATGGGCTAATCCCTCGGATATCAGCTATGGTCCACCCTATGTCCGTCTTAAATTGAGTTAGCAATTCTAAAAGCTTTTGATGTTGATCATGTGGTAATTTAGAATTGACAATAACCGGCAATGTGTTATTTTCTCCTAAATATGCATACATAAGATGATCGGGGAGAGGCTTCAACTCAAGAATCAGTGGACTAATAATAGAGGGCTTGTCCGCCAACGACTTGTTTGGCATCTCAAAAGGTTCCGATTTTCTATAAAAATTGGGTTGTTTCTCAAATACTTCGAGACAATCTCGAATTTCCTCTTCATCATCCGAAATCTCCTCATGCATCAAAAATCGAGTTAACAAATCATCTTGCTTTGCGGATTTAATATTCAAATTGTATTCATGAATTGAAATTTGGTTCACCGATTCCATATTATCTTCTTGATTCTGGGGGAATTTCATAGCTTTAAGTACATTAAAGGTTACTTGTTCGTCATTAACTCTCATGGTCAACTCCCCCTTCTGCACGTCTATCAATGTCCTTCCCGTGGCTAAGAAAGGTCTCCCTATGATGATGGGAACCTCCTTATCTTCCTCCATATCTAAGACAACGAAATCCGCAGGGAAAATAAACTTGTCCACTTTTACTAAGACATCTTCCACTATTCCTTTTGGGAAAGCAAGGGTTCTATCAGCCAATTGCAAGGTGATGGAAGTCTTAGCGATTTCTCCTAAACCAAACTTCCTATAGATCGAGAACGGCATCAAATTGATGCTCGCACCAAGATCACAGAATGCCTTTCCCTCGAATTGGTACCCTATGGAGCACGGTATGGTAAAACTCCCCGGATCTTTCAATTTAGGCGGGAGTTTCTTGTGAAGAATAGCACTACACTCCTGTGTGAGTGATACCATCTCATTTGCTCCTAATTTCCTCTTCTTAGATAAAATGTCTTTCATGAACTTTACGTAGCTTGGCATTTGCTCCAAAGCTTCCGCGAAAGGAATATTAATTTGCAGTTTTTTAAATATTTCTATAAATTTTTGGAACTGTTGATCAAGCTTGCTCTTCTTTAACCATTGAGGGAATGGTGGTGGTGGATAGACCTTTATATTATCATTTCTCTTTTTATCTTCATTGATTGATTTTCTCTCGGTCTCTCCTAATACTTCCACTGCTCCTTCCTTTTCATTCTCATTCTCTTCTAACTTATCATTAGGAACACTAGGACTAACGATCTCCAACTTCTTCTCTTCGCCATCCTGTTCCTCTTCTTCATTCTTAGACCTACCCACTAATTCTTTACCACTCCGTAAAGTGACAGCTTTGCATTGAGGATTATCTCCCTTCGGATTCGGGGTCGTATCTGTGGGAAGTGACCCTTGGGGTCTAAGACTCAAAGCATTAGCAATTTGACCTAACTGTGATTCAATGACACGCAATGACCCCTCTAAACTAGAAATGCGCGCATCCCTCTTCTGCATGGATTCTATAAGTACCTCATACGATAATTTCCTATATGACCCTTGTGGATTATAATTATTGTTTTGGGGTGGATGAGGGTTTGAGTTAAAACCGGGTGGATATGTCACTCCGAAATTATTCTTCCATGAGAAATTTGGATGATTACGCAATTCCGGGTTATAATAGTTTGGGACCGCATTGTTATGTCTCGGTTGTCCACCTATATAATTAATTTTCTCATTATGACCAATAAGTTGTTCAACCGTGAGTGATTGGTTCATGGGCGTTGAAGGGGTGACAATGCTATTGACATGTGAGTGTGGTTGGGCTTGATTCAAAGTCAAAGCATATAATCGCTTATTCATAGAGTTGAACTGTGCAGTGATTTGTGCGGCGAAAGAAGTGAGTTGATCAACTTGGTGAAGACCTGCCGTAAAAGATGAACCTTGTCGCTCAGATGAATGATAATTATTAGACGATAAGTCGTCTAAGATCGCATAGGCATCCTCAGGATATTTATTCATTAAAGATCCTCCCGCAGCTCCATCCACTTGAATCATAGTAGATGTCTGGAGGCCGTTGTAGAAGGTCCACACCTGCTGGTGAATGGCCAAGCCATGGTGAGGACACTTCCGCAACAATTCCTTAAACCTTTCCCATGCATCGTAAAGTGTCTCCCCGTTCCCTTGCATAAAAGTAGATATGTCGCGCATAAGCTTAACAGTTTTCGATGGAGGAAAGTATTTAGCTAAGAATTTCTCTATCAAAGCTGCCCAAGTAGTAATGGACCCATTGGGTAGAGAATTCAACCAATCCTTTGCTTTTCCCTCCAAAGAGAATGGGAATAACTTAAGTTTTATAGCTTCCTCCGATGCGCCATTGATTTTAAATGTGTCGCATATTTCGATGAAAGTTCTCAAATGGGAGTTAGGGTCTTCATGATTAAGGCCTCCAAACTTATTATGTTGAACGAGTTGCATCGTCGTAGAGTCTATTTTAAAGTTATTCGCTTCAATTGCCGGCCTAGTTATACTAAACTGCAATCCTCCCCTTAAGGGCATATTATAGTCACGACATGTTCTCCTAATTTCAGCGGGTTGAACATTCTGATCTACCTGACCTTCTTATCCTACATCATCCTGATGATTTTCATTGTTAACATTTCGCTGATTAAGATTCATGGTTGAGGAGTTTAATTGTTCTACTCGAGTCGCTTTCCTATTTTGTCTACACGTCCGCTCAATCTCTAGATTTAAAGGCAATAGTTCAGATAATCGATATCGGGACATGCACTAACAAAACAAACATAATAAAGATAAACAAAGCAGAAGAAAACAGAACAGAAATAAAAACTTGAGCTCTAAATACTCCGGATTTACTAATATTGCAAGAAAGGACACTAAATTATTTGCACCTCCCCGGCAACGGCGCCAAAAACTTGATACGCCCGAAACCGGTGTGTATTTAAAACACAAGAGCTTGTGCCGTGTCAAGTAATAAAGTGAGAATCGAGATCGTTTCCACGGAGAGGTGGGTGATTCAGTGCTTTGCAATTACTAGTGCTGCCTTTTCTTTAAATTCAAGCGGAATAATATGATGGTTCAAAGTAACAAAAATCTTGAAATACAACTTCTAATTATGGGATTTAAACTAGAGAAACGGTAGGAAAATATTTTGTTATCAGTGATCAAAGATAATCTTGTATCGTGATTTCCTAAGTCTAGTGTGACAAGCCCTTGAAGATAGTTTTGCGATGATGAGTGGTGACACGTCTTGCAACGATTTTAGAATAGAAATCTGTACCTCTCGATATCGGAAGTCCCTAGTTCTCTATTACTCCGGAGATGAAATAAGAACCGCATAAAGGATGAAAATCAAAGTTGCTAGTATCAAGAGGAAATCTCTTTCTCCCTTCAAATACTATACCGAATCCACGATAAACTTACGCGACTCCTCTCTCGATTTATGAAGCGCAGTAAAAAGATAAAATCTTGGCCAAAGATTTCAAATTAAAGATCATGAATTAAGCACAAACATTCACCAATCAATCACAAATTCAGAAATTTAAGAAGTTGTCATCACACTTGACAAAGTACTCACACAATACAAGATTAAAACAAATAAGTTCATCACGATGGGGGAAGAACACCACAAAATCAGAAAGATCTTACAGTGCATGGTGTAAAAAAACTGAAATAGCGTAGGAATTCCGTCACCGAAGAGTGTCGAACCGCTCCTTCTTCAAGATCCGGCCGGCCCTAGCCTTCTTCCTCCTTCTTTCGAATTCCCCACTCTCTCTCCTTAAAACTCCCCAATATATTTTCTCCAGATGCCATTTTTACTCCCTCCAAATACTGCTAAATAAGTCCCACGCGTTTCCCAAGGGACGCCACCTTCCAATTTTGTGAATGGCGGTTGTTTTAAAATTTCGGAATTTTGAATTCGCCAAAAAGGTTGCAACCTTTTTTTCTGGGTGTTGCAACACTCGCGCTGTGCCTGCATTACCAAACTGCAAATTGAACGTTGCAACTATTTATTTTTCCGTGCGTTGCAACCTTTTTCTAGGATATGTGAATTTTGGCTGTTTTCTTTTTCCAATCCGATTCCTTTGGCACACCTGTCAAGAAAACAATGGAAAAAGACCAACTTAGCCTTGAATTTAATAACAAAACATTTACTTACATTTTTATCATATTTATGCTTATTCAAGCCAGATTAACCGAGTATTTCGTCAGAACTAATGGCCTAGATAACTTCTTTTTAGAAGTTATCAGTAGCAGACCTCGAGCACCAGATGTTTGTCTACCGTGCATATATTTGCTCTAAAAGATCCCTCATACCAAAGCTGTCCAACCTCTCAAATCTATATGAACAACTTCACAGACATGGAATCAATGGTACGTGCTCTCATTGCACTTTCATCTTTCTATACTTTACAGATGAATTTCTCGAAATTTATATTAGAAAACGAAATAAAATTTAACGAGGCATTTATCATTGTAGTAGGGGACATGCTTCCTGCAATCAGGGTTCGATTTAATTTCATCTTCATAGAGGCTGAGCAAAAGTTATAATTTCATCAGTTCTGAGTAAGAGTTTTGGATACACCAAGGTTGGTTGCCTCCTTTGCTACGTTCTCATTTTTATTTCATCTAAATAGTTCCCATATTTATGTGTTTAATGCGTTTTGTTCATGTGCTTACTTTCATATGTAAAACTTCAATCTTCCGAACTATTCCATTTCCGGCATTCTATTTGTACTACTTTAATAATGACATTTATTTCAATTCTTCAAATGAAATGCAGTTAACTTCAATTCATATTCATATTATATCTACCGTCACTAATTATATGCCTACATTTTTAGCTTATTAATGCTTTGAGATCCTTCTTCCCCTTTGTCTGCTTTGGAAATGAAATGTGCTTATTCATGATTTTAACATATTTAACACTTCTCCTCGAGTTGGATTAGATGATGAGAATCAACAATCCTCCAACTAATAAAGGACATTCTTTTTATGATGAGAATCAACATTCATTGTATGCTCTAATTAAAAAGGTCTCAATTTTCATTTTAATATCAATACCAGTGAGGAAAAGTAACGAGATTAAAATCATTATGCTCTCACAGATGGTGCCGCCTCCAACTACTTCGGAAGGGCAAGCAATCTCGGGTGAAGACATTGTTTCTGCTGCCCCAGGTATAAACCACCGTGGTTCACGAACACGTACTTTAACA
This sequence comes from Dactylorhiza incarnata, assembly GCA_033032865.1. Lineage (NCBI taxonomy): Eukaryota > Viridiplantae > Streptophyta > Magnoliopsida > Asparagales > Orchidaceae > Dactylorhiza > Dactylorhiza incarnata. The sequence goes on from JAWHQI010000053.1 coordinate 7,609,050, forward strand.
ATACAACAACGTGAACATAGAATTGCAAGGAGAAGATATCTTTACAGTTGAGCACGGCGTAATACTAATATCCAAGTATCGTCTATGCCAAAGGGGCTATGTTGGAATTTAGTGGTCAAACCACCTCCAATTGGATTGGAATTTTGGCCACTGCTCTAACACCACCCAAATCACCTCCATGTGAGTTTTGGGGTCATGGGGAGTTGGATTGCCCTAGGACATGGAGTTGGAGCCCCTTGGTGTGCATTTAGCCAAGTAGAGATCCATTGGCCAAATGGGCCCATAGAGACTTGAGTCTTCTTGGGGAGGTCAGTGGGATCATTTTGAGACCCCATGAGGAAATTGGTGAGCATTGGTGTTGATTTGCCCAAGGCCATAGGGTTGATCCCTATGGAGTGGAATTTGGGGTTGTGAAGGACATGGGGGTGTTTGTCCTTGGAGAGGAGTGTAATAGACTCCTCTGAGTTCTATGAGTGATATAACACCCTCACAAGAAGTTTGGGTGAATTTGGGGAAGTATGGACCCTAACCCTAGGGTAAACCTCAAGGGGGTACATATAGAGGTCAATGAAGGAAGAGGGGTCAAACCTTTATGGTTTGACCTAAAATTTTGGGGAGTTGGTAATGGTGACCAGGGAAGCCTCCCTTGTGAAATTAAAGAGGTTTGGGTTGTATACCTTAGTGAATAAATCCTTGGGTAGATTTGTAAATATTTAGGTTTTGGGTTTTAGGAGAGATTAACACTTAGGGGATAACTCTTTTTCTGTCATCAATATGATATATGTGTTATTATTCCCTGGAAATTCTATTAGAGCCATTGGAAGATTTTTGGAGGTCCAAATTATAATTATTCTTATTGTTAGCCATTTTTGGGATGATTAATTTTAGGATGCTAGTTTTCTGTAAATTCATGGAACTTTGCTGGAAGTCATTTTATTCCATTATGAACCCATAGTAATTTTCTTATAATTTTTGGATTGATATTTTTGGTACTTCTAGTTCAAATTGGAATTAATTGCAAATATGACCTTTATGGAAATTACAAATGTAACCTCTCTGGAATGAGGTCAAAATTTGTAGGACTGGATATTTTAGTATGATTCACCTTTGTAAAAATTTGCATAGGGTTTGGAGTTTATATGAGGGTACCTCCTTTGGAAATAATTGATAATTAATGGGTTCAGGAATTTTTAATAATTGCAACCCTTGCTGGAAAATCATGAAAATTCATATTTACAGATTACTAGGTACCCTTGATTTATGTAAAAATTTTAGTAGGCATTGGAAGTCAGAAAAGTGCACTTGTAGTTCAAACCTTAGGAGGTTGTATTTTTTGGAAAATTGCTTTAAATATTAATAATGTTGGGAAAATTATGAAACTCTGGAATTGATCTTAAATAAGTAGCATGGACCCCCAATAAAAATATTGGGTGAGTGAGTTGATTATTTAATGTACCTCCCTTCATGTGCATCAAAACATTAAGGATGACCTGCATTTAATAATTTAGCAATTTTGGGGTTATGGGTCAGTTTGGAGTGTAGTGATTGGAGTTGTGAGTGTTTATTGGTGATAATATGACTATGTGAGGATCCTTGGAGTTAATTAGGATTTGATGAGTCCTAGGGTGGTGGGGTGTGATAGAGAAATTTGTGTTCTCCAATCTATACTCGATTAAGGCAAGTGTACCTATCGAAATATAGCATAGGATATAAAATATATCAAGGTCGTATAAAAAACTCGGGGCAGACAACTATAATTACTCACAACGTTTCTATTATCCTACCGAACGATTGATTGGGTTTTTGGAAATAAAAATAAACTAAGCTTAATTAAAAGAGAAATAAACTATTACGAAAAGAGTGCTCGATCGACGATTCACTTTGAAATAAAATAACGGAATAAATTAGTTTGACATTTGCAATTTTATAAAGACCGTGGCGGATCCGAAAATAAGAAATAATCTCGCTAGAGCATTAAATCTCCTAACTTCTAGACGTTTTGACCGAAATCTCTTTGCAAATCAAAAGGCCTAAAGTCGCATTATCGAAGTGAACCGCGCTATTGGATTTGACTCCAATCTGGAGGATTTACGTCATCCTATCTCTAGGGTTGCGTGCAACTCCTTCCTTCCTTGAGTGATCTTTCACATTCACGAGCCTCTCGGCTACTCGAATAGGAGATCGGAATCTACTACCGTATACTAGCAATACGGAGTCGATACGATGAAAATCAAGGTCGGATCAAAAATAAAAAGACAAACGTGAAACATAAAACGAAAGAAACGTTATTTCATTGCAAAGCTTATCGCGATCGAACACAAAAAGATTTGTTACGCATTATTAAAAGAGAAACAACAATAAGATAGAAAGAAAATATTTTCATTGATGATAAAAAATGGAGTACAAGAAATGAGAAGAGAGACAATATTAAACTAAAACAAGAAGTACAATAAAAACTAACCAAAGAAACAAAGAAGAAACACTCTCTTCCACTTCACTTCCAACCTTTTCTAACTCTCTCTTACTTGAAATATGGGGTCCTTTTATAGATGATGGGGAAGATTCTAGATGGAGGAGAAGGTGCATGAATGGAGAGATGCATGAATGGGGAAGTGCATGAATGGGTTTTAATGAGGTGGAGAGAGAAGGTGGAAATGCAATGAATATTATTTAAAGAAATGTAAAATAAAATATAAAATTAAAATGGATGAAAGAGGGGGGATGGATGAGTAATAAAGTGGAGAGAGAGAAGTGCATTCATGGAGAAGAATGAAGAGAGAGGATAGGAGAGAGAGGGATCGGCCAATGCATGAATGGAAAGGTGGCAGCATGGTTGGCTTGGGCTGCAATAATCTTTCAAATGAATGTGCATGTATTAATGAAGGGTTGGATGCACTTGAGTTGGACGGGCTGCATGGAAAGGTGGCTCACGGGCTGCTTGGTTGACTGCATGTGGACTGCATGGAAGAGCTGGTTGGTTGATGAAGAGGGTGGCCGGGCTGCTAGGTGATGAATTTCATGGTGCGGCGATGACGTTGCGGCATAATTATTGACGGCGCGACGATGGCGTTGCGGCGACGATGGCGTTGCGGCGACGATGGCGGCATGGATGGGCACACGACGGCGAACGCGACGACTTCATGCAAAGGTGGCGGCGACGACATTCCTACAAAATAAAAACAAAACAATAAATTAGTTTAAAATATAATAACACAAACAAAAATATCATAACATAATACCTAAAATATAATACTTAAATTATGTCATAACATAATCGAAACATAAAATAAAAATTAACCAAAACATGAAACATCAAAAACATACAAACAAACATGCAAACTCATAACAATAAATTAAAAATAACACCCAAACATAACATACAAATATTAATTCATATTATGAAAAATTAAATTATATCCAATAAAATAGATAAAATTAATACTAAAAAATTAGGAAAACTTAAACTAAACTAAACTAAAAAGCGATGACTAAAACAAGTCATCAGGGTGCCACCCTTGGGGTAGGACATCTTGAGATTGATGAAAGATCGTCGTTTTCCTATTGTGTCTTAAAGCACTTAGGCTTAATTCAGGTGAAACGTTAAGAAGAGTTTCTTATGGGTAGTAACTAATAATAAGTGTCTTGAGAAAGGGAGCTTTGGGGTGTCATCCCATTATAGTTCCTAGTACCGTAGCGAGCCCCTTACAGGGTAACCCTCGGGAAGTCCAAGATTAACCATAAACGGTAAGAGTAAAATGTTATACAAGAATAATTTAATAACACACTCACCCACACCCCGTGGTTCCGGGAGTTTAGCTGGTTTGGTGCTACGAGCAGTAGGCTCGGTGGTTGTAAGAGCGGATTGCTAAGTCAGGTGAGCTTGTGACTCAGTAGTGTTTGTAGGTACGGACGGGTTGGTTCGGCGAGCTGATGGTTCGGAAGGTTATTGATGGCGGGCAGGTTAGCCCGGGGAGCTTATGGCTCGGAGGTAGGTAGTAGAACATGTTGCATGTGCATTGAAGGTGGTGGGTCTTCGGTATTTGACGGTCGTTCACACCGACGTCAATACGTTGACTCGGCAAGTGTGGTATTTACACTTAGCCATGAAAGTCTGGTGGTCCAGCCAGTAAGAGTACGCAGATGCTCCGCGGGTTTTGCGTTGAGGCGTATGATAGGTCTAGGTTAGGTAGTGTGAATACCAACCTAGAGGTGGGCGAGGCCCAACCCACCGCTTCCGTTTGCCACTACGGGAGTATCCTGGGAGTCTTGCTAGCTCCAAAAAGGGGGAACTAAAGGTCTATGCGCATAGAGTCGTAGTGAGTGAGTTGCAGTTGTATGAACATAGCATAACAACATATCTTGCATGTCATGGCATAAACATTGCATTTCAACCCCTACCAAATATCGTATAAATTGGTATGAGACTTTTTATACGATAGGCCCTGCTAAACGACCCCTTGGTCTATAGGTTTGTATGGGCATTCCTATAAATCAATGGTTATTTTTCTATTGTTTACTTGTCTTTATTTAATGTTCCTTACTTGCCTTTTTACTATGCTTTTCTTACTGCTTCTTATATATACACATGTGTAGCTATAGATACTCTTGTAGATTAGATCCGCCGTCACCTGCTTTTGTTTTTACCCCTTGAATGTCCTCCGCTTCCTCCTCTCCATACGGTGCCTAGGAGCCATTGGGGGAGGGGTGGGGAATTGGCTTAGTCTAGTTTGACTGACGGTCGGTGGACCATATCATTTTAGGGGTTCGAGGAGACGCGGCAACACCAGAGACCGGTGCAGACGGAGGCGGGACAATGCAGTACAGGAGCTCAGGATTCAGGTCCAGTGAGTGATTAGGAGTTAGCTTCCGCGAGTGATCTTGTAGTAAGGATATGATGTACAGGGCATGAGCCCTTATTTATTGTACCTTTGTAATCTTTTATTCAGTTAATATCTTGTGGACATTCAAATATATATATATATATATAGCATGTGATTGTGGACTTGAGCTTCTTATTTGTTCATGTGTACCTTCTTCTTCGTAATCGAATTGGCCGGCAGGATCGACGTTTTGTTGTGGCGACCTTCCCGAGCGAAGGTGTCACCGCAAAGCGACGGTTCTGGGCCTAAGACCCGGTGTCTGAAAAGAAAAAAAAAGGGGTCTTACAAGTGGTATCAGAGGAAACCTCAATCCGAAGAAAAGAAGTCCACAAACCCTGTGCCACCCCGCGCGAGCTTAGTTTGAGGACAAACTAGCAGCGGAAGCAGTGGTGTGCCCGTATGGGAATTACATTGAAAAAGTCCACTTTTAGCTGAATCTTCTTAGTTAGTTTCCCTTACGAGTGTCAAGTTTTCTCTTGTAGCCTGCGGCGAACCCTGCCCCCAGCAGGGAATACCTCCGGCTGCAAAGATCTCTTTAGATAGTCCTTTAGTCAATGCGTTAAACTCAACCCCACTAGGACACGTAACCGTGGCGGGTCGCTTAGGGCTCTTGGTAGACCGGTTTACTTGAACCACCTTAGCTCAGGAGAGAACTAAGCGCGCAAACAGTCACAGAGAAATTCGTTGAGTACACTTGGACGTTTTAACGTGGAAAAAACCCGAAAAGGGTAAAAAAACCACGCGGCCGTGCCGACCAAACTTCACTAACTTCTGGGAGGTTACAATCCGGTGTTTAGAATTCGAGCGCGACAGGCCGCCGCTCGTTACAATACTAGAGAGAGAGAGAGAGAGAGAGAGAGAGAGAGAGAGTGAACGTTCCGAGGGTGACAGGCCACCCCTCGGAAAAAACTAAGTCTTTTCCTTCTTAGAACGGTAGAGAACGAAAGTGAGAATGCCTTGTCCGCTTTCGTGAGAACGAAAGTGAGACTGCTGTGTCCGATTTCGTGAGAACGAAAGTGAGACTGCCGAGTCGCCTTTCGGGACGAAGGAAAACTTCAAGTCCACGAAGGAGATCTTCAAGTGCCGAAGGAGAAATTCGTGGAAATCTTCAAGGAGCTCTCTCTGGTCATCAAGGCGGGGTCCTCTCAAATGAAGCCTAGGGGGTCCTTTTATAGCTTTGGCCGGGGGTAGCCCGGTAATTTTGCCGTTGTAACCACCATAACCACCTGGGAGGACGAATCATATTTTCCGGTTCAGAGCCCACGGATCACCATTTTTCGTAAATGACCATCCCGCCCTTCGAGGAAAGGCGACAAGTTGTTCCTAAAAAGTGAGAAACTGAAAAGACAAAAAGTGAGCGAGCCGAGTCGGAAATGTGAGTGGTCATAAAGACAAAAAGTGAGCTGAGCGCGCTCAGAAGCATTCTGAGCGCGCAACGGACGGAGAAGCAATCTAGGAGACTGGGGAAGCGTTCTGAGAATGCTCAGAAGCATTCCAAGCGCGCATGAGCGCGGAGGTGTTCTGAGCGTGCAACGATCACGGAGGCGTTCTAAGTGAACAGGTGAGCGGTGCTGAACGCAGTCGCCATGCGGTCGAGTTGTGGCTCCCAGCGAACACGTCTATTTGGAAGGCGGGAACGGAAGCCCTCCAGGGAGGAGAACAGGCTCCGTTTGCCCTAAACAGGGGGATGCGGTTTCGACTGCATCCCCCGCGACCCCCGGGGAGGGTTTGGCCGCACCCCCCATGGGTAAGGGTGCGGCTTGGCCGCACCCCATGGAGGGGTGCGGCTTGGCCGCACCCCATGGAGGGGTGCGGTTTGGCCGCACCCCACCGTGGGGTGCGGCTTGGTCGCACCCCACCGTAGTGGGGTAGGGGGCTATCCGCACCCCGCTCAGTGGGGTGCAGATTAACCGCACCCCAGTAGTGGGGTGCGGTATTTGGCCTCGCTCGACGCTGCTCCGGGCGTGAAATTCTCGCGCGGCGGAGTTATGATCATGGGTTTGACCATTCATCCCACTAACTCCTCTCCTCCTTAGTGGGGTTTCTCTCTAACCGCACCCCGGATCTCCTATTAAGTGTATGGGTCCGTATCAAGATTCCCCCAAAACTTCAGAGTCTGAGTCATCGCGTGGAGGAGTGCGGAGGTTTTGATTTCTTCGTGGCAATTAGATCATTGTCATCTTCGCGACGTCTTGGGTCGGGATTATTTCCGGAGGACTAGCTATTGTGACTTGCGCAGCTATGAGTCTGTCGTTGTGCGAACTTTCCTTAGGTCGCTGCTCGGCTCTAGTTGTGGGAGAAACTTCTGTCTCGCCTTGTTTGGTTGCGAGCTTGTCGTCTTAGCGTCGAAGCCTGAGTAGCTTGGGGGCGATGCGACGAAGCAGCGCTGAGGCGAGGTGCGCAAGGTGTGCTGAGGCGAGGTTCCCAAGCAGCGCTGAGGCGAGGTGCGCAAGGTGTGCTGCTGGGCGTTAGTACCAAAGATCGTGGACTTGAATAGGACCAATTTTAAGACCCCCAAAGTTTCTGCGAAGGGCTGACGCTTCGCACCGTGACCTAACATGAGGGCGAAGTGCGGACGTTTCGCGTTGTAGTAATGAGGTCACTAGGGGAGGAGAGCGAGCTCTCGCGTCTGGTGGACGTTGGGTCCTTTGAAAAATATCAGAGCCTCTACTTTGGGACACCCGGTCGTTCTGTTCGGAAGAGCTCGGCGTTTTTGTATGACATATTCAAGCACTTATTATGGGAGAGGTCAGAGTCTCTTGTCGGACGATTTGAACATTCTGTTCTGCGAGAGGTCAGAGTTGTCGGACGATCTGAACATTCTGTTCTGGGAGAGGTCAGAGTCCGTTGTCGGACGATCTGTACACTCTGTTCTGGGAGAGGGCAGAGTCGGACAATCAGAACACTCTATTCTGGGAGAGGTCAGAGTCTCTTGTCGGACGATCTGAACATTCTGTTCTGGGAGAGGTCAGAGTCCGTTGTCGGACGATCTGTACACTCTGTTCTGGGAGAGGTCAGAGTCCGTTGTCGGACGATTTGTACACTCTGTTCTGGGAGAGGTCAGAGTCTCTTGTCGGAAGATCTGAACATTCTGTTCTGGGAGAGGTCAGAGTCCGTTGTCGGACGATCTGTACACTCTGTTCTGGGAGAGGTCAGAGCTCGTTGTCGGACAATCTGAACACTCTATTCGGGGAGAGGTCAGAGTCCGTTGTCGGACACCTGAACACTCTGTTCTGGGAGAGGTCAAAGTCCGTTATCGGACAATCTGAACACTCTGTTCTGGGAGAGGGCAGAGTCCTTTGTCGGACAACCTGAACACTCTGTTCTGGGAGAGGTCAAAGTCCGTTGTCGGACAATCTTAACACTCTGTTCTGGGAGAGGTCAGAGTCCGTTGTCGGAGGATCTGTACACTCTGTTCTGGGAAAAGCAGTACAATTGAAAATGACGCTTGTGGTTTGGGTGCATGATGAAAAGTAATAAATAGAATGATATTTGTTTGTTACATTGATGCTGAAAACACGAGATACAAGTAAATACGTCGGGCGTAGAACGGGCTATTCTTCGGGACTGTCGCTTTGGGAATTGCTCCCCTGCTGGATCATTCTTGACTTTTTGATTCAGGATCCTTGGTTTGGAGAAAATTTTCAAGGAGTCCCCGACGAACGAATCGTTCGATTTCTGCGCTCAGTCGCGAACAATCTTCTGTTTTGTGCCCGCGACCTCGATGGTAGTCGCAGTATTTGGATTGGTCTCCAGAATTTGGTGCAAGAGCCCTAGGCCTCTGGAGAGAGGGAAGATCACGGATGGCAAGGAGAACGTTAGTCCTGGTTGTGTTTAGGGGAGTGTAGTCTTGATGCTGGTGAGATCTTCGGTCTCGGCTGGGGTTGTCGTGATGCTGGTTGTTCTTGTTGGGAACTGTCTGCAGCGACGACTCCCCTTTCTTCCTCTTTGAGCTCCCCTCGAACTGCCGACGGTGTGCTTTGATGGCCTCGTCGGCGGCTATCTGAGCTTCAACTCGGTGAACGAGGTCGGGGTAACTTGGTACGGTTTCTCTCATGAGAGCAGAGTAAAAGCCACTTGGGCGGAGTCCTCCAAGGAAGACTCCCCACAAGAGCTCGGGATCGACTCCCGGGATCTGCCGAGCCTCCGTAGTGAAGCGTCGGAAAAAATCTTTGAGTGTCTCTCCATCATTTTGGCGGATCCCTGAGAGATGGGAGGGATCTCGGGCGATCCTGCGATTAGCGATGAATTGGTCCACGAACTGCTGCGCCATTTCTGTGAAGTTGTTGATAGCCCCATTCAGCAGGGAGTAGAACCAAGTGTGCGCTTGCCCTTTCAAGGTTGCCGTGAACACCTGACAGAGGAGCTGATCAGGGGCGCTGTAAATCCTCATGACGGTGGTGAAGTGATTGACATGTTCCAACGGATCGTCCGTCCCGTCGAATGTCTCGATGTTGGGAAGCTTGAAACCATTCAGAATTGGATGGGCCAAAACTTGAGGCGATAGTGGGGAGCCGTGGTGTGCGGGACGGTGGGCGAGAGCTGTGCGTCGCCCTGCTTGGACGTAGTCTTCCTTTATCATATCACGTATTTCTTCTCGCGTGGTTCTTTCTACTGCTCGGCCAGCTCTTCCTGGGAGATGGTGATGGTGGTCAGCTCCTGGGCCTCTGACTGACGGAGCAGGATGGGCGGAGCTTGCTGCGTCAGAGAATTCTTTTGAGGCTTCTTCCTCTCGAACGACCTCCTCGTTCGGGGCATGACTTGGGGCTGGGGGCGGCGGAACGTTCAACGCTGGCGGTTGAACGGGAACTCGAGGAGCCCCGATATTTCTTACAAGAGTCAGCATCTCGGTTTGCTGTTCTTCCATCTTCCGCATGCGCCCTTCCAGTAATGTTGCGGGCGCAGGCACTGCCTCTTCTGCGAGAGGCGCATTGATAAGCGAGTGAGAGGTAGCTGGGTCGACGCGCCCCTCCGGGACTGATCCCTCAGTGGTGCGAGCGCTTCTTCTTGCCATTGCACTTGGCGGCAAGTGTTATCTTCAGTTAGTCTTTGCAGAGTTTTGGGAATCGTTTCCCACGGATGGCGCAAAACTGTTGCGGGTCGCTTAGGGCTCTTGGTAGACCGGTTTACTTGAACCACCTTAGCTCGGGAGAGAACTAAGCGCGCAAACAGTCACAGAGAAATTCGTTGAGTACACTTGGACGTTTTAACGTGGAAAAAACCCGGAAAGGGTAAAAAAACCACGCGGTCGGGGCTGTGCCGACCAAACTTCACTAACTTCTGGGAGGTTACAATCCGGTGTTTAGAATTCGAGCGCGACAGGCCGCCGCTCGTTACAATACTAGAGAGAGAGAGAACGTTCCGAGGGTGACAGGCCACCTCTCGGAAAAAACTAAGTCTTTTCCTTCTGAGAACGGTAGAGAACGAAAGTGAGAATGTCTTGTCCGCTTTCGTGAGAACGAAAGTGAGACAGCTGTGTCCGATTTCGTGAGAACGAAAGTGAGACTGCCGAGTCGCCTTTCTGGACGAAGGAAAACTTCAAGTCCACGAAGGAGATCTTCAAGTGCCGAAGGAGAAATCCGTGGAAATCTTCAAGGAGCTCTCTCTGGTCATCAAGGCAGGGTCCTCTCAAATGAAGCCTAGGGGGTCCTTTTATAGCTTTGGCCGGGGGTAGCCCGGTAATTTTGCCGTTGTAACCACCATAACCACCTGGGAGGATGAATCATATTTTTCGGTTCAGAGCCCACGGATCACCATTTTTCGTAAATGACCATCCTGCCCTTCGAGGAAAGGCGACAAGCTGTTCCTGAAAAGTGAGAAACTGAAAAGACAAAAAGTGAGCGAGCCGAGTCGGAAAAGTGAGCGAGTCGGAAATGTGAGCGGTCAGAAAGACAAAAAGTGAGCTGAGCGCGCTCCGAAGCATTCTGAGCGCGCAACGGACGGAGAAGCAATCTAGGCGACTTGGGAAGCGTTCTGAGAATGCTCAGAAGCATTCCAAGCGTGCATGAGCGCGGAGGTGTTCTGAGCGTGCAACGATCACAGAGGCGTTCTAAGTGAACAGGTGAGCGGTGTTGGAACGCAGTCGTCATGCAGTCGAGTTGTGGCTCCCAGCGAACGCGTCTATTTGGAAGGCGGGAACGGAAGCCCTCCACGGAGGAGAACAGGCTCCGCTTGCCCTAAACAGGGGGGATGCGGTTTCGACTGCATCCCCCGCGACCCCCGGGGAGGGTTTGGCCGCACCCCCCATGGGTAAGGGTGCAGCTTGGCCGCACCCCCCATGGAGGGGTGCGGCTTGGCTGCACCCCATGGAGGGGTGCGGTTTGGCCGCACCCCACCGTGGGGTGCGGTTTGGCCGCACCCCACCGTGGGGTGCAGCTTGGCCGCAGCCCACCGTAGTGGGGTAGGGGGCTATCCGCACCCCGCTCAGTGGGGTGCAGACTAACCGCACCCCAGTAGTGGGGTGCGGTATTTGGCCTCGCTCGGCGCTGCTCCGGGCGTGAAATACGCGCGCGGCGGAGTTATGATCATGGGTTTGACCATTCATCCCACTAACTCCACTCCTCCTTAGTGGGGCTTCTCTCTAACCGCACCCCGGATCTCCTATTAAGTGTATGGGTCCGTATCAAGCATATATAATAATGCTTTGCAACAAATATTGGTCACCGCATCATCTTGCCATCGTCTTTTATTGGAAGCCCTCGCGACATGTATCAGCGTTACCAAGATGCAATTACAATTGTCCAACATTATGGTAGACCAGATATATTTTTAACAATGACATGCAACTCTTCATGACAAGAGATTACAGATGCACTTTATCCAGGACAAACGACGCAGGATCGTCCTGATTTAGCATCTCGAATATTTCATGCTAAATACGAAAAATTAAAACAAGATATTTTTCGTAGACATGTTTTAGGCAAAACAATTAGCCATGTTCATGTAATAGAGTTCCAAAAAAGAGGCTTGCCGCATGTGCATATGCTTATTATTTTTGATTCATGTGATAAGATGAACACGCCGGATGAATATGACAAAATTGTTAGAGCTGAGCTTCCTGATGTTGAACACGAACCCGAATTATACAACGCTGTCGTTCGCCATATGATCCATGGTCCATGCGCACATGTAAACCCCCATGCTCCTTGCATGAAGCATGGCGCCTGTAAAAAAGGTTATCCGAAAAACTTCTCGGAACATACCTTGCAAGGAGCAGACTCCTATCCAATTTACCGGCACCGTCAAAATGGAAGATCATTTATGCTGCAGCGCGCGCAAGATTTTGTTGTTGACAATCGATGGGTTGTTCCTTACAATCCATGGCTTTTGTTAAAATATGATTGTCATATTAATGTTGAGATCTGTAGCAGTATTAAAAATATTAAATATTTATACAAATACATTCACAAAGGGCCTGATTCCATTGCATTTCAAGTTCAGCCTCTTCAAGATCGCAATGAAATATCTCAATATGTAGACGGTCGATGGATATGTCCGCAGGAAGCATGTTGGAGGATATTTAAATTTAATATGTCTCAAACATATCCTTCTGTTATCCGTTTGCAGATCCATTTACCTAATAAACATCAAATTCAGTTTCGCACCAATGAGTTAGTCAACAATATTCTTGCAAATGAGCGAACTCCAGGACAATGTTAACTGAATTTTTTAATGTTTACAATACGCGCCAAGAGACACATAATATTTGTACAGAGAATTTCCTAAGCACTATACATGGAATTTGACTTCCAAAACTTGGTCTGTACGAAGGCGGCGACAAAAGGTTATCAGCCGGATTTACTCTGTACATCCTTCTGAGGGAGAAAGATTCTACTTGCGTATGCTTTTAAATCATATTCGCGGCCCGAAATCATTCGAGCATCTGATGACAGTTGGTACGACTATTTATTCAACATTTAAAGAAGCTGCTGAGCATTACGGTTTATTGGAACGAGACAATAGTTTGCATAACTGCATGCGTGAGGCCAGAGAATATCAGATGCCTTCAGCACTACGCACATTATTTGCTACAATTTTGCTATACTGCAACCCTACAGAGGTTAGGCAAATGTGGAACGACAACTACACTGCGATGGTTGAAGATTATGTAACATCTACTTCTATCAGTGACTTATATGTGTTGAACAAACTTCTTCACGAAATAGATTACACTCTTCAGCAACATAACAAAAGCATCACACAGTTTGATATCCCTCAAGTTTCTGCAATCTTTGCAGATATAAGTAACTTCTCTGGCTTAATTGAAGATGAACTCTCAATTCTTATCTCATATGCTGATTTAAACTCCATTTCATCGCTAAATTCTAGCCAAAGTTATGTCTTCCATACTATTATTGAGACTATTAGACGACGACAAAGTGCAATTTTCTTCATAGATGGGTCTGGCGGTACTGGCAAAACATTTTTATACAAAGCAATACTTGCACATTTACGACAAAATGGGCATATTGTGCTTGCAACGACATCATCAAGAATTGCTGCAACTCTCCTTCCAGGTGGAAGCACGGCTCATTTAAAATTTAAGATTCCAATTCTTTTGGAACCTGGCTCATTTTGCAAATTTGGCAAGCTATCAGATATACAAAAACTTATACAACAATCCTCAGCTATTTTGTGGGATGAGGCACCAATGTCGCACAAACATGTATTCGAGATTGTTGATCGATCATTGCGAGATGTTCTACACACAAACCGACCTTTTGGTGGTAAGGTTGTAATCATGGGAGAGGATTTTCGCAAAGTTCCTCCTGTCGTGATTAACGGAACAAGAGCACAGATTATCAATGCTAGCATAGTTGAATCACCTTTGTGGTCAACCGTCAGATTACTTTCATTAACTGAAAATATGCGCGCTTTAGCTGATCGGCATTTCTCAGAGTTCCTTCTTCGAGTTGGAAATGGTGACGAACCTGCCTTCAACGATGATATGATTCATGTGCCTGATTCAATGATAATACCATGTGAAGGTGAACATTCAATCAATCTGCTGATTAACATTACGTTTTCTGATATTACATCCCATGTGAACAACTCTGATTATTGGGAAGACAGAGCACTACTAACTCCGCTAAATGAAGACGTTGCTCAGTTAAATGAAAAATGTTTCAGAGTACTTCCTGGAAATGAAGTTACATACTATTCTTTTGATTCTGCCCATGATGACAGATACAATTTATACCCACAAGAATTTTTGAATAGTATCTCGCCTGGCAATCTCCCACCACATAAACTAACTTTGAAAAAGGGCGCCCCTGTAATGCTACTGCGCAATTTAAATCCTAGAATTGGGCTTTGCAATGGTTCACGTCTGCTTTGTCGTCAATTCTCAAGGAATGTTATTGAAGCTGAAATACTTGTGGGACAACACAAAGGCAAACCGGTTTTCCTTCCCCGTATACCACTCAAAAATGCTGAGGATCTAAAAATGTCTTTTGAATTAACTCGCAAGCAGTTTCCAATCCGTCTAAGCTTTGCTCTGACTATAAACAAATCTCAAGGACAAACCATTAAACAGGTTGGAATCTACTTGCCTTCTCATGTTTTCACGCATGGCCAACTTTATGTTGCTTTATCAAGAGGCGTAACTTCGTCAAATACAAAAGTTTTAGTCAAAAATGGTGCCCTGGCTGGACATCAAGGCACTTACACCAAAAATGTTGTCTTCAAAGATCTCCTTTCTAAAGTGATGGCCCAGGTACACTCGCTACTCATGTTCTTCGTTGTTTACCATTTATTATATGCCTATGTATATATTAGATATGTTAGATTCAACATGCCTACCAATTAGCCAAATATTCAGCGATGACTTTTGTACTTTTTACTATTCTCACATATTACAATATTTTATTTACTATACAGTCTGACCACATATAGTTAATTTCAATTTCCCAGAACAATTGAACAGTGAAATTCGAATGCTTGATGAATTTAAAAATGCTATCATTGAGCGATATCCTGCCATTCTCTAAAAAAAATGACGCTTGCACAGCTTTGAGCAAATTGGTATGCAAATAATTTACGTTCTCATATTACTATGTTTATTCTACTCATATTTGCGATTCTTTTATTCGTGTAGATATAAAACAATGGATGTATGTTTATCGTCAATATCTCAGATCCAAAATGGACCTCATCCCAAAACTGTGTGACATTACAGAATTATACGAACGCCTGCACAAATATGGAATTAATGGTATGTGATTTAGTTGTCTCTTTATTAACTATTTACTAATAGTTACTGCATATTCCTCTTTTTTACCCTGTCGGGTACAATAATTTTTCCCCACCATTTATATTCTTTTTTGAAACTAACCCGTGACTTAATTTTTTTTCAGGTTTACCATCACAATTTAAAAATCCTCCTCTCACGTTTATTATGTCTGCTCTTGCCATTCTATCAGAAATTGAAGATGTGTACAGGGATCCGTATGGACAATTGCCACCCACATCTTGGCACATAGTGACTAAGCCAAAACATAACCATCGCGGTATTCGAATGGTCATACGCACAGTGCCTATTGAACTACCAGGTGTTGAGCAATGGAATTTTGTCTTTCGAGAATTTGCGAGATCGAACACATTCCTCGCACCAAAATCGTATGATATGTCTCAAATATATGAAAAACTTGATAAACTTGGCATCACTGGTATGTAAATACGCTTTTCTCCACTAATTCTCTATAATTTTTATAACATGTTTGTTTACTAAAATTTGCCGTTTTTTAATATTTTAAAATAGCGAGGTTTACTACACGCAAGCCTGGCCGTCCTTGATAAAGCTTCCCGGAATCTGTTTTTTGATAGTACATTTTTGATAGTATTCTCTGCAAGGTATACATAATAATTGGATTTTTGTGCATCTTCGAATCTATTTGGAACTTGATTGTGTACTTGAATGTTGACACAATGCTGTATGTACCATTCACTTGAGAGTGCTTATGATGATTGAATTTTGTATTGTAAGCTCTCCGACCGCCGGTTGCCGCTTCTTCTCGCCCATGCGCGCATAAACGGTATTTCTCACCTCTTCGGAATGGCTTCGGACTGCCGCGGACCGAATTTTATTTAATCGGGAAAATAGGTGGAATCCACGATTGAGACTTCGCCCCTTCTTCATGTGAATAACAACTTATGATGGCAAGGACCTATGGTGTTACTCATCTTTATCTCCCTCCTCTTGCCAAGATCTGATATGGTAGAGCCTCTGCCCCTTCTTCACCGATTTCATATTTTTGCCAAGATCTGATATGGTAGATCCTCTTGCCAATATCGATTTCAAAATTCTGGCTCGAAAGATGACCATTGCAGTAAATTTTCTTCCCTTATTTCTCTTCAAAATCTTCAATTTTGAAGGAGTTAATTAATCAAAAAATATCATTTTACGTGTCACAGGCTCTGCAACATATTAAACAGATTGCCCAAGAAATCAACGGTGATATTTCTTATGGGGAGGGACGTCAGCCTGCTGTTCTGAGGACCTTTAGCCAGAGACTGAGCAGGTGGTCAGCCTTTTTTTTCCCATTTTTTCTGCCGACAACTTTGGTTTTGTTAGCGTCAATCTCATTTAATGAATTGCAGGGGATTCAATGATGCTATAAATGGGTTTCCTGATGATGGATGGTCTTTAATGGGAAGCGATGGGGTTGAGGATGTGACAATACCTCCAAACTTATCTTCTAATAAGCTTATTGGCCCTCATTCAAGTTCTGCCATGTTTTCCAATCTCGGAATCGGCATCTTAGGTGCATAAGCATCTATGCTACTTCAGGTTTAACTCTGTTTATCAGTTGTATACCTTGAAATCCGACTTCGGGTTTATTGTTTGTATAATTGGCAAAAATATGTAATTGAAACTGAACTCGCTCTGCAATGAAGATGTGTCCCTGCTTCAGAAGGTTGATAGTGAAGTTTTTGATAGCCATGCTTTGTTGAATATACAGAAGGAGCAACTGCAAGCGGCCAAAAGTAAATTACAGGATCTGGAGAAGTCTATACAAGGAATGCTCTCACATTTTCTGTCCTCGACCCTACACTACCCGGAGCATTATGCACCGAGTTATGTTTTGAAAATCAAACTTGGATTTAATTTAGATTTTTTGTCAATCAGATACTTATAAATGCTAATTTTATTTCTTCGTAGAACTTTTCTGTATTGACAACTTCAATGAAAACTATTTACAAATATTTTATGTCAGAACTGTAGATGTTGCATATAATTTATGGAACTGTAGATGTTGCATATAATTTATGGAACTGTAGATGTTGCTAATTATGTTTTTTGGGTATTTCATCGAACGCAGGGCTGCTGCAGTTCGTCGAACGCAGGGCTCACGAACTGCAGGAGCCCTGCGTTCGACGAACTGTAGGAAAGAGAACGATAATGAACTGTGAGGCAACAAAGAACGCCATTAATGGAGACAGGAAGCTCTTGGGAAGGTGTCGTGAATCAATGTAGAAACAAATTAAGGGTGGCTGCTGTACAACCCTCATTCTCCGAGGGTAGGACCCACCCAAGGCCACGTAGACATAGGTCAAAGTCAAAGAGTCAATACGCCAGTCAACAGTTCGAGATACTAAGATAAAGTCGGCCAGCAGGCATAATGGGAGAGTTCGTCAAGTATAGGAGCAGAAGACAGCCTAGGCGAGTAGGGGTGCACTCGTGCGAGTAGCCCGGATACTCGCCAAAAGGTGGCGACCATAGGTGATACTCGCCCATTTGCCCGGGGAGATCGCCTCAATATCGCTAGTCGCCGGGCAGGGGCTGGGCTATAAAAAAGCCCCTACCCCTTGGTTTTCCTATAAATAGGACCCCATGGGTACTTGGATTGGCACCTGGACTTGAGCTTTCGAAACCCTGCTCTTGCATTCTGGAACCTGTCACACTTGGCCGCTACTCCCGGTACTAGCCAAGTCGGTGCCTTCCTTGTACCCTGCTCGGCCATTTTTGGTCTTGGAGGGGAAGTCTCTTCGGAGCTTCTGGGTACGTGGTGGGACCTCCCTGCCGCAGCGCCTGGGGTCTTGTTTGTTGCTCTATTAGCTTCGTAGTAGCGCCAGCCAGGTCATCTCGTTGGACTGCTGGGCGAGTAACCTCTGGCTGCATCGGTCCGAATCTTGAGGTCAGGATTTTCCTGGCGTTAACACTTTGGTGCAGTGAGCGTGGACCGTAGTCGTTGGAAGAAAGTTCAGTAAGAAGGCGAGATGGTAGCAGTTGGCGACCATGAGGAGGTAGTCGGCAACTCGTCCGCGAGTGGCGAGTTCGTTACGTTGGCAGTTTTCGAAGCCTTCGCGCAGCGCATAGAGGGAACCATGCGAGCAGCGCTTCAGCCGCGCGCCGAGGTCACGGCGACCTCGCCGCATCGCCCAGTTCCATCCGAGGGAGGGAGTCCCCCCCCGGCGAGCAGGAAAGGAGCACGTGGAGGATGAGACCGAGCGACCAAGGAGGTCGCAGTTCTACCAGCTAACCTCGCAAGGGATTCGCTTTCGCGAGCCGGGCGAGCAGGCGAGGTACCAGGATACTCGCCCATATGGCGAGTATTTCCCTGATACTCGCCATGTGGAGGATCGTCGCCGGGTAGGAGGGAGGAGCCCCTTCTGCGAGGAGATCCTTGCCGCGCCAGTGCCAGAAGGGTTCAGGGAGCCCGTCTTGAATTACTATTCAGGGAAGGAGGATCCTGTCCGACACATCCAGTGGTTCGAGGATATAGTCTCTATCCGAACCATGTCGGATGCCTTTAAATGCCGGTTGTTCGCCATCACCTTCCGTGCGAAGGCCTGGGACTGGTTCCACCAGTTTCCCGCCGGCTCGATCTACTGCTTCGAAGACCTGTGCCGTGGAGTGACGACCCGGTTCGACACGGCCCGGAAGCTGAAGAAGGAGGCAATGGCCCTGTTCTATCTGGTGCAAAGGCCGAACGAGGCGTTGGGACCCTACATCGAGCGCTTTCAGGAGGAGGTTCTGCAGATCTAGGAGGTGGATAGCAACATCCTGTTGTTGGCCTTGACGTTCGGCATAAGTCAATGCCTCTTCAAGTTGGAGCTCAGTGAGAATCCTCCCTACTCCTACGACAACCTCATTCAGAGGGCCAACAAGTTTGTCCGAGGAGAGGCTTCCAACCCTGACTTCTTGGCAAGGCTTGCTAAGGTGACCGGAGGCGAGGGAGAAGAGAGGGATAGGATCCCTGAGAAGAGGAAGAGAGAAGAGCCCCAGAGGGAGGAGGAGAAGAGGCCGGAGCGGCGCGAAGAAAGGAGGAGAGAAGAGAAGAAGAGGGAGGAGCCCAGGAGGAAAGAAGCCAGGAGAAGCGTTGAGAGGAGACCCGTTGAGTCCCCGGAGCGTCAGGAGGAGGAAAGGCGCTACCAGGTCCCCGTCAACCGGCCACCTTGGAGGCCGGCTGGACGGCACCAGCGTCGGGATCAAAGGGGGAGATCCCCAGAGAGAAGGCCTTTTCGCCAGCCGGAGAGGCGTCAGGAGAGGAGGAGAGACGAAGCGATGGCGGTAGCCGGGCGTGGCCGCCGTCAAGGAAGGAAAAAGCAGAACCCGAGGAGGCAGCAAGCAGAAGAGGTTCCCCTCTACTGTGACTTCCACCAGGTGGGGGGCATGCCATGGCTTCCTGCCCAGACTTTTGGGAAGCCCGGAGGAGGCTAGCAGTAGGAGAAGGTGGAGGGGAGCAGCGGAGGATAGAGGCCCTTGCCGAGCCGCAGGCAGGGCAGGCTGCCGTCGTTCGAAGGAGTAACGAGGACCAGGTCGACCAGGGAGGTCGGGGAGACCTGGTTCAGGGAGGCAGAGTCGGAGTAATCCATGGGGGAGCGGGGCTGGAAGCTTCCCGCAAGGGGAGCCTCCATCAGATCTACCGTGTTGAAATTATTGAAGTGGAAGTGGAGGAGGTTTTTGGGCCTGGGCGGTCTGGGAGGAGACCGGGCGGTCTGGCGTGACCGCACGGTCTGGCGGTCTGGCAATGGCGATCCGTTCTATTGGTCAGCTGCGGCTTCCGGGGTTAACCACTGGTCTAGTCCAAGGGCTGCTGAAGGAGGAGGTCGTGCGGTCTGGCTGTGACCGCATGACGGCTGATCATCCTCAGGGTCGCGCGGTCTGTTTCTGACCGCGTGACAAGTTGTTCTCTTCAAGGACGTGCCGGTCTGGCGTGACCGCACGGGTTGGCTCTTGAATCCGGTCTGGTGGCTTTCCAGAGGGTTCTGAAGGAGTTCGCGGACTAAGGGACTTAGTCGCGCGGTCTCAGTTCGCGGTCTCAGGAGGAGACCAGGAGGGCGAGCTGGCTGTGTTTGCGGTCTCAGGCGAACACAGGTGGTGGGTGACTTCTAGGCGGTCTGGCGAACTCCGTGTGGAGTCGTGTTCAGACCAAGGGAGTAACGATCTCCCGCGGTCTGGAGTGAAGTCGGCGCTCACCAAAATGAAGCAGGAGGGTTGCTGTGATTGCGCGGGTTGACCGGTAAGGTCGCGCGATCTGATGGGTGGTGACTCTATCTCATAGGGTGGTGACTGGATCAGGTCTCACGCCTATAAATAGGGAGCCACTGTTGCAACAAGTAGAACACACCAAGTGTAAGCCGAGTTTGCCTAGTTCCTGCGGTCTTGTTTATTTGACCGAGCGGTCTCTGATTGAATCCTTCTTTGTGCAGCTTCTGCGGATAGTGCAGGCAGCAGCGATCACCTCTTCCTCTGAAAGTGTTCGGGCGGTTTGCGGCTTGGAGTTGTGGTGTTGGAGTTCGGGAATCAGGAGGTCGGCAAAGGAGCGGTCTGGTGCAGCGGTTTGGTGGTGTTTCGAGATCGGGAGCGGTTGCGGTCTGGCAGCAGCGGTCTGGCGAGCTGCTGAGTTCGGCAAGAGACCGTGCGGTCTCAGTTATCTTCAGTTTCTGTTCTTTCTCTTTGGAGTTTTGTGCTGACGAAATCATGTCTCGTCGAGCATGTCTTGCCCTGTAATTGAAGTGTTGCTATCAATAAAGATCGTTTTGTTTGCCTAAGATTGTCTCTGGTTGTTTGGCTTGCATCTCTAGTTGTTATTCCTGCTTGCTCTCACAAGGTCCTTAGAAAAATTTCACATGGTATCAGAGGGAGGTTGGAGTTGAAAGAGCAGTGAATAACTTAGAGTAGCCATCGCCTTTGTGAAGAAGGAACCAGAGGAAGAGCAATGGAAGGTGGTTTTGCAAGAGGTCTTGGTATTGAGATGCTTACATCGACTAACTTCAAGAAGTGGAAGTCGTGTATGCAGAGTTATCTTCTGGGTGAGGACCTCTGGGAGGTGGTAGGAGGAGATGAAACAGAAGAGGTGAAAGCAGTAGAAGGAGGTGATAATGGACCGGCCGTGAGGGCATGGAGGAAGACCAACGCCAAGGCCGAGTTCACCTTGAAGCGTGCCATTTCACCTGATCTCTTTGATCACATCTTGGGGTGTGGATCAGCTGCTGAGATCTGGAGAGCCCTGGATGGGCTGTTTAACAAAAAGAATATAGCAAGGCTACAGTTCTTAGAGAATGAGTTGGCGAGGTCGGCTCAAGGTGATCTTTCTATCTCGAACTTCTTTTTGAAGATGAAGAATCTCTGCGCTGAGATATCAGCACTGGATCCTGATGAGCCAATTTCTGAGGCGAAGCTGAAGAGGCACATCATCCGCGGCTTGCGGAAGGAATATGTGGCCTTTGTGACGTCGGTGCAGGGATGGGAAAATCAGCCGTCTCTGTTGGAGCTGGAGAACTTGCTTTCTTCGCAGGAAAGTTTGGCAAGACAGATGGCGGGGTTGTCAGTGACTGGGGGAGATGGCGAAGTTCTCTTCTCAGGGAAGAAGAAGTGGGACAAGAAGAAGAAGACCGCTGGAAGTGGCTATGGGCCTTCAACTTCTGGACAGCAGGAGAGGGGCTATCCTCCTAAGGCTGAGGAGAAGAAGAAGAAGGAAGGTCTCAAATGCTACAAGTGCGGGAAGGTTGGGCACTTCAGGAAGGATTGCAGGCTGAACACTCAGCCAGGGCATGCTGCTGAGAAGGAGGAAGCACCGGCCAGGCACTTTGATGGAGGATGGGGAGGAGCCTTCTCGGCTTCTATTGGAGCCTCGGCTACTATCAACTATCAGGAGGACTGGATCGTGGACTCGGGGTGTGGTCATCACCTCACCGGGGACGAGTCGAAGCTTTCTTTAGCAGAGCCGTACACAGGTAACAATGCTATTATCACTGCCGATAATACTGTGCATGCAGTCGAGAAGGTGGGGGTTGTTTCTTTGGGCAGTGATAGAGGGCCACTTACTTTGAAGAGTGTCTATCATGTGCCCGGAATGAAGAAAAACCTCTTCTCCGTGACCAACGCTGTTGACGCTGGGTATCACGTTCTGTTCGGCCCAACAGAAGTGAAATTTCTACGAAATGTAGAGGCCGTAAAGGCCGAGGTCGTCCATGTCGGGAGAAGGGCGAAGGACTTGTTCGTTTTGTCGACAAGTTCCTACGTTGACAAGATGAAGACGAATGATGGTGCCGCTATATGGCATGAGAGGTTGGGGCACGTAGGTATGGACAAGCTGAAAGCTATGACGGTGAGAGGTCTGGTCAAGGGCCTGCCAAGTCTATCTTCCTACGGAGAAGGTCATGTTTGCGCGGGATGTCAGTTCGGCAAGTCTCATCGACTACCGTTTGACAAGTCGTAGACAAGGAGTCGTGTGCCGTTGGAGTGCATCCACGGTGACTTGATGGGACCTACTGCTACCCCAAGCCTCGGAGGCAGCAGATATATGCTGGTGTTGATCGATGATTACACCAGATATGTCTGGGTTTATTTCCTGAAGGAGAAGGCGGAGGCGTTTGCCAGGTTTGTGGAGTTCAAGGAGCTCGTGGAAGGTCGGCTGGGACTGCGGGTGAAGAAGCTGAGGACTGACAACGGAGGGGAGTTCACCTCCAGTGAGTTCTCTACTTTTTGCAGGAAGGCGGGCATCCGGAGAGAGCTCACTTGTGCTCATACTCCACAACAAAACGGTGTTGCAGAACGGAAGATTCGTCATCTGACGGAGACCTGCAAGTGTTGGCTGCATGCCAAGAGTATCCCAAAGTCCTTCTGGGCGGAAGGAATGTCTTGTGCTGCCTACGTCATCAACAGGATGCCTCAGAGCCCCATCAACATGTTAACTCCGCATGAGTTGATGTTCAAAGAGAAGCCAAGTGTGGCACACCTTAGGGTGTTTGGTTCCACCTGCTACGTGCATGTTCCAGATGCTCTTCGGACGAAGCTAGATGCGAAAGCAAGGAAGCTAGTCTTCGTGGGATACGATGAGCGGAAGAAAGGGTGGAAGTGCATGGACCCGGAGACGCGGAGATTTGTTGTATCTCGCGACGTCGTGTTCGATGAGGTGACATCTTACAAGGGGTCTTCTGATGTGGAGTTACCAGAGAGCAGGGTGGAGATGCCAGAGAAAGCTGTGGAGAATCTTCAGGTGGAGCTACCTGTGTCACCAGGTGGTCCATCTCCTTCTAGTTCCGAGACGGGGGCTTCTGGTTCAGGGAGCAGGGGGAGCAATGCTCCTAGCACGTCTGGAAGGGGAGCTAGGAAAGAAGCAGCTGGAGATGAAGCGGTTCAGGGGAAGGAGCTGAGGAGATCGAAGCGATCTATCATTGCCCCTGATCGCTATACAGGAGGAAACGCAGTGAGCTTTGTCTCATGTTTCTTTGCTGGTCCCTTGGATGAGAGGGAGCCGTCGAGCTTTGAGAAGGCCCAAGGTGTGAAGGAGTGGGACGTTGCGATGCAAGAAGAGATGGCAGCTCTTGAGAAGAATGAGACCTGGTCTCTTGTGCCCAAACCTAAGGGCATCGCTCCTGTGACATGCAAGTGGGTCTACAAGCTGAAGAAGAAAGCTGACGGCAGTATCGAGCGTTACAAGGCTCGTCTTGTAGCTCGGGGGTTCTCGCAGCAATACAGTGAAGACTATGATGAGACATTCAGTCCGGTGGCAAAAATGACTTCAGTTCGGTTTATCATTGCCTTGGCGGCGTTCAGTGGATGGGAGATTTGGCAGCTCGACGTCAAGAACGCTTTCTTGTACGGCGAGATTGACAAGGACATCTTCATGGTCCAGCCACCAGGTTTTGTGTCTGAAGATCTTCCGGAGCATGTCTGCAAGCTGAAGAAGGCCCTGTATGGGTTGAAGCAAGCGCCGAGGGCGTGGTACGGGAAAATCGCAGAATATCTCCTATTCTGTGGATTTGCTGCTTCAGACTCAGACTCGAGCTTGTTCGTCAAGAAGAGCGGGGAGCTTCAGGTCATTGTGCTGTTATACGTCGACGATATGATCGTGACGGGGAACTCAAAGGAGGAGGTAGCGCAGCTTCGGGCCGAGCTGGCCATCAGGTTCGAGATGAAGGACTTAGGTGAGCTTCACCATTTCCTTGGACTTGAGGTGCAGAGGAAGGAAGGTGGAGTGCTGGTGACCCAAGCCGGATATGCGGAGCGGATCGTGGAGCGGTTCGGCATGAAGGAAGGGAAGTGCACTTCCACACCTCTGGAGAAGGCTATGAAGCTTCGGAAGGATGAGGGAAGGATCATGCAAGATCCGTTGGTGTTCCGAGCTCTGGTTGGGAGCTTAATCTATCTGACGATCACAAGGCCGGACATTGCATATGCAGTGGGCCGGGTGAGTCGATTTATGGCGGAGCCACGGGTACCTCATCTGCTAGCGGCCAAGAACATTCTGAAGTATGTCAAGGCGACCTCGGACATGGGTCTCCTATACAGGAGGGATGCGGGCTTCAAGGTGCATGGATACATGGATGCTGATTACGGGGGAGATTCGGATGATCGGAAGTCGACATCTGGATTCGTCTTCATGGCGGGCCCTACGGCTATATCATGGTGCAGCAAGAAGCAGGATTCCGTATCGGTCTCTACCACGGAAGCGGAATACAAGGCTTCGGCCTTGGCAGCTCAGGAAGCCATCTGGCTTAGGAGGTTGGTAGGAGACGTCCACAAGGAGGTTCGGGAGCCGACTCTGCTACGCGGTGACAACGAAAGTGCTCTCAAACTGGTAACCAATCCAGTTTGTCACGCGAGGACCAAGCATATCGAGATCGAGCATCACTTCATACGGGAGAAGGTGCTGGAGGGATCTCTTTCGGTCGAGCATGTGCGGAGTGCGGACAATGTCGCAGACATCTTCACAAAGGCGCTGGCAAAGGGGCCGTTCACACGGCTAAGGGAGCTACTTGGGCTAGTTTCCACTTCCCACTTCAAGGGGGAGTGTTGAAATTATTGAAGTGGAAGTGGAGGAGGATTTTGGACCTGGGCGGTCTGGGAGGAGACCGGGCGGTCTGGCGTGGCCGCACGGTCTGGCGGTCTGGCAATGGCGATCCGTTCTATTGGTCAGTTGCGGCTTCCGGGGTTAACCACTGGTCTAGTCCAAGGGCTGCTGAAGGAGGAGGTCGTGCGGTCTGGCTGTGACCGCATGACGGCTGATCATCCTCAGGGTCGCGCGGTCTGTTTCTGACCGCGTGACAAGTTGTTCTCTTCAAGGACGTGCCGGTCTGGCGTGACCGCACGGGTTGGCTCTTGAATCCGGTCTGGTGGCTTTCCAGAGGGTTCTGAAGGAGTTCGCGGACTAAGGGACTTAGTCGCGCGGTCTCAGTTCGCGGTCTCAGGAGGAGACCAGGAGGGCGAGCTGGCTGTGTTTGCGGTCTCAGGCGAACACAGGTGGTGGGTGACTTCTAGGCGGTCTGGCGAACTCCGTGTGGAGTCGTGTTCAGACCAAGGGAGTAGCGATCTCCCGCGGTCTGGAGTGAAGTCGGCGCTCACCAAAATGAAGCAGGAGGGTTGCTGTGATTGCGCGGGTTGACCGGTAAGGTCGCGCGATCTGATGGGTGGTGACTCTATCTCATAGGGTGGTGACTGGATCAGGTCTCACGCCTATAAATAGGGAGCCACTGTTGCAACAAGTAGAACACACCAAGTGTAAGCCGAGTTTGCCTAGTTCCTGCGGTCTTGTTTATCTGACCGAGCGGTCTCTGATTGAATCCTTCTTTGTGCAGCTTCTGCGGATAGTGCAGGCAGCAGCGATCACCTCTTCCTTTGAAAGTGTTCGGGCGGTTTGCGGCTTGGAGTTGTGGTGTTGGAGTTCGGGAATCAGGAGGTCGGCAAAGGAGCGGTCTGGTGCAGCGGTTTGGTGGTGTTTCGAGATCGGGAGCGGTTGCGGTCTGGCAGCAGCGGTCTGGCGAGCTGCTGAGTTCGGCAAGAGACCGTGCGGTCTCAGTTATCTTCAGTTTCTGTTCTTTCTCTTTGGAGTTTTGTGCTGACGAAATCATGTCTCGTCGAGCATGTCTTGCCCTGTAATTGAAGTGTTGCTATCAATAAAGATCGTTTTGTTTGCCTAAGATTGTCTCTGGTTGTTTGGCTTGCATCTCTAGTTGTTATTCCTGCTTGCTCTCACAAGGTCCTTAGAAAAATTTCACATACCGCAGGAGTGTTGCCTCGACCTCGCAAGCACCACCCCGATGGAGGAGATCACCTTTTCAGAGGAGGACATGCTAGGGAATGAGAATCCCTTCCATGATGCCCTCGTGATTCAAGCCGCAGTGGAGGACTTCACCCTTGATCGAATCCTGATCGATAACGGTAGCTCCGTAAATGTTGTCTTCAAGGGGACGTTTAGCGGACTGGGAGTCGGAGCAGCAAGGGTTCGCGCAGCTGATGGTCCCCTCTTCGGCTTCTCCGGAGAGAAGAAGGAAGTAGAAGGAGGAGCAGATCTCCTTGTAACGCTCGGTGGCACCTCCATCAACTGTCGATTTGTCATCGTCGACGCCCCGAGCTGTTACAGGGCTATCTTTGGGAGGCCGCTTCTCAACGCCTTCAAGGCCGTCCCATCTTCCTACCATCAGTGCTTGAAGTACTGCAAGGGAGATGTCCAGGTGAGGATCAGGAGCGATCCAAGAGCCGCGCGGGAATGCTATCTCAGCGCCGTCAGCACCATCAGCTGGATGGCTGACGCAGAAGATTTTGGAAGGGTGCTGGAGAGCCCGGCCAGGCTGGAGGTGGCCGAAGAAGTTGAAGAAATCGAGGTACTCTCCGCAGAGGGAGTACCTGGGTTGCTGAAGATCGGCGGATCGCTAAAGACGGAGGAGAAGATCTAGATGGCGGCGTGTCTGCAAAAGAACGTCGACATCTTCGCTTGGAGTGCCGCCGAGATGCCAGGAGTCGACCCTGAGGTTGCATGTCATCGCCTCAACCTGGATCCCGCGGTACAGCCCGTCCGCCAGAAGAAGAGGAGGACCGCCACCATCTTGGCCAAGCCAATCCGGGAGGAGGTGAAAAAACTGCTCGATGCAGGCTTTGTATCGGAGATCCAGTACCCAGGCTGGGTCTCCAATGTTGTAATGGTGAAGAAAACGGGGGGTAGCTGGAGAATGTGTGTTGACTTTTCCTTGATGAATAAAAGTTGCCCGAAGGATTGCTATCCCCTGCCTCGAATCGACGCGCTGGTTGATTCAGCCGTCGGTTTTTCTGTGATGAGTTTCTTTGATGCGTTTTCAGGATATCACTAGATCCGGATGCATCCCCCCGATTGTCGCGATGTCTCCTTCATCACCGATGATGGCTGCTACAGCTACAAGATGATGCCCTTCGGTTTGAAGAATGCGGGAGCCACCTACCAGCGGATGATGGACCACATCTTCAAAGGGCAAAAGGGGAGGAATCTGGAAGTGTACGTGGACGACCTCTTAATCAAAAGCAAGAGCGTCCAGGAACATGTGGCCGATCTGGTGGAGACCTTCGCGACGCTGAGGAAATTCAAGATGCGACTCAATCCAGCGAAGTGCATCTTCGGAGCTGGAAGAGGAAAGTTCCTGGGGCATCTCCTTACCCCGGAGGGAGTAGAGCCTAACCCCGACAAGGTTAGGGCAATCCTGGAGATGCCGTCCCCGAAGACGATGAAGGAAGTCCAACGGTTGACAGGAAGGCTGGCGGGTCTTAGCCGCTTCCTCTCAAAGGACGATGAGAAGTGCTCTCCATTCTTCAAGACACTCCGCAAAACCGAAAGTTTCGAGTGGTCCGAAGGATGTGAGACGGCGTTCGAAAGATTGAAGGAGCAGTTGACTCAGACACATCTCCTTCAGAGCCCAAAGGAAGGCGAAGACCTGCTCATCTACCTGGGAGTAGGAGCAGAAGCAGTGAGTTCCGTATTGGTCCGAGAGGAAGGAAGGAAGCAGCTACCCATCTACTATGTCAGTCGGGTGTTGAAGAAGGCGGAGTTGAAATATCCGATCCTGGAGAAGCTTGCTTTCGCCCTGGTGGTGTCGGCGCGGAAGCTCCGACCTTACTTTCAAGCTCACTCCATTCGGGTTGTGACTGATCATCCTCTCCGAAATGTCCTAGAGGGAGTGGAACATTCTGGGAGATTAGCGAAATGGTCGGTAGAACTCGGCAAGTTCGACATTTCCTTCTCACCCCGGGTAGCGATCAAGGCCCAGGCAGTGGCAGACTTCCTGGCTGACTTCTCAGTGGTATCGGAGCCAGGAGAAGAAGCTCTCAATCCGATCCCATGGAAGATGTTTGTGGACGGAGCTTCAGGCAAAAGTTCTGTGGGGGTGGGCATCGTGCTCGTCAGCCTACAGGGAACAAGGATCGAGCAAGCCGTCGAGATCCTCTTCCCCGTCACAAACAACCAAGCAGAGTACGATGCCATAGTGGCAGGATTGCGCCTTGCCAAGGAGTTGGGGATCCGTGATGTCCGGGCTTTCACGGATTCGATGGTGGTCGCATCGCAAATTCGAGGCGAGTTCGAGGTGCGCGACACCATCCTGCAGAAGTACTTGGTAAAGGAGAAAGGGCTGATTGGATGCTTCCAGTCCTTTTTCGTCGAGCATGTGCCGAGAGAGGAGAACTCGGCAGCAGATCGCTTAGCCAAGTATGGGCCGGGAGCTGGAGGAACCATTACCGAACTCTTCCATCCATCCATTGAAGAAGGAGAGATGATGGAGATCGAGCAACACCCTTCGTGGATGGATCCCTTTGTGGCCTTCCTGGTCAGCGGCCAGCTCCCAGCGGGCGAAGGAGATCAAAGAAGATTTCGGTACAAGGCGGCGTACTATTTACTGCAAAACAGAGAGCTGTACCGCAAAACCATCTCAGGCCCCCTGGCCAGATGTGTCTCTGAAGACGAAGTACCTCGAGTGTTGGAGGAGATCCACTCGGGAGAGTGCGGAAGCCATTCTGGGACTCGCACTTTGGAACAAAGGATCCTAAGGCAAGGTTACTTCTGGCCTACTATCCGGAATGATGCCGAGACCTTCTCGAAGAAGTGTCAGAAATGCCAGCTCTTCGCCCCTCTTCAGTTGCAGCCAGCCCAGCAGCTCCGATCAATCACCGCCCCATGGCCGTTTGCCATCTGGGGGATGGACTTGATCGGCCCTTTCCCTCAAGCAAGTGGCCAGAGGAAGTTCGTTCTCGTCATGATCGACTACTTCTCCAAGTGGATCGAGGCCAAAGCTTTGGCCAAGACCACCTCTCAAGTCGTGAAGAACTTCATCTGGGGAGAGATCGTCTGCAGATTTGGAATCCCTCTCGCCATCGTCACCGACAACGGTCCCCAGTTTGCCATCTTGGAATTGGAGGACTTTTGCAGACAACTGGGAACTGATCTTCGATTCGCCTTCGTACACCACCCTAGGAGCAATGTCCAAGTGGAGGCCGCCAACAAGCTGATCATCAACCTGCTGAAGAAGAAGGTGGAGAACCTAAGAGGTAATTGGGCGGACCAGCTCCCCTCGGTCCTTTGGGCTCTGAGGACCACTCCTAGCTCAGCCACCGGGGAAACACTGTTCAAGCTCTCTCACGGGTCGGAAGCTCTCATTCCAGTAGAGTTTGAAGTCAGAAGCCCAAGGGTGGTAGCCGCGGAAGACGGAAACGAAGAATGGCGATTGGAAAATGAGGAAGCCCAGAAGCTGTCCCTCGACTACATCGAAGAGATCCGCGACCTGGCCTCAGCTAGGCAAGAAGAGATCAAGCGCCGAATGGCAAGACATTTTGACAAGAATGTCCACCTCAAGCACTTCCAAGCAGGTGACCTGGTCCTAAAGAAAGTGGACGCGGCAGGAAGGTTAGCAGCCGTCCGGAAGCTTAACCCGAACTGGGAAGGACCCTTCATCATCCAAGAAGCTCTCCTGACTGGAGGGTACCGCTTGCAGAACCAGGAAGGCGAGCTGCTAGGGAACACCTGGAGCGGCGATGACCTGAAAAGGTTTTATCCCTAAGGGGAATGTACATGCCCCCCTTCTTTTGTAAATTCATTTGTAAATAACAAATTTATGTCTCCCTGAAATATGGGATGAGGCAGTCCTTCCTATCTCAGAATAGTCTTTTAAGGAAGAAGGCCAGTATAGTCGATCTCCACGCTAGGTTGGGAAACGAGCCTCCGACTTAACCCTCGTAAAAACTCAGAACGGATGATGGGACAGTGCCTCGGGTGTGCATTCCCTTAAGTCCAAGCCTCTGCAATGACGGCTGAGATCAGCTCCCCCCTTGCACGTTGGCCGCGGTTCCCACCGACCGCATTTCTCGTCCGACTGAAGAGATTACCAGAAGAAAAGTCAGGACGCCGACCTCCCGATTCGGCGAAGAGATGATCGATTTAACTAGCTCAGGGGACCCTTGAATAAAGGTGTCGTGCACACTCGAGGGCTAAAAGCCCATAACAAAGCGATGCGTTTCCGATTATTTCCTCCAATTGTGTGAGTTAATGTGCTTAAGTGTGCTTAACTCCCCGTTTAATTGTTGAGCAACAGGAAACAGGTTCGGTCGGCATTCAGCATCCAGGTAGGATGGAGGCCTCGGGATGGTGCGTTCCTTTGAAACCTCCCGGACTGTCAGTCCCTACTTGACGTCATCCATCGCGGACGTCCAGCATCCAAGTAGGATGGAGGCCTCGGGATGGTGTGTCCCCTTGGACCTCCCCAACTGCCATTCCCTGCTTGACGTCGTCCTGCATCAACATTCACCGCCGCAAGTTGAAATACGAGCCTCCAACTACACCCTCGTAAAAACTCAGAACGGATGATGGGACGGTGCCTCGGTAGTGCGTTCTCCTAATACCAAGCCTCTGCACTGACGGTCGAGATCAGCTCCCCCCTTGCATGTTGGTCGAGTTACCCTCCGACCACATTTCTCGTCCGACAGAAGAGATTACCAGGGGAGAGTCTGGAAGCCGACATTCCAACTTGGGAAAGGGTAGGACCGATTCGACCGACCGAAGGATGGAAACATTCAGCGCCCAAGTAGGATGGAGACCTCGGGATGTTGTGATCCCTTGGAAGGTGTTCTATCGGAACCTCCCCGATAGTCATTCCCTACTGTGTCGACCTCTTCAGCGGCATCAACCTGAAGGTATAAAATGAGGTTCTAGAAAAGCATATCTCAAGGATCCTTCTTCATATGCAGGTGCGAGTAGGAAGATGCGAGTATGAGGGCGCGAGCATGTATGGCCGAGCATCTACCCAGCGAGTAAGGTATGACCGTCGTCCGCAGCATCCTATCTCGCCTATGCTTAGTCGCCTAGCAAGCACTCAACCTCTTCTCGAGCCTAAGAGCCTACTCGGCATGATCACGAAAAGAAGAAAAGCAGAAGGCGACTACAAAAGGTGAGCAAAACAATTGTATTCATTTACTTTCATAAGTACATATACAAAAATGATTGTACAGATTTGCAAAAAGAAGACAGGCGACTATGCGTCATCGCCACCATCCTCGCCGTCAGGATTGACATCTTCGCCATCATCACCCTCGTCCTCAGAATCGTCATCTTCGGAATCGGTGGATGAGGATGGAAGATCTCGCATGGGAGAATTGGACTCTTCGGCGAGTAGTGTCGGGATGATGTCCATGACAGTCAGATTCATTGCCTCCGGCTTCAAAAGGCCATCGGCCTTCAGACTGCTTAGGACCACCTTCCCGGTTGCTCGCGCGATCTCCCGACAAATATGCGCCATATCGTCGCCGACTATCCGGATCGCTTGCCAACCCTGGAGGGGCCCGCCGATGAAGGCTGTTGCTCGGCAGGCCGAGTTTCCAACTCGGCGATTCGCACTTGGGCTTCCTCCAAGGTTTGCCGAGTATCCTCCAGCTCCTTCTCAAGCTGGGACACTTTCTTCGCCATTTCCAGCTCGGAGGCCTGTACAGATGAAGACAGCGGTTAGCAAACATCCATCAGCACAAAAGGCGACTATCTCAGAGACCAGAAAGGCGATGAGCGAGTACCTCCTGGTCTTTCCACTTGGTGGCCTCCAGCCCCATGGTGATGAGCTTCTTGCTCTGCACCTTGATCACCTGCTCATATTCAAGCAGTTTCCTCGCCGTCGCATGCCCAAGCTCGGCAGCTCGCAGGTTGGCTCGCGAGCTCTGATGGGCGAGATACTCGGACGAGACGTCTTGCAAGGATTCGGCGTCTGCGCGACCTTAAAGGGCGAACGTCACGTCGAACGCCTCGCCCGCATCCTCCCAATCCTCCGACCAGGCGGGGAGGTTGGTGCTCAACGTCACTTCATGGGCTCGCTCAGCCCAGGATACCAGAGGGCGACCATAGGCATCCTCGCTGCCCACACCTTCGCCGAAGAGCGGATGGCCGCTGGGCTCGCCAGCCTCCGAAGGATGTGCCCTCGCTTTCAGGTCCCTCTTGGCGACCTCCTTCTTCCTCACAGTCTCTGCGGACTTCCCCTTGACCTTCCTCTTCTTCGAGGGCCCAGCATCGTCGCCAGCGACCTCCTGATCATCGCCGCCGGGCGACAAATCAACCAAAGCAGGAGCCCCCGCCTTTGGCACCAAGGGAAGAAGCTCGCTCGGTAAGGAGCAAACAGCTGCACCCAGACAAAGAAAAGAGCGTTAGGCGCCGACTGAAGACAAGTGGCGAGCATGACCAAGTACTCGCTTAGACGACCACCTTCACCAGGAAACACCTCGGCGAGCTCATCTACTCGCTTCCTCCAGAGGACGACATCTAGAGGGCGACCTCGAAAGCTGTCGAGTAGCTTCTCCCGGCTCTCCTCCAGATAAGGGGCAGCGAAGGCACTCTCTGCCGGCTGGAAGGATGAAGTCGGCACGACGCCAAAGTCACCCTTGATGACGACTATTCGCTCTGTCCAGCGATGGTTCTTGTTCGCCGTGCCGACCAGCGTTCAGACATGACTGCACAAGAAGACGACGCCTTCGCCAGTGGCGCCGAAGTGGAATACTCGCCGGAAGACGGAGAGATCAAAGGCGATCCCCTGATCGCGCAGGTAGCAGAGGAACCCCACGATCATCGCCACTCCGTTTGGGTTGATTTGCGTCGGGACTATCCCGTGGTAGCGGAGGATCTGGCAAACCTTCGACCACAAGGGTAGTCGCAGGCCGACTTCAAAAGGGCGGATGGGGAAGACCAGCTCGGTCGTCGAGAAGGAGTTCAAGCGTTCATCCTCGCGAGGAAGCCTGGCGACATACCCTGGCAACAAATATTTTGCAGAGAACTCCTTCAGATCGCTCGGCCGAGTAATCGGCTTCTTGAAAAAAGTCGTCTCGAAGTTCTTCGCATGACTTGCACGGCGAATAGCTGCCTCGTCAGCCATTCAGGAAGGGAAGGATTGAAGAAGCGAGTATCGAAAATGCGAGGAGAGGAGCAATCGGGAGATAGTCGCTGGAAAGAAAGGGAAGATCGCCAAAAGCGTAATAAATACGTACCCCCCCCTATTTATAGTACTCGACGATGCTTGGCTTGCCGCGCACGCCACCGCGAGCACGAGTCGGGGGTGGCGAGTATCGAGGAAAGTCGTCAAAACCCAGGGTGCACGTCAAATCACCGGTGTCGAACGAGCGAGTACCTGCATCAAATTACTAGGGTACTCGCCACACCAACACAACATTCAACAACTACTCGCAGGAAAGAAAACAAAAAAGAACATCAAGACATCGCAGAAAACAAGAAAGACAACAAGGCGATTCATACTCGCCAAATAGCAAATTACTTAAAGAAATCAATTATTTCAGAATTACAAGCATTTGCCAAAAGGCTACAAGCGACTATAAAAAGAAAGAGGGGCAGGATCCTAGGGGTTCGGCTGAGCATCAGGAAGCTGTGGTTGTCGCCCAACCCAGCCCATACTGCGAGCTCGCTTGAAATGCTCGAAGGCCACGGACATCGCATCCTCGCCTTGTCGCAGCTGCTCCTCCATCCTCGCCAGGCGACCAATGGAGCCCGTGCTCGCACGCATCCCCACCAGCTCGTCGTGATGCAACTGCTGGCGATGCTCCATCCTGCCAACCCGGCGCTCTAGATCGCCGACAGCCTGAAGGCGAGATTCTACACTAGCCAAGTGAGTATCGAACTCCTCCAGCCGTGATGCTCGAACCTCCAGCTCGGTCAGACGACGCTGAGAGTCGGCAGCCGCCAAGAGCTCCACTCGCGCTTCCACCGCGGTCAGACGCCGATGGGACTCACTGATCGCCAGACGTTCCAACTTCGCCTCCAAATCCAGGATGGCACGAGTAGCCCTCTCCTGATACTCACGGGAGGGAAGCCCGACCCCGTCAATCAGAGCCCCGATAGGGGTGTGAGCGCGAGCTGCAGAAGAAGACATAAAAGCGAAGCCTTAGTGACGAGTAGCGGGAAGACCCTTCTTTGAAGATATTCGGAAAGACAGCGATTCCATTTACCAGGCCGATGAGCATCATTCCGCAAGTCGCGGCGAGGACTCCGAGATGGTCGGCGAGGAGAGCTCCTTCCCCGATGCGGGGACAGACTGCGACGAGCACCATCTCGCCGGTTCGAGTGCGATCCGCCGATGTGCTCCCTGCTGGAAGGCGCATCACCCCGACCGCGACCATCCACTGGTCGCCCTCCCCCTCTGGGAGCGAAGAAGCCAGAAGACCCCGCCGCCCCGCCTCGGCGCGAGGATTCAGCCGGATGAGCGGTGGGAGCCGAGGAAGACAGAAGGCGGCGATCATCCTGCATATCGGCAGGAGGAGGGAACGGAGGAGGTGGAGGAAGTTGGTCCGCGGGCAGTTGCGGGCTACTCGCCACCTCTGGTTGCTGCAAAGGCGGTGGCGGCGGAGGAGGATTACTCGCTGAAGGAGCCCTCTGCTCGCTCATCGGCCTCTTATCCACCGCGGAGCTATGAAGGATCCGCACCGATCCGCCCCGGCGAGTTCCTCCCCCAGTCCTGGGCGAGATCATAGGCGATGGTCGCAGAGGAATAGCGCTCAAAGGCTCCTCCCGAGCATCAACAAGAAGTCGATCTGCGAGATAGTATAGAAAACGTCAGACAGACGGGCGACTAAAACTTAAAAAGTGGCGAGTAGGTAGCTCTCACTTCGCGCAGGAAGAACTTCAGTTTGATCTTCAGCCGAGATTCCCACAGTACTCGCCTCAGGAGCTACATTCGACAAAGGAGGATCAGGAACAGGCGAGCCGCCCGACTGACCGATACCCAAGTCGGCGAGTACCTGCTGGGTAGTGCCGACCTGAGAGTCAGCGACATTCTCGGAGGCGTCTGCATTCTTCTTCTTCTCCTTCTTCTTCTCCAGACGCTTCCTCTTCCTGGAAGCGAGAAGGTCTTCAAGCTCGGCGTCGCGAGCAGGCTTCCGTAAAGGCGGTATCAGACTAGCAAGCTCGGCCATGTCCGCAGCAGCTTCCTCGGCAATACTACGCGACATCTTGAAAGTGAGATCAAAAAAGCCATGCCATCAGAGACCCCTCCCCCTCTATATATAGGGCCAGAGCGTCAAACCAGCGGGATGCCGACTATCAACCAATACTCGACAGAAAGACAGCTCGTCGAATCAGGGTTGGATGATTCTTTCCAAGCAACTACGTTACTCGCAAAGAGCGGGGATTGTGTATAACCCTCATTCTCCGAGGGTAGGACCCACCCAAGGCCACGTAGGCAGAGGTCAAAGTCAAAGAGTCAATACGGCAGTCAATAGTTCGAGATACCAAGATAAAGTCGGACAGCAGGCATAATGGGAGAGTTCGTCAAGCATAGGAGCAGAAGACAGCCTAGGCGAGTAGGGGTGCACTCATGCGAGTAGCCCGGATACTCGCCAAAAGGTGGCGACCATAGGTGATACTCGCCCATTTGCCCGGGGAGATCGCCTCAATATCGCTAGTCGTCGGGCAGGGGCTGGGCTATAAACCCCCCTACCCCTTGGTTTTCCTATAAATAGGACCCCAGGGGTACTTGGATTGGCACCTGGACTTGAGCTTTCGAAACCCTGCTCTTGCATTCTGGAACCTGTCACACTTGGCCGTTACTCCCGGTACTAGCCAAGTCGGTGCCTTCCTTGTACCCTGCTCGGCCATTTTTGGTCTTGGAGGGGAAGTCTCTTCGGAGCTTCTGGGTACGTGGTGAGACCTCCCTGCCGCAGCGCCTGGGATCTTGTTTGTTGCTTTTCTAGCTCCGTAGTAGTCGCCAGCCAGGTCATCTCGTTGGACTGTTGGGCGAGTAACCTCCGACTGCATCGGTCCGAATCTTGAGGTCAGGATTTTCCTGGCGTCAACAGCTGCGAAGCCACTCGGGTGCTGAATTATATAATAATGTAGACTACAAATTAAAGTGCATGCATGCAATAATATTGTGTTTACATTTCATAACGTGCACGCAAAAAATGTCTTCTCTAGGATACGAGCATCTTCGCACGGGCTACGCACGGGCTACGCCCGTGCTCGATGCTCTCTGCTTCGACGGTACTCCAGCAGTGACAGTACCCCCGTCTCGACATTGCCCCGGCGCAACGGCGCTCCCGCCGCTCGCGAACCCCCGTGCGCACGACGAAATCGAGAGGCGGGAACAAAATCGGGGGTTCGCGAGCGGCGGGAGCGCCGTTGCGCCGGGGCAATATCGAGACGGGGGTACTGTCACTACTGGAGTACTGTCGAACGGAGAGCATCGAGCACGGGTGTAGCCCGTGCGAAGATGCTCGTATATCTATATACTATAAACTTCTTTCGAGTTTGGCAGGCGACAAAACTCCCTCGAGGCTCAAGATTCCGCCTGCGTCTTTCCGTCGCCAACATTCGCGTTCTCGCCGCTTCCGTCTGCAACGACGCCGCTCCCGTCACAACTTCTTCGGCGGCGTGAAAATGGTCTACGTGTCGTCTCTTCGTCATTACCTGCGCATGTGTCGTTCCGTAATTTCTTCGTTCCTATCCCTACAAATCCATCCCCGCTCGAGGATTCTTCTTCTTCTCCCCGCTCTGCTTCCATCACTCGCTCGGTCGCTGCATCGACGGACTTCTTTTGGCTTCCTATCGCCGCTCTGGTTCGTTCGCCTCCGACCACTTCTTGCTTCCTTCGCAGCTCAAGCATCCTCCGTCACGTCGCGCCGCGCTGGAAGCGAGGCAGTGCGGCAGCGTGTCCGTCGGCATCTCCTTTCGGCGCGTGTCGTGCCCTAATGTCTTCGTTCCTACCGCTTCAGCTCCATCGCCGCTCCACGATTTCTTCTTCTTCTGGCCGCTCTGCTTCGATCGCTCCCTCCTTCGCTTTGCGTTGTATCGCCGCTCGGCTTTTTTCGCCTCCGACGAACACATGGAGGTTTCTCTTGCGGGCATCCAGAGGGTTGCTCGACGGCGTCTCCGATTATTCCATCTTCTTCGTGCAAACCGATCGCTGCTCCACTGGTATTTACTTTCGTTTTCGGTTTTGACTTTGCCCAAATCCATCGTCGTCGCTGCTCCCGCTGCTACTCACTTTCGTTTTCGTTTTTGATTTCGATTTTAGGCAAATCCATCGCCGTCTCTGGTATTTAGAATTTTTTACGTTTACCCGACATCAGTCTTCTTCTCCAATAGCAGAGCAGCTCCGACGGCTACGTTTTAGGCTTACAGCGACGACAACTTGCTCGGCAGGTTTCAGCAACGCCTCTTCTTCTTTCAGGTTTCAACAGCTTCTTCTTCTCTTCATTATGCTTTTTTTTTTTCAAATCTATGCAGAGCAGCTCCGGATCAACCATCTAAGACATCTTATAATCTTATTTTTTGAGAATCCTAAGTTCAGATCTACGGAGGAATAATTTTTTTTCCCTATGGTCTCCTCTCAGCATCTGATTCATTTGGGAATGTGGGTTTTATATTTAATGTTCGCTTCATTACTGTTCAAATCTATGCGGAGCATCTCCGGATCAACCATCTAAGACTTCTTATAATCTTATTTTTGTAAGAAACAGAGAATCCTGTGTTCAAATTTATGCAGGACTAATTTTTTTCCCCATGGTTTCCTCTCAGCATCTGATTGTTTAGGAGTTAGAGATGCATTACATTCATTCATTTGGGAATGTGGGTTTTCTATTTAATGTTTGCTACATCACTGTTTCAATTTTGGGAGCATAAGAACTTCATTGTTATTATTCTAAGTCCTGTTGTTCATGATATATTTTGCTTCTATTGCAGAAATGGGCACCCAAAAGTCCTCTAACTTAGATTGAGGAATCATTCTCCAAGCTCACCCGCAGAGATCCGGTCCTTATTTATAAGGTAACGTTTCCCTCCTTTTAATGTACTTTTTAACGGTTCAAAGGCTTTTATGTGCATAATGATGTTCTCATAATTTTATTTCCAAGCCATGTTTTATGTTGTTGGCTATTTCAAAGTGTTTTTTGGGCCTACCAATTGGATGCTTCCATTCACATCCATGTGCTTAATATTCCCGTGCATGGGTTGCCTCAGAAGCCTCTTGCCAGACCATCCTCAATGTCCACAACAACGTAGAAAAAAATACTATTTCCATTTCATTTTCAGGCTGTCATTCATCAGCTCCTACCATAGGAGGAAAACAATACCATAGGTTTTTACATAAATCCCAAAGCTGAGCAGCTATATGAAAGTTTCTTTTTTCAACATTCGCAAGTGAAACCCTTACAAAATAGGCCCGCAAATTGGATTAGCTTCTTTTAATATCATACATATACATGCATACATAGATATACACACAATAACATGGGTTTTTACATAAATCCCAAAGCTGAACAGCTATATGAAAGTTTCTTTTTTCAACATTCGCAAGTGAAACACTTACAAAATAGGCCTGCAAATTGGATTAGCTTCTTTTAATATCATACATATACATGCATACATACATATACGCACATATATGAAGGACCAATTACAAAAATCATTCAGTTACTCCTTTTTGAAAAGATGAATGCTCACCAAAATCTCAGATGACTTCCAATGTAGTGGGAAAAAATGTATCACAGAGAAGAAACTCTCATATTTCAACCTCCTTCCAAACATAATGATAGTTTCGCGGGTTGCATAATTAGATATTGAAACACTGTATATTTCGAAATTCCATAATTACATGTTGAAATTGCATATTTAGAGGCTCAAATTTACGCAGAGCAATGAACACAAGGGTAACATTTGATCTTGACTCAAAAGCGGCGGCGGCAACGGATGCTTTGCATCTTCATTAAGAGGTAATATAAATTGATTTTATTCTTCGGCGGGCATTCGATGGAGTTTCTTGAAATCTCTTGAACTTCGATTTTCTCTTAATTTTAGCTTATTATGCGGGCATTCGATTGATTTTATTCTTCGGCGGGCAATTGATTTTAGCTTATTACAGGTCCGCGTACAGAAATAGAAGGATTCACGCTTACTATACCGCGACTGCCACCAGGCTGCAGTACGCGTGAAGAATGGATTTTCGTGTTCGACATGATTAGAAGGTAGGGCCAACTGAAACATACATACTATGCTACAGTTAACATCTACTCAGAACACATCCTATAGCTTGCTGATATGTCCCCTTCCGTGTCTAAAAAATGCAGGGTCTCGCGAGGCCGCTGAACGACGCATATTCGCGTTTTCACTGCTTCAGCAAAATCTTACGAGCGTATTTTCATATGCGCTTAAGTGCAGCGTTAATATACATTACGTCTTTGTTGTGCTATGTTTACTTCATGTGTGCACATGTCATAAAACTTTCTTTTTACCCCACGTTACTTCTACTTGGTTTTGGTCCTCTCTACATCCTTGCACAGCTGTACATATTGTTCTGTAGAGTTCTCCTCCTTATATCTTTGTTTCACATTATATATCGACCACTTAAATGAGTTGCTTTGGTAGCAGTGATTGTACGTCTTCCACAAATCATACTACGCAGTGTTGCTGCAGTTCAAAGATAAACGCATTATATCAGCATTCTCATCTTGCTTGCAGCTACCGTCTCTTCAACATTTTATCAAGCAAATCGCCCCTCTTCCGACCTGAAATTTCAAGCCTATTTAATATAGTTGGCACAAATCGAATATAAGCAGGAGCATTTTTAATGCATCCATTGGGTGTTCATCTCAAGGGATCTCATTTAATTCTCTATGACAATGAACAAAACAACTGGGTAAGAACAATATAAATTATGGTCAGTCAATGAACTTTATTCCAACTGACTAACCTTCTTCATTTTGCTCTTATTGTTAGGTAGCAGCAATATAGGGGTAAGCACAGAAATTGCTTTTCGTTGTTGATTATATAAGGACTTTATGACTTCTTCTCGCCCCTAAGAAGATTGTAAGCGGGGGAGTAGTCATCAGAGCCGGCATAGATGAGGATAGCTACGGGGAAGACAAGTATTTGCTTCGCATTCTTCTCCGTTTTTTTCCTCTTTCTCTCTGATATGTGTACTCCCATCTCCACTCTAATGGATTCTCATCCTGCTTGCGATTTCCTTCTTCGTTCAAGTCTCTGCGAAGAAATCAGGTTGCTTCGCATTCTTCTCCGTTTTGATCCTCTTTGCTACACATTGCAACTACTTTTTTCCTCTCTCTCTGTGATCTGTGTGCCCCCATCGAAGGGCTGCAGCCACTTCGCCTGTACAGATCTCCATCGACACGGAAGGGCCCTACTCAAATCTGACATAATCTCCTCTCCCGATCTGACGCGAGGATTCTCTTCTTCATTTCTTGCTTCCATGCCCTACATGATTCTCTCGCTCGCGTCCTGCTCGCCCTTTTCTCCAAATCATGCTCTGCGCTCTCTCACCTGCCAATTTCTCCCTCTGCCCTAGGTCGCCCTTCACGTGTGGACCTGCCATCCACGCCTTCCTCTTGCCGCCAACGACATCAACGCGCTCTCCACGACGACCTCTGTTTGGGCATCACCGTTGATTGTTGAGGGAGAACCTTCTCCAGCAGCTGCAGGTTGAAGAAAAGAGTTGGGCAAAACAGGGGCATCTTGAATCCGGTGCTGATTTGAGGGAGGAAAACCTGGGAGGTGCGCGTCTCTTCCACCTTTTTGTAAAGCATTCTTCCATATTTGTAATGGCATTGTTCCAATCTTGAATTTTCTCTACCATGTTTTGACATAAATTATAGCGTTCTTCAAATTTCTGCTGCAAGTGACAAGTTTATTGAGGTCAAATGACTGGGTTAGGTTGCACAATAAATATTCTCCTTCCCACTTTCAGGAGATCAATTGGAATTGTAGTCCAGCATTATTTTCCGCTACATTTTCTGGTAAGATTAATTACATTCAAATTGTAGTCCAGCATTATTTTCCACTACATTTTCTGGTATGATTAATTACATTTAGGGCCTTTCATTTCTATGATAACTCATATTTGTTATATTTCTTTCTAATCCTCACGTTCTTTGTTAGTAACTAAATTTCATTGTGAACTAAATTATAGCAATGTTGTCGTAACTAAGTTTTATTGTGAACTCAATTATAGCAATGTTAACTAAATTTATTGTCAACTAAGTTTTAGAACTAAATTTTGCTACCTAATTTATAGCAATGTTACACATGCGAGCAATGTTGTTACTAACTAAATTATAGCCTCTCATAATTGTTCTTACAATCACACGATGATCATGGTTTTTACACACAAGATGATCATAGCCTCTGTAATATTCGAAATAGTGTGGTTACGCGAAATTGTGAATATTGCTGGTAAATGTAATTTAATTTATTTTTGGCATCAGGAGAAGTTATGTATGTTTCAATTATTTGTTTCTTTCTGTACTTCAATTGCTTATTAACTGCAGTTATGTATGAAATAAGAATGGCGTTAAAATTTTTTTGACTTTAGATGGCGTTTCTATGAATATATAATCACATGTCATAATATGCAGTAAACTGTCATTTGCCTTTGAACCCAGTTTTACTTGATTTCAACAGTTCAATGCTTTAGGGTCTATGAATAATATGCAAAGGAATTTTCCTATCTATGGTGTAGAAATAAATTTGGGGCTCAGTAAATTATATGATAATATACATATATATACACACATATACGACTTGCACTCAACCGTGATACCGGTTGTTACTATCACAATTGGCCTTCTTTTCAGCAATGCACTCATTACTCAACTGCGTTAGGGCACAAACCATGATAACCATTCTCTTTTACATCTTTTGCAGATTGTTTTCTTTCACTCCTGCGCATCACACCTTTCAATCAACAGCGAATACCGGTGAGAGGCGGGTGACTACCGACGAGGGCCGGGCGAATACCGGCGAGGGCCGGGCGAATACCGGCGAGGGCCGGGCGAATACCGGCGAGGGCCGGGCGAATACCGGCGAGGGCCGGGCGAATACCGGCGAGGGCCGGGCGAATACTGGCGAGGGCCGGGCGAATACCGGCGAGGGCCGGGCGAACCCCGCCGACATCGACGGGGCGGGCGAAGCACGCCTTCAATGCCAAGCGGGCGAAGCCCGCATGGATGCGGCCGAAGGCCGCCCGAGAGCATCCCGTGCGAAGATGCTCGTATATATATATATACGAGTGACAGTGCACGGGGGGCCCCCCGTGCCCCCCGCGACAGTACCCGGCCAGCAGCGGCGGGCTTCGCCTGCCCCCACGATAGTAGTCGCCGCCCCCTGTGGTTTGCCCCCGTGCCCCGCGACAGTACGCCCGCCCCCCCCCCCCCGACGGGCTTCGCCCGCCCCCGGCGGGGTGGTTCTTAATATTTAAAAGCGTGGGGGGAGGCACGCGGCCTAACCCCGTGCAAATATTTCATAATATAATAGATAATTAAATTTTAAAATTGCCAAAAAAAGAAATTTAAAAAAGTCCGGGACCGCCCCCGGACGGTTCTATTTAAAAATAATATTTAGAACTAAAATAAATTAAAATTAAAATTAAAATCAATTCGCTTTAATTAATAAAATAAAAAAAAAACTGGCGGTTGAACGTGGCTCACGCCACTGTTCATCCGCCAGTTTTAATTAATAAAAATTATAATTAATTATAATATATTCTAATTTTAAAAAGTTTGCACGCGGGGCCCACAGGCGGGCCCCGCCCTCTTCATTGTCATGGCGATGTGGGACTTTTAGTCCCACATCGCCAATTACAGCGGGTTTTCGCTGTCTATATAGCGGAAACCCGCTGTATGTTCAAACATCAAAGTGGGCCTGGTTCGCCCTGTACTGGCCCGCGTCACAGCCCGCCCGCCCCCACGTGAGCCCGCCTTGCTCGCCACGTCCTGGCTCGCGTTAGCCTGCCCGCCCCGTATATGTTGTTGGGCATGAAACTGTTTCGGGTTTTCTTCATTTAAAAAAAAAAGTTAAAAATTTTCAAAACATACAGGGGCAAAATCGTAATTTTACTTTGTAGGGTAGGGGAGCCCTACAAAATTTATAGGTTTAGGGCCCCTGGTAGGTTTAGGAGACCTAGATAAAAGAAATGAATGGCCCAGATTTGTATCCGTTGATCGAACGGTCTAGATTTCATGATCAAATAAATCGGACGGTCTGATTTCTCCTGATGGGCAGCAGGGTTACACCGATATGCAGTGGTTTGCCACCATATTTCTTTATATATATAGTATAGATATAGACACACACATACTCGCTGTTTTTTGTGTCCCAAATAAAGATTCATGAATTCCCCACCTTCGATCTCAACGATCTCCACCCATCCCTCGCCACCGGCGACCATTGGGAAGCAGGAAAAGTGGCGGCGCCGGCGACGCAGCACTCTCACGGTGTCCACGGCGTGAACTCGGTGGCGGAGGTGGCGGCGCTGCACTCCGACGATGTCTCTCAGGCAGCCATCCATGTCGGAATCACCTTCTTCGGCAGGGAACGAAACCACCCCTTCTCCCCCACCCCCCTTTTGCGTGCCTCCTTTTTACTTTTTACTATCGCAAGGCCCCGCCACCAGCCGCGATTCCTCTGCCTACACATTTTC
The DNA here is from genome assembly GCA_033032865.1 of Dactylorhiza incarnata. Lineage (NCBI taxonomy): Eukaryota > Viridiplantae > Streptophyta > Magnoliopsida > Asparagales > Orchidaceae > Dactylorhiza > Dactylorhiza incarnata. Next base: position 7,653,077 of record JAWHQI010000053.1, read on the forward strand.
GGACCAGCCGCGAGATTATGCGGACAATGTCCGCCCCTCTCATTTCAAAGCTCTCTTCTGGCTCTTCCTCTCCGGTTCTACCGCGATATTAGGTCAGCTTCCGTCTCCATTGTTCCCCAGGTTCCTCGCGTTCCTCTCCTCTCCGGAACTCGGCCTCTCCAACGACCAATCTTATATCCGGCGCGCGCATGGACGAATGAGGAGCTGGCTCTCCCGATCTTAGGCGTCTTCATTTTCTCTCTACGCCATCTCAAAATCTTTCTCCCTCGACGTCAAACTCATAGAGAAGGCTCCTTCCTCCTCTCCTCCGACTCTTGCCCTTTTCCGAGTTACCAGCGACGATCTCTATTATAACATTTTTTGATTCGATGCAGGTAGAAGAGGAGATCTACGGGGCAAAATGCCTGATTAGCAATGGCGTTGTGGCCTCTCCCCTGCTCAGCAAGGATCAGGGTAGTGACTTTATGCTCATTTTAATAATATATTTATTGGACGATTAGGTTATACTTAGGATCATTTGAATTCGATAATTTTTTAATCCTAGGCAATTATCCTCTGAAAGGCAACTGCACCTCTTTCCTGATTCACGCTTGCTTCACTTGATACCAATACGTTCTATTTTACTTTATTTTTTATTCAAAATTTGATTGATTCAAAATTTGTTTGATTCATATGAAAGACTTCGCAGTGAAACTGCTGGTTAGTATTTCAAGATCTATCAACTAATCATGATTAATTATAGTTAGTATAGTACATATATATGCACCCTGAAATCATCGCAACCATATGGAAGAGTGATAGATAACTGATCTATAGTCTATTTAATGGATAGTCTATTCAGTTCTTAGCACTATGGAGCAAGTCAAAACCCAACAAAAGAAATGGATGGAAAAAAATCAACTGCTGACTTTAGGTACTATGTAATGCCGTTTTTCCAAGTCGCATATGGTTTTCAGTTGCGGTTTTTGCAATCTTAGAATCAACCAGGCAATGAAGATTACGAGCGGAGATAGCACAATGACGCCACGCAATGTGGAGGAGTGCTCAAGGGTGCTGACCCCATCCTCAACAAGTACAAACTCATGATATATCTGTTAGAATATTTTTCATATATTCCTGTAATATTATATATATTTTTCCTTTTGAAAAACACTAATAGAAAAATTACAAATCTCGAAAAACAGGATTCTAATGAAAACCTTCAGTTTTGCAAAAACAAATTTTGACAAAGGTTTAAAACAGAAGGGTGATAAATAAAATAAATCAGAACAATATATATAGTTCAGAATCAAGCATGGGTAAGACGTGTGGTCACTACTCTAAAGAAGTTGCACCACCCTCTGGCAGGGCTTTCAACCTATGCTCACTCCTCCAAGCTAGGTACAACACAGGGCTAGATCCCGAAAACTCTGATATGTGTGGACACCGAATAAGCACAGAGCACCCAAACTCCCACTTGATGAAGCAAATGAGAAGAAAATGAATCATGGAAATGGTTGTAAAAACGAGAGAGAAAGAGACAACAGTTTTCCGAAAACGTCAAAAACGTAAATAAATGATTCAGAAAAATTTCCTATAAAGGAGTCTCGGAAAATAATACGTAATTAATTGCAACGGTTATAATTGGTGAGTGTTAATCGTGCAGAGAGACGTTAGAGATTTCCAACGTAAGAGAGTAATGACGAGAAAAACGCGTAAAAGAAACGGTTAGAAAAATTACGCGTAACAACTGCGTCACGTCGAATTCATATCGACGTTGCGTCGAAATCATATCGACGCAACTCGACGGTACGTCGAGTTCTTATCGACGCAGGTCAAGCCGACAGACTGATTGTCGACGCAAGCGTCGAGTTCTTATCGACGCAAAGTGGTTGCTTTGAGTTTTTCTCGACGCAACTCCAGTCGACGCAGTCAGGTGCGTTGAGTTCTATTCGACGCAACTCCAACTTCAGACGAGCCTGTCGACGCCAATACGAGTTCTACTCGGTGCAACTCCGACTTCAATTCGACGCAACTCCGAAAAAAAATACTGAAACTATTTTGTACAAAAATTACAATTCAATTATTCCCCAAATCCAAAATCCAAAATCCAAAATTCGGCGCGGTGCGCGCGCGCGCGTGTTTGGTTCATAGTTCATCTTTATGTTCCTTTAAACAAATAAGAAAGAGTGAATATAATTATATAAATTGGCTAGGTGAGACTAATGAGTTCATCTTTTCCTTTCATGAAAGGTTCCCTCCAAACATTTGGATTCCCTCTATTTGCTTTTGGAGCTTTTCATCAATTATAATGATGCAAACACCAAACACCATACTAGGCTCCAATAAAATATTATAAATTAAATGTTTTAATTACAACAATTCTAACAATATCTTGGTGTTCTTCATTAATTTCATGTCTTATTTTGACTCGTATGATTAAAATGCGTTGGTAATTTTGTGAAGACGTTTTCCACAATTATATGTTTTGAATCATATTTCTCCTATAAATATTTTCATTATGCAGAGATAATTCCCCCAATTATATGGTTACATAAAATGTTATTACGAGCAATGTCATCAAGATCACAACTTATTAATGATTAATGCATTTTATAGGAGATTACAACTCCATATTTGCTAAATCTAAACTTTTTCATTCTTTTAACATAGGCTCCTTTTCGTACCGTGGTGGGGGTCCTAAAGAACTTCATCCATGCGCCACTAGATGCCGGTTCACGAATAACGGTTTTACCATCGTGGTCACGACCTCAACCACTGTATCAAACAGAGTCATAGTCTATTTTCATATACTGGGCTATGTTAGTGTTCAGGTTTTTAGGAGACAAAATGTCGATTTATTAATACCATTTAGAATTTGGTTGTTGATTTTGTTTTGCCATCCACTAACAAACATGTAACATCTAATTAGTAGATCTACACCTAGGTCTTCAATCCATTTCACAGTGTTCTATACAATTAATATTATCTACATCGACTAATTACTCAAAACGTATTCGTTGGCTTAATATTTAAGTTACTCCTCCAGCATGCAATGTCTCATCTTGCAGTGCATATAAACATTCAAACCCCAGATATATCAAAGGATTTACACTATATTTTTTCATCGTCGACAATGACTGATTATTTAAACGCATTCATTAGCTTAATCTTTTTTTATTTTTTATTATTTCGTTTAGATCACCTTATTTACAACGCAAATTGAAACTGCTATATATAGAACAATTGCATGTCACCATTCGATCTCTCATGCTCGGGCTCAAAAAAGAACAAGTATGAGTTTATATTGAGTTTAATTGACCCAAATCAAATAATACATGAGAAAGTAGTGTTGGTCCGCTTCTCAAATCAATCATGGTATTGATTTTGGGCTCCGTTTGACACATCGGTGGTGGTCGTAAACATATGTGTTAAACCGTCATTCGTTAACGACCACCTTAAAAACTTCATCTGCTTGAACATAAAAGTGGATGAAGTTCTTTAGGTGGGAGATAACGAATGACAGTTTAACCCTCATATTCACGACCGCCACCACCATGCCAAACGGGGCCTTGAAATGTTGCGAAATAAGATTGTCACCCTACATTTGAGAGTGCGGAACTTAGTTTAGTATTATGTACCAAGTGAAAAGTATGATTGTGTAGATGGATTTGAAATCAAATATTTCTGGGTATAACAAATTCATACATAATCATGATCAGGGTACTGTAACGATCGATGTATTGTTGCGTTACATTTATCCTTGGACTGCATACAGCTAAAACTAGCCTAAATGTATAGTATCACCCGTAAAATAAGTAGGAATTCTATACAACATTTGATTATCAACATAGGAGCTCCCCGGGTTTGAATTCGTCATGTCTAATTGAATCATTGTCACGGGGGACATGGGTTGTTGCCCCCGCCCGGCCCGTGGTGGCATCCAGAGGGCTTCGACCCCTCGTCAGGAGAAGAGAATGATCTTATATATAACTATAAATTAAGCCGAACCAAACAAAGCCTAAAGCCATGCCCGTTCTTGGTTGGGCTATACGTGCAGATTACTTCAGAGCTTATAATTGAACATATTTTGGAGCCCAAATGCAACTCAATTAGAACAAAATCTCTTCTAAAGGAGACTGCCACAATTCCTGACATCAAATAGAGAGTAATTTTTCATAGTAACTCTATACACCAACGTGTGTGTATGACCCGTACTTTTCTTGATAAATATGTGTTGTGTATGTGGTAAGGCGCATTATATTGCAACGACTCTTCGATCTAAGAACCTTCATCAACCTAAGGCGAACTTTAATTTTTGCTATGTTCTTGATTAAAACCTCCTCATGAGTATTCATTCTTGGAGGAAGTATGGCCGGAAACCAATCAATGGTTGTCCTCATCCTATATATAACTATAAATTATACAAGGTGATTTCTATATATTTATGCATGAATAATGCATAATTTGATATGAGTAATTTGAGAATATGTCGAACCTCCGACCAGATAGAAAGACAAAGCCCATCTCGGAGTGGGCTAATGGGAATACTGTTGAGGTATATTGAACTATCGGGTTAACGGATGCTTAGCGGTAGGTTAGGACCCGTTAGGGATCCACGCACCCGCCGGGGAATTAGGGTTTGCCTATAAATACCCTGCTAGGGGCAACGAGTAGAGTGTTCCAAACTTGACACTCAAGCGGATGCTTCGAGCATCATTTTAACATTCTCGAAGATCACTCGTTCCCGCTCGTGCGTTTCCCGTAACCGCTCTTCTTCTTCCCGTCGCTGAAGGAGTTTTTCGCGTAACTGCTCATGTCGTTCCTCTCGCATCGGTGCAAAGGAGGAAGAAGCTAGTCTCCCGTCGCTCTCCCTGGAACAGTTCGTCATTCTTCTCTCTCGTTTCGTCGCCTTTGAAGAGGAACGCCGCCAGTTTTCCGTCGAGCACTAGGAGGAAGACTCCCGTAACTGTTCGTTGTTCCCGTCGTTTGAGCGAAGGTGTACGCCCCTGTCGAGATTGGAGTTTTGCTCCAGGCGGAAGGCTCACGCCCTGCGACGAAGAAGAAGCCGTTCCCGTTCGCGTCTCCAGGCGGAAGGAAGACTTCAGCCGTTGTTCTGACGCAGACGTTCTCAGTCGACGCCTTCCCTGTCGACACCTCCGATACCTATCGACGCAGCCGATCCCAGTCGACGCCGCCGATCTCAGTCGACGCCTTCCCTGTCGACGCCTCAGATATCTGTCGACGCAGCCGATCCCAGTCGACGCCGCCAATCTTAGTCGACGCCTTCCCTGTCGACGCCTCCAATCCCTGTCGACGCAGCCGATCCCTGTCGACGCAGTCGATTCCAGAGCCGCCACTGTTGCTGTAGTGATACGACTCTGCTGCCGTTTTCAGTTCTAGCGATATCGGAATTCCGACATCACTATCGGAATTCCGACAGTGCTCAGTATTTTTGGTGATCCCGTATTCGGCTTTATTGGTTGCTGCCGTCTTTGTTTGCGTGGATCAGTCTTCGACCAGTGGAGTGGAGCATAACAAGTACTGGATTGGATATGAAGATTTTGTTCTCGCCTCTACGCGCTTCAGGTGATCTCTTTCTAGTTTTTCTACTCGTCATTAGGTTGCTAGTGGAAATCCTTTGCTTTGGAAAGAGACACGATGTCGAAGGGCTCTACTCCTGTTCCGATGATCAAATTGGAGAAATTCTCCAATTCTGAGTTCAGTGCTTGGAAGAGGAACACTCAGTTTGGCATGATGTACCTGAACGTGTTTTACACCATTCAAACTGTACGTGCTGAGGTTCTTGGGACAGCTGGAGAGACTCAGTGGGTGGTCGATGAAGATTTCTGTCGCGACTATTTGTTGAACTGCCTTTCCAACAAGCTTGCTGAGACGTACAGCAAAATGAAGACCGCCAAAGAAATCTGGGATGCTCTGGAGGAGCAATTCAAGGAAGAGGAAAATATGTCCAAGACGCACCTCGTGGACAAGTTTATGGCTTTCACCTTCACCGAGGAAAGGTAAATCCTTCCACAGGTGGCCGATTTTGAGAATCTGGTGGACAAGCTGAACAGTGAGAACATCCCACTGCCAGATGGATTTGTTGCAGGAGCTATTATCTTCAAGCTCCCGTCGGCGTGGTACTCCTTTAAAACGGAGATGTATCGGAAGAAAATGCAGGTCAGTCTTAAAGACCTCAAGCGCTTCATTTGCATTGAGGATGAGAACATGACTAGACACGTTAGGGAGACTATTAGCAAGCAGTCTTCTGCTGCCAGCATGGTCACGCATCCTAAGCGGAAGTTTAAGCCCGGCAAGACTAGACCGTTACCCAGTGCACCTGCAGTTGTGGACACGAGCAAGAAGGCAAAGAAATTCAAAGGCAAGTGCTACAATTGTAACAAGTGGGGTCACTGTGCTTCCGAATGCAAGCAGCCCAAGAGAGGAGATCCTAGTACACCAAAGCCTGATAATATGGCCAATATGGTCCATCAGACTGCGCCCACCGACTTTGTTGCCATGGTCGGTAACGGACAGGCCAGTACAGAGTGGTGGCTAGACTCAGGTGCTACATGTCACGTCTGCAACAACACTGCGCTTCTGGAGGATGTCACTGCAGTCCGAGAGACTGTCACTGTTGCTGATGGAGGAGTAGCTGACGTGCTGAAAGTTGGCAATGCTACCTTGACGCTCTCCTCAGGTAAAACTCTTACTTTGCAAAATGTTAAGTTTATACCATCATTAGCTGCTAATTTAATTTCAATTAGTTTGTTATGCGATGCGGGTATGTCCTTTAACATTAGTGGTGGTCGAGTAACGCTTATGGTTCACTCGCACTACTTTGGTTGTGCGTATGTCGTCAACGACATGTATAAGTTGAGTCTAGTAAACGAAGTAGTAAATCAGGTTAGTTCTAATTTGATTGATCCTAAAACTTTGCATGCAAGACTAGGACACGTCAATTATCGAAAACTACTCCTGCTAGCTAGAACTCACAACATCCCTTTAGACACAAAAACCAGATTTGACAAATGTGAAATCTGTGCTCAAACTAAGATAACTAGAGCACCTTTTAGTTAGGTTTCTAGGAGCACACATTTGCTAGAGTTAATACACTCCGACATATGTGACTACAAAAGCTTTGTCACACGTGGAGGTCAGAAGTATCTGATAACTTTTATCGACGACTACTCTAGATTCAGTCACATTTATCTACTTAAATCCAAAGATGAAGCTTTTGAAAAATTCTGTATATTCAAAACTAGGGTTGAGAATCAACTTGACATGAAAATCAAACGTCTAAGGAGTGATAGAGGTGGAGAATACGTCTCCGGGGAGTTCAGAGATTTCCTTGCCAGCAATGACATCATCCCTGAAACGACTGCTCCTTATTCCCCCCAATCCAACGGTATTGCTGAGCGAAAAAATAGGACTTTAACAGAAATGTTGAATTCCATGTTGTTGACTGCTGGCATGCCTGCGGCCTACTGGGGTGAAGCTGCCCTCACGTCTAATCACATTCTTAATAAGGTTCCCCATGCCAAGTTGACTAAGACACCTTATGAACTTTGGTTTAAGAGACCTCCTAGATTTGATAATCTTAAGACCTGGGGTTGTATCGCTTATGTTAGGATACCTGACCTTGGAAGAGCTAAGATTGGACCTAGGACAAATACGTGTATCTACATCGGATGTGCGAAGGATAGTGCTGCAGACAGATTTCTAGATCTATCAACAAACATTGTAATCGAATCTAGAGACGATGTCTTCTTTGAGGATAAGTTCCTTAAGGATAAGAACCTGACGCTTCCAGGTCTACCAGCAACTAGTCTTGAGCCTCCCGCTGAGCCAAGTCAACGTAACTCTGACACTGAGCCTGTAGACACGAGTGGTTTAGATACCAGAAGGCTATCTAGTAGAGAAAAATGCCTAAAAGCTTCGGTACAGACTTCGTGACTTACCAAGTTGAAGCTGATCCATCCACCTATAAGGATGCGATGCGATCTCGAGACTCTCTATTATGGAAAGAAGCCATCGATGAAGAGTTAAACTCTCTCATGCAGAACAACACGTGGACATTGGTTGACTTGCCCAAAGGGGCTAAGACCATTGGAAACAAATGGGTTCTGAAGAAGAAGCTTAATCCTGATGGGAGTATTGTCAAATACAAAGCACGTCTAGTTGCAAAAGGCTTCACTCAAGTGAGTGGAATAGACTACTTTGATATATACTCACCTGTTTGTCACTATGCGGCAATTAGGATACTTCTCGCTATAGCATCTATTGAACACTTCACAGTTCATCAGATGGACGTCAAGACTGCATTTCTTAATGGAGATCTGACCGAAGAGATCTACATGCACCAACCTGAAGGGTTTGTGATAGAAGGTCTGGAAAATAAGGTCTGTAAGTTGATTAAGTCACTCTACGGATTGAAGCAAGCACCTAAATTGTGGCACGGAAAATTTGACACTTGTGTTAAAGCTATGAGTTTTCAATCCAGCTTTTCAGATAAATGTCTGTACGTTCGTACACGTTCAAATAAAGTTGCAATTATATGCTTGTATGTTGATGACATGCTAATTCTGGGCACTGATCAGTCTGAGGTGAAAGACGTGAAAGCTATCTTGACGACACAATTTAGCATGACTGACTTAAGCGTGGTGAAAACCATCCTAAGAATGGAAGTGAACTTCACTGACAAGGGTATTACCCTCAGTCAGGGTCACTATATTAGAAATCTACTTGAGAAGTGGGGTTACGTTCATAGCAAAGGTAGTGAGACTCCATACGATTATAACAATAGACTGAAACCGAATGAAGGTTCATCTATTAGACAGTTGGATTACTCCAAACTCATAGGTAGTCTCATGTATGCTACAACCTGCACTAGACCTGACATAGCCTTTACGGTCGACATGTTAAGTAGATTTACGAGTAACCCTGGGCAGGACCACTGGAATGCCTTAGAAGGCTTATGCGATACTTAAAGCACACTGAAAAGTATGTTTTATGTTACAGTGGACATCCTCCTGTACTTGAGGGGTATTCTGACGCCTCCTGGTGTTCGGAAATTGCTGATAGTAGATCCACTAGCGGTTTTGTATTTACCCTAGGAGGAGCAGCAGTAGCTTGGAAGTCAAAGAGGCAGTCGTGCATTGCACTTTCCTCTATGGAATCGGAACTCTACGCCCTCGCTTCAGCAGGAGAAGAAGCTGAGTGGATACGAGATCTGATCATCGACATTCCAATGACGAGCCTGAAAATGAACTCTATTTCGCTATATTGTGACAATCAAGCCACAAAGACCATTGCAACAAATACGTTGTTCAATGGGAAGCGAAGGCAACTAAGGATGAAACAGGCCTGGTTGACCCATCTCACGAGTCAAGGGATAATCTCCCTATTGGACGTGAGATCGAAGGATAATGTAGCAGATGTCCTTAGCAAGGGCTTATGTAAGGTTCTAAAACATAAAACATCGGGGGAGATGGGATTAAGGTTCATTTAGTATGACTTAATACCCTGCTTATGTTTTAAATCTTAGAACCGTAGTCTGCTTACATTCGAGCATCTAGAGTGAGCACACGGAAGTATTCCAGATGCTATCTGTGAAAGCCAGAGATGGATAGTTGCCAGTCATTCCAAACTTGATGACTTACGCAATTATTTTTTAATTCAAAGGCCGATTTGGGTATCATTCCAAAAACGAATACTGAAGTTGCTGATATGCGTCCTGATATTATGATCATTACTTATATCATTCCAAACTTGATGATATATTGGTCACAGCTTGTTGTATCATTCCAAACTTGATGATATAATACAATTGTGAAACGTTTGGTAATAATCTTAATAATCGAAGGAACATGGTTTGATTCTTTGAAATCAATTGTCTAATTTTGTGTAAATTGGATAGAGATGCTGATATGTGATTCTTTTCTTCCTGGTTAGAGTATTACGTTCTTTTACTGTTAGAACTATTCACTTTACTCTTGATTAGCAAATGTTAGAATTCATAGAGATTGTCTCATGACATTCTTATTATGTTTATTTGCAGATCACATGGAGATTGGAGGAGAGAAAGTTGATTTCGACCCAGATGATGATGATCTATTGTTTGCATAGATCACTGTTCATTTATCTGTCCTTTGAGTGTTTTTCCAGCTTTGCTTACTGTTTTCTTGTTTGGAGCCTTGTGTTTGAGTTTAGATATTGTGTATTCTAAAACTCATATTTATGTTTCTGGAAAACTCATGTTTGTCGTTATTAACTATTGTTTAAAGTAATCTGTGATGTGACCCCGATATTTATAATATAGGAGGAGAATATTGAGGTATATTGAACTATCGGGTTAACGGATGCTTAGCGGTAGGTTAGGACCCGTTAGGGATCCACGCACCCGCCGGGGAATTAGGGTTTGCCTATAAATACCCTGCTAGGGGAAACAAGTAGAGTGTTCCAAACTAGACACTCGCGCGGATGCTTCGAGCAACATTTTAACAAATACGAGCTAGCCCGTGCTTGATGCTTTCCGTTTTGACAATACCCCAGCAGTGACGGTATCTCGAACGCTCAATCAATTGACAGTGCACGGAGAGCCCCCGTGCCCCGCGCGACGATACCCCCGCCTCGGCAGTGTCCCGACGCACCGCCTCTCCCGCCGCTCGCAAAACACCGTGTGCACGACAAAATTGGGACACTGTCGAGGCGGGGGTACCGTCGCACGGGAGGGCTCTCCGTTTACTGTCAATTGATCGAGCGTTCGAGAGCGGGTGAGTTTGTGCGGAGTACCGTCGCTGCTGCGGTACTGTCGAAACGGAGAGCATCGAGAACGGGCGGTAGCCCGTGCGAAGATGCTCGTCTATATATATCTATATGACTATATCTATATAAAATATATGTATCTATATCTATAATATTATATATATTATATGCGAGTGACAGACACGGGGTTTTGCCCCTACGACATATCGCAACAACACACCGATCGTTGCAGTACCCTGGTCATGATTGTTACGGGGCTCTGCCCATATCAATTAATTAATGCAGTTTAAAACAAACACACTATTAATTAATTAATGCGAAAAATAGTTATATATCATTAAGTTCCCATCATTACTAATTTTCCAAATTAAATTGTGATTTCCATCGTTATTTTTCATATCAACTTTAATAAAGTTTACCTGCCTAAGTAAGTTTAGGAGCTAGATGAAAATACTAAAATTATATTTGACAATTTTGAATGTTTCACCAAACACAACTTTTTTTATTTTAATATTGTAAACAATTTTGAATATTTCAAGATAATTTTTTTTTATTGTAAAGATATATATATAATATATATAACTCTCTCTATCTATCTATAATATTATATATAGATATAGATATATTAAACGAGTGAGACACGGGTCTCTGCCCCGATTATCAATTGCGAGAGTACTTTGACTCCGACAATATCTCGCCTATGTCACGCCCGTCGCTCTCAAATTTTGTTAACGATGGTTAATAAATTTATAAAAATTTATATTAAAAAAATCAAAATATATATTAAAAAAAATTAAATTAATGTAAATAATTAAATTATGATAGTCATCCTCTCCTTTCTCTCTCTCTCTTCTCTCTCCTCTCTCTCTTTCGCCATCTCTCTTCTCTCTCCTCTCTCTCCTCCCTCTCCTCTCTCTTTTTAAATTTTTAAAATCTGTAAAGGTGTGATGATCATATGGAATGTTTAATCAAAGGCATATTTTTCTTTTTAATACAGTATAGATATATAAATATATCTATAAATAATATTATATATATATTTATATTATATAAAGAAAAACTTTTAGGCTCATGGTAAGACCAAATTAGAACCGATCATTGATTCATAGCCATTGGATAAGATAAAATGGGCTGCAAATAGCCATTTCCTGGATTTACCCCTCCCTCCCTCCTCGATACAACCCGTGCATGCCTAACTCTTCTCCTCCGCCTTCCCACGGCTACCCCCGCCGCCACCGCTGGAGCCGCCGCCGGCCTGACCGGATCACCCCGACAAGTTCGCCGGACTCACGGTCAGGGCCGCTGCCGCCGGACTCACGGTCAGGTCCGCTGCCGCCAGAGACACCGCCGGGGCACCGCCAGACTACCCCCGGAATGTTCGCCGGAGTCCGGCGAACCTGCCGGGGTGCTCCGCGGGTGAGGTCGGCGGCGGCTCCGGCGGCGGTTGCGGGGACGGGAGACGGGATCGGAGTTAAAAAAAACAATTTCTTATATTATATAATAACAGTTAATATATCACCGTTAATATTTAAATATATATTTATATTTATAAGATTGATGTGCACTCGTAAAGATGATACCTGATGTGGTCTCACAAAATGTTCAGGCAGTGCATTCGGGCAGTGCGCTAATGAACATCACTCGCCTCATTTGGTGGAGGAAATGAGGTTGACCAAGATAAACCACACTATCCCCGTAAAATCTCCCATCATGGGGTGCAAATAGTAAAGTCCCTCATCATGGGGTGCAAATAGTAAAATCCCTCATCATGGGGTGCAAATAGTAAAGTCCCTCATCATGAGGTGCAAATAGTAAAATCCCACATCATGGGGTGCAAATAGTAAAATCCCTCTTCATGAGGTGCAAATAGTAAAATCCTCCAACATGTGGGTGTAAATAGTAAAATCTCACATCATGGGGTGCAAATAGTAAAAGCCCTCATCATGGGGTGCAAATAGTAAAATCCCTCATCATGGGGTGCAAATAGCAAAATCTCTCATCATGAGGTGCAAATAGTAAAATCCTTCAACATGTGTGTAAATAGTAAAATCCCACATCATGGGGTGAAAATAGTAAAATCCTCTAACATGTGGGTGTAATTAGTAAAATCCTCCAACATGTGGGTGTAAATAGTAAAATCCTCCAACATGGGGGTGCAAATAGTAAAATCCTTCAATACGGTCTGTGTATAGCAAATAATATGGTTATGGTTTGCGCATAACCATATCCTTCATATGAATACATATCACCACAAAACTATACAAACTGGTGTGTGCGTAGCTATATTCATGATAAGTGTGCGTATAACACATAAATTGGTTATGGTGTGCGGGTAGCCGCATAACCACCATAACCACCCTAACCACCCATTTAATTACGAAAGTGCCACCCTCAAAAACTATAAATAGAACCTCAAGGCTTCTCTTTTTTCCATCTTCTCCTCCTCCATCTCTCCCCCCTTTTGAGACTTTCTCTCTCTCCAGCCGGGAAAATCCTCTTACGGATTTTCTCTCTCCTCCTTCTTCCTTGCGCGCTCACAATCGCACCTCCTCCTTGTGCGCTCACAAGCGCGCCTCCTCCTTGCGCGCTCACAAGCGTGCGTCCTCCTTGCGCGCTCACAAGCGCGCCTTCTCCTTGCGCGCTCACAAGCGCGCGTCCTCCTTGCGCTCTCACAAGCGCGCGTCCTCCTTGCGCGCTCACAAGCGCGCGTCCTCCTTGCGCGCTCAGCTCCAAGCGCGCCCCCGTGTGCTCCGCTCCAAGCGCGCCTTCGTGCGCTCCGCTCCAAGCGCGCCTTCGTGCGCTCCGCTTCAAGCACGCCTCCGTGCGCTCAAGAACAAGCACGTCTATGTGCGCTCAAGAACAAACGTGACCGTCACCGTCAAGACTAGCACTCCAAACTCCTCTCGCGCAGCAGGAGACAAGCCACAGAGACAAAGACACCCAGATCGCATCGATCCAACCTTCGAGCAGCATTCAAAGCCTCAAAAGCACGTAGAGCGCAACATTCCCCTCTGCAGTGGGCAGAAGACTTAGCTCCGTGAGCGGTGGCCTGTCACCCTCCGAACACCTCTCTCTCTCTCTCTCTCAACAATTGTAACGAGAGGCGGCCTATCGCCCTCGAGTTCTTCAAAAAAACTCTGTACAACCAACAAATAGTGGAAGTTTTGGTCGGCACAGATCCGACCACGTGGTTTTTCACTAAGTTTACGGGTTTTCCACGTTAAAAAAAATTGCCTTGTCAGCTTTCCCTTTTTCTGTGACTGTTTGCGTGCTCGAACGCTCCCGAGCTAAGGCGGTCCAATTTAGTCCGGTCTACCGGAGCCTTGAGTGATCCGCAACAGTTTGGCGCCGTCTGTGGGAATGGATTCCCAACTACCGAGCAAAGGATTTCCAAACGCGGTGCCCGCTTCGCGTGAGTTCACGGAACCAGCGAGAGTGGACACCTCCCCCGAACTATCTGACGCATGCAGTTCCTCAATCCCTGAAGGCCCGGCGAAAAGAGCGTTCATCGCTGCACCCATCCAGCCCCATTGGATGGAATCACTAGCAAGCCGGCCCCTCTCATGGCGGGGCAGGATCCGAACGATATCATGCACCAGCAAAGGCGATCCCCCCTGTCAAAGTCAATTTTGGCATACCCAGTACCGTCATGGCTAAATCTCCCGCACTTCAAGGAGTTCCACGGAGCAGAAGACCCGTACGTGCACGTTAATCACTTTTTGACAATGGTGCGGACGTTCGGACTTCCCGACCAAATCAGCTGCAAAATCTTCACCAAGACACTGGGTGGAGACGCCCTCGCTGGTATCACTCCCTGCCAAACGGAGCGATTCACAACTCCACCGAGTTGTCCCAACTATTCGTTGAATGGCACGAAGCGCGCACGCCAAGGATCCGGGAAAAAGAGCCCGAGACGGACGAGTCGTCCCACCTAGGGGAAGCGGAGCGGGGCAAGCAGCACGAGAAGATCTACATAAGCTTTCACCAAGGGCGTCCCCGGGGATGGTTGGACTTCGCCTTAGACGCAAGCATAGGCAATCCAGCCTGTGAGCTAAGAAGGGCATTGATAACCCATCGCATCTCATTCAATATCCTGTTCGTGGCAGCCGTGGTGCGGCTCAAACTCCTAAGCGGGAACCTTAAGCTCAGGGCCAGCGACGCAGAGATCCCAGACGGAACTATGGTACCCACCATAGGAGTCGTCACCCTCCCCGTCCAAATAGGGATGCATTCGGAACCAGTCCAGTACGACGTTCAGTTCATCATCGCAGAGGCAGACTCCCCCTACGACGCAATATTTGGGAGTCTCCTACTCGACGCCCTGGACCACGACGTTTCCATGTCTGGACGCATGGCCAACAAAGGGAGAATCCTCAGGGATGCAATTCGTGGTTTCGACACGGCCGCAGCCGAGCTCCCTTGGATCAACTACGACCCGTCACCAAAACCAAACCCTGAGAAGCAAGGCGTGCGAGAGTGCCGCGCAACCCTCACATGGGCGGAAAAAGCTAATCTTCCGGCACCGGCAAACCCATTACAACTTGGGGATACATGTCGCAAGAGAAAGGGACAGCAGCAACAGTTCGAGAAGGCCGCACCGCCCATTCAGAGCCGAGCAGACCGCTCCCGAGGGCTAGCAAACCAAAGCTCCCAGATCTACACCCCGTTAAATGCCCCCCGCGAGCATATACTGTCCGTCATCTACAACAGCAAAATCATCAACTGGCCCAGAGCACTCTCCCAACACAGGGGAGATCAATCCAAGTTTTGCAATTTCCACAAAGGCCGAGGACACCGTACGGAGCACTGTGCCAGGTTGAAAGAAGAAATTGAACGCCTTGTCCAGTCATGACACCTTGGGGCTTTCTGCGAAGAAGCATAGAAGAATGCCACCGAAGGTCGGTCGCCGGGTCACCGCCGCCCACCATGCTGAACGACCGAAAGAGCTCGAGCAAGCGCAGCGCAAAGGGAGCTCGATGTTACCCTCTCTCTCGACAAACTTATATCAGAAACTTATTGGCTCAAAAGCAGCAAGATTGCACTTACGCATGTATCAATGTTCATTTTCTAATTATGTTTTACCTGTCCTTAACTATTCTACTGCAGGAACCCATTCAGGGCCCTGCCCCGGGGACTTTGCACCGCCGTCGATTGAAGGTTCGCCCTTCTCCTCCGTCGTTGAGTCCCGGCGTCGTAGGGGCCTACCCCCCTTACGTTCGCCCCCGGTTTGAATACACCAGCTATTCACCGGCCACTTCGGGGCCCTGCCCCGGGGACTTTGCACCGCCGTCGATTGAAGGTTCGTCCTTCTCCTCCGCCGTCGAGTCCCGGCGTCGTAGGGGCCTGCCCCCCTTACGTTCGCCCCCGGTTTGAATACACCAGCTATTCACCGGCCACTTTGGGGCCCTGCCCCGGGGACTTTGCACCGCCGTCGATTGAAGGTTCGCCCTTCTCCTCCGCTGTCGAGTCTCGGCGTCGTAGGGGCCTTCCCCCCTTACGTTCGCCCCCGGTTTGAATACACCCGCATTCACCGGCCACTTTGGGGCCCTGCCCCGGGGATTTTGCACCGCCGTCGATTGAAGGTTCGCCCTTCTCCTCCACCGTCAAATCCCGGCGTCGTAGGGGCCTGCCCCCCTTACGTTCGCCCCCAGTTTGAATACACCCGCTATTCACCGTCCAAACCTATATTATGTAAAAGCCGCGAGCTCAGACTCGCGCCAACTAATTTTCTATTATGTAAAAGCTGCGAGCTCAGACTCGCGCAAACTAATTTTCTATTATGTAAAAGCCGCGAGCTGAGACTCGCGCAAACTAATTTTCTATTATGTAAAAGCCGCGAGCTCAGACTCGCGCAAACTAATTTTCTATTATGTAAAAGCCGGAGCCCAGACTCGCGCAAACTAATTTTCTATTATGTAAAAGTCGCGAGCTCAGACTCGCGCAAACTATTTTTCTATTATGTAAAAGCCGCGAGCTCAGACTCGCGCAAACTAATTTTCTATTATGTAAAAGCCGCGAGCTCAGACTCGCGCAAACTAATTTTCTATTATGTAAAAGTCGCGAGCTCAGACTCGCGCAAACTAATTTTCTATTATGAAAAAGCCGCGAGCTCAGACTCGCGCAAACTAATTTTCTATTATGTAAAAGCCGCGAGCTCAGACTCGCGCAAATTAATTTTCTATTATGTAAAAGCCGCGAGCTCAAACTCGCGCAAACTTATTTTCTATTATGTAAAAGCCGCGAGTTCAGACTCGCGCAAACTAATTTTTTATGTAAAAAGTCGCGAGCTCAGACTCACGCCAACTAATATTCTACTAAGACTCGCGCAGGCTCATCCAGTATTTTGTAAAAGGCCATCAAGTTGTTCAGGTATCAACGCTAAATAGCAAGACAACAACAATTCCAAAGTACGAACATCCTTCGCCGGCCATCTTGAAGCATTTTTCTTCAATCGACACTTCGACTACAACCAGGGCAGCGGGGCCACGAGAGTGCTATCGCAACGCAGCGCAGAGCAAGTAACGCCTAAACAGAACAAGAAAGCAAAAGCAACTGCGCACTCATCCTACAACATCAATTCCTACTCAAGGCGCCACGAAGATAGCAATGATCGAAACCGCCGCAGAAAAAATCAAAACCTCCGAACTCCTCCGCACAGTAATTCAGACTCCGAATGTTTGGGGGGCTTATGATGTGCACTCGTAAAGATGATACGTGATGTGGTCTCACAAAATGTTCAGGCAGTGCATTCGGGCAGTGCGCTAATGAACATCACTCGCCTCATTTGGTGGAGGAAATGAGGTTGACCAAGATAAACCCCACTATCCCCGTAAAATCTCCCATCATGGGGTGCAAATAGTAAAGTCCCTCATCATGGGGTGCAAATAGTAAAATCCCTCATCATGGGGTGCAAATAGTAAAGTCCCTCATCATGAGGTGCAAATAGTAAAATCCCACATCATGGGGTGCAAATAGTAAAATCCCTCATCATGAGGTGCAAATAGTAAAATCCTCCAACATGTGGGTGTAAATAGTAAAATCCCACATCATGGGGTGCAAATAGTAAAATCCCTCATCATGGGGTGCAAATAGTAAAATCCCTCATCATGGGGTGAAAATAGTAAAATCCTCCAACATGTGGGTGTAAATAGTAAAATCCTCCAACATGTGGGTGTAAATAGTAAAATCCTCCAACATGGGGGTGCAAATAGTAAAATCCTTCAATACGGTCTGCGTATAGCAAATAATATGGTTATGGTGTGCGCATAACCATATCCGTCATATGAATACATATCACCGCAAAACTATACAAACTGGTGTGCGCGTAGCTATATTCATGATAAGTGTGTGTATAACACATAAATTGGTTATGGTGTGCGGGTAGCCGCATAACCACCATAACCACCAATTTAATTACGAAAGTGCCACCCTCAAAAACTATAAATAGAACCTCACGGCTTCTCTTTTTTCCATTTTCTCCTCCTCCATCTCTCCCCCCTTTTTGAGACTTTCTCTCTCTCCGGCCGGGAAAATCCTCCTACGGATTTTCTCTCTTCTCCTTCTTCCTTGCGCGCTCACAATCGTGTCTCCTCCTTACGCGCTCACAAGCGCACCTTCTCCTTGCGCGCTCACAAGCGCGCGTCCTCCTTGCGCGCTCACAAGCGCGCGTCCTCCTTGCGCTCTCACAAGCGCGCGTCCTCCTTGCGCGCTCACAAGCGCGCGTCCTCCTTGCGCGCTCACTAGCGCGCCTTCTCCTTGCGCGCTCACAAGCGCGCCTCCTCCTTGCGCGCTCACAAGCGCGCCTCCTCCTTGCGCGCTCACAAGCGCCTCCGTGTGCTCCGCTCAAAGCGCGCCCCCGTGCGCTCAGCTCCAAGCGCGCCCCCGTGTGCTCTGCTCCAAGCGCGCCTTCGTGCGCTCCGCTCCAAGCGCGCCTCCGTGCGCTCAAGAACAAGCACGCCTATGTGCGCTCAAGAACAAACGTGACTGTCACCGTCAAGACCAGCACTCCAAACTCCTCTCGCGCAGCAGGAGACAAGCCACAGAGACAAAGACACCCAGAGCGCATCGATTCAACCTTCGAGCAGCATTCAAAGCCTCAAAAGCACGTAGAGCGCAGTATTCCCCTCTGCAACAGGCAGAAGACTTAGCTCCGTGAGCGGTGGCCTGTCACCCTCCGAACACCTCTCTCTCTCTCTCTCAACAATTGTAACGAGAGGCGACCTATCGCCCTCGAGTTCTTCAAAAAAGCTCTGTACAGCCAACAAATAGTGGAAGTTTTGGTCGGCACAGATCCGACCACGTGGTTTTTCACCCATTTTACGGGTTTTCCACGTTAAAAAAATTTGTCTTGTCAGCTTTCCCTTTTTCTGTAACTGTTTACGTGCTCGAACGCTCCCGGGCTAAGGCGGTCCAATTTAGTCCGGTCTACCGGAGCCTTGAGTGATCCGCAACAAAGATAATAATATATATATAAGATAATAATATATTTATATTTATATTTATATTAAATTTATAATTATATTAAATATATAATTATACTATATTTATATTAAATATATAATAATAATAATAATGTATATATATATTAAATTACAGTTAATACAATATAATATATATAATAGATATATAAGATATTATTAAATTTTTAAAAATAAAATACATAATTTCTTTATTATTTTAAATTAAAAAAAGAAGAAAAAAATAAAAAACTGTGTGCGTGTTGGGGCGTGCGAAGCCCGTCGGGTGCGGGCAGGGTACTGTCGCGCGAGACACAGGGGGGGCCCCGTACACTGTCAAGCCCGTCGGGGGCGGGCGAAGCCCGACGGGGGCGGGCGAAGCCAAACGGGGGCTGGCAAAGCCCGACGGGGGTGGGCAGGGTATTGTCGCGCGGGGAACGAGTGCACTGTCAAGCCCGTCGGGGGCGGGCGAAGCCCGCCACGAGCGGGCGAAGCCCGCCAGGGGGCGGGAAGGGTACTGTCGCGCGGGGCATGGGGGGCCCCCCGTGCACTGTCACTCGTGTGTGTATATATATATATATATATATATATATATATATATATATATATATATGGGTTCACTGGAGAAACGCGCGACGCGTATACTGGCCAAGTACGCGCTCCAATCCCATCCGTTGATTTTTTTAATCACGCCAAAAACTTAAACCTCGATTTATACAGAACTACAGAAGGGCTGCCGGCGACTGCGGGATCGCCGGTCACCGGCCGCCCTGGTTTCGCCGGCGTGGACGCCAGGATCCAAAGGCGGCCGGCGGCCGGAGAGCCCGTAGCCGCCGGCCTCCCTGCTGCAAAAAAATTTGCCGCTGCGCATTACAGGGGGCGGCCGGCGGCTGCGGGCTCGCCGGCCTCCCCTGGGCTCGCCGGCGTGGACGCCGGCGAAACCAGGGCGGCCGGTGGCCGGCGAGCTCGCAGCCGCTGGCTGCCCCCTATAAAAAAAATTTGCATCCGCACATTACAGTGGGGCGGCCGGCGGCTGCGGGCTCGCCGGCCACCGGCCGCCCTGGGCTCGTCGGCGTGGACGCCGACGAGCCCAGGGCGGCCGGTGGCCGGCGAGCCCGCAGCCGCCGGCCGCCCCCTGTAATGCGCGGATATAATGGATATACGCGTTACGCGTATATCCATTATTCCGTATGTATATATATATATATATATATATATATATATATATAGGGGAGTGTTCTTGTGCGAATAGGATATTCGTGCGAAGATGCGAAGAGTGGATCTAGTCCGTCCAATCAGAAAATCGCGATTTGCTCCGTCCCCTTTCCCTCCCGCGGCATTTTGCTCCGTCCCCTGTCTCCCTCCAGCGGCTCTCAAAACCCGACGGCGGAAGGTGTCTGCATCCCGACGGCGTTCTCTTACTCCTGGTGGCGCGAAGCTTTCTCCCTCCCCGCGTGATCTCTCCCTCCCCGCATGCTGCTTTTCCCGGCGTGCTCACTCATTCCCCGCATGCTGCTTCTCCCGGCATCCTCTCTCCCTCCACGCCTTCTCTCTCCCTCCCGGCGTGCTCTATTCCTTCCGGCGGGCCTTCTTCATCTGTGCTTTTCTCACTCGAGCCCTCTCTTTCAGTATCGCCATCAGAGAAGCAGCATGGCGAAACTCACTCGACCCCTAAATTATAACCCTCCTGCATGCCATCCTCCCCTGCAGCATTTCCACCATTCTGACAACAAATTTAAACGTTTGCTAAGAAATTAATAACAAGTAGGTGTTCAATCAAGTAAGGCCATTGTAACCATTGAGCCTAAGAAATTAACAGCAGGTGATCAATCAAGCAGATTTTAAGAAAAAATTTACACCATGCACTCCTAAATAGCAGTACACTCCAGAATTCCTTCTTGTTTTAGGATTAAACATCCTAAATATAAAATATGCAATGTTAATGAAAAACTCCAGGAATATCAATGATATGAAAAACTCCAGGAATATCTCCCACCACATGCCCTTTCCTTCCAAATCCAGCAATCAGCATCTCCTCCTGCGCACACACACTACTTGTGAGAAACTCATGTTTTATTGAATCTACAAACAAATAAAATTTACAAGCAACTAAATGAAAAGCTCATCCTGATGGACAAAATATTGGCAAAAAAGTAACATTAATCAAATTAACCCAAAGTCTAAATAATATGGCATTTATTTAGAGAACTCCCCAACAATAAGAGAACTGAGAAATGCCACATTAAGACCAAGATTTCAAACAGAATGATCTTAAAAAATGCATTTTTCTTGGGGTGCATAGTGGGTGATTATGCTCTTCATGAAAGGTGAACAAGACATATTTTCCTTCACTGTTCCTCTTAACACTTGCATTTGCTTTACATCCGACTCGTGTATTGGGTCTTTTTCTGCATAATTCCTTACTCGGCGGTAACGATTTTTTTTGAACCTTAACCCCTTCTTTTGCGCATACAAAATATTTGTACTGTAGTTCACCATTTTTATCTTTACTGGAAGTTGAACTACGTACACTAAATCCAATGTGATGTGCGTAGGTTTTGTAGAAATTTTCAAATTCTTGAACTGAATTAAAAATCTGTCCTTTGTAGGGTCCAACGATTTGCAAATTTCCCTCTGTTGATGTATGTGGCGGTTGCACCTAAAAATTCATAGCAATGGCATCACCTAAAATAAAGAACAAATAAACTGCCAACCTACAGATCTAACAAAACTTCCCTAAAAAAATTAAACCTAACTATATCAGTGATTTACCTCATCAAGCGATTGACCGCCTAAAAATCCATCATGCCGCTGCGCGAGGGAGATATCGCAGGGAGGGAGGTATTTTATTTTTAAGTATATACGTATTTTATTTTACAAAATAAATATTGTAATATTGATGTATATTTTTTTACAAAATAAATATTGTAATATTGATGTATATTTTTTTACGGTCATTTTGAGTACTCATATGTATATGTTGCGGGCGCAGCCCGCAGACGCATCGAGCACGGGCGAAGCCCATGCTGAGGCGGGTGAAGCCCTTGCTGAGGCGGGTGAAGCCAGTGCTGAGGCAGGTGAAGTCCGCCTGGATGCGGGCGCTCGCCTGGATGCGGCCGAAGGCCGCACGACAGCATCACGCCGGGGGTGGGCGAAGCTCGCTTCGCCGGTCGAGTACTGTCGCGCTTGGCCGTAGAGGCGGAGCCCCGTGTCGGGCACTCGTGTGTGTGTATATATATATACACTATATTAAAAAGAAGTATGGTGGTCTGCGAATAGCGTGAGATCAAAAATCCATCAAAAAATATTGACCGTCAGATATATGGCTTCAAAATATAGGAATCGTCCGATCAAATGGAGTTGGAGTGCAAATAGCCAATATTTGGATTTCCCAAAATTACCTCCCCCGAAAAACCCCGATACCTTATCCCGACTGAAGGCGGAGGCGCTTGGCACACAATGCCCCATTTCTTCCTGCGGCTCGCTCGACTGCCTCCCCTCCATTGTGCTCCTCTCCAATCCCTTCTTCTCCCTTCTCATTTCACTCACGCCTCCCTCAGATAGTGGGATTTTTGCATAATCAACCGCCGACGGGAGGGGAGAAGAAAACTCAAAGCAGAGAAGAGAGGGGATCTCGATTTAGGAGGGTGAAATGAAGAAAAACTTTTAGAGAGACGTGTCTTCTTCTTCTTCACCAGCTCTCGACTTCTCCTCCATGAGTTTTTTTTCAACTTCTTTTCGTTGATCAATGGATGGCTTGACAAGCAACCTGTGCCCACCCTAACCAGGCTCTACTCGATGCAAGAGGATTCGAAGCACACCACAAGGGAAGATTGCTGGGTTGTCATCGATGGCAAGGTAGACCCCATGTTGATTTCTTTTTTTTAATATTCTTAAACCCTAGACCCCATATCTCATATCCCTTCTGAAGTCGCTGTTTCTGGCAGGCGCGATCTCCCCCGACGGCCTCCTCCTTCCCCCTCCACAACGACATCTCGCATCTCACGGACTACCACGTCCAGCCCTCCATCCAAAACCTCTGAAAGGTAAGCCCTAACACAACCTCAACGCCTTCAATGTATCCGACGCCAGATCTCATTTCCTGCATCAGCCGACCGATTAACGACGCGTTCTCTATTTCAGGAGGGCATCCCGCTCCTCAGCGACTTCCATCCTCCTGCTCACAACATCGGCTTCAATCATCCTGACAACAACAACTTCAATCATCCTCTCATCCACGAAAAGGTTTTCATAATTTCAAAACCCTTACTTCACACATACTGCATTGTTTATAGTCTATCATCTTCTTCCAGAGGTTTGTTCTATTTTTGGGTTTCCAGCGCATTTCCCTACACATCTTCCCAATCCTCATCAAGTATTTCTCCCTGCACTGACATCTCGAACAAAGACAGAGGAAATATTCTTCTGGACCAGATTTGTTCTATTTTTGGCTTCTGAACCTGCAGCTGTTGAGGAGATTGCAGGGTTAGTTTGCGCTCGAGGATGAGATTCGAAGGTTGAAGAGCAATTTGGTTGATCTTCGAGGTAAGATTCATGTTGAACTTGGTGTCTCACTTTTTATCCTTTTCAAAAACCATTGAATCAGATGAATTGAATGTGCTTAGATCCATTCTAAAAACAATTCTATTGGTTTTGTGAAGGAGTATAAAACAAACATAAGTGAAGGAGTATAAAAAAATTTATAGTTTTATTGAAATGGTTAAGTTAAGAATGAATATTTCAAGCAGAAATCCAATTGTTTTTCCATGGAGTTAATGGTTCTAATTATTCACAGATTTACTTTGGCAAAAATTTCAAAGATGTCGGCACTTATAAATCTTCCACACAAGAAAGAATAAGCTTTACCTGTTATGTGTTGTCATGCAGCTCTTCAATTTATGCATGTTTGAGCAAGCATTATCTTCTTCAGCTGCCATTTATTCATAAATTCTATAGCTTCTGTCATATGAATTAGTTACATATAAGGTTTCTATTATAGAGTTTTAGATTTAAGATGTTTTTTTATTACTTGCACACCTCCTCCTTCAATTCAATTTCAATTAGATATAAAAATGTGAATCTATGTGAGCTATTTTGTGGTGCCTCAGTGTTGAACATATATTTTTCAGCATGGAGCAACTATAATGACTCCTGCATATATTCTTTTCTTCTTATATTGATTTTTGTCAAAAACGTCAATCTCCAAAAAAGACAGCAATGAAGAAGTATGCGACATCCAAAGATTAGAATAATAGAAGTAAGTGTTGTTGAAAATGTTGAAGTAGAAGTTGTCGGTCTGGGAGGGAGGTCGCGCGGTCTGGCAAACCGCGCGGTCTTGCGGTCTTCCTCTGCGGTCTGATCTCTCTGGTCTAGCCACAGGTCTTCTCTGCGTGACCACCGTTCTTTCTGTCCAAGGGTGCCGAGGTGAGGTCGCGCGGTCTGGTTTGTGAGACCGCGTGGCGTGCTGTTCACTGTACCGTGTTGGTTAAGCTGTTAACCGCGCGGTCTGTTTTCTGGAAGGGGCAGTCCGGTCTGGTGGCTGTTCGGGTTCTTGGTGGTGCGCGCGGACTAAGGTATTCTTAGTCGCGCGGTCTCCGGTTTGTGTTCGCATAGCTGATCCTTCGGCGATCTGCTGGTATATGCGGTCACTGGTGTTTAGTCGACTTGGCGGGCTGTTGCCCTAGTCGGCTTTGCGGTGTTCACGGTCTCTGAAGGAGGTTGTGTATAGGCGAACACTGGTGGTGGGCGACATGACCGTGCGACTTGTCATGATCGCGCGGCTTTCTGTTGAAGTCGGCGAGCTCACGGCGCAGAGCGATCTGCTGACCGCGCGGGTTGATCGGTCTTGGTCACGCGGTCAGATGACGGTGACTCTATCTCATAGGGTGGTGACTGGATCAGGTCGCACGCCTATAAATAGGAGTCACTGTAACAGCAAAATTATCGCACCAAGTGTAAGCTGAACTCGCGTCTAGAGCTCGCGGTCTCGTTTTTGTGACCGGGCGGTTTGCTGATTGAACTTTCCTTGTACAGCTTCTGCGGATTGTGCGGGCAGCAGCGGTCGCCTCTTCTTCTAAGGTGTTCGGGCGGTCTCGCGGCTTGCAGTACGGGTTGCTGGAGTTCGGGAGGATCAGTGGAGTTCGGAAGGTCGCGGAGTTCGCGGTTGGTGTTGTTCAAGACGCAAGAAGACAGTTCGGGCGGTCTCGGTTTCTAGTCGCGCGAACTGGCAAGTCGGGCGGTCTCAGTCTTCAGACCGCTTGTAACATCCCCAGAACGACTAGACCCCTAAGGTGCATTTTGTCATGACAAGGTCACGATAATTCTCTAAGAGGCCAAAACGACCTTAAGAACCAAGGTGAATAGGTAAAAATCACCTTGGTGTGCAAATAGTTAAATTGAGTCCAAGGCTTAGGGCTTGATATTTAAGCTTCAAAATGACAAGTGGACCACACCAACTCCCCCTAAACCCGTTAGTGAGTCCCCTGGGTCATTTAGAACCCATTGGGGTTAACCCAATTGGTCACCTTAACCAAAGTCAAGTCTAGCTCAAAGTAAGTCAACCATCCATATTAAGGGTCAATTAAGATTCAAATGATCAAATTGATTAGAACCAACTCTCCCTAACCCCTTGGGGAGCCCATTGAACCACAATTATCCCAATAAATCAAGCCAATCCCACGAATTAGGTCAAAATCACCATGATGCCCGCTTAACCCAATTTGGCTCAAATAAGTCAAATAATCCCAAGAATCAATTCAAGTGGGCTTAGGCCCATCTAATGAAGCGCATAGAAGGCCCACAATTCCCTTGGACTGATGTGAATTCAGAAATTGAAAGAGAAAGGCATGCCTAAGGGTAGAATTGGAATGTTTCTTAAAATCCACGTAGGAAAACCATGAATTCATGGATTAAGCTCCACATGGTCTTAATTCCATGAAACCTGGTCTTCTCTCAGCCCACCCAAGCAATCCCAACAGGAATTGATGATGTGGCAGTTGGGTAGAGGGTGAATTTTAGGAAGAGGCCGACCACTTTAATGGCATTTTCATGGAAAAGCCCACCATTGAGATTAATTCACCTCCCAAAGACTGTAGCCGAGCTCAGAGGTTAATTTCCTGCAGCTTTCATGCCCACTTGGAGCTCTGGGAGTGGCTGAATGAGGAGGTGCAACCTTGTTGAAATCGCAAATAATGGTTGTCATGCATATAACCTCCCCCAGCTCGATTTTACCCCACCATTAGCTTCCTGGAATGGAGAGGAGAAAAAACCCTAACATTGGAGAAGAAATCGGGCTCAGAAGGCTTGGATCACCATTGGAGCTCCACAAGTTCGGACATGGAGAAATCTGGAATGCTTGTGCATGAAGCTCAAAATCGAGGCAAGTTTCCTTCCCCTCTCCACTTGTGCTAGCATCTAGATGAATTTAGGAGAGAAATCGGGCTCAATTGAGCCCGATCCCATGTGAGAAAAATGGAGAATTTCGGATTTTGAGTGGTGTTGGGTTCGCCGGAAAACACCATCTCCGGCGGCCGGATCGCCGCCAAACGTTAGCCCCCACCTCAACGGAGGTGGTGGTGGTGGTGGCCGGCCGGGGAGGTGGTTAGATGGCCGGGAAATGGAGTTGTAGATTGCTCCAGGTCGGGAAAATCACGCCCTTAGGCTGGAGGAAGAAGATGTAATCACAGCCGTTGATCTGATCAAGATCAGGCTATATGCAGGCCACTTAGAAATGACCTAAGAATATATAGACCTTGAATGCCAGATTTGAGGCCCTTAGAGGCCAGATCTTGAAAAGTTGGATGAGACAACTTTTGTAGCTCTTGATGTCTACTTTCTGTAGGATTTAAGATCAAGCGATTTGGAGCACCACAGATCCTTGTAGAACCATTTTCCTAGGACTGCTCTTTATGTCTATTGGCAAACCATAATAATTCTGCCTAGGACTTTTAAGTAGTTTGCATGCAATTTTTGAAGGTCTTAGAGGCCATATTTGCAAAAAGGGGCAGAGACAACTTTCGTAGCCCTATGGGTCTACTTTCATTTGACACCTTAATCATCTGATTTGGTGCACTGTGGACACCAGGGCAGCCATTTTCCTAGGACTGCTCTTTATGTCTATTGGCAAACCATAATAATTCTGCCTAGGATTTTTAAGTAGTTTGCATGCAATCTTTGAAGGCCTTAGAGGCCATATTTGCAAAAAGGGGCAGAGACAACTTTTGTATCCCTATGAGTTCACTTTCATTTGCCACCTTAATCATCTGATTTGGTGCACTGTGGACATCAGGGCACCCTCTTTCCTAAGACTGCTCCTTGTGTAGGGCAGAAATTAAAAAGGCTATATCTTTCAATTGGCTTAACCAAATCACTTGATTTTTCTACCATGCATGCAGGGTATGAAGACACACCTAGGGTTTTAATTTGAGAATTTTTGGATGTATATCCATTGAGGTATTTCATTTATTAGGAAAAGTAAATATTTGGTATTTATGGAGTTGTATAACTCCAAACACCCCCAAATTTGGGTGGTAAGCTCTTTATATATATCTATATCACTGCTAAAAATTTGAGACCATTTGCCCTTGTGCATGTGGAGTTATGAGCCATGCAAGAGCTAGGCTAAGGACCTTAAATGTGTGCTCTTAGCAATTTTGGGGTGGAGTGAGCCCCAAGCCTTGGGGGTTAACCCAATGGCTTGAAATGTTGGATATGGGTCCTTGGCAGCAATATGCCTTCCCAAAAGTTATTTGGGGATTTTTGAGTACAAAAATCCCAAGATGTGGAATTTACTAAATTACCCCTAATTTAGGTTATAAAATGAAAAGGGGGTCATATGAACTTGGAATGATGTGAAACTTAGTATTTAGTCTTTGATTTCATTATTTTGGCAGCAGGAATTTTCTGAGAATTTTTGGGAAATATTTCATGATATAAATAGATGAATTTACAAATATACCCTTTATGAATTTTGTGCAAATATTGAGTTTTTATGTCTGATAAATTTGAGATAAATCACAGTAGGTCATGATGCGAATATAAGCCTATGGTAATTTTCCCAGAATTTATTGAAGTCTTCACATAGCACTTGTAGTGTAAACTCTTATACGCACACCAAATGTAATAAATGATAATTAAGGGTAAATATTCCTTGGAATAGTATGAGACTTAGGATCTGGTGTTTTTAAACCAATATGGTGCTATAATAATATTCTCAGAATTTATTGAAATCTTAACATAGCACTTGTAGTGTAAACCCTTATACGCACACCAAATGTAATAAATGATATTTAAGGGTAAATACTCCTTGGAATAATATGAGACTTGGGATCTGGTGTTTTTAGACCAATATGGTGCTATAATAATTTTCCTAGAATTTATTGAAATCTTAACATAGCACTTGTAGTGTAAACCCTTATACGCACACCAAATGTAATAAATGATAATTAAGGGTAAATGCTCCTTGGAATAATGTGAGAACTAGGATTTGGTGTTTTTAAACCAATATGGTGCTATAATAATTTTCCCAGAATAGATTGAAGTCTTAACATAGCACTTGTAGTGTAAACCCTTATACGCACACCAAATGTAATAAATGATAATTAAGGGTAAATGCTCCTTGGAATAATGTGAGACTTAGGATCTGGTGTTTTTAGACCAATATGGTGCTATAATAATTTTCCCAGTATTTATTGAAGTCTCAACATAGCACTTGATGTGTAAATCCTTATTTGCACCCCATTTATGTTAAATAGAAATTATGGTTAAATAATTCCTGTAAAAAAAATGTGAGACTTGGGCTTTGAGGCCTTTAGACCAATATTATGTTATAGTAAATTTATCAGATTTTATGGAGATCATTAGTTGACACTCGATGTAGAAATCTCTATTTGCACATCTCCTATTTTAATAGAATCTATGATTAAAGATTCCCTAGAAAATTTATGAAATTCGGATTTGAGGTTGTTAGATCAATACTCGTAGCGAACCTATGGTAATAATTGGAACTCATTTAGATATGATGTGATCAAGATCGTACATAGGAGTCAAATCTAGCTCAATCTTATTTTGGTCTGCGAATAGTAAAACTGATTTATATGATTTAGACCACCACTGACCATCACACATAGAACTATTAACTCTTTGATTATTATGAAGGCTCAGATTATTTGGAAGAGCATCTCTAAGGGCATCGTGAGAAATAAGGGTTGTGGTGCGTTTAGCAAAGCTATAAGTGTAGGAATTTACATTGATAAGAAAATGAAGTTAGACCTCGTCAAGGGCCCCACAAACAACTCATCAGTGTTAAACGATTATAGGAAAGTAGAACTGACCTTAGCCGGGTGAGCCATCTTAGGGTAAAACTCAAGGGTGAAGTCGGGAAACATCTAAGGCAAACCCCGGGTTAAGGATGACGAAGATTAGGAGTGTGGGTCCATGTAAGGATGAGAATTTTAGGTGCATGTGTGTGGTTCCTAGGTGAAGAAGGGAACTCGAGCTTAGAATGTGACGACGGGAGAGTCAGCACCCGATCACAGTTGGTGGTGTTGGGGTTCAAAAGAACTCCCCCACTCCTAAGTGCCAAGTTTAACTCATCTTAGAGAATTAATGTAATTGGAGAGGAAAATGGGGATCAAGTAAAAAGGGGTAGATACCAACAAGATTAAGTGCCTTGGGAAGAGGAAGTTCGGGGTGTCAGCCCGTCACACTTCCTAGTACCGCTGCGAGCCCCTCACCGGGTAACCCTCCGGAAGTTCCAAGGCTAACCCTAAAGCTTCTAAGATTAACTAAATTATAGACAAGACTAGTTAAGTGGGAGAACACGACAAGTTAACTTCCATCCCAAACCGGAACATTTTATAAGGAAGGACTGGGATAGTCCTGCGAGCGGTAGGCTCGGGTTGTGAGGAAGGACTGAGTTAGTCCTGCGAGCGGTAGGCTCGGGTTATAAGGAAGGACTGGGTTAGTCCTGCGAGCGGTAGGCTCGAGTTATAAGGAAGGACTGAGTTAGTCCTGCGAGCGGTAGGCTCGGGTTATAAGGAAGGACTGGGGTAGTCCTGCGAGCGGTAGACTCGGGTTATAAGGAAGGACTGGGATAGTCCCGCGAGCGGTAGGCTCGGGTTATAAGGAAGGACTGGGGTAGTCCTGCGAGCGGTAGACTCGGGTTATAAGGAAGGACTGGGATAGTCCTGCGAGCGGTAGGCTCGGGTTATGAGGAAGGACTGAGTTAGTCCTGCGAGCGGTAGGCTCGGGTTATGAGGAAGGACTGAGTTAGTCCTGCGAGCGGTAGGCTCGGGTTATGAGGAAGGACTGAGTTAGTCCTGCGAGCGGTAGGCTCGGGTTATAAGGAAGGACTGGGTTAGTCCTGCGAGCAGTAGGCTCGAGTTATAAGGAAGGACTGAGTTAGTCCTGCGAGCGGTAGGCTCGGGTTATAAGGAAGGACTGGGGTAGTCCTGCGAGCGGTAGACTCGGGTTATAAGGAAGGACTGGGATAGTCCTGCGAGCGGTAGGCTCGGGTTATGAGGAAGGACTGAGTTAGTCCTGCGAGCGGTAGGCTCGGGTTATAAGGAAGGACTGGGATAGTCCTGCGAGCGGTAGGCTCGGGTTATGAGGAAGGACTGAGTTAGTCCTGCGAGCGGTAGGCTCGGGTTATGAGGAAGGACTGAGTTAGTCCTGCGAGCGGTAGGCTCGGGTTATAAGGAAGGACTGGGTTAGTCCTGCGAGCGGTAGGCTCGGGTTATAAGGAAGTACTGAGTTAGTCCTGCGAGCGGTAGGCTCGGGTTATGAGGAAGGACTGAGTTAGTCCTGCGAGCGGTAGGCTCGGGTTATAAGGAAGGACTGAGTTAGTCCTGCGAGCGGTAGGCTCGGGTTATAAGGAAGGACTGGGATAGTCCTGCGAGCGGTAGGCTCGGGTTATGAGGAAGGACTGAGTTAGTTCTGCGAGCGGTAGGCTCGGGTTATAAGGTAAGACTGGTATAGTCTGGCGAGCGGTAGGCTCTACTTTATAAATGTTGATGTAGAGTTGTGAGCTGGAGGCTCAGTAATAAATGGTTAATATTTGTTGCTTGTGTGTAAGATGTGGTGGGTCTTCGGTTCTGTCTTAGTCGTCACACCGACAGCAGTTCGTTGACTCGGCAGTGCTAGTGGTTTTGTGGGGGGCCAGGTTGTTTCACTGCGCGTCCGATGGGACGGTTTCCCCTAAACCCTGCCTGGCCAAATAAAGGTCTGGTTTCTTCGGATCCAGCAAGAGTACGCAGGAGCTCGTGAGTACCGGTACTGGTATCACAACGTACGTTTGGGCCTAGGTCTGGTAGTGTGACTTACCCACCTAGGTGAGGAGACGCCCGCTCCTCTGCCACCGTTTGACCACGACGGGAGGTGCCCGAGAGATTAGCTACCTCCGAAAGTGGGAACTAAAGGTCTGTACGTACAGAGTCGTGTGGGTGAGTTGCATGTGTATGAAATAATAATACTAACATTGCATCATTGCATTGCACATCATAGCATAACATTTCTGCACAAACAGAGACCTCATCGTATAAATTAGTGTGGGCTCTTTTATACGATGAGTTTACTTCTTGCCAGATTCCTTAGCTTATGTGCTTGTGTGTGTGCATATAAGTTAAGGTTACTTTCGTAGATGCTATTATTTCTTATACCTGCTTCTTTATATTGCATTGTCTTTTACTCATTGTTGTTGCGCTATACTCTGCTAGCATAGAATTTTTATTATTTAATGTTCAGTAATTATAAACCATGCTAGTCTCTCCGCTGTCACCTGCTTTTGATTTACCCCTTGATGACCTCCGCTTCCTCCTCCCGCACGGTGCCTAGGAGTCGCGGGTGGAGGCGGTGAGGAATATGCTGAGTCTTATAGACTGACGGTCGGTGGACCTCATCATTTTAGGGTTGATGTGGCGGAACAACAGGGCCCCATTCAGGAGGACGGGATGAAGCAGAGTAGTCACTACACGTCGCCGCAGCAACATCTTCAGATGCATGAAGACAGTGTTTGACAGTTTCCGCATAGATGTAGAGAGAGAGTGTTGTTGCACTATACTTGAACATGTACCGGGCATAAGCCCTTATTCGCTTTGTTCTCTTTTACTTTAAATTCTCATCATGGACATTGTAAACATGTAATTTATATATTTAATGTGATTTGTGGACTTATTGCTTATGTTACTATGAATTGTGGTTGGCCTGGATGATGTTGATTAGCCGGCAGGATCGGCGTATTGTGGCGGGGACCATTGGGTGTAATGGTTCTGGGCGGTAAGACCCGGTTTTTATAGCAAAAAAAAAGAGGGTCTTACACCGCTGGTTATCTTTCTTCAGCTGTAATTTTTCTTTTTGTTTTGTGTACTGGCGAAATCATGTCTCGCCATGTATACTTCGCTCTGTAATGAAGATTTCTGCAAGTATCAATAAAGATTGAAGTTTTTCATGAACTTCTGGTTGTTGGCTATAGTTTTGAGTTGTACAAGTTCTGCTCACTCCTAGATCTTTGGAAAATTTCACATGGTATATGCGGTCACTGGTGTTTAGTCGACTTGGCGGGTTGTTGCCCTAGTCGGCTTGGCGGTGTTCGCGGTCTCTGGAGGAGGTCGTGTATATGCGAACACTGGTGGTGGCACTACAAGATATAGTCTTTACAACGATGTTTTTTTTTTTGAAGTTTTTGAAAGCGTCATCGTTAGTTTTCTATTTGGTGACAATTTTTCTTAAAAACGTCGTCAATACAAAAATTTAGCATTAGCCACGCTTTCTATAAAAACACGTCAGCATACATGTTTAGTTTCTGCGACGATTTTTTTTAAAACGTCATCAAAACGTAGGATCTTCTATGAAAATTTGACAACAAACATTTCAGAAGATCTTTCGTTGAAGGTGTGACATGGGTGATATAGTTATCATTTATTAAATAATTGAACAACTGGATTTTCTTACAATTATGTCATGTACTTAGTGAGCATGATGATGAAATACATGACGTACATGACATCATGTTTACATTTAGATGTTGAAATAATCTCATGAATTCCTTGTTTAATATATATATATATAACAATCTTCATGCAATGCCAATTTTTTCCTACGACGGATTGTCCAATAGAGGGGCAGAGCCCCATCACGGTCGCAGTTAGGGATAGGGACGGAGCCCCATGGATGGCACTTTGCCCAAGAGAAAGTCCAACATAGGTGCAAAACCCCATGCATTATTTGAACGAAAGGGCGTGGAGCGAGGCTGGGGTCCGATCGTCACCTAAAAATGCAAATGGGAGAAGAGGGGCACTAGTACTATCGCATCCCTTTCTGTTCATCGTTTTGCCATTAGAAGGGTCAATATCTTGTGCAAATCATATTATACATTTCCATGCAGATCTTTTTCCTCTTTTAGAGTATTGACAGATATTGTTCTGGTGGCAATTCCTACAGTTAGTTTCCTCTCAAATAGTTTTATATGTAAGTTGGTTCCCTCAATTCCTCATTGGGTCCTTAAATATACTTTTATAGGTAACATTTTCATGTATAGTTCTAATGTTTGTTTCAGTGGCAGAAGGTCGTGTGACAATTTTCTCCTAGGAACAAGTGGCATTCTTAACCTAAGGTTATCATTTGATTCTAGTACAGTTATAGCAGAACTGAGATCGTAAGTTCTATAATGAATTTTTATACGACAGCAACAAATACCTACGTTACAATTTTGGATTTTATAATTTATATTAGTCAGGTATTCTGCGAATTTAACTCTTTTAATCTCATTTCTTAAGCTCCTTTTGAACTCAGCGGGTTGAATATGCTTGCCTTAAACAGAGTTATTATTTAAATGCGAGCAGTAATCTCTTACTTTTTTTGTGATATATTTGATTGTTCTTCGTCAGCAATGAGATTATGGTACCGTGTAGGTCTTTATTCTTCTGAGGCATGGTTCAAAGTGTTTCGATGGATGTTCGTCTGCTGTCCAAGTTCACCACCACTTGATGTGTTCACGTTCTTGAAACCAATCAGGTATTGCATATAAATATGCTCGCTAAAATTCTGGAAACAGATCGCGTTCTTTAAATATTTGAATAAAATTTGGTTTGAATTTGTAAGTTTGATTTATATCTGGATAGAATTTTGTTCAAATCACGCTTACATACAACTTTCTTATGTGTTGATATAAACGTGATGTGCAGGTCACAGCAAGCCACACCATTGTGCATTGAAATAACTTCCTTCAGTTTAATAGCTTCCTTCGGTTGATTCTTGGCTTGAGCTGGAGGATCGGCTGAAGGATTCTGTAACCATTTCATAAATAACACTTCTCTCTGCTTTGATCCTCCACCCTTCCCATTTCTTTGGTGTTAAAGATAAGTTAATTGGATTCTTCTTTACTTAAATAACAGAAGGAAGATTAGTTATTCCTTGAGTGATGATGAAGACAAACTTCTAAAGAAATGGAATGATCGCGCGGCTTTCTGTTGAAGACTCCTTGCAGACTTTTGCGGAATTCTCCTTCGGCGCTTGAAGATCTCCTTCGCGGATATGAAGGTTTCCTTCGTCCCGAAAGGCGACACCACTTCTCACTTTTGTTCTCCGGAGCCTTCTCACTTTTGTTCTCCGGAGCCTTCTCATTTTTGTTCTCCGGAGCCTTCTCACTTTTGTTCTCCTGAGCCTTTTCACTTTTGTTCTCCGGAGCCTTCTCACTTTTGTTCTCCGGAGCCTTCTCACTTTTGTTCTCCGGAGCCTTCTCACTTTTGTTCTCCAACATTCTCAGAAGGAAAAACACTTAGTTTTCCGAGAGGTGGCCTGTCATCCTCGGAGCTCTCTCTCTCTATTATTGTAACGAGCAGCGGTCTGTCGCGCTCGAGTTCTAAGTAACGGATTGTAACCCCCAGAAGATAGTGAAATTTGGTCGGCACAGCTCCGGCCGCGTGGTTTTTTACCCTTTCCGGGTTTTCCACGTTAAAAAGTCTCAGTGTACTCAACGAATCTCAAATTGACTGTTTGCGCGCTTGGTTCGCTCCCGAGCTAAGGTGGTTCAAGTAAACCGGTCTACCAAGAGCCCTAAGCGACCCGCAACATTCACAATTGAGAAGGTTTTATGGATAATTGCTAATTAAAGTGACCCAGAGGAAAAAGAAAGTAAATGGTTAGTTCTTGATTCTCTAAATTATGATATATGTGCGTTATAGTTTTAATCTATATGTGAAGTTGCAATATATTGTTATGCTTAAAAATCCTCAAAATGGTATGCTCAAATTTATTTTATAAATGCATAAAGAGTTGTCGAAGTGTTAGTTCACTGAGTTTATCTTTTTGAATAACCAAGGTCTGATTCAGGAATGAAAATTCTGATCGCGAAGGTCTCGGCCGAGCGCGAGAGAGAATCAGAGAGAGTTTTCGGCGCTAGTGTGCGGCTTATGATTTGTCCGTCGAAAAATTCGGAGCTAATTTTAGATGAGGATTTTAAGTTATGTTGATGTGCGGATAGCCATTTTTTGTTTGCCCGTAAAAAATTGGAACTAATTTTAGATGTAAATTTTAAGTTATGTTGGTGTGAGGATACTCGTTTTAGGTTTGCCTTTAACAATTCTCTATACAATTCTCTACATATGTATATATATATATGTATGTATATATATGTATGTATATATATGTATGTATATATATGTCAGTATATATGTCTGTATATATATGTCTGTATATATATGTCTATATATATATATGTCTATATATATATGTCTATATATATATATGTCTCTCTCTCTCTATATATGTCTTATATATATATATATATATATATATATATATCTGTGTATGTATGTCTGTGTATGTATGTCTGTATATGTATGTCTGTATGTATATGTCTGTATGTATACATTTATGTATGTATGTATATATACACGAGTGCCCGCACGTGGCTCCATCCCAACGGCCAAGCGTGACAGAACCTGGCCGACAACGGCGGGCTTCGCCCGCCTCTGGCGCTATGCTGTCGGGCAGCCTTTGGTCGAATTTAGGCGGGCTTCGCCCGCCTCCGCACGGGCTTCACTCGTGCTTGACGCATTTGCGGGCTGCCCCCGCAACATATATCTATGAGTACTCAAAATGACCGTAAAAAAATATATCAATATTATAGTATTTATTTTGTAAAAAAAATATGTATATATTTAAAAAGATTATTTTTTCCCCTCTCTCTTTCCCTCTCCGTCGCACTCTCCCCCCCCCCCCCCCCCCCCTCCTCTCTTTCTCTCTCTCTCCCACACTCTCTCTCCCGAGAAGTTTATTTATACATTTTTATAAAAGATGTTTCAGATAAAACATGTGAAAGCTCCAACGGTGGAAAATGGAAGTACAGTAAGAGCATGGAGAATGCTATATTCACTTATATAATAAAAATATATAAGGCGGATGAACAGAGGACCGCCGGTACATTGTTTATCCGTATGTTTGTTTTTTTGCATTATATATACACGAGTGACTACGACCATCCGTAACATTACCTCTGTTGCGGGTCGCTTAGGGCTCTTGGTAGACCGGTTTACTTGAACCACCTTAGCTCGGGAGCGAACTAAGCGCGCAAACAGTCACAGAGAAATTCGTTGGTTACACTTGGACTTTTTAGCGTGGAAAACCGTGAAAGGGTAAAAAACCACGTGGTCGGAGCTGTGCCGACCAAATTTCCACTATCTTCAGGGGGGTTACAATTAGAGACTTAGAAGTCGAGTGCGACAGGCCGCTGCTCGTTACAATAATAGAGAGAGAGAGAGAGAGAGAGAACGTTCCGAGGGTGACAGGCCACCTCTCGAAAAAAAACTAAGTCTTTTCCTTCTGAGAGTTGTGGAGAACGAAAGTGAGAATGCCTTGTCCGCTTTCGTGAAGACGAAAGTGAGAGC
The DNA here is from genome assembly GCA_033032865.1 of Dactylorhiza incarnata. Classification (NCBI taxonomy): domain Eukaryota; kingdom Viridiplantae; phylum Streptophyta; class Magnoliopsida; order Asparagales; family Orchidaceae; genus Dactylorhiza; species Dactylorhiza incarnata. Next base: position 7,690,164 of record JAWHQI010000053.1, read on the forward strand.
GCTGTGTCCACTTTCGTGGGAACGAAAGTGAGACTGTTGTGTCCGCTTTCGTGAGAACGAAAGTGAGAGCGTTGTGTCCGCTTTCGTGAGAACGAAAGTGAGACTGCCGAGTCGCCTTTCGGGACGAAGGAAAACTTCAAGTCCACGAAGGGGATCTTCAAGCGCCGAAGGAGAAATCCGTGTAAATCTTCAAGGAGCTCTCCCGGGTCCAGAAGGCAAGGTCCTTTGAAATGAAGCCCTGGGGCTCCTTTTATAGCTTTGGTCGGGGTAGCCCGGTAATTTTGCCGTTGTAACCACCGTAACCACCTGGGAGGACGAATCATATTTTCCGGTTCAGAGCCCACGGATCACCATTTTTTGTAAATGACCATCCTGCCCTTCGAGGAAAGGCGACAAGTTGTTCCTTAAAAGTGAGAAACTGAAAAGACAAAAAGTGAGTGAGCGAGTCGGAAAGAAAAATGTGAGAAGTCAGAAAAGACAAAAAGTGAGATAAGCGCGCTCAGAAGCGTTCTGAGCGCGCGACGAACGGGGAGGCGTTCTGAGCGCGCAAAGAAGCGTTCTGAGCGCGCAACGAACATGAGAGCGTTCTGAGCGCGCAACGAACATGAGAGCGTTCTGAGCGCGCAACGAACATGAGAGCGTTCTGAGCGCGCAACGAACATGAGAGCGTTCTGAGCGCGGCGAATAATATTCACGGGGGAATAATATTTATGCAAGAATAAGGTTTCGGCGTGGAGTTTGGTCAGCGTTCTGAGCACGGTGAACGCGAAGGCGATTGATGCACGACCGTGAGAAGACCTCAAGGCCGAGATGGTCGGAAGCACTCCCCAGTTGGGGAGTTACGTGAATAATATTCACGTAACTCCCCCTTGGGGAGTTATTATTTATGTAACTCCCCCTTGGGGAGTTACTGTTCACGTAACTCCCCAAGGGAGTTACTGTACACGTAACTCCCCAAGGGAGTTACGTGACTCCCCAATTGGGGAGTGGGGCACTCCCCTATTGGGGAGCGCCACCTAGGCGCTGACCAAGTCAGCGCCAAAAATGGGCGCTGACTTGGTCAGCGCCCATTGGCGCTTGCGTGCGCGGCGGTACCCGTTCGGATACGCTTGCGGGATCGCATCCCGTATCATTTTTACGGGTGCACATCATAAGCCCCCCAAACCTTCGGAGTCCGAATTACTGCGTGGAGGATTTCGGAGGTTTTGATTTTCCTTTGCGGCAATTTGGATCATCGTCGTCTTCGTGCGACGTTCCGGAAGTCGACGTTCGGCTCTAGTTGTGGGGAAACTTTTATCTCGCCTTGTTTGGTTGCGAGCTTGTCGTCTCAGCGTCGAAGCTTGAGTAGCTTGGGGGCGATGCGACGAAGCAGCGCTGAGGCGAGGTGCGCAAGGTGTGCTGATGCGAGGTTCCCAAGCAGCGTTGAGGCGAGGTGCGTAAGGTGTGCTGCTGGGTGTTAGTACCGAAGATCGTGGACTTGAATAGGACCAATTTTAGGACCCCCAAAATTTCTGCGAAGGGTTGGCGCTTCGTGTTGTAGTAATGAGGTCACTGGGGGAGGATAGCGAGCTCTCGCGTCTGGTGGACGTTGGGCCCTTTGAAAAATATCAGAGCCTCTACTTTGGGACACCCGGTCGTTCTGTTCGGAAGAGCTCGACATTTTTGTATGACATATACAAGCACTTGTTATGGGAGTGGTCAGAGTCTCTTGTCGGACGATCTGAACATTCTGTTCTGGGAGAGGTCAGAGTCCGCTGTCGGATGATCTGTACACTCTGTTTGGGGAGAGGGCAGAGTCCGTTGTCGAACAATCTGAACACTCTGTTCTGGGAGAGGGCAGAGTCCTTTGTCGGACAATCTGAACACTCTGTTCTGGGAGAGGGCAGAGTCCTTTGTCGGACAATCTGAACACTCTGTTCTGGGAGAGGGCAGAGTCCGTTGTCGGACAATCTGAACACTCTGTTCTGGGAGAGGGCAGAGTCCTTTGTCGGACAATCTGAACACTCTGTTCTGGGAGAGGGCAGAGTCATTTGTCAGACAATCTGAACACTCTATTCTGGGAGAGGGCAGAGTCCGTTGTCGGACAATCTGAACACTCTGTTCTGGGAGAGGGCATAGTCCTTTGTAGGACAATCTGAACACTCTGTTCTGGGAGAGGGCAGAGTCCGTTGTCGGACAATCTGAACACTCTGTTCTGGGAGAGGGCAGAGTCCTTTGTCGGACAATCTGAACACTCTGTTCTGGGAGAGGGCAGAGTCCTTTGTCGGACAATCTGAACACTCTGTTCTGGGAGAGGGCAGAGTCCTTTGTCGGACAATCTGAACACTTTGTTCTGGGAGAAACAGTACAATTGAAAATGATATTTGTTTGTTACATTGATGCTGAAAACACGAGATACAAGTAAACACGTCAGGCGTAGAACAGGCTATTCTTCGGGACTGTCGCTCTGGGGATTGCTCCCCTGCCGGATCATTCTTGACTTGTTGATTTAGGATCCTTGGTTTGGAGAAATTTTTCAAGGAGTCCCCGACGTACGAATCGTTCGATTTCTGCGCTCAGTCGCGAACAATCTTCTGTTTTGTGCCCGCGATCTCGATGGAAGTCGCAGTATTTGGATTGGTCTCCGGAATTTGGTGCAAGAGCCCTAGGCCTCTGGAGAGAGGGATGATCGCGGATGGCAAGGAGAACGTTAGTCCTGGTTGTGTTCATGGGAGTGTAGTCTTGATGTTGGCGAGATCTTCGGTCTCGTCTGGGGTTGTCGTGATGCTTGATGTTCTTGTTGGGAACTGTCTGCAGCGACGACTCCTCTTTCTTCCTCTTTGAGCTCCCCTCGAACTGCCGGCGGTGTGCTTCGATGGCCTCGTCGGCGGCTATCTGAGCTTCAACTCGGTGAACGAGGTCGGGGTAACTTGGTACGGTTTCTCTCATGAGAGCTGAGTAAAAGCCACTTGGGCGGAGTCCTCCAAGGAGGACTCCCCGCAAGAGCTCGGGATCGACTCCTGGGATCTGTCGAGCCTCCGTAGTGAAGCGTCGGAAAAAATCTTTGAGTGTCTCTCCATCATTTTGGCGGATCCCTGAGAGATGGGAGGGATCTCGGGCGATCCTGCAATTGGCGATGAATTGGTCCACGAACTGCTGCGCCATTTCTGTGAAGTTGTTGATAGCCCCATTCCGCAGGGAGTGGAACCAAGTGCGCGCTTGCCCTTTCAAGGTTGCCGGGAACACCTGACAGAGGAGCTGATCAGGGGCGCTGTAAATCCTCATGACTGTGGTGAAGTGATTGACATGTTCCCACGGATCGTCCGTCCCGTCGAATGTCTCGATGTTGGGAAGCTTGAAACCATTCGGAATTGGATGGGCCAAAACTTGAGGCGACAGTGGGGAGCCGTGGTGTGCGGGACGGTGGGTGAGAGCTGCGCATCGTCCTGCTTGGACGTACTCTTCTTCTATCATATTGTGTATTTCTTCTCGCGTGGTTCTTTCTATTGCTCGACCAGGAACAACTCTTCCTTGGCGATGGTGATGGTGGTCAGCTTCTGGTCCTCTGGTTGGCGGAGCGGGATGGGCAGAGTTTTCTGCGTCGGAGAATTCTTCTGAGGCTTCTTCTTCTCGAACGACCTCCTCATTCGGAGCATGATTCGGAACTGGGGGCGGCGGAACGTTCAACGCTGGGGGTTGAACGGGAGCTCGAGGAGCCCCAAGATTTCTTACGAGAGCCAGCATCTCGGCTTGTCGTTCTTCCATCGGCCGCACGCGCCCTTCCAGTATTGCTGCGGGCGCAGGCACTGCCTCTTCCGCGAGAGGCGTATTGATAAGCGAGTGGGAGGGAGCCGGGTTGATGCGTCTCTCCGGGATTGATCCTTCAGTAGTGCGAGCACTTTTTCTTGCCATTGCAATTGGTGGCGAAGCGCTTCCTTTAGTGAGTTTTTGCTGAGTTTTGGGAATTCTTCCCACAGATGGCGCCAAACTGTTGCGGGTCGCTTAGGGCTCTTGGTAGACCGGTTTACTTGAACCACCTTAGCTCGGGAGCGAACTAAGCGCGCAAACAGTCACAGAGAAATTCGTTGGTTACACTTGGACTTTTTAGCGTGGAAAACCCGGAAAGGGTAAAAAACCACGTGGTCGGAGCTGTACCGACCAAATTTCCACTATCTTCAGGGGGGGTTACAATTAGAGACTTAGAAGTAGAGCGCGACAGGCCGCTGCTCGTTACAATAATAGAGAGAGAGAGAGAACGTTCCGAGGGTGACAGGCCACCTCTCGAAAAAAACTAAGTCTTTTCCTTCTGAGAGTTGTGGAGAACGAAAGTGAGAATGTCTTGTCCGCTTTCGTGAAGACGAAAGTGAGAGCGATGTGTCCACTTTCGTGGGAACGAAAGTGAGACTGCCGAGTCGCCTTTCGGGACGAAGGAAAACTTCAAGTCCACGAAGGGGATTTTCAAGCGCCGAAGGAGAAATCCGTGGAAATCTTCAAGGAGCTCTCCCGGGTCCAGAAGGCAAGGTCCTTTGAAATGAAGCCCTGAGGCTCCTTTTATAGCTTTGGTCGGGGGTAGCCCGGTAATTTTACCGTTGTAACCACCGGAACCACCTGGGAGGACGAATCATATTTTCCGGTTCAGAGCCCACGGATCACCATTTTTCGTAAATGACCATCCTGCCCTTCGAAGAAATGCGACAAGCTGTTCCTGAAAAGTGAGAAACTGAAAAGACAAAAAGTGAGCGAGCCGAGTTGGAAATGTGAGCGAGTCGGAAAGACAAAATGTGAAAAGTCAGAAAAGACAAAAAGTGAGATAAGCGCGCTCAGAAGCGTTCTGAGCGCGCGACGAACGGGGAGGCGTTCTGAGCGCGCAAAGAAGCGTTCTGAGCGCGCAACGAACATGAGAGCGTTCTGAGCGCGCAACGAACATGAGAGCGTTCTGAGCGCGCGGTTAGCGCGGAGGCGTTCTGAGCGCGGCGAATAATATTCACGGGGGAATAATATTTATGCAAGAATAAGGTTTCAGCGTGGAGTTTGGTCAACGTTCTAAGCACGGTGAACGCGAAGGCGATTGATGCACGACCGTGAGAAGACCTCGAGGCCGAGGTGGTCGGAAGCACTCCCCAGTTGGGGAGTTACGTGAATAATATTCGCGTCACTCCCCCTTGGGGAGTTACTGTTCACGCAACTCCCCAAGGGAGTTACTGTACACGTAACTCCCCAAGGGAGTTACGTGACTCCCCAATTGGGGAGTGGGGCACTCCCCAATTGGGAATTGGGGAGCGCCACCTAGGCGCTGACCAAGTCAGCGCCAAAAATGGGCGCTGACTTGGTCAACGCCCATTAATTGGGCGCTGGGGGGTGCGGCATTGCCGCACCCCCCAGGCACTATTTTGGTGCGGCATTGCCGCACCTTTTTGGTGCGGTATTGCCGCACCTTTTCGGTGCGGCAAGCGCCGCACCCTTTCGGTGCGGTAGCTGCCGCACCGCTTTAGCGTGGCGAAGGCCGCGCCTCTTTTGCGCGGCGAAGGCCGCCCCTCTTTCGCGCGGCGAATGTCGCGCTTCTTTTGTGCGGTGAATGTCGCGCTTATTTTGTGCGGTGAATGTCGCGCCGCCTTGGCGCTGTAATTGGCTCGCCTATTAGCGCGGCAATTGATATGTGGCGGTTACCGCGTGACATCTTTAGATTTTCACGCCACGCGTGGCGCTTGCGTGCGCGGCGGTACCCGTTCGGATACGCTTGCGGGATCGCATCCCGTATCATTTTTACGGGTGCACATCAACCTCAACCATCACACTACTTCGATCGCGACAGGTGCGGGGCTTTGCTGCCCATCAATTAATTATTGCAGTTTAAAATAAACACACTAATTAATTAATCAATTTAATTGGGATAGATCGGGAGATACATGGAGACATCATTAGCTTCCAAGCTCTTGACACGCGCATCATTAATGAGAAATATTGTTATACACAATTTTTCAATTCTTGTTAAAAAAAATTTATTATCTTGATTCATATATCATTCATCGTTACTTTTTCAAATCAATTTAATGAGTTTCTATCGTTATTTTTTCAAATCAACTTTAATATAGTTGACATGCCTAATGAAATCCTATCATATTAATTTTTGACTGCAAATAAAATTTAGAATGGTGTTAAAGGCACACCAAAAATGGATGTGTGCACACCAGTGATAAAGACATAAAAAATTTATTAGATATTTTCTCTTAAAGTTGGTGTGCATATAACACATTTAGGTATTTTTTCCTTATAATTGGTGTGCATATAACGTTTTTTGGTGTGCCTTTAACACCACCTTAAAATTTAGGGCAATGATATAGGCAGTCCTATAACCGCTAAATATAGTCCATTGATATTCGCAGTCCAATGAATTTAAGGGTCCGTTTGTTTGAACGGAATTGACTTTCTGGAATTGACATTAGCAAATAGAAATACAATTCTAATGTTCAGCGCAACGGAATTTATGCGGATATTGGTTTTCATGTGAAAATCCATGACTTTGACTATGAACTAAAAAATCAAATCGCCAATTCTTACCTCCGCTCATGGGTTTTCCGCATAATCGAGTGTTTTCGCCCGAGTTTTTCCGCGTACGCGCGCGTTTTTCGCCCAGGCGTGCGTTTTCCCGCAGGGTGTGTTTTTCGGTCGGGCACGTGTTTTTTGACGGACGTTCATTTTTTGCCCAGGCGGCCGTATTTTTGCCAGGGAGCACGATTTTTCGCTCGAGCACGCGTTTTTCTCCCGGGAACGTATTTTTGTCCCAAGCGGGCGTTTTTCTGCTGACCGGGGGTTTTTCGGCCTGCCGTGCATTTTTCGACCGGACAGTCTTTTTTCGCACGGGAGCACGTTTTTCGACCGAGAGCGCGTTTTTTTGGCCGAGAGCGTGCTTTTCAACCCGGACACACGCTTTTTGACCAGCACGAGTGTTTTTCGGTCGAACGCACTTTTTTCGCCCGGGCATGCGTTTTTCGCCCGGGCGCTCGTTTTTCGCCCGGCCTCGCTTTTTTCGCCCGGGCGGGCATTTTTCGCCCGGGCGCGTGTTTTTTGCACCAGCACGTATTTTTTGTGGGGCGCGTGTTTTTCGTCCTTAAGCGTGTTTCCCATGCAGGAACATGTTTTTTGCCCGGGCGCACATTTTTCGCCTAACCGTGTTTATTTCGGCCCGGGCCCTCATTTTTTTGCTCTGGCATGCATTTTTCTCTCAACCGCGCATTTTTTGTCCGGGGCGCAAAACGCACACCTGGGTCGAACAACACCAGCTCGGGCGAAAATGTGCGTCAGTGAAAAAAATGCGCGCACGGGCAAAAAATGCGCGTCCAGACAAAAAGTGTGCTTCCGTGCCAAAAACTGCACTCGCAATCGAAGAACTCGCGATCGGGCGAAAAGCACGTGTCCTGAAGAGTAATGCGCCTCTTAAAACATATTATGCAATTTAAAGCTTTCGGCGCAGACGTCTTAAAACATATGAAATTCAAATACCAATTCCATCATTCAGCCGAACAACTTTTGTGTCTGAATTTCAATTCTGTTGACTGAATTCAATCTTACAGCCGAACAACAAAATTGGAATTCTGTACAAAGCCAATTCTTGTAGATATTGGTTTTCGTCGAAAAGTCAATTCCGGAAAGCCAATTCCGTTCAAACGAATGAACCGTAAGATTGGCTTTGTAGATATTGGTTTGAACGGAATTGGCTTTCTGGAATTGGTCAGGACGCGTGTTTTTCGCCAAGGTGTGTGTTTTTTGGTCCATGATTGCATTTTTCGCCCGATCGCGAGTTCTTCGGTTAAGAGTGCATTTTTTGGCACGGAAACACACTTTTTGTTTGGACGCGCATTTTTTGCTCGTGCGCGCATTTTTTTCACTGACGCACATTTTCGCCCGAGCTGGTGTTTTTCGGCCCAGGTGTGCATTTTGTGGCACTGGCAAAAAATGCGCAGTTGGGAGAAAAATGCGCGCCCGAGCAAAAAACGTGCTCCCGGGCCGAAATAAACGTGGTTTGGCGAAAAATGTGCGCACTGGCAGAAAACATGTTCCCGCACGGAAAACGCGCTCCCGGGCGGAAGACGCGCGCCCGGGCGGAAGATGCGCGCCCGGGCGAAAAACGCGCGTCTGAATGAAAAATGTGCGCCCGGGCGAAAAAACGCGCCCTGACGGAAAAACGCGCGCCCGGGCGAAAAAGCGCGTCAGGGCGAAAACAGCGCGCTCTGGTGGAAAAAAGCGCGCCCGGTTGGAAAACTTGCGTCAGGGCAAAAATACGTGCGCCCGACTAAAAATATTCGCGCCGATCAAAAAACGTGTGCCCGGGTCGAAAAACGAACTCATCTATTTAGGACTGCGAATCTTAGGACGGCTCATAAGTCATAACATCGCCCAAAATTTGTTGGCCTGCAAATAACCTCCTGTCTTTGAAAGAGCCTTCGTCTACTTCCCGACACTATAAATGCCCTCCACTTGCTTTCTATCATTCACTACCCTTTTCCCATCGCCCCTCTCTCTCTCTCTCTCTCTCTCTCTCTCCCCTTCTCAGACTTTTCAGCTTGGTAGGCTCCGGCGAGTCTCTCTCTCTCTCTCTCTCTCTCTCTCTCTCTCTCTCTCTTCTCACGGCGGCGGCAGGTAATTTATTTACATTTTTATCGACGACGATGTTATTCCAGAGGATCTGCTGCTGTTTTTCTATTGTGAGAAATGGTTTGAATCTGCTCGCCATTCTACCTTCCATTCAATTCCTTAATCTTCTACGCGGCGGCTGAAGTTTACATTCAGAGCTCATGAATGGGCAAATTTCCTCAGCATTAGAATCAGGGAAACAAACTATCTAAAGGGCCTTCCGGTTGCCCGTAGAAAAAAATTATTTTCCTTTTATTAATTTTATGTGATAATAAAATAATAATTTGGGAGATTTTGAGGTAATCTGTAGAGTTTAAGGCTCCGTTTGGCACGGCGGTGGCGATCATGAACGCGGTGGTTATGAACCGTAGTTCGTGAATGCCCGACCTCACCTGAGGAACTTCATCCACTTTTGCGTTCAAAACTAGTTTCTTTTCTTGGTGGTGGTCGTAACGGCTGTCATGCCAAACATACATTCTATGACGGTGGCGTTTTTGACCAAACTTACCGGAACAAAAATGCGGGGAAATAAGAACATACGTGAGGCGCACAATCCTCTATATGCGGGGGAAATCAGACCGTAAAAATCGGTAATCCGACGGTTGAAATCCATCTGGAAAATTGAGTTGGATTTTTCCAATCGAAAAATTAAGTCCGATCCAAATTCCAGTCAGATTTCCCTCATCAAAAAGTGTGCTTGCACTATTTTGACAGTCGGATTTTCCCCCGCACATAGAGGATTGTGCGCTCCGGGTACACAAAATTTTTTCCATCAAACGGAGGCTAATATATATTGTGAGATATATGGAGCAAGGACAAAGTAAATAAATGATGAATCTGATGAAATTTACAAACTTTCAAGCAAACAAATGTGCTACAGGGATGAATGAATGCCTGCTTTTGTCTGATATTTCAGTATTTTATTCAGAAGCAGGTCTAATATTTTACTCATATCAGAGCAATAGACCCCATTTGTTTTGATTCCCCGGCGTTTCAACGAAGGCTTATCTCTTTGCTGTTTTTTAGATATTTTTTTTCTTTTTATTTCGGCTTCTTTATTTGAAAAAAAAACGTGTTTAGAGATTTAAAATACAGTTCTAAAGACTGTTTGGAACTTGGTAATTGTAATTATGTTTTTTTAACATGTCTTGTTGTTTGATTTGCTTACATCTTGCATAATATTTTTTAAATGATATTTTGTCGGCCGATTTGGAAGTTTTTTGAAATGTTGTTGGCATCTTGTAAGTCTAAGGGTGTAAATAAAGTTCGGGCGGGGAAAGCTTGCCCGAGTCTGCCCAGTCAAGCTTGGGCACGGGAAGGCTTGTTCGACTCCAGGGCCAGACCTAGGTGGCTCTAAGAAGCCCCCCTATTACTATAGGGCTAGGCCCGGGTAAGACCCGAGCACAACACGGGTCTGCAGCCAAAAAGCTTGGGTCTGATAGGTTTTTTTTTGCACGACTTGTCGCATGCAAGCACAACTTATGCTATTTATGTGCCTTTAAACGATTGAATTGTTAAGGCACGCGAGAGTATTGTGATTATTCTCGTACGGGGAAAATGAAAATAAATTGGGTGTAGAAATACCAAATGGTTGATCATCCTCAATCAATGCAAGTTCTTTTGTTTGTTTGTGGAAGATGGATTTCATCGCGCGTGCGTCGAACTTAACAGCCATTGGTGCATACTTCCTTAAAGGAAGAAGCAAATGTTATTTGGCACGTAATACTGACATCTTAATAACGCTGAAAGAGGCAACAATTAAGTATTCTTTCCATGTATTATTGATGTTGCATGTCTTGGATTTAATATTCTATGTATTATTGATGTTATCCTAGATTTAAGATTGTTTTGATAAAATGATTTGATCTTGTACAAGTTTTGCAGATCGGGGGTGAAATTCAAAGATGGAAATTGCGGGAAGTTTTGTTGTTTTTGTCCTGCTAGTTCTAAGTAGCTTGTTGGCAATAGGAGCGGATCATCCCAGGTATAAAGATCCAAAGCAACCTCTGAATGTTAGAGTAAATGATCTCTTAAGCAGGATGACTCTTGCTGAGAAGATAGGCCAAATGTCACAAATTGCCATGGAAAATGCAACAAAAGAAGTTATTGCAGAGAAGTTTATAGGTATTGTATGTTAATTTCTGTTTACTAAGAAGAATGGTGTTGGAAGCAAAACAAGTGACGTTACATGGAAAATATTGCAGGCAGTGTCTTGAGTGGAGGAGGGCGTTTGCCCGCCCCCAAGGCTACTGTTAGGGTTTGGGTGGATATGGTGAATGAGATGCAGAAGGGGGCTCTCTCGACACGTCTAGGGATTCCAATAATATACGGGATTGACGCAGTTCATGGTCATAATAATGTATACAAAGCTACAATATTTCCACATAATGTTGGACTTGGAGCTACCAGGTTATATATTTTTTTTCTTTTCTGAATGGTGCAAGTATTTATATTTATATTTTAGTTTATGTTGAAGATGTTCATATTGAGTTTCTTTGATATTTATGGAACTGATTTTCTGTTTTTTTTTTGAATTTTGATCTTTTACTAATATTTTAAAGCAACTTTCTAAAATTTTCTTCCCAACTATTTGCAATTCAATTTAATTTGCCTTCGTTTGGTATGAACGATGGAATAAGCCTCGATAAACTGATGTGAATTGAACTGGGAGGGGATTGAAGGGGGCGGCTCGCTTCCGGCAGCTTAGCAAGAAACGGCTTAGATGAAGGAGCGAAGGTGTGTTCCGGCGAGGAAAAGGACCAACGGGTGCGCAGAGGCGACGATAGCGAGGAGGGAGATAGAACATGAAACAGTATATGTAGAAAATACTAAACTTTATATTTCATTGTATACCCTACCTATTACAAAGCTTCCTCTCTATGCTACTTAGTTTAATACATTTACTAATCTGCCCCTACAAAAAGGTGTGCATCATAAACAAGTGAGGAAAATCAAAAGAGAAGATGATTTGATGCATTGCTATAAGCTTATAACTCATTTCAAGTAACTTAAATGAGTTGTAGGGTTATTTTTTTACTTTTCAATTGTGAAATAGCTGCAACTTATCTCTTGGAGGATATTTAATTCTTCACAGGGATCCATCACTTGTGAAGAGAATTGGTGCTGCAACTGCTCTTGAAGTCAGAGCAACAGGAATTCCTTACGTCTTTGCGCCATGTGTTGCGGTACTGAAAGATAATTTCATAGAAAAGAAAATTTCACTTATGTTATGAAATTTCAATGCATTATTGATGATGAAATGTCGCCTATGTTGATTCATCTCTACATCTTGAGCTTGTATAGGTTTGTAGAGACCCGAGATGGGGTCGTTGCTATGAAAGCTACAGCGAAGCTCCACATATTGTGAAAATGATGACAGAGATTATCCCTGGTTTACAAGGAGATATTCCGGCAAATTCACCCAAAGGCGTTCCTTTTGTTGGTGGAAAGTAAGAGTCATCGCTACTAATCCTCGTATATATTATATGTCACCATCTACACTTAACAATAGTTTTTTAAGTTTCATGAGAGGATTGAGTTTAGTTCTGCCTCTAATATGTAAAAAAATTTGATGTTGTTCAAACACTAAGGCTCCATTTATTTGGAGGGGATTGAGCTAATTCGAATTGGATGGATCAATTTCAATTTCATTGTTTGGTGACAAAATGAACGAGGAAATTGAAAATCAAACCGAATCACATGGAATTTGTTTCATGGTAATCTCAATTCCTTCTTAACAACATTGAAACGGTAATCTCATTTTCAATTTCGTCCAAATGAACGGACCCCGAGTGTTTGGCCCTCACATAATCACTAATGCCCTTGTGCATAAGAACTGTACATACAAACTACATGCATGTGAACTATCCAATTTAAATTCATTGACTTCTAAATTACACAGAACAAAAGTTGCTGCCTGTGCAAAGCATTATGTTGGTGATGGTGGAACACACTTGGGAATAAATGAGAACAATACAATTACCAATTTCCATGGGCTTCTCAGCATCCACATGCCTCCTTATTATGATGCAATCATCAAAGGTGTCTCGACCGTGATGGTTTCTTACTCGAGCTGGAATGGCGTCAAAATGCACGAGAACCATTACCTTTTGACCGATTTTCTTAAAAACAAGCTTCGCTTCAGGGTAAGTCTTGTCAACTCAATACAACTTTAAAAGGGCGAATCCTATGCTAACACGGAGTTTGGGTAGGAGTTGGCGCACTTTACCTTTCCCTTACAATTACGGAAAAGCTTTTTCTATGACCTAAACATAGGATCTTTAGAATACACTAGAGACAGCTTAACTTAGATGCCCCTTTTTAACTTATTAAAAATTAAGCAATAGAAATTCCATAGCATCCTAATGCAATGCCAAAAAAAAAAATTGATCGAAATGTTGTAGTAGTTGTATAGAATCTATAGAGTTCTTATTCAAGATCTACGAGGACTTTGACACTAAACAGTAAACACCCTCTAATTAGAAGATTTTTGCATATTGCACCATAAATATTTAATTTTAGCTTTTTGCACCCTAAAAGATTTAATATTGGCATTTTACATACTAAATATTCAATTAGGAGAGCGCAAAATGGCAATAGTAAAGTCTTTGGATAGTGCAATGTGCAAAAATCTCCTAATTGGAGGCTGCTTGGTGCCAAAAATCCAAATCTATGAGTCATTTGATTCACTGCTATGTAGATGTCAGTGTCCAATGTAAGCCCAAATAGGATTTTTTTCTTTGTTTATAAAAATGCTATATAAAGATATCCGCAAACTAAACATCGGAATTCGGACAACCTTAAACAACATTAATCAGCATTAAAGAATTCTTAGAAACAAACAACTCAGCAGTTTTCAATCAAGCTTTCTTAATGAAAAGTTCACATGCTCAATGTTTTCTTATGTCCATACAGGGATTTATAATATCAGACTGGCAAGGCATTGACAGAATCACTACACCCCCTCATGCCAACTACACATTCTCTGTGGAGGCCGGAATTCTTGCCGGAATTGATATGGTCAGTGGTATCTTTTTGATCACATGGGTTGAATAGTGAGAGATTTGATTTCTACATTTCGTCATAATATTTTTCTATGATTTGGAAAATGTTGCAGATAATGATTCCATTCGAGTATATTGAATTTATCGACGACCTAACCGGCCTTGTAAATAGAAATGTTATTCCCATGAGCAGAATTGATGATGCTGTTAGAAGAATTCTTCGGGTTAAGTTCACGATGGGTCTCTTTGAGAACCCATATCCAGATCTTAGCTTGGCCGGCGAGCTTGGGAAGAAGGTCTGAATATTTCCTTGTGCTTCTTTTTTTGAGTAAATGTACAAATATCATTACAGGAGAAATATTAAGCATCAACTCAACTGTTGATGTATATTTGGATAAATAACGGATCAGAGGCTTAACAGGTTCAGTACCGATACTGGGATATCTGTTACCCATTCTAAACCTAGGATTTGCCTATAAAACCCAAGGTTTAGAACGGATAACGGATATCCCGGTATCCGTACCGAACCCGTTAAGCCTTCGATCCGTTATTTATCCAAATATACATCAACGTCAATAACTACACAGAGTATTACATTCAGAAGATAAACTATTAATCAACATCCAAATCAATCAACAAACTGCTACACAAGTAGACAAAGGCTGAGAATCAAACACACGACCTTCATGTCATGAGGTCTCGGCCTAGCCAATTGTGCCAAGCCTCATTGGCTTTCCTTGTGCTTCTTAAGATCTGATTGCTTTGAAATACGTAAAGGAGTCTCTTTTGTGCTAAAAAAAGCAGTTTTGATCGGTTTTTTAAGCTACTTGGAACCCAACAGGAACACAGGGAGCTGGCCCGGGAAGCTGTGAGGAAGTCACTTGTGCTCCTGAAAAATGGGAAGGCTAATGAAGCGCCATTGCTTCCTCTTCCTAAGAAAGCCAAGAAAATTTTAGTTGCTGGCAGCCATGCCCACAACTTGGGTTATCAGTGTGGAGGTTGGACGATCGAGTGGCAGGGACTTAGCGGGAATGATCTTACAATAGGTTAATTCCTCTCTCTCTATCTATCTCTCTGTCTCTCTGTCCCCCATTCTTCTCTCTTCCCACTCTAAAATGAGTTGTTTGAGTTAAAGGCATTGAAAATACTAAGTAATTGTTGATAGTTCTACATAGGGAATGTGCAGCTGAGCCTTCACCTACAATCTTTTCCCTTTTGTATGCAGGAACTACATTGCTCGACGCAATCAAATCCACAGTCGACCCCAGCACCGAAGTTGTCTTCTCTGAGAATCCAGATGCAAACTCTCTCTACAGCAATGAGTTTTCATACGCCATCGTGGCCGTCGGCGAGCCTCCTTACGCCGAAGGCTTCGGCGACAACCTGAACCTCACCATCCCCGCCGATGGACTGCGCGCGATTCAGAATGTGTGCAAAAACATCAAATGCGCGGTGATTCTGATATCCGGCAGGCCTCTTGTGATCGAGCCATACGTTGCGTCGATGGACGCGCTCGTGGCCGCGTGGCTTCCGGGCACCGAAGGCCGCGGCGTCGCCGATGTTCTGTTTGGGGATTACGGCTTCTCCGGCGAGCTCTCGAGGACGTGGTTCAGGTCTGTTGACCAGCTGCCGATGAACGTCGGCGATCCGTACTATGACCCTCTCTATCCGTTTGGTTTTGGGCTGAAGACTGAGCCGGCAAAGAGTTATTAGTGGCCGGAGAAGAGGATTTCTTAGTACATGAGCTTCGAGGTCTTAGTGTCTGTGTTTTATGATCTAAATATTTATGAAATATAGGAAGGAATTGATTTTAGGCAATCCAATTTCATTGGTTCGCTTGGTCTTTTATCGGATGGAATTGACTTTTCTTCAAAATCTACCGAGTTGTATTCATTAAGAAAATAGTCTAAGGTGAAAATCTCTTCATTTTGATCCTTTTTTAGAAAAAAATCATGTTTTTTCTCTTAACGTAATGATTACTATTTTATAAGCCAATTTAAATATTTTTTTCGATTTAATGACGTTAATTATTCATGATTAAAAATATCACAAAAATCTATGCCTGAAAATCATCCTACAGCTGAACAGAAAAATTGACAATTTTTAATTCATGTGCTTGAAAATAATTCCTGCAAACGAACACAAGAATTGAGTTTGGCTCAAAATCAAAAATCAATTCTTTTCAATCAAAACCTGCGGAACGAACAGAGCTTAAGTGATTATTTTTTTTTCTCATTTTTGCCATGGTTTCAATTGTTTTGCTTGCACCTAGGCTTTGTTTGCCATGAAGGAGGCGGCCACTGACCACAGTGGCAACGAATCGTCGTCCGTGAATGCCCGACCCCAGCTAAGGAAATCTATTCATTTTTACATTCAAAATTAGTTTTTTTTTCTTGTTGGCAATTGTGAGGATGTCAAACATATTTCATGACGGTGATTAGAATTAAAAGTAATTCCCACCGCTCTCACTTCCACCTCACTTTTTTAGAATTAAAGTAATTATACTAAAAATAAAAAATATTTTTTTTATTAAATACAACAAAATATTTTAGGTAAGTATCTCGCACCTAGATCATGGTGAGAGGAGTGCATCTCAGCCATTGATAGCTCTAAATATTACAGTATTTATGAATAATAAATAATGTCAGTATTTTCCCTACCGTCGGATCTAAGATCAGACGGCTGTATTTCTCCCCCACCTAGAACTAGATGAGAGAACGTACCTAAGTTGTGCGCTCGTGCACGAGCAGACCCAATGTGCCAATACTTTTGGTGCGCAAGCACTTTGGGTTAGCACATGCTACTTCCATTCGCCCTTAAGAGCAGTCGTGTATGAGGTTCTTTTATTTGAATTTTTTTTAATTATTATTATTGTTATTATTATTATTATTATTAGGTTTTATTTGAGTTTGACACCATAAAACTCATCACATTTGTCTTATTGTACGAAAGTAGAACTCGATTATGATGTTGTATTTAAACTTTTATAACTTATACACAAGCTCATGCAAAAAGAGAAATTCTCTTTCCTCTAATACTTATTGATAGGGTTTCCTTAAAGGCGCTAACCGCACCCTATTCATGGGTGTGCGGTTATCCAAAGAAACCCCACTATCCCCGTAACCACCCAACATATGGGTGCAAATAGTAAAATCCTTCAACATGAGGGTGCAAATAGTAAAATTCTGCATCATGGGTGCAAATAGTAAATTCCTTCATCATGGAGTGCAAATAGTAAAATCCTCCTACATGGGGGTGCAAATAGTAAAATCTCACATCATGAGGTGCAAATAGTAAAATCCCTCATTATGGGGTGCAAATAGTAAAATCCTTCAACATGTGGGTGTAAATAGTAAAATCCTCCGACATGTGGGTGTAAATAGTAAAATCCTCCAACATGGGGGTGCAAATAGTAAAATCGTTCAATACGGTCTGCGTATAGCAAATAATATGGTTATAGTGTGCGCATAACCATATCCGTCATATGAATACATATCACCGCAAAACTATACAAACTGGTGTGCGCGTAGCTATATTAATGATAAGTGTGCGTATAACACATAAATTGGTTATGGTGTGCGGGTAGCCGCATAACCACCATAACTACCCTAACCACCCATTTAATTACGAAAGTGCCACCCTCAAAAACTATAAATAGAACCCCAAAGCTTCTCCTTTTTGGATCTTCTTCTCCTCCTCCATCTCTCCCCTCTTTTGAGACTTTCTCTCTCTCCGGCCGGGAAAAATCCTCCTACGAATTTTCTCTCTCCTCCTTCCTTGCGCGCTCACAAGCGCGCGTCCTCCTTGCGCGCTCACAAGCGCGCGTCCCCCTTGCGCGCTCACAAGCGCGCCTCCCCCTTGCGCGCTCACAAGCTCGCCTCCTCCTTGTGCGCTCCGCTCTCAAGACCACTCCAAGCGCACCTCTGCGAGCTCCGCTCTCAAGACCGCTCCAAGCGCGCCTCCGTGAGCTCCGCTCTGAAGACTGCTCCAAGCGCGCCACCGTGCGCTCCGCTCTCAAGACCACTCCAAGCGCGCCTCCGCGCGCTCCGCTCTCAAGATCACTCCAAGCGCGCCTCCGCGCGCTCCGCTCTCAAGACCGCTCCAAGCGCGCCTCCGTGCGCTCCGCTTTCAAGACCGCTCCAAGCGCGCCTCCGTGCGCTCCGCTTTCAAGACCGCTCCAAGCGCGCCTCCGTGCGCTACGCTATCAAGACTGCTCCAAGCGCGCCACCGTGCGCTCCGCTCTCAAGACCACTCCAAGCGCGCCTCCGTGCGCTCCGCTCTCAAGACCGCTCCAAGCGCGCCTCCGTGCGCTCCGCTCTCAAGACCGCTCCAAGCGCGCCTCCGTGCGCTCCGCTCTCAAGACCGCTCCAAGCGCGCCTCCGTGCGCTCCGCTCTCAAGACCGCTCCAAGCGCGCCTCCATGCGCTCCGCTCTCAAGACCGCTCCTAGCGCGCCTCCGCGCGCTCCGCTCTCAAGACCGCTCCAAGCGCGCCTCCGTGCGCTCCGCTCTCAAGACTGCTCCAAGAGCGCCTCTGCGCGCTCCGCTCTCAAGACCGTCCAAGCATAACCCCGCGTACTCAGCAACAAGCACTCCGCGCACTCAAGAACAAACGCTCCAGCCTCCAGCAAGAACAACACTCCAAACTCCTCTAGCGCAGCAGGAGACAACCGACAGAGACAAAGACGCACAGAGCACATCGATCCAACCTTCAAGCTGCAGTCAAAACCTCTAGAGCGCTTAGAGCGCAGCATCCCCATCTGCATCAGACAAAAGTCTTAGCTCCAGGAGCGGTGGCTTGTCACCCTCCGAGTATCTCTCTCTCAACAATTGTAACGAGAGAAGGCTTGTCGCCCTCAAGTTCTTTAAAGTAGCTTTGTACAATAACCAACAAATAGTGAAGGTTTCGGCCGGCAAAGACCCGACTGCGTGGTTTTTCACCCAGTTGACGGGTTTTCCACGTTAAAAAAATTGTCTTGTTAGCTTTCCCTTTTTCTGTGACTGCGCGCTCAAACGCTCCCGGGTTAAGGCGGTCCAATCTAGTCCGGTCTACCGGAGCCTTGAGTGACCCGCAACAGTTTGGCGCCGTCTGTGGGAAGGAATTCCCCGCATTCCTAGAAGATCAAAAAGACAATATCACCAGCCCAACGATACTCGTGACTTGGCATCATGGCAGGAAAAGCCATCAGCGCCGCCGAAAGATCAATCACTGGGGGGCAAGGTGACCTACTATCCTCCCGCCGGAAGAGGCTACACAACCTGGTCGAATTTTCATTCGCCAGCGCCAACGCGGTCCTCTCAATCGAAAATAGGCGGCACAACCTAGATCAGATCTTCATTCTCCAGCGCTAGCGCAAGCCTCCATCCGCAGCCCCCAGATTGAATTTTCATTCTCCGGCGGTCCCCTCAACCGGAAAAGGCAACACAACCTGGATCGAATTTTCATTCTCCAGTACAAGCGCAGATCTTTACTCGCAGCTCTAGATCGAATTTGCATTCTCTAGTAGTCTTTTCTCCCAGATCGAATACTGGCATTCTCTGACCCGTGGCTAGGCCCCGCAACCAGATCGAATTTACATTCTCTGGCGCTGGATCGAATTTACATTCTCTAGCATGACTGCCCGCCGACATCCGCCATCGCCAGGGCCTGCCCCCCTCCTGATGGCCACCGGATTGAATACTTACATTCTCCGGCCAAGCCGCGAGCAATCCTCGTGCAAACAAAGCTGCGAGTAATCCTCGTGCAAACAAAGCTGCGAGCAATCCTCGTGCAAAAAAAAGCTGCGAGCCAGACTCGTGCAAAAAGCCGCGAGCCAGACTCGTGCAAAAAGCTGCGAGCCAGACTCGCGCAAAAAGCCGCGAGCCAGACTCGTGCAAAAAGCCGCGAGCCAGACTCGCGCAAAAAGCCGCGAGCCAGACTCGTGCAAAAAGCCGCGAGCCAGACTCGTGCAAAAAGCCGCGAGCCAGACTCGTGCAAAAAGCCGCGAGCCAGACTCGTGCAAAAAGCCGCGAGCCAGACTCGTGCAAAAAGCCGCGAGCCAGACTCGTGCAAAAATCCGCGAGCCAGACTCGTGCAAAAAGCCGCGAGCCAGACTCATGCATAAAAGCCGCGAGCCAGACTCGTGCAAAAAGCCGCGAGCCAGACTCGTGCAAAAAGCCGCGAGCCAGACTCGTGCAAAAAGCCGCGAGCCAGACTCGTGCAAAAGCCGCGAGCCAGACTCGTGCAAAAAGCCGCGAGCCAGACTCGTGCAAAAAGCCGCGAGCCAGCCTCGTGCAAAAATCCGCGAGCAAGACTCGTCCAAAAAGCCGCGAGCCAGACTCGTGCAAAAAGCCGCGAGCCAGACTCGTGCAAAAAGCCGCGGGCCAGACTCGTGCAGCTATTTTATATAAAAGCCGCGAGCGAGACTCGTGCAAACTAATTTTTTGACTAACATAAAAGCATCGAGCTCAAGTCCGCGCAAACTCATCTGTAGCTTTGAAAGTAATCAAAGTATGCAGGTGCTAACAACCAGATCAACAAGATCGTGCAGATGAACAAATACGATGAATACAATAAAAGAGATACAGCCACATCCGGCAAACACGGCTACAAGCAGCTAAAGAAATCACTCTTCATCAGGACTATGGTCCTCCTCCTCCGACAGGTCGTCAAATCCGAGGCCACTAACATCATAGCCCCGCTTCCGGGACACCATCCGAAGAGCCTTCGACACTCCCTGTCGAAGGACAAGCTCTCGCGAGTCCTCCAGCTGAGGCTCCACCTCCTGAGTCCAGATCACGTCTCGGACCTCCTCGGTAATCAAGCAGCGGTCCCTGCCAAGTTAAAATAGGTAAGGTCGCCAGACCTCCGCCTGCCATCGTCATGGGCCTTCCCCCTTGACGATCGGTCCCTGCCAAGTTTCAATAGGTAAGGTCGCCTGACCTCCGCCTGCCATCCTCAAGGGCCTTCCCCCCTTGACGACCGGTCCCCGCCAAGTTACAATAGGTAAGGTCGCCAGACCTCCGCCTGCCATCGTCAGGGGCCTGCCCCCCTTGACGATCGGTCCCCGCCAAGTTACAATAGGTAAGGTCGCCAGACCTCCGCTTGCCATCGTCAGGGGCCTGTCCCCCTTGACGATCGGTCCCCGCCAAGTTACAATAGGTAAGGTCGCCAGACCTCCGCCTGCCATCGTCAGGGGCCTGCCCCCCTTGACGATCGGTCCCTGCCAAATTTCAATAGGTAAGGTCGCCAGACCTCCGCCTGCCATCGTCAGGGGCCTGCCCCCCTTGACGATCGGTCCCCGCCAAGTTACAATAGGTAAGGTCGCCAGACCTCCGTCTGCCATCGTCAGGGGCCTGCCCCCCTTGACGATCGGTCCCTGCCAAGTTTCAAAAGGTAAGGTCGCCAGACCTCCGCCTGCCATCTTCAAGGGCCTGCCCACCTTGACGACCGGTCCCCGCCAAGTTACAATAGGTAAGGTCGCCAGACCTCCGCCTGCCATCGTCAAGGGCCTGCCCCCCTTGACGATCGGTCCCTGCCAAGTTACAATAGGTAAGGTCGCCAGACCTCCGCCTGCCATCGTCAGGGGCCTGCCCCCCTTGATGATCGGCCAAACAAAGTTACAATGGGTCTGCCCTTCTACCCGCAGCAGGTTGCAGCGTCGCCATGGCCTGCCCCCTCGCGCTCACAAACGGTTCGAAGCACCTCCTTCCATACCACGTTGCTGACTCCACCACAATCGCCACAACTATTTCGCACAAAAAGTCCCCGCACCTCTCTCGCCCCGGCTCTGAACTTCGGGGACTTGGGGGGCAAATGATAGGGTTTCCTTGAAGGCGCTAACCGCACCCCATTCATGGGTGTGCGGTTATCCAAAGAAACACCACTATCCCCGTAACCACCCAACATGTGGGTGCAAATAGTAAAATCCTTCAACATGGGGGTGCAAATAGTAAAATTCTGCATCATGAGGTGCAAATAGTAAATTCCTCCATCATGGTGTGCAAATAATAAAATTCTCCAACATGGGGGTGCAAATAGTAAAATCTCACATCATGAGGTGCAAATAGTAAAATCCCTCATTATTGGGGTGCAAATAGTAAAATCCTTCAACATGTGGGTGTAAATAATAAAATCCTCCAACATGTGGGTGTAAATAGTAAAATCCTCCAACATGGGGGTGCAAATAGTAAAATCCTTCAATACGGTCTGCGTATAGCAAATAATATGGTTATGGTGTGCGCATAACCATATCCGTCATACGAATACATATCACAGCAAAACTATACAAACTGGTGTGCGCGTAGCTATATTCATGATAAGTGTGCGTATAACACATAAATTGGTTATGGTGTGCGGGTAGCCGCATAACCACCATAACTACCATAACCACCCATTTAATTACGAAAGTGCCACCCTCAAAAACTATAAATAGAACCCCAAGGCTTCTCCTTTTTGGATCTTCTTCTCCTCCTCCATCTCTCCCCTCTTTTGAGACTTTCTCTCTCTCCGGTCGGGAAAATCCTCCTACGGATTTTCTCTCTCCTCCTTCTTCCTTGCGCGCTCACAAGAGCGCGTCCTCCTTGCGCGCTCACAAGCGCGCGTCCTCCTTGCGCGCTCACAAGCGCGCGTCCTCCTTATGCACTCACAAGCGCGCCTCCTCCTTGCGCACTCACAAGCGCGCCTCCTCCTTGCGCGCTCACAAGCGCGCCTCCTCCTTGTGCGCTCCGCTCTCAAGACCACTCCAAGCGCACCTCCGCGCGCTCGGCTCTCAAGACCGCTCCAAGCGCGCCTCCGTGCGCTCCGCTCTGAAGACTGCTCCAAGCGCGCCACCGTGCGCTCCGCTCTCAAGACCACTCCAAGCGCGCCTCCGCGCGCTCCGCTCTCAAGACCACTCCAAGCGCGCCTCTGCGCGCTCCGCTCTCAAGACCACTCCAAGCGCGCCTCCGTGCGCTCCGCTTTCAAGACCGCTCCAAGCGCGCCTCGGTGCGCTCCGCTTTCAAGACCTCTCCAAGTGCGCCACCGTGCGCTCCGCTCTCAAGACCACTCCAAGCGCGCCTCTGTGCGCTCCGCTCTCAAGACCGCTCCATGCGCGCCTCCGTGCGCTCCGCTCTCAAGACCGCTCCAAGCGCGCCTCCGTGCGCTCCGCTCTCAAGACCGCTCCAAGCGCGTCTCCGCGCGCTCCGCTCTCAAGACCGCTCCAAGCGCGCCTCCGTGCGCTCCGCTCTCAAGACCGCTCCAAGCGCGCCTCCGTGCGCTCCGCTCTCAAGACCGCTCCAAGCGCGCCTCCGTGCGCTCCGCTCTCAAGACCGCTCCAAGCGCGCCTCCGCGTGCTCCGCTCTCAAGACCGCTCCAAGCGGGCCTCTGTGCGCTCCGCTCTCAAGACTGCTCCAAGAGCGCCTCTGCGCGCTCCGCTCTCAAGACCGTCCAAGCATAACCCTGCGTACTCAGCAACAAATACTCCGCGCACTCAAGAACAAACACTTCAGCCTCCAGCAAGAACAACACTCCAAACTCCTCTAGCGCAGCAGGAGACAATCGACAGAGACAAAGACGCACAGAGCACATCGATCCAACCTTCAAGCTGCAGTCAAAACCTCTAGAGCGCTTAGAGCGCAGCATCCCCATCTGCATCAGACAAAAGTCTTAGCTCCAGGAGCGGTGGCTTGTCACCCTCCGAGTATCTCTCTCACAACAATTGTAACGAGAGAAGGCCTGTCGCCCTCGAGTTCTTTAAAGTAGCTTTGTACAACAACCAACAAATAGTGGAGGTTTCGGCCGACACAGACCCGGCTGCGTGGTTTTTCACCCAGTTGACGGGTTTTCCACGTTAAAAAAATTGTCTTGTCAGCTTTCCCTTTTTCTGTGACTGATTGCGCGCTCAAATGCTCCCGGGCTAAGGCGGTCCAATCTAGTCCGGTCTACCGGAGCCTTGAGTGACCCGCAACACTTATTAATATAGTTAATATTAGTAATATTGCATTCCCAAAATAAATTTATAAGTTGTACATTTTGGCATTTTTTACATCGGCGGTCTCACAGAAATTTCTTATATATATATACCATATATAAAGAAATATCAAATTCATGAATTTTAAACTCATTGAAATGATTACGGTCATCGAATCCGGCATGATATTTCACGGTCTGTTTGGGACAGCTCTGGCGGATTGAAAAGCTGCTGTCCGGATAGAGCTGTTTTAAAAGAGCTCTCTGGGGAGCAGTTTTGAAAAGCTGCAGAGTGTTTGGGTGTTCTGTGCAGAAGTGTGCTTTGAAGAGCGATTTTCTAATTTAGCTGTTTGGAGAAACAGCTTTTGGAAGCTGTTTTTTTAGAACTTAAAATACATAAAGTTTTAAACGTGGAGAATAATAAAAAACAACCGATAACAATAGTCTTTTACATAATTCTTTGGTAATGATATCCACGCGCCCCGTATATTTCTTCGGCAATGTTATCTCGTACTGTAGACATCTGTTCAGCTCCAGCAGCATCACCCATATCGCTTCCAATATCATCCTCCGTCGCATGATCTTCATCCTCTGAGGGAGCGAAAGAAGACTCATCAGCATCACAAACATTAAACTCAGGGTCCCATCGAGAAGGATGACTATGAATGAAGTTATGTAAGGTCATTGTGGCCAACACAAAATAAAGTTCTTTAAACCCTGCTATCAAAAATTTCCACCCTTCTTTGCTAAAGTGGATGGTAGGCCGATTCCCCAAACCAATCTCTTTTATGCAGAGATCACAAAATAACATGACCTCGCTAGACTCCCAACTCGCTATGATTCCTCCTTCTTTTGGTTACCCATTACACTATTAATAAGTAATGAAATTTTAAAACATACACAAATCAAATAAAACACACAAACACACACACACATACACATACATACATACACATCACAAACACAAATAAACACACACACATCACAAACATATACACAGACACACATACACACACACATACACATCACAAACATATACACACACATCACAAACATATACACACACATACACATCACAAACATATACACACACACATACACATCACAAACATACACACACACACACACATCACAAACATATACACAGACACACATCATAAACATACACACACACATCATAAACATACACACACACATCATAAACATATACACACACACATCACAAATATATACACACACACACACACACATCATAAACATATACGCACAGACATCACAAACATATACACACACATCACAAACATATACACACACATACACATCACAAACATATACACACATCACAAACATATACACACACATCATAAACATATAAACACACACACATCACACATCACAAACATATACACACACACATACACATCACAAACATATACACATGCACATCACAAACATACACACACACACACATCACACATCACAAACATATATACACACACACACATCACAAACATACACACACACACACATCACAAATAAACACAAATAAACACACACACATCACAAACATACACACACACACATCACACATCATAAACATATACACACACACATACACACACACATACGCATACATCACAAATAAACACACACACATCACAAACATATACACACACACACACACATATACACACACATACACAAACACATACAAAAAACACAACATAAATCACACACACACACACAAGAACAAAACTGAAAAACACAACATAAATCACACAGATATACAAACCTCCCCCCTTTCGCAGGGGGTCTTGCAGAGGATCTGGCCGAAATAACACCCTTGTCGGGTGCGGCCGGAGCCCATTTCCTCTTTTGGGGCGCGACTTCTCATTTTCCCGTTCGCCACACGATCAGAATGCTCACGTGTTCGTTGCGCGCTCAGAACGCCTTCTCGCACGCTCAGAACGCTCTCGTGTTTGTTGCGCGCTCAGAACACTTCCTCGCGCGCTCAGAACGTCTCCACGTTCCCGACACGCGCGCAGTTAATGTTTCCTAATTTCTCAGATTACAGGGCCCGTTCGTCGCCTTCAGCGCTGTCAATGAAGCTGCCTGACTTGCCCGAACTGCCCGAAGGGCGAGACGGTCATTTACGAAAAATGGCAATCCGTGTGCTCCGAATCGGAAAATGTGATTCGTCCGTCAGGTAGTTACGGGGGTTACAACGGCGAAATTACCGGGCTACCCCCGACCAAAGCTATAAAAGAAGCACAGAGCTTTCATTTCAAGTGACCTTGTCTTCTACACCCGAGAGAGCTCCTTTGAATATTTCCTTGGAATTCTCCTTCGGCGCTTGAATATCTCCTTCGACCCTCGAAGATCTCCTTTGAATCTTTGACGATCTTCGAGCTTTCGAAGGTTGCGAAAGACGACTCAGCATTCTCACTTTTGTTCTCACTACTGTTCTCAGAAGAAGTACTTAGTTTTCCGAGAGGTGGTCTGTCTCTAGAAGATAGTGGAAGTTGGCCGGCACAGCTCCGATCGCGTGGATTTTCACCCTTTCCGGGTTTTCCATGTTAAAAGTCCTTGTGTCACTTAGTAATTCACTCATTGACTGTTTGCTCGCTCGGTTCGCTTCCGAGCTAAGGTGGTTCAATTCGGTCGGTCTGCCAGAGCACCCGAGCGATCCGCAACAAACATGAAAGTTGTAGACCTCGTTCTTGGCTACAAAATACATATATTATTTGTCTAATTCCGACATATATTATGAGAGAACGAGCTCAAATTTTTTTTAGGATTAAAAAGCTTTATGTATGTACAACCCTAATATTTTCCGAGCCGGTGTGACCCGACATGAGTAGGGTCGCTGTGTTACCCGTGATCCGTCAAGACCAAATCGAAGGTTAAGCTGACCGAGGCAAGCCGGTCGACCTCTCGGAGGCGACCGAGACCGAGTAAGGTCCGGAGATGACCCAAGAGAGGGAGAAATAGTTAAGCAAGCCGAGTGGGGGAAGTTCCCCCCCCCCCCCCCCACTCGGCCCACTCCCTTGTGGGAGGCGAGTGGGGGGAACCCCCCCCCCCCCCCCCCCCCCACTCGGCCCCCTCCCTTGTGGGAGGCGAGTGGGGGCAACCCCCCCCCCCCACTCGGCCCACTCCCTTGTGGGAGGTGAGTGGGGGAAACCCCCCCACTCGGCCCCCTCCCTTGTGGGAGGCGAGTGGGGGCAACCCCCCCCCCCCCCCCCCCCCCACTCGGCCCCCTCCTTTGTGGGAGGCGAGTGGGGGCAACCCCCCCACTCGGCCCCCTCCCTTGTGGGAGGCGAGTGGGGGGCAACCCCCCACTCGCCCCCCTTCCTTGTGGGAGGCGAGTGGGGGCAGCCCCCCCCACTCGGCCCCCTCCCTTGTGAGAGGCGAGTGGGGGCAACCCCCCCACTCGGCCCCCTCCCTTTGAGGGAGGCGAGTGGGAGCAGCCCCCCCACTCGGCCAACCCCCTTTGAGGGAGGCGAGTGGAGGCAGCCCCCCACTCGGCCGACCCCCTTTTGTGGGAGGAGAGTGGGGGAAGCCCCCCCCCCCCCACTCGCCCCTCCTCATACGTTGATTGTTCATGGTCGGACTGCGGATAGCAGAATTTTGGCTATTCGTAGTCCAATTTTGGCTATCCGCAGTCCATTTTTGGGAAAGTCTATAAATAGACCCCCATGGGCACCTTGGGAAGGGTTGGTCACTACCCCCCCCCCCCTTGCGTGTGTCTTGTGAGCAAGCACCCCCCCTCCCTTGTCATCCTTCAGCTGACAGTGAGGTGGTTCTTAGTGCTTTCTAAGGTGCCCAGGCTCAGCATTGGCTTGGGAGGGGAAGTTCCGAGTGGGCTTCCGGGTGTGTGGTGGGACCTCCACGCTGAAGCTTAAGGGGTCTGTTCCTAGACTCCCATTGTTATCAAGTCCGAGTCTCTTAGTTCTTAGTGACCGGTCAAGAGTCAAGGCTTAGGTCAAGTAAGAGTTAGTCGCAACCCCCTTTCGAACGCTGAAACCGGGAAACTGGTTTCAACATTCTGGTGCGGTGAGCATGAAAGCGGCTAGTTCGGAAAGCTCCGAGCCGAGTCTCATGGCGGGAAGCAAAGAACCAGGGAGGTCGCCTCCCCCCAGCTTGTTGCGGCCGTTGACAGGAGAGGAGGAGGCAGATGAGGCAGATCATGTGTTGGGTGATCTGACCAAGTTAGAGGTAGCAGAGGAAGTGACTGAGAAAGAGGTCATTAGCGGCAGTGGAAGGCCGGAGAAGGTGCGAATTAGCGGGAGGCTGAGCGGGCCAGATCAAGAGAAGATCCGAAGATGTGTCCAGCAGAACATAGACATCTTCGCATGGAGTGCTGCGGAGATGCCAGGTATTGACGCGGATGTGGCATGTCATCGCCTCAACCTCGACCCGAACGTCTGACCCATTCGCCAAAAGAAGAGGAAAGTTTCGCCCACCCTCGATGGGCCGATCAAAGAGGAGGTGGGGAAGCTGCTCGAGGCCGGGTTCGTGGAAGAAATCCAATACCCAGGGTGGGTTTCAAACGTGGTAATGGTGAAGAAGGGAGATGGGAGGTGGAGAATGTGTGTGGACTTCACTCTGTTGAACAAAGCATGCCCTAAAGACTGCTACCCATTGCCCCGGATCGATGCGTTGGTAGATTCAACAGTCGGATTCTCGGTGATGAGCTTCTTGGACGCGTTCTCCGGCTACCATCAAATTCGAATGCATTCGCCCGACGTCAAGGACGTCTCGTTCATCACGGACGATCGATGTTATTGTTACAAGATGATGCCGTTTGGGTTGAGGAATGCGGGGGCAACCTACCAAAGGATGATGGATCGAGTCTTCAGAGAGCTGAAGGGGCGCAACTTAGAGGTCTACGTGGATGACTTGATGGTTAAAAGCAGGGATGTGGAGTCCCACCTGCAAGACCTAGTGGAGACCTTCAAGATGAGGCTGAACCCTTCCAAATGTATTTTTGGAGCAAGTCGAGGAAAGTTCTTGGGTCATCTACTCACCCCGGAGGGGGTCGAACCCAACCCAGACAAGGTAATGGCCATCTTGGAGCTGGAATCGCCGAGGAACGCGAAAGAAATTCAGAGGCTGACTGGGAAGTTAGCAGGGCTGAGTCGGTTCCTCTCCAGGGCGGGAGAGAAGTGCTCTCCTTTCTTCAAGGCCCTGCGCCAGGGTCAGAAATTCGAATGGACCCCAGAGTGTGAGAAAGCCTTTCAGGCCTTGAAGGAACAACTAACGCGAGCCCCCTTGCTCTAGGGGCCGAGGGAAGGAGAAGACCTCTTTCTCTACCTAGGGGTAGGGGTCGAGGCAGTGAGTTTGGTCCTGGTCCGGGAGGAGGGGAAGAAGCAGCTGCCGATCTACTATGTTAGCAGAGTCCTGAAGAAGGCAGAGCTGAGGTACCCTGTCCTGGAAAAGCTAGCATTTGCTTTGATCATCTCGGCCCGGAAACTCCGCCCATATTTCCAGGCTCACTCGATCAGGGTGGTGACCGACCACCCCTTTCGCAACATTATGGAGGGAGTAGAGCATTCAGGCAGGTTGGCAAAGTGGTCGGTGGAGCTCAGCGAGTTTGATGTCAGCTTCATCCCCCGGTTGTCGATGAAAGCACAAGCGGTAGCAGACTTCCTGGCAGAATACGTCAAAGAGGTGGACGGGCCAGAGCCCGTCGGGTTGGTGGCATGGGATCTGTTCACGGATGGAGCATCAGGAAAAAGTTCCCTCGGCGGAGGGGTGATCCTGGTCAGCCCACATGGGACCAGGATCGAGCAAGCGATCCACATTCGGTTCCCTGTGACCAACAACCAGGCCGAGTATGAGGCAGTGGTGGCAGGGCTCCGTCTGGCAAAGGAGCTGGAGATCCGGGAAGTGAAGGTTTTCACAGATTCAATGGTGGTGGCCTCCCAGGTTCGAGGGGAGTTCGAAGCAAAGGAGCCAACCCTCCAGAGGTATCTGGCGAAGGTTAGGGACCTCGTCGGATGGTTCCACACCTTCTCCATTCAACACATTCCAAGAGAGGAGAACGCCCGAGCGGACCAGTTGGCGAAGCACGGTCCTCGCGCGGGAGGAACGGTGACCGAGCTGTTCCGCCCATCTATCGAGGAAGGCGAGTTGATGGAGATTGATCAAAGAGCCTCGTGGATAGACCCGATCCTCACCTTCCTGACCTCAGGCAAGTTCCCGGAAGGAGACCTAGATAAGAGGCGGTTCAGGTACAAGTCAGCATACTACATGATGCGCGAAGGGAACCTGTACAGGAAGACCT
This sequence comes from Dactylorhiza incarnata, assembly GCA_033032865.1. Lineage (NCBI taxonomy): Eukaryota > Viridiplantae > Streptophyta > Magnoliopsida > Asparagales > Orchidaceae > Dactylorhiza > Dactylorhiza incarnata. The sequence goes on from JAWHQI010000053.1 coordinate 7,719,988, forward strand.
TGGCCGGGCTCCTAGCAAGGTGCGTGACGGAAGATGAAGTTCCGAGGGTCTTGGAGGAAATCCACTCCGGAGAATGCGGGAGCCATTCGGGAAGCCAAACCCTAGAAAAGAGGGTGCTAAGGCAAGGGTACTTCTGGCCGACTCTACAGAAGGATGCCATGGAGTTTGCAAAAAAATGTCAGAAGTGTCAACTCTTCACGCCGCTCCAACTTCAACCGGCGCAGAGGCTCAGAACGATCACTGCGCCCTGGCCCTTCGCCATCTGGGGGATGGACTTGGTCGGCCCGTTCCCTCAGGCTAGCAGTCAGCGGAGATTCTTGTTGGTTATGATTGACTATTTCTCCAAGTGGGCGGAGGTTAAGGCCTTGGCAAAGACGACCTCGCAGGTGATAAAGAATTTCATCTGGGGAGAAATAATTTGCAGACACGGACTCCCCCTTGCCATAGTAACAGACAACGGACCACAATTCGCTAGCAATGAACTCATCACCTTCTGCGGTCAAGTGGGCATCGACCTCCGCTTTGCCTCTGTCCACCATCCTCGAAGCAATGGGCAGGTGGAGGCCGCCAACAAATTCATTGTCAACTTACTGAAGAAGAAGGTAGAGAACCTGAAGGGGAACTGGGTGGAGCAACTTCCCTCGGTCTTATGGGCCTTGAGAACAACTCCAAACACGGCGACGGGCGAGACGCCATTCAAACTCTCCCACGGGTCAGAAGCCGTGATCCCAGTGGAGTTCGATGTCAGATCCCCCCGGGTCGTAGCTGCCGAGGAAGGGGACGAGGACTGGAGAATGGGCAACGAAGAGGAGCAACGACTCTCACTGGATATGGTTGAGGAGCTCCGGGACCTCGCCACGGTTCGACAAGAGGAAGTGAAGCGTCGGATGGCCAGGTACTTCGATAAGAACATTAGAATCAAACAATTCATCCCAGGAGATCTAGTCCTCAAAAAGGTCGACGCCGCGGGAAGGTCGGCGAACGTAGGAAAGCTCCAGCCCAATTGGGAGGGGCCCTATGTGATCTTGGAGGCCCTGAAGTCAGGGGGTATCACCTTCAGAATGTTGAGGGAATCCCCCTTGGTAATACTTGAAGTGGCGACGATCTTAAACGTTTTTATCCTTAATGAATATGTTGATTGTCTCTTTGGTCATGCCTCTTACCCCAGCTTAAGATAATTACTCTGGCCGATGGGAGCACAGGTTGGTAAGGTTCCACGAAGAGGAATTGTATCGCGAAAGCATCGAGCACTTCCACCTCCAATCGGTAAGTGGACTGGGAAGGCGTTGAGTTCCTCTACCTCCAGGTGAAGTTAAACACCTAGGACGTGGATGGGTACTTCCACCTCCAGTCAGATTGGGAAGACGTTGAGTTCCTCTGCCTCCAAGTGAAGGTAAGCACCTAGGACGCGGACGGGTACTTCCACCTCCAATCAGTAAGTGGACTGGGAAGGCGTTGAGTTCCTCTACCTCCAGGTGAAGTTAAACACCTAGGACGTGGATGGGTACTTCCACCTCCAGTCAGATTGGGAAGGCGTTGAGTTCCTCTGCCTCCAGGTGAAGGTAAGCACCTAGGACGCGGACGGGTACTTCCACCTCCAATCGGTAAGTGGACTGGGAAGGCGTTGAGTTCCTCTACCTCCAGGTGAAGTTAAACACCTAGGACGTGGATGGGTACTTCCACCTCCAGTCAGATTGGGAAGGCGTTGAGTTCCTCTGCCTCCAGGTGAAGGTAAGCACCTAGGACGCGGACGGGTACTTACACCTCCAATCGGTAAGTGGACTGGGAAGGCGTTGAGTTCCTCTACCTCCAGGCGAAGGTAAACACCTAGGACGTGGATGGGTACTTCCACCTCCAGTCAGACTGGGAAGGCATTGAGTTCCTCTACCTCCAGGTGAAGTTAAGCACCTAGGACGTGGGTGGGTACTTTCGCCTCCGATCAGATTGGGAAGGCGTTGAGTTCCTCTGCATCCGGGTGAGCTAAGCCCCTAGGACGTGGATGAGTACTTCCACCTCCAGTCAGGCTGGGAAGGCGTTGAGTTCCTCTACCTCCAGGCGAAGGTAAACACCTAGGACGTGGATGGGTACTTCCACCTCCAGTCAGATTGGGAAGGCGTTGAGTTCCTCTACCTCCAGGTGAAGTTAAACACCTAGGACGTGGGTGGGTACTTCCGCCTCCGATCAGATTGGGAAGGCGTTGAGTTCCTCTGCATCCGGGTGAGCTAAGCCCCTAGGACGTGGATGGGTACTTCCACCTCCAGTCAGGTTGGGAAGGCGTTGAGTTCCTCTGCCTCCGGGTGAAGGTAAGCACCTAGGATGCAGATGGGTACTTCCACCTCCAATCAGTAAGATCCCTGACTATAGATCATTCTCCACGCTCAGTCATGCCGACAGATGGGAGGTTCGTCAGGTTGACTCGCGGCAGGAAAGACCTCAGGAAGGACAATCTGTTTGGTAAGACGGTTGAATCCCTTCGTCCCTCGGTGAAGGTAAGCACCTGGGACGTGAATTGGTTCTCCGCCCCCGGATAGTTCAGGTAGGTGTGGAGTTCCCTCCCCCTCCAGGTGAGCTCGTCTCCCTGGAAGGAGTGGAGTTTTCTCCCCCTCCAGGAGAGCTCGGCTCCCTGGTAGGTGTGGAGTTCCCTCCCCCTCCAGGTGAGCTCGTCTCCCTGGTAGGAGTGGAGTTTCCTCCCCCTCCAGGAGAGCTCGACTCCCTGGTAGGTGTGGAGTTTCCTCCCCCTCCAGGAGAGCTCGACTCCATGGTAGAGGTGGAGTTCCCTCCCCCTCCAGGTGAGCTCGTCTCCCTGGTAGGAGTGGAGTTTCCTCCCCCTCCAGGAGAGCTCGGCTCCCTAGTAGGTGTGGAGTTCCCTCCCCCTCCAGGTGAGCTCGTCTCCCTGGTAGGAGTGGAGTTTCCTCCCCCTCTAGGAGAGCTCGGCTCCCTGGTAGGTGTGGAGTTCCCTCCCCCTCCAGGTGAGCTCGTCTCCCTGGTAGGAGTGGAGTTTCCTCCCCCTCCAGGAGAGATCGGCTCCCTGGTAGATGTGGAGTTTTCTCCCCCTCCAGGAGAGCTCGGCTCCCTGGTAGGTGTGGAGTTTCCTCCCCCTCCAGGAGAGCTCGGCTCCCTGGTAGGTGTGGAGTTCCCTCTCCCTCCAGGTGAGCTCGTCTCCCTGGTAGGAGTGGAGTTTCCTCCCCCTCCAGGAGAGCTCGGCTCCCTGGTAGGTGTGGAGTTTCCTCCCCCTCCAGGTGAGCTCGGCTCCCTGGTAGATGTGGAGTTCCCACTTTCCACCTCAGGCCGAGTTCAGCTCGGTTAGAGGTGTCAAGTTTCCCTCCACCTTCGGTTGGGCTTAGTCCGACCTCGGGTGTTGAGCTTTCTCCACCTCCTGTCGAGCTCGGCTCGCCGGAGGGGTGTTTAGTGGAGAAAGGTTCGTTCCCCACCTCGGGTCGAGTTCAGCTCGACTAAAGGTATTGGGTTTTCGTCCACCTTCGGTTGGGCTTAGTCCGACCTCGAGTGTTGAGCTTTCTCCACCTCCTGTCGAGCTCGGCTCGCCGGAGGGGTGTTTAGTGGAGAAAGGTTCGTTCCCCACCCCGGGTCGAGTTCAGCTCGACTAGAGGTATTGGGTTTTCGTCCACCTTCGGTTGGGCTTAGTCCGACCTCGGGTGTTGAGCTTTCTCCACCTCCTGTCGAGCTCGGCTCGCTGGAGGGGTGTTTAGTGGAGAAAGGTTCGTTTCCCACCCGGGTCGAGCTCAGCTCGACTAGAGGTATTGAGTTTTCGTCCACCTTCGGTTGGGCTTAGTCTGACCTCAGGTGTTGAGCTTTCCCCGCCTCCTGTCGAGCTCGGCTCGCCGGATGGGTGTTTAGTGGGGAAGGGTTCACCCTTCGTCTCAAGATGGTTTCAGCCGAAAGGCTTGGCAGAGGTTCCCCGATGACAGATCCCTTCGTGGATTCCCCTCAGGTCCCACCTACTCGTCAAATAGGTGGGTTGGACTTTCTTTCCGAGCTTGGGACAAGTTCGCAAAGAGCGGGGATTGTGTACAACCCTCATATTTTCCGAGCCTGTGTGACCCGACATGAGTAGGGTCGCTGTGTTACCCGTGATCCGTCAAGACCAAATCGAAGGTTAAGCTGACCGAGGCAAGCCGGTCGACCTCTCGGAGGGGACCGAGACCGAGTAAGGCCGGGAGATGACCCAAGAGAGGGAGAAATAGTTAAGCAAGCCGAGTGGGGGAAGTTCCCCCCCCCCCCCCACTCGGCCCCCTCCCTTGTGGGAGGCGAGTGGGGGCAAACCCCCCCCCCCCCCCCCCCCCCCCCCCCCTCGGCCCCCTCCCTTGTGGGAGGCGAGTGGTGGCAACCCCCCCCCCACTCGGCCCCCTCCCTTGTGGGAGGCGAGTGGTGGCAACCCCCCCACTCGGCCCACTCCCTTGTGGGAGGCGAGTGGGGGCAACCCCCCCACTCGGCCCCCTCCCTTGTGGGAGGCGAGTGGGGGCAACCCCCCCCCCCCCCCCCCCCCCCACACTCGGCCCCCTCCCTTGTGGGAGGTGAGTGGGGGCAACCCCCACTCGCCCCCCTTCCTTGTGGGAGGCCACTTGGCCCCCTCCCTTGTGAGAGGCGAGTGGGGGCAACCCCCCACTCGGCCCCCTCCCTTTGAGGGAGGCGAGTGGGGGCAGCCACCCCCCCCCCCCCCCCACTCGGCCGACCCCCTTTGAGGGAGGAGAGTGGGGGCATCCCCCCCACACGGCCGACCCCCTTTTGTGGGAGGCGAGTGGGGGAAGCCCCCCACTCGCCCCTCCTCATACGTTGATTGTTCATGGTCATGGTTGGACTGCGGATAGCAGAATTTTGGCTATTCGCAGTCCAATTTTGGCTATCCGCAGTCCATTTTTGGGAAAGTCTATAAATAGACCCCCATGGGCACCTTGGGAAGGGTTGGTCACTAACCCCCCCCCCCCCCCCCCCCCCCCCCCTTGCGTGTGTCTTGTGAGCAAGCACCCCCCTCCCTTGTCATCCTTCAGCTGACAGTGAGGTGGTTCTTAGTGCCCTCCAAGGTGCCCAGGCTCAGCATTGGCTTGGGAGGGGAAGTTCCGAGTGGGCTTCCGGGTGTGTGGTGGGACCTCCACGCTGAAGCTTAAGGGGTCTGTTCCTAGACTCCCGTTGTTATCAAGTCCGAGTCTCTTAGTTCTTAGTGACCGGTCAAAAGTCAAGGCTTAGGTCAAGTAAGAGTTAGTCGCAACCCCCTTTCGAACGCTGAAACCGGGAAACTGGTTTCAACAATGTACATATCTATACTATATATAAGGAAATCCCCTTAATGGTGTAATGGAACGCCACCAATTATATTTGTGACGTTTTTTTTATGATTTCTCCTTAATTTTTATTTTATTTGAAAAAGTGATCAACATGAAAGTTGTAGATCTCATCGAGACGAATAACTTTCATGTTGATCAGTTTTTAATTTGAAGCCGTTTAGGCTCCCAATTCGGCGGGACCTTTTTCGAGGCTTAAATCGGGGCCCTAAACAGCTTCAAATCAAAGAGTGATAAACATGAAAGTTATTCTTCTCGATGATATCTACAACTTTCATGTTCATCATCTTTTCAAATAAGATACAAATCGATTTCAAAATCATAAAAAAACAAGACTCATGTTATAAAAGTAGATGCGGCCGAAGGCCGCTTGACAGCAACGCGCCAGGGGCGGGCGACGCCCGCCTCCGCGAGCCGGGTACTGTCGCGCGGGGCATGGGTGGGCCCCCGTGCACTGTCACTCGTATATATATATATTATATGAGATGATGACATTATTTGATTGTTAGAAAAACTATGTGGTGCGCACGGAGTTCCCCTGCGTGACAATACAATCTTTTTCAATGTCTTCATAAAAAATTGTCATGCCGAATAAAAAATGAGTAAAAAATGTGGGAATTGTGGCACTGAAAGATGCTGACGTAACTCTGAATATTTCTATAGAGGGATGGAGGTGAATAGAGAATAAAGAATTTCTTCCAAAGAAACCCACAAAATAAATACAGAGGAAGAATGATTGTAGAGATTCCTTAATAAAGTCTGGGTTGTCTTCTCTTCCACAATTGTGTGATAACACTGCTTTTCTAGGCCACAACATTTTCCACTTGGAGCCTCAAGAATCGAATGAATCTTTTGCTCTGGTAGATTCAACCGCAATATGAATCTTTTCAAGGAAGATCTTGTAAGCTTTTACAGTTCATTGTTAATGTTCTTTAGTTGAAATCGTATATCACCAGACGAGAGAGAGGTGATTCTAGCTAAGTCTCTAGAAGAATAGTAGAACCCCGTTTTTTCGTTGGTCCGTTCATTTAGATGGAATTGGGGAATGAAATTGGAATTGAAATCATGCAGGAATTCTGACAGTAGAATTGGAATAAACAATTTCGTTGTTTGGTTGCATGTTAGAATTAATTGATAGGAATTGAAATTTAAATTATAAAAAATTGACAAAGTTGCAGAGAAATACTAAACTATCAAAATGTCCACCAAGATAAATTAAGTTCACATAATACATAGAAATAATAATTCTAAAGTTCATCCCTCAAAACAAGATTCAACAAAAAAATTGATAATGTCTCTCGAGTCACACACATTCAATCATCAAGATGCATGCAGAGAAAAGTCCTAATAGATACTGGTAGAGCCATAAACACGTTACTCTTTGCTTCATCAATGTTCAACATATCGATAGCCTTGATGATCACCTGCTTCGTCAAATCAGTAATATATGCAATGACCACATATATCCTATCAGCTCTCGATAGTTGTCTTGGCTGAACTGGCACGTTGGTCTCCTGCTCCATATTCCTTGCAATTGATGTAATCACACAATTACAAATAAACTAAGACATAACCTAATAACAACGCAATTTTATTTGAACAAAATCTTTTTTGGATTTTTTTTCATTAATAATCATTCAGGCATCGAGCAATAACAACACACATTCATGCATCCAGCAATAATCATTACAAAATTAGGTTTTTTTTCATTAATAATCATTACTGAATGTGTGTGTTGTAATTAGGTTGTTTATGTATTTATACCAACACACATTATCATTATAAAATTCAGGCATCCAACAATAACATACATTCACATACATTCAGTAATGTGTGTAGTTTATGCATTCTACTTAGTTTTTGGCTATAAACGAACTTACATTCACCGGAGCAAGAGTCGCTACAGCCGGAGAAGAAGAAGAGCGCGGGAGAAGAAGAGGGGCAGAGGTCTTTTTCTGCGATCGACTGGAGGTGTACGCCACCGCAAGATGTGAAAAACTAGAGCCGAATGTTCACGCCGTCGCTGGAGAAGACCGACTGGAGGTTGCTCTAGGCTCATCGCGGGAGATGAAGGGCTCATCACAGGAGATGAAGGGCTCGTCGATGGAGAAGAAGAGGGGGCAAAATTGCGAAAACATAGGTCACGGGGTAAGAATTCGCGTGGAGCGGAATTAGGCTTGTATGGATTACCATGGACTTGGATTCAATTTCAATTCCATGCATTTAATTTGCCAAACAAACGGCAGAATTGGAATTGGACACCTAATTCTAATTCCTTTCCCCTAATTCCGTCCAAACGAACAGACCTAGAGCAAGAGAGAAGAATAGAGAAATCTCTTATGTTCCACCTCAGACTATATATAATAAGTTGTCTTCAAATATAAAAAAGGATGAGCGGTAGAAAACGACACTTTCTTTTTTGCTGCTCCGCAACGACTCATTTTGAATTTAGACAAATCTTTAATCTCGGTCGATGATCATTGAATGCATAGTCGATGAAGGGGCGATCAGAAATCTCTATTCTACTTAGGAGGCTTCTTCTTTCAGTGAGTGCTAATGGAAGGATGACTCGAATGACGATCGCTGAGTCTTCAGTCGGCGTTCACATGCCTTGTTCTTCAAGGTTGCAAAGGGAATTCTGGGACCGTTGATAGAAAAGAGAAGATTGGTCGAGTTTTTAAGTCTGGTCAGTGAGTGGGTCTTCGATCAACGCACACCGTCGATGAATTTGTTCAAATACGCTTTTTAAAAGTTAAATAAATAATATACAGATTAAATTACTTTATAAATACTTGAAAATTTTGCAATTAAGAAAGATAAAATTTGAAAGATGAATGTTTCACCAAAAAAAATTATATTTCTCTTATATTGTATATATCAAATAATTCCTTTATATTGATTTTTCATCAAAATTTAATAAATAGTAAAAAAAATACAAAATGTAAAATATAACTAATATATGCGGTTCTCTTATACAATCCTCAAAATTTATTGTAGTATTTTAATATTAAACAAAACTTGAAACTGCATGTGATATTTATATAAAATCAATTTCATTATATTTTCAAGCGTTAAGAAGTTATTTTAATTTCAAAAATATTATACTATCCCATGAAATAATTAACACAGGCTATATAAATAATGTAATCATCCAATCGTAAACGAAAAAAAATATCTGCGCGTGTAATGCATTTTAGATCATCGTGTGCGGCCTCTGATCCTGTCGTATATTTCCGTCATCATGAATTTTCGTGCATGATTGATCTAGAATAAGATCACTTTTCAATACAATCGTATTACACAAATACGACGACCACATATTTTTACTAATAATCTACACCGTTAAAATCACGGATCATACGACTATATTTACTCCCGCACGATGATCTATTATGATCACTATGAGTTAACAACACCTAAATATCTCTCGTCACAAAGATACACAAATTCTAGTAGAAAATTTGGGGTCATGTTATATGCAGACCAATTTTAGCTGTATGCACTTCAAGGATAAATGCAGGCCAAATCATAAACCTACAGAAAGTATGAACCCGCTCAAAAATTGACCTGCATATTGGCTCTGTTTGGGACAGCTCTGGCGGATGGAAAATCTATTTTCCAACCACCAGAGCTATTTTTTAACTGTTTGAGACAACTCTCTAGTTCAGCTTTTTGAAAACAGATTCTTCAAATAAGCTGTTTTAGAGGCTCTTTGAGAAGTCAGTACAACATAGCTTTCTAAAATCGTTTTTCTATTTTTAGCTTTTTCTCTTTTATTAACTCCACCTCGTTGTATATCACTCCAGCATTTTCGTCCGAGCGCGCATTTTTGGTCGGACACTCGTTTTCGGCCGAACACTCATTTTTCGATCCAGCGGCCATTTTTTGCCTTGAATCTCGTTATTTTCGCCCAGGAGCGCATTTTTCGCTCGAGCGAGCATTTTTCGCCCGGGCGTGCGTTTTTTGCCATGACGCCAGATTTTCGCCCGATCGGTTGTTTTTCGTCTGGGCTGCCATTTTTCGCCCGGGCGCGCGTTTTTCGCCCAGGAGGATATTTTTCTCCCGGGAGGCCGTTTTTTTTTGCTCGGACGCGCGTTTTTCCGCATGGGCGGCCATTTTTCGCCCGGGAGCGCGTTTTTTGTCCAGGAGCGCGTTTTTCGCATGGGCGGCCGTTTTTCTCCCGGGAGATCTTTTTTCGCCCGGGCGCGCATTTTTCTCTCGAGCGCGTGTTTTTCGCTCAGGCGGCCATTTTTCGCCCGACCGGTCGTATTTCGCCCATGCGTGCTTTTTTGGCCCAGACAGCCGTTTTTTCGCCCGGGTGGACGTTTTTCGCTCGCGCGACGGTTTTTTCGCCCGTTTTTCACTTTGGTGGCCGTTTTTTGCCCGGGCGGCCATTTTTTGCCCCGACGACCATTTTTTGCATGGGCGCCCGTTTTTCGACCGTGCGCCCGTTTTTCGACCGTGCGGCCATTTTTCGCCCGGGCGGCTGTTTTTTGCCCTGATGAGCATTTTTCGCCCTGACGCGTGTTTTTCGCCCGAGCGACTATTGCTCTCTCGGACGACCGTTTTTGCTCGGGGCGTGTTTTTTTCGCCCGGGCGCCCGTTTTTCGCCCATGTGTCCGTTTTTTTGCCCGTGTGACCGTTTTTCGACCGGTCGGTCGTTTTTTACCCGGGCGACAGTTTTTCACCCGAGTGACCATTTTTGCCCAGACGCGCGTGTTTGCCTAGGCGCGAGTTTTCACAACTATTATATCTTAATATTTTTGTTTAAAAAATAGCTTTCAAACAATTGTTCTACTGAATAGCTTAAATGGAAAAACTATATTCGATCAGCACTTATGCAAAGACTTTCCAAACAGTCTGCAACTCTCTCATCAGAGTTTTTCTGAAAGCTCTATTCTAAAAGCTCTATTCGATCAACAGATTTTCCATCCGCAAGAGCTGTCCCAAATAGAATCATAGTGATTTTCAAATTACACGATTTGAATATAGCCGAAATAGGACTGCGTATAGTTATTGCCATAATTTGTACCGAATATCTCAACATAGATGTAATATTAGATTTTCTCCCTTACTTTCCCAACTTCTCTATCGAATCCGTACTATTCTCCTCTATCAAGAGCTCTGCTTAGGAAGTAATGAACCATTGAAGCAGAGCTCGAGTTAGGGCAACTGAGTTCTCTCTTGCCCTCCTCTTCCTCCTCCTCAACTTTCAGTGAGTTCTCATCTCCATCCCCCCCAAGTTTCCTTTTTTTATTTTCTGGAATGTTTGAATCTAAAATCTGTCCCCGGTAACTTCAAATCGTTTCCAAACAAGAATAGATCGTTTCGCCTCTCCAATGCTGGTTTCATTCTTCGTTTCCGACCATGTTATATACTTTTTTTTTTGCTGAAGATCAGTGTTCCATTTCCAAATATACCTCTATCTGTTTCGATCTCCTCTGTTTTTTTTGACTGCATTATTTTAGAGTGTGAAGTAGCGATCTTCGCCAGCATTCCCCTGTTTATTTGATGAGATTTTAAGCTGTTTGTTGGATTTGTATGATCATTTGTCATCTTGGGCGAATTCGAGACTTTAAGATCCTCTTTCGTAGTTCTTTTATTTATTTTGAGCTCCTCTTTGGTAGGTGATTTTGAAGAAATGGTTACTTCGGAGCTAAGGCTCAGTTTGGCATTGACATTTTTGCTCCGGTGAGTTTGGACAAAAACGCAATCGTCATAGAATGTGTGTTTAGCATGACGAAGGTTATGACCGCCACCAAGAAAAAAACTAGTTTTGAACATAAAAGTGAATTGAGTTCCTTAGGCGAGGTCGGACGTTCACGAAAGACGGTTACCGTCGTGCCAAACGGAGACTATAAATAATTTTTGCATATCATCTATGTAAAACTTACAAATTTTGGAAGAAAAAAAACTGTAGTTTTAGAAAAGCCTTGTGTTATTATAAGCCCCCTTTGCTTATCTGAAATAATTTTACTTTTCAAATTTCTGCTAAAAGGTTAAATATGAATTATTTTGCGAGTGAAGAATGTCAAATAACATAGATGTAGAATGAGAGAATATCATGATTGAAGAAGATCATGATCATAAGATATTTGAGTTAGATAGTAACAGTGACTCGATGGGCATGGAAGAGGAGGCTGTTGAACATGATTCATCATTCACGAATGATTTTGACGAGAGTGATTTTGAGTTGGATGATGTGTTATTTGATGAAAATTTCAGATGAATAGATTGAATAAGTTGTGATAAGGAATGAATTAAGACTTCTACGTAACGAAAGCAATGCGACAATTGGAATATATAATAGGGAGCATCGTAGTGATGTACATGATAGTCAATCTTCATCTAAATCACAGAAGAATTTTTTTCCCAATATCAAATTTATCAAGGTGATGCATATGACTTTGACTTTGAGTTTAACGTATGTTTATGTTTAAATACAAATTCATATTTTAGGGATCCAGCGAGAATGTATTCCACTAAGCAAGACAAGCCAATTAAAGGAGATCATACATGTTATAGGGTTGCAAACTCCAAATATTGCAATTCCAAATTTCTTGCAAAGTATGAGCACCACCTTAGAAGCAATCAGTATTGATCTGCAAGTTCAATGCAATAAATAATGCATATGAAGAACAAAACTTCTTTATTTATATGAGAGATGCATGGAGTCAAAAATCATACTTCTAAATTAATCAGTGATACAAATTTGTAGCAATATGCCAAACTTTGAGAATATTGTGCAGATATTTATAGGACCAATCCGGACACAACCATGAAAATTAAATGTAAGCAAGATTTAGCCTCTCAAACATGCACTTTCAAGAGACTTCATATATGTTGGGGTGCATTGAATAAGGGTTCCGTGGCAGGATGTAGACCAATTACAGGTCAAGATGGAACTCATCTAAAGACCTCTACTAGTGGAGTACTGCTATGTGCAGTTGACATTGATGAGAATAATAATACACACCCTATTGTTTTCGCTATTGTTTTGTAAGAAAATATAAAGTCTTGGGAATGGTTTATTAGTCTTCTTATTGAGGATTTGTGCATTGAGAATAGTTTTACATGAACCACTATTTCAGAAAAGCAAAAGAGGTTTATTAGAGCAATTATGGAGAGCAGAGCTATTGCCCAATGCTGAACATAAATTTTGCTTAAGGTATATGTACAACAACTTCAAGCAAAAACACAGGAGCTTACAATTAAGGATTTGTTGTGGAAGACTGCATCAACAATTAAGATTGTTGATTTCAATAACAAGATGAAAAAATTGAAAGCATGTGACACCATGGCCTATGACTAGGTTAGAGAAAGACATTGGGCAAAGTCATATTTTAGTACTTAGCCATAGTGTGATATGTTGAGTAATAATTTTTGTGAAAGTTTTAACAATATCATCGTAAAGGCTAGAGATAAGCCCATAATAATAATGCTTGAGACTATCAGGGTGATTCTCATGAAGAGGCTCCACACAGAGGGATAAGCTGCTAAAATTTAATGGAGATATATGCCCCTCTATACATAATCTTGAAGAACAATAAAAAGAAGGCACACGACTACGTTTTGGGATGGAATGACTATGATAAATGTGAAGTCCAAGGGTGGATATGAGAAAAACAAATAGTTAATTTAACTTCCAAGAGCTGTAGTTGTAAGCAGTAGGATCACTGGTATTCCTTGTGTACTACAACATGTATCTTCTGTAGAAGAGATAATGTTGAATATTACGTTGAACATTGATAAAAAGGATAAGTTTATGAGAGCTTACGAGCAATTGCTAAATCCAATAAATGCACAAAAGGAGTGGCCTATATCCAATTTGAATCTGATAGTTTTATGGTCAGATAAGCCAAAGAAGACTGAAAGACCATCACAACATGCTAGAAGAAAAGGAGCAAAGGAACACAAAAATATGAAATAAAAAGACGTGGTTTAAAGCACACATTCTCCATTTGTGGAATGAGAGAATATAACAAAAAAATTCTACTGAACCCTCCAATACTCGGCAAACAACAATGCTTTCAACGTCTTCTAAAAGTTGAAAACTTTTTGTAAGCAATGTGTGTATTTGTGAGGTTTTGTTTTGTTTGGTCATGTATGTTTACCTTTTAGTGTTGTAGCTCTGGGAAGCTACTATATTTCAGAATGTGTTTATGGTTTGTAGTGGTTTTAGTTATTGATGTTATGATTTCGATCTGCCATCATATAAACCCTCTTGGTTTGTTTCTGTTTTCCTTGATGGTGGCGCTTTTGTCCAAACTCACCGGAGCCAAAAAAAGCCGCACCAAACGGAGTCTAAGTTTATGGATGAATGCTCATGTTCCTTAGATTTGTTAGATTAACACATCATTGTTCTTTTTCATCCTTTTTGACAAGCATACTTATGCGCAAATCATGTTTTATAGGGAGATCTGATAAGGTATAAGTCTGAAGATGGCTAGTTTCAATTCCTGCTTTCTCGCCATTCTGTTCCTATCCTGCTTTGCTGGAATTGGTGATGCTGAGTACATGAAGTATAAAGATCCTAAGAAACCCCTTGGTGTTCGAACCAAGGATTTGATGAACCGGATGACCCTTGCCGAGAAGATTGGTCAGATGATTCAGATTGAACGGAAGGTTGCGTCAGCACAAGTAATGAAAGACTACTTCATAGGTAAAATGCTTGGCTTTCCTTTTTTCACGAGGCTGTTTGGATCGTTGAGATTTGTCATTTAGGCCCTGTTTGGGAGATAAGTGGGAGAGCAGTGGCAGTATTAAACATAATTATGAAAAAATACAGGTAGTGTTTTGGTAGATGCGGGCACGAACTCTATTTTCTCAAAACGACATTTCAACCTTTAGCGGTCGTGAATGCCCAGACTCATGATAGTAAAATTTGAGCCCCCAAAAAACTATCACTAATGTTCAAAAACCAGCTAAACTGTGACGACCGCATTTATTATTACAACTTCACACTGTCACTGCTCAAACACGACAACTGTCCCAAATGGAGACTTACTGTCATTTTATTAGCAAATATCAATTGTTTGGTTTATTGACATTTGTGAGAGTATTTGAATATCTGATACAACCTTTGATATTTTCAGATGACAGTATAATGGTTACATATGCTAAAATTGAACCAAACAAACTGCATTTGGTAGATAACATTGTAATAATAACATGCTATCTTAGTAATGTTATACCAAACACATCTAAATTGTATGCTTCTTATTTTGTTGTTTGTTCTTCAGGCAGTGTATTGAGCGGAGGAGGCAGCGTGCCTTCTCCTCGGGCATCAGCAGCGGATTGGGTGAATATGGTAAATGATTTTCAGAAGGGTTCTTTGTCAACGAGGCTCGGGATTCCAATGTTATATGGGATTGATGCCATCCATGGACATAACAATGTTTACAATGCAACCATATTCCCTCACAATATAGGTCTTGGTGCCACCAGGTAAGTTTTTCCTTCATTTTAAATTAGTTTGATATTCCATTCCTGAAATTATGAGCTCATAGTCCTGGATTTCTTAGATGGAAAATTGTAACCATTGTTATAGAAATTTAAGTTGACACTCTTTGGATTATTTTAATAATTTAAAAAAAATCCATAACTCAAAGTAACTTATTACCTAATGTATTATTTGTACTGGATTATGACGTTTTTACCATTTTCGTTTATTTGCCACGTAAAAACTTTAGAAAATGGATGAAACAAACCATGAAAAATAGGGCGTAACAAATGCTTGTTCATGATAGCTTGCTTTCGGCTTTAACTGAATAAACGATCCTAGCAAGAAAAAGTTCTTTTGCTCGTGCACTAAAGTGACGAGCATGGACAATAGCCTTTCAATTTTCGTCATCATCTTACATTATCTCAACTATTTGTGGTTGGCTCTATGAATCTTCGACTACTTCTTGAGGTCTTAAACCTAGACTAAGTTGATCATCAATAAAATCATCATCCATAAAAACCTTTATCCATCTTATCTTAGGTAGTCATCTTTGTCTATCTAATCTTTGGACACTAACTCTATCTACTGGCCTAGCTTCTGTACTTTCTTTTCTTTGTTGTAAATGCACAAATCACTTACGTTTAATTGATATCATTGTATCATTTGTATAGGACACTCCCACCGATTCTCTAATACAATCATTTCTTGGGCTCCGTTCAGCGTGGCTTTTTTTGCTCCGGTGAGTTTGGACAAAACGTCACCATCATAGAATGTATGTTTGGCATGACAACGGTTATGACCACCATCAAAAAAGAAAACTAGTTTTGAACATAAAGTGGATGAAATTCCTTAGGTGAGGTTGGGCCTTCATGAACGATGGTTCATAACCACCACGTTCGTGACCGCCACCGCTGCGCCAAACGGAACCTTAATCTATTTGAAAACTATTTATACATTTGGCCATTGTTTGGGATTGTTGCTAGGCTTCAACTTGCGTTTGAATTGAAAATAAACACACAAAACATGAGCAAAATTTTGACCTCGTTAACAAACTTGAGTTCATTTTTGTTCGGCTCATTAATCAGCAAGCCAAGCTGAACAGAGCCCTAATTCGCTCATGTTTAATCTTGTAAGTGGAAAATTCAATTTAAGACATTGTTAGTACTAACACTGAATTGTACTCCTGTTATTTGACATTATGCTTTCCATTGTATTGACTTGAGAAGGTTTATGAGTTATGAGATTGAAGCATTAAAACGATGGTTATTCTTCATTATAATGCGCTTAGAATGGCTAACATGAGAAAGATCACACAGAGAGCATCATTCGGTTGATACGCTGTTTCCAAAATTTTCGGATTGTTATAATCTTCAATATCTGTGTAGGGATCCTGATCTTGTGAAGAGGATTGGTTCGGCTACTGCTCTTGAAGTCAGGGCTACTGGGATCCCATACACTTTTGCTCCTTGTGTGGCAGTGAGCTTGATTCCACTAACCATTTTACAATGTTACTCGTCATCACAATTTTGGTAAGGAAGAAAATAGTTTACAACAGTTTTACTCATCGTTTCTGTTCCAGGTTTGTAGAGATCCTAGGTGGGGTCGGTGCTTTGAAAGCTACAGTGAAGATCACAATATTGTCCAAGCAATGACTGTGATAATAACAGGTCTGCAAGGAGAGATTCCTACAAACTATAGCAAGGGCACTCCTTATGTTTCTGGAAAGTAAGTCTAATAAGGTCCCATTGTATCCTGAGAAGAGTGACAATATTTCATCAATTTCATTTCCTTTCAGTAATGTTGCTAAGTTGTACATGTATATATATAAAAAAAGGCAGCCCGGTGCACAAAGCATCCCCGCGAAGCGAGGATCCAGGGAAGGGTCCCACTAAATATAAATAGATCATTCTACCCATACAAACCTTTATTTTTCTAGATGCTCTATATGGACCAGAAAACTCAAAGTAGTTGGTTAGAAATGATCATTTATATGTAGGGTCGTTTATCGGGACCTCCCCTCTAAGTTTGCAAAATTACAGGTTGCACCCCTATCTTTTTAAATTACAAAAAACTCCACTGTAAGTTACATTTCATAACATGCATGCATAAAAATACACCCTAGAGGAAAGTTCCAGGGGGGGATTTTGTGCATGCATGTTATGAAATGGAACTTACAGGGGAGGTTTTTGTAATTTCAAAAGATAGAGGGATGCAACCTGTAATTATGCAAACTCTCAGGGGAAGATTTGGGTAATTAATAGTTTATATATATGACCAGTATGTTTTGTTTGTGCTACATTTTGATGTTGTTAGAATTGCAACATTAGATGTCAGGGCATCGTAAGAGTAATTACACTATGAAAACGCCGACTTCATTTAAATACCATAATGTTAACCCAACATACAAAATGTAACAAATATCCCCAACATCTAATGACACTTCACATCTTAGAAACACTGACAAATTGCTATATCTTTTTTTAATTGAACTGTTCTAGATTTTACAATGTCGCACTACTTAGCTTACATAAGAAAGAAAATAATCCTCCCACCTACAGAATTTTGGTTTACTAAATGCTCTTTCTGGAGCCCAAAACCTCATATTGGTCGTTATAATTGCTCCATTGTATACAAGGTTAATTACATTAACATCCTCTATGAGTTTGTGTAATTATCGAGCCTTTCCCATCCCTTTTAAAATTACCAAAATTTTCCCTTCGATGAGTGATTTCTATGATCCTATTGTAAGTAGAGTTGACATCACAATCGGGCTATTTATACACTTACAAGTTAACCAAAAAAAAAAGATAAAACATAAATACAATTTGAGAGAATATGCCCAAAACTATTTACAAAGAGTCATTTTAGCCCCTCAAACAACACTTAAAGAAGAATGAAACTGAGATTCATAAATCTGTCCCAAATAGTTGGGACAAGGCCATCGTGATGACGGCGATGATGACAAGGTAAATTCATAGCTTATTTTATCAGTATAAAAATGCTGACTGAATAATCTACTAGTGAGAAGGTCGCAGCCTGCGCCAAACACTTTGTCGGTGATGGTGGGACACAAGCGGGAATCAATGAGGACAATACCATCATAAATCGCCAAGGATTATTAAGCATTCACATGCCCGCATATTATAGTTCCATCGCAAAGGGCGTTTCTACTATCATGGTATCCTACTCCAGCTGGAATGGCGTGAAGATGCACGCCAACCATGATATGATTACAAGCTTCCTGAAGAATAAACTTCATTTTAAGGTATCAATACATGAATTTCCTTGTGAAGAATATTCATTTGTTAATTTTACTCTCAGTGAATGTTTGTGCTAATAATTTTGTACAGGGTTTTGTCATCTCAGATTGGCAGGGAATTGATAGGATAACAAGCCCTCCTGGTGCAAACTACACTTACTCCGTCCAAGCTGGCGTCAATGCTGGTATTGATATGGTCAGTATCTCTTTTATTACTAGGTTTGTTGGAATATATCATCTCACATTGAGAATCTCATGTTTTGTTGTTGTTGTTGTTGTTGTTGTTTTAGTCAGTGACCCTCTCCACTTACAAACAATTTGTCTGTCGCGTGTTCCGTCAAGTGTGGATACATTTTTCCCCTTGTGTTTCTAAATCCGAGAGTCCATGTTTGAATGTTTAGTCCCATGTTGAGAATCTCATGTGTTGGTCACTCAAACATTAGAATTTATGGGCACGATCATACATACATAAATTATAGAACCTTAAAAAAAATGATGAGCAGTGGTGGCTGCTTCGGCGTCGTGCCTATGTATCCAGTGTTCATCTCAAGTGTTGCCTTATATAATAATAGATGTATATATATGAGTGTGCGTGCGTGCGCATGTTTGGGGACAATACTGGTCTATGTTTTGCCATTTCTTGAACAGAGACTCGATGTGACTTGTTCACACGTTTTTCTCAGGAGATCTTTTTGATTGAGATCCCCTTTTATGTTATACACCAAGTTGCTTGGAATTTTTATTAGACCTTGGTGTCATGGAGCACAAGAGAAATTTTATGACTAGCGAACTTGTGGTGGAAAATGAGGAAGAGAGCACAAGAGCATAAGAGCAAGAGAAATCAAGAGAACTTGAAAACATAATTCCAACTTTGATGGATATAAATGAAAGTCTTCTCTTTATATAAGCCTCATGAAGATTTCCCTTCAAAAACGGAATAATCTAGATCCTAACCTTTCTAGAATATTATCATCAAAAAGGGCGCACGGTTTGTATAGGCTAACTTGCAAAATCTTATCGTTTTTCCAAAGGGATGTCGGGGAGCTGGGATGGAAACTCCAGCGGCTTGGGATGCTGCATGCGGGCGGGATGTCGGCGAGCTCGGGCGGCTAGACGCGAACAGACTTCGTCGGGCTCGGGATGCAGAAAGCAGCATCGATCACGGGGGGAGTTCACCGGCATCATCGAGCTCGGGGAGTCATGCAAGTTCGGCGGTGGGCCCGGGTGGTTGTATGATGGGATTGGGCGACAAAACGAGGATGGAGCAGTGAGGAAGAGGGCTACGGGAAAGGGATCGAGATCTTCTCCAATTGGACCAAATTGATATTATCCATTTGGTGGGCAAGATCCTCTTCTTACTTATCTAAGGGTGTAAATTTTTTTGTATATATAAAAATTATAAAAAATTAGTTAACCCGTTGGATCCCCTGAGAAAGGATCTTGACCACCAAATAGATACTATCCATTTGATCCCAAATGGAGAGGATCCTGGTACATGGGAAAGTGAGGGGGTTTTAGGGTCTTAAACTAAAACAAAAAAAAGTCCTTGTTTCGAGGAATTTTTGATCTTAAACTAAAACAAAAAAAAGTAGAAATTTGTTTTGCGGATAGAGGTTTGCGCTACGCGAATAACAATTCTCATCGTATATCTACTCAATTTCAAGTTAAACAGAACCGATTTCGAGGAATTTTGGAGCGATCTTCGAGTTTCGAAGATACTTACCACCCATATTTGCAGGTAATGATTCCTTTTGACTATGCTCCATTCATCAATGATCTCACGGCTCTTGTCCATAGCAATATCGTCCCAATGAGCAGAATAGATGATGCCGTCAGACGGATTCTTCGTGTGAAATTCTCTATGGGCCTCTTCGAGAACCCTCTCCCCAATCTTAATTTGGCAGATCAACTCGGGAAGAAGGTAATTCTTCTCTCCAATCTCTAACACTGCAGTCTTTCTGCAGATTAATATGTTTTTTATCACCATTTCAAAGGGTTTTGATCTCAGAATCTGTTCTTCCCCTTTTTACCTGCATTCACTCAACCAGGAGCACAGGGAGTTGGCCAGAGAAGCTGTGAGGAAATCTCTAGTACTACTGAAGAATGGGAAATCCTCCAAAGAACAGATGCTGCCTCTCCCTAAGAAGGCCCGGAATATTCTAATCGCCGGAACCCATGCCGACAACTTGGGCTACCAGTGCGGGGGGTGGACAATTGAGTGGCAAGGCGCCGGCGGACGAATTACCTCCGGTTCGTAGTCTGCCGTCATCATCGTCCTTGTTTCGTCAGTCTTATCCCAATCTATTTTGGGTGCACGAATCACTCATTTTATCGACCGTCCTCTTCTTTCAGGAACCACAATCCTCGACGCCATTAAATCAACCGTCGATCCCGCGACCAACATCGTCTACAACGAGAATCCAGACACGGGATTTGTGAAGAGTAACAATTTCTCCTACGCCATTGTAGTTGTCGGAGAACCGCCCTACACGGAGACCGCCGGAGACAGCCTCGAGCTGACGATCATGGAGCCCGGATCCAGCGCCATCCGAAACGTATGCGGAGCTGTTAAGTGCGTCGTCGTCGTGGTTTCCGGGCGGCCCGTCGTGATGGAGCCCTACGTTCCGGCGATCGACGCCCTCGTGGCCGCCTGGCTGCCGGGGAGCGAAGGGCAGGGCGTGGCTGATGTCCTGTTTGGGGACCACGGATTCACTGGAAAGCTTTCGAGGACCTGGTTCAAGTCCGTGGATCAACTGCCGATGAATGTCGGAGACGCGCGTTATGACCCCTTGTTTCCGTTTGGCTTTGGCCTGACAACGAAGGCAAGAAAAAGATGAAGCTGGGCAGGGTCGAGTCGTTATGCTTCATATGTGTGTTAGTTTTCTGTTTATTTGAACACTTTTATGGACAATGACAAAATCTCTATCAAGTCTGCTTCTGCTGACCGAAGCGGTTTGTTCCCAGATTCACGGTTGGTCTGGTTTTCAAAACTATGATCTTGTCTTTAGTCTGATACAAGCCTGGTAGGCGACCCAGGCCTGCTGGGCCTGGCCTCATTTCAGCCTTGGCCCAGAGTCCGAGCTGGGCTCGCCAAGCAGGTTAAAGAGCATAAGTATGATAGAAAAGTCAGGTTGATAGCCAAGACAAAATATGGTGAAGATGGAGTCTTTTTTCTGCCCACAACCCGGGCGTGGATTAATCTGGGTCCTTCGTTCAGTTTGAGAATGCATCAAGTACGTCGAAACACGAAGCATTTTTGCAAAGATTGCATGAGCGTTACCGCACAGGAAGAGGACGACGATGAATCTCCTTGCCCATCCGCTAGATCTCGGCCATACTAATTTCCAACCAACTTCAAGACTCCAAAGCTCACTATATACAATGAGGCTCAGACCCTAGCATCCATGTGAAGAGGTCGGAGTCATCAATCGCAAACCATCATCTCTCAAGTAGTGCGAAATGCTAAATAGTTTCTTCAGCACTTGGATAGCAAAATAGATTGGTTCTATGATCTACTTTCCAAACAAGACACTACTTTTATCGAACTTTATAAGACCTAATAAACACGTTAATACTTTTTTTCAAGCGGATGCGTATAATTAAAGTTGTATTTTTTACAGTTGGACGGGGGAAAATAAGTCCCGCCAAACAAGACCTCAATCACCGGCTTCCACGAAGTGATGCGAGAGACTCGCAATGTCGAGGACCATCACTCATGCGATAAAGAATGAGCCTTTCTTTCAAAGGCTAAAAATAGAGAACCCTTGATCGAGAATATCTTCTACACAGTATACTTTGTTGCTTGTCGGACTATTTGTCTGAACATTTTAACTCCATTTCAGTGAGATAAAATAATGTTATATGAGAAATTAATGTATTTAATAAATCTTCAATTTGAAATTCCAAGATGGTGAAAAAGACCAAAAATTTCATTTCGAGCGAATAGCGTATTTCGACTAATGGGGAAGTCTTCCAATGAGCCAAAACATAAGAATGCTCACCTTGCTTTATAGAAGATGGCGATGCGGCGATTAATAATAAATGGATCTGAATCACCTGGAGTTCCTGCGGGAACTCCAGGGGTGGAGTTCCCCCCATTAATAGCCCTTGGATTAAATCCAAGGGTTGTGGGCTTCTCGCATGGATTCTCGCATAGATTAAATCCCCTGATTAACTGCATCGCATGGATTAACTGCATAGGGAACTCCACCCCATGATTGACTCTAAGCTACACCGCATGAATATATAGGCTCCGTTTGGTGCTGTGGTGGCGGTCATGAATGTGGTGCATCGTTCGCAAACGCCCAACCTCACCCAAGGAACTCCATCCACTTTTATGTTCAAAATTAGTTCTTTTTTTGGGTGGCGGCCACAACCGTTGTCATGCCAAACATATATTTTATGACGATTGAGTTTCTCCAAACTCACCGAATCAAAAACACCGCGCCAAACGGAGCCACATCAACTCAAAACTTGACTTGGCACACCACTGGCATTTTCAAGGAGAACAAATGTCCAGTAAAATAACTACATGTGATATGTCATTGATCCTCCTAAGAAGTTAAACTTATCCAGAAATAAGAAAATATGCCCATATTTCTTATAGTTTAGCTACTAAAACCAAGAAGAATAAAATAAAATCTCCAGTCAGCACACCTCATGCCAAGAACAAGCTCTGCAGCTATTTCTCCAAGGAAAAGGGCAAAAAAGAGAGACATCCAGAAGGATATAATAGTTTAAAGAGGAATAAAAAACCTTAGACCTGATGAGAGCTACACTAACTATACAAAATGTACAGAAATATGAATTGGACATACGCTATTAAGCATGTGCTGCATATAGAGTTAGAGAAGGGTAATGCATGATTCTACTTCTTCGAGTAGGAGAGGTACGGATCGTGTGCGACAGTTAGAACGTCTGGTCTCTCCGCCTGGTTATAAGTCAAACACCGCCGGATTAGCTCCTGCAGCATGCAGAAAAAGAAACGTCTCATAATGTCAACTATTGGTCATGGTTCCGAACATGCCGATTGATCGACATTTCGATTCATGGATGGCGCAAACTTATTGATGAACGCGGAAAAAATAGACGAAAATAAAACAGGAGTTAGAAGATCCACACAGACCCTAAACATTCTTGATCACACATTTTTTTCATTATGGCACTGGCAACCTCTGACTCTGGTTTGCTCATGTAACTTAATAACTATTAAATTGATAATTAATTTAAAACTAAATACACATAATAGTTTATACCACTAATTGAACTCTCTCCCTCTTGTCACCTTTTTCTCCCCTCTCTCTCTCTCACTGTATCTCCTCTCTATCTCTCTTCTCTTAGATGACAATCATCTAAAAAATATCGCATGAAATAGAGTGAAAAAAGACATACCCGAATAAATTTAGGGAATTGTTAAAAGCAAATCAAATTTGGCTATCCGCAAACCATTGTAACAACAAACCACATTTTGAAAAATACTTGGTGCAAACCAAAATGTTAACCACAAACCAATATTATTAACAACAAACCAATAATATAAACTACATAAACAAATTTTCTAGAAAAAAAAAACTAAATTCATGACATTTTCAGCACAACAGTTCAACAAAATAACATGTTTATAGCATAGAAACACCAAAATGTAAAACCATATACAACTTTGAAATTATGAAATCAAATCAAATCTGAAATTGAAAACAAAAAGAAAATATGAAATAAAAAGGTATATACAAATCTGAAATGAAAAAAGCATATACAAATTGTATATGCTATTTCATTTCAAATTTGTATTGTTTTTTTTATTTCAGATTTTCTTTTGGTTTTCCATTTCAGATTTGTATATGCTATTTCATTTCAGATTTGTATATACTTTTTTATTTCACATTTTCTTTTTGTTTTCAATTTCAGATTTGATTTCAATTCTTAATTTCATCTTTGTATATGCTATTTCATTTCAAATTTGTATATACAAATCTGAAAATGTCATGAATTTAGTTTTTTTTGTCTAGAAAATTTGTTTATGTAGTTTATATTATTGGTTTGTTGTTAACAATATTGGTTTGTGGTTAACATTTTGGATTGCACCAAGTATTTTTCAAAATGTATGGTTTGTTGTTAACAATGGTTTGCGGATAGCCAAATTTGATTTGCCTTTAACAATTCCCTAAATTTATCAAAAAGGAAGATAACATCACCAACAAATATAAATAATATTAAGGCTTCGTTTGACGCGGTGGTGGTGGTCGTGAATGCTGTGGTCATGAACCGTCGTGCGTGAACGCTCAACCTCACCTAAAAAAAATCATGAATTTTATGCTCAAAACTAGTTCATTTTCTTGGGCAGCGGTCAAAACCTTTGTCTTGCCAAACATACATTCTATGATAATGGCGATTTTGACCAAACTCACGGGAGCAAATAAGCAATGTCAAACGAAGCCTAAGTGAGAGTATGTGATGTAGCGAGCAAGTGTGAATTAATTCAAACAATCTCACCTAAGAAAGTCTAACCCGACAAATAGGAGCTTACTTAACTTATTTTTTTTTTTAAATTCCAATAAAGAATAAAGAAAGTTTATCTGCAATCAGGCCTTAGCTTCCAAATGAAATTTCAATAAATGGGTGAATTATTATGAATAATACATGACGTTAATAATGGTATCAAAGAAAGTACTACTGGCCTAAGTTAAGCTTGAAAATTAGACCGTTTCAACCCTTTTGTTGCCTGGTTCAACACTATGGGGAAGAGTGCGGTTTTCAAATCATTTGAGATTAGGGTTTTACCGCCAAAAGAGCTAAAAAACACAAATGATTTCTCGAAAGATTCTTGGGAATTTCGTGCTCACCTTGGCCTCATTCGAAACGGCGGGCTTCAATGGGAATTCAACCTTGTGGGCGTTGATTATAGTGTCCTCTCGGAGAATAGTCCCTTGAGACTGGTCGTGGCCAAAGGGGCGTTTGCCGAAAAGCATTTGGTACAGCATTACACCAGCTGACCACACATCGACCTACATAGCATAAGAAAAGTTCAAATGTCAAGCTTTAGAACATGGGTATATGTTAATTTTCCTAACATGCCATAATCTTATCATCTACTGTCAGCTCTTGAACTAACAGATTTAATAATATTTAAGGTCCGTTTGGCATGCATTTTCGCTCCGGTGAGTTGGAACAAAAATGCCACGGTCATAGAATGTATGTTTGGCATGACGATGGTATGACCGCCACCAAGAAAATAAAACTAGTTTTGAACATAAAAGTGGATGAAGTTTCTTAGGTGAGGTTGGGCATTCACGAACGACAGTTCATAACCATCGCGTTCCTAACCGCCACCACCGCGCCAAACAGAGCCTTAATTGCATGTCATGGATGAGCGTATCAGCAATTTATTCCAGCAATGAAAATGATTTAAATAGTTAAAACTTTACCGACCTTTGATGAGATTAATGGTATTTTACTCAACTCGAAGCATTCTGGTGGCAAATACCTGACAGCAGTAATCATAATCAGCAGGCGAGAATAAAAAAACCACGCAAGAATCCATTATTGAGTCGGAATGCTTAGAGGCACAGGGATAAAAGACATCAAGAACAATGCATTATGAAAATTCAAGAGTTTCAGGCCTTCTTGCAATCTTGCCCAGCGCGCAAGTGAAATGTTGATATTGTAGCAGAGAAGTGGAATATGTTAAGGCAGTAAATTTTCATGACATATTCATTATTTGGAGAGTACGAGCATGTTATCGGGATTGACAATAGAAATATTATCATCATGATCAATAACCTTAGGCTCTGTTTGATGCAGGACAGGCATCACTACCTGCTTGACACTCTGGCATCACCACCAGGGGGCCCACCTTAACATCTCACCAAGATGGCTTTAGCAGGGCTGCAACCCATACACCCCAACAAGCTCTCCGAGTCCCATCACCAGCAAACGATAGGTAGTTGAGGTCAGACGTTCATGAACGACAGTTCATAACCACCGCGTTCACTACCACCACTGCCGCGCCAAACGGAGCTTTAGTCTAACTTTTACTTCAAACACTTGTTCAGTTGTTCGTGCAAAATCACTGGCCTATTAATGATTTTATAAATTTACCTAGAAGCCTAAAAAAGAGTAACAACAACACAAAATAATTGTGTAGGAGTAACCTTCAGGTGATTTTCCCAAAAAAATTATATGAACAGCTTTTGCAATAAATAGTTTGCAACATAAATAAAGGTATAAATCCTGCTGAGTACCAAACAACAACCAATGGAGATAAAATTAATCGACAAGGATATATGTTGGTCTTGATGCACCATAACAAAAATACAAAAGACATTGAGGCTAGAGTTCTCAGGGAGTCTGAAGTAATTGGAAACAGACATAACATTATAAAGTTCCACCATCATGAGCATATTTCCAAGAGGTCAATCACTCAGTGTTTGGAATAATAAAAAAAGGTAGCCCGGTGCACAAACCATCCTCGCGCAGAGAGGGTCCGGGGAAGGGTCCCACCACAAGGGTGAAATGTAGGCAAACCTTACCCTGCATTTTTGCAAGAAACTGCTTCCAGGACTCGAACCCATGACCTCAAGGTTACACGACAACACCTCAACGGGTGAGCCAAGACTCCCCTTCAGTGTTTGGAATAAAGAACCCCCCAAAAAATTATGATAGAAGATGGTCCGTATGATGTAAGAAGTGAAGTAATATCCATCAAAAAAATCGTTCCAAATCAGGAATCTGAGAAAGTAATAACTCCGAGATCCCAGGAAGCAAATGAACTGAAAAGGAGCTTCGAAGCACAAAATGTAAGAATTTTGTAAGGATTGAACTAGTAAAAAACAAGGATTTCAGAATCTAAATTGTGTGAATAACCTTAGGCTCTGTTTGATGCAGGACATGCATCACTACCTGCTTGACACCCTGGCATCACCACCAGGGGGCCCACCTTGGCATCTCACCAAGGCGGTTTTATCAGGGCTGCAGCCCATACACCCCAACGAGCTCTCCGAGTCCCATCACCAGGCAACGGTAGGTTGTTGAGGTCCGGGATCGAACACCTGACCTCATAGATAAGAGGCTCTCACCAACTTGCAGGTCAGTTGTGTTAGATATGTTGTCTATTGAGTAGTAATGTTAGCCTATAGTCACCTCAGATGTTGTGATCACCCTCTCATGTATATGTATACTCCATTGCTAATGTAATTTGCAACGATTCTCAAACTCTATCATGGTATTAGAGGCTTAGGGTTATTCCCGCAGGCTGTCTTCCCGATCCCACCATTTCCGCCGCTTCCGCAGATCCTGTTTTCCGTCGCTGGTTTTCGTCATCCGCTACTTGCCGATCTCGCCGATCCCGTCGAACGCCTTGCCGATCAATCCAGTCGAGCGCTCGTCGCCGATCCCGTCGAGCTTCTCCGATTGATCTCTGATCCCAGTCGAGCGCTCGTCTCCTGCTACTGTCGTCGAGCTTCTTTCGATATTCTTCCGATCGATCGATCCCGTCGAGCTTCTCTTCCGATCGATCGATCACGCCTGCTCGTCCATCTTCGATCTTCTTCTCCGGCTGATCCAGCAGCCCCGACCTCCTCGGCTGTTCTTCTTCTGATCCCGCAGCCCCGACCTCCTTGGTTGATTTTCTCGATGACATCCAGTGCTCGTCCTCCTCTGACACCTTCTGCAGCTCAGTACGGTGTTTCTCGTCGCCCACCTGTGCGCTGTCACTATTGTCAGTGCCTTGGACACGTTCCATCTGGGTGTCGCAAGCTTCAGAGGACTCAGCAACCTGGTCAGCAGCATGCTCCTGGTGTTCCTTCCGCTCATTTCTCGGCTTCACCGCAGTCTCTCTCTGACTCTGAGCTTGTGCAGCTGATTGTCCAGCAGTCTTCTCTGGCATGCTCTTCTGCCTCTGTCTCTCAGCCGGCTGCCTCCGTCCCTACAGGTATCTCCACCTTCGACTGGTTGCTTGACTCTGGAGCCTCTTTTCACATGACCTATGATGTTACACACCTTTTGTCATGTCAGCCCGTTACTCCTGCCCTTAGTATCATGGTTGCAGATGACACCATTCACCGCATCACTAGTCATGGCCTCCTTCACACCACCCATTTTCACATTCCCGATGTTGCCTACATACTTGAGTTATCCATGAACCTTATATCCGCTAGCCAGCTCACATTCTATGGTTGTCTGGCTACCTTTGATGAGTTCACATGCCGTGTGCAGGATCGTCTGATTGGGGCACTCCTTGGGGCTGGTCGTCGTCGTTGCGGGGTGTACGTCCTTGATCGTCTCCACCTTCCATCCACTTCATGGTCACCTGCAGCTTCCTCCCTTTGTCTTCCTTTGGTGGGTTTCTCTCAGTGGCACCACCGTCTTGGTCATCCCAGTGGTTCACGTCTAGCTTCGCTCATTAGTCATGGTTTCCTTGGTCGTGTTTCTATTGATCTGTCTCACTTATGTTCAGGTTGTAAGCTCGGTAAGCAACTACAACTCCCCTATCAGTCTAGTGAGTCCAGGTCTCAGCATCCTTTTGATCTCGTTCATTCTGATATCTGGGGACCCGCACCTTTTGTATCCAAAGGTGGACATCGGTACTATGTTCTTTACGTTGATGACTACTATCGTTATTGTTGGGTCTATTTTATGCGTTCTCGATCTGAATTTTTTCAGATCTATGTTACTTTTTCTGCTATGGTGCACACACAGTTTTCTGCTTCCATACGCATTTTCTGTTCGGACTCAGGGGGGAGCATCTCTCTCATACTTTTCGAGATTTGCTAGCTACTCACGACACTCTCCCTCAACTTGCCTGCCCCGATGACCATGCTCAGAATGACACCGTTGAAAGGAAGCATTGTCATATTATTGAGACAGCTCGCACCCTTCTTATCTCCTCTCACGGTCCTCCTCACTTCTGGGTTGAGGCTGTTTCCACTGCTGTAAATCTTATTAATCTGCAGCCCTCCACTTTCCTTCAGGGTCAGTGTCCCGGTGAGTGTTTGTACTCTCGACCCCCACGTTACACTCATCTTCATGTTTTTGGTTGTCGATGTTATGTTTTTCTCTCTCCACGTGAGTGTACTAAGCTCTCTGCTCAGTCTGTTCCTTGTGCCTTTCTTGGGTACAGTACTGAGCACAAGGGCTATCGAGGTTATGACCCTGTTGCTCGTCGACTTCGCATTTCACGTGATGTCGCTTTTGATGAGTCTCACCCTTTCTTTGTGTCCCTTGTTTCCTCGACCTCACACACATCTGTTACTCTCTCTGACGTGCAGTTTCTCACTCTTCCCATCTCTCCGCCTCATGTATCCTCCCCTCTGGTATGCCCCCCTCCTCTTCCTTGCCACAGTCTACTCCGTCACCTCCTTCTCCCTTGACGCTGTCTACTTCGTCTCCTCCTCTTTCCTTGCTGCAGTCTACTCTGTCACCTCCTCACTCCTCTCCCTTTGATGGTTGTCCACTTGGGATCGTGTCTCTCCTCTTCCTTATCACTATACTCGTCGTCCTCTTCCTATCTCCTCGCCTCCAGTGCCCCCAGACTCAGTGCCTACCTCCTCCAGCGAGTGCCCTATGGATGATCCTCATGTGCACCGCAACCCACCTCGTGAGAGGCGTCCTCCCGACCGTCGTAGACTTGCTACCCTACCGCTGGACCTTCCTGCCCTTCCTGCCACTGTCTGAAGAACTCCAGAGCCGACTTCCTGCCGTGAGGCTGCCCAGATACCTGAGTGGAAGGTTGCTATGTCTGCTGAGTTGGAGGCGCTTGAGCACACCCGTACATGGGAGCTTGTTCCTCTTCCACCTGGTGCTGTTCCTATTACTTGCAAGTGGGTCTTTAAGGTCAAGACTCGCTCCGATGGTTCTGTGGAGAGGTACAAGGCTCGACTTGTTTCCCGTGGTTTTCAGCAGGAGCAGGGGAGAGACTATGACAAGACTTTTGCTCCAGTTGCTCACATGACTACAGTACAGACTCTTATTGTTGTTGCCGCTGTTCGCCACTGGTCCCTATCACAGCTCAACGTGAAGAATGCCTTTCTTCACGGTGATCTTCAGCAGGAGGTATACATGCTTCCTCCTCTGGGACTATCCTCTCCTCCAGGCCTTGTCTGTCGCTTGAGGTGAGCTCTTTATGGGCTCAAGCAGGCGCCCCACGCGTGGTTTGCAGTTTGCACGTTTCAGTTCAGCCATTACAGCCGCCGAATTCCAGTCATGTCCTCATGATCCAGCTCTATTCGTGCACTCCTCCCGTGGTCGGACCCTTTTGTTACTATGCGTGGATGATATGATTATTACTGGTGATGATCCTTCTCATGTGACATTCGTCAAACATCACCTTCAGCAGCAGTTTCAGATGACTGACCTTGGACAGCTGAGCTACTTCTTGGGTCTTGAGGTTAGCTCTACAGATCGCGGGTTTCAGCTCTCTCAGCAGCGCTACACATCAGATCTCCTTGCTCGGGTTGCTCTCTCTGACTCTCGCACAGTGGACACCCCTATGGAGCTTCATCTTCAGCTACGTTCGGATGATGGGGTTCCACTCTCCGATCCTACTCAATACCGCCACCTCGTGGGGAGTTTCGTCTATCTCACCATTACTCGGTCCGACATTGCCCATGTTGTTCATGTGCTGAGCCAGTTTGTTAGTGCGCCCACCTCTATGCATTATGGTCATCTGTCGCGGGCCTGCGACTCCTGCGCTATCTCCGGGCGACGACCTCTCGTGGTTTATTCTTCTCCAGTAGTAGTTCTCTACAGCTACGTGCTTACTCTGATTCCACCTGGGCTAGTGATCCTGTTAACCGTCGTTCTGTCACTGGTTTCTGTCTGTTCTTGGGTTCTTCACTTATTGCATGGAAGTCCAAGAAACAGACTGGTGTTTCACGTTCCAGCACTGAAGCTGAGCTTCGAGCCATGGCTACCACCGCTGAGGATATTATTTGGCTCCGTTGGCTTCTTGGGGATCTTGGTGTTTCTTCTCCAGATCTCACTCCCCTCTATTGTGATAACACCGGTGCCATTCAGATCACTATAAACCCGATGAAGCATTCTCTCACCAAGCATATCGGGGTGAATGCTTTCTTCTTGCGTGAGCACTATAGTCAGGGCACTCTTGCCTCTTCATTTATTCCTTCCAAGCAGCAGATTGCAGATCTGATGACAAAGCCGCATACGAGGACCCAGCATGCCTATCTACTGTCCAAACTCTCGATGTATGATCCCCCATGAGTTTGGGGGGGGGGGGGGGGGGGGGGGGGGGGGGGGGGGGGGGTTAGAGATGTTGTATATTGAGTAGTAGTGTTAGCCTATAGTCACCTCGGGTGTTGTAATCACCCTCTCATGTATATGTATACTCCATTGTTAATGTAAATTGCAACGATTCTCAAACTCTATCAAGTTGGTGATGAGAGCGTTGGTGAGAGCCTCTTATCTAGGAGGTCGGGTGTTCGATCCGGGGCCTCAACAACCTACCATTTCCTGGTGATGGGACTCAGAGAGCTGGTTGGGGTGTATGGGCTGCAACCCTGATAAAGCCGCCTTGGTGAGATGCCAAGGTGGGCCCCCTGGTGGTGATGCCAGGGTGGCAGGAAGGTGGTGATGCCTATCCTGCATCACCGTTTGGGGCGGCGTTTTTGCTCCGGCCACCGTCATAGAATGTATGTTTGGCATGACAATGGTAATGACCGCCACCACGAAAATAATACTAGTTTTGAACATAAAAGTGGATTAAGTTCCTTAGGTGAGGCCGGACGTTCATGAACGACGGTTCGTAACCATCGCGTTCACTACCACCACTGCCGCGCCAAACAGAGCTTTAGTCTAACTTTTACTTCAAACACTTGTTCAGTTATTCGTGCAAAATCACTGGCCTTAATGATTTTATAAAATTTACCTAGAAGCCTAAAAACGAGTAACAGCAACACAAAATATTGTGTAGGAGTAAACCTCCAGGTGATTTTCCCAAAAAAATTATCTGAACAGCTTATTGCAATAAATAGTTTGCAACATAAATAAAGGTATAAATCCTGCTGAGTAACAAACAACAACCAATGGAGCAAAAATTAATCGACAAGGATATATGTTGGTCTTGATGCACCATAAAAAAAGACATTGAGGCTAGAGTTCTCAGGGAGTCTGAAGTAATTGGAAACAGACATAACATTATAAAGTTCCACCATCATGAGCATATTTCAAAGAGGTCAATCACTCAGTGTTTGGAATAACAAAAAAGGCAGCCCGGTGCACAAACCATCCCCGCGCAGCGAGGGTCTGGGAAGGGTCCCACCACAAGGGTGAAATGTAGGCAAACCTTACCCTGCATTTTTGCAAGAAACTGCTTCCAGGACTCGAACCCATGGTGATGAAGGACATCTCGCGGACGGATGCAGGGCCGGGATCGCGTGGCTGGAGCGGAACGACCCACTTTGGAATCCGCGGGCTGTCTAGCTCGTTTTATCTTTTATGTTTTATTTGGTGTGCGAATAGCCCTGTATGGTATTGATTTTATAAAAACTCTTGTATGTGGTGTGCTGTTAGCCCCTCCTCATAGTATAAGAGGAGGGTTGTTTTGCTTTGTTGGCACTTTTGATGAATGAGATTGTTGAACCCTAAAACAGCGGACTCCCCCACTTCACTCTTCCCGTAGGAGAAGATCACGGTCCGGAAGGACTCTGCCTCCCGTCCGCCCCTTCCCGCTCAGTTTTCCCCACTTCTTCCCGTGTGGAAGTCGCCGGCAGGAAGGTCTCTCGTCGTCCCCGTCGAAGTGCTGCATCAGTTGGTATCAGAGGGATCCGTCGACTCCTACGCTCGGCGTTGTTTCCTCCCGCTCGCGTGCGCCTCGTCGCGTTCCCGCTCGCTGCATCGACGCTCCCGCTCGCTGCATCGACGCCGTTCCCGCTCGCTCGCCGCTCGACGCTCCCGCTCGACGCTCCCGCTCGATGCTCGACGCTCCCCGCTCGACGTCGTTCCCGCTCCCGCTCACCGCTCGACGCTGCATCCTGCAGATGGGCGACAGCCCGCGTGACGACGCCGACCTATGCGCGGCTATTGACGGCATCACCACGCAGTTGGCGACCCTCACGGCCGCGCTCAGTGATCTCCGACCCGCGACCATTCCACCACCGCAGCAACACCAGGCAAACGCTGGTGCCCCAGATGATCGACGTTTCGGATGGCAATACCGCCGCCGACAGCCTCGGCCGGAACAATCGCGCCCGGCCGCCTTCCCCCGCGCCCCATTGCACGACGAATCGAGCTCGGATGATGATGATCCCCCGCCCCCTCCTGTTCCGCCGCCCTGGGAGGAGCATCAACGCCCGCATAGCTACCGCCTGCGGGCGGACATCCCACATTTCCACGGGAACTTAGGCATTGAGGAGTTTATCGATTGGCTCTCGGAAGTCGAACGGTTTTTCGAGATGGCCGGGGTAGAGGACCACCGGCAAGTGAAGATGGTTGCTTATCGTCTCAAGTCCGGGGCAGCCGTTTGGTGGGATCAACTGCAGTTCAACCGCAACCGTCAGGGTAAAGCCCTGGTGCGGTCGTGGCTCAAGATGAAGAAGTTGTTGCGGCATCGTTTCCTTCCACCTGACTATGATCAACATCTGTTCCAGTACTACCAGAGCTGTTCTCAAGGTAGTCGATCGGTGACCGAATATTTGGCAGAGATAAGCCGTTTGGCCGACCGCAACGGCTTAAACGAAACGGTATGGTCAGCGAGTCACCCGGTTCTTACATGGACTGCGTCCGTCCCTTCGTGAAAATATTGGCCTACACGTTTTACGCACGGTGGAGGAAGCATACAACATGGCCCTGAAGGCCGAGCTGATGAAGAAGGTGGCTCCGTCCCCCGGCCGTTCAGGAACCCGCCGACCTTGGGCCGACGCCTCGTCTTCAGTACCCGGGACCCATCGGGCAAGGACTCCGCCGACCGGACGGTGGCACCCTCCTCCGCACCTCGGGGGAGACCCCCGGATAGGACACCCCCCGGCTCCTGCTACAAATGCCAACAGCCGGGCCATTTCGCGCCCCGCTGCCCCCTTCTTCGACCGCCAGGGAGCAGGACGACGTCGGGGCGGAGGATTTCGGGGAGGTCGACGAGGTCATCGACGGCTACGATGACGAGGGTGATTTTCCCCCATGCGTCGTGCATCGCCTCCTATTTACCCCGCGCCAGGATGAACATGTCCAACGCTGCAACGTCTTCAAAAGCTACTGCAACATCAATGGAAAGATTTGTGACGTTCTCATCGATAATGGCAGCTGTGAGAATTTCATCGCCACCCGACTGATCTCCTACTTACAACTTCCCACCGAACCGCACCCCCACCCCTACTCCGTCGGATGGATCCAGCGCGGCCCATCGGTTCGAGTGACACGCCGTTCTCATGTCCCGGTTGCCATCGAGAAGCACTATCGAGCCGACGTATGGTGCGACGTCGTGGAAATGGATGCGAGCCACCTCCTTTTGGGTAGGTCGTGGCAGTATGATACCGACGTGTCCTACAAGGGCCGCGACAACACTTACTCCTTCACTTGGGCCGGAAAGAAGATTCTCATTGTCGCCCGGGTAGGGAGCAAACCGGAGGTCAACCCGCCCACGGAACAAACCGGGCGCAGTCTATTGGTGATGCATGAAGACACGGCCCTGTTCGAGCACGACTTGGCAGAGGCTAAGGAAGTGATAGCCCTTGTTCCTTACGGGCTTTCCGCCTCTCCCGAGCCACCGGCGGGGAAACTAGCCCCGGACGTGCGGGAGCTGTTGCGCGAGTACCACACAATCACCGCCGAGGACCTGCCCGACCACCCACCCCCGCTTCGGGACATCCAGCATCAAATTGATTTCATTCCGGGGTCTCGCCTTCCGAATCTGCCTCACTTCCGCATGAACCCCAAGGAGCACGACATCTTGCGCGAGAAGGTCCAAGAGCTGCTGAAGAAGGGCTTCATTGCCGAAAGCCTTAGCCCTTGCGGGGTGCCGGACCTCCTGGTTCCAAAGAAGGACGGTTCCTGGCGTATGTGCGTCGACAGTCGCGCCATCAATCGCATCACCATCAAGTACTCGTTTCCTATACCGCGCCTGGATGACATGCTGGATATGTTGGATGGCTCTCAGTTGTTCTCCAAAATCGATCTCCGCAGCGGGTACCACCAAATCTGTATCAAGCCAAGAGATGAATGGAAGACGGCTTTCAAAACCCCGGACGGCCTTTTCGAGTGGCGGGTAATGCCTTTTGGTTTATCTAACGCCCCAAGTACTTTTATGCGTCTCATGACACAGGTGTTGCGACCTTTCCTGAGGAAGTCGGTGGTAGTCTATTTCGACGACATCCTGATTTTCAACAAAAGCCGAGCGGAACACATCTCTCATTTGCGAGAGGTGTTGGGGGTTTTGGCCGACCACCAGCTTTTAATCCACCTCAAGAAGTGTACATTTCTCGCGCCGCGTTTGAATTTTTTGGGCTTCGTCGTGGGCGTGGACGGCATTCACGTTGACACCGAAAAGGTCCAGGCAATCCAGGATTGGCCGACACCTACGACCATTACGGAGCTGCGTTCGTTCCATGGGTTGGCTACCTTCTACCGACGTTTCATCCGTGATTTCAGCACCCTCACGGCGCCAACGACGGATTGTTTAAAGAAAGGGCGGTTCCTTTGGGGTGAGGAGGCCGACCGGTCCTTCGAGTTAATCAAGCAAAGGCTCAGCTCTGCTCCGGTGTTGGCTCTACCTAGCTTTGACAGACTGTTTGAGGTTCAATGTGACGCCAGCGGCATTGGGATCGGGGTTGTCCTCTCGCAAGACAAACGACCAGTCGCGTTCTTCAGCGAAAAGTTGAGTGAGTCTCGGCGGAAATGGGCCGCCTATGATCAAGAATTCTATGCCGCCGTCCGGGCCCTCAAGCATTGGGAGCATTATCTTCGCCACAAAGAATTTGTTTTATATACAGATCATCAAGCCCTTAAATACATCAACAGTCAGAAACGCATGGATGGCATGCATATCCGATGGACCACCTACCTGCAGCGATTTCCGTACATTATTCATCACAAACCGGGCGCCAGCAACACAGTGGCCGATGCACTCAGTCGGCGGCATTGTTTATTAGCCACTATGCACCAAGAGATCATTGGGTTTAACATCTTGTCCACCCTCTACGCCGACGACGTCGACTTCAAGGATATTTGGCGCGCCTGCTCACGGGGCGGCTCGCATGGCGGTTTCCTCCTTCTCGACGGTTTCTTACTCAAAGACAACCGGTTATGTATCCCCCGCATCTCATTGCGCGAGAAACTTATGCGCGACTTACATGGGGGCGGCCTCAGCGGTCACTTGGATCGGGACAAGACGCTCGCTAGCCTCCGAGAGCGCTATTTTTGGCCGCAGTTGACGAAGGACGTTGGTAACTTCGTTCGGAAGTGTTACGTGTGCCAACAGTACAAGGGTCAAGCACAGAACACGGGACTCTACATGCCCCTCCCGGTTCCCTCGGGCATTTGGGAGGATCTGTCCATGGACTTTATCTTGGGCTTACCGCGCACTCAGCGCGGCGTGGACTCGGTGTTCGTCGTTGTGGATCGTTTCTCCAAGATGGCGCATTTCCTTCCGTGCCGCAAGACTTCCGACGCCTCCCACATTGCCCGACTTTTCTTCCGAGAGGTGGTTCGGTTTCATGGTGTCCCCACCTCCATCACTTCCGATCGAGATCCCAAGTTCCTTAGTCATTTTTGGCAAATGTTATGGAAGATGTTCGATACGTCTCTTAATTTCAGTAGTTCCGCCCATCCTCAATCAGACGGTCAGACAGAAATAGTGAACAAGACATTGGGAAATCTCATCCGCTGCATCTGCCAAGACCGCCCAAAACAGTGGGATCACGCCCTCGCACAGTCCGAGTTCGTGTATAATAATGTCGTGCACAGCTCCACTGCTCGGACCCCCTTCTCAGTGGTATACTTGAAGGCCCCTCGGCATGCCCTTGATCTGGCTCGTCTACCCACGGCCCCACCCTCGGCAACACAACTTGCAGACGATGTCCGCGATATCCAAGCGAAGACTCGGGAAAAGCTGCTCCAGTCCAACGCCAAGTACAAGGCCATGGCTGACAAGCATCGTCGTGAGCAGATCTTCTCGGTGGGCGATTTGGTCATGGTTTTCCTCCGAAAAGAGCGCCTACCCGCGGGCAACCATCACAAACTCATGCCCAAAAAGTATGGTCCTTTTCCTGTCATCCGTAAGATTAACAACAATGCCTACGTGGTCGATCTCCCACCGGAGCTCAATATCTCCAAGACCTTCAACGCCAGTGACCTGTCGCTCTTCCACCCGGACATTCCTCTTTACCCCGAGCACTCGGGGTCGAGTGCTTCTTAAGAGGGGGCGAATGATGAAGGACATCTCGCGGGCGGATGCAGGACCGGGATCGCGTGGCTGGAGCGGAACGACCCACTTTGGAAGCCGCGGGCTGTCTAGCTCGTTTTATCTTTTATGTTTTATTTGGTGTGCGAATAGCCCTGTATGGTATTTATTTTATAAAAACTCTTGTATGTGGTGTGTTGTTAGCCCCTCCTCATAGTATAAGAGGAGAGTTGTTTTGCTTTGTTGGCACTTTTGATGAATGAGATTGCTGAACCCTAAAACAGCCGACTCCCCCTCTTCACTCTTCCCGTAGGAGAAGATCTCGGTCCGGAAGGACTCCGCCTCCCGTCCGCCCCTTCCCGCTCAGTTTTCCCCACTTCTTCCCGTGTGGAAGTCGCCGGCCGGAAGGTCTCTCGCCGTCCCCGTCGAGGTGCTGCATCACCTGGACTCACAGTTACACGACAACACCTCAACCGGTGTGCCAAGAATCCCCTTCAGTGTTTGGAATAAAGAACCACCAAAAAAAATTATGATAGAAGATGGTCCGTATGATGTAAGAAGTGAAGTAATATCCATACAAAAAGAGCGATGTTAAACGCAGGCCAGTTTTGACTATATGCAGACCACAATTTTTTAAAAAGAGAAATGTTAAATGCAGACCGGTTTTGGCTATATGCAGGCCACAGTTTTTTTTAAAAAAAGTATCATTTTTCTTTTCCAACCTACAGGCCATAGAACTAGACTTATACGCACCGTCATTGCCCACAACCCGTGCAGCCGCCGGACGAGATCGAGCTTCCTCTCTGTTCTCCTCTCCCTCCTCCGACGACTCCGGTCAGTGATCCTCTCCGGCCGACCACCTCCTTCCCTTCTCCGGACGGCGAGCTCCTATTTCTTCCTTTATAACTTATTTTGCTATTTACAAAAAGGTTCCATTTATCCAAAATATTGTAAATCGTGTTATGCATCTGAATTTAATTAAAGGATAGTATTTTGTGCATAAATAAAAGTGTTTGTGATTTTACACGCCTTTTATTGACTGAAGCCTTGAAAGGGGTGACCACAAACATATTTTTTGTGATATATAGAATCAAAATGATTATAATGTATTTTGTTGGACTATTATTGTGGGTCAAATAGACTGCAAAAATGTACTTATTTGGCTTTTATGAATGCTATATTTTACTTGGTGATTTATTTAAGAAAAGATTAATTTGATTTTTGAATATGGTCTGTAAATATGAAATTTGGCCTGCATGAATAATTCTTTGGCCTGCATATATCTGCGGCCTGCATAAAGCCAAAAGCGGACTGCATATAACATTGCTCTAAAAAAAATCGTTCCAATTCAAGAATCTGAGAAAGTAATAACTCTGAGAGCCCAGTAAGCAAATGAACTGAAAAGGAGCTTCAAAGCACAAAATGTATGAATTTTGAAAGGATTGAACTAGTAAAAAACAGAATTTCAGAATCTAAATTGTGTGAAATACACAAGAAAAACAACTCGAAAATACTAACAAAATAATTTCACTAACCAATATGTTCCCGCCCCTTGAGAGGTAAGCTCCATTCCCTGAGATCCGACATCATCTTCAACTATCTTACTGAGACCAAAATCAGTCACTTTTACTACTCCAATCTCATCAAATAGTACATTCCCAGGTTTCAAATCAAAATGGATAATTTTTTGAGGTCTTTTATTCAAATAAACAAGGCCTTGAAATATCTGAACAATAATGATTCTTGCTTCTTTTTCAGGCAGAACAGGTGTTGCCTTCAGAATTGCATCAAGATCTTTCCCTGAAAAAAGCATGTAAAATGCATGGATCAGTCTGTCCTGGATTGCCATACCAAATACATAAAATACTAAACATTATATGCTGCATTTGCACCGGTAATATATCACCTCCTCCTTCAGCAAGGAACACAATTCATATTTAACATAACTACTAGGCACATGTAGAATTTACATTTATGAATTGTTTTGGTTATGAAGTTTTTTGTCGCTTTATGAACAAAAATCATGGGAACATTTGATGCTATACAATAAAAATTAAATATAGCGCACTATAATAAGGCATCTAAGATAACAAAGTGATTATCCTGAAAATGAAATCAGAATTGGCCCTATAATAAGAAAGGCATCCATGATGAAAAAATGATTATCCTGAAACTGAAATCGCAATCAGCCTAATATACGATCAGATCATCTATAACAACAAGAAAGGTAAATCTTCTTACCACTGCAGTATTCCAAGACTGTACAAAAAGTATTATGGTCAATCTCGAATATGTCCCACAGATGAACAATATGTGCATGAACCAGTGTTTTGTGTATGTCGTATTCACGAATTGCATGGCGTATGTAGCTCTGCTTTTTCTCTTCACTCCATTGAGCATTTAGACTATGGAGCTTACATGCAACATATCTATTCTCCATGAAATCGTATGCCTGCATGAAAGTTTCCACTTCAAATCATCTCTAAAAAGTAAGGATTACCAAATATTAAAAGAAAACCGAAGCTACTGCGTCTAGATTATAGGGCTTGTTTGGAGTTCCTTGTTTCTCAGGATTTCATGCTGCAGGCTTACGTCATCACCATCACAAGAGAATATGGAATGTACTTGTTGTGCAGATGTAGGAGAGTACATGACACATTTTGTTAAAAACTTAAATTAGTTATAAAAGAAATGATAATCTAAAAGATTTATCAAAAAGAAGAAGCTGATTTATCAACATTTTCTTTAATAATTTAATAGATTAAATAATACAAATTTCATAAAAAGAAATTAACAATAATTTTACATTATCAAACATTATCACCAAGAAGGGGAGCCTTGGCGCACCGGTTGAGGTGTTGTCGCGTGACTTTGAGGCCACGGGTTCAAGTCCTAGAAGCAACCTCTAGCAAAAATACAGGGTAAGCTTTACCTACATTTCACCGTTTTGGTGGGACCCTTCCCCAGACCCTTGCTGCGCAGGGATGCTTTGTGCACCGGGCTGCCCTTTTTAAACATCATCACCAACCTTATCACACATTTTATGGTTGTCTTAATAAAAATTATTTTCCATTTGTCATGTCGAATGTTGTCTAAGGTGTTAAGCCTAAATTACGCAAATTATCTTAAACAACTCTCATACCTATTACCTTGGGTCTACCAATTATTGTAGTTTTTTGAGATGAACTCTATTCTTTCTTTAATTGTTACAAATTCTAAAGTTCGTGGTACATGTCCAAACAACTTAGGAAGTCTAAACTCTTATTTCTTTATATATATCCAAATGATTTAGGACATTTAGACTCTTGTATTTGATATATATATATCACTCGCACAATTTCTCAACTATAGTCATTCCTTAAAAAAAGTCTAACTTGGTCACACATCCATCTTAACATTCTCATTATGTCGAACAAAACTTAGATATCGATCTTTTTACTGCCCAACACTCTTATCAATATAACTATCGACATGCTAGCATTTATTAGATGTTTATGCTATTTCTCTATTCTATGTATTTTCTCCTCATTACTCTCACTCCTATATATTAGAGTGAGACCCATTGTAATGAATTAAGAACAGTAATATACCATTTCAACATGGTATTAGAGCCGCCTTAGGGCGAAACCCTCGTCTCCCGCATGCATTCGTCTTCCCGCATCCCGACTGCGTCGCCTCATCGTCTCCGCCTCCCACTTCGTTTCTGCATCCCCCGACTCCCACACGCGCTACTGCGTCTCGCCGCGTGTCCCAAGCTGCTGTCGGTTGACCCTTCAACCGACACCGAAAATGAAGAATTGGACCTATTTTTGGCGTCCTTTTCTCTTCTTTTTTGAGGAGTTGATTCTTCCTCTATTTTATCACCGATTGTGCCTTGTTGCGGATCCGTGGATTGGATTAGGCATCTTCATGGATCTTGGTTCTCTCCATTTTCTATGAGCAAACCGTAGAGGTCCATTTTTTGTTTTCCGCTTGATTCCTTGATTTCAATTTTTGGATCATCATGCTGGGGAACAACAAATCTCCTACTATCTCTTCCGGTGCCGGGGCTTCTTCCTCTATCTTGATTTCTTAAGGATCTATCTGGTTAAGTCATGGTCACAATATGCCTTAACTTACTAGCATATGCCTGGATGACTATATCGATCTCTTACTCTTGCCCTGAACAACAGAAGACTATTTGGTTATGTTTGGGGTACTGCACCGGAGCCTGAACAAACTTTCCTAGATTGGTTACAATGGTAGTCTGAGAACTATTTGGTCATGTCCTGACTTACAAACTCCATGGTGGAATCAATGCCTGAAATTATCTGTTCTTGGATACCGCATCCGATATTTGGAAGAGAGCTGATGCCACTTGTGGCGAGGGAATGCAACCCAAATCTTCCAACCGCGACAGACGATCTTTCTCCTAAGACAGGGAGATCATCCTCCTTCGGTCTACTACTTGGAGTTTCAGCTTTATCAGGAATATGATCACTTTGACTCGCGCCCTAGTGTCTCCTGAGGATGAAGTTCTTGTTCGAGCCCAGGAAGAACCCAACAGGGTCTTTGCATTCCTGCATCGGGACTTCGATCGGATCAGTGTTCAAATCCTTGAGCGCTCCATTACTCCCTCTCTCCCAGAAGTGTATAGCATCGTCCAACAAGAGTTTGATCGGCGACAAACTTTGTTACTTGACTCAATTTTCGAGGGATCTGCTCTGGCCGCTCAGTCTAGGTCTGCTAGCTGGGCTCCACGTGACTCAAGATCGAAGCCAACTGACAAAGATCATCTGATTTGTGACTACTGTAGGATGTCTCGTCACACACGGGACATATTTTTTCGGCTTCCCCCAACCCCGAGGCGGTTCTGCACTGAGAGGGAGTGTGGTTATTGTCACTTTCAGAGCCGATCATCTTAGTCTAGGTCTGCTCATCTTTTTGATGCCTCAGAGGAGGCCTCGCCCTCTGCTGTCCCTAACACTGCGAGTCTTCCAGTGGCTCTATCTGCTGATAAGATACAGGCGTTCCACCGCTTGATGCAGGGACAATCTATTGAATCCTCCACCTCTTCGTCCTCATATGCCAATCAAAGACTACCAGGGGCTCATGCCAAGTCCACTCGCCCTTCTACCCACTGGATCGTTGAGTCTTGCATGACAGATCATATGACCGGTTCTGCTACAGGTTTTGTGTCATATCTTCCCTTGTCCGATAGAGACAAGGTGAGTATTGCAGATGAATCCTTCTCTCCTATTGCCGTGAAAGGATTCATCCATTACTCACCCTTTCTTCTGTTCTTCATGTCTCTAAGTTTACTCATAACCTTCTCTCAATTAGTCACTTAACTAATTCTATGAACTGCTATGTGACTTTTCTCACCTCTTGAGAATTTCAGGACCAAAAGATGGGGAAAGTGATTGGCTCTGGTAGACTGTGTGATGACCTCTACATGTTTGATTCTTCCAGCCCCGCTTCACCGCCGCAAGCTCTTCATGTTGATCAGACTTCTGTTTTGGATTCCTAGCATTGTTGTCTAGGACATCCATTTATCCCTTCTATGAAACTTTTATTCCAAATTATGTCTTAATTGTTATCGGACAATTCAAAATGGATTCTTGGGTCTGCCCTCTCTGATGTCTTTGATTTGAGGGCATGATTCCACAACAAACGTGACGGTATAGGGGGCCACTATTGTCGAAGGTTCGGTCTTTCTCCTCTGAGAGAAGCCACTTTGTGCATAGGGCCAAAGGTTAGGTCTGTTTCCAATCTTCCCCCGCCCATACCCCCAATGATTGGGGACTATATGGGTTCTGTTGTTGTTGTTGTTGTTATCGGACAATTTTCACTATGATGTATGTGAACTAGGTAAATACCAACATACTTCTTTTAGTCACGTTTCTCCTAGCTTTACACCTTTTGATATTATTCCTAGTGATGGTTGGGGGTCTTGCCCCGTTGCTTCAATTTCTGGGTATTTCTAATTCGTTACTTTCAATGATTGTTTTTCCCGCACTACCTAGGTATATTAATGAAAGCTAAAAATGAAATCTTTTTCCGTTATTTCAGCGGTTTCAAATAATGATAGTAACCCAAGTTAATACCACCATTAAAATTCTTCGTGCCGACAACGATCGTGAGCATATTGATTCACAGTTTGATAGATATCTTAGTGACCTTGGTTATTATCTACCAAACATCTTGTGTCTACTCACCCGCTCAGAATGGTATGGCAGAAGGCAAGAATCGTCATTATTTGGAGGTTGCCCGATGTCTCTTAATTACGATGCACCTTCCGATGTTGTTCTCACAACTTACCTCATTAATTGTATACATGCACGGGTTCTCAGAAATAAAATGCCCCTCAACACTTTTCAGGTTCTTCCCACTAACCTTCATCCTCTGTGTTTCATTCACATACATCAAAAAATTAAACTCAACACTCGTGCCCTAAAAGGTGTCTTCATCGAGTATTCCCCAACTCAAAAGTGTTACAAATGCTTTGACCCTATAACCAAGAAGGTTTTTGTGACCATGGATGTCACCTTTCGTGAATCTGAGAGTTGCTATGAGACCTCGCTTATGGGGGGTCGTCCTCTCCCATGTTGGAAGTGAGCTCTTCATCACTTCTAGAGGAGTCCTCACATACACCTTTAGTCATTCCTCCTCTATACCGGCCTCTTCTAACTACCACTCTTATGAAAAATTCCATGCTCCCCTTTTGCAGGTTTACTCTTGGAGAAAAAAAGTACAAACATGCAAGCCTCTCTCAGGATACCTGAGCTGACATCTAATCCGTCTTCAGAATCTATTGCACTACTTCACATAGAGTCTTTGTTTCCTCTTGTCCTCTATTTCTATCCCATCATCCTGACAGGAAGCCCTTTGCCACCACAAGTGGCAAGAAGCCATGCTCGAAGAAATAAATGTCATTGAAAAACTGCGCATGGGATCTTGTGCATCTTCCTCAGGGGAAGACATTTAATGTCCATAAGTGGGTGTTTGTTGTAAAACAAAACACCTAAGGAATTGTGGAGAGATACAAGGCAAGGCTTGTTGTCAGAGGATGCACTCAGACTACTGGGATTGATTATCAAGAGACTTTTGCTCTTGTAGCAAAGATGAACTTCATAAAAGTTCTCCTATCATGTGATGACTGTAAGGGATGTAGCCCCAGTCAGCTAGATGTGAAGAATGCGTTCTTTCATGGGGGCCTAGAAGAGGAAGTGTATATGTCCCTACCTCCTGGACTTGCCCCTGAAGGATCTGAAGGAAAGATGTGCAAGCTAAAAAAGGCTTTATACGACCTCAATCAATCTCTTGGAGCTTGGTTTGGGAGATTTCACAAGGCTATAAGGACCTTTGGATATACTTAGAGTAATGCAGACCACTCTATTCATCAAGCACATGGAAGGAAAATCGACAACCTTTATAGTTAATGTGGACGACACTGTTATAACCAGAGATGATCTAGAAGAAGTTCAAACTCTAAAAGAAATGTTGGTTAGAGAATTTGAGATAAAGGACTTGGGGAACCTCAAGTATTTTTTGGGCATTGAAGTCACCAGGTCCAGACATGGGATTTTTATCACACAGAGGAAGTAATTTGATTTA
The DNA here is from genome assembly GCA_033032865.1 of Dactylorhiza incarnata. Taxonomy (NCBI): domain Eukaryota; kingdom Viridiplantae; phylum Streptophyta; class Magnoliopsida; order Asparagales; family Orchidaceae; genus Dactylorhiza; species Dactylorhiza incarnata. The sequence goes on from JAWHQI010000053.1 coordinate 7,764,927, forward strand.
CTTGAGACATCAGGAATGAGTAAGTGTAGACCTGTCCCTGTCGAATCAAAGTACAGGCTAGGGAGAGATGACGAAGAAACTGTTGAGTACATCCCTAATTTTTAGAGATTAGTAAGGAAGCATATTTACTTGTCACATGCACGCCCATATATCTCGTATGCGGTTGGAGTGCTTAGCCAGTACATGCACTCACCAAATACTCGCCATCTTGATGTTGCCCACTGTAGTCTCAGATACCTCAAGTCCTCTCCCGTGAGCGGTATCCTATTCCCATCGAATGATGATCTAAATATTGAAGCATACAGAGACGCAGACTGGGCTGGATCGGTTGATGATCGACGGTCCACCTCAGGGTATTGCGCTTTGGTTGGTGGGAATTTGATTACATGGAGGAGCAAAAAAATAACATGTGGTGTCTAGATCCAGTGTTGAAGCTGAATTCAGAGTATGACACCTTGATCTTGAGAAAAATAACAATAAGATTATATTATGATAACAAGAAGGCTATTAGCATTGCTCATAATCCTGTTCAACACGGTCGCACCAAACACAATAAGGTTGACAGACACTTCATAAAAGAAAACATAGTGAGAGGAATTGTATGTATTCCGTTTGTTCTGTCTGAACAACAACTGACAGACATTCTCACGAAGGGATTGCGAACGAGTGTTTTTGGAAGGATCATTACCAAGTTAGGCATGATTAACATTGCACGCCTAACTTAAGAGGGGGGGTTAGCATTTATTACTTATTATTTCCTGTATTTCTCTATTATATGTATTTTCTCCTCATTACCCCCCCCCCCCCCCCCCCCCCCCCCCCTCACACACACACACATATATATTAGAGTGAGACCCATTGTAATGAATTAAGAACAATAATTTACCATTTCAACACGACCTAATTGTGATTTTAGAAAAATTACTTTGCAGCTCCACATTATCCTCTTATAACATAGTAATCATGATTCACTTCTCCATTTTCATAACCCAACACTTACTTTAAAGATTATATCTTCATCTATAATTACTCATATTCGCGGGATCGCAACCCTTTACTTTGGCTATTGTAGCACGTGTAAAGTCCATGGCATAGGAGCATGGTGATTTTGTTAGAATTTTGTGATCTAGAAGTAGTCAATGGATTAATCTTACGGTCAACATGATATGAGCATATAGGGTCGCACATTAGGACGTGTGATGATCATGCTTGTTTATGAAACCAAGTCCTAAATATGTATATTAGATATATGTTAAATGGTATTTGAATAATTAAGAATTAATCAGAAAAGGAATTAATAAATTTGGTTTTGAACCAAAATGAGAATTCTCAATACCATTAAAGTTATTTCTCTAGCGGTTTAAAGGGTGTGTAGTTTTGGAAACTACTTAGCCGCGCTTTTAGAGCGTTTTGAGTGGATGCGTCTTTCAATTTTATATAAACATGTCTTGGAAAACCGAAACACTACTTTTTCTTCCTTCCCATTCCGTAGTGGAAAACCGATATCTCTTTCTCATTCTCGTAGTGGAGAAACCACAAGAGATAAGAGGGAGAAGGAAAATTTTGCAGAGAACAAAACTAGCATTTCATAACATAGAGAGACGATCATCTTCCAACCCCAAGCACGTTGGACGAACTGTGAGTTATTTCCGACATTCAGGTGGATACCATTAGAGATGCAAATACTATTTTGTGGTTTGGTCTCAAACGCCAATTATTTTTTCTAAATTTGATTTCGACGCAGGTAAAAAACTATATTCTTGATTTGTTGTGTTTTGCATGGATCATGTCGAGGGTTTCCTGTAATTTCCATTGCACATTTGATGCCCCATAGAAACCCAACCGATTTAATGTCATCTTCACCTTCCTTTGGCTTATTACCGGCAGTCTGTTTAGAAGTGCGGCCATTTTCTCATCCATGGCGGCCCGCCACCTCGGATGCTGAAGAGCATCCTGCAGAGAAGAAGAGGTTGCAATAGAGAACAAAGAGGTTGCAAATCTGTGAAGTGTCGGAGATAAGCGATGCAACGAGACATAATTTGAAATTGGGTAACCGGTAGATGTCGATGACGGATCAACAACCGGCAAAGTATCAGCAGATAAGGGCAGCTCTCGTGAGGTATAGAGCGAGGAAGTCGCATGTATAGACACGAAGATGAGGAGGAGGAAGCGAGGGGAGATGCACAACTGGAGGAGTGGGAAGCAGAGGAGGAGGTTTGATGGTAGTAGGCACATGAGGACGTGGAAGGTCGGGGGTGGAAGACAAGGAGGTGTCAGATTGGTGGAAACTAAGTTATTAAAGATGCAAAGGCGCACCGAGGCGCAAAGGGGTCCTGGAGCCTAGGAGCAACATGTGAGGGGCAAAAATGAAAAACAAAAACAAAATATAGTTTATTAAATAGAAAAAAAACACATAAAATAAATCTACCACCGTATTAACACACTAGAATTGCTTCACAACCCACAAAATAACTAGCATTAAAAAATCAGATTCAAATTAAAATTCAGCGAACTGGAAACTGAAATTTAGTAAACTGGGTGCCCAGTTCATTGAAATTCAGTGAACTGGCTGCCCAGTTCAATAAAATTCAAAAGCTAATGATACAAAAGCAAAAGGAAATAAGCTTTTTGGGGTTGGGCAGTATATGGAGGCATTATCCTAGTAAGAACTTGCTTGAGCAAGGCGCGCCTAGAGAACCTCGCCCGCCTCTGCCTTGCAGAGGTAAGGCCTGAAGCGGCTGGTACGCCTCAGGCGCGCCTTAATAACTTAGGGTGGAAAGGTTAATGTTCATTGAAGGTGACATCAGCTGACAAGTTTCCGATTAGAAGTAGAGTAGCAGACGTAACTCTTCTGGGTGCGAGAATAGCCAACAAACATACACTTAATAGCATGAGGAGTCAATTTGTCCACGACAGGGCCAAGATGGTGGACATAGCAAACACAACCGAAGATGAGGAGGTAGATGGGCCATCATGAGAGCTATCCCAACAACCTCCTTCTACGCGCGTTGAACGACAACATCCAAGGATGGGGGGTTGGTGCTGAAGTCAGGACTCAATGAGGGTCTTGGTCATGGACACAAAGGAGGTCAGGTAACCGGTCACACCAGAGTCAACGATCTAAAGCCAACCAAAGATATCATAGAAATGTTGGAGACTATCCTGCCCTGAGTAAAGAGAGTGAAACTCGTCTCACATGACTTTGGCAGTCTCATGGTACAATGTCATACGGCATGACTCAGATTCCATAGAATTGAGGAGCCAAGACTAAACCCAACCATCGTCACGGAGTCACTGCTCCATATGGTCAATGGGACAAACACGGGTAACATGATCTGAAAGACACGACGCACCGAGTGTACCCATTCCACAAAATTCCTCTTCCCATTAAGGGAAAGAGTGGTAATCCGCAGTTCGTCGCATATCTCAGGTTGGAGAGTTGGAGCAAGAGCCAGAAGCGACGAGGAGGAAGAGCCCGCGGACGTGCCCGTGACAATCGGAAGGAAGAGCAACCGCTGCGACAGAGTAACTGCGACTCAGCAAAGATACGACGGACACACGGCAGGCTGAGCAGTCACGATTGGAGGCGGTCATGGCTGAGCGGTCACGGCTGGAGCCACGACGATCGCAGGAAGCAGGCACTCCAGGCACTGGCAGGAAGAAAGCGGGCACTGCAGGCACTGGCAGGAAGAAACCGAGCAATGGCACTGAGGGTACTGAAGAAACTGCGGGCACTGGCAAGAAGAAACCAGGCAATGGCACTGTGGGTACTGAAGGAAGAAACTGTGGACAATGACAGGAAGAGGGCACTGGGGGCTCGACGGCCCGAGGAAGAAACCGCAAAGAGGCAAACAATGCGGTCTGAGGAGCGGGTTCTACGGACTTGAGGAGGCATCCACAAGAAGGCGGATACAAGAAGAGCTTTGTATCTTGGCGGGCTGTTGCGGTCTGAGGAAGAAGCCGCAGAGGGCGGGGGCTGCGGACACAAAGCAGAGGAGGGTGGAGGGCACTGCGGTCACGACGCAGAGGAGGCGGACGACAAGAGCCTTAAAACGAGCCTATAAAAAGCAGAGGGGGTTCAGAAATCTCGCCAGATGGGCGAGGGAGTTGTGCGGTGACCGTGAGCGCTGCGTGGTTACACAGGGAGAGTCCGCGGGCAGGCCAACGAAGGATAGAACCAAGCCACAAGAGCAAAGGCTCAATCGGGCGCAATCAGCCTGAACGGATCAGATTCGCTTTGATACCATGTAGAAACACACAGAAATGAAAGGAAAAATAGAATATTGTATTATTTCCTTATATCAAATTCAACTTAGAACAAGCGTATATACATATATTTATAGGGAGAGAGTAAGGCTCAACTCCATCCTAAAATGTGGGACTAAACACTAAACGGAAATGGGCGCTCCAATGGGTTGGGCTATTTATACAACTTATTTCAACAGGAAGGATATGCACTTAAAACTTGTGGGTCTGCCAATAAGTTCCCTCCTCCCTGCTTTGCTTAGGCACCCATAAAGGCCTCAACAACACCGCATCATGAGCAATCACAAAAGAATCCAATAGCGCATCCTCGAATACTTCTAACTCCCTAATAACCAAATACAAAGTCTGTAGAATCTCTACCTGCTTATTAATGCCATTGATACCAACACTCACTCCACACGACAGATTCTACTGCTTTATATAGCACAAGATTCTGATGTACAACCGACATGATCTATCCTTCTTGAATCTATTGAGGAGGTATAGGTGCCAACATGATCTGCCTCCCATCCTTGGAAAAGGAACAGGTGTGCCGGTACCCACCATGAATACACCATCGATTAAACTGACACGGATGTCCCAAAAGAATACGACACCCATTCATAGAAATAACATAGGAAACTGCATGATCCTAGTAGATTTCTCAAGGAATACGGAAATCAAAACCTGCATATACACTTATACCACTCCATCCTTGTTGAGCCACTGCAACTGGTAAGAGCGTGTATGGTGTGAAATGGAAAATGCAAGTTGTACAACCATGGTGGTAGAAACGACATTCATACTACTTCCACCACTTATGATCAACTCACATGCCTTCTCATGCAATGTGCCTCTGGTGTGAAAAATTCTGCATCTGGTCCTTATCTGGCACCATTTGAGCATTCACTAGTCTCAGATAACCAATTAGGCACCATCATCGGCATACTCTGTGAAAACATCGGATCCAGCAGTAAGAGGTATCTGCTCACTAGGGGAAATGGGGTCCTCAACATCTGCAAACTCTTGGGTTATCACGACCACATGGTTCGGACATTCAGAAGCAATGTGCACAACTCTCAAACTCTTGAAGCACTTGATAGTTCTTGGCCTAGGTAATGCCCTGGGTGTCTCAATCTTCACCTTCACCTCCCCTTAATCCTCCATGAAGGGGGGGTTCTTATTCCTCAACAATTGTTTCTCCACCTTAGCGACGAGCTTTATCACACACTCCAAAAATTCGTAAAACTACAATATCACCACATCAACAATCTCTCTATTTATCCTACTTAGAAACTTCACAATAGTCTGTTCCTCTGGACTCGTCATGCTACACCTCAAAATCAAAGTCTCAAACTCTAGTATACACTATTGCATACTAAGGATTTTTGCATCAAACCTTGCATCGACGTTAAGTCCTGTTTGTAGCTGGTTGGAACAAATCAACTCATAGGAGTCGCTTCAATTTAACTTAGTCCTAACATCTCTCTTTCCTCTGTTTCACCTCACGACCTTTATGTTCTCCCACCATAAGCTGGCATATTTTTCAATTTCAGCATGACTATCAAGCACCCCTTCTCATCAAAATAGTCCTCGTAATTTAAAATTTGATCAAGGACCCGTGTCCACTCTGTGACTCATCTGGAGATGACCTTCATCTGAACTCGGGTATCTCAACTTGCAGAACATTTTGGTTCCTACTCTCCTCCCTAGTAGATCTGAATCAACTCATGGGTCAGGCATGATACTCAAACATTGACTCCTCCTGGACTTCATATTTTGCTTCCTCTTCTGAATTGTTCGTTATCCTTGCACGATTTCCAAACTTCTGTCTGGACCTGGGATGCCCGCCTTGAAGCGGTTGAATCATTTGTCAACGAATCACATCAAAAATATTCACTTGTTCGTGCATGTTTTCAAGTTCCTGTTGGAGTACTCAAACATGAGCTTGTTCTAACGTCTAATCCGGATTGATTCATTTGTCAACGAATCACAATGCTCGCCTAACCCGAGCCAACCTCACTCTGCTACCAAATGATGGATTCTCGGAATTCTCGGACGGTCAAGTAACAATATCCTTGTAAAATTTTGAAATTACTTTATAAAACATTGGTGTTCAAAATAGCCTTAGAGAACCCATCAAATTGATTCAATGTTTCATTGCATCAGTCCCATAAGTAGTAGATGAATATTTAGTTCCAAATTGAGAGAACAATGTCAAGGCGCTGAACAAAAAAAACAAATGAAAAACTCCAAACTTAGGAAAATAACTCGATCTTTATAAACAAGTCAACGACAACAACACTACAAAATTTGGAAGAACTAAATAATCCAAGAATATATGTTTCCACAATAATTACAACATCATAGCAAAGTCAATAGATGTTTGATCATCACAAAACACAGAAAATCACCCAAACAGTTCAAAACCTCAAGGTCCGCGATCAACGAATTCCAACAGCAATACCATAATCTGGGAGAAAACTAGGGTGGAAGGAGGTACAAGCTTGTCATTGAATGAAGATAAGTGAAGGAAATGACTTTTCAAGATAAGAGCGCTCACCAGTCGGGGTGAATGTCCCTCCACAACCCCTACCAACACAAAAAGTAGTGTCGTCAACAAATCCAGCTTTGGATGCATCTTCTATTTACTGTGAAACTTGGCCTAGTTGTCTACCTTCCCCTTACATATCTAAAATCTAGTAATTATAACCCCCTTCGGACCATCTTCTTTCCCTTTCATCAGATTCTCGTTCCGTGAGCCCCTCTCCCAAGCCATCCAATATCCTTATCTTCGCCTATGAGTAGAATTTTTGTGTCTAAATATGCATCACTAATTGTTGTTGAATTCTACTTCTCTATGAAGCTCTAGTCATCTAAAATGTTGTTCGGTCCGCTTTCAAATTTCGGGCCATCAATCGCAATAATAGCCGTCATCTTTGACTTTCTCCTATGCCATCGCCTATGTCGTTAAAGGCGTAAGGTGCATCAAGGGTTCTGGAGCCTACGCGCAAGGTGCATGCATGCCTTCAGACTAAGGCATGTGATTGCTAACTGGTGCTCCCCTTTGCTCAGCAAATACGGAGCCCTATACACTTAGCACCTCAAGTGCGTCTTTAACAACGAGCATCATCGCTCAAGCAATGCTCCATCTCCCAGGCCATCATTTCGCCTGCCACAATCTCGAAATCCTCTATCAAGATGCTCTATGTCTTGTCGGATCAATTCTTGTTCACTCCCCTTTTGATCTCAAGAACTCAAGTTGGCCATGCACCCCTTGAAATTGTGGGGAAAAGTTAACATTTGAAGCCACCACTGGTCAGAAATATAGTGTGTTCCCTAAAAAGTCTCACATGGGCCTCAAAACCCATCTTGGTGATGTTATCTCCTCCCAGGTTATCAAACTTACTCTTAGGTTACATAATCTCTCTCTCAAGTTGTCAAACCTACTCTCAGGTTACAAGATCTTTTTCTCATAATACTGATATTGCTCTTTTTAGTTATTGAAATTTTCCACAGTTTCAATTGAAACTGTATCTCAGGTTGTTGACTTGCTCTCTAGTTAATAAATCTCACTCTCGGGATGCTTAACATCGTTTAATGAACCTCTCTCATAGCCTTGCTACTTTTGAATTTTTTTTCAAATATTTCTTCGTAGCCTAGCAATGGAGTAGGTATTATTGTAGATACTACTTGGAGGGATGAAGTTGTTGGGGTAAGCAGAAAAGGTGATAGAATTTTAGCTCTTAAATTAATCGTAGGAAAAGAAACTATTAATGTAATTAGTGTTTAAGCGCCACAAGTAGGATTAAGTGAAGCTATTAAAGTACAATTTTGGGAAGACTTAGATGATTTGGTAAGAGAAATCCTACAAAGCGAGAAAATTTTCATTGGAGGAGACTTAAATGGACATGTAGGGAAGAAAAATACGGATTATACAGATGTTCATGGAGGATTTGGGTATGGAGAAAGAAATGAAGAAGGAAGAACCATTCTAGACTTTGTCATAGCACATGAGCTAATTGTGACAAATACGTTCTACATGAAGAGGGAATAACACTTAATTACGTTCAAGAGCGGACAAAATAAGTCACAAATTGACTATTTTATGACTCACAAAATGGATAAAAAGATTTGTAAGAATTGCAAAGGCATACAAGGAGAAAGTTTGACAACGCATCATAAGCTAGTGGTGTTGGATGTGCAAATTAAATATAATACCTTTAAGAGAAATATAAAAATGTTGCAAAAAATTCGGTGGTGGAACTTGAAGGAAAAACAAGTTGCTTTCAAAGCAGCGGTTTTAGAACAACTAATTGATGATCCTTATGTTGATCCTAGTGTCACATGGGAAGTTATGTCTTCTCATTTAAGGTTAAGTGGAAAGAACGTACTTGGAAAGTCAAAAGGTCGTGCGCCCCCACAAAAAGAATCTTAGTGGTGGAAAAAGGAAGCGCAAGACAAAGTGAGGGCAAAGAGGGTCAGCTACAAAACATTATATGCTTGTAGGAATGATGAAAACTTGACAAAGTATAAAGACGCCAAAAAAGAAGCTAAAAATGCAGTAAGTAAAGTAAGAAGTCAAGCTTATGAAGAATTTTACAAATGACTAAATACCAAAGATGGAGAGCGTGATATATATAAAATTGCTCGAGCTAGAGAGAGGAAGACAAGAGATTTAAGCTAAGTTAAATGCATAAAAGATGAATCAGATATGGTATTGACGGATGATGTGGCTATTAAGGAGGGATAAAAAAGATATTTTTATCAACTATACAATGAAGGAAAAGACAATGAACTGAACTTGGAAGAGTTAAATAAATCAGAGGAGTATAGAAACATAACTTTTTATCGTAAAATTCAAGCATCAGAGATAGATGATGCTCTAAAAAGATTAAAAATGGAAAGGCGGTTGAGTCAGACGATATACTCATTGAAGTATGGAAATGCTTAGGGAGGGAAGGAATTTTATGGCTTACAAGTTTCTTCAATAAGATACTGAATACAAAGAGGATGCCAGACCAATAGAGAGAAAGTATTTTGGTACCTTAGTATAAGAACAAAGGAGATATACAAAATTGTGTCAATTACAAGGGAATTAAATTAATGAGTCATACTATGAAACTATGAGAACACGTAATAGAGAGAAGAGTTAGACGAGAGACTAACATCTCAGAGAATCAATTTGGATTAATGTCAGGGAGGTCAATCATGGAAGTTATACATCTCTTGCGGAGACTCATTGGCAACTATCGGGAAAGATAAAAAAATTTGCATATATTGTTTATCGATCTGGAGAAGGCTTATGATAGGGTTCCAAGAGAGGATTGTGGAGAGTCTTAGAAAAGAAATGTGTAAATGTATCATACATTGACATAATCAAAGATATGTATACAAATTTAGTGACCAGGGTGAGGACATTTGGAGGATTAACACAGGAATTTCCTATCACCGCTGGCTTACATCAAGGGTCAGCTTTAAGCCCTTATCTCTTTACCCTTATCTTAGATGAGCTCACCGGACATCCAACAAGCACTACCTTGGTGTTTATTATTTGCAGATGATATTGTTTTGGTCGATGAGACGCACGAGGGAGTAAACGCGAAACTTGAATCTTGGCGAGGCACTTTAGAAAAGAAGGGTTTTAGGTTGAGCAGGACAAAGACGGAGTATATAGAGCTTAAATTTAGTAGTGCAAGAAGGTCGGATGTCTCCGTCGTTAAATTGGGTGACCAAGATATTTCCCGCAGTTAGTGCTATAAATATTTGGGATCGATAATTCAAAAAGGATGGAGGTGTGGATAAAGATGTGATACATAGAATCCAAGCAGGTTGGTTGAAGTGGAGAGGCGTCTGGGATCTTATGTGATCGTAAAGTATCATTAAAACTTAAAGACAAGTTTTACCGTACTGCAATTAGGCCAGCAATGCTCTACGGTTCTGAGTGTTGGGCAGTGAATGGTGCACATGAGCAAAAAATGGGAGTTGCGGAGATGAGAATGCTTAGGTGGATGTTTGGTCACACTGAGACTGGATAAAATTAGGAATGAATGTATCAGGGATAAGACAGGAGTGGCGCCAATTGTAGAGAAGATGCGAGAAGCTCGTTTAAGAAGGTTCGGACATGTACATGGGAGACCATTAGAGGCACCTGTTAGGCATTGTGAGAGTTTAGTCACTAGACATGTTAAACGGGGGAGGGGTAGACCAAAAAGACTTGGAATGAAACTATAAGGAAAGATATGATGTACTTAGGTATTAATGAGGCTATGATTAAAGATAGGGCGCAATGGCGACAAAGGATCCATATAGCCGACCCCACTATGGTGGGAGAAAGGCTTGAGTTTTGTTGTTGTATTTCTTCTTAGACAACAAAATGTACTTACCACCGTCCCCATCATCTATAATTGATATAACCCAGCCTCTAGTTAGAATGCAGACATCTCTATCAGTAACAAGTCCAAAACTCATTTTGGTAAACTTTATGCCCACATTGAGTTTCATGTAGTGTTAGCACACTTAGCTACTTTTGCCATTAACAATGTTAATATGTATAGCTTATTGTCATTAGGGTCATTAGAATAGTCTTAGTGTAATGGCCGGATTCCTTCATATGGATTATCATATAGCATTCATTTATAGTTCTCCCTACTATATATAGATGATTTTATATTCAATAATATATATATATATATTTCAAGTGTTTTATCTCTCGTTTTTCATAAACAAGTATAGTTATCCTTCGGTAGATAATTATTTTACAATTAAAATTTTATATTTTTAATTCCGTTTGATTAAAATAATTAAAAAGGCTTATTTATCCTTATTTAATTCTTAGTTTTGGTTCAATAAATTGGGAGTTATGTCTTGTAAATAATGAAGTAGATTATCAAAAATTTTGAATTTTCCTAGAATCTCCACTTATTGATGCTTAATGTTCACGAGTTGATGTTTAAAGCTTCATATCTTGCATGAAGATTCAACAAATATAACTCGAGCCTTCGTTGTCTGGATCATTACTTCAATTTCCGTCATTCTCAACAATAGTTTCAAGATATCAAAAAGATCTTCCACCATAAATTTGAGGACAACGCTTTATATAAAATATCTACTATTTACACCAAAACAGCTACCTGTTACTGGGTAGCAACATAAAGCTAAACTATGAAACCAAACCAAAGATATAAATTTGCTGCATGGGTTACATATAGTTTACAATAGATGTCTAGACTTACTTTAAAAACCTCACTGAAGCCACCCTTTCCCAGAAGATTTAGAAGAGCATATCGGTGGTTAAGAATCGGGAAATTGTTAAAGCGTGAGTCATCCTCATCCCTTACACGTTTCATTTCGCGTATAAGCCTTCCCTTCTCCAAATCACAACGCTCCCTCTCTCTCCTCAAATTCTCTTCCTCCTGTCAAAGGAAACATAAACAAAAGGATTATTATGTTAGGTAACATGAGAAGATACGCATCAAAATGCTCAAAACGTTCAAAATAGATAGAGAGTTTACAAGTTTGATGCTTGTTAGACGTGATTTACAAATTTCATCTTGTATGAGAAAATCTTCTTCTGACATTCCAGTTTCAAGATCGTTTCCATCACCTTTATCTACAAACACAAAAAATCGTGCAAGCAAATTCAACTTATAACCAATATTTGCACGAACAAGTAAGATTGCACATGCAATACATATGTGGCTAGAACTTACTTAGCAAATAGTTACTCAAGATGAATAAATGGATAGAAGAACGATATCAGGGTATAAACCGAAAGTTGTACATAATAGAACAAAAAGAAAAGGTTGACATGGTTGAACCAATATGGGTAGCATCAACAACATTCAAACCTTTATCCCACCATAGTGGGGTCGGCTATATGGATCCTTTGTCGCCATTGCGCCCTATCTTTAATCATAGCCTCACTAATGCCTAAGTACATCATATCTTTCTTTATAGTTTCATTCCAAGTCTTTTTTGGTCTACCCCTCCCCGTTTAACCAATATGGGTAGCATATTTCACAAAATTAAGATATAAATTAAGAGTAACAAGGGTGTAAGTTTGGTTACATTTCTGAGACAAAACTAATGATGGCAAGGATCAGCATAATCCTACAAGACATGTAATGATTTTCAATAATGTGGCAACAACTGAAGAATAATAAACGTTCTATTTTAGAGATGTTTACCTGCTTTCAACCCCTCCCTCACATCTTCATACATGAGACAACAACTTGATGTCTAACCTAAGAAAATTCTCAGAGAACTGAAAATTTACAGGCTTATATAACAATCCCAAGTATTAATGTTTAAATTTGAGCTGCATTATGATTTCTTTATAGAATACAAGCACTTTGTGCAAACTACCGGCATACTTTTTCTATGATGAGCTTAAAATTATTCCAGTACCATTTTAGAATGTGATGGCAATTTTCATTATTGACATTCTTTAGATTGTCGGAAGGACGATCGGAGCCCACAATTGCGGCTGTTTTTTTTTTATGTATTTTCTTTTATTTTTCAGCTGTGTATTTTAGGGATTATGTCAAATAGTCAGATTCAACAATTCAAGCCATCATATTGGTTTGCCTTATGTTAAAGCCCAAGATTAAAAGCACACATAAGGGCTCATTGTATTTTTCTCCTTGTATTTAGTCTCACTTCTTCAAGTGTAATTCTTCTTCCTCCTCTATTATATATAAAGAGCTAAGCTCCCATCTAATAATCAAGATTCTTTGGAATAATAATTATTTATATTTCAAACTTTCGCATGGTATCAGAGCTAGGTTAAATCATTTGTTGCTCTCTTCTCGCGTGAATACTCCCGACCTCAAATAAAACCTTTCTGGCTACGCGTGAATACTCTCGGTTTCACATGACACTCGCAGAGCTCATCCCGTGAGCTGGACATTCTCATCCCAGACGACCGTGCTCACCAACCAAACTGACCTGCTCAACGGATATTTATAGGCCCAGCTTTGCTTCGACTTCCCGCGCACAACATCCGAATGAGTTCTGCTCCAATCCTCGCTCAGTTGCGATTTCCCACGAGCTCTTCTAGCGAGTCTCTGCGATACCCAGCTCGCGCAGAACTCGCTCTTCTAGCCCTCACAGAGATCGTCGTCCTAGAGCATCACTCTCGCCGAGCTCACAGTCTGTGGAAAATCGACGACTCATTTATATCCCTCGTCCCACAGGATATTTATAGCGGTTTGATGGATTTCCGTCGTCCAACGAGCTCGTCGTCCAACGAGCGCCTCCTGTGAGTTCAGCGTCACTTCATCAAACGAGCACACTCCAGGGACGATCAACTCTCTTTATCGAGCACTTCTAGCTACGTGTGATTGTTCCCAGAGTGTTCACTGCGAGTCCCGAATGCTCCTAGAGACCGCGAGTCTTCCAGCGACCACTTACAGCTTCATCTCGCTTCTCCAAGCTCACTTAAATTGGCATATGGCGGCTCCACCACTATCTCCTTCTACCGTTATAATTGCTCCTACACCAACAATTATTTCCACAGCGTCTGAAAATCTTGAGACGAGTTCAAAATTAACAAGAGTAAATTATAAAGATTGGAGTGTCTCTTTCACCTCCTTTTGCGTTCTCAACGCAAACGACATCTCACTAACGCTCCTCCTGACCTCGTGTCTCCCACATATGTCTCCAAGCTCACTTAAATTGGCATATGGCGGCTCCACCACTATCTCCTTCTACCGTTATAATTGCTCCTACACCAACAATTATTTCCACAGCGTCTGAAAATCTTGAGACGAGTTCAAAATTAACAAGAGTAAATTATAAAGATTGGAGTGTCTCTTTCACCTCCTTTTGCGTTCTCAACGCAAACGACATCTCACTAACGCTCCTCCTGACCTCGTGTCTCCCACATATGTTGATTGGGACATCAGTGATGCTCTTGTTCGCACCTGACTTGCAAACAGTCATTCTGATGCATGGTTTCCCATCACCGGTCATGACGACACTATGAAGGTTGTGTGGGATCATCATGTTGCCCTTTACTCCAAGGGTGCCAAAACCTCTCGCATCTAAACCATGCATTTTGATCTCTTCGCTCGACCAACACTCTCTCTCGATGTTGCGTCAGGAAGTTCAACCCCTCAGCGCAAAACTTCTCTAGTATCAGTCCTTCTCTACTGACCTTGTCATTCAACAGAGACATTTTCAGGAACTCCTGGTGGTTTGCTATCTTCTCCGTCTTCCAAATTCATATGAGATGATACGCCTACAGATCTTGGAAGAATCTGACACTCCCACCTTGGATGCAACCACCACTCGCATCAGATGTTACCTACCTTTAACAGCGACCTTTGACCGTATCTCCTCCGACAATTTTGCTCATGCGACCTCTCTTCTCCAGTTGGACGATACTTTATTCGTCCCAAATTTTCCTTGCAATTTGATGTCTGTCAATGCTCTTTCATGACAACTATAATGCTCGATCTCATTTTCTCTCAATGCTTATTATTTTCAGGACCTTCAAGATACTTCTTGAGAATTAAAATTATGAGACGCAATAACTCCAAAGTTCTCTCACAATGCAAGTATGTCCTATATCTACTCAATGAAACTGATCTCCTTGGAACGAAACCTGCTCGGAATCTCATGCCTATGGGCTCTGACAAACTTGGGATGAGATACCCCTCTCATACAGGATAGTACTTGTTACATGAGTCTGGTCGGCAAAACTCATATATGTTACCGTAACTAGACCTGACATCTCCTATGTTGTTGGGAGGATCAGTCAATTCATGCAGGCTCAAAGAGTGTCATCTGAAAACTGCTTTAAAATATTAAAATACATCAAAAGGTCTTCAAGAAAAGAACTATTGTTTCACAGAAATAGTCATTTACGCATTGAAGCATATTCTGATGCAAGCTATGCAAATGATAAAGGAGATTGAAAATCCATTTCTAGATTCTGCACATATGTCGGAGGAAATTTGGTCACCTGGAAAAGCAGGAAACAGGTAGTAGTGTCCAGGTCAAGTGCCGAAGCTGAATACAGAAATAAGGCCCAGACTGAACACGAGTTGAAGTGGTTGAGAACACATAGAAAATACTTGGGAGAATCTACGATTATCCTCTACCGATGTTTTACGATAATAAAGTTGATATCTACATATCTAAAAATTCAATGTTCCATGAAAGATCAAAATATGTTGAAGTTGATTGTCACTTCATCAGAGAGGAAGTTATCAAAAACCAAATTTGCACTCCGTTTGTTTCTTCAGATTAACAGTTGGCCGACATCTTCATCAAACCAATTTATCTTTTTAGGATATTTGTGTCAAACTGCGAATAATCGATATATGCTCTAGCTTAAGCGGGAATGTTAAAGCCCAATACTAAAAGCCCGCATAGGGGCTCATTGTATTTTTCTCCTTATATTAAGTCACACATCTCTATGTGCACATTCTTCTTCCTCTTCTACCATATATAAAGAGAAGAGCTCCCAAATAATAATAAAGATTCTTTTGAATAATAATTATTTATATTTCAAACTTTCACACCATAAATCAACTATCTATTTATATCTTTCTATCAACCGAAATAGAACATCAAAGATTATGGTTCAAAAGCTGGAATGACTCAGTCTCAACGAATATGCGCCTGTTGTTGATGTCGCCGCTTGATTTCGTCCACCCTATGGTGCCAACTCCACTGGTCATCCCTTCTCCATCTTCAGTTCCGTCCATCCACCCTCAGCCTACACCCAGTAAAGCCTCACACAACATCCACCTCTCAACCCAATCCCATTATTCCTTATATTCTTCCCAAACCACCCACCGGATCCCCTCTTTAAACCCTACTAGGTTGAAACCTCTCATAACCCAAAACTTGCATTCAAAGCTGCACCCTAGCCCCATTTCCCCTCCAAACCGAGCCATGATCGTTCCTTCCCAAACCCTTCCGACTATTCCTCTGCCCCTCTTTGTAACAGCCGACCACCAAACCCAACCCAACCGCACCTTTCCCTCCATCCGACCCCTCCTTTGCTTACAGTTCCTGCAGCAAGCTGAACCAAGCCCAGTCTAGGGTTTGTCAAGTCACTTTCCTGCATCCAAAGCACGACCAATCCATCTCAAGCACCCAGCTCCCCCCCCCCTGCCTGACACATCCCAACAGCCCTTTTGCAGTCCACAAACAATCGTATATCCTCTCTGACAGCCAACCAACATCTTTTATTTGGATTGCCACCGTCGCTCCAACGGTCACTGGATTTCCATCCCTATGCCAACAACCATTTTACTTAGTGAGCTTTGCTTTTATTTTCTTATCATTACATCGTATAAATTCACTTTATATTTCGTGTAATATATAGAAATATTGTTCTTAATTAATGTTCGCTAGATTTTCTTTCATTACACGCATTTTTCCTATTTTCCCTGCCATTTAATTCATATGTTTTCTTAATTAATTTGCAATTGTCACATGTTTATTTTATTTGAATTATTGTAATTAATCGTGGCTCATTGCATGAGTTCTATGTTTTGTTATTTAATTAATTGCAAATTGGAAACTATCTTGCACAATCATAACATTAGGGTACGGGTTAGCATACATTTAATTCATTAGATTACTTGCATGCATTCCTTCAGGGTTTAGGTTCGAGTGTCCCTTTTCATTAGCTTGTGTGTGAGTATGCATTAACAACCCCATTTAAAATCATATAGATTCATCTTGCATCAGCTGGTATCATAATAACAAAAATTAAGAATCACATGGTGTTCTACTTGCCCCTAAATCATCTAAAACAAGAGTTTGAAGTGAAGGTGTATTTTAACATAACAAATGCACCCTTTGAACACCTTAGGAGCTTAGGCACCTGCATGTAGTAATTATCATGAATCACTTTAAACTTTAACAGCTAATTGATCCAAATTTGACCGGAGTTGCACAAGTTTATATTACATTATATCAGTCGAAAAGTTGTTGTAAATGGTGTTAATAGCACCACTTGAATTATCATAGGTTATATCTGTAATAACAACTAACAACAAACATCAGATATTTAGAGAACGATTACATATACTAGGTTCTGAGATATAGTAGAAACTTTGAAATCATTGTCATCATCATTAAACCTTAAAGTGATGATGATTCATCAATTTTGTAAGCTGTGATAAAACTCCATATTAGTACAATACATTGTTCTATTAGTATATTGTCTAATACTATATGTAAAGCCATTTGTTATGGACGTGCACGCCGAAGAGACGTCGTGGCGGGTCTACACATGTAGGAAGGCGACGGACACTAGCCCACCGATCGTGGAAGCGACCGCCGAGGAGCGGCGGTCGCGCGCTACTTAATTATTTCTATTTTGATGTTGTTTTTTAATTTTACTATTTGCAAACCGCTATTGTTATTCGCACCCAGCTGCTATAAGGGGTGATGTATGTCTGCATTATCTTTATGCTTGGATGATTGGAATTTAAGGCTGCTCCCTAAGCTTTCTTCTCAACCCTAATTCCTCTCTTCTCCCTCACCACCGCCGGCCCTCCCCCTTGCCGGAATCCTCTCGGGGTTCGTAAAAATTTGGGCTGACCTGCCTCACCGCCAGCCCCCAAGCCGTTGGTGCTCGCTATCGCGCTCGTTCGCGGTCTTTATTCCGCGCCAGTTCCGATCCCGTCTCCCTGATTGCGTGCGTGCCTCGCAAGTCCAGCGGCCGGCACCACACCATTCGAGGCCGTTTACGGCCGCCCTCCACCCTTCATTGTCCGCCACCTCCCCGAGGAATGTTAGGTGGAGAGTCTGGCCACCACCCTGCGCGACAGGGATACTATCCTCGATCATCTGAAGCACCACATGCGACGGGCTCAATAGAAGACGGCGTCCTTCGCGAACCAGAAGAGGCATGACCTTTCCTTTCAGGTGGGGGAGAAGGTGTTCATCAAGCTACACCCGTACCGCCAGCTCTCGGTGGCCCGCCGACCCTGCCCGAAACTCGCTCCACGGTTCTTCAGTCCTTTTGAGATCCTCGCTCGTATTGGCGCAGTCGTCTACCGCCTCCGCCTTCCTAGTGGAAGTCGGGTAAACCCAGACTTCCATGTTTCTCAGCTGCGTCGTGTGGTGGGCAAGCATGCCACCACGGATCACATTTCGGCCGATCTTGATCTTTCTAGTGAGGCACCGTACTATCCGGCCGAGATACTTGATCGCCGGTGTCGGCCCCAGGGAGACCGCACTTCGAAGGAGGTCCTTGTCACATGGGTCGATCGCCTGGACTCCGACGCGACGTGGCTGCCCCAGGACGACTTCCGCTGCCAGTTCGCCGACAACTGCCTTGAGGACAAGACACATTTTCCATACGACGGCATTGTTACGGACATGCACGCTGAAGAGACACTGTGGCGGGTCTACACACGTAGGAAGGCAGCGGACAATAGCCCACAGATCGTGGAAGCGACCGTCGAGGAGCGCACTACTTAATTATTTCTATTTTGATGTTGTTTTGTGTTTTACTATTTGCAGACCGATATTGTTATTCACACCCCGCTGGTATAAGGGGTGTTGTATGCCTATATTATCTTTATGCTTGAATGAATGGAATTTAGGGTTGCTCCTTAAGTTTTCTTCTCTACCCTAATCCCTCTTTTCTCCCTCACCACCGCCAGTCCTCCCCCTTGTCGGATTCCTCTCCGGGTTCGTAACACCATTGAATAACACCCATTTAAAAAAAGGAAGATGGGACTAAGTTTTCATATACCCATCAATTCTAGGCAATACTACATCTATTTATCTACATGGAAAGAAATACTTATACAATTATCAATCAAATTTAGGTATCATGCATCTTGAGAGAATTTGAAATATAAAATAATTATTATTCCAAAAAACTAAAGAATTACATAGAAGCTCCCCACTATATATAGAGTAGAGAAGGAAGAGGAATCACCATTTGGAGATTTGAGACTAAATACAAGGATGAAAATATACAATGAGCTCCATTTTGAGCCTTTTACAAATGAGCTTTAACACTCCCCCTTGTTGGAGCATGCGTTCCGCACTCGTCCGGTTTGAGAATAACAAATCCCGAATGTATTTGATTCTATTTTTTATTAATGGTGTGCAGGTAACAGGTATGAGATGTTCACATTTCTTCTGGAGCAAAATTTGAATGTGGGAAAATTTCACTGTCGGAAAATTCCGACAGCCGCTGTCGCCCCGGCGACAGCAGAGAAGTTACAACTACTTCCCTTCACGGCAGCACGACGAAAGGCAGTTTTGAGCTGTCGGAAATCCGACAGCGATGTCGCCCAGGCGACAGCTCGGAGGTTACAACAACTGCCCACGATACCACCCACGACCGGCAGTTTTGCGCTGTCGGAAATCCGACATCGATGTCGCCCAGGAGACAGCTCGGCGGTTACAGCAACTGCCCGCACGACGGCACTCCAGCGGCAGTTTAGCGCTGTCGGAAAATTCCGACAGTCAATGTCGCTCAGGCGACAGCGATTTTTTATAAAATGACTCCTTGTGTTTGTGCATTCCGTGAATTGAGAATTTGAAGTCCCTTCCTGAGTGTATACGAACCAGAGAGCTCCAGAACCTCAAGAACTCCCATTTTTGTTGAGAAGGTTTGAAATTGAAGACGAGATCGGACGCGCTTCTACATCAACTATCATCTCGAGGCTTCAACCTTCCTTTCAGAGATCTGAATTTCTAGGGAGTTCTTATTTTATCTTGTATTTTTATTTATATACATTTTACTTTGTTTTGGTAGGGAAAATCGCTTCCTTGTGCGGAGCGTCTAAGTCCTTGCGTGGCTTAGGGGAAAATCGCTTCCTTGTGCGGAGCGTCCAAGTCCTTGCGTGGCTTGGTGGGAAATCGTGGCCTTGTGAGCTACGTCTAGATCTTGGGAAGATCTAGAGGATAGGCTTGGGCTTGGTCTAGGGAGAGACAAGTGATAGCCTTCCGATCCTTGGGAGAAGGATTGGTAAACAAAAAGAAATTTACATTTGTACGCCTCCGACTTTTAGCGATATAGAAATCAAATTTATGTAAACACTTTGTCATATAATATAATCATGTCTCTTTTGTGTTTACTTGATTTCTATCACTTGGCGTAATCTCTATTATATTGTGTTCAAAGTTTTCAACTCTAAATCTAAATTGTTTATTTCAATCTCTTTTATCATAAAACAATTTAGTACTTATTTCTAAAATTGCAAATTCATAATTTTCTATTCATTTAGCTAAATTGTTATTTTACATTCGCATATTATAAAACAATTTAGTAATTTTCTTAAAATTATAAAAAGAATTTTTATTCCCTTATTCACCCCCCCCCCCCCCCCCTCTAAGGGCGCCGTAAGATCCAACAAGTGGTATCAGAGCCAGGTTATTCCAAACGGTTTAAAAACCAGGAATAATGGCGTCTCATGATCTCGCTTCTACTAATAGGGGAAATTTTCTTATAAATGAAAAATCTTTAGCACCACCTTTATTTGAAGGGATAAATTATAATGGGTGGAAATTTCTAATGGAAAAATTTCTTAAATCTTTGGATATGGAAGTATGGAATATTACAATTAAAATGCCTCCAAGTATTTTAAATAAAAATGAAATGTTTTTAAATGCCAAATCTATGAATAGTCTATATTGTGCATTAGATCAAAATATTTTCAAACTTATTTATACACTTCCTACTGCTTATGAAGTTTGGAAATTTCTTAGGAATACTTATAGTCTTCCTTCTACAGATGATGAACAAGAGGAATTCCTTATGGATCCAAGAGAAGAAATCGACAAGGACTCATTCTTGGAGGATGATAAATCTAAGAGAGAAATCGACGAGGAATTTCTTATGGATCCAAGAGAAGAAATCGATGAGGACTTATGCTTGGAGGAAGAAGAATACAACATCACAATATTGGACTCATTTGTTGGCAACACATCAAGCAAAAGAGAAGACGGAAACAATTGCAAGGTAAGAAAATCAAAAACTTCTCTTTTTGTAACGAATTCAATTTCTACATCTCGTATGCTTAAAATTGCTAAACGTAAAATTTTAAAATTAAAATTTGCTAATTCCAAATTACGTTTAGAAAATAAATCTTTAAAAGCAAACGATAACGTAGAATCAAATATTGATGTGTTAAATTCTCTTTCATGCTCTTTAGTTGAAATTCCTATTCCTTGTCTTAATTGCAATTTATTAAAAGAAAAATTCAAGGAAATTGAAAAAGGACTCTTAATTTCTAAAAGGCATAATGAAAATTTGTTAATTGAAAATGATGTTTTATCTTGTAAGTTAATACAATTAAAATCTTTTGTTGAAAAATTTCAAATGTCATCTAATGAATCTCATCATAAGATTTTGAATAACAAGGATAAATTAACTTACAAAATCATTTCTAAAAAGGATCATTTTCACACATTAAATCAAAAGGAGTTTGGTTTCAAAAAGAATTATGATCCTCATAAAATTCTTAAGAGTCACTATTATAAGTCTCAATATATTTTCAATCATGACTCAAATTTAAAAACTCCTTTTCATGAAAATCAAAATATAAAATATTATCCTTCATATTATAAGAGTATGTCTAAAAGAAAGAGTGGAAATGAAAATCATCAAAATGATAATCAATTTTTTAAAACATATTGTAACTCACTCTTTCAACAATCACTTCTAAAGAAAGACAATCACTCTTATAAAATTTCAAAGAATCCATATAATGAAAATCATTATGATTATCAACATCAATCTATTTTGAAAAATAATTTGAATAAACATAAATCTCAAATGAATTATTTTTCAAACAACTATCATTCCAAAAAGATGTCAAATAATCATAATATGAATTTAAAAGAAAAACAACCAAAGTATGAATGGAGACCCTTAAAGAAAAATGATACATCAACATTAATTAAAAGGGCTCATTCATCATTATCTTCTCAAAAGCCATCACGATGTATTTGGGTACCCAAAGGAACCATCCCACATGGTCAACTTTGGATACCTAAATCTCTTATTCATTAGTATCCTATCATTTACATGAAGTAGAAACAAATAAAAATGTAATATCACTACCCTACTTCTTGATATGCTTATTGTCTCTTTTTTTGTTTATTTTATATTTTTTAAACAAACATGCTATGATCTCTTTATATATCATGAAATATGACTTTCATATATTAAGCCTAATGTTTATCAAATCAAATTGAATTAAAATTGAACATTAAGTCATATGATTTTTAAAAGAGACCTACCTCTCATTTTTTTGTTATATATATCCTTTTAAATCATTTACCCATCAATGTCTTGAATTAACATTATAATTAGAATATTGAAACTATATTTCAAGACTAATGAAATTAATTTTAAAAATGAATTTAATTGGTTTATTAAAAGGGCTTAAGCTAAAAATTAAAATGCGCAACAGTTTGATTACTTTCTATGTTATTTGCTGCATTTGATAGCCCTTATTATGAAAAATATTATCAAATAAAATCAAAAACAAAAATTCATCTAAACGCATGCTTAATCTTTCAAAAAACAAGTTTTTGATCAAAACTTCAAATAGCCATATCTTTTGATCCGCTCGTCCGTTTTTCGCGTTTAATATCTTTTCAGAAAGAGCACAGAAATCTCCATCTATCGGCAAACTAAACTTGCCCATTTAAGTTTGTTTGGTGCTGTCAATTTGCCCAATTTCAACTCCGTTTTTAAATGCTATCTTAGTTCGCTTGATTCAGAAATTTCTGTGTTTAAGGATTTTTTTTTCATCACATGATATCCTATGTATAATTGTTTCATATATTAATTTAGATAGTATGTGTGATATGTGTCACCATTGTTTGCATGTAATTTAGACCTTAGAATCATCTTATATCATTAAGATCAAATCAAAAGTTTAATCATTTCATTATAGGTCTAAAGAAAATTAATTTGTAAACATCTCATATTACATGCAACATTATCTCCATTAATTCTATGTAATAACATTGCATTCAAATGTATCATTCTAGCATCACTTCTTAAATTGTGCTTAAATTTATATGCTAGGTATAGCATTTACAATGTTATTAAAATATCATGATAACTATATGATTTGAAATTATATAGAATACTAAAATTCCAACAAACACATAGTTTATGAATTAATCATTAGAATATTTATGAATATTGTTTCATGAATCATATATTATCATGCAAAACCAAAGATCAATAAATTCAATTATTGAATGGCATTTTATTTCAAAACTATATATTTGTGATCTGTGTCTTTGATATGATAGCTTGATCATCATTTTCTAGACTTACAATTCAAACGTGCTCATTCAAACGAAAATCACCAATTCATATTGTCATAAGTCTAGAAGAATTAGAATTTACACACATCATGATGATCTAACATATATTCTATGCAAAAATTCTCTTTAATCATAAATCATAATTCATGTTCTATCAAGACATATCTCAAATCGATAATAGGAATTATGAATCTTATGATAAAAATTATGAATAATGTTTTCTTTACATTATTTGATGTATTGATCTGCTTTGCTAGTGATTGCATGTATCTCTCATATTTGTAGACTCTAGAATCAACTTTGTAATGAAAGTATAAATCAAACTAAATCATCACTCCATTCTAGATCTATAATTTGAAATTCTATTTTGAAATACATGCAATATTAATATTAATCTTATGACATGACTTTAAACTCAAAACTCATCATACTAGCTTTATCACTTATTGAATATTAGTAATTGTGCTAGTTATCTCATATCGTCGTCTCATAAAAGTAGATAAACTATGCGGCTTTATATAACTCATCACATTAAACAAAACTCATAGTTTATGTATCAACTCTTAGATTTAAAAGCATAGGTTTTCCAAAAGATTATTTCACCTATGACTTCATATCTCACAATAGCGGGGGCGTAGGGTTGTATGCATTAGAGACCTAACTTATAAGACATGTCTTGTCCTTAACCGGGGAGGGTTCCAGTGGGGCCTTGCGAGGCACTGGGGGAAAATAGTGCTAGGTTGAGTGTTCTCTAGTGTGTGCATATGGGACTAACACCCCAACCTACGGCATGCGTGCATGTCCTCATGCTCATCCGTCACTAAGTACGGGGCTAGGGTGTAGACATTTAGTCGGGGTAATCTTTAATCTTAGGACGTACTTATATTACTCTTTGCATGATCATTTTATTTACTTATCACTTAAATCATGCATATTTTGGGTTGTTTAATAAAAAAATGTCCTCTTGTGTCTTCATAGTTTATATCTTCATGTTTAAATGGTTTTGTAAAACACAAGAATTTGAAAAGCCAAAGTTTCATGCAAATTTGATCCACCTAGAAATCTCCAAAAATTCTGAAATTTCAGCATGGAACTACTTTAAGGACACTTAATCAATATCAATAATCAGAAATTTAAAATTTCTAAAAATCTACAAAAATATGTTAGTTTATGTGTACAAATCTAATTTTGTGTTTCTGTTTATTTTATTTTCCTTTTCTTTATATTATGAAAAATCAACTACAAAAGTTCAAAATTCAAAAAAATATACAAGAATATGTTTTTATTATTTATATTTTTTTTATTCATATTATGAAAAATTTACTACAAAAATTCAAATTCAAAAATTACAAAAATATGTTTTTGTGATTTTCTGTTTTTATTTGATTTTAAATATGATAAAACAAAAAAAAATCTGTATGATCTTTATTGTCAAATATCAAGCATGTATGAATTCTATTATTTAGAATTATTTACAATGTTAAACCTTATTTCTTCAAATTACTATGAACATTGTTTTGCTTATCATGCTTTGATATATCTATTTAAAGTGCATCAATTGTATTGAAAAATGTGTAGATACAAGCTTAGCATGCCTCTAAGTATGAGTAAATGTTTTATGATTGATAATGATACATTTCACTCACTTATTTTGGTAATCAACATGTGTGTCTAAATCTAAAAATGCTTGCTTGTGTATTGTATTTGTACAATGAATTAAAACTTGCATAAGTTTATTGCCTACACTACATTTGAATTGCACTTATGAAATTTAGAAAAGTGGTTAAGTTAAAAATTTTGGTTTGCAAAACAAGTGTATTCGGAGAATGTTGTCTCACAAATGTGAACAAAAATTATATATGTAGACAAATATACCTCCACCAAGCACTACTTGAACCTCCTGATAAGTCTTCATAAGCATTGTAAGGTTGAGCACCTTGGAAAGAATAGTAAAGTGTCTTGTGCAAACTTTGTTTATTACACCACTTTGTTAAAAATTATGTGCATTAAAAGTGTGTGAAAGTAATTTACTTGTGTTTTATTGTGCACTTTACTTTACATATGTCTTGTATTTTGATGATTTAAATCAATTGTTAACATTGCCCAAAATACACTTATGTGCACATCATTATCTTTTATAACACTTCTTCTCATGAGTATTGGATTCTAATGCTTTATCTATACTACTCTTTATAGAAAAATGCACTAGATAACCTAGCATGATCTCTACAATGTTTTGGTATCTCTTGAACTTTAAATTAAGTAACATTGTAGTATAATATCTCTTTGATATGTTCATTTCATGCTTAGTATTTTTATGAAAAAAAAATTTTGAGATTTCAACAAGGTTTAAACATCTTTCAACTTTGAACTAAAACTCATATTTTTTACTTATGTTTTTCATGCTTACAAAAATATGTTTATTATAATCTTCCGCTTGCTTACAACTCTTATCTTTTTATTTGAAATCTCTTATATATGTTATGCTTAAACTTTTTATCATTTATAAGAAATGTCTCCTTACTACCCTCACATAAACCCTCTTTTGATTCTACCAAAAGGGGAGATTAAATTGCATAAATCTAAGATTTAGGGGGAGTGCATTATAATGATATTAAACCAAAAAAAAGGGTAAATTTGTAGGGGGAGTAATCATATAGGAGGTGCATACATTAACATATGCTCGATCATGAAAATCCTTCAATAAATGGTTCCTTACCTATCTTAAAAGATATACACTCATCCCTATATTCATTACTTTTGATAATATCAAAGGGGGAGAAGATATTAAGAAATCACTTAAATTACTTAATTAAATGAGCTTTCATGTAGGGGAGTTTATAAGTCGGGGGAGAATAATTTTAGAAGGAGCTAATATTAAGGGGGAGATCATATTAAGGGGGAGATCATTTTAAGGGGGAGAACGTGAAGAACATAAGTTCACACTTGTGCATACATAATGTACTTGTCACTATCTATATAAGATTTATTCGATTTCTTAGTATAAGGATTTGTTATTATCAAAAGGGGGAGATTGTTGGAGCATGCGTTCCGCACTCGTCCGGTTTGAGAATAACAAATCCCGAATGTATTTGATTCTATTTTTTATTAATGGTGTGCAGGTAACAGGTATAAGATGTTCACATTTCTTCTGGAGCAAAATTTGAATGTGGGAAAATTTCACTGTCGGAAAATTCCGACAGCCGCTGTCGCCCCGGCGACAGCAGAGAAGTTACAACTACTTCCCTCCACGGCAGCACGACGAAAGGCAGTTTTGAGCTGTCGGAAATCCGACAGCGATGCCGCCCAGGCGACAGCTCGGAGGTTACAACAACTGCCCACGATACCACCCACGACCGGCAGTTTTGCGCTGTCGGAAATCCGACATCGATATCGCCCAGGCGACAGCTCGGCGGTTACAGCAACTGCCCGCACGACGGCACTCCAGCGGCAGTTTAGCGCTGTCGGAAAATTCCGACAGTCAATGTCGCCCAGGCGACAGCGATTTTCTATAAAATGACTCCTTGTGTTCGTGCATTCCGTGAATTGAGAATTTGAAGTCCCTTCCTGAGTGTATACGAACCAGAGAGCTCCAGAACCTCAAGAACTCCCATTTTTGCTGAGAAGGTTTGAAATTGAAGACGAGATCGGACGCGCTTCTACATCAACTATCATCTCGAGGCTTCAACCTTCCTTTCAGAGATCTGAATTTCTAGGGAGTTCTTATTTTATCTTGTATTTTTATTTATATACATTTTACTTTGTTTTGGTAGGGAAAATCGCTTCCTTGTGCGTAGCGTCTAAGTCCTTGCGTGGCTTAGGGGAAAATCGCTTCCTTGTGCGGAGCGTCCAAGTCCTTGCGTGGCTTGGTGGGAAATCGTGGCCTTGTGAGCTACGTCTAGATCTTGGGAAGATCTAGAGGATAGGCTTGGGCTTGGTCTAGGGAGAGACAAGTGATAGTCTTCCGATCCTTGGGAGAAGGATTGGTAAACAAAAAGAAATTTACATTTGTACGCCTCCGATTTTTAGCGATATAGAAATCAAATTTATGTAAACACTTTGTCATATAATATAATCATGTCTCTTTTGTGTTTACTTGATTTCTATCACTTGGCGTAATCTCTATTATATTGTGTTCAAAGTTTTCAACTCTAAATCTAAATTGTTTATTTCAATCTCTTTTATCATAAAACAATTTAGTACTTATTTCTAAAATTGCAAATTCATAATTTTCTATTCATTTAGCTAAATTGTTATTTTACCTTCGCATATTATAAAACAATTTAGTAATTTTCTTAAAATTATAAAAAGAATTTTTATTCCCTTATTCACCCCCCCCCCCCCTCTAAGGGCGCCGTAAGATCCAACACCCCTCAAGCTGAAGCATTGTCAACTTGGTACAAATAAAAAAAATGAAAAAATAGGTTTGTTGAATATGGCGGACAACTCTTTATAAGACTCTACAAATGGAGTGCACATTTATATATTGATAGCTTCCTCTATGATGAATTAACAATTTACTTTTATATGCTTTGCTCTTTCATAGAACACAATACCTTTAGATATGTATATGTCAACTTCATTATCACAGAACATCGGTTGAGAAAAGTTACAAATATCACTAAAATCTTTCAGAAGTATCCTCAACAACTTCAACTCACAATCAGTTTGAGCCATACTTTTGTATTCAGCTTCTGCACCTGATTTGAACACCACTGCTTGTTACTTATTTCTCCAAGTGACAAGATTTCCTCCAACATACGTGCAATATCCATAATTGGATTTTGTTGGTCTCCCTTATCATCTGCATCGGAGTCGATGAACCAATTACGCTGAGTAGCAACATATGCTCTACTTGAAGTTGTAATGGAGGCAGATTGCTTGAAAGAACAAATCAGAGCCTCAATATCTGCTGAAGATAACCATCAGCCAGATTCAGATGATGGAGTGGAGGTGGTCTGAGAAGAAGACTCAGAATCAATAACACTGACATGAGTCTGAGATCAGAAATGAGGGTACTTCGTAAAGCAATGCTCGATAAGATGATCAAGTCTTCCACAACGTGAGCAGAGAGGACGATTGCACCACGTCCTCCAGTGCATCTCCCACGACCATGTTTTGCTCCACGACCAATAGTATGAGCATAATTCTCAGAGGGTGGAGGGGATGTTAGCGGGGGTCTGTGCGGAAAGTTCGTCACAACAGAGATATGAGTGGTAGTAGCATCCAAAGGGGGAGTGTTAAGTTCACCCAAGTTTTGTTGGCATATCATCTCGTAGGAATCAATAAGATGTAAAAGATAGCAAACAACAAATAGTTCCTAAAAATGTTTCTGCTGAGTTGCAAGGTCAATAGAGGAAGGACGATGTTGGAGAAGTTTTGAACCGAGAGACTAAACTTCTTGATATGCAACATCGAGCGGGAGGGTAGGTCGAGCAAAGAGATCTGAATAGATTGTGTAGATGCGAGATGTTTTTGCACCTTTGGAGTAAAGGGCTGCAAGATGATCCCAAGTAGCCTTCACAGTCTCATCATGACTGATGATTAGAAAGACAATCATTAGAAAGACTGTTTGCAAACCACGTGCAGACGCGCATCAATGACTTCCCAGTCAGCATAGTTGAGAGATGTAGGATCGGGAGGAGTATCAGTGAGATGGTGTCTCTTAGGTTGAGAGCGCAGAAGGAAGGTGTAGTCGACACTGCAATCAGGATAGTCGGGTCCAGTCAATTTGGAAGTTGTCACAAGATTTACAGAGGCACTAGAAATGAGTGTGGGTGCGAGAGCAGCTGCAACCGAAGGGAGTGAGGGTGTCACCATAATTTAGCATGAGCGAATGCAGGAGCTCGACAAGAGTAGAAAGAGGGTGAGGGACTTCTAACTAACGCCTATAAAAGAAGGGATCAAGTTGGGCTCGACAAGATTGGTGTGGGATGAATTATAAGGATGAAGTCTAGTGAGCTGAAGGCAGCGGGTGTGAATATCGCGTGCAGATTAAAGTAGTGCGAGTTGATTGAAGTCGTGTGCACAGATTAAAGTCAACGTGTGTGGGGATTGAAGTCGCGTGAGCTGAAGACATCGGATGCGGAAGTCTCCAAGTGTTGAATTCGTCTTTGGTTAAATACATCGTTGAAGAACTTACAGATGGGTAAAGTTGTCGGGTGCGCGAGATTGAACTCGCGTGAACAGAGCACACAGACGCGAGAGAAGTCGCAAATGCGCGGAGGTGAAGTTGTTATGAGCTATGTTGTTAAAGGCGCGTCTAAGGCTCAAGTCTCACTAGGCTCAGAGGTTTGCGCCTTCATGCGCCTTATTTGCGTCTTTGGAACATAAAAGGCGTGCCTGAGTGAGATTTTGTTGTAAATTTTTTTTTTCAAAAATAAAGAATGAAATAATATAAGAACTCAATAATTTTTATTGAGTTAGTGTTTATGAAAGATAATTGTGCTTTAGGACTTAGATATGATGCAAGTGACCACATTGATTTTATTTTTTAAGAGCTATAAACGATAGTGATGAATGATTAATTAGTAGAATAGATGAAAATTTTTATCTAGAAGATGAAATGATGTTTGATGCTGATTATTTAAAATGAATGTGGTTGCGCCTTGCGTTCGTCAGGCGCGCGCTTGGGCCTTGCGACATGCGCCTAGGCTCCAAGACCCCTTTGCGCCTTTGTTCGCCTTGCGCCTTTGTGCGCCTTGCGCCTTTAATAACTAAGGTTATGAGTGCACGATCTCACTAGTTCTCGTAGACCAATGAAGTCGTTAGCAGTTCACAGAAACAATTTCGAGGTTGTTGACCGGAGTTGAAGCGCGATCGAGTACTCACTAGAGGATTCGCAGGGTGTAAACGAATTCGTAGAAGCAATTTCAAGTTCGGGAAGCAGCGGGCATTTGCGCAGGGAGCTCCCGTGTAAGGTTGGGAGTTTCACGTGAAACCAAAGAGGTTCGAACGAGACTGAGACAAATTATGAGAGAGGAGTAATCGAGAGTAGCGAATGAATTTGACCCGTTATGATATCATGTGAGAATTTGAAATATACAATAATTGTTGTTCCAAAAAAACTAAAGGATTACTTAGACTCTGTTTGGAGCGGAGGTTGGGTGGGCGCGCCGATTTGAGGAGCGTCGCTGATCCGCAACCGCGGGTACTACCCGCGGTTCAAATCCCGCGGTTTTCAGCGGGGGCGCTGAAAACCGCACCCACCAAGCTCTGCACCAAGTAGAAAATTACCGCGGCTGCGGATCAGAAATCAGATTTCTGATCCACAACCGCTGTCCCAAACAGAGCCTTAGAAACTCCCCTCTTTATATATAATAAAGAATGAAGAAGAGTCTATGTTTAGAAATGTGAGACTAAATACAAGAAAGCTAAAAATATACAGTGGCTCCCTTTGGGCCTTTTACAAATGGGCTTTAACACATCTAAAGGATCATTTGGTTGGATATGTTACATGTTTTAGAGATGATTTCATTTTCACTTATTTTGAATGTGAATACAAATCATCATATCGAAGGAATTTTTAATGTGTTTGTAGAGTTCAAGTTCCATCTTGATTTTTAACTACATTCAACAAATGAAGTAATATTATAAACTCATCCTTTTTAACTACATAAACAATGAAGTTATAACAGTATGTCATTAATTGCTCGCATTTAATATTTGAGCAAGTTAAAATACAACTTCCCACAATCTAATTAGTAATGGCTTATTCTGCACCCACACATGTATTGCATTGCAAAAGAATTGAAAAGCAAGATAGGTACACGAAGTAATCCAAAAGTCATACCAGGTTGTCTCTTTTTGAGTGATTTTCGGTGCCTATCAATAGCCTCCTTTGTCTCCAACAAAGATTTCTACAAAAAAAACAGGTGTCAGATGATTACATCAAATCTCATCCTCAGACAACAAAAACAAAAATAAAGAAGCTGAACTGGTTAGCTCGGAAGCTTATCCTACTAGAATGTGAAACAATATAATGTGAATATGCAGAACATATTTTTTGGCTTGGCCCATTGTTCATATGTCAACTGCTGAAAGCTTTGCTAGATCAAGGATTTTAATAAATGTTGCAGAAATTTCCTGAATCGGCTCAATCGGGAGAACGGTTATCTATCGAGACCCCAATAGAATTTGAGGAAGGAAGGTGATGTATCTTATTTCAATCATTTTGGATTTTGCATTTCTTCTCCAATTATCTTTTATTAAAGAACTTTGAGTAAGGTTTTATTGTAATTTTTGGTCCTCCTATATAAGGAGTCGTAAGTAATGACAAAGTAAGTTTTTATGCCCCAAATTCTAGTTTCCTCCTAACTGTCCTCGAGCGTGAGAGGCATGCACAGTCGGGTTGAGACCCCTATGGGCGGATATGCCCTCCACATTCTCTTCCGTTACTCTATTCTAGATTCGGCGTTCCCCTCTTCCTATCGACATGCCAGCCCAAGGTCGATACACGATTGGTGAACATGTGTGCAAGCCAGGTCGAGACCCCGCTCCCCGGGCGTGTTCACATTGGTTCATCCAAGTTCGTTTCCTTCGATTATTCGCAACGCAAGGAGATTTCCTTCCACCATTGGTGGTCATGAGGTAAGCAGGGCAAAAAGTTTTCTACCCTGACCTTTGACACGACATTCACGCGACCGGTGAAGCGATCCTTGGCGAAGGTACATAAAAAATTGGTATCAGATACATTCACTGGTATGGAGGTGAGCTCCGTCGACAAGGTTGGCATCCATGAGATGCTGAAGAAGTTTTTGGAGGATCTATGTAGCCAGACTACTAGGCACGTGCGTCCACAGACAAAGGTCAAAAGAAAAACAAAATTGAACTACATGAGCGGGGCAAGAATGTGTTGATTCTGCAGACTAGGGTCCTGATAGGAACATAAGCTAATTTTTATGGTCCACGCATGTTTTTTGGGGACCCAATGGGGAGAATTGACTGAGGAGGCGGAAACGAACACCATGGTTATTGAGACGCACAGGGGGAGGGGGAGGCGACACACCACCACCTTGACGTGTGGGGTAAGGATGATGTTCACCACCTTTGATGGCAGGGATGACCGCTGATTTGGCAATGTGTTGTGAACCATTTTTCCTGAACCAACATACACGGAACGTGACTAGGTTGGGGTGGCATCATATCATCAAATGCGATTAGTGCAAATGTGGTTTGTTCAGCTGGAGCGGGAGTATCCCAACATAATATGGAAAGATTTCAAGCGCAATTGTAACATGCACTTTGGATCCCCTCTTAGAGATAATTTGTTCGGTGATTTGATCTCGTTGTGATAGACGAGAAGTGTGGACGAGTACTTAGAGCAATTTTAAGGACTCTTAGCACCGACAATGTCCCGACAATCTTAATTAAGTCGGATCAGTATGTGCATATTTTTACCTCCGGGTTGCAAGAGGGGCTTCACTTAGAGGTAAAGTTTGAAAAATCAAATGATCAAATAACAACTATGAGGTTGGCTCGCATTGATGACGAGCGTCTGCAATTGGAACAAGAGAAGGATAAATATCGACCATGGCAGCCAAAACAAGGATCAGATTCTAGAGAACCACCACCCCAATCGGGGGACAGAGAACCTAGGGAGCGGGAAGGGACGATACCAACATTCATAAAAAGGCCTAACCGGGAAGATATGGTAGACTGCCAAGCCAAAGGGTTGTGCTTCAGTTGTAATGAATCCTATGTATCAGGGCATCAACGTAAGAAATTATTCAGGCTCGAATTCGAAGGCTACAGAGACGAGAGGAATGTGAAACCCGAGCTTGAGGACAAGCCCGTTTAGGAGGGAGGTGGTGCTACAGATAGTTCCTACCTCAGCTCAATAGGGACCCATGATACCTATCAGGACTCCGGTAGAATCTAAAACATGAAGGTGTTATTTCAATCATTTTGAGTTTTGCATTTCACTTTCATTTCCAATTATCTTTTATTTCATGTTTTGTTATTAAAGAACTTTGAGTGGAGTGTTATTGTAATATTTGCACATCATATATAAGGAGTGGTAAGTAATGGCAAAGTCTTCATGCCCTAAATTCTAGTTTCCTCCTAACTCTCCTTCTCAAGCATAAGAGGCGAGCACAGTCGGTTTGATACCCTTGCGGGCAAAACTCGTCTCCTCTTCTCTTCTATTAATTTATTATAGGTCAAGGATTCCACTCTTCCCATCGACTCGCCTGCCAGAAGTCAACACGCAGGTCGAGACCCCACTCCGCGGGTGTTCTCACATCAGTTCATCAAGAGTTTGTTTCCTTCGATTCTTATCAACGCGAGGAGATTTCCCTTCCACCATTGGGTGGCATAGAGGTAGGCATGGGTAAGAAGTTCTCTAACCCGCCGACACTCTCATGATCGGTGATGCGAACATTACTGATTATATTAAGTAATGGCGATAAAACGTACATTTTATAATAATGCAAGCTTTAGCTAAATCAGGTGGACAGGTTATAAAGAACGTCGAATCTAATGTCTTTGTTCAAGCTCATTCATCTATTTTTTTCATCCAATTAAAGTTTAACTTGAGCATCATCGGTCTAAAATCTTGTTAGGCTCAATTTCATTTACATTGAGTTCAATAATCAAGCCTTAATCCAACCCAGCCACAGTTGTAGATGACGCCCGACATATCTCCATGTCCGCCCATACGTTGTTTAGGGGAAGGAAAGCCATGACACCATCACCTATGAATAAATATTTCTCAATACAGTGTTGATATTTTCATATATGTATAAAGCGAAAATTTCTAAATATGTCAATGAAAGTGTCATTTTGATAATCACTAGATTGATTAAAGAATGTTGTAACTTAAAAATTTTGGATGAAAAAAAAGGTATGCCTTGAGAATCTGTATACGCTATTGTTCTCATATTTGTAAAATTGTTATTGTTATGAATACTTAATTCTGCTAATTAACATTATCAGAAATATTATGTATTAATTGTTATTGTTAATAATTGGGAATGCTTTGACATTAACTACACTAGTGCATTTAGAATTTAAAATTTTTAAATATATATTAATTTTTAAAAAATCTGGAATATATCCCCTCACAAGCTAATATCTGATATATCAAACTCAAACTAACATGACCCCTGTCCACCATTTGCAACCTCGAGCCTGACTAATTACGTTTTAGATACTAATAACTTAAATATATATATCCTTATAATAGTACACAAAAATGTATTTATAGTTTCTCAAAAAAAAATAGTCAATTCAATTTAATACTTTGTGAAGCTTGGATGCTCAATAGAAAAATTAAAATTAAATATTAATCAATACATTTAACTTGCTTTTAATATTCATCTTACTTAGACCTTCAATAATACAAAAACAAATTACAATTTATCTACACTATATTAAAAGGAAATTCATTTTAGAAGTTTGAGTGCCATACTTTGTGATTTCTTATGTATTCCCAACTCCCAATCTCAATTTAACAATGTAAAAAATACAACAGCACAGGTGAGAGAGAAAGAGGGTGGGAGAGGGAAAGTGGGTAGAAAGGGAAAGCAGGGAGATGCCACATATTGTCTACCATAGTTACATGCACATCGACTCATCACATCAAATTTGGACTCGAAATCGCGAGACGTACTACGCAACTCAGGTATATGAACTCACTCATAGGTACGGGTGCAAGTTGAGTTGAGCCGGCTCGTGAGCCCGACGAACGGGCTTGAAAAAAACTCGACTCAAGCTCGAGTCTGTTTAGCTCGAGCTCGATGAGCTTGGACTTGGTTGCGAGCCGAGCTTGAGCTCATATATTCTTGTTCATGAGCTCCTGAGCCGGCTCGTATGTATAATACAGCTCATGAGCAGCTCGAGCTCGACTCGTGCTTATGAGTCAAGCTCAAGCTCCATATACAGGTCTTGAGTTTGATCTTTAGCTTGAGCTTGTATATGTGAGCTCGAGCTCAAAATAACAAGCATGAGCTTGAGCTTAAAAATTTAGTCGAACTCGGCTCTTTGCACCCCTACTCGTAGGGTTCTTGAGATGAAGCAAGGATCCATGACAGTTTCTGCCAATTTTTCTGAGTTTGAAAGGCCCTACCAGGAGCCGACTACTTTGAGAATTTCAACCAATAATGCGATGTCAATCGCATAAAATTGCATAAAAAGGAGGATTATTTTTGTGTGCATGTATTTCTCCTAGGATTAAAAATGAAAATTGACATTGTGAATTCATGTCTTATACCGCACCCCTCTTCCACCTCGTCGGGAGGCCTTCATTATGGTCTTCGATGATGAGGATTGAAGTATGTCTCTGACGTCTATCATAGTAACTGGCCACTCTACTCTGGTTGGATTTGGTCATGGTCCACCCTCCTATTGTGTTTTTGTGCCTTCATAACCATTGTGGGAAGAAAGGTCAACTCGTGCAACATGCTACCGAATATACCCTCATCTAGCTTCTCCCAACAAGGAAATTAGTGGTTGTGGCGGTTGTGGTGGTAACAGACACTCAGGACTACACACTCCAATTGCAGCCCGTACTACCGAGTTTCATGAGGGCAGTGCTCCTCCCTCAGTCTTCCCATCTACTGCCGAGTTATATTCTCTTCAACTAAGGACGAATCCTCTACAGTTGTTGCATCTTCCACTGCTTTTGCCACTTCAAGTGTACCAAGTGCAAATTTTGTCTCCACCTCCCAATCTAAATGGATAATTGATTCTGGTGCTACAGACTATATGATAGTACGATAGTCTCATTCTTAGGTTTCGTCTCATATACTACTCTGTCTAGCCGTGACAACCATTATCGCTAATGGCTCACTATCCCCTAGACAAAGGAAAATTTTCATGTTTGCCTACTATCTCCCTTTTGTCTTACACATTCCATCATTTCCTCCAAATTTACTTTCTATTAGCCATCTTAAAAGATCTTTGAAGTACTCCACAACTATTTTCTGAATTGTGTCTTTTAGGATATGGCTAGGAAGCCATGTATTGACAATGGTAGGAATTTGGGTAGTATCAGTCCCTCAAACATTCATCCACACCTTATCTACAATTTTTTTCCTGTTTTAGTACTTTTGTTTACAAATTTCTCTTGAAATGTTTGTAAACTATATAAGCATGTTTGTTATAGTCCAAGTAATGTCTTAGCTAGTGCACTTTCATTTGATGTTATGGGATCCCTCCCTGGTTACGTCTTTAAGTGATTTCTATTGATTGTTACCTTTATTGATCGCTTCTCACATTACTTAGGCATATTTGTTAAAAAAGAAAATTGAAGTTTTTGATTGCTTTTAAATTTACCATAAAATGAAGTTGTTATTAGAATCCTTCATAGTGATAATTGGGGAGAGTATGTTGATAGAAAGGTGTTTGGACTTATTTAAGTCAATCATAGTATCATTCATCAGATTACTTGTGTGAATACCTTCATTTAGAATGGTGTTGTTGAGAGAAAAAATGAACACCTTCATCCCGATATTTTGTTTGCATTATAGATGCCACTTTTCGTGAGGGGAGTCTTTCTTTCAAGCCAAGACTCATGATATTCATCAGGAGGCAATGTGCTGATGGCCTTTCTAGAGAAGAAAAATGATGGTAGCATTCCTCTTCCCAATATTCCTCGTATATAGAAACCACTTCTGATAGCTGATATACCTTCATCCACATGCATACCACCACAAAGAAATCTAATACCCCTCTTCCAAAATCCTACCACTGCAAGAATACTAGTAAAAATCAGGTACAACTTCCTACTATTCATATTTTCCTGAAATTTTATCGAGGATCACTTGGACAAAGGAAATGTTTGCACCCCATTTGTTCCCTTCAAAGATCACTTAGCAGATGTCTTCACTAAAGGTTTAAGTTGTGATAAGTTTAGTGACATATCCAAGTTGGGAATGATTGATATCTCTTCCCGATACGAGGGGAAAAGTTGAATGCTTATTATTAATATTGTTGCGGGTCGCTTGGGTGCTCATGGTAGACCGGTCTAATTGAACCACCTTAGCTCGAAAGCGAACCAAGCGCGCAAACAGTCAATTTGAGATTCGTTGGATACACTGAAACTTTTGGACGTGGAAAACCCGAAAAGGGTAAAAAACCACGTGGTCGGAGCTGTGCCGACCAAACTTCACTATCTTGGGGGGTTACAATCGGGATCTCAGAACTCGAGCGCGACAGGCCGCTGCTCGTTACAATGAGAGAGAGAGAGAGAGAGAACTCTGAGGGTGACAGGCCACCTCTCGAAAAGCTAAGTCCTTTTTTCTTCTGAGAATCGGGGTGAGAACGAAAGTGAGAATGCTCGGAGAACAAAAGTGAGACTGCTGGGTCGCCTTTCGTGGAAGTGGAAATCTTCAAGTCCACGAAGGAGATCTTCGAGCACTGAAGGAAAGCTCGGAGGAAATCTTCGCAGAGCTCTCTCGGGTGCCGAAAGTCAGATGATGGAAATGAAGGCCTGGGGCTCCTTTTATAGCTTTGGTCGGGGGTAGTCCGGTAATTTTGTCGTCGTAATCACCTGGCGGGCGAATCACGTTTGCCGATTCGGAACACGCGGATCACCATTTTTCATAAATGACTGTCTCGCCCTTCGGGCAGTTTGGGTAGTTCGGGCAACTTTGTTGAAGGCGAAAAAGGCGACGGACGATTCCTGAAATGTGAGAAGTTAGAAAGACAAAATGTGAGGGCGTCGGAAATGTGGGAATGTCCCGAGCGCGCTTAGAAACGTTCTGAGCGCACATGGGCGCGGAGGCGTTCTGAGCGATCAAGTGAGCGTTGTCGGAATGCGGTCGTCATGTAGGCGAACCGCGACTTCTGGCGATGGTGCTTACAGCGTTGAGACCTGACTGCGTTGAGACCTGACAGCGTTGTCGGAATGCAGGCCCTTACAGCGTTGAGACCTGACTGCGGGGAGAAGGGTTGACCTTCGATCGACGGCAGTACGAAGTCCCAGGGGCAGGGCCCCAGAGTTCCCGGTGAAGAGCATATGCATTCAAACCGTGACGTCCGTACGAGGGGCAGGCCCTTACGGCGTCGAGACCTGACTGCGGGGAGAAGGGCTGACCTTCGATCGACGGCAGTACGAAGTCCCAGGGGCAGGGCCCCAGAGTTAGTAAAGTTAGGGATAAACAAAATATATTGAATTGGAATGAACAGAAATACATGCGCAAGTGTAGTCTTGCGACTTTTGAGTTAGTGATTACAAACGAAATGAGAACGTAGATAACGCCAGACTCCCTTGTCCGGATCTTGGTACATTTGGGTGATGCTCGAGCGAGCTTCCTTGGTCGGGTAGTGCGAAGAGTAGTAGTGATCCAGGCGGTGATCATTCTGGTGGTCGACCCTTGGTTTCTTCCTTTTGAGCTTCTTTGCGGGAAAACTCGAGGTGTCCCAACCGGATAAGGCGCTCAATTTCTTTTTTCAATTTGGCGCAGTGTCCCGTGCGATGCCCCAGACCCTTGTGAAAATCGCAGAACTGGGATTGGTCTCCCCCGTGCTGAGAGAGTGGTCTGGGCCAGTGGACGATTTTGCTGTTGTAGATTACGGACAGAATGTGCTCGCGAGAGGCGTTCAACGGAGTGTAGTCCCGGGTTTCCTGGGATACCGGTCCTCGGGAGCAAGCTGCTCGGTCCTGGCTAGGCCGTGCCGCCTTCGCAAACTGTTGCTGCCCCTTCCTCTTTCGACTTGTAGTTTCGCCTTGATGTGGATTTGTTGATGCTGGGAGGTTAGCTTCTTCCGCCGAGGCTGGGGCTGTGTTGTTCTCCTGTGCGGAGCCCCCCTCAGGGTTCCGATTTGGAGATGGGTCGTAACTGACCCAAGGGAGTCCATTTGTGGTGGCATTGAGTCTGCAGATTGAGTTTCTGATGATTTTCCCTTTGCTAGCCATGCGGCCGGCCATGGATGCGTCATGTTGTAAGGCGTCGAGCAGGACGCTTCCCAATATTGCGTCATACATTGAGTCCGCTTCTGCGACGGAAAATTGGACGTTATACTGGACTGGCTACGGGAATGCTCCTACTTGGACAGGGAGGATGATGGTCCCTATGGTGGGTATTATCGTCCCATCTGGGAGTTCTGCGTCGCTGGCTCTGAGCTTAAGGTCTCTGCCTAGGAGCTTTAGCCGTACCACGGTGGTCGGGAACAGGATGTTGAATGAGATGCGGTGACTTATCAATGCTCTTCTTAACTCGAAGGCTGGGTCGCCGATATTTGCGTGTAAGGCGAAATCCAGCCCCCCCCCCCCCCCCCCCCCCCCCCCCCCGCGGGGGTGCTGCCGAAGGACATTCACATCGGCTTTTCTTTTCTGCTTGTCGTGCTCTGCCTGTCCTGGACGGGGAGATTCATCTAACTCGAACTCTTCCCAGGCTAAGTTGTCTTCTTGGATTCTCCTCGCGCGGATTTCGTGCCACCCAATGAACAACTGTGATAGCTCGGTGAAGTTGTGGATGGTTCCCTCTGGCAGGGACCGATACCAGCTGAGAGCGCCTTCGCGCAGCGTTCCTGCGAAGATTTTGCAGTTGATTTGATCTAGAAGGCCGAACGTTTCCATTGCAGCTAGGAAGCAATTGACGTTCTTGTATGGATCTTCTATCCCGTAAAACTCTTTACAGCGTGGGAGCTTTAGCCACGATGGGACCGGATACGCCAAGATTGATCCTGTCAAGGGGGATCGCCTTTGCTGAGATGCGACGTTGTTCGAGTCTTGCTTCGTTGCTGGGGGAGTCCGCTTGCCTGATTCGCCAGGCCACTGCGGTAGGGTGGATTTAGCGACGAGCGCCTTCCTCGTCGGACTTGTGGGGGCGGAGGAACTGCCTGCGTCGGAAAGCTCCTGGTGGGCATCCGCTCCTGCAGGTTCCGCAGACAAGGGCAACGCGGACCTTGTTTTTGGGAAGCTTTTGCATAGTACTGGGGAGTCAATTCCCACAGACAGCGCCAAACTGTTGCGGGTCGCTTGGGTGCTCTTGGTAGACCGGTCTAATTGAACCACCTTAGCTCGGAAGCGAACCAAGCGCGCAAACAGTCAATTTGAGATTCGTTGGATACACTGAGACTTTTTGACGTGGAAAACCCGAAAAGGGTAAAAAACCACGTGGTCGGAGTTGTGCCGACCAAACTTCACTATCTTGGGGGGTTACAATCGGGATCTCAGAACTCGAGCGCGACAGACCACTGCTCATTACAATGAGAGAGAGAGAGCTCTGAGGGTGACAGGCCACCTCTCGAAAAGCTAAGTCCTTTTTTCTTCTGAGAATCGGGGTGAGAACGAAAGTGAGAATACTCGGAGAACAAAAGTGAGAATGCTGGGTCGCCTTTCGTGGAAGTGGAAATCTTCAAGTCCACGAAGGAGATCTTCGAGCACCAAAGGAAAGCTCAGAGGAAATCTTCGCAGAGCTCTCTCGGGTGCCGAAAGTCAGATGATGGAAATGAAGGCCTAGGGCTCCTTTTATAGCTTTGGTCGGGGGTAGTCCGGTAATTTTGTCGTCGTAACCACCGTAACCACCTGGCGGGCGAATCACGTTTGCCGATTCGGAACACGCGGATCACCATTTTTCATAAATGACCGTCTAGCCCTTCGGGCAGTTCGGGCAGCTTTGTTGAAGGCGAAAAAGGCGACAGACAATTCCTAAAATGTGAGAAGTTAGAAAGACAAAATGTGAGCGCGCGGAAATGTGGGAATGTTCCGAGCGCGCTCAGAAGCGTTCCGATGCGCGCATGGGCGCGGAGGCGTTCTGAGCGATCAAGTGAGCGTTGTCGGAATGTGGTCGTCACATAGGCGAACCGCGACTTCTGGCGATGGTGCTTATTCGGAAAGATCGAGGCGAAGTCTCCTGAGGTGAAAACGGGCTCAGCCCATACCTGGCGGGGGCGGGGTGGATGCGGCTTCAGCCGTGTCCCCTGCAAGTCCCGGGAGGGGGGGGGGGGGGGGGGGGGGGGGGGGGGGGGATCGGCCGCGCCCCCATGGGGGGTGCAGTCTTCGTCGCATCCCCCATTAGGGGGTGCGGCTTGGCCGCGCCTCCCCATGGGGGGTGCGGCTTGGCCGCCTCCCCAAGGGGGGTGCGGCTTGGCCGCACCTCCCCATGGAGGGTACGGCTTGGCCGCACCTCCCCATGGAGGGTGCGGCTTGGCCGCACCTCCCCATGGAGGGTGCGGCTTGGCCCCACCTCCCCATGGAGGGTGCGGCTTGGCCGCACCCCTCCATGGGGGGTGCAGCTTGGTCGCGCCCCCATGGGGGGTGCGGCTTGGCCGCACTCCACCGGAATGGGGTGGGGAGCTATCAGCACCCCACTTAGTGGGGTGCGGGCTAACCGCTCCCCCGTAGTGGGGTGCAGTTTTCGTTTCGCTCAGTGCCGTTCCGGGTGCGAAGCGCACGCGGGAGGTCTGATTTCTGTCCTTGACATGACTCCGACTTCTCTTCCGTCGTTCTTGTTTTCTCATGATGGAGTTTCTGCTAATCGCACCCCGTGCGATATTTACTCGTTTATGAGGAGCGTATCAACCCGTTTATGAGGAGCGTATCAAATATTAAGAGCATTAGGAATCTTATTCCTAATCAATAATATTTCACGGTTTTTCCTCCAACTTTCGCATACCTATAGCTCTATAATTTATAGAAATTGTGTTCTAAATTTTTATCTCATGAAATCAGCCCCTAAATGTTGAAAGAGAATGCTTTAGACAATTCTAAATGTGGTAGTACCTACTAAAATAAAGCCCGAATACCTATAAATATTCCACATTGCAATGAAGTAGGCATTTAATATGTGTTCAATATTCTATGGACGGATTATAGATAATCAACAGAAAGGACCTAATCTAATATAACAAGATATTGTTACAACCTCAAGGACCTATATTAAGCTAATTAAAGCACCATCTAGAACATTAAATCACATGGAACTTTGTGGTATTTAGCCTTAATCAAATCAACAATTTAAGTTAAAAAACATCTCGTGTTTTTTCAAAAAATTGCTGGTGTTGCTTGACATAAAATA
The DNA here is from genome assembly GCA_033032865.1 of Dactylorhiza incarnata. Classification (NCBI taxonomy): domain Eukaryota; kingdom Viridiplantae; phylum Streptophyta; class Magnoliopsida; order Asparagales; family Orchidaceae; genus Dactylorhiza; species Dactylorhiza incarnata. The sequence goes on from JAWHQI010000053.1 coordinate 7,807,418, forward strand.
AACAAATGAAATAATAGAGAAAAACTCACACGATGAGCGTCAATATCCTTTATCACCTGACCATCCTCCCAAGTCTCTGAAATTATTGTCCCTGCTCTGGAAATTCATGGAAAGTAAAATAAGGGTGGTACTAACTATAACTAAAATTATATCATCTTTCAGATTAATATGATCCTACAGAAGTGTTTAGAATCTTTCCACAGTGTAACATCTCTAGGGGAATGATAATTTTAAGGAATATCCTGTAGTCATGACATTTACATATTGCACAAGTCTATCTAATGCAGTAAAGAACTCAAGTTCTAGTAAATTGCTGCAGTTTCAGAAGAAGCATAACTGAAAAGGTCCTTCAAGCAAAATAAACCTGTAAATAACATGGTAAATGAATGAATCTAAATAATTGAATGACAACTGAAAAAAATATGATGCAGGAAGGAAATGATTGACAATGAAAGGACCCAAAGTCCAAAGGTGTATGGCCCTAGCCTTCTTTTTAGCACATTTCCATCTCCATGGGCTTCTAGAAACCATAGTGTCAGACTGAAACGAGGTTTTCACCAATCGCTTCTAGCATATGCTTCTCAGGTTGAACATGACTCAACTAACCTTATCAGCAGCATATCACTCACAGCCCGATGAACATACAAAGGTGGTCAATAGCAAAATTGAGATGTACTTACGACGCATTTTAGTGGCATGTTTGGACATGATCCCCAATGCATTCTCTCTTATGTACCTGACTCAACAAAGGTGGATGGAGTGGAACAAACACTTCAGAATCATGACTTAATTCTAGCCACTAGCCGAATACATCATTTACAAGCTCAGGAACATATGGAGAAATACTACGATGAACAACATCGAGAGGTGTACTTTGAAGTAGGAGAGATTGGGTTTTTGTTGAAACTACAATCCCACTTGCATGTCGCTAGCACGCATGGTCACACATAAACTCTATTAAAAATTATATAGTCTGAAGGGCCGAGTGGGAGAGGCAGCATATAAATTGGAGCTACCTTCAGATGCCAAAATACATGCACCATTTCACGTATTTTTTATCAAGCCTTTCAAAAGGGAGCCACCTCAGTGCATCATAAATCTTCCTCTAATGGTCAAATGTCGCATAGCCCCTACATCAATCAAAGCATTCCATGTCCCAATGAGCAGGTGCACAAGAAAGATTCTAATTCAGCGGTCTTCCCAGATATAAAGACGCATAGAAACCACTCAAAGCATTCATGCAAGCATATTCATCATTTGAGTATGAAGGAAAGCACATTTTTGAAGACCGTCGCGCATTCTGGGGACTCACCTTTACAAAGAAGAAAACTATTACAGGCTAACTCGTAGCGCATCTTATCTCGTTGGAGGTGGTGGTAGTGGCGGGGATACAAGCGAGCCGAGCTCAACTTGAGGGGTGAGAAAGAAGAGGGGATCTTTGCTCACCCAAAACATGGCTTGAGTAAGGAGGAAGAAAACTTAAGAGATAAACCAAAAGAGATATTTCAATACCCACTCCATTCATGATCATTAGTGGTCTTTAAATAAAATTACATAGTGGCATAGGCATAATAAGTCCTGACACTTGGACTTCTTATAAAATAATAAACTGACTCATGACATTGACGCCTAACATAGACACATGACAATGCTAAAATACGACACTAAATAAATATGCTCTGATGGGATCAGGTCTCCAAATTGTTCAAACATAGCGAATCTGTCAATGCTGGCAGTGAGTCGCGAAATTGCAACTTGGTGTGATACCAACATCTCCAATAGCTTTAGTAGAATCGAACGGAGGACAATTTGCTCGTCGAAGCTCATCTCTATGCCGAATGAAGTAATTAATCAATTAATCAATCCAATAAGGAATTAATTAATTAATTTTTCGGGGCGCTGGTCTTACCAAGACAAAAGAAGTGGAGAACGTGTGGGTCGATGAGCGCTGCACTTGACGAGACAGACACGGACAGAGCTGGTGTGTGGCTTATTTCTGTATGAAGGCATGCGAGAGGCTCGAAAAATAGACTTGTTGTGCAAGGTTTCAAAGATACAAGGCAATGGGATTTGGTTGTTCAGAAGGTCGACAGAGATGAGGCGCGGGATTTGCAGCTTGATGGGGAGAACTCGATATAAGGAGCTACTTGAGGATTCATGTCGACGGGAAGCGGAGCAGGATCGACATTGATTGCCTCAACGTCAAAGTTGCGCAAATTTGTAGAGTGGTAGTTTTGACTGGATCTCATGAGAAAGGTCGAGTACGGAAGTGGTTTGGGAGATGGAAGGACCCGGAAGGACGAGCCTAAGAGTTGGAATGTTGTGTTGGGGCGATGGCTTTACGGGTGGAGAGGATTGACAGGTTCATTTGCGGAAAAAGGAGATGAGTGGAAGGTGGATCAGAGAGAGGGGACCCAATTCCAATGGGAGTCCAATTCTGAATAAAGAGTTGCTCGCACGTTAGGATACAGTGCTTGAATCGATGAAACATTGATACCAAGTTGTTATGATCTAACCCGTAGGACGTCGTTATCTTGTCGGAAGTGGTGGTGATAGCGGAGATATCCATGCCAATTAGTAATGAAATAGACTATATTTAGCATTGTTTTAAGCATGTACTGAACTCAGCAATTGGGCAATTGGACAATTGGACGCAAGATAATTCCTGAGAAGCTATGACTAGCTTAGCTTATTTCTTTATTATAATCCAACCAATGGAAGATCGCATTTATTTAATTGAGTTTTGAATAAACGATTATATCAGAGTTGCGCGCAGAATCAGTGAGGTAACTTTAGATGATTTAGATTTTCTTTTTTCTTGTTTAGATTTCCTATTCTATGATTGTTGATCACTATTTATTTGCACTACGATATGTTGTATAAGCCATGATTGGCACTGGGCAAAGCGCAACACAATGCACAAAGGATGTTTTTCACTTAAAAATGTGAAACATGACACAAAAAGTACACAAATTAATTGCACCGCACACATAAAAAAACAGTAAGCGGCATTATACTAGAACAACCAACATGCAAATGAAAAATATATAATGGTCTATTAAGCAAGAAAATTTATATGCAGTGTGATATGCAGAATATGATATGAACCAATATGATCTGCAGCATTCGATATTAGCACATCATTGAATTGGGCTTTGTTATGAATTCTCATAACGGCCGGTTCGCGGGACAGACATATCAGAGACGGCGAAAGAAGACGGCATCAAGCGGGGCTGAACCATCCAGTTCAGGCCTCCTTAATTAAAAGGAGAAGGCGGTTGGGGGCTGACCCGGATGGGTTCAGCCCCAAGGGGGGGGGGCTCCTCCTTGACCCGAGGGGTATAAATATCCCTAGGGTTTCCTGGCGGGAGGCAGGCAAGTATGCTCAGGTATTCCTTTCTCCCTCTCTCAAAACCCTAGCCTTCTCTTTTCTCTCCCAAATCCCTTCTCGTTCCTATCATTTTTTTTTCTCGTTCCTATCATTTGGTATCAGAGGAGTTCGGTTTCTCCACCATGGTGACTCGCTCCCAGGACGAATCCAACCGACTAGCAACCCTAGAAGAAAATTACACCGGGCTGTCCGACACGATGGCGACCATCAAAGAAAAGTTGAAGGAATCGGAGAAATAATTGGAAGAACGGTTGGATGCGCACATGGAGGAGATCAAGAGTTTATTGGCTCAAAACATCAAGAGCAAGGCCATCACAGCCGAAGAAGGCAGCGGGACCCCGCTTCCGATCTCGTCTCCAGCGACGGGTCACGGAGACCCGATCGGGCTCTGCGCGGGAAACGACCGCTCTGATCGGCTCTCCAGCGTCAATAGGGGCTCGGGATCGATGGAGGAAGGGCAGGAGGCTCACACCGGCAACATGCATGGCTCGACGCAACCCAGATGGCCGGAGGAGACGCGTCGGGTATGGATTTCCCTCCTTACGGCGGGGAAACACACGCCGATTGGGCACGGGAAGGATTCCAGGAGGGCCGATGGGCCAAGGGAATGGGGTACCCGCAGTGGGAGGGACTCCTTCCCATACCTAGGATGTCGGGACATCCCGACAGCAGCCGAGGAGGAGGCGGATGGGAGTTTAAGCCCCCACTGGCGGCCGAAAACCCTTACGGAGAGGATTGGGGATACACTAACGTGGTCGAGGGACAACGACGACCGCCAACACTCGGACAAGAGTATGGAGGGCCCGGACAACAACAACCGAGAGCTTACATGCATCCTAAGGTGACACACATGAACAACCCCAAATTCAAAGAGGGAGACGCATTGGAATGGGTCCAAAAGGCAGAGCTATTCTACAATTATCAAAAGATACCAGAAGACCAGTGAGTGAAGTTAGCGTCTTTCCACCTTGAGGAAGACGCATTCCAGTGGACACAGTGGTTGCTTCGAGGACGGGAACACGCACCATGACACGAATTCGTTGACAGATTTACGGCTCGCTTTGGCCCACTGGAGTACGAAAACTTCGAGGCTCTTCTTCAGAAACTGAGGCAGAAAGGGACGGTGATGGAATACCGAGCAGAGTTCGAAAGATTAGCCAACATGGTGCAGTGGGAAGAGAAGACATTAATGAGCTGCTTCATTTCGGGGTTGAAGGAGCACGTCAAGGATGAGGTGCATGCCTACAAGCCGCACAGTTTGACCCATGCTATCAGCCTGGCCCGGATTCAAGAGGAGCGACTCAACCGACAAAAGTCCAGATGGGGGAATACGAAGCACACTACAAACCCTCCGGACACCAAGAAAGATCAGGGAGCTACTGGAAGGGCGACTATGAAGAAATTGACATGGTCAGAGCTACGGGCAAGAAAGGAGAAGGGATTGTGCTTCAACTGTGATGAGAAATTCACCCCAGGCCACAAATGTCAGATAATCCAGGTGTACATGTTGCGGGAGGAAGAAGAGAGGCCAGATGAAGAAGAAGGGGAGCAGGAGCACTTCCTAGACATACCCGAGTTCGGGGTATCTATCCAAGCCATGGAGGGAGGATCTACCCCGCTCACGATGTGGATTGTAGGGTGAATCTGCCAACAGAAGGTGGCTATTTTGGTTGATAGTGAGAGTACATAACTTCATCAACCCCGCGGTGGCACAGAAGCTAGAGCGAGAGATCACCAAGGATGCCTCTTTCTAGGTCATGGTGGCAGACGAAAATAAGTTGCAGTGCGAAGGAGTGCTCAAGGGAGTGGGGTTCAGTGTGCAAGGGTACACCCGCAGGATGGATGTCTACTTGTTACCCATCCGGGGATCAGATATGGTCTTGGGGGTCCAGTAGTTGAGACAACTGGGTAAAGTAACCCTGGATTGGGATAGTTTGACCATGGAGTTTGTTCAGGATGGGAAAGAGTACTGCCTGCACGTGATCAGAACTTCACCGGTGAAAGAGATCTCTCTTCACTGCTTAGAGAGATTGTGGGAACAAGAGAACGACATGGCTGTGATTATGGAGACTGTGCCTCAGGCGACACCCGCGCAAGAAGTCTCGGAGCAGATGAAGTCACTACTTCTCCAGTACCCTGATGTCTTCCAGGATCCCCGGTCATTACCTCCCCGGTGATTCCGAGATCACCAAATCAGCCTGAAGGAAGGGACGGAGCCGACCAACATTCGACCCTACCGTTACCCGTATATACAAAAGGCCAAGAAAGAACAGAGCATTAAGGAGATGTTAGTCGCAGGGATCGTACAACCCAGCACCAATTCATTTTCCTCACCCATCATCCTGGTGAAGAAAAAGGACGGGTCGTGGAGATTGTGTTGACTACCGCGCTCTGAAGAGCTCTACCATCAAAGACAAGTTCTTATTCCATGATCGAGGAACTCCTGGATGAACTGCACGAAGCACACCTGTTCACTAAGCAGGATCTGCGTTCGGGGTACCACCAAATCAGGATGAAGGATGAGGACATCTTTAAAACAGCTATTCGGACTCATAATGGACATTACGAGTTCGTCGTGATGCCGTTCGGACTCTCCAACGCACCTTCAACATATCAGGCAGTGATGATCAAGATCTTCCGGCTCCTCCGCAGGTCTGTATTGATTTTTTATGACATTCTAATCTACAGTGTCAACTGGGAAGATCATCTCCGACATGTGGAACAAGTGCTCGTGATACTCCGACAGCACCAGCTCTATGTCAAGCGCTCTAAATGCTCATTTGGTTAAGAAGAGGTGGAATATATGGGTCATATTGCCTCGGCTTAAGGAGTCAAGGCCGACCCCTGGAAGGTGGAGAGCATGCAGACGTGGCCTAGACCGCGCACGGTCCGTGCACTCCGGGGTTTTCTCGGGTTGACGGGCTACTACCGGCGATTCGTGCAAGATTATGGGAAGATAGCTTGATCGTTGACCCAGCTGCTATACAAGGATGCCTTCTGCTGGCAAGAGGAGGCGGGAGCTGCTTTCCAAGCTCTCACCAGCGGGCCTTCTTACTCCTCTGGAGATACCGCGGCAGATTTGGGACACAGTTTCTCTGGACTTCATCGACGAGCTGCCGAAGTCCCAGGGGAAGACAGTTATCTTGGTGGTGGTGGTGGATAAGTTATCCAAGTAGTGGATAAGTTATCGAAATACGGGCACTTCCTGGTCGTGAGCCACCCCTACACAGGTGAAACAGTAGCAGACTTGTTTGTGCGGGAGATAGTCAGACTTCACGGAATCCCACGGTCCATCATCTCTAATCGGGATCCAGTCTCCGTGAGCAACTTTTGGAAGGAACTATTCAAGCAGCATGGTACACGCCTATGTATGAGCACCGCAAACCACCCACAAACAGACGGACAGGCCGAGGTACTCAATCGGGGAGTTGAGACATACTTACGGTGCTTCGTTATGGATGAGCCCCGCACATGGACTCGATGGTTGCACTGGGCGGAGTACTGCAATAATACCTCCAAACCACACGGCCAGTAAGTTTACTCTTTTTGAAATTGTCTAGGGGCGCTCTGCTCCGAGTCTGGGTACATATGAGTCTGGGGGCACGACGTTACCAGTTGTTGATCGCGAGTTGCGCGGCTGTGACCGTACCCTCACCATATTACGAGAAAATCTCCTTACTGCCCAAAACGGGATGAAAATACAAGCAAATAAACATCGGTTCAAACGTCAATTTGCAATCGGTGATGAAGTTTTCTTAAAACTTCAGGCCTACAGACAAACCTCAGTGTCCCGGAGGATAAATCAGAAGTTGGCACCTCGCTATTATGGTCCCTTCAAAATCTTCAGCGGGTGGGACCGGTTGCTTACACATTGGACTTTCCCGCGGGCTCGTGTTTCATCCCACATTCTGTCTCCTTGCTAAAGAAGAAAATCGGGGAAATAACTCATGTGTGCTCTACCTCCCGGAAGCAACCAACGGGGGGGGGGGGGGGGGGGGGGGGGGGGGGGGGATTACACCCACTCCCTGAGGTGCTGCTCACCAAGTGGAAGAAAGGCGGAACGGAATACCGTCAGGAAATTCTTGTCAAATGGAAGAATTTACCTACATCACACAACACCTGGGTCGACCTGCTCGAGTTTCAGGAACTATATCCAGAATTCCACCTTAGGGACAAGCTGGCCCTTGAAGGGGAAGGAAATGTTATGAATCCTCATAACGGACGGTTCGCGGGACAGACATACCAGAGACGGCGAAAGGAGGCGGCATCAAGCGGGGCTGAACCATCTGGTTCAGCCCTCAATTAAGGCTTTGTTTGTTTCGGCGTTTTCGCCGGGCGTTTGCTCCGATTGCACCCGCCGGACAGCTGAAAAGCCCCCCAAAATCTCCGTTTCGATCCCCGCCTCCCCCCCTCCAGTCCCAAAGCAACGTTTCCGCCCGCCGTTTCCGTCCGTCACCGCCTAAACAAATAAAGCCTAAAACAAGAAGGCGGTTGGGGGCTGACCCGGACGGGTTCAGCCCCTAGGGGGGAGCGGTCGGCTCCTCCTTGACCCGAGGGGTATAAATACCCCTAGGGCGGGAGGCAAGCAAGTATTCTCAAGTATTCCTTTCTCCCACTCTCAAAACCCTAGCCCTCTCTTTTCTCTCCCAAATCCCTTCTCGTTCATATCTGGCTTCTCCCTTGAATGGGGAGGAATAAAATGCATGCCTCACACACTCTACAAAGCGCAAATGCATGTGCATTTCTCAGTGCTGATTGTGCTTCAAAATTTAAGATGCTTCTTTTTAAGCAATGTGCAACTTTCTGCAGTACACAGCACTGCGCTTCTTTCAGTTTTTACAAAATGATATAAGCCATATGTTGGGCATAACCAGACTCCTACTGAACAGAAGTTCAAATGAACAATCAAATGCTTGCATAATTTTAAATTTCTCGACTTGAACTATGAAATGAATTAAGAATAGACATTTGATTATCCCATTATGAATGTTATGACAAAATAAATAAATAAAATTGAAAATGTTAGGAATCTACCTCACAATACCAACTGTCCCGAGCCTCAGAGAATCTTGCCTTATTTTTATCCTTGATTCTTGCCTCTCTGCTTTAGAGACAGATATCAACAGATCAGATAGCACCTTCATTCGCTGCTTCAGAACAACAACGAGGCAGATGTTAACTGGAATTCAACGTTAGATACTTACTGCCACACCTGCTATTATAATACCATGTTCTACTATGCACTGTCATATACTATTAGTGGATAAAATAAGTTTATTACTAAAGCTAGTTCTTAGAATATATAGTAATCAACCATCCTTTCAGATTTATAGAGAAGCTTAAATTCAAGATTACAATCAACATATAAATTTTATAAATAGAGTAAAAGAATTATTTTCTATGTATTGCATGTTGACATTTAACCTACTCTTATAATCAGTTTCGTGGATTTTTGTAATAGAACGAAAACAAATAAATACAAAAAATACATGGATATTAAATATTAAGTTTCAATAGATATTATTTTCCAAGTTAATGGGGGTGTTTTGTGAATGTATGTCACAAGCCCGTGGGCAGGATTGAGTCACGGGACGGGATGCAACAAAGGTAGGAGACGGGGAAGGTAGAGCATGATGTTTTCCCTGAGATCATCAGTGTCGACATATGATGGGATTAAGGGTTTAGAGCCCTTCTGCAGAATTCAAGGCAAGGGCTTCGGTGGATGATAGGAAGTTCAGGAACACGTGTGTCAACTAGACCTGAAAGACACGCTCAATGTGCCTCTAGGAGGCAACACGGTCTAGTAGATGCACGTGGAGGACCAGCTGCAGAAAGTACGCGGACGTCTTGCGTTGTTGCACATGGGTGAATGTCCGCGGCAGGGCTGCCGCTTGATGGGATCTAACAACGTTGTCTTGTTGTCTCGATGTTCGGCTGCCAGCAAATAGGAGAGAGGGACACTTGTCCCTTGAGGGGCGGCAACTATTCGGTGGGATGGAGGAACATGAGAGAGCCCTAGACCTCAGTAAACCCAAGAACTGAAATTATTATTATGCATGTTGCATGCACAATCTCAACGTGAGCTTGGGTATAAATACAAATTCCAAGACATAAAGAAAGCGCATGCGGTTTAGACAAACCCATGTTGTAAATAGATGCGGATTAAAAAATTGAAAAAATGCGACAAATAACAATAAATGTGAATAACGTTAGAATATCGGTGTGGTCACCCCCAATCATCTCTGCCTTTCCTGCCATATTTGCGGCCGATGAAGCATACGTGACAATGTAGACATAATTTCTTAGGTTGATTAATAATGTGACATTCACTCTATGCCAGGTTAATGCTTATCCAATTTAATTTATTTATGTTTCAAATTATGTTTGTGTCGACACATGTCACATTTTTTAATTTGCATGTCTGAGTCAACTTATTATATTAGTTTATATTAAGTATTTTACTATTTTATGATAACTCCAATGTTCAGACTTCTTATGAGTATGTCATTTTGTAATTTAATTTAAGGGACCCCTTGGGTGATGAATTAGGTATGAACAAAATTATTAAGTCTAATTCTTCTCTTCCTCTCATCTTTCTAGGGTTAGGGTTAAGGTTGAACTCTGCTCCCTCTCCTTCCTCCTAGCATTCTCCGTAGGTCAAGATCGGCTCCCTTGCATCTCTGCCTCCACTGCCACTTCCGATGAGATCCCGACAATGTTACGGGTAGGCCCATAACAACTTGGTATCAGAGTCACCTCCTCCACACCCACCGGAGAACACGCCTTCATTCAATTTCCACTCTCCGTGTAGTGCCAACTAGTCGATCTTCCCTTCAAATCCTCCCATCGAACCGATCACGCCAGACTGTCATTGACGCCTCAACTGCACCAAATCGCACGGCGCATGTGACAGACTGTGTAGCTGCTGCTTTTTGAAGCCCATGTGTTATTGATCAACGGATCGTGAGGACTTTCCAACCGGCTTGCCCCTGCGATCACCCTCAGCGCCCAGCATCGTCGTTCGCTTCCCTTTGCACCAATGCGCAACATCGACATCATCATCCCGCATTGACCTTTTCCGCACCTTATTCCTTGATGCATCCAGTCCGCGCCTTCTTCCTCGTGTGTGCTTCTCCCGTAGCGTCAGAGTTTGGAGCCACTAATCGACTTTCTATCCATCCCCCGTCTCTTTTCGAGACCCGCACAACAGTTCACCTTTTTCTCAAGTCCACCAAAAACAACATGCAGAGGTCTCCATTAATTGATTAATGATTTAATCAATTAATTGGTTAATTGATTAAATTCCAAATAGGAGGAATCAGACGCCTCTAAATGACTTACGATGCCCTCTAATCAAATTAATTAATTCACTTCATATTGGATTGATTAATTGATTGATTAATTAATTCAATTGGCATGGCTATAAGCCCGGCGAGTAAATTGTCCCCCGTTCGATGTTCCAGCAGCCATCGATCCTACCAGAGCCCGAAGCAGCCCCACCAATCTCCACAGTTTGCGTCGTGCCATAATCGCCTCTGATTGTTCCTCTTCCACAGTTCAAGCAGCAGACACCATCACCACTAGTCACTGTCGACGCCATCTAACGCCCTCGGATCCAGCCACTTGTTCCATTGGCCCCTCTAGAGTCATTCCTTCCGGCGACCGCCCCCAGCCGACGCAACCACTTCCGATCGTTGTAGCTCCCATTCAGCAAGGTTCTTCGTCCCCTTCGGTCTCCCATCGGGCACACTTGTTGACTCCCGATATTATTCTCGGTAGTCTTTCAAGACATTTGTAAGCACGATGACTGTTTGTCGCTCGATACAGACTCCAGTACAACGACGAGTTAAATGGAGATGTTCTAGCGAGAACTTATGAGCCAGATGATCAAATTGTTTGAGCCTCGTTCGAGCAGGGCAAGGTCAATTTGAAGGACGGGTGAGATGTTATGCTCCCACACAACCCGTTATCCAGTTTAATTTATTTATGTTTCAATTTATGTGCGTGTCGATGCAAGTCACGTCTTCTAATTACCATTTCAGAGTTAGCTTATTATATTAGTTTATATTATGTGTTTTAGTATTTTATGACAAGTCCAAATGTTCGTACTTATTACGAATGTCATTTTGTAATACTATTTAAGGGACCCCTTGGGTCATGAATGAGGAATGAGAGAAATTATGAAGTCTATTTCTCCTCTCTAGCTCTTCTATTCCTCTCCTCCTTATAGAATTAGGGTTAGGGTTGAGTTCTACTCCCCCTCCTTCCTCCTCGCATTCTCCATAGGTCGAACTCGGTTCCCTTGTATTATGAAGGGGGGACATGTTTACTGTAGTCAATAGTGGCGAAAGAAATATAACAGTCTATATTCAGGTTGCAGATACATCGCAACATACTTTGACAGTGAATTAAATAAATCCAAGCACTCACCGCCCAGAAGTTTGATGGGGAAAGATGGCAGTGACAACTACAATGATTATAAAAGCAAATTCTGAAGGACGGGAATTAAAATTCCTTAAGAAAGAATCAATTATGGGAATTCTTAGAAGAAATCTGTCCCTTTTTATATTCAAAAAATCATATATGAAGTCCAACACTATTCTTGCATTAATAGAATAGAATTTTTTAACGTTCAAAAGGTTACCAAAAGATAGGATTGCTCCATAGAATTTCAGGACTTTGGATGTTAAAGCAACTAAGTTACTGTAAAAAATCAAGACGTCAGTGCACTGGACAGTAGATTATACAGTGTGTTCCTAACATAAATGAAAATAGAATGTTGAGGACCTTACAAAAGATGTCATATGAGAACAACAAAATTTTGCTGATAGAGAGATGACATAATTTCAAGATTATTTTCACCACAAAAGAAAGAAAAGCACTTGCAATGAGTTCACGAAGAATAAGGTGATTCCTGCATTATGTCATCTAATAATTCTAGTTTTTTAATGATCATCCTATGAAGCACGGATACTTAAAAATGTCTTGCGTATCGGCTCGAACGTGTGGATACGATAAACGTCCGAAAACGCATTTCCGAAACGATGGAAACGCTACTTTTATTTAAAATTAAATAAATATTACGGAGTCGCGTATCCCGTTTGTGGGATACACGACTCCCGCCTTTTGAAGTTTCGCGCGGCCGGCTTGTAATCACGCGAACACGTGTTTAGGTATACGGAAATCCTCATTTTTTTCACGTTGCAGTTGTGTGTTATGGGTCTACTCGGAGGAGGACGGAGGGGTGACCGGAGGAGCGAAGGGGATACAATGGAGCCTTAACCACGGCTACCTAAGCGGAACTAACTCGTTTGAGGAGAGAGCTATCAATTATCTCACAAAGGGGACAAGAACTAGAACTTTTTATTCATGTAGATACAAGACTCTTAAGGGTCTATTTATAGGACCCCCGGGTGACAAGCCCATAATTACATCAAACATTAAAATATTAAAGATAAACCTACGACGCGACTAGACTTGACTAGACTTGATAAACCTACGACGCGACTAGACTTGACTAGACTTGATAAACCTACGACGCGACTAGACTTGACTAGACTTGATAAACCTACGACGCGACTAGACTTGTCTTAATACAATATAATTACATGAATCCATTAAAATAGTAAGGCGGGGCACGTTGCCCATAACACCACGCTCCTCCCTCGACATCGCCCTGTGCTCCGTGGTCGTGCTTCTTCTCTGTGGTCATGCTTCTTCTTCATGGTCGTGCCTCTTCTCCGTGGAAGCCCTCTAACGTGAACGTCGTCTCAAGTGCATCGTCGTCCTCTTCCCTCGTTGTTGACCTATTTCCCTTCTTCGTGTTTTTTGGTAGAATGCAGTATTTTGGAAGCCCTTTCACATATGCTATTTTCTCGACGATTTCATTCAAAGTTCAATGGATAATCTCAACAATTTCCTTGATAGTTCAAATTTAAAATCTAGATCATGGTTTTGTAGATTGTGTTTGGCCAGCTAACGATAAGACTAAGAGTGACAAACCTGGTTTAGTTTGCTTTTTACAATAATTTGCAAACTTTTACTAGCTTTGATACCGAATAGACGAATAAAATGCAATTTTCTTGTTTATACTTTCACCTCATTTACACCTAATCAGAGGAAAGGTAAAAATAAGTTATTACACAGTTTCTCAAAGAAGTTAAATTTTTAAAATTGAATCAGTAGAGCTTAGTAATATTATAATTCATGGATATTTTGTGTGGATTGTACCAACCAGTTTATTATTGTGTGGATCATGTTGATATTTCGTCTTACACTTTTTTGGATGCTTATTAATATTATAATTCATGTTAACAAACTTTAGCAATTTGAAGCACCTTCGTCATTTTAGCATGCACATGGTAATTGCATTAAGGTCCTCAAATTCTTTTCAGTGAAGCTTGAGAATAAGATTACTAATGCTAACATGGATTGTTTTCTCTCATTATTTTATGTTGTTATTTTAAATGATATTATATATTGTTTAAATTAGGTCTTCTCTTGAGTAACATGGATTCAAATTGTGGTGTGACAGATAATGATAAAAACCCCTTTGGAAGTATATGACAAGAGGGAACAAATTAACTGAAGGAGGTGGTACTATTAGTTGGGCATGCAATTTTTGTAGCAAACTTTACAAAAGCTCATACACTCGCGTGAAGGGTCATTTATTGAAGATTAAGAGTAGCAGAATTGGAGTATGTACCAAGGTTCTGACATCCACATATACGGACATGTTGAAGGAAGATAAAGATGATAAAGAGCTTATTGAGCGACGACTTCCAAAATTTATACTGGTAGCTCCAAGTACTTCAATTCAAATGTCATCTCTTAGATCCAAAGACTTGGTGGATTTATCATGGTTCGTCGGCCCCTTCACTTCAAACTATAGCTTTTTTAAGTTATTAGTACAACCTTCTTCATGCGCCGGGAGAAATTGGAGTACTTACTCTTTTATTCATTCAATGAAAAGGAACTGAATGACACTGCAACGTCTTGAAAAGGAGCTGAATCTTCGACTTCTTTCTAAAAGAGATCAAAAATACAACGAAGGAGAGTCTAGATTGTGGGATATTGCGGGCGATGGATTTGAGTCATTCGAAGATGTGGGTATACTTGAGATAGCTAATCTATCATTAATGAACCAAGGCTGGAGCTCTCGATTGTGGAAGAAGATGATGAAGCTGATATTATTGGAGAGAATGATTAATTTTTAAACTATTGATATTTTGTATGTGAATGTATGAAAAATTGAATTATTTATCAATTTATGAAATGATGTGGGCATGTGGCACATTGATGATTGGTCTTTATAATTCTTATCTATTGACTATTTTTTATATTTCTTATAGTAGTATGTCATTGTATAAAATGTGAATGATATTATTGATATATAGTATATATGTTGTAGTTTTATAAAATTCTCTTTTTATAATTCAAGATATGTACACTTAGTTTGTTAGAATGTTAATTGTCTTATTTCCACATTAATTAATAATTATATTTAAATAATTAATTTTTTAAGAACATTTCTCGCATCCTAGTTTTTTAAAAAATCACGTTTCCTGATAGTTTCGATTACTGGATCCTAGTTAACAACAACACAATATTAATGTCGTGGATTATACATTGGAAAACAGTATTGCTTACTATAATATATACTCCGAGCAAGAGCAGATTGACATAGATTGCAAGAGGACAAAGATAAAAAAATTGCTCAGACGAGTTGAGGCTGGATGAATCTAAAGGTGGGGGAAGACGAATACCCTAACCCTAAATGCAAAGCAAGAAAGCACACAACAGATGCAAATGAAGCTACGACCAACCATAAAATGTTATGAATGCTTACACGCAATCCAGCAAAATGTCACTTTAAGTGCAGGTGCAAATGCAACTGAGCAGTCCGATTTAATTAGCAATAAGTAATTAATTAAAATAAATACAGTCTGTGCACATTCATTCACAACAAATTCAATTAGAAGAACAAATTTTAATTAACAGACAATTGAGGCGCAAATATTCTAAATGCGCATCAAATAGATCTTGCAAATCAAGTGATCTCACGACAACAAACGCATTTAATATCACATCCAACTAGATATAGTCCAAGCACTCTAGAGTAAAAAGCTAAAATACTAAATTACGACTTACACGTGCAGGCGTAGGTAAAATCTGGTGCTGTAAGAG
The DNA here is from genome assembly GCA_033032865.1 of Dactylorhiza incarnata. Taxonomy (NCBI): domain Eukaryota; kingdom Viridiplantae; phylum Streptophyta; class Magnoliopsida; order Asparagales; family Orchidaceae; genus Dactylorhiza; species Dactylorhiza incarnata. The sequence continues at coordinate 7,822,995 of JAWHQI010000053.1, forward strand.
GGTTGTCGAGCGGCTGGAATGAACGGAGATGGACTGCTGGCGACTGGGTGAAGGTCGGGAGGCGACTGGAAGGTGGTTCCACGAGGGGGAATGGCTGCAAGAATTGAAACAGGGGATGCCTATGGGAAAGGCAAAGTGGCAGGCAGTGGAGTTGAGGTCGTATGGGGAAACTTGCCATTAGGGAGAGGTGAAACGGGCCCAGAACTCTATTGCAAGACTGGAACGTGAGTTCAGGACGGGTGAATTTGCTCTGTGAGGAGGATTGGGCCTGCAGGAAGTGTCGAACTCCGCTCAAGAATTGAAAGTGGCGCTTGGTTGGGCATAGAAATGTTGGAGTGGGGTTTCAAATGGACTAGGAGAACCGGAAACTGACTATGAATAGCAGTTAGGGGGAATTTGTCTGGAGATTTCACGGTAATTGGTAAGCATGGGAGTCACCCCTGGGAGGGCTTACGGGGTCAGTAAACAGGGAAGCGGGATGTTGGAAGGTGCAGGTGAGAACATACTTCATGGAGGGATCGATGATGAAGGGAAGAAGATTGATACCTTGGAGTCGCACCAAGGTCTCTCGATCGGCGTCGCACCGAGAGAGAAGGCTGGAGTCCACCAGCGTGACAGAAGGATTTTTTCTCTCCAAAAAACATTGATGCCCCCCACTAGCCGGCCCTGCACGCTTAACTAAAACAACACAAAAATAGGGCACCCGAATCGGTCGGCACATATCGACCGAGTTGATCAGGTGTCAAATACAACTCGAAACAAACAAAGTAATATATGAAAATGACTCGGAACAACCATCCAAACATATCCGCGGACTCGGATCGTCCGAACGGGAAGCGGATCACCGCGATCTCCATCAATTCCCCCGGTTTAAAAGCACTCATCTCCGGTGAGACTATGGCCATGCTCTAAGTGCAGCCTAGGTACAGTACGCCCAAGCTCCTCTTAGGCAATCCAAGTATCATCTGAGAATGAGCAGTCGCTCCAGCAGACAATATATCGCAGTGTATCTCGCCCGCACACAGCGGTGAAGTCATGTGTAACAATTTGTAGTATGCTTCTGGCGGTAGATGGTAACTCTGAGTAAAATGTATCTCCGTGTGAAAGCTGGACTAGTAGAACCATCGGTGATGTAAGGTGGCCCTCATGGTGAGACTCGCCTGGCTGAGTCTGGGACGAAGTGGGAGACAATAAAGGAAGTTGTGGTTCATACATGGGAGGGAAGAAGGGGTCCATATACGTGCGCTCCTCATAGTAAGGAATCAAGTCCACTACATTGAATACTTGGCTTGTCCCCATATTATGAGAGATGCCAAACTCACATGCATTCATACTGATCCATCGCATGACTGTATAGGGACCCATTCGGCGAGTGCTTAATTTTTATGTTATTCCTGTTGGGAACCTCTCAAATCGAATGAGAATCGTCATCTGCTTCCCAATTTCAAAATTTTGATCCATCTTGTGTTGGTTTGCTTGGTTTCTATGATAATCATTATTTATTGCAATTTCACATCGGACAATTCATGCAGCTCATGCGATTGATGCAAAACATACAATAAACATGACTCATGCAACATAGAAGAGCCGTGCACTATATTAGAATGACTATGTAACAAATATAAAAGATAAACAAAAGACATGACCAACTCCCTACACTGAGGTCCTATGATGCTACACGGAACTCCTAAGATGGGTACATGATCAGGAGGCTTGGTAGGTGGAGTACAGAAAAATTCATCGTGTGGGCGACGAATACTTTAAGTGACGTTATGAGATGCCCGCACTAAAATATGATCTAACGACATGTCAAATATCCCGCAAGGAATGTAACGCATCAGGAGGCTTACTCGGCGGGGTATAGATAAATAAGTTGCAAGTGCAACGATCACCAGAACAAATGTTTAAGACGTAGACATAAAGGTGCAACTTTGGGTTGTGTCGATTGTCTCCAATAAGGAAAAGCTCATCAGGTGGCTCTTCAGGAGGTATATAAAAAAATTGGGCACGCATGTGACGGCCACCTAAGTAAATACCAGAGACATTGACAATAGGATGTGACTCTAAAGTGTGGTGAGTACCCCTAACAAGAAAGAACTCATCTGGTGGGTCAGCAGGTGGTGTGTCCCAAAACTCACCAAGAATGTAAGTGGTCAGATGATAGACTATCAAACCATCGTAAATATGCGCAAGTGTTTTTAAGGAAAGCCCTACATACTTGATGTTACACTCAAGATCCACTCTCTGGAGCAAGATCAGGGGTGATAACTGAAGAGATGTCAATAACTCAATACTCGTAAATGAGTCGCTCGCCTGCATCTCATCCTCACAAGAACGCGAAGACTCATCAGGAGACTCAACAGGGGACTTGTCAAAGAACCCATCAACAGGGCCATGATCCTCCAGATGAGTACTATCGTAAGGGGTAATGTTCCCAAAAATGAGTGAAGCGGTCACTGTGAGATCAACACTAAGCTCTCGGCTCATGATGCGGCTCAGGGCAATGACAAAGGAAGAGCAGAAAAAGCCCATACTCAATAGTGGGCCAATAGGTAGAGTGTCGAGGACTGGATACTCAATAGTGGGCCACTAGGTCTAAGTAAGGTGCGGAAGATGGATATACCATCACAGTGTCACTGGACCGTTCGTCCTCATTCTCGTGCCCATGCTCATTAGTCATACTAGTGTCACTCTCCACCTGTATCAAACGGTCATGATCGGACTCGACTCCAAAATCAAGAGGGAACCGAGTCTCATCCGGACGAGATGAAACAAAATCAAGTGTTGGGTCTCTCATGTCAGTGGGAGCACTACTAGACGCATCGGTGGCTGACCTAAATCCCTAGGTTTACTCTAATTGATTCCTCGTAAGGCAGTCCTCAGACGATCAAGATGAACATTCATGCGATCAAGATGAACATTCATGCGATCAAATTGAACAAGAACTAATCACCGGAATTCGGCCCCAGGTATCTCACTATCCGTGGAACACTATGAGGGTCTTGACACGTGATGTGATCTTGGCGATGATGATCTATATAGGGCTCCTGAGAGTCATCTAGATGGTTGCTCCTAACATAATCAGATCGTGCTCGTGGGTGGACATGATCCCTACGAACGTGCGGTGGTGGTCGCGGATGATCAACATGATAAATTAGGACATCTCCGGAGGAGCTCTATGGGATCGAGCATATACGAACTCCGGTTCCTCAAATAGCCGCGAGGTGTAAAGATGATGACCCGAAGGGTACTCAACCCTACCATCATAAAGTCATGGAGAGGTGTAATGATGATAACATGAGAACCTCTCATCGTGGTGGTAGTATCTAGCATAATTGAATCGTCTCGAAGGGTCAACACGATCTCTGGAAGTGGTGTGCCGCGCAGGAGGATAATCATCATAATAATAAGGGTGCCTCTCAAGTGAAAGCGAGGGGTAGTGATAATAGTGTATCATAGGATGAAACATATAGACTCAATAATTGCGTATCAAAAGAGCGCTCGCAAACCTCATTCTGATACCAATTGACACGGAATGAATCTATAGGTGGGGGAAGAGGAATACCCTAACACTAAATGCAAAGCAAGCATACAACATATGCAAATGAACCTACGACAGACCTTGGAGTGTTATGAATGTTTACACACAATCCAACAAAATGTCACTTTAAGTGCAGGTGCAAATGCAATTGAGCAGTCCGATTTAATTAGCAACAAGCAATTAATTAAAATAAATACAGTCTGAGCACATTCGTTCACAGAAATTCAATTGGAAGAGAAAATTTTAATTAAAAGACAATTGAGGCCCAAATATTCTAAACACGCGCCAAAAAGATCCTGCAAATCAAGTGATTTCACGACAACAAACGCATATAATATCACATCCAACTAGATATAGTCCAAGAACTCGAAAGTAGAAAGATAAAATATCAAATTACAACTTACACGTGCAAGCGTAGGTGAAATCCGGTGTTGTAAGAGGGTTGTCGAGCGGATGGAATGGCCGGAGATGGACTGATGGTGGCTGGGTGAAGGTCGAGAGGCGACCGGAAGGTGGTTCCACGAGGGTAAATGGTTGTAGGAGTTGAAACAGGGGATGCCTATGGGAAAGGCAAAGTGGTTGGCAGTGGAGTTGAGTTCGTATGGGGAAACTTACTATTAGGGAGGGGGGAAACGGGCCCAGAAATATATTGCAAGACTGGAACTTGAGTTCAGAACAAGTGAATTTGCTCTGTGAGGAGGATTGGGCATGCAGGAAGTGACGAACTCCTCTCAAGAACTGAAAGTGGTGCTTGGCTGGGCATAGAATGTTGGAGTGGGGTTTCGAATGGACTAGGAGAACGGAGAACCGGAAACTGACTATGGATAGCAGTTAGGGGGAAGTTGTCTGGAGATTTCACGGTAAATGGTAAGAATGGGAGTCACGCATGGGAGGGCTTACGGGATCAGTAAACATGGAAGCGGGTTGTTGCAAGGCGCGGGCGAGGACATACTTCATGGAGGGATCGATGATGAAGGGAGGAAGACCGATACCTTAGAGTCCCACCAAGGTCTCTCGCTCGGCGTCGCACCAGGAGAGAAGGTTGGAGTCCACCAGTGTGACCGAAGGGTTTTTTTTCTCCAAAAACCGTCGATACCCCCCATTAACCGGCCTTGCACGCTTAAATAAACAGCACAAAAATAGGGCACCCGAATCGGACGGCTCATATCTTCTAAGCTGATCGGGTGTCAAATACAACTCGAAACAAACAAAGTAATATATGAAAATGACTCGGAATGACCATACGGACGCATCCGCGGAATCGGATCGACCAAACAGAAAGTGGATCACCGCAATCTCCATCACAAGTGGGGCACACACATCAAACGTATATACACTGGGAAAACAATGTTCAAGAACATGCCAACATGCACGATACTTATGATAAGACAACAAATCACAATGTTAATAATATAGTGTTAAATGAAACCCGAAATACAAGGGATAGAAAAATTGCAATGGATAGAAATATTGGTGCTAATGTAAGTGAAAGGCGTATAAATGGGTTCGTTGTGGAGACTAGAATGGATGCCAACATCCCCCAATATACACACACCAATCAAACTGGTAACAACTATTGAGACAAATGAGAATATTGCCAACTCTATTAATGTTGGAATCAGAACTGACTCAGATTTAATCCAAGAAAGCATCCATACTCGGAACTACAATTGCGGTAGTGCTGGGAATAGCATCCAGGATGTTGGCACAATGATAAGTAGATCCTCTTTTCAGGCAGATAGAAACATTAATCCGACAAATATCACTCAAACAGAGGTAATTGAGCTAGACACAAATACTACATATCTGACTGTTGAGAGAATAATGATATCTCATCCTAGAACTAATACTGACAATGAGAATTATGATACACTTTTGGACATGGTGCGTCGTACTACTCATAAAGGGACTGAAAGTACTATGATTCAACGTAGCCAAACACCGACATTGAAGGAAACAAACATAGTTGATCATGTCATCAAGTGGAGTCTGAAATCAACACTAATAATAATATTCGTCTTAGGGTGACCGATGCGGATTTAGATGATAAATGGAATACGCAGAAAAGTAAAAAAAAGAACCCAAAAGTTTAGGAGAAAAAAGATGCTCCACGATCTTCTAGAATCAAACCTGCAAGAGAAAAAATTTTGGTGTCCTTCAACTAGCGGATCCAAAGATTTTTTAGAAAAATCTTTATTTTTCTTAATCTAGAGCAATGTTGTTTACTATTCGCTCTGTCGGGCTTGATTTTATTTAGGAGTTTATTGCTCCCCCACTATATATGTATTAATATATTTATAAAATCACCTTTATAAAAAACTTTCTTGACATATTTTAACATTAATGACTTGTAAATAAGGTTGGCGTTACTTTTTTTATTAGACAACTTCTTCTAGGTATTTCTTGATTATTCTACATCCATGGCCTCCGGTTTAAATGGTTTTATTTTTAACATTCACTCTGTTAGGTGCCTACTCGGACGTTGTCGGAGGAGTGGCCGAAGGTGGAGATAATGGTGGCGGAAATACTACGGAGCCTTGACCGCGGCTGCCTAAGCGGGGCGTGCTCGAGAGAGAGCTTCCAAGATCTCTTTAGGGTTTGGGGAAATAAACTTTCTTTATCCATACCAATACAAAACCCACTTGGTCCTTTAAATAGGACTTGCAATCGACACAAAAAGGAAAGATCTACAAGGAAATAACGACATACTTGGACATACGACGAAATAGGAATGCGATATGAAAGCAATTACGAAGAAATAAATAATATAATAAGACCATAATATCGACCCGTAACATCTCTCCCGCCTTGCAAAATGAGCTTGTCCTCAAGCTCGAGGGAGATCAATGGTGTCCCGCTTTATCCGACACCCTCATCATCAGAGTCCTCGACATGCAGATAGAAAAGTCGTTTGCGCCTGTGGTCGCGAGTGTACTGCGCGTAGCAGTTGAAACATAAGTCCTGGCGCGTCGTTCTATCATCTCGTCCCAAGATAGTTTACGAACTGGTGGGGTTGGATGACCCTTGAAACGGCCTTGTTGAATGCCCGTGGCGGTAGGCACATAGACCTCCTGTGTTAGTTGGAGGCAACGATCACATAGCCTGGACAGACTCATAGCAGTCACTAAGTCTAGAGAAGCCTCAAATTCGACATCAAGTCGCAGGCATTCGCGAAGTCCGGCGGTGAAGATGGCGACCTGCATCTCTGTAGAAAGTGTGACGTGTGCCAGAAGAAGTTGAAACTGATCCAGATAATCGTCCACGGAGCCTGTCTGGCGGAGTGTCGTGAGGACACAGAGGGGGTTGCTGCGGATTGGAGGCTCGAAGCGCAGGTTGCAAAATCTCTTAAACCCAACTGATCATTGAGGAGACGAGTAGGCCAGAGCAAGGCCGAGACGAGAAGGTGGAAGGAGGCCAGAGGAAGTCGTTCAGCTGCCGGAGTTTGATGATGACCAAAAAAAATCACACCTGGTGAACTAGCCCAAAGGATCTGTCTTCCCATCGTAGGTGGGGAATTCCAACAGGGTATAGCGTGGCAGAATAGCAGCCTCAGGGCGTCAAAGGGCCTGCGGTGGCAGCTCATGGCGGATGAGTGGTGGTAGCGAAATTGACTGATGCTGACGTGATCCTTGGGAGGCGTAGTAATAACGGGAAGGGAGACGGTCAACTCATTAAGCCTGGCAATGATAGCGGGCATGTCGTCCCGGTGTCGGGTTTCGGTGTCCCGAAAGCGTGCTTTCATGGCGGTCATGACAGTCTGCAACACGTCCTGGAGAGTAACCGTAAAATCTTGTGAGTCCCCCATCGGTTGACTTGCTTGTCGAGAGAAAGAGCGGGTGACTGGACGCCTAGATTCGTCGGAAGCGGTTGAATTTGTGTTCCCACGAGTGTCACGTCGTCTCCAAATGATGGCGGCGGAAATTTGATTACTTAATTAATTCAATTAAGAATTAATAAGAAATTAAATCATGAATGTAGAATAGGAATGAATTAATTCCTATATATCCCCACGCGTGAGTGCTGGCCAAAACTGGAAGGAGTGTGTGTGTGCTGGCCGTTGCTGGAAGGAGCGCAATCAGCGGCCTATGCGGGACTCGGCACGGTCATCACTTAGCGGGAACGTCGATGGCGATGGAAGCGACAACAAGTCGTGGTGCCGGACCAAAGGACGACGCTGTCGTCTGGCGAAGAAGCGGGCTGCTCGGACCAGAGGAAGGCGGCATGTGCTACTGGAAAAGGCGGAGACAGGGTGATGTTGTCGTTTGCGACGCATGCGGTCCGTCGCCAGATGTCGACGGGAACGGATCAGAGGAACGACGGGCTGGTCGTAGGCGTGTACAACACGCCGGAAACATTGCAAACTGAGATCTGGCGTCTATCGGGGATGTCAACGGGCTTCACGCGACAGTAGGAAGACGTGAATTGCGGCGGTTGCGACGATGGTTGATGATGATGGACGATGCGCGATGATGCGGATGTTGTGGTGTTGTCGTGGATCCCAGTGTTAGCTGTCGGGGGAAGAGGACCGAAGTCTCTGATACCAAGATGTTAGGGGTTACTCGGACGTTTTCGGAGGAGGGCCGGAGGTGGAGATAATGGTGGCTGAAAATACTATGGAGCTTTGACCGCGGTTGCCTAAGCAGGGCGTGCTCGAGAGAGAAAGCTTCCAAAATCTCTTTAGGGTTTGGAAAAATAGACTTTCTTTATTCATACCAATACATGACCCACTGGGTCCTTTAAATAGGACTTACAATCGACCCAAAAAGGAAAGAACTACAAGGAAATAACGCTAAAGAAAATAACGACATACTTGGACATACGACGAAATAGGAATGCGACATGAAAGCAATTATTAAGAAATAAATAATATAATAAGACCATAATATCGACCCGTAACACACTCTTTCTTGAGCAGTCAAAAGAAAATCTCAACGTCGTACTATGAAGTATAAACTAAGTATTCTTTAGTCATCATCGATCATCCTAGATGGCACAACTCTATTAGCGCAATGTCTGATGAGATCGACATTTGATTGATTTAATTTTGTTGGAAAAGGTACATTTCCTACAGGTTTCACTCTATTCAGGTTCATAATGAATTTCTCGATAAGCATGCTTAACATTTTCTAATGTATACACAATTACAAGAGTTTATGGGTTACTTCACAACGATGTTCCAGGCATAAGATATGTTTCACCAACAAAAAATGATAAGCAACAAAAAGGCACTAATTCATCAGAGGTGCAAAACAATATATCCGACCTTCATTTTCATTTGTTGATCATGGTCCTTAAAATCTTTCAATTCCTGCGAAAACGAAAGTAATATAAATAAGTGATGCATGGTGGCAATACAATCAAGAAAGAATAAGGCCGCATGATAACAATATAATCAACCTTTTCTAACTTGCGATAAAACTGCTGAGAGTCAGCTGTTTCTTGACGTGATTTACCAAGCTCCTCTTCCAATGAGACAATCCTACCACGTAATAAAGATATCTCCTCCTAATCTCATGCCCAGAAATTAGATATGTAAATAGAAGGATAAGTAAAGAAAAAAGCTCGTGCTTAACTCAACTATAAAAATAAAAATGGCAGAATAAAAAATCATTAGTTGATGTACCCTCAAAAAATTGAAGTAGGACCGAAAATAGATTGGGACAGGAATCCTATAATTATGAAAAAGAAAAAAATGCATGACAATAGTGGGGATTCAGTCAATCAAAACTACAAGGACTCAGCTCCAGCAAAACAAGACAATCCGTCCTCAAGGAACTCACAAACCCATTAAATTTGGGGAATCACATAAAATCCATTTATCCATCTTTGCGCACAAAAATTAACTCCTTAGTAAATTATGGACACTTGGAACCTGGAGGTTTACAGGCTCACTGATGATCGAGAAGGGTGGCAATATAGTCTCTTAAAGAAGCAAGAAAGAAAGTGCTCTATAGGTGAATTTGAATATCGATCTCTTGCTCGGGGAGCATGTGAGATTAGGGGACTCTCATCACTAGGTTAAGTTTTGTCGTGAATTTGTCGATATCACTTGCTTGTGAGGATAAGACAACTATTCAGATCTTCGGTGATCTTGTTCTCCATGGGAAGCCCGGTGCACAAAGTATCCCCGCGCAGCAAGGATCCGGGGAAGGGTCCCGCCACAAGAGTGAAATATAGGCAAACCTCAAGGTCACATGGCAACACCTCAACCGGTGCGCCAAAGCTCCCCTTTTGATCCAGTTCTCCATAATAGAAAAAGATTGAAGTGAACAATTATTCTGTTTGTGAGAATGCTCGGCTGGTTCTCTCGTTGTGTCTTTTTTCTCTTATGTTGACCAGCTGATCAATCTCCTCAACAAGCCCATTGGATCTATCGTGTTTTCGATAATGGTCGGCTATTCCACGCTACTGAAGTAATCAACCTTAGGTGTTGACACCTAGGCCCTTTACCGTTACCCCCCACTCTCATTGGTTGACCACTGTTGTAAGGCACCGCCCTTCCCTATCCTTCTCTCCACCAAGCACACTGTTACCTTTCTCTCCCATCCCCAATCCCACATACTTTCTGATGCGGAGCATAGGCGAGGACGAGCTTTGGGCCAATTCGGGGCTGATTTGGCGACTTACCATATATGGCGTGCCCGGATCGACGATCCGACTCCGTGGATGCGTTCGGATTCGTGTTGCGAGTCGATTCCATATATAACATTATGTATTTTGAGTTTTATTTCATGTAGTTATGGCATCGGAACCGCCGGCCAATCATAGCCGTCGATTTCGGTTGCCCTAATATTTTTTTTCTTATAAATAGATCTTTAGGGCTGCTGGAATTTTCATTGTTGAATGTGTGGAGACTCTTCTTCCTTCATTCCGGTGATCTCCTCCGCGGTGCCGACTCCGTGGAGCCCCCTTGGTGATGACTCCTTGGGTAAGTATCCTCATCCTCTTGTTCTCCTCCCTCCTCCACCAAACAGCCACCTTCTCCTTCCCTCCCAGCCGCCAACCTCCTGTCAAAGCCCCAGCCGCCAGCCCCTACAAGCCCCCAAAATCCAGCCACCTTGCTGCCCAGATTCCATTCCCCTATTCATTTTCATTGCACTATTCAAAAATTAAATTTACTATTCATCCATATAGTTTTCCCCTCTCTAATCCACCGCCAGCCACCCTAATAGCCTTCCGCCACAACCCTGCTACATCCCCCACGCCACCACTCCCTGCAGCCCCTACTCCACCGCCGGAACAGTCCTCCCACCTCTAGATCCGCCCGGATCTGGCCACCTCAGTCCAGATCCGGCACCCCACAGTCCCATCCAGCCCGCTGCCCCTCCGATAGCCAGTCTTCCAATTGTACCACCCCCTCCGCCTCTTTCCCATCTCGCCAACAGCCCCAACACCCGGATCTGTCCAAATCTCTGCGAAATACTTCCGATCTGTCCAGATCTGATCATTTTAGTCCAGATCCAACACTTTACAACCCCGATCCAGCCACCTATCATTTCCCACTCGACTTTCCCTTACCTGAATCTGTTTCCCACCACCCGGAAAACCCTAGTCCCCTCCAAAACTTCAGATTTATCCCAAATTACAGCAGTCCTATTTTTATTTCAGATTTGTGCTGTGTTTTTGTATTGGTTGAAGGTGTTAAAAAATTGTTGCATTGTGGTAATCTTATGCTTGTGTGGATGTTCATTTTATTCTAGTTATTTATGCCCGGATAAATGTCTAACTGCAGGAAGGAATTATTCGTCGCGCACTCTTGCTTTGGCCCTCCACGCGGAGGGAAGCCTAAGCTTGTTTCGTCTTAATAAAATATTTTGCTTTGCCGTGAATAGTGGCGCGTGGGATGTTTAAATTTATTATCTAATTGTGGCTTAACCGTCGAACTTGCATAGCATGTAGGGTTATGTCGCCAAATTTTCCGCCGCCTATAGATTCGTCCTGCGTCACTTTCACAAGTAGTCAACCTCCCCTTCGTCGGCCTCCCCCACTTGCTACTCAGCCCAATGCACAAGAACCTCAACTACTCCTCTACATATACCACATAGCATCGCCCTCCTATATTCCCCTACCGCAACACACCTTGGCCGCCCCCTCTCCATCCATCATACAGCACCCCCGCATCGTTTGTTCCCCATCCCACTCCACTGCCAGGTTTCCACCAGTAACCCTTAGCATGCCTCCTTCCCCATCGCCAACCACCTTTGGGTCTCCACTACCCCATTGCCATACCCTTGGGATCCCCTATGCATATGTATGGTTGAGCATAAAAATCAAAATTTAAAAGACGCTCTGAAATCGCTCAATAGTTGACTCAATTTGAAATCGAATTAAAATGATTCGATACAATTTGAGTTGAATCAAAATGACTCGAATATTATTTTGAGCCCATTTCGAGCCAGGGTTGGCTTGTTCGAAATCTGATTCAAATCGACTCAAAATTATAGCCCCCTTCCAATTTTTTAATCAATTATCTTATTCATTAATATATATTATTTTTTTAAACATGGAAATAAACATGTCCAAAAGGCCCTCCAGGTTCGAGCTAGGGTTTGGCTCAGGCCCAAGATTTTTACAAGTCAGGTGCAGGCTTGGGCTTAGCTTTTACCAAGCCCGAGCGGGACCAGGCCCCTTCGAGGCAGGTCTGGGTCTGGCCCAGCATGCAATTTAATTATTATTTAAATTAATAATCTAATTATTATTTAATAATTAGTATCATTATATAATATATCATAAATATTAAATATATATGTATATAATTTTAAATATATTAATTGACATAAATTTAAATATGTAAATAAAGGGCAGACCGGTGCACAAAGCATCCCCGCGCAGCGAGGGTCCGGAGAAGGGTCGCATGTACAAACATTATTATAAAATATAATATTACATGATTCATTCAACATTACAAACATTACACGAATATACTATTGTGCAAAATTGATCGCATGTACAAACATTACACGAATATACAACATTACAAGAATCATTAAAAAATGAAAATTGAATAATTAAAAATTTATTTATATTTGCGAAATATACAATATTACATGAATAAATTCAAACAAAAATATCAAACTATCAAATATCAATACAAGTAATATTCTTCTTAGTATATGAATATCAAATATCAATACATGTAAAATATCAAATATCAATCTTCATCATTCAAAGTTAATGAACTCAAATCTTCTTCAACTTCTGACGAGCTTTCTTCGATGAATGAAATATGTTGTGCGTTCTTTTTATTGCGTCCAAATGATCTTTATAGCATATGAAAATTTCCAAAGATTCTTCTGTTATGTTCTTTTTATTGTGTCCAAATGATTTTTATAGCAAAGCTTTCTTTGAGAGAGTAAGAGAGTGAAGGTGAGAACCCCCCACCCCACCCTCTCCAAACACCTCTATTTATCGTTTTTAAAATAATTAACTTAATTTTCTAATTAACAAAATCAATTTAAGAAAATAATAAAGGCCTCTATTAACCAATTTAATATTTTAACCTCATTAACTCATTAAGGCATTCCTCATATTTTAATAATTTAATCATTAAAAAGACATGGGCCTGACAAATGGCGTCGGGCCCGGGCCAAGTCTGCACCAGGCCTAGTGCCCGGGCCGAAGGCTAGGCATATGGCCAAAATGGGGGCCTAGTTAGGCCCCTAAGGCTTGGGTCGGGCTTGTCTGAGCCCGGGCCTTTTCCATGGCAGGCCCAGACGGGGTTTTCGGGCCCGAGCCTTTTGGACACCCCTACATGGAAACGTAGTTAAAAATTATAAAGCCTTTGAAATAAAAAAACAATTAAATTGCTAATTAGAATATTTCATATTTCGAGCCGACTCGATTCTATTTCGAGCAAAGCCATACTCAAACATTTTGATTTCGAGCCAAGTCTAACTGGCTCTAAATCGACTCGATATCAAACTAGCCTACGCAAATTTTTATTTGAATTATGTGTCTTTTTTATTATATGATTGGACACTATTGTTAGTGATAATTGCTCCTAGTTTTTGCTTCATTGAATTTTGAGACTTGTTGAGCTTAATTTAGGGCGCATTAAACTTAGGCGGTCCTGTCACACACAAATTTGAGTTTGTAAATTCTCTATAAATGATTGCCATCAATTGTGGTTGGCATATGTTAGATTGAATAATTTTATTACCAATTGCAATCTATTGTCGAATATTGGTACTGTTTGTCTCACAACACATTGCATCAGTTTAGATTCGTTAATCATGTCAAGCCCATCACTTCACCTAATGGTCTCAGGTAGGTCTTCACTGCACTCTAGCCTTACCAAATCATAGAAAATATTTCATTTTGTTTAAGATAGGAAAACTTGCAAAAATTGTAAGATTCCAAGAAAGGTTCAACCTCGGAATGGAGTTCTTTAGTTGAGCCAAAATTAATATGATAAGATGACTAATTTGACTAAGAAGTTAGTCATAGATGCTTTAGACAAATCTAGAAATATAGTGTTTACTGCTAAGGAAACACTGGTGGAGTGATGACGTATAAAGGGTTATACGAAAAAGATATGTGCTTTGAAAGAGTGATAAAATTGAATATCATTGAGACTCACATTGATTATAAGGAAGATAAAAGTTGCTAAGAATGTGATAAACAAAAAAGGGTAAATAATTTGATAATTTATATAACAAGTTTACTCATGAGGGAAAATGAGATATATAATACAACTAAATAAAAAAATAAAAGATCTATAAACTTTGATCAAGTTAAATACATTATAAGTAGTTTAAAAAATGGTATTTTGGAGAAGAATAGTGAAAATAATGAGGTCCAATATAGGTTTATCGAAAGACCTAAAATGAAATAGGCTTTGAAAAAGATGCAGAAAGATAAGGTTTTAAATCTAGATGAGATCACTATTAAAATTTAGAGGGTTATGAGTGAAACTAGAGTGGCTTGTTTTAAAAGTAACTATAATGAAATTTTGAGGACTCATAAGAAGTCAAACAACTGTAGAAGAAAGATTTTAGCGCAAGTATTTAGGAATAAATAAGATATGTAAAATTGCGGTAATTATAAACAAATCCAACTTAGGAGCCGAACGATGAAACCACAAGAAATTTACATTAAATTCAGTCTCAGATAATCAAATTGGTTTCATTTCAAGAAGATATACTGTGGAAATAATTTATGTATTAAAAGAATAATAGAAATATATATAAAGGAAAGAAAAGTATTTTCACATAGTTATTTTTATTTAGCACCGAGAGCATTAATTCGATGGGCATTAAGGAAGAAAGAAGTGGGTGAAAAGAATATTATGTTAATAAAGATAAGTAGGATGGAGTACTAGCTAGTGTTAAAAATAGTAGTGGGGTGACAAAATTTCCAATTACAGTAGATTTAAATCAAGGATCTGCAAACATGAGTATCTTCTTGTATGCTTTTTGCAGATAACATTGTTCTAATTTATTAGACAGTTACAAAGATAACAAGAAAATTTCAGTAATGAAGATCATTTTTAGTTGATAGAGGACATATAATTAGTAAAACATTTAATACATAGACTACAAATTTAAGAAGGATTTATTAGCAATTATCAACTATTTTATTAAAAAAATAAAGAGAGCCCTGGGTTTGATAAGTTTTAATATTATATCTACTATTCAGAGAATGGGAATATTAATGACGATAGAGTTAAATTTAGTGCCTAAAATAAAGAGTACATCGTAGGTATTATGTGATAAGATGATATCATAGAAACTTAATGATGCAGGACGGGCATCACCACCCGCCTGCCACCCTGGATACCTGGCATCCCACCACGGCCCAAGGGTCCCACCGGGAGTCCACCCAATGAGCCTTATCAGGTCCCGCGGACCGTACACCCCAACCCATCCCCGGTCCCACCACAGGGCCGATAGGTTGTTGAGGCCGCAGCTCAGTTGGTGATGAGAGCTTGCCTGAGAGCTCTTTATCAAGGAGGTCGGGGGATCGAGCCCCGGCCTCAACAACCTATCGGCCCTGTGGTGGGACCGGGGATGGGTTGGGGTGTACGATCCGCGGGACCTGATAAGGCTCATTGGGTGGACTCCCGGTGGGACCCCTGGGTTGTGGTGGGATGCCAGGTATCCAGGGTGGCAGGCGGGTGGTGATGCCCGTCCTGCATCATAAAAGTGCACTTTTTTTATGCAGGACGTCGGGGCCCCGCCGCCCCCTTGACAACACACCAGCTAGCGGACCACGGCCAAGCACGCCTGCCAGAAGGACTGCAGTCCAGGCACCCCAACCCGTCTTCGCGCCTATTCTCAGTGCGGCGGGTTGTTGAGGCCGGGGCTCGATCCCCAGACCTCCTTGATAAGAACCTCTCCTAACAGGTTGTTGGTGATAAGGCCTGTTAGGAGAGGTTCTTATCAAGGAGGTCGGGGATCGAGCCCCGGCCTCAACAACCCGCCGCACTGAGAACAGGCGCGGAGACGGGTTGGGGTGCCTGGACTGCAGTCCTTCTGGCAGGCGTGCTTGGCCGTGGTCCGCTAGCTGGTGTGATGCCACGGGGTGCGGCGGGGCCCCGGCGTCCTGCATCAGTTAAGGTAAATTATTATATAAAAATGAAATTAGTCTGGCAAGGTTGTATGAATTGAAGTGTTGAGCGATGTCAAAGTTTAGGCCATAATAGATGAAAATGCTAAGTGGAAGTTTGGCAAATAAGAAAATAATAAATTAAGAAATTATTATAATAAAGGAATATTAAAAGTGTTATCTATCAAGCATAAAATAATAGTAAACAAGCTTAGGTAATTTTTTGCAAGAACAGACAAAAGTTGGAAAATCCAGTATTTGAGGAATATAGAGTTGGAGTGAAGTAGGTAGAAGAAGAGGTAAATCTAGGATTACACGTATCATGTATGGAAGTTGTTTAAGATGATTTGAAAAGTTTAGATTTAACACCTCAGGCAAAACTCAACAGAAAAAAAAAATAGAAAATTTGGATTCATAAAAGCATACTAGTAGTTGGGATAAGGCAATTGTTGATGGTGATGATGATGATAGACTTTTAAGAACCAAACACAAGTATATACTTCATCAGATAGCTCTCTAAAAAGCCATGGAAAGAGTGCATGGACTTATCTATCTTGGTCAAAAAAAAGCATAGTCATAATTGAAGGTCTTACATTTAAAGTCAGCAACTACCTCGTGCATGAGGCAACGTTGAAAATCAATCAAAAATATGCATGATAATAGATATATTACAATGGATAGACAACAGATGAAATTTCAACTACAGAACGTCTGCAGCAAGCAAAAATAAAAAGATAACTCCAATTATAAATACCTGTAAAATAATTCTCCCATCAATGTCAGGCTGCTCTCTTGACCTACTCTCCTGCCAGGAAAAAATGAGCTAAATGCATTACTTTCAAGGAATTCCTCATTGTTTTAGCAAGAAAGAGCATGGAAAGGGGATCCTGTGTGGTACTTGGAGGGTGCAGGGA
This sequence comes from Dactylorhiza incarnata, assembly GCA_033032865.1. Classification (NCBI taxonomy): domain Eukaryota; kingdom Viridiplantae; phylum Streptophyta; class Magnoliopsida; order Asparagales; family Orchidaceae; genus Dactylorhiza; species Dactylorhiza incarnata. The sequence continues at coordinate 7,839,996 of JAWHQI010000053.1, forward strand.
GAGAGGGGAAGGGAGAGCAGTGAGAGACAATAGACTAAGAATGAATAAGATTGTTGAAACATTATGTTACAATTTATCATTTAGTTTCATTTTGCTTTATTCGGTTAGTTGGTAGTTAATCTCTAGTCAACAGTCTCTAGTCAACTTCTTTTAGCTTCTAGATGTTTCTTCCTTTTACTCTCTATAAATAGAGAGCTTTGTTCGCCCTGTAATTAACTCACATTTTATTCTTCAATACAAGATTATCTGCTGTTTTCTCTTTCCATTCGCTTGCTTCTTGTTTGTTAACAAGGTATCAGAGCTTCTTTGATATTCAGCGTTTTTTTATCCTTTTCTTATCATCGTCTTCATGGCAAATCAACAGACTACCAGTCCATCGACGATCAATATTGATGAACATAATGATTCTTCTAGCCCTAACCCAGATCGCGATTGACGAAAAGAGATGAAGCCCTTCTTTCTTCACAATTCTAATTCTCCTGGTCTGATTCTTATACACCAGGTACTTCTTGGAACTGTAAACTATATTCCTTGGAAACGTTCCATGGAAATAGCTTTATCTTGCAAAAACAAATTGGGATTTGTTAATGGATCTATACCAAAACCTGATCTCAATGATCCAAACTTTGCTCAATGGGAGCAAATCAACAATCTAGTGATTTCCTGGTTGCTTAATGTCGTATCAAAGGACATTGCACAATCAATAATTCATAGCAATACAGCTGCTCTGATGTGATCCAATCTTTCTCGACGGTTTGATAATAGCACAAGTTCAAGAATCTATGGCCTCCGAAAAGCAATTTCCTCATGCAATCAAGATAACATGAGTATTGAAACATATTACACTAAACTCAAGCAACTATGGGATGAACTTGCAGCTATAACTACTATGCCGGCTTGCACCTCAGATGTTCATTGCCCTGTCATGAAAGCATGAGAAGAACAACTTGAAGAACAAAAAATAATGCAATTCTTGATGGGATTAAATGATATCTTCAAACCTGTGTGAGGCCAGATTCTTTTAATGAAAAGCCTTCCTTCTATTGAAGATGCATACTCCATGATACAACAAGAAGAACGGCAAATGAATCCCTCTCAATCAACTCAAATGGATGACATGACATCAGTGTTTTATGATGGCAATAAATCACAACTTCCAAAACTGACCTGGTACTAATGGAATGATAAAACTTCTGACTCACAATGGACCAATACTAATAGGCGCATTTTATGGTGTGACCATTGTCAAATGGCAGGACACATCAAGGCCAAATGTTGTAAAATTCATGTAAATACAAAGGAAAGGCTAAGAGAAATCAGCACAAGGGAAGTGTTATGCCCCCGAACGTGCTGCGATTCACGGGGCATCATTATGCTCGACGACCAAAGGAGGCCACAAGGAGCAACGGGGCTGAACCATCTGGTTCAGCCCCCAATCACTAAAAGGAAGCCGGCGGGGCTGAACCACACGGTTCAGCCCCTTTTGGGGGGGGCGGCCGGCCCCCTCTAGTCCCGGGGTATTTATAACCCCGGGACTCACTTGGATGGGGTATGAAGATTATTATTCAGGTATTCTCCCTCCTTCCCTCTCAACCCTAACCTTAATCTCTCTTTATTCTCTAGATCTTCTTCATTCGCGCTCTCTCCCTTCTGCATTCATAACATTTGGTATCAAAGCTTCTTCCTCCGACCATGGTGAACACCCGCTTGCATGAAGAGCTCGGCCGATTGGCAACCCTAAAAGAGAACTACGTCGGCTTGACGGACACGGTAGCGGCCATCGAAGAAGGGATGAAGACATCGACCCAACAATTGGAGGAGCGAATGGACGCCCGCATGGAGGAGATCAAATCCCTCCTAAAACAAAATCTGAAGGACAAAGCTTCGGCCAACGAAGGATCGGAGGCGGAAGCATCGGATCCGCTTCCGCCGCACCATCCGCCCTTGTGGTTGGGCGGAATCCAACCGCAGCGCCCGTGCGGGGGAACGCACGCGACATCCGCGACGGGAGGCCTTGACGGAAACACGTGGCATGCATTCGACCTGGGCATGCCGCCGACGGCGTGGAACGAACCCGCAGCAGGCCGCATGGCTCCCTGGCGACCATTGGAGCCAGCGGCGGGGTCATTCGCCCTGGGCGGCCCATCAGCGGGCTGGAGCGAGGTCGGGGCAGGTCGTACGACCAATGGGCGCCCTACGGAGCACGCAGCGGGACAATTTCGACCTACGGGGAATTCGGGCGCGTCGATTGGAGGATTTGCCGGACTTTTACCCCTTCCACGTGTCGTCGGACAGTCTACGGGCTACGGGAATGGCGACCAATGGCACACGCCGCCACCACCGACCGGTGTCTACGGAGGAGGCCAACACATGGGTGGCGGACAAGGGAACGATTTTTTTTCCGGCCGGAGCCCAAGGGGGAATGCATTTTCCCAAACACCAAGGACCGCACCCCCCTATGGAGCAGCAGAGGGCAGCGGGGTACGGACAGGAACCAGGAGGTACGGGCAGGCGAACCAGAGGGCCTATATGCCTCCAAAGAGTACTCGCATGAATTTCCCCAAATTCAGAGGAGGAGATGAGTTGGAGTGGGTTCAGAAGGCGGAAATGTTTTTCAATTATCAGGAAATCCCCGAGGAGCAATGGGTGCAGCTGGCAGCTTTCCACCTAGAGGATGACACCAACCAGTGGACGCAGTGGTTCTTGAGGGGTCGTGATTACGCACCATGGACGGAGTTCGTAGAGGAATTTTCAGCTCGATTTGGCCCCCTGGAGTATGAAGACGTTGAGGCCATGCTACAGAAACTTCGACAGAAGGGAACAGTGATGGAGTACCGCACCGAGTATGAGAGGTTGGCCAACAGGGTCCGATGGGAAGAGAAAACATTGTTGAGTTGTTTCGTCTCGGGTCTGAAGGATCATCTAAGGGACGAGGTTCATTCCTATATGCCCCGCAGCTTGAGTCACGTCATCAGTCTCGCACGAATACAGGAGGAGCGCTACAACAGACAGAGAAACCGCACCATGGGTAGAGCCGCCACGGCTACCACACCTTCCAGGAGAGATCCGCCGGCGGCCGGCTACCCGACGGTGACTAGACTGACCTGGCATGAGCTGCAGGTGAGGAAGGAGAAAGGCTCGTGCTTCAACTGTGATGAAAAGTACGGGCCCGGCCACAAGTGCCAGAAGATTCAAGTTTTCATGGTGCGAGAGGAGGGAGAGGAAGAAGAAAGCACCGCGTTGGAACTAGAGGAGGAATTGGATCGGATGGAATTCGAGGTGTTCATGCAGGCAATGGAGGGGTATAAGGCCCCCCTCACTATGCGCATAGTGGGGAAAGTGGCCCAGGAGCGGGTTACAATTCTGATCGATAGTGGGAGCACCCACAATTTCATCAACCCTGTCGTGACACTGAAAGTGGGACACACAGTAGACCGTGGTGCCGCTTTCCAGGTCATGGTAACAGATGGGAGCAAACTAAGGTGTGAAGGGGTGATGAGGGGAGTCGAACTGCAGATGCAAGGGTACACTTGTCGCACCGACGTCTACCTTCTACCCATCCGGGAATCTGATATGGTACTAGGAGTCCAGTGGCTGAGACAGTTGAAGAGAGTCACTTTTGACTGGGACCAGATGACCATGGAATTCACACATCTCGGGAAGGATTACTACCTTCACGGCCTCAAATCATCTCCGTTGAAGGAGATCTTTGTCAGGAGTTTGGAACGTCTGGGCGAGCAGGGCAGCTCGATGGCGATGATCATGGGGCTGGCATCGGCCACTCATATTCCATCAGAGATTCTGGAGCAGATGCGACCCGTGTTGACCCAGTACGAAGACGTCTTTCAGGAGCCACGCGCACTTCCTCCGCCGAGGTTCAGAGACCACGCGATTCGGCTCAAGGTGGGGTCGGAACCCACCAATACCAGACCGTACCGCTACCCGCACATACAGAGGGCGGAGATCGAGCGTAGCGTTAGAGAGATGCTTGCTACCAGGATCATCCGTCCCAGTACAAGTTCCTTCTCTTCGCCCATCATTCTAGTTAAGAAGAAAGACGTCTCATGGAGGTTCTACGTTGATTACCGAGGCCTGAATAGTTCTACAGTCAAAAACAAATTTCCCATACCCATGATTGAGGAGCTGCTAGACAAGCTACACGAAGCGCGCCTATTCACCAAGCTGGATCTGCGTTCCAGCTACCATCAGATTCGGATGCGGGAGGGGGACGTCCACAAGACTGCTTTCAGGACTCATGACGGACATTACGAGTTTCTCGTGATGCCTTTCGGGCTAACCAACTCCCCATCCACATTTCAGGCCATGATGAACGAGATCTTTCGGCCGCTTCTGCGCCGTTCAGTGTTGATCTTCTTCGACGACATCCTGATCTACAGTAGCAGTTGGAAGGAGCATCTGGAGCATGTGAAGCAAGTCCTCGCCATTCTGCGCCAGCATCAGCTATACGCCATTCTGCGCCAGCATCAGCTATACACCATTCTGCGCCAGCATCAGCTATACGTCAAGCAGTCCAAGTGCTCTTTCGGCCAAGCGGAGGTCGAGTATCTGGGCCATCTAATTTCAGCACAGGGCGTTTGGCCCGATCCACACAAAATCGAGAACATGATAACCTGGCCCCGCCCTACGACGATCCGGGTTTTACGGGGATTCCTCGGAGTCACGGGCTACTACCGTCGGTTCGTGAAGGACTACGGCAAGATCGCGAGACCGCTCACTCAGCTATTACAGAAGGATGCCTTCGTGTGGCAGGAGGACGCCGAGGCGGCTTTTCAGGATCTAAAACGGGCCATGACGACTACGCCGGTTCTGGCTCTTCCGGATTTCAGCAAGGAGTTTGTGTTGGAGACCGACGCATCCGGGGTAGGAATTGGCGCAGTGTTGATACAGGAAGGGAGACCCCTGACCTATTTCAGCAAGGCACTGGCTCTGAGGACCCTAGGGTTATCCACCTATGAGAAGGAGATGCTAGCCATCATACACGCGGTGGCCTTATGGAAGCCATACTTGCTGGGACACCACTTCAAGGTTCGCACAGACCACCAGAGTTTGAAACACTTCCTGGAGCAACGAGTGGCTTCCCCTCTTCAGTAGAAATGGGTGACCAAGTTATTGGGCTATGTTTATGAGATCGTCTACAAGCAAGGGAAGGAAAACGTGGCCGCCGATGCTCTATCACAACTCCCGGAGAGCTCACTCTCCCACATTTCGGGTCCCCTGATCGACTCCCTCGACGACATACAAGAAGAGGTACAACAGGATCCCGAGCTCCGGATCATCGTAGATGCACTACGACAGGGACAAACGACCACACCGGGATACCAGTTACAGGGAGGGCACCTATATTACCAGGGACGAATCGTTCTTCCACCTACCTCAGCCTGGAAGACAGTTATGATGCATGAGTCCCATTCTTCTTTGATGGGGGGGACATGCAGGCGTGCTCCGAACTCTCCACCGGTTGAGGGCGAATGTCTTTTGGAAAGGTTTACGTCATGACGTACAGCAGTTTGTGCAGCAGTGTGAGGTTTGTCAACGACAGAAATATGAAACAACCTCCCCAGCGGGCTTGCTCACTCCGCTGGAAATTCCGCACCATATCTGGGACACGATCTCCATGGACTTCATAGACGGCCTACCCAAATCTCAGGGCAAGTCCGTCATCTTGGTCGTGGTCGACAAACTCTCGAAGTACGGGCACTTCCTCGCCATGAGTCATCCTTACACCGGGGAATCGGTAGCCGATCTTTTTGCCCGAGAGATCCTTCGACTGCATGGCGAACCCCGGTCTATCATTTCGGATCGCGATCCGGTGTTCATCGGCAACTTCTGGCGGGAGCTTTTTCGGTTACAAGGTACGTGGTTGCGCCTGAGCACGGCCAACCATCCTCAGACGAACGGACAGACGGAGGTTCTCAATCGGGGGGGTGGAGACATACCTACGAGCCACGCACTTGGACCCGCTGGTTACATTGGGCAGAGTACTGCTACAACACCTCCTATCATACAGCCAGCAAGCTTACCCCGTTCGAGGTCGTCTATGACCGCCCTCCGCCATCCTCGGGTTCTTACGAGCCAGGCAGCACAGCTCTCCCAGTTGTCAACCGCACTCTGCGCGACCAGGATCGCACCTTGACCCACCTACGGGACAACCTCCGAGCGGCTCATGACGGGATGAAAACGCAGGCCGACAGACATCGAACAGAGCGGGAGTTCACAGTCAGAGACGAAGTCTTCCTCAAACTCCAACCTTACCGACAGCTCTCCGTCTCCCGCCGGGCAAATCAGAAATTGGCACCACGGTACTACAGGCCGTTCCGCATTACTCATCGGGTAGGACCGGTGGCCTACACCTTAGTGCTTCTGAAAGGCTTCACCCAACCTTTCATGTCTCCCTTCTCAAAAAGAAGATTGGCGACGCAGTTCAGGCGAGCCCTCTATTACCTGAAGCTACTACGACAGGGGAACTGCGGCCCTCACCGGAGGAAATCTTGCTGACCAAGTGGAAGAAGCGGGGCACTGAATACCTCCCCGAGATCCTGGTTAAATGGAAGAACTTGACAGTTGCACACAACACCTGGATTGATTTGCTAGAGTTCCGCGACTTGTTTCCAGACTTCCACCTTGGGGACAAGTTGGTGCTTGATGGGACGGGGAATGTTATGCTCCCGAACGCGTTGCGATTCACGGGGCATCATTATGCTTGACGACCAAAGGAGGCCACAAGGAGCAACGGGTCTGAACCATCCGGTTCAGCCCCAATCACTAAAAGGAAACTGGCGGGCCTGAACTACACGGTTCAGCCCCTTTTGGGGGGGCCGACCGGCCCCCTCTAGTCCCGGGGTATTTATAACCCCGGGACTCACTTGGATGGGGTATGAAGATTATTATTCAGGTATTCTCACTCCTTCCCTCTCAACCCTAACCCTAATCTCTCCTTATTCTCTAGATCTTCTTCATTCTCGCTCTCTCCTTTCTGCGTTCATAACAGCAAGTTCCAGATTTGAAGGGAATATGGTTGAATGTAATAAAATTGATCACAATCAAAATCCAGGAAATTCCCCTCAGCAGAACAACTCTCTGAAAAGCTGTTCTCCATTTACTCCAGGCCAGCTCCAAAGTATTATTGAAATCATTAAACAACAACAACAACACATTCCTGATCCTGTTCAACAACTGGCAGGTATCAGCTATTGTTTCTCTTTATCACATAAAAATGATGATTGGATTCTTGATAGTGGGGCGACTGATCATATTACCCACTTATTTCATTTTCTTCATCATCCAAAGTTGCTGCCCAAACCATCTCCAGTTCATTTACCAGAAGGTTCACGTGCTTCTATCACACATACAGGATCAGTTTCTTATCAAATGGAATGATATTAAAGGATGTATTGTTTGTTCTAACATTCAATCATAACCTGATTTCCATCAGCAAACTTTGTTCAAATTCAAATAAACAACAACGACACTCAAGCCTTTATCCCACTATAGTGGCATCGGCTATATGGATCCTTTGTCGCCATTGCGCCCTATCTTTAATCATAGCCTCACTAATGCCTAAGTACATCATATCTTTCCGTATAGTTTCATTCCAAGTCTTTTTTGGTCTACCCCTCCCCCGTTTAACATGTCTAGTGACTAAACTCTCACAACGCCTAGACTAAACTCTCACAACGCCTAACAGGTGCCTCTAATGGTCTCCTATGTACATGTCCGAACCATCTTAATCGAGCTTCTCGCATCTTCTCTACAATTGGTGTCACTCATGTCTTATCCCTGATACATTCATTCCTAATTTTGTTCAGATTCAAATATTTCAATTATTTTTGGATCAAACACTTGTACGATACAGGACCATATGATGATGAAGCCTAATAAACTTGGACAACAAAATGGTGGTTTGTATTTCCTCTCTCAAGCTAGCATGAACTCAGAAATCAAGAAGCCTGTTGCTAAAATTACATTATTCCTGATTTACACATTGTCAAACATTATGATTGCAATATTTGTCCATTAGCTAAACAATCAAAACTACCTTTTCATAAAAGTGATGCTTTCTCTACTCATGTATTTGATCTCATACATTGTGATACTTGGGGTCCATATAAAGTTCCTACACACTATGGCTTTAAATACTTTCTAACCATAGTGGATGATTACTCTAGGAATACATGGACATACTTAATGTGTTCCAAAGAAGAGGTTCCCTCTCTATTACAATCCTTTTTACAAATGATTCAAAATCATTTCAATACTTCTGTCAAAGTTTGTCGAACTGACAATGGCTCCAAATTTCTCAATCACAAATTGAGATCTCTATTTCTTGAGAAAGGTATCATTCATCAATGCAGTTGCATTCATACACCTCAACAGAATAGAATACCTGAACGAAAACATAGGCATGTTCTGGAAATTGCTTGCGCACTACGATTTCAAGCGAATTTACCTATCAGTTTTTGGGGAGAATGTGTACTTACTGCAACATATTTGCTAAACAAAATACTTTCTAGTGTTCTAAAGAACAAAACACCTTTCAAAATACTGTTTAACAAAGCCCCCACTTATGACAATTTAAAGATCTTTGGATGTCTTTGCTTTGCATCAACAATAAGCTTCAACAGGGATAAATTTGAACCTAGAGCTACTAAATGTGTTTCCATTGGATATCCTCGTGGTCAAAAAGGCTAAAAATTATATGATCTCATTACTCATAAAATATTTGTAAGCCGTAATGTGAGATTCAATGAAAATGAATTTCCATTCCGCAAAACAGTTTCCCAACAGACTTCAGGCTGCTTACCTTTCCCCTCTGATGACACTGAAATTGATTCATCCCCTTGTTCCACTCATATTCAATCAAAACCTCAAATATTTGCTGATAAAATTTTGGAAAATTATCTCAACAATAAGACATTTGAACCTACTCCAATGGAACCACGCAGATCTACACGATCCATTGCTCCGCCACAATGGCAAAAGGATTATATTTGTTCATTATCTCCAGCAAACATACAAAGTCATTGTCTTGCTTCAAATGTTATCACCAATACAGAACCAAAGAATTATTTTGAAGCTTGTCAAAATCCTAAATGGAAAGAGGCCATGTCCAAAGAGATTCGAGCATTAGAAGACAGTCAAACATGGTATATTACTGATTTACCGGCTGGGAAACAAGTAGTTAGCTGCAAATGGATTTACAGAATCAAATATAAATCAGATGGGACTATCGAGCGATACAAAGCACGTCTCGTGGCAAGGGGGTTTACACAGGTTGAAGACTTGGACTATCAAGGCACATTTGATCCAGTTGTCAAGATGACAACTGTTCGTAGCTTACTTGTTGCTGCTTCTAAAGGATGGACAATAACTCAACTTGATGTTGATAATGCTTTCTTACACGGAGACTTACTTGAAGAAGTATACATGCGCCTGCCACAGGGATTCACTATAATAGGAAACTATCAAAATCCAGTTTGCAGATTAACCAAATCCTTATATGGATTGAAACAAGTATCAAGATAATGGTTTGCAAAATTTTCTTCCACCATAGAAAGCATGGGTTTTGTTCAATCAAAGTCAGACCATTCACTTTTTACTAAAAGCAACAACAATGAATTCACAGCTTTATTGATTTATGTTGATGATGTTATGATAACTGACACTTGTCCTCAAACCATTGCAAACTTCAAAAGCTATCTCAACAGCAAATTCAAGATCAAAGACCTTAGAGATTTGAATTATTTCTTGGTCTGGAAATCAAGAGGAATGAAATGGGAATTCATTTAAATCAACAAAAATATGCACAGGATATCTCGGACGCGGGATTGATCAATTGCAAACCAAGTAACATTCCCATGGAGCAAAATCACAAATTAAATGATACTGATGGAGAGGAACTCAATGATCCCGTTATGTACAGAAAAATAGTTGGAAAACTGATTTATTTGACGGTCTCAAGAGTCAAGACCTGATCTCACCTATCCTGTACACATTATCAGTCAATTCATGGCAAAGCCAAGAACTCGGCATCTTAATATGCTCCACAAAAACCTTAAATATGTAAAAGGAACTATTAATCAAGGGTTAACATTTCCAGTCAACAACTCTTTAAAACTGGAGGCATTTTGTGATGCAGATTGGGCTGCATGCCCCATGACACGTCAATCAACTACAAGTTTTTGCATCAAGTTGGGAGAATCCTTAATCTCTTGAAAAACTAAAAAGCAACAAACCGTTTCCAAATCCTCAGCGGAATCAGAATATAGAGCTATGGCTGCATTGTGTTGTGAACTGACCTGGTTGGTCAATTTATTAGCGGATATCCAAGTTACAAATTTAACTCCTATTCCATTGCATTGTGACAACCAAGCAGATTTGCACATAGCCTCAAATCACGTTTATCACGAGAGAACTAAACATATAGAACTTAACTGCCATCTAGTACGAGAGAAGGTTTTGGCCAAGATGATGCTCCTAGCTATATTCCAACTAAGTTGCAGCTTACAGATTTATTTACCAAGGCAGTTGGGAAAGTTACATTACAAACTTTTCTTCACAAGTTAGGCATTTACAATTGGTTGCAAATACCGACTTCAAGGGGGTGTTGAAACATTATGTTACAATTTATCATTTAGTTTCATTTTGCTTTATTTGGTTAGTTGGAAGTTAGTCTCTAGTCGACAGTCTCTAGTCGTCAGTCTCTAGTCGACTTCTTTTAGCTTCTAGATATTTCTTTCTTTTACTCACTATAAATAGAGAGCTTTGTTCCCTGTAATTAACTCGCATTTTATTCTTCAATACAAAGATTATCGGCTGTTTTATCTTTCCATTCACTTGCTTCTTGTTTGTTAATAAAGATATGGACATCTATGATGAATTTAACTTTGAGATGTAATTAATTTGTTTATGTTGGAATGGGGTTGAAAAAAATAAATGCCTCATTTCCTAAAAAGACACGTGTATTTGACAATTGACAGTGCAATGTGACATGGAGCTATGTAATCATGAGTCTATTTGCATTATTGTGACTGAACAGTTTAGTTTCCTGATTTATTTACTAAACTGTGAAAATTCTCTCCAATTTTCAACATGGTAAAGGCTTTTTATAGTAACATTAAGACTTTGTTTAGTACAGTGACACAGGGACCCAAAACGCCATTCGGACCACAACGGCGATGGCACTTAGTCCATTTCAAAACAGGCCGAAACAACAATCTGGATCAAACTCGCATGCCAAGAGGAAAATACAACCAGACGAACACCTCTCCGCCAAACAACATCGCATTTGGGTCACGATGTGGGCCAAGACACCGAGACTGGAATCATGTGCCAAAAGGAGACAAACATTCTCATTAAAACTTGCACTATAGTTACTATCACAAATATAAAGATAAATTTGAGAATAAATAATTTATGTCCAATAATGGTTGGTTTGTTCAAGAAGATAATTCATATTGTTATTCTTACATTAGGTAATGTGCATGCATCGATGCATCTTACAATAAGCCCAAAATAATTACACTAATAGTAGAAAAACCATGCTTCCACAGATCCCACATGCACATTTATCTAAGATGTATAGCTATGATTAAAGGTTAATGCCTCTCTTGTGAGTTATTCAATCCCAATTCCTCTGTAAGAATATGCACTAAATCAGGACGAGTTGAGAGCAACATAATCATGTTCCTCCATCATGCTGACATTTACAGAAAAAAATAGATAATCATTTGGTTCTACAACACAGCCCCTCAAATCTTAAGTAGAACGCTGACTGGACTGCAAGAAAAGTATAACTATAATGCTTAATCCTAATTGATACTGCATTAACAGATAAAAAAATACAATCGTTTTGTTCTGCAATACATTGCCTTATAAACCATCAAGTATAAATGGCCTTCCAAATTATATCAAAAAATTTATCTAGCATGGTGAATCATGAAAGTTTGTCTTATCAATTGGTCTTCTGAGTGATCAAAAACATATATTTCAGTCAAAAAGAAAAAGATGTGGAGCTCAATGTTACTGTTTTTACAAACCATAAGAGCGAATAAAATTAATATACAGAGAAGTCACATTAAGCAGCCAAAAAGGCATGTCAACGGGACACAACATCACCTCGAAAGAAAAATATTAGAATATGAAGATTCTAAATTTCAGCTAGGAACTCATGCAAATAAAGATGGACACGGTGAATTCAACAAGCACCCATCTGCACACATCATAAAACAATAAGGGAGAAAACCCATAAAAGAGAATGCTATAATCACATACTCATTACATGTGGAAAAACTAAATACAGCACCGATGACATGAAAACAAGAATAAACTTCACATTTTTGGACAAAAAATAGAAGTAGAAAAAGTACAAGTAGCTAATCAAAACAATGCTGAAACTTGAAAATAAGCACCTGTTGCGATGCCACTTCAAGATGGCCATTCGACGGTGGAACAGATAAAGAAGGCAAACACCGGGTTTGATCACTAGCCTTAGATCCACGCCCCTTACCAGAGGCAGGACGACCTCGACCACGACCTTGTCGCCTCTTGTTCAAATCTCCACAGTTGGTCGTAATTTCACTTGCTTCTATATTTTTTATTTCTCCACCCATTGTTCCCTAAAAATTTTCAAGGGTTAGGTGAGTCACGGAAAGATTTGGGAAGAGCAGAATACAGAAATAATAATAATATGATTAAAATACATTGTTAGTCAGTGACCACTTATTAATGATTTTTGGTCATTGTTGGAAACAGAAAAGGGAAAAACACACAATGAAACTGGAATACATTACTCAGCTGCATTCAGTAATCATAGCTTGTGTGCATGATTATATAGTACTCAAAAGAAAATTCTAGTGCCTAAACGGACTCTAATGTTATTAAATACTTTGGATGCTGTAAAACCAAAAGTTTTAATAAAGAACCAACTGATGAGCTGTTTGAAGCACTGAAAACTAGACAGACAACTTCAACTTGATATATAATAAGCTAAATTGGGTGATTGTATCCCCTTCAAGTTGCCCTTTAATTTCAGCAGTCAAGTTTAATTTTCAACGTTCCCCTTGATATATTCCCAACCTTGATATCATTCTCAACTTCTAACAATATAACAGTTAAGAGTTGTGGGAACATATCAACAACATGATCAAGTGAATTCACATACTTAGCATCAATGTGCACATTCTCAAAGCATTGTCAAGTAAAACAATAATTCAATGTGCTCACTTCTATCGCAAAATACGGGATCATTTACTAGAGCAATGAATGAATTATTGTGTAGCATGATTTTGATGTCATCACTTTGCTCTATGGAATTCCTTCAACAACATCCGCTTCAAATGTTGAAAGAGTAACAATGGGGTGCTTCTTAGAATACAAGGTAGCTAATTATTTCCAAAAAAAGAATCTACAGGTGATGAACTCATGAAGCTCTAACCTTAGATGACGCGGGACGAATCTACAGGTGACGAACTCATGAAGCTCTAACCTTAGATGCAATGCAAGCAATCACGATGAATGGAACGGAGCCAACGACATCCCTAAAGATGCGAGAGGAATGCAAGCACACACAATCCAATAAACATGATACCGAAACCGGAAGAAACTTTTTGCTTCTCTGTTACCACTGAACACTTGAGATTTTATTCATGATCACTTTAAAGCATACAGCCGTAGTTTTAATTTGATATATATAGGCTAAATTTGTGTAATTGTATCATATTCAGCCTCTAACTAAAATTTACCCTTTAAGTTTCAGCAATTTTAGAATCATGTTTTATTTTCAACAACCAGGTAATATTTTACTTTTAAAGCACATAAAATCAATCTTGATACATTCCCTAGAAACTAAGGAAATTGACATGAAAATATTTTTCCACACAAAACTGTAGAACGAAGATTATAGCCCAAAGAAAGAATGCCCCCATAAATGAAAAACATTATAAAATATAAGAGGAACGGGTAAGGAAAGGTCAAGCGCCAATGAGCAAATCAATATTCCTCGTGATTGAGGTTTCATTACTAAATAGTGATGCCCTGTTTTGTTGATTTACATTTTAAGAATTTTTTCTATCCTTGCTGAGATTGGTGAGCTATATTAATAACCAAATAAAGTTTCACTTGCACCAACTATAAAAAAATTTATAATCTGAAACATAACAGCACGCAAATTTTTTTTAAAAATACATGAAACATTCAATTGAGTTCACTTTTTTCGGAATTGTTTCTAAATTAAAGAATGGGACTGAAACTACACAAAATACCGAGGAAAGAAAAAGAATTAAAAACTCTATATTGGGTGTAATAAACAGCTCTTCTTAATCCCTCCAACACTAAATATTGACAGAAACCGAACAACAAATATTTTAGAAACCATGAGAAAATTTGAAAAGAGTTTACTAGTTGGGCGAAAATATATACTGAGAAGCAGTCAAAGCAGTGGATTGTGCAATAGCACATAAAATAAAGGAAACAAGTCAATGATAAGGTATCGTAAATGGATGTTAAAGATTTAGGGTCAGTTTGGCGCGGTGTTTTTGCTCCGGTGAGTTTGAACAAATACGCCACTGTCATAAAATGTGTTTGGCATGGCAACAGTTATGACCGCCACCAATAAAAAAACTAATGTTAAACATAAAAATGGATGGAGTTCCTTAGCTGAGGTTGAGCGCTCACGAATGACGGTTTGAAACCATCACGCTCATGACCACCACCACCGTGCCAAACGGACCCTTAATACGCACTCTTCTAATGTTGGAATAAATTATCTCCACGTTCAAAGTAGCGTGGTGCATAAGAAAATTCATGATGACAGCTTGCAAGTAAAGCAGGTGATCATGTCTTGTTCTGGTGAAGATGAACCAAGAATCATGTCTTCTACAAAAGAGTGCAGACCAAGAAATGGCCGATGTCATATATAAACCACTATAGAGTGTGCTGCTTACATATGAATTATGTGTTTTCTGGGAACTTAGCAAAACATCAAAATTACAAGAAAGTAACCTTCCAGAAAACTGTATAGAAAGTAACCTTCCAGAAAATTGTATAGAAAGTAACCTTCCAGAAAACTGTATAGAAAGTAAACTAAAGATCTAAGATCTTAAAATCCAAGGATGAATCAGAGATCAGACAAAATCGAAGAAGCCTTACTTGGAAATGCATGATAATTAGAACTAAATACCACTAAAAGGTCTAGAACTAGAAGCATGCCATTACAAGGAACTCACCTGGGACTGAAGTAATGCATGCTCATCCTCTAAAGCTCTTTTCCGCTTCTGAATGTTTCTTTGTATCAAGTACTCCCCGCCATCCTGTGCAGATAAGCACTTCCAACATCAGTTAGGTCAATATCCAGTAAATTACTACCTAATATATATGCATCTACTATGGCCAAATTGATCGGATTCAACTACAATGATTTAATCCTTATGGAGTGAATGCAAGGGCATCCTTGGGGAATCATAGTTGTCGCTATGATACATAATTCAACTCAGTTTAGACTTAATTTAGAGCAGAATATCGAAGGATTCCATCGCTAAACCAGTATGCAAGAAAGTCGAAACATCCAGGAAGTCATATTTCTACAATAATACTCAAATAATAATAATCAACGACTGCAGAGCATTAGAACTCACATCGTCGTCAGAATCGCTTGATAATGATGATGCTTGGAAGTCCTCCGTGCCCGCTTGATTCGCTATAGGAGCAGGCTGCCATCCCGACATCATTAACGGCGAAGTGGAGCTCTTACCGGCCATCCGAGCCTCTAACTTCGCAAGTTTTGATGGAAGCGTCCGATCCGAAGAGTTCGAGTTCGACGATAGATGCATAACAATGTCGTCGGACATGCCAGATCGCATCGACGAGCCCGTAAACGGAGAAGAAAACTGCAAGAGAAAGGACTAAATCCCACGTTTCGACGTGTAGCGTGCGGAAGATAAATCCTCCTCTCGAATCCCTGCGTCACTTGGAATCTCCCATGGTGACTGTGAAGTGGCCCTCCCGGGCTTCTAAAAACCCTATGTTACCGGGAGGCGTATCTTGGAAAAGGGAGCAGGATGGAACCCTTTGACGGCCGCCGACCAGCTAGGAGGCGTGGCCTCCACCGTAGTGGAGGCGGTGGCGGGAATGAAAAGTAAAGCGGAACTTAGGGAGTGAGACAGGGGCCTTTTCGGAAATGGGCGAGGGGGAGAAGGAGGTAAAGGATGATTGAAACTGGGTATGTAGTTTTGTGTGAATTTGTGAATGGAACAATGAGAGAGAGAAAGTGAGGGACAAAGATGAAGGCTCCATTTTTTTAGAGCATTTTGGGTACGAATGTGCACCCCTTGGAGGTGCGCGTGCATCTGCAACCGTATGATCGCGAGATCCAACGGTGCAGATTAATATTTGCACGGTATTACAGGAGTATTAGAGGATCTTGATCGTTGATCGTGAGATCTTACAGTGGATCTGCTAGCGCGGGAGATGTGCATACGTACCCAAATTTTTTTGCCATTTTTTACATAAAAATGAATGAAGTTTAGTTTTTTAGGTGCGGTGAAACAACAGTTCATAATCATCGCGTTTATAGTCGCCACCGTCGTGCCAAACGGAGCCGAAATCTAGTGTAAAATTGTAGAGAAATTTTCTTCGGTTTCCAAATTTTCCTAATCCATTGCCTTCAAATATAATACATTTTGCGTGTGGTGTCGGAGCAAGTGAAAAAATAATAGCTAGAAAAATCAGAGAGATCATATCGCCAAAACAAAATCACTAAATAATGGCTCTGTTTGGAGGGACTTATTTTCACCGGTCATGCGGTCGACCATAAATTAAGGTCTGGTTCATGCTGTCGTAAACGCTTGACCGGTAAAAAAAAATCCCTAGAAACGTAGTCAATGTCATTGTGAATGTCTTCTCATTATCCTCATTTATAACTTATTGCACAGTGTCTCATTGTGCATTGTATTAAATTAATAAAAATAATAGCAAAAGATATTTTTATATATATGCAATTGATGTGTTGTTGTTATTTATATGTTTCAATAAATTCTGAAATTAATTTTTCAATCTATAAATTGCTTTTTGGAATTTGAGATTTTTATACACATAAAATTTCTCTCATTTTTTTTCTCTTAAACTCGGAGAGCCCGTTCAGCCCCCTAGAATTACAAAATTGGAATTGGAGGATCTGAATTCAATTCGGCTATTCAGCACCTTGACTCAAATTGGAATTGCTTCAATTCCAAACGTTTTCCATTTAGCCTAACCCCAATTCTTTGGGTCCACGCGTGATATTCCAGGATTTCAAAGCTTGAACGACCCCGACGCCTCTCGCGAGCAGAACACGAAGTCCTATCGCGTTCGTCGATTTGTTCCCTCCTATGTTTGTCGATCCACTGCCTCTTGCATTTTTCTATCTGCCACCGTCGGTAACCACCATTTCTCCCACCTCCTATTTCCCCTTCTTCGTCTTCATCTCCTTCTTCCTCGGCTTCTGTACATGTGCTTCGACTGATTCGTCCCTAGCTTTTGTGCTTCGATTGATTATTCTTCTCACCTTTGATTTATTTTTGTATGCCAGGTACTGTGTGGTGAAAAATGAAATCTTTGGAATTTATTTTGATCTAGAGTCGATTTGTTCTATCTAGATAATTTTAGTCATTGTTTGTATGCACAAATATATGTGAGGAGTTTTGAGCATTGATAAATGTGATGTCTTCTCAGTCTAAATCCTAAATATGTTTCTTACGGGTCCAATAATATTTTTAGAAATTGTTCACGAGTTCATTTCAATTTACCAAAAATGTCGATTAGAGGCAATGGCGGTGACGTCATGTCTTCGAAAAAATTAAAGTCATTATCAAAATTAGATTGCTCACAGTGACGATTCGTCGATTGGATCTCCAAATCTTAGGAAGTAGATGCATTGTTGATATAATTTACTTTTAATGCATGAATATTGCGCGCAAGAAAATTATGTGCATCTTCTATAAAAGAAAGTATTAATAATTTGTGACTGCAATTAGATATTATTACCATCTTAAGGAGCAATTAGATATAAAGCTTTTGCTTTATATAGCAACAATGCATCTATTTCCTAAGATTTGGAGATTGAATCGACGAACTGTGACTATCACCAATCTAAATTTGAGAATAACTTTCAATTTTGTAGCGACATGACTGCCGCCGTCATTGCGTCTAATCGACATTTTCGGTAAGTTGATAAGAACTCATGAATAATTTCTAAGAATATTATCGACCCGCAAGAAATATATATAGGATCTAAATTGAGAAAGACATCACATATATATATATATATGCTATTACCCAAAATCCATCTCAATTGTTTTCGAGTAATGTTAAAGACAGACTATTTTGGTTATGTGCGCACACAAAATAAACAAAAAAAAAAGTTTAAGTTGCCTCCTCATCTAAAAGAACTCCGAAGCGCAGGCATCCCTAAACTGCGATTTTTTCTCCTACTTTGGTGAATGATGTTCTATGATTGTGTGTTATTTACAATTTTTGAGAAGTTTAGTGTATTTTGAAGATTGATATATACAAACTATTAGTCAATATTTTCATGTTTAAAATGTTTTTTTATGGTGTTTCATTTTGGGTGCACATTTAATGTTTGGCTTCAAATAAAATTTTTGACATGCACATAACGTTTGAATGCACATAATCAAACTTTATGTGCACATAACATTGTTCTAATTTGATCTTAACATTCATCTCCGCTATATAAAGCAGAGGTTAAACTATAGCATACGTAAATCCTTTTATCCTTTTTGGTGTAGCCTTACTCAATTAGCAAAATTTGCTAAATTTATTGCTCTTTAAGATCATAATAACATCTAATTGCAGTCAATTATTCAAATTAGTCTTTTATCTTTAGATTTCATTTCAAATTGGCTAGTCATTTATCTCTGCCTCATTTCAAATTTGTCATTTAAGTTTATTTTGATTCAAATCAGTCTCTTAAATTTTAGGCAAAAACCATATATCAGTCCCTATAATTTTTAATCTTTTATGAAATCAGTTCCTATTCTTTTTTTCATAAGAGTTCAGTCCCTCTACTCTAATGAATATATAAAATCAGTCCCTCTTAACTGTTTCCGTTTACTACTTGGATGGAAAAAGTAAAAACTCTGAAAAAACAGGGGAGAGACTGAAATTGATCAGAGATGTTATTTTTTCCAGTCATGGCGCAATATCGAAGCTCGCTTGCTACGAAAAAACACCTCTGATTCTTTTCCAAATAACAGTAAGCGCCCATGATACTGGAAAATAACACATCCGATTCTTTTCATTTACTGCTTCGATTCTAATTACATTTATACTCTTACATTGAGCAACTTCAACTGCTGAGAGCTGGAAAACAGAGCACGACAATCAGTAACCTGCAGAACACCATCTAATGGCCAAACAACTCAAATCCTCCTCTAATGAATTCTGATATTTTTTATCCCAAATCATTTGGGCATTGGAACACTTCCACGCAACATACAAGATGTCGCACTCCTCTTTGGATCTCGCATGGGACGAGGAAGCTGGAGTCGATTCAGGATCTTAAGGAGTAGGGAGAAGCATGCATGTGGCAATTAATTTTCTCAGTTGGATCGCTCACGAGGAGTAAGAAGACTACGCAGTCAGTGAAGAGCAGACGGATCTGCGACAGTTATACGAGCAGTAATGGATCTCCCATGGTGAAGAGCAGCCTACGCATTCAGTGATCTCTCATGGGGAAGAGGAAGCATGGGGAGAGTGCGCCTGGACGAATAGCAGCGTCAGAGAAGAAGGAATGCCGAGGAAGAAGAGCATCGCGATCGAGAAGGGGCGAGGGTTTTACGAGATAGCAGGTGTTATTTTCCAAATAAATGAAAATAATCAATCAGAGGTTATTTTGCAAATAAATGAAAAAAATCAGAAACGCCGTTAACAGAAGAGTTGGGAGGGACTGATTTCATATATTTATTGAAGTAGAGGGACTGAAATCTTATGAAAAATAGAATGAGGACTGATATATGATTTTTGCCTAAATTTTATTTATGTTTCATTCAAGTCCCCTTTTCATTCATTCAGCCACACAGATCAAATACATCGCCGGAACGTCTAGGGTTTGAATCAAAATATGAGTGCATTGTTAAAGCCTTGAATTCATTTTTGATTATTTAAAAAAAAAAACTGAACAACTGATCCTGCGATGAATGCAGTGGCAATCTTCTTATCATCTTAAATCAATAGAACAGGTTTTGTCTGCATGTTCATTTTGAGTGATATTAGAGTGCTGCTGTCACTACAACAAAGTTGGTTTTTCGCTGACGTTTTTTTTTCGCCGTTTTCAAAAGCGTAGCCGTTGAATTTATGATGCGCGACATTTTTTAAAAAACAACGTGGCTAATGCAGTCTTAGCGATGTTTATTTAAAAAACGTGGCCAAAGTTGCGACGTTTTTTTCTATAAACGCCGCGAATAATGGCGCGACGTTCATGCTAAAAAGCGTTGCTGAACTGCTGGACCTTTGGCGACGCTCTCTGAAAAACATCGCGGAAAACAACGCGACGATTTATACCGCGATGCCTTAGCGACGCTTGAAAAAGCGTTTCGAAAGCACGGCGGCGTTTAAAAAGTGTGCTCTAAAAAACGTTGTGAAAGACCAACTTTGTTACAGTGTTTTATTCTTATTATGATTATTTTGTATCTTATGTTGGTGAACGCGAGGAAGCTAATGACGAGATTAAAGAACGAGGGAGTTGTTTACCGAGTTGAAGGCAAGTCTTTTGTGTTAGGCTTGTTGAGCCAATGCGATGGTTTTTTCGGGTGGTGTGGCTCTGTAATTTTCTCCCGAAAGGGTTTCCCACGTAAAAAAATCTTGTGTTCTGTGAGATTGTTTCTCTCCTTGCTTGTTTGTTTTTGTTTCTGTTCCTTTTTGCTCTCGGTGTTGGAATATCTGTAGCGATTTCCTAACATTTTGATGAAGACGAGAGGAATGCATCTTCAGAAAATTCCAAGGTATTTATAGGAAATGTATCTTGTTAGTGCTCCGCTCAAGATAGTCCACTAAGGCTCATCAAGGTGTGTAATGACATTATATAGTATCTCCAGCGTAGAGCCTAACCCTAGTGACACGTAACCCATCGGGTCGTTCCGAATCGGTCCTGACACGCACGAACATATATTAATAATAAACCTAACATATCTTTCACCAGCCCATCAAGGAATGGGTGTTCAGGAAATACAATACAAATCACTAGTTTTTTTCTCGTTGATCGTGGACTTTTTTAAAATTGAATCTAAATAAATGAAGAAGGATACCTAAAAGATAAAAACACAAAAATTATGGTCTAGTCGGACGTTCCGGTGATGCATTTGGTCTGCCCGACTTATTAGCGAGGAGAGGTAAACGAGAAATATAACATATGCATTGAAAAGGAAATGAAATGAGAATGAATGAGAAAAAAGACTTGAATGAAACTTAAATAAAAGTTAAAAGATTCATTTGAATCAAAACAAAAATAATGGACCCAATTGAAACGAGGCTTAAAGATAATGTACTAATTTGAATATAAAAAAAAATTAAAAGGGACAATTTAAAATGAGACCTAAAGATAAGAGGTTGATTTGAGTGTTTTGCCCATAATGAGACCTAAAGATAAGGAGTTGATTTGAGTATTTTGCCCATATTAATTCTGTCTTTTATAGCGCACAATTTTTTGGCGCACTAATGCATTTACTTCCTAAGAACCATCACTATTAGTGTTTGCGGTCTACTCGAGGCTTCAAAAATCGGTCTAGAATGACCGTCTTAGCACGGGAGCGGACGAGTGCGCAATCAGTCACAGAATTTCGAGAAAGCTGGCAAGAGATCTTTTTTAACGTGAAAAACTTCGAAAAAATGTGAAAAATCACGCGGTTGGTTCGGAGCCAACCAAACTTCACTATCAGTTGCTTCGTTACAAACTTACAGGGCTGTCAGGTGAACTCAAGGACGAAAGGCCGCTCCTTGTTACAATTGGGGGTGAGGAAGATGGAGAGAGGCACTCGGAGGGTGACTGACCACCACTTTCAAGGCTAAGTCTTCTTCTTCCTTTTGTCGCGGTGGGGAGCCCGTGCTCTTAGGCATGCGTGGCTTCCTGTTGGCCCTTGGAGGATGGAGGGTGTCCGTGCAGCTCTGGAAGCACTTTGTAGGTTGACGCGGATGGCCGGAATGTAGGGCTTGTCGCCGGCTTGGAGGAGTCGAACGACGCTCTATGAACCGCTTTCGAAGCCTTCAAAGACTCTTCGGGATCTCCTTCGAAGATGATGAAGATCTTCAAGGAGAGCTCTCACTCTTGCACTTAGGAGGGAAGAAAGGAGAAGAGAACAGATCGAAAAAAGAGAAGCTTTAGGGTTCTATTTATAGGCCCAGAGATGGTTACTGTTGGAACCAAGAGTTGGCCCCAACAAGGAGATCAGACCCCTTAGAGGGGGCAGGTAGCACCTACTGATCCCGCGGAAGCAACAGACCGGAGACTAAGAGCTTAACACAGACCCTTGGCTACAGCACGGAGGTCCCACCACACACCCGAAAGATCTTAGAGCGTTTCCCCTCCCAAGCCAAAGCTGAAGCCGGGCACCTTGGAGAGCCTGAGGAGCTAACCAAAGAACCCAAGGAGGAAGAAGCCTAGAAACCGGAAATGGAATCTCCTCCAAAGGTGCCCTTCAAGGACTATATATAGATTTTCTCCTCTGGTCTGCTAATAGCAGGAATCCGCATTTTAGTTTTACTAAACACACTCCAGAATGGTCTGCTAACAGCCAAACTCCACTGTTCTAAAAGGCTATGGGCAGACCATCAAGGGTATCAGGGTAAATGCACCTGTAGACCCCTACTGGGTGAGTGGCATGTGAAGGCGCCACTCGCCTCTCTCCTTGCGAGCTGGGCCATGCTGAGATCTCCCCTTGCGAGTAGGGGCGAGCCCCCACTCGCCTCGCCATGCGCCACTCGCGAGTCCTTCCGCGAGCGAGGCTCGCGAGATCCCCTTGCGGCCCGCTCGCCGCGAGGCGGCGAGCCCTTGCGTGCTTCGCCCCCGTGGCCCGCTTGCCGCGAGACGACGAGCCCTTGCCTGCTTCTGGGGCCCTGCTGAGACGGCAACCTGTGACTTTGCCGAGCCTGCACCTTGCGAGATCTTCTCTACTCGCCCCAGGTGGACGAGATCTTTTAAGCTGCCATCGATCCTCTTTGACCTCGACGAATTATGGGTTATACACAATCCTCGTTTTTTTTTTTCGGACTCGACACGAGGTCGGAAAAAACAATGGAGAACCCGTGGTTCGGAGAGATTGGAGATAGACCACATACCACTCCGGGCGAGTGCCTGATGGAGCCGGCACCCCCTGCTTCCCTTGCACCTCCGGGCGAGTGCCTGATGGAGTCGACACTCCCCTGCTTACCTTTTTATATCTGGGCAAGTGCCTGATGGAGCCGGCACTCCCCTTCTTATCTTTTACCTCCGGGCGAGTGTCTGATGGAGCCGTCACTCCCCTTCTATCGGCACATCTTCGGGCGAGTGCCTGATGGAGCCGACACTCGCCTACTTCCCTTACATCTCAGGGCGAGTACCTAATGGAGTCGGCACTCCCCTTCTTACCTTTCAGCCTCTGGGCGAGTACCTGATGGAGCCGACACTCCCCTTCTTACCTTTCATCATGTGGGCGAGTGTCTGATAGAGCCAACACTCGCCTACCTTCCTTACATCTTTGGGCTGGTGCCTGATGGAGCCAGCACTCGTCTGCCTTCCTTACATCTCTGGCCGAGTGCCTGATGGAGCCAGCACTCGCCTGCTTCCCTTTTAGCCTCTAGGCGAGTGCCTGATGGAGCCAGCACTCGCCTGCTATCCTTACACCTCTGGGCGAGTGCCTGATGGAGCCAGCACTCGCCTGCTTCCATTTTAGCCTCTGGGCGAGTGCCTGATGGAGCCAGCACTCGCCTGCTATCCTTACACCTCTGGGTGAATGCCTGATGGAGCTAGCACTCGCCTGCTTCCCTCCTTTTTGTTCCAAGTGAAGTTCACATATTCCTGAGGGCTGCCCGTCCCTTGCCATCTAGGCGAGAGCCTGGCCATCGGGTCCGCACCAACCCAACTATATGTTGAAACCTTCCTTCCACCGAACGATCCTACGACCCTGCCAGCTTGGTGGGAGCCTGGTCAGCGGGTTAGTATCGGGGCTAAGTACTTTTTGAAACCTTCCTGCCACCGAGCGATCCTCCGGCCCTGCCAGCTTGGTGGGAGCCTGGTCAGCGGGCCAGCATCGGGGCTAAGAATGTAACGGCCCAAGCCCCATTGTCTCGGACCGTTAGACGCCTGGCCCCATTGTCTAGGACGCCCGGGCTGCAGCCCGCTTAGCACACCCCAACCCTTCTCTGAGCCTGTTTCTCAGCTACAGTGGGGTGTTGGTAGCGGGGATCGAACACCCGACCTACCCTTGATGAGCCTCTTCAAACAGGACTCATCACCAACTCATCACCGACTGAGCTGCAGCTCAGTTGGTGATGAGTCCTGTTTGAAGAGGCTCATCAAGGGTAGGTCGGGTGTTCGATCCCCGCTACCAACACCCCACTGTAGCTGAGAAACAGGCTCAGAGAAGGGTTGGGGTGTGCTAAGCGGGCTGCAGCCCGGGCGTCCTGGACAATGGGGCC
Organism: Dactylorhiza incarnata; assembly: GCA_033032865.1. Lineage (NCBI taxonomy): Eukaryota > Viridiplantae > Streptophyta > Magnoliopsida > Asparagales > Orchidaceae > Dactylorhiza > Dactylorhiza incarnata. The sequence continues at coordinate 7,864,677 of JAWHQI010000053.1, forward strand.
AGGCGTCTAACGGTCCGAGACAATGGGGCTTGGGCCGTTACAAAAAAGTGCACTTTTTTGTAACGGCCCAGGCCCATGTCCCGGAACCGTTAGACGCCTGGCCCCATTGTCCAGGACGCCCGGGCTGCAGCCCGCTTAGCACACCCCAACCCTTCTCTGAGCCTGTTTCTCAGCTACAGTGGGGTGTTGGTAGCGGGGATCGAACACCCTACCTACCCTTGATGAGCCAACACCCCACTGTAGCTGAGAAACAGGCTCAGAGAAGGGTTGGGGTGTGCTAAGCGGGCTGCAGCCCGGGCGTCCTGGACAATGGGGCCAGGCGTCTAACGGTTCCGGGACATGGGCCTGGGCCGTTACAAAGAACTTTTTGAAACCTTCCTGACACCGAGCGATCCACGACCTTGCCAGCTTGGTGGGAGCCTGGTCAGCATGCCAACATCGGGGCTAAGTACTTTTTGAAACCTTCCTGCCGCCGAGCGATCCTCCGGTCCTGCCAGCTTGGTGGGAGCCTGGTCAGCGGGCCAGCATCGGGACTAAGTAATTTTTGAAACCTTCCTGCCACCGAGCGATCCACGGCCCTGCCAGCTTAGTGGGAGTCTGGTCAGCGGGTTAGCATCGGGGCTAAGTACTTTTTGAAACCTTCCTGCCACCGAGCGATCCACGACCCTGCCAACTTGGTGGGAGCCTGGTCAGCGGCCAGCATCGGGGCTAAGTACTTTTTGAAACCTTCCTGCCACCGAGCGATCATCCGGCCCTGACAGCTTGGTGGGAGCCTGGTCAGTGGACCAGCATCGGGGCTAAGTACTTTTTGAAACCTTCCTGCCACCGAGCGATCCACGCCCCTGCCAGCTTGGTGGGAGCCTGGTCAGCGGGCCAGCATCGGGGCTAAGTAGTTTTTGAAACCTTCCTGCCACCGAGCGATTCTCCGGTCCTGCCAGCTTGGTGGGAGCCTGGTCAGCGGGCCAGCATCGGGGCTAAGTATTTTTTGAAACCTTTCATCCCATTAGTTATCATATTACGTGCAAGAAAAGCTAAGTGTGAAAGTAAACCATCGTACTTGAAAGCGCCCGACATGGGCCTGATGGAGACCATATCTTCGAACCACTGCAGGTGCTGAACCGGGTCATCCTTGCTAATATACAACATCATGGTCGGTTCCCTAAACCCCTCGAGGAGTGGTGCTGAGAGCACCAACTCGCAAAATGGGCTTCCCCCATTCACCCCTCTCGTCTACTCCACTCGCCCCATGACCTCCATGGGCGACCCTGCTCCTGACGGTCTCGCACTCGCGAGGGGGCCATTCGCCGGGAACCCACTGGTCGGGGTCCCGCCTGCCGGGTGGATGCTCACCGGGACCTCACTCGCATTTGCTAGGCTGGGAAAGAGTTCCCGGCCCGCGAGATCTCGCCCTGGTGCCTGAGCCGCCACCTCCTTTCCCATCCTCTGCCCCGGGGCATTTTTGCCATCTCCTGATGGCGGGACCATCGGGGGCACAGGGGTTGCGAGACCCCTTAGCACTGTAGCGAGAGCGCACTGCATTGCCCCAAGCAGGCCCCTTCTGAGATCTGCCAACATTTCTGTTGTTACTGGCGCGTCGGGTGGTGGTGTTTCGTCGAGATCGGCGTCTCACTCATCTTCTCTTGCCATGTCACTTCCTTGGAACTTTTTTGTGCTAACTGTTCTCCAAGCTCACCGCAATAAAAATGTTGGAACTAAGACTTGGCCCCAACGAGGAGATCAGACCCCTTAGAGGTGGCAGGTAGCACCTGCTGATCCCGCGGAAGCAACAGACCGGAGACTAAGAACTTAACACAGACCCTTGGCTACAGCACGGAGGTCCCACCACACACCCGGAAGATCTTAGAGCGCTTCCCCTCCCAAGTCAAAGCTGAAGTCGGGCACCTTGGAGAGCTTGAGGAGCTAACCAAAGAATCCAAGGAGGAAGAAGCCTAGAAATCGAAAATTGAATCCCCTCCAAAGGTGCCCTTCAAGGTCTGTATATAGATTTTCTCCTCTGGTCTGCTAATAGCGGGAATCCGCCTTTTGGTTTTACTAAACGCACTCCAAAATGGTCTGCTAACAACCAAACTCCACTGTTCTAAAAGGCTATGGGCAGACCATCAAGGGTATCAGGGTAAATGCACCTGTAGACCCTTGCTGGGCAAGTGGCCCGTGAAGGCGCCACTCGCCTCTCTCCCTGCGAGCTGGGCCCTGCTGAGATCTCCCCTTGCGAGTAGGGGCGAGCCCCCACTCGCCTCGCCATGCGCCACTCTCGAGTCCTTCCGCGAGCGAGGCTTGCGAGATCCCCTTGCGGCCCGCTCGCCGCGAAGCGGCGACCCCTTGCGCGCTTCGCACTCGCAGCCCGCTTTCGCGGCGAGCCCTTGCGCGCATCGCCCTCGCAGCCCGCTTGTCGCGAGGCGACGAGCCCTTGCCTGCTTCTGGGGCCCTGCTGAGACGACAACCTGGGACTTTGCCGAGCCTGCACCTTGCGAGATCTTCTCTACTCGCCCCAGGTGGGCGAGATCTTTTAAGCTGTTCTCGATCCTCTTTGACCTCGACGAATTACGAGTTATACAGTTACGGTAGTTATGCGGTTATCCGCAGACCGTAACCACCATAACTACTAATCGCAGTCCAGATTTATGAGCTTTATAATGCGTATTATTTTGGTATTTTCCTAAATGCAAACCGATGTATTTCGGATATTCGCACCGACCAATGATGGGTGGTTACACCGGCGGTTATGCGGGTGATTACCTGCGCATTAAACGGTGGAGACCGCATGGGGGTGATTGGTCGTTAGCTGTTAAGGGGCCGGCCGTCGGCGAGGAGGTCGACCGCCGATGAAATCCGGCCGGCGACGAGATCCGGTCGGCGGGGGCCGGCCGGCGGCGAGACCCAGGCGGTCGGCGGCGAGAGGCCAACCGGCCAAGGGGCCGCCCGATCTGGGCGACCAAGGAATCGGACGACCAAGGTGCTGCCCGTCCTGGGCGGCCAATTGGCCTCCCGACCCCCCAATTGGCCTCTCGACCTGGGCGGCCAAGGGGCCGCCCGATCTGTACGGCCGGAGGGCCAAGCGGCCAAGAGGCCGCCCGAGTCTGCGTGAGGGAGCACGCAACCAAGGCCGCGCGCAAGCCAACGCGCGGCCCGGGGTCGCGCACAGGCGTGTGCGGCCCAGGGCCTCGCGCAGGCGCCCCGGGGCCGCGCGCAAGCTTGTGCGCGTAGGAGGGCTACGCGCCTGCGCGAGCGTGGCCAGGCGAGGCCTCGTGCGCGGAGCGCCTAGGGACGCTTTTTCGTTCGCGTGCGTCCCTGACGGTTGTGCTTAAAGAGTCTTTGGTTCGATCAGACCTATTTTGGGGAACCCCATCAATTAGCAATCTAATTTTGAGAACGACTTTCATTTTTCCGACGACACGACCACCACCGCCATTTCCGCTAAACGACATTTTTAGTAAACTAAAGAGAACTCGCGAACAAATTCTAAGAATCTTATCAGAGTTGCAAGAAACACGTATAAGATCTAAACTAAGGCCCCGTTTGGCGGGGCGAATCCACGCCGGTCGCGCGGACGGCACCGCCCGGCTGCAACCGCCTCGTGTTCGGCGGGGCCACGGTCAGGTGGTGGGGATCCGCCCCGCCGCTAATTAAATTCCCGTGAAACCATGCGAATTTCATCTGCGCCGCAGGAACCGCGGTCACGATCGAGCGGCGCGGATTAGCCCCGCCTCCGCGCCAAACTAGCCCTAAGATTACATCACATTTATCAATACTCAAAACTTCTCATATATATTCAATGATAAAAGTAGACAGCAGCAACAACAATGCATCAATTCCTTGTGCAAAAATATTCTTATTTATTTTTATATGCATCTTATTCTTTGATTTTATTTTATTATTAGTCCTATTTAGTTTTTTTCTTATAAAATGCAATTCCAACGAGGTAAAAATCATATTACTCCATGAAATTTCAAGTCAACGTCAAAATAGTCTAAAGTTTTAGATGCGTCAAAATAGTTTTTAAAGTTTATTGTGTCAAAATAGTCTTTACAGTTTTAATTGTGTCAAAATAGTCCGTAAATTGCACTAAAAAATGCTGTAGGATGCTGGCCAAAAAGACGAAAACGCCGCAACTTAAAAATTTATAAACCAAATTGATATTACCTCGTAACCTCACTGCCTGAAATGATTTTTGTCCAATTCCGATGAAAGGAGTGAAACGGTGATTACGAACAAATATTTCCTTTTAATTCCCCCCACGACGATGATTCCATGGTCACGAATAAGAGTAGAAAACAGCAGCATGATGTAAAGCAAAGTGCGTGGGAATAAGCTAACCCAAACGGTTGTGATGGCCACACAACACACTTTTATTTAGTAATTCCTGGTTTATTTACAGAGAAGAAGGAGACTGGGTACATTTTTTACTTAGTCTTTTTTGTTGTTGCCTCGGCGCTGGTTGATGCTTTAGTGGGCTTCACTATGAGAACAGGGCAGCTTGCATGGTGTGCACAATAATCACTAACACTGCCCAGAAATGTCCTGCAACATCATAAAATGCGTATATAGTTATCATCATACAAATTTACTATTATTATTATTATTTATATAATATTATAAAAAATATTAATATTGAATTAATTGTAAAGTTATATTCTTATAGTGTGTGTATGCAATATGCATATATAATTGTTTAATTTAGATTTGTTATCTCAGGATTTGGAAATAATTGTTAAAATAAAGTCTAGAAAATATATTTATATATAAGCAATAGCGCGTGGGGTTTTTGAGGGATAAGGGTATACTTGTTAATAATAATCATATAGTCCAAATAGGTTAATTATGCGTGTTTCAACTAGAGCGAATCCGTCACTGTCATGGATTTCACCAATAACCTCCGTTTGATACCACTTGTCGGAGGGAATCCGTGAAAACTATGACGGCGACGGAGTGCGCACTGGTAGGCGGAGTAGCGTGTAGCGGTCCCTAGCGAGTGGAGGAAACACAGGTGGGTAGAGCGCGAGGGCACACAATAGAGTGTTGAGTGGGAGCACGATCGAAGAGCAAGGGACGCACCCTGGAGCGCGGAGTGCGGGAGTGCGTGTTGGAGAGTGGAGGGCGACAAGAGGGCAGAGCGCAAGGGTGCACAATGGAGAGCGGAGCTCACAAGAGAGTCGTGCACGGGAGTGCGCACTAGAGAGAGTACACACATAGGGGCACACGGGCGAGCAGAATGCACGCTTACGTAAAATGACCGCTCCTCAAAAACTCCACCGAAACCTTCGATTGAATTATCTATCTTGTAGAATTTGTTGAAAGCAATCGATCCGGTGCCGCTTTCGAATTGAAATTTTATTGAGTGGTTAGTGAGATATGAGCTTCCAAAGTTTTAGATTTCTCCTACGTATGAAAAACTTTTTAGAGAGAAAGAAAGAGGGGAGGGGAGGTCGCCTCGGCCGTTCTACCCTCCGGGTGCGCTCTCTTTGGCATCTTATTGCTGCGACTCATGCTAGGAAGAAGGTACCGAGGAAACTATTCCAGGCCGGGCTTGTCAAGCCCGGGCCGGTCCGGCTCGGGCCAGTTTTCCCGCGGACCACTAAGATGGTCGTTTGAGAGGTCAAACGGACTCGGAATCATGCAAACTTGGGCCCGTTGGAATCGGCTCGGCAAGCCAGTCGTATCCGTGATCTTGTTGGTACAATCCAATCGCCTTGATATTCTTGGGGAACCCATTAAATTTATATACAATAACAACTAAGATTGATGTTCAAATAAGGAGCATATGAAACTCACCTTTTCCACTTGCCGAGCCCACGACTGCCGACGACTAGTATATCAGGCTGCAATTTGTCCACGGCTTCACATATCATTTCCTTCGCATCACCCTCCACCGTCATTGTTTCGGCTTGAATCTGCCCGCAACGGATTCATCAGTCTCATTTCAAATAAAAAACGACACATTTCGCACTTAGTTAATTCATTAAGCGTCAATAAAATAAGGTGTTTATCGTCCAAAACAACAAAATATGTGCGTAGCCAAAAAACGAATTGATTGTACGTGGCCGTGCGTGTATGCTTGCGCAACAACGCTATATGGGGGGAGACGCTATCTATAATAAATGCACGCGGCTATACATGATTAACATTGTGTGGGATGATATTCTTGACACATACCCTTAAATATAACATTTTTGTAAAAAAACTATTTGATTGTATGTGGGCGTGCGCATGTGCATGCGCGTGAAACATTAACGCTTAATGGGGGGAGGCACTATCTATAATAAATGCAACACGCGGCTATACATGATTAACGACGTAGGACGGTATTCTTGACACATACCCTAAAATATAAATTTTTTGGACATGATCCATCTTTTTTAGTGACACTATAGTAACTCATTCGATGTAGCTAATGTCTCACGTGTCTATATAAATGAAACCTCTTGACTTGAGGTTCCCCAAATACGCACAACAGAACATAATTTGCATGTGAGCAAGTCTGAAAAGAGCAAACAAATATTTGATTGAATCTGACTAAGATATATATGCATAAGTTCGTAAGAATAGTAAGATTTACTCGACTTTAATTACAACCGCAAAAGATTTCCCAAAACACACTGAACATTGGACTCCAAAACCAATCTTACTGAGAACCGGAATCAAAGCCATAGACAGACGGTTCCAAAAAATTATGCTGGAACCGCAAACCAGAATCAGAACATTTCAAACCAAATAAAGTAAAGAACTTATGCGGAACTGTGACAACTCTAAGGCTTCATTTGGTGCGGTAGTCATAAACCGTCGTTCGTGAAAGCCTGACCACCTCTAAAAAAATTCATGCATTTTATGCTCAAAACTAGTTTATTGCCAAATATACAATCTATGATAATGACGTTTTTGACCTAACTCAGCAGAGCAAATAAGTCGTGCCAAACGAAACCTAAATATAGGATTGGGCCCGCTAATGAAGCCTATCCTCATTAGTCTATCTTTCGAAAGGGCATCTCTCCAACTCCAAAAACTAATTAACAGCATAACCATTGACCCACCTAATTATTGGCTCAATAGTCTATTCTTTTTAATGTTTTATATATCTCAAGTTTCAAATAAAATAAAAATAAGTTTTCTGTTTTATTTATTGAACTTCTTCTAAAATTTTAAATTTAAACTTTATTCGTGACTGTAACTCGGTCACGACGGTACCTTCTCGCGTGATAGGAAATCGAGTGAAAGGTGGGGGACTAGGCTCTGGGGGACTACGAGCGGGAGTACCGTCGTGCGAAATCCATGCGCATCGTGACCGAGTTACTATCATGGCCGCACGAGGGGCCGTGTTATTACTGTATAAAAAAGATTCATGGCTAGAAGGACCTTACTTTCTTCTCCAAGCAGACCTCCATCGCCCGGCTGAGCAAGCGCGCGGAGTTCTCCTCTTGCGCTTTCTTCACCGACTCCGTCACCAATATTGGGGGGTAAACACCAGCTTTCAATTATTTATTAATACAAGATTAATTAATCCCAAACATATAAATATCAAAGATTATTCGATTTAAATATATATCAAGTATCAATTAAAACATATTAATCTTTCATTAGTTTTGGCTATCCACACTCTATTTGTATGAGTTATATACGTATTTTTTGTAAATAAGTCTTGTGCATGTATTTTTAGGAAAAATGTTCAACACGAAAGTTGTAGATCTAGTCGAGATCTACAATTTTTGTGTTGAACATTTTTTTTAAAAATACACCCAGAAGACGTATTGCCGCTCGTATTGCCGCTTGTATGAGTTATATACGCATTTTTAGGAAGAGTGTTCAACACGAAAGTTGTAGATCTCAAGAGATCTAAAGCTTTCGTGTTGAACACTTTTCCTAAAAATACATGTACAAATATTTCCAAAAGATGCGTATATAACTCATACAAATAGAATGCGGATGGCCAAAACTGAGGATATCAGCGGACTTTATTTTCACTGAAGATAAAGAGAAATACCAGGTGGGCCAACAATGGGCGGTATGAAAAAGTTAACAGGTTGCTGAACGTGGATAAGGATGAGCCTTCCGGCAGGTTGCTCCGCCGCGTCGGAGTCTCCGACGACGGAGGCGGCGAGCCGAATGATATGGTCCAACGCCCACTTCAGCGCGTGCAGGCTTCCCTCGCTCTCGTCCAACGCAACCAAAAACTTCATCTTCTCTCTCTCTAAACCCTCGCCGGACTTCTCTCTCTCTCTCTAAACCCTCGCCGGACTTCTCTCTCTCTCTCTCAGTTTATATAAAATAAAACGGTGAATGAAACTTTTGAGATGGTTCGAGATGCTGGGACAGGTGGCAATGCCGTGTCGGCTTTGCTGAAGATGGTTCTGTATTCTTCTAACGTACGTGTAAGCTTCTTCCAACGTACGTGTAAGCTTTTGGGCTAGCAATGTTTTAATAATCCGTCAAATACCCGTGACTGTTACGGTGACTCATAACATGGAAATTCTCCGTTTGGCTCCACGTTTTTGTGTCGGTGCCGCTACTTCTCCCACCGTCCCGCGGCCGCCAAACGACCAAAATGATACGAGCAGTGCGAAAACTCAACGCTCCTGAATCGCGGAAAACCCACGATTTTCTATCGTGATTTCGAACCACGACTGTGCACGATGCGATCCGCGATTTCTCCGCTTGCGCTGATGTCGCTTCTCTTTCCCACCGTTTCCGCCATTCTCGCATCGAGACCGGCGTGGCGGCAACGGAAATCCCTTGCCGGCTTCTTCGGGATAGAAAGAAGATGAAGCTAGAGCATTCCGCGGCCACGACCGGCGACGAAGTGTTAAACCTTAGTTATTAACATGAACCTTAGTTATTAACATTAACCGGCTTCTTCCTGATGAAGGATGAAGAGACGTGATTTTTCTTATGTCTTTTCTGATGGAGAAAAGTTTGCTTTTATAGGTGGAGAGAGGACCGAAATTTCAATTAAGGTTAGGCCTTATGACTTAATCCCAACCGTCCATCGAGGTAGAGTTAGGTGATTGTTATCCGCACTACAGTTTTGGCTATCCGCACTTTTTTGTATGAATTATTACGCGCCTTTTAGAAATACGTCTTGTACAAGCAATTTTAGGGAAAATGACCAACACGAAAGTTGTAGATCTCACCAAGAACTTTCGTGTTGAACACTTTTCCTAAAAATGCACTCATAAGACGTATTGCCGCCCTGATTGAAATATGTGCGTAACTATAACAAATTTTTGGTTGTAAATGCATTTTTAGGAAAAGTGTTCAACACGAAAGTTGTAGATCTCGACGAGATCTACAACTTTCGTGTTGAACATTTTTCCTAAAAATGCATGTACAAAACTTATTTCAAAAAGGCGCGTAATAACTCATTCAAAAAAAGTGTGGATAGCCAAAACTGTAGTGCGGATAACAATCACCAATATATATCGTCAAGAAACCGTTTTATGTGGTTAATAGCATTTATTACTATAAAAACTGGATTCCTATAATGACCATAATTATGGGAAAGGAAATAGCGTGTGGTCCAAGTAACGGACCTAAAAGTAATTTCCTTACCGTCTCCCACTTGGTCAATAGGAAGATTCATTATCGTTTTCAACGAAGGAATCATGAGGCGCGCGTTATATATATGCTAAAAAATTCTTGAGTCGGTAATGTTAGTAAAAATAGGTGCCGCTACGCTAATCAGTATTATCAAAAAAAAAAAAAATTATGACAACACTAAGTACTGGATGTAGCGACTATACATATGCAAGATCGTCTTATTCAAAACCTACTAATCTCTATTGGAGTGATAAAATGCAGGATTAAATATTTCTAATTAATTAAGAAGTAAGAACACACAGATGAAGTGGAACTTGGGCGAACGATAAACTTACTGAAGTGCGGATATAAAGTTTATAACGTTCTTAGCCTCAAGTTCATTCCTCATGATGGCAGAAATTTGCAAAAAAGTCTTGAACTGTTTCCTCCTTATAAAATCTGTGGTCAATCTTAAAATCTGAACTTTAAGATCCAAGGCTCATTTCAATTCATGGGTTTGTCGAACAACATCTCTGTATTCTTCATGGTTTTGAAAATGAAGACCGGTCAAACGTCATATCTCAACGTGATGTGAGAGTGTAGCCCCTGCGCTTCTTCTCCAAATGGCAGTTTCTTTTGGATCTGAAAAAGAAGTGGCTCTGCTCTTGCCAAAGAGGAGTTCTTGATCATGGAAAGGATACCCACTAGATTTCCTCTTACGGCTGAATGAGAATAGCACCAAAACTGTATGCCGCCAAGATCAGATAAAGGAGAATGAAGAGCCATGCTTTGCCGATCCTATAGGAGCCGAAAACCTGAAAAACTAGGTAAGAAGTGAGCGATGGCTCCGTCTCTCCAGGGAAAACGAAGATGGAAAGTAGAGCCCGGCAGTTTCCACAAGATGCGCACCCTCTATCAGCCCCTCTTCACGGCATAGGATGATATGCATAATGGGCATCATGGACCTTAATAGGAGAGGTCCTTGGGAGTTACAAATTGGGCCCAATTAATCCAATTAAAAACTCCCATAAATAAGATATAAATCCCATAATTAATTGTATTTCACAATCATGCCAAAATCCATGCGAGGGGTGAGACCGGGTTCGCGTCATGAAGTTACGAGACGATCTAGCCCACCTATCACAGGCTTCGACCGTTCACGCGACTAAATTAACACACGCTCGCGGGAGTCCGAATAGACTCTAATTTTCGCGTACGACTTTATCGGTACGTCTCGATGAATCGAGTCCACTTAATGGAAAATATCCAACATTCTCCCACTTGGGCTTGTATTCATCGTAATTTATAACGTTCCATATAAAATCTTCACTAAACTTAAGGGTACCATTAGCGAACGCGATATTAAGAGTCTACTCCTACGTCAATCCGGTCCAACTAAATCTTTCACTCCGAATCATGGCGGCAACCGCATCATTGAGCGACACGGGACCTTCCATGGTCACAGTAGCTTACAGATTCAATCGACATGGACAAAGCGCGGTTAGAGTTTTAGAACAACATAATGAAGAGTGTATACACATGTAGTTGTTGTCCTAATATGGTGGTCAACCGATTTCTCTAATGAATGCACTAAACCATGCTTTGAGAAATCTTTTAGTGTTCGAAAGAACATGTATGTCTTTATCTTAAGATTTTTAATTAATGTGTCAAATAGACATACCAAGGCTTTACGAAATGAAATGAAGTGCCCAAAGCCTTATGCTCAAACTGACACTCGTCTGAGTCTTTTATAAGAAGTGTGATATATCACAAAATTTATGAATATCGAAACTCAATGATATTCAACATGAATATTTATCTTAATGTTTGATTTCAAACTACTATTCATGAATATATAAAAGTGCTTAATTAATTAACAGATGAATGAATTGGAGCTTTATGTAGCCTCCCACTAATCTAGCACATCAATCGACTCCATAAGCCCCATACTGTAGGCATGCTTCTGAAATATATTGGGGCGAAGTCTTTTAGTAAGGGGATCGGCTAACATATCATCTGTTCCTATATGCTCCACTATAATGTCACCTTTCTTAACCAACTCCTTAACGGTTAAAATTTAATTTCCATGTGTTTGGACCCTGTGATACTTTTATTGTTCATAGAGAACATTATCACACCACAACGAGTCCAGCTATAGAATCGACGACCATCAACTCTGTAATGAAGTTCTTAAGCCACACCGCGTGAGTAAAAGCTCCAAAGAGAGCTACAAACTCTGCGTGCATAGTGGATGAAGTAATGAGTGTCTGTTTAACGCTCTTCCACGAAACGGCCCCACCAGCAAACTTAAATATATAACCCGAAGTAGACTTCCTATCATCCTCACACCCGGCAAAATCAGAATCTGTATACCCCACCAATTCGAGATTTTGAACTTTATGGTAGACCAACTTAAAATCTTTTGTTCCTTTAAGTACCTTAAGACCTTCTTAGCAGCAACCCAATGAGCTGGTCCTGGGTTCGACTGATATCTGCCTAGAAGTCCTACTGCGAAGACAATGTCCTGTCTGGTACAGACTTGGGCATACATTAAGTTGCCTACCACACTAGCATAAGGTATATCCTTCATGTACTCTCTCTCTGTATCGTTCCTGGGACATTGTGACAAGCTCAGCTTATCACCCTTAATCACAGGTACATCTCCAGGCTTACATTCGAGCATGCTAAACCTCTCAAGTACACGCTCTATATAGGCTTTCTGAGAGAGTGCTAATGTATGATGAGGTCGATCCCTAATAATCTCAATCCATAGAACAAAAGACGCTTCTCCAAGATCTTTCATATCAAAGTGCTTTGACAAAAAAACTGCTTAGATTCATGCAATAGCGTCAAATCACTACTCGCAAGCAGAATGTCATCTACATATAAAATTAAGAAGATGAATTTGCTCTCACTGATCTTGAGATATATGCAACGGTCTACCTTATTTTCTTCGAAACCAAATGAAGTGACAACCTCATCGAATTTTAAATACCATTGTCTAGAAGCTTGCTTCAGACCATATAGGGATTTATTAAGCTTACATACAAGTTGGTCAGTATGACCGGACTTGAAAACCCTCGGGCTGTACCATATAGACTTCTTCAACAAGATCGTCATTCAAGAATGCGGTCTTAACATCCATCTGGTATAACTCCAAATCATAATGAGCTACAAGCGCCGTTATTACTCTAAAAGAGTCTTTAGAGGAAACAGGAGAAAACGACTCGTTATAATCGATACCTTCTCTCTGTGTAAATCCATTGACTATCAGTCTTGCTTTAAACCGCTCGATCTTCCCTTTGGAGTCCTTTTTGGTCTTAAGCACCCATTTAGAACCAATGGGTTTGCAACCCTTAGGTAACTCAAATAACTCTCAAACTTTATTCAGCTTCATAGACTCCATCTCGTCTTTCATTGCCTCCCACCACAGATCAGTTTGAGGTCCAGAAACAGCCTCCTCAAATGTCACTGGATCAACTACATGACCAATGTCAAAATTACTCTCGCCTAGGTAAACTTCATAGTCTGAGGAAATCGTTGGCCTCCTCTGCCTAATAGATCTCCTAGTGGGCGGACGATCCTCCTGAATCTGTGGAGGAATCTCAATTAGAATCGGTGGCAAAACCGGTTCCAATTCCTCTACAGGTTCTATCATAGGTTCAGGCACCACATGGTTCTCCAATAAGGGCACAATCAAATTAATAGGCACAATCTCTCCGACTTCACTAATAGAGCGAGAGCAACTTGGTTCGTCAGCAACATCTAACTCTAAGAACTTAGCTGTTTGTGATTCCACTATTCTGGGTCCTCCTAAAGAGAAATAGAACTTAAATCCCTTAGAATGATCTGGGTAGACTATGAAATAGGAAGGATAAGATCTATGGGCAATTTTACTCTTCGATGGGTTATATAAACGGACTTCTGCAGGGCAACCCCAAACGCGTAAATGATTAAGGCTGGGTCGCCTACCAGTCCACAACTCGAAAGGTGATTTGGGTACTGACTTTGAAGGTACTCTATTAAGGATGTACACCACAGTCTTAAGTGCCTCACCCCACAAAACTCAGGAAGATTAGTCCTACTCATCATACTCCTCATCATTTCCTTAAGGGTGCGATTATGCCTTTCGGCCACACCATTTTGCTCAGGACTACCCGGCATGGAGTATTGGGCAACAATGCCACAACTCTCCAAGTATATAGCAAACAGACCTTTATGTTGCCTAGAGGCATCATGTCTACCAAAATACTCGCCACCTCTGTCAGACCTAACAATCTTGATGACTTTCCCTATTTGTTTCTCAACTTCAGTCTTGAAAATCTTGAATTTGTCAAGAGATTCAGACTTTTCCTTAATCAAGTACAAATACCCGAAACGGGAGTAGTCATCAATGAAAGTAATGAAGTAGGTGCTCTTACAGAGGGTAGTGGAATAAGAACCACTAATGTCTGTATGAATAACCTCCAATAAATCAAGACTACGTGTGGAGCCTTTCTTCTTGATCTTGGACATCTTGCCTCTACAACAATCGACGCATGTCTCTAGGTCGCTGAAGTCAAGAGTAGGGAGAATATTCTCCTTCATTAATCTCTCTACTCTCTCCCTAGAAATGTGGCCCAAACGTTTATGCCACAACATGAACGATTTTTCCTTAAGTAGTGCTCTTTTACTGGCAACGCGCTCTACATTAAAGGAGGTTGCATAAATGTTTGTAGGAGCTAGACATAAACTATACAATCCGCCAGATAATTAACATTGGCCTATAACTCGTGATTCAAAAGAAATATTAATTGAACCACCCAAAATGTTAAAGCCATAATTAAGTTTATCTAATGCGGAGACTGAAATCAAGTTCCTTCTAAATGAAGGAATATAGAAAATGTCTCTTAAATATAGTTCATAACCAGAAGCTAGAACTAAACATACGTCTCCTATAAACACCACCTCTACTTCAGCGTTGTTGCCCACCGTGAGTCTACACTCACCCTTATTTGGCCTTCTCCTTCTAATGAATCCATGCAATGTGAAAACAACGTGTTTCGTTGCTCCACTATCAAGCCACCAGGAACAGGACGAGGCTTCAATTAAATTGGACTCACAAAGGGCTAATATCAAAGGGCTAACTTTAGGAGTGAAACCACGCCGCTCAATCCAAGCTTTAAACTTTATGCACTCCGTCTTCACGTGTCCCTTCTTCTTACAGAAGAAGCAAGTGAGAGACTTCTTTTCAGTAGTGTACCTAGTATCTGAAGTGTGTCTCTCATGAGCTCTATAAGGAGTTTTGGACTTCTTCTTAAATGAGGGCTTGATTATATGTATTGCGGTGTGAGTCTCATTGTTCTTTAGTTTCTCTTCATTAGCGACACATCGGGCAATGAGATCATTGCGATCTCTATCAACTTTAGTGACGGTCGCTGTAAGAGCTGCATGCTGGTTGGTATTCATGGCCATTTCTGTATCTACCTTATGTGGTGCAGACTTAATGTCGAACATAGAATTTTCGAAGTTCGACTCAATGAATTATTTGATGATCGTCTAATATTTTTATGGACGATGAAGGTGACTAAAAAGAGAGAAAATAAAAATAGATTTGACAAATAGAGCAACAGTGGCTAAAAACCCTAAATAGCACACTAAACGGAGAATCCAGGCGCGTCAGCGGGCAACATCTTTGGGCAGACTACGCGCCACGCAATTAGTAATTCTCCACACACGAACGAGCAACAGTTATGCTTGAGCTTTTCGTAGATCTACCACCTTTGGGCGAATAGATTACTAGTGTAACATCCCGATTCGAGCTAGACCCCTTGTGCGCGCTTTTGAGTCACGCGAGTTGACTCGGGCTCGGGGTGTACTGAGGGCCAGGCTTGCAACTGAGCCGGGGAAGTG
The DNA here is from genome assembly GCA_033032865.1 of Dactylorhiza incarnata. Classification (NCBI taxonomy): domain Eukaryota; kingdom Viridiplantae; phylum Streptophyta; class Magnoliopsida; order Asparagales; family Orchidaceae; genus Dactylorhiza; species Dactylorhiza incarnata. The sequence goes on from JAWHQI010000053.1 coordinate 7,880,094, forward strand.
CACTCGACGAATGCGGCGAGTACCAGTTCTATTCTTTGTCCCGATGTTTGCTGTATCGGGATCCGAGCCGCCCGGAGAGCATAACTTGAGCGATAAAACTCGAAGGAGGCGTACCACCTCGAAGGAATTATAGTGCGTACGTTAGCTCAAATGTCATGGTGTTCAAATAGCGTATATATGAAGTCGACCAAAACAGTCGCCTTGAGCTACGCGACGCCTCAAATATGACTATTGTGCAAATGACCGCATAATCGGCCTTAGTTGATTTTGTTAGACTCGTAAAGTTGATACCAGTCAAACGAAGTCGACTGCACTCAATTCCGATGTGTATCGGAGAATTAGTCGCGTCGACGCGACTCTAAGTAACCTATTTATCCAAAGCGGTGAAATCGAGCAAACGGCCTCGGTATTCACCCCAGTCAGTTTTGCTAGACTCGTGAAGCCTATACGAGTTCAACAAAACTGTCTGCGCTTGATTCTGATGAGAATCGGCGATTTTATTAATGTGGTCTGCGAATAGCATATTTATCCAAAATTGTGAAATTGACCAAACGATCTCGCAATTGACCATAGTCAGTCTTGTTAGACTCATAATAATAGTACGAGTTCAACGAATCTATCCGTTCGCGATTCCGACATCATTTGGACAATTTTGCCGTTTAAGTCAAATTAGGCCGTAAATGCTCCGGAGAGCGTAATTTGAGCAAACGAACTTGGAATTGATCTCCGATCATCCCGGTGGATGCGTGTCAGCGAGACGATCGTAACGAGCTCGTCCGGGACAAATTACGCGTCCTCTACGACATTGTGCGAGTGTTTTAGTCAATAATAATAATAACCCTACTATTATTATTATGTTAGAATTTATATATATATATCTGAATGTTATTATTATGTAAATGTATATATATATATGTTAGTGTTAGGTTAGAAGGAAAAAAAAGACCCGATCCCTCTCCCTCCCTCAGCCGCCAAGCCATTGCCGATCCCTTGCAGCAGCCAACTCGCGTGCCTCCCTCCTGCCCGACGGAACAGCGACTCCTTCCCCATCTCCGGTCGGCAAGACCTCCTCTCCGGTGAGTCCAACCTCCGGCGCATCTCCTCACGGCAAGCTCGCCTCGGCCGCAGCCCCGTCAAGCCCTCTCACTCTCTCTCTACAGCCATGGCCGATCCAAGCTCCAACCACCTCCTCCGGCGAGTCCGACTCCGGCGCATCTCCTCCTCCGAGCAGCTCTCCCCTCTTCGACGAGTTGCTGTGCCGAGCAACCCTCCAGCCGATCTCCTCTCTCTAAGACCGGCGACCTCCTCCTCCGGCGAGTCCGACTCCGGCGCTTCTCCTCCTCCGAGCAGCTCTCCCCTCTCCGACGAGTTGATGTGCCGAGCAGGCCTCCAAGCAACTAAGCTTCACACTTCTTTCGGTGAATCTCCACTCCAAGTGAGAAAGTGGCGAGATCCCTTCGACCGAGGGCTTTTCTAGCTCTCAAAACATTAGCAAGGTCCTCTCCAAAAATAGGGCAGCGCACTCAAAGAGGACGACACCACTTCGGCGACGTGTGGCGAGGCTCAGATCAACGAGATCCGGATCGGCGAGATCCGGCCATGAATCGGAAGCGGCGCGCAAATGCCGCCATCGCGGCTATTGGGTAGCATGCACGGAAATCAGGTGACTTCCTCCCCTCTCCCTTGGTGCTAGTTTTCTTAAATCCGCTAGGCGAGATATCGAACTCAATTGAGTCGATTTGCGAGCGTGATGAAGCTCCGTAGGAAAAAGGCCGCGTTAGGGTTTTTCGCCGTAGGGCGTCGTTCGCCGCGAAAATGCCCCCAATCGACTCCCCGCTTCAATACGAACGTGGGACGTTGGTTTCGTGATAATCGGAGGCCTCGTGAGGGTGCATGGGAGGAGTGAAGGTGGCTGCCCCAAACTTTTATATGGGATTTCATTAATTAGTTACCTGTAATTGAGATTTCGATTATATATATACACACATATATATATATATATAAATATATATATATATGACTTGTAGCTGCTTGGAAAATAGTTCCCTGTTAGATGGAATTTCAATTATATATATATATATATGTTCATTAGGCATTTGGGATGATAATAGAAATAAGTTCCCTGTTGATTTGGAGTTGAGAAATAAGCTTCCTGTTGAATGGATTTCAATTGTATATATATATATACATTTAGTTCATGTTTGGGGAAGAGAATAAAATGAAGCTCCGTTAAACATAGTTTTGATTATGTAATAATTGTCTGGGAAAGATGGGGAATAACGCCCTGATTAATTAGGGTTGCTAATTATATAACTGTGGATAGATGTGATGAAAGCTCCCTGTTAAATCAGATTCAATTCATAACTTGCTCTTGGTTATTAAGGAGAATTGTGCGCAGCTGGGTTCAAGCCAATTTTTAGGCTTGACCCCACTGGAATTAGATTTCGGGCTCAACATGAATAGTAGCCCTTGAAAAGAGCTTTCCAACGATAGGTTACACGTTTTCTGGGGTGACCTGTAGCTCTCTAAAAGTCCAGTCGAGTGGACTGTCCAGAAAACTAATTCTTGTTTTAGTTCTCTGAATCCTGCCCAGGTTTGTACAATTGCATTCAACACTGATTTTGGGTATGAAGCTTTAGGTCCTGGGTTTTATGGTAACATAAAAGTTGTAGCTCTCGTTCTTAGATTCCCATATTAGGGTTAATCATAATTTTTGGATGAGTGTAGCTTCTAGAATATCAGATTTACAGAATTGTGTCATAACACATGTGATTATAGTATATTTTGAATGTCTTGCAATATGTTACTTCGATGCTCATGAAATTGGTGGAGTAATTAATAACATGATTATATACCCCCTGTGAAGTTTTGTAATTTTTGGATGTGTAGTTTCAAAGTTATTAATCATTTATTTAGTAATTTAATTGTGATATAGGTATTGATTCGGAAGCTTGATTGAGCTAAGGTTATATATGAATCATGTTATAGATGATGAGGCACGGTGACAGTGATTTTAGAAATATGATTTTAGCACCTTGTGAATTAATGAATTAAATACGGCTAAATTATCTTGGAAATTCTAAAATTATGGTTAGATGTTTATTTCAGTCATATGAGCCACAGTGTAATTTTCCTTAAAATTTTGGGATGATTATTTTAGGACTTAACAGGTATAGTGACATTTTGATAATTATGTTCAACTATTAAATAACATGCTAAATCACCTTAGAGGATTATGAATCTTGTCCATTAACTTAAATTAACATTACATATCTCTGGTGATTTTATTGGACGATATGGACTTATATAATTTATACTTCATATGTAATTTAGCATGTGTCACATAATTAGACAGATATTATTAATGACCAATTTGACAGAGGAAATGATGAATTTTGGATCATGACCTGCGTAGGTTAGTGGGAACCGATGTTAATTATATCAGATCATGAGGATAAATATTTTGAGGGTTCCACATTTGGGGTAAATATAGTTCGCCTGAGTGGTCTAGGTTTAGCAAAAATTGAGTTTTAAGCTTAGCCCTTCTAAACCCCATGAGACTTGGGAGAAACTTGGAGCGTAGCATTAGGAGATCGGATTTATCCTTTAAACCCGTGAGGGGCTACCACTTAAGGTCAGGTTAAGGCTAAGTCAAGAGTTAAAGTTAAGTGCGAGCTGCGCTTAGCCCAATTGGGCAAAGTGGGAGTCGAAGTCTAAATCCACTTAACTATTAGAGCAACACGAAATGCGAAGTGAAATACATCCACCAACTAAATTAAATATCTTTAGATAGAGGAATTTGGGATACATCCCATCACATTCCCTAGTACCGTTGAGAGCCCTTCACCGGGTATACCTCGGGAAGTCCAAGATTAACCCTAAACTGCAATAACATTTAAAGTAGGCAAGAGTAGCCATAATAGGGTAAGATTGGTTTTATGTACCTCCTCCCAGTGAGGGAGTGGCAAGCGTGTGGTATACTGGGTTGGACGAGCTGGAGGCTCGAGGGGAGGATAGCCCCGTTAGTTCTTGGATAATTGTGGCAGGTCTTCGGTACTAGGCAGATCGTCACACCGACCGCGGTACGTGGACTTAGCGGGTGTGTTGGGGTCTGAGGGGCCAGCTTGTCTGCGTGTCGGGACGACAATTCCTCGAAGACACCTTCCACTTAGCTCAAAGCCTGGTGGACTCCAGCAAAGAGTACGCAGAGCTCCGCGGTTGTTTAGCGTTGAGGCGTACGTGCGGTCTAGGCTTGGTAGTGTGCATACCCGCCTAGGAGTGGACGGCCCGGTCCGCTACCACCGTGTGTCACAGCGGTTGGTACCCGAGAGGTTGGCTTCCTTTCAAACAGAGGGAACTACAAAGGTCTATGCGCATAGAGTCGTGTGTGAGTTCATTGCATAAATCATTCATAGCATAAGCATAGCATACGCACTTGCAGATCCTCATCATATAAATTAGTATGGGCTCTTTTATATGATGAGTTATAATTCCTGGAAATCCTAACTTATAAGTTTGTATGGGCATTCATATAAGTTAGGGTACGAGATTGATTACTTATCGCTACTGTTCTTACTGCCTTGCTTTACCTGCTTTACTTACTGTTTATTTACTGTTGTACACCTTTATTATACTCCCGCTTATACATGATTAGATTAGCCCCTTGTACACTTGTGTAGCTTAGAATTTGTGTATATACTAGTTTTCTTTCCCCGTCACCTGCTTTGTATATATTACTGTTATATTGCAGCTTTTCTTCCCTTCCTTCCGCCCGGTGCCTTGGAGTCGCCGGGGGAGCGGATGGGAAGCCACTTAGTCTTTATGACTAACGGTTGCTACCTCCCTCTTTTTAGGAGCACATTCAGATGTGTAGCAGCGTTCAGCACCGGAGGCCAGCCGGGTCAGGTGTGCAGGGCTGGGGTTTATGGTACCTTAGCTGCCATTAGTGACAGAGGCGGGTGAGTGTTTTGAGATGTAGCCCTTGGGGCATTTAGCTGATTACTCTGATTTGGACATTATTACTTATTGTGAATCTTTGTTTTTTAATACTTTCTTTCATTGATGGGTTGGCGCTGTGTAGTTAGTTTAGCCGGCAGGATAGGCGTCTTGTGGGGGAGGCTAGCTCGTGTGCTAGCGCTTCCGCAAGGCGGCTGTCCTGGGCATAAGATTCCCCTCGGCCGTGTTGTGTGTTCCGGGAGGGGGATCTTACAACTAGAGCCCCGCACTACCGTCCAAATGTCCGAGTGTATCCCTCTGAACCTATTGCGCAAGCACCACCTTTGGGTGAATGATTGCGCACTAGTCTCAGAGAAATCCCTAAAACATGTGAAACCGTAATCTCATAGGCTGACTCGAAACGGCCACTTTGGCGGCTACAGATCTTATCAACCTATAAGACCCTTTCACACCGGGATATCTGAATATTGCTCTAAGATGAATGTCGTGATCTTATATTAATGACGTGTGGGCACTTAATCGCCTTAAAGAGACACGACGACTGTCTTGGACTGTTTCAATGAATGCACTTTTAGAAAACAGCTCCTTATTTTATTTCTCTCAAACTAAATGGGTTTTCTAATTTGGTGTTCTTTATGAAATTAATTAGAAATTAATCGCACTCCAAATAATTAATGAGACTAATAGAATTGAAATAAGTTCGCTCTGATACCAACTGTTAGTAAAAATAGGTGCCGCTACGCTAATCAGTATTATCAAAAAAAAAAAAATTATGACAACACTAAGTACTGGATGTAGCGACTATACATATGCAGGATCGTCTTATTCAAAACCTACTAATCTCTATTGGAGTGATAAAATGCAGGATTAAATATTTCTAATTAATTAAGAAGTAAGAACACACAGATGAAGTGGAACTTGGGCGAACGATAAACTTACTGAAGTGCGGATATAAAGTTTATAACGTTCTTAGCCTCAAGTTCATTCCTCATGATGGCAGAAATTTGCAAAAAAGTCTTGAACTGTTTCCTCCTTATAAAATCTGTGGTCAATCTTAAAATCTGAACTTTAAGATCCAAGGCTCATTTCAATTCATGGGTTTGTCGAACAACATCTCTGTATTCTTCATGGTTTTGAAAATGAAGACCGGTCAAACGTCATATCTCAACGTGATGTGAGAGTGTAGCCCCTGCGCTTCTTCTCCAAATGGCAGTTTCTTTTGGATCTGAAAAAGAAGTGGCTCTGCTCTTGCCAAAGAGGAGTTCTTGATAATGGAAAGGATACCCACTAGATTTCCTCTTACGGCTGAATGAGAATAGCACCAAAACTGTATGCCGCCAAGATCAGATAAAGGAGAATGAAGAGCCATGCTTTGCCGATCCTATAGGAGCCGAAAACCTGAAAAACTAGGTAAGAAGTGAGCGATGGCTCCGTCTCTCCAGGGAAAACGAAGATGGAAAGTAGAGCCCGGCAGTTTCCACAAGATGCGCACCCTCTATCAGCCCCTCTTCACGGCATAGGATGATATGCATAATGGGCATCATGGACCTTAATAGGAGAGGTCCTTGGGAGTTACAAATTGGGCCCAATTAATCCAATTAAAAACTCCCATAAATAAGATATAAATCCCATAATTAATTGTATTTCACAATCATGCCAAAATCCATGCGAGGGGTGAGACCGGGTTCGCGTCATGAAGTTACGAGACGATCTAGCCCACCTATCACAGGCTTCGACCGTTCGCGCGACTAAATTAACACACGCTCGCGGGAGTCCGAATAGACTCTAATTTTCGCGTACGACTTTATCGGTACGTCTCGATGAATCGAGTCCACTTAATGGAAAATATCCAACAGGTAATCGTAAGTGCCTTGGCTAATTCGGTTGCCAGTGAGAGTCATGGCGTGCACACGTTAATTTGGAATATGATTACTTCCATGTACTACGTCATTGACAACTTGCAGAGCTTGACCATAATAGAAGATGTATATAATTGTCTCATAATGTCGTGTTTAAAGACAGCTTCATCCCAACATAAATATGTACACAATGGAAAACGAAAATAGCAGACGTAGAGTTGCATTAAGAGCTCAATAGATGTCCAAACTAAGTACAGACAGGAATATTAGAAATTAAGAATTAGGAGCTATCTTCAAGACCCATGCTTTTAGTATGTCCCTGAAAGGTCTTTGGAGGTAGTTATTTCGTGAATACGTCTGTGGCCATGAAATCTGTACGTATGGATTCAATGACAATTTTTTTTAATCGAACATCTTGTTTCAATGACAGATATTTAATGTCCATGTGTTTTGCTCCCTTAGATATCCTGTCAATCTGTCATGTTTTGAGAAAAAAATTGCGGCTTTATTGTCACAGTAAAGAGTTAGAGGCTGAGATATGAAACTCAAAGCTCCAAACTGAGTGACAAAATTACGCAACCATGCTCCCTGAATAGCAACCTCATAACATGCCACATACTCAGCCATCACGGTGTATGTGTAAAGCAATTCAGATTTCTGACTTTTCCATGATATTGCACCTCCACAAAAGATAAACATAGCCAAGAGTGCAATGTTTGGTGTCAGGACATCCTCCAAAATCTGAGTCTGAATAACCAGTCACCTATGGGTGTCCATATTTTCTGTATGTGAGCATATAATTCCTTGTTCCCTTCAGATATCTCAACACTTTCTCTACAGCTTTCCAATGAGTGATGCCTGGGTTACTTTGAAATCTACTTAGCATGCCTACGACATGACTAATGTCAGGTCTGCTACAGACCTGTGCATACATCAAACTCCCTACAAGAGAAGCATACATATATTTTTTCCATTTCTTTACGTTCCAAATCATTCTTTGGGCATTGCTCAAGATCGACCTTATCTCCTTTATGCAGTGGAACAGGGCTAGAAGAACATGCCATCATGCCAAATCTCTCTAGAACTTTGTTAATATATCCTTTCTGAGACAACCCCAAAATTCCAAGTGATCTGTCACGAAATATTTCTATTCCTATCACGTAGGAAGCCTCACTCATATCTTTCATTTCAAAGTTTTGAAAAAGATAAGTCTTAGTTGCATGTAATAAACCAAAATCATTACTAGCCAGTAATATGTCATCGACATACATAACCAAAAAAGATGAACTTACTCCCACTGATCTTAAGATATATGCAATAGTCAACTATGTTTTCTTTGAAATCGAAGTCAGTAATGATTTCATGAAACTTTAGATATCATTGCCTCGAAGCTTGTTTCAGTCCATATATTGATTTCTTAAGTTTGCAGAACATGTCATCCTTGCCTTCAATTATGAAGCCTTCAGGTTGACGCATGTAGACTTCCTCTTCCAAGTATCCATTAAGAAAAACGGTTTTCACATCCATTTGGTGTAACTCGAGGTCATAATGAGCTATTAATGCCATGATAATTCTAAAAGAATCCTTCCTTGATACAGGAGAAAAGGTCTCAGTATAATCAATACCTTCTTTCCAATTGAAACCTTTGACAACAAGTCTGGCTTTATGTCGTTCAATTTTGCCTCTGCTGTCGCGCTTGGTCTTGAAGACCCACTTACAACCAACTGGTTTGTGTCCTGAAGGCAATTGAACAACTTCCCATACTTGATTTTCAACATTAGATGTCAACTCATCCTTCATGACATCAATCCGTTTACTAGAATTAACATCTTTAATTGCTTGTGAGTAAGAAACTGGATCTTTAATTGTCCCTTCTATAGATTCTACTTGGTAAAGCATATAATCATCGGAAACAACTGATCTCCTTTGTCTCTGAGACCGTCTTAATGTTGGTTCCTCTGGTGCTTCATCGACATGTTCATTAGCGATAATCTCGTTATGGAGTTGTTGATCATTTATTGGGTTCTCCTCATTGTTAATTGGCTCAACAACGGGAGGGTTCCCAACGTCTTTCGGAAAAGAGGGTAAAGGGATAGGTACCCTAATTTTCTGGATAATCACATCTTGAGCTTTGTTACTCCCACTGAATTCGTCATTCACATAGAATCTAGTATTACCAGTTTCAACAATTCTCGTACTATGGTTAGGGCAGTAAAACCTAAATCCTTTGGACTTTTCTGGGTAACCTATAAAGTAACTACTGACCATTTTAAAGTCTAATTTCTTTTCATGTTGTGTAACACCCCAGTTTTGCTGTACCGCGAGCTAACGTCAGACGGTATGCCCTACCGCCGATGGTAGTTAAATCGACGGGATGAGGTCCCTTGCCGTCGATTGAGAGCTTTTTGTGTTAAGGCACTAGCGCGCCGCGGTAGTGCTAGCGTCGGGCGGTAGAATGTGGCTAGAAAGTGAAAATGAGTTTTGTCGCTAACGCGGGGAGATAGTGATACCGCTGGGCGGTAACTTTGATTGACAGGACGTGTCGTCGATTGGGATCGACGAGAAGGTTGACGAGAAGGTCCCTAATTTCTTTTCATGTGGGTTGTAGATTCTAGCCTCGTCTGGACAACCCCAAATTCGGAGATGTCTTAAACTAGGCTTCCATCCTTTCCACAGTTCAAAAGGTGTCTTTAGGACTGCCTTACTAGGAACCCTGTTCAAGATATAAACAGATGTGCGTAGAGCATCCATCCACAAGGATATAGGTAAGTTAACATGACTCATCATGGATCTAAACATTTCCATGTACGTATAATTTCGTCTTTTAGCTACATCGTTTTGCCATGGAGAGTCAGTTGTTGTGTATTGGGCAATAATTCCTAGTTTTTGGAGAAGTTTTGCAAAAGGTCCGAGATGTTGTCCTGTTTCGTCATACCTACCATAAAACTCACCACCTCTGTATGACCTTATGATTTTCACTTTCCTGTCTAATTGCCTTTCAACTTCAGTAATGAACACTTGTACATGCAACATCCACAAACTGAGATTTGTCATGCAACAAGTACAAATAACAGTAACGTGAAAAATCATCAATAAAGGTAATGAAGTATTTTTCTCCTCCAAAGGTTGGAACATCAAAAGGTCCCTAAATGTCTGTGTGAATTATTTTAAGAAGCTGGGTACTTCTGTGGCTCATTTCTTTGTGTGTTTTGTTGTTTTTCCTTTAATACAATCCACACATACTTGAGTATTAGTAAAATCTAGATCCGGAAGGACTCCATCTTTTACCAATCGTTTAATTCTCACTTGATATATTGTAAGACCCTTTTTTCGCTACAAAACCGGGTCTTATGCTCAGAACCGCCGCTTCGCGGTGACATCAACACTCAGGAAGGTCGCCACTCCAAAATGCCGATCCCGCCGGCCTTATCGATCGCAAAAGAAGAAAAATATAAATGAAGACAAGTCCACAAATCACATAACATATAGATATCATCATAATAAAAATGTCCACATATAATAACTGAAACAAAGGTAACAGAGTAGTAATAAGAGGGGTCCATTCCCAGTACATCATGTCCTCACTACAAAGTCACTCGCGGAAGCAAATATGTAAATATACACTCACAGTTCCCGAAACTGGTGCTCCCGTGCTAGACTGGCCCACCTCCATCTGCGTCGGCCTTTGGAGGTGCGATGTCTCCTCGATCCCCTAAAATGATATGGACCACCGACCGTTAGTCAAAAAGACTAAGCCTCGTTTCCCCCCATCCATCCCCAGTGGCCCTAGGCACCGAGCGGGAGGATGAAGCGGAGGACAACAAGAGGTATAAAACAAAGCAGGGGATATGTCTTAGCTACATGAGTATTTATCACTACACATGTGTTTATATATATGAAGCAGTAAATAAAGCAAGGTAAAACACAAGTAAAGTAAGCAAGTAAAGACAAGTAAAGAATAGAAAAATAACCATTGATTTATATGAATGCACATACAAACCTATAAACCAAGGGGTCGTTTAGCAAGGCCTATCGTATAAAAAGTCTCATAACCAATTTATATGATAGGGGTAGGGGTTGAAATGCAATGCTTATGCTATGATATGCAGAGTTATGCTGGGTAATGTTATGATCATACAAGTACAACTCATACACTTCGACTTTATGCGCACAGACATTTAGTTCCCCTTTTTGGAGATAGCAAAACTCTCAGGATACCCCCGTAGTGGCAAACGGAAGCGGTGGGTTGGGCCTCGCCCATCTCTAGGTTGGTATTCACACTACCTAACCTAGACCTATCGTACGCCTCAGCGCAAAACCGCGGAGCGCCTGCGTACTCTTACTGGCTGGACCACCAGACTTTCTTGGCTAAGTGCAAATCCACACTTGCCGAGTCAACGTACCTATGTTGGTGTGAACGACCGTCAATACCGAAGACCCACCACCTTTATGCGCATGCAATTATGATTACTATGTATCTCCGAGCCATAGGCTCCCCGGGCTAACCTGCCTGTCGCAACAACCTTCCAAGCCACCTGCTCGCTGGACAACCCGTCCGCAACCACATCCACCGAGCCTACTGCTCGTCTGACCAAACAAAGTAACACTCGCATCAGCGGGGTGTGGGTGAGTGTATTATTGAGTTAATCTTGCATAACAAATTATTCCTACGGCTCTAGGTTAACCATGGACTTCCCGAGGACTACCCTGTGAGGGGCTCACAGTGGTACTAAGAGCTATGATGGGATGACACCCCAAATCTCTCTTTCCAAGGCACATTCTATTATTGATAACTACCCATAAGCATACCTCTCTCACCATTATACTTATTAGTCATAATTGTGTTTTATTCCACTCTAAGGGAATTATGATCTTTGGACAATCTCAAGCACACTCTCGCCTCCTAGTCAACCAGATATCTTACTCCCCATGTAAAACCTACATGTTTATCCTTATTCAACCTTTCCACCATACGCAGACCACTTGAACTATATGATGTATAAAAAGAGAAAGACTCCCAATACTCATCCAACTGACCCAAGATTATCATTGGGTGCGTGTCATGACATTTTAAGACTATCTCCAGAAATTCATAATTTTCCCAGTTTATTTGGTATTTATTATAATTTTCCCCAAATCAGGGAAACTATGACTTTGAACATCAAGTATGGTTTTCTGATAAGCTATGACCTTGATAAAATTTGTACAGCTATGTGTCATCAATATAACAGCTACATATGAATTTCATAGTTTTTCAGAAAGGTTTTGACCTCCAAATAAAATGTTAATTGATTTGTCAAAATCAAGAATTAACAAAGAAAGTACCAAAAATACCCATCCAAAAATTACAAGAAAATAAACAGGTATCTAAGGTGATCAGAAAAGTTCACTGGTTGAGTTTCATAATTTTCTAGATCCAGTTGACCATGTAAATTTTTTATTTAAATAAACAAATCAAATGACACTTTGTGAAGAGAACCATATAAAACTCCTCCAAAAATTATACCAAAATTTACAGATCATATACTTGCCCTAAAAAGTGTTTTGACTAAGTTTTATGATTTTTCAGTGAGTAAAAAATCCATAAATTAATTTCCTTACAACTAGGGCAAATATTGGGGCTATGAATGAAGTACCATATATATCAATCCAAAATTCATAAAAAAATTATCAGAGAATGATATCATTCATATAAACGTACTGACAAAAATTCATGAGCATTCAAGATAATATGATTATGTAACTTCTTAACATAAGAAAGTATCCTAATTGATTCTTAATTAATACAGAGGAGATAAATGTCTCTAAAAATTCTAGATAAATTACCTAGGGCTTATTTCCACCACATAAAACTCTCTACCAAGTTCCAAGTCAATCTGACGACATATGACCCTATGTTCTTCAATAGATTCAATATACTACCCTACGGTTTGAACCGAGGTTCCAGGGCACATCCACCCCAAACCACCCAAAAACCACTTGTGGGGGTGTTTCATGTGACATCAAATCAGTGTTCAAAGTTTCACAATATTTGGATGAGTGTTGATCTCCCAAATCCATCAAGTGCACATTTGTTATAATATCCCCTAGTCTTACCAATTTTGGGTTACTCAATTACTCTACCAAATCAATCCCAAATGGGATGAAATTTTTACCATAGTCATGTCATGCTCCTACGGACCACCCACCAAAATTTGGAAGGGTTTGGAGGTCTCTAGTCCCTAAAATTAAATCACAAACGTTTTATTAAATTTCTACAGAAACTATAGAAAAAGGTTCTCTAAAAATTTCCATTTTTGGATATGTTGAGGGTGAGGTTAGATCTAGCCTATGCTCCAAATTTCAAAGCCTTTGGATGAGTAGTGTAGCGGGGACACTCAAATCAATCTCTGGTCAACCCTATGTACAGGTTGCACCATTTTGAGTGTTGCAGTCAAACTAGTAGGTCAAATCGGCGCAAATCAATTTTAAAATAAACTAGACATATAGATCTACAACTTTTGTCTCTGGCCATTTTTCCTAAAACGGCCTCTAAGGGGTCCAAATTTTATTTTCAAGAACATGCGTTGAGGTGGCGCCGACGATGTATGGTGGTTGGTCGTCCGGAGGCGGTCGGAATCGGGGATTTGAACAAGAAAAGAAAAGCTTGAACATAAGCTTTTGGCCATGCCGATCTAAGACCAATTGGCCCAAATCTAGCGGCCAAAAATGATGAGATCTACCCACTAAGAAATAGATGAGAGGAGAGGACCTGAGTGGCGGCTCGTAGCCGTGCCGATCGCCGGTCCGTCATGGTTGGTCGAGAGCACTTGGGTGTCATGCCGGTAGGTGCTTAGATGGTAGAATTCTTCTAGAAAAGTGGGTAAAATTCATTCTCTCAGCCCTTGAGCCCTTTTATAGGACCAATCCTGGTATGGGAAGAGATGAAGCTTGAGATTCCTCCATTAATACAATTCATGGTGAAAATTTCGGCCATCCCCAAAGGTCGTCAAATTCACCTTCCTTAAAAGTTAGAAAACCTCTTAATATTCCTCCAATTGATATGGGGAATGAATCCCCATCAATTTGGAGGACTTTTGGACTCCCTTGGCCATAAATTTGGCCACCAAAACGAGTCCCGCCCGCCTCTCGTCAGTTGCGCTACTGCTAGCGCTAGCACCAGCGCTAGCATCTCGAAGGCGTAACGCTCGCCAATTCGGCAGCCACTGCCAGCTCTAGTGGTAGCGCCTTGCACTAGCGCTAGCGTCTCGATGGTGTACGATTCGCCTCAGCGGTTTGGTATTCGTCTCAGTGGTTTGGTGTTCGTCTCAGCGGTTCGCCGAGACAACCGCTAGTGCCAGCGCTAGCGCTAGTGTCTCAACATCAAATACTCTTCTCTACGTCATGGAGCTCGTTTCGGCGGTCGGATTAAACCACCACTAACGCTAGCGCCGCATTCATTACACCTCTTTCTTTCTATGGTTGGATAATTGGGGTGTCACAAAGGACCTCTTAATGAGTTAGGCATTTCATGGTGGGGACATGGGTTATAGTGATGCCCTAAGGCGGTACCCTAGGCCTGGTAACTGGAAATTACTAGCTGAAGACCATGGTGATTTTCGCCTCGAGCCTAAGCTCTTACGATCTCTTCGCCCATCCTAGGGTTTTGTCACGGCCTAGTCATGACAAAACCGTCCTAGGGGTCTAGTTGTTTGGGGGATGTTACATATATGACCTAGTCTTTTATGCCACAAGAAATAAGGGTCATATTTAGATGACTTTCATTTTGTTTCGACATTATAATGCATGGTGAGATGGGTTTCAACAAATTGACCATCAAGATAAAACTTGTATAGACCATCAACCAAAATTCCAGAACCAATACGATCAGAATTTTTAAATAAACTGAATTTACCATTTCCTACTTCAAACGAGTAACCAATTTATCAAGTGCGCTTACAGAAACCAAATTACGGGAAATAGACGAAACATAAAGAGTTTGACATAAGTCTAATTGATAACCGCTATCTAAAATAAGACGATAAGTTCCAATAGATTAAACTGGAGCTTTAACTTTGTTTCCCATGACGAGGAAGTTCTCACTTGGGTTTATGGTTTGGATCGAAAGGAATCCCTGCATTGAATTGGAAACATGAACATTATCACCAATACCAATCCACCAAGTATAAGAAGAAACATAAGCGAGATTTGATTCGAAATAACTCAGGAAACCCATTGGGTTACCTTTCTTTTCGAACCATTCTCGATGTCTAGTGCAGTCTACCTGAAAAAATGTCCAGGTTTCTTGCAGAATTTGCATACGTATTCTTTCTTTTTCTTCTTGGGGTTTTGATTAGCCTCAATAGGTCCGGGTGGTGCCCTTTTCTGGCTTGGATTATGCTTTCTCCCAACTTTATTTCCAGCTCCTTGAATGAGATGTGCCACTTTAATACCTTGTTGGCTCAGCCTTTCCTCCTCTTGGACCAGTTTATTAGCCAACTCATTCATTGCACATTTTTTCGTAATAGTGTTATAGTGAATTTGGAAAGGCCCATATTGAGGAGGTAAACTATTCAGGATAAATTGGACGAGAAAGGAGTCATCCACTTTCATTCCCAAATTTGTTAGCTTTGCTGCAAGGTTGGTCATCTCAATGATGTGCTCATGCATTGAGCGAGTGCCATCAAACTTCATGGTTGTAAGTTCTGCCATAAGTTTCTCAGCAAGGGATTTGTCTGCAGTCTTAAACTTTTCTTCAATAGCCTTCATATAGTCCTTAGCATTCTCAGGTTTAGGAAGGGATGTTTTTATTTGCAATGGTCATTCGAAGAAACATGATGCTCAGCCTGTCATACCTCTCCTAAGCATTAAAGAGAGCCTTTTCCTCAAATGTACGTGTATCAATTAGTGGATGTGCTATATCCAGTTCAAGTACACCTAAGGTGAACTCAACTTGCTATTTCCATTCCGAGAAGTTGGTTCCATTATATAAGTTTAGTGACAGATGTAGCATATGAATTCATATGAGTGGGTGGGTTAACTGTAAGAGAGATACTACAATAAGACTTTAAAAATTATCAACACATGCATAAAATATGAATATATATGCGACAAAAAAAAATTTAGGTGCTCCCGTGGGTAGTCACCATAATTTCTTCACGTAATATCATCTAAAGCCGCAATCTTTAAAGAGACATAGATGAGTGATGTTACTCATAATCAAGACAAGTAAGATATATGTGGATATCTTTTGTCTACATATGAACAAAACACTACTTATTTATTGTTTCGACGTATGAATTTAATCCACCTATGGGTGATTAAATACTTCATGTGTTTGAACAAATAGAGAATATAAACATTATGATGATAATATTAGGCATACAACTAAATCAATTAACTTCTGCAAATTAAAATCAGAAATAGATCTGCAATCGCCGATTATGGCGGAACAAAATTATCCATATTAATGGACAATCATGCATGTTCAAAAACTTAGCTCTGATGAAGGATGAAGAGATGTGATGTTGATTCACGTAGAGATCTGATGGAGAAGAGGCGTAATCACCAAACTTCAGTTTCTCTCTCCTTTCCTATAGTCCTGATGTGTTGATTTTTCTTATATGTCTTTTCTGATAGAGAAAAGTTTGATTTTATAGGTGGAGAGAGGACCGAAATTCCAATTAAGGTTAGGACTTATGACTTAATCTCAAACGTTCATCAAGGTAGAGTTAGTGTTTTGGAATATATATCGTCAAGAAATCTTTTTACGTGGTTAATAACATTTATTTTTATAAAAACGGGATTCATATAATGACCATAATTATGGGAAATGAAAGAATGTGTGGTCCAAATAATAGACCTAAAAGTAATTTCCTTACACGAAGAAGATGTTATAGTGCTCCAAGCATCCCGTGTGGCCGTCAAGTTTGAAACGACCTCCACGTTGCCCCAAACATGAGTATTTATAAGCGTAACCCTAAATCCCCGATGAGTTATTGGATGCCTACAGGATCTCATACCAAAACCATTAAGAACTAGTTAACCTTTATATAAATATACCTAAACAATCTCCTCATATATTGTATATAAATGGTATCACATAACAAATTACTTAAAACACGAGTTAATAATGACAAAAATGAGTTTTCCAGGAATGTAAGTATGAGTTTTAGAGTAATATTTAAACTCAAATCAGGGTTCCAAACATAGAAGTAAATAAAACTTAAAACTGATAACTGATCTTTTGTCTACTCAAACATCAGATCATCATTATCCAGGTCGAAATCTACTTTCTCTCCTCCATACTCCTTTTGATCTACAAATAGTTACAATAAGAATATCATGAGATAAAACTCTATGAATTCAAACATTTGTTATCAAAGATAAAATGATTAGTTCTAGCAGTAAAAGAACGTAATACTCTAAACAGGAAGAAAGAATCACATATCAACATCTCTATCTAATTTACAAAAAAATAGAATATTTGATTTTATAAAATCAAACTATGTTCCTTCGATTATTAAGATTATTATTAACTATTCACAATTGTGTTATACCATCAAGTTTGGAATGATACAACGAACTGTGACCATTATATCATCAAGTTTGAAATGATATAATTAATAATCCTAATATCAGGACACAAAATAGCAACTTCAGTATTCCTTTTTGGAATGATACCCAATTCAGCCTTTGAATAGAAATAATTGTGTAAGTCATCAAGTTTAAAATGACTGACAATTATTCATCTCTGGCTTTCATCAGGTAGCATCTGAAATACTTCAGTGTACTCAATTTAGATGTTTGATTGTAAGCAGATTTCGGTTCTAAAATTCAAAACATAAGAAATGTATTAAGTCCTACTAAATAGACTTTAATCTCATCTCCCTGATGTTTTAGATGTAAGAACCTTACATGACTCCTTAGTAAGGACATCTGCTACATTATCTTTTGATCTCACGTCCAGTAGGGAAATTATCCCCTAACTAGTGCAATATGTCAACTAAGCCTGTTTCATCCTTAGTTGTCTCCTCTTTCCATTGAACAATATATTCATTGCAATAGTTTTTGTTGCTTGATTATAACAAAAAATTGATATATAGTGCATTTTAGACTCATCATTAGAATGTCCATTATCATATCTCTAATCCACTCTTCTTCTTCGTAAGCTGAAGCTAGAGCATAGAGTTTTGATTCCATAGAGGATAGTGCAATGCACATCTGCCTCTTAGACTTCCAAGCTACGACAGCTCCTCCTAGTATAAACACAAAACCACTAGTGGATCTACTATCACTAATATCTGAGCACTAAGAGGCGCCAGAATACCCTTCAAGCACAGGAGGATGTACACTGTAACATAAAACATACTTCTTAGTGTACTTTAAATATCTCATTAGCCTTTCTAAGACATCCAAGTGGTCATTCTCATGGTTACTAGTAAATCTACTTAACATGCCTACTATAAAGGCGATGTCAGGTCTAGTGTAGGTCATTGTAACATACATGAGACTTCCTATAAGTTTAGAGTAATCCAACTATTTAATGGATGAACCTTCATTAGGTTTCAGTCTATTGTTATAGTCGTATGTAATCTCAATCTTTTTGTTCTTATCATAACCCCACTTTTCCAGTAGATTTTTGATGTAATGACTCAGACTCAGGGTATTACCCTTCTCAGTGAAGTTCACTTTCATTCCTAGGATAGTTTTCACAACACCTAAGTCTGTCATGCTAAATTATTTTTTCAAGGCAACTTTCACGTCTTCCACTTCAGACTGATCAGTACTCAGAAATAACTTGTCATCAACATACAAACATATAATTACCACTGCATTTGAATGTGTTCCTATATACATATATTTATCAGATAGGCTTAATTTGAAACTCATGCCTTTAACACAAGTATCAAATATCTCGTGCCACAATTTTGGTGCTTGATTTAATCTGTAGAGTGACTTAATCAACTTACAGACATTATTTTCTAGACCTTCTATGACAAACCCTCCTGGTTGGTGCATGTATATCTCCTTAATCAGATCTCCATTGAGAAATGCAGTCTTGATATTCATCTAATGAACGACAAAATGTTTAATAAATGCTAAAGCGAGCAGAATCCTGATTGTCGCAATATGACAAACAAGTGAGTATATATCAAAGTAGTCGATATCACTCACTTGAGTGAAGCCTTTTGCAACTACATGTTCTTTGTATTTGGCGATACTCCCATCAGGATTGAGTTTCTTTTTCAGAACCCACTTACTTCCACTGATTTTAGCCCCTTTAGGCAGGTCAACCAATGTCCAAGTGTGGTTTTGCATGAGAGAATTCATCTCATCATTGATGACTTCTTTCCATAATAGAGAATCCCTAGATCGCGTTGCTTCCTTATAGGTAGATGGATCAGCTTCAACTTGGTAAGTCGTAAAGTCGGTACCGAAGCTTTTAGACACTCTTTCTCTATTAGATAACCTTTTAGATTCTAAACCACTAGTGTCTATAAGCTCAGTGTCAAAGATTCTTAGTTCTGACTCAAAAAAGTCTCAATACTAGTGGCTGGCAGACCTGGAAGTGTCGGTTGTTGAAGCCAAGAAAATCCTGACTCCAAATGTTCAGACCTGAGTGTAGCCGAAGGTTACTAATCCCGGGGTCGAATGCCACAACTCTAATGACTAGAGCAGGAGAGAGAGAGAGAGAGAGAGAGAGAGAGAGAAATATCTACAATCACACCCCAGACGCTTCAGTAGGGAGGTCCCACTA
This sequence comes from Dactylorhiza incarnata, assembly GCA_033032865.1. Taxonomy (NCBI): domain Eukaryota; kingdom Viridiplantae; phylum Streptophyta; class Magnoliopsida; order Asparagales; family Orchidaceae; genus Dactylorhiza; species Dactylorhiza incarnata. Next base: position 7,899,648 of record JAWHQI010000053.1, read on the forward strand.
CGTACCCGGAAGTCTAGAAGAGCTTCCCCTCCAAAACCAAAGGCTGAGCTAGGTACGAGGAAGGTACGGACTAGGCGAGTATCCCGATTGGGAGGGTTCGACCTCTTCCAAAAAGTGTCTTTCCTGGTACCCCTGGGTGTCTATTTATAGACAAATCCTAGGGGGGTTATTACCTGACCATACTCACGATTTGCAATGGGTACTCGCCCATACTCGACAATGCTCGCCCATGCTCGTCGATGCTCGCCGATGCTCGCCCATGCTCGCCCATGCTCGCCCATGCTCGTCCATGCTCGCCCATGCTCGCCCATGCTCGCCCATGCTCGCCCATGCTCGCCCATGCTCGCCCATGCTCGCCCATGCTCGCCCATGCTCGCCCATGCTCACCGATGCTCGCCGATGCTAGGCTCCTTGAGGATGTTCAGTACTCTACTGGCGAGGTCTGCGAATAGACGTCTCCTTAGGCATTTCTGATCTCGACGAATTACGAGTTATTCACCGGTGTTTATCTTTACGGAACTTATCCTCAAAGAAAACAACATATCTAGATTCTATAACAGTAATGGTTGAGAGATCTAGAAATCTGTCTGCAACACTATCCTTTGCACATCCTAGATAAACATGTGTTTGTCCTGGGTCCAATCTTAAATATCCTAGGGTCAGATATCCTAACATAAGTGATACATCCCCAAGTCTTGAGATTATCAAATCTAGGAGGTCTCTTAAATCAAAGCTTATAGGGTATTTGTTTCAACTTTGCATGAGGAACTTTATTAAGAATGTGATTTGATGCAAGGACAACTTCACCCCAATAAGCCACATACATGCCAATAGTAAACAACATAGAATTCAACATTTATATTAAAGTTTTATTTTTTCTCTCAGCTATACTGTTGAAGTCAGGAAAATCCCGACTTCAAAATTCGGACCAATGCAGCCGGAGGCTACACGCCAAGCAGTCCAACCAGACGTCTTGGCTGGCGACGATGAAGGAACTAGAACGGTAACAACAGGACCCCAGGTGCTGCGACAGGGAGGTCCCACCACGTACCCGGAAGCTCAAAAGAGACTTCCCCTCCACAACCAAAGATGGTCGAGCAGGGTATGAGGAAGACACCGACTTGGTGAGTATCAAGAGTAGCGGCCAAGGATGACGGGTCCAAGAATATGAAAGTTGGGTTCTGAAAGCTCAAGTTTAGGTCCCATTCCAAGTACCCCTGGGGACCTATTTATAGAAAAACCAAATGGAGGGGGGTCTTATTTATAACCCAACCCAACCCGGCGACTATGCGACATTGAGGCGACCTCGCTTGGAATAGATGAGTATCCCTTATGGTCGCCCACCTTTTGGCGAGTATGAGGGCCTGCTCGCACATGCTCGCCTATACTCGCCAAGGCCTTCTGTTGTTCCTGTTGGCTGAGTTGTCTTGAGTCTTCGACTTCTGGCTTCTGCATTGACCTTCTGACTTTGACTTCTGCCTATGTGGCTTTGAATGAGCCTCACCCTCAGAGAATAAGGGTTATACATAATCCCCGCTCTTTGAAAGCAACACAGTTGCTCGGAAAGAATCATCCAACCTTTATTCGACGAGCTGTTAGTGGCGAGTATCAGGATATACTCGACATCTCGCTGGCTGACGCATGGACTCTATATATAGAGGGGGAGGGATCTCTGATGGGAACTGCTTTTCTCTCCTCGCTCAAGATGTCGCGCAGTGTTGCTGAGGAAGCTATCGCTGATATGGCCGACCTCCTAGGCTTGTTGACGCCCCTTCGGGCACCTGCTCGCATAGATACCGAGCTTGAGGACTTCCTCGCCTCTAAGAAGAGGAAGAAGCTCGCTAAGAAGAAGAAGAACGCTCTCGTGGAGGGTGTCGTGGGCCTTTCTAGCGAGGGAGAGCAGCCTGCCTCGGAGCATCTTGCGCCCGAGGTTGCCCCCGAGGCGGGCGTCACTGGGTCCCAGACCCAGAATCAATCTGGTCTCGCTCCTTTGCGAGGTAGGAGTCCCACACTCGCCGCCCTGATATGTCGTTATCTTGATGTTGCTGGCAATGTTCTGATGTCTCTTTCTTTTATTTGCAGATCTGCCATCTACTGGAGCGCTGGACGAGCATCTGGACATCACCCCTCTGTGATCATCGTCGATGGTCGCGCCTGAAGCTAGGGGAAAATCGTCGTGGTCGTCTAGTGCGGATCCTTCACAGCTTTTCCTCCACCGCCTTTATTGCGACCAGAACTGGCGAGCATCTCACAGCTGCCCGCGGGTGGGCTTCCGCCACCACCTCCATTGTCGTCTCCTGCCGAATTTTCGGGCGATCATCGCCCTCCGTCTTCTACCGCTCCCTCAACCCATCCGGTGGAGTCCTCGCGTTGAGGCGGGGCTGCGGGCTCTTCCGAGTTCTTCGCCCCGAGGGGGGAGGGCGACCAGTGGATGGTCGCGGCCGGGAGAATGTGCCCCCCCCAGCAGGGAGCACGTCGGCGGATCTCACTCTGGCCAGTGAGATGCTGGCCACTGTAGCCTGTCTCTGCATCGAGGAAGGAGTTCTCCTCGCCGGCGATCTCGCAGTCCTTGTCGCTATATGAGGAATGAAGCTCATCGGCCTGGTAATTAGTCGTTTGCTTGTGGTGGTTGCTGCGATCTTCGTTCTATGCTCATCGCTAATGCTCTGCCGATCCTTTCTCTTTGCAGCTCACGCCCATACTCTGGAGGGGGCCTTGATCGACGTCATCGGGCTCTCTTTTCGTGAGTACCAGGAGAGCGCAACTCGCGCCATTCTGGAGCTGGATGCGAAGATTGAGCACTTGGCGGTCAGCGAGCCTCATCTTCTTCTGACCGAGCTGGAGGTGCGGGTATCCAAGCTGGAAGAGTTTGATACTCGATAGCTGGTGCGAAATCTCGCCTTCAGTCTGTCGGCGACTTGGAGCGCCGGTTCGCTAGGATTGAGTATCGCCAACAGCTGTACCACGACGAGTTGGTAGGGATGCACGCGAGCATGGGCTCAGTCGGACGGCTGGCGAGGATCGAGGATCAACTGCGCCATGGGCGAGGATCGAGGATCAACTGTGCCAGGGCGAGTATCGAGGATCAACAGCGCCAGGGTGAGGATGCGATGACCTTGGCCTTCGAGCATTTCAAGCGAGCTCGAAGCCTTATTTCTTCCTTTTTTGCTGAGACGCCTTTTGGCAAGCTAGTTGTAATATGAACGATTTTATTCATGTAATACTTGTTGGAATATGGTCTTCGGCATCTCCTAGGTTTGAGAATAACACATCCTATGTGTATTTGATCTTGTGTGTTTAAGTGTGCAGGAAAACAAAGTCCATATGACTCAAGGATTACATAAGAAGGTTGCCCCCAAATTTGAGCCATCAAATCCAACACTCCTTCTAGCGCTGGCGGTATCACCTAGCACCTGGCGCTAGCGCTTAGGAACCGCTGAAAAGAAACCGAACCGCTGAGAAGAAACCAAACCGCTGAGACGGAACCACTGAGAAGAAACCGTTGGGATGGAAAACCGCTGAGAAGCAAACTGGCGCTCGACGAACTGCTTACTCTACCGCGGCGCGCTAGTACTAGCGCTGGCGCTAGCTTTCGCTCGACGAACTATAAACTGCGCTCGACGAAATGCTCATCACTGCGTTCGACAAAAATTCGATCGACGAAAAGAATGCTTAAGCGCAATTCCGGGAGCACATATAGAAGGAGATAGCGCCTGGCGGTATCCGATAGCGCAGGCGATAGCGTGGAGCACAGTAGGCAAGAGAGAAATGTTTCCTCGAATTGAAGATTCTGCCGCGCAGAATATGTCCTAAAATGGGATAGCGCCGGCGGCACCACTAGCGCAGGCGTGATGGCGCAGATCTTAGCACACCGCTATAGGCGGTAGCTCGACTGCGACACGAAACGGCAGTGTACCGATCGTTCAAGTAATATAAAATGTGGGAGTGAATCCCCAAGTATCGAATCTCTCAAGGAACACAGTAAGGTGGAATTAACGTTCGAGGTAGGACTTGAGATTGAAGTCCTTTGGGTCGGATGGATTGCGGAAACGGGGGTTGATTTGGTTTGTGGAAATTAAAGAGAAAATGCTAAAACTACTCCTATGCAATGCCGCTATGCAATGCTTCGCTTGGCGGAATGGATACTAGGCAGGCCTTGAGCGCGCTGCGTCGCAAGGGCGGATGGACGAGTAGGCTAACGGAATCGAACTATGCAGGCCTTGAGCGCGCTGCTTCGTTAGGCGAATGGAATACGGGCCGCGATGCCACGCTTCGGTAAGCGGATGGGCGAGTGGGCTAGCGGAATGAGGGTCGCAAGCACCTCTTCGACAGGCACGCCACTAGCAATTGCTAGTGCGGCACCGGACACGGTGGTGGGATGGAAAATGGATGGTGGCGCTCCTCAAGCAACTCAAATAACAAGCATTTCACAAATACAGGAAATATATGGAAATACAAACTAGTTCAAGTGCAACTTCATCAACATACATAGATCTAGCTATTACAACAATCAATAAAAGGAGAACAAGGCAAGAAATCGACCGAATCCGAAGGCTCGTTGAAGATTCACGGTTGGAATCGCCGGGTTGTCAATCCGCGTCCAAGCTCGGTCCACAACTACGTCCGGGGTAGAGAGAGCTGTCACGACTCTCCAATGGACCCGTCTTCTTCGTGTCACGATCCGGTAGAGGTTGCAAACTTCCTCTTGCTCGATGGAGATAGCGGCTAGGTCTTCCTTTGGAGCTCTTGGATGAAGGAGGAGGCCGAGAGGAAACTCCGGCGAAGATTTGGCGTTGAAAGCTTGCCCGGAGATCCTCCCTAAGGTGGGCGGCGATGGAGGAGCGAAACCAGGCGGACGGGAGCAGAAAACGGCGGAGTCGGGCGAGCGATCTGACCTAAATCGCGAGCAGCGGCTTTTATAGGCACTGGAATTAAACAGCGCGCACGGTCAGTGGCGCACGACCAGTGGTCGTGCGCACTAGAATCCTGTGATCGTGCGCTCTGCCTGGACGGAACCTGCAAAGACAGAAATTATAAAATAAAATGTTCGCACGACCAGTGGCGCACGACCGGTGGTCGTGCGCTCTATCGTCGGTGGTCGTGCGCAATACAGCAAACAGAACTCAGAATTTTAATGATAAGTGCGCACGAGCAGTGGCGCACGACCGGTGGTCGTGCGCACTAGCATCGATGGTCGTGCACACTGCTCCAAACAGAACTCATGAAAAAGGCATTAAGTGCGCACGATCAGTGGCGCACGACCAGTGGTCGTGCGCAGTAGAACCAGTGATCGTGCGCAGTGTTCCTGTGCAGAATTGCACCGGGAACACCTGCACGACTACTGTTCCAGCGTACAACACTAATCTAGCCACTGAAAGTGACACTTAACCGCACATGAAAACTACTAATGAAGATAGAAATGAAATCACACCAAAATAGGCCTAAAAGTGCACCTAGCTTAGAATATCAAATATAAACTAAAACAGGGCTAAAGTGCAGTGAAATGACTAAATAAATGGCCCAGATGAGTCCATAAAAGTGTATATGATCAGGACTCATCACACCCCCAGACTTACCTGTTTGCGCGTCCCGAGCAAACAAATTCTAAGCGAACTGGGAAAGAAAAGTAGATGGCTTAAAACTACAATACAGAGTACCATGCGAAGTCGCATGCTCATGTGCATAAGAAAAATAGTAGAAAAGATTTCTGATTATATAAACAGCCTATATATTTCTAAAAGAGTAAAAGCATATTACAGCTACTCAAAATGGTGAACTATGGTGAATCGTTCGGTCATGCATACAGAGAAAGTAAACTAAACGCTGAGACGAGCATTGCTCAAGATCGGGATGCGGGAAAAACTCCACTGAAATCCATCAGTGTCGGTGACCATAAGCTTGCCCGGTCACATTCTCTCCACGGCACTGGTTTGACTCAAATGCGTGAATCAATAGGACTTTAGGTTTTAAAATGGGGCTTGGGTTTAGGTGAGGATAAACAAAGATAAAAACGACGGCTCAAGCACTAATCCCAAATAAGCTCATGCAGAAATTATTCTCGCTCACCACACAAACTCGCGGGTACATCACACCCCCAGACTTGGACTTAACAACATGGGTGTGTGCACCGCCTACTCCCAAACATATATATTTTTTTTTTTACACAGATTTTTCATTAAAGCTCATCTTTTTCTTTTCTTTTCACTTCTCTTCTTTTTCTCATTTTCTTTTCTTTTCTTTTCAAAACATTTTCAGCTAATTTATCAAAGATGCACATCCACATTTTCACAAAAGTATCACAACATCAACAACCAAACTCATGAAAATAATAAACAGCTAAAGCTCAGATTTGGGTGTGCGACTAGGATTGGCTTTTGGGCTTTGGTGAAATAAAAGTGGGGCTGAGTCAAAGAACGGGTAGGCACAACTGGGCTAGCGAGGATATAGCGGTAGGGATAGGCACAAAGGCTCAACCGGGCCAAAATGATGGCCTATATCACATTCACACAATTGACTAACCGTATACCCATGCTTCAAGAATCGCTTGGGGCAAGTTCTAGCCACCGAGAAAGATTCTCCTTTCTCCCGACTCAAGCAATACGAATCTAGCGATCGTTTACACACATCCCTATGCTACCGTTTGATTCCACCGAATTCATCATTTGAGTAGAGTAAACAACATTTACACTAATAAGAAAAATATAAAACCATAATATAAAGAGAAGTCTAATCTACACAAATTTTTATGCAACCGAGCACTCGACTAGGAGCACTACTAGAGTCAACATTTTACTCTGCTACATAATCCTAAGCCATCACCTAGATTTTCCCACATAAGCAGAAGAATTAAATTCACTACAGAGCTTGCATACAGATGAGTACGCGCTCAAGTGGGTGCTGTGGTGTGCAATGAAAATGAACAAATAATAAAACTGAAAATAAAATACTTCCGGCATGCTATGTATGAGTGCACGTGAGTGGGTGAACAAAACTACTCTCCCCCAGACTTAAACTAAACAATCCGCATAATATATGACATGAAAATCAGAAAAGGCTAGGGGAAGAGAGTACCCAATGCTCAGCAAGTGAGCATACCAGAAGATTGGCGTTTAAACCAAGACTAAGCTGCAGCATCCGCCATCCAGAGAAGATACCTGCAGGGGTCAGCTCCGCAAAAACAAAAGACAAAAGAAAACTGAAAAGAAAGTACTACTAACTAAACATGATTAGAAGAAATAAAAATGCAGGAAAAGAAAGATAACTACTGGGGTTATTGTCCTCCCAGCACGACTTATTCAAACTTTAAGAGTTCTAGCTAATGGGCCTATGGAAGAGAAAATGCACAGGTAACTGTTCTAATATGCGCATCGGTAGCGGGTACCGATACAGAGATAGAGCAGTCACCCCTCTACCTAAATATAAATAAAACCTGCCCATCACAGGTAGAGGGAAAAGAAAGTAAGAAGAGGAGGACGCCTGGTCCTCACTCATCTTACCAAAACTATCCTTGCCCAGCAAGGTATCGTCTGTGGCAGGTCCGCAGGAGGAGAAGGCAATGAGTGGAGCTTCCTCAACGGAGGGGGAATAAACCTCCTCACATGAGAGGATACTCTCATCATTGACTTGAGCAAAAAGCTCCAAGTCCTCCTGGGATACCTGTGAAGACTCAACCTGCACAGGCTCGGATGAAGAAGGGGGGTCAGGAAATAAAAGAGAAGAATGACATAAATAATCAAAAATCGGGGGAGTAGTCCCGGTCTCACTCCCAGCAAGATCCAAGGGTAGATCACTATCATCATCGTAAATATCATAGCAAGGGGGACTTGAGAACTCAGGAGCCTCAGTGGTGATTTGGACCTCCTCGTCCCATGAAGAAGTGCAAACCTCCTCATCAGAGAGAGTATCCTCCTCATCCCACTGAGGTGCATCATCGTGTTCAAAGTATTCATTCTCCCCCTCAGGGAAAATGACATCCTCATCCCACTTTGGAGCACCCTCTGAGTCAAAAGCATCACCCAGCTCCTTTACTTCGATAGGATCATAAAGAATATGTGTAGAAAAATCTCGCAAAAAAACTGGAGGAACAAAAAGACTCGGTTCCTCCGCAAAAAGATCTGCTAACGCCTCCCCGATGGAAAGAATACTTTCCTCATCATATTCAGGTGCATCTAGGAGCTCCCATTCCTCTCCTTGTTGGCTAACAAATGAGTGACCATCATCACTGGGAGTGAAGCCATAAACAGGGAGTGAGGAGTCCGTGCACGAGACAAGCTCAGGGGTAGAGGGCACAATTGCCTCCATGGGTAAAGAATGAGCGATAGGGACAATGTTGTCATGAGTTGAGGAGCGGCGGTCAGGATTGAGAAGACGCGGACAGTCCTTCAATTCATGACCCTCTCCTCGACACAACAAGCAAACAATGTTCCTACACTGCCTAGCATTTAACTCATTCATTTGGTCCAAATAATAAACCATCTTGTCATTAAAGCTAGGTGAAATATCCCATGACGACATATTTGACAATTAAAGCAGATATAACGAGATGAAATTCTTTGCAAGAAAGTTTACACAAACTAATAAAACTTCTTGGATTAGACTTGCCTAAGACTTAAAAAATAAAAGGGAAAGAAATAAAAACAAGGAGTAAATAAGTAAAAAGCAAACAAAAAATAAAAAGACGGCTATACACACTGGAAGAACTACTATCTCTCGGCTCTCCCTCTCAAGAAAACTCACACGCCTGTGTTCCCCGGCAACGGCGCCAAAAACTTGATGGCGCAGATCTTAGCACACCGCTATAGGCGGTAGCTCGACTGCGACACGAAACGGCAGTGTACCGATCGTTCAAGTAATATAAAATGTGGGAGTGAATCCCCAAGTATCGAATCTCTCAAGGAACACAGTAAGGTGGAATTAACGTTCGAGGTAGGACTTGAGATTGAAGTCCTTTGGGTCGGATGGATTGCGGAAACGGGGGTTGATTTGGTTTGTGGAAATTAAAGAGAAAATGCTAAAACTACTCCTATGCAATGCCGCTATGCAATGCTTCGCTTGGCGGAATGGATACTAGGCAGGCCTTGAGCGCGCTGCGTCGCAAGGGCGGATGGACGAGTAGGCTAACGGAATCGAACTATGCAGGCCTTGAGCGCGCTGCTTCGTTAGGCGAATGGAATACGGGCCGCGATGCCACGCTTCGGTAAGCGGATGGGCGAGTGGGCTAGCGGAATGAGGGTCGCAAGCACCTCTTCGACAGGCACGCCACTAGCAATTGCTAGTGCGGCACCGGACACGGTGGTGGGATGGAAAATGGATGGTGGCGCTCCTCAAGCAACTCAAATAACAAGCATTTCACAAATACAGGAAATATATGGAAATACAAACTAGTTCAAGTGCAACTTCATCAACATACATAGATCTAGCTATTACAACAATCAATAAAAGGAGAACAAGGCAAGAAATCGACCGAATCCGAAGGCTCGTTGAAGATTCACGGTTGGAATCGCCGGGTTGTCAATCCGCGTCCAAGCTCGGTCCACAACTACGTCCGGGGTAGAGAGAGCTGTCACGACTCTCCAATGGACCCGTCTTCTTCGTGTCACGATCCGGTAGAGGTTGCAAACTTCCTCTTGCTCGATGGAGATAGCGGCTAGGTCTTCCTTTGGAGCTCTTGGATGAAGGAGGAGGCCGAGAGGAAACTCCGGCGAAGATTTGGCGTTGAAAGCTTGCCCGGAGATCCTCCCTAAGGTGGGCGGCGATGGAGGAGCGAAACCAGGCGGACGGGAGCAGAAAACGGCGGAGTCGGGCGAGCGATCTGACCTAAATCGCGAGCAGCGGCTTTTATAGGCGCTGGAATTAAACAGCGCGCACGGTCAGTGGCGCACGACCAGTGGTCGTGCGCACTAGAATCCTGTGATCGTGCGCTCTGCCTGGACGGAACCTGCAAAGACAGAAATTATAAAATAAAATGTTCGCACGACCAGTGGCGCACGACCGGTGGTCGTGCGCTCTATCGTCGGTGGTCGTGCGCAATACAGCAAACAGAACTCAGAATTTTAATGATAAGTGCGCACGAGCAGTGGCGCACGACCGGTGGTCGTGCGCACTAGCATCGATGGTCGTGCACACTGCTCCAAACAGAACTCATGAAAAAGGCATTAAGTGCGCACGATCAGTGGCGCACGACCAGTGGTCGTGCGCAGTAGAACCAGTGATCGTGCGCAGTGTTCCTGTGCAGAATTGCACCGGGAACACCTGCACGACTACTGTTCCAGCGTACAACACTAATCTAGCCACTGAAAGTGACACTTAACCGCACATGAAAACTACTAATGAAGATAGAAATGAAATCACACCAAAATAGGCCTAAAAGTGCACCTAGCTTAGAATATCAAATATAAACTAAAACAGGGCTAAAGTGCAGTGAAATGACTAAATAAATGGCCCAGATGAGTCCATAAAAGTGTATATGATCAGGACTCATCAAGGCGCTAGCGCTGTGGCTATAAAAAGGACCCCTCTTCTCTCGTTTCAAAGGTACAACAAAGAGAGAGATTGAATGCTAGAATTCCAGAGGCTACCTTGGCCGAAAGTTGATGTCCTACCAAAGTTCTGCAAACTTTTGAAGGTCATCACGCCGGATCCAAACGAAGTCCGCTTCTACAACGCTTATTCTACAGCGGATCTTCGTCTCCAACTTTAGAAGTTCATCAAGAGGGAGTTTTTAATTATTTTCATTTCTTATTTCTTGTAAACGGTTAGTGAAATCGCCTCGTGTTGGCGACTAGGTCTGGGTAGGACTTAGGGCGAAAATTCGCCTCGTGTTGGCGACTAGATCTAGGTTAGGTCTAGGGGTGCTCGAGGTCATATCCGGGGAAGGGTTGGCTAGAGCGGATTGAGGCCGAATCCAGGGAGGATAGGCTAGGGCCACCGGTTCGTGGGGATGCGAGTCGGGATAGAAAACAAAAGGAGTCTACTATTCTTCGCCACCGATTTCTAGCGTTATAGAAATCAACTTTTGTAAAACCTTATTTGATATTAATAAAGCATGTCTCTACTTTATTGTTTTACTTGGCTTCTTATTGTCGTAATCTCGCATTATTTCAAAGCTTTTCAAAATATAATATAAGTTTTTGAAAACCCTTATTCACCCCCCTCTAAGGGCGCCTACCGATCCAACAAGTGGTATCAGAGCGGTTTTATTCCAATCGGCTTAACAACTAGGAATAATAGCGTCTCATGATCTCGCTTTTACTAGTGGGGTAAATTTTTATGAAGAAGGAAAATCACTAGCACCACCATTATTTGAAGGAAGAAATTTTAAAGGATGGAAAATATTAATGGAAAATTTTCTTAAAGCTTTAGATGAAAAAGTATGGAATATCACTATTAAAAAGCCACCTAGCGTATTAAATAAAAACGAAATGGTTTTAAATGCAAAATCTATGGATAGTCTATTTTGTGCGTTAGATCAAAATATTTCCAAACTCATTCATACTTTTCCTACTGCATACGAAATGTGGAATTTTCTTGAGATAACTTATGATCTTCCTCTTACAGGTATGGAACAAACACAGGAAGAGAAGGATATACAAGCATCCACCATTATTCAAGAAAATCTCTCTTGTAGCAAAACCATGGAAATTATGGAAATTGACTTAGCCAAAGAGAGCAATTCATCAAGAGAAGATGAAAATTCATCTATAAAGAAGGAAGGCCTAGAAGACGACAAAGGAACGTCATGCTCACATCTTGCCTCTTCCGATTGCGCTGTGAGAAAGTTTAATTCTTTATCTTATTTCCATATACAAAAAATTGTTAAACGTAGAATGAAGAAATTAAAAATTGCTAATAAGAGATTACGTTTAGAAAATAAAATTTTGAAAGCAAATGTGAATGAAGAATCTAAAAAGGATATGTTTAAATCTCAATCATGCTCTTCATTTGAAAACTATACACCTTATTTTGATTATAATAATATTAAAGAAAAATTCAAGGATTTAGAAAAAGAACTTTTAATTTCAAAAGAACATAACGAAAAATTGATAAACGAAAATGATATTCTCTCTCATAAACTAGAATCTTTAAAATCACTCTTTCAAAAGGGATTAAATAATTTTAAATATTTTATTTCTAGTTTATCATCAAACATGTGTAAAACTTCTACTAGTATGTTAAAACATATTAAACATGCACCTAGTAGAATGTTTAATTACACAAACATAATGAATTCTAACCCACATTATGTATCTCCCAAATTAAATTCTAATGTGCACAAATTTCCTATGAAATATAATTTCAAAAGTGATTATTATTTTAAACCTAAGTTTAATGAATATGGAAATTTGATGCATAATATTAAATCAAAATATGAATGGAGACCCAAAATAAAAAATGAAACATTAACTCCACTTGAAAGAATTCGTTCATTGTCTTCTCCCCAAAAATTATCACGCTATATTTGGGTACCTAAAGGAACCGTTACACTTGGTTCCCTTTGGTTACCCAAATCTCTTATCTACTAGTATCATCCAAATGCATGAAGTAGAATATTTTCAAATTGAAATATACAAATTTCTACTTCATGATGTGCTTTAATGTCTTTTCTATTTTTTCTTTTTGTTTTCTTTTTAAGCTATCATGTTATAGTCATCTTATATATTATAGGAAATATGATCTTATAAATCAAATTGATCAAAATTCAAAATCATATTTTATTTTGATGACCTATCTTTTATTCTTATATTCATTGCTTCTAAATATCTTATATTATCCATATGAATCAAACTGTAAATTCGTTGTGAGATATTTATCTAAATTATAAAGAAAATCACAAAAGACATATTGAAAGATTACTTGTCTTAAATACTAATGCCACTCGCACCACCATGATCTATTGATGTCCTTTGGTAAAATTCTCTAAAAATCGTATATCACAATTCATATAAAAAATCATCTAAAAACAACTATCTCTATCACATGTATATGAATTATATGATAACAATTGACATTATAATTGTTTACCATGGTTGGTGTATTATGTACGTATTGTGATTTATGTCAAGTTTGGACCTTAGAATCATCGTGATATCAACAAAATCAAATCAAATAGAATCTTCACTTCATTCTAAGTCTTTAAGTTGAAACACTATCAAACTTTGGCAAAATATTAATCATATCTTCTTTGTTTGCATATTCAATAATAATTAAGCTTAAATGGTTGTGCAAAACTCAATAATTAAGGTTTAATGAATATGGAACTTTAATGAATGTGAAACCCATGCACTAAAATTTTAACTTCCGCAACTTTTTGCGATTTCTTCTCATCTTTTTACTTCATTAGACATGCCTTATATTGCACAAACATAATTAAGAAAAATCGGAAGCAAAATCGAAGAAAATCTAGGCTATATGATTAAAATAAACACTCTCTGTGAGCTAACGCAGGCGCTAGGACTTAACGTCGGCGCTAACTCAAGTGTCCGATTTTCTGTAATTTTAAAATTCCTTAAAATCACTAAAAATATATTATTTTATATGTACTACTCATTTTTGCATCTATGCCTATAATTGAGTTTTGAAAAATTAAAATACAAAATTACAAAAACCAAATTACAAAAAAATATTTTTTTTCTTTCTTTGATTATTTGTTTGATTTCTATATGCAAAAATCAAATACAAAAATACAAAACAAAACAAAATATGAACAAATATTTTTTTTGAACTTACATTTTCTACTTACATGTATCTTGCGAAAGGAGGATTTGGGCTATCATCCCATCACATCTCCTAGTACCGGGCGAACCCCTCACAAGGTAGTCCTCGGGAAGTCCAAGATCAATCTTATGAATTCAAACTTTAAATCAAAATTATTCTTCAAAATATCGAAAATACTGTATGGACTTCATTGAAAATCAAGCATGATTTAACCCATCATTTAGAACTTCTATAATGTTGCAATTTATCTTTTCAAACTACTTTGAACATTGTTTTCATCATGCTTTGATATATCTATTAATATGTGCATCAATTATATTGTAAAAGTTGTGTAGAACCAAGCTTAGCATGCCTCTAAGTATGAGTAAATGTTTTATGTTTGATAATGATATTTATTCACTCACTTATTTGGCATTGTCTATATATGTGTTTAATCTAAGAATGCTTTTGTATGTTTTGTATTAGTACAATGAATTAAAATTGCACAAGTATCTTACCTACACTACCTTTATTTGCACTTTTAAAAGTTAAGAAAAGTGGTTATGTTTTTATACTTTATATTGGTTTGCAAAACAAGTGTATTCGGAGAACTTTGTACAAAACAAAAATCATAAAATAAAGTGACAAAGATAACTCCACCAAGCACTACTTGAACCTCCTGATAAGTCTTAATAAGCGTTGTGAGGTTGAGCACCTTGGAAAGAATAGTAAAGTATCTTGTGCAAACCATATCTTTCTTTCAAAATAAAAAACCACTTACTTTTAAGTATACCGGATCACTAGTTTCAATATTAAAATAAAATAAAATTTGTGATCCCCCAAGCACAACTTTGCACCCTGATAAGTCTTGATGAGCATTGTGTGTGCAAAGCACCTTGGTAGTTATACTTTTTGTTTGTGCATAAAAGTGTGTGGAAGTAAAATTATTTGTGTTTTATTGTGCACTTACTTTATATATTTCTTGTATTTTTTATTAAAACATTTGTTTACACTATTCAAAAATACACTTATGTGCACATCATTATCTTCCATAACACTTCTTCTCATGAGTATTGGATTCTAATGTAAATTCTATACTACTCTTTATTTATGAAATGCACTAGATAACCTAGCATGCTTTCTATAATATTTGGTATGTTTTGAAATTGTGAATTAAAGTAACATTGTAGTAATCTCTTTTTGATAACATTATTTCATGCTTGGTTACTTTATTGTCAAACTTAAAGATTTTAATTGAAAAATGATTTACAAAAACATTTTCTTTTTGAAATTTAACTCATATATCTTTTTATGGATCATCATTGATTACAATAAGATGTTTCTTGTATTTCTATAAGTCTTCCGCATCACAACCATATAATTGTTTTACCTTGCGCTTTCATGCTTACTTAAAGTCTTTTATTTTGTGTGCATCATCACTTGAATCTTAAAATTCCTTTCTTTCAACAAGTGGTAGACTTGCTTGGTAAACTTTATATTGGTTACTCTAAACATGAATATTTTTTTTGCTAAAAACTTTGATTTATTTCTATGAAAATATTGTTATATTAAAAACCCTGATTCATTAATGGATTTCAAAATAGCTATGTGAGTGTTTTCATAAATTCAAATAAAAATATAAACCCATAGGCTATGAACTTATCACTAAAGTTAAATGCTTAATGTTTCCAATAATTAGTATCCATGATTACATATCTCACCATAGCGGGGGCGTAGGGTTGTAGACATTAGATAACCTAACCTCTAAGTCGTGTCTTGTCCTTAACTGGGGATGGTTCCAGTGGGGCCTTGCGAGGTACTGGGGGGAAAGAGTGTTGGGTTGAGTTTTTCTAGTGTTTGCATATGGGACTAACACCCCAACCTACGGCATGTATGCAGCTCATCATGCCCATCTGTCACTTAGTACGAGGCTAGGGTGTAAACATATTGTCTGGGTAGTTTAGTTAATTACTTGAAAATCATTACATTTTTTATGCTTAAAACTCTTATATAAAAAGGAAAAACTAACATGATAATATTGAGTACTTGACAAATGTTAGATTGTTCATCTTTAAGCTAAAAACTCGGATCTATTTTTATAAAAATTATTCTAAAACTCATTATTCCCGCTCTCTAAAAGCTCGATCATGCCTCTATCTTAGTATAAAAAATTTTGTGTTTTGCTTCATTACCCACTTTTGCTAATAACAAAAGGGGGAGAACTAACATGATAAATATAATCATCTATCCAAATAGAAAACTAACGTGCTTAATTAAGATGATAACTTACATATTAGGGGAGCATTCACTTAGGGGGAGTGTTGAAACCAGTTTCCCGGTTTCAGCGTTCGAAAGGGGGTTGCGACTAACTCTTACTTGACCTAAGCCTTGACTCTTGACCGGCCACTAAGAACTAAGAGACTCGGACTTGGTAACAACTGGAGTCTAGGAACAGACCCCTTAAGCTTCAGCGTGGAGGTCCCACCGCACACCCGGAAGCCCACTCGGAACTTCCCCTCCCAAGCCAATGCTGAGCCTGGCACCTTGGAGGGCACTAAGAACCACCTCACTGTCAGCTGAAGGATGACAAGGGAGGGGGTGCTTGCTCACAAGACACACGCAAGGGGGGGGGGGTAGTGACCTACCCCTCCCAAGGTGCCCATGGGGGTCTATTTATAGACTTCTCAAAATCGGGTTGCGGATAGCCGAAATTTCTCTATCTACAGCTCGATCATGACCCTGAATGATCAATGCAGGAGGGGGGCGAGTGGGACTCAAGGTGCCCACTCCCCCCCTCACGGGAGGTCATACCGGCCTCCCCCACAGATGCTGGGCGAGTGGGAGGATCCCTCCCACTCACCCAAAGGGGGCGGCGAGTGGGAGAGGCTCTCCCACTCGCCCTTAAGGGGGGCCGGCGAGTGGGAGTGCCTCTCCCACTCGCCCGGCGAGTGGGAGGGCTCCTCCCACTCTTCCCACATGGGGTCGGCGAGTGGGAGGACACCTCCCACTCGCCCATAGGTGTTTGGCGAGTGGGAGGTTCCTCCCACTCGCCCCAAGATTGCCGGGCGAGTGGGAGGGTTCCTCCCACTCGCCCGAAGAGAGTCGGGGAAGTGGGTGCTCCCTCTGTCTCTCCCGCGGCCTCTTGTTGCCTTGATCGGTTTCGGCCGTTTCAGCGCGGTCGTTTTGCCCATCTCGGCCACCTCCACTGTCTTGGTCTCATCTCGGTCGGGTCACACCGACTCGGGAAATATGAGGGTTGTACACAATCCCCGCTCTTTGCGAGCTTGTCCCAAGCTCGGAAAGAAAGTCCAACCCACCTATTTGACGAGTAGGTGGGACCTTAGGGGAATCCACGAAGGGATCTGCCATCGGGGAATCTCTGCCAAGCCTTTCGGCTGAAGCCATCTTGAGACGAAGGGTGAACCCTTCCCCACTAAACACCCCTCCGGCGAGCCGAGCTCGACAGGAGGTGGAGAAAGCTCAACACCTGAGGTCGGACTAAGCCCAACCGAAGGTGGACGAAAACCCGATACCTCTAGTCGAGCTGAACTCGACCCGAGGTGGGGAACGAACCTTTCTCTACTAAACACCCCTCCGGCGAGCCAAGCTCGACAGGAGGTGGAGAAAGCTCAACACCTGAGGTCGGACTAAGCCCAACCGAAGGTGGAGGGAAACTTGACACCTCTAACCGAGCTGAACTCGGCCTGAGGTGGAGGAAAAACTCAGCACTTCTGGTCGAGCCGAGCTCGACCTGAGATGAGAGGCAAACCTTTCTCCACTAAATACCCCTCCGGCGAGCCGAGCTCGACTGGAGGTGGAGAAAGCTCAACACCTTAGGTCGAATTGAACTCGACCTGAGGTGGAGGAAGAACTCAGCACCTCTAGTCGAGTCGAACCCAACCTAGGATGGAGGGAACTCAACATCTCTAGTCGAGTCGAACTTGACCTGAGATGGAGGGAACTCAACATCTCTAGTCGAGTCGAACTCAACCTGAGATGGAGGGAACTCAACATCTCTAGTCGAGTCGAACTCAACCTAAGATGGAGGGAACTCAACACCTCTAGTCGAGTCGAACTCAACCTAAGATGGAGGGAACTCAACATCTCTAGTCGAGTCGAACTCAGCCTAAGATGGAGGGAACTCAACATCTCTATTCGAGTCGAACTTGACCTGAGATGGAGGGAACTCAACATCTCTAGTCGAGTCGATCTCAACCTGAGATGGAGGGAACTCAACATCTCTAGTCGAGTCGAACTCAACCTGAGATGGAGGGAACTCAACATCTCTAGTCGAGTCGAACTCAACCTGAGATGGAGGGAACTCAACATCTCTAGTCGAGTCGAACTCAACCTGAGATGGAGGGAACTCAACATCTCTAGTCGAGTCGATCTCAACCTGAGATGGAGGGAACTCAACATCTCTAGTCGAGTCGAACTCAACCTGAGATGGAGGGAACTCAACATCTCTAGTCGAGTCGATCTCAACCTAAGATGGAGGGAACTCAACATCTCTAGTCGAGTCGAACACAACCTAAAATGGAGGGAACTCAACATATCTAGTCGAGTCGAACTCAACCTAAGATGGAGGGAACTCAACATCTCTAGTCGAGTCGAACTTGACCTGAGATGGAGGGAACTCAACATCTCTAGTCGAGCCGAACTTGACCTGAGATGAAGGGAACTCAACATCTCTAGTCGAGTCGAACTTGACCTGAGATGAAGGGAACTCAACATCTCTAGTCGAGTCGAACTTGACCTGAGATGAAGGGAACTCAACGTCTTCCAGGGAGCAGAGCTCAACTGGAAGTGGAGGCAGCTCAATAAGAGCCCGCGCCGGTTTCTCTTCTCACCTTCTGAAGCCCAAAGACAGCTAAGGGAGAAAGGAGAGAGAAAGAGGTGAACCTTCGAGGGCAGCGACGGCTGCCCCACCTTGCCCTGCTGAAGCCGAGTGTACTCGCAGGAGGATTGTGACGTCAACGACCCAAGCCCTGGGGAGCTGCCTTCATGAGGCGGATGCTCTCCGAGACAGCTGGAGGGGAGTCTCTGCCGATGACATCCTGCATGAGTTCTCCCCTTCTCCTGCGCGACCCGACTCGTCCCCTTGCAGCGGTGGCTATTCCCCCTGAACGTGAGGGTGGCCAGGGACTTCTTCTCTTCTTTGGATCCTTATAGGAGCCATGTATCTCCTGCATACCTGTTTCCTTTAATCCTTCATGCACCAATAGGGGTGAAGTAATGACTGATGTAACATATGTTATCACTGAACCAGTTACCATTGAAATGAATTTCTTAGCTTACTTTCTCCCTTTACTACTTGAGGATTTGATACCTTACTTGAACCGATCATTGGGTAGTTAATCGATCCGATGAGCCTCCCATCTGCCGACATGACTGAGCCCGGAGAACGGTCTGTAGTCAGGGATCTTACCGATTGGAGGTGGAAGTATCCGCCTGCACCCTTAGTGCTTACCTTCACCCGGAGGCAGAGGAACTCAACGCATTCCCAATCTGACTGGAGGTGGAAGTACCCATCCACGTCTTAGGTGCTTAGCTCACTTGGAGGCAGAGGAACTCAACGCCTTCCCAGCCTGACTGGAGGTGGAAGTACCCATCCACGTTCTAGGTGCTTAGCTCACCTGGAGACAGAGGAACTCAACGCCTTCCCAATCTAATTGGAGGCGTAGGTACCCATCCATGTCCTAGGGGCTTAGCTTGCCTGGAGGCAGAGGAACTCAACGCCTTCCCAGCCTGACTGGAGGTGGAAGTACCCATCCGCGTCCTTGATGCTTAGCGCACCTGGAGGTGGAGGAACTCAACGCCTTCCCAGTCCCCTTACCGATTGGAGGTGGAAGTACCCATCTGCATCCTGGGTGCTTACCTTCACCCGGAGGCAGAGGAACTCAACGCCTTCCCAATCTGACTGGAGGTGGAAGTACCCATCCACGTCATTGGTGCTTAGCGCACCTGGAGGTGGAGGAACTCAACGCCTTCCCGGTCCCCTTACCGATTGGAGGTGGAAGTACCCATCCTCGTCCTGGGTGCTTACCTTCACCCGGAGGCAGAGGAACTCAACGCCTTCCCAATCTGACTGGAGGTGGAAGTACCCATCCACGTCCTTGGTGCTTAGCGCACCTGGAGGTGGAGGAACTCAACGCCTTCCCAGTCCCCTTACCGATTGGAGGTGGAAGTACCCATCCGCGTCCTGGGTGCTTACCTTCACCCGGAGGCAGAGGAACTCAACGCCTTCCCAATCTGACTGGAGGTGGAAGTACCCATCCACGTCCTTGGTGCTTAGCGCACCTGGAGGTGGATGAACTCAACGCCTTCCCAGTCCCCTTACCGATTGGAGGTGGAAGTACCCATCCACGTCCTGGGTGCTTACCTTCACCCGGAGGCAGAGGAACTCAACGCCTTCCCAATCTGACTGGAGGTGGAAGTACCCGTCCGCGTCCTTGGTGCTTAGCGCACCTGGAGGTGGAGGAACTCAACGCCTTCCCAGTTTGACTGGAGGTGGAAGTACCCATCCACGTCCTTGGTGCTTAGCGCACCTGGAGGTGGAGGAACTCAACGCCTTCCCAGTCCCCTTACCGATTGGAGGTGGAAGTACCCATCCGCGTCCTGGGTGCTTACCTTCACCCGGAGGCAAAGGAACTCAACGCCTTCCCAATCTGACTGGAGGTGGAAGTACCCGTCCGCGTCCTTGGTGCTTAGCGCACCTGAAGGTGGAGGAACTCAACGCCTTCCCAGTCCCCTTACCAAGTAGCGAGTCGACCCGACGAGTCCCCCATCTACCGGCATGACTAAGCCCAAAGAATGGTCTCTAGTCGGGGATCTTAGATCGAGGTATTACCCCAGAACCCTTTTTTCATTCCTAGTTCATCTATTACAACTTCACTACCCTACGCCCCTCCAGGGCACTTCATTACACCCCGCCCTTCTTGGGCACTTCACTTACATCTCGCCCTTCCTGGGCACTTCATTAAACCTCGCCCTTCTTGGGCACTTCACTTACATCTCGCCCTTCCTGGGCACTTCACTTACATCTCGCCCTTCCTGGGCACTTCACTCGGCCGCATGCTCCTTGGCCGTCTTCTTCACCACTTCCTCCATCTCCTCAACTTCTTCTTGGTCTTTCCAGGTGAAGTTACTCCCCCTTGGTTGGACGGGGGCGTTCCTATCACCTCCCTGCCGGGGTAGCTGGTCCTGGGCGAGCTGTTGAAGAGCACTCGTGCCTGGAGGTTCAAACCCTCCTCTGAGACTGGCTCTCTCCCTTGCTGACAGGTTCTCCCTACTCCCATCAGAGGTGGTGAGGCGATCCTAGGTGCAGGTGGTGTCGAGCACTCGCCGCGAGTGGAGGGTGCGGCCAGAATGAACTCCAGGATCTTCTTGCTGAATTCGTCGAAGTTGCTCTTCTTCACATACTCGCAAGGCGGAGGCGGGTCTCCCAACTCGTCGCTTCCAGCCATGAGACTTGGCTCAGAGTTTTCCGAACTAGTCGCTTCCACGCTCACCGCACCAGAATGTTGAAACCAGTTTCCCAGTTTCAGCGTTCGAAAGGGGGTTGCGACTAACTCTTACTTGACCTAAGCCTTGACTCTTGACCGGCCACTAAGAACTAAGAGACTTGGACTTGGTAACAACTGGAGTCTAGGAACAGACCCCTTAAGCTTCAGCGTGGAGGTCCCACCGCACACCCGGAAGCCCACTCCGAACTTCCCCTCCCAAGCCAAGGCTGAGCCTGGGCACCTTGGAGGGCACTAAGAACCACCTCACTGTCAGATGAAGGATGACAAGGGAGGGGGGTGCTTGCTCACAAGACACACGCAGGGGGGGGTAGTGACCAACCCCTCCCAAGGTGCCCATGGGGGTCTATTTATAGACTTCTCAAAATCGGGCTGCAGATAGCCGAAATTTCTCTATCCGCAGCTCGATCATGACCCTGAATGATCAATGCAGGAGGGGGGCGAGTGGGACTCAAGGTGCCCACTCCCCCCCCCCCCCTCACGGGAGGTCATACCGGCCTCCCCCACGGATGCTGGGCGAGTGGGAGGATCCCTCCCACTCACCCAAAGGGGGCGGCAAGTGGGAGAGGCTCTCCCACTCGCCCTTAAGGGGGGCCGGCGAGTGGGAGTGCCTCTCCCACTCGCCCGGCGAGTGGGAGGGCTCCTCCCACTCTTCCCACATAGGGCCGGCGAGTGGGAGGACACCTCCCACTCGCCCATAGTGTTTGGCGAGTGGGAGGTTCCTCCCACTGGCCCCAAGAGTGTCGGGCAAGTGGGAGGGTTCCTCCCACTCGCCCGAAGAGAGTCGGGGAAGTGGGTGCTCCCTCCGTCTCTCCCGCGGCCTCTTGTTGCCTTGATCGGTTTTGGCCGTTTCAGAACGGTCGTTTTGCCCATCTCGGCCACCTCCACTGTCTTGGTCTCATCCGGGTCGGGTCACACCGACTCGGAAAATATGAGGGTTGTATATGGAGTATGTATTTAGGGGGAGCAATTCTAAATGCTAAAATCAATAATTATCCTAAGTCATCACTCTCACACACACACAAGTAAGTTTCATCATGCTTATATATATTAATGCTCTGATTTATCATTAATGGATTTGTTATTATCAAAAGGGGGAGTTTGTTGGAACATGGTCTTCCGCATCTCCTAGGTTTGAGAATAATAAATACTATGTGTATTTGATCTTGTGTGTTTAAGTGTGCAGGAAAACAAAGTCTATATGACTCAAGGATTACATAAGAAGGTTGCCCCCAAATTTGAGCCATCAAATCCAACACTCCTTGTAGCGCCGGCGGTATCACCTAGCGCCTGGCGCTAGCGCTTAGGAACCGCTGAAAAGAAACCGAACCGCTGAGAAGAAACCAAACCGCTGAGACGGAACCGCTGAGAAGAAACCGCTGGGATGGAAAACCGCTGAGATGCAAATTGGCGCTCGACGAACTGCTTACTCTACCGTGGCGCGCTAGTACTAGAGCTGGCGCTAGCTTTCGCTCGACGAACTGTAAGCTGCGCTCGACGAAATGCTCATCGCTACGTTCGACGAAAATTCTATCGACGAAAAGAATGCTTAAGCACAATTCCGGGAGCACATATAGAAGGAGATAGCGCCTGGCGGTATCCGATAGCGCAGGCGATAGCGCGGAGCACAGTAGGCAAGATAGAAATGTTTCCTCGGATTGAAGATTCTGCCGCGCAGAATATGTCCTAAAATGGGATAGCGCCGGCGGTACCACTAGTCAGGCGCTCGCGCTGTGGCTATAAAAAGGACCCATCTTCTCTCGTTTCAAAGGTACATCAGAGAGAGAGATTGAGTGCTAGAATTCCAGAGGCTACCTTGGCCGAAAGTTGATGTCCTACCAAAGTTCTGCAAACTTCTGAAGGAGAATCTCATCACGCCGGATCCAAACGAAGTCCACTTCTACAACGCTTATTCTACAACGGATCTTCGTCTCCAACTTCAGAAGTTCATCAAGAGGGAGTTTTTAATTATTTTCATTTCTTATTTCTTGTAAGCGGTTAGTGAAATCGCCTCGTGTTGGCGACTAGGTCTGGGTAGGACTTAGGGCGGAAATTCGCCTCGTGTTGGCGACTAGATCTAGGTTAGGTCTAGGGGGTGCCCGAGGCCATATCCGGGGAAGGGTTGGCTAGAGCGGCTTGAGGCCGAATCCGGGGAGGATAGGCTAGGGCCACCGGTTCGTGGGGATGCGAGTCGGGATAGAAAACAAAAAGAGTCTACTATTCTTCGCCACTGATTTCTAGCGTTATAGAAATCAACTTTTGTAAAACCTTATTTGATATTAATAAAGCATGTCTCTACTTTATTGTTTTACTTGACTTCTTATTGTCTTAATCTCGCATTATTCCAAAGCTTTTCAAAATATAATATAAGTTTTTGAAAACCCTTATTCACCCCCCCCTCTACGGGCGCCTACCGATCCAACAATACAATTTGTCGAGTATTCAAATCTCGCCCTTCACTTCTTGATTGTTCGTTGTGATGATGTCTGAATTTTTCCTTTCTTCTTTATTTTTGCGAGTCGTGTTTGAATGCCAAGTATATTTGGCGAGCTACTTGTGTTCTGATGCAGGTCCTCACGCGATGTATGTCAGCGAGTTTGACGGGTACAGTGGGTATGACGACTTCCCTCGATGTTCGCCACCTCTTCTTTCTATTCGCGGCGGCGTAGCCGATACGCCGGGTCTCCTCGATCCCTATAAATAGGGGGGTGAGTAAGTATTAATTGCGCTTTTGGCGATCATCCCATCTTGTCTGCGAGTATCTCCTGATTGCTCTTCTTCTCACCTTTTCGATTCTCTCTCCTGTCTTCATTCTTCTTCAGGATGTCTGACGAGGCGACTATCCAGCGTTCGAATCACGCGAAGAACTTTGCGGCGACGTCCTTCAAGAAGCTCATTACTCGGCAAAAGGACTTGGATGAGTTTTCTGAGAAGCACTTGTCCCCGAGGTATGTCGCTAGGCTTCCTCGCCAAAGAGAGCGACTAAACACCTTCTTTGCTACCGAGATGGTCTTCCCCATTCCCCACTTCGAAGTCGGTCTGCGACAATCGTTGTGGTCAAAATTATGCCAGATTTTGCGCTACTTCGCGATAGTCCCCGCCCAGATTAACCCCAATGGCATGGCGATGATCATTGGGTTTCTCTGCTTCTTGCGAGAAGAGATGATCGCCTTTGATCTCTCTGTTTTCAGGAGGGTCTTCTCTTTCATGGCGACCGGCGAGGGCGTCATCTTCCTCTACAGCCATGTCTGCATGCTACTCGGCACAGAGAACAAGAACCATCGCTTTGGCGAGCGGCTGATCATTATCAGTGGCGACTTTGAGGCCATCCCAAGCTCGTCCTTCCATCCGTCGGAGAGCGTCTTCGCAACTCCATACCTGGAGGAATCTCGGGAGAAGCTTCTCGATTTCTTCCGAAGTTTCGAGGACGTCGCTTCAACGTGATCTTCTCGAGGAGGCGAGTAGATGTACTCGCAGAGGTCTTCTTGGGTGAAGGTAGTCTTCTGAGCGAGTATCGGTTGTGCTCGCCTATTTATCTTCGACTGACAACTAATCACTTTATCTTATGTCTTTTGCAGCTATTCGCACTTTGTCGCGCGAGCCTCTCCCCGTGGCGAAGGTGACAGCTCCTTCCTAAGGGGGCGCAGGGACCTCGGCGGCTGAGGTTGGGAGCTCTTCCCCAATCGGCTTGTCGCAGGTCGGCGATAATCCGGTGGTCGCCGACGCGGAGGCCGGGACCTCGAAGAAAAGGAAGGGCAAAGGCCCGACTGAGGAGCTGGCGAGGAATAAGCAGGTTGCGAGCAGGGACCTGAATGCGAAGGCGGACCCTTCGGAGGATGGCGAGCTCCACGGCCATACGAACTTCAACGAAGGCATCCGTGGCGAGGACGCCTATGGTCGCCCACTGGTGAATTGGGCAGAGCGAGCCCACGAGGTGACATTGAGCACTGACCTCCCTGCATGGTCGGAGGATTAGGAAGATAGAGGCGAAGCATTCGATGTAATGTTCGCGCTTTATGGCCGCGCGGATGCCGAGGTCCTGCAGGAGGCATTCGTCGAGTATCTGGCTCACCAGACCTCGCGCTCGCTACTGCGATCCGCCGAGCTCATCCATGCGATAGTGAGGCGCCTGCTCGAGTACGAGCAGATGATCAAGGTGTAGAGCAAGAAAGTCATCTCCTTGGGGCAACATGCCGCCAAGTGCAAAGAATATGAGGTACTCGCTCGCCAATTTTCTCGCCTCTCGTATACTCGCATATGGTGTCGACTATCCTACTAACTTTTACTTCTCATGTTTGCAGGCTGGCGAGATTGAAACGGCGAAGAAGGTGTCCCAACTGGAGAAGGAGCTGGAAGACACTCGGTTGGCCTTGGAGGCCGCCCAAGTCTGCATCGCCGTGCTGGAAACTCGCCCTGTTGAGCTACAGCCGTCAGAGGCGGGCCCCTCCAGGGTCGGCAAGCAAATCAGGATGCACATCGACGACATGCTGCACATCCCCCGAGAGATCTCGCGAGCAACCAGGAAGGTTGTCTTGAGTCGGTTGAAAGTTGAAGGCCATTTGAAGCCAGAGGCGATGAACCTAACGGTGATGGACATCATCCCGGCGTTGCTCGCCGAGGAATCAGCTTCTCCTGTGCGAGTCCCCTCCCCATCTTCTAGTGGTGCCGAGGATGAAGATTCCGAGGACGAGGATGGCGAGGAAGATGTCGATATCGATGGCGAGGACGAGGGAGAAGATGAAGGCGAGGGTGACGTATAGTCGCCCGAGGCTCTTTTTTGATGGCTCAAGGATATGTAAAGAATTTTTTGAAGATGTAATTCAGAACATATAAATGAAATGAAGACAGATTTTTTTCTCGCCTTTTTCTACCATACTTGCTTTCTTGCTTGTACGCCGATTAGGCCCTTAGGTTTGAGGCGAGGTTGAGTGCTCGCTAGGCTCTTAGGCTCGAGGCGAGGTTGAGTGCTCGCTACGACGGTTAATGCGACCTTGGAAGATACTCGCCGCAGTCGTCGATCATACCTTACTCACAAGTAGCTATCTGCTCGCACCTGCATACTCACACGTACACACTCGCACCTACCTGCTCGCCTCTTTCAGAATTCCTGATAGAGTCAAGCTGCGAAGGACACTTGGAGGGGGTCCTAAGGTACATATGCTCTTAAGGTCCTTTCTTGTACCCGGTGAAGAATTGTCAAGATGTTGCAGTAATAATGGAGTTAAGAAGAAAGAAGGTAGGGAATGACTGTCGGGCCGGTCCTAGGGGACACACTGTCCCGAGTCTCCGTCCCACCATGATGCCGAGTGTTTATTAGGAGATCGACGAGTAGGGAATGACAGTCGGGGAGGCCCGAGGGGGCACACCGTCCTGAGGTCTCTGTCCTGCTGCGATGTTGACGCTGATGAGACAAACTTTTTCCTGATATACTCAACAATCAGAGGGGATTAAGCACATCAACTCAAATGATTGGACGAAATAATCGGAAACGAAATGCTATGCTATGAGCTTTCAGCTCTCGAGGGTTCACAACGCCTTTATTCCAGGGTACCCCGATAGGTTCAAGTCGATCATCCGTTCGTCGAATTGGGAGCTTGTTGGGTATTGTATCCACAATAGCCATGATTTGAAGAAGTCCCCTTCAAACTAGGATGAATTGTAATTGTATTTGATTATGCACTTTAGCTATGTTGTGACAGGTCATTCCACTCTAGGTACAAACCAATGTCAGTTTTCAATGAGTCGTCAAACACAGGCTTGTGCAATGTAATCCCTCATTGTATAGACCAAAGTGTTGGCTCATGTGAAATCTCTCTATTGGGATGTACCTCATTTCCTAAGTGCAAGAGAAGGAGGACTGGAGCTGATGGTGGACTTTTCATAGAAAGGAATTTTTCCAAGTAAAATTCGGTTATATCATTTAACCGAATTCGATTCGGTTATTGCCATTCGGTTATATCATTTAACCGAATTCGATTCGGTTATTGCCATTCGGTTATACCATTTAACCGAATCGGTCTGCAGTAATTCTTCCGGTTCGTTTTTGAATGCGCGTTTCTTAGGGCTTCTCCTATGTACAGTACACGTGGAGTTAGATCCGTATTTCGCGCATATGACCGTTGTAGAAGACCGTTTAAATACTCCTGATGTATTTCCGTTTAGCCCTAATCTAATCCAATCAATCTGAATCGAATCAAAAATCGCGAATCAAACAGAAAGAATCGCAAGTCTCGAACGATCTCTCTCGCGCTCAAGTTTCGTCTCCGTCAAAGCTGCGATTCGTGATTCGTCTTCTACAGATTCAAGCATCTCAGATCCAGTAAAGAATCGCTCAAGATTTCTTCGTTCTTCCTCTAAAAGTATTGAGATTCTTTGTCAAGAAGAAGAAATCTATTTCTCAAGACCTGAAGAAAAACTTCATCTGAAGTTTAAGAAGATTGTTTCAAATCTACGTTGTGTTGTAATAAACAATTTTATAAACGTTGTAGGAAGCTTGCTTCCGAGTGTTGTGTAGATCCTTGTTTAAGGATTGAGTTGTAGGAGTTGTTTTTTACTCCGAGTTGTAGGAGTGGTGCACTCCGAGTTGTAGGAGTTCTTACTCCGAGGTGTAAGATTATTTTAATCTGAGTTTGGTGAAGTAGCCGAATCTAGCCTCGAAGAGCTAGATAGGCGAGGCGGGAAAGAGGAGTACCCACATCGGGGAACCTCTATAAAATCCTTGTGTCTGTGCTGTGCTTTATTGTGTGCTTTTCTGTGTTATAATTCTTAATTCCGCGTAAAGACATAGAATCCACCTATTCACCCCCCTCTAGGTGATTTAGGCCGCAACTAGATACTTTCAATTGGTATCAGAGGTAGGTTGTTCGCTATAGGTTAACACCTTGAACAAGGCCTCCTCATCTAGTTGCCTGAACAAGTATGTCTGGCATGGATAAGACCAAGGATTCCGTCAAGCTTCCAGTCTGCACAAAAGAGAATTTTCCTATGTGGAAGGAGAGAGTCAGATTCTTCATGGAGGCTGCTGATCCAAGAATATTTCAGATTGTGGAAGAAGGTCCTCATGTTCCTATGAAACCATCTTCCATAAACTCTACAATTATGGTCGCCAAGAAGATGCTGGAACTTACAAAGGATGAGATTGCACTGGTCTCTCTGGACAAGAAGGCAAAGAATATCATTGCAGGTGCAGTCGATGATTCCATGTTGCAGAATCTTCTTCACTGCAAGTCCGCCAAGGAAATGTGGGACTCTCTGGTTGTTCTGATGGAAGGAACAGATGAAGTAAGGGATGATCGAAGATCATTGCTGAACCAAGAATACGAAGCCTTCAAGCAACGCTCTGGTGACTCCATTTCTGATACTTATGAGAAGTTCTTTAAGATCGTAAATGGTCTTAGGAACTATGATCGTGAATTCACTACTGGCGAACTTAATGATAAATTCCTAAGATCCCTGACCAAAGAATGGGACACTAAAGTTATAGCCATTAGAGAATTCGGAAAACTCGGATCAACGGAGCCACAAATGTTGTTTGGGAAGCTCCTGTCCCATGAATTAAAGTTGAACACCCGTAAAGATGAAGAAGAAGGAACCAGAGCCTCTGGAAGGGAGAAGGCCACTGCACTTAAAGCTGTAAGTTCAAGAAAAGGCAAGGCTCTCCCACCTGTCAGGAGATCCTCCTCTGATGAAGATAAATCTGATGCTAGCCCCTCAGGCTCAAAAATGTCAGATGAAGAGTTCTCTTTACTCTCCAAGCAGTTCAAAAAGTTCTTTAACAAACAAAGGAACACGAGAGGTCAAACCTCGTCTTCTCGTCATAGAAGATCAAACCGTGATGAGGATCATCACAAAAAGAAGCATGAAGATGACAGGTATAAATCTAAAACTAGTAAACATTCTTCTAACGATATCATTTGCTATTGCTGTAATAAGCCAGGACACATGATTGCGGAGTGTCCATACAAGAAAAAGGAAGGCTCAAAGAAAGAGGATAAGAAATCCTACAAAGGTAAAAGGAAAGAAAAGAGCCTCATTGCAAAGAAGCCAAAGACTCTGAGTGACAGCGACTCAGAGGTGTCAAGCACTGATGAAGAAGCCTACTTTGGGCTTATGGCACAAACGGATGATGAAGCAAGCGACACCTCATATAAGGCAAAGGTAAATCTTCACACTCCTCTTTCTGCCTCTGAGTGTGAAACTGCATCCAGAGCAAATGAAGGCTATTATTCACAGGATGAGTCAGAATTAATGACTCAGTACAAAGCTCTTTTGCAAAGTTTTGACAAATGCCGCAAGGTTGTCAGATCTCAAGCAAAAGAAATTGTCTCTCTCAAGAACGTGGAATCGGCTCTGAGAGAGGAAATCGAAAGATTAACTCCCCTCGGAAATGAAGTCCAATCCTTGAAGGAGGAATTAAGAAGCTCTACTGAATCATCAATTCTGAAAGAGAAACTTATAACTGAACTGGAAGAAAAGCTGGTGGCAGAGAAGAAAATATCAGAAAGCTTCAACAAGCCAAAAAATGTTCTTCCTCTTATTTATAAGTTCTCCACTCCTGCGAAGGTTAGTGGCATTGGTCATGAGGCTGAAAGTAGTAAGGCTGCCGAGATAAGAGCCAAAAGAGGTAAAGGGAAGGCTGATCAAAGTCAACCTTCGTTCAAGAAGGTCGTTTTTCCGACAAACCCGCTTGACTTTGAAACATCCTATGGCCATCTCACTAGACCAATACCTGTTAAATCTAGCAATAGATATCAGGGATGGAGCCGACCTCGAAACTTTGACTCGACTCCTTTCAAGGCGCCTTATGAAGAAGTAATTCTCAAAGACCATGGTCCATTTGTTCATGGATCAGTTGCAAAGAAAGCACCAAAAGTTAAATCTGTTAGTGTTAAGCCTAATGAGAAGATGGAACCCTGTGTTTGCTGCAAACACGAGGCATCCACCTCTAAGAAGGTTGCTCCTACTAGACCTCCCGTTCAAAAGGTAAAGCAGGAGAACAAGAGAAGGTACAACCGATTTGATTGTTGGTGCTGTGGCAAAGTTGGTCACTTCGCCATAGATTGCTGGTTTAATTACAGTTATGTTAAGACCCCACGAGGTAACAATGCAAGAGTGACTCCTCGCACTGTTAACACTCAAATTGGTGGTCATCTGACAAGAAGCCAAGGACCCAAATCTGTTTGGGTTCCTAAGGGCAATTGATTATTGATTGCAGGTATGTCCAAAGGCCAATTCAAATCCAATATGGTACTTGGACAGTGGATGTTCTCGGCACATGACCGGAACAAGAAGTTTGTTACAAGAGTATACCCCCGTGAAGGATGGACCAAAAGTTATCTTTGGCGGATCTGATCGGGGAATCACGAAAGGCTACGGTATGATAACCAACGGTATAGTCTCTTTCACAGATGTAGCTTATGTCAAAGGATTACAACATAATCTAATTAGCATAAGTCAACTATGTGATAAAGGCTATATGGTTGAGTTCTACAAGGACAAGTGCTTGATAAAGTCGTCTGATACGTCAGAAACTATTTTAACAGGCACTCGGAGTAGGAATATTTTCTGCTTAAATTTTCTTTGTTTAGACTCTTCTACACCAGTGTGTCTTTTAGCAAAAGATAGTGCATCTCTTTGTGACCAGTGGCACAAGAGACTAGCACATATTAATTTCAAAACAATAAGTATGTTATTCTCTCACAACTTAGTTCGTGATGCTCCAGATGTTAAGTGCATTAAAGAGAGACCTTGTCATGCCTGCCAAATGGGTAAGCAGACTCGGGCTACCTTTAAAAGCATTATTGGCAAAGATTCTACCAGATGCTTATATCTGCTCCATATGGACTTGTTTGGTCACATGCCAATCCGAAGTTTAGGAGGCAAGTCTTATACGTTGGTTATTGTTGATGATTACTCACGCTTTGCTTGGGTATTCTTTCTGAAACACAAGTCAGACACCTTTGACTCGTTCACCACATTCGTCAAGCAAATTCAGAATGAACTGGAATGTTCTGTGGTCAAAATCAGAAGTGACCATGGTACAGAATTCAAGTCTGGGGCTATGACCGAATTTTGTGAAAGCCTAGGTATCTTTCATGAGTTTTCCTCTCCTCGTACTCCACAACAAAATGGAGTAGCTGAGAGAAAGAATAGAACACTCATAGAGGCTTGCAGAACAATGTTGAGTGACTCTTCTCTCCCAGAATACTTCTGGGCTGAAGGCATCAACACTGCCTGCCACGTGCAAAACAGAGCACTAATCAACAAGAACCATCATAAGACTCCTTATGAACTCCTGAAGGGCAAGAAGCCAACCCTGTCTTATTTTAGAATCTTTGGCAGTAAATGCTTCGTGCTTAATAACGGGAAATATTACAAAACTAAGTTTAGTGAAAAATGTTTTGAAGGTATTTTCGTAGGATATAGTAGCCATAGTAAGGCATATAGGATTTTCAACAAGAAAACCCTGGTTGTAGAAGAAACTTATAATGTTATATTTGATGAAACTAGTATGCTTCAAAGCAGTTCTTCTAGTGTTTTTGTTGAAGATGCAGATGCAAGGTTCAAGGACATAAACTTGGAAGAAGCTGTAAAGGAAGATGCTCCAAAGTCTATTGAAGTCAACATTCCATCCGCACATGAGGAAGATGAACCTCAAGAAGATGAAGATGTACCGGAAGTGCAGGAACCCCGTGGACATCCAAATGCTGGAATGATCCGACACTTAAGGGACCATCCTGCAGAGCAAATTATTGGAGATACCCATGTTGGTGTTAGAACAAGAAGAGGTACAGCTAATGAAGTTTTACACTTAAGTTTTCTTTCACAGGTTGAGCCAAAGAAATTCGATGAAGCAAAGAACGATGCTTCATGGATCATAGCAATGCAAGAAGAACTCAATCAATTTAAGAGATGCAAAGTGTGGACGCTTGTACCCAGACCCAAAGGACAGAATGTCATTGGAACAAAATGGGTATTCAGAAACAAGTTGGACGAGGATGGTGTGATCATCAAGAACAAGGCCCGACTTGTTGCTCAAGGGTATAGACAAGAAGAAGGGATCGACTTCGATCAAACTTTTGCTCCCGTAGCAAGGCTTGAAGCGATCAGGTTGTTTCTAGCGTATGCCGCTCACAAAGGATTTAAAGTCTATCAAATGGACGTGAAGTCAGCCTTCCTTAATGGTGATATAAAGGAAGAAGTATATGTAGAACAACCCCCAGGTTTCGTGGACTCCTCATTTCCTGATCATGTTTATTTTCTTCGAAAAGCTTTATATGGTCTCAAGCAAGCTCCTCGTGCTTGGTATGAGACGTTGTCTAGCTTCCTCCTTGAAAACAAATTCACAAGAGGCAAGATAGACAAGACATTATTTCTTAGGGAAGTAAAAGGCAAGATTTTGCTAGTGCAAATCTATGTCGATGACATTATTTTCGGATCTACCGATGATATCCTCTGCAAAAAGTTTTCCAACTTGATGCAAGGGAAATTTGAAATGAGTAGTATGGGAGAGCTGAAGTATTTCTTAGGACTTCAGGTAAAGCAATCTGAAGATGGAATTTTCATCTCTCAGACGAAGTTTACCAAAGAGTTAATTAAGAAATTCGGAATGGAGAATGCAACCTCTATGAGGACTCCAATGGGTTCAGCTATGTCTCTAGACAAGGATGAGAAAGGGAAACCTTTTGATGAAACCAAGTTTAGAAGCATAATTGGATCCTTGCTCTACCTTACCGCAAGTAGACCGGATATAATGTTTTCAACATGTGTTTGTGCTAGATTTCAGGTGAACACTAAGGAATCTCACTACTCAGCTGCAAAGCGGATTTTGAGATACCTTAAAGGCACACCAAATCTTGGTTTATGGTACCCAAGAAGTAATGATTTCGAGCTCACTGGTTTTTCAGATGCTGATTTTGCAGGAAGCAAAGATGACAGGAAAAGTACTTCAGGAACGTGCCAATTCTTAGGAAAACGGCTCATCTCCTGGAGTAGTAAGAAGCAAAATTGTGTTGCTATCTCAACTGCTGAATCGGAGTATATCTCTGCAGGCAGTTGTTGTGCACAATTGCTGTGGATAAGGAACCAACTTGAGGATTACAACCTAAAGCTCAAAGAAATTCCTATGTACTGTGATTCATCAAGCGCCATAGCAATTGCCAACAATCCCGTGTCTCACAGCAGGACAAAGCACATAGAGATTCGTTATCACTTCATCCGAGAGCATGTGGAGCACAAGGACATTGATCTTAGCTATGTCCCGACGGATCGGCAAATTGCAGATATTTTCACTAAGCCGCTCGACGAATCAAAGTTCAATTATTTCAAAATGGAGCTTGGTATGTTAAACAAAGACTCTTAGAGACTCTCAGAATCTCAGAAGTCAAAAGATGTTTTGTCGAACCTTCATTTAACCGAATTCGGCGATTCTATTTAACCGAATTCGGCGATTCTATTTAACCGAATCCGGCGATATCGATTAACAGAATTCGACTAATTCCTTTAGCCGAATGACGAATTTTCTGGAATTCAATTCTTTCCTAAATGGAATTCGAAGGGTCACGGTTCAAATCTCAGGTACGCGCTCTCTCTAAATCTTCATAACACTATATAAATGTTCCTTAAGAGAGAAATTCGAAACCCTTGATTCCGAATCGTGCGACGCTTCATCTCCCGATTCGTGCGTCCGTTCGTGGTTCTCTTCTCCAACCGCCGCTCGTCTGGTTCGCTCGCATCCTCACCTCCTTCAACCGATTCCTCCTCACCATACCTACGCAATGCCTAAGAAAGCCTCAGAGAAGCTGCTCTTCGGAAGTGAGCTAGTCAGAACTGGTTTCGACACCTCAGTAGATGAATTCAGAAACGTCGTTCTCGTTCTTGAGGTGGCCGGTCTGGGCTATGTTCTAGAACATCCTTGCAAGGTGTTGGAAGCAGAGGTTCTAAAATTCTTCAAGCATGCAGAACTGAGAAAGCAAGGGTCTGTGATAAAAAGCAGGATTGGTGATGTCCAAATCAAAATTTCTTCTTCAAGTCTGACCAAGCTTCTCAAGCTACCAGAAGTTTCAGAAACAGATACTCTATCTCCAAAGGATTTCAAACAAGCTCTCCGGTTTTGTGGTTTGCCCAAAGGAACAAAATCCATTTATCGAAAGCAGATGAATGAGGAAGGAAAATTACTGTCTGATATTATGGGAAAGGTTCTCCTCTGTAAAGTCGGCTCTCACGACTATCTCTCTAATGATATGTTCAAGCTACTGGGTTCAGTTATTTGCAGAAAAAGGGTTGACTGGGGAAGTGTGTTGTTTGACAGAATCTCCGCTAGTTTAAATACCCCAAATTTTGGGAGAATTCTCTCTCTATATCTCTACCGTCTGGATAAAACAAGATTCAACATGAAGAATGGAACTCCCCTCCATCATTTCAAAAGAATTGACTCCTCTATGATTGAGAGGTGGTCCAGGAAAGTTGGTGAGTCAAGAGTGATATCTCCCAGGGCTCCAAAAGTTAAGAAAATTCCCCGCATTGAATCTGACAGTGAAACAGAAAGTGATCCATCCAGTAAGAAGGAGAGTGAACAGGAAGCTGAGCAACACCATGAGAACCAAGATGGTGAGAAAGAAAATGAGAAGCAGGGTGAAGACCTGAATGAGAAAGAAGGTGAACCCTCCAAGGGGGAGTGTTCCAAGCTGCCTGAACCAAATCCTCCCCTCTCTCCAGTGGGTTCTACAGTCGTATCTCCCAAGATTCCATCTCCTCACAGCTCTCCTTCTAAAGAAGAAAATGCTGATAGCCACATTGACAGTGATGGAGATGATGAAGGGGGAGATGATCCTAATATTGATGCTGTGAAGACAGGTCAATCAGAGAAAGATCAAGCTGTTCCTCCTGAGGCTGCTATCCCCGCTCAAATTGAGGGGGAGAATGTTCATTCTGATCTCTCTGCTCCTGAAGAAGATAAGCAAGAGCAGGCAGACCTTCCTACAACCCCTGAACATGTTACTATCCTCATAGAAGATGACAGTGTTGCAGGGCCCTCTGCCTCAACTTCAAAAGTTAAGGGAAAATCTGTGCAAGCTCCCAAGGTGCACAAAATCCAAATAACAGTCGAAGACAGAAGAAACGAAGAACCCTCCCCTCCTCCAGCTCAAAATGAAGAAACTCTTGATGTTCAACAGTTTTATCACTATATGAAGGATGTGGATTCAGCAGATTTCCTCGTAGCAGAAGATGATTTTGGAATCTCTTCTCGCTTGCAAGATCAACCTCCCTCTGCCGTCGACTCAATGCTACTCAGTATGGAAGAAATGCTTATCAAACAGAAAAAGTACTTTGAATTTGCTATTCATCAAATCTTTGACAAGATCAGAGATATAGACAAAGGAATGGGCAATCACTTGCAATCTATAGCTCACAGCATGGACAAGGTAAAAGAAAAACAGGATGAGTACTTCTCTCTGGGTGCATCCACCCTTAAGCATGTTGGGGAAGGATTACAAGCCGTTTGTGAGAATACTACAAAGCTTTCTGAAAATCAAGAGTACATGTTTCAGCATGATCAACAGGGAAGATCTTCAGTTCAGAACTCTCTCCAAGCTATCAAGACAGAGATCATCCAAACCCTATCTGAAGAAGTCAGAAAGGGGGAGGAAAGACTGCATGAACGAATTCAAACTCAAATCTTTGATTTAAATAGAGAGTTAGAAGGAAGGATTCAAGAATCACAGTTAAATGTTCAATCTCAGATTGCTGAAGTTTCAAGAAGTATTGATAGCAAATTTCAAGACTTATATGGTTATCTGCATCAAAATCAGGTTTGGTTGCATAATGAGCTATCAAGAGGCTATGCCCATGGTTTCCAAGGGACAGGTCAATCTTCTGAGCAGCCAGCCTTTCCTTCTGAAGAATTTGATCCAGACAGTCAGTTTGCTGCTCCTCAGGGTGAATATGATCCTCCCGAAGGCTATATCTGGTCTGTTGATGAAAATGAAATATCTAGAAAAAGGGTGAGATCTGAAATCTCTGAAGCTGCTGGATCTGGATTCATGAGAGATGCTTTCAGAGCAGCAAATCCAAGGCAGGATACTCAGAGAGCTGAAGGCTCAAAAATTGTTAGTACAGGAGCTCCTCACCAAAGAAGGTTTGATGGCGAAGTCTGGAGCCCTGAATCAAGAAATATCATCCTGGATCATTTCAGACTTATCAGCTGTTCAAATGAACTTCCATCAACTTTTTATGACCGGGAAGAAATTAACAAATGGCAAGCATCAATGCTGAAGAGAAAGATTCATATCAGAAATCATAAAGAAGATGAAAAGCCTCCTCTACCTCCTCCGAAGTATTTTCCGAAGCCGAAGGCTTATTTTGAGAGACAGCTCAAGAAGTATCAAAAGGGAAAGAAGCATGATAACTGATCTCTTTTAAGAACATTTATATAGTGTTATGAACTTCAATCTTTTGTTTATAATGTCTATATATAGCTTCATAGTTCAGTTCTTTACTTGCTTATATTTATTTTTCTCCTAGCAATTCACCTCAGTAGATAGGGTTCTGACTTCTTCAAATAGGGGGAGATTGTTGGGTATTGTATCCACAATAGCCCTGATTTGAAGAAGTCCCCTTCAAACTAGGATGAATTGTAATTGTATTTGATTATGCACTTTAGCTATGTTGTGACAGGTCATTCCACTCTAGGTACAAACCAATGTCAGTTTTCAATGAGTCGTCAAACACAGGCTTGTGCAATGTAATCCCTCATTGTATAGACCAAAGTGTTGGCTCATGTGAAATCTCTCTATTGGGATGTACCTCATTTCCTAAGTGCAAGAGAAGGAGGACTGGAGCTGATGGTGGACTTTTCATAGAAAGGAATTTTTCCAAGTAAAATTCGGTTATATCATTTAACCGAATTCGATTCGGTTATTGCCATTCGGTTATATCATTTAACCGAATTCGATTCGGTTATTGCCATTCGGTTATACCATTTAACCGAATCGGTCTGCAGTAATTCTTCCGGTTCATTTTTGAATGCGCGTTTCTTAGGGCTTCTCCTATGTACAGTACACGTGGAGTTAGATCCGTATTTCGCGCATATGACCGTTGTAGAAGACCGTTTAAATACTCCTGATGTATTTCCGTTTAGCCCTAATCTAATCCAATCAATCTGAATCGAATCAAAAATCGCGAATCAAACAGAAAGAATCGCAAGTCTCGACCGATCTCTCTCGCGCTCAAGTTTCGTCTCCGTCAAAGCTGCGATTCGTGATTCGTCTTCTACAGATTCAAGCATCTCAGATCCAGTAAAGAATCGCTCAAGATTTCTTCGTTCTTCCTCTAAAAGTATTGAGATTCTTTGTCAAGAAGAAGAAATCTATTTCTCAAGACCTAAAGAAAAACTTCATCTGAAGTTTAAGAAGATTGTTTCAAATCTACGTTGTGTTGTAATAAACAATTTTATAAACGTTGTAGGAAGCTTGCTTCCGAGTGTTGTGTAGATCCTTGTTTAAGGATTGAGTTGTAGGAGTTGTTTTTTACTCCGAGTTGTAGGAGTGGTGCACTCCGAGTTGTAGGAGTTCTTACTCCGAGGTGTAAGATTATTTTAATCTGAGTTTGGTGAAGTAGCCGAATCTAGCCTCGAAGAGCTAGATAGGCGAGGCGGGAAAGAGGAGTACCCACATCGGGGAACCTCTATAAAATCCTTGTGTCTGTGCTGTGCTTTATTGTGTGCTTTTCTGTGTTATAATTCTTAATTCCGCGTAAAGACATAGAATCCACCTATTCACCCCCCTCTAGGTGATTTAGGCCGCAACTAGATACTTTCAGAGCTAGGTCGGCGTCCAGACTTCTTCCTGATAATCTCTCCAGTCGGACGAGAAATGCAGTCGGAGGCTATCTACGACCAACGTGAAAGGGGGGAGCTGATCTCGACCATTAGTGCAGAGGCTTGGTCTTAAGAGAACACACTACTGAGGCACTGTCACATCATCTGCTCGGGATTTTAGGAGAATTAAGTCGGAGGCCCGTTTCCCAACCTAGCGCGAAGATCGGCTTCACCTGCTTTTCTTCCTTTCTTTTAAAAATATTTTGTCGAGGCAAATACAAGAACCACTTTAGCCTCTCGAGGGTTCACGACGCCTTTATTCTAGGGTACCCCGATAGGTTCAAGTCGATCATTCCTTCGTCGAATTGTGAGGTCGGCGTCCAGACTTCTTCCTGATAATCTCTCCAGTTAGACGAGAAATGCAATCGGAGGGTATCTACGGGCAATGTGCAAGGGGGAGCTGATGTCGACCATCAACGCAGAGGCTTGGTCTTAAGAGAACGCACTACCGAGACACTGTCCCATCATCCTCTCTGGGTTTTACGAGAATTAAGTCGGAGACCCGTTTCCCAACCTAGCGCGGAGATCGGCTTCACCTGCTTTTCTTCCTTTCTTTTAAAAACATTTTGCCGAGATAGATAAGAAAACCACTTGATATCCCTTGTTTTAGGGAGGTGAAAAATTTATTTATAAAAAATAAATTTACAGTAGAGGGACGTACACACTCCCGCTCAGGGGTAAAACCTTTTCAGGTCATCGCCGCTCCGGGTGTTCCTTATTAGTTATCCTTCATGATTCTGCAGGTGATATCCTCCTGTCGCAAGCGGTTCGTGGATGATGAAAGACTCATCCCAATTTGGGTTGAGCTTTCCAACGGCCGCTGATCTTCCCGCCGCATCTACTTTCTTTAGGATGAAATCACCTGTTTGGAAATGCTTGAGGCGGATGTGTTTGTCGAAGTATCTTGCCATTCAGCGCTTAATCTCCTCCTGCCTAGTTGAGGCTAGGTCTTAGAGTTCTTCGATGTAGTCAAGAGAAAGCATCTGAGCTTCCTCATTCTGTAGTCCCCATTCTTTGTCTCCGTCTTCAGCAGCAACCACTCTAGGGCTTCTGACTTCGAACTCTACGGGGATGAGGGCCTCAGACCCATGAGAGAGTTTGAAGGGAGTCTCTCCTGTGGCCGAGCTAGGAG
This sequence comes from Dactylorhiza incarnata, assembly GCA_033032865.1. NCBI lineage: Eukaryota > Viridiplantae > Streptophyta > Magnoliopsida > Asparagales > Orchidaceae > Dactylorhiza > Dactylorhiza incarnata. The sequence goes on from JAWHQI010000053.1 coordinate 7,938,871, forward strand.
TGGTCCTCAGAGCCCACAAGACCGAGGGGAGCTGCTCTGCCCAATTCACTCTTAGGTTCTCAACTTTTTTCTTCAAGAGGTTGATGATCAGCTTGTTGGCGGCCTCCACTTGCCCATTGCTCCTAGGATGGTGCACTGAAGCGAACTGAAGATCGGTTCCGAGCTGCCTGCAAAAATCTTCCAGCTCTAAGCTGGCAAATTGGGGACCGTTGTCTGTGATGATGGTGAGAGGGATCCCTAATCTGCAAACGATTTCCCCTCAGATGAAGTTCTTCATGACCTGAGAGGTGGTCTTGGCCAGAGCTTTGGCCTCGATCCACTTGGAAAGTAGTCGATCATGACGAAAATGAACTTTCTCTGGCCACTAGCTTGGGGGAAAAGGCCTATCAGATCCATCCCCCAGATGGCGAATGACCATGGGGCGGTGATCGAACGAAGTTGCTAGGCTGGCTGCAGCTGAAGGGGGGCGAATAACTGACACTTCTGGCACTTCTTCGAGAAGACCTCAGCATCCTTTCGGATAGTAGGCCAGAAGTAACCATGCCTCAAAACTCTTTGCTCCAAAGTGCGAGTCCCTGAATGACTTTCGCACTCTCCCGAGTAGATATCTTCCAACACTCGAGGTACTTCGACTTCAAAGACGCATCTGGTCAGGGGGGCCGAGATGGTCTTACGATACAAATCAATTATTATGCATTAGATAGTACGACGCCTTGTACTTGAACTTCTTTTGGTCCCCGTCACCCGCCGGGAGTTGTCCAGAATTCAGAAACGCTACAAACGGATCCATCCAGGAAGGGCGCTGCTCAATGTCCATCATCTCCCCCTCTTTGATGGACGGTCAAAACAACTCTGTGATGGTTCCTCCGGCCCTCGACCCATACTTTGTAAGATCCCCCTCCCGGAACACAAAACACGGTCGAGGGGAGTCTTATGCCCAGGACAGCAGCCCTTGCAGAAGCGCCAGCACACGAGCTAGCCTCCCCCACAAGACGCCTATCCTGCCGGCTAAACCAACTACACAGCGCCAACCCATCAATGAAAGAAAGTATTAAAAGCCATAGATTCACAATAAGTAAGAATGTCCAAACAGTAAGTACAAGAAAGACAGAAAGCTACACAAGCTCCTGCAAATCATCAGAGTAACCAGCTAAATGCCCCAAGGGCTACATCTCAGAACACTCGCCCGCCTCTGTCACTGACGGCAGCTAAGGTACTAAAATTGAAATTCTGAGAGTTTCACTACACTAAAATTTACGTGCCACCCCATTTTGGAAAGTTAACAACAAGGGCTACAATTTTTTTTTATGTTGAACCGAACGTCCAATTCCAAGTGTTTCATCCTCAAACAAGCTCAACAAGCTGGCTGTGTAATACATGACAGCAAACTTACAAACCTTAATTACACAGTCTGTTTTCAAGGGTTATCTAGGGAGCTACAGGGCTCCTCAAAATATGTACAGTGACTCATCTCGAAGGATTTTCTGAGATCTACAACTTTCGTGTTGAGCCCGAAACCTGAATCCCACTGTATCATGCCCAAAATTGGACTTGAACACAGCTGCGCGCAGAAAATAGATTTCTGCATCGGTCTGCAGATATAATTTCTGCACGTATCTTAAAGTAAATCTAATGACATTTGTTCATCTTCTTCCTCCAGCAAGGGGGTAAAATGAACAGCGCTATTTCCTCAAATACTCCCTCAAAAGACCACCAATCTTCACGAGATCAAGTCCTCTCTCTTCGTATTGAAGAGAGGGGTTGATTGAAGCAAATCTCACGGCGATCGTCGCCCTAGAACGGAAGTTCTAGCGTGGTCTTCTCCTATGGAAACACCATAACTCACAAGGTTGGGTCCTCTTGGCCCAACATCTCTCCTATGTGATCTAAAGATCTAGCACCAAGGGAGAGGGGAGGAAGTCACCTGATTTCCGGCCGACGTTCGCAGTGGTCTCCTCCGTGGCATGGCGACAGTTGGCCAAGACTGATTAAAGGGGTCCTGATCCACAGAAATATCAAACATGTAATCAGTCAACAATAATACGCCATATATAGCAGCCCTAACAGAAGGAGAACAACAGACAGCCGATCAAGGTTAGCCCCAATTCAAATAATAGTGTACTAACAGCAATAACACAAATGCTGAATCAGCCAACATTATCTAATATGACAGGAGGACACACAGTCGGCCAACACATAAAGAGACAGCTTAAGGAGACAGCAGCTAACTAGAAGGATCCAAAATAGGAAAGGGTACCACAAATATCCTCAGAAATGAAGAGGATAACATCATAAGTTGACTAAAATTTTCAAAGAAAGCATGTACAGATAACCCAAATCATTTCCAACAAAAACCAACGTTCGGCCAACCCAACAGCAAAACTGAACTACATAAGAGCAATAAAACCGTAAAACTGGACTACAAGAGGGCCATAAAACAGAAATATTAACAGCATAAATTAACGGCAATATCCCTCTCCAACAACAGGCTGAACAGTACTTAACTTAACCCTTCGAACATATGGGGTTTTAGCCATAACAGCAACTCCCAACAGGGACCAACCCAAGCAAAGAAAACCAACATAAAAGACCAACTAACAACGATTGAAACATTCACCACTTTCCAATTTCCCACGCCACATGATGAAAACCATCCCAAACTAAACGCAAACCAGAAAGAAAGAGGTCAGAGGATGGCTTACAGTAAGGTATGTATCCAAGAAAACCTTATCAAGCCTGATTTCCAGCACTAATCACCAGAGCTGAAGAAGGAGAGCTCGCCGGAAGAAAGAAACTTGGAGGAGGTTGGACCTCGCATGGGCGGCCGGATCTTGAAATGGAGTTCGGCAAGGTTGGCGGCCATGGCGTTTGCCGGATCTGAAATGGAGAGATGGCCGGCCATAGATCTTGAGGTTAGAGAGAGAAGATGAAGGAGTGCGCGTGAGAGAGAGATGGAGGACTGCCGAGGAAGTTGTCGGAGCTCGTCGGAGTTGGATGCGCCGGAGAAGGAGAGATCTCGCCGGAGATAGGTTCTGTCCGAGGAGAGGAGGTCGACCTTGGAGAGCTGCTCGGATAGGGCCTTGCCGGAGTAGAGTTCGACGGAGGTGGCGCCGGAGAAGGCTCGACCATGGAAGCTAGAGAGAGAAAGAGAGATCTGGAGAAAAAAACCTAGGGAGAGAAATGGAGAAAGGGGCGGTCGGGCTTGAGGTGGTCGGACTCGCCGGAGGTCGGACTCGCCGGAAACGGAGGAGAGGAGGTCGACTGGAGGGGAGGCTTGACGGCGCAGGCACGGAAGGAGGGAAGATCGGGCTCTGGTAAAACCTTTCTAACCTAAGTTATAATATATATAAATATATATTATTATTATTATTAGTATTATTATTATTATTATTATTATTAGATTAGGAGGATTGATTGGATTTCAATCAAACGAGCGTAGATTTTTCTAGGAAGCTCGGAATTTGTCCCGGCGGGCTCGTTATTACCGTCTCGCCGATACGCACCCACCGGAACAATCCACGATCAAATTCGAGTTCGTTTGCTCATTTTATGCTTGTCGGAGCGTTTGCGGCCAAATTCGACTTAAACGTCAAAACTCCTTCAAACGACGTCGGAATCGCAAACGGATAAATCCGTTGAATTTGTACTATTGTGACGAGTCTAACAAACTGATTGTGGTCGATTGAGAGGTCGTTACGCCTATTTCAAGACTTTGGATAAAAAAGCTATTCGCAGACCACATTAATAAATTCGCCGATTCTCATCAGAATCGAGCGCGGACAGTTTTGTTGAACTCGTACAGGCTTCACGAGTCTAACAAAACTGACTGGGGTGAATGCCGAGACCGTCTGCTGCATATCGCCTTTTGGATAAATATGTTATTCGCAGACCACATTAATAAATTCGCCGATTCTCATCAGAATCGAGCGCGGACAGTTTTGTTGAACTCGTATAGGCTTCACGAGTCTAACAAAACTGACTGGGGTGAATACCGAGATCGTCTGCTACATATCGTCTTTTGGATAAATATGTTATTCGCAGACCGTGTCATTTGAGCTAACGTACGCACTATAATTCCTTCAAGGCGGTACGCCTCCTTCGAGTTTTATTGCTCAAATTATACTCCCCGGACAGCTCGGATCCCGATACAGCAAACATCGAGACAAGGAATTGAAATGGTATTCGCTGCGTTCGTCGGGTGTACTTCCCCGGCTCAGGTGCAAGCCTGGCCCTCAGTACACCCCGAGCCCGAGTCAACTCGCTTGACTCAAAAAATGCGCACAAGGGGTCTAGCTGGAAACGGGATGTTACAAATCCAATAAACGAAGAAACAATTTCGTCCCCGAAATATTTGGTTGAGGCTATGAGGATTTTCTAGATGAGAGTATAATATACTCATCATAATCATTCGTGGACACTTCATCCATAATAATTTCAAGCGTATGTATGCACTCTCAATTGTTGCGATTTATACATAGAAACTAGATTGCATGCGCACTCTTGCCCTGTGAGGTCATACGACCTAATAATGACACACACTATTTCAAAAATCGCTACATCAGTTTAACTGATTATGTTGTGATTTAATCTCAAGCATACAACATACAAGGGAACATTTAGCAAGGACTCGGTATGAACGTCATCAAGCATGCTACTCGTTTATAAAACCACGATGCAACCGGCAACCACTACCAACATCTATATCGCTAACCAGGTTCTATGAACCAACATGACTGCCGAGCCACCAGCTCGTTTACACCTTGCAGGACTAGATCTCAAAACACTATATCTCTAAAGCAGGTGTCATCAACAGTTGTCTTGCATCAATATCATACCTGTCTGCCATGAGTCTCCAACACAAATACTCGGTAATTTTATTTAATTTACAATATCATTACATATGTACGCAAACCAGTGTATAGACACCACTATTGTGAATTTGTTAACTTAACAACCACGTTGCAAAAACTTGGCGCTAAGAGTGCTACGATTTAAACCAATTATCCTAAATATGTCACTTTTAAACACACCTCATTGATCAACAATCAAATACAACTCCAACTCAACAAATTTTAAGGCGTCCCCCAAAATTTGTCGCGCGGTCATCGGACCGACCATTGATCACTTAGAGGCACTACAACACTATCAAGAGGATTCAAGATTTCACTTACTACACTCATAAGGTTCTAATGATGGAACTCATGCTATCAGAACCCAAAGACTACCACCAAGTCCTTAAGTCATCCAAGCACTTGCCAGGATCCGACTAGTGCATAGCAGCACTCAAGGATTGCCAACTCAAGTCCTTACCATCACATCAGGATATCATCGCATCCTTCACATAGTATTGACATCCATCTATAACCGTGCTAAATTTTACTCAACGTCACCCACAAAGGTCCTAATTGGCACTCAGCAGGGTGTATTCATATCCTCAATTACCCAGCTATATGATTTATCTAGGCGTTCATGTATGAAAATTCGACAACCTCGGTGTATTTCCCAAAAGGTTTTAGATCGCCATTTCTCCTTGGTCTACTTCTCTGCATAACCTTCGATCAGAGCAAAGACATAACCATCCTTTAGGTACTCACATTTGTTATTCTGGTAGGGGACTCAACGTAATCCAAAACTTGGTGTTTAACCATCCACCTTGCTTAAAATGACTCATTCATCAAGGTGTACCTAATTCTAATATCGTCGACTTGTAATGACTTAGATGAGAAAACACCATTATAGCAAGGCTAAGTGAAGCAGTCTGCAAAGATTTTTAACTCCCGGTGAAACCTCAGTTGGTCCATTAGCTAGGCCAATAAACGAAGAAATAGGATTAGCCCCCATACGTTTTTGGGCTAAATTTCTTCCACCGCCCATATGGTACATTCATCTCACATATGGACACAAACCTTAGGGGCATACCTTCCTCGACTTAGAGTTCTTTCCCTATAGATCCCCGAATCGACGCACTTATATATCAGCCGTGATGTAGAAATTCAAATTTTTACGGCGACGACCAAGCTGCATCTCATTGTAATGAGAGCATGCACCAATAACATCCAATCACCCGGTACATTTATATATGTTTGAACTTAACATGAACTAAGGTGCAAGGCCCGGAATGATTTTCCCTTCGACACGAGTTATGCAGGCTACCAAAAGTAGGGCATACTTCACGATATGATAAACTAAATCAAATCCATTACAAGCGCCCCACCATCCCTGCCAACGATCATCCATGGCATGCATGGTTATTTTATAAAAACTTTTCGGATTTTAGATCATCAATCAAGTCATATTAATCATGTTGACTCCACCGCCGAGTACTTATTAATTTCCCAACATCAAATAATTACAACACTAAGGGAATGTTCACCACGAATTTTCCAAACTCAGGGGTAGTGTATCATCATACCCGCAATGCATGCACAAAATTTCATTAACTTCCCAGTTATAAAGTTATCACAACATAGCTGCATATCCCCAAAGTGTAGATTTACTACTCTCCTCATTACCTATCCACATAATCTTAGAACAATATAGAGAAAATGATCATCTTCAAAAATGTTTTTCCTCTCTTATTCCGCTAATAAAATTCATATCAACCCAAACATGGCCTTAGCAGTCTGCTTTGCTTAAGGTAAACTAACTTCTCAAGGATCAAAACTTCCAATGTCAAAAATTACAAAGATTCTAACTCCTCAAGGGATCCAAGATGGTACAAAACTAGCCCAATAAACGAAGAGATAAGCCTCCATATCTCTTCGACTGAGTTTCTTTTGCCACCAATATAACACATTCGTCCTAAAATGAGCTTTCTCTGTATCCGAATTCTTATCATATCTTCTCCGTATGAAACCTTCTACATAAAAAAGAAGTGAGAGGTATCGACATACAGTATAAAAGACATGCTTGGTGGTCTCTCACTAAGCTGGTAATAGACTACAAGCACCAATCTCATTGAGATTGCCCTAAAATTTTTGGGTAAGGTGATAATATTACTCCATAACTGTGATAGAATTCTCAGGGTGTGAGTCTATAGCATCTACACTCACGTTAAACTCTTCCCTTAGTCAATCAAGGTCACTTATTGCTTGGTCACATCATCCCCGAGATCGGTATAAGGTTAGGGTATGTCCCGACATATCCTGCTAAGTCGACCAAAACGGTATCCTAGTTAGGTTGGCATCAATACTATGTCAAACCAACTCTAATTGTTGGAATGGGAATACCAATTACTGTCTCGGAGTGAGCCAGCATTTGTATGTAAGGGTACGAGTTTGGCTTAGGTTGGCACTTTCTATAGGAAAAAGCGGACATACTTATTGTGAATTACACATGGGCACACCACCGCTTCCGCTGCATCAGTTTGTCCTCAAACTGATCTAGCTAGCTTTGGTAGCCTAGTGGTCTAGTGGACTTCTTTATCTCAGGATCGTTGCAAGCTGATACCATTTGTAAGATCCCCCTCCCGGAACACAAAACACGGTCTAGGGGAGTCTTATGCCCAGGACAGCCGCCTTGCGGAAGCGCCAGCACACGAGCTAGCCTCCCCCACAAGACGCCTATCCTGCCGACTAAACCAACTACACAACGCCAACCCATCAATGAAAGAAAGTATTAAAAGCCATAGATTCACAATAAGTAAGAATGTCCAAACAGTAAGTACAAGAAAGACAGAAAGCTACACAAGCTCCTGCAAATCATCAGAGTAACCAGCTAAATGCCCCAAGGGCTACATCTCAGAACACTCACCCGCCTCTGTCACTGACGGCAGCTAAGGTACCATAAACCCCAGCCCTGCACACCTGACCTGGCTGGCCTCCGGTGTTGAATGCTGCTATACCACTGAGTGTGCTCCTAAAAAGAGGGACGTAGCAACCGTTTGTCATAAAGACTAAGTGGCTTCCCATCCGCTCCCCCGGCGACTCCAAGGCACCGGGCGGAAGGAAAGGAAGAAAAGCTGCAATATAACAGTAATATACAAAGCAGGTGACGGGGAAAGTAAACTAGTGTATACACAAATTCTAAGCTACACAAGTGTAAAAGGGGCTAATCTAACCATGTATAAGCAGGAGTATAATAAAGGTGTACAGCAGTAAATAAACAGTAAGTAAAGCAGGTAAAGCAAGGCAGTAAGAACAGTAGCGACAAGTAATCAATCTCGTACCCTAACTTATATGAATGCCCATACAAACTTATAAGTTAGGATTTCCAGGAATTATAACTCATCATATAAAAGAGCCCATACTAATTAATATGATGAGGATCCGCAAGTGCGTATGCTATGTTATGCCATGAATATTTTATGCAATGAAACTCACACACACGACTCTATGCACATAGATCTTTGTAGTTCCCTCTATTTGAGAGGAAGCCAACCTCTCGGGTACTAACCGCTATGACACACGGTGGTAGCGGACCGGGTTGTCCACTCCTAGGCGGGTATACACTCTACCAGGCCTAGACCGCACGTACGCCTCGACGCTAAACAACCGTGGAGCTCTGCGTACTCTTTGCTGGAGTCCACCAGACTGTGAGCCAAGTGAGAGGTGTCTTCGGGGAACTGTCGTCCCGACACGCAGCCAAGCTGGCCCCTTAGACCCCTACACACCCGCTAAGTCAACGTACCGCGGTCGGAGTGACGACCTGCCTAGTACCGAAGACCTGCCACATTTCTGAGAATGTTACCAGGATAATCATCCCCTCGAGGTTCCCGTTCGTCTAACCGAGCACCACAATCCTGTCACTCCCGCAACTGGGAGGAGTTACATAAATCCAATCTTACCCTACTATGGCTACTCTTGCCTACTTTAAATGTTATTGCAATTTAGGGTTAATCTTGGACTTCCCGAGGGTTACCCTGTAAGGGGCTCGCTACGGTACTAGCAACTACAATGGGATGACACCCCAAAGTTCCCTTTCTCAAGACACTTAGTATTATTGGTATCCACCCATAAGATTACCCTCTCATCATCTCACTTGAATTAAACCTCGGTGTTTTATGACCCTCTAAGGGGAAAGACGATCTTTCGTCAATCCCGAGCACAGCCTTACCCATAGCTCACCAAGCACTCATCACCTAAGCTCCTTTTTGGTGTCCTCAACCTCTTCATCCAAATCAGGTACACCAACTACCTCCCCTTCCCGCCTAATGGTCTACAAGTTATCTCCATTTTACCGTTGTACTATTCGCAGACCAAATGAGTTATATGAACCACATAAGGGAAGGTACTGCAAATATTCATCCAATTGACTCAAGATTATTATCAGAATATTATAAGACTAAGCTCGGCTTTTACTCAAGGGTTGTTTCTCATCCAACACTATTAGATTCAACATATATATTTAAATGTTAATACATACTACGCCATCAATCGTTCATTACATAATTTTCCCCAATATTTAGGTCAATCACCTCCAATGTTATATTAAAATCCTAATAATAACCTTTACATATTATGTAATTAGGAGCACTATTCAAATCACAACTTGCCTAAAGTTTCATGCACATATTTATTGTCCTAGAGCGTCATCAAACAAGTGATCAATCGAATGGCTATATTAACCCAAGACTTCTAAAATTTCCTCTACACGTCAGGGTTAGCGTCTTAAGTGTTTACACCATATCCCAGCTCATTCGGAATAGTTTTGATAGCTATTTATGGCACAATAATTTTATAACCTAATATTGACAAATCACAGCAAATTTATATCCGAAAATTATGAAATTTAAGAGGGATGTTCACATTGTCATCAACAATTATCTACCAATTCCAAACATCCTCCGATAAACAAAACAAGGTAAATCACCAAAATATATATAAACAAGGATCCATTTCAATTCCGATCTCGCAGAAGCCTCTAGCATAAACTCGTTGCTTTGTTACGATCACAATTTATTATTCACAAAATGATAATAAATATTCATCTAAAAATCATGAAATTCTACAGCGATATGCACATCATCATCAACATCATCTCTACAATTTTGTTTTGAACAACGACAAGTATCAATGAAGTTATTCCAAAATTCATCGAGACTTAGGCTACCATGACACAGAATACTAAAATTGAAATTCTGAGAGTTTCACTACACTAAAATTTACGTGCCACCCCATTTTGGAAAGTTAACAACAAGGGCTACAATTTTTTTTATGTTGAACCGAAGGTCCAATTCCAAGTGTTTCATCCTCAAACAAGCTCAACAAGCTGGCTGTGTAATACATGACAGCAAACTTACAAACCTTAATTACACAGTCTGTTTTCAAGGGTTATCTAGGGAGCTACATGGCTCCTCAAAATATGTACAGCCACTCATCTTGAAGGATTTTTCGAGATCTACAACTTTCGTGTTGAGCCCGAAACCTGAATCCCATTGTATCATGCCCAAAATTGGACTTGAACACAGCTGCGCGCAGAAAACAGATTTCTGCATCGGTCTGCAGATATAATTTCTGCACGTATCTTAAAGTAAATCTAATGACATTTGTTCATCTTCTTCCTCCAGCAAGGGGGTAAAATGAACAGCGCTATTTCCTCAAATACTCCCTCAAAAGACCATCAATCTTCACGAGATCAAGTCCTCTCTCTTCGTATTGAAGAGAGGGGTTGATTGAAGCAAATCTCACGGCGATCGTCGCCCTAGAACGGAAGTTCTAGCGTGGTCTTCTCCTATGGAAACACCATAACTCACAAGGTTGGGTCCTCTTGGCCCAACATCTCTCCTATGTGATCTAAGGATCTAGCACCAAGGGAGAGGGGAGGAAGTCACCTGATTTCCGGCCGACGTTCACAGTGGTCTCCTCCGTGGCATGACGACAGTTGGCCAAGACTGATTAAAGGGGTCCTGATCCACAGAAATATCAAACATGTAATCAGTCAACAATAATACGCCATATATAGCAGCCCTAACAGAAGGAGAACAACAGACAGCCGATCAAGGTTAGCCCCAATTCAAATAATAGTGTACTAACAACAACATCACAAATGCTGAATCAGCCAACATTATCTAATATGACAGGAGGACACACAGTTGGCCAACACATAAAGAGACAGCTTAAGGAGACAACAGCTAACTAGAAGGATCCAAAATAGGAAAGGGTACCACAAATATCCTCAGAAATGAAGAGGATAACATCATAAGTTGACTAAAATTTTCAAATAAAGCATGTACAGATAACCCAAATCATTTCCAACAAAAACCAACGTTCGGCCAACCCAACAGCAAAACTGAACTACATAAGAGCAATAAAACCGTAAAACTGGACTGCAAGAGGGCCATAAAACAGAAATATTAACAGCATAAATTAACGGCAATATCCCTCTCCAACAACAGGCTGAACAGTACTTAACTTAACCCTTCGAACATATGGGGTTTTAGGCATAACAGCAACTCCCAACAGGGACCAACCCAAGCAAAGAAAACCAACATAAAAGACCAACTAACAACGATTGAAACATTCACCACTTTCCAATTTCCGACACCACATGATGAAAACCATCCCAAACTAAACGCAAACCAGAAAGAAAGAGGTCAGAGGATGGCTTACAGTGAGGTATGTATCCAAGAAAACCTTTTCAAGCCTGATTTCCAACACTAATCACCAGAGCTGAAGAAGGAGAGCTCGCCGGAAGAAAGAAACTTGGAGGAGGTTGGACCTCGCATGGGCGGCCGGATCTTGAAATGGAGTTCGGCAAGGTTGGCGGCCATGGCGTTTGCCGGATCTAAAATGGAGAGATGGCCGGCCATAGATCTTGAGGTTAGAGAGAGAGAGAAGATGAAGGAGTGCGCGTGAGAGAGAGATGGAGGACTGCCGAAGAAGTTGTCGGAGCTCGTCGGAGTTGGATGCGCCGGAGAAGGAGAGATCTCGCCGGAGATAGGTTCTGTCCGAGGAGAGGAGGTTGACCTTGGAGAGCTGCTCGGATAGGGCCTTGCCGGAGTAGAGTTCGACGGAGGTGGCGCCGGAGAAGGCTCGGCCATGGAAGCTAGAGAGAGAAAGAGAGATCTGGAGAGAAAAACCTAGGGAGAGAAATGGAGAAAGGGGCGGCCGGGCTTGAGGTGGTCGGACTCGCCGGAGGTCGGACTCGCCGGAAATGGAGGAGAGGAGGTCGACTGGAGGGGAGGCTTGACAGCGCAGGCACGGGAGGAGGGAAGATCGGGCTCAGGTAAAACCTTTCTAACCTAAGTTATAATATATATAAATATATTATTATTATTATTATTATTATTATTATTATTATTAGATATGGAGGATTGATTGGATTTCAATCAAACGAGCGTAGATTTCTCTAGGAAGCTTGGAATTTGTCCCGGGCGGGCTCGTTATTACCGTCTCGCCGATACGCACCCACCGGAACAGTCCACGATCAAATTCGAGTTCGTTTGCTCATTTTATGCTTGTCGGAGCGTTTGCGGCCAAATTTGACTTAAACGTCAAAACTCCTTCAAACGATGTTGGAATCGCAAACGGATAAATCCGTTGAATTCGTACTGTTGTGACGAGTCTAACAAGACTGTTTGTGGTCGATTAAGAGGTCATTACGCCTATTTCACGACTTTGGATAAAAAAGCTATTCGCAGATCACATTAATAAATTCGCCGATTCTCATCAGAATCGAGCGCGGACAGTTTTGTTGAACTCGTATAGGCTTCACGAGTCTAACAAAACTGACTGGGGTGAATACCGAGACCGTCTGCTGCATATCGCCTTTTGGATAAATATGCTATTCGCAGACCACATTAATAAATTCGTCGATTCTCATCAGAATCGAGCGCGGACAGTTTTGTTGAACTCGTATAGGCTTCACGAGTCTAACAAAACTGACTGGTGTGAATACCGAGACCATCTGCTACATATCGTCTTTTGGATAAATATGTTATTCGCAGACCGTGTCATTTGAGCTAACGTACGCACTATAATTCCTTCAAGGCGGTACGCCTCCTTCGAGTTTTATTGCTCAAATTATACTCTCCGGACAGCTCGGATCCCGATACAGCAAACATCGAGACAAGGAATAGAAATGGTATTCGCTGCTTTCGTCGAGTGTACTTCCCCGGCTCAGGTGCAAGCCTGGCCCTCAGTACACCCCGAGCCCGAGTCAACTCGCTTGACTCAAAAAATGCGCACAAGGGGTCTAGATGGAAACAGGATGTTACATACTTGGTCAGACAGTCTGCTGCTGAGTTCTTCTCCCTCGGTACATGCTCGACGAAGAAGGATTGAAAGTCTCCAATCAATCCCCTTACTTTGACAAGGTACTTCTGCAAGACGACGTCGCGCACTTCGAACTCTCCCTGAATCTGCGACGCAACTACCAACAAATTAGTGAAAGCCCTGATATCTTGGATGCCTAAATCCTTCGCGAGGCGCAAGCCTGCCACTATGGCCTCATAATCCGCTTGATTGTTCGTGACGGGGAAGAGGATCTCAACGGCTTGCTCGATCCTGGTTCCCTGCGGGTTGACAAGTATGATGCCCACTCCCACAAATCTTTTGCCCAAAGCTCCGTCCACAAACATCTTCCAAGGAACTAGATTATAAGTTCCTTCGCCCGGCTCTGCTTCTACTGAGAAGTCGGCTAAGAAGTCCGCCATTGCCTGCGCTTTGATCGCCACCCGGGGCGAGAAAGGAATGTCGAACTCATTGAGTTCTACCGACCATTTCGCCAGCCTTCTCGAATGCTCCACCCCTTCTAGGATACTTCGAATAGGGTGATCTGTCACGACCCGGATGGAGTGAGATTGAAAATAAGGCCGGAGCTTCTGCGCCGACACCACCAAGGCGAAGACAAGCTTCTCCAGGATTGGATACCTCAACTCTGCCTTCTTCAGCACCTGGTTAACATAGTGGATGGGTAGCTGCTTCTTCCTTTCTTCTCAGACTAGCACAGAACTTACTGATTCCGCCCATACTCCTAGGTAGATGAGTAGGTCTTCGCCGTCCCTCGGGCTTTGAAAGAAAGGTGTCTGGGTCAACTGCTTCTTCAGCCTTTCGAACTCCTTCTCGCATTCCTTGGACCACTCAAAGCCTTCATTCTTTCGGAGCGTATTGAAGAATGGAGAGCACTTCTCCCCAGCCTTTACTAGGAAGCGGCTAAGACCAGCCAGCCTTCCAGTCAGCCTTTGCACTTCCTTTGCGGTCTTCGGCGGGGTCATCTCCAGGATTGTCTTAACCTTGTCAGGGTTGGGCTCTACTCCTTTCATGGTGAGGAGATGCCCCAAGAACTTCCCCCTTCCTGCCCCGAACACGCACTTCATAGGGTTGAGCCTCATCTTAAATCTTCTGAGCATCGCGAAGGTCTCCACTAGATCAGTCACATGCTCCCGGACGCTCCTGCTCTTGATCAAGAGGTCGTCCACGTACACTTCTAAGTTCCTCCCCTTCTACTCTTTGAACACATGGTCCATCATCCACTGGTAGGTCGCCCCCTGCATTCTTTAACCCGAAGGGCATCATCTTGTAGTTGTAGCAGCCATCACCGGTGATGAAGGAGACATCGCGGCAGTCGTGGGGATGCATCTGGATCTGGTGGTATCCTGAAAATGCATCGAGAAAGCTCATTACAGAAAAACCGACGGCTGAATCAACCAGCGCCTCGATTCAAGGCAAGGGATAACAATCCTTTGGGCAGCTTTTATTCAACAACGAAAAATCTACACACATCCTCCAACTGCCCCCAGCCTTCTTTACCATTACAATGTTCGAGACCCAGCCTGGGTACTGGATCTCTGACACAAAGCCTGCTTCGAGCAGCTTCTTCACCTCTTCTTCTGGCAGATAGGCTTGACCGCGGGGTCTAGATTGAGGCGATGGCTGACAACCTCCGCGTTAATCCCATGCATCTTGGTAGCATTCCAGGCGAAGATGTCGACATTCTCTTGCAGACATGCCACCACCTCGATCTTTTCTTCGGTCTTCAGCGATCCTCCGATCTTCAGTAATCCAGGCACTCCTGCCTCAAAGAGTGCCTCGATCTCTTACACCTCCTCGACTGCTTCCAGCCTGGCTGCTCCCTTCAGCGCTTTCTCTATCTCCTCTGCGTCAACCATCCAGCTGATGGTACTGACCACACTGAGTTAGCACTCGCGGGCGGCTCTTGGATCGCTCCTGATCCTCACCTGGACATCTCCCTGACAGTACTTGAGGCACTGATGGTAGGAGGACGGGACGGCCTTGAAGATGTTGATGAGCGGCCTCCCAAAGATCCCTTTGTAACAGCTCGGGGCGTCGACGATGATGAACCGACACTTAAGCAAGGTGCGTCGACTCCTACCTCACAAAGGAGCGAGACCAGGTTGAGTCTGGGTTTGGGACCCAGTGACGCCCGCCTCGGGGGAGTCCTCGGGCGTAGGATGCTCGGAGGCAGGTTGCTCGCCCTCGCCAGAAAGGCCTACGACACCCTCCGCAGGAGCGTTCTTCTTCTTCTTCTTAGCGAGCTTCTTCCTCTTCTTAGAGGCGAAGAAGTCCTCAAGCTCGGTATCTACGCGAGCAGGTGCCCGAATGGGCGTCAACAAGCCCAGGAGGTCGGCCATATCAGCGACAGCTTCCTCAGCAGCACTGCGTGACATCTTGAGCGAGGAGAGAAAAGCATTTCCCATCAGAGACCCCTCCCCCTCTATATATAGAGTCCAGGCGTCGGCCAACGAAATGCCAAGTAGATCCTGATACTGGCCACTAACAGCTCGTCGAATAAAAGTTGGATGATTCTTTCCGAGCAACTGCGTTGCTCGCAAAGAGCGGGGATTGTGTACAACCCTTATTCTCCGAGGGTGGGTCCCATTCAAAGTCATATAGGCAGAAGTCAAAGTCAAAAGGTCAATGTATAAGCCAGAAGTCGAAGACTCAAGACAACTCAGCCAGCAGGAATAACAGAAGGCCTTGGCGAGTATAGGCGAGCATGTGCAAGCAGCCCCTCATACTCGCCAAAAGGTGGGCAACCATAGGGGATACTCGCCTATTCCAAGCGAGGTCGCCTCAATGTCGCATAATCGCTGGGTTGAGTTATAAATAAGATCCCCTCCCTTTGGTTTTCCTATAAATAGGACCTCAGGGGTACTTGGATTGGGACATGAACTTGAGCTTTCGGAACCCAATTTTCGAATTCTTGGACCCATCATCCTTGGCCGCTACTCTTGATACTCACCAAGTCGGTGCCTTCCTCGTACCATGCTCGGCCATCTTTGGTTGTGGAGGGGGAAGTCTATTTTGAGCTTTCGGGTACGTGGTGGGACCTACCTGTCGCAGCGCCTAGGGTCCTGTTGTTACCATTCTAGTTCCTTCGTCGTCGCCAACCAAGCTATCTGGTCAGACTGCTGGGCGAGTAGCCTCCGGCTGCATTGATCCGAATTTTGGAGTCGGGATTTTCCTGGCTTCAACATATACCGTTGGATTAGGGTGAATACGAGGCGGTGGTTTCAGGGATAATGTCATTGCTAGCGAGAAAATCTCTAAACTCCTCAAATACATATTCTCCTCATCTATCACGTTTTAGTCTTTTTATTTTCATGTCAAGTTGATTTTCTACTCTATTTTTGAAAATACGAAATTTATCAAAAGTTTCATCTTTGGATTTAAGAAGATAAATGTGACAAAATCTAGAGTAGTCATCTATAAAAGTTATCAGAGGCTTTCGATCTTCTCTTGTGACACATCTTTTGTAGTCACAAATGTCAGAATGTATTAACTCAAGTAATTGTGTGATTTTAGAAAATTGACTAAAAAGTGTTCTAGTTATCTAAGTTTAAGTACAAATTTCACATTTGTCAAACCTGATTGTTGTGTCTAAAAGAATATTGTGAGTTTTAGCTAGCATGAGTAGTTTTCTATAGTTAACGTATCCTAGTATTGCATGTAAAGTCTTAGGATTTATGAGATTTGAACTAACTTAATTTACTATTTCATTTGCTAGACTCAATCTATATACATCTCGTTTAGGACACTTGCACAAATAAAGTAATTTGAGTTAACCATTAAAGTTAGTTTACCGCCACTAATATTAAAAGACATATCAACATCGCACAACAAACTAATTGAAACAAAATTAGCAGCTAATGTGAGTATAAATTTAACATTTTTCAAAATTAAATATGTACCTGAAGAGAGTAACAAATCTGCAGTCTCAGTCTGGAGTACCTCTGCAGTGTCTCCATTCGCAACAATCACAGTTTCTTTGGCTGCAGTGACATCCTTCAGTAGAGTAGAATTATTGTAAACGTGGCATGTATCACCTAAATCTAGCCACCATTCTGTACTGACCTTTCCTTTTCCAACCATGGCAACAAAGTGGGTAGACGCAGTCTGATAAAACATGTTTGCTTTGTTATCAGATTTAGGTGTGCTGGATTCACCCTTTTTAGGTTGTATGCATTCAGAAGCACAATGATCTCACTTGTTGTTGTTGTAACACTTGTCTTTAAATTTTTTGATCTTTGTGCTAGTGTCAACAACTGCGAGTGCACTAATGAGCAGTTTAGTCTTCCCAAGCTTAAACTTTCGCTTAGAATGCGTGACCATGTTAGCAGCAAGTTCTGCTTACTAACCATCTCTAAAGCGTGCCTAGTTTGGTTCTCGTCCTCAATACAAATGAATCGCTTGAGGTATTTAAGACTAACATGTATCTTCTTCTGATACATCTCTATTTTAAAAGAGTACCATGCCGATGAGAGTTTAAAAATGATAGCTCCTGCAACAAAACCATATGGCAATGGAAGGTTCTCACTGTTGAGCTTGTCTACAGGTGTCTCAAAATCGGCAACCTGTGGAAGAATCTCCATCTCTTCAGCAAAGGAGAATGCAATGAATTTGTCCATCAGGTGCGTCTTTGACATATTCTCTTCTTCTTTACATTGTTCTTCCAGAGCATCCCAGATCTCTATTGCAATTTTTTATCTTGCTATAGATCTCTACCAGTCTGTTGGAGAGACAATTATGGAGGTAATCACGACAAAAGTCTTTATTGCTAATCCATTGATCCTCATCTCCACTTCCTGCATAAGACTCGAAATCGGACTGCATAGTATAAAATATATTCAGATACTTCATACCAAATTGGATGTTCCATTTCCAAGCACTGAACTCGGAATTCGAGAATTTCTCTTGTTTGATCATCGGCACATGAGAGGAGAGATTGTTTCCCTTTGACATTGAAGATCTCTCTCCAAAGAACTCTTGATTTCCACTCTTCACTCTCGATCTGAAGATGAGCAATGGAGAAAAGTTTGACTTAATTCAATCAAAACCCCAAGAGGAAAACCCAAGTATGCCGAATCGGGCTTTGATGAAGTTAGGTTGACTGGAGCCGGCTAAATGCAGATCCAATATGGACTTGATGTTTTCTGATGATGGAGTTCAAACTGTGATATGCAATCTCTTCTTCTAGAGTTCAAACCGTGATGGAGGAGAAAAATTCTACTCCCGGCTAGATCTGGGATATTGAAACGGGAAGCACCTCACATAATAGAGGTCGACGACAAAGGTCCGCGACAGATCCAAAGTAGAGGTCGACGACGAGGTCTGGGCTATCCAGAACAGTAGTCAACGGCGAGGCCTGCGACAGATCCAGAACAGAAGTAGACGACGAGGTCCGCGACATATCTGCGGGATTCCTCTCCTTCAGCGAAGAATAGAAGGAGTAAAGGTTCTGGATCGGGATCGAGGGAGCAGACGCACCGTTTAGGAGGCAGAGAGTCGATAGTCGATGCCAGAGAGGTAGAAGTTTTTGTGATCGGGAATCGAGACCTAGGCGACGACTCTCGGGAGTGGGGGCTAGGGCACAAAAATGAAAAATCTTCGAGAATGTTAGAGTGCTCGAAACATCCCGTATGACCGTCATTTATAGGTGTAACCCTAAATCCCCGACGGGTTATTGGATGTCTATCAGATCCATACCAAAACCATTAAGAACCCGTTAACCTTTATATAAATATACGTCAACAGAAGACTGCATTCCTCTTAGTTCTCACTATGTCCTCCTGTGCAACCCCGAGGAAAACTGCGGCGATCTACGAACTCACAAAAAAGGACTTCTCTTTGAAGCTCATCAACTACGGAGCCACCATCCTCTCACTCATCCTCCCAGATTCCAAAGGTCTCATCCTTTTCTTGCTTCGCCTATTTTCAAGATGATAAGGGAATAACCCTCAGATTAATGAAGTTTTCGGGAGCTCACTGTCATTATAATTTTCTATGAAAAATCTGCACTTATTGATACAATGGAAGCTCCATTGTAGTAAAAAAATTGTTTATCTTCTCAACCAATGTATTTTTTTGAAATACTAGCAGTAGTATAAATTCATGCTAGTAGTTTGATTTGATGTCAATAAATTCTTTTATTATTTGTATCGTCTCTAATTTTGAAAAAATAGAATACACACAATACAACGGTTTGCCAAACAGTTTCTCCGTTTGAAACAGCATTGCAAATGTTGTTCTTCCAAACAATTTTACTGAGTCTACCACCACTGCAAAAAAACTGATTTTTCTACCACTGCTTTTTTAGTCGTTGCAATTGAACCAAACAGAGCCTTAAAATGTCTTCTTTTGGTTTGGTTCGAGCAAAGAACAAAGCGAGGAATGAGCAGAAGCTCGGTTTGGTTCCTTTCAATTCAATATCCATTATATATATAGACGAGTGAGAGTAGGCACGGGGCTCCGCTCCTCCGATCACGACATTACCCAGGCGCGACGACGCTCTCATCACTCACAAATAGGGATGTTCACAAATAGTATACTTATGAATAATTTGGGATTTGATTCGTGAAGATTCAATTAAAATTTATATTTTTCAAATTCGAATCCGGATTCGAATAATTTTCGAATCCGAATCCGAATAATTTTATACATGTTCGAAGAATTCACAAATAATAAAATATATAATTAAATAAATTTTATATATGTTATTAAATATTCAATATAATTTTATTTTAACATTATATATAATTAAATATTATAAAATCCGAATTTGAATTTGAATCCATGTTCGAATCTTAATTAGAACCTAAATTTGAATCCAACATTTCATGACGAATCTGAATCCGACTCCGAATATTCGAACAAATCCGAATCTAAATCCAAATCTCCGCATTTTATGTTAAATTTGGATTCGATTGAAGAGTTATTCGATTCGATTCAGTTCGTGAACACCCCTACTCGTAAACCTCAGAACGTTATACTCCGCTCATCGCTCATTTTTCCCATGTACACGGTGATTTGCAAGCGGCGGGGAGAACACATTTATTGTAGGTAAGAGATTTTGCCTATATAAGAGCGCATTTTTTAAAATTAATGAAAAACACATAAATAAAAGAAATTAAAATTTTTGTAATTAAAAAATTGTAAAATCGAAAAATTGAATATTGTTTCACCAAATGTTGTTCATTCATTATACCTTTTTTTTTTCAAATTTAATGATAAATCTACTTCAGTTGACATTTTAAATTTGTTTTTAATTTACAGGTTCATTTGTCAGTTTGCGTTCTCTTGCCCAACTCAATGTGTTCAGCTCTCCGAGTTAGGGTTCATTTGGCGCGGCGTAATCAAACGTCCCAGCGGCGGCGTTTTCCACGACTCCACCCGCCGCGTCTGAGGAAAGCAGCAAAAAGCCGCGGGAGAAACCGCCGCTCCCTCCCTCCAGTTTGACCGCCGCGGTTCTTCCCGCCGGTTCCGCTCGCCACCACCGCCGCGCCAAATAAAGCCTTAATGTTGACGTTTACTTCTCCATATTATTTACTACTGATGGGTCCTCATCTATTTTGTAGAGAAATCCGGGTTGCATTTAGCCAAAAACCCAACTCCCCACTAAGATGGTGGGGGCATGGGCAAGAAAGAGGAGGAAACCGCCCGTAACCACAAAAGAAACCGCCGCAACTACCGCACGAAGCCGCGCACAGCACCACACGCGGCCACAAGGCCGCGCGGCACCACACGGCCGCGCGACACCGCCCGACCGCGCGGCATCCCGCGGCCACGCGGCGTCGCACGGCCGCGCGACCGCGGCACCGCACAGCCGCGCAGCGCCGGGCGCTGCCGCCCGACACCACGCGACCGAGCGGCACCCCCGACCGCGCGGCATCCCGCAGGCGCGCGGCCGCACGGTGTCGCGCGCCTAACGCCGCGCGGCACCGCACGGTACCACGCGACGACACCGCGCGCGGCACCGCGTGCCCGGCACCGTGCGGTGCCGCGCACCTAACGCCGCGCGGTGCCGGTCGGTGGGCGCGGTGTCGGTCGGCCTCCCTCGCCGCCGGGCGCACTCTCCGACCCCTCTCGTCTCGTCCCCGGTCGGCCTCGCTTGACCAACGGACGCGCTCTCCCGGCCTCTCCCGCCTCATTCGGCGGAGAAAACGAGGATGATCAAGGCAAATCTCGCTAAACCCGTAACCACCCATCATGGGGTGCGAATAGTAAGAATTCACCTCATGAGGTGCAAATAGTAAAATCCTCCAACATAGGGGTGCGAATAATAAAATCCTCCAACATGGGGGTGCGAATAGTAAATTCCTCTATCATGGAGTGCAAATAGTAAAAACCTCTATCATGGGGGTGCGAATAATAAATAATATGGTTATGGTGTGCGCATAACCATATCCATCATATGAATGCGTATCCTCACCAAACTATACAAATTGGTGTGCGCATAGTCACATTCATGATAAATGTGCATACGGTCTGCGTCTAGCAAATAATATGGTTATGGTGTGCGCATAATCATATCCGTCATATAAATGCATATCATCCCAAAACTATACAAACCGGTGTGCGCATAGCCATATTCATGATAAATGTGCATATAGCACGTAAATTAGTTATGGTGTGCGGGTAGCCACCCTCACCACCATAACCACCCTAACCACCTTCAAAAGCTATAAAAGGAACCACAGGGCTTCATTTCAAAGGACTTGGAATTTTCTACACGGGAGAGAGCTCTCTGGAATTCCCTTGAAGATCTTCATCAGCATTCGAAGATCTCCTTCGGAACTCGAAGATCTCCTTCAGCGCTCGAAGATCTCCTTCGGAACCCGAAGATCTCCTTCGGAACCCGAAGATCTCCTTCAACCTTCGAAGACCTTCATCAACACTCGAAGACCTCCTTCAACCTTCGAAGAACTCCTTCGTCGCTTGAAGACCACCATCGCCGCTTGAAGATCTTCTGCGGACTTTGAAGACTTCCCGGCCAAGAAAAGTACTTAGTTTTTCTGAGAGGTGGCATGTCATCCTCAGAGACTTTCATTCAATTACAATTGTAACGGGGGCGGCCTGTCGCTCCCGATTCTCGCACCATTACTTGTAACGCTCCACCACATAGTGAAAATTGGTCGGCGCTGATCCGACCACGTGGTTTTTCACCCTTTCCGGGTTTTCCACGGTAAAAACGTCTTCTTGCCACCTGTTCGTTCTCTCTGTGACTGCTTGCGCGCTCGGTTCATCCTCGGGCTAAGACGGTTCGATTCGCCCGGTCTGAAAGAACGTTGAGCGACCCGCAACAACTACTTTTTGTGTGTGAGAGAAACATCGAAAACTGTACTATTTAATAGGATTACTTTGTAAATGATAGTAATTTGAATTATTGCTTTTATTGATCAATCAGATTCACAGAGCTTGATAACGCGAGTGAAGAGCGAGGAATTGAAAAGCTAATGACGAGATCGTGAGGATTTAATGGGGCATATGTGCGATAGAAAAGGGAGGAGATCGATGAGGGCGGGAGGGGTTCGGCCTGTAGTCCGTCACAATATAATTCTGTTATTCTGAGCAGATTTTCACAATAATATAGCACATCAAATTCATTATAAAGCAAAGAAAAAGTACCATATATAAGACAACATAAAACAACTTTTCATTTATTTAATCAGAATTTACATAATGTCTAACCAGATTTAATCAGAATTTACATAATGTCTAACCAGAGTACAAGAAGACTACTGCGAAACAGAACTGACGCATCTATACAATGCATAAACTATAACCAACTCTAATATAAGATATAACAAAACTCCAACCCGTGCTCGTATCACATCCTCCCTTTGCTTCCTTTTTGCCTCTGCAGGCAACCTCCTAGCGGGGCTTGGTACGCTGACGGTTTGATCATAAAAAGAGAAATTAATAACCTGTTAGTTTAGAAAACCAAGTGAATCTTTTACCTCTTCAACTGCACTACAGACAAACACGAAAAATCAGCATCAATATGCAGTTATACATATATGAATATGTGTAGTATGAACAGTAAGACAGTAAAGTAAGCAGGTAAAGTACTGTACATTGAGCTAGTACAACAGAAATAAATTATTTTTGGTATCAATTGTTCAGTATTTCTTTTATTCTTCTTCGTATCTCTATTAAATTCAGAATTATCTTATCATATTCCGTTCTTCCAAAATGCCGAGTGTTGACGCCAGGAAAATCCTGACCTCAAGATTCGGACCGATGCAGCCGGAGGCTACTCGCCCAACAGCCCAACGAGATGGCTTGGCTGACGACGACGAAGAAGCTAGAAGAGCAACAAACAGGACCCCAGGTGCTGCGGCAGGGAGGTCCCACCACGTACCCAGAAGCTCCGAAGAGACTTCCCCTCCAAGACCAAAAATGGCCGAGCAGGGTACAAGGAAGGCACCGACTTAGCTAGTACCGGGAGTAGCGGCCAAGTGCGACAGGTTCCAGAATGCAAGAGCAGGGTTTCGAGAGCTCAAGTCCAGGTGCCAATCCAAGTACCCCTGAGGTCCTATTTATAGGAGAACCAAGGGGTGGGGGGTGGGGGGGGGGGGGGGGGGGGGGGTTTATAGCCCAGCCCCTGCCCGGCGACTAGCGACATTGAGGCGATCTCCCCGGGCAAATGGGCGAGTATCACTTATGTCGCCCACCTTATGGCGAGTATCCGGGCTACTCGCACGAGTGCACCCCTACTCGCCTAGGCTCTCTTCTGCTCCTACGCTTGACGAACTCTTTCACTAGGCCTGCTGGCCGACTTTATCTTGGTATCTCGAACTGTTGACTTGACTCTTTGACTTTGACTTTTGTCTACGTGGCCTTGAGTGGGTCCTACCCTCGGAGAATGAGGGTTGTACACAATCCCCGCTCTTTGCGAGTAACGTAGTTGCTCGGAAAGAATCATCCAACCCTGATTCGACGAGCTGTCTTTCTGGCGAGTATTGGTTGATAGTCCGCATCCCGGTGGTTGACGCTCTGGCTCTATATATAGAGGGGGAGGGGTCTCTGATGGCAAGGATTTTTTGATCTCGCTTCAAGATGTCGCGCAGTATTGCCGAGGAAGCTGCCGCTGATTTGGCCGAGCTTGCTAGTCTGCTGCCACCGTCGCGGAAGCCTGCTCGCGACGTCGAGCTTGAGGACTTCCTCGCTTCTAGGAAGAAGAAGAGGCTTGAGAAGAAGAAGGAGAAGAAGAGCAAGAAGAAGAAGAAGAATGCCGACGCTCCTGAGAATGTCGCCGATACTCAGGTCGGCACTACCCAGCAGGTACTCGCCGACTTGGGCCTCGGTCAGTCGGGCGGCTCGCCTGCTCCTAATCCTCCTTCGTCGAATGTAGCTACTGAGACGAGTACTGCTGGAATCTTGGTTCAAGATCAGATTGAAGCCCTCCCTGCGCAAAGTGAGAGCTACCTACTCGCCACTTTTTAAGGCTTAGTCGCCCAAGTGCCGGTTAGTTTCTGACGTTTTCTACACTATCTCGCAGATCCGCTACTTGTCGATGCTCGGGAGGAGCCTTTGAGCGTCATTCCTCTGTGATCGTCGCCTATGATCTCGCCTAGGATTGGGGGAGGAACTCGTCGGGGTGGATCGGTGCGGATCCTTCACAGCTCTTCAGTGGATAAGAGGCTGATGAGCGAGCAGAGGGCTCCTTCTGCGAGTAACCTTCCTCCGCCGCCACCGCCTTTGCAGCAACCAGAGGTGGCGAGTAGCCCGCAACTGCCCGCGGACGAACTTCCTCCACCTCCTCCGTTCCCTCCTCCTGTCGATATGCAAGAAGATCGTCGCCTACTGGCAAATGTCTGTAATTCTGAATTTGATCCTTTCAAGTAATTTGTTATTTGGCGAGTATGAATATCGCCTTTGCTACCTTTCCTGTTTGCTGTGATGACTTGATTTACTTTTTTTGTTTCCGCGAGTATTTGTTGAATGTTGCGTTGATGTGGCGGGCATCTTAGTGATCTGATGCATGTACTCGCTCGTTCGGCACTGGTGATTTGGCGTGTACCCTTGGTTTTCGCGACTTTCCTCGATACTCGCCCCCCTGACTCGCGCTCGCGGCGGCGTGCGCGGCAAGCCAAGTTTCGTCGAGTACTATAAATAGGGGGTGGGTACGTATTTATTACGCTTTCAGCGATCTTTCCTTTCTTTCCAGCGAGTATCTGTCGATTGCTCCTCTCCTCGCATCTTTGATACTCGCTTCTTCAATCCCTTTCTTCCTGAATGGCTGACGAGACAGCTATTCGCCGTGCAAGTCATGCGAAGAACTTCGAGGCGACTTCTTTCAAGAAGCCGATTACTCGGCCGAGCGATCTAAAAGAGTTCTCTGCTAAATACTTGTCGCCGGAGTATGTCGCCAGGCTTCCTCGCGAGGATGAACGCCTGAACTCCTTCTCGGCGACCGATCTGGTCTTCCTCATCCGCCACTTTGAAGTCGGCCTACGACTACCCTTGTGGCCGGAGGTCTGCCAGATACTTCGCTATCATGGGATAGTCCCTGCCCAGATCAACCCAAACAGAGTGGCGATGATCTTGGGCTTTCTCTGTTTCTTGCGAGAACAGAAGATCGCCTTTGATCTCTCCGTCTTCCGGCGAGTATTCCACTTTAGCGCTACTGGCGAGGGCGTCGTCTTTTTGTGCAGCCACGTCTGTACGCTGGTCGGCACGGCGAACAAGAACCATCGCTGGACCGAGCGAATAGTCGTCATCAAGGGCGACTTTGGAGTCGTGCCGACCTCATCCTTCCAGCCGGCGGAGAGTGCCTTCGCTGCCCCTTATCTGGAGGTAAGCCGGGAGAAGCTACTCGACAGCTTCTGAGGTCGCCGGCTGGATGTCGTCCTCTGGAGGAGGCGAGTAGATGAGCTTGCCGAGGTGTTCCCGGGTGAAGGTAGTCTTCTAAGCGAGTACTTGGTCATACTCGCCACTTTGTCTTCAGTCGGTGTCTGATGCTCTTCCCAGTATGTCTTAATGCAGCTACTCGCTCCTTACCGAGCGAGCTTCTTCCCTTGGCGCCAAAGGCGGGGGCTTCTGCTCCGGTCGACTTGTCGCCAGGCGGCAATGATCAGGAGGTCGCCAGCGATGATGCTGGGCCCTCGAAGAAGAGGAAGGTCTAGGCGAAGTCTGTCGAGACTGCGAGGAAGAAAGAGGTCGCCAAGAGGGACCTGAAGGCGAAGGCGAACCTTTCGGAGGCTGGCGAGCCCAGCGCCATCCGCTCTTTGGCGAAGGCGTTCGAGGCGAGGATGCCTATGGTCGCCCTCTGGTGGCCTGGGCTGAGCGAGCCCACGAAATGGCTTTGAGCACCAACCTCCCCGCTTGGTCGGAGGATTGGGAGGATGCGGGCGAGGCGTTCGACGTGATGTTCGCCCTCTATGGTCGCGCGGACGCTGAATCCCTGCAAGATGTTTCGACCGAATATCTCGCCCATCAGAGCTCGCGAGGTTACCTGCGAGCTGCCGAGCTCGGTCACGCGACGGCAAGGAAACTGCTTGATTATGAGCAGGTGCAGAGCAAGAAGCTCATCACCCTGGGGCTGGAGGCTGCCAAGTGGAAAGATCAGGAGGTACTCGCTCGTTGCCTTTCTAGTTTCTTTTGATAGTCGCCTTTTGTGCCGATGGATTTCTGTTTAACCGCTGCTTTTTTACCTGTGCAGGCCACCGAGGTGGAGATGGCGAAGAAGGTGTCCCAGCTGGAAAAGGAGCTGGAGGATACTCGGTAACCTTGGAGGCCGCCCAAGTTCGCATCGCCGAGCTGGAAACTCGGCCTGCCGAGCAACAACCTTCGTCGGCGGGCCCCTCCAGGGTTGGCAAGCAGATTCAGATACTCGGCGACGATATGGTGCATATTCGCCGGGAGATTGCACGAGCGACCGGGAAGGTGGTTCTAAGCAGTCTGAAGGCTGATGGCCTCTTGAAGCCGGAGGCAATGAACCTGACTGTCATGGACATCATCCCGGCACTGCTCGCCGAAGAGTCAAACTCTCCTATGCGAGATCTTCCATCCTCATCCATCGATTCCGACGATGACAATTCTGAGGACGAGGGTGATGATGGCGAAGATGTCGATCCGGACGGCGGGGATGGTGGCGATGATGGTGCATAGTCGCCTGGCTCCCTTTTGCAAATCTGTACAACAATTTTTGTATATGTACTTATGAAAGTAAATGAATACAATTGTTTGCTCGCCTTTTGTAGTCGCTTTTTGCTTTTCTTCTTTTTGTGATCGTGCTGAGTAGGCTCTTAGGCTCGAGATGAGGTTGAGTGCTCGCTAGGCGACTAAGCCTAGGCGAGATAGGATACTGCGGATGACGATCATACCTTACTCGCTGGTTGGATGCTCGGCCATATATACTCGCAC
Organism: Dactylorhiza incarnata; assembly: GCA_033032865.1. NCBI lineage: Eukaryota > Viridiplantae > Streptophyta > Magnoliopsida > Asparagales > Orchidaceae > Dactylorhiza > Dactylorhiza incarnata. Next base: position 7,966,419 of record JAWHQI010000053.1, read on the forward strand.
CTGCATACTCGCATCTTCATACTCGCACCTGCATATGAAGAAGGGTCTTTGAGATATGCTCTTCTAAGACCTCATTTTGTACCTCCATGTTGATGTTGTTGAGGAGGTCGACACAGTAGGGAATGACTGTCGGGGAGGTTCCAATGGAGCACCTTCCAAGGGATCACAACATCCCAAGGTCTCCATCTTACTGTTCTTGTTGATGCTGTTGAGGAGGTCGACACAGTAGGGAATGACTGTCGGGGAGGTTCCGATGGAGCACCTTCCAAGGGATCACAATATCCCAAGGTCTCCATCTTACTGTTCTTGTTGATGCTGTTGAGGAGGTCGACACAGTAGGGAATGACCGTCGGGGAGGTTCCAATGGAGCACCTTCCAAGGGATCACAACATCCCAAGGTCTCCATCTTACTGTTCTTGTTGATGCTGTTGAGGAGGTCGACACAGTAGGGAATGACTGTCAGGGAGATTCCGATGGAGCACCTTCCAAGGGATCACAACATCCCAAGGTCTCCATCTTACTGTTCATGTTGATGCTGTTGAGGAGGTCGACACAGTAGGTAATGACTGTCGGGGAGGTTCCGATGGAGCACCTTCCAAGGGATCACAACATCCTGAGGTCTCCATCCTACTTGGGTGCTGAATGTCGACCCAACCTGTTTCCCGTTGCTCAACAATTTGAACGGGGAGTTAAGCACACTTAAGCACATTAGCACACACAATTGGAGGAAATAATTGGAAACGAACAACCGGGGCATTGCCCCCTGATCAAGTAAGTCAATCACCTCTTCGTTCAATTGGGAGGTCGGCGTCCAGACTTCTTCCTGATAATCTCACCAGTCGGGTGAGAAATGCAGCCGGTGGGAACCGCGGCCAACATGCAAGGGGGGAGCTGATCTCGCTCGTCATTGCAGAGGCTTGGACTTAAGGGGACGTATAACCGAGGCATTGTCCCATCACCCGTTCTGAGTTTTTACGAGAATCAAGTCGGAGGCCAGTTTCCCAACCTAACGCGGAGATCGGCTTTGCCTGCTTCTCTTCTTTTACTTGAAAACACATTTTTGACGAAGCAGATAAGGGCGAGCACCACCTTTGCCGAAGTCGATTATTCCTTCGTCGGGTTGGGAGGTCGGCGTCCAGACTTCTTCCTGATAATCTCACCAGTCGGGTGAGAAATGCAGCCAGTGGGAACCGCGACCAACATGCAATGGGGGAGCTGATCTCGGCCGTCATTGCAGAGGATTGGACTTAAGGGGACGTATAACCGAGGCATTGTCCCATTACCCGTTCTGGGTTCTTACGAGAATCAAGTCGGAGGCCCGTTTCCCAACCTAACGCGGAGATCGACTTTGCCTGCTTCTCTTCTTTTACTTGAAAACTCATAGCCGAAAGATACAAAAGACTCACCATTTCCCATGTTTCAGGGAGGTGATGGTTTTATTTATGGACAATAAATTTACAGGAGTGGGATGTGTACATACTCCCGTATAGGAGCCAAACCCTTTCAGGTTGTCGCCGTTCTAGGTGTTTTCCAACAGCTCCCCTTCACGATGAAGGGTTCTTCCCGCCTTGGATTAAGCTTCCCGACGGCGGTTGATCTTCCTGCCGCATCCACCTTATGCTTACCTAAGAAATAAAAAAAGGGAACCGTCCAAGATCATCATCCTGCTTGCCTTGATCTCCAGGTTTTCAAACGTGTTCGTGAGAACGACGTAAAGATGACACAGACTGAACCCCCGTTGCACACTAGGATTCGATTGACGGTGGAGTCTTCGACGATCGCTTGAATCATACGGGCCTCACAGAAGGGATTCTCATCCCTTAACATGCCCTCCTCTGAGAAAGTGATCTCCTCTAGCGGGGGTGGCGCTTGAGAGGTTGGAGCGACATTCTGGCGGTAGGCCTGGTGGAAATTCGTTTTGCGGAAAGATCCGAGCTCCGCTTCTCCAAAACTCACTCCTACCTCTCCGGCCTTGATCCTTCCTTGACATCCTTGGCTGACCCGATCCCTATCTACTCCGGTTACCCTTCCGGTTACGTCTGTTCCCCTGACGGATAGGGTCGTCTTTCCCCGAGCAATAATTCATAGCGGGATCTCTGAATCCTTCTGGCACTGGCGCGGCAACGGTCTCCTCCCAGAATGGGCTCCTCCTACCAAACTGGCGACGACCCTCTCCGGCCTGCTCCTTCTCTTCGCGGAATCGGGTTCTGCCAGCTCCCTGCGAGACTCGCGAGTAGAACTGCGAAATCCTTGGTCGCTCCGGCTCCTCTTCATGCTCCTTCCCTGCTCGCCGAGGGTGAGCACCTTCTTCGGTCAGAATCGGGCGATGAGGCGAGGTCGCCGTTCCTTCCGTGCGAGGTTGAAGAGCTACTCGCAAGGACTTTTCTATCCTCCGCGCGAAGGCCTCGAAAACTGCTAACGTCACAAACTCGCCACCACTGGCCGAGTTGCCGACTACCTCCTCATGGTCGCCAACTATGACCATCTTTTCTTCCCACTAAGCTTTCTTTCTCTGGCCACGGTCCACGCTCACCGCACCAAAGTGTTGACGCCAGGAAAATCCTGACCTCAAGATTCGGACCGATGCAGCCGGAGGCTACTCGCCCAGCAGCCAAACGAGATGGCTTGGCTGGCAACGACGAAGAAGCTAGAAGAGCAACAAATAGGACCCCAGGTGCTGCGGCAGGGAGGTCCCACCACGTACCCAGAAGATCCGAAGAGACTTCCCCTCCAAGACCAAAAAAGGCCGAGCAGGGTACAAGGAAGGCACCGACTTAGCTAGTACCGGGAGTAGCGGCCAAGTGCGACAGGTTCCAGAATGCAAGAGCAGGGTTTCGAGAGCTCAAGACCAGGTGCCAATCCAAGTACCCCTGGGGTCCTATTTATAGGAAAACCAAGGGGTAGGGGGGTTATAGCCCAGCCCCTGCCCGACGACTAGCGACATTGAGACGATCTCCCCGGGCAAATGAGCGAGTATCACTTATGTCGCCCACCTTATGGCGAGTATCTGGTCTACTCGCACGAGTGCACCCCTACTCGCCTAGGCTCTCTTCTGCTCCTACGCTTGACGAACTCTTTCACTAGGCCTGCTGGCTGACTTTATCTTGGTATCTCGAACTGTTGACTTGACTCTTTGACTTTGACTTTTATCTACGTGGCCTTGAGTGGGTCCTACCCTCGGAGAATGAGGGTTGTACACAGACGATAAAAACTCTGAGAGGGAAATTATATGAATATTTCCTATATTTTGAAAATAAATTAAATATAAGAAGAATAAGAAATTGAGTGTGCGTCTTAACATAGAAATGCTAAGGGTCAGTCTCGTAGGATGGGTAGAACTCCTATAGAATTTTTGATAATTCCAAGAAAGATCGTGTGTTCGATCACCCTGAATTAAAATAGAATTATCTAATCTATGAGGTATGGAAGCCTGGAGCGTGTTTGAACGCCCTAGATTTGACATTGATGGACCCAGATGATTGATAGATTTGAGAATGACCCTCGGTGTACAACCCTCATTCTCCGAGGGTAGGACCCACTCAAGGCCACGTAGACAAAAGTCAAAGTCAAAGAGTCAAGTCAACAGTTCGAGATACCAAGATAAAGTCGGCCAGCAGGCCTAGTGAAAGAGTTCGTCAAGCGTAGGAGCAGAAGAGATCCTAGACGAGTAGGGGTGCACTCGTGCGAGTAGCCCGGATACTCGTCATAAGGTGGGCGACATAAGTGATACTCGCCCATTTGCCCGGGGAGATCGCCTCAATGTCGCTAGTCGCCGGGCAGGGGCTGGGCTATAAAAACCCCCCTACCCCTTGGTTTTCCTATAAATAGGACCCCAGGGGTACTTGGATTGGCACCTGGACTTGAGCTCTCGAAACCCTGCTCTTGCATTCTGGAACCTGTCGCACTTGACCGCTACTCCAGATACTAGCTAAGTCGGTGCCTTCCTTGTACCCTGCTCGGCCATTTTTAGTCTTGGAGGGGAAGTCTCTTCGGAGCTTCTGGGTACGTGGTGGGACCTCCCTGCCGCAGCACCTGGGGTCCTGTTTGTTGCTCTTCTAGCTTCTTCTTCGTCGCCAGCCAAGCCATCTCGTTGGACTGCTGGGCGAGTAGCCTCCGGCTGCATCGGTCTGAATCTTGAGGTCAGGATTTTCCTGACGTCAACAGTCTGCTAATCCATGTTTTAGCTTTTTAGCAATTTCATAATTTTCAGTGGTTTCAAAATTTTAAATTTCTTCAATTTAATTCAATCAATATTTTGTGTGAATGCAAAGAAGTAGCCCAACATAAAGTAATTCCACATGTTCATATTTCAAAATAATTCAAATATACGTAATCAAAGCGGTAAGGACTCACCACCTCTTTTCCTTTATTCTTCTATTTCATAGGGTTCTTGTCTCGTCTATAGCCGGGTGACATCCTTTGCAGTATCAAGAAGATCATTTACTTTAGGGTTGATCTGTTAAATAGTTACGAGTAGACTCCTCAGACAGCCACAACTATGACCTATTAGGGGTTGCCTAAGGAAGAAGGAATAACTTAGGTAAATCTAAGAAAAGGGCAAATTCATATTTCAGCCACTATTTAAATCAAATTTTAACTGCTAGACATGCAACTCAAGAGAAGGGAAAGATCAGATTTATTTCCAGATTAGCCACCAGGTTTCAGCCACCAATGCCACTAATGCAATCATCAAGAGCCAACACGAGTCGCTAATGACAACCAACAACAACACAATATTCATAGCCGGCCTCCAAAAATACCCCAATGGAATCTGAACCAAAATGTCCTCAAACACCAAGCAGTCTGCCTCAATAAGGAATACAATAACCATAGAAACAGTCGGCCAAATGTAATCACAACAATTTAAAATAATAGTACCAATTAAGTGTAATCCCACTCCCAAAACTCAATTAGTATAGGAAGAAAATCACATCTCAGCCGATCAAGACAACACCCCCAAAATCCCATGCATGAATGTATAATAGCAGATGAGAGGAGGAGGAATAGAGGGAGAGGGGATCAACAATTATCCCACATCCCAAATCCATTAAACCCCCCCACCAAGATATTTAAAATCAAACGCTCCTCTACTAAAACACCCAAATTAGAAACCCTAATTGCATTAGGTACGCATGAAATCAATTTATCTGACGAGAAAAGAAGAGGGGGAGAGAAAGAGAAGCTCACTATGAAGTAATTTTAGCCCAAAGCTGTCAGCCAAAGTCCAAAACCGCCGGCCAAGCACAACAAAATTGCAGGAAAAAGGCAGCAGAGACACAAGTAGAAGGCAACGACTGGTCTTCCAGCACCGAGGACAAGATGAGAGGAAGGAATCGTCGATCAGGAAGAAGAGTCGCAGCCAAGCCCTAGCTCGTCGAGATCTCCAGGAGATGGGAAGAGGAGACAAGAATAATATGATGAGGCTCGATAGAAGTATAATATAATCCACCGCCTCCTTAATCCTCCTCTTAACATAATGATATATTAAGCAACCTTAAGAGCCAGTACATTCAATTTCTAATCCCATGGATCAAACTCAGTCATCCAAATGGATCCAAATTCAGCCATCAGTCAACTTCATAATACACATGTGTAAAGTGACTTTTTTATATTGAATACGAAAAGAACGCCGCAAAAACATCGAAAATCGAGAACTCCCTTTCGGTTAATATATTAGAGACGTTTTAAGAAGGACCCAAATCAGCTAAAGATAAAAGTTGAGTGACCAAAATCAGTTTGAAATAATAATTATTTTAAATTATTACATATGACTCAGCCTGACCCTGACATGTGTAAATCTAAAACTACGATCCTCCTCTGGCGAGTGGCGACCATGGGCTGAGTAGTAAAATACGGCAGGCCGACTAACAAGCGCTTCGGACGAATTCTCAAAACTACCCTTGGATATAATCCCGGCATTTTCCAACGGAGTTCCTCCCCTTTTCGGCGTTGCGGCCGGTGTCGTTCGCTGCTTGCCAGCCGTTCTCCTCCTCCGGCCACCGTATTCATATTCCCGGCTATCCCGGCGTTACATCTCCATCTCACCCCTCCTTCTCCCTGCCTGGATCTGATTATCGCCGCCGGCCGGTCCATCCATGACTATGATGACGCCGCCACTCATTGACGTACGTATCTCGAACTCCTCCCGCCCTCATCTCCTCCCTTTTCTATCGCTCACATGCCCCCCTTAAACCCTCGCGATCTCGTCCTTCTCAATTCCTCGCTCTCCCCTCGCGTTATCAAGCTCCGTGAATCTGATTGATCAATATACATTTCTTCGGCGGTTAGATATTAGGGCTTCAATTTGGTTGTGTCGGCTGCTTTTACTGCATCTAGTGCTGATTCATCCTCGGTTTCTTTCAGCAGGAAGACGAGGAGATGTTCGTCCCCCATTCGGAGTTCCCTCAAGGGCCCCAGCCTATGGAAGGTGAGTCGGGATTCTTATTAAATATAGTTGAGCTCTTTCTTTGTCGGAATCGTTTAAGTTGATGCTTCTTTACTAGTAATTTGTTTTTAATTTTTTTTTGCCTGAGATATCCTTCTTTGCTTTAACTTCCCCTCCTTGCCATTATTTTACCCTTCTTAGTTGCTCCAGCGGAAGCTGCTAGCGCCGGCGAGAATCAGCAGTCAGAAGACCCCCCGCTATCCAAATTCACATGGACCATTGAGAATTTCTCAAGGTTGAACGTTAAGAAGCATTACTCCGAGATTTTTTTCTCCGGTGGCTTTAAATGGTATATATATCTTCTCTTTCCATTGTTGTGTGCACTCTTCGTTGTCAAGGAAAACAATATTTTAAATATTTCATTGGTTATGATGATAGGAGGATTTTGATTTTTCCAAAGGGGAACAACGTAGATCACTTGTCTATGTACCTAGATGTTGCTGATTCATCAACTTTACCATATGGGTGGAGTAGATATGCACAGTTTAGTCTTTCTGTGGTCAACCAACTGCATCCTAAGTATACATGTAGAAAAGGTATGGCATTGTTTAAGTTTACATAAATTTTCAGCAGCATTTTGAATGGGTATCAGATGGTTGAAGAAAAAGCATATGCCATGTTTTGAAAATCAGCAAGCTTGAATTTTCACTCCCTTTACACCTTTTTTTGGGTGAAAGGTGGTATTTTATTGAATTCTAGTTGTTGCGTGTGTGTGTGGTGGGGGGGGGGGGGGGGGGGGGGTTACAAAGATGACTTTGGGGGTTCTGAAGCAAATTACATGAAATCAAAATAGCAAAAATAGGCATGCTAAGCTTAATGAAATAACTCAATATATATCTTCTTCGAAAATCAAAACTTTATAATGTAGGGTGTTTCACTAAGATCCTAGTAACAGGCATTGGCAGCATAGATGGGAAGCTGACTGCCTCTTTGATAGATGCAATGATGGGTCATTTTATTGGAATGTTTAGCAATGGAGTCTGCGAGAGAATCTCCTCACTATGTATGTGTTGTACCTCATTTGCACTAATTTAATATGTTTGAGTGTTGGATCCCATCGGTAAGCACTTTTGTACATGTTCTCCCATGGTTGTTCGGGTCACAGGTCTAACTGAAATGCAGTCATAGACATGCGGATATACATATGCCATGCCCCATTTTTTTTACGTGATATGCTTATGTATTATCTGTCTCACGTTAATCTATTTCGATGATTCGTTGATGTACTCATTACTATTGAACACCATACCATCCTTTCATAGTTTTCATTACCGTGGACAGTACTTTGACGATCTTCTTGATGAGTTGTTATATTTTGGTATAAATTTGAATAGTCATCATTTGAAGCCATACTTTTTTACTTACCTCATTATTGATGAATTATCGATGTTTAATTTATTTAGCTATTAGTAACCTTGCATCCAATTTTATGTGGCAGATACCCAACACCAATTTAATTCACGGGAGAGTGATTGGGGATTCACATCTTTTATGCCTCTTAGTGATCTGTATGACCCGAATAGAGGCTACTTAGAAAATGATAGAGTGATAGTTGAAGCTGAGGTTGCTGTTCGCAAGGTGACTGATTATTGGACTTATGACTCAAAAAAAGAAACTGGTTATGTTGGTCTCAAGAATCAAGGTGCCACTTGTTATATGAACTCCCTTCTCCAGACTTTGTACCATATTCCTTATTTCAGAAAGGTATAACACTTAAATTTTACATTGATTTCGTGTAAAAGAAACCTATTTGAAGGAAGGAAAATCACTTTAATTCATGTCTCTTAGGCTGTGTACCATATGCCTACAACTGAGAATGATATTCCTTCTGGAAGCATCCCCTTGGCTCTTCAGAGTTTATTTTATAAGCTTCAGTACAGTGATAGTAGTGTTGCTACAAAAGAGTTGACAAAATCTTTTGGATGGGACACATATGATTCCTTCATGCAGCATGATGTGCAAGAACTTAATAGGGTCCTTAGTGAGAAGCTGGAAGATAAGATGAAGGTTGGAGGTCAATAGTGCACCATTTCCCTTGGATTTTGTAATATGTTTGCTAACTTACATATCTCAGGGAACTGTTGTTGAGGGAACAATACAACAATTATTTGAAGGTCATCACATGAACTATATCGAGTGCATTAATGTTGAGTACAAGTCTAGAAGGAAGGAGTCATTCTATGGTAAACTATCAATGAATACACGTATTCTTTTATTAACCATCAAATCACTGGCAATTTTTGCCTTTTAACTGAATAATAATATGATTATACAGTCTAACTATAGCAGTTTTGAATCATATTAGACCTTCAACTTGATGTCAAAGGATGTCGTGATGTTTATGCTTCCTTTGATAAGTATGTTGAAGTTGAGCGTCTTGAAGGAGACAACAAGTATCATGCAGAGCAATATGGATTACAGGTCAGTTCCTTCAATCATTTACTATGTTATGAATGTGCCTAAAAAACTTGTATATGCGAGTAGATTCTAATTCAGTGGGAATCCTCGTTTTACGGGGTATCTAAATAAAGTAGGTATAAGTATCTTCTTTTGGAAATTTTTCTTGTGAAATTGGTCCGTTGATAGATTTAATTAGAAATTGGTTTGATCATTGATGTTGTAGGAATACGGTGACATTAAAATTCTTGTAGCCTGTGGCAAGATGCGCAAGCAACAATCACTTGTATGGAAAACAAGATAGGATTGACTAAATGCTTAAGGAGTTAAGGTGTATTTTATGCGGTGATTATTTAGCCCTCATGTCGTTTCTAATTAAAAACTGGTTGAGCTATGAGCAATTACAAATATGTGTGCTTTGATGCACTCTTGTTAAATACCAGACCTGATGTACAAAAACAATTGTTTGATTTCAGAATCTATGTGAAGTTTGTTTCTTGTAACTCTATGATCACAGAGCTTATCATTAATTTTGTGAAGAACAATTTCACATTATCCTTGTTCATAATTAATGAAGCATGTCCATCTTGCATTAAGGACGAGGTAGGAGAATATGGAGGTAATGAGATTGCGAATGTTAGTATTTAAAGGAAAATAAAGAGCATTTAATGTACTTGTTAATGCTTCTTGTGTTTGCGCTGCTCTGCCATGTTGATTTCCATTTTTTTGTGCTCTAAATTTTTTTTGGATATGTGAAGTACATATATATTGATTATTTAGCTTCCATCATGTTAATTTCAGGATGCTAAGAAAGGCGTACTATTTATTGACTTCCCTCCAGTTTTGCAACTTCAGCTAAAACGCTTTGAATATGATTTTATGAGGGATACAATGGTAAAGGTGTGTTTAACTACCTTGGAAAAATGCCTAATTTTGATCAGTGCTGTATTGTTTGATAATGTTGGCTTTATGTTGTTAAGATAGGATCAGAGGGATGGCAAATGATTACTGAACATTATAAGTTATAACCTGTCCAGATTTTATACGAGCTCTCTGATGATGCTAACATCTTCTTTGAGTACCACCATGTTTTACCATAATTAGATTTCTCGTGTAGTATGTGCGCAAATGTGCATGCTCACGATATGCCCAACAAAATAATGTTATGTAGTTCCTTGTTTTTGTACTTACATGCGAATCTCTTGGAGAGAGTAGCTGTTGTAGCATTTTGTTTGCTGACTTTGTTCACTCTTTGCTATAAATAATAACACTAACCTTTCTAACTAAAAAAGGAAAAAAAATCTGACCATGGATGATGGGGCCTTTCATTTTTTTTTGCATAGAAATGTCAGAAATATGTTGAAAAACTTGATTAATGTCTTCCTTTTACTGAAGTGAGTTTCTTGGTAAACTAACCTGTAAAAGGAATATGTAGGCATGTATTATAATGGTTGTTATTTTGCCTTGTCCCAACTATTATAAATCCCCATTTTCTTTTCCTTCTTGTTGAGTGTCCACATGAAATGCTAAATCTATCTCACACAAATCACTTTGAACAACTTGTATCCATGCTGACTTTGGATTAGTCTTTTCTTGCTTGACTATGTCTAAATTAATTCCATCTTTCCATCTTATTGGATCATCTTCTACCTTCTATTATATATACGTGCCCAAATTCAAGTTTATTTTCCACTTTTTTCTCTCCACTTGGTGTTCCTCCCGTCATCTTTCAATATGGATTGAAATGTTTCTCACATTGTGTGTTTTTGATAGTTATGCTCATATGATAAGTTCTTCTGCAGATAAATGATCGGTACGAGTTCCCGCTGCAGTTGGACCTTGATAGGGATAATGGAAAATATCTTTCTCCTGATGCTGATAGAAGTGTGCGCAATCTTTACACTTTGCATAGGTATGAATGGAAAAAGTTTTTCCTTGCAAATATTTTTGGTTTTTTACATTATAAGAGTTGATGCTTGTAGAATCTGGGAATACAGATCATAATAATATCTTTTATTACTTCTTATTCAATCATAATACAAGAATGTGTACATATATTTATAGAATGGATGAATACAAATCCAACTCCAATCCAAGATGTGAGACTAATCTATACATGAGAGCGCAAGCCTTTACATGAGCTTATTCATTTCTTACATTCCCCCAAAAGCTGGAGCATACAAATTGTAGGCGCCAAACTTGAAAACTAACTGTCGGTATAGTGAGCATGATAAGGCCTTGGTGAGGACATCCAAAATTTGCTCGGCAGCGGGTACATGTTGTAGATCAAGTTTGGGAAGTTGAACATTTTCCCGGATTAAATGACAATTGACTTCGATATGTTTGTTGTGTTCATGAAAGATAAGATTCTCGTCGATATGAATGACAACTTGACTATCACAGTAGAGATTGGCTGGAGAGGGGAGCCTTATACCAAGATCAGTAAGAAGACACTCTAATTACGTAAGTTCAGAAACAATAAATACCACTGAACGATACCCAGTCTTTGCTGAAGAGCGTGCCATCACCGTTTGCTTCTTGCTTCGCCAAGTGACAAGATTTCCTCCAAAATATGTGTAGTAGCTACTTGTAGACCGACGATCATCAAAGGATCCGACATAGTCCGCATCAGATTACACAATTAATGATAGAGAAGATGATGACTTATACACAAGCTCATGTCCCGAAACATTCTTTAGGTACCGAAGGATCCTCGCGACAACCTTGATGTGGGACACCCGGGGAGCATGCATGAAGCGACTGACCACCCCAACAACAAATGATATTGGGTCGTGTGATAGTCAGATATATATGCTTGCCAACAAGGCGACGATAGTATTCTAGGTTAAAGAGAAGAAGATCAGAGTCGGATGTGTGAGCAAGTTTGCATCATATGTAACATGCATCTTGAAGACGGTCATGACTGTACTTCCTTTGAGACAAGACGAGGCCATCGAGTCGACAAACTATCTCAATGACCAAGAAATAGCGGAGGCGACCCAAATTTTTGGTCTGAAAGTATGAGGCTAAGTGTTTTTTAATCATAGATATACCATTCAGATCATTGCCCGTACTGAGAATATCATCAACATGTATATGGAGGATCACCGTGCCTGCAGGACGGCGATGAGTAAATAAGGAGAAGTTTGTCGAGCTCTGAATATGCCGAAATCTCGAAGAACCTGACTGAGCTTATCGAACCAGGCTCGAGGAGTGTTTGAGGCCATAAAAAGATTTCTTGAGATGACTTACAAGAGACTCCCTCGTGGTTTCATAACTAGGTGGTTGCTGCATGTAGACAGTCTCAACGAGTCGCCATTAAGGAATGCATTCATGATATCAAGTTAATGCAACTGCCAATGACGATGGACGGCCAAGAAAATCAATACTCGAACGATATTCAACTTAGAACGTCTCTTCATAGTAGATGCCATGTTGTTGAGTGAACTCGCGAGCCACAAGACGAGCTTTGAGGTGCTCAGCTGTCCCATCATGAGGATCCTTCACAGTAAAGACCCATTTACATCTCACACAGAATTGACCAGGAAGAAGGACTAGGTCCCGGGTTTGATTGACCCAGAGGGTAGTCATTTACTCATCCATCTCGACCCGCCACCCCGGATGCTGAAGAACTTCCTGCACAGAAGAAGGGGTGGAAGTAGATTTTAGGGAATAGACAAACCTGTGAAGGTCGGGAGATAGGTGGTGAAGGGAGACATAATTAGAGAGGGGGTAAGCGGTAGAGGGAACTGTATCCTGGGGAGGAACCGTAAGCAGATCAGTTGGCCGTGGAGCATCATCAGTAGGAGGACCTCAAAACATCAGACCGAGGCCGACGACGAGTGTACACACGGAGAGGAGGAGGCAGTGTTGGCATCATAGGAGGTGGAGTTGGGAGCAGAGGAGGTGTGTTGTTGTTGATAGGGATGTTAAGACGTTGTATAACAGAGGGGAAGTCAACATGAGGAGGTGAGGAGTAGAAGGGTTGATCCTCAAGGAAGCTGACATCAACATAGATGACCGCTTTTCGATCAGTAGGAGAATGACACACATAGCCCTTCTGCATGCGAGAGTAGCACATGATGCCAGTTTGGTAGCACACGGTGCCAGTTTGTCCACTGCAAGACTAAGATGATGGACGAAGCAAACAATCTCGAAGATACGGAGAGTCAAAGGGAAGAGGGGTGCGGAAGGAAAGATGATGGAGAATGATGTCACAAAGTTAAGGATGAGGAAGACATGCGGTTGGAAACGACGATGTGCCAATAGATCCTGAGGACCTGCATTTGAAACATAAGAGATTGTGCAATCTCGAGGAGGCGACGATTCTTCCATTCAACTATACCATTTTGTTGCGATATATAGACACAAGATGTTTTATGGATAATACCAAACGTATTACAAATATCCTGGAATGTGTGACTCGTATATTTGTGCGCCTTATCAGTTCAAAGTATTTTAATTGAGCTTGATAATTTAGTACATGTCTCAGTAATGAAGGAGCGGAAGACACGTAATACTTCAAAGAGATTGCGTAACAAATACAACCATGTAATGCGAGAATGATCATCAATACACGTAAGAAAGTAACAATATCCAGATAAACTAGCAGTTTTATAAGGATCCAAAATATTAGAATGGACTAAAATTTAACAGAGCAAATCTCTTAGTACAATGAGGGGAGAGTGTAGAACGATGGTGTTTCCCTTAGATACATGATTCCCATGTAAATTCAGAGAAAGAGAAATCCGAAAGAGCTTTCTTCAGGATAGGGAGAGGAGCATGACCAAGATGCCGGTGTCAATCATCAGAACTGACATAGGAGAGCGCAGTGGTGGGAAGGTCCAGAGTGTAGAGCCCAGCCGTTCCTTATTAATGATATTATGTGTCTGTTGATCCTATACCACAAAGGAAGAAGAAAAATGTAATGGAACAGTCGTGATTCTGAGTAAGACGACTGACAGAAAAGAGATTAAATTGAGAGCCACAAACATGAAGGACAGAGCAGAGAGAGAGACACATATCCAGACCCTTAGATGGGTGGTTTCTCCATTGGCCACCGTGTTAATCTTAGGGCAAACATAGTCTGTGCACATAGAAGGTTTCTGCGGAGTAATGCGATTCGTGGCACCAGAGTCCGCTATCTAAGATGGACTGTGGGTAAAACATGATATACATTCGTTAGAGATAGAGACGACAAAGCCTGAAGTTTGAGTAACCAGCCCTCAGAGATTCTGGAGTTCCTCTCTCAAGGTGTCAATGGCTGAGTGGGATGTGGTAGGAACATCCACCGTAGGAGAAGAACCTATAAGGTGAATTATAGATAAATGGTGCCAAAGTCACAGTCTTATCAGTAATCACTTCTGACACTAAAAGATTAGGCGATGTCAAAGAATTAGGCATCAACTAAACTTCCAACGTTGAACTTAGCTATGAAATGTTGGAATCTTGTGATCTATAAGTAGTTAAGGGATTATTATTACTGCCAACGTAATATGAGTCTAAAGGGTCACACATAAGAACGTGCATAAATTGAAGTGTTTAATCGTGTTGGTTTATGAAACCAAGTTCTGAATGAGCATATATGATATATTGTACGATATTTGAGGCACACGGCCCGAGGCATACACCCGTGTGCCAAGGACGTGTGAGCTCAAAATAGTGAGATAACGGTTGACATCAGTTCTGGATCAAAATGCATGACTTTCTAAGGCACACACCCGAGGCACACGCCCGTGTGCCAAAGGCGTGTGTGCGGTTTTTCTATTCCAGAGTCACGAGGAGTTGTGTCTGCATGAACTGACATGACTTTTGGGACACATGAGTCATGACTGAGGTACACGCCCGTGTGCCAAGAGCGTGTGCACCCCAAATTTCTCGTACGGGTTTGTGCTTATAAATAAGCCAACTTATCCTGAAGAATGAATGTTGTTCTCGCAGTTCTTCATACCGTTAAACCACCAAAAACACATCTCTACCAAATCGGAACTAGCATTATGAAGAAGAGAAAAAACGATCATCTTCCAGCCTCGAGTTCGTTGGACGGCCTGCGTGGTGTTTCCAGTGTTCGTGTGGATACCTCTAGAGAGGCGGATATTATTCCGCGTTTGGACTCAAACGCCAGTTATTCTTCTAGAAATCTGATTTCGACGCAGGTATAAACTGCTTTCTTGATTTAGTGTGTTTCACATGGATCCTGTCGAGGATTTCCTATATTTCCGCTGCACATTTGATGACCTTGAAACCCACCAGTGGTGTCAGAGCAGGCTGCGAAATCTCTCTTTCAGAAATCGTTTCCCCATTTTTTCGCATTAACCGTCTATCTCTGTACAAATCTGTTTACTGGTACACAGATGCGAGCATGTCTACTGTCTAAGGGAAGATGAATTTGAAATATATGTGTGTAAATCTGATGATTTAGAATGGTTCTGAAGCATCAAATTTAGTCCCAGAACATCAAATGTTGATGAATTTTCTACTGAAATGACATATGATCTTTTGGATGTAATACATAGCATTGTATGCGGATCCATGAGTTCTATGGCTAGAGTTGTGTATCACTACTTCATTATATTTACTGATGATTTCAGTAGATATGAATGTGTCTTATGAAGTATAAATCTGAATCATTTGAAAAGTTCAAGGAGTTCAAGAATGAGTACAAAACTAATTAGAAAAACAGTTAAAGCACTCTGATCTGATCAATGCGGCGAATACTTGAGTCTGGAGTTTCAAGACTATCTTAGAGAGTGTGGTATTGTATCACAACTCACTTCACCTAGGACAACACAATATAATGATGTTTCTGAGGGAGAAATCGTACATTGTAGACATGGTGCGGTCTATGATAAGTCATGCAGATCTACCTGTTTCCTTTTGTGGATATGCTCTGGAGACAGCTGTTTTAAAACTAAATCGCGTTCCTACTAAAACGGTTCAAAAGTCACCATGTGAGATATGAACTGAGAAGCGTCCTAGTATGCCTTTCATAAAGATTTGGGGTTGCGATGCATACGTACGACGTCAAATGTCTGACAAACTTGATGTCAAATCTGATAAATATTATCTCGTGGGGTATCCTAAGGAAACTAAATTGTACTGTTTCTATAAACACTCCGATGACAAAGTGTTTGTTGCAAGGACTGATGTTTTTCTAGAGAAAAAGTTCATATCTAGAAAGACTACCAAGATAGAACTTGAAGAAGTTCAAGAACCACAAACAATGAATGAACCAGAGATGGAACCTGAGTAAGTACTACAAATTATTGTAGCTAGAGAGTCTGCTCAAGAAACACAAGTCCTACGTAGATCTGATAGACCACGATTTGAGTTTGAGAGATATGAATTTTTAACGACTCAAATTGGTAATGTGTTGTTAATGGATCATGATGATAAGCCTGCAACCCATCAAGATGCTGTAAGTGAACCGGACTCCGAGAAGTGGCTTCGAGCTATGAGATCTGAAATAGACTCCATGTATGTAAATCAAGTTTGGACCTTGGTGGAACCACCTAAAGGGGTATGACCCATAAGATGCAAATGAGTTTTCAAGAAGAAACAAACATGAATGAGAATGTACAGACATTCAAAGGGCGATTGACGGCTAAAGTTTCAAGAAAATTCATGGTATTGACTATGATGAGTTTCTCAGTTGTCATGGTTAAGTCTATCAGAATTCTGCTTGTTATTGCTGCGTACTATGATTACGAGATCTGACAAATGAATGTCAAAACAGCTTTCCTTAATGGAAATCTCATCGAGGTGTGAACATGACATAACTAGAGGGTTTTCCACCTCCACATGAAATCACTAAAATATGCAAGTTGCAAAGATCAATTTACGGATTGAAACAAACTTCTCGAAGTTGAAATCTTCGTTTTGATGAGAAAACCAATGAGTTTAGTTTTATCAAGAATAAAGATGAGTCTCGAGCTTAGAAAAGGATTAGTGAGAGCATAATCGTATTCCTAATATTGTATGTAGATGACATACTTGTTGAAACCAGAGAACTGGTATCGACGTTCGAAAGGGGGATGCAGCTAACCCTTACTTGATCCGAGCTAGAATCCATGACTGGTTGCTAAGAACTGGAAGATCCTACCCTTGAAGAATACCTGAGTCCACAAACGAACCCCTTAAACTGCAGCGTGGAGGTCCCACCACACACCCGGAAGCTCACAAGGAACTTCCCCTCCCAAGCCAATGCTGCCTGGGCACTAAGGACCACCTCAACGTCAACCTTCATTGACAGGGGGAGGGGGTAGTGCTTGCTCACAAGACACACACGAGTAGAGGGGTGAGGATCAACCCTTCCCAAGGTGCCCATGTGGGTTTATTTATAGACTTCCCAAAATCGGGCTGCAGATAGCCACAATTCTGCTATCCGCAGCTCAATTACGAATAAGAACGATCAACACAAGAGGGGGGGCGAGTGGGACACGAGGTGTCCACTCCCCCCTTACCGGAGGTCGGGAGAGTGGACCGAAGGTCCACCACCCGGGCTGGGCGAGTGGACCTTGCGGCCCACTCAACCCTCCGGGCGAGTGGACCTTGCGGCCCACTCAACCCTCCGGGCGAGTGGACCTTGCGGCCCACTCGCCCAACTGCCCGGGGCGAGTGGACCTATGGTCCACTCGCCCGCAAGCCTAGGCTAGTGGACCATACAGTCCACTCGCCCTCCCCACTCGGGCGAGTGGACCTAAGGTCCACTTGTCCAAGTGGAGAAGTCTGCCCCCCCCGGGCCTTCTCTTCTCGATCTTGACAACCTCCGACGGGTCGGTCTACTGCGTCGCGGTCACCCTCTCTTTTACGACCTCATCCGCGTCGGGTCACACCGACTCGGAAAATATGAGGGTTGTACAATACTATTAATTGAGAATGACATTCCAACCTTACAAGCTGTTAAGAATAGACTAGGGAACTGTTTTTCTATGAAAGATTTGGGTGGAACGACTTACATACTTGGTATTAGGATCTATAGAGATAGATCATAGAAGTTGCTCAGATTGACCCAAAGTACATACATTGATAAAGTGTTGAAGCGGTTCACCATGCTTGAGTTTAAGAAGGGATACTTACCCATGTGTCATGTGTGTGTCTTTCCAAGAACAATATCCTAAATCTAAGGTAGAGAAGGACCGCATGAGTTTGATTCCATATGACTCGACAGTTGGATTAATCATGTATGCAATGTTATGTACTCGTCCCGATGTCTCATTTGCGTTGAACATGACTAGCAGATACCAGTCAAATCCAGGTGATAGTCACTGGACGACAATCAAGAATATCCTGAAGTACTTGAGAATGACTAAATATGCATTCCTAGTATATGGTGGTCAGGAAGAGCTCATTGTAAAAGGTTACACGAATGCTAGCTTCCAAACTGATATGGACGACTCAAAGTCCAAATTAGGTTTTGTGTTTTGCTTTAATGGAGGTGTTGTATATTGGAAGAGTTCGAAGCAAGAGACAGTAGCTGATTCTACAACAGAGACCGAGTATATTGCTGCTTCTGAAGCGGCGAAGGAGGTTGCATGGATTAGGAAAATCATCGGCGAGTTAGATGTAGTTCCTAGCATTATTGATCCCGTAGATCTCTACTGTGACAATAATGGCGTAATTGCCCAAGCTAAGGAACCTAGATCTCATCAGCGCTCCAAACACATACTACGGCGGTTCCATCTCATTTGAGAGATAGTCGATCGAGGTGATGTGAACATATGCAAAGTACCAATTGATGATAATATAGTAAATCCGCTGACAAAGACACTTCCTCAGAGAAAGCATGATGGTCATACTAGATCACTTGATATTAGATACCTAAATGATCGTTTCTAGTGGGAGGTTTGTGAGTTTGACTTTGTCATTTTTGAGTTCATGTGATGACTTGTACTATGATTTCATTTATATATTTAAAAACTTATTTTTTGTTGTGTTTATTCATTACTATAGAGACATAAATTGAACATAATAAATGTCAATAGAATATTTGCTTCGTAGGAATTTAAGTGCGTGACTTGAATAAGAGATACTACATATAGATGAAACATCATTCTTAAATGGTCCCTGGTCGAGGTATCATTATAGAAATTGGGCAATGATGATACATTTAAGATTAGCGTGTAAAATTGACTGATGACCGTAGCTCATAGGTTATGATATTGGAGATCAAGTCATCACACGAGTACTTGTTAGAGAACACGTACTGGACATATCCACTATTGAGTTTACTTTATGGATTGTTATATATGTGTCACAAGTAGTTCTCATAGTGACAATGATGTATGCTGTCCTTTGACTTGAAGTCACTGCATTTATTGCGTGAGGATGAGCATACTTAGATGTCATTTAATGTCTTCTCTTGAGAAAGGTTGACCATAACGACAATTATTGGATGTGTTTTAAGACATGTTGATGATTGCGAGTGATGTAGATAGGATTTGTCCTCATATATGACATGAGTAACATCCATGAGCCCCTTGATAGAGTAGGTCCAGTAGGACTATGAAATGCATGATCATGCTAAGTTAAGTTAATTTGTTGAGCTCACTTGTTTCATATAGTCTACTCAGAGATCAGGAAAGATGAATTGAGTGATTAAGAGGGTGTCACAGTCCACGCCTTGAGTTCAGTCTGGATATTAGGGACAAAGGGACTAGACTACATATTATGCACAAACGGTTCTTCATTGAATTACCAACTCGTGTAGTAAGAATGATGTATTGCTAGATGCCGCTCATTGTTTGTGAGACTATGATTGATACGTTCTAGATCAAATGTGAGATTGTTGGAATTTTGTGATCTAGAAGTAATTAAGAGATTAGTTTTACTGCAAACATAATACAAGCCTAAAAGGTCGCTCATAAGAACGTGCAGAAATTGGAGTGTTTGATCGTACCCTTGAATGAGTGCCTCAATGAGAGCTGTCCAGGTGAGTCCGAGAGAGGACTGCCGGAGCCAACAGACCCAATGGAGGGCAGACCCTTCCATGCCGATAAGAGTCGTGGAGACCTTTTGCGCCTGATGAGTTTGGTGAATGTCAAAATACTGCTCGACGCAGGCAATACAACCCAGGGGGTCAGTCCCATTGAATGTAGGAATGTCAATGCAGGGAAAATGCAGAGGAGGCAATCCCGCCAAAGCAGGTTCATCGAGGGACGATGTGTTGGGGGATCCCAAAGCAGAGGCGGCGTTAGGCCCGGAGCACTGGCCGGGTTTGCTGTGGAGCAGGGCCATAATCGGAGCGAACAACTCAGCTTGGTCATCAAGGCGAGAGTTGATGGTTGTGAGGGCGTGTTTGAGGGCCTCCAAACGGGATTCCATCGAGTGACGGGCCTTTGGCATAAGGAGGGTGCACGGGCGGCAACAGAGAAGAAGGGCACAGACAAGGCGCTACCGGTGGGAGGAACGGCTGACGGAAGTAGTAGATGTCCAGAGAGAAGGCGCGAGAAGAAGGGCGCAACAATGCGAGAAGGGTGCGAGAAGAAGGGCGCAACATTGGGAGAAGCCCACCCGCCGGAAGGGCGTGCGCAGGAGCTAGAGTTGCAACGACCGTATGAGCTGGAGGCCGATCGATGCAGAAGAGGCGGAAGAGGGCGCATGAGCTGGAGGGTCGAGAGAGTGCATGAGCTTGGGCCTGGATGCGCGGAATCGTCGCCGAGCATGATTGAGTGCGGAATAGGCGGAAGCAGTCGATGGAACGGCCTGGAATGCTGGAATGCGGAGCAGGTTGAGTGCTTGAATACTGGAGAGGCCGATGCTGGATGTGCAGAAGCAGCCAATTCTGGATGCACGGAAGGCCGACGAGCGAGCCTGGAATGCTGAAAGAGGCGAGAGAGGCCGATCGGAATGCTAAAATTGTCGGATGAGCGAGAGGTATTCACGCGCTGGGAGGAGAGGCGGTTGGACGCGCCCGTGGAGCGCATATGGAAGCGTCCAGACGGAGATTGTGCGCTGGAAGCGGGTCGGGATCCGTGCGCTGGACGCGAGCGAGGGAGGAGGCGGGTCAGGGATCCATGCACTGGTCATTTGAGGCCTGACATCTAATGTCATAGCAGACGGAGTCGGCAGGTCGGACTAATGTTACCAAGAGGAAATTACTTGCAATAAAACTCGATGAACTTGGATACAATCACGAGGAATACTTGTGCCTAACCTCAGGAGGCTGATTCCTCTTTGAAGTCCTTCTCACAAGGAGAGATCTCACAACCCTAAGCAAAGATACCTAAAACTCCTAAGCCTCCTCCTTATATAGTTGTGTGGGGTGCGTGGTGTGTGGTGTGGGGTGTGTGTGGCGGAGGGGGGTCACTTACACATTACCGTAATGACCTTACAAATTAAAAATACAAAATAAAAATACAAAATAAAAATACATGCTGATCTTAAAGTACAAAATAAGACGCTCTAAGGAATTGTCGTCGCTCGTGCGTAACAATATTGAGCTGACTTCTCTCTGGATGATAAAGGCTCGATATTTGAGCCTATTTTGGAGAGGTTACCACAGTATAAGAGCATTATTTTTGGTTTTGTGAATATTTATTTTGTCCCTCGCTGCATTTTTAATTATGAATTCCCACCATATTCTTACACAAGAACTTAGAATTTCATCCAGCTTTTTACCTGCATCTGCTTTGTCTTATAGTATATTACGAGAAGGCTTATTCATTCTTCTTTCGTTTTTTTACATGCAGTGTTCTCGTTCATAGTGGTGGTGTGCATGGTGGGCATTACTATGCTTTTATTAGGCCCATTCTCTCTGATCAGTGGTAAGTAGCTAATAGCTCTTTTTTATCTTTGCTGCTTTAGCTGCGACATTAACTCATGTTCTTGCGACTTCGTCTTGTATATATATATATTACTGCTGCTCAAAATCCTACATGTTTGCATTGTTTGTTGAAGACGTGTTCTATTTTATCTTCAAGTCCACTGGTTCTTTCTTTGTGTTGATGGTGGTTCACAAGAACACAATTTAAACCTTGTTAATTCAATCTGATATCTTAACATCTGAATATCCCACGTCTCTTAAACATCTATGGTCATAATTTTGTTTTGTTTAATTACAAAAACATAATTTGATGATTTGCTCTTTTTTTACGAAAAAGGAACACGATTTATAACAAAGCATACACTTTATTACTTGCGAGTGGTTCACCGCCGTAGTATTTCCTTAGGTATTTGCAGCTCGCGCTCCCGCGCTCGTCACCTACTTACAAACATGCCTTCATTGCAACGCTCGACGAGATCGAAGAGGCGTCTTGTCTAGCTGCTGTCCGCTGCCTTCATTGCAGTCCTCGACCACGAAGAAGCGGCATTTTGTGCTCGACGATGAAGGAGTATCTTGTGCTCACCACTGATTCAGACGTCGATCCCTTCTTCCTCTGCAGACATCAACTCCGTCTTCCTCTACCGATGTCGATCCCGTTTGCAGCCGATACAGACGACCCTATCGACGATCCAGTCTTCTCTGCACATACGATCCTGTATGCGCCTGCTATTCCCGTCTTCTGCTGCACACACCAATCCTGTTGATGGTTGATCCTGACGAACCTGCCCCGTCAACTCCCTTTGTTGGTCCAGGTGACTTTGTCTTCCTTGATGCCAACCTTCATTCTCCTTCGGTGCTACTGCTGTTCCTGTCGACTTCATCTGCTGTTCCAGTATATTAGAATGGCGGATCACTCTAAATCAGTTGCTGGCTCCTCAACTACAATGGTATCTCACCTTGGTCCCAATGATCTTCCTGTCCTCCAACACATTTATTGACGCAATGGAAAAAATTACTTTCAATGAGCCTAAGTTATCTGCACTACTCTGGAAGGATGAAGAAAATTGCATCACATTGAAGGAACTACCCTTGTGAAGACTGATATCATGTTTTAAGATTGAGATGATGAAAATTCTCTTATCATGACTTGGTTGTGGAATTTCATGACACTCGAGGTGAGCCCAAATTGTATGTTCTTACTGATGCTGAACGGTGGCGCGAATCCGTGATGAAGAGTGAGTTTTGGGCCGTTTGGAGCCGATTGGACACCTGCTAGATTTAGCTTCTCCGGATCAATGATTCGACTCCGCAGATCCATCCGGATTTTCTTTTACATGTTTTTCATATATTACATTGTAATTTTTAGTTTTTATTTATGATAATCGGGTTGTTACATTAATGGCCAATCACAGCCTTTGATGTAAGGGATGTGTTATAATAATGAAAAATAGATTTCTAATATCAAACTAATAAGCACCCCCTCTTATATAGTGAGGGGAGAATACAAGGCTAAACGCACACCAAGTAAATTCAATCTAACATAAATTCTAACACTCCCCCTCAAGTTGGGCATGTTATATTTTTCATGCCCAACTTGTCAATCAAGCCATAGTGTAGATTTGCCCCAAGACTCTTTGTAAGGATATCTGCAAGTTGGCCCTCTGAGGGAACAAAGGGAATACATATGATCTTCTTCTCAATGTGTTCCTTAATGAAATGTCTGTCCACCTCAATGTGTTTTGTGCGATCATGCTGAACAAGATTATTGGCAATGCTAATGGCAGCCTTGTTGTCGCAGTACAACCGAATATGAGCAGTTTCACTCAACCCCAGATCACTCATGAGGGAGCGCAGCCAGAGTCCTTCACAAATCCCATGTGCCATGACACGAAATTCAGCTTCAGCACTTGACCTGGAGACGACTTGTTGCTTCTTGCTTCTCCAAGTGACAAGATTCCCACCGATAAACGAACAATACCCAGACGTGGATCGTCTATCTGCAACACTTCCTGCCCAGTCAGCATCAGTATAAACTTCGATCTTTAGGTCAGAATTGGAGGTGAAAAGAATTCCTCTTCCAGGTGAAGTTTTCAAGTATCTCAAGATCCGATGGACAGCATCAAGATGTCTGGCCCTCGGAGAGTGCATGTATTGACTCACAACTCCAACGGCGTAAGCAATGTCAGGTCGAGTATGAGACAAGTAGATCAATCTCCCTACAAGTCTTTGATAACCTTTAACATCTTCTATAGGATCGCCATCATTTCTTCCAACATTGTGGTTAACCTCCATGGGAGTGTCAGCAGGTCTACACCCACTCAGACCCGTTTGTTTTAAGAGATCAAGAATGTACTTCCGTTGAGAGATGAAAATGCCGTTCTTAGATCTGGCAACTTCAATACCCAGAAAATACTTCAGTTTGCCAAGATCTTTCACCTCAAATTCTTGTGGCAGGTGTTTCTTTAAGGCTTTTACTTCATCAATGTCATCACCTGTAATAATGATGTCATCAACATAGACTATTAAAATCGTTACCATGTTGGCCCTCTTTTTGATAAACAGAGTATGATCAGCATGACTTTGTTTGTACCCCAGGGAGACCATAACGCTATGGAACCGTCCAAACCACGCCCTTGGGGATTGCTTCAGGCCGTAGAGAGCCTTCTTCAATTTGCAAACTTTTCCATCTGAACCCTGAGAGATAAAACCGGGTGGAAGGGACATATACACTTCTTCTTCCAGATTGCCATGAAGGAAGGCATTTTTAACATCCAATTGGATGAGATCCCAACCCTTGCATGCAGCACATGACAGCAGGACTCGAATAGAATTCATTTTTGCCACAGGAGCAAAGGTTTCTTGATAGTCAATGCCAAGAGTTTGAGTATACCCTCTCGCCACCAATCTTGCCTTGAAACGTTCCACTATGCCTTTGGAATTTTGTTTGACCGTAAAGACCCACTTACAACCAACTGTTTTCTTCCCATGTGGAAGAGTGGTTAAGTCCCAAGTATTATTCTTCTCCAACGCTGCCATTTCTTCTACCATTGCCCTTTTCCAATCAGGATGTTCAAGAGCCTCCTGCCAGGTAGATGGAATAGAGATCGAAGCAAGGGACGACACAAACCCTTTATAAGAAGGAGTCAGCGTATCATAAGAGACATACTAAGATATAGCGTGTTGAGTACTCAATCGGATACCTTCATGGAGGGAGAGATCTTCTGACAGAGTTGGCATTGGGTCTGGAAGCATGGGATTAGCCGTTGTGTTCTGACCTTTACGCCGTCGGGTGTAAACCTGTAAGGGACGAGTAAGCGGAGGAGAAGAGATAACAGGAGGAGCAACGGGAGAAACAGTTGGATGATCAACCGGTATGATATTCTCGCTAGAAGGAGGAATCGGAAGGGAGAAGGTAGGAGAACTCACTTCAACAGCAGGCTCCCCCTGAAGTGAGGTAGCATAATAAGGAGTAGAATCATGAAAAGTAACATCAGCAGATACAATTGTCCGATGAGTAGGAGGATGATAACATTTATACCCCTTTTGTGTAGGGGAATAACCAATGAAGACACACTTGAGGGCGCGGGGGTCGAGTTTAGACCTCCCAGAAGATGGAATGTGGACAAAGCACGTGCTCCCAAATATGCGAGGAGGAAGAGAGGATGTCGGAGAAACTCCTAAGGTGTTTAGAGGAGTTTGGTTACCAAGGACAGGAGAAGGCAGGCGATTAATGAGATAAGCAGCGGTAAGGACAGCATCCCCCCAATAGAACTTGGGGAGATGCATAGTAAGCAAGAGGCACCTGGTAACATCCAGCAAGTGACGGTTCTTTCGCTCGGCTACCCCATTCTGTGACGGGGAATGAGCACATGAAGTTTGATGAATAATGCCATGAGTGGTAAGGTAGTGGTCAAAGGGAGAGTTGATATACTCTCTACCATTGTCACTGCGTAAAATTTTTATGGATGCAGAAAACTGAGTAGAAACCATTTTATGGAATTGTTGAAAAATAGAAAAAGCGTCACCCTTATGTTTCATGAGATAAACCCATGTCGTTCGAGAAAAACAATCAATAAAGGAAATAAACCAGTGACATCCAGAAATAGAGCCAATAGAGCAAGGCCCCCACACATCAGTATGTACAATATGAAAAGGAGTAGTACTAGGTAAAGAAACATGATTAATAGGGAGACGATGATGTTTTGCAACGTCACATACATCACACACAAAATTTCTAAAGCAACTAGAGGGAAAAGTAGATAAAAGGCGCTGCATAGTGGAAACAGAAGGATGGCCAAGACGACGATGCCAGATGAGCAGCTGGGATGACTGGGTGGCATGAAGAGCGTGTGGAGAGATGGACCCGGTGGAGGGGTCAAACACATACAGGCCGTCCTTCAAGCTACCAGAGCCAATCGCCTTCCCCGTCTTCAGATCCTGAAAAACACAATAAGTAGGAAAAAAGGTGACTGAGCATTGAAGAGAAGTAGTCAACTGACTAACAGAAAGTAAACTGCGGGTGAAATTAGGAACATGGAGGACAGAAGATAAAGTGAGAGATGAACAAGGTATGGACCCTTTCCCAGCAATGGAGGAAAAAGATCCATCAGCAATACTCACTTTATCCCGACCAGAGAGAGGGGAATAAGACACAAAACCTGAGCCGATCCAGTCATATGATCAGTAGCTCCGGAGTCAATAATCCAATGGGGAGAGGAGCCAGTAGTAGCAGAGTGAGCACCTGGAATACCGGAATGGGCAAGGGCAGATGAGGAAGAAGCAGCCGTAGTCGGCTCAGTAAGAAGGCCCTGCATCAAGCGGCGAAGAGTCTGCATCTCATCAGCAGAAAAAGAGGACATAGTTGCAGGAGGAGGGCCAATAAGACCCAGAGAGCTGCTCTCAGGGATCTCCGTCAGATGAGCAGAATGATGTGAACGGCCAGAAGTGCGGCCACGACCTCGCCCACCACGGGAAGAAGACCCCCCCCCCTCCCCGAGAAGAAAAGCCAGGAGGGAAGCCGTGCAGACTGAAACAGGTATCCCGGGTATGACGGGGCTTGCCACAAATCGCACATGAGATGATCCTTATCCGTGGCACGAGGCTTGAAGTCCCGAGAGGTCCTGCTACCAGTGGTGGGAGGATGAGCAACCAAAGCTGAAGCCTCCGGAGTGGTGGTCATGTTCCAGGACTGTCTGCGATCGAACTCCTGCTGAATAATGCTAAAGACCTCAGGCAAGGAGGGAATGGGAACACGACCCAAAACCTGCACAGTAATCTGATCAAAATCGCGGTGAAGCCCCTGGAGAAATTCGAATACCCGATTTCGATCTTCACGAGCCCTTAAGAGGAGGGCATCAACATCACAGACCATTGCAAGAGACTCAAAATGGTCATACTCCTGGTAGAGTTGGGTAAACTCCAAATAGTAGGCAGAAGGAGGACGATCTCCCTGACGAAGATGAAACAACTGTCGGCGAAGATGGTAGATTTGTGCCGCATTCCCTTTGCGGGAGTAAGTCGATTCAGCCCGTTTCCAGATCTCAGCAGCCGTGTCGAGGAGGAGGTAATTCCGGGCAATGGACTCCTGCATGGAATTGATGAGCCAAGACATGACCAACGAGTTTTCAGAGTCCCATCGGGACCAGGTAGCAGAGGTGCGAGCAGGCGCAGGAGTGTCGCCATTAACATAGCCAAAGAGACTCCGACTCTTTAAGGCCAGAGTAATAGAACGGGACCAAGAGAGGTAGTTGGTGTCATCCAGACGAATCGTAGTGAGCTGAGAGAAACTGTGATCGGAGCCAACCCGGGTAGATCCAGCGGGGGGCACGGAGGCAATGGGGGGCACAGAGGCACCGGAAGCGCCGTAATCAACGTCTGACATGACACCAAAGAAGAAGAACGGTCCAAAGGAGGAGAGAAAACTTAGGGCATCAGAGATCTGAGCCTCCGGTAGTAGAAGAACGCCGGATAAAGAACGGAGAGAAAAGGTAGATCTGAATCTCCGGAAAATCGAACCGTTAAAAACCACCAAGAATAAAGTATGATAATAAGGAGAAGAAAGCGAAACTTTTCCCAGAATTTCATGGCAATCGGACCATTGGAAGGTCGCCGGAAAAAAAACATCCCGCCGGTTAATCCATAGCAAGACGGGCGGGTGCACGCACGAGAGAAAAGAGAGGAGGCGGGAGAGAGAGGAGAGGAGGCGGGGGGGGGGGGGCGCTGCTAAGGACGCAGGCGGCGGCGGGCGGTGGTGGACGTACGCAGGCGCAGGCGGGCGAGCGGGCGAGCGAGCGAGCGGCAGACAGGCGCGGGCGAGCGGGCTAGGTTACGCCTGATACCATGTTATAATAATGAAAAATAGATTTCTAATATCAAACTAATAAGCACCCCCTCTTATATAGTGAGGGGAGAATACAAGGCTAAACGCACACCAAGTAAATTCAATCTAACATAAATTCTAACAGGATGCCCTAGGTAGTTTTCATTTAAATAGGAGGGGGCAGCCATTTGGAGTCATTGCAGATTTTGGAGAAAGAAAGCTTCCCGGAATCCAGTGATCTCTCGTGGTGCGAAGCCGCGAAGCTCTAAGGTGACTCCTTAGGTTTGTATCTTGTATCCCTTTGTATCCTCCTTCCACACCACTGCCCAATCCCCTTCCCAAGTCCCCAAAGAATACCTTCAGTTTTCCTCCTGGAAATCCGCGTTTCCTGCCAATTGAAAGCTGGAGCTTTTTTCCCCCTTTCCCCTCCAGGAAATCCACTCCTCCATCCCTGCTGTTTTTTCACTGGGGAAACCCGATCCCTCCTGCTTACTCCTATCATGAAACCCACCTTCTGCCTTCCCGTAAGAAGCAGCCCAGCAGAATTTTAGATTTCCATACCCTATTTTCCCCTGAGAAGTAGCCCAATAGTTTTTCCAAGGAAGCCCTCCACTGTCCATCAGGTTTTTCCAAGGAAGCCCCTCCACTTTCCTGAAGTCCTTCCCAACCCCTTCCTCCACTCAGTTCCCAAATTCCCACCTTTTCCCCTTGCCTTTCCCGTGAATTTCACATCCAGAACTCCCGTTTCAGTAACATAGAGGCCCCTGCATCCAGAAACCCCCCATCTTATTGCATTATGTTTTCCTTGTTTTTTGCCGCTCCCCGCAGTTCACCCTTGTGGTGGGACCCTTCCCCAAACCCACGCTGCGCGGGGATGCTTTGTACACCGGGCTGCCCTTTTTCCTGCAGTTTTCCAGCCCAATTTCTGCATCCGAACAACGGACCCTATGATGTATACTAAATCTTCTTTTGAATTTAAAAGATAATTTTGTGGTCCGATTCAAAATTATGCGGCGCTTTTCAAAACTTTCACGAGCAATCTCATTTAATATCCGTCCTAGTGTTCGTTCACGCGCGAAGGGCTAGCTTTGGTACTCAATTGGCTTTGATTAATTCTTCCACGGTAGCATCAAGTGAGGAATACGACAATAGAGATGTAATTAACGACAAATAGGATAAAATATTAACTAGGCAAGCAAGCTCTGAATTTAAAGTTCAATTTCAATTAAACATACTATTATAATAGCAATTTACGACGAGTTGGGGAAGAAAGGTATACCATAAGCTGCGGCAAGCGACAGTTCTCCGGAAATGGGGGGGGGGGGGGGGGGGGGGGGGGGGGGGGGAGGGGGGCAGTGCCAGGAGGAGGCTCGGGCTTACCGGAGGGGAGCTGGAGGCTCGACACCGTCGGCTGCTGCCTGAGGAAGGTTCCTTGGAGGTAAAATGACCCTCAGCTGGCTACGTCGTAGTCGAGCGAAAAGGTTGCGGCTCAGGTGGGATGAAGTCGTCAGCTTCCTCTGGGAGAAATGGCCAGAGGTCGAAACTCTGAGCTCAGACGGTGGAGAGTAGGCCGTCGGAGCCTTGGAAAGACCCTGGCGTTCGTGGCGCAGGCGGGCGAGCTGCGAGAAGAAAGCGTCGAGCGATCGGGAAGGGGGATGGCGTAGGCGGCTGGGAGTTACGGAAAAGTCAGAGGTAAAAACCCTGTCTTTTCCGTTTTTCCCAAGCTGCCGCTCAAGGTAGGGGGACTCCTTTTATAATAGCTTTGGAATGATATTAAATATAAAGGAGTTACAAAATAAGGGGGTGGCGGTTTTAAAATAGGAGGGATAACAGTAAGCTAGGGAAGTTAGAGGGTCTTAATGAAAATAAAGAATAGCTTAATGGTGACTCTTGGGTTTCAAGTTTAACTCCCATATAACCTAGGTAACCCTCCAATTAAATCTGAAATTATATGTAATTCCAAATATAATTTCAGAAATATATATATATTAAAAATAATATAATATTAGCTTAATTTTCTTGTCATTTTGCTTGCTTGCCTAAATCAATACTACTCCTAACTTGACGGACCTTTACATTCATGGTCTCATTGGCCGGTCATACCAATAAGCCGGATAATAATGCGCAAGTAACATGCGCGATACAACATGTGTGAAACTAAAAATGCGCGAAGACGTGCTACAATAAAAAACTGAAAATATAATAAAATAAAAGATGCAAACTTGGGTTGCATTAATTCTCCCGGGGTTGAGAGAGCTCGACCCCGTCGAGAATATGATAAAACCCGCCACTGAAACATCCAAAAGTCGATCCAAGAAGATGCTTTTTCTCTGCCCTGATGTGGTAGATAGTGGTACACAAAAAAGATCCGTCGTTGTTGCACATGAACTGATGGTACACCCTCTTTCCTGAAATATATAGGGAACCAAATTCCATTGAAAAAATATAACTCATGGTGAGAAATTCAACCATGGGGTTATAGTTTTCCAAAGTTGCTTGCAAATTGTCAGACATAAATTTATGCAAAACAAGAAATTGACCAGTAAAATCCAGAGCATCGAACAAGAGAATTTCATAAAATGTGGAAGAAGGCGGAACGAAAGAACAAGATGATAAATAACTCTGAAAATAGTAGGCAATAGCAACATGTGGAATCATTAAATCATAAGGTGTCATATGCACTCCTTCTGGACACTTGCGTGCGTCAACTAAACCAAGACCAAACATCTCTATGATATCACATGCGAGGTTCTTACCAACACTACACATTTTAAAACCGTTCACAAATTTTTCAGTTAAAATCAACCACAGAAATCCCCTAAATCGCGTGTCCCTATTAGGAGTAAAAAATTTATGAAACGTCTCAATTTCCCTGATAAGGCTAAGCCTAAAAAACCCAAAATTCAATTGATGTGGCCCAAAACGCTCACCAACACACACAGGATAGTGATGTGAACTAAGCACGAGATCGCGTAATATAAAATCAGCGTGAGGTGGCGCTTCTAAAATGAAAATCTCGTCAGGATCATGTTCTTCTTTCTGGAACAAGGGTCCAGGCAGAAGTGTGGCACTGAATAAAAGTGGTGTAGTGGAAACTAAGGAAGTCGAGGCAGAAAGTGGTGAGGTCCTCCCTGGAGTCCTAGGAACAAGACTATGCTTCTGGGGAAGAAGAATAATCTGGCGCCCACGGTGATCAAAGGAGTGAGAGTTCCTCACACCATCATGCATGACACGTCGGTCAAACTGCCATGATCGTCCTAATAAAATGTGGCAGACATC
The DNA here is from genome assembly GCA_033032865.1 of Dactylorhiza incarnata. Lineage (NCBI taxonomy): Eukaryota > Viridiplantae > Streptophyta > Magnoliopsida > Asparagales > Orchidaceae > Dactylorhiza > Dactylorhiza incarnata. The sequence continues at coordinate 7,997,622 of JAWHQI010000053.1, forward strand.
GATGGGGGCAACATCACACAAAACAGAATCCTGAAACACATCCCCTATAGAGAATTCCACAAGACATCGATGAGTAACAGGCATAGTCAAGTGACTATTAACCCCGGATAAGCGGTAAGGTTGCTCCAAGGGGTGTGTCTCGAGTCCTAACGTCTCAACCGTACGTTGGGAAACGAAGTTTTCCATGCTACCGCTATCAATGGCAATGGAACAGAAGTGTCCCTGAATGCGCGCAGTAGTACAAAAAATCTCATTCCTTCGTAATTCATGCTCAGTGGTCTCGCTAGGGAAACCAAACCATAGCGAAGAACACAAACTAAATGCTCAGCTTGCTCTCCTTCGACCTCGATAACGCTATCAGACTCGGGCTCAGGTTTGGAGTCGCTAAGGAAGACTCCATATTCAGACTCATGCCCATCGGTTGAATCAGTAATGACGACGAAGTTGCGTCGCGGGCACTCAGATGATTTGTGCCCAGGTTCCATACACTTGAAGCATCAGAATACTCCAATGTTGGGCTTGGATCCCATGGGATCCTTACCTCGGGTGAGGCCAGGGGGAGGAGCTGGGGTCCCCGTAGTGACATGAGGAGGGGGGTCAGAATTCTTAGAGGTGGGTGCAGTGGTGGTGGTGCTCGAGGAAGGTCTATCAGTAGACCTATGCCCATATGTCCTCTTCTGAAGCGAGGCCTCCACTCTACGTGCTCTACTAGACACTTCACCCAAATCTCGAAAGTCGTGCATCTCCAAATCGTCCCTAATAGCATAACGGAGCCCGTTCAGATAACGGGACACTGTCATATTGTCCTCCTCATGAAGATCTAGCCTATACTGCAATATCAAGAATTCGTTGGTGTAATCGTCCACGGAAAGCTTATCCTGGTGAAGGTTGTGGAACCTTCGGTAAATAGTTTGCAAATAGTCCGGGGGGACATATCGCTTCCGCAGTTGCAACTTAAACTCAACCCACGTGGTGATAGAAGCTAGGTCTAAGGTGAAACGAGTGCGCTCTAGCTGAACCCACCAGACTGGTGCGTTTTCCCTTAAGCCTAAGGACGACATACTCAACCTGACGATTCATAGGCATGTGTTTCCACGCCATGAACCTTTCAACACGCTCACACCAATCTAGACATTTTTCGGGTTCCACATGATCCTCAAAATCACCTACATCAAGCTTAACTCCATCATCCCAACGGGGTTGGCTACGGAGTCCTGGTTCGGGTTGTGCAGGATCTGCTGGTCTAGGGTTGTGCTCCTTGTGTCTAGGATTTTGTTGTGGCTCTTGATTCAAACCTAGGTGACGTTCGGCTTCTAAAGCATTAACGGAGGCCCTTAACCCGGTCACGACGTGGTGATTATCCCTCATGTTGGCATTAAGCGTGCCGACCGACTTCATCAGTTCACTCATTTGTTTGGCTAGGTCGCCTAAGGTGGTTTCTATTTGGTTAAAACGATTCTCCATATTTTTTTAATAGAAAATTTGTTTTAAATGCTTTGATTTTTTTTTGAAATAAAACAAAACACAAAAAATTTACTGGTTGATTTTTTAAATAACAGTGATATCCTTTTTTTGTTTTTTTAAGAAAAAGAAAACAGTAAAAATGTTTGGTTTGTCTAAAATAGGAAAATGTTTTTTTTTTAAAAAGAAAGAACTCAATTTTTTTTTTCTTAAAACTAAATTAAATTTCCAAAATATTTCAATTCAAGATCGTTTATTCACAATAGAAGTGAATCGAACCCGCTTTGATACCAAACTGATGTATACTAAATCTGCATTTGAATTTAAAAGATAATTTTGTGGTCCGATTTGAAATTATGTGGGCTTTTCAAAACTTTCACGAGCAATCTCATTTAATATCCGTCCTAGTGTTCGTTCACGCGCGAAGAGCTAGCTTTGGTACGCAATTGGCTTTGATTAATTCTTCCACGGTAGTATCAAGTGAGGAATACGACGATAGAGATGTTGTTGGAAAAGCCCATGTAAAGGGGCCCATATTTGGGCCCATTTAGTCTTCTCTTCTTTAGTCCCACATCTTGTATAGGATTTCTTCTCTCTTTCTCCCTCCTATATATTAATATATGTACTCTCTCTTTGTATTTATTCATTGAAATAATATATACAAGCTTTGCTTTTCTCTACATGGTATCAGAGCTAGGTTCCAAAATTGTGATCCCCAATTTTTTTTTCTGACCGCAAGTTTTTTAACCGCGCCCCGGCGGTCTGTTTTTTTCTGACCGCCAACTGCGAGTCCCCTTCCTGCAAGCTCTCCAGCCTCCGTGCTCCTCCAGCTCTTATAGCCCTCCTCTGGCAGGTGGTCCCGCTCGCGTCTTCTATTCGCAACCCTGCTCAGCGGTCTCCCCGCGTGCCTCTCCCGTGCGGACTGTCTCCCCGCACGCCTCATGCGGTCTCGTCTACTGCTCTTCGATCAGCGACCTCCTACGGTCTCACCTTCTGCTCGTCGATCAGCGACTTCCTGCGGTCTCGTCGATCAGCGACTGCTCCTGCGCGCCTTCTCAGCGGCCTTCCCTGCGGTCTCTATCGCTTCCCAGTGGTCTGTCAGTGACTGCTCCTGCGATCTGCGCCTTCTGCCGAGCTTCCTGCAGTCTCGTCGATCAACGACTCAGCCCGTTCCTGTGATCTGCACCTCTTCCTGCGATCTGCGCCTCTTCCTGCGATCTGCGCCTTCTGCCGAGCTTCCTGCAGTCTCGCCGATCAGCTTCCTGCTCCTGCGATCTGCGCCTACTTGCTTTTGCCGAGCTTCCCTCTGCCAGCGACAATCTCCCCGAGCTCCCTTCTAGCCGCAACCCTGCCGATCCGCGAGCTCCCTCCTGCTAGCCGCAACCCGTCATCAGCTAGCCGCACCCCTGCCGGTCTTCTCAGCTAGCCATACCCCTTCAGCGGCCTCTCCTCTAGTCGCAAACAGCCCCTGCCGATCTCTCCTCTAGCCGCAGCTCATCGATACCGCGCGGTCCGCTTCTCAGCCCGTTTTATTTCGTTTCTTCTTCAATGGGATCGTCTGTGGACTCCACCATGGTGCATGTTCCTCCTCAACCAAACCACCTGGGTCAGCCTCCCGAACCTCATGATGAGTTGCGGATCACCACAATCTCCCTCTCAGGAAAAGTCAACTTCATGCAATGGGTACACTCGGTCCGGCGAGTGCTTCAATCTAAGGGACTTTTGGGTCATCTCACCCAAGTACCTCCAGTCCCTCCTACGGAGAACTGGCTTCGGAATGACGACCGAGTTTAGACTTGGCTTCTCAACTCTATGGATGGAGAGTCATACCAAATGGTAATGTATCACGAGACTGCTAAAGCTATGTGGGATGAGCTTCATTCGCTATACTCGGGCAAGGACAACCTTCAACATCTCTACGACATCATCACATATCTCCAAGCATTAGATACGGCCGGGGCTGATAACATGATCTCCTTTGTTGCTCGCACCAAGACTCTGGCCGAAGCATGGATCCAGCATCAACCCTTCACCAATGATCATGCTGCTCAACGGGCTCAGAAGGAAGCTGTCATCATTGCTATGATCATGGCTCGTGTTCCACCCCACCTGCAAAGCATCCGAAATCAGGTTCTGGCCTCGGCCATTACTCCTTCCCTCTCAGATGTGTGTTCCATGCTCCTCAAAACCTCAACACCTCTGGCCGCTCCCGCTCCTCCCTCACCGGCCCTGCTTTAGAATACTCCTGCTCCCTTACTTCCTTTTCCTCCACCGGCTCGTGGTGGACGTTCGGCCTCTCGGGGAAGGGGGCGTGGTGGTTGTTCTCGACCAAAATGTTCATTCTGCGGGCGAGATGGCCACTTTGAGGCGACCTGCTATCGGAAGCCTGGTAATCCTCCTCGTCCGACTGCTGTTGTTGATGACAGCCCCTCGGCCTCCCGCGCCGATCTCGACGCACTTCGCCTACAGTTCCAACAGCTTCAAGGGATGATGTCCCCACCTGCCTCCGTCGCCTCCGTCTCCAATCCAGGTATAACCTGTCTCTCAACGCGTCCACGCTGGATAGTGAACTCTGGTGCTACTCATCATATCACCTCACTACAGCCACCAAAGTATTTGAATGCTCCTCATCCGAAGTGTATAACCGTGGCCAATGGAGCGACTGTTCCAGTCTCCGGCTCGGCTGACCTCTCTCTTAGCCCCTCCATCTCTCTCCGCTCGGCTCTTCATGTTCCGGGATCCCCGTTCAAATTGCTTTCTGTTAGCCGTCTTACTACCGACCTAGATTGCTCCCTAACATTTACATCATCTTCTTTTCTGATACAGGATCGGCGGATGCGGACTACCATTGGTAAGGGGCAACTGCGTAACGGGCTCTACCTTCTCGACGACTCTCCCACTATCCTCGCATCTGTCTCATCTGCTGAGTGGCATCAGCGTCTCAGACATGCTCCCCTCCCAGTCCTCCAGAAGGCACTTCCCGATGTATCTTTTCCAGCTTTCAAGTGTGATTCCTGTATTTTGGGTAAACATCTCCGTTCTTCCTTTCCCGCACGTTGTACTCGGAGCTCCGCTCCTTTTGATCTATTACATTCTGATGTATGGGGACCTTATAAAATTACTAGTATTTCTGGTTTTCGTTACTTTCTCACGTTTATTGATGACTATTCATGAGTCACTTGGTTATACTTACTTCGCGATCGCTCGGAGCTTCCTCGTGTCTTTCGAGCATTTGTCCTTGAAACCAAAACGCAATTCTCCACTAATATCAAAACTCTACGCACCGATAATTCTCGTGAATACACAAGCAACGAGTTTGCAAGTTTATGTTCGGAGTTCGGGATTATTCACCAAACTTCGTGTCCCTACCCCCCACAACAAAACGGTGTGGCTGAACGAAAGAACCGACACTTACTTGATGTCGCCCTCTCTCTCATGCTTCACATGAACGTCCCCAAAATTTATTGGAACTTTGTGGTCTCCACGGCCTGTTATCTTATTAACTATCTTCCATCCCCCGTCCTCAACAATGGCACTCCTTTCAGCCTCCTCTTTCCTTCTACTCCGGCCTTTCCCCTCACACCTCGAATCTTTGGGTGTACGTGCTACGTTCATATCCTAGGACCGTCCAGGGACAAGCTGGATCCCAGGGCGGCCAAGCACATCTTCGTTGTCTATTCACGTACACAGAAGGGCTACGTTTGCTATTCCCCTACAACCCGCAAAGTCTCTGTGTCGCCTGATGTTACCTTCCGAGAGGATCAACCATTCTTCTCTACTCCTGTACCCACATTTACACCAATACCTATCCCACAGCCTGTCCTACGACCTATCATTCCCGCTGACACGCCGGTTCTTCCTTCCTCACATTCTGCTCCTGAACCCTACAAGCCACCCATTATCCGTGCCTACTCTCGCCGCATTCCTACTCCCGGTGCTCCTACGCAGTCGGCCTCAACCTCGGGTACTCAGCGTCAGACTGATCCGGTAACAGAATCCACCGCTCATCCTATGGCGAACTATGTTTCCCTACATCGCCTCTCTCCTCAACTTCAGACACTTGCTACCTCTTTGTCCACAATTGCTATTCCTAACTCTGTGCAGGAGGCCCTGGAACATCCATGCTGGTGCGCAGCCATGGAGGAAGAAATGACTGCTCTTTGGGCGAACAAGACATGGACTCTGGTACCCCGTCCTCCAGGACAGAAACCGGTTGAGTGTAAATGAGTTTTTGTTACCAAGCATGCCTCTGATTGAACTATTGATCGCCTAAAAGCTCGCTTAGTTGCTCGGGGCTACACTCAACAACAAGGTATCGACTATGAAGAAACCTTCTCTCCGGTGGCTAAACTCAACACTGTTCGCGTACTGATCTCCGTGGCTGTACATCGTCGGTGGCCCTTATTTCAGCTGGATATTAAGAATGTGTTTCTTAACGACGATCTCCATGAAACTGTTTACATGGAGCAACCTCCCGGGTTTGAGACCACGGGGGAGTCTCTGGTCTGTCGTCTCTTAAAGTTGCTTTATGGTCTCAAACAATCACCTCGAAACTGGTTCGACAAGTTCAGCAAGGCTCTTCGGGAGATTGGCTTTACTCGGAGCTCGACAGACTTCTCCTTGTTCACTCGCCAACAGGCAATAAGAACAGTTATTCTTTTGGTTTATGTGGATGACATTATAATTACTGGAGATGACAAAAGGAATACAGGCGGTCAAACAACATCTTAGCTCTGTCTTTCAGACAAAAGATCTGGGTCACCTGCACTACTTCCTGGGTTTGGAGGTCGCCAGAAGACCAGATGGCCTTGTCCTCTTTCAGCGAAAGTACTGCCTCGATCTCCTTCATGATGCGGGATACTCAGGCTGTAAACCAACTAATACACCAATGGATGTCAATCACAAATTGTGTTCTCAAGCCTCCAAATCAGATCTGCAACTACAGAACCCAGAATATTATCGTCGTCTTGTTGGAAAATTAATCTACCTAACAATAAAAAGACCTGATATATCCTTTGCCGTGGGTATGGTCAGCAGATACATGCACTCCCCTCGAAGATCTCACCTTCAGGCCGTCGAAAGGATTCTTCGATATCTCAAAACAGCTCCTGGTCAGGGACTGGTTTATAAAACATCATCTTCAACTCCAAAATTGGTGGCATACTCTGATGCTGATTATGCTGGGTCCCTGGACGATCGACGGTCAACCAGTGGTTTTTGCACGTATTTTGGAGGACACCTGATTACCTGGCAGAGTAAGAAACACGCTGTTGTTGCGCGATCCTCAGCTGAAGCAGAATACCGGGCAACGCCATCTGTGGTCTCTGAACTCACATGGCTTGAGAGCCTCCTGACTGACCTTGGTGTAAAACTTCCCTCACCAGCTCTCCTTTTGTGTGATAGTCAAGCTGCTATACACATTGCCAAGAACCCGGTCTTCCACGAAAGAACAAAGCACATTGAAGTAGATTGCCATTTCGTCCGGGAGAGTTCAAATGAAGAAACTAGAGTTAAAGCATGTTCCGGGTACCGAACAAGTGGCGGATGTCCTCACAAAGGCCCTATCCAGTACTCTCTTCTATCAATGCCTGTCCAAGCTTGGCTCCTACGACTTGTACGCTCCAGCTTGCGGGGGAGTGTTGGAAAAACCCATGTAAAGGGGCCCGTATTTGGGCCCATTTAGTCTTCTCTTCTTTAGTCTCACATCTTGTATAAGATTTCTTCTCTCTTTCTCCCTCCTATATATATATACTCTCTCTTTGTATTTATTCATTGAAATAATATATACAAGCTTTGCTTTTCTCTACAGATGTAATTAACGACAAATATGATAGAATATTAACTAGGCAAACAAGCTCTGAATTTAAAGTTCAATTTCAATTAATCATACTATTATACTAGCAATTTACGAGCGAGTTGGGGAAGAAAGGTATACCATAAGCTGCGGCAAGCGATAGTTCTCCGGAAATGGGGGAGGGGGGGCAGTGCCAGGAGGAGGCTCGGGCTTGCCGGAGGGGAGATGGAGGCTCGACACCGTCGGCTGCTGCCTGAGGAAGGTTCGCTGGAGGTAAAAAGACCCTCAGCTGGCTGCGTCGTAGTCGAGCGAAATGGTTGCGGCTCATGTGGGATGAAGTCGTTAGCTTCCTCTGGGAGAAATGGCCAGAGGTCGAAACTCTGAGCTCAGACGGTGGAGAGCAGGCCGTCGGAGCCTTGGAAAGACCTCGGCGTCGGTGGCGCAGGCGGGCGAGCTGCGAGAAGAAAGCGTCGAGTGATCGGGAAGGGGGATGGCGTAGACAGCTGGGAGTTACAGAAAAGTCGGAGGTAAAACCCTGTCTTTTCCGTTTTTCCCAAGCTGCCGCTCAAGGTAGTGGGGGACTCCTTTTATAATAGCTTTGAAATGATATTAAATATAAAGGAGTTACAAAATAATGGGGGGGGGGGGGGGGGGGGTTAAAATAGGAGGGCTGAAGAATAGCTTAATGGTGACTCTTGGGTTTCAAGTTTAACTCCCATATAACTTAGGTAACCCCCCAATTAAATCTGAAATTATATGTAATTCCACAGAAATATATATATATATATTAAAAATAATATAATATTAGCTTAATTTTCTTGTCATTTTGCTTGCTTGCCTAAATCAATACTACTCCTAATTTGACGGACCTTTACATTCATGGTCTCATTGGCCGGTCATACCAATAAGCCGGATAATAATGCGCGAGTAACATGCGCGATACAACATGTGTGAAACTAAAAATGCGCGAAGACGTGCGCTACAATAAAAAATTGAAAATATAATAAAATAAAAGATGTAAACTTGGGTTGCATCACCCTACTTCGGGGAACTTCAGATATCCACGCTACGGCCTCCCCCCTTCGTGAGTATTATCATAGTTGTGGAACTTGTTCTCTCTATTTATTTATGTGATTGGGCAGTTGGTCTCTACCGATTTCTTGCGTTTGTAGCATTTTTGTTTTCAGATTAATTCTTGTGCTTGCAGGAACTACTCATCGCGCTCTCCCGCTTTGCCTAAAAAAATAAATTGCTTCGCTTAAATCATCGCTTGAGATTTAATTATTTATTGTTTGCTTTATTCTCTCCGTCATGTCTTGTTTTTATACTACATATAGGAGAACTACATATTTACACTTCACTTAGGGTTGTTTGTTAGTCGCAAATTCACGTGTTTCACCATTCATTAGACGGTGTTTTGATTTATTGCAGTCATTGCATGAATTTTCGCATTGCCTACAGGGTTAGGGCATTGCTTGTTCGCCGCCTATAGATTCGTCTTGCGTCAAATGATATTAGAGATAGGCTGCGAGCACTCTTTTGATACAATCATTGAGTCTATAAGTTTCACCATGGCTAGTTATCGCCATCATTCCTCTCCTCTATTTGGGGATCCCGAGTTTATCTACACCCGATCCCATAGAGCCTCTTCTGAGAGATCCTCACGTTACTACGATGATTTTTATCGATCGCAACACACCACTTCCAGAGATCGTGTTGACCCGTCATAGCGATCCCACTATGCTAGAGACAATCACTATGATGATTACCGTCGTCCTTATCCATGCGCTCGAGCGGATCATGTTGATCCTTCGACACAACTCGATTTATATTAGGGATGATTATCTCGAGGATCATCATTTTGAGAGATATCTAGAGTGTAGGTTTCGTGATGCCGCCCTATCTTTTGACGGTTCATCGAGTCCCGAGTCTTTCAGTTATTTGACGAGCGACACATTAAATTTCCAAAACTTAGACTTATAGATTAGACGAGAGCATATTGGTATAACATTGAGAGGACCCGTGAGCGGGATCGTCTTCACCGCATCACTAGTTGGGTGAAGATGAAGCATAGGTTGTGTCAGAGGTATTTGTCTGCGTCGTGTCAGAGTCGCTTGCTCGATCAATTATTTACCCTTCGACAAGGATCATTATCTGTCGCTGAGTACATGGATCGTTTTGATGAGTTAGCTGTGAGAAGTGACATATGAGAGGAGCCAACTATGACCACTTCCCGATTTCGGTCTGGACTTCGATCTGACATACGTAATGAGTTGACTTATCACCGCTCTGAGTCCCTTGAATAGACATATCAGTTCGTCCTTCATCATGAACAGTCGTTGAGATCCGCTAGAGTTGACCGAGTGGATTCACACCTTGACCACCCCAGTATGAGTCCCTCCCGTACTGAGGTCACCACTTTGCGTACCCTTATCCTGCTGGACACGGTATAAATGATACATGATGCAAATTTCTCTCACCCCAATGAGGTACTTATTCCGGTGAGTGATCCATTATTTGTTTCTGACTCATTTCTTATGACCCCGACTGAGAGCGATTCCGAGCGACCTATTGATCCTATAGTGATGTATCCCGCACCTACCCCCCTCATTTCGCCCTGCCCAGGGTTAATTAGTGCCCCTACCATAGACCCCATATATTGACACCTTATCTATGGACTCATTCTTGAGAGTAGGTCTTTTTCACTCTCCCCTTGTCATTGTCCCGATCCACATGACGACCAAGGGCCAAGAGACTGATGTTGATCTCGTAGTGGCCGCCTCACCTGTTTATGGGGACACTATCCCTTACAATGGTACTCATCTGGAGGATCATGATCCTGTTGATGGGTTCTTTGACGAGCCCCCCATTGAGCCTCCTGATGAGCCACCTGATGAGCCACCGTGTCCTTGTGAGGATTATATTTAGGTGAACGACTCATTTACGAGTATTGAGTTATTTACATCTCTTCAATTATCGCCCCTGATTCTGCCCCAGAGAGTGGATCTTGAGTGTAACATCAAGTATGCAGGACTTCCTTAAAAACACTCGTGCATACTAATGATGATTCGATAGTCTACCATCTGACCACTCGCACTCAAGCAGATCTTTCTCCTCGATCGTTCGTTCCCACTCCGCCTATGATAATGAGTTGATGACACTCGTTCTAGCAGTCCAGTACTGGCGACCTTACCTGTTGGGGAGACCCTTCGTCGTGCGGACAGTCCATAGTATGCGGTATCTCCTCAGTCAGAAGTTGACTACTCCATCGCAACAAGTTTGGATGAAGAAACTATTGGGGTATGATTTTACTGTCGAGTTCTCTTCAGGCAAGACGAACTTGGCGGCGGACGCACTATCGCGCCAACCAGGTGGCGCCGAGCTGACAACCATTTCCCGCCCAGTCTAGCAAGAGGCGGCCATCTTGCAGAAGGAAGTCGAGGCCGACCCGACACTACAGGTTGATGCGGAGCAAACACGAGGACGAGTTTTGGGCCCACTCGGGGCTGATTTGGCGACTTACCATATATAGCGTGCCCGGATCGACGATCGGATTCCACAGATGTGTCCGGATTCGCGCTGCGAATCGATTTGATATATTATTTTACTATGTTTGCATTTATTTTGATGTATTTGGGTAGCCTCACCTCCGACCAATCATAGCCGTTGATGGGGGATGCTCTAACCCTCCTTTTATTATAAATAGATAGGTAGGGGGCTGATTATTGGCATTGCAAAGATTGGAGAATTGTATTCCCGGATTCCCGCGATCCCACCACGGTGCCGACTCCGTGGAACCCTAGGTGACGACTCCTAGGCTTGTATCTCCCTCCCCATGGTTTGCCCTAACCCTAGGCTCCTTCTTCCCCCTCCGAAACCCTCATCCGCAGCCCCTACAACCCCCCAAAATCCAGCCACATTGGCTGTCCAGAAACTCCACCAGCATCCCCCTCCCTCTTCTAGGCACAGTAGATAAATTAAATTTACTGTTCACTAATATAGTTTAGTGAACAGTGAACCTCCTATTTCAGCCGTCGGCCTCCCCAATTCCTCCAGCAGCAGCCCGCCTCTTCCCTTGCTGCCGCCAGCCCACAGCCACCCCTGCCTCCCTGTCGCCAGCCTTCAGCCACCCGCCCCCTTGCCTCCAGCCGCCCCCTTGCCTCCAGCCGCCCCTCCCCCTCCTTCCCTACAGCCGCCGCCCTCCACTCAGCCCACAAAACCCGCCGCTAGCCCTTCCTCGCTTTGTTCCCAGCAACCACCACCCCTCTCCTCGACGTGGAAGCACCTCCACCCCTCTTTGTCCAAATCAGTCCAGATCTGGACAAAACCAGCCCGGATCCGCTCCCAAATCATCGGATCTATCCACCCTCGTCCTAATCTCTACCCACATCGCCGGATCCATCCATTTCCGGCCCGTTTTCACCTTCCACCGCCAAGGACAGCCACCGTCATCATTTCCACACCTTCGGTTACACCTCAGATCGTCGCCCACGCATCTCCGACTTCGAATTCTTCAGTGCCTTGGTCAGCCCACTACTTTGGTGAGTCACTTATTGTATTTGGATGATTATTTTCAGCAGTTATTTATTGGGTTGGACATTTTATATTTGTTTGGAGAAACATCATCGTAGAATATTGCTCTAGATTATTATTGTGATTTACAGGGTTTATTCGCCGTGCGCTCTTGCTTTGGCCCTCCACGCGGAGGAAAGTCTAAGCTTGTTTGCCCTAATAAATTATTCTGCCTTGCTGTGAATTAACTGCGTGGGATGTTTAAATTTATTATCTAATTTGTGACTAATCCGTCGGGCTTTGCATAACATGTAGGGTTAAGTCACGGTTTATCCGCCGCCTATAGATTCGTCCTGCGTCAATTGGTATCAGAGCTAGGTTGCACACACTTTTCGATACGCGGTCGTAAAGTCTATAGGATATTTTTTTATTATGTCTAGGTGTCAAAATTATGCCTCCCCTCACCTTAGAGGTCTCGAGTCCACTAGCACCCGCTCTCACAGAGCCTCGTCAGGGAGATCTTCACGTTACTACGACGATTATTCTCGATCGCAGCACACCACTTTTAGAGATCGTGTTGACCCACCGACACGAGACCACTACACTAGAGACGATCAGTATAATGATTGTCGTCGTTCATATCCTTGCACGAGAGCGGATCGTGTTGATCCTTCGACTCGACTCGGTTACCTTAGAGATGACTATTATGACGATCGTCGTTCCGAGAGAGATCTTGAGAGTCAGTTTCGTACTGCTGCCCCTTCCTTTGACGGCTCATCGAGTCCCGAGTCTTTCAGTTATTGGCTCGTGGATATGGAGTATTATTTTGATCATTTTGAGGTATTCGGTGAGCGTCGCGTCAAGTTTGCGAAACTTAGACTTTTAGATCAGGCGAGAGCATATTGGGCTAGCATTGAGAGGACACGCGAGCGAGACCGTCTACATCGCGTCACTAGTTGGGTGGACATGAAGCGTACATTGTGTCAGAGGTATCTGCCTTCGTCATATCGGAGTCGCTTGCTCGACCAATTATTTTCCCTTCAGCAAGGATCCATGTCCGTCGCTGAGTACAGAGATCGCTTTGATGAGTTAGTTGTGAGGAGCGATATTCGAGAGGACCCAGCCATGACCTCTTGCAGATTTCGGTCTGGCCTTCGATCAGACATTCGTACCGAGGTGGTTTATCATAGCTCGAAATCCCTCGAGCAGACGTATCAGCTTGCCCTTCGTTACGAACAGGCTTTGAGATCTGCAAGAGCTGGTCGGTTGGATCCTCACTTTGACCTCCGCAGTATGAGCTCCTCCCACACCGAGGACACCACTCTGCCTACCATTGTTCCGTCAGACATGACAGAAGTGATACCTGATACAGATTGCTCTCACCCCAGTGAGGTGCTTAGTCCAGCGATTGGCCTATCTCTTGTGCCTGACCCGTCTCTTGTGTCCCCAGCTGAGAGTGAGCCTGTGCGACCTATTGAGTCTGTAGTGTTGTGTCCCTCACCCACACCTCTTCTTCTGCCATCCACCGGGCTAGTTAGCACCCCAACCACAGACTCACTTCCTGACACCGCACCCACAGACCCATTCTTGAGTGTAGGTCTATATCGCTCTCTCATTGTCATTACCCTGATTCACATCGCGACCGAGAGACCAGAGCCTGGTGTTGATCCCGTAGTGGCTATGTCATCCATTTACGGGGACACTACCCCTCACGATGGTACTCATATGGAGGATCACGACCCTAGTGATGAGTTCTATGACGATCCCCCTGTTGAGCCTCCTGATGAGCCACCACATCCTGGTGAGGATGCGATTCAGGTGAGCCCCGCATGTATGAGTATTGATTTATGGAAGCCTCTTCCATTATCGTCCCTGACCCCGCCCCAGAGGATGGATAGTGTGAGGAACATCCATTATTTAGGGCACCACTTGCTGACACATCGCACTTTCGCTGAGTTTTGGGATGCACCACCTGCTGACCCACCAGACGAGCTCTTTCTTTTCGGGGACACTCACTACACTATAGAGTCACGTCTTCTGGGCGGTGCACATGATTTTCACTTAGGCGGTCGTCGCATTCGCGATGACTTTTCTTACACACCTCCTGGTGAGCCCCCTGCTGCGTCACGTTCCCTGAGAGACACTTGGATCTATATGAGCTCGTATTTGAGTATAGTTGTCTCTCGCGATCATCTGAGCACTCGTCACACACGAGATGAGTTTTTCTACACTCCTCCGAGGGAGCCTCCTGATAGGCCGCCTCCTTTGGTAGATGTTCAAGTGGATATTATCCTTTCCCGTAGCGAGTATATTGTGTCCGCCGTGTCTCATTTACATCATTTGCATGAGTCTGTTGAGTCATTTCGTCATCATTTGCATGAGTCTGTTGTGTTGTTTGTTCATCGTTTGCATGCGTGTCATGAGTCGGTCCGACGAATAATCCATATTGATAATAAATATTGTAAATCACATGCGGATGTTCATTGGCAAGTGCAGGTATTTCATGAAGGCGAGCAGGTGATGGTGAGAATCTGCGTTGTGAGGCTCCGTGCGAGGCTTGCTAAAAGCTCGAGCGTTAGGCGAATGGATCCCTATATAATCATGAGACGGATCGAAGCAAACATCTACGATCTTGATATCCCTGCAAGTATGGGTATCCACCTAGTATTTAGTGTTGAAGATATGACGTCGTACTACGAGCCTCGTGAGTATGTGGACCCAAGCAGTGGGGACTTCCAGCCGCCCACACCTCCACTCCCGTTGCCTTACCACCCTCATAGCCCACCCACGTTTGATGGCCACTGCTACTCAACCACTTCTGACACCCGCCCACCTGGGAACTCATCTTCTTTGGTTCTACCTACGACGCCGCCGATCGCACCGGGATCCACCACTCGTGAGTTGAGCGTTGAGAGCTTCATGGAGACCAGATTCCGCCAGTGCATTCCTACTACAGACGTTGGTGACACTTGGATACTTGCAGCAGAGCGTCTTCGATTCACCCCTGGACTTCGACTTCAGTACGACCGTCTCCATTTACCGGAGATGACAACTTTCAGTCGGGGAGAGTCGAGTGGCGAGGACACTCTTCCATCGACGACACTTGGGCGACCTTTGGTGGACCTCCTGACATTCATTGAGAGAATTTCGATCCCAATTCATCGGGAGATGAATTCTTTCAAGCCGGGGAGATTGATGCGGAGCAAACACGAGGACGAGTTTTGGGCCCACTCGGGGCTGATTTGGCGACTTACCATATATGGCGTGCCCGGATCGACGATCGGACTCCACAGATGTGTCCGGATTCGCGTTGCGAATCGATTTGATATATTATTTTACTATGTTTGCATTTATTTTGATGTATTTGGGTAGCCTCACCTCCGGCCAATCATAGCCGTTGATGGGGGATGCTCTAACCCTCCTTTTATTATAAATAGATAGGTAGGGGGCTGATTATTGACATTGCAAAGTTTGGAGAATTGTATTCCCGGATTCCCGCGATCCCACCACGGTGCCGACTCCGTGGAACCCTAGGTGACGACTCCTAGGCTTGTATCTCCCTCCCCAAGGTTTGCCCTAACCCTAGGCTCCTTCTTCCCCCTCCGAAACCCTCATCCGCAGCCCCTACAACCCCCCAAAATCCAGCCACATTGGCTGTCCAGAAACTCCACCAACATTCCCCTCCCTCTTCTAGGTACTGTAGATAAATTAAATTTACTGTTCACTAATATAGTTTAGTGAACAGTGAACCTCCTATTTCAGCCGTCGGCCTCCCCAATTCCTCCAGCAGCAGCCCGCCTCTTCCCTTGCTGCCGCCAGCCCACAGCCACCCCTGCCTCCCTGTCGCCAGCCTTCAGCCACCCGCCCCCTTGCCTCCAGCCGCCCCCTTGCCTCCAGCCGCCCCCTTGCCTCCAGCCGCCCCTCCCCCTCCTTGCCCACAAAACCCGCCCTCCACTCAGCCCACAAAACCCGCCGCTAGCCCTTCCTCGCTTTGTTCCCAGCAACCACCACCCCTCTCCTCGACGTGGAAGCACCTCCACCCCTCCTTGTCCAAATCAGTCCAGATCTGGACAAAACCAGCCCGGATCCGCTCCCAAATCATCGGATCTATCCACCCTCGTCCTAATCTCTACCCACGTCGCCGGATCCATCCATTTCCGGCCTGTTTTCACCTTCCACCGCCAAGGACAGCCACCGTCATCATTTCCACACCTTCGGTTACACCTCGGATCGTCGCCCACGCATCTCCGGCTTCGAATTCTTCAGTGCCTTGGTCAGCCCACTACTTTGGTGAGTCACTTATTGTATTTGGATGATTATTTTCAGCAGTTATTTATTGGGTTGGACATTTTATATTTGTTTGTAGAAACATCATCGTAGAATATTGCTCTAGATTATTATTGTGATTTACAGGGTTTATTCGCCACGCGCTCTTGCTTTGGCCCTCCACGCGGAGGAAAGCCTAAGCTTGTTTGCCCTAATAAATTATTCTGCCTTGCTGTGAATTAACTGTGTGAGATGTTTAAATTTATTATCTAATTTGTGACTAATCCGTCGGGCTTTGCATAACATGTAGGGTTAGGTCACGGTTTATCCGCCGCCTATAGATTCGTCCTGCGTCAATTGGTATCAGAGCTAGGTTGCACACACTTTTAGATACGCGGTCGTAGAGTCTATAAGATATTTTTTTATTATGTCTAGGTGTCAAAATTATGCCTCCCCTCACAACTTCGGTTGAGCTCGGTATACCATCTGCAAACGGACGACCAGTCAAAGGTTCGGAACCATTGTTTAGAGACCTATTTACGCTGCTTTACTTTGGACCGGTCGCAGAATTGGAGCAAGTGGTTGGGTTGGGCGAAGTTCTCATACAACATCTCCTTCCACCACTCCGCCGGCATGACTTCTTTTCAGGCCATCTATGGCCGCCCGCCGTCCTCCACAATCTTCCCGGCGAGTGTCACGTTGGGGCAGTGCGGGAGCTACTCATGGCATGTGATGACACCCTCTGGATTTTTAAGACGCACCTCCACGCCGCTCAGCAGAAGATGCTCCATCATGCTAACAAATGTCGCCGCCACGTCCAAATTTAGGTGGGCGATCCATTTTTCGTCAAGCTCCGCCCGTATAGTCAGTCCTCGATGGCCCGCCGCATCCATCCCAAATTGTCAGCCCACTTATATGATCCTTTTGAGGTGATCACTCACATTGGCGAGGTGGCCTACCGCCTCCGCCTTCCGACCCACGGTCGAGTCCACCCGGTCTTCTACGTCTCTCAGCTCAAACGGGTGGTAGGCGACCACGCAGTCGAGGAGATCTTGCCCCCCAAATATTGGCTTAGATGGCTCTATTCTCTACTTTCCCAAAGCCATCCTAGACCGCAAGCTGGATGCGGCAACCGACCAGGAGCAGGTGTTGGTTGCATGGCAACAACGCCCTTCCTCCGACGCAATTTGGTGGGATTGCGACGACATCCATCGTCAATTTACGTAGATTTTTCTTGAGGACAAGTCAAAATTTTCCAACCGGGGGTATTGATACGGAGGTGGACGGGGAGGGTCTTGAAGGACCCGACACGATTTGGCGGGCCTACTCTCGGAAGAAACCAATCAGAGCATGAGACGACTGAATGGAGCGACCGTTACACTTGGAGATGTTATGTTTATTGTATTTTGTCGTATTTACGTATTTTCCATTATGTGTGGATATATATATCCCTTTGTTTTGTATTATGTTTATCTTTGGACTTGGAATAGAAATTTAATGTGAAGGATCCTAGCCTCCTAGGGCTGTCCAAGAGGAGTTCTTCTTGGAGTTATCTCAGATTTTCGCTTCCTTCCACCCTCACGACAACCCTAGGGGTATCACATGCACCCTGGGTCGTCAGTCGTTCGCACGGCTAATGTTTTTCAGGAGATAAAGGGTCACGTTCAACTAAGCAAAGCTCCAAAGGCGCGCAACCCAGTACAACGGATGACGCAAGTACCAGTCGGGGATAAACAATCAACGTGCACGATGGAGCTGATCTCAGTTGACAATGCAGAGAATTGGATTTAAAGTCATGCCGCCTGGGGGCCAGTGGTCACCTCGCGCGCGACCGAGACTTGGGTTCGGAGACAACACATAATTGTCAATGAAAAGAAAGAAGCAACTTTATTATCAATAAATAAGCTATGAATACATTTGATGTTTATCTTTATATAAGAGTCATCCAAGGGAATCATGAATAAACACAAGTACAATTCCGCAGCTCCTTCTGGCGTGGCAAGAGTCCGTGGGAAGAAATCCTTGCAAACGACGTGTGTGGCATGAGGTCGCCTTCTTGATGGGTTGTCCCCTCGATGGTGGGCTCTTGGCTGTTTTGACGAGATGCCGAGAAGTCCAGGGAGCTTTCGAACACGATTCAAGTTGAATTCGCAGGGCCCCGCGCCTCGCCTCGTTGTGTCAACCACAAGCAAGGGAGGTAGCCAGGTTATGCTCTCGTGTCACTCCCCTGTTACTTGGACCCGACCCATAGTACAAATTTCCCCCTTGGTTAATAGCTCGCACAGAACACTGCCTTTGGGTAGCGCGCCCGCGGAGCCAACGTAATAGTGTGTGCCAAACGCCGAGATCTCCTGTGCGACCTCGTAGGGATGCGTAGTTTTGGTGTGTGCGACTTGAAGTCACTACGTGCGACGGGCTTGCTGCGCTTCCGCGAGGCACTGCGATTTATCTTACGTCCATTGTTGTCCACCATGGCGCTTCTCCGAAGGTGTTCTCTCCTACGACCACGGTTCACACTCACCGCACCAAGTTGTTGGAGCCACGATCACGACTCGCTATGTTCACCGAAAATATGGCTGAAGGTTACTGACCCTCAGTTAGGCAAGCACAGACATAACAAACAAAGAATGATGGAGGACTCGCGCTGCTTATGAATACGGTCCACGTATCCAGGCGTGGAGGTCCCACCGCACACCCAAGAGTGTATAAGAACTCCCCCTCCGAATCGTTTGCCTCGCACAACCCTAAATTTAGGCATGACTCAAGAATATTCCAAAAAAGGGCAAGAATGAAAGACCCAGAGAAGTTTGGTTGCAAAGCAAACAAGCTCTTCTTTTTTCGGGGCTAGGTTGATGAGTTCCGAAACACGATTCAACCTAATCTTCAACGCACTTTCTGAAATGAAAGAAAAGAGTAGAAAGGTCGCCCGCACGGGAAGAAACCGTCGAAGAAAAAAAGAAGGCTAGCAAAGTGAAGGCCTTTCTTGATGGCCATATAAGAGATGTATAGATTTATAAGACAGACCAATCATGTGCGGGACGAAGCAAACATTCGGGATAGCGAAAACTCGAAATTGCCCCTCTTTTGATTGAAACCTAACCCAATGGGAAATGTACTCAATAGGCCGCACTTCAAGTGACTGAATAAGAGAAGTCAGGGATGAGTGGAACAGACTGAATGAAAATAGGAAGACCCGTGAGTACCGCAGCAATCCGGACATAAACCGAATTTGGGTTCTCCACTATTGAGTAGATTGACCACGAAAATAATTTGACTCCAACTCCACTCCCGAAAAAAACACGGGAGGCCGGAGGCCAGAAGTCAAGTCAAAAAACAACAGTAAAAAAGAGATGCATTTTTTTTCATAGCTGGAGCAAATGGAAAGAGAAGTGCAAGTCGAACACTTTGCACTACACATTTGTTGGTAGGCATGCCTCTGATTCTAATACAGGCTCGATCCCTTAGAGTGAAATCCCAATGATCCTAGGGTATCGAAAACCTATCTTCTCCCCAATTCAATATTTTTATAAGATAAGAAGTACACTGCGGTGCTCCACACAAGCCACACATTCAATTTCATGTTGAACAAAGATGGGTTCGGCTCGAAGTCCGTTGGCCAGTAAGCTTGGGGTTCCCGGATTCCTCCTCTTCCCTGTACCATGAGGCCGTATTGAAAGGCAGCTGAGTCGGGGGGGGGGGGGTACCCAGTTGGCCAGATCAAATCAGGACGCTTGTCGAGTTGATCCAATGTCAGGTGAGTTGCTGCGAGCTGTTGGGGCGGGCCAGGCGAGTTCCCTGCGAATTGTGTGGGACCTTCGTACTACATTCCAGGGTCAACGATCAACTCTTATGTGACCCACATCGTACTCCCCGGATATGGGTTATACAATCATAATAGTCGACGATACCATAAGGTTGCGTTCTTTTCGCGGGAATTCCGAGAAAGGAATTGGTTTTGGCCGAAAAGAAAAAACTCATAGGTTTTGTAATTTGACAAAAACCAATTCCTTTGTTCGTTTGCAGGAAGATTTTCAGACACAAGAATTGAATCTGTCAATTATTCTGTTCAGTTGCAAGATGAAATTCAAACGCAGGAATTGCGCTCTACATATTCTGACGATTGAGATAATACCACCTAATTATGGAATGAATAGAGGGATGAATTTGTGAGCTTCCTCAAAACCTTGAAGTTTTGATCTTCAACATAAAAAATGCATTAAACTAAAATTTTTATAGACCAAAACAGGTGCAGACTGCAGAGCATTGCGGGATAAAGGAAAACTTGCAGATTCTCTCGAGAAAATAGATTTCCAAGAACATTGCGGTATAGATGACCAATAATCTGGTGGTTTGAAAACCAATTATCAGGCAGAAAAGAATATACAAACCGTGCTGAAGATTATTATATTCTGATTAACAGTGAGAATAACTATCACAGAGGAAACAGAAAAAATGAACCTTCCTCGCCTTAGCGCCGTTGCCGGAGAGGAGGAAGAAGCAAAGTCGCCTTGCCTGCGACCTCTCTCGCGCACGCTGCGATGTCGAGACCCAAAACCGACGACCAAAAGTGGTTGGTTTTGGGGATGTTTTTTTTATAACCCAAAACCGGTTAAAGTCAATTCCATCCTAAAAAGCGCCAATCGAGCGCAGGAATTGGGATACCCAATTCCAATTCTTTTCTCCAAATTCCTGCTAAACGAATGGGACCTAATTGAATTTCATGGGGGGTAAACATGACGATACCATTATCGAATTGCATGGAGGGTCAACATGATTTCTATGTACGAGTGGTTGGGGACGATAATGATTCACAAGAGGGTATCCTGTCAAATATGGGATCAAGATCCTAGTTAGAGGGTTTGTATACATATGGTCATAATGTTCATTCAAAGTACGAGTCTCACCTAATTTCTTGAGAAGGGGTTGGATGGGGTCTCATCGAGGTGGTGTGACCTAACCCAAATTCCTAGGTGCTTCTAACTCATCCACTATCGTGGTCAATGCTCCCATTTGTTCGCTTAGAGACCATCTTACTGTGATTTTCCATGGATCTCCTATAAGCTTTACCACTATAAAACAAATGTAGACCTAAACCTGAGGCTCTGATATTAAATCTGACATAGGATATGCCTATAGAGAGACGATGACCTTACACTATACGATAAAGTAAGCGGGCATGCAAAAAATGTTAATAAATAGCAACTAATCTGACATTAATGTAGTGCTCTATAATTAAATACAATAATGCAAGACTTGTGCAACTATCACATTTGGTCGCAAGTAATTCAAACAAAATTCACTGAGCTCCCTTATCTAGGAGGTCTGGGGTTCAAGCCCCGGCCTCAACAATCCGCCATTGGAATTAGCGACTGCGGTCAAACAAATCCGTGAAGATGGGTTGGGGTCACTGGTCTGTAGACTTGTAGCGCACCCACACTAGACCGGGGCGCTACACATCGAGTGGTGGGCGTCGATGAATTGAGGTGGTTAGGGATTCAACGAGATGAGGCTCTTGGATGGTGGAGATGAGGATTCGGTACTTGGATTTAGGCGGCAAGATGTAATGAAAGGTGGCTGGATGTAGGAGGGGCCTGTGGCAGGTAGGAGGCGGCGACTATAGGAATGGGGATGCTATGAGTTGGTGTTGAGTTGGGAAGGGTGTTTCCTGGCGACTGGAGGCGGAAGAGATGGCAGTGACAAGATGCTGACTGAAGGCGGATGAGCGAGATGGTGATTCCTGACGTCGACATCAGGGGCGGAGGTGACCACTCTTGACTTTGACACCATGACGTGACTTCCTCAACAACAGACCAAGCAGTTTCAGCCTCAAATTATTACACCCTAAAATTAGGTCAAATGAAAGGAGCGGCTCAAACTGCCCGATCGTTGCACATACCAAAAAAAATAAAAATACCACTAAAATATAATTTTAAAATGGAGAAATTTATAGAAAATGCTCTAAACTCACCCGTGGACCTCGATTATCTTGATGACGACTTTATAAATGTCTGTAACGAAAGTAGACACTGATGTACTTAGAGTAATACTCCTGATCCCTTGAGGAAGAAGCCGATGAAGGACAAAGATGATTTACGAACTTAGCTTTGATAAATTGAGAGCAAATAGATGAAATATTCCAGATGTTCCACAAAGGTTTTGGTTTGAATCATCCATCGAGATCTACCATACTCTTTGGTCCAAGCCCTCCAGCCTCAATAGGCTTAGCAATGCCCTTAAAATAAATCCAATATTTCTTCTTTTCCCTGGCACTAGACAGTACAAATTTATGAAATAAAGATTCAACTTAATTGATAATATTATTTGGAAAGTTGAGGACCGACATTAATTCGAATAGGTTGGTGTTGCGGGTCTACGTTGGGGTGTCACATACTAGCGTCGTGCGAAACCACGCAAGGATTAATTCAATGTTGCTCGTATTTTTATTTTGTGCTTTTATATCGTCACATTTTTATTTTTCCCGCACATGATGTTAAGCCTATTGAGGGGGCACGCTTGGAACTATGTGGTTGAACTTGGGCCCAACTGGATATAGGCGGGTTTGCCTGGAGAAAAAAGAGGATTATGTAAGTTTAATCAAATTCTCTCTCTCTCTCTCCCCTCAACTTTCTCTCTTCTCTATCTTTTTCCGACCCCGCTGCCCTAGCCGCGCATCCTCCATGCTAATTTCGGTCCATGTGCGGGGGAGACAATTCAGATACAAATTACAGTGGTCGGTCAGATTCTGGTAGTACTCACAGTTTCATCAATGAGCACACGACATGGCGTCTCCAGCTCTTCGCCCCCCCCCCCCCCCCCCAGAGTAGCCTCTGTGTCGCAGTGGCCAAAGGCAGTGCGATGGCCTGCCTAGGAGTTTGTCGGGCCATACCGATTGCGGTGGATGGGAAACATTTGCACGTGGATTACTTTGTGCTTGCCCTTCACGTCTTTGAGGTTGTCTTAGGGGTACGGTGGATGCACATTTTGGGGCCTCTGATGTGGATTTTGATAGCCTCGTGATGACTTGGGAATGCAGCCCCAACAAGACGGTATGGCAGGGTTGTTCAACGTGCGCTTCACAACGATCCTTTTTGGCTTAGGCCGATGATATAGAGCACACGTTTTAATGTCAGGAGTTCAGTGACACTATAGTTTCCCCTATGGGCCTACCTCTGCCACGACCGCATGATCACCGCATCTGCCTTCTGTTGAACACGGCCCTCGTCGTCCGGCCCTACAACTATCCCTTTTTGCAGAAGGACGAGATTGAGCGATTGTGCAACGCCATGCTGCAACATCGGATTATTCGTCACAATGTCTCATTTTTCTCCTTACCTGTTCTCTTGGTCCATAAGAAGGATGACATATGGAGGTTCTGTGTGGACTACCACGAGCTGAATGCACAAATAGTTAAGGACAAGTTTCATATTCCCGTGGTTGAGGAGTTCCTTGATGAGTTGCATGACACACATTACTTCTCCAAGTTGGACTTATGCTCGGGGTACCACCAGGTGCACATGACCCCGTCTGACGTGGAGAAGCCCACTTTTCGTACCCACCACGGCCACTTCGAGTTCCTCGTGATGCCCTTTGGGCTCACCAACGCGTTGTTCACATTCCAAGCTCTAATGAATGAGGTATTCCATGATCTTTTGCGCTACTATGTACTTATTATTTTTTATGACATTTTGGTATACAACAAGACATAGGAGTCCCACTTGGAACATCTATGCACCGTCCTGCTGCTCATTCATGATCATAAATTGTCTTTGAAATGAGTAAAATGCTCATTTGGGACCGACAGGGTTGCATATTTATGGCACATTGTAGACAGTATTGGGGTCTCTACCGACCCGACCAAGATCTAAGGGTGACTGCCTGGCGGATTTCCAATCCCCATTCGAGCTCTGTGGCTTTCTGGGCCTTACCGGCTACTACCGACTTTTCATATAGGGTTACAACATGATTGGGGCGCCTTTGCTAACCTTATTGAACAAGCATTCCTCCTGGGGGACACCGCTAGGGCCGCCTTCAAGGTCTTTCAACATGCGTTGGTCACCGCGCTCGTGCTTCATCTGCCATATTTTATCCAGGAGTTTTAGGTTGAGTGTGATGCCTCCGGGCAGGGGCGTGGCGCAGTGCTTCAGCAAAGGGACATCTGATTGCCTACTTCAATCGGAAGACGACCCTACATCACCCTAAGCTTCCTGCTTGCGAACAAGAGTTGATTGGCTTGGCTAAGGCCATCCAACACTGGCGGCCGTATCTATAGGGGCAGACATTTTTTATTCACATAGATCACTTCAGTTTGTAGTACCTTCTAGAACAACGCCTCGGTACTGCATCTCAACAGCGTTGGGTCAGCAAGCTGTTGGGTTATGATTTTCGGGTCGAGTACAAGGCAGGTGCCTTGAACCGTGCGGCGGATGCACTCTCGCCGCGACCATCAGGACGAGACTCTCTTTGCCATCTCCCAGCCCACCTCTACTGTTCTCACTCAACTTCGATAGGAAGTACACGATTACCCAACCCTCCTAGAGCTCCTCAACCGAATCAAGAAGGGTCAGCTTCCCTCTTGTTGGGCCGTGAAAGAAGACCTCCTTGTGTATAATGGCAGGATCTATCTACTAGCTGCGTCACCATTGATCCCCGACATTCTTGTCGGTACCCATGGAGCAACCCATGAAGGGGTTCAAAAGACCATTCAATGCATTCGTGCGGAGTTCTTTTGGGAAGGCCTCAAGCATAGTGTGTATGATTTCATTGCCATCTGTTTAGTATACCAGCGCAACAAGACAGATCGCCTACTTCCAGCAGGCTTCCTTCAACCACTTCCCGTGCCAACACAAATATGGACGGACATCTCTACGAATTTTATCGAGGCTTTGCCCGCATCGAGATTGAGGTCCATCCTCTCCAAGGGGCACACTTCATCGCCATGAGTCATCCTCTTGTTGTGGAAAGTGTCGCTATTATCTTCTTTGATCAGGTGTGCCGCCTACACGGTTTACCTGAGAGTATTGTGTCCGACTAGGAAAAAGTTTTTACTTCTCAGTTCTGGTAGGAGTTTCTTGTGCTTTGCAGCACCAAGCTTGCTTTTCCTCTGCTTATCATCCGTAGTCGCATGGGCAGACCGAGGCGTTTAATCGGACAGTCGAGATGTATCTTCGCTGCATCACCGGGGATATCCCCAAGGACTAGGCACGCTGTCTTCCGTGGGTGGAGTACTATCACAAAACGTCATACCATACGACTCTCCAGACCACTCCATTTCATCTCATCTATGACAAGGATCCTCCTCGCCTAATCACTTACGATGGCGGCTCAACTAGTTCGACAACCGTGGACAAGGACTTATAGAACCGCGACCAGATTCTTAGCTTCGCCCGCGAGCACTTTCCTCAGGCACAAACACGCATGGAGGTCGCCTACAACTGGGGCCACCGAGAGTTGTTCTTCACACTCGGGGATTTTAAGTTCAGCATCGTATTGGAGATGTGGCATACCGCCTCCAACTTCCGCCTGATCCCTGAATTCACGTCTTCCACGTGTCTCAGTTAAAGGCATTCATTGGAGTGCCTCCCCCAGGACCCTTGGTTCAACTACCACCACAACTGCATGACAAGCTTGAGGACAAGCTTGATATCGACGAGGGAGGAGATGTTGTGGATCCACATTAGCGCGTCACATACCAGCGACTTGCGACACCGTGCAAGGATTAATTCAACATCGCTTGTATTTTTATTTCGTGCTTTTATATCATCACATTTTTATTTTTACCTCACAGCCTAGCTAGGGGGCACTTTTGAACGTAAGTGGTTGAACATGGGCCCAACCCGATATAGGCGGGCTGTTTGGAGCATAAGGGGGATTGTGCAAGTTTAATCAAAATTTCTCTCTCCTCAGCTTTCTCTCTTCTCTCATTTTCCCGATCCCGCTGCCCTAGCCGCGCTTCCTTACAATCGCAGACGCCAATGCTACCACTTCTTCTGGTCGATCCCCCGTGGATCGACTGCCTCCTCCACTCCGGTCATCCCCCGTCGCCGCTATAGGCTCCCAATGCTCCAAGAAGGGGATCTCCAACCTCCTCCAGGATTTCTATCTAGCTCGACCTCGAACTAGATCTCTAATAGGGGTCCATATTAGTTGGATGCAAAGAACATGCTTTAAAAGAACAATTCTACCTTCAGGAGAAAGAAATTTACTTGCGCATTTAAGACTATACATTGGGAAACAAAAGGTAGGTGTTATTCATGCAACTGTTTTTAATGAAACTTATTGAGATGCTTAGCAGATAGATGGTCAGAGTTTCTGTATGTAACTTCTTAGTATTGATGTCTTTATGTTTTGTTTTTCTTTGAACATATCAGGTGATCTTGCAGTTTTTAGTTTAGGTTCTTCATAGCATATAGTGGAATGCTTAAGGCCACTGAACTGTAATTTAATGGAAATATCATGCAGGTTTAAGTTTGATGATGAGCGTGTGACAAAAGAAGAAACAAAAAGGGCTCTGGAAGAACAGTATGGCGGTGAAGAAGAGGTGACTATTTGCCTTCCCTGCTTCTCAGCTTCTACATAGCCCATATAACTCATTACTTTATCCTTACTTCTGTCTTCTTTTGTCCAATAGTTACCGCAGACAAACCCTGGGTTCAACAACACGCCATTTAAGTTTACAAAGTACTCAAACGCTTACATGCTTGTCTATATTCGTGAGAGTGACAAGGATAAAGTAATATGCAGCGTGGATGAAAAAGATATTGCAGAACATCTTAGAGTACGCCAGCATTTTTTTTTAATTTCTCCTTGTTTGTTTGCAGATACTAAATAATTTTCTTATCTTTTTTCCAGATTAGGTTGAAGAAAGAGCAGGAAGAGAAGGAGCAGAAGAAGAAGGAAAAAGCAGAGGCTCACCTTTATACAGTCATAAAGGTCTCTATGACTTCGATGTCAGTTGGTGATGCTCAGCGCCACTTTTAATTTAATCTAACACTAATTTCCGCTGCCCTTCTCTTTCCTCCTATTGCTCAAGGTTGCCCGAGAAGAAGATTTAGCTAAGCAGATAGGAAGGGATATTTATTTTGATTTGGTGGACCATGATAAAGTTCACAGCTTTCGCATTCAAAAACAAACATCTTTCAAATCTTTCAAGGTAATGACTTATTTGCTTCCTCCCTGCTAGAAACTAGAATAAAATCGCACCTACACATCCTTGTAATTTTGTGCCTAGATTTTATCAATCAATGATGTGTTTCACTAAGTCTTATAATGATTTCATTTCCCACTAGTCAGAGATTTGACACTTTAGCTTTAGATTTTATTGGTTTATTAGTCCTTTTATTTTCTTATTTTTTGTGCAGTTGATGATGTTTACTTTCTCATTTTGAGTGAAGATTATATGAGCCACATTTTGTTAATTGTTTGATTTCATTTTGAGAAATAAAGAATAATCTCCTTTCCATCTTCCCCTCTTTTCTTTTGTGAAAATAGACTATTATCTGCTGTAGTGACTCTTCCTGCGCGCCGTTGTGATTTAAGTATCATTCTTATCAGCTGGTTTAAGGAAATATCCAGAACTTCATGTTCTTTCATCAAGATGTTTTCAACTTTATACTTGATTCATTATATTTTCTTGCACATGATAGGAATACACATGCCTTTGCAAAAGGATATTCGGGTGTTTTTTCAACCACCCCATGATTTCTTAGATGTCATTCAACGAATTTGATACGTGTCCTCAACCCCACTGTTATTGGCCCTAACTTTGAGGGTTTGTGCTATTTCGGATTTTTCCCATTTATTAAGGGCTGAATTCGAAGTTGGGCTGAACATTATTTTTTTGAATAGCTTCTGACTAGGATGACCATTTTTTAATTCATTAACCTGCTGTTCATGTGCGTAAGAGAAGTATTTATAAAGCCTACTTCAAAAATAGTTGTGAAGCCTGATGATTGATTATCACAATGACAACCTATCTCCTTTGATTTGCCTCAAAAGCATGTTTTTCAGTCTTTCTGATATACCTGTTGATAAGAAACTCATTACAATGTTTAGAAATGCTGGTCCTGTGGCCTTGTGTAAATTTATGATAGTGTATGTTGAGGGAACCTTGTATTTGTATTCAATTAAGAATTTCTCTACGTATAATAAAGGTATTCTATCTATACATGAGTTAATGACTAAGATGATGATTCATAGGAAAGTAATAGGGCAACTATTTATAGTATTTTCAGAATTCTGCATTTCTTATGCACGTGTGTAGGATGTTTGCCCGCATGCGGCCGTAGACCGTTTTGATGCGGGCACAGCCCGCATGAGAGTATAGAGAGTGGGTTGCGCCCGCTTAATCTAGAATTTACCAATCTAAATTTGCATGTAGAATTTAGAGCATGCTCGATGCTCTCACGCTCGTACTCAAATCCACATTCAAATTTGAGGTGCTGCCCATACTCGATGCTCTTTTGCGGGCGGCACCTGCATGCTTTAAATGCTACATGCAGCTAGAGAGGATTAAGCAGGAGAAGAACCGATTGACAAACAACTTTAACAATTTTATATCAAAATCCATAAAAAAGAGTACAAATATAACAAAGCCTCATCACTGCCTAACAAACCACAAACATCTCTGAACCCTTCTTGATTTATCTCTTTTCTAATTTTGTTACTTTATGTCCCCTCTTCAAAAAAATTTCCTGTGGTTGATATTGCTTTCTGATATTCTGTTTAATTGCTTATGATACAAATGTTAGTAAAATTTATGACCATTAGGGTTCATGGGAGTAGGTTGGGGCAGGGCTTTGCATGAGTGGGCCGCGAGGGATTCAGAGATTAAATCTCGGGAGTGCAAGATCACGTGCATGCATTGACCATCCCAAATTTTTCAGTATGAGTTTATTTTCCTATCAATTCATGTCTTGCAATAGAAAACTCATCCTACATCAGAGGATATGCTAGATTAGTACTTGAAACAACAATGAAAAGTAGTAATTAGTTATGTGATAATAAATATGCAAGATAAGTGCTTGATATTACCATTGGAAATGAAAACATGAAACCAAAACAAAGGTGTAAAAATTGCTTGCCTCTATTACAGGGAACAATGTGAAAACTAAAAGAGATTGATTTAACCATATGCAAGGATGAATCCACTCGATGTTATGGACTACAGGAGGGCATAGCCTGCCAATGCATTTCCAATAACCAAGATTATATATATATACACACGAGTGCCCGACACGGGGCTCCGCCCCTACGGCCAAGCGCGACAGTACCCGGTCGGCGACGGCGGGCTTCGCTCGCCCCCGGCGCGATTCGCCTCCCCCCCGACGCGATTCTGTCGGGCGGCCTTCGATCGGCCGCATCCAGCCGGGCTTCGCCCGCCTCCGCATGGGCTTCGCCCGTGCTTGATGCATCTGCAGCCTGCGCCCGCAACATATACATATGAGTACTCGAAATGACCATAAAAAATATACATTAATATTACAATATTTATTTTGTAAAAAAAATACGTATATACTTAAAAGATTATTATTTTTCTCTCTCCCTCCCTCTCTCTCTTTCCCTCTCCGCCGCACTCTCTTCCCCTCTCTCCTCTCTTTCTCTCTCTCCCTCTTCCTCTCTTTCAAAATAATATTTTTTATTGAGAGATCCAAAGAAAATGAAAGTACGGTAAGAGCATGAAAAATGCTATATTCTCTTATATAATAAAGATATATATATATATATAAGTTAGCTCCTACTTATTACACAATTTAGATAGACGTAAAAGCCCAAAGATTTTGTAAAAGCATCCGCTTGTTCTAATCAATGGCATTAGGGGTGAATCTTTTTCTTGAAAAGAAACTCATATCTAATGAAGTGACCCTCAATTTCAATATGCTTGGTTCTTTCATTGAGCATTTAGTTACTAGCTATGTGGTTCATAGTGTGATTATCACAATACAACGTCATAATATGATTAATAGCATTTAAGAGAGTTTTGACCCACATCATTTTACTTTTAAAATATTTCATAGTCATATTTCTATGCTTATCCTCATCCTTGACTGAGCTACAACAATTTGCTTCTTACTTTTTTAGTGACTGGATAGCTCTAACACATACAATACATAGTAGTGGACTTCCTACTATCAACTGAGTGTAGCATAATCAACATATGAAGACTTTCACATACAAGTGCTTAATCTTATTCCTATCATGCAGAGTTGCAGGCAAATTAATCAATTTCCCAACCAGCCTTTGATATCATGATGGATTATCAAAGATGATGTAATCTGCATCGTATCAGATTATGATTCCTTCTCACATCTATTTAGTCGGCGCATTTATTTGCGCGCAACATTTTATTCAGTTATTTGTAGTCACAATTGTTGTCTTCTGGTCATAGAAGAGCCTGAGCATCGACTACACTTCTGGAGCATTAATGGAAGCAACGACTGGCGTGTATATGTTTTTCATAGCAGTAAAGCGACAAGGAATCTCAGGGCAAGAGCACTAGGCTACGACGATTGAAGTTGTAGGGTTTGTTGCGATGAGGAATAGAGGGAATGCAGTTGGCTATGTGCACGAGAAATAATCAATCTCTGCGAGACACGCTGTAGTTAGCTCTTGGTGTCTGGGATCGATTGATGCAATGGTTTTGTCACTCACATAGAGGGGTTCTTACTGTGTCTGTGAGTGATGTCACACTGAGTGGACTTCATTATCTGGGAGAGTCATGAAATATCTTGTCAGTGTGTCGTAGGATAAACTAGAATGATTGTTAACTGGCTGTTGTAAGTGTAGAGGAGGGATCGATATCTCTGATACTAATTTGTTGTGATCTGACACACGTGTATTTATGTATTTTGTCATGTGTTGGAGTCTCCAGCTATATAAGGAGCCCCTTAGGTTGTGAAGGATTATCTTGAGAGTGTTAGTCTTTGGTCTCTCTTTGGAGAGGGGAGTGTCTTGGAGGACCCAGACTCCGGGTGCTTGACAGGAGCTTGCCTCTCAATTGTATCTTTATTTCATGCAATGCAAGTCAGTGTTCTTGGTTTTAGATCTTGATACGACCTTCGTGTATCAATTGGTCCAACCTGCCGCTCCTTTAGGGTTCCGCAGAAGCCCTAATTTCATCTCTTGGTATCAATCGGTTCCTTGTCCAGTCGGCACCTCTCGATTCCCTCGATCCTCTCCCGGTCCCGTATCCGCACGCATCGTCTTACTGCCACTTCAGCCTCCCGCGTGCTGCCGAGCCCAGAGCCGCCGTCCAACGCCTTCTTCGATTATTCCAACGCTTTCTTCAGCTACTCTGGCGCTCCCTCTGCCGCCAACGCCTCCTACAACTTCCCGGCGGCCTCCTACGTTTTCTCTAGCGATTCCAGCACCGCATATGGCTTCCAACATCGCTTCCGCCGATTCTAGAGCCCGTCGACCTCTGCCAGTGCCTACTCTAGCCCGCCTCCGCCTTCCATCGGCTCGTTCCCCCTTCGCCGGGTCCAACTACCTTTTCCTGCCGTCTTCCAGCGCCGCTCCAGCCGCCTTCAACCACTTTCGTGTCCGACCGCCCCTCCTGCGGATCCTGCAGCATTCTGGCAGCCCTCCAGAGCCTTCTGTCGCATTTTGTCGGCCCTCACACTCTTTTTCTGCCATGGAGCTCTTTCCGGACTCAGTGTATGCTCGATGCGACCGAATTGAAGATGCCATGGATAACCTCCTTGCCATGACGCTTGTACTTCGTCGTCGATTACTTCCACATGCCCCCTTACAGCCCCTTCCCGCCTCTCTGCTTCCCGACGAGCCTCCTCCCTCCATTCCACCGCTACCCCTCAGTGGGTCTTCAACCATTAGAACCATTGCCGCTTCCTCCCTTTCCAACACCCCCTTCGTTCTCCCACTGCCAACCGCGACATGCACCCCCCTCCTCCCATCTTCCGATTTGCACCGGTTGCCCTTCAATCCGCTCGCCTTTCGACAAATCCGTGACAGAGGCTCCACCTGGAGGTTTGCCAACCTTTCACGCGGCGCCACTTTTTCTGCTCCCCTCCGTTTCTTGAAGACCCCCGCCCGCCTGTCAGCTCTCTTATCTCCCAACTCCTCTTTTCCAACATCGCTCGAGCCCACGGTTACCCTATCACTCTCACACGTTGACCAGACTTCCCATCGGGTTTCCTTCCAAATCATCACTACCTACTCCTCATCGACCTAATGTCCAGCCCCACGACCCTCGTTCAGGATCTGGATGGGTTTCCTCCATCAGAATTCATAGCATCCGGCCTCCGACCGAGGCCCTGGCCCAACTGGCGTACACCTTGCTCGACCTTGTGGATGAGATATTTTGCGGGCATGACATTGCTTCACCTCTCGGACATTCCCATGTCGGGTTCTACGCCCGTTTCGGTCACCCGTACGGCCGTACCACATCTCTGCAGCAACTAGCCTGCCATGACACCTCTAAGCTTCTGATGTTTCACCTGATCTGCCCACCAGAGGTGCCGCCCGAGTATCACCAACACGTCCATGGGACCCTTCCTGCTCGACCTTGGGACAAGGTCGTTTTTCAGGGCGGGTGTATTCATAACATGTCTTTATGTATTTTTTCATGTAGTGGGGTCTCCATCTATATAAGGAGCCCCTTAGGATCTAAGGGATTATATTGAGAGTATTAGTCTTTGGTCTCTCTTTAGAGAGGAGAGTGTCTTGGAGGACCCAGCTTCCGGGTGCTTGGCTGGAGCTTGCCTCCCGATTGTATCTTTATTTCATGCAATTCAAGTTTGTGTTCTTGGTTTTAGATCTTGGTATGGCCTCCACGTATCATGATCCTTACACGATACTATGAGCCTTGCTGCAGCTGTTGAGCGCGGGCCGCGCAGAGCCCAATAAGAGAGAGCTGCTAAATCTCTTATGATTTAATGGTTAATTTTTGTTTGCTTTCATTCCACTGAAGGTCGATTAAATATAATTTTAATAAAAGGGAAAATTGACAAATGTTCAAATAAGCAGACAAATTACAAAAACACATACATATAATAAAAGCTCTATATCCATCATCAAAAGATTAAATGACCCATAACATTTATCATTGCCAGAGTAAGACGACAAACATAACCTAATAAATCCATTGTTTTTATATTTGATTCTTTTGACTTTTCTTTACTAGATCATTGACAACTACACCTTCAAATTGGTATGTCTAGTTATAAGTACCTGAATTTACCCATCAATCGTGGTATAGCCTTTATGTGTTTACTTTGCCCATTGAGCATATCAGTTAGACTTGCCCCTAAATTTTTGTAACATGCAGGAGGAGGTGGCCAAAGAATTTGGTATCCCGGTTCAATTCCAGCGTTTTTGGTTATGGGCCAAGAGACAAAACCATACATTCCGGCCCCATAGGCCATTGAGCACTCCAGAGGAAACACAGTCTGTAAGTATTTGTTGCATAAAGTTTTAGCTGAATAGCTGTTACTTTTTTGGGAGCGAACTATTACTGAGGAACATGCACTTAAACTAGTACTTTGAGGGGAAAATGCAGTACATATCATAATTGCTCTACTTTGTTTAATCTAGAATTGTTAGATGTAATGTGCTTATATTTTTTTTCTATCAGCTTTCTAGTCTTTTGTATTAGACAAATTTTTATCTATGGGTGCCCGTTAGATTGATTCTGTGCATTTTAAGTGTATTAATGATAGATGCTGAAACTTGAGCTGCTTTTAACCTTCCAGTTAGCAAGTGGTATTAGTGTTAATTGTCTCACATATCCTTGTAGGTTGGACAATTGCGGGAGGTGACAAATAAAGGACATAATGCTGAACTTAGGCTGTTCTTGGAAGTGGAACTTGGAGTATGTAAACATTCCATCAGTTCATGGGGCATTAGTGCATAATTTATTTGCATTTTATTGCTACTATCTAATGTTTGTCTATTGTAGTGTGTTCAACTGTCTCTCTCTCTCTCTCTGTCTGGCTCTCTTACATAAACAGAGTTGGTCTATTATTCTTTTAGTGGGATGATGCCACTTCCTCACCAAACTTTCACCCTTCATCCTTTTTTTGAATGTCAAGATTTGAAATAGCAAAAATAGAAAATAAGCTAAGAGTTATCTTGTAGCTATTTACCTTAGTCATTCAACTTTATAGATGAAAGATAAAAAGTGAAAGATGTGTGAGGATAATGAGCAAAAAAAGCATTAGTAATGTGTGTCGGAGCGCATGCTTTTTGTATGTGTTTGTTTATCTAAGTTTATTCTATATTTTGTTTTTGTTTTTTATTCAGGATTCAGGTCCTGTTCTTCCCCCTGACAGGACTAAGGAAGACATATTACTTTTTTTCAAGTTTTTCGACCCTGTGAAGGAAGAGCTAAGGTAATTCTATATTTATTTTTTTCCATTCAAGGTCTCAGTAAGATTTTTCAGTATATGTATGGTCATCCACATTTTTTAATAAGCACAGGTATGTGGGAAGGCTCTTTGTCAGAGCACTTGGAAAGCCTGCTGAAATTCTTACGAAACTCAATGAAATGGCTGGCTTTTCACCAAATGAAGATCTTGAACTATATGAGGTCAGCCTATCATTTAATATTCACCACAATAATGTCTTTGCCATTATCATTCTTATTCATTCATTTGATTGTTGTTCCTATTATACACCTTTTCTCTTTGTCTTCTTATTCTGGAAATGTTACAGGAAATAAAATTTGAACCAACGGTTATGTGTGAGCACATTGACATGAGGCTTAGTTTTAAATCCAGTCAGGTTTAATATTTAAAGGATGTTTTCAACACAGTTTTTTTTTGTTTTTGGTGTAAACTAAACCACTTTTATTTGGTTTCTTTTTTCTTAATTTACAGCTCGAGGATGGTGATATTATTTGCTATCAGAAATGCCGGCGTGACAATACCGATCAGTGCCGCTATCCGGATATTCCATCATTTTTGGAATATGTTTACAATCGACAGGTAGATTAGGCTGTATCCTCCTATATTGGAAATGCATATTTCATGGCTCCTTTTTATTCTACTCTTTTCAATTGTTTTGAACTATTAAATGTAATCTCAAATGTGCCATACAAATTCTTGAAAGGTTTAATTTGTTTTAGCTTCTAATAATAATGTCACAGATTTTTTGTATGTTGTCAACATAAAAAGAGTGATGTTTTCTGAGTCAATATTTACACTGTCATCATAGTATATTAGATTATTGGACATTCAAAAATTATAACCAAAAGTAGATAATTGAATGAACCATTTAAGAGGATAGATTTAGTTACCAAATACAATCAGTTTGGTTCAATTTTTCGATATGATTAAAATAGTGAACACCCCTAATGACTGAGAGAAGCTTCTAAGATAGTGTTTGCAAAAAAAAAAAAAAACCTTCGGATATGAAAGAAACAACATTATAGATTGCATTTAGATGTGCCTTTTATGGATTGCTCATTGATACTTGAGTTAGAAGACTTGCAATGTAGCATACTTGTTGGATGCACATAATAAAAGTAAGGCGTGGAATTTTCCCTAAGTTCACAATTTCAACAATCTATGTAATATATGAAGGTTTATCAGACAATGATTGATTCAACAATCTTGAAACAATGAGCTTTAGGCCCTCGAATGACAGCTAAAGACTTAGGGATACTGTTACGCGTGCCGATTCGCTTCCGCCTTCGTCGACAGCAACGATCCAACCCATCGACATCCGCTTCCTTCTTCGCCGACAGAAGCGCTCCAACCTCGCCGACACCTGCATCGACATCACCCGACCAACTTCCGTCGTCTGCCAGCTCGATCCTGTCGTCCTTATTGATCCCAACACCGTCATCGACCAGGTCACTTCCATCCTTCCGACACCTGCATCGACCAACTTCATCCCGTGGTCGCAGCCGCCCGCTAGATCACGTCTCCACTGCTCCACATCGTCTGCCAGCTCCTTCGACCGCTGTGCCGACTAGCTTTCTTCTTTTCGGCCCTCCTCGCTGCCAGCACCTGCGCTCTCTCTCGACCCTCCAGCTCTTGTGCCCTCTTCTTCTTATGCCAAAGGGCCGTCAATCGATGGAATTTTGCGTGGAGGCCCTCTAACACGCCTTCACACCATCAACTCCCGTCTCGAGACCCAAGCCGAGCAATTCACTTTGATTATGACCATGCTCCACAACTTGCAACCCGGCCAAAACTCCGGGCCTACTGCCGCCTCTGTCTTGGGATCCCCCAACACATTGTCCCCCGAAGAACCCGCATTGGCGGGATTGCCTCCTCTGCAACTCCCATGCCTCAACATTCCCACATTCAACGGGACTAACCCTCTCGGTTGGATTGCCCAAGCCGAGCAGTATTTTGACATTTACCAAACTCCTCAGACGCAACAGGTCTCCACAACTCTTATCTGCATGGAAGGGTCCGCCCACCATTGGGTCCACTGGCTCTGCCAGTCCTCTCCCGGTCTCACCTGGGCAACTCTCACCGAGGCACTCATTCAACGGTATGATCACCGCTACTCCGACACCGTGATCGAGTGCCTCTGTGGGGTCCGTCAGACTGGCTCCATTGACTCGTATATTGATGCATTTA
This sequence comes from Dactylorhiza incarnata, assembly GCA_033032865.1. Classification (NCBI taxonomy): domain Eukaryota; kingdom Viridiplantae; phylum Streptophyta; class Magnoliopsida; order Asparagales; family Orchidaceae; genus Dactylorhiza; species Dactylorhiza incarnata. Next base: position 8,034,201 of record JAWHQI010000053.1, read on the forward strand.
TCGAGTTGGCCACCCATGTTCCAAGTCTCCCACCCAACCATTACTTGGGCTACTTCATGCACGGCTTACAACCCCATATCTGAGCCCGCATCCGCAACCTCCTACCGTCAACCAAGCCATGGACCTCTCCCCACTAGTGGAGGCCGAATTCCTGGCGACGTCCGGGGACCCTCCTTCCCCATCGCCTCCGTCCAAACCTCCCTACCAATCATATTTTCCTCCTCAGTCTAAACCTCCACCACCGTCACGTCCTCTACCTCGCCGAACCGTTATGGGCCCACGTAACAACCGTCATATCCCTATTCACTGCCTTTCCAACCAAGAGTACAATGACTTGCGGAGTAAGGTTTTGTGCTACCGTTGTAAGCAACCCCACTCACCTACTCATGATTGTCCTGTCAAGGAATTCCGGGCCCTCATCGGAGATGACTTGGACGAGATCAACATGGTTGACTTTGAAGCCCTTATGATCACAGATGTACCACCGAACGGAGCTCCTGACACCTCTGTGGCAGCCCACCCGCGGGTATATCACTACTAAGATGGCGGACGACACCTCGACCTTGGGGTCAAGGTCGATTTTCTGGTGGGATATATTGTTACGCGCGCACGCACGACTTATTATTGTATTTTAAATTGTATGGCATTAGGTAATTGATATGTGAGCCCCCCTATGTAAGGAGGTGGCTTGGGAGTTTTAGGGATCATCTTTGATGTTTAGGTTTGAGATCTCTCATTTGGAGAGGGACTTCTAGGAGGAACCGGCCTCCTGAAGTTTGGCACGAGTATACCTCGTGATTGTATCCAAGTCTGTTTCGTTTATTGCAAGTGTTTTTCCTCCAGGTAACTGATACATCTCCAATACAACCACAATATTCCACCAACAAAAACCAATAATATTTGATACGAGGGATGAGTTCTCGTTTTAGGACGACTTATTCCTATCATTTGGTCCATCTAATGTTCTTTTTGTTGGTTAAAGGAAATGCATCTCAGGTACACCAAGAAGTAGGTATCAGAAGATTAAGGTCAAATCCTCATGGATGAATGGTTAATTTACTTATTCAAAGCAATTTACGCGAAAGAAGTTTTTTGACATAATATTTAGTCTAAATCACTATAGAGCCCACAAAGGAGTTGTAGATTTTGATTTACGGGATATTAACTGATGGATACCTCACACATCTTAGATGTAGAATAGATTGTGGAAATCTAGACAATCAAGAAAAATTACTCCAAAAGCAAATCAAATCAACAATTTTAATTATTTCTTCCAAAACTATTAATCCTCATTGATTTTTGTCAATTAACTAATTGTTCATTGGACACATTCAAATATTAAATATATGACATGGTGTCCACCAACATGATATTTCATTGTTGGGGTTTGATTTAATCACTTAAAATAAACAATTTAGTACAAAAACATTGAAATCCTAAGAGTATTAGTTTTTTGGTTCTTTAGTTGTTAGGAAGGTAAATTTTGAATTGAAGATCATTAATTGATTAAAATTAAAAGTAGATAATTGAATGAACCTTTTAAGAGCATGGCTTTAGTGACCGAATATAATCAGTTTGGTTCAATTTTTTGATATTATTAAAATAGCGAACACCTTAAAACTTAAAGGTAAGTTTTACCGTACTGCAATTAGACCAGCGATGCTCTACGGTTCTGAGTGTTGGGCAGTGAATTATGTACATGAGCAAAAAATGGGAATTGGAGATGAGATTGCTTAGGTGGATGTGTGGACACACGAGACTGGATAAAATTAGGAATGAATGTATCAGGGATAAGACAGGAGTGACACCAATTGTAGAGAAGATGCGAGAAGCTCGATTAAGATGGTTCATACACGTACAAATGAGACCATTAGAGGCACCTGTTAGGCGTTGTGAGAGTTTAGCTACTAGGCATGTTAAACGGGGGAGGGGTAGACCAAAAAAGACTTGGAATGAAATTATAAGGAAAGACATGATGTATTTAGGCATTAATGAGACTATGACTAAAGATAGGGCACAATGACGACAAATGATCCATATAGTCGACCCCACTATGGTGGGATAAAGGCTTGAGTATTGTTATATTAAAATAGTGAACACCCCTAATCACCGAGAGAAGCTTCTAAGATTCTATTGGCAATTTTTTTTTTCCTTCGTATTATGAAAGAAACTACATTATAGATTGCATTTAGATGCGCCTCTTACGAATTGCTCGTTGACACTTGATCTAGAAGACTTGCACTGTAGCATACCTGCTGGACGCCCATAATAAAAGTAAGGTGTGGAATTTCACCCAAGCTTGCAATTTCACATCTATGTTAGCAATACTTTTGAATCGTGTGAATGAAGGAAATCAGGAATATCTGAAGGTGTATCAGATGGCGACTGATTCAACAATCTTGAAGCAATGAGCATTTGGACTCGTAATAAACCTCAAAGGGCACTCCTTAATGTTTTCTGTTTTTTGGACAAAAGATGGAAAATAAAAGTAGGTCATGTGATGGGGATTATGCCACACGGCCCGCTGAGGTTCTACTCGCGCCAACCACGGGCCCAGTGGCGATCGGGACCGCTCATCACGAGCGGATCGCCGATCGAACATTTTATGTTTTTTGTATTTTTTCATTTTCATTGTATTTTTTCATTTTCATTGTATTTTTTCATTTTCATTGTATTTTTTCATTTTCATTGTATTTTTTCATTTTCATTGTATTTTTTATGTTTTGAGGGTTGCAACGAATGAAGAATCGCGACCGTTCGTTGTCCCTTTCTGATCTATAAATAGGGGTGGACTTCATAGATGGCTATTGAAAGATTGAGCAAGAAAGCCGCCTTTTCATCTCCCGGTGCCGAAGCCGGGTTCAGACGGCCTTCTCCAATTCCCCACAGCCACCAGCTGGCCTTCCCCCCTTTCTCCACCCTTCAGTCCTTCACCAACAGCCGGTCCTTCCCAACCATCCATCCTAAAACCACCAGCTGCGAACTCCTTCACATACCCCTCCAAAGCCGGTCACATAAACCTCCCCATTTCCATCCAATTTTCAGTTTTCTGGCGAATAACGGAAAAAACCTCCAGCCACCACCACCTCCGGCGATCCCCTCCGGCCACCTCCGTCCAGCTACCATCCTCCCACCACTGTCCTAACTACCATACCACCTCCCCACTTCCCCCACCATCCCATTATCCCCATTCCCTTAAATTTAGGGCCACTACTCCTAAATTCCCTCCACCCCTCCTATTTCTCTACCTCCCTACTAACCCCTCATTTCTCTCACGTCGATCCACCTTCTTCAGTCCAAACCGAGCCCCCACTACTCCCCATCCAGCAGGCGCCCAATACCCTCAGTTCCACAATCTCCAGACCAATGTCGGCCCCATTGATTGCTGCCGGAAATTGTACAGGGAGGGGCAGATTTAATTCCAGGTTCTGGAATTTCTTTTCAGCGGATCAATTTCCTACTCTTCTGGCCACCCTTGCCTCAAGAAATCCCTGCCGGCCCCAAGGAAGGATTCCCCAACCGCCCCTTGTTATTCCTTTGCTCCCAAACTCTCCAGAATTACAATTTTCTTCTTCACTTCTCTGCTGGAGCTCTTCCTGCCACTGTTTGGAGCGTCAACTGCCTGCCAGCATTCCCATCCAGTGCAGCCACCCTCTATTCTGGCTGTCCTATGCCTGCCTCCACCTTATTTCCCCACAGCCCCCACCATATTCCACCGGCTGCAGTCATCGGGGAGCTCATTTCCTGCCCGGGCCTGTGCTGTCCAGCAGCTTGTTGCCCTATTGGAGCCCAGAATTCAGAGTGGACTTCAGTCCTGACTTCGGGAAGTCCACCATGCCTCCTACTTTATAGCTGTGTGAGTCCTAAGTTGGTTGTTAATTATTCTTTGTTGAATTAGTGACTATTTTCTTGCTTGCATTATATCTTTTTGTAAACTTTGTTTCCACACCGTTTGTGGCTGTTGTTGAGATTCATTTGCTTTCTTATTTATGATTCGTGCACTCTCATTAATACTAAGGGTCTTTCCCTCTAGGGGTAGGAAAATAATGACCGGGATAGCGGCCGCAAAGCTATTGAACTCGGGTATGGTCCTTTGCCGAAATGGAATTGCCTTATTTTATTTATCAGTAAGTTCTGTACTATTACATATAGTACACCGGCTGGAATCAACATATTTGTCTTTGACTCCCCGTAACTCTTCCTCAGCCAGACTTGGGCAGAATAGCAGAGCAAGTACAAGTATTAGTAGCATAGCAAAAGTGCGTTCCTCGTCATTAATATGAATATGTTTGCTCACGATAATTGTGGCCTACCGGGAGAATCGATGACTGCATCTTTGATGCACTGCTGAGAATTATGAATTGACTATTTACAATGGATTATCTCGGATTTATGCCGAGGTATTGACGGTGATTCTCAAATATTGTAGAAAGGAATGTGATACGATGAGATAGAATGCAATAGAAAAATAAACAAAGAAGGGAACGAGTTACCTACTCCTAACGGTCAAAGCGAGCCCTTTCATTCAATTATTCATTCTTTCACGTGCTCTCTATTCTATGAAGTTTTCTTCTTTTCTTACGTTTGTTTTTATAAATAGTAATTATTGCAAGTTAAATTGTCGGCTTTGTGTCTACATTTAGAAACCACCCCTTAGCCTCAATAGCGCCTTACCCTGCATCATCATTGTTGCAGTTTCCATCTTCTTTTGTCAAATTATTCTGTTCATTGATGAGTAATTATTTTTTAGATTTTTTTTTTCATTCACCACGAATTTTATCATGTAAGTAGCTAACGTTATGAGATTCACAACTTTTCACCTCATGAGATGCAATTCATCAAGTATCTTATTCTGTATTATTTTTCATGATCGTCCGTGATGATTGATGTTACTTTTTTCTTCCAATTCATGTTTTAGGTTGTTCATTTCCGGTCACTTGAGAAGCCAAAAGAGGATGATTTTCTTCTAGAACTGTTAGTATTTGAAATCTACCAATCATATCTTGTGCCAACTACTTGTATGTATTGAATAACTTCCATGTTTCATTGCTTTTTGATCTAAAGGTCAAAGCTTCATACCTATGATGATGTGGTTGAAAGAGTAGCTCATCGTCTTGATTTGGACGATCCAACAAAAATTCGTCTTACATCCCATAATTGCTATTCTCAACAGCCAAAACCTCATTCTATCAAATTTCGTGGCGTAGAGCACCTATCAGATATGTTGGTCCACTATAATCAGGTTGTGCATGCTTGCCTTATAACTGGCATATCCTTTAAAATTCAAATGTTTTGACACACACACACACACACATTTATACACACACACGCATAATTATTTTTTCCTTGTCCCAGATTTCTGATATACTGTACTACGAAGTTTTGGACATACCGCTGCCAGAATTGCAAGGACTGAAAACTCTTAAAGTTGCATTCCACCACGCAACAAAAGATGAAGTGCGATTTTGGCCCCTTACTTTTTATGTTGCTTTTATAATATTTTTGGTGTTTAATACGTGGCAGTTGTGATTTATTTTCAGATTGCAATTCATACTGTAAGACTTCCCAAAAACAGCATTGTAGGTGATGTTATCAATGACCTCAAAACTAAGGTAAACCTTGCAAGTTCTTCCACAATTTTCTAGAAGTTTATTCTTGAACACAAATAGGGAACTTCTGCTATTTGATTACTGAAAAAGAAATTAGAAAATTGTTTTTGTGGCTACAGTATACATTTTTTCATTTTAGCCTTTGATATTTATCAATCATGATTTAGGTTGAATTGTCTCATCCGGATGCTGAACTGCGGTTATTGGAGGTCTTTTTTCATAAGATCTACAAGGTATTGTTCTTGTTTTTTAACACATTTTCTTCCTCTACCATTGCCCGTTATCTTGATAACCAATCAATATGACCTCGTAGAGCAGGCTAAAACACGATCTGTTCCTTGAGAACTTTCTCCGGATATGAAACTTTGAGTATTCATAGATGAACCGCTTAGATTGCTGATAATTGGTTGCTTTGTACAAAATATTTCCTACTCACAACAATCCAATTAATTCCCCTGGTGAAAAAACATTGGAGATTCCATCTAATGTATGGTAAAATGCTGCTAATATCCTTTTGAGTGATAAATACTTTAGTTTCAGTTATTGAAACTGCTAATTATGGTCTATGTTTTGAGTTTGGAGCAATTTGATTAATGTGAAATCATAGTCAGTAGCTTGTGAGTTTGGAATGTCTGTTAATGTTTATTGGTCTTGTCTTTGGGTAAGGCATTGTTAATGGTTTGCTTCTGCTAATATCCTTTTGATCTTTGTTGCAGATCTTTCCACCTAATGAAAAGATAGATAATATAAATGATCATTACTGGAGTATCCGTGCAGAAGAGGTAATGGTGATGTTTTTTTTTTATCTTTCTCGTAAGTCCTCAAGAATTCGTCCTATGATATTGTAAGATCATGTCAATAGGCCTACTCGTGTACATTCATTTTTGTTATGTACATGTGCACAACATAGATGTCTAATAAGCTTTTGTTTGTGATACAGATTCCAGAGGAAGAGAAAAATCTTGGTCCACAAGATCGTTTGATTCATGTTTACCACTTCATGAAAGACCAAAATCAAAATCAGATGGTAAAAGAGCAGCTGGAGGTTTTGTAGAATACGCAAGTAGTTTCAATTGATAAGAAATTTGATTCTATCACACTCTGGATTAGTATTTCCAACGATTGAAGCATATAAAGAATATGATTGAAGATATTTTTATCTTTGGTTTGTTGAAACCATTCACGGTGTTAACTCATTGACATTTAAAAATTGTGAATCCCACTTGTCCTACCTATGCATCTATCTTAATACTGTTTTTGTAGGTGGAGTCCAAAATTTATATTTAATGCACAAATTTACATGAATTTCCCGATATTGGACTATATTCAAGTCCCCTCATGTAACATGTTGGCTTTTTTTTAATTGGGTGGTGTGAGAGTAAGCCTTTGGGTCTGTTAGAATGCATGCATTAAGGGTCCGTTTGGGAAGGCGTCCGGGCTCCGGCGAGGGAGCGAACAAAGCAACGGTAGCCACCGGTGGTGACGATCCGGGTTTGGAGACGGAGGGGTTTCTCCGTTCGTAGGGGGGCGGCGGCTGGAAATGGTGAGGGATGGCAGAAAAACAAACGGATCTGTGCGACGGCGGTGGCGTTAGCTCCGATTGCACCAGAGCCCGCCACCGCCTCAAACGGACCCTAAATCTAAAATCATTCGGCTGTAGGTGGAGAGCCCCGTGATTTTATATTTAGAGGTGCACAATACTACATAATTATGTATGCATAACTAATTCTCAACACTAATGATAAGCAGGAAGATGGTGATCTTATTACTAACCTGCATATCACCGCTGTGATGCGAGGTAGCATTTTTCTGTCATACCCTTCATGCAAGGCCAATAGTTTCTTCATATTGATTAGATTTTCCGTGATTTTAATTCGATAGTTTCTTCGTTCTTTTATCAATTTTCCTTTGAAAAAGGAAAACCTACCTAACAAATTTCATGATAATGTTATTTTCAGAATTTCACCTCTTTTTTTTTGTAATCAAAGATTTAAAACCAGGCTACTTGGAGTTCAGTTCCTAATGTTTCATTTGTAGTGTCTTCTCATTCAAGTTAAATTATATTTTATACAAGTATTTCTTGCAAACCGGGTTCATTTTAATGAGCTAAAAGTCCTTCCTCTTTTCTTTTAATAGCAAATCCAGAATTTCGGCGAACCTTTCTTCATGATCATTCATGATGGCGAAACTTTGGCTGATGTCAAGATCCGCATCCAGAAAAAACTACAGGTTCACGACGAGGAGTTTTCCAAGGTATATAAATTTTTTTAATTATGCGTCTAAAATCCCCCAATGATTGGGGACTATATGGGTTCTGTTGTTTTTGTTGTATGCGTCTAAAATCTTATAGTCAAAGGTTAGGTCTTTCTCCTCTGAGAGAAGCCACTTTGTGCATAGTGCCAAAGGTTAGGTCTGTTTCCAATCTTCCCCTGCCTATACCCCCAATGATTGGGGACTATATGGGTTCTGTTGTTGTTGTTGTTGTTGTATGCGTCTAAAATCTTGAAGGGGAGCCTTGGCGCACCGGTTGAGGTGTTGCCGTGTGACTTTGAGGTCACGGGTTCGAGTCCTGGAAGCAGACTCTTGCAAAAATGCATGGTAAGGTTTGCCTACATTTCACCCTTGTGGTGGGACCCTCCCCCGGACCCTCGCTGCGCGGGGATGCCTTTGTGCACCGGGCTGCCCGATTCTCTACTGTTGGCATCTCCCTCTTCCAGTGGTCCCAAGTCCTTCCTAGGGATATGAAATGGACCAATGACGGGGAGGGTATTTTTGTGCATGCATTGACGCAGGACGGTCCTATGACGGGGATAATGGATGATTACTAAATGCAAACACACATGCGACGAATTTTGAACTTGCAATAATAATTGTTTGGTAAACAAGGAGACACGTGATGTTTGTATATTTAAAAGAGAGCTCACAATCAAATAACTCAAGTAACAGGAACGATGATTTCAAAGAAACTTAGCAACAAAGATTACTAGTTGACACACCTCAAGTAGAGAAAGAATACACGAATCAACACAAAACAAATGACAACCATTTTAAAAGACTTGCACAATTAGGATGTAGAAATCTTGACGGATATCCGGTGAGTGTCTGGTGGCCGGAATGAGGGTATAAGGCTGAATTTGAATTTGCCGGGGAGCCAAACTACTGGGTTGGAATGCTGCTGGGCTGAATGAGGGACAAACAACTGCTGTTATCGGCTGGAGTGTCCGATGGACGGAATGAGGGTATAAGGCTGAATTTGAATTGCCGGGGAGACAAACTGCTGGGCTGAAAGAGGGACAAACAACTGCTGTTATGGGCTGGAGATGGCGGTTTGGGGCGGACGGAGGTGAGTTGGGATTGTCGGGGGGGGGGGGGGGGGGTTAAGGGCGACTGTCAGACGGCTTGGGGAGGAGAAGAGGCTGTGGAGGAGTGGTTAGAGGGCCCAAACGATGCAGGCAGCCCACAATAGGCACAAGGGCTGGCTGTGATGGAGCCGGGGGGGAGGGGGCTGCTGGCAGAGAATCTTCACTGCAGCTGACAGAGTAGATGGTGATTTGGGGGACTGAATTGGAGAATTCAGGGCGGCTATTGGGGTTCCCAGGTAGAAGGCAGCGGTCTTCTTCTTGGATAGGCTGCAACAGAGGGGTAATAGAGAGCCTGGAAGCTTTTTTTTGTAGACTCACGGCTGTTTTGGATGTTGGAATCTAGTGATCTAGAAGTAGTCAAGGAACACTGCCAACTTAATACGAGCCTAAAAGGTCACACATAAGAACATGCAAATTAGAAGTGTTTTGATCGTGTTGGTTTGTGAAACCAAGTTCTGGGTGGACATATATGATATGTTGTACTGGTTCTTGAGGCACACACCCGTGTGCCAAGGGCGTGTTTGCTCAAAATGGCGGGATAATGGTCGGGCGCGTCTTTGGGTCAATGGGTGCGACTTTTGAGGGCACATGGTCCGAGGCACACGCCCGTGTGCTATGACCGTGTGTGCGGATTATCGTTCCAGACTCACGAGGAGACGTGCCTGTACGAACCGACACGTCTTTTGGGGCACACGGGCGTGTGCGACGTTTTTTGTTTGTACGGGTTCCTGCCTATAAGTAGACCAATTTATCATGAATAAAGTATGCTTTATTCGGATTTCTTCATCCCGTAAAACCACCAAGAACACATCTCTCCAAGATCGGAACTGGCATTTCGTAAGGGAGAAAATGTGATCGTCTTCCAACCCCAGTTCGTCGGACGGACTGCATGGTGTTTCCGGCGTTCATGTGGATACTGTTAGAGACGCCTATACTTTTCTGCGTTTGGACTCAAACGCCAATTATCCTTTCTCAAAATTTGATTTCGACTCAGGTATTATCTTCTTTCTTGATTTAGTGTGTTTCACATAGATCCTGTCGAGGGTTTCCTGTATTTCTGTTGCGCATTTGATGCCCTTGAAACCCAACAGTGGAGGTATGGCCAGCTGAAGTGGGGAAGTAGGGGCTCAGTTAGGAATTGAGGGGGTGGTTCCACGTGAGAGGGTTTAAGAGATAGTGGAGGAGTGGAGGAAAATGGGAGATGGAGAGTAAATTTAGGAATGAGCCCTATAAGCATTAATTTCATCCCATTAAAACCTTTAGACTCTTGTACTCTTAGATTTACGGGCTAGCTTGACCAATTAGGCAAGTCTACTCTCATTAGCTTGTTTTCCATTGTTTGTTTTTCTTCATTAGCTTGTTTTCAACAATTTCCTTCCTTTTTTCCTTCTTGCCTCAACCTCTATAAACCTGTGTTTTGGCTACACTGGAACCCAAAAAGTCTCTGTAATATTATTTTCTCCAATTCATTTAAACCAAACAGGGATTTAGATTTTCTCTCACCTGTTGCATTGAGTTCTATCTTCAAGTCAAGAGCAGTCTGGGTTGCCTCATGCCCAGGAGGCAGCAATAGTATCCCCACCGCTCGCCCTCCCTTGATTGGTATATGGCGAAATTTTTTCCCACAGGGGATGGCGAATGGCGAGGGTATTGGCGCATGCTCTGCGTTCGCCGAGTGGATCAGTAAAAAATAGAAGTCCAATCATGATCGTATGATCGGTCACAAATTGGGAGAATTCACACCTACTCTCACTTTCGTGAGACATGCGAGAAACGATAATAAATCTCGTCGTTAGTCGTTCTGCCAAGTATTCATGTGAAAAGTCTGAAGAGTCTTTATCTTAGAGTAAGAGTATAGGTATAGTATTTTCTTTTCTTTTTCTAGTATACTAAGACTTAGACTTTTCTTACTTATCTTGTACTATACTTCACCTAGACACTTATCATTCATTGGCAGGGGAGTGGCACTACTGCCATGACAAAAGGGAGCGAATGACCCTCAACAATAAACAAATGAGTGCACATCAGTTAATACTATGCATCATACAATTTGGAAAAAAATATATGCGAATGCATAGATGTAAAAAAAAAAACTTTTTGTAATAAAAAATTATCAGCTTTTTTGTCAGTGAGCTGAGCTCAAGTATTTAAAAAAAAATTCTATCTATACGATTAATTACCTATTGAAATTCTATCTACAGTGATAATTAATAGGGGTAATATAGGTATTTTAGATTCCACATACATTTTATCTTATATGAAGTTCACCAACTTCTATTCAATAGTGTAGATGTGTGCTTGGAGCTAATTAGTAATTACCAATTTTTTCATCAGTGGAAATTTGCATTTTTGTCACTCGGCCGTCCGAAATATCTTCAAAATTCGGATGTCGTCTCTGATCGCTTTCAGGTAAACCGTCTTCCCGCGTACTTCATTTTCTTTTATTCTCGTCGAATTTTGTGCTTATTTATTTTGATTCTTAACAAATTCGGCGCCATTTTTCCCCAGAGAAGAGATGTTTATGGAGCTTGGGAGCAATATCTTGGATTGGAGCACTCCGACACTGCTCCGAAAAGGGCTTATCAAGTCCATCAGGTAAAAAGACCACTTTTCATCATTTTGTGACCACTCTTTTGAATATTTTCGACGCACCGACCATTCACTTTAAACTATTTCGCTCATCCAGAATAACAAATCTCGCATTTAATTCGCATTTTTCCTGCATCGAACCCATATTTTTTCCTCTCGGATCTCACTTGCTCCTAACCTGCTTCTCCGCAGAACCGTCACACCACATTTGAGAAGCCCGTGAAAATTTACAACTAGTAAATTACGAAACTATCCTTTATTTATCGGAACACTTGTTGAAATCGAGAGATGTAGATGCTAGAAAAAAACTTTTATCGGAGAACGGACTAGCCGTTAGTCCCATGGGTGAGGTCAGCAGAGGTCTATGATTTCGTTCTACTCACAGAGGCTTCTTGGCAGCATGGTGGTGGCTTTAATCTCCTATATATGGTTTGGTACATAAGAAGATTTTGGCTTAGGAAATGTATACTTAGGCTCTCTCTCTTTTAATTTTATTTTCATTATCCTTTCGCTTTTTCTTCATCTGCTGCCGCTGCTGCAGCTGCTGTTGTATAATCTGGTGATTGTTGTCAAATAATGTTGAGCTGTTGAGATGTAGTGTAATAAAAGATGTATAGTCTTTGCTTGCATCTACAAAGTACTCTGGTTTATTTTGTTTGAAGGCCAGCCTTTCTTTTGTATATATGTGTGTATATGTGTTTGTATCATTGTGTGTGTGTGTGTGTGTGTGTAGAGAGAGAGAGAGAGAGAGAGAGAGAGAGAGAGAGAGAGAGAGAGAGAGAGAGAGAGAAGAGATTGAAATTACGAAAATCTCCTTGTAAGTATATATTTTATAACATCCATCCTCAAAAAGACTCAAAATTTACTCCAAGGAAGTATTTTTGTATGTACAAGGATATTATGAAATGTAAACTTATAGGAGAGTTTTGCAATTTCAAAAGTAAAGAGGGGTGCAACCTGTAAATACGCTAACTTTCAGTGGTAGTTTTGGTGTGCATAAACTTTAGGGTTTGCTAAATGTGCAAGTATTTTATTGCAGCTAAGATTAGGTTGAAGTGAATTATTTAAGCGTCAAACATTGCTAAATGGGAATTTCATGGCGCATTAGGATAAAAACTTTTATTGCCGGGGAGTTGAAGTTGTATGATACATTATCTCGATCAAACTCTTATTTAACCAATAAGTTTACTCCAGCATATATTCATGTGAGACTAGGGCTCCGATTGCTGGTGCGGCGCCTTCTGGGGCTGAATGTTTGTGCGCCAAACAGCACATGCCGCTTTGGCCGAGCACGGAAGGCCGAATTTCACCATTTTGAACGCTGTTTCCGGCCAGCGGCAACCGCCCCGTCAATGCCCCCAACCAAACTGGGACCGGGCGCATTAATGATTGTTGCCTTCGGGAAAAAAAGTTAGTAGAAAGAAGAATAACAGGTTAGATTTCTACATGGCAGACTTTTTTGGAAGTCTTCTAAATTAACATTAAAACAGAAGATGGTTTAGGGTTTGTCAAAAGGTTCCGTTTGTTTAAGCTTAATAGCTGCAGTGTCTGATAAATAGCCAGCTGTATATTTTCAAATTAAAAAAAATGAAATTTTCATTTGTATATTAATTATCAAATCAGTTAATTATATTCATTTGTATATTTTCATTTTTATATTATTTAAAAAATGATATAATATTTTTTAATATTAATTATCATATTAAATATCATTTTTTAAAAGGACTATCCAGCTTTAACAAATGAATATAATTAAAAAATATTATATCAAATAAACTCTTGTTTTTAATATGATAATTAACATAAATAGTATAAAATCATTTTGAATTATTTTTTCTTTTTAATTTTATCATATTTTTTTAGTTACACATTTTGATTAACTCCTGTTTTTACTATGATAATTAATATAAATAATATAAATTCTATATGAATATAATTAAAAAATATTATATTAAATTAAATATATTATATTATAAATTATGAGTGCATGAATTTCTCATGTACAGTATGCGGCGATTATAGTGTGCTCGCTTGCTACTTAATATCTCACAGAATATGTACAACAAAAAATAATTGCATTGAGAATCAATTCTTTGGAAATAGCTATTTTTGTGTGGAGGGTGGTTTTAGGCATCTATGGTTCTGTTTGGTTGAGCTGTTGCTGATGGAAAACTGCTGCTACTTAATATCCCACAGAATATGTACAACAAAAAATAATTGCATTGAGAATCAATTCTTTGGAAATAGCTATTTTTGTGTGGAGGGTGGTTTTAGGCATCTATGGTTCTGTTTGGTTGAGCTGTTGCTGATGGAAAACTGCTGACAGAAAATGGAGTTTTAGAATAGTTATTTCTACAAAATAGAGTTTTGTTAAAAAAATTATTTGGATGAAATGAAATTTGTAAAAAAAATAATTTATAGTTTTGACTGGAAATTTTTTTTTCATAAAATGATTACCAATCACAAAATTATATCATTGTTTTATGCAACTGATCAAGAGCTTCAATTAGAGGATAAAACATAATTTGTTGGTAATGAGCAGCGATCCATGTGTGTATCTTCACTTAAAAAAAGAATTTATGGGAGATTGTTTGGGAGAGCGGATTTAGTGTTCTGATGATTATGAACGTAGTTATGAAAAATGCTTAAAACATATATTTGGATTGGTGCGACCACGAACATTATATTTCAAAAAGAAGTTTTAGGCCAAACATTATATATACCATAGTATTTATGCAGTTGTGGCCAAGTTTTAGCGGTCATAGGTGCTTGGACCTCAGAAAATTGAATTTCGATCAAATCATATAACCTACCTTGAAAGTCGTTCTAAATCTAAACACAGGTAAACTGCTACTATAGTATGAGCAGCACTATCAATTCGGGTTCAATTTGAAACCCTAATCTGCCTTCTCGTCTCGTGTCCAGTGCCGATCGAAGAAGTTGCCTCTGCTACCTGCGAGATCGAGTTCCGCACGGTTGACGTACACTTCTGCATTTCTCGTCTACCTCCTGCGCTCGCATTTGTCGCAACGATCTCAACCTCGCTGTTCCAGTCCGGTACTTCTCCCATTCCCCGACAAGGCCGACGCCTCTCAAGAACATTATTGGCCGCACGACAACTGTCTCTGCTGCACCGGAGTTCCAGAGCTTCTCCCACGAGCAACGATCGGCCGCGTACCGCTCGTTCTTGCTGCACCCATGATCCATCACTTCTCCTGCGAGGTTCATCCGTGTTCTTCCTTAGACCCGTTCGTCCGTGTGCAGAATCCTTCTAAGGATGAATCCTGAACGAAGGATTGAAGGAGTCTACTTAGAGAGAGGGCCCGAGATCAAATGGTTATAGGGAGAAGAAGACAAGTTTTCACAAAACATCACACAACCCATTCATTCCACAAGCGAGTATTTCTACTCGAATTCCCAGCGGTTGCCGGAAGTTACATCCAGCAGCAACATTCCTAGCATACACACGATTACATGTTTTTTCTAGCTACCGGCTCAAAGCCGGTTTACAAGCAACAGCCAAAAACATTCAAATTGCGGCTACAGTAAAACAGAGTAAACTGAAAATAGGAAAAGTTCATAACAATTACACTCCCCATAGGAGATCCTTGATCTCAAGGATCAAAATTGGGGTACGCCCACTTGAGATCGTAGTAGTTCTCCCAGGTGGCGTCTTCATAAGCGGATGAACTCCATTTAATCGGACCTTGTGGCAGAGCCTTTCCCTTGTGCGCGATCATGCGTCGTTCCAGAATCGCCTTTGGGGTTGTTAGTAGGTGACCGTCCGTCGTGACATATTTAGGTAAACTGGATGAGGTTGCCGCAGTGCCGATGTGCTCCCGGAGCTAGGATATGTGGAAGGTGTCGTGGATGTTTGAATTTGCCGGCAGCTGAAGCTGATATGCCACTGAACCTATCCGTTTAATAATGAGAAAGGGGCTGAAATATTTGGTACATAGTTTGGTATAGCTGGAAGCTCCGAGGCTATCTTTCCTATAAGTCTGTAGCTTGACATGAAACCAAGTTCCTTTTGTCAATTCCCTTTCTCGCCGATGTTTGTCGTTACTCGTGACGCACTTTCATACAATTTTGCGCTCTTTGCAGGTAATGTTTCAATTACCGGATTGCTTTCTCTTGAGTCTGTATGCTCCTATCTACGACTGCAACCATTGTTGAAACAGTGATGTATGAAATGTGCAGTGGGGATGGGGGGGGGGGTGCTGTCCGTAAACCACTTCATAGGGAGTAAGTTGAGTGGCACTGTGGAAGGAAGTGTTGTACCACCCACTCAGCGAGGTGCAGCAACTGACTCCATTTCTTCGGATTATCCGAGGTCATGTAGCATAGGTAGTTCTCCAAACATATATTGGCAACTTTCGTCTGTCCTTCGGATTGCGGATGGTTTGCGGTTGAGGTATGGAGCTGGACATGCAATTGCTTAAATCTTGCCAGAAATTGCTGGTGAAAATTATGTCTCTGTCACTTACGATATAGTTGGGCATTCCGTGTAGCCTGAAAATTTCTGTCATGAACACTTGGGCTACAGAAGAGGCATCATAAGGGTGTTTGAGAGGAATAAAATGAGTGTATTTACTGAGTGGATCCACAATGACAAAGATGACCTCAAAACCATGTGAGGGAGGGGGTGTATGCCTTCGATGAAATCTATCGATATGCCCTTCCAGACTTGATCCGGAATGGGGAGAGGCTGCAACAAACCCATTGGTTTATTAGTATCAGCCTTACATTTTTGGCAAATGACGCACCTGCAGATGTATTTGTTGAAGCCAGGAAAATCCTAGCTCTAAATATTCGGACTATGTGGCAGCCTGATGCTACTTACCCGCGGTCCAACTACTTGGATTCGAAGGCTAAAGTTAAAAAGAGAAAAAAGACCATAAACAGACCCCAGGACGCTTCAACAGGGAGGTCCCGCCACGCACTCAAAAGTTTTTGGAAAAATTTTCCCTCCACAACCACAAATGACTGAGCTTGGTACGAGGAAAGCACCTCTTAACGAGTATCTCACTTGCAGGATGGTGGGGGGTCAAGATCTTAAGAGAACACTGGTTGTCTTCCTAGAGTAGTGCCAAAAGAGGTCTTGAAGAGGTGCCTTTCCTGGTACCCCTGGGGGTCTATTTATTGACAAATCCTGGGGGGGGGGGGAGGGGTATGTATGCGATTCTACCCGTCCCCTGCTAGGTCGCCTATACTGACCTGACGACTATAACGGCGATGTGGGAACCTCGTATATTAACGGGTATTGGAAGGATCTCGCTTTCCTGGTGAGATGCCGCCGATGTCGTATACCGACGAGCATGGAAAGATCTCGCATACTCTCCCATGATCTTTAAATGTTCCTGCTGATTGATCTTGCCTTGACCTTTGACTTTGACTTCTGCCCACGTGGTATGTACAGGTCCTACCCTCGGCGATATATGAGTTGTACACAATCCACGCTCTTTGCGAGCTATAACAGAGCTCAGAAAGAATCATCCAACCCTGTATCGGCGAGGGGCTCTGGCGCGCGACTTGCTTACTCGGCCTATCTCGATGGCCAACCTCTTCCCTCTATAAATAGAACCGGGGGGGGGGGGGGGGGGGGCTGCAAGCCATCCTTTTCGAACTCGAGCGAGATGCCTGTTACCCCGAAAGAAGTCGCGACTAATAGACTCGCCTTCGAGAGGATTCTGAATATGGTCCGTTGAAGCGTCCTCGCCCGGATGACGATATCAGTGATCGTAAGAGAAAGTTGAAGAAAAAGAGGATCGCGGATGGGAGGCCCGAAATGCTCGCTCCCGCCGACAAAGCTCAGCCACATATCGAATATTCTGTAATCCTTACGACTGCACAAGAAATGTTGAACGAGATGGGTCTGTGCGAGGTGACTGAGCAACTCTCCCCCGATACCCATGATCGCACCTCACCGTCGGCAGATGCTGCTGAAGATCTAAACACCTCCCCAGCGCAGGATCTGCCAGATCTCGCCTCGCAGCGAGATGACACCACCGACGATATCTCGCTATAGAATAATACCGCCGAGGGTGACTTGTGAGGTTTGCTGAACGTCTTCATCCTTGGTCAGTTTCGAGCGAGCTATATTTATCTGATGTTGTCCTTGTTGCATAACCATCATCGACAGAGACTCCAGTCGACCCGAGCTTGCCACCATCGCCGAGCGACGTTCTTCAGAATGTCGCTTCCCTGCGCTCTGCTCCGTCGGCCTCTCTCGCGGTCGCATAGAGTCCCCGGGCTAATCGCTCGATCCGAATCAGTCTGACCAGCGGTAAAGTCCACTTCGCGGCCTCTTCTGTCGGCAACTCGCCAGTTCTGCCGGCGAATAATCAGTCTCCGTTACTGATGAGTGGCCTTCCACCGTCGCCTCCTTTGACCGTAGAGGATCACCCTTCCTTGCTCGCTACTTCCAACGCTCTTCCCTCACCTTCCTCGCGTGGTGGGAGGAATGACGGATCCCATTTTTCGTGTCCCTCTTCTCGTGATGGTGCGCGAGGATCAGGCTCTCGCCGGAAGGGTCATGCGGATCCTATTACTGACGAGCCATCCCGTCGTGCTGAGACGTCGCACCATCAACCCGCTTCTTCCGACAGGGGACATCGCGGAGGCTCGTCGATAGGTCGGCGGTTCTATTCTCAGCGCAATCCCTCACCTCGTTAGGTTCGTACTCCTCGGCGCGAATCTCCCCGTCGAGATCGCTCTCCTCCTCGGCATGATGCGAGGCCTCGGACTCCACACACTGGTATGTCTTCAATTTTTTGGAAGCACTTGCTCTTTCCTTACCTTGATTATCGCTGATTGATGCTATCGGCCTTCCCTGCGTGAGTATCAAGAGAAGGTCGCCTCGATCTACCTTGATCTTGAGACGAAGTTCGACTAGCTGGCGATATGCGAGCCTAATCGCAGACTTGCCACGTGGAGGTGCGAGTTATGAGGATGGAAGAGTTTGAGCATCGGCTGATAGGCGCAGAGTCCAGATTCTACGTGTTGAACGAGATGGAGCAGCGACTCGCGATGTTGGAACATTGTCAGAATTTGCTCCAGGACGAACTCCGTGGGGTGACGACGAGTATGGGCTCTGTTGGTAGATTGGCGAGGATAGAAGATTGTCTTCGTCAGGGTGAGGAGCACCTGGCTCGTCCGAGCGAGCTATTCCAACGTGCACTCAATCTAGGTTTCTCCGGTCGGGATGCCCAAACTTCTGATAGGCGAGGGGACCTCCCAATGCTTTAGATCTTGTCTTTTATTCTTTCGTTCTATATTCTAATCATCTTTGGCGACTTCCAATTGATGTAATAACTTGATTTGCGAGTATTAGTTTTTCCCCTTTGTTTATTATTTTTCATTCCTTGCGCTCCGTGACGAAGTATGATGCATGGTTTTTCGATATTTACGAGTATCCGACTCATCAGACATCGACTTTGGTGAGTTCGTTATTTTTGCAGGTTCTGCGAGTATGCGAGATGCTAGTGGCGTCTGGCGTTTATGCGGTATACCTAATTACTCGGAAGACGACTGTCGTCACCCACCACCCCTTCCCTTTGTCTATAAATAGACGGGGGAGGCTCTAGAGCGATGATGCTTGTTATCGCTTTTTGCGTCATCTGCGAGTTTCTGATTTTTATCTGCCACTCACTGCTCGATACTCGCACCTCGCACCTCGCATTCTCTTTTCAGGATGTCGCCAAATGATGACGTCGCAGCTCGCCGTCGGAGTTACATGGAGATCTTCTCCGCGTGGGCAATCAAAAAGTCGATCGCGAATAGCAGTGACATGGTGGATTTCAGGGAGCGTTTCCTTGCAGATAAAATCTGAGTGAGGTTACCTCGGCCAAGTGAGCACCTTCCTTGAGGACATACTTGTGATCCCCATTCGCCATTTTGAAATCGGCCTGTGACTTCCTTTCTGGCCCGAGTTCTGCCAGATCCTTCGGTACTTTGGTCTGGTACCAACGCGGATCAATCCCAACGGTATATCGATCATCGCTGGGTATCTCTGTTTCCTACGAGCAGAGAAGATTGCATTCGACCTGTCGGTCTTTCGAAAGGTCTTCAGATTGGGAGTGACGAAGGAGGGTACCTTCTTCTTCTCCAGCCATACCTTCTCCATCATGGGGACGGTGAACAAGGTTCATCGTTGGGATGAACGGTTCGTGGTCGTTCAAGGCGACTTCGAGACGATTCCTCTTCGACCTCAACAATCGCCGGAGACGGTCTTCATCGCGCCCATGCTGCGAGGACCATTGGAGGAACTTCGGAAGGCTCTCATAGGGCGATGATTCGACGGCCCACTGGCGGCGTCAAGTTGATGATCTTGACTATGTCTCGCCTAGCGAGGGTAAACTTCTGATCGAGCTTTTCACAATACTAGCGCTTACCTAACTTTGGTGTTTTAACGGCGGTTTGTCGCGTTTTTGCAGCAGCTCGCCATCTTCCGCGGGAATCTCTTCCAATGGCGAAGGAGGCCATCCCTCCTCCGCCGATTCCTGGGATTCATCAAGGCGAGATGTCGCCGATCCCCGAGAATCTAGTGAGGGAGGACCTTGGCGTGCCTTCCTCGGTGTCCGAGCGGGGCGAGCCCTCCTCAAAGAAGCAAAAAATCGGTGACGTCGGAAGGACAAATCGAAAGAAAGAGATCGCGAGGAAGAATGTGTGCGACACGGAACCCAAGTTCACTTCCTCGCACCCTAACTTCGGTCAGGGGTCAGGCGGGGTAGACCTTTTGGGTCGCCCGCTGGTTTCCTGTGCCGAGGGTGAGCACGAGGTCCGTCTTAGTACGAACCTTCTTTCCTGGTCAGAAGATTGGGAAGATGTGTGCGATGCTTTTAACGTCGCCTATGCTCTTTATGTCCGTGATGATGTGGAGATGTTGCGGGAGGCCTCACCTTCTTATCTCGCCCATCAGACCTCACGCTCATTATTACGTTCGGTAGAGCTCGCCCATCAGACGGCGAGGTATTTGCTGGCCGCCAAGACGAGACTTAAAGAGAAGGATGACTTTATTGAGAAGCTCCAGAAGTCGCTGGCTAGTGCTAAAGAGAAAGCCGCTAGCTGCAAGGACTTCGAGGTGACTTTGGTTAGCAGACAAATTTTTATCCCCTGTTTTGATTTCATACTCGCAAGTCGCCTTACAAAACAACTCTTTATAATCACAGGAGGCTGAGCTGGTCGCCGCCCAGCGGATCTCAGGGCTAGAGCTGGAGTTAAAGGAGAGTCAGGCCGCTCTGGAGGTGGCCTAAGTCAAGGTTGCCGAGCTCGAAACTCGTGAGTCGGCGAGAGCTCAATTCGAGGTTGGTCCTTCCTCGGCGGGTCCCTTTTCGGCGGGCCCCTATTCGTCAGGCAGGGTTATAAGGATGGCCCCTCTAGAGATGGCCTTGTTGCGTCGCGAGGTTGCCAAAGCTACCGGAGACTTGCTCCTGAGCAAGTTGAAGCTGGATGGTCTGCTCGTGCCGGCTGCCGAGAACCTGACGACCGGGGAGATCATCCCCGAGCTCCTCGCTGAAGAGGATGATTCTCTAGACCCTTTGGGTTCGGACGAGGATGTCGAAGGCGAAGGTGACAGTGAAGATGAAGAATAGTCATTCCGCCGAGCTGCGAGGTCGCCGCATTTTTTGATCAACATGTCCACAAACACTTGTCCAATTTTTGTTTTCTTTACACAGGATGATGTAACCCCTTTTGACATGTAGCATCCCTTATATTAATCAAATGAAAAAAATGATATTGATTCTTTGTAATTCGCGCGAGTTAATACTTGTTAGGCTCTTCAGTTTGACTTTGATGAAGGCCCGCTAGGCTCATAGGCTCGGGGAAATTTGAGTGCTCGCTAGGCTCATAGGCTCGGGTGAATTTGAGTGCTCGCTAGGCTCATTAGGTTCTGTGATATTCTTGGCTCGCTGCTAGGGTCGGGCGAGGATGGCGCTTACTCGCCGACCGATACTCGCAATTCTCGCCTGGTCGTTGTGCTTGATGATACAGGTGCATGAAATGGGATTGACACTCGGGGGGTCCTGCATGACGCACTCGCTCTAGGCCTTCATCCTACCTTTTGACGAGAAGACGGAGGAATTTTGGACTGAGAAATGACACTCGGGAGGTCCCACAGGACTCACACACTCGAGGCCTCTATCCAGTCACTTGTCTACTCCCTTTCCGGAAGTCATTCGCCCTACTAGTTGAAAATCAAAGAGAATTAACCGTACCAAATCTCTCAACTAAAAGCAATGATGTTAGGTGCATTTTTATGAATATTTTTGATCCCCCCTCGGGCTTCAAGCCCCTTTGAGGTTGGAGATGCCTTTGACGGCGAAGGATCTTTCTTTGAGGAAAAACGATCTTCTCTCCGTTGAGTTGGGAGGTGGGCTCTAGACTCTCTCCTGATAACCTCTCAAGTCGGATGAGAAGTGAGATCGGGGGGTCATCGACCAACATGCAAGGAGGGAGCTGATCTCGGCCGACAATGCAGAGGCTTGGACTTAGGAGACCGCCTTAAAAAACCCGACACACCGTTCCATCACTCGCCCTGGGCATTTATGCGAGTTAAGTCGGAAGCTCGTTTCCTAACTCTATTGTGGAGATTGTTTTCGGCTGCTTGCGTGTGCTTGAGACATTCTTTTCAAAATGAAGCATAAATCTCATATTTCAGGGTGATGAGGAATCATTTTCTATATAAAATGAATTCATATAATAAGAACTATACCCGCCTCTTCTAGGGGTAGAACCTTTTCAGGTCGTCACCGCTCTAGGTATTTCCAAGCAGCTCTCCTTCGTGATTTTGCAGACGATACCCTCTAGTTTCCAACGACTCATGAATGATGAACGACCCTTCCCAGTTCGGGTTAAGCTTCCCGATAGCGACCGATCTTCCTGCAACATCCACTTTCTTCAGGAAGAGGTCGCCTGCCTGGAACTGCTTGATGCAGACATGCTTGTCGAAATGCTTCGCCATTCGTCTCTTGATCTCTTCCTGCCGAGCCGAGGCTAGGTCTCGAAGTTCTTCGATGTAGTCGAGAGAAATCCTCTGAGCTTCTTCATTCTCTAGTCGCCATTCCCCATCTCCATCTTCTGCGGCAACCACTCTGGGACTCCTGACCTCGAACTCCACTGGGATGAAAGCTTTAGACCTGTGTGATAACTTGAAAGGAGTTTCCCCCGTGACCGAATTAGGAGTAGTCCTCAGAGCGCATAGGACCGAATGGAGCTGCTCCGCCCAATTCCCCTTTAAGTTCTCGACTTTTTTCTTCAGGAGGTTGATGATTAGCTTGTTGACCGCCTCCATTTGCCCATTGCTCCGAGGGTGGTGCACTGAGGCAAATAGAAGATCTGTCCCTAGCTGCCTGTAGAAATCCCCCAGCTCCAAGCTGACGAACTGTGGACGTTGTCGGTTATGATGGCAAGAGGGATCCCGAACTTGCAAGCGATTTCCCCCAGATGAAGTTCTTCATGATTTGAGATGTGGTCTTGGCTAGAGCTTTAACTTCGATCCACTTGGAGAAATAGTCAATCATAACTACAAACTTCCTCAGCCCACTGGCTTGGCGGAAGGGGCCGATCAAATCCATTCCCCAGATAGCGAACGACCAAGGGGCCGTGGTCGAACGATGCTGCTGGGCTGACTGCAACCGGAGAGGAGCGAAGAGCTGTCACTTCTTGGACTTTTTTGAGAAGGCTTTGACATCCTTTCGGATGGTCGGCCAAAAATAGCCTTGCCGCAAGATTCTCTGCTCTAGAGTGCGAGTCCCAGAATGACTTCCGCAGTCCCCTGAATGGATCTCCTCTTAAGACTCGAGGTACTTCGGCTTCCGACTCACATCTTGCCAAGGGGACCGAGATGATTTTGCGATGTGACTCCCCTCCATGAAGTAAATAATGTGCCGCCTTGTACCTGTACTTCCTCTTGTCTTCAACTTCTGCGGGGAGCTGGCCGGTTGCTAAGAAGGTAACGAATGGATCTAGCCAAGAAACTCGTTGCTTGATCTCCATCATTTCTCTTCGATGGACGGTCGCAACAACTCTGTGATCGTGCCCCCGACCCTCGGGCCATATTTTGCCAAACGGTCTGCCGTCGATTTCTCCTCTCTCAGCACATGCTGAACGAAGAAGGATTGGAAGCCTCCTATCAACCCCTTCACTTTCACCAGATACCGTTGTAGGATGAGATCTCTGACTTCGAACTCTCCGCGAATTTGCGATGCGACCACCAACGAGTCAGTGAAGGTTGTGATATCCTGGATCCCCAATTCCTTGGCTATGCGTAACCTTGCAAGCATCTGATTGGCGGCAACGGAAGATCGTCCTCCTGAAGCCATCTCTCAGCGCGAAGGTTCAAGGACATCATCCCCACTCTATTTTTAAAAGGAGACCCGCGGAGCAATCGACGCGTCTCCTCTCCTAAGATTGATCTCGCCAAATAAGGGTTGAACTCTTCTTTCCGACCTCAGGCGAGCTCGCAAAGAGAGGGGATCGTGCACAACCCGTATTCGGCAAGTAGGCCCAGTACTGACCTAACTCGCCAATGGTAAGGCAAGACGAATACGCCCCCCTACACACACAGTCGAATTCGCCTCAGGCGAACCCGCCTCAGTCGAACTCGCCTCAGAAGAACTCGCCCCGGGCGAGTAGGGGACGAGTCTGTTCGCCTCAGCTGCACTCACCCAAGGAGGGAGCGAGGCGAGTTCGGATCAACCCTCATGAGTCCTCCCTCGCTACCCGCAGACCAACGGGGGCTGCGGTTAGTATGTCCGTAAAGGCGCGAGGAGCTGTTAGCAGACCATTTGGGTCTGCAGATAGTAATTTGGTTAAGGCGAAGACAGCTATCCGCATGCCAATAAGACTATTTTACCCTCAGAAAGATTTGCCTATAAATAAGATCCATTATTCCTCAGATTAGTACGGATCCACCCCCCAAGAGAGCCAGTGTGTTCCTCCGTTTCCTTCCGTGCTGTCTAAGATACAAGCTCAACTCCTGTTTTGGGAGGGGAAGTCGAGCAAGGCTTCCGGGTTAGTGGTGGGAACTCCTCGCTGCTGTCTGTGGGTCTGTTCTTAGGCAATCATCCACCAAATAGTGAGGGTCAGTTCCTAGCTCGAAATACTTAGACTTTGGGATCTGACGAAGAGAGAAGTAACTCAAGTTACTCCCCAAGTCTCGAACATAGTTGAACCGGTATCCGGGTTTCAACATTGACGTTGTTGAACGCCAAAAATCGCATTTTGGAGCGTTGGGAATGGAGAATGAAGTTTTACCAAACAGGTTTTTCAGCGTTGATGTTTTTTCCAATGGAGAAAAAACTTTGAAACAAATAGACCCTCAGCCTGTCGCCGACTCAACGTCTACGTTGCAGCTCGAGCCTGCTTCCAGTTCTCCGACTACACTCTGCCGCTTCATGCACACGACCTGTTTCATGATAATTTGCGCTGATGAGGACGCCTTTGCTTCGACTTCCATGGATTGGCTGGAAGCTCGACTAGAAGATTTGACGCTCCTCCTCCAGACGCTCCTCCTCCATGAACACCCCCACCACTATCTCCCACCGCAACCCTACTATATCGGCCCCCCTACACCGTCGGATTCCCTCCATCGCCCGTTGTTAACTACACAGGGTTCCCTAGATCCTACCGGGGACGTTCACTCGTCCCACCTTCATCGCAGTGACCTTGTGTTCGACAGTACCCCAAGAGTAGAACAATTTTTCGATCTCTAGTCAACTCCCGCAAACCAAAATGTCCCAAAGGCGATAATCTATATGTAGGGTCTCACGCCCCACTGTGTGTGTTGGATGCGCGATAACATTATTGATCTCACTTTGACAAGACTTAAGGAGGAACTCCTCCGCCATTACGACACCCGCCAAGTGGGAAATGCGTATGAGTGCATCAACTCTGTTCATTAGTCGGACTTTGTCGCGACCTACATCAATGAGTTCATCGATGTTGCCACACATGTGACATGTCTCTTCCTGGATCACTACCTAGGTTACTTGCGGGCATGCAACCACATCCGGTCCCCCGTCGTGTCCACAACCCATCTACTCTCTCACGAGCTATGAAGCAAGCATGTTTTCTTGATGAGGAATTCTATGTTGGCATTTCCCAAACCCCATCTACCACTTAACCGACTTGATCCCACATCTCCGGCTAGACCTCCGATGGTCGCCCCTCCACCACTTCCACCGGCCGTGCCTCCACCACCCCTGTGCTTATCTCACTAGGTGTACCTAATGCTCTACCAACATGACTTCTATTTTCACTACAAGAACCATTACCCCCCCCCACCCCCCCCACCCCCACCCCACGACCACCACCACCACACACACACACACACACAAGAATGCGATCTCAAGGAACTGAACTGCTCTTGTTGATCGGTGTCGAAGATGATGACCCTGAGTTTGTGGACTTGAATCCCCTTATGCTCGTTGACAACACCATCGGACCTCGACCTTGAGGGCAAGGTTGATCTTCGAGACGAGAGTATTGATATGAATGCGACTGCCCAGGCCCGCCCACTCGTCCGCCTATTTACCTATGTATCCCAATGACATTTCTATAGGCTGTATATCCAGTCTCACACTCTATAAGGAAACATAGGAGAGTTTTAGGATTGTCTTTCAGTCTTCTAAGTTTGTTCTCTCATTTGGAGAGAGACTTCAATAGGGAGCCAACTCTCAAGCTACGCAAGGCATACCTCGCGAGTTGTATCCCCGGAATGAATAATAACAATAAGAATAATATCTTCAAAGACCACCAAAACAATAGTATGACGTTTTGTTTTATAAATAAGAAGCGCTACCCAAGTGAGCCTAGAGGGATCAAACACCTAATTGTCGTGCACAGCTTCACAAACGCCAACATGTAATAGCCTACCACTTAATTTTTTCATACCAAGCCCGTAAGAATACCATGCAGTGGCTTATAAATTTCTTCTTGAAGCTCCCGGAGAAGAAATCATTTTTAAAGTCATATTGATGAAGTGACCAAGATTTGTAAGCAACCAATAGACTAGAGGATCCAAACATAGTTAAGCTTGGGTATTGAGGCAAAGATCTCTTAGTAATCACTCCATCAATCTAAGTAAAACATTTGGCTACTACCTGAGATTTATACATTTCAACAATGCCGTCTTGGCAGTATTCAACAGTAAATATTCAATGACATCCAACCACATGCTTCCCATTACGAATTTTCGCAACCTCCTTGGGATCATACTATTTTGAAGCCTTCATTTCACATTCCATTGCCGCTTCACAAGCCACGGGATAGTTTATCAACTTTCTTTATTTCTAGATTGAATTATGAACTTGGGATAAACGGTAAACCTCAAAGTGCACTCCATAATGTTTTCTGTTTTATTAAGCAAATGGTTGAAAATAAAGATTGGAAGATCATGGTTGCAATAAAGCTTAGAAAATCATGGTTGCAATAAAGCTTAGAAGATCATGGTTGCAGTTTCCATTTTTCATTTTTTGTCATATTAGTCGGTTTCTGCCATTTGAATTGCAATGTAAATATTTTTTGAATTTTTTTTCCATTCACCTTTGAGTTTCTCATGTTAGTAGCTAACATTATGTTATGAAATTCAATAGTAAACAAGCAGCCTTCTCCAATTCCCCACAACCAGCCTTCTCCAATTCCCCACAACCACTAGCTGGCCTTCTCCTCTTTCCCCACCCTCCACCAACAGCCGGTCCTTCCCAACCATTCATCCTAAAACACCAGCCGCAAACCTTCACATACTCCTTCAAAGCTGGCCACATACACCTCCCCATTTCTGATGTAAACCAAATTCCAAAAACAATACGACAACAGAGTCTGCCTCGAAATTCGTTACGTTCTCAATCTTCAGAGCGGATTATGTTTAAAAATGACTAATCAAACTCGAGAGTGGAAATCCTGAGTGCTTACGGCTTGATTTCTAATACGGTTTCTTGATTTCACAGAGAGAAATGCATGCAATAATTTATGGAAACTAACGGTAATTGTGAATAATCGAGGAGATTTGGGCAAGCTCAAATTTATTTAAGAGAACTAGTAAAAATTTGAAATGATTTTAAGCAATGAATTTCGGATGTTACCCAACACAGTAAGAGTCGATCCACGCCTGCTGATCCGTCGGTTGGGAGCAAGACTGCGGCATACCGGCGAAACCGACTCGGGGAGGAGTCGAGCCAGGAGGTTGGATCCCTGGAGAGGGCATCGATGTCGACAGGGACCCGGGCTCTGCACAGGAAGTAGGAATGAAGAAGACGAGGAACTCGCGACAGAGAGCGCAAAGTAGGAATTCGTCGGGAGCTCTGGGTGTCGACAGGAGGATGGAGGCGACAGACTCCTAGCAGGGGCGTTAGCGACAGTTGACGTTGAGAGCGTCCAAAAGGCGAGTGGCTAGGGCTGGAGGTGGCGGCTCTGGCAGGGGCGTCAACAACGATCAACACAGTCGGGGGAAGGCGCGATTAGGGCCTGTCAGAGGGAACGAAAAGAATTTCGTTCCTCTGAATTTTTGGCCTCCCCTTTGTCGTGTTTAGGTAGGATTTTATACAACAAAAACTTGAATTTCTTTCCTTTTAATTCCGATCTTGGCATGAATCATGTTATTCTCTCATAATACCTTTCCTAATACTTCTCATTTCCTTATTCAAAAATTGCTGTATTTCTTTTTATATTTTATTCGTTATTTCAAATAATTTGAGCTTGCATTCTTCTCCTAAGCTATCCTAAATTACCGGACCTTTTTATTCATGGTATTATTGGTCGGTCAGTCCAATAATCCGTCTTCAAACATGACATTTGTGTGCGAAAATAAAACACATAAAAATTATAAATGCAAAAAAGAAAATAAATAACAAAGGTAATGAGCCACTACGGCGGATCTCCATGTGCGATGAATGATGCATCAATTTCCATCCATTTTTCAGTTTTCCGACGATATCCGGAAACCAGCTTTGGCCACCTCCGTCAAGCCATCACCACCACTTAAGCCCCCTTCATTTTCAGGTTTCCTGCGATCTCTGGAAACCATCTCCGGCCACCACCATCACCTCCTTCAATCCCCTCAGGCCACCTCAGGCAAGCCACCATCCTCCCACCACCATCCTATACCACCTCCCCACTACCCCCACCATCCCATTATCCCCATTCCCTTAAATTTAGGACCACTACTCCTAAATTCCCTCCACCCCTCCCATTTCTCCACCTCCCCATTAACCCCTCATTTCTCTCACGTGGATCCACCTTCTACAGTTCATACCGAGCCCCCAGTACTCCCTATTCAGCAGGCACCCAATACCCTCGCTTCCCCAAACTCTAGACCACTGTCGACCCCATTAATTACTGCCGGAAATTGTCCAGGGAGGAGCATATTTAATTTCATGTTCGGGAATTTCTTTTCAGCTGATTGATTTCCTACTCTTTTCCCCAACCTTGCCCCAAGAAATCCCAGCTGGTCCTAAGCAAAGATTCCCCAACTGCCCCTTGTTATTCCTTTGCTCCCAAATTCTTCAATTTTCTTCTTCACTTCTCTTCTGGAGCTCTTCCCGCCACTGTTTGGAGCCTCAACTGGCTACCAGCATTCCCATCCAGTGCAGCACCCTTTATTCTGTGCTTTCCTATGCCCCATCCACCCTTGCCTGCCTCCACCCTTGCCTGCCTCCACCTTATTTCCCCACAGCCCCCACCATATTCCACCGTCTGCCGTAATCCGGGACCTCATTTCCTGCCCGAACCTGTGCTGTCCAGCAGCCTGCTGCTTGATTGGAGCCCAGAATTCAAAGCCTCCTTCAGTCCCGACTCCGGGAAGTCCATCATGCCTCCTACTTTATAGTTGTGTGTGCCCTAATTTGGATGTTAATTATTCTTTGTTGAATTAGTGACTATTTTCTAACTTGCATCATATCTTTTTGTAAACTTTGTTTCCACACCATTTGTGCCTGTTGCTGAGATTCATTTGCTTGCTTATTCGATTCGTTCACTCTCTCATTAATACTACATCACGTGCTCTCTATTTTGTGAAATTTTTCTTCTTTTGTGGATTTTATTGCGTTTGCTTTTATAAATATTAATTATTGCAAGTTAAACTGTCGGATTTGTGTCTACATTTAGAAACCACCCCTTAGCCTCAATAGGACCTTACCCTGCCATCATTAGTGCATGTACTAAATAATTTTCTTTTCTTTTTTCCAGACTAGGTTGAAGAAAGAGCAGGATGAGGAGCTGAAGAAAAAGAAAAAAGCAGAGGCTCACCTTTATACAGTCATAAAGGTCTCTATGATTTTGATGTCAGTTGGTGATGCTGAGCGCCACTTTTAATTTAATCTAACACTATGTTCCGCTGCCCTTCTCTTTCTTCCTATTGCTCATCTAGGTTGCCCGAGAAGAAGATATATCTGAGCAGATAGGAAGGGATATTTATTTTGATTTGGTGGACCATGATAAAGTTCACAGCTTTCGCATTAAAAAACAGATATCTTTCAAATCTTTCAAGGTAATGTCTTATCTGCTTCCTCCCTGCTAGAAACTAGAATAAAATTGCACCTACACATCCTTGTAATTTTGAGTGATAAAGAATAATCTCCTTTCCATCTTTACCTCTTTTCTTTTGTGAAAATAGACTATTATCTGCTGTAATGACTCTTCCTGCGCGCCGTTGTGATTGAAGTATCATTCTTATTGCTAGTTTAAGGAAATATCCAGAACTTCTTGTTCTTTCATCCAGATGTTTTCAACTTATATACTTGATTCATTATGTTTTTTTTGCACATGATGGGAATATCCGTGCTTTGCGAAAGGATATTTGGGTGTTTTTAGAACCACCCCATGATCTTCCAGACGTCATTCAACGAATTTGATACGTGTCCTCTACCCCACTGTTATAGGCCCTAAACTGTGAGGGTTTGTGCTATTTCGGGTCTTTCCCATTTATTAAGGACTGAATTCTATGTTGGGCCGTACATTATTTTTTGAATAGCTTCTGAGTAGGATGACAGTTTTTTTTAATTCGTTAACATGTTCATGTGCGTGGATTTATAAAGCCTAATTCAAAATGGTTGTGAAGCCTGATGATTGATTATCTCAATGATAACCTCTCCTTAGATTTGCCTCAAAAGCATGTTTTTCCGTCTATCTGATATACTTGTTGAAAGGTTAGAAATGCTGGTCTTGTGGCTTTGCATAAATTTGTGATAGTGTATGTTGAGGGAACCTTGTATTTGTTTTCAATTAAGAATTTCTCTACGTATAATAAAGGTGTTCTATCTTTAAATCAGTTAGTGACTAAGATGATGATTCATAGAAACGTAATTGGGCAATTATTTATAGTATTTTCAAAACATGGCATTTCTTATGCTAACAACCCCCCCTCAAAGTAGAGTGTGTATATATATATATATCTGTTAGCTTCTACTTATTACACAATACAGGCAAACGTAAAAGCCCACAAGATTTTGTAAAGCATCTGCTTGTTCTAATCAATGACATTAGGGGTGAATCTTTTTATTGGAAAGAAACTCATCGAATGAAATGACCCTCAACTTCAATATGTTTGGTTCTTTCATTGAGCATTGAATTCAAAGTCATAATATATTACGGAGCGAGAAGAAAGCCGGCAAGGGGAAGGGCTGACGGCTAAGGTTTGGGAGAGAAGAGGAGAATAGAGAAGAGAGGAAGATAGGGAGCAACCCTGATTTTTTGATTAATCCAAGCATGCCAAAATACAATACCACATCCCATTTTATAACTGTAAGAGAGGTGTAAAATAAGAAATAATTAAAATAGGCAACAATTAAAGTATAAGAAATATTTAAAATAGGAAATAATTAAAATAAGGAATAATTAAGGGGCCTCCACCATGTCATCGATCTGTGGGGTAGTGGGCGATTCAGCCGTCGATTTCCTGCGCGTGTAGACGCGCCACGCGGGCTCCTCCGCGCGTATGTCCGTAACAATACCGCCATATGGGAAATTTGCCTTGTCCTCAAGGCAGTAATCTGCGAACTGACGGCGGAAATCCTCTCGAGGAGCCAGGTAGCGTCGGAGTCCGATCGATTTGCCCATGCAACTAGAACCTCATCGGATGACGGGTCGCCCGGCAGAGGGCAGCGACGGTCTAGTATCTTGACCGGGTAGCATGGGGCTTCGCCCGCATGGTTGATGTCGGCAGGAATATGTGCTGACGCGGGATGATCACCAACCACTCGGCGAAGCTGGGAGACATGGAAGACCAGATGTATGCGACTTTGATCCGGTAGGCGTAGACGGTAGGCAACCGCCCCAATGCGAGCAAGGATCTCAAACGGGCCAAAAAAACGGGGGGGCTAACTTCGGACACGGCTTGCGGGCGACGGACATCTGTCGGTACGGGTGTAGTTTGACGAACACTTTGTCCCCCACCTGGAAGGACAAGTAGCGCCGCTTCTTGTTCGCGAAGGAGGTCATCTTCTGTTGGGTCCGACGAAGATGATGCTGTAGATGACCCATGATGGTGTCGCGGTCCTAAAGGGCGGCGGCTAGGCTCTCGACTTGGCATTTCCCAGGTAAATGTCGTAGGATGGAGGGAGGTGGTCGACCGTAGACGACCTCGAAGGGTGTGGTGCCGGCCGCCAGATGGTAGGCTGTGTTGTACGAGTACTCCGCCCAACACATCCACTTGGCCCAACTACGAGGTTGTTCCCCCACGAAGCAGCGGAGGTAGGTATCCAAACAGCGATTGAGGACCTCTGACTGACCGTCTGTCTGTGGATGGTACACGGTATTCATACAAAGGCGAGTACCCTGGAGTCGGAATAGAGTAGTCCAAAAAGTGCTCAAGAAGAGGAGGTCCCGGTCGCTCACAATCGATCGGGGAAATCCATGGAGGCGCACCACACCGCTGATGAAGCTGTCAGCAACAGAAGCGACTGTGTAGGGGTGACAGAGGGGAATGAAGTAGCTGTACTTCGACAGTCGGTCCACGACAACTAAGATGCAGTCGAAACCCTGGGAGCGCGACAGTCGGGTAATAAAGTCCATAGCTATGTCCTCCCACACTCGGTCTGGAATGGGCAGAGGTTGAAGGAGGCCAGCTGGAAAGGTGGCCTCATACTTTGCCTTCTGACAGGGAAGGCAGGCGACCACGAACGCCTGAACCTGTCGGAACATGTGGGGCCAGTGGAGTGAGGCCGCCAACCGGCGGTAGGTGCGCAACGCTCCCGCATGTCCTCCAGAGGGGGAGGCGTGAAAGTCGGCCAGTAAACGGGGAATGCTCGGAGAAGTGGGCACGAGCACCAAGCGGCCCTTGAAGAACAATCGGCCCCCGACGAGCGAATAAGGGGGGTGGGCGTTGACGTCAGCGAGGAGCGCCGTCCGGATACCTGCCAACACAGGATCAACCTCCACCTCGTGCTGTATGACCGCCGCATCCTCCCACACTGGCCGAGAGATAGCTGCGAGTTCCGTGGTGTGATCCTGCCGAGAGAGGGCATCTGCAGCCCGGTTGGCCCTTCCTGACCGAAATTCGTGGTGAAGTCGTAGCCGAGGAGCTTGGCCACCCATACCTGCTGAGCTGGTGTGGCGATCTTCTGCTGAAGTAGGTAGCGCAGGCTATGGTGATCGGTGCGGACCACGAAGGGACGACCTAGCAAATATGACCGCCAATGCTGCACCGCAAGGACGAGGCCCATGAGCTCGTTCTCGTACGCGGAGCGACTGTGAATCGTGCTGGAAAATGCGCGACTGAAGTAGGCAATCGGTCGACCACCTTGCATGAGAACGGCCCTTACCCCGGTGCCGGAGGCGTCACACTCTACGAGAAACGAACGAGAGAAATCAGGCATAGCCAATACCGACCCCTGTACCAAAGCCTGCTGGAGAGTGGAGAAGACAGCGGTTGCCTCTGCCGACCACTGGAACTGCCCATCCTCGGATTTCTTCAGAAGCTGTGTGAGCGGCCGGGCCAACACCACGTAACCCTGGATGAAGCGTCGGTAATAGCCTGTCAGGCCGAGGAAGCCTCAGACGTCGCGTAAGGAAGAAGGCGTCGGGCAGCGAAGAACTGCTGAAATCTTGTCTTCGTCCATGGCGACTCCCCTAGCCGAGATGGTGTGTCCGAGGTAGCTTACTTCGGTCACCCCGAAGGAGCACTTCTTCGAGTGAAGCTTGAGGCTGTGATGTTGGATGGTGGTCAGCGTGAGGCGGACGTGCTGGAGATGATCCTGCCACGAAGAACTGTACACCAAAATATCATCAAAGAAAACAAGAATGTGGCGACGAAGTACCGCTCGGAAGATATCGTTCATCGTGGCCTGGAAGGTAGCTGGCGCGTTGGTCAGGCCGAATGACATGACTAGGAATTCGTAGTGCCCATCATGTGCTCGAAGGTCCAGCTTGGTGAAGAAGGTGGCGCCATGCAGTTCATCCAAAAGCTCTGTTTTAAATGTCCTCCGACATGTCCGGCATGTCTCCCGACATGTCAATTTTTTTATGGCAAAACGATATGTTTTTCTAAAAAAAATCGATTATGTCCTTTTGTAAGATATAGGCCGACATGTCCGTTTTTTTTGATATATCGGCCGACACGACTTTTAAATATATCACCCGCTATTTTATTTTATGTTATATTAGCAGACTAGCAACATATGTTTAAATCGCCTATGAATATTATATTATGTATGTTTAAATCGATTAGACTTATTGTTTCGATTTTTTTAACATTTTATTCTTACAACCAATTTTGCATAATTGTTTCACAATTTTTTAATTTCATATTACAAAAAATATGCAAATACTTAATACATTTATTAATATGAAAATATTTATATCTTCTTTATTTGCAATAAACTTATTGTTATCAAAATAAAATTATTGTATACTATTAAATATATTTTACAATGTATCATTTTGTATTTGTTAATAATATTTTATCTTAGATATTATTTGATTTTATTTTGTAATATAAATGGCTCATTTTTTATCTATTTGTTATTTTATTTTTCTATTTTCATAACATATAATTATAGTTAGTATACATAAAAATAAAAAATTTATTTTTAAAACATGGAAATCTGACATTTTAAAATATCTCCGACATGTCTGCATGTATCACGGGAATCAGTTACTTGTCGGGGATTGTGGCCTTATTGAGCTCGCGGTAGTCGACGTAGAACCGCCAGCTGCCGTCCTTCTTCCGCACCAGGAGGATCTGGCTAGAAAAGGGGCTCGCACTGGGCCGGATGAGGCCCCCTAGCAGCATCTCCTGAACAAGGCGCTCAATCTCGTCCTTCTGAGTGTGGCCGTAACGATAAGGGCGGACCGAGACTGCCGCGGTCCCTGGCTGGATTGGAATGGCGTGGTCGGTCGACCGAATCGGTGGAAGGCCGGTCGGGGCCTCGAAGACATCGTCGAACTCGGCGAGGAGCGTCTGGAGGTCCGCGGGGATGGGAGGGAGTGTCGGCGCCGTAGCGGACATCGGCCAGAGCCACGCAGAGAAATCGACGTCGGTGGCCCGTTGAATGGCGCTGAAGGAGACCGGGGAGCGGAGGAGGGCGGAGTCACCCAACAGACGGCACGCCCGACCTTGGTGGTGGAACTGCATCGTCATGCTCGCCCAGTTCGCGCACATCGCCGAGCGTGCGGAGCCAGGCCACCCCGAGGATCACGTTAATACCACCCAGGCAGAAGGCGTAGAAGTCGGCAGTCACGGGGCAGGACCCCACCGATAAGGAGAGAGCGGCGCAACACCCCTTAGTTGGTTGGCGATGCCCATCGCCGAGGCAGACGGAAAAATCTGGAGAAGGAACCAGGGACAGGTGGAGCTGGTGTGCCAACTGGGACGAGAGGAAGTTGTGGCTTGCGGCACTGTCGATCATGATTACAATGGGATGGTCACACAGTATGCCCTTCAACTTCATGGTCCGGGGGCCCGATATCCCCCCACGGAAAAACATGGTAACTCCAAGTGGTGGAGGGCTGCCGCCACGGCTTCTGGTGCCCCTTCGCTCTCCGAGACCTCCAGAGCTTCGAAATCCTCCAATGTGACCTCGGGGTCGAAGTCGCTGACAATGACGTGGAATTCCTTGACAGGGCATACATGCCTTGGAGCATATGGCTGGCGGCAGCGGAAACAGAGGCCCTTGCTGCGAAGGTCGCTGTAGTCGGAGTTGGAGATGCGCTGGGGCGGTGGCTGGCCGGGCCGCGGTCCTCCGGGAGGTAGCCGCGGAGGAGCCCCTGCATGAAAAAGCCCAGGTAGTGGTCGAGTGGCAAACCGGGCACGTGAGTCACCAGGGCGATGAACTCGTCGATGTACTCGTCAAGGCTGGCAGTCTGACGGACGCCACAAAGACGCTCAATGACGGAGCCCGAATAGCGCGTGTCGTAGCGACGAATCATCTCCTGTTTGAGGTCGACCCAGGAGATGTGGGGGTTGGTTTGGCGGAGCCACCAGACCCAGTAGAGGGCCGAGCCATTGTTATGCCCCCGGACGACATGCGCTTTCGAGGATTCAAGTACGCCAGAAGACCAAAAGGAGCGCCGGGAAAAGATCGGGCTGAACCATCCGGTTCAGCCCGCCATTAATTAAATACGGTTCAGCCCTCACATGGGGCCGGCCGGCCCCTAGGGGGAAAGGGTTCACTTAAATACCCTTTTCCCCCCTCTTTTGGGTTTCATGCTTAATCATTTTTCAGGTATCTCTCTTTTTCTAAAAACCCTAGTCGTCTTCTTCCTCTACTTTCCGTTTTTCTAGCTTTTTCGTTGTACTTTCGTATCATTTGGTATCAGAGCCTCCTTCCTGCGACCATGGTGACACGCACGGAAGCGGAGATGACACGCACGGAAGCGGAGATGACATGTTTGGCCGCGATCGAGGAAAATTACGTCGTTTTGGCGGATTCGGTGGCGGCGTTCGAAGAATCCATGAAAAACTCTCAAAAAAATCTGGAAGAGCGATTCGATTCGAGGATGGAGGAGTTAAAATCCCTCCTTTTGCAAAATTTGAAAGGGAAGGGGACTTCCGCGAT
Organism: Dactylorhiza incarnata; assembly: GCA_033032865.1. Lineage (NCBI taxonomy): Eukaryota > Viridiplantae > Streptophyta > Magnoliopsida > Asparagales > Orchidaceae > Dactylorhiza > Dactylorhiza incarnata. The sequence goes on from JAWHQI010000053.1 coordinate 8,070,753, forward strand.
GGTTCCGACATCGACGCGTCAAACAACCCACACGGAGAAGGATTCGGAGGGGAAAACGGCGGAGGAGAGGAACCGGCGGAAGAGATGACTGCCGGAACCCTAACCCAGGGGGTTCGGCCAGTGAGCGGCCGGATGGAGGGCTGGGGGACCACCGGCTGGGGACCAAACGGCCAGCTGGGGCCGCACGGCGTCCATGCGGGCCCCAGCAGGGCGGCGGAGGTCTGGAACGGGGGCGTCGGCCCCTATTCAACAACGGGACAGGCCGTCGGCCTCTACTCAGCACCGGGAGGAGGTGCAGGGCCCTATGCGGTGGCCGGAGGGGCTACCGCCAGCGGCTAGAATGCCGATTCCTCCCTACCAGGTCCGGCGGGGCTGCTGCGGCCAAATGGGGGATCGGCAGCCACTTGGGGGCCCAACCCTCATGTACAGGGGGCGGCGGGGCTGTAGCGGCAAGGCGGAGGTGTCAGACAGGGAGGGGCAGCCCAGTGGGGACCCGGCCAACACCCAGGACAGCCTTGGAGGCCACAACATCAGGGTTTCAGGCTGTTTCGCCCTACCGGAGCGAATGCTGTCCCTCTCGGAGGCACGACTGGAGTTGTTCCTCCCCTTCACGGGGGTACAGCTGGAGTTCTACATCCTCAACCAGCGGCAACTCCCAATTTGGGGTACGGAAACGCATATATGGGTCCGGTGAGACCTCAGATGGGGAACCAGGGAGGACAAGGGAGACCCCCGGTGTGGAATCAAGGGGTGCAACATGGAGGTCCGGAGCAACTGGGGCAGATGGCCCAAGAGGGAGGTGGATTTGGCGGAGCACATCAGCGTCCCTACATGCAGCCGAAGTTGACCCGGATGAACTTCCCTAAATTCAGGGGAGGCGACGCGCTCGAGTGGATTCAGAAGGCGGAACTGTTCTTCAAATACCAGGAGGTCCCCGAGGCTCAGTGGGTGCAGTTGGCGGCCTTCCATCTGGAGGAGGACGCGTATCAGTGGACGAAATGGTTTCTCAGGGGACGCACCACGGCTCCCTGGGAGGAATTCACGGAGGCTTTCTCGGCCCGATTTGGGCCACTGGAGTATGAGGATGTTGAGGCGACTCTGCAGAAGTTGCGGCAAAGGGGCACAATTACGGAGTACCGGACAGAGTTCGAGAGGCTGGCGAACCGGGTGACCTGGGGTGAGCAGACACTGCTGAGCTGCTTCATTTCAGGGTTGAAGGACCATTTGCGTGACGAGGTTCATGCTTACCTGCCACGCAGTCTGAGCCATGCCATTAGCATTGCTCGGATACAGGAGGAGCGCTTCAACAGACAGAAGAGTCGGACGGCTACTAAGCCACTTGCGGCTCCAACAGGGGGACGGAGAGACCCACCTACCGTCATACGGCCCACGGTGACGAAGCTGACATGGCCAGAGATGCAGGCCCGGAGGGATAAAGGACTGTGCTTTAATTGTGATCCTCTTGTGGGCACACTTGCCAGAAGGTCCAGGTGTTTATGCTGCGAGAGGAGGATGGAGAGAAGGATCCTCTTGTGGACGTCGAGGTGGAGGATCTGGATTTAGCAGAGTTCGGGGTCTCCTTGCAGGCTATGGAGGGGTGTGCGGCCCCAGTGACACTCCGTTTTACAGGCCTGGTGGGCAAGGAGCGAGTGACCATTTTGGTGGACAGTGGGAGTACCCACAATTTCATCAACCCGGCCGTGGCTTCGAAGGTGGGGCAGGCGATTGATAGGGAGGCGGCGTTCCAGGTGATGGTAGCAGATGGAAGTAAGCTGAAGTGCGAGGGAGTGATGAAGGGGGTGGAAATTCGCGTGCAGAGCTACTTGTGGCACACGGACATGTATTTGCTTCCGATCAGAGGCTCGGACATGGTGTTGGGGGTCCAGTGGTTGCGGCAGTTACAGAGGGCGACCACCGACTGGGTGCGGCTGACGATGGAGTTCACCCAGCAGGGGAAGGACTACTGCCTGCAGGGCATTCGGTCCTCTCCTTTGAAGGAGATTTCTTTGAGGAGCTTACAGCTGTTGGAGGAGTAGGGCTCTCCGATGGCCATGGTGGTGGGGGTGGAGGCGTTGGGCCAAACCCCTCCAGACATTCCAGAGGAGATACAGACACTGTTGTCCCAGTTCGAAGATGTGTTCCGGGAGCCTCGGGGCCTTCCTCCACCCAGGTTCAGGGATCATGACATACAGTTGAAAGAGGGGGCTGCTCCCCCAAACGTCAGACCCTACCGATATCCGTACATCCAGAAGGCCGAGATCGAGAGGAGTGTGAAGGAGATGTTGGCGACCGACATCATACGACCGAGCACCAGCGCCTTCTCCTCCCCTATCATCTTGGTGAAGAAGAAGGACGGTTCATGGCGTTTCTGCGTGGATTACCACAACTTGAATGATTCCACGATCAAGGATAAGTTTCCGATTCCGATGATAGAGGAGCTTTTGGACGAGTTGCATGGGGCGAGCTTGTTTACCAAACTGGACCTTCGGTCCGGCTATCACCAGATACGGATGAAGACGGAAGACATCCACAAGACCGCGTTTCGCACGCACGATGGGCATTATGAGTTCTTGGTGATGCCCTTTGGGCTATCTAATGCCCCATCGACCTTCCAGGCGGTGATGAATGAGACCTTTCAGCCTCTTCTTCGGCGATCGGTGCTCATTTTCTTTGATGATATCCTGATCTACAGTCGGACGTGAGAGGAGCACATCGAGCACGTGGCGCAAGTTCTTACCATCCTGCGGCAGCATCAGCTCTACGCTAAGTTGTCGAAGTGCTCGTTTGGGCAACCAGAGGTGTAGTACTTGGGCCATCTGGTTTCGGCCCAGGGGGTCAGGGCGGACCCAAAGAAGATCGAGAGCATGGTGGAGTGGCCGCGGCCCACTACAATGCGGGCACTACAGGGCTTTCTGGGCCTGACTGGGTACTACCGGAGGTTTGTGAAGGACTATGGTAAGCTGGCACGCCCTCTTACCCAGCTCCTCCACAAGGAGTCCTTTACCTGGCATGATGAAGCCGAGCGGGCCTTCTCCGCTCTCAAGGAGGCTATGACGACCACGCCGGTGCTCGCCCTGCCGGATTTCACCAAGGAGTTCGTCTTGGAGACGGACGCCTCGGGAGTTGGCATTGGGGCGGTTTTGATGCAGGAGGGGCGGCCGTTGGCTTATTTCAGCAAGGCCTTGGCACCTCGGACCCTGGGCCTCTCCACGTACGAGAAAGAGATGCTGGCGATCTTACATGCCGTGACGCTGTGGCGCCCATACCTGCTGGGCCACCATTTTAAAGTTCGCACTGATCACCAGAGCCTGAAGCACTTCTTGGATCAGAGGCTGACATCCCCTCTCCAACAGAAGTGGCTGACCAAGTTGTTGGGGTATGATTATGAGATCGTGTACAAGCAGGGCAAGGAGAACTTGGTGGCCGACGCCCTCTCCCGCCTACCGGAGAGCACCATCTTCCGCCTTTCGGGGCCACTGATTGAGTCCCTAGATGACATTCAGAGGGAGGTCGCCGCGGACCCAGAGCTCCAACCGATTGTGGAGGCCTTGTCCCAGGGCTAACCCACTCCTCCAGGTTACCAGCTGGTTGGAGGACACTTGTACTACCACGGGAGGGTGGTCATTCCCGCTTCTTCTACCTGGAAGGAGATTATGTTACAGGAGTTCCACTCGTCCCCGACTGGAGGCCATGCTGGGGTGCTCCGTACCCTACAGCGGCTACGGGCCAATGTTTTTTGGAAGGGATTACGCCGGGATGCTCAGCGTTTCGTACAGCAGTGTGACGTGTGCCAGCGCCAGAAGTACGAGACGACCTCACCTGCAGGGCTGCTAACGCCCTTGGAGATTCCTCAACACATTTGGGAGACGGTCTCGATGGACTTCATCGACGGGTTGCCCCGGTCTCAGGGCAAGTCAGTGATCTTGGTCGTAGTGGACAAGCTGTCCAAATACGGCCACTTTCTCGCCCTCAGCCACCCGTACTCCGTGGAGACAGTTGCCGATCTTTTTGCCCGGGAGGTGGTGCGCTTACATGGTCTTCCTAGTTCGATCATCTCCGACCGCGATCCGGTATTCATTAGCAATTTTTGGCAGGAACTGTTTCGGCTACAGGGTACCCAGTTGCGCATGAGCACGACGCACCACCCGCAGACAGATGGTCAGACCGAGGTCCTCAATAGGGGGGTAGAGACATACCTCCGCTGTTTCGTCATGGATGAGCCCCGTTCTTGGACACGATGGTTACATTCGGCGGAGTATTGCTATAATACTTCGTTTCACACAGCCAGCAGGATCACTCCGTTCGAGGTTGTCTACGGGCGACCACCACCTTCTCTTCGGTCCTACGAGCCGGGTAGCACAGCTCTTCCTGCAGTGGATCGAGATCTACGGGACAGAGATCAGACCTTGGTCCTCCTGCGGGACAATCTCCGTGCCGCTCAAGACCGGATGAAGTTACAGGCTGACAAGCACCGGACGGAGCGGACGTTTCAGGTAGGGGACGAGGTCTTTCTCCGTCTCCAACCGTACAGACAGCTTTCAGTTGCTCGCCGGGCCAATCAGAAGTTAGCTCCCCGGTTCTATGGCCCGTTCCGCATCACTCATCGGGTGGGACCGGTTGCTTACACTCTTGCTCTTCCTGAGGGGTCCCATATTCATCCCACGTTCCATGTCTCGCTGCTGAAGAAGAAGCTGGGAGCGGCGGTCACTGTGACTCCCTTCCTCCCCGAGGCTACTACGACTGGCGAGCTACGCCCCAGTCCCGAGGATATACTGCTGTCCCGATGGAAGAAACATGGCACGGAATACCGTTCAGAGGTTCTGGTCAAGTGGAAGGATCTGTCCGAGGCCCACAACACATGGGTGGATTTACTGGAGTTCCGGGAGTTCTTTCCCGACTTTCAGCTTGAGGACAAGCTGCCTCTTGATGGGGAGGGGAATGTTATGCCCCCGGACGACATGCGCTTTCGAGGATTCAAGTACGCCAGAAGACCAAAAGGAGCACCGGGAAAAGACCGGGCTGAACCATCTGGTTCAGCCCGCCATTAATTAAATAAGAGGAGGGCTGAACCGCACCGGTTCAGCCCTCACATGGGGCCGGCCGGCCCCTAGGGGGAAAGGGTTCACTTAAATACCCTTTTCCCCCCTCTTTTGGGTTTCATGCTTAATCATTTTCAGGTATCTCTCTTTTTCTAAAAACCCTAGCCGTCTTCTTCCTCTACTTTCCATTTTTCTAGCTTTTTCGTTGTAGTTTCGTATCAGCCATCGAGGCCCACTACGACTGTGGACACCTTGTCCAATTCCGGCGTGTGGTTGAGGTCGAAGTACTGCTCAGTCTTGGCGATCCACTCCATGGGGTCGAGTCCGGAGAAAGTTGGAAGGTCCAGCGAGAGAGCGGGACGGGGCGGTGCGGTCGGGGCTGTGATATCGGCGGCCGCTACAGTCGGTCCGACGCCGAGGAGGGATCCGCCGTTGGCTGGGGAAACCGATCCCGATCCGGTGGATGTGGGGGCGTCAGACGCTTGAAAGGCGTCGAGTTTGGAGTGCAGAGCGAGGATGGCGACGTGCATGGAGGCGACAAGTTGTTCCTGAGTCTCCAAACGGCGAGTGAGGGCGTCAGTGGCATCCTCCGGAGGAGTCTCGACGGCGGATCCGACGAGGATAGTGGCTGAATGCGCGGGCGAAAACGTTGGGCGGTAGATCCGATGGAAGTGCCGGGCGGTATGGCGGCTACAACGGCGCTCGAGCGAGGGAGATGGATTCACAAAATCGCACGGAAGGGGAGCACCGACGGCGAGCAGCGGGCAGTGAGGCAGGTCGGACCAAATATTACGCAGCGAGAAGAAGGCCGACAAGGGGAAGGGCCGACGACTAAGGTTTGGGAGAGAAGAGGAGAATAGAGAAGAGAGGAAGATAGAGAGCAACCCTGATTTTCTGATTAATCCAAACATGCTAAAATACAATACCACACCCTCTTTTATAACTGTAAGATGAGTGAAAAATAAGAAATAATTAAAATAGGAAACTATTAAAATAGACAACAATTAAAATAGGAAATATTTAAAGTAGGAAATAATTAAAATAGGGAATAATTAAGGGGCATCCGCCATGTCATCGATCCGTGGGGTTGTGGGTGATTCGGTCGTCGATTTCCTGCGCGTGTAGACGCGCCACGCGGACTCCTCCGCTCGTATGTCCGTAACATAATATGACTAGTAGCATTTAAGAGAGTTTGGACCCACATCATTTTACTTGTAAACTAGGTCATAGTCATAGTTCTATGCTTAGCCTCAGCCTTGATCGAGCTACACCAATTTGCTTCTTATTTTCTTAGTGACTGGGTAGCTCAAACACATACAATACATAGTAGTGGACTTCCTACTGTCAACTGAGTCTAGCATAATCAACAATGATGACTTTCACATAGAAGTGCTTAATCTTATTGCATATTACTATTAGTGCTCTCCTAAGAGATTCCTAGTGTTTTAGTTGTTTGAGTTGACATGTGCTGGCTCACAATTCCTATCATGCGGAGTTGCATGCAAATTAATTAATTTCCCAACCAACCTTCAATATCCTGATGGATCATCAAAGATGATGTAATCTGCATCAAAGATGATGTAATCTGCATCGTATCGGATTACGACTCCTTATCACATCTATTTAGTTTTACGAATTTATTTGCGCGCAACATTTTGTTTCAGTTATTTGTAGTCACAATTGTTGTCTACTGGTCATAGAAGAGTCTGAGCATCGACTACGGTTCTGGAGCGTTAATGGAAGCAACGACTTGCGTGCATATGTTTTTCATAGCAGAAAAGCGCCAAGGTATCTGAGAGCAGGAGCACTAAGCTACCGAGATTGAAGTTGTAGGGCGATAAGGAATAGAGGGAATGTTGTTGGCTATGTGCACGAGAAATAATCAATCTCTGCGAGGCGCGCTGTAGTTATCGCTTGGTAGCTGGGATTGATCGATTCAATGGTTTTGTCACTCACGTAGAGGGTTTCTTACTGTGTCTGTGAGCGAGGTCACACTGAGAGGACTTCATTATCTGGGAGCGTCATGAAGGATCTTGTCAGTGTTAGGATAAACTAGAATGATTGTTGAGTGTAGATGAGGGATCGATATCTCGAATATTTATTTGTTGTGATCCTTACACGATACTGTGAGTCTTGCTGCAGCTGTTGAGCGCGGGCCGCGGAGAGCCCAATAAGAGAGATGCTAAATCTCTTATGATTTAAAGGTTATTTTTTGTTTGCTTTCATTTCACTGAAAGGTTGATTAAATATAATTTCTATAAAAGGGAAAATTGAGAAATGTTCAAATAAACAGACAAATTAAAAAAAACACAAACATATAATAAAAGCTCTATATGTATAATCAAAAGATTAAATGACCCATAACATTTATCATTGTAAGAGTAAGACGACAAACATAACCTAATAATTCATTGTTCTTATATTTGATTATTTTGACTTTTCTTTACTAGATCATTGACAACTACACCTTCAAATTCGTATCTAGTTATAAGTACCTGAATTTACCCATCAATCTTAGTATAGCCCTTGTGTGTTTACTTTGCCCATTGAGCATAGCATTTAGACTTGCCCCTAAATTTTTGTAACATGCAGGAGGAGGTGGCCAAAGAATTCGACATTCCAGTACAATTCCAGCGTTTTTGGTTATTTTTTAGGAGACAAAACAGCACATTCCGGCCTTATATGCAATTGGGCACTCCAGAGGAAACACAGTCTGTAAGTATTTGTTGCATAAAATTGTAGCTGAGTAGCTGTTACTTTTTTTGGGGCGAAAGCTGTTACTGAGGAACATGCACTTAAACTAGTACTTGTAGGAAAAAATGCAGTACATATCCTAATTGCTTTACTTTGTTTAATCTAGAGTTGTTGGATGTAATGTGTTTATATCTTTTTTGTAACAGCTTTCTAGTTTTGTGTATTAGACAATTTTTTACCTATGGGTACCTGTTAGATTGATTCTGTGCATTTTAAGTGTATAGAGATAATGATAGATGCTGATATTTGAGATAACCTCAGCTGCTTTTTAACCTTCCAGTTAGGAAGTGGTGTTAGTGTTAATTGTCTCACATGTCCTTGTAGGTTGGACAATTGCTGGAGGTGTCAAATAAAGCTCATAATGATGAGCTTAGGCTGTTCTTGGAAGTGGAACTGGGAGTATGTAAACATTCCATCAGTTCATGGGGCATTAGTGCATAATTTTTTTTGCATTTTCTTGATTTTTCTTGCTACTATCTGATGTTTGTCTATTGTAGTGTGTTCAACTCTCTCTCTCTCTCTCTCTCTCTCTCTCTCTCTCTCTCTTACATAAGCAGAGTTGGACTATTATTCTTGTAGTGGGATGATGCCACTTCCTCACAACATTTTCACCTTTCATCCTTTTTTTTGAATGTCTAAGGTTTGAAATAGCAAATATAGAAAAAAAGCTAAGAGTTATCTTGTAGCTATTTACATTAGTATTTTAACTTTATAGATTAAAGATAAAATGTGAAAGATGTGTGAGGAGAGTGATAAAAAAAAGCATTAGTAATTTGTGTGTGGGAGCATGCTTTGTTTATGTGTTTGTTTATCTAAGTTTATTCTATATTTTGTTTTTGTTTTTTATTTAGGATTCAGGTCCTGTTCTTCCCCCTGACAGGACTAAGGAAGACATATTACTTTTTTTCAAGCTTTTCGACCCTGTGAAGGAAGAGCTAAGGTAGTTATATATTTATTTATTTTCCATTCGAGGTCTCAGTATGATTTTTCAGTATATGTATGGTCATCCATTTTTTTAATATGCACAGGTATGTGGGAAGGCTCTTTGTCAGAGCACTTGGTAAGCCTACTGAAATACTTACGAAACTCAATGAAATGGCTGGCTTTTCACCAAATGAAGATCTTGAACTATATGAGGTCAGCCTATCATTTAATATTCACCACAATAGTGTCTCTCCCATTATCATTCCTATTCAGTCATTTGATTGTTGTTCCTATTATACACCTTTTTTCTTTGTCTTCTTATTCTGGAAATGTTCAGGAAATAAAGTTTGAACCAACCGTTTGGTGTGAGCACATTGACATGAGGCGTAGTTTTATATCCAGCGAGGTTTAATATATAAATGTTGTTTTCAACACATTTTTTTGTTTTTGGAGTAAACTAAACAACTTTTATTTGGTTTCTTTTTCCTTAATTTACAGCTCGAGGATGGTGATATTATTTGCTATCAGAAATGTCGGCGTGACAATGCCGATCAGTGCCGCTATCCGGATATTCCATCATTTTTGGAATATGTTCACAATCGACAGGTAGATTTGGCTGTATCCTCCCATATTGGAAATGCATATCTCACGGCTCCTTCTTTTCTTTCTACTATGTTCACATGCTTTGAGCTATTAAATGTAATCTCAAATGTGCCATTCAAATTCTTGAAAGGTTGACATTGTTTTAATTTTTAATGATAATGCCACAAATTTTGTGTGTGTTAAGAAGTGCCCTCTTTTGAGCCCGAGTGCGAGGTGGAAGAAGGGGGAAATCCCGGAGAGGATCAGCGTGACCCTTGCGAGAGTCTCTCGACCCTATCTCGCCGGAGGGAGATCGACTAGGGAGGAGGCGCTGGAGGAGGGGCGTCGGACGGGAGTCATTGAGGAGCGCGACTCCAGCGGATCGCGCGAGGGGGGCAGGGTTTTAGGTTACGAGAAAATAGAGAGAGGGAGAGAGAGAATAGAGAGAGAAAGAGAATTTATAATTGATTTCATAATAATCAAAACAAACAAGCTCCCACCCATATATGGGGATGAGACCCAACCGGTCCGACCGAACCACGGCTCAACAACATAACAATATGAAAATGCTGAAATAATAGTACGAGCTGAAAATAAAGATAATTCCCCTCTAAGCGGTGTGCGCCGGGTTGCGGCGCTTGTACGTAATCCCCCAACGTGGGTTCGCGACATCCGTAACATCTCTGCCCGCGTCGTCATCAAGCTTGTCACCAAGCTTGTCCGGTAGCTGTTCCGACAGGTGGACCAACGACTCTGAAGGTGGAACTCCCATGAACGGCTTGAGCTGCGAAACATGGAACACGTCGTAGATTCGGGCATCAGCCGGAAGCTGCAGACGATTTGCTACCTCGTCAATGCGCTCTGAGATCAGGAACGGTCCATAGAACTTGGGCCCCAACTTGTTGTATGAACTCGTTGCTATGGTCGTCTGACGATAAGGACGACATTTCAGCCATACCCAATCCCCTGGTGCGAAGAAGAGCTCGCGGTGTCCTCGATTGTAGGCGGTTTCCATGCGGGCCTGAGCCTGGAGAAGCCTCTCACGGGCTAAGGCGAGGATCTGATCCCTGGAGGCCAACTCCGTATCAACAACAGGTGAGCGGGCGGACGCACTGGTATAATTGAGTAGGGTAGGTGGATCACGACCATAGACTAGCCGGAAGGGAGTGGTCTGAAGAGATGAATGGTAGGAGGTGTTGTAGCAGTACTCCAACCACGGAAGCCATCGTGCCCAATCCTTGTGGCGGTCCCCCGTAATGCAACGCAAGTACATCTCGAGTGTCCTGTTAACCACCTCCGTCTGCCCGTCCGACTGCGGGTGGTATGCCGACGAGTGCGCTAACTTCGTGCCACATAAGGCGAATAACACCTGCCAGAAGAGGGTTGTGAAGACCTTGTCCCTGTTGGACAAGATACTCTCGGGAATGCTATGTAAACGGAACACCTGGTCGAAGAAGATGCGTGCGACCACGTCCCCGACAATAGGGCGACTCATTGCCATGAAGTGAGCGCCCTTGGACAGGCGATTGACGACCACGAAGATGATGGAATGGCCCCGCGAAGTCAGTAATCCCTCAATGAAATCCATGGAAATATCCTCCCATATCTGTGTCGGAACGGGGAGGGGCTGAAGTAGCCCGGCTGGTAATAGCTGGTCGCCCTTGCTACGCTGGCAGGTGGGGCAAAGGGCGATGCACTCCTGGACCTGTCTTTTGAGGCCCTTCCAAAAGAACTCGGCCCGGATCCGCTGAAGGGTCTTATGAACCCCTTCATGTATTGCGCCGTGGATCCCCGTCAAAATCTCCGGGATCAAGGGGGAAGTATCTGAAAGATAAAGCCGATCCTTGTATAGGTTGAGCCCGTCCCGAACTGTCCAATGTGAGGGCAAGCTACCCTCTTCAATGCGGAGAAGAAGCTCCTGAAGAGTCGGAGTGTCCTGAATCTCCGTCCGCAGGCGGTGCTGAAGCGGTGAAGTCGGAAAAGAGATGGCCAATAAAGATCCTTCCTCGTAATCGCGGCGGGAGAGGGCGTCGGCTGCGCGGTTCTAGGCCCCCGCCTTGTACTCCATCCGAAAGTCAAAACCTAGAAGTTTGCTTATCCAACGCCGCTGGGGGGCTGTGGTGAGGCGCTGCTCCAGGAGGTACTTAAGATTGAAATGATCGGTGCGAATTTGAAAAGGGCGTCCCCATAGGTACGACCGCCAATGTTGGCCCGCCTTGGCCAGGCCAATCAGTTCCTGCTCGTAGGCTTGAAGCTTCTGATGCTGAGGGGGGGGATACGCCGACTAAAATAAGCGTTGGGGTGACGCTCCTGTTGGAGCACAACACCGAGCCCTTGGCTGGAGGCATCACACTCGACCTCGAACTCCTGATCAAAGTCTGGCAGACGTAGAACTGGAGCTGAGACGAGGGCTTGCTGGAGCGCTCGAAAAGCCGTCGTCGCCGAGTCCTCCTAAGCGAAGTACTGTCTCTTCAAGAGGGCAAACAGTGGCGCCATAATACTGCACCCCTCGATGAATCGCCGGTAATATCCTGCCAAGCCGAGAAAATCCCTGAGTTCCCACTGTGATCGGGGGAGGGGCCAGTCCGTCACGCTCTGAATCTTGAGGGGGTCAGCGGACACCCCCTTACTATCAACCACATGGCCCAAGTAGGAGACTATTATCCTGTCCGTCCCAAATGAACACTTGGTGCGCTTCAAAAACAATTTGTGAGTCCGCACTAACTGAAAAACTGCTCGGAGGTGGTCCAGATGGGACTCCCACGTCGCGCTGTAGACCAAAATGTCGTCAAAGAAAACAAACACTCGACGTAAAAGGTCGTGAAATACCTCATTCATGAGGGCCTGGAAGGTGGAGGGGGCGTTTGTGAGCCCGAAGGGCATCACGAGGAACTCAAAGTGGCCATGGTGGGCGCGGAAGGCGGTCTTCTCCACATCCTCGGGGGCCATGCGCACCTGATGGTACCCAGAGCACAAGTCCAGTTTGGAGAAGAAACGAGCGCCGTGTAACTCGTCCAATAGCTCCTCCACGACCGGAATAGAGAACTTATTCTTCACCGTCCGCGCATTCAACTCGCGGTAATCGACGCAGAAGCGCCACGTCTCGTCTTTCTTGTTGACCAACAAGACTGGAGATGAGAAGGGGGATACGCTGTGGCGGATGATGCCCTGCTGCAACATAGCAGCACAATGTCGCTCAATCTCGTCCTTCTGGCGGAACGGATATCGGTAGGGGCGAACAACTACTGGAGCCGTCCCGGGTAGAAGACAAATGCGGTGATCCTGACCCCGCAAGGGAGGGAGTCTCGTTGGAGCGGTGGTAGTGTCCTGGTATTCCTGCAACAGTACCTCGAGGTCAGAGGGCTCAGTCTGATCGGCACCTGCGAAAAAAACCTGTCGGTGGGCGGTCGTCGGGCGGCCCTGCCACACCGTGTGCTGAGGGTGACGACCCCATGTCATCGTTAGCATATCAAAATCCCACAAAAGTGGCCCCAAGGTGCGGAGCCAACGCACTCCCAATACAGCTTCGAAACCCCGTAGGGCGATCACATAAAAGTCAACATAGGAGTCGTAGCCCTCCACCACAATAGGCACCGCACGACATACTCCTGTGCAAGTCATGGCCATGCCCTTGGCAACAGAAACCCATAGGCTCGGACGGGATGTGACCGGCAGGTGAAGATGCTGTGCCGTGAGGTCACTCTGAAAACTGTGCGTACTACCCGAATCTATGAGGGCGATCAACGGATGACCCGCCACCGAAATCTGTATCTGAATCGTATCCTCCGACTGGGGTCCTGTCATCGCATGAATAGAGAGCTCCGGGTCGCCCGGGTCCTCGTCCCCAATGTCCTCGTCAGAGGGGTCCTCTACCTCAAGCCATAAAAGACGTTTGCACCGATGTCCCCGAGTGAAAGACTCGTCACAATTGAAACAGAGGCCCTTGGCCCGGCGGTCCGCCATCTCCTGCGTGGAAAGCCGCCGAATGGCGGGCGGTCGTTCTCCCTCTTTGCCCTTGCCGGCTCCTGTGCTGGTCGGGGGAGTAGAAGGGCCAAAATTCCTAGAGGGCCCTTCACCAGATTGACGAGCCAAAAACAGGCGGTCCATCATCAAGCGTTTCTCAAAAACGCGGGATAAACTCATAGCTGTGGAGAGGTCCTGAGGAGACTGGAGCTCGACGTCCAGGCGAAGTCGCTCGTGGAGGCCTGCAGTGAAGAAAGACACCTGGTGTGCCGCTGGTATGGAAGGAGTACGGGAGAGGAGCACCTGAAACCTCTCGATGTAGTCATCAATCGAACCCGTCTGTCGGTGGGAGATGAGGTCGCCAATAGGATTTCCCCGAAGGGGAGGTCCGAATCGGAGGGTGCACTGCGACTTAAAGTCCGCCCACACCAAGTTCGGACGTTCCAGACGGAGCTGCGAGAACCAAAGGTGTGCGGAGCCCATGAGGTGGAATGAAGCCACACCAATCCAATCCTCTTTCGGAGTACGTTGGGTTTCGAAGAACTGTTCGCAGCGGGAGAGCCATGTGAGGGGGTCTTCCCGACCGTCAAAAAGCGGGAAATCCATTTTCACAAAGCGGGGAAAATTTCCCCCGTCTTTCCTTGGTGGAAGAAATTCGTTACCCATGTGCGATGAGCCCGAGGCGGCACGTGGAGCTGGCGGTGAGCCGTCTGGTCGGAGGTCCTCAATGAGAGCTTTATTGTTCGCCACCATCATGTTTTGAAAGGACTCCAAGATCTGAGCCAAGGTGAGGCCCGCGGGGGCGCCGTCATCCACGGGGAAGATCCTAGCGGGGGAAAAAGAGGGCCGGGGAGTGGGCAAAAGGCCTGGGCTATCCGATAGCAGCAGGACACCGACGACAACAGCCCCCAATAGGACCGGCGAGCTCCGAGGGTGCGGTGGAAAACCGGAGCCGGGCGCGGCAGCAACCGTAGCGGGTCTGGAACGCAGCAGCGGCTGCGGAATCGGCGCGGCGACGGCTGTAGGGGCGGCGGTGGTGTGCGTAGAGGTCGGTGGAGCAGCGGTGGAGGAGGAGACCTCTGATACCAAGATGTTAAGGGCCCTCTTCTGAGCCCGAGTGCGAGGTGGAAGAAGAGGGAAATCCCGGAGAGGATCGGCGTGACCCTTGCGAGAGTCTCTCGACCCTATCTCGTCGGAGGGAGATCGACGAGGGAGGAGGCGCTGGAGGAGGGGCGTCGGTTGGGATTCGTCGAGGAGCGCGACTCCAGGCGCGACAGTGGCTGTGCGGGAGAGCGGCGGATCATGCGGGGGGGGGGGGGGGGGGGGGGGGGGGGGGGGTTAGGTTACGGGAAAATAGAGAGAGGGAGAAAGAGAATAGAGAGAGAAAGAGAATTGATAATTGATTTCATAATAATCAAAACAAACAAGCTCCCACCCATATATGGGGAAGAGACCCTACCGGTCCGACCGAATCACGGTTCAACAACATAACAATATGAAAATGCTGAAATAAAAGTACAAGCTGAAAATAAAGATAATTCCCCTCTAAGCGGTGTACGCCGGGTTGCGGCGCTTATACGTAATCCCCCAGCGTGGGTCCGCGGCATCCGTAACAGTGTGTTGTCAACATTATAAAAGACTGATGTTTTCTGAGTCAATATTTACATTGTCAGCATAGTATAATTGATCATTGGACATATTCAAAAACTATAACTAAAAGTAGATAATTGAATGTACCATTTAAGAGCATAGCTTTATTGACCAAATACAATCAGTTTGGTTCAATTTTTCGATATGATTAAAATAGTGAACACCCCTAATGACTGAGAGAAGTTTCTAAGATAGTGTTTGCAAAAACAATCCTACGGGTATGAAAGAAAGAACATTATAGATTGCATTTAGATGTGCCTTTTACGAGTTGCTCATTGATACTTGAGTTAGAATATTTGTTCTGAAGCATACTTGTTGGATGCTCATAATAAAAGTAAGGCGTGGAATTTTCCCCAAGTTCACAATTTCATGTCTACATTAGCAATACTTTTGATTCATTTAGATGCACCTCTTACGGATTGCTGGTTGCACTTGAATTAGAAGACTTGCACTGTAACATACTTGTTCACATCTACGTTGGCAATACTTTTGAATCGTGTGAACGAAAGAATATCTGAAGGTGTATAAGACGGCGACTGGTTCAACAATCTTGAAGCAATGCACATTTGGCCCTTTGCACTGAGAATTGCAGTTAAGGTCTCAAGGATACATCTCCCTAAGTGATCATAATACAATCATAATATTCCAACAAACAAAACCAATTATATATGTTTCCATAATACTAAAGGAACCCTAAGCAAAGGGAAAAACCACATTTCAATCTAATTCACGTCCTGTGTATTGGTATGATTAGATGAGCCATTTAATCTCTTTGGAGTGGGGAATAGTTTATTTTAACATCACTTGTAATCTGACATGATAAGTATCATTAAGGCTTGACTTTATCTCATAGTCTTGAAGCATTTTTCCTAATAGAGTATGTGACTTAGGGTAAGACGCTAATGAAACCTAGGACTAGATGCAAATGCAAATGGCCGGCGAATTCAAACTTGCAAAACAATATTTATATACCATATAACTAGATTTTTCCACCATTGAATTAAAGCATTTAAAAACCAAGGAAACAAGAGAGGAGTATGGGAAGTGCGCGAAAGTAAATGCTATTTATATGGGAAATTACAAAGACCGGAACGACTGCAACAAGACTTATAAACTAATATCACTTCAAGTAAAGAACACACTAGATTCAATGCCAAAATAAAAACAACACACCTTGAATACTGTAAATAAGAGCAGAACCTTGTATATACTCTTCTATATATCAAATACAATGTATGAATACAAATATATAGGAGGGAGAAAGAGAAAGAAGTTCCTTATAAACAATGTGAGACTAAAGAAAAGAGAGAGAAATAAGAAAATAAATGGGCTCCAATCTGGGCCTTTACATGGAATTTTCTAACACTCCCCCGCAAGCAGGAGCGTACAAGTCCTAGGCAACCATCTTGGACAGGAATTGGTAAAATAAGGTACTTGGTAGGGCCTTGGTGAGAATATCAGCAACCCGGTCAGTACCCGGAACATGTTTTAATTCTAACTTCTTCATTTGAACTTTCTCCCGGATGAAGTGACAGTCCACTTCAATGTGTTTCGTTCTTTCGTGGAAGATCGGGTTCTTAGCTATGTGTATAGCGGCTTGACTGTCTCATAGTAAGACATCTGTTGAGCGAAGTTTTACTCCTAGATCAGCGAGGGTTCTTTCAAGCTATGTGAGTTCAAAGACAATTGATGCCATCGAACGGTATTCCGCTTCAGCTGAAGATCGAGCAACCACAACTTGTTTCTTACTACGCCAGGTAACAAGTTGACCTCCAAAGAAGGCACAAAATCCTCTAGTAGACCGCCGATCATCCAGGGAACCGGCATAATCTGCATCAGAATACACAACCAAAGTTGGAGTAGAATACGAGGTTTTGTATACTAGCCCTTGACCAAGGGCTGTTTTTAGATATCTTAGGATGCGTTCGACAGCCTGAAAATGAGACATTTGAGGGGAATGCATAAACCGGCTGACAACCCCAACAACAAAGGATATATCTGGTCTCGTGACCGTTAGGTAAATTGGTTTTCCAACAAGTCGTCGATAATATTCTGGATTTGGAAGAGCAAAATCATCATCAGAGGCATGTGCACACAACTTGTGATTGACATCCATAAGAGTGTTAATCGGCTTGCATCCAGAGTAGCCAGCATCCTGAAGAAGATCGAGACAGTACTTCCGTTGAGAGAGGACAAGTCCATCAGGACGTCTCACGATCTCAAGGCCAAGGAAGTATCGAAGGTTCCCAAGATCTTTTGTTTGAAAGACGGAGCTAAGGTGTTGTTTGACCTCTTGTATTCCCTTTGAATCATTTCCAGTGATTAATATGTCATCAACATATACCAACAGAAGAACCGTTCCTGTTGTTCGATGTCGAGTGAACAGAGAGAAGTCTGCCGAGCTCCGAGTAAAGCCAACATCCCGAATAGCCTTACTGAACCAGTCAAACCACGCCCGAGGGGATTGTTTGAGACGATAGATTGACTTCTTAAGGTGACAAACTCGGGGCTCCCCCGTGGTCTCAAACCCGGGAGGCTGTTGCATGTAGACTGCTTCTTGTAGGTCACCATTTAAAAAGGCATTCTTGATATCCAGTTGATGTAATGGCCATTGGCGACGCACAACCACAGAGAGGACACGAACTGTGTTGAGCTTGGCTACTGGAGAGAATGTTTCCTCATAATCGAGTCCTTGTTGTTGGGTAAAGCCACGAGCCACTAGTCGGGCTTTCAGGAGCATGCTTGATGACAAAAATCCATTTACACCCAACAGGAGTCTGGCCTGGAGGGAGAGGGACCAGGTCCCATGTCTGGTTAGCCCAAAGAGCTGTCATTTCTTCGTCCATGGCTGCTCGCCAGCCTGGATGTTGTAGAGCCTCCTGCACAGAGTTAGTTACAGAAATAGAGGATAATGAAGTAGCAAAGTGATGAAGCGGTGGTGACAGGCGATGTAAGGATACATTGTTTGCCATGGGATGAGCGGTGGATGCTGGTGCCGGATCAGCAGGGTGCAGAGTGTCAGAGCTCGATGTCAACTGTATTGGGACAACGAAGTGAGGAGTGCGACAGGTGTAGACACGAATAAGAGGTGGCTTGTGGAGAGCGGGAGCAGAGTCAGGAAGGAGTAGTGGTAACTGGAACGATAGGTTGTGGGACGGATGGTGGTGGAAGAGGTGGGGTTGGTGAGGAGAAGAAAGGTTGATCCTCCTGAAAGGTAACATCTGCAGAAACGATCACTTTTCGGGTAGCAGGAGAGTAACAGACGTAGCCTTTCTGAGTACGTGAATAGCCGATGAATATGTATTTGGCTGCTCGGGGATCCAACTTGTCCGTGGACGGGCCAAGTAGGTGGACATAGCAGGTACAACCAAATATGCGGGGTGTGAGAGAGAATGCCGGAGTGGAGGGGAAAATGAGGCTAAACAGAGTAGCGTCATTTTGGAGGACGGAGGAAGGGAGACGGTTAATGAGATAACATGTCGTGGACAGTGCAAAGTTCCAATAGGCTTTGGGTACCTGCATGTGGATCATGAGAGACCGAGCAACATCGAGTAGATGTCTATTTTTCTGTTCAGCAACGCCGTTTTGTTGGGGGTATAGACACACGACGTCTGGTGAATGATCTCAAATTCAGAGCAGAGATTAACAAATTCATGGCTAGTATATTCACGAGCGTTATCTGTCCAGAGAGTTTTTATGTTTTCGGAAAACTGCGTGCGAATCTCAAGAACGAAAGCCCGAAATACACGGGGAAGCTCAGAGCGATCACGAAGTAAATATAACAAAGTTGTGCGAGAATAATCATCAATAAAGGTGATGAAATTGCGATAACCAGAGATACTAGTAATTTTGTACGGGCCCCAAACATCAGAATGTACTAAAACAAACGGAGCAGAGCTCCGAGTACAATGAGGAGGAAAAGAGGAACGATGTTGTTTTCCCAAAATACTTGATTCACACTTAAAAGCAGAAAAAAAGATATCTGGAAGAGCCTTCTGAAGGACTGGAAGAGGGGCATGCCCAAGATGCCGATGCCAATCAACAGAGGAGACTGAGGAGAGGATGGTAGGAGAAACATCAAGAAGGTAGAGCCCATTTTACAGTCGTCCTTTACCAATGATACTCTGCGTCCGTCGATTCTGCATCAGAAAAGAAGAAGAAGTGAATGTTACTGAGCAATCCAAATCGGTAGTGTGACGACTAACAGAAAGTAAATTAAACGGGAGCCCGAAACATGAAGAGCCAAGCGGAGAGAGATAGAAGAATTGAGAGGGATATCAGCAGAGCCGGAGACAGGGACAGTGTCGCCATTGGCTACTGTGATACACTTAGGATGAGGAGCATCCAAGTATTGATGTGGTTTCAGCGAGGTGATATGGTGGGTAGCACCTGAATCCACTATCCAACACAGACTAGTGGAGAGACAAGCGATACCTTCGTTGGAGATGTAGGCGACGAAGGTAGGTGGGTGGCGGAGCATCCCGTGAAGTTGCTGGAGCTGGAGGCGAATCGCTTCAAGATCAGCACGAGTGGCACAAAGATTGTCAGCGGCAATATGAGCAGTCAGATTAGGAGGACGACCATGTTTGCGGTAGCAAGTCGCCTCAAGATGTCCATCCTTTCCGCAGAATGAAAACTTAGGACGTGGCCGGCCTCCGCGACCCCCGCCCCGAGAGCCTGAACGTCCTCAACGAGTAGCGGGAGGGACAGATAGTAATGGTGCAGACGAGTGCTGGCGAAGGACCGGTGAGGGAGGTACAATCGTATCAGGAGGCGGTGAAACTTTGAGCAACATGAAGCATACATCAGATAATGACGGGGTAGTAGCAGGCGAAAGGATCTGCGCCCGAATACTCTGAAGGTGAAGCGGGACACGAGCCATCATCATGGCAATACACACAACTTCTTTTTGAGCACGTTGAGCAGCTAGATTCATAGTAGAGGGCTGATGTTGGATCCAGGCTTCAGCAAGAGTCTTAGCCCGAGCAAAAAATGAGGTTAAGTCGGCCGCCCTTCCAGTGTCAAGAGTTTGAAGCTCGGTAATGATGTCATACACGTGCTGAAGACTGTCCTTGCCGGAGTACAAGGAGTGGAGCTCCTCCCACATTGCCTTGGCCGTCTCGTGATACATGGCCATGCGGTAAGGTTCGCCATCAAGTGAGTTGAGAAGCCACGTCTGAACACGACCATCGTTACGCAGCCAGTCATCAGTAGGATCTGAAGGAGGCTCCTTAGTGAGATGAGACAGAAGCCCCTTGGACTGAAGAACCCGTCTGACAGAGTGCACCCATTCGACGAAGTTTTTCTTCCCAGTCAGGGAGATGATGGTGATTCTTAGCTCGTCGCACAGTTCAGGAGTGGGAAGCAAGCGGGCTGCAGGAGAGGAGGCGGTCTGCCCATCTGAAGGATCACTGGAGGAACCCATTTGGATTCAACGGTTAGAGCGGCTGAAGCAAAGAGGTCGGCAAGAAGGTAGACTGCTGGCAGCAGGGAGACCGCTAGAAGACCACGACAAGGCCGCTGGGAGGCCGCTGGTAGCTTCTGGGAGAGGAGGCCGCTGGTAGCTGCTGGGAGAGGAGGCTGCTGGTAGCTGCTGGGAGAGGAGGCCGCTGGTAATTGCTGGGAGATCGCGCGAGCAGCTCGGCGCGAGCAGGGGGAGACAACAATGAGAAGGAGAGGGAGAGGGCGCGAGCAGCGCGAGAGGGAGAAGGCGCGAGCAGCGCAGAGGGAGACAATGACAGAAATGGCGAGCAACGAGAACGAGACCGCACGGGAGCGGAGCGATCAGGAGGAGCGAGGCCCACTTGTCAGAAGGGAGGAGGCTATAATAGAGCCGATAAAAAGACGAAGCAGGACGGAGAGAAGAGCAGTAGAGCCCGCAGGGGAGCTGCGGTCAAAGAATTTGGAGACCGCGGGGACGAGGAGCTCGCAGAGAGCAGAGGGCATGCGATTTCGAAGGGTTAACCGCAGGTTCGGACCGAACCTAGCTCTGATACCATGTAGATAAGAGCAGAACCTTGTATATACTCTTCTATATATCAAATATAATGTATGAATACAAATATATAGGAGGGAGAAAGAGAGAGGAGTTCCTTATACACAATGTGGGACTAAAGAAAAGAGAGTGAAATAAGAAAATAAATGGGCTCCAAAATGGGCCTTTACATGGACTTTTCTAACAAATACCAAGACTATAAAGATGGGAGAGCTCGATGCGCTCTATGAGGGCTGCCGGGGTAGTTTCAGCAATGACCAACTGGAGTTTGCTGTGTTGGAGGACTGGTCAGCAATTGGGAGGATGAGAGTGGCTGTATGAAGGTGTGGAGGCTTGGCCGGGGATTTGGATGGCTGCAGGGTGTCTGGACAGCTGAGGTAGCAATTCCGGGGAGGAAGACGGTTGTCCAGGAAGAAAAACAGCACCCTGGATTATGATGCCGGGCTGTTAGGAAGGTTCGGACAGAAGCAGTTCTGATGGTGCAGGGGGAAAGCCTGGACGGCAGCAGGAAATTCAGAGGGCTGGAGTGTGGGAGGCCAGTTAGAGTGTCACGACCCGTCTTGACAGAAGTGAGAGTGCGCTTCGCGGCGGGCCGTGATGCTGCAGGTATGGGCGAAAAGGAATCCATGTCTGCTAAGGCGGAGACAAAAATACTACAAATAACTTTAAAATAGTTACTTTTAAGTAAAACAGATTGATTTATTGCGGAAGCTTTAAAATACGAGTGAAGCAGGTGTACATGCATTTTTCAGAAGAACTTAAGATACAAGTTTTGGAACAGAAATTTATGCAGTGATCATCGCAGATGAATGAGCATGCAAAACATATTAAATTCTAGTACAAATAATATTTAGCCTAACAGTTGTCCATGAAAAAGGAGAACATGACTGATCGTAATTGCTACATAACAGAAATATCCGACAGTAAAAACAATGAAACATAAACGCAAAACCTGAAGCTTGGCGCAGATCGGCTCAGGAAGCAGGCGGCGCGGGCACGAACGCTAAGGCAAATTCCAAAACAAGAAAGAAAAGCCTCAGAACATTGAAATACACAAGAGCAAAGCAAAATAAAATACGAGCAGAAGAAACAGAATATTTGTGTACCGCTTTTCATGAAGCAGAGCTAACAAGACAGACAAGCAAGTGAGACAAGCAGAAATATCTAGAATTATTAGACTTCTCTAAAGTATATCATAAACATTCTTGCAACGACATAAGGTGTAATCGTTGAAATGCGTAGGTGTTTACAGTGGGTGCACATGGTTCACACTCAAGTTCAAGTGCAAGTCTTACTAGAATAAAAATATTTTTTGCTTACCGTGACCATGCAATCAAGACGATGCACCATCTAAACGCTAGCTCCCAAGATTTTCTTATGACACGCAGGACCTAAGTGATTTAGAAATTTAAGCTCGCTATGACCGGTCCTTTGTTCCCATTAGGGATTCAAGAGGGAACCCAAGTCAAGGAATTTCATCAATTAAACCCTCCCTACCTTTCAATGTTAACTTACGTTATCAATGACTTAGCGCAGGATTTCGTGGATTCTAGCATATCAAGACATGTAACCAAGATACTGATTCAGATATACAAGAGTAGATTTTACAAACGTGAAACGAGAGTAATCAAGTTATAGAACATTATTTACTCAAGTTTTAGAACCAGACATGCATAAGAAACAAGATTCGATGACTCAGAGAACTCGATAGAGAGTTTTGAAACTTGTGGATTCAAGTATTCACGAGTAATAAGATTACTATACAACATTTTCTAGGATATCCAGTATTTCTTTAGATTACGTCATTTCCAAGACACGAATATCTTCTAAGTAACCATGTGTACGAGTCGAAGATTTTATATCAAACACGATTCACGTAGATTACGTCATTCCAAGACACGAATATCTTCTAAGTAACCATGTGTACGAGTCGAAGACTTTATATTAAGCACAATTCACCTAGTTGCTAGCATGAATCTTAACATTTATTATTATAACAATTAATGTTCCTGCTCGAAAAGATCTACTAGACTTACATTTATCCATCAAATGAAATGCAATTCATTTAAATGAAAATCCAATTAAAACCACTTTCGTTCACTAACTCGTCTTCCAACAAATGAGACACAATTCATCTAAGTGAATATTCAAGTAACCATCATTCACGTCCACAACTTGTGACATTCCAAACACGTGACACCTCAATTTATTAACAAGTCAAATTCAGACATTCAAGAAGTAAGTTTATTTGATGAAACATGTATTCAAAGTGAAGTCATAAAATCATAAGAACAGACATGCTAAATAAATTCAATGCTTGCAAGAGAGAGGGATCTCTACTTGCCTTAAATGAGGCCGAATCTGACGGCGGCGGCTAAGCGGCGCAAGCAATAGCAGACATCACATTTTGAACCTGATCAAGTGCAACGAAAGCGAATGTAGCATAATTTACTATGCTAACACATGCATTCTATGACGCGAAAATTAAAAAAAAGAAGGTTTAGGAATTACCTCCCTCAAAAGTGAGGGGAGAAGGAATTACAAAGCGGGAACCGAAGATTTGGCGGCGCTTAAGGCTAGGGAAACCCTAAATCGGAAGGGTCTTCAAGAATTCCCGCCAATTGGAGCGACGAACGGCGCCGAGGAGCAGGAAAACCTAGAAATTGGACGGTTATAAATCAAGCAAAAATCTTGAGTCGCAAAATATCCGAATTTGGAGCGTAAACTTTCCAAGCAAATCAAGGAAATCTGAAATAGGAGGGGAAAGAGGAATTCCTTACCCAAGGAGGCCAAAACCGAGCCCAAGGAGGCACACTCGCAAACACCGGTCCAATCGGAGAGGAAGAGGGTTGCCAGAGGAAGAAACTGTGGCTGCCGGCTTGGAAAGGTGTTGTTGGCCTGAGGAGGAGGAGGAGGAGGGTGGCTGTCATCTTGAGGTAGAGTCTGCCAACCCTTGGAGGAGAAGAAAGTTGCTGGAATCGGAGCCCAAGGAGGAGAGGCTGCTGTCGGAGAAGGAGCAGGAGGAGCTTCTGCTGTCGGCCCCTTGAAGGAAGAAGAGGGATTAGGGCTGCCTGTTGCCGATCCTTGGAGGAGCTGTCAGCCTCAAGAAAGGAGGCTGTCGGCTTGGGCAGGAGGACCAGAGGACGTCGGCGACTGGAGCAGGAGGAGGAGGCGACGTCGGCCATGACAGGAGGAACAGCAGGAGGAGGTACTGCGGGAGACGGGAGACGCGATCGGGATTTGCGGCTTGCCTGCTGGAACCCTAGACCGAGAGGAATCGGGATTAAATCGGGGGGGGGGGGGGGGGCTGCTCAGAATTTAACAGAGGAGGGGGCTGGGGTGCGGATAGACAGCAATGGGAGAAAATAATGCTTTATTGTTAGTATTGTTTTCGGGTTGTTACATTCTCCCCTACTTAGGAAGTTTCGTCCCGAAACTTTCTGAGGATTCCCTGAATGGGACCTATCATGACGAAGATTCAGATGTTATTTAATTCAAACAAGATTTGCAGGTCAAGACATGGAAACTTACTATGAATATGCTGAAACAAAAAGGAAAACAAGCACGGAGTCTTACCAAGATCAAGAGAAAGTTTGCGGATACTTGCTTCACATATCAGATTAAAGTTCTCAAGAGAATTATTCAAACTTTTCATGCATTCAAAACACAGTTATCATAAGGATGATTTTTCTTTAGAAGCTTGCGTACTTGATACTCTACGATCTTAGCGGGTATGACAAGGTACGAAGGATTGGATCCAGGGAACATAAGAATTGCTTCACTTAGCTCGGAATTGAGAGATAAGACTCAAGAATTCGGGAGCGAACAATCTTTGCACGAAGGGGGTAACTTACTTGCTATGTTGACGCTTAAGAGCTAACCAGAAGGGGATACTGGAGAATCAGATGAGACTGATAGTCGAGCAAAACAGGAAGATTGAATATAAATATCGGAGATTTGAAACTAGAGATTATAACACATTTCCTACTGTCAGGTACATAAATTATGTAATAATTACAGCATTTTCATTGGACAACTCTAGGTAATGATCATGCAAGTGCAAAATTGAAATCATGTGCGGTGTCAAACAAATAGTAAATCCATGCCCGTGCAATCATTATTGTTGTTCTTGGCTTCACACTTGTGCAATGATTTATGATATGAATGCAATGAATGAATACACATGCCACGTTAAGCGCCCATAGCACTTAACATGTCATGCATATTATGATTCTAATGCCAACGCACTTGAAAATATTAAACCACCCATACAATTTAATATTCGCAAGCAGTGAATATCCTTAGTGGAAATTCATATGCATAAAAATGTTAAGTTTGCCCATACTCACTTAACATTCGTGTGCATACTACTCATGCTTATGAGTGAGTGTGTGCGTGTTTCAGCCGCGAACAACACATAATGACAAGATGCGTGAAGAAATGATGCATGCATAAATATTTATAAAATAAGATTCAAAATATTTGATAATTGTAAAATACTTTATCATTAGAGCCTAACCTGGCTCTGATACCAGCTGTCACGACCCGTCTCGACAGAAGTCAGAGTGCGCTTCGGGCGGGCCGTGATGCCACAGACATGGGCGAAAAGGAATCCATGTCTGCTAAGGCGGAGACAGAAATACTACAAATAATTTTAAAATAGTTACTTTTAAGTAAAACTGATTGATTTATTGCGGAAGCTTTAAAATATGATAGTTGAAGCAGGTGTACATGCATTTTGCAGAAGAACTTAAAGATACAAGTTTTGGAACAGAAATTTATGCAGTGATCATCGCAGATGAATGAGCATGCAAAACATATCAAATTTTAGTACATATAATATTTAGCATAGCAGTTCATGAAACAAGAGAAAATGATTGATCGTAATTACTACATAACAGAAATATCCGACAGTAAAAATAATGAAACATAAACACAAAACCTGAAGCTTGACGCAGATCGGCTCAGGAAGCAGGCGGCGCGGGCACGAACGCTAAGACAAATTCCAAAACAAGAAGGAAAAGCCTCAGAACATTGAAATACACAAGAGCAAAGCAAAATTAAATACGAGCAGAAGAAACAGAATATTTGTGTACCGCTTTTCATGAAGCAGAGCTAACAAGACATGCAAGCAAGTGAGACAAGCAGAAATATCTAGAAATATTAGACTACTCTGAAGTATAGCATACACATTCTTGCAACGACATAAGCTGTAATCGTTGAAATGCGTAGGTGTTTACAGTGGGTGCACATGGTTCACACTCGAGTTCAAGTGTAAGTCTTACTAGAATAAGAGTATTTCTTGCTTACCGTGACCATGCAATCAAGACAATGCACCATCTAAACCCTAGCTCCCAAGATTTGCTTATGACACGCAGGACCTAAGTGATTCAGAAATTTAAGCTCGCTATGACCGGTCCTTTGTTCTCATTAGAGATTCAAGAGGGAACCCAAGTCAAGGAATTTCATCAATTAAACCCTACCTTTTAATGTTAACTTACGTTATCAATGACTTAGCGCATGATTTCGTGGATTCTAACATATCAAGACATGTAACCAAGATACTGATTCAGATATACACGAGTAGATTTTACAAACGTGAAACGGGAGGAATCAAGTTATAGAACATTATTTACTCAAGTCTTAGAACCAGACAGGCATAAGAAACAAGATTCGATGACTCAGAGAACTCAATAAAGTTTTGAAACTTGCGGATTCAAGTATTCACGAGTAATAAAATTACTATACAATATTTTCTAGGATATCCAGTATTCCTTTAGATTACGTCATTTCCAAGACACGAATATCTTCTAAGTAACCATGTGTACGAGTCGAAGATTTTATATCAAACACAATTCACCTAGATTACGTCATTCCAAGACACGAATATCTTCTAAGTAACTATGTTTATGTATCAAGCACAATTCACCTAGTTGCTAGCAGGAATCTTAACATTTATTATTATAACAATTAATGTTCCAGCTCGAAAAGATCTACTAGTCTTACATTTATCCATCAAATGAGACGCAATTCATTTAAATGAAAATTCAATTAAAACCACTTTCGTTCACTAACTCGTCTTCCAACAAATGAGACACAATTCATCTAAGTGAATATTCAAGTAACCATCATTCACGTCCACAACTTGTGACATTCCAAACACGTGACACCTCAATTTATTAACAAGTCAAATTCAGACATTCAATAACTAAGTTTATTTGATGAAACATGTATTCAAAGCGAAGCCATAAAATCATAAGAACAGACATGCTAAATAAATTCAATGGTTGCAAGAGAGAGGGATCTCTACTTGCCTTAAATGAGCCCGAATCTGACAGCGGCGGCTAAGCGGCGCTAGCAATAGCAGACATCACATTTTGAACCTGATCAAGCACAACGAAAGCGAATGTAGCATAATTTTCTACGCTAACACATGCATTCTATGACGCGGAAATTATCAAAAGAAGGTTTAGGAATTACCTCCCTCAAAAGTGAGGGGAGAAGGAATTACAACGCGGTAACCGGAGATTTGGCGGCGCTTAAGGCTAGGGAAACCCTAAATCGGAAGGGTCTTCAAGAGGTCCCGCCAATTGGAGCGACGAACAACGCCGGGGAGCAGAAAAACCTAGAAATTGGACGGTTATAAATCAAGCAAAATTCTTGAATCGCAAAGTATCCGAATTTGGAGCGCAAACTTTCCAAGCAAATCAAGGAAATCTGAAATAGGAGGGGAAGGAGGAATTCCTTCCCCAAGGAGGCCAAAACCGAGCCCAAGGAGGCACACTCTCAAACACCGGCCCAATCGGAGAGGAAGAGGGCTGCCGGAGGAAGAAACGGTGGCTGCCGGCTTGGATAGGTGTTGTTGGCCTGAGGAGGAGGAGGAGGAGGGTGGCTGTCATCTTGAGGCAGAGGCTGACAGCCCTTGGAGGAGAAGAAAGTTGCTGGAATCGGAGCCCAAGGAGGAGAGGCTGCTGTCGGAGAAGGAGCAGGAGGAGCTTCTTCTGTCGTCGCCTTGAAGGAAGAAGAGGGATTAGGGCTGCCTGTTGTCGATCCTTGGAGGAGCTGTAGGCTCAAGAAAGGAGTCTGTCGGCTTGGGCATGAGGAGAAGGACCAGAGGAAGTCGGCGCCTGGAGCAGGAGGAGGAGGAGGCGACGTCGGTCATGTCAGTAGGAACAGCAGGTGGCGGCACTGCGGGAGACGGGAGACGCGCGGGAGACGCGATCGGGATTTGCGGCTTGCGTGCGGGAGCCCTAGACCGAGAGGAATCAGGATTAAATGGGGGGGGGGGGGGGGGGGGCTGCTCGGGATTTAACAGAGGAGGGGGCTGGGGTGCGGATAGACAACAAGGGGAGAAAATAATGCTTTATTATTAGTATTGTTTTAGGGTTGTTACATAGGGTAAATGGGATATGGGCAGTAGTTATGAGGGAGCAGCAGTTAGGATATTTTAATGAAATAGGGGAATAAAGAAAAGGTGGTTCCATGTGAATTGAACGAGGGGAGACTGAGAGGATTGAGTGGGGGGAATGGAGGCTGAAATTTAGGAATTAATTCCTAAATTCTAGGGAGTGGGCGGTTATTGAGGTGGTGGGAGGTGGTTGTTGAGGGATGGGGTAAGGTGGCCGGTTGGTGGTGGGTTGGGGTGGCCGGTGGTGGTCTCCGGAAAGGTTTTTCGGCGATCGTCGGAAAATGGGGAATGGTGGAAAAACGACCAGGAGGTGTAGGAGGACCGCCGGAGGTGTCCGAAGACGTACTCTGGTGATCGCCGAAGATGGAAGTAATGGGGTAAAGGGCTGTTTTGGAGGGAGATGAAGGGGTGGTGGTGGCCCCACGACAAGGGGAGGGAGGATGAGTGGTGGTTGGTTTTGTGGGGAAGGGAGGAGGGGTGGCCGACCACTTGGACAGGAGGGGCAAACCCCTTTGGCATTCTGTTTTTGTGTTCTGGCAGCAACCTAGTGGGAGGCAGTGGGGTATGGCCGGCTGCTGTCTTTCAGGGGAGGATGGATGGGTGGCCCTTAAAGTGGGACTAGGAGGGTGGCTGTTGTTGCTTGGGTGGTGGGTAGAGGCCCTGATGGTGGCTTGTGGGGAAGGAGGGGGATGGTGGGGTGGTTGGCCAAATGGGGCTGTATGGCTTGGCCGGCCAAGGGTAGGGAATGGGAGATCAAGGATTGGGCTTCTAGACTCGAATCTTCAATGCCTCAAATGAGCGCCCTCACCCTCTATTTATAGTTTTTTACGGACCAATGAACGGCTATGATTGTCTGAATACTCTGACTCAAATAAAACATAAAATTACAACTCGAAATAAAAAATGACAAGAGGTGGTGTGGTCACCAACGAGACATCGCAAAAGATTTCCTAAACTCATGTTTACAACTTCCGTCTGGCCATACGTCTGCGGGTGGTAAGTAGATGAAAATAGCAGTGTCGTGCCAGTCTTCTTCCAGAGGGTCTTCCAAAAATAGCTCATGAATCGGACATCTCGATCAGAGACGATGGTCTTGGGGAGACCGTGAAGTCGAAAGATGTATCGAGTGAATAGTAAAGCAACGTGAGACGCGTCGGCCATCTTGCTGCGTGCAATAAAGTGAGCCATTTTGGATAACCGGCCAACTACAACGAGTATGGAATCGTGCTTGAGTAGGGTGTGGTAATCCTAGCACAAAGTCCATACTAATATCCACCTATGGCTGGTGTGGTACTGGTAGTGGTGTATACAGTCCCGTATTTTGTCGTGATCCCTTAGCCATCTGGCAGATGTAGCAATGCCGGACAACTCGCGCAACGTCCCTCTTGAGGGAGGGCCAATAAAAAACGATCTTCCACCAGTGCGGTGGTCTTATCCCTACCAAAGTGGCCTGCCGCTCCACCGACATGCATCTCCCAAAGAAGGTGATCTCGGAGGGATGTCCTGGGAATGCATAAAAGTGTGCCGCGAAATAAATACCGGTCAGTAATCGAATAATCAAGAATGACCTCAGGTGGGTCCTGGGATAGAGCGGAGTATATCTCTGCAAAGCCTGGGCATGACGCATACTCAGTGATCAGATGCTCAAATCCTGTGACCTCGGTGGTAAGGGTGTGAAGTAGGCCCACCTGGCGGCTAAGGGCGTCCGTGGGGTTGTTCTCAACACCCGCTCGGTGTTTAAGAACATAGTGAAAGTCCTGCATGTACTCTATCCACTTGGCGTGCCAGTGACTCAATTTTTTCTGGGAGTCTAAATAACGTAAGGCCCGACGATTTGAATATAACACGAACTCTCGTGGGAGGAGGTAGTGTCTCCAGTGCCTCAATGACTGTACTATCGCATAGAACTCCCGGTCGTAGTTGGAGTATCTTTGTCGGGCGTCATTCAGCTTCTCATTGAAGTATGAAACTGGATGACCCTCCTGAGTGAGTGTTCCCCCTATGCCCACGGCGGAGGCGTCACAAGCAACCTCGAAGGCTCGACCAAAATCAAGTAATCGGAGTACCGGAGGTGTGGTCAATTTCTCCTTGATGTCCTCAAATGCCTGAGTGGCGGCAAGTGTCCATCGAAAAACTCCCGTACGAAGGTAGCTCGTATAGGGGGCCATGATGGTGCTGAATCCTCTGACAAAACGTCTATAAAATGTGGCCAACCCATGGAAGCTTCGAGCCTCATCGATATTCGTAGGGATTGGCCAATCTCTGATGGACCTAACTTTGTCAGGATCTACAGACACTCCTGAGGCAGAAATGATAAACCCTAGAAAGTGCATAGACTCAGATAAGAAGGCACACTTCTTCAGATGGATATAGAAGTGCTCCTTTCGGAGGACGTCGAAGAGCAATCGAAGGTGCGTGAGGTGCTCTCCATGAGTCTGTCTGTAAATTGGGATATTATCAAAATAAACTACGAGGATCTTGCCCATGTATGGGCGCAGGATCTGAGTCATCACGCACATGAAAGTGCTAGGGGCGTTGGATAGCCCAAAAGGCATAACCAACCACTCGTACATCCCATCCTTCGTCTTAAATGTTGTCTTCCATTCATCACTCTCTCTGACCCTGATTTGGTGGTACCCGCTCTGAAGATCAAGCTTCGAAAAGATCTGGGCACCTGACATGGTGTCAAGGAGGTCATCGAGTCGCAGAATGAGGAATCGATACTTAATCGTGATCTTATTGATAACATAGCTATCTACTCACATACGTCAGGTACCATCCTTCTTAGGGGTAAGAAGGGCAGGTTCGACACATGGACTCAAGCTCTCTCTAATAAACTGCTTTCGCAGTAGATCGACGATCTGAGTCCGGAGTTCTTCGTGCTCATCGGGGTTCATACGATAATGAGGAAGATTCAGCAGAGATGAACTCGGAATGAGATCGATCACGTGCTGCATATCTCGCAGTGGGGGTAGCTCCTCAAGGAGCTCCTCAGGCATAATGTCACTGGACTCATCTAGGAGGCGTTGAACATCAGGATGGACGGACTCTAAGTCCACAATGCCCTCCATAGTCTGAGAAGCAGCAACAGCGTAAATGAGACCAGTATCTAGACTCTCCCGAGTGAACTCACTACGACGCAGGATATGTACAGGTCTAGGGGCACCTGTAGTAGCTGAAGGCTCGACCCTCCCCTTTGAGGGATCTCTGGGTTGGGTCGGAGACATTGTGATCTTGCGGCCCTTATCAAAGAAGGCAAGTGTTGGACCATCCATAACAAGTCACGTCTCTATCATAAAGCCAGGGCCTGCCCAGTAAAACATGTACAACGTCCATGGGAATGTTGTCGCACCAAACTCTATCCTCGATGGAGGCGAGCTGAATCGGAACCTGACATCTCTGGGTGACCTGGATCGCTATTCTATCTACCCAAACAACTTGGTACGGATGTGGATGAGGCTTCGCCTTAAGTTTCATACGCTCAAGCCCCTTTTGGGCTATAATATTCACACAACTACCATTATCGATGACGAGCTTGCAGGGCCCACCTGCACTCGGGAAATAAGTGTAAAAGTTAGTGGTCCGCTTCCAATCCTCATCCGCACGGGGGGGGGGGGGGGGGGGGGGGGGGGTGCAGTAAGCGGCGGATGACGCCCAACTCAAGTGCTCAGTCGGTCTCGTCCTCCCAAGTTTCTTCTACGACCACAAAGATCTCCTCAGGTGGCTCTGCGGGATCAGATATAAGGTCAGATCCTCAATAAGCAAATTTCGTGTGGGGCACTGCGCCGCCACATGGTCTCTACCCTGAAATCTATAACACTGGATCCCGGGCTTCGGTGGCCCGGTGGCAGTGGAAGTGGCCCTCGTATCTGTGGGAGTACGGGGAGGCATGTAAGGGGTGGATCCCTACTGTGGGGGTCTCTTAGGGACTAGACTATCAAACTGTTAAGTAGGTCGCCTCGGGCCTGTAGCGCGCAAGTACTGTTCATACTCTAATGTGAGCTAGTAGATCTGCTCGACTGTCTCTAAGCGATAAGGAATGAGCTCCCTACGAATGTCTGCCCTCCGCTTGGCCCTAAAGAGGGAGTCTGTCATGATATGCTCCTCTGTGACATCACTTCTCACGACAAGCTCATCAAATCGAGTCATGTACTCGGCTACGGATAGAGTGCCCTGTCGTAGGGTCAGGAGCTGCTCTAAGAGCTGGCTACGATACGAAGCGGGGGGGGGGGGGGGGGGGTATTTTTCTCTAAGTTTCTGCTTCATATCGACCTATCAGGTGATGGGGTCAAGACCCTCTCTATCTAAGGAGCGCTCCAAACTTGTCCAGTAAACTTTGGCCTGCCCAAGTAATTTCATCTTGGCAAACCTTACTCGCCTCTCATTGCTGATCGAATACGTCTGGTAATATCATCCTCATAACCTTTGGGGCATCATAGCGACCCATGTAGTCACCTCGATCATAATAGTATCGAGCGTCTTGACCGTGATGACCTCTACGAGGTGGGTACTGTGGCAGAGGCTTCTCCTCTAGGGAAGGAAGAGCCCAACCCCCATTGGGGTTCCTATAATGATCGTTGGCTACTCCCGTGGCCTCCTGGGCGGGCTGGGGAGCCTGTGCAATTGGTTTGTGGAATATACGATCTCGGGTGTATGCAGGAGTAGGAGTTCTTCCTCTTTCACGACGACCCTCACGTTGGACAACTTGTGGGCTAGTGCACCTTACTGGACTGGGAGAACTACTGGACTCTAGATCCTCTACTCAAGTGGTGAGGTTTTGAAACTGCTCCCCAATCTCGTGCAATTGTGTGCCCACTTGATCGAATCGATCCTCCAAAATTTTTTGGAGATTGGACATAAACATATCAGTGTTAGAACTGGTAGTGGCCTGACTGTGTTTAGGCGTCGACTTCTACATTGAACGTCTATATGCCTTACCGTTACGTAACATGCAATATAGCCAAACCCGCGCTCTAATACCAAACTGACGTAGGGTAAGGCGCTAATGAAACCTAGGACTGGATGCAAATGCAAATGGCCGGCGAATTCAAACTTGCAAAACAATATTTATAAACCATATAATTAGATTTTTCCACCATTGAATTAAAGCATTTAAAAACCAAGGAAACAAGAGGGGAGTATGGGCGCAAGAGTGCGCGAAAGTAAATGCTATTTAAATTGGAAATTACAAAGACCGGAACAACTGCAACAAGACTTATAAACTATTATCATTTCAAGTAAAGAACACACTTGATCCAATGCAAAAATAAAAACAACAAACCTTGAATACCAAGACTATAAAGAGGGGAGGGCTGGAGGTGCTCTATGTGGGCTGCCGGGGTAGTTTCAGCAATGACCAATTGGAGTTTGCTGTGTTGGAGGACTGGTCAGCAATTGGGAGGATGAGTGTGGCTGTATGAAGGCATGGAGGCTTGGCCGGGGCTTTGGATGGCTGTAGGGTGGTTGGATAGCTCTCAGGCAGCAGTTCCGGGGAGGAAGACAGCTGTCCATGAAGATAAACAACACCCTCGATTATGATGCCGGGCTGTTAGGAAGGCTCGGCCAGACAGCAGCAGTTCTGACGGTGCAGGGGCAAAGCCTGGACGGCAGCAGGAAATTCAGAGGGTTGGAGTGGGGGAGGCCGGTTATAGGCAGCAGTTAGGAGGGGGAGAGTGTAACGCCCCGAAGTCCGCCACAATTTAAATCTTTCTTTTCTTCTGAGCAGGGTTTACACAATTAAATAATGCAGCTAAGTGGATCACAGGAGTGGTACCAATAAAAGACATAAAACACTTTTATTCATTTCCATAATATACATCATGTCCATGCTTACAGGGAAAGCCAAAATACAATAGTACATAGCAAAGTGAAATGTACAATACTGAAATACATTCTAACCCGATGTCGAGACATATCTTCCCTTTGCTTCCTTTCTGCCTCCGCAGGTCTCCTCCTAGCGGGGCCTAGCACGTTGGCGGTCTGATCCTAAAAAGAAAATTAACATCCAATTAGTCTGTCGCTTAAACAAACATAGCCTTAGACATGAGAACAACTAGGATATGAAAACCAACATAGTTTAGTAAACTTCAATTAGCATAACTCTAGACAACTCAGATATGAGAACAACTTGGATATGACATCTAACCTAGTTTAGTAAACTTCAACTAGCATAACTTTAGACAACTTAGACACAAGTTAATTATAGTTGAATCATCTCAACGTAAATGACCACCAAATTTTTGAGAATAATATTTTTCATAGCGTGTGCGTTCGCTCGGGTTTTATGGAGTAAGGGTTAAACATTACCCCAAAACATTCTTTCAAGGGTAATAACATACTATTTTGTTACCTGAAGGTTGAAGGGTCATAATCTTCATAAATATTTTTGACTCTTCCGCGCACTCCCTCAACAAATCTAAATTCGCTCACCTTCGTTTGACCCCAGGTTTGTGTCTCTTTGTTTTATTGGGAGTTAAACATCTTACAGACCCGTGTGCTCCTTGGAGGAAAGAAAAATTGTCATCTCATTTATACCCGAGGTTGATTTCTCTTTGTTTTATTCGGGAATTTTGAAGTTAAATAATTTAACGATGAAATATATTTATTATAATCAATAATTTGATTTGCCCACCAAAAACTTTTGTTGTGTTGTCAATGCATTGACAACACAACAAGCATCCTGATGATATTGATCTCTCGTGGTTATGTCAGAACGTTGATTCATTTAAGTTACCTTTCTCTTTTGTCGAACAAGCACTTAAGAGATAATATCATAATCAATTAATTCAATTAACTGTTTTAAACTCCTTAATTGTTTAGATCGATGATGCGGTTGAATGAAATCCTAAACCCTATCAATAGTGTTTTGTACCTCTCAGTGATCAATTGTCGTCTGATGACCACATGACAAATTTTAAGGGGATGCCTGAGAAATTTGTTAAGTTGGAGTTGTATTTGATTGTTGATTGCATTACTCATAGTGCTAAGGTTTTGCAATGTGATTTGTTAAGTTAACAAATTCATATAATTACATTATAAAAATGAGGAGAAATTCTCTGACCATGTGAAATCACGAGATGTACGCCAGACTCTATAAGGTGTGGTTTTGTGATGAGTAGACACTACCCAAGATGTTTTATGTATACACTAAACCCCGATAGAAGCCTGGTTGACTTATCCACCTTGTCTGATATATTGTTAGAGACGAATGTTGATATTTTCTATTTAGTCTCTAATTCTCATGAATTCACAATTGCTGTGATGACGCACTGGCTTGCGTATATAATGTAATGATATTGTAAACTAAATAAGGTTACCGAGGATGTGTGTTGGAGACTGATGAAAGACATGAAAGATATTGATGCATGACAACCGTTGATGGTACTTGTAGTAGGGATCTCGTGTTTTGAAGATCCGGGCCTGCAAGGTGTAAACGAGTTAGTGGGTTGGCAGTTTCGTTGGTTCATGAAACTTGTACTGCGATAGAGAAGTTGGTAGTGGTAACCTGAGGCATCGTGGTTTACAAATGAGTAGCCTACATGATGGCGTACACACCACGTGCTCGTGGAATACCTTCAAGTGTTTTATGTGATTGAAATTATATCACAATTTAATCAGCTTAGACTGTTGTATTTATTATTGAAACAATGTGTGTCACTATTAGTTCGTATGACTTTACAAGACAAGATTGCTCATACAATCTAGATTCTACGTATGAATCGTAGTGATTGAGACTGCCTATATGAGCTTGAATTTGTTATGTGTTGAGTAACCATAACTGTCTATGAAGAGTATGTTTTACTCTCATATGGGAAACCCCCTACTCCACTCACATTTTCGGGGACACAAATTTTCTTTGTTTTATTGGATTTGTAACATCCCAAAATCCTGACCTGACCGATTGAACCACCTAGGGACCTAACTGGTTCAATCGACCCCTTTTGGTGAGTCTATTCAGGGCCAGAGCGATCTTGTTGGTCCGGTAAACCCTAAACCCTCGCCGATCCCAGCCGCAGCCCCCTTCGCCCTCGCCAACTCCTGCCACAGCCCCACTCGCCCTCGCCAACCCCTGCCGCAGCCCCCTTTGCCCTCGCCGACTCCTCGTCTCCCCTCCCCACTGTTCCTGCCAAGCGCCGACCCGCCTTCTCCACCCCAGCTCTGCTTCTTCGACGCTGCAGAGTCCGTCTTCCCCTTCCCTGCCACCACAGCCCGCTGTTCCATCCCTTTCCGTTACCAAGAGGCCCGGATCTAGTCTCCTCCGTGTTCGGCGCCTCCCCGTCCGATTGGCTCTTCATATGGCTATAAGTGTACTAGGATTTTGAGTTCGAAACATTGCATCTTCTTGCTTGAGTTCCTATTTTCTTGGTTTATCATTTAAGTAGTTTTTTTTGGCTTTGAAATTGTGCTAACCTGCAGGGCGTATCCGCTTATCATTTATTATTTGCGCTCTCCGATTTGGAACCACTCTTGTGTGCCTTTTCTACTGCTATAATCGTTCTTGTGGAATCCACAAAAGCTTAAATTAACTCGTCATAAAAAGAAAATTAATTTTAAAACCGCCTGGACTTGTGAAGCTCGCATCGTGTTGGTTTTCCTGCACCTTTAATCGCCAGTAGTGTGTCTAGTTTCACAAACCCCAGCCTGCCCCTCCGTCATCGCAGCTCCGCCTCCATGGCCGCCCACCTTCCAGATCTACTCCGGTGATGCCCTCCGGCGAGCTCTCCATCTCCAGCAAGCCCCATGTCCGACCCTTCAGATCTCCTCTCCTCCAAGTTCGGCGACCTCTTACTCTCTCTTGCCTCTGTCGACCTCCTCAACGGCAGCTCACTTCCTTCCTCCGGCGAAACCCCAGCTCCGACCGAGCTGCGGCCCTTTTCAAAACAGAAAGCACCCTTACCACCTCCGTGACCGAGCAACAACCAACTCTCCCTCCAACCTCAAAACAGAGCAGTACATATGCCCAGTGAGGAAGAATTAATGTTTATTGGATACTTGCCCTGATAATGTGTTTGGGAGTATGATTAACAAGGTGGTAAAGTGATCAACTTCATTAGGCGAGAGACACACGCAAGATCAAGTTCATCCTTTTCCTTGTGCGCAAAAGAGGGTTATAAATATATATTATTTCGTAAAGGATAAGGACCAAGACGATGTTGATGAAGATTTTTATCTGACACATTGGCGAGATCCGGTCATGGATGGAGCAACGCGCAAATGCCGCATACGCGGCTATTGGGTAGCGTGCATGGACACCCTGTGAGTTCTTCCTCAACTCCCTCCGCATAGATCTTAGGTTTTCAATTGTAGAAACCTTCTCGCTTGGGTGGTGGGTAGAGGTCATGATGGTGGCTTGTGGGGAAGGAAGGGGATGATGGGGTGGCTGGCCAAGGGTAGGGAATGGGAGAGTAAGCTTGAGCTTTGCACCCGGAGTCTGCTTCGGCAGCGAAATGATCAAGGATTGAGTTTCTAGACTCCAATCTTCAATGCCTCAAATGAGTGCTCTCACCCTGTATTTATTGTTTTCTAAGGACCAATGAACGACTATGATTGGCCAAACACTCTGACTCAAATAAAACATAAAATTACAACTCGAAATAAAAAATGACAAGAGACAAAAGTACAAAGGTTGTCGAGCCGCTCGAAATGAGCGGTCCCGATCGTCACTGCGCCCGTGGTTGTCGTGAGTAGACCCGGACGGGGCAGACGGGCTGCTCCCTATCCGTATGTAAATATCTTTACCTGCTTTTCTAATGCGACAAAATGAGTAGATATAATCTTAGTTTGTACATTCTCCGTCAAAAATGTCCATTAACCTTAATGTGCATGTGTTTGGTGCTCTCGCAAAAAACACCGATTTATAGGAAATATGTATAACAAATTGGTTGTCACAATTCAAAGACATAACTCCCCTTAAATGACAAGTTCTCCTATGCAATATTTAAGCTCTATTAATTTGCACGTGGCAATAGCCATGACTTTATTTTCAATTTTGGTAGAGGATCAAGCCATCTCAATCTATTTCTTGCTCTTTCATGACACAATAAATATTACCTTGCAAAAACATGTAGTACCAATTTGTCAACGTATAATCAGAAGATTATGTCTAACCGACATTACTGTACTAAAAATATTCAAATTTCCTCGTGAATTTTCGAAAAAGCCTCAAATCGATGAATTCTGTTTCATGCATAAATTGACTCACCGTTGATAAACCAAAAGTGATATTTGGTATAATAATTATCAAGTAAATCAGCCTCCCGATTAATCTTTGTACTCTTATTTTTTTCAAGAATAAAGTTCTTGTTTATGAATGTCATACTGTAGATAAATAGAGCAGAACATATCTCTCCATTTAGAGATGAAGATCTCTCTCTTAGACCTAATCACGGGGATAACATCGCACAAGGGTCTACTTGATGATTGGAGCTGTTCATTTTATGCAGATCGTCGATATAGGAAGTTTAATGATTTTATGTATTTTTAGTGTGATTTCGTAGGCCGTAATGATTTTATGTATCATGACCTTCCAAGTCATTTCCTAAGTTTGTAATTAGAGATAGAGGGCTCCATTTGCAAGTTGGAAACTAAGTGCAACTTCTAGGATTCTCATCCTCCATCCTCTCCTCCGGCCACCTTCCTTACCCATTAACTTCCCATAACCATCCCCACTAACTCATTACCACCTTACTCAACTACTAAAAACTCTCCATAACTTCCACTTCTCCTTCTCCCTTCCCATAGCCCCAACAACCCCTCTACCGAGACCCCCTAGCAGCTTGTATCCCACACTTCCTGACAGCCACACCCCTATCTTCCCTCTCCAACTCTCTGCCCACTCTTCCTATCACCAAACCGAGACTCCCAGTTACTTTATTACCTTCAACCAAGGCCCACCTCCCTTCCTGAACTTTCCTACCAATGCGGGTACCCCCAATTCCTGTGGCGAATTCCTCCTTTGAAGGAATTTTGAATGCCGCATGCCATTCTAGATCTAGTTCAACTTCCCAGAAATATACAGTGCCCTTCCTCACTTTTCCAAGCCTCCATAATCCATCCTTCCCACCACCCCACTCTCTTGGACCTGGGTAGACCCAAGACTGCAAAGTCAGTCTTTCTATAGCCTGGAACCTACACAACTCTCCGCCAGCCATGACAGTCCACATTCAATCCTCCACCTTCACTCCGGCCTCAGATTTCTCACTTTACATCATTAGAGCTTTCTATCTCGTAATTATTGTGTGTTTATTTTATGGTTGTAAGTTTTTTAGGGGTGAATTCTTGTGTTTATTCTCAATTTACGGGTATAACATCTTGTGATCGTTGTGCCAAAGCATCTTGTGATTTGTTTGATGTATTCGTCTATGCATTTGTTATTTTGCACTCTTGTATGTGCACACCTCGACTTGTTTCTTGGTTTGAACTCTGCTTAAACCTGGTTTATTGTGTTATATTATTTATAGTTCTCATTATTGCAAGTTTACTTGTTGGACAAGTGTCATATTCATTTAATCATTCCTATTTGTCCTCCAATCCCATTAGAACCTACCCTGCGTTACCTAGACACCTCAATTCTTAGAGTACCAATAAGAAATATCTTCACCACCAAAACAATAGTATGACACTTTGTTTTATAAGTAAAAAGCGCTACCCAAGTGAGCCCAGAGGGATTAAACACTTAATTGTCATACACACCTTCACTAACACCAATATGTAATAACCTACCACATAATTTTTTCATATCATGCCCGTAAGAAAACCATGCGGTGGCTTGTAAATTTCTTCTTGATGCTCTATTAGGAGTCGGGAAATTAGGGTCGAGAGGGGGAGAGAGGGGAGAGGGAAGGAGATTAGAATTAGAGAGGAGGAGAGGGAAAACTCAATTTCATTCTAGGATAATCAAAATACAAGGCT
Organism: Dactylorhiza incarnata; assembly: GCA_033032865.1. NCBI lineage: Eukaryota > Viridiplantae > Streptophyta > Magnoliopsida > Asparagales > Orchidaceae > Dactylorhiza > Dactylorhiza incarnata. The sequence continues at coordinate 8,110,978 of JAWHQI010000053.1, forward strand.
TACGCCTTCTCTTATAGTGATGAGGAGCGAATACAAAAGGAAACATTCAAAAGGGGAAATACGAAATTACTTAAAATAAAGCACGCGAATTAAGCAACAAATAAAGCACACGAAGCAAACAAGGCAGCAAATAAATAATTAATTATCTTCCGTGGGAATATTATCTTCTGCGGGAATGGTGGGCCCATCCGATATACGCGCCCGACGTGTGTAAACTTTCCAAGGAGGCTCGTCGTCGTGCAGTTCCGTAACAATGCCGCCGTCTGGAAAATGTGCCTTGTCCTCAAGGCAGTAGTCGGCGAACTGGCGACGGAAATCATCCCGAGGAAGCCACGTTGCTTCTGAGTCGGGCGAGAACCTCTTCCGATGTAGTATCCCCTATGGTGCGGTGCCTGCGGTCGAGGATCGAGGCGGGGTAGTAGGGCGCTTCCCCGGCGAGGTCGAGGTCATCCGGGATGTGGTCCGTAGTGGTGTGTTCCCCCACCACGCGCCGAAGCTGTGAGACATGGAAGAACGGATGAATGCGGCTCCCGGTTGGGAGGCGTAGACAGTAAGCGACCGCCCCTATGCGGGCGATGATCTCGAAGGGCCCGAAGAACCGTGGCGCCAATTTGGGGCATGGTCGACGTGCCACTGAAAGTTGGCGGTAGGGATGGAGCTTGATGAAAACCTTCTCTCCCACTTCAAAGGAGAGGTTCCGACGTTTCTTGTTGTCGAAGGAAACCATTTTCTGTTGGGCCCGTCGTAGGTGGTGCTTCAGATGATCCAGAATGGTGTTCCTATCGCGGAGAGCGGTGGCCAGACTCTCCACCTGGCATTCCCCTGGGTGGTGGCAGACAATAGATGGTGGGGGGCGGCCATAGACGGCCTCAAAAGGAGTAGTGTCGGTCGCTTGGTGGTGGGCGGTGTTGTAAGAGTACTCAGCCCATCCGAGCCACTTGGCCCAACTGCGAGGTTGCTCCCCCACGAAGCAGCGAAGGTACGCTTCCAGACACCTGTTGAGGACCTCTGACTGGCCGTCGGTCTGTGGGTGGTATGCCGTGATCATGCGAAGACGGGTACCCTGTAAACGGAACAGTGTAGTCCAAAAGGTACTCAGAAATAGCGGGTCGCGGTCGCTCACGATTGACAGGGGAAATCCGTGGAGGCGCACAATCCCCTGGATGAAGCTGTCGGCGACTGTGGAGGTGGTGTATTGATGATGGAGGGGAATGAAATGCGCATACTTCGAGAGCCGGTCCACCACGACCAGGATGCAATCGTGTCCCTGTGATCGGGGCAGTCGTGTGATGAAATCCATGGCGATGTCGTCCCACACGCGGTCGGGAATCGGAAGGGGCTGAAGTAGACCACTCGGGAAAACTGCGTCGTACTTCGTGTAACATCCCCCAAACTGCTAAACCCCTAAGTTGGTTTTGTCATGACTGGGTCATGACAAAACCATAGGAAGAACCTTTTTGAACCTAAGAGCTTAGGAAAGGAGGAGGAAGCCACCTTGGTCTGCAAATAGCAATTCCCATCTTCCAAGCTTGGGATTGGAATTTAGTGCTTCAACTTAACCCTTGGACCCCACCTTAGTGTCCCTAACCCTTTGGGGGTCCCCTTAGGGCACCAGGGGCCCATTGAAGTCAACCTAAGAGACCAATTTGACCAAAGTCAACATACACCCTCAAATTGGTCAAAGTAGCCCACTTAGAGCCAATCAACCCCCACCATGTCAAATTGATCACACTCCTAGGTCTATAATACCATTATAGACCTAATGGACCCAAAAGCCCCATCATGGGACCCCCAAGGGTGCAAATTGACCAAAATGCCTTTTTTTTAGGTCAAAATGACCTTTCTTCTCAAAGTACCCCAATTGACCTTCACCACATCAAATTGACCTCACCCCTAGGGCTATCATGTCATAGGGGAGCTAGTGGACCAAAAAGCCCCATGACCAAGTCAACCCTAGGGCTCAATTTGACCAAAGTCAAATTAGCCTATTTTGGTCAAATCACCTTAGATTGGGTCAACCAAGAACCATATGACCAAATTGACTCCACCATTAGTTCCTAAACCTAATTTAGAACCTATTGAACCTAAAAGCCCCATCCTAGGGTTCCCCAAATTGACCAATTTGGCCAAAAGTCAAAATTGCCCAATTTAGGTCAAAATGCTCAAACCTAACCCAATCTCTTTGGGCTAACTCAATTGGGTGGTCAACCAGCCCATGTGGACCCTCACTAAACTCAGGAGAGAGGGTAGAAACCGACCATGGTGGTTAGGAGAGAGAAAATGGGGGTTTCACCATTTTTGGAAGAGAGAGAAGAGGCCATTCATGGCCATTAAGAGGTTCCACCTCTTGGCTCCCCCAATTGATGCCTCCATTCAACTCCTCAGCCGATTAGGAGGAGTTTCCATCAGTTACAAAGGGGGATTAAGGCAGGGAGAGGAAGAGGGGCCGGCCATGGAAGAAACCGAAGAAGCCATTAATGGCCATGGAGCTTAAAGCCATCACCACCCCCAATTGAACCCCCCTTCACCTTCAGAGACCTGAGAGGAGAGAAACCCCTATCTTACCTGGAGATTTCGTGCACTGTAGGAGGGAATCGGCATGGCCTCACAACCGGCGGCAGCTCCCATGGTGTACTCAAGGTTGACTCGACGGCAAGCCCTCCAACAGGTCCCGTTCTCCTCCCTGAACTCTAAGGGTTAGATCTAAATCGACGGCGGCTCGATCCGTGGCCAATTGGCCGGGAATCAAGCCGACCTTGCCCCCCGTTGATCGGGTTGGGCATCCTCTCCCAGATCACGATTCCGGCCACCTCCGGCCGATCAAACACCGCTCATCGCCGGCCCCCACCTCAACGGAGGTGGTGGTGGCGTTGGTCGGCCGGGGCGGCGCTCAGGTGGCCGGGAAATCCAAGATCAAGTCGGCCCAGGCGCAGCAAATCCTGGCCGTTGGCTCATCGGGGACGAAGGCTGTGAGCCGTCCGATTGGCCGCCTTTTGCTATTCGCAGGCATGAAATGATTATTTCATTTAATTTGATTATCTGTCACACATTTTGACAGATTTTGTGACCCGATTTTAAGGCCCTTAGGGGCCATAACTCGAAAAATGCTCAGAGATAACTTTTGTAGGCCTTGGTGTCTACTTTCTAATGGGAGTGGAATCAAGCTATTTGGTTAAGTATTGGACCCACAGCACTCATTCTAGTGAGGCTGGTCAGAACTCAAACCAGACCTTAAAATTAGTATAACTCTTAAATGGCTAATCTGATGTAGTTGATATTTTGGCTAAGCATCCATATGTCCTATACCTAGGTTAGGTTTGAGTATCAGATTTTTAGAAGTTACTTTTCCTAAAGTTTTTGTGGAAATTTAATAATCCTTACACAAATTAATTGGAGGGCCAAATGACCTCCAATCTCCACCAAATTTTGGTGGGGTACCATTAGGGTCATGATAAACCCCTGGTTAAAATTTCATCTCATTTGGAGATCTTTTGACTAGGTAATCTTTGGGCCCAAGTTTTGCCCTTTAAGGGGAAAATTGTACTAAGGGGACACTTAGGGCTTCTCAAAGCCAAACCACCTCCTAGTGGAGTGGTATTATGTCCACTGCCCTAACCCCACCCAAATCACCTCCAAGAGTGTTGTGGAGTCTTGGGGAGTGGGTTTGCCCTAGGACTTAGGGTTGGAGCACTTTGGGGTTGTGAAGGACATAGGGGAGTTTGTCCTTGGATAGGGGTGTGTTGGACTCCTCTGACTTTTATAAGTGATATGATACCCTCACAAGAGGTTTGGGAGGATTTGGATAGGTCTAGACCCTAACCCTAGGATAAACCCCAATGGGGTGCAAATAGAGGTCAATGAAGGAAGTAGGGTCAAACCCTAGTGGTTTGACCTAAAGTTTTGGTGGGTAGGTCATAGTGACCAGAGAAGACTCCCTTGTGAATTTGAGGAGGTTTGGAGTTGTCTAACCTAGGTAATAAATCCTTGGGTAGATTTGTAAATAATTGGAATTTGGAGATCTAGGAAGAAATAGCACTTAGGGAATCACCATCTTCTGTCACCCACTTGTTTTTGAGGTTATGAATCTCTGGAGTTCCTACTAGAGCTGTTGGAGAAGGTTAGACCCTAACCCTAGGCTAAACCCTAATGGGGTGCAATTAGAGGTTAATGAAGGAAGAGGGGTCAAACCTCAGTGGCTTGACTTGAAATTTTGGGTAGATGGCCTTAGTGACCAGAGAATGCTACTATATGAGTTTGGAGGGATTTGGAGTTGCCAATCATAAGTAATAAACCCTAGGGTAGATTTGTAATTATTTAGGGTTTGAGGTTTTAGGGAGAAATAGTATTTATCAATTTACCATCTTCTGTCATAATCATGGTTTTAATGTCATATATCTCTGGAAGAATTGGTTGGATCATGAGTTAACCCTTGGAGGTCCAAATTGTAATATTCCCCATTGTTGGCAATTTTTGTGTTGGTTAAATTTGTGATGATAAATTACTGCAATTGCATGTAACCTTGCTGGATGTCTTTTCATAACAATATATAACCTCTGTAATTTTCTCATAATTTATAGATCAATATTTTTGGTACCTCTAGTTCATTTTGAAAGAAATTGCAAATATATCCTTGGATGGAATTACAAACATACCCTCTGAATTGCATGGTCAAACTTTGTAGGATTAAATATTTTATTAATAAGCACCACTGTGTTAATTTGCACAAGGATTGGAGTTCATATGAGGGTACCTCCTTTGGAAATTATTGGAAATAATTGTGTTTTGGAATTTCTAAAAATAATAAATCTTGCTGGTTTTCCCTAAAACTTTATATCTACTGTTTATTAGGTACCCTTGATTTATGAATAAATTGGAGTGGCCATTGGAGGTCAGAAAAATATACTTGTAGTTCAAACCTTAGTAATATGGCCATTTGGAAAATTATTTAAAATACAATTATTAATGGGAAATTATGAAACCCTAGGTTTGATCTGAGGTAGGTAGTATGGGTCCCCAGTAAACCCCTTGGGTCAAGAAGTTGGATATTTAGTGTACCTCTCTTCATGAGCATCAAAACGTTAAGGGTGGTCTGCGTTTAGCAATTTGACAACTTTTGGGGTTAGAGGTCAATCTGGTTGTCTAGGGTCTGAAGTGATGAAGGATGGGTGGTAGCCTTGTATTATGTATGGGTCTCTAGAGAAGTTGGGGTTTGGTAAGTCTTAGGGTGGTGGGGTGCCACCCTCGGCTAGGTCGTCCGGGAATTGACGAAAGATCGTCTTTTCTTGTTAGCATCTTTTAGCACCTGAGTTTCTGAGGCAGGAAAGTCACTCTGAGAGTGTGCTTATGGAAGTCTAGCCGGTTTAGTCCGGTGGTCTTTTGTTTCTGAGATATTTATTGGTGACGGGCGGGTTAGCCCGGGGAGCTTGTAGCTCGGTATTGTTGGAAGATAATTTGCATGTGCATAAGGTGGTGGGTCCTTCGTGTTGGCAGTCGTTGCACCGACGTTAACACTTGGGCTCGGCAAGTGTGGTATTTACACTTAGCCATAAAAGTCTGGCGGTCCAGTCAGTAAGAGTACGCAGACGCTCTGCGGGTTTTGTGGAGGCGTACGATAGGTCTAGGTCGGGTAGTGCATATACCAACCTAGAGGTGGGCGAGGCCCAACCCACCGCTTCCGTTTGCCACTACGGGAGTATCCTGAGGAGTCTAGCTCGCTCCAAAAAGAGGGAACTAAAGGTCTATGCGCATAGAGTCGTAGTGGGTGAGTTGCACTTGTTTGATCACCGCATAATAACATACTTGCATGACATAGCATAATCATAGCATTCAACCCCTGACACCTATCGTATAAATGGGTATGGGACTTTTATACGATAGGCCTTGCTAAACGACCCCTTGGTCTATAGGTTTGTATGGGCATTCCTATAAATCAATGGTTTATTTTATAACACTTACTTGCCTCTACTTTTGCACTTTACTGTTTTACCTTTACTTTACCCTGCTGTTTCTATTTTGTTTCATTTATATATATATATCACCTGTGTAGAGTAGATATTACCTTGTCACCTGCATTTGTTTCTACCCCTTGTTTGTCCTCCGCTTCCTCCTTTCCATCCGGTGCCTAGGAGCCCTGGGGGGAGGGGTGGGGAATTGGCTGAGTCTTTATGACTGACGGTCGGTGGACCTTATCATTTTAGGAGACCGCGGCGACGGAGCAGCACCAGAGGCCGGTGCAAATGGAGGCGGGGCAGTCTAGCTCAGGAGCTCAGATGACAGGATCCGTGAGTGTTGATTTAGTTATTTTTACTTCCGCGAGTGATCCATGTAGTGAGGCTCTGATGTATTGGGCAAGGCCCTAGTTATCTTGTCTTCCTTTCTTTCAGTTATGGTTGTGGACATCTTTTGATGATTTATTTATATATGTGATGTGGACATGTTTTGCTTGCTTTATTCATGTTAGCTTACTTTTCTTGTGATCGATTTGGCCGGCAGGATCGGCGTTTTGTAGTGACGACCTTCCCGAGCGAAGGTGTCGCCACAAAACGGCGGTTCTGGGCCTAAGACCCGGTGGTTTTTGCAAAAAAAAATGGGGTCTTACACTTCGCTTTTTGGCAGATGAGGCAAGCGGCCATGAAGGCCTTGACCTGTCGGAACATGTGAGGCCAATAAAGCGAGGCTGCCAACCGTCGGTATGTCCGGTAAGCACCAACATGTCCTCCCGTTGGGGATGTATGAAACTCTGCCATTAACATGGGGATGCTCGGGGAGGAGGGCGCGAGTACGAGGCGACCTTTGAAGAGAAGGCGGCCGTCCACCAAGGAGTACGGTGGGTGGGCTGCGGGATCCGTGCTGAGTGCTGTCTGAATCCTGTTGAGTGTCGGGTCGGCTTCTACTTCCAGTTGGAGGGCCTCCGTACCCTCCCAGACGGGTCGGGAGATGGCTGCCAGTATGGGGTTGCGGGAGAGGGCGTCAGCTGCGCGATTCGCTTTGCCAGGCCGAAACTCGATCCTGAAGTCATAGCCCAGTAGCTTGGCCACCCACACCTGTTGGGCGTGCGTAGCGATCTTCTGCTGCGGGAGGTTGCGAAGGCTATGGTGGTCGGTGCGGACCACGAAATGTCGGCCCAGTAGATAGGGCCGCCAGTGTTGTATTGCGAGAACGAGGCCCATGAGTTCATTCTCGTATGCGGAGCGGCTGCGGATAGTGTCGGAGAAGGCGCGACTAAAGTAGGCCACAGGGCGGCCGGCCTGCTTAAGGACGGCTCCCACGCCGATGCCTGAAGCGTCGCACTCCATGAGGAAGGGCTGAGTAAAGTCTGGCATGGCTAACACCGGGGCGCGGACCAGGGCCTGCTGAAGATCGACGAAAGCGGCGGAGGCCGCCGCTGACCACTCGAAAGTGCCCTCGGTTGACTTCTTCAGGAGCTGGGTGAGGGGACGGGCCAGAGTGTCGTACCCCTGTATGAACCTGCGGTAGTATCCTGTTAGGCCAAGGAACCCGCGAACATTGCGGATAGAAGATGTTGTTGGCCACTGGAGGACCGCCTCGATCTTGTCACTATCCATTGCGACCCCTGTGGCGGAGATGGTGTGTCCCAGGTAGCGCACCTCCGGAACCCCAAAAGAGCACTTGGTGGGGTGGAGCTTGAGGTGGTGGTGTCGTAGCGTGGTCAGCGTCTGGCGGACGTGCTGGAGGTGCTCCTGCCAAGAGGAACTGTAGACCAAGATGTCATAAAAAAAACAAGTACATGTTGGCGAAGTATCGGTCGAAAGATGTCGTTCATCGTGGCCTGAAAGGTGTCCGGCGCGTTAGTCAGGCCGAATGGCATAACCAGGAACTCGTAGTGGCCGTCATGGGTCCGGAAGGCCGTCTTGGCGACGTCGGCCGGACGAACGCGGATCTGGTGGTAGCCAGCACAGAGGTCTAGCTTGGTGAAGATGGTTGCGCCGTGGAGTTCGTCCAGAAGCTCCTGAATCACGGGAATTGGGTACTTGTCCGGGACGGTGGCTTTGTTGAGCTCCCGATAGTCTACGCAAAAGCACCAGCTGTCGTCCTTCTTTCTGACCAAGAGGACTGGGCTAGAGAAGGGGCTCGCACTCGGGCGGATGAGGCCCCCCATCAGCATGTCGCGTACGAGCCTCTCGATTTCATCCTTTTGTACGTGTCCATAACGGTATGGTCAGACCGAGACTGCGGTCACGCCGGGTTGTAGAGGGATGGTACGATCGTGAGCTTGGGAGGATGGCAACTCGGATGGTGCTGAGAAGAGGTCCGCAAACTCGGATAGAAGGGCCTGAAGGGCCGGAGTTGGAGATGGGGCTGGTGGTGCCGCGTCCGTGATGGACCAGAGCCATGCTGAGAAATTGACGTCTGAAGTCCTCTGAATAGTGCGAAAGGATACGGGGGAGCGAAGTAGGGCGACATCTCCTGTAAGGCAATGCTCCCGTCCGTCCTGTAGGAACCGCTTCGTCATAGACCTCAAATTTACTCGCACATCACCTAGCGTGCACAGCCATGCCACACCCAGGATGGCGTCGATCCCGCCAAGGCCGAAGACGTAGAAGTCTGCCGTCACGGAGTAAGGGCCCACCAAAAGCGAGACGCCCGGACAATGCCCCTAGATCGAGCGGCGGCGGCCATCACCCAAGCTAACGGAGAAGTCCGGAGATGGCTCTATCGGAAGGCGTAGCTGCTTGGCCAGTTGGTCTGAGAGAAAATTATGACTAGCCCCGCTGTCTACCATGATGATAATGCGGCGATCGCCTAACTTGCCCGCCAACTTCCAGACGGTGAAGGTCGGCATCGGTGGCGGTCCCGGTGGTGTCCTCTGCTGCGATCTCGAGGTCCTCAAAGTCCTGCAAGGTGATCTCTGGTTCAAAGTCGTCGATGATGGCGTGAAATTCTTTGACCGCGCATACGTGGGTAGGGGAGTAGGTTTGACGGCAGCGAAAACAGAGCCCCTTGCGACGGAGGTCGTCGAACTCGCGGTTGGAGATTCGTTGCGGGGGACCTGGGCGGCCCGGCCGGCCGGCTGGAAGTGGCCGAGGGGCCGGTGGTTCCGGGGCAGCGGTACGCCATGGTCGGCGGCCCGGCGGAGGCCCGCCCGGAGTCGGTGGGGGTCGCGGAGACAGGTCCACCTCCACGAGGCGTGCCATGTCGAGGGCCTCAGAAACCGCCTTGGGGTGATGAGTGCGGAGTCGGGACCGGATGCTGGGCTTGAGGCCCTGCATGAAGATGCCGAGGTAATGATCCGGTGGTAGGCCCGGAACATGGGTGACGAGGGCCACGAACTCATCTATGTAGTCATCCACTGTGCCGATCTGGCGCACCCCACACAGTCGTTCGATGGCAGATCCGGAATAGCGGCTGTCGTAGCGGCGGATCATCTCCTGTTTGATCTCTGGCCAGGAGATAGCTGGGTTGGTTTGGCGGAGCCACCGGGCCCAATGAAGGGCGGAGCCGTCGAGTCCTAAGACGGCGGTAGAGACCTTGTCCTGCTCGGGCGTATGGTGGAGATCGAAGTATTGTTCCTCCTTGGCAATCCACCCGATTGGGTCCACACCGGCAAAGGTGGGAAGATCCAAGGTAAGGGTTGGTCGGCCTGGGGGAAATGGTGCCGGGGGATCTCCGTTGTGCGGAAGTGGTGCCACGCCGAGGATGGACGCGCCGTTGGATGGGCACGCTGACCCATTGGCGGAGGAGGTGGCGGTGGTTTGGGGGCATCAAATTTTGCTTGAAGTGCGGCAAGGGAGGCGTGCATGGCAGCCACGAGGGATTCCTGTGCATCGACACGGCGGAGGAGTGCCTCGTTGGAGTCGGCCGCTGGAAGCTCGGTCGTGGAACGGGTGTTGGGGGCCATCCCCCCGAGCGTAGGTGGTCGGGGCTGTGTGCGGACGGGACTGCAGCGGCGGACGGGGTTGGTGCACCGTCGGCTGGAGCAGCTTGCAGGGAAGGCGGCGCGGACGGGACTGCGGACGGGGCGGCAACGGAACTGCGGACGGGGCGGCAGCGGAACTGCGAACGTGGTTGCGGCCGGAGCACCTGCGGCTTGGGCTGTGGACGGGGCTGCGGACGGAGCATCTGCGGACGGGCTGCGGGCGGAACTGTGGTGCGGACGGGCTGCAGCGGCGGACGGGGGCTGGTTCACCGGCGGCTGTTGCGGGCGGAGATGGCAGGTCGGACCAGTTGCTAGGAGTCGGGAAATTAGGGTCGAGAGGGGGAGAGAGGGGAGAGGGAAGGAGATTAGAACTAGAGAGGAGGAGAGGGAAAACTCAATTTCATTCATGGATAATCAAAATACAAGGCTTACGCCTCCTCTTATAGTGATGAGGAGTGAATACAAAAGGAAAAATTCAAAAGGGGAAATACGAAATTACTTAAAATAAAGCACGCGAATTAAGCAACAAATAAAGCACACGAAGCAAACAAGGCTGCAAATAAATAATTAATTATCTTCCGCGGGAATATTATCTTCCGCGGGAATGGTGGGCCCATCCGATATACGCGCCAGACGCGTGTAAACTTTTCAAGGAGGCTCGTCGTCGTGCAGTTCCGTAACATGCTCCCTGTGAAGAAATCATTTTTAACATCGTATTGATGAAGTGACCAAGATTTGTAAGCAACCAATAGACTAGAGGATCCAAACATAGTTTAGCTTAGGCATTGAGGCAAAGGTCTCTTAGTAATCACTCCATCAATCCAAGTAAAATATTTGGCTACTAAGGATTTTTACATTTCAACATTGTTGTCTGGGCAATAAATATTAAATGACATCCAACCACATGCTTCCCATTAAGAATTTTTGTAACCTCCTAGGGATCATACTATTCTGAAGCCTTCATTTCACAATTCATTGACAAGTCACGAGATAGTTTGTCAACTTTCTTTATTTCTAGATTAAATTATAGACTTGGGATACACCTCAAACTGCACTCCATAATGTTATTTTTTATTAAGCAAATGATTGAAAATAAAGATTGGAAGATTATTGTTGCAATAGAGCTTAGAAGATCATGGTTGCAATTTCCATTTTCTTTTGTCATATTAGTCAGTTTCTGTTATTTGAATTGTAAATATTTTTTGAAAATTTTGTTTTCATTCACCTTTATATTTCTCATTTTAGTAACTAGCATTATGATATGAAATTCAATAGTAAAACCCGAAGTCATCCAAACACATATTTACCATTAGGAATTTTCACAGCCTCTATTTTAAAGCTTCCATTTCACCTTCCATTGCCTCTTTGTAAATTCACGAGGTTGGGGCCGCCTTTTGATCTCCCGGTGCCGAAGCCAGGTTCATGTGTAAAGCTCGCTATTTTCCTCCCCTCTTGCCCTTTCTCAAACAGCCAGCCACCCCACTTCTTCCCCTCCCTTGGCCGGTTTTTTATCCCATTTCCTCCACCACCAACAGCCAGTCTTCTTCAATTCCCCACAGACACCAGCCGCCCCACTCACCCCATCCACCACCAACCGCCGGCCTTCTCCAATTCCCCACAGCTACCAGCTGTCCTTCCCCTCTTTCCCCACCCTCCACCAACAGACGGTCCTTCCCAACCATCCATCCTAAAACCTCCAGCCGCAAACCCATTCACATACTCCTCAGCCGGCCACGTGCACCTCCCCATTTCCATCCATTTTTCAGTTTTCCGGCAATCGCCAGAAACCACATCGGGCCACCTCCGTCAATTCACCACCACCACCACTTAAGACCCCTTCATTTTCAAGTTTTCTGCGATCCCCTTTGGCCACCTCCGGCGATCCCCTCCGGCCACCTCCGGTGATCCCCTCCGCCCACCTCCGGCGATCCCTTCCGCCCACCTCCGGCGATCCCCCCTGGCCACCTCAGGCTATCCACCATCCTCCTACCGCTATCCTAACTACCATACCACCTCCCCAATACCCTTACCATCCCATTATCCCCACTCCCTTAAATTTAGAACCACTACTAAATTCCCTCGACCCCTCCCATTTCTCATCCTCCCTACTAACCCCTCATTTCTCTCACGTGGATCCACCTTTTTTAGTCCAAACCGAGCCATCACTATTCCCCATTCAGCAGGCACCCAATGCCCTCGCTTCTCCAATCTCCAAACCACTGCTGGCCTCATTGATTGCTGCCGGAAATTGTCCAGGGAGGAGCTGATTTAATTCCAGGTTCTGGAATTTCTTTTCAGCTGATCGATTTCCTACTCTTTTGCCTACCCTTGCCTCCAGAAATCCCAGCCGGCCCTAAGGAAGGATTCCCCAACCGACCCTGTTATTCCTTTGCTCCCAAACTCTCCAGAATTACAATTTTCTTCTTCACTTCTCTGCTGGGGCTCTTCCCTCCACTGTTTGGAGCCTCAACTGCTTGCCAGCATTCCCATCCAGTGCAGCACCCTCTATTCTGTGCTTTCCTATGCCTCATCTACCCTTGCCCAAAATTCAGAGTCGCGATCAGTCCCGTCTCCGGGAAAGTCTACCATGTCTCTTACTTTATCGTTGTGCGAGCCCTAAGTTGGTTGTTATTTAATCTTTGTTGAATTAGTGACTATTTTCTTTCTTGCATCATTTTTTTAACTTTCTTTTCATTTGCTGTTGAGATTCATTTGCTTGCTTATTTACGATTAGTGCACTCATTAATACTCCATCACGTGCTCTCTATTCTGTGAAGTTTTCTTCTTTTGTGGATTTTCTTGCGTTTGCTTTTATAAATATTAATTATTGCAAGTTAAATCGTTGGATTTGTGTCTACATTTAGAAACCACCCTTTAGTCTCAATAGGACCTTACACTGCGTCATCATTGTTGCAGATACTAAATAATTTTTTTTCCAGATTTGGTTGAAGAAAAAGCAGGAAGAGGAGCAGAAGAAGAGGGAAAAAGCAGAGGCTCACCTTTATACAGTCATAAAGGTATCTATGATTTTTATGTCAACTGGTGATGCTGAGCGCCACTTTTAATTTAATCTAACACTATGTTCCGATGCCCTTCTCTTTCCTTCTATTGCTCATCTAGGTTGCCCGAGAAGAAGATATAGCTGAGCAGATAGGAAGGGATATTTATTTTGATTTGGTGGGCCATGATAAAGTTCACAGCTTTCGCATTAAAAAACAAGTATCTTTCAAATCTTTCAAGGTAATGACTTATTTGCTTCCTCCCTGCTAGAAACTAGAATAAAATTGCACCTACGCATCCTTGTAATTTATTGCCTAGATTTTTGTCACGACCCGTCTCGACAAGAGTCAGAGTGCGCTTCGGGGCAGGCCGTGATGCCACAGGCATGGGCGAAAAGAAATCCATGTCTGCTAAGGCGGAAGCAGAAATACTACAAATAGTTTTAAAAGTGTTACTTTTGAGTAAAAACAGTTTGATTTATTGCGGAAGCTTTAAAACATGATAACTTGAAACAGGTGCGCATGCATTTTAGTAAAAGCTCAAGATACAAGTTCTGGAATAGAAAAATATGCAGTGATCATCGCAGATGAATGAGCATGCAAAACATGTTAAATTCTAGTACATATAATATTTAGCCTAGCAGTTGTCCATGAAACAAGAGAAAATGGCTGATCTTAACTACTACATAACAGAAATGTCCGACAGTAAAAGAAATGAAACATAAACACAAAACCTGAAACTTGACGCAGATCGGCCTCAGAGAGTAGGCGGCGCAGGCACGAACACTAAGACAAATCCAAACAGATGGAAAAGCCTCAGAACATTGAAAATCAACAGTAGTAAAGCTAAATAAAAATACGAGCAGGAGAAATAGAATATTTGTGTACCGCTTTTCATGAAACAGAACTAATAAGACAGGCAAGCAAGTGAGACAAGCAGAAATATCTAGAATTGTTAGACTACTCTGAAGTATAGCCTAAACATTTATTTTGCAACGACATAAGCTGTAATCGATGAAATGCGTAGGTGTTTATAGTGGGTGCGCATGGTTCACACTCAAGTCCAAGTGTAAGTCTTACTAGAATAAGAGTATTTCCTGCTTACCGTGACCATGCAAACAAGACGATGCACCACCTAAACCCTAGTTTTCAAGATTTGCTTATGACACTCAGGACCTAAGTGATTCATGTAATAACATAAGTTGTAACAAGTGAAAGTGTATGTGTTTTTGTTTGACGCGCAGGATTCATGATTCAGACAGATTCAAGTACGGATTCAGGAGATTCGGAAATTTATGCTCGCTATGACCGGTCCTTTGTTCCCATTAGGGATTCAAGAGAGAACCCAAGTCAAGGAGTTGCGTCAATTAAACCCTACCTTTCAATGTTTACTTGTGTTATTAATGAAATAATTCATGATTTCGTGATTCTAGCATATCAAGACATGTAACCAATATACTGATTCAGATATACAAGAGTATATTTTACAAACGTGAAACAAGAGGGATCAAGTTATAGAACGTTATTTAACCAAGTCTTGGAACCAGACAGGCATAAGAAACAAGATTCGATGACTCAGAGAACTCGATAGAGAGTTTTGAAGCTTGCGGATTCAAGTATTTACGAGTAATAAGATTACTATACAACATTTTTTAGGATATCCAGTATTCCTTTAGATTACGTCATTCCAAGACACGAAAATCTTCTAAGTAACCATGTGTACGAGTCGAAGATTTTATACCAAGCACAATTCACCTAGTTGCTAGCAGGAATCGTAACATTTATTATTATAATTAAAGTTCCTACTCGAAAAGATCTACTAGTATTGCATTTATCCATCAAATGAGATGCAATTCATTTAAATGAAAATCCAATTAAAACCACTTTCGTTCACTAACTCGTCTTCCAACAAATGAGACACAATTCATCTAAATGAATATTCAAGTAACTCTCATTCACGTTCACAACTTGTGTTATTTCAATCGCGTGATCCTCAAACTAAAAACAAGTATGTTTAGGGATTCAATGTCTAAATTCATTTGACGAAACAAGCATTCAAGGGTGAATTAATATAAACATAAGAACAGACAAGGCAAATAAGTTCAATGCTTGCAAGAGAAAATGATCTCTACTTGCCTTTATGAGGCTGAATCTGACGGCGACGGCTAAGCGGCGCAAGCAAAAGCAGAACATCACATTTTGAACCTGATCAAGCACAACGAAGGCGACATAGCATAAATTACTACGCTAATACAAGCTTTCTACGACGCGGAAATTTAAACAAGGAGGGTTTTAGCAGATTTACCTCCCTCAAGAGTGAGGGGAGAAGAGATTACCACGCTGAGACGGAGACTTGGCGGCGCTTGGCTAGGTGAAACCCTAATTCGGAGAGGGGATTTGGAGAGATCCCGCCAAATGAATCGAGGAGCGGCGCCGGAAATCACAAACAGACCACGGTTAGACGATCGCAAGGGGACAAAAATCTGAAACACAAGATATCCGAAATTTGGAGCGCAAATTCCAAGGAAATTAGGAAAAACTGAAAATCCTTACCAAAAAATCCAAGAGGAGGGTTCAAGCAAAACCCTAGGCGAAATCGGAGAAGAAGAGGGTTGTCGGAGAGAGGTGGTTGTTGTCCACGAGAAGGAGACAAGGCTGCGCGCGGGAGACGGGGGCGAGAGCGGGATCGGGAGCGGGAGCGTGAGACGGGGTCGGGCTTGCGGCTTGCGGGAGATCTGAACCGGGGGAATTTAAGACGGGGGAGGGCTGGGCTGCGACTAGCAATTATATTTTTTTTTTTAGGGTTGTTACAATTTTAATAATGAATGATGTCTTTCACTAAGTTTATAGTGATTTCATTTCCGACTAGTCAGAGATTTGACACTTTAGCTTTAGATTTTATTGGTTTATTAGTCCTCTTATTTTCTTATTTTTTGTGCAATTGATGATGTATACTTTTGCATTTTGAGTGAAGATTATATGAGCCACATTTTGTTTAAGTGTCTGGTTTCATTTTGAGTGATAAAGAATAATCTCTTTTCCATCTTTCCCTCTTTTCTTTTGTGAAAATAGACTATTAGTATTATCTGCTGTAATGTCTCTTCCTGGGCCTCGTTGTGATTGAAGTATCCTTTATATCTGCTTGTTTAAGGAAATATCCAGAACTTCATGATCTTTCAACCAGATATTTTCAACATATATACTTGATTCATTATGTTTTTTTGCACATGATATAAATACCCATGCCTTTGCAAAAGGATATTCGGGTGTTTTTTGAACCACTCCATGATCTTCCGGATGTCATTCAACAATTTGATACGTGTCCTCTACCCCACTGTTATAGGCCCTAAACTGTGATTGTTTGTGCTATTTTGGGTCTTTCCCATTTATTATGGACTGAATTCTAAGTTGGGCTGAACATTATTTTTTTGAATAGCTTCTGAGTAGGATGACAGTTTTTTGTAATTCGTTAACCTGTTGTTCATGTGCGCAAGAGAAGGATTTATTAAGCCTACTTCAAAATATTTGTGAAGCCTGTTGATTAATTATGTCAATGACAACCTATCTCCTTAGATTTGCCTCAAAAGCATGTTTTTCAGTCTATCTGATATAGCTGTTGATAAGAAACTCATTACAATGGTTAGAAATGCTGGCCATGTGACCTTGTGTAAATTTGTGATAGTGTATGTTGAGGGAACCTTGTATTTGTATTCAATTAAGAATTTATCTACGTATAATAAAGGTATTCTATCTATAAATGAGTTAATGAGTAAGATGATGATTCATAGGAAAGTTATAGGGCAATTATTTATAGTATATATATAGAGAGAGAGAGAGACACTTCAATGTTATGTTTTGTAACATTGAGGGGAGGTATTTGTAATTTCAATAATAAGAGGGGTGCAATCTGTAATTTTCGGAGGTCCCAGTAAATGGCCCTATATATATATAACTCCTTATTACACAATCCAAATAAACATAAATGAGGATTTTGTAAATGCATCTGTTTGTTCTAATCAATGACATTAGGGGTGAATCTTTTTATTGGGAAGAAACTCGTATCGAATGAAATGACCCACAACTTTAATATGCTTGGCTCTTTCATTGAGCATTGAATTACTAGCTATGTGGTTCGTAGTGTGATTAACACAATACAAAGTCATAATATGACTAATAGCATTGAAGAGAGTTTGAACCCTCGCCATTTTACTTGTAAAATATGCCATAGTCATAGTTTTATGCTTAGCCTCGGCTTTGATGGAGCTACACCGATTTGCTTCTTACTTTCCTAGTGACCGGATAACTCGAACACATACAATACATAGTAGTGGACTTCCTACTTTCAACTGATTCTAGCATAATCACTATATGAAGACTTTCACATCCAAGTTCTTAATCTTATTGTATATTTGTGATCTCCTAAGAGATTCCTAGTGTTTTAGTTGTATGAGTTTACATGTGCTGGCTCACAATTCCTATTTTTAGGCCCACCCTTCTGAAAAAGGCACGGAAGTGGGCCTTATCGCACACCGTGCCGAAGCTGCATGATCGAAGTGGTTACGAGGAAGAATAGAGACAGATGTCTCACACATTCTCCCGTTACACACCTCTACCACCCGATCCGAACACGGTGCTAAGCGAATAACCAAACATCATTCAGCCAAGCATATAGAAAGCGGAAATAAATGCGGAAGACAATAAGCAGTATCACAGAGTATAAATAAAAGGAAGAGACAGTGCAAAGTAAATAAAGAGGGCTCGATGACACGTACAATCCAAAATAGATCCGGGGCTTTTTCCCACAACGGATCATACAGTCTAGGTACAAGTAATAAGTAAATACTAAAAAGGTAAACTAGCAACCTCTTGTAGGGGCAATGTCGTCACCGCCCCTTGCCCAGTCGGCAAGTCATGCGTCGGCTGCCCTGGTTGCGTTGTCGCCAAGGTCTCCGCCTAAACGGTTTCAACGGGAAAGCGTCCGTCAAACGAGAAGAGGGTTGTTGGGTGCAAGTGGGTCTTTACCGCAAAGCAGAACCCGGATGGCAAAACCGAGCGCTACAAGGCTCGATTGGTTGCGAAAGGGTACAGCCAGACGTACGGCATCGATTATGATGAGACGTTCGTACCTGTTGCAAAGATGAGTACGGTTCGAACCCTGATCAGCCTGGCGGCCAATGGTGGATGAAAGATGCACCAACTGGATGTGAAAATAAACTAGTTTTGGGCATAAAATGCATGAATTTTTTTAGGTGAGGTAGGGCGTTCACGAATAACATTTCATGACCGCCGCATTCATGACCGCCGCCACCGCGCCAAACTAAGCTCTAGTATCACAAGAGCATTTGATGTTTTGGAAATTCGAAGTTCTGATATTTTGTGTGTGGAAAATCTAAGTAGAACTAGAGATAATGAGTGTGGTGAGCTAGAGTTGCCACCTATTAGTTCCAATTTGATGTGTCTTGATGGTGAAGGATTCAAATTGATCCACAATCAACTACACCCTTGCTAAAGCCAAGCGAATGAAAAAAATGCGAGCGATGAAAGCAAAGCAAAAAAAGAATGGGAGGGATTTGGAACTCCTTGTAAAAATAAAAGACCGAGAAAAAATACATATTAGAAGTCTCGTCACTTACGCATGAGCAGCTCCATTGTTACATGAGGAGCCGGTAAAAGATGGGTCGCATAAGTAGCTTGGTCCTTCAATGGGCGAGACTCTCGTTCTCCGTGCATATACAAACTCTTAGCGAGAATCCCCATTGTTGGGCGACGTCCTCCCCGGGGCTATGTGAGACCTTCAAGTCTTGATGCTCCTCCACTTGATCTTTAGTTTTCGTCAAATTCAAGGTACGCCCTCCAATAGAATGAAACTTAGGAAGATATTCAGCGTAGAAAAATATCGAGTGACACCCCAAGATCCTTAAGTTTCACTCATAAATATGAAAGAAGCAAATATAATAACTTAACCACAATCATAGGTAACTTGAACTGCACCACTACAATTCTTGGTAAATTTTAAAGATTTTCTTTGCTTAGTAGAGTGCATTTCACTGCATCACTAAAATCAGAAGTGGTATTGAAATACAACCCAACGTCAAACTCGTAATCAGAATCATTTGCATCACCTTGAAAATTTTGAATTTGTGAAGAATTTCTTTTTTGTGATTTGGATGAAGATTGACTACCTTGCTTCTAAATTCATATTCCAGCATTCATTTGTATTCGAGCATTCATATTCAATATAGGTTTTGATTCAATCTCTTACGCCAACTAATTCAATTCATTCATCTATATTTTCATCAAATATGACAACATCCTTTCAAATAATCCATAAACGACAAATCGTTTCGTCAGATTCTTCTTTGATGCTTGATAAATCATTGTTACTATCTAAAGCAATTCTCTTTTGAAAACATTGTTCTTTAATCAACATGTTCTCCCACTCTACATGCAACGACTCGACTATCCCAATATCATGAGTATTGTTCATTTTGGTTCATCTAAGCTCATATTGAGTTGAATCGTACGATTTTTTTCATTTTCCACGGGTGTCCTATGAGTACTTCCCAGGGGGGGTCACTCATCTCAAGACTACTCTCACTAGAGCACGCTTAATATTGAAGTTTTCAACACAACCCCGCTAGTTGCTATGAAAAAGAACATCTGATATTTGAAGATTTGATTATTACTTAAGCCCATCAACTTGTCCTTTAATTCCGATGTGAGATCTAGTTCATTCTTGCACCTCCTTTCACCTAGAAGTCTGTTATCCTAGAAGCTTATCAGGAGCTACTTTGTTTGGGCGTCACTGCCCTCAAACTCTCACCGCCCTCATCGGATTCAGGATGTTACATGTCTTCAGCTTCTGCATGGTTCATCCCTAAACCACACATCGTATTGTAGGAGGTCTGGCTTTGATACCACTTGTAACGACCCAACTATCACAATATCAAAAGTATTGTTCGTTTTGGTTCATCCCAGCTCATACTGAGTTGAACCGCACAATTTTGCTCATTTTTTACATGCGGCATACGAGTACTTCCCATGAGATCACCCATCACAAGACTACTCATACCGAAGCACGCTTAACCTTACAGTTTCCAACACAACTCCACTAGTTACTCCGAAAAAGCGTCTCTAATATTTGAAGATTTGATCATTATTTAAGCACAACTTTTCCTCCAATTCTGATGTGAGATCTGGCTCATTCCTACACCTCTTTTTACCTAAAAGTCTATCATCCTAGAAGTCTGTCAAGAGCTATTTTGTTTGGGGATACTGGAGCTGAAATTGCTCTGGTTGCCGAGAATGGGCCCAGGAATGCTAGCTGGAATTGAAGGGACCTCGGAAATGCTAGAGCTGGAACTACCCGGGCCGTCGGGGCACAGCTCAAGAATGTTGGTCAAAACCGAGAGGAACTCGGCACTGCATGAGATGAAATCGCTTAAATCGTCCACGTTAGGCTCAAGAATGTTGGGTTGGAATCAAGAGGAACTCAGCAATGGCAGAAACGAAGGAATCTTTGGTTACGGGAAGCAAGCTATACGAAGGCCGCAACTGTGAAGAGCTTCGTCATTTCAATATCTAGGACATTTTTTTTTTAGATTCCGACTAAAATACCTCTGTAATTTAAGCCTACGGTGCAAATTGTCAGCTTAAATATAATAAGGGGGAGAAGCGAATGTGCCAAATTAAAATATTTAGAGTGCAAAATGCCAACAATATGATTTTCAATAGCGCAAAGTATCAATTACTCAACCATTTATAAATCATTTGATCTTTGCGTAACAGTTTATGCAAAGTCTTGTAATTATATTAAAGCACTAATCAAACTCATAGTTTACAAAATACCAAAAAAAAAAGTTAAAATAAATTTTTTTTTAAAACAACGTTACAAACAAAATCACTTTCCGGGAACGAAGAAGATAGCCAAAGCAAACACTCTTTTCGAGGAACACGATCTCCTCCGGTCGCATCCTGCCTGAGAGCAAAGCGGTGGAGAGCATGCTCGAAAAGTTAAAGCTCCAGAAAAAAAAGGGGGGTTTTCATTCCATGGTGTTCTTCCGATTTTAGAGGTGGAAGCGGGAGTCGGTGATGACAAAGCACGCGACCCTGAAGCCGGAGAGTTCGACAAGGTATCCTCGGAAGGTTCTTACAAGACCAGGCGCAAAATCATCCCGCAAACAGAGAACAGACGCCTCATCGACAAGGCGCGCAGGGCGACAGGCAAGTGGTAGGGGTGGTGGAAACCATCTCAAGTGTTCCGTTCCCCACCATCAATTCCATTGCCTTGCCGGCAGAGACGATCACCTTCGGGGATGAAGATTTAAAAGGACTGCTCATTCCGCACCAGGATCCATTGGTCGTCAGCGCAGAGATCGGCAACCCCAGCTTCCGCGTCAAACGGATACTGGTAGACAACGGCAGTTCCGTCAACATCACGTTCATGACCGCTCTCCTCAGCATGAAGATCCTACCAGAAAGTCTCCAACCAGCTTCTGGACCAATCTACGGCTTCAACAGCAGTCCTGTCCCGGTTAAAGGAACCATCACTCTCCCTGTTACCCTAGGAGATTTCCCTAGGAGGGCTACCCGTGACGTGCAGTTCGTGGTGATCGAGACGGAATCGCCTTACAATGCGATTTTCGGTCGACCGTTGCAGGTCCTATTTGAAGCTATCCCGTCCATCCCGCACCTCGCAATGAAGTTTGTTACCCCAGGAGGAATTGGAGTTGTCTGTGGAAACCAGGAAGCAGCACGCGCGTGCTACCTGCAGCAGATGGAGCCTGGACAAGGAGCCGCCTTGTGCGCCACCACATCCAGAACTCGAAGCCGCAAAATGAGCTAGGAATTGGGCAGAAATGTCTTACTATATTCCAAACTCGTCAAATTGTCTTTAAGAACTCTTGTTTGTAATAGTTATTCTAGACAAGTCGTAAGCCTGCGCTTACGCAAGAACTATTGTGTGTTAAATTTCGAAATGTTTTCTCTGCTTCAAACCCTGCTATTCAAACACAGTTAAGATCAATTGCAAGCAGCGCCAATTGTTGTAATATCAACGACATCCCCCAGGTTGGTTAAGCGAACCCCCCACTACCCGGCTCGAATCGCTCGCCATTCGCCCACGTAGTAGGTTCCGACACCACCAGGGTCTCGTCCTCTAAACCGCGTCGACGGGGCCTGCCCCCCTCGCGCTCGCAAACGGTTCGAAGCGTCTGCCCTTCACTGCTTCTATCAACGACATCCCACAGGTCGGTTAAGCGAACCTCCAACTACCCGGCTAGAATCGCTCGCCATTCGCCCACGTAGTAGGTTCCGACACCACCTAGGTCTTGTCCTCTAAACCGCGTCGCCAGGGCCTGCCCCCCTCGCGCTCGCAAACGGTTCGAAGCGTCTGCCCTTCACCGATTCTATCAACGACATCCCCCAGGTCGGTTAAGCGAACCTCCCACTACCCGGCTAGAATCGCTCGTCATTCGCCCACGTAGTAGGTTCCGACACCACCTGGGTCTCGTCCTCTAAACCGCGTCGCCAGGGCCTTCCCCCCTCGCGCTCGCAAACGGTTCGAAGCGTCTGCCCTTCACCGATTCTATCAACGATATCCCCCAGGTCGGTTAAGCGAACCTCCCACTACCCGGCTAGAATCGCTCGCCATTCGCCCACGTAGTAGGTTCCGACACCACCTGGGTCTCATCCTCTAAACCGCGTCGCCAGGGCCTGCCCCCCTCGCGCTCGCAAACGGTTCGAAGCGTCTGCCCTTCACTGCTTCTATCAACGACATCCCCCAGGTCGGTTAAGCAAACCTCCCACTACCCGGCTCGAATCGCTCGTCATTCGCCCACGTAGTAGGTTCCGACACCACCAGGGTCTCGTCCTCTAAACC
Source organism: Dactylorhiza incarnata (assembly GCA_033032865.1). Classification (NCBI taxonomy): domain Eukaryota; kingdom Viridiplantae; phylum Streptophyta; class Magnoliopsida; order Asparagales; family Orchidaceae; genus Dactylorhiza; species Dactylorhiza incarnata. The sequence goes on from JAWHQI010000053.1 coordinate 8,133,734, forward strand.
GCGTCGTCAGGGCATGCCCCCCTCGCGCTCGCAAATGGTTCGAAGCGCCTGCCCTTCACCGATTCTATCAACGACATCCCCAGATAGGTAATGCGAACCCCCCACTACTCGGCTCAAATCGCTCATCATTCACCCACGTAGTAGGTTCCTACACCATCAGGGTATCGTCCTCTAAACGCCAACCCCGTGAGAGAAGAACATAGTTTGCCGAGCAAAACATTGGTTCAAAAACCGCAAAAACTCTGCTACTATAAGAGCTGAAAGCAAGAACAGTTGTGCAAACGACGCAACCCGCCAATAGCCTTCAACTCAGCAACCCGCTCCGGCGAAGAAAGGTGCTCCACCTCCGTCTTCAAAGGCACCAACTCGGCCCTCAGACGAGTCACTGTAGCTCGCAAATCCTCCAACAAATAAGCCGAACCCCTCACAAGGGCCTTCTCCGTACGAACTTCAGCACGGGATTCCTCCAGTTCCACCGCAACGCCCAGATCACACCAAAAGATTACGAAATCCTCGCACTTCCTTGAGCAATAGCAAAGAACTCCGAGGATTTGGGGGGCAATTGATGGGTTGTCATCTAATTATGTAGAGAAACCCGAGCTGCGATTAGCCAAAAACCCAACTCCTCCACTAAAGTGAGGGGGTCATGGGGAAGAAAGTGTCTCAAACCCACTATCTCCTCGCACAACCGCAACCACGCACAGTCGCGCGCAACGCCACGCCCAAACACGCACGCGCGACCGAACGCGCGCGACCGCGCACACGACCACGTCAAGGTCGCGCACATCCACGTGCGCGTTACCGCTCAACCGCGCGCTGGCGCGCGGCCTGCGCGCCAGCGCACGCGCTAGCCCGCGCACGCGGCCCGCACGCCTGTGCGCGCGCGCGGCCTGCCGGGCGATCTACCTCGACACGCCCGCCGCTCCTTTGCATCGTCCTCGCACGACTCCGATCGTGCTTTTACGGCGCCCTCGCTCAACGCGCGCTTAGCACCGCTAAGTTCGTAGCGTACTTTTGATCTGCACGCGCTTGAACATTGCAAAGTTCATAGCGCGCGCAATTGCTAACTCCACTATCTTTTTTAGATTGCAGGATTCACACATTGCAATCGGAAACTGCCCGAACTGACCGGGGGCAAAATTGTCATATTCAAAAAGTGGCGATCTGTGTGCTCTCGATCAACGGTCGAGATCGGCTCGTCAGGTAGTTACGGTGGTTACTTGAAGATTTCCTTCGAAGATCTCCTTCGCGGTTCGAAGATCTCCTTCGCGGTTCGAAGATTTCCTTCGCGGTTTGAAGATCTCCTTCGTCACTTGAAGATCTTCGGACTTCGAAGACTTCCTGCAACTCCAAGTCACTTAGCTTCTCTGAGAGGTGACCTGTCACTCTCGGAGAATTTTCTTCAATTGCAATTGTAACGAGAAGCGGCATGTCGCTCTCTGAACTTGTAACCTCATTTGTAACATTCCAGCACTTAGTGAAATTTGGCTGGCGCAGATCCGACCACGTGGTTTTTTAACCTTTCCGGGTTTTCCACGCTAAAAACGTCCTCTTGCCATCAGTCGATTCTCTCTGTGACTGTTTGCGCGCTCGGTTCACTCTCGGACTAAGACGGCTCGATTCGCCCGGTCTGAAAGAACATTGAGCGACCCGCAACAAGTAATTATAATGGGTGATTGCTATATGCAAATCACTTTCATAATAATATTAAAATACATAAAAGTAAATACTAAAATTAGATTTGCAAGCAACTTTCACGTTGCTCTGTTTTTATAAAAGTAATGCTAGAAAATTAGAAATGTTGGAGAATTATAAAAAATTTAAAAATATTAAATTATTATTTTAATAAAAATATTCAACCAGTAAGCAAAACCCAAGCGATCTATTCTCTGTTGCATGCGTAGCGTGACCAACAAACGCCAAGGACACGTGTCAACATCGAGGTTAAGGCCTCCCTCATGGTGGTGGCGGTCGTGAACATGAGGGTTAAACAGTCATTCGTTAACGCCCATCTAAGATATTTCATCCTCTAGTATGTTTGATGTGCACCCGTAAAGATGATATGTGATATGGTCTCACAAAACGTTCAGGCAATGCACTAATGAACATCACTCGCCTCATTTGGTGGAGGAAATAGGGTTGACCAAGATGAACCCCACTATCCTCGAAAATCCACCATCATGGGGTGCAAATAGTAAAATTCCCCATCATGGGGTGCAAATAGTAAAATTCCCCATCATGGGGTGCAAATAGTAAAAATCCCCCATCATGGGGTGCAAATAGCAAAAATCCACCATCATGGGGTGCAAATAGTAAAAATCTCACATCATGGGGTGCAAATAGTAAAATCCCCCATTACGGGGTGCAAATAGTAAAATCCTCCAACATGGGGGTGCAAATAGTAAAATCTCACATCATGGGGTGCAAATAGTAAAATCCCCCATTACGAGGTGCAAATAGTAAAATCCTCCTAACATGGGGTGCAAATAGTAAAATCCCTCATTACGGGGTGCAAATAGTAAAATCCTCCAACATGGGGGGTGCAAATAGTAAAACTTCAATACGGTCTGCGTATAGCAAATAATATGGTTATGGTGTGCGCATAACCATATCCGTCATATGAATACATATCACCGCAAAACTATACAAACTGGTGTGCGCGTAGCTATATTCATGATAAGTGTGCGTATAACACATAAATTAGTTATGGTGTGCGGGTAGCCGCATAACCACCATAGCTACCTTAACCACCCATTTAATTACGAAAGTGTCACCCTCAAAAACTATAAATAGAACCCCAAGGCTTCTATTTTTGGGATCTTCTCCTCCTCCATCTCTCCCCTCTTTGAGACTTTCTCTCTCTCCGGCCGGGAAAATCCTCCTACGGATTTTCTCTCTCGTCCTTCTTCCTTGCGCGCTAACAAGCGCGCGTCCTCCTTGCGCGCTCACAAGCGCGCGTCCTCCTTGCGCGCTCACCAGCGCGCGTCCTCCTTGCGCGCTCACAAGCGCGCCTCCTCCTTGCGCGCTCACACGCGCGCCTCCTCCTTGCGCGCTCACAGGCGCGCCTCCTCCTTGCGCGCTCACAGGCGCGCCTCCTCCTTGCGCGCTCACAGGCGCGCCTCCTCCTTGCGCGCTTCCAAGCGCGCCACCATGCGCTCCGCTCTCAAGACCGCTCCAAGCGCGCCTCCGTGCGTTCCGCTCTCAAGACCGCTCCAAGCGCGCCTCCGTGCACTCCGCTCTCAAGACCGCTCCAAGCGCGCCTCCGCGCGCTCCGCTCTCAAGACCGCTCCAAGCGCGCCTCCGTGCACTCCGCTATCAAGACCGCTCCAAGCGCGCCTCCGTGCGCTCCGCTCTCAAGACCACTCCAAGCGCGCCTCCGTGCGGTCCGCTCTCAAGACCGCTCCAAGCGCGCCTCCGTGCGCTCCGCTCTCAAGACAGCTCCAAGCGCTCCTCCGTGCGCTCCGCTCTCAAGACCGCTCCAAGCGCGCCTCCGTGCGCTCCGCTCTCAAGACAGCTCCAAGCGCGCCTCCGCGCGCTCCGCTCTGAAGACCGCTCCAAGCGCGCCTCCGCGCGCTCCGCTCTCAAGACCGCTCTAAGCGCGCCTCCGTGCGCTCCGCTCTGAAGACTGCTCCAAGAGCGCCTCTGCGCGCTCCGCTCTCAAGACCGTCCAAGCATAACCATGCGTACTCAGCAACAAGCACTCCGCGCACTCAAGAACAAACGCTCCAGCCTCCAGCAAGAACAGCACTCCAAACTCCTCTCGCGCAGCAGGAGACAACCGACAGAGACAAAGACGCACAGAGCACATCGATCCAACCTTCAAGCTGCAGTCAAAACCTCTAGAGCGCTTAAAGCGCAGCATCCCCCTCTGCATCAGACAAAAGTCTTAGCTCCAGGAACGGTGGTTTGTCTCCCTCCGAGTATCTTTCTCTCAACAATTGTAACGAGAGGCGGCCTGTCGCCCTCGAGTTCTTTAAAGTAGCTTTGTACAACAACCAACAAATAGCGGAGGTTTCGGCCGGCACAGACCCGGCCGCGTGGTTTTTCACCCAGTTGATGGGTTTTCCACGTTAAAAAAATCGTCTTGTCAGCTTTCTCTTTTTCTGTGACTGTTTGCGCGCTCAAACGCTCCCGGGCTAAGACGGTCCAATCTAGTCCGATCTACCGGAGCCTTGAGTGATCCGCAACAGTTTGGCGCCGTTTGTGGGAAACGGAGTCGGTGATGACATCAGTTGCTCCGACATCAGTTGCTCCGAAAACGGAGTCGGTGATAACATCTTGAATTCGGCGGGGGGGGGGGGGGGGGGGGGGGCGTGGAGAGCTTTGGGGGCAGAGTAGCTTCTGGCAGACTCATAGGATGTTAGGCTTCTAGGTGATGAGGCGAAAAAATGAACCAGAAAGTTGGAGGCTTAAGTAATGATCAAATTCTCAAATATCAAACACACATTTTCGGAGCAACTGATGGACTTGTGTTGAGAACTCCGAGGTTAGGCGTGCTCCGGTGGGAGTAGTCTTGAGATGGGTGACCTCCTGAGAAGTACTCATAGATCTCCCGTGGAAATAGGCAAAACATGCGGTTCAACTCGGTATGGGTTGAATGAAATAAACCAAAGCGGACAATACTTCTGATATTGTGAGAATTTGGGTCGTTACAAGTGGCATCAGAGTCAGACCTCATACAGTACAATGTGTCGTTCGGGGATGAACCACGTGAAAGTTGGTGACATGTAACATCTTGAATCCGATGAGGGCGGGGAGAGCCTTGGGGGCAGTGAAGCCCAAACAAAGTAGCTTCTGACATGTTTCTAGGATGACATGTTTCTAGGTGAAAGGAGGTGCAAGAATGAACCAGATCTCACATCAGAATTAGAGGATAAGTTACTGAGCTTAAGTACTAATCAAATCCTCAAATACCTGATGCACTTTTGCAGAGCAACTGATGAAGTTGTGTTAACACCTTGAGACGGACACAATTTAGGTTCTCAACGGCATGCGTAAATTTAGGGGCTAAACAGAGAAATAAATTTTTAATATAAAATAATGTTTTATTTGTTATTTTTAATATCAAGTAATTGAAGTGTTTTATAAATTAGAATTTATATGATATGTGGAGGTGTAGACATAATAATTGAACGATGTCAATAAGAATAAAATGTTTTTGTTGGTAGTGCACTAAAAAAAACACATTGTAATCGAAGGAAATAGCCCTCACACCAATTGTAACACGATTTGAGCGAACGTCATCGCCGGGAGCGTCCCTCGTGTATCATTTTCTTCCTTACCCCGCCGTTCCCAGCGGCCGCCCTCTACGAACCGCAAAATACCATCGTTCGCCGCCGCCGCCCCTACCCCCAATCCGATATCACGGCAGCATTCGTTTCCCTTCCCAACCACCGCTGGAGTCCCTAACAAAGCACGCAACTGCTCTATTTTTGTTTTTATATCTCCTTGATAAAGAAAAATAGGTCGATCTCAGCTATGTGCAGGTCATGCAATTTGAAAATGACTATAGGCAGATCAATTTCTAAAGAGAAATACTTAGGTGCGCTCTCTCACCTAGTTCTAGGTGAGGGAAAAATAGAGCCGTATGATCTTAGATCTGACGGTAGGGAAAATACTGACATTATTTATTATTCATAAATACAGCAATATTTAGAGCTATCAATGGCTGAGATGCACTCCTCTCACCATGATCTAGGTGCGAGATACTCACCTAAAAAATTTTCATTTCTAAATGGGTTCACAGCTTCCTATGATTTTTAATTTGGCACGTGTTTATCTTTGGTCTACATACATCCGAAACTGATCCGTATATAACATGACCTGAAAAATAAACGAAACCTAATAATACTAAAATTTAGTCTCACACAGCAAAAATAACAATACATGCCACCTATGTTTTGGATTTTCTTGGCTTCGTTTGGCACATCGGTGGCGGTCGTAATTGCATGGGTTAAACCGTCATTCGTTAACGATCACCTAAAAAACTTTATCGTTTAAACATTGTTGCGGATCACTCAAGGCTCCAGTAGATCGGACTAGATTGGACCGTCTTAGCCCGGGAGCGTTTGAGCGCGCAAACAGTCACAGAAAAAAAGAAAGCTGACAAGACGATTTTTTTAACATGGAAAACCCATCAACTGGGTGAAAAACCACGCGGTCGGGTCTGTGCCGGCCGAAACCTCCGCTATTTGTTGGTTGTTGTACAAAGCTACTTTAAAGAACTCGAGGGCGACAGGCCGCCTCTCGTTACAATTGTTGAGAGAGAGATACTCGGAGGGTGACAAGCCACCGCTCCTGGAGCTAAGACTTTTGTTTGATGCAGAGGGGGATGTTGCGCTTTAAGCGCTCTAGAGGTTTTGACTGCAGCTTGAAGGTTGGATCGATGTGCTCTGTGCGTCTTTGTCTCTGTCGGTTGTCTCCTGCTGCGCGAGAGGAGTTTGGAGTGCTGTTCTTGCTGGAGGCTGGAGCGTTTGTTCTTGAGTGCGCGGAGTGCTTGTTGCTGAGTACGCAGGGTTATGCTTGGACGGTCTTGAGAGCGGAGCGCGCAGAGGCGCTCTTGGAGCAGTCTTCAGAGCGGAGCGCACGGAGGCGCGCTTAGAGCGGTCTTGAGAGCGGAGCGCGCGGAGGCGCGCTTGGAGCTGTCTTGAGAGCGGAGCGCACCGAGGCGCGCTTGGAGCGGTCTTGAGAGCGGAACGCACGGAGGCGCGCTTGGAGTGGTCTTGAGAGCGGAGCGCACAGAGGCGCGCTTGGAGCGGTCTGGATAGCGGAGCGCACCGAGGCGCGCTTGGAGCGGTCTTGAGAGCGGAGCGCGCGGAGGAGCGCTTGGAGCGGTCTTGAGAGCGGAGCGCACGGAGGCGCGCTTGGAGCGGTCTTGAGAGCGGAGCGCACGGTGGCGCGCTTGGGATCGCGCAAGGAGGAGGCGCGCCTGTGAGCGCGCAAGGAGGAGGCGCGCCTGTGAGCGCGCAAGGAGGAGGCGCGCCTGTGAGCGCGCAAGGAGGAGGCGCGCCTGTGAGCGCGCAAGGAGGAGGCGCGCGTGTGAGCGCGCAAGGAGGACGCGCGCTTGTGAGCGCGCAAGGAGGACGCGCGCTTGTTAGCGCGCAAGGAAGAAGGAGGAGAGAGAAAATCCGTGGAGGATTTTCTCGGCAGGAGAGAGAGAAAGTCTCAAAGAGGGGAGAGATGGAGGAGGAGAAGATCCCAAAAATAGAAGCATTGGGGTTCTATTTATAGTTTTTGAGGGTGACACTTTCGTAATTAAATGGGTGGGTAAGGTAGTTATGGTGGTTATGCGGCTACCCGCACACCATAACTAATCTATGTGTTATACGCACACTTATCATGAATATAGCTACGCGCACACCAGTTTGTATAGTTTTGCGGTGATATGTATTCATATGACGGATATGGTTATGCGCACACCATAACCATATTATTTGCTATACGCAGACCGTATTGAAGTTTTAATATTTGCACCCCCATGTTGGAGGATTTTACTATTTGCACCCCGTAATGAGGGATTTTACTATTTGCACCCCCATGTTGGATGATTTTACTATTTGCACCCCGTAATGGGGGATTTTACTATTTGCACCCCATGATGTGAGATTTTACTATTTGCACACCCATGTTGGAGGATTTTACTATTTGCACCCCGTAATGGGGGATTTTACTATTTGCACCCCATGATGTGAGATTTTTACTATTTGCACCCCATGATGGTGGATTTTTGCTATTTGCACCCCATGATGGGGGATTTTTACTATTTGCACCCCATGATGGGGAATTTTACTATTTGCACCCCATGATGAGGAATTTTACTATTTGCACCCCATGATGGTGGATTTTCGAGGATAGTGGGGTTCATCTTGGTCAACCCTATTTCCTCCACCAAATGAGGCGAGTGATGTTCATTAGTGCATTGCCTGAACGTTTTGTGAGAACATATCACATATCATCTTTACGGGTGCACATCACCTGCAAATTTCATTGCTTTCTATTTTGGGTTAAGTTGATGATAAACAATTTGTTCAATCAACGTCATTGAAATCTGGCAATGCCTGTTCATATTTTTTTTGCCTTTAATTTGAGTATCATGCTAAAATCTTGGCATATCGATGCTAAAGCAATGCATTGGTCTCTGACTACTTTTATCCATGGTGCATTCCTGCCTTGAACAACATCATAATAGCTGCGAGTAAGTCGTACCATTAGTAAGAAATTTCAAAAATGTAATCGTGGATCTAAAATCTAGCATGTCACAGGTATGTCTTCCTTCCAATTTTCAGTGGTTGTGATAGACTGCATTATTCTCGGTTTAGGTTTGGCAGGTATTATGCATTTGGTACTGTGTGAGCTTCTGGCTAGGCCTTCATTTTGGCAGAGCGGCGGTCTCCGCCCCCAAAATGCCATCAGTGGGCACTTTTCGACTGAGCACGAATGCCATCCAGCACATTCTAACTATGGTATCAACTCTCAATATGTAAGCTAGGCAAATGAAGCTGACTTGGGACGGATTTCAATTATCAGTTGCTCCGAAAACGTGGTATCAACTCTCAATATGTAAGCTAGGCAAATGAAGCTAACTATGGTTTTCAACACAAGTCCATCAGTTGCTCCGAAAATGTGTGTTTGATATTTGAGAATTTGATCATTACTTAAGCCTCCAACTTTCTGGTTCATTTTTTTCGCCTCATCACCTAGAAGCCTAACATCCTATGAGTCTGCTAGAAGCTACTCTGCCCCCAAAGCTCTCCACGCCCCCCCGTCGAATTCAAGATGTTACACTACGTCAACATAATGTGACATTCATTAATCTCAGAGATGTAAATAATAAAAGTATAGTTCAACTATCCTTATAAAGCAGAGAATATTGGAGCTGAAATTGCTCGGGTCGCTGGTGATGGGCTCAGCAACGCTTGCCGGATTTGAGGGGACCTCGAAAATGTTGGAGCTAGAACCGCTCTGGCCGTCGGGGCATTGCTCAAGAATGCTGGTCGGAATCGAGAGGATCTCGACAATGCGGGAGATGGAAATCGCTCAAATCGTCCACGCTAGACTCGGAAATGTTGGGTTGGAATCGAGAGGAGCTCAACAATGGCAGAAGCGAAGGAATCTAGGGTGACGGGAGGCAAGCTATACGAAGACCGCAACTGTGAAGAGCTTCGTCATTTCAATGTCCATGCGTGGTGGAATGACCTAATATCTAGGGTTTTTAGAGGCGAATGTGCCAAATTAAAAAATTCAGAGTGCAAAGTGCAAACAATATGATTTTCAATAGTGCAAAATGCAAATTACCTAACAATTTATGCAAACTCTTGTAATTATATTAAAGCACTAATCAAACTCGTAGTTTACAAAATACCAAAAAAAAGTTAAAATAAATTTAAAAAAAAAAACAACGTTACAAACAAAATCACTTTCCGGGGAAGAAGAAGAAGATAGCCAAAGCAAACGCTCTTTTCGAGGAACACGATCTCCTCCGGTCGCATCCTGCCTGAGAGAGCAAAGCGGTGGAGAGCGTGCTCGAAAAGTTAAAGCTCCAGAAAAAAAGTGGGGGTTTCATTCCATGGCGTTCTTCCGATTTTAGAGGTGGAAGCGGGAGCCGGTGATGACAAAGCACGCGACCCTGAAGCCGGAGAGAAGGCCGGAGAGTGCGAGGAATGCGAAGCCGGAGAAGCCGAGAGCGACGGAGATGTAGGCCTGTACGCAGAAAGCGCCGGAGGGATCGCAAGCGCCGCCTCCCCGCAGCCTCCGCGCTTCCCCTGTTCCCACCGCCTCCGCCGACAGCAGCATATAAGCAAATACCTGACGCGCAATCACCGACTCTAAATCAGCACTCAGCAGAAAAATTGATTCCCGAATCAGAAATTATTTTTTCGAATGAGAAATACCTGATCGTGGCTGAAATCAAACCAGAGCTGAACCGACTCGGGGAGTAGGGTTTCAGATTTCAGTATCTCCCACACGGCGGCGCAAATCTCGAAGAGGGAGTAGACGGCGACGATGGAGTTCGCGGCGAGCACGTAGCGGAAGGTCGGGAAGTGGAGCCAGGAATGAGAGTCCTGGGCGCGAGAAGTGTTGGAAGCCATGAACACTGCGGCGGCGAGCGCGAAGCAGAAGGCCGCGAAGCGGAGGAGGAGGATGAGGATGTTGAGGCGGCGGAGCTTCTGCTCGGAGACGGTCGATTGGAAGGGAATCTGACGGAGTACGGCGGCGGGGGAGCGGAGATCGCCGTTTCGGAGCGGGGACGGCATCGTAATCGGCGGTGTGGGGGCGGAGTCATGAGAAGAGAAGCTTTTGGAGGCGGGCTTGCGGTGGAAAGTGGGAGAATGTTCGCAAGGGTTTAGGGTTTTTTTATTTATTAGTTAACTGGGGTCACGAGAGAAGCGAGAGGTATAATGGCGGTTGCTTTCTTCTTTCCCTCGCTATCCGCGTGAGAAAGGAGAGGGAAAGACTGGAGGATAAAGAACCAGGTGGATTTATTCCTCTCTCTCTCTCTCTCTCTCTCTCTCTCTCTCTCTCTCTGCTCTGGTGCTGCCTCTTCTGGTTTTATTCCTCTTCTTCTTCTTCTTCTTCTCTCTCTTTCTGTGTGAGTGTTCAATCTGCGGGCTTCTCTGGGGAAGAAGAAAGAGGGGGAATAAAGCGGCTGTGGAATTTTATTTGTTTTTTTTTTTTTTGAAAAGGCGACATTTTTGGAGGGGAAGCGGGTGGGAACACGCAAAAAAAGTTAGGTCTACACGGCAATACTCGAACCGCTAAATGCGGTGTGAAATGTTGTTTGGAGTTGCGGTACACCCCATGTTTAGTGCATTCTCGCTATAATTTCATTTTATTTTAGTATCATGTTATGCGCAGACCTATTTTAATTAAGAGAGGATTTTAGATACTTTGCGTGCTCGTGCAGGACCTTCTTTTCTTATAAAATTACAGTCGTAACGCCATCTATTTTCAGTTACAAATTATAGTTGTAATTTAGTTCGAAAAATTCAAGTGTATTTATGCCCCAAAATATATGCATATAAGTATTTAAAAGGATCGTAAAAATGCATTGATCAATATTCTAAGTTTTTTTTTGAAAAAAATAAAAAATATATAATATAAATCTATTTCTCGTACAATGTTCAATATAGGAGCAGAATTTTTGTTCTTTGATTAATAGTGTTATTGTCAGATCAAAAATGATAATGTCAAATCAAATTATTATTTACAGATCAATATAAAAATTTAAAATTTAACTATGTAAAATTAAATATAAAGTTCATAATTGTCATTTAAATTACAAAATATATCTTATAAGGTACAAAAATTACGAAGTGTTCTCGTCTGAAAGGGTTCATCTTGCAAAAAATATAAAAAGATTTTTATTAGTTCAAATGTCTATAAAAATATCTGTACATTGTAGAGAGAAGTTATATTGCATACCTAAATTTCATGAATTGAACTGTAATACAAAAAATCGATCGTTTCCTAAAATGTCGTTATAACAAAAAATATTGTTATAATTCATGAGCAGGAGATCCGACATTAGCTACATTTAAGCCTTCCTTTTATATTTGATGGAACATTTTGTTCTATTGTGATTGTTGATGCGAGATTCATAACTTCTCACAATTTTCTTTTAATTTAAAGCTTTTTGAGTACATTTGCGCTCTTGTATTTCTGTAGAATTTCATTCAACTTTATGTCAATGTCATTTTCTACTTCATCTTCAATTTTCACTTTTATGTCAATATCCTTCTCTATTAGTTAATTGTAACTATTTTCAATGTTTATGAATCATCCAAAGTGGAACTGAATTTGTTGAAGCCAGGAAAATTCTAGGCTCCAAAATTCAGACCAATGCAGCCGGAGGCTACTCGCCCAGCAGTCCAATGAGATGACTTGGCTGGCAACGACGAAGAAGCTAGAAGAGCAACAAATAGGACCCCAGGTGCTGCGGCAGGGAGGTCCCACCACGTACCCGGAAGCTCAAGGGAGTCTTCCCCTCCAAAACCAAAAATGGTCGAGCTTGGTACAAGGAAGGCAGGTACCTGGCGAGTATCTCGCCTGAGGGGGTCAACCTCGTCCAAAAGTCCTCTTTCTTGTACCCCTGGGGGTCTATTTATAGACAAATCCTGGGGGGGGGGGGGGGGGGGGGGGGGGGGGGGGGGTAGTTACCTGACCTTACTCGCCCATATTCGTCTTTGCTCGCCCAGCTCGCCCCTTGCTCGCCAAGTTCGCTCCTTGCTCGTCAAGCTCGCCGCTTGCTCGCCAAGCTCGCACCTTGGTCGCCAAGCTCGCACCTTGCTCGCCAAGCTCGCCCCTTGCTCGCCAAGCTCGCCCAGCGAGGTCTACGAATGGGCGTCTCCTTAGGCATTTCTGATCTCGACGAATTACGGGTGGTACAGAATAGGTTTGTGTCGCGTAAGGTCTTAATTCATGGGCACATGTGGCATGTCAATCTCATTATATACTTATTGGTATATTTGCATTCTCACAAAAATTATGCCAAGATTATAAATTAGTCACTTCTTTATGTATAATCACTAGAGCAGTTGTTGAAAATTTATCAATTAGTTCAAAATAAATCATCCATATGTATTCTTTGCTGACTTATATGACACTTTGACCAAATGATTTTTTTTATTTTTGTATGTTTTAAAGTAATATTGATCAAACTTCTTCCACACTATGGTTAAATTACAAATTAAGACTTCTAGAAATTTCTTTAATTGACTATGACCACCTCCACTCGATTAGTAGTGGTATAACCCAAATGCAAATACTTCTAATAGACTGCAGTGCACGTACTGATCAAATCTTTTTCGGTATTACAATCTGCCACCTTTGTCACTCAAACAAAAAATCTCATATTATTTCCCATTGATAATGAAGTTTTTGCAATGAGCTAGAATATTTCTGCTTATGTACGTGCACTTTACATATAATAGACTCTTTGAATGTGGGAACACAACTTTTGCATAACTAGTATTTCATCGAGATCAAAAATACCTGAGAACAACACAAAAGACCTCACCCACCTGGGGCGAGTACAAAAGACTCGCCCACCTGGGGCGAGTACAGAAGACTCGCCCACCTGGGGCGAGTACCGAAGACCTCGCCCACCTGGAGCGAGTACAGAAGACCATGCCCAGGTGGGGCAAGTGCAAATTTTCACCTCGCCCGAAGGGAGGCTATTTGAAGACCACCCCGTCAGAAGTCGGGAGCAGCTATCTGCTTTCTTGGAATATATTCAAACAGCTAGGAGAAGGGTCGTGAACAAAAGAAGAAAGATTAATTGTCCAAGACTATGTCATTTCAGAACAACCCAAAAGAGAAAACTAATTCAACATTAATCATAGACAATAAATAGGATGAGAAGAGAGAAAAACGCAGAGCATTCATTACAATCTGCTGCAGCTTGTCGATTAGGGCTCTCACTTCTTCCTATTCCTCCTGGAACCCTAAAAAGATAAAACAGAAGAAGTGCTCTCTCTCAGAACAGAAAAACAGAAGGCCGCTCTTTAATCAACATCATATAACAGCCAGATAGCAAACAGAAGATATACAAAAGGATCTAAAAAATATAACTCTTGCAAATCATCACAACCATAAGCAAGGGTTCATCATTAGCAGATCCATTGAAGGGAAAAATAGAAGCTGGAAACTGTACATAGTTTTAAGAATCCATCTTCCAAAGGATTCAGTGGTTCAAGATCTCCTTATCAAAAATCTGAGTGGTTCAAGAGTTCCTTATCAAAAGATCTGAGTGGTTCAAGATCTCCTTATCAAAAAATCTTTGGTTTTAAGAGTCTCCTTATCAAAAGACTCAGGCACAGGTTGTGCATTTCTACCAGGTGGTAGAAGAGAGGACTACCCATCTTTCCATCTTCTCTCTTCTTTCAATTTCCTCAACTGTACAAAGTTTTAAGAATCCCTCTTCCAAAGGATTTAGTGGTTCAAGATCTCCTTATCAAAAGATCTGAGTGGTTCAAGAGTTCCTTATCAAAAGATCTGAGTGGTTCAAGATCTCCTTATCAAAAGATCTTTGGTTTTAAGAGTCTCCTTATCAAAAGACTCAGGCACAGGTTGTGCATTTCTACCAGGTCGTAGAAGAGAGGACTACCCACATTTTGGGGAACCTCTATAAAATCTTGTGTCTTCTGTGTGTGTTAATTTTCTGTGTTGTCCCTTATAGCTTACAACTTTTATGTTTTACTTTAACATCATTTATTTTTTTCCGTGTTTGGTATTTTTGAAGCATAACACTTAGTGTTTTTATTGTGTGTGCACAAATATGATAGAAAATAATTTTAAATCTCTATTCACCCCCTCTAGAGTATACTCAGAGGCACACTGTGCACTTTCACTTCTCGTTTTGTTCGTTCAGCAAGCCGCCACAGATCTAGAGGTAGGGGACGCTGCCGCCGCTCGTCTGTGTTGCCAGTTTCAGCGTTTCGATCAAGGAGAAAGGTTCGCCGATCATGGCGAAGCTATCGTTCTTCTCGCCGATCTCGGTGCAGTTGCTGTTCTCGCAGATCTACGTCGCCCGGTCCAGAAAGCAGCACCGTTGTCCACTTCCTTTTTGCCTGAATCTACTTTGGAGGCCGCCGCTACTTCAGAGTTTTTGCTCTTTGTGTGAGACCACCGAAAAGTGGAGACTGGTTTTGTGTCTCACTATTCTTAGGCATTTCCTGCAGGTGGCTAGACCTCTTGTCACCTTCCTGCAGGTGGTTTGAAGGAGATCCAACTCTTTACCTTTCCTGCAGGCCCAAACAGAGAAAAGAAAAATCTTAGGAAATTGCCTGAGGCGATCCCAGATCCGGTGAATAAGTTGTTGTTGTGGACCGGCGGAGTGTTCATTCTTGTTGCACCGTTTTGTGGAGGAGATCTTGATTCACGTGGCTAAACTTCGGCGACTGTGTTCAGCTGAAGAAGAGGAGCAAATTACTGGATTGGATCTGAAGCTCATCGATCGTCTTCGCACGGATCTGGTGTTTTCTTTCTAATTTTTCTGTTTCAAAGCCAAAGCGCGATGTCGAAGAGGAATACCTAGGACATCGTAAAGTTGTAGTCATTTGAGCCCACTGACTTCCATGTCTAGAAGATCCATGTCCAACTGGGCATGAAGGAACATGAGATCTTCAACACAATTCTGAGCGACTTCGCCACGACCCGTGAGGACGTGAACGAATACCAGTGGAGCAAAGACGAGGACTTCTGCAGGGACTACCTCCTGAATTTCCTGAACCCTTGTCTCGTAATGACCTACACCCCGTACAAGACTGCGAAGGAGATTTGGGACAACCTGAACGCTGATAAGCTTTTTAGATATGACTTTTAATGCTTATTTAAACGCAAGAGAACGCGTCGAATCAAGTTGTATAAAGTGAGTAAATATCGTCTCCACAGGGAGGTGATGAATTTAGAGCGTGCAACTACTAGCTAAGGCTTTTCTTTAAATCCAAGCGAATTGATAACAGCGATTTAACTTACATAAAAAACAACTAAGAGTAATTATTTCTAATTAAAATCAACTATGCTATTTGAGAAACTGATTTCTAGTATTAGGGGAAAACAATCTTATATTGCGACTTCCTTTGTACAATGCAATGAGGTTATGAAGGTGACATTGTGACTAACGTTTAGTGAAGTGCCTTGCAACGATTTGAAATTAGAAACTCGTATCTCTCGATATCGGAACTCCCTAATCCTTCCTTTCCCTCGTTATCTCTAACTAAGGTGAATTAAAAGATCGCATAACGCCTACAAATCCAAGTTGCTAACGCCAAGAGGAAATCTCTTTCACTCTTCAAGCGGTATACCAAATCTACGACACACTTGCGCAACTCGTCTCTCGATTTATGGAGCGCAGTAGAATGATAAAACTTTGGCCAAAAGTTATAAGATAAAGATCGTCGATTTGATAAAGTCACTCACAAAACCAGTCACAAAGCTAAATTAAAACATCCTCATTACATCATTCAAAGTACCATCACAATACAAGATAAAGGAATTAGTTCATGCTCATGGAGAAAGAACCCAAAATTAAGAAGATCTTACAAAGCATCATGAAAGTGCAGTTTTTGGAATGAACTCTCTCTCTTCCCTAGCCGAAAATCCTCTTCCTCCTCCTTGTTCTTCGAAAATCTGCAGCTCCTCCTTATTTCCCGAAAGATCTGCAGCTCCCTCCTTATTTCCCTCTGGTTTTTCTCTCTACAGCCCCTACTTCTTTCCTCCTAAAAATCCCCCTTATATCTCCTGGATAAAAAATTAATTCAATTCTCACCCCTTCATTTTCCAAGCCTTGCCGTAACTTATGTCCCAAGGTCAGCCTCCTCCTTTGCTTTAACTTGTCAAATCAATCAGGCCAGCCCACCTTTTCTCTCTCCATCAAAGCTGGATTCAGATTTAATCTTCTCTTCTTTCAAAGAAAAGGTGGGCCCACTAGATCTGAGGGTTTTATTTGTTAAATGCAACCACCAGTTCGCAACAATTCGGCAGATTTGTTGCAAATCCTGCTACCAATATGCAGTTTGGACAGCACCCACTTTACATTAAAGCTCAGCATGTGACCCACCATAGGAGTTCTTCATAATACCTGAGATAAATGATATAAAAGTGCGAATAATGACTACAAATAAGAATATTTCATTATTAACTCCTTTATGCTCTTGTATAATGCATACCATGCTACAAACTAGATAAAAAACGGGCACAAGATAACTTCATTTTGAAAGTTATCACACCCCCATGCTTAGCTCTTTGCTAGTCCCTAGCGAAGTTATATGATTTGTGATGACAGCAACTCAATAATTGTCAAAGCATATTGATTCACTCTACTCTCGATCATAAATCAACCAACACATATTCAAGAAATTCAAATAAGATACAAGTATGCTTGTCAATAACTAGAGGTTCAGAAGTTCACTAATCCGTTAGTTCAATTTAAAATAAAGTTCCTTTAAAAAGTAGAATGGCGTGCGTTATCCCTTATAAAATTATTCATTTCCAATACTTATTTCATTAAACTTCCTTGCCAATAGAAAGAAGCAAACATAAGCCGAGACTTTGAGGTGGCTGCCACAAGAAAGAAAAAAAAAACGAATTTCTCCGGGTATACAATCATAGAAGCTCTCCAAATATGGGGTTTAATATAAATTTTTCATTCATTCATACTTTTTTTTTCTCATAGTCGGGATCATTCCAAGTATGTGGAGACATACCTAGGCCACGTATCACTACGATATATTTTTTTTTCTCATAGTCGGGATCATTCCAAGTTTGTGGGGACATACCTAGGACACGTATCACTACGATATATTTTTTTTTTCTCATAGTCGGGATCATTTCAAGTATGTGGGGACATACTTAGGCCACGTATCACTACGATATATTTTTTTTTAAACACCCATACTGGAAAGCTCAATAAAATACGAATGATACCAACTTTCTACATCTTGGCCAACCTCATTGAATCAATTATTGTTTACTCTTTCGCTATGGGTTCAGACGTCTAAGGAATAAACATAAAAGAAGCAAACTCTTTTAAGAGAATAGAGTGCCAAAAATAACTTTTTAAAAGAGCTCAAAACAAATCTTACTAACTTATCAAAAATCAAAATCTGACATTCTAAAATTGCATAGCATCTTAAATCAAATTAACTTGAAAATACTTGAATATGTGACTAATTTCATTCATATGGTGAACTCGAATAGAGTTCGTCAATTTGTCTTTGAGAAAATGAGTTCATCACAAATGTCGTAGGAATATACAAGGCATAACCACCCCCATGCTTAGACGTTTTGCTAGACCCTAGCAAAGTTATAAAATATGCTGAAATTGAAACAAGCTTCTAAAAGAGAATATAGATACGTCCCTGGAAATTAAGATCTGAAACTTCAGCTCCCCCGCCTTGCCTTGATTGTATGAACCTTGGGGCAAGTACTTCTCCTACAGAACAGTCTAAAGCAAGGCAATAATATTGTTCGTTGTATAACTACGGGTTAACAAGGGTGTGAGATGTTTAGGAAATAAACAATCATAGACATATAAAGAGCAATTTATCATGACAATACTAAATTAAAACATACCTATAGTAGCACATGAGTTGTAACACCGTGCAATAGTAACAAAACATGGGAATATGTAGCAGATCATCGCAATTTTTAGCATTGTCCATCATAATAAGATAACTTAAAACAAAAAGAACATAACATTGGTCATTCCAAAAAGAAGACAATAGCAAAAGAACTTCCAACTATTCATTCATCTTCACCGCTATCTTCCGCGCCGTCGTCTTCGTCTTCGTCTTCGTCTTCGTCTTCGTCTTCGTCTTCGTTCTCAGTTTCCTCGTCGTCCGGGCTGTCTACCGCATCTTCAAACGGAGGCATTCGCTTTTTACCGAAGACCAGATACCCTTTTTTTGTCGAATGGGCTGTCGAATGGAAATACCCCCTTATCCACCGCTAGTTTTGCATGATCCATCATCCGTATTTGCTCCCCCGCACTATATCCATGTACGCGTCCATGTGACGGTGGTGATATCGCTGAGCAGTGGCCATATATTTTAAATACTCCATAATGGTGGTGAACTGTGCATCCAAGGTGACGACATTCTTGACGGCCTTTTGGGTCGTGCTGGAGGAAGCCTTAGGGGATGAAGGGGCAGCAGCCTTGGACACAGTGGGATCCTTTTGTTTTTACACTTTGATGTAGGATGAAATCACCTTCTGGGAGATGTGGTGGCCCACCGGAATGCTTTTGTCGCTGCCTTCAAACGGAACTCCCGCATGACGACAAAGTTCGGTAATGAGAGTGGGGAACCACAATTGCCCTCCCCCATCCGTCTTGACCTTCTTCTTAAGCTGATCAGAAATTAAACGCCCCACTCTGACCGGAGTACCGCGCAGAATACAGTATATAATATAAGCTCGCTCCATCGACACATGATTTGAATGCTTGGTGGGCATGATGTTGGTGTTCACAAACATCAACCAAACCTTTGCCGCACGAGTGAAGCATGCGGAATCGAGCACGTACTTCCCTTCGTTTGCCCACCGAACATCGTCGGCGAGACACAGAGCGGCGGCGACATCGTGGGGAGGGGTGATTGCTCTAAACTTCTCAAAATCATCTCCCCAAGATCGGGAATATCAAAGAAACTATGAATAGCAAGCTCAGAAAAATCCACAGTTTTACCTCGCACCTTCGTTTTTCCAGCGGAGTGAAACCGTGCATTAGCGTAGAATTCGCGTACCCACTCCAGGACGGCTTCAGTTCTTGGATGACAGAAGGAGGTCCACCCTTGCTTTTCGATTTGCTCGACATAGCTTAAGCTCCAACCGCGCTTCTCGATTTGGAAGCCTCGTTCAAGGATCACCGGCTTTGTCCTCAGGATTTCGAACCTCTCTGAGGCTTCATCGTTGACGAAGTGGGGGATCATCTTTGCGACGACCTTCTGCCTTTGCTTCTTCGGCGCCATGGTATTCTCCGATCAGTATGGCAGCAGCTATTCGACGCCGGAATCGAACGACGCGGTACCCTTCGTGGCCTCGTCGACGAGCAGCGAACGGCGCGGGTGTAGGGTTGCGTCTCGAGGGAGGAGGCGACAGGCGGGTTGCGGCTCGAGGGAAGAGGCGATAGGGTTTAAGTGCAGAGGTCGACAGGCGGGCTGCGCTTTTAATAAAATGATGGGCAGGTTTGGGCCGAACCGGAGTGTTCAGTTCAACTGAACCGGCTGGCAGGTTTAGTCGAACCTGAATTTTTCTTAACACAAATGCGCCGGTTCAGTTGAACCAGCCCAGCTGCTCTCAACAAGCGCAGAAAATGGCAGAGAAAATATTGTTAAAACATTTCAGCCGAAATGTTGCAAAGTGTTGGAAAAATTTTTTTTGCTCAGCAGAAGTTGGCTGCAGAAAATGTTTTAAACATTTTTGCCCAAATGCTGAAAGGTGTTATCAAAGCTAACCAAACAAAACGTAACCAAACAAATTCGCGAAAACTAAATTCTAAAAGATTGGGTTGCCTCCCAATAAGCGCCATATTTTCAGTCCCGGCGGGACTTTGTCCTTCTTATGCTGCTAGATCAACCTGATTGATGACACCATTCGCTCGGTGACGCTCCCTCTATAGATTTTTAGCCTTTGACCATTTACCTTAAATTCAGTATCGTCCTTCTCATTCACAACGGTCACTGCACCATGAGGATACACTTCTTTTACCTTAAAGGGACCTGACCAACGAGATTTTAACTTACCGGGAAATAATTTTAGACGAGAATTAAACAAAAGGACTAGCTGTCCCAGCTCAAATTGTCTTTCATTTAAACGTTGGTCATGCCATTTTTTCGTTCGTTCTTTATAAATTTTCGCACTTTCATAAGCATTCATCCTAATCTCATCCAACTCGTTGAGTTGCAACAATCTTTTCTTGCTAGCATCTTGGAAATCATAGTTTATTTTCTTTATGGCCCAATAAGCTCGGTGTTCCAATTCCAAGGGTAGATGACATGCCTTTCCGTAAACCAAGCGGTATGGGGATAAACCAATGGGTGTCTTGTATGCGGTTCTGTAGGCCCATAGCGCGTCGTTAAGCTTTTGTGACCATTCCTTGCAGTTTACACTAACAGTCTTAGCGAGTATTTTCTTAATTTCGCAATTCGATACTTCAGCTAGCCCATTAGTTTGGGGATGATAGGCTAGTGCGACTTTATGCGTGACACCATATTTCCTCAAAAGCGCCGCAAATTGGGTGTTACAGAAATGACTCCTCCCGTCACTAATAATAGCTCTGGGGGTACCAAATCGGTTAAAGATATAATTTTTCAAGAAATGTAACACCACCTTGGCATCATTTTTCATTGTCGCTACTGCCTCTACCCACTTGGATACATAGTCTACAGCTAGAAGAATATAGAGATTTCCTTTGGAATTCACAAAGGGCCCCATGAAGTCTAGGCCCCACACATCAAAAAGCTCCACTTCCAATATGACATTCATTGGCATAGCATTAGCTCCTTTAATGTTCCCGCTGCGTTGACATCGATCACATAGCTTTACAAACTCATTAGCATCACGGAATAAATTGGGCCAAAAGAAACCAGCTTCTAGAATCTTCATTGCAGTACGATTTCCCATGAAATGTCCTCCATAAGGAGAATTGTGACAATTCTTCAATATTGATTTCATTTCCTCCTCAAGCACACATCGTCTCACCACTTCGTCTGCCCCAATTTTGAATAGATAGGGATCATCCCAAAAATAAGAACGTACTTGGTGTAGGAATCTCTTCCTTTGTTGGTAAAGTAATCCCGATGGAAATATGTTGCTCACAATATAGTTCACATAATCTGCAAACCAAGGTGTAGGTTTGTCGGATATGGCTAACAACCATTCATCGGGAAATCTTTCATCAATCTCGGAACGTGGTAACGAATTGGGACACTCGATCCTAGAAAGATGATCTGCGACCGGGTTGTCTACTCCCTTCCTATCTTTAATTTTTAAGTCGAATTCTTGTAATAAGAGTACCCACCGAATCAGTCGAGGTTTGACATCTTTCTTATCCATAAGAAAGCGGATGGCGGCATGGTCGGTATAAACTATGACCGCGGTGCACAAAAGATAAGACCTGAACTTCTCAAAGGCGAAAACTACACCAAGTAACTCTTTTTCAGTTGTGGTGTAGTTGATTTGGGCATCTATTAAAGTTTTACTAGCGTACGATATTGTGTGGAAGATCTTCTCCCGCACTTGCCCTAACACAACACCTACCACATAGTCACTTGCGTCACACATTAATACAAATGGTTCTCCCCATTCCGGAGAAACCACAATAGGAGTTGTGATCAAACAAGCTTTAAGTTCTTCAAAAGCACGCAAACAAGAATCATCAAAATGAAATTTTATATCCTTTTCAAGCAATCCACTCAACGGTTTAGCTATCTTTGCAAAATTCTGAATGAATCTTCTATAAAACCCAACGTGTCCTAAGAAGCTTCGCAACATTCTGACATTTTTGGGCTCCGGCAATTTTTCAATTATTTCAATCTTCGTCCTATCTACTTCCAACCCGCTCTTAGAGACACGATGTCCTAAAACTATCCCCTCTCGTACCATAAAATGGCACTTTTCCCAGTTCAATACAAGGTTAGTTTCGACACAGCGCAAGAGTACTTTTTCTAGACAACTTAAGCATTCATCGAATGACTTTCCAAAAATTGAAAAATCATCCATGAAGATCTCTATTCCTTCATCCATAATATCTGAGAATATCGTTATCATACATCTCTGAAACGTCGCCGGAGCATTACATAAGCCAAATGGCATTCGTCTAAATGCGAAGGTTCCGAATGGACATGTGAATGTGGTCTTGTGCTGATCTTCAGGATCAACGGTGATTTGGTTATAACCAGAATACCCGTCTAAAAAACAGAAAAAGTCGTTTCCCGCCAATTTATCCAAAACTTGGTCGATAAATGGTAATGGGAAGTGATCTTTCCTAGTAGCTGTGTTTAGCTTTCTATAATCCATACAGATGCGCCAACCCGTGACCGTTCGCGTAGAAATCAATTCATTCTTGTCATTTTTGATTATAGTCATTCCTCCTTTTTTTGGAACGCATTGTACCGGCGAGACCCAAGCACTATCCGATATAGGATATATAATTCTTGCATCTAACCACTTGATGATTTCTTTTTTAACCACTTCTTTCATGGGTGGGCTTAAACGTCGTTGGTGCTCTACCGATCCCTTAAATGACTCTTCTAATAGGATTCTATGCATGCACAAGGAATGGCTAATTCCCCTAATGTCGGCGATGGTCCACCCTATTGCCAATTTGTATTGCTTTAATAACTCTATTAACTTATGATATTGTTCCGGAGGTAACTTCGAATTAATTATGATGGGCAAGGTGTCGTTTTCTCCTAGGTAAGCATAAGTGAGATGATCCGGGAGAGGTTTTAATTCTAGTGTGGGCGGATTTATAAGAGAAGGTTTATCCGCCAAAGACTTTTCCGGCATCTCAAATGCTTCCGGTTTTCGGAAATATGTAGATTGACCTTCAAGGATTTTAAGACATTCATGTTCTTCCTCCTCATCGTCAAATATCCCCTCATTGGTTAACACCCAATACAGCGTAGCCTCTTGACTACCTAATTTAAATTTTGAATTGTAGTCATAAATGGAAATACTCCGCATGTCCTCCATATCATCTTCCTTCTCAAGAGGGTACTTCATAGCCTTGAGGACATTAAAAGTAACATGCTCATCATTGACTCTCATAGTCAATTCGCCTTTATGCACATCGATCAATGTTCTTGCGGTTGCTAAAAAGGGTCTCCCAACAATGATGGGGACCTCCTTGTCTTCCTCCATTTCTAATACTACAAAGTCCGCCGGGAAAATAAATTTTCCTACCCTCACAAGCACGTCTTCTATGATCCCCTTAGGATAAACAAGAGTTTTATCCGCTAATTGCAAGGTAAGCGATGATTTTGTGATTTCTCCCAATTTCAACTTCCTAAAGATAGAAAGCGGCATTAGATTAATGCTTGCCCCAAGATCACATAATGCTCGTCCTTCAAATAGATACCCAATAGAACAAGGTATAGTAAAACTTCCCGGATCTTTTAATTTTGGCGGAAATTTTTGAAATATTGCGCTACACTCGTGAGTGAGTGCCACCGTTTCGTTTACTCCAAATTTCCTCTTTTTCGTAAGGATGTCTTTCAGAAATTTGACATAACTTGGCATTTGTTCAAGGGCCTCCGCAAAAGGAATATTAATTTGCAATTTCTTAAAAATTTCTAAAAATTTCTGAAATTGGTGATCCAACTTGTTTTTTCTTAGCCTTTGGGGGAAAGGCGGCGGCGGGTATACCATTTCACTTTCTTTCTTCTTTACGGATTCAAAGTTTGTTTCGTTCTGATTTCCCTCTTCTATTTCTACTTCTTTCCAATCTTTACCATCACCATTATGCCTAGGTTCCTCATTCATCTTGCTAGGAATATCATTATCACACATATCCTCGACACTACTTTTCTTGGGGTACTCCTTCACATTACCATTCTCTAGCTCTTTCCCACTCCGTAACGTCACCGCTTTACATTGATGATTATCACCCTTTGGATTTGGGATTGTATCTGCGGGGAGTGTACCTTGTGGTCTAATGCTCAACGCATTAGCTATTTGACCCAATTGAGATTCAATTATACGCAAAGAACCTTCTAAACTAGATACGCGAGCATCATTCTTTTGCATAGATTCTGTTATAAGGTCATCTGTTAACTTCCTAGACACCCATTGTTGATTAAGAGTTTGATTTTGATTTTGATTAGGAATTGAGTTGAATAAATGTGGTGGGGTCATTCCGGAATTACTTTTCCATGAAAAGTTAGGGTGGTTTCGCCACTCGGGGTTGTAACTGTTTGAAAATGCGTTATTGTTTTGTCTTTGAAGACCGCTAATGTAGTTGGCTTCTTCATTATGGCTGATTAGTTGTTCGACGGTGAGTGAGGGACTAATAGCGGGCAAGGGGTTGGATATACTATTTGCTTGGGGAGTCATTTGACTTTGGTTTAATGTTAAGGCATCTAATCGCTTGTTCATTGAGTTAAATTGAGCAGTCATTAACGCTGCAAATGATGTCAATTGATCTACTTGGTATACGCCTGATGAAGAAGGTCCTTGTCGTTCTAGCGAATGATAGTTATTGGAAGATAAGTCTTCCAATATCGAGTAAGCATCCTCCGGATACTTATTCATTAGAGAACCTCCTGCGGCTCCGTCCACTTGAATTATTGTGGACGTCTGGAGACCATTGTAGAAGGTCCATACCTGCTGATGAATGGCTAAGCCATGATGGGGACACTTCCGCAATAGCTCCTTGAACCTTTCCCACGCGTCATACAACGTTTCCCCATTCCCTTGCATAAATGTAGATATATCACGCATTAATTTTGCAGTCTTAGAGGGAGGAAAACACTTAGCTAAGAATTTTTCTACCAAAGATGTCCAGGTGGTGATAGAAGCATTAGGCATTGAGTTTAGCCAATCTTTTGCTTTTCCTTCCAATGAGAAAGGAAACAAGCGAAGTTTGATTGCTTCTTCAGACGCACCATTAATCTTGAACGTATCGCATATTTCAATAAAAGTTCTTAAATGTGAGTTGGGGTCTTCATGATTTAGTCCGCCGAATTTATTATGTTGAACTAATTGCAAAGTAGTTGAATCGATTTTAAAGTTGTTAGCTTCAATGGCGGGTCTAGTAATGCTAAATTAAATTCCCCCTCTAAAAGGCATGTTGTACTCGCGACACATTCTTCTATTCTCGATTGGGTGCCCATTGTGTTCTACCTGACCACCTATATCTTGACCTTCGTCATGAATATTATCTTCATTGTTATTCTGACCGTTTAGATTCATAGTGATTTGCCTAGTGTTTTCCAACCTTACTGACTTTCGATTTTGTCTACACGCTCGTTCAATTTCAAAATTTAACGGGATTAGTTCTACTGAACGATACCTGGACATGCACCACCGAATAACAGCAAACAAAAAGAACAATAACAAAAATAAACAAACTAAAAATAAAACTTGAACTCCAAATACTAAGCGTCACTAATATTGCAAGACAAACACTAAATTCGTTACGCCTCCCCGGCAACGGCGCCAAACTTGATAAGCTTTTTAGATATGACTTTTAATGCTTATTTAAACGCAAGAGAACACGTCGAATCAAGTTGTATAAAGTGAGTAAATATCGTCTCCACAGGGAGGTGATGAATTTAGAGCGTGCAACTACTAGCTAAGGCTTTTCTTTAAATCCAAGCGAATTGATAACAACGATTTAACTTACATAAAAAACAACTAAGAGTAATTATTTCTAATTAAAACCAACTATGCTATTTGAGAAACTGATTTCTAGTATTAGGGGAAAACAATCTTGTATTGCGACTTCCTTTGTACAATGCAATGAGGTTATGAAGGTGACATTGTGACTAACGTTTAGTGAAGTGCCTTGCAACGATTTGAAATTAGAAACTCGTATCTCTCGATATCGGAACTCCCTAATCCTTCCTTTCCCTCGTTATCTCTAACTAAGGTGAATTAAAAGATCGCATAACGCCTACAAATCCAAGTTGCTAACGCCAAGAGAAAATCTCTTTCACTCTTCAAGCGGTATACCAAATCTACGACACACTTGCGCAACTCGTCTCTCGATTTATGGAGCGCAGTAGAATGATAAAACTTTGGCCAAAAGAAATAAGATAAAGATCGTCGATTTGATAAAGCCACTCACAAAACCATTCACAAAGCTAAATTAAAACATCCTCATTACATCATTCAAAGTACCATCACAATACAAGATAAAGGAATTAGTTCATGCTCATGGAGAAAGAACCCAAAATTAAGAAGATCTTACAAAGCTCATGAAAGTGCAGTTTTTGGAATGAACTCTCTCTCTTCCCTAGCCGAAAATCCTCTTCCTCCTCCTTGTTCTTCGAAAATCTGCAGCTCCTCCTTATTTCCCGAAAAATCTGCAGCTCCCTCCTTATTTCCCTCTGGTTTTTCTCTCTACAGCCCCCACTTCTTTCCTCCTAAAAATCCCCCTTATATCTCCTGGATAAAAAATTAATTCAATTCTCTCCCCTTCATTTTCCAAGCCTTGTCGTAACTCATGTCCCAAGGTCAGCCTCCTCCTTTGCTTTAACTTGTCAAATCAATCAGGCCAGCCCACCTTTTCTCTCTCCATCAAAGCTGGATTCAGATTTAATCTTCTCTTCTTTCAAAGAAAAGGTGGGCCCACAAGATCTGAGGGTTTTATTTGTTAAATGCAACCACCAGTTCGCAACAATTCGGCAGATTTGTTGCAAATCCTGCTACCAATATGCAGTTTGGACAGCACCCACTTTACAATAAAGCTCAGCATGCGACCCACCATAGGAGTTCTTCATAATACCTGAGATACATGATATAAAAGTGCGAATAATGACTACAAATAAGAATATTTCATTATTAACTCCTTTATGCTCTTGTATAATGCATACCATGCTACAAACTAGATAAAAAAATGGGCACAAGATAACTTCATTTTGAAAGTTATCAAACGCGCACTTCCAGAAGGAAGAGAGGTTGTCGAAAACTCTCCTCGGGGAAAGTTTTTAACTTTAAGTTAACATGAACTCATCAGTCACCTCTCAGCTGTTGTATCTTCATAACATGCGTCTTAAACTGGAAGACAATCAGTCAGGGATGTCTGATAATCTTTTCGTGAGCCTGATTTTGAGCAAGCTGCCTCCTGAGTGGATCGCCTTCAAGACTGAAATGCACAGACGGAAGGAGCGAATCCCACTAGATGAACTCAAAAGGTGCATCCACATAGAGGATCAAAATAGAGCTATGAAAAGTTTGGAACAAGTTGGTCAATCCTCGCAGGTTGCCAACTTCGTTTCTCGACCCACCAAGCCTCATCAGAATCCCCCGACAACCAAAGGTGAACCACCTGCCCAAATATCGGCCAAAAAGACTTCTTTTAAACGTAAGACGGGTAAGTGGCATAACTATGGCAAGTGGGGACACTGGGCTGCGTAGTGCAGGGCTCCGAAGAAAAAATAAGAGGAAGCCCCACACAATGTAACACACATGATGGTAGATACCTCCGCCCCAAAGTCCTTTGTGGCTATGGTTGGGAGTAGTCACCGCAGTGCGTCTTCTGAGTGGTGTCTGGACAGCGGTGCTACCTGTCATGTGACGAATGACAGAGAATTATTGACTTAGGTCACAGGGGTCAAGGACAAGGTGGAAAACTGCAATGGAGGAGAGACCGAGGTGACTCATGCAGGGACAGCTCAGTTGGTCCTCTCTTCAGGTAAAACTCTAATTTTACAGCATGTTAGAGTAATACCAGTTTTAACTAAAAATTTAATTTCTATGAGTTTGCTAGATTGGGTTGAAATGACTTTCACGACCTTCAACGGTAGAATAGCACTTACAGTTAATTCTCACTACTTCGGTTGTGCGTATCTGATCAACGGGATGTATATACTAAGCTTAAACAACGATAACATTAACTAAGTAAGTTCAAACCTGATTGATCCAAAGTTGTTACACAACATATTTGGACATGTGAACTACAAGAAAATGTGTGAGCTAGCTAAGAGTCACAACATCCCCTTAGATCTGTCTACTCGATTTGATAAGAGTGAGGTGTGTGCACAAACCAAAATCACTAGAAAACCTTTTAAGTTAGTTTCTAGAAACACGCAACTTCTTGAACTGATACATTCTGACCTCTGTGATTTCAGGAGCCATGTCACGCGAGGGGAATGAAGTATCTGATTACATTCATAGACGATTACTCCAGGTATTGTCTTGTCTATTTATTGAAATCGAAAGATGAAGCATTCGAGACCTTCAAAATCTTCAAATCTTGGGTAGAAAATCAGTTAAATTTAAAAATCAAACGATTTAGAAATGATAGAGGAGGAGAATATACTGCGATAGGGTTCAGGGAATTATGTGCCTCTGAGGGCATAATCCTTGAAACCACTGCTCCTTACTCACCCCAATCCAATAGTGTTGCCGAGCAGAAGAATAGAACCTTAACAGAGATGTTGAACTTTATGCTCCTCACAGATGGCTTGCCTAATTCCTTGTGGGGAGAAACAGTCCTTACTGCAAATCACAATCTGAATAGATTGTCTCATGCTAAGCTCACCTCTACACCCTATGAGCTGTGTCATAGTCATCCTTGTAGATACGATACTCTTAAGACTTGGGACTGTATTGCTTATGTTAGAATACAAGACCTTAAGAGACCTAAGGTGGGACCTAGAACTACCACATGAGTATATCTAGGAAGTGCAGAAGATAGTGCAACAGATAGGTTTCTAGATCTATCCACTAATACTGTGATAGAGTTTAGAGATGTTATATTCTTTGAAAATAAATTTGTCAAGGATCATGGCTTATCCGTCTCCGAGTCTACTGATATGATTTTAGAATCTCCTGTAGAACCTGAAGCAGGCCCCTCTGCCACTGCTCCCCAACCAATAGAGGTTGAACCTTTTCCAATTAGAGCGTCTACAAGAGAAAGAATCCCTAAGAATTTTGGTGAAAATTTCATCACCTACCACTTAAAGGATGATTCATTCTCCTACCAGGAAGCAATGAGATATAGAGATTCGTTGATGTGGACAGAAGTCATTGATGATGAAATGGACTCGCAACTACACAACAATACTTGACATCTAGTGGACCTCCCTAAAGAAGCTAAAGTTCTGGGATGCAAATGGGTACTTAAGAAGAAATTACACAGTGATGGGTCAATAGCTCGATACAAAGCACATCTAGTAGCTAAAGGCTATAAGCAGCAAGGGGGAATATACTACTTTGATGTTTATTCACCTGTATGCCACCTATCGATCGACTATCAAAATTCTTCTTGTGTTAGCCTCTATCGAGAACTTTATAGTTCATCAGATGGATGTGAAAACAGCCTTCTTAAATGAAGAGCTTGATAAAGAGATCTACATGACACAACCTGATGGGTATGTGCATCATGATCTAAAAGATAAAGTGTGCAAGCTAGATAAATAAATTTATGGGATTAAACAAGCGCCTAAGATGTGGCACATGATGTTTGACCAGGTGGTGAAGAATTATAGATTTCAGTCTGGTCTCTCTAATAAATGTCTTTAACACCACTCGATGTCTAATCAAACAGTCATCATATGCCTATATGTGGACGACATGTTGATTTTGAGATCAAATTTTGTTGCTGTGAGGGATATTAAGTTCACTTTCGCAAAAGAATTTGACATGAAGGACCTTGGGCTTGTTGACACCCTTTTAGGTATAAAAGTTAGAGTTGATAAAGGTAGGGTTACTCTTAGTCAGACTCACTATATTGAGCAACTTCTTTCGACCTGGGGTTACAAAGATTATAGGCATGTTGAGACACTGTTTGACCATAACATCAAACTGAGTCCAAATTTTGGAACCAGTATTGATCAAGTGAAATACTCCCGTATAATTAGTAGTCTCATGTACGCCACAAGTTGTACGAGACCAGACATTACCTTCTCGGTTGGCATGCTGAGCTGTTTTAGAACATTGTGTGGTAGCATAGTCCCAGGCAGGAAGAGTAGGGGCAAAGGGGGGAGCGGTGGAGGCGGAGGCCTTCCGCTCGCCCAGCTCATGTAGAGGGGGGAGAGGTGGAGGGGCCAGCCCTCCCTCTCACCCATGCCCCCAGCGTAGGGGGGCGAGAGGTGGAGGGGCGAGCCCTCCCTCTCGCCCCCGCCCCCAGCGTAGGGGGGCGAGAGAAGAAGGGGCGAGACCCCCCTCTCGCCCCCGCCCCCAGCAGAGGGGGCGAGAGGAGGAGGGGAGGCCAGCCCCCCTCTCGCCCTAGCTCCAGTAAGTAGGATGGTCTGCGTTTAGCAGGATGGTTTGCGTTTAGCGCCTCGGAACAGCGGGATTTGGTTGTTCACAGGCCAAATCCGAGGGTATTTTGGTAATCTCGTAGGTCAGATTGTGGATATTTGCAAACCCAGTTCAAAATCCTATAAATAGGACCAAGGGGGCACCATTTGGAGTGGACTTCTCTTTAGTTCTCTCTCTTTTGCCATCTCTCTCCCCAAGTCTCTTTAGTGGGTGGAGAGAGCCTCCAATGGTGCCCAAGCTTAGCATTGGCTTGGGAGGAGAAGCGCTCTAAGATCTTCTAGGTGTGTGGTGGGACCTCCTCGCTAAGCCCTTGGCCTTGTTCCTAGTTCCTTAGCCTCTAGCCTAGAGCTCTCCCTTGGGAGGAGTAAGTGTAAGGTCACGCCTCAACTTGTTGAGGGCCCGAACTCCACAGAAACTAAGTCTTGTTCTCAAGTCTTAGTTTCAACACAGCTGGATCAGAAATCTAGTTCTGGATATTCCATTGTCCAAGTTACAAGTCAACTCACTGAGCTTGTACTACGATAATCAAGCAGTAGCTCAAGTCATCAAAAATGCTCTCTATAACACTAAGAAGAGACATGTACTACTGAGGCATGCTCTGCTGAACTATATGAAGGAACAAGTAATAATCACTTTGATCAATGTGCGGTCGAAGGATAACCTAGCTGATCCCCTAACGAAAGGAATGCCCAAAGATCGACAAATCAAAACAGTGAGGGAAATGGGATTAAAGGCGATTTAGATCAGCCTAGTCTGAGTCAAATGTTTTGATGATTGTCAGAATTTCTTTTGTCTATGCAAGCATGTTGTGCTCCGTTGATGCTCTTGGTTACTGAGTACGATTCTGGTGAGTTATTTCATTCCAAATTTTATGCTAATAACTTTATCCGGATTCGTCTTTCCTTACCTTAGAGGAGAGTGTTATTCCAAATTTGATAACACAATCTGACTCGGTTTGGGCTCTTCTTCTTCTGTTAATTGATTTCATTCCAAACTTGATGATTTCCAATTAACTTTAGAAGAACAGTAACTGTGACATTCCATTTTGGTACACATATATAGCTGCGGTGTCTAGAAGTCCATAAATCATTTATTGAAAACAGATAATGGATTCTGAGATCAAACTCATAACACTCTAGATATGTGCCCTCCTAGCAAACTCATAAAATACTAAGTTCTTTTAGTTGAACTAGATATCTGTATATTTTTCAAGGGTTGAATTCATTTTAATGAAATTCTTTGTTGGAAATTATAGGAGATATTGTTGATGGAGGAGCATGGGATGCTGATCAGGATGATATACTAGACATCTGATGATGATGATGTCAGAGCGATAGAGTGTTATCTGTTTATTTTTTATTGTCTCTATGCAGAGCATTGTTTAGCTCTTTCTTACTGCACTCTGTTTTGATTAGACTTATGTTTTGTGTTGATCATAGACACTAGGTATGCTGGATCTGTGCTATGACCATACACTAGACTGTGATGTGATGCTGTTGGTTTTCATGTTTTATACTTATGCATGCATACGATCCTTTAAGTCTAATGCTTTACATGTGCTGGACACAGTTGTGTATGATTCATATTTGGTTGAACATTACACAAACCACCCTCTTTCCGGCGTCGGGTTTACCGTAGACATAGGAGGAGATTGTTAAGTATTTTTATTAATATATGTACGCGTGTTCACTAACCGTCTCGAAAAGCCTAAGGCTCCGTTCGTTTGGTATGAATTGGAGGTTTGGAATTGGAATTCAATTGCCAATTCAAATTTCGCTGTTCGGTAACGCAAAAATTTCGATGGAATCGGAATTCCATTGAATTCCCATAAGAATTCAATCAAGCGCATAAGGCTCACCCCTATTTCCGACCTCAGCAGGTCTGATTTCCCGATTCCCGCACAACACACCTCGTCTCTAGCGATTCCCGCACAACACCGTCTACCTCGCAATCCGCCGCTATGCACCCTCCTCCCTCGCGACTCATCTCACGCTCATGACTCTCTCTCGGCACCACTTCTCCGGCGAGCCCTCCATTCCCTGCGTGCGACTCCTCCCTCGCAGTCGTCCATTGTCTCTGAGAGGGAACCTTTCGTCTTCCTCCTCACTATAAGTGCTGAAATCAGTTTTTGTTGTTTTGTTGTTTTTCATTCTTTCTCGTTGTATAGATCTAGGTTTGTATGATGGAATTAGTATGCCTGTTTTTTTTTTTTCCGCTGTTAGGTTTGTAGATCTAGGTATTATTGCTGAAATCAGTCCTATTTTTTTTTTCACCGTTTGGTTTGATCGATCTAGGTTTGCTGAAATCAGTGCTGTTTATTTGGGTATTCAATGCTGAAATCGATCTAGGTATTATTGCTGAAATCAGTGCCTGTTTTCTAGGTTTGTTGTTAGGTGTGTGTGTGTGTATTTGTTTGTGTGTGTATTTATAGATGTATGTGTATATGTGTGTTTGTTTGTTTGTGTGTGTGTGTGTGTGTGTGTGTGTGTGTGTGTGTGTGTGTGTGTGTGTGTGTGTTTGTGTCTGTGTGTTTGTGTATTTGTTTGTGCATGTGTGTATGTGTATTTGTTTGTGTATGTGGTTATTTGTTTGCGTTTGCGTATGTGTATTTGTGTATGTGTGTGTGTGTTTTGTTTGTGTGTGTATTTGTTTGTGTGTGTGTGTATTTGAGATGTGTGTGTATATGTATGTGTGTGTATATGTTTGTGTGTTTGTTTGTGTTAGTACCAATTCTAATCTGATGTTAGTACTTTTTAATTGGGAGAGGACTGCTAAGAGACAAAACGTTTTAGTTAGAGAGTATGTTAGTACTTTTTTATATGTTTTAAAATTTCAATTCCATCCATTGAATTCTGACATACAACCGAACAACAGAATTACCAATTCTGATGACAGAATTCCTGCAGTTAGCCGAACAGCAGAAATGGAATTGACTTCAATTCCAATTCCTGCAGGAATCGGAATTGGGTCAATTCCAATTCCTGCATCCCAATTCCTGCCAAACGAACGGAGCTTAATGGGTTTCGTGTCGTCCTAGAGCTTGGCCCTAAGTTGGAGACACTATTTAAACCCCTTTCAAATCTGATGGGAATAGGTAGAATGTCTTGAGCCTCCCTTTCACATAGCGCACATATACATAATTTAGAGAAGCAAGTAGTCACTATTTACTTCCTTTTTTTCCTTTGGGACACTTTGATGGACAAATATCCTCAAAACCCTCTCAATGATGAATATAGAAGAATCTAACTAATAAAAAAAGCTCCATTTATTTTATATTGATTAGCTCTATTTAATATATTTTTTCGAATCTTGCTCTGAGTTGGCTCAGAGTGATGTAATCTAAAGTTTATAATGATCTAAAGTTTATGAGTGATTATATCACGGTTAGAAAAAATGACAAATTTTCTAATTTTGATTTGGATTGTTGTTAACAGTATCGGTTTGTCGTTAACAGATTTGCTTGCATCATGTAATTTCTAAAAAAGTATGATTTGCTGCTAACAATGGTGTGCGGATATTCATTTTTTATTTACCTTTAACAATTCCCGTTAAAAAATGCCTGGATAGAGCCCGAGGTTAAGTAAGGTGTGTGGCTCAGTGGCTCTATTAGAAGTTTCCAAAAGCACCAAATCAAATACATTAGAGATCATTTGGACTCAACTCGACGTACTATAGAAGGTAGGATCAAACTCGGTGGTATTCAGTCAGCCTTCTCTTGTGTGGTCAAGAACCCTACCAGATGTGGGAGAGGGGGTGCTGCCTTCGGTTTCCGTTGGTGGCCAAACCACCTGCTTTTCTAATGGTATGATGCATAGGAAGATGTTAGCAACTCGTGTATGCCGAAAAAAAAATGTTCGTGTTTGTAACACATCAAAGATCACCTTGCGCTATCAGACCGTTGCTTTCTGCAAGCACGATTTTTAATTCTAAGCGTGATTGATCGAAAATACGGATGTATTACGCCTGTATTTTCGCAAAAAAAATATCCACTGCAGGATCGCGGGGCGTAGGGTTGTATTTTATTCCGCACAGTGAGAGCCATGCATTGCCCGTACATCCGTGACCCTCCTCTCCCTTTACCTTCTTCTTTTGCAAGCTCCGTGCGGCATGTAATGACTTTCATGTCCCAAAGCGTTAAGGAACGGTTATGATGCTTACGATCAATGAAAAAAAAATGAACGTAGCACATTTCTAAGAAAAATGATCACATAGCATAACAACATGGACATCACTTAATTGATTCCATGTAAAATTCGCAAATATTTAACTTCACGCCTTTCAACCTTATTCGATAATCTAATAGAGATCCAAAAATTTGATTGATGGCTCATCTCCGCGAATAATATTGTATCAACGAGACGAAACCTCAATGAGAATTCCAGCAAGATTGGAGAACTTTTTTAGCCATGAGACCGCCGCACTGTTGTTGTGCCGACCATAGATCCGTCTTACATATGACTATACTAATGAGAATATTAATCAATCCGCAACAATAGTAATTAGTACTCTACACTATATATTTTCTTACCTATAAAGAAATAAATAATTGTGGTTTGTCTTATAGAAAATAAAGCAAACAAAATATTCATTTAAATATCAAGGTTAGGTACAAATAATATTAGAAATGACTTCATATTTTTTATATTCATATCTTTTTATGTTAAAAAAAAGAAGGCACCAATCAAATCAAGACACGTGCAGCTGAGATCCAGTTTACTTATAAAGTCTCCTTAATGAAATACGAACATTGACAAGAGAATCTACCAACGAGTGACGACTGACGAGTCCATCGATTCATCGCCATGACGAGGAATACGTGACGCGGGAACTCCAAACGTTGACCGTTGACTGTTGGAGGAGTATAAAATAGGGCGGTGATAAAGGGACACCATCAAATTTTTAAATGCAGGCCCATTTGTCAAAATTTTAAATGCAGGCCAAAGCAATGGAAGAAGCTTCGTGATGTTTTTGGAGAGACGCAGCAGCTGAATGAGTAGAGTTCGGTATCGAAATGATGTTGGAGAGCTTCAGGTGCTATAGGGATTCGCCATGAAAGTTTCAGGTATGTTTCCGTGAGCAGCGTGGAGGAGAGATCGAGCAGGGGTGACGAAGGCTGCTGCATCGCTCTCGCGGCGGTTGGTAGGAAGAGGGCAGACAGACCACGGCGGAAGTGGGCGTGACCGGTGCGATGTCACCT
Source organism: Dactylorhiza incarnata (assembly GCA_033032865.1). Lineage (NCBI taxonomy): Eukaryota > Viridiplantae > Streptophyta > Magnoliopsida > Asparagales > Orchidaceae > Dactylorhiza > Dactylorhiza incarnata. The sequence continues at coordinate 8,169,357 of JAWHQI010000053.1, forward strand.
TTGTTAATATTATTGTTAATATTGTTAGAATGGTGCTCGAAGCATCCGCGTGAGTGTCTAGTTTGGAACACTCTACTCGTTGCCCCTAGCAGGGTATTTATAGGCAAACCCTAATTCCTCGACGGGTGCGTGGATCCCTAACGGGTCCTAACCTACCGCTAAGTATCCGTTAACTAAATAGTTCAATATACCTCAACATTCTCCTCTTATATTGTAAATATCGGGGTCACATCACAGATTACTTTAAACAAGAGTTAATAACGACATAACATGAGTTTTCCAGAAAACATAAATATGAGTTTTAGAACACACAATATCTAAACTCAAACACAAGGCTCCAAATAAGAAACAGTAAGCAAAGCTGGAAAAAACTCAAAGAACGGATAAATGAACTGTGATCTATGCAAACAATAGATCATCATCAACTGGGTCGAAATCAACTTTCTCTCCTCCAATCTCCATGTGATCTGCAAACAGACATAATAAGAATGTCATGAGACAAATCTCTATGAATTCTAACATTTGCAAATCAAGAGTAAAGTGAATAGTTCTAGTAGTAAAAGAACGTAATACTCTAACCAAGAAGAAAAGAATCACATATCAGCATCTCTCTCCAATTTACACAAAATTAGACAATTGATTTCAAAGAATCAAACCATGTTCCTTCTATTATTAAGATTATTACCAAACGTTTCACAATTGTATTATATCATCAAGTTTGGAATGATACAACAAGCTGTGACCAATATATCATCAAGTTTGGAATGATATAAGTATTGATCATAATATCAGGACGCATATCAGCAACTTTAGTATTCATTTTTGGAATGATACCCAAATCAGCCTTTGAATTAAAAATAATTGTGTAAGTCATCAAGTTTGGAATGACTAGCAACTATTCATCTCTGGCTTTCATCAGATAGCATCTGGAATACTTCTGTGTACTCACTCTAGATGCTCGAATGTAAGCAGGCTACGGTTCTAAGATTTAAAACATAAGCAGGGTATTAAGTCATACTAAATGAACCTTAATCCCACCTCCCCCGATGTTTTATGTGTTAGAACCTTACATAAGCCCTTGATAAGGACATCTGCTACATTATCCTTCGATCTCACGTCCAATAGGGAGATTATCCCCTGACTGGTGAGATGGGTCAACCAGGCCTGTTTCATCCTTAGTTGCCTTCGCTTCCCATTGAACAACGTATTTGTTGCAATGGTCTTTGTGGCTTGATTGTCACAATATAGCGAAATAGAGTTCATTTTTAGACTCGTCATTGGAATGTCGATGATCAGATCTCTTATCCACTCAGCTTCTTCTCCTGCTGAACCGAGGGCATAGAGTTCTGATTCCATAGAAGAAAGTGCAATGCACGACTGCCTCTTTGACTTCCAAGCTACTGTTGCTCCTCCTAGGGTAAATACAAAACCGCTAGTGGATCTACTGTCAACAATTTCTGAACACCAGGAGGCGTCAGAATACCCCTCAAGTACAGGAGGATGTCCACTGTAACATAAAGCATACTGTTGGAAATTGTAATCACAATTACCTTGATTTGTGAGAAGTCACCCTTAAACTAAGATTGAATTGCATTTGTATTTGATATGCTTTTCTAGTATTGTCTTGCAGATTCTCTTTTGGGCAAGATTGAAGCTATGCTCAAGAAGCAAAGTGAACAGTTTGAGAACTCCTTGACAACTGTTCACAGGAAGATTGCCTCAGTTGAAAGTGATCTTGGCAGGGAGTTAGCCAAAATCAAATCAAATTTTGAAAATCTCTCTGATTTGATGAGTCTAGGGAGCAAGCAAATTGAACATGCAACTGAAGGTGTAGGCACGGTGTTGAAACAGACTGTAATAGTTACCCAACTTCAACAATCGATGAGTAATGATGCAGAAGCTAACACCTTCAGAGTTGTTGATGAGGTGGGCCATTTCAAAGATGATATTCTCCAAACCCTATCTGTAGAAGTCAGAAAGGGAGAGGAAAATATAGTAGCTCAAATGACAGACTTGATTGAAAGCTCCGTATCTGCTCTTCAAAGCTCATGGAATTCTCAGTTTGAGCAGTTCTCTTCCAGGATGCTGAAGCAAGTTGCTGATATTAATGCTTATTCCTTCAAAACAGCAACGTGGCTTCATAATCAGATTTTTCCTGAGTTGGCAATTGATCTAGATGTTCCTGTTCCTCAGTTTTCTCCAAGGCCAGAAGAACTACTTGGGAAGGCTCCTATTGTTGAAGAACAATCAGATAGGGCTGGGACCAAAAGAAAAAGAATGTTTGGTGAAGGTCCTTCTGCTAGTCGATCTGTTTCAAGTTCTAGCTCTACAGGTCAGTGCAAAGCTAAGGTTGAGAAGAGTTTTCCAGAAATCTGGAGTCCAGTCTCAAAAGACATTATTCTTGAAACCTATAAGTTAGTTCATGAAGGTAAAATGAATAGATCTGAATGCTACAGCTCTCAAGAATGGGAAAAACATGAGACAGCTCAAAGGAAGAGAATGATTCACTTCAGGGCTTTTGGATATAATAATGCTGATGCTCCGGATCCACCTCCGTTTTACCATCCCAAGCCTCATGCTTATTTCTCCAGACAAGAAGAAAAGATGAAAAGAAGATCTTGAAGGATAGTGCTGATAATGTCAAGACATATTCTGTTTTGGTTCTGATTTTGTTGAACATCAAGTCTTCTTAACAATTCAATTTAGACATATATATATATAATTGTTGATTTGATGTTCTCTACTTATTCATTTTCATATCTTTGTGTAGTGTAGCATATTTGTTCTATATTGTTGTAATTCAACTTAGTATATAGGGTTCTGACTTCTACAAATAGGGGGAGATTGTTGGAAATTGTAATCACAATTACCTTGATTTGTGAGAAGTCACCCTTAAACTAAGATTGAATTGCATTTGTATTTGATATGCTTTTCTAGTATTGTCTTGCAGATTATCATTGCTAAGTGTAACTCAATGTCAGGTCACAATGGGTCTGCAAACACAGTTTCATACAATGTAATTCTTCATTATATGAAACATGGTGATGACTCATGTGTGATCTCTCTATTGGGGTACACTTCATTTTCAAGACTATTGAAGACTTTGGAGTGCGGTTGCAGCAAGTGTTCAAGAAAAGAAAAGAAAATTGTTGAAAACAATTTTCCTAAGGACATGTCTCGAGAGATCAAGTATGTCTCGAGAGTTCTGACATGTCTCGAGAGGCAAGTTCTTTGGATCTCGAGATATGGGTTCTTGATGTCTCGAGAGATCAAGCATGTCTCGAAAGACCTTGACCGAAATCCTTGTAATGTCTCGAGAGATCATCAAGTTCTCGAGACATCTCCTTCCTGCTCTCTTTGCTTCATATTTCGGGAGATCCCTCATGTCTCGAGAGAACCCTTTTGTCTCGAGAATTCTGTTCGAAATTTTATCTAATTTGTTTTCTCTGTTCTTGTCGTTTCGTAAACGCTCTCTCTCTCGATCCTAACGGCTATATGGAATGCATTTAAGGTTGATTTAATCCTTAATTGCTTCCCTCTATATATAGGATCGCTCTTGAGTTTTAAACAATAAGTTTTAAATTCGTTCTCAAACCCTAATTTTCTCTCCCGATCAAAAAGAATGAGAAAAGCGCCGCCTCGTCGTCGTCTACGATTGGAGATCGATCTACTTATTGGAGTTGCCGATTTCTATCAAGAAGGATTCGATTGATCTGTATTCTGATTCTACAATCTCTATTGGATCGTTTCGGATTGCCAAAGACAGATTTGAAGGATCGTTGTTCTTCCTCATCGTTCTCAAAAGCTATTCAAGAAGAAGGAAGAAAACGCCTCTGTTATTCAGATCTGGTATCTCTTTGTTCAAAACCTTTTATCATCTATTGTAGGAGTTGTTATCTCCGAGTTGTAGGAGAGGTTGTTCTCCGAGTTGTAGGAGAAGTTTTCTCCGAGTTGTAAGAGAGGTTCTCTCTGAGTTTGTAGGAGTTTGACTCCGAGACTGTAGGATCGTTCTTGATCCGAGATTTAGTAAGTAGTCAAGTCTAGCTGTGGTGCTAGATTGGCGAGGCCGGCAGTGGAGTACCCAAGGACGGGGAACCACTATAAATTCCTGGTGTTATCTGTGGCTGTGATTTATTTTGTGTGTTGTGCTTTACGTTTAATTTTTAATTCCGCAAAAGACGTAGTGATCACCTATTCACCCCCCTCTAGGTGATTTAGGTAGGCAGCTAGATACTTCACATACTTTTCAGTGTGCTTTAAGTATCGCATAAGCCTTTCTAAGGCATTCCAGTGGTCTTGCCCAGGGTTACTCGTAAATCTACTTAACATGCCGACCGTAAAGGCTATGTCAGGTCTAGTGCAGGTTGTAGCATACATGAGACTACCTATGAGTTTGGAGTAATCCAACTGTCTAATAGATGAACCTTTATTCGGTTTCAGTCTATTGTTATAATCGTATGGAGTCTCACTACCTTTGCTTTTAACTTAACCTCACTTCTCAAGTAGATTTCTAATATAGTGACTCTGGCTGAGGGTAATACCCTTGTCAGTGAAGTTCACTTCCATTCCTAGGATGATTTTCACCACGCCTAAGTCAGTCATGCTAAATTGTGTCGTCATGGCATCTTTCACGTCTTTCACCTCAGACTGATCAGTGCCCAGAATTAGCATGTCATCAACATACAAGCATATAATTGCAACTTTATTTGAACTTGTACGAACGTACAGACATTTATCTGAAAAACTGGATTTAAAACTCATGGCTTTAACACAAGTGTCAAATTTTTCGTGCCACAATTTAGGTGCTTGCTTCAATCCGTATAGTGACTTAATCAACTTACAGACCTTATTTTCTAGACCTTCTACCACAAACCCTTTAGGTTGGTGCATGTAGATCTCTTCGGTCATATCTCCATTAAGAAATGCAGTCTTGACGTCCATCTGATGAACTGTAAAGTGTTCAATAGATGTTATAGCGAGAAGTATCATTGTACAACCCTCATTCTCCGAGGTAGGCCCATTCAAAGCCACGTAGGCTGAAGTCAAGGTCAAAGGGTCAGCACAGGAGCCGGCAGTCCAAGACACAAGGCAACTCAGCCAGCAGGAGCAAGAGGCGAGCTGGGCGAGCAAGAGGCGAGCTGGGCGAGCAAGAGGCGAGCTGGGCGAGCAAGGGGCGAGTATGCCGAGCAAGGGGCGAGTATGGCGAGCAAGGGGCGAGTATGGCGAGCAAGGGGCGAGTATGGCGAGCAAGGGGCGAGTATGGCGAGCAAGGGGCGAGCAGAGGCGAGCTTGGGCGAGTATCTCGCGAGTATGGGCGAGTATCTCGCGAGTATGGGCGAGTATCTCGCGAGTATGGGCGAGTAACCCTTGTAACTCGCGAGCAGAGGCAGTATACTCGCCTGTACCCCCCCTAGGATTTCTCTATAAATAGACCCCCAGGGGTACTAGAAATGACACTTTTGGGAAGTGGTCGAGGTCCCCCCAAGTTGGATACTCGCCAAATCCATGCCCGTCTAGTAACTCGCCCAGCTTTTGGTTGCGGAGGGGAAGTTTCTCCCAAACTTCCGGGTATGTGGTGGGACCTCCCTGCTGGAGCACCTGGGGTGTGCTTAGTCATTTTCTCTCTCCTATTTTAGCTATTAGAGCCGTGGAGTTGGACCGCAGGATCAGTAACCTCGGGCTGCATTGATCCGAATCTTGAGGTCAGGATTTTCCTGGCGTCAACACTTTGGTGCGGTGACCCCATTCTCATTCTCCCCGGCTCGTAGGCAGAAGTGGACCCCCCCCCCCCCCCCCAAGGCCACGTAGGCAGAAGTCAAAGTCAAAGAGGTCAACGCAGAGCCCGGCAGTTCAAGGCAGAGAAGAGAAGACCTCGGCGAGTATGCAGGCAATACTCGCCAGGTTGGCGAGTATGGAACAGAAGACCTGGCGACTATTGGCCCGGCGTGTGCGAGCAGCACCCAATACTCGCCAGATGGGCGACTATGGCATGATACTCGTCGAGTAACCCATAGTCGCCGGGTTGGGGCTGGATTATAAACCCCCCCCCCCCCTACCCCTTGGTTTTCCTATAAATAGGACCCCAGGGGTACTTGGATTAGCACCTGGACTTGAGCTTTCGAAACCCTGCTCTTGCATTCTGGAACCTGTCGCACTTGGCCGCTACTCCCGGTACTAGCCAAGTCGGTGCCTTCCTCGTACCCTGCTCGGCCGTTCTTTGGTCTTGGAGGGGAAGTCTCTTCGGAGCTTCTGGGTACGTGGTGGGACCTCCCTGCCGCAGCACCTGGGGTCCTGTTTGTTGCTCTTCTAGCTTCTTCGTCGTTGTCAGCCAAGCCATCTCGTCGGGCTGCTGGGCGAGTAGCCTCCGGCTGCATCGGTCCGAATCTTGAGGTCAGGATTTTCCTGGCGTCAACACTTTGGTGCGGTGAGCGTGGATCGTAGTCGGAGGAAGAAAGTTTTGCGAGAAGGCTTCATGGCTTAAAGTGGCGAGATGGAGGCCAAAGGCAGCAACTCGCGAGCATTCGACAAGTTGGGCGAGTTCCAGAGGCAACTTCATGCAGGCGAGTTCCAGATGGCGAGATCCAGAGCCGAGTTCCAGATGGCGAGATCCCTACTCGCCATAGGCGAGTTCCTACAGGCGAGATCCAGAGATAAGTTCAGACCAGCGACTTTACTCGGAAGAGAGGCGAGCTTCCTGGATAGTGGCGAGATCCTTCCTTACTCGCCATCCTTACTCGCCTATAGGCGAGCTTCCTTGTTACTCGGCATAGGCGACTTCGTGCAGGCAGGCGAGCTTCTTCAATACTCGTCCATAGGCGAGCTCCTTCAATACTCGCCCATAGGCGAGCTTCTTCCTTACTCGCCCATAGGCGAGCAGCATCAAATGAGGCGACTTCGTGCAGGCAGGCGAGCTTCTTCAATACTCGGCCATAGGCGAGCTCCTTCAATACTCGCCCATAGGCGAGCTTCTTCCTTACTCGCCCATAGGCGAGCAGCATCAAATGAGGCGACTTCAGGCAGGCGAGCAAGATTCTTCTATACTCGCCCATAGGCGAGTTCTCTACTCGCGAGGGTGAGTTCTCTACTCGCGAGGGTGAGTTCTCTACTCGCAAGTTGGTGAGAACATGGTACCTAGATCAAGAGTGGCGGGTTCCTGAAGGCCGATTTCAGGGTCAGGCGAGTATGGAAAATAAAAAGGGACACTACTCCCCTCAGTTTCCTCCTTCTTCAATGTCAATGATTTCCACACATGATCATACTGACGGGTGCTTTGGTAAAGCCCGTGAGTGCTTTTGTCTGACTAACATACAGGATGATTCATGACGAGTTCGCCACCAAGGGAAAGCACATAAACCTACTCGCGAGGTCTCCAAGTTGATGCTCGGCGAGCTCCTAGTCGCGATGGTCTTCTTCAGCAAACTACTCGCGAGGCCTCCAAGTTGATGCTCGGCGAGCTCCTAGTCGCGGTGATTTTCAAAGCTAGGATTCAGCGAGCTCATACTCGCGATGATCTTCATCAAGGGCGTATATTCCACGAGGATGTTTACTCGTGACGTCTTCAAGCTAAGATTCCGCGAGCTCATACTCGCGATGATCTTCATCAAGGGCGTATATTCCACGAGGATGTTTACTCGTGACGTCTTCAAGCTAAGATTCCGCGAGCTCATACTCGCGATGATCTTCATCAAGGGCTTATGTTCCATGAGACTGCTTACTCATGACGTCTCCAAGCTTGGTATTCTGCAAGCTCCTTACTCCCGATGATCTCCTTCCGTCGGCTATGATCCATGAGGGGTCTTACTCATAAGGAAACATGTTTGGTCGGCATTCAACACCCAAGTAGGATGGAGACCTCGGGATGGTGTGTTCTTTTGGAACCTCCCTGACTGTCAGTCCCTACTTGACGTCATCCTTCAGCAACACCCAAGTAGGATGGAGACCTCGTGGTGGTGTGTTCCTTTGGAACCTCCCCGACTGTCAGTCCCCTTCATGGTGTGTTCTATGAGATGAAGAACTGCTCAGAAGTACCTAAAGGCTCAACAAGGAGATCACTTGTCATCGAGAAGCTCGAACTGAACTAGGAGGGATCTTTCATCGTTCAAGAGGCATTCGAGACTGGCAGAGACCGCCTGTAGAATCATGAAGGGGAATCGCTTGGGAATACCTGGAGCGGCAATGACCTGAAAAAGTTCTATCCCTGAGCGGAAAGGTCTATTCTCCCCCTCCTTGTGTTTATTCCATTTAAATAAAAATTCCCCGCCCCCTGAAACATGGGCCGCGAGAGTTGTTTTTCTCTTCTGGCAAGAGCTTTTTGAAGTAGGTGAAACCGATCTCCACGACAGGTTGGGAAACGAGCCTCCGACTTGATTCTCGTAAAACCCAGAACGGGTGATGGGACAATGCCTCGGTATACGTCCCCCTAAGTCCAAGCCTCTGCAATGACGGCCGAGATCAGCTCCCCCCTTGCACGTTGGCCGCGGTTCCCACCGACTGCATTTCTCATCTGACTGGTGAGATTATCAGGAGAAAGTCTGGACGCCGACCTCCCAACTCGTCGAAGCGATGATCGATTTACCTGACTGAGGGACCCTTGTATAAAGGTGTCATTTGACCTCTTGCGACAAAGCCTAATATCTCTTGTATTTTATTCCAATCATATGGGTTGGTGCGGTTAATTCCCTCTGATTGTTGAGTGATAGTATGAAGACTCTTCTGCAACCTGGTGACCGATTGGGGGATAGGTCTCCGACTCGACTCTCGTAATAACCCAAGTCGGGTGGTGGGATAGCGCCTCGGGAGAGAGTCCTCCTAAGACCAAGCCTCTGCATTGACGGTCGAGATCAGCTCCCCCCTTGCACGTTGGCCGAGTTACCCCCTTACTGCACTTCCCATCCGGCTGGAGAGGTTATCAGAGGAGAGTCCGGACGCCAACCCCCCAGCTTGACGAAGAGATGATCGATTTGACCGATCAGCATTCAGCAAACGCAATAGGATGGAGGCCTCGGGATGGTTTGTCCCCTTGGACCTCTCCACCTCTAGTTGAGCTCGGCTCCTGCGAGGTGTCGACCTTGTCTCCACTTCCAGTTGAGCTCGGCTCCTGCGAGGTGTCGACCTTCTCTCCGCCTCTAGTTGAGCTCGGCTCCTAGAAGGTGTCGGCCTTCTTTCCGCCTCTAGTTGAGATCGGCTCCTAGAAGGTGTCGACCTTCTCTCCACCTCTAGTTGAGCTCGGCTCCTAGAAGGTGTCGACCTTCTCTCCGCCTCTAGTTGAGCTCGGCTCCTAGAAGGTGTCGACCTTCTTTCCGCCTCTAGTTGAGCTCGGCTCCTAGAAGGTGTCGACCTTCTTTCCGCCTCTAGTTGAGCTCGGCTCCTAGAAGGTGTCGACCTTCTCTCCACCTCTAGTTGAGCTCGGCTCCTAGAAGGTGTCGACCTTCTCTCCGCCTCTAGTTGAGCTCGTCTCCTAGAAGGTGTCGACCTTGTATCCACTTCCAGTTGAGCTCGGCTCCTGCCAGGTGTCGACCTTCTCTCCACCTTTAGTTGAGCTCGGCTCCTAGAAGGTGTCGACCTTCTCTCCGCCTCTAGTTGAGCTCGGCTCCTAGAAGGTGTCGACCTTGTATCCACTTCCAGTTGAGCTCGGCTCCTGCGAGGTGTCGACCTTCTCTTCACCTCTAGTTGAGCTCGGCTCCTAGAAGGTGTCGACCTTCTCTCCACCTCTAGTTGAGCTCGGCTCCTAGAAGGTGTCGACCTTCTCTCCACCTCTAGTTGAGCTCGGCTCCTAGAAGGTGTCGACCTTCTCTCCACCTCTAGTTGAGCTCGGCTCCTGCGAGGTGTCGACCTTGTCTCCACTTCCAGTTGAGCTCGGCTCCTGCGAGGTGTCGACCTTCTCTCCACCTCTAGTTGAGTTCGGCTCCTAGAAGGTGTCGACCTTCTCTCCACCTCTAGTTGAGCTCGACTCCTAGAAGGTGTCGACCTTCTTTCCGCCTCTAGTTGAGCTCGGCTCCTAGAAGGTGTCGACCTTGTATCCGCTTCCAGTTGTGCTCGGCTCCCGCGAGGTGTCGACCTTGTCTCCACTTCCAGTTGAGCTCGGCTCCTGCGAGGTGTCGACCTTCTCTCCACCTTTAGTTGAGCTCGGCTCCTAGAAGGTGTCGACCTTCTCTCCGCCTCTAGTTGAGCTCGGCTCCTAGAAGGTGTCGACCTTGTATCCACTTCCAGTTGAGCTCGGCTCCTGCGAGTTGTCGACCTTCTCTTCACCTCTAGTTGAGCTCGGCTCCTAGAAGGTGTCGACCTTCTCTCCGCCTCTAGTTGAGCTCGGCTCCTAGAAGGTGTCGACCTTCTCTCCGCCTCCAGTTGAGCTCGGCTCCTGCGAGGTGTCGACCTTCTCTTCACCTCTAGTTGAGCTCGGCTCCTAGAAGGTGTCGACCTTCTCTCCGCCTCTAGTTGAGCTCGGCTCCTAGAAGGTGTCGACCTTCTTTCCGCCTCTAGTTGATCTCGGCTCCTAGAAGGTGTCGACCTTTTATCCACCTCCAGTTGAGCTCGGCTCCTGCGAGGTGTCGACCTTCTCTCCGCCTCTAGTTGAGCTCGGCTCCTAGAAGGTGCCGACCTTGTATCCACCTCTAGTTGAGCTCGGCTCCTAGAAGGTGTCGACCTTCTCTCCGCCTCTAGTTGAGTTCGGCTCCTAGAAGGTGCCGACCTTGTATCCACCTCTAGTTGAGCTCGGCTCCTAGAAGGTGTCGACCTTCTTTCCGCCTCTAGTTGAGCTCGGCTCCTAGAAGGTGTCGACCTTGTATCCACTTCCAGTTGAGCTCGGCTCCTGCGAGGTGTCGACCTTCTCTTCACCTCTAGTTGAGCTCGGCTCCTAGAAGGTGTCGACCTTCTCTTCACCTCTAGTTGAGCTCGGCTCCTAGAAGGTGTCGACCTTGTATCCACTTCCAGTTGAGCTCGGCTCCTGCGAGGTGTCGACCTTCTTTCCGCCTCTAGTTGATCTCGGCTCCTAGAAGGTGTCGACCTTCTTTCCGCCTCTAGTTGATCTCGGCTCCTAGAAGGTGTCGACCTTGTATCCACCTCTAGTTGAGCTCGGCTCCTAGAAGGTGTCGACCTTCTCTCCGCCTCTAGTTGAGCTCGGCTCCTAGAAGGTGTCGACCTTGTATCCACCTCTAGTTGAGCTCGGCTCCTAGAAGGTGTCGACCTTCTCTCCGCCTCTAGTTGAGCTCGGCTCCTAGAAGGTGTCGACCTTGTATCCACTTCCAGTTGAGCTCGGCTCCTGCGAGGTGTCGACCTTCTCTTCACCTCTAGTTGAGCTCGGCTCCTAGAAGGTGTCGACCTTCTCTCCGCCTCTAGTTGAGCTCGGCTCCTAGAAGGTGTCGACCTTGTATCCGCCTCCAGTTGAGCTCGGCTCCTGCGAGGTGTCGACCTTCTCTCCGCCTCTAGTTGAGCTCGGCTCCTAGAAGGTGTCGACCTTGTATCCGCCTCCAGTTGAGCTCGGCTCCTGCGAGGTGTCGACCTTCTCTCCGCCTCTAGTTGAGCTCGGGTCTTAGAAGGTGTCGACCTTGTATCTGCCTCTAGTTGAGCTCGGCTCCTAGAAGGTGCGACCTTGTATCCGCTTCCAGTTGAGCTCGACTCCTGTGAGGTGTCGACCTTTTCTCGCCAGAAAGACAGCTCGTCGAATAAGGGTTGGATGATTCTTTCCGAGCAACTACGTTACTCGCAAAGAGCGGGGATTGTGTACAACCCTCATTCTCCGAGGTAGGCCCATTCAAAGCCACGTAGGCTGAAGTCAAGGTCAAAGGGTCAGCACAGGAGCCGGCAGTCCAAGACACAAGGCAACTCAGCCAGCAGGAGCAAGAGGCGAGCTGGGCGAGCTGGGCGAGCAAGAGGCGAGCTGGGCGAGCAAGGGGCGAGTATGGCGAGCAAGGGGCGAGTATGGCGAGCAAGGGGCGAGTATGGCGAGCAAGGGGCGAGTATGGCGAGCAAGGGGCGAGTATGGCGAGCAAGGGGCGAGTATGGTGAGCAAGGGGCGAGCAGAGGCGAGCTTGGGCGAGTATCTCGCGAGTATGGGCGAGTATCTCGCGAGTATGGGCGAGTATCTCGCGAGTATGGGCGAGTAACCCTTGTAACTCGCGAGCAGAGGCAGTATACTCGCCTGTACCCCCCCCCCCCCCCCCCCCCTAGGATTTCTCTATAAATAGACCCCCAGGGGTACTAGAAATGGCACTTTTGGGAAGTGGTCGAGGTCCCCCCAAGTTGGATACTCGCCAAATCCATGCCCGTCTAGTACCTCGCCCAGCTTTTGGTTGCGGAGGGGAAGTTTCTCCCAAACTTCCGGGTATGTGGTGGGACCTCCCTGCTGGAGCACCTGGGGTGTGCTTAGTCATTTTCTCTCTCCTATTTTAGCTATCAGAGCCGTGGAGTTGGACCGCAGGATCAGTAACCTCGGGCTGCATTGATCCGAATCTTGAGGTCAGGATTTTCCTGGCGTTAACAATCATAATTGTCGCATAGTGACAAACATGTGAGTATATATCAAAATAGTCTATTCCACTCATTTGAGTGAAGCCTTTTGCAACTAGACGTGCTTTGTATTTGGCAATACTCCCATCAGGATTAAGCTTCTTCTTCAGAACCCATTTGTTTCCAATGGTCTTAGCCCCTTTGGGCAAGTCAACCAATGTCCACGTGTTGTTCTGCATGAGAGAGTTTAACTCTTCATCGATGGCTTCTTTCCATAATAGAGAGTCTCGAGATCGCATCGCATCCTTATAGGTGAATGGATCAACTTCAACTTGGTAAGTCACGAAGTCTGTACCGAAGCTTTTAGGCGTTTTCTATCTACTAGATAGCCTTTCGGTATCTAAACCACTCGTGTCTACAGGCTCAGTGTCAGAGTTATGTTGACTTGGCTCAGCTGGAGGCTCAAGACTAGTTGTTGGTAGACTTGGAAGCGTCAGGTTCTTATCCTTAAGGAACTTATCCTCAAATAAGACAGCGTCTCTAGATTCGATTACAGTGTTTGTTGATAGATTTAGAAATCTGTCTGCAGCATTATCCTCCGCACATCCTAGGTAGATACATGTATTTGTCCTAGGTCCAATCTTAGCTCTTCTAAGGTCAGGTATCCTAACATAAGCGATACAGCCCCAGGTCTTATGATTATCAAATCTAGGAGGTCTCTTAAACCAAAGCTCATAGGGTGTCTTAGTCAACTTGGCATGTGGAACTTTATTAAGAATGTGATTAGACGTGAGGGTAGCTTCACCCCAGTAGGTCGCAGGCATGCCAGCAGTCAACAGCATGGAATTCAACATTTCTGTTAAAGTCCTATTTTTTCACTCAGCAATACCGTTGGATTGGGGGGAATAAGGAGCAGTCGTTTCAGGGATGATGCCATTGCTGGCAAGGAAATCTCTGAACTCCCCGGAGACGTATTCTCCTCCTCGATCACTCCTTAGACGTTTGATTTTCATGTCAAGTTGATTCTCAACCCTAGTTTTGAATATACTAAATTTTTCAAAAGCTTCATCTTTGGATTTAAGTAGATAAATGTGACTGAATCTAGAGTAGTCGTCGATAAATATTATCAGATACTTCTGACCTCCACGTGTGACAAAACTTTTGTAGTCACATATGTCGGAGTGTATTAACTCTAGCAAATGTGTGCTCCTAGAAACCAGACTAAAAGGTGTTCTAGTTATCTTAGTTTGAGCACAGATTTCACATTTGTCAAATCTGCTTTTTGTGTATAAGGGGATGTTGTGAGTTCTAGCTAGCAGGAGTAGTTTTCTATAATTGACGTGTCCTAGTCTTGCATGTAAAGTCTTAGGATCGATCAAATTAGAACTAACCTGATTTACTACCTCGTTTGCTAGACTCAACCTATACATTTCGTTGACGATATACGCACAACCAAAGTAGTGTGAGTGAACCATCAGCGTTACTCGACCACCACTAATGTTAAATGACATACCCGCATCGCATAACAAACTAATTGAAATTAAATTAGCAGCTAATGATGGTATAAATTTAACATTTTTTAAAGTAAGAGTTTTACCTGAGGAGAGCGTCAAGGTAGCATTGCCGACCCTCAGCACGTCAGCTACTCCTCCATCAGCAACAGTAACAGTCTCTCGGACTGCAGTGACGTCCTCCAGAAGCGCAGAATTGTTGCAGACGTGACATGTAGCACCTGAGTCTAGCCACCACTCTGTACTGGCCTGTCCGTTACCGACCATGGCAACAAAGTCGGTGGGCGAAGTCTGATGGACCATATTGGCCCTATTATTAGGCTTTGGTGTACTAGGATCTCCTCTCTTGGGCTGCTTGCACTCGGAAGCACAGTGACCCCACTTGTTACAATTGTAGCACTTGCCTTTGAATTTCTTCACCTTCTTGCTCGTGTCCACAACTGCGGGTGCACTGGGTAACGGTCTAGTCTTGCCGGGCTTGAACTTCCGCTTAGGATGCGTGACCATGTTGGCAGCAGAGGACTGCTTGCTAATGGTCTCCCTAGCGTGTCTAGTCCTGTTCTCATCCTCAATGCAAATGAAACGCTTGAGATCTTTAAGACTGACCTGCGTTTTCTTTCGATACATCTCCGTTTTAAAGGAGTACCACGCCGACGGGAGCTTGAAGATAATAGCTCCTACAACAAAACCATCTGGCAGTGGGATGTTCTCACTGTTCAGCTTGTCCACCAGATTCTCAAAATCCGCGACCTGTGGAAGGATTTCCCTTTCCTCAGTGAAGGTGAAAGTCATAAACTTGTCCACGAGGTGCGTCTTGGACATATTTTTCTCTTCCTTGAACTGCTCCTCCAGAGCTTCCCAGATTTCTTTGGCGGTCTTCATTTTGCTGTAAGTCTCAGCAAGCTTGTTGGAATGGCAGTTCAACAAGTAGTCACGGCAGAAATCTTCATCGACCAACCACTGAGTCTCTCCAGCTGTCCCAAGAACCTCAGCACGTACAGTCTGAATGGTGTAGAACACGTTCAGGTACTTCATGCCAAACTGAGTGTTCCTCTTCCAGGCACAGAACTCAGAATTGGAGAATTTCTCCAATTTTATCATCGGAACAGGAGTAGAGCCCTTCGATATTATTTCTTTCTCCAAACAGTAGATTTCCACTAGCAACCTAGATCACAAGCAGAAACTAGAAAGAGGTCACCTGAAAATCGTGCGAAGATGACGAAATCTTCGGATCCAATCCAGAAAAGACAGAGAGAAATGGTGTGCTCCTCCTCTCCGTGTCAGATGTCGAAGACTAGATCCGAGAGGCTAGAGAAAAAGATTCCTCCAGATGATTACAACAGCAAGATTTGCACAAACCCCTCTCGGTTTGAGTCTTCTGCCACATCAAACATTGATGACCTTGAATCTGAAAACAGCACACGGAAACACCCTACAAACCAAAAAACTGGAGGGGCTTCGTCCTCACTAACAGCTCTCCAACAGGCGGCAAGAAAGCTACTGGATCCACCTCCTCCTGTAGATAACACGGTGCAACAGCGACAGTGATCAGACAGGGAGAGCCGGATCGCAACGATAGGCTTCACCGACAATCAGGACGAGGCGCGACTGGAGTTCCTCGATCGGGAAGATCCGGCAGCGAACTCCTTCGACGATGGCGGTTGCAAGTCCTGGAGTCGAGATCGACCTAGGGCACAGCGAGGAGCAGCTCAGGGAGCGACCCGTCCTTCGTGATCAGGAAGAAGAAGACTGGAGAGGCGTATCCTCGTCGATCGAGAAGGGCAGAGCGAGGGTTTTCCGGGCAGCGGCTTCCAGCGCACACACGGCAGCGGCAGTTAGCGAGGTCCAGCGTTCCCTTCTATGGCCACGATCCTACAACTACCTTCTTCCTTCGATCGATCGACGGTGGTTGTTGCGTACATGGCGAGGAATCCCAGTCGACAACGATGAAGAAGCGCGAGAGGAGAAGGGTGGTTAAGGGAGAAAACCGCACTGGAACGAGAGAGGATCTTCGAGAATGTTAGAATGGTGCTCGAAGCATCCACGTGAGTGTCTAGTTTGGAACACTCTACTCGTTGCCCCTAGCAGGGTATTTATAGGCAAACCATAATTCCCCGGCGGGTGCGTGGATCCCTAACGGGTCCTAACCTACCGCTAAGTATCTGTTAACCCGATAGTTCAATATACCTCAACAAATATTTCATTTATTATTGTATTTCAGTTTAGTCCCACACCGTCTGGAGGAGCATGGGATCGACTACAATGAAATTTTGTACCGGTTGCTCGGATGACAGCCGTGCACACCATACTTGCGGTTGCTGGCCCAAAATTGGCCTCCGCATCAGATGGACGTAACCAATGCCTTTCTCCATGGTGATCTGACAAAGATGGTATACATGACTCCTCCCCAAGGTCTCTCTGTCCCCCCCCCCCCCCCCCCCCCCCGACCACGTCTGTCATCTCCGTCGGGCCCTCTATGATCTCAAACAGGCCCTCTGTGCCTAGTTTGAGCGCTTCCGCACCGATGTCCTCAAAGCAGGGTTTATTGAACGGCAAACTGATCATGCTTTGTTCACTCCCACTTCTGGTCAAGGGTGTGTCATTCTTCTTCTCTATGTAGATGATATGATTATCACTGGCAATGACCATGCCACCATTGCCTCTCTTCATCAGCACCTTCGCAGTTAATTCGAGATGAAGGACATGGGCCCCCTCCACTACTTCCTGGGATTGGAGATTTCCCGATCCAAACGTGGCATACTTGTCTCCCAGCAAAAGTACATCTCTGACATCCTCTCTGTTGTAGCTCTCATGCACTGACACCCGGATAGTTGATACTCCAATAGAGCTCAATCTGAAACTCGTCCCAACAGACGGAGAACCTCTCTCACATGTCTCCCGTTATCGGTGACTCGTTGGGATGATGATCTATCTCACTATAATAAGGTCTGGCATTGCGTATGTTGTTAGCTTTTTTAGTCAGTTCGTCCATGCTCCTCGCCCAGTTCACTATGTTGTTGTCCTCCGGATTCTCCGCTATCTCCGCACCTCCGTCGGTCGCTCACTGTTTCTCTCTGCCACTTCTCCTCTCACCCTCCGAGCATTCCCAGATGCTGACTGGGCGGGGGATATTACGACTCGTCACTCCACCACTGATTTCTGTATCTTCCTGAGGGACTCTCTGATCTCTTGGCGAAGTAAGAAATAAGACTCTGTTGCGCGTTCCCGCACTGAGGCCGAGTATCGTGTCATGACCTCCATCACTGCTGAGATCGTTTGGCTTCGTCGTCTACTCTGTGATCTTGGTGTGCTGATAACATGATCCACTCCTTTATTCTGTGATAATCTAAGTGCTATACAAAATGCCTCCAATCCGGTGTTCCATGAACGGACGAAACACATCGAGATTGATTGTCACTTCGTTCGTCAAGAGTTCCTCGCCAACACTATCTCTCTACCATTCATTGCCTCTAAAGAACAAGTTGTTGACTTCCTCACCAAGTCCCTCACTTATGCAAGATTCTGATATCTCATTAGCAAACTCTCGGTTCATGACGTGAATTCGAGGGGAGGTGTTAATATTATTGTTAATATTACATTTATTATTGTATTTTAGTTTAGTCTCACACCGCCTGTGGTGTTTCCTTACTTGGTAAAGTTCTATACTTATAGACCCCAAGAGTCACACCTTAATATATTGATACATATTATTTCTCATTTCTAACTACCTTCTTGAACTTTAAGACAATTTGATCGGGGATCTCCTGACAGTCTACGGTCACGTTCGACGAAGATGAAGAAGATTTTTGTTTGTGGTGGTTGAAGTAGAAGATGAGGTTCTCCATGCTCCGAATACCCGTCGCCGCCGCATCCTGGATCGAAAGTTGATTGTCCATCTTCACATAGCTGATCACATCAACGGCCATCTCTACGTCAATCGTCTCCCACTTCAAAACTGATACCGGAGATGGGATAAAACAGAGGAGAAGAAAACAGAGGAACCCAAAGCAACGGAAGAAGCTTCATGGGCGTCGAGTAGGCGGAAGAAGCGTTGAGCAGCCAACACAGAAGAAGCTGCAACACTCTAGCTCGCTTCATGGAAAGGTATGGATGGCAGTGAGCATGCAGCTCGATAACATATTTGATGTTTTTATTCGGCAAAATTAGGATTTCTGTCACTGTTATTGGTAGATCAATTTCAGGTATGGGCAGATCATTGTTGATGGTAAACCAAAATAAAAAATCAAAGAGATCTTGTAAACCCGTAAAGATGGTCTGCCGATAAGCATTTTTCCAATAGTGCGGGCTGTCATTAGACACATGTGGTCTGCCATTAAATTTTTTCTTATAAAATCAGTCCCCAAACATAGGTTCCGTTTGGCGCACCATTTTTGCTCTGATAAGTTTAGACAAAAAAGTCACTGTCATAGAATGTATGTTCAAGATCTCCACCGCCGGAGTCAGCGTTCACAAACGACGGTTCATAACCACCGTGTTCAAGATCGCCGCCGCCGCACCAAAGGGAGCCTAAATAATATTTGATTGAAATTTTGGTTCTTATGTTAAATTTCATCACAAATGACTGCATGGTTTGATGATTTGGGTAATTACGGTCAAATTAAGTCTGTCTTCTCTTTAGCACAAAATATTTGATATATGGTCGTCTACTAATTTTATTTTATTTAACAAATAAAATTAATCACTACTTCATGTTTAAGTTTACGGGAGGAAAATTAATATTTGGAGTACTGTATATGATGAGCATTAATTTGTAGAATTGTAGGCTACATGTTTTGAAATTAATTTGTGTCATTTTATATAATAATACCAGCATGCATGTTTATCGTGCCCAACAGCTTAAGGCTTCATTTGGATGGGCTTTTTCACGCCGGTGCGTTTTGCGCAAACGGAACGCCGCTCCTTTTTTTCGTTTGTTTTTCCGCCATCTTTTCGAACTGCTCGTAAAAAATAATTTTTAATAAAAAAATTATAAAATGCCACCGTCATTTTGCCAAATGAATCTCAGTTCTGAACAGCTCTGCAAACACAGATTATCCAAACAGAACTCCGTTTTCATCTCTCAGTTTTCACCAGCTCCATTTACAAACCTCCCATTGCAACAGCTCCCTTTACAACCGCAACCGCTAAACCAAATGAAGCCTAAGGCTCCGTTTTGCGCGGGGTTTTTTCTCGGACGAATTAATTTGGACAAAAACCCCGCTGTCATAGAATGCATATTTGGCAAAACAATGGTTATGACTGCTGCTAAGAAAAGAAAATTAGTTTTGAACATAAAAAATAAAAAAGGATGAAGTTCCAAACGACAGTTCATAACAACCGCGTTTACGATCACGGCCGCCGCCATGCCCAAACGGAGCGAACTGCGGTGAGTTTAGATACAAACGCCAGTACCATGCATCATATATAGAATGTATGTTCGGCATAATTAACAACTGTTATGACCGCTACAAGAAAAGAAAACTAGTTTTGAACATAAAAGTGAACGAAGTTCTTTAGGTGAGGCCGGACGTTCACGAACAACTGTTGATAACCAGCATGTTCACGACCGCTACCGCCGTGCCAAACGGAGCCTAAGTCGCATTGTTAATGTTTTAAAGAGAATGAATTTAATAAAAAAAAAATTTGAAATTTTATAAATCTAAATTTTTATAGGAAAATAACTAAAATTATTTAGTAATTTTAGATTATTCAAAGAAAAAAATTTATAAACCATCAAATTAAAAATAAATAAATAATAATAATTAACTTGACTTTAACTCATCTAATCAATTAATTTTTAAAAGCAAAATTAATTATCAATCATCATGATCAAAAAAATAAAATGTTACACTAAAGAGACCTCTCATGATTATTGAATTGCTTCCTCTTTTGGAATCTTATATTTAAGAGAGGAGCTACATGCACACCAATAATGACTATGCTGCCAACAACTAAGTACAATCCAATATCGCTATGTACATATCAACACACTATTTGCACACCAATTTTTCAAGAAGAGAATCTAAAGGTTTTTCGATACTTCCCGGAACTTCATCGGAAAGGTTGTTCAGCAGGGAATTCGGCCACAAAGTCTTGCTTGGCGTGGTGGTGGCGGTCGTGAATACAGGTGTTTTCATTCTATCTCGTACGTACGAGTAATGCACGGTGATCATCAAAGATCATCGTGCGGGATAGAATACAGGTGTTAGAAATTATGTAAATAAAATATTTATTTTATAATGTTTTATTGGAGCCTTTAAGGTGTTTGGTGTATGGCTATTCATACTTGATGAAAAACACCAAAATCAAATTGGAGGAAATCCAAATTATTGGAGGGAATCCAAATTATTGGAGGGAACCTTTCATATATGAAAGGATAAACCCATTAGTCTCACCATGCTCCTATGTTTTCTAGTTTGCAAGTATATATATGTATTCACTCTTTCTTACTTGTTCAAAAGAACATAAGGAGAAACTATGAACCACACGCGCGCGCGCACGCACCGCACTGGATCCGGATGTGGGGAATAATTGAATTGTATTTTTTGTTCAAAATAGTTTCAAAGCTTTTATTCGGAGTTGCGCCGAATAGATGTCGGAGTTGCGTCGATAAGAATTCGAAGCAACTTTCTTGCGTCGATAAGTTGTCGACACATGCGTCGACAAGTTCTCCGTCGTTTCAGTCTGCGTCGATAATGTTGAAACCGAAATCTTGAGGACAAGACTTAGTCTCTGTGGAGTTCGGGGTCCCTAAGAAGGGGTGGTCTCACACCTACTTCCCTCGAGCATACTCTCTAGGCAAGAGCACTTAGATTTGGAAACGGACCAAGGGCTTAGTGGGGAGGTCCCGCCACATACCCGGAAGTCCCCTTGGAACTTCCCCTCCCAAGCCACTACTAAGCTTGGGCACCACTGGAGCCTCTCCTCACCCTCTCTAGAGAGACTTGCTGAGGAGGGAGAGAGAGAAGAGAGCTAGCTAAGAATGAGGTCTTCTAAATGGTGCCCCCTTGGTCCTATTTATAGGTTTTTCGGATCTGGACTGCGAATAGCCAAAACTGGACTGCGAATAGCCAAATCCCGCTGTTCTGAAGCGCTAAACGCAGACCACCGGACTGCGAATAGCCAAAACTGGACTGCGAATAGCCAAATCCCGCTATTCTGAAGCGCTAAACGCAGACCACCGGACTGCGAATAGCCAAAACTGGACTGCGAATAGCCAAATCCCGCTGTTCTGAAGCGCTAAACGCAGACCACCGGACTGCGAATACCCAAAACTGGACTGCGAAGGGGCCTCCCCTGGGCGAGAGGGGTACCTCGCGGGGCTCGGCGAGCCCCCTCGCTGGGCGAGGGCGAGAGGGGGGGGGCACCCCCCCTCCTCCTCTCGCCCCTGGCTGGGTGAGTGGGGGGGGGGGGGGGGGGGGGGGGGGGGCGAGCCGCCCCTCCCCCTTCTCGCCACCAAGTTGGGCGAGTGGGGGGGCGAGCCGCCCCTCCCCCCTTCTCGCCACCAAGCTGGGCGAGTGGGGGGGCGAGTCGCCCCTCCCCCCTTCTCGCCACCAAGCTGGGCGAGTGGGGGGGCGAGCCGCCCCTCCCCCCTTCTCGCCACCAAGCTGGGCGAGTGGGGGGGCGAGCCGCCCCTCCCCCCTTCTCGCCACCAAGCTGGGCGAGTGGGGGGGGGGGGGGGGGGGGGGGGGGGGGGGGGCGAGCCGCCCCTCCCCCCTTCTCGCCACCAAGCTGGGCGAGTGGGGGGGCGAGCCGCCCCTCCCCCCTTCTCGCCACCAAGCTGGGCGAGTGGGGGGGGCGAGCCGCCCCTTCCCCCTTCTCGCCACCAAGCTGGGCGAGTGGGGGGGCGAGCCGCCCCTCCCCCCTTCTCGCCACCAAGCTGGGCGAGTGGGGGGGCGAGCCGCCCCTCCCCCCTTCTCGCCACCAAGCTGGGCGAGTGGGGGGGCGAGCCGCCCCTCCCCCCTTCTCGCCACCAAGCTGGGCGAGTGGGGGGGCGAGCCGCCCCTCCCCCCTTCTCGCCACCAAGCTGGGCGAGTGGGGGGGGCGAGCCGCCCCTCCCCCTCCTCGCCTCCTCGATGAGCAGGGCGAGCGGGAGGTCTCCGCCTCCACCGCTCGTCCTCTTTGCCTCCACCTCCCTTCCTGCATGGGTAGACGTTACCATGATGCTCCAATGAGCCTTTGGGAGTATACTCGGCGAATAGCGGGGTTGCACAACGTTGGGCCTTACTCGATGGATATCGGGGTTGTACACAATCCCCGCTCTTTGCGAGGTTGGCACAACCTCGGAAAGAAAAGTCCAAACCCAAATATCCATCGAGGGGGGCAGAACCTCCCCCCCGAGGCATATTCGGCCCACCCAGCTAGTGAGAGCCTGGAGTGAGGAGGACATCTTGGCGTTGAACCTACCCATCCGAGGATCATTCGACCCACCCAGCTAGTGAGAGCCTGGAGTGAGGAGGACATCTCAGTGTTGAACCTACCCATCCGAGGATCATTCGACCCACCCAGCTAGTGAGAGCCTGGAGTGAGGAGGACATCTCAATGGCAAGCTCTTCTTCCCGAGGATCATTCGACCCACCCAGCTAGTGAGAGCCTGGAGTGAGGAGGACATCTCGGTGTTGAACCTACCCATCCGAGGATCATTCGACCCACCCAGCTAGTGAGAGCCTGGAGTGAGGAGGACATCTCGATGGCAAGCTCTTCTTCCCGAGGATCATTCGACCCACCCAGCTAGTGAGAGCCTGGAGTGAGGAGGACATCTCGGTGTTGAACCTGCCCATCCGAGGATCATTCGACCCACCCAGCTAGTGAGAGCCTGGAGTGAGGAGGACATCTCGGTGTTGAACCTACCCATCCGAGGATCATTCGACCCACCCAGCTAGTGAGAGCCTGGAGTGAGGAGGACATCTCGATGGCAAGCTCTTCTTCCCGAGGATCATTCGACCCACCCAGCTAGTGAGAGCCTGGAGTGAGGAGGACATCTCGGCGTTGAACCTACCCATCCGAGGATCATTCGACCCACCCAGCTAGTGAGAGCCTGGAGTGAGGAGGACATCTCGGTGTTGAACCTACCCATCCGAGGATCATTCGACCCACCCAGCTAGTGAGAGCCTGGAGTGAGGAGGACATCTCGGTGTTGAACCTACCCATCCGAGGATCATTCGACCCACCCAGCTAGTGAGAGCCTGGAGTGAGGAGGACATCTCGATGTTGAACCTACCCATCCGAGGATCATTCGACCCACCCAGCTAGTGAGAGCCTGGAGTGAGGAGGACATCTCGATGGCAAGCTCTTCTTCCCGAGGATCATTCGACCCACCCAGCTAGTGAGAGCCTGGAGTGAGGAGGACATCTCGATGGCAACTTACTCATCATATAAGCAAAATAACTCATCCATCTAATGGGGGGATTTCCCTTGTCAAAAACCTCCTGGCCTAACTAGCGAGGGGTAGAGCTTGTTACAAAGGAAAACAACAAAAAACAAAAAACACAACATACCCCCCCATGACACTCGCCTCTCAGGCTGCTTGCGCGAGATGATCATTCCTCTTCTCCTCCTGCCACTCTCATCCTGCTCATGCTTTCCATGATCTTCTCCATCTCCTTCGCCCCTGCTTGCCAAGAGATACTGTTGACGGCTGTGACGTAGCAGTGCCTCGCCATCCTGGGGTCTCCGCGGATCCTGACTTGGATTCCTCCAGCGTTGAGCTTGAGGCATTGGTGGAAGGATGATGGTACGCATCGGAAGGCGCTGATGAGGGGTCTTCCGAAGATGGCATTGTAACTGCTAGGAGCGTCAACTATGACGAACCGACAGTTCCTTGAGCCTCCCCCCATCGTCACTTGGAGTCCAACTCCACCCTCCACCTCTTTCCTTTCTCCGGAGAATCCGAACAAGGGCTCATCTGAGGCCAGCACCCTCCTTGGCTCCACCTTCAACTCGTCAAATACCTTCTTGAAAATGACGTTGACAGAGCTCCCGTTGTCAACGAGGATCCGAGAGACAGTGTAACCTTCGATGGCTGTCTGAATGACTAGCGCATCACAGAATGGATCCTCGTTATCTGGCATGTCCTTGCTTGAGAAAGTGATTTTCTCCTCGGGAGGTGGGTCCTGTGACGTTGAAGCGACGCTGCGTCGATATACGGCGTGGAGGCTTGCCTTACGGGTGGCCTCGATCCCTACCCCCCCCACCCCCCCCCCCCCCCCCCCCCCCCCCCCCCCGTGGATCACCGCGACCCGTCCTTTGGCTCCTATGTCAGTTCGGTCCTCGCAGATGTCGTCGTCCACTACTGCTCCAGGTGGAACTTCTTCAATCCGCACCGGCGGCTGCTGTTGTGCCTGACCTCTCGCCTCTCTCACCTCCAAGAATTCCGGGCAGGTGGTTGTTGCATGCCCCTCTGCTTGGTGGTAGTCGCAGTACGACACCACCCTTCCCCCCCTTCTCCTACGGGCTGGGATGTCTCTTGCTTCCACTCCTCCTCCTCTTCGAATCGCCATAGCTTGAGCTGGTGGGGGTAGGAGCTGCCTAGGGGCCTGCCTCCAAGGAGGAGGGTTGGGCCTCCCTTGGCCTCCGTAGAAGTTTCCCCCTCCTTGGGCGAGACCCCTCCCTTGCTCCTGACCCCCCTGGGGTCCCTGGTATCCTTGACCCCTCTGCTCTTCCCTCCTCCTTCCTTCCTGCTGCCTGAGTCCACCTTGCTCTCTTGGCTCGACCTCCACCAGCTTTGCCAACTTCTTTGCCAGCCCCGGGTTCGTCGCCTCGGTGGCTATCTCCTTTGCAGCTTTTTCCATCAGGTCCTCAAAGGACAGGGGAGGCTTCCTAGTTAGGCGCATTTTGAAGAGGCTCTCTCGTAGCCCTACGGTGAAAGCCATCTGGAGGGCATACCCTGGCACCTCCTGGATGTTCTGGATCTCCTCCTGGAATCTATCCATGTACTGGGCCAACGTCTCCTCGTGCCTCTGCTTGACCAGGAAGATGGACTCAGCATTCTTCTTCCTCTTCTTGGATGTGGAGAAGCATAGCTGGAAGCTTCGGCCTAAGTCATCAAAGCTGTAAATGGAGCCAACCGGGAGCTGGTGGAACCAGTCCCTAGCTTTGTCCCTCAGGGTGGTGGCGAAGAGACGACACTTGAACGCGTCCGTCATGGGCCTGATGGAGACGGTATCCTCGAACCACTGTAGGTGCTGGACGGGATCATCCTTCCCGGTATAGAAAGTCATGTTGGGCTCCTTGAAGCCTTCCGGGATGGGAGCCGAGATGATCAGCTCGCTAAAGGGTGACCCCCCACTCGCCGGCTTCGCGAGCTCCGCTCGCGCGACTCCTGCTCCGAGCGAGACCCCACTCGTCGGGCTGGGAAAAAGCACTCGCCCGGCGAGGTCTCGCTCGCCACTCTCAGTCACTGGCTCCTTGCCTGGCCGACCCCCTGGGGCAACCTCTCCTGACCCCCCCTGGGCGAGCACTCCTTGCGACCCAGAAGGCGGTGTCTGGGGGGAGGGAGCCGAGCAGTCACCTCCCCTGGAGATGCCTTGGAGTAGCTCCATGATTCCCTTGATGGCCGTCATGAACTCTCCCCTTCCTACCACCTCACTTGGGATGTGAGACCCCTCATCGTCTCCTCCTCCGAGGTCTCCTGCCATGAGATTTGGCTCAAGGACTTCTGTGCTGACCACTCTCCACGCTCACCGCACCAAAATGTTGAAACCGAAATCTTGAGGACAAGACTTAGTCTCTGTGGAGTTCGGGGTCCCTAAGAAGGGGTGGTCTCACACCTACTTCCCTCGAGCCAACTCTCTAGGCAAGAGCACTTAGATTTGGAAACGGACCAAGGGCTTAGTGGGGAGGTCCCGCCACATACCCGGAAGTCCCCTTGGAACTTCCCCTCCCAAGCCACTACTAAGCTTGGGCACCACTGGAGCCTCTCCTCACCCTCTCTAGCTCGGGCTGGACCTACCCTTTCAATTGGGGTTCCCTTTTCTCTCAATCCTAGCTGCCCTTGTGAGGTTGCTGCTGCTTGTGTTGTTTGGGGATGTCCCGTTGGTTTGCTTTCCTTGTGAGTCGGTTGCTGCCTTTGTGAGGTTGTTGCTGCTTGTGTTGCTTGGGGCTGCCCTTTGTGTTTCAATTGGTTGCTGCTATGGACTTAACTTGGACTGGTTGCTGTCATGCCACTTAGAGGTTGTTTTTTTTTTTACTTAAAGGGCTGCTGTTATGCCATTATGGGGATTGCTCCTTGGTTGGTTATAAGTGGGGGCTGCACCTTGATCTTGTTTGCTTAATGGGGGTACTTTAATTCTGCATACCTCCCATAGTTTATTGGCTAAATGTTGGTGAAAATGTTTGAAATGAAAGGATGGGCAAAGGGAACAATGGGGTCCTCCATCGCAGTTCTATTAGTAGTGGTTGGTAGGACAATGAGACCACCACCACGGCGCCTTTGTTTATTTGGGGTAAATGTCCCCTTATTGTGACTGGATAGTGACATGGTTTGGGTCCGCCACCACTGGTCCTTTTGCTATATATGCCTAATTTAGTTATGCTCCTGCTTATCGTACCGGCTCTATACGGATCCTTCATAAACTTCTATTACTGAAATCCTTATATATGCATATATATATATAGTTATATATGTACGTGTATATGTGTATATATATATGTATTTATATACTCCTTTCAGACTGGTTATACTACTGGTTACCTTGCCTGCTCTTACTTTTACCCATGCTGTTTTCTTGCACCCTTTGGGCTGAGGCATTCTTTTCTTATGAATGCCTCAGGTTCAGGTTTGTAGCTGCTGCCAGAGTTCGAGCGGGGTTGTACTGATCGTTGTTGAGGCCTTCCCTTCCTAGTAGGTAAGGATTCAGTTTCTTTTGTTGTAGTTTCCTTCTGGACTGTGGACTCTTCTCCCTGCGGGTTCGTGTCAGTTGTTGACGCCCGTGTGGGTTTTGCTTAGTTTACTTGCTGCTGCTGCTGCTAGCTTCCTTTTCTGCTACTTAGTTATTTTGTGGTTATACACTCTGGGAAAAGCTTATTTTGATGTATACTATAGCAGTTTCTTCTAGCGTTATAAGAAAATTCGATCTTTTAACGGTCTGTTGCATTTACTATTAAGTATCACATATTTGCAAAACGTAAACCTAAATAAAACTAATAACTCCTTATTATATACTAAATTTAGACCGACGATTGCCCTGGAGACGTCTCTAGTCTTCAGCGCCGTAGGGGATAAAGGGAACTTATTTTCTTCCGTTGTGAATGCTTGTCTTTTATAAGGTGCGGCTAGGTAAACCGCAGGGCCGAGGGACACGGCTTCCTAATCTAATGAAATGAATCTTAAAAGATAATCCTTTTACTTAATTCATCCCTTTTTGTAAAAGAAAATGTTCGTTTGAATGCTCGCCTGAACGTCTGTAGTTGTCCCCTACAGGACGTGGCATCATGACGCGTGTTTTCCCCTTCGCTCTGATAATATAATTTATTTCGGGAAAATACGGGTTGTGACAGTTGGTATCAGAGCCAGGTTTTAGGGTTTAGTAACTAAATTAATCTCCTTCATCATTCCCTTATCAGGTGATGAACCTGTGGAACTCACCCCTGATGAAATCAAATGTCTGTTAATCACCATAAAGTTCTCCAAAGATAGACCAATCCATCTGAAGAAAATAGATTTTTCTGATGAGTATAGGCTAGGGTGGCGAGCCGCCCCTCCCCCCTTCTCGCCACCAAGCTGGGCGAGTGGGGGGGCGAGCCGCCCCTCCCCCCTTCTCGCCACCAAGCTGGGCGAGTGGGGGGGGCGAGCCGCCCCTCCCCCTCCTCGCCTCCTCTATGAGCAGGGCGAGCGGGAGGTGTCCGCCTCCACCGCTCGTCCTCTTTGCCTCCACCTCCCTTCCTGCATGGGTAGACGTTACCATGATGCTCCAATGAGCCTTTGGGAGTATACTCGGCGAATAGCGGGGTTGCACAACGCTGGGCCTTACTCGATGGATATGGGGGTTGTACAGATAAGTTGTCGACGCATGCGTCGATAAGTTGTCGACGCATGCGTCGACAAGTTCTCCGTCGTTTCAGTCTGCGTCGATAAGAACTCAACGTTGCGTCGAGTTCCTCCGTTCGATTTCGACGTTACGTCGATATGTACTCGACGTAACCTTTACCGTTCGCGTTTTATCTTGCAATTATTACGCGTGTTTACTAACCGCTCATATATGCGTGTTTTTTGCCTTTATTTACGTTGGAAATATGCATCGTTTCTCTTCCCGATTATATGTCTTCCAACTATAACCGTTAATATTTATTAGGGTTTTAATATTGCCGTTTTCGAGATCCTTTTCCGGCGATATACTGCCTTCGTTTTATATATTCCCATTCTTCTAAAAAAAAGACATGCTCTCTGCTGCTCTCTCTGTTTTGTGACGTTCTTCTACGCGTTCTTTTTTCTTTACATTTGCTTCATTAAGTGGGAGTTCGGGTGCTCTGTGCTTCTTCGGTGTCCGCGCACATCGGAGCTTTCGGAATCTAGCCGGGTGTTGTACCTTGGAGGAGTGAGCATCGGTGAAAGCCCTGCCGGAGGGTGGTGTAACTTCTTTAGGGCAGTGATCACACGCCTTACCCAGACTCGATTTTAAACTATAGATTACTCTCTTATTTATTTCTCACCCTTTCATGCAATTTTATTAATATTGCAATATTGCTGCCCTGAAAAGTTTTTATACCAAAAAATTCTATTATTTTGAATGTCAATATAGGAATATAGAATAATATTCCAACAACAGGCTCATGATCCGCCATCGAACGGTCAATATTGTTTGCAAAAAAAAAATTGCACGCAAAAGGTCGTGCGTGATAAAAATCCATTCTTGAAGTGCCTTGTAACATGACGTGTGTGCGCGCGCGCACACACACACATATATATATATAGTGATGTTATATACAAGCCGTTTTTGACTTGACGCGGGTTGCAAATATTAATTAAAATGCTTTTTTTTCTCAAGATAAATGCAGACCTCCCTTGTGCCTTTTTTTTTCTTATTTTTCCAATGAGACAGCTCCGGTGTCAGACTCCGGTTGCTGCTTTTGTCTCCATTGCTCCTTCTCCGGTGTCAGACTCAGGTCGTCGCTGCTTTTTTCTTTCTTAAAAAAAGCATATCGCTAACCTAACCTCTTTTTGTAGTGGGCCAGGGGGGAGTTGGAGCTGTAATTCCAGCGACTCCTTATGGTGTTGCGGTTGTTTTCCGAAAGTTGGAGCTGTAATTCCAGCGACTCCTTATGGTGTTGCGGTTGTTTTCCGAAAGCTCCGACGAGGTAATCTTGGAGGATGAAGCCGGATAAGGAGGCATTGGAGGCAGGGCTGCATTCGAGGGAGGGTGGTGGCGGGGCGAGTTCGTGGGCAAGGCAAGGGAAAAGTTGGAGCTTTATATAAAATCATTTAGCGGTACAAAAAAAAATGGCCTATATATATCAAAATTTTGCATGCATGAATAATTTTTTGACCAGCATTTATCCACAAAAGCCAAAACAGACCTATAAATAACACCACTATTGTTGTATTTTATTATATTTTTGCACATGTGTAATTAATTAATCCAGGTGCTCGGCCTCTGGGCATTTTGGAGCGTTGGAAACTTCCTAGAAGAGCGGCGAACATCCACCTCAATCACAAACGTGTTTGGCTCCGCTGCATGGCCGCCACGTCTCATATTTTCCGGCCATCTTCTTCCTCCTCCTCTCTCTCTCTCTCTCTTTATATATATATAATATATATATATATATATATACACACCCCGGCCCTTCAATCTTTTGATTGCTGCGTAGAAATTAAGCGCACAGATTCTCGATTCATAATATATATATATTTCATGGCTCCCAACCTCAACCCCTCCTTCGCCTACATTGTAGTGTATGTAAACGATGTCGCCAAGTCCGTCGCCTTCTACGCCAACGCCTTCGGCTACAACGTCCGCCGCTTGGATCACTCTCACAGGTTCTTTCTCTCTCTCTCTCTCTCTCTCTCTCTCTCTCTCTCTCTCTCTCTCTCTCTAATCTGCCGCCGTCGTGATAATATATTCATATGTGAACTGTACTGAAGGTGGGGAGAGCTGGAGAGCGGGCAGACGACGATAGCATTCACGCCGAAGCACCAGAAGGAGACCGACGGGAGGAGCGGCGAGGTTCAGATACCGGCGGGGCCGGAGGAGAAGCAGCCGGTGGAAGTCTGCTTCGCGTACGACGACGTTGACGCCGCATATAACACGGCGGTGGAGAACGGCGCGGTGCCGGTAAGCCCGCCGGAGGACAAGCAGTGGGGGCAGAGAGTTGGCTATGTTCGCGACATCGACGGAACCGTTGTGCGGCTCGGGAGCCACGTCAAGGAGCCGTCTTCTTCTCGCTAAACTTCACGGCGGCAGTTTTCTAGTGATATATATTGCACTGAATAATGAGCTCCGGCGATCGTCTGCTCCCGCCACACGATCGCGCAACCCGCTTGACGGCGTGAGCTGTTAGGCGCCTAAACCGGCTTGAACCGGATGAATAAATAAACAAACACACCTGTAGAAAGAACCGCTTAAGGCTGAATAAATGTTATCATGTAAGCTATTAGTCAATGTAGAAAGCCACCGCTTTTTATTTCCTAATCCATGTATCTGTGTGTAAGTGCATCGACGAATCGAACCGAATCGAATATGGCTCTTCAATTGAATCAAAATTTATTATAAAACACAGTGATTCTGATTTTGATTCGGATTAAGATTCGTTCCAATATTCGATTTCGTATTTGGATTCATGCTAAAATCTTAGATTATTAGAATTTGAATTCGGGCTTGGTTGAATTCGAATTTAATTATGTAATAAATTTCAACAAAATATACATCGCTGCCTTCCTCTACAAACGTGAATGACATGATCATCGGCGCCCGATAAACGTTTGACCATACATATGTACTCAATGACCGCCTGCTCAAGGTTCGCTCGCCGACTGCCCTCGAGGTTCGCTCGACTCCGGCTCTCTAATTGCAGTTCATAGAAAAATAAAATTATCCACGGGCAGCTGTGCCCGACGTCCTGCGTCGTCAACAGCAGCACATACCCTCACTTTGCTTCGTCCACAAAAACTCTATTTCGATGAACAGAACAAGAGATGGCGAGCGAGAGGAAGTACTGTTGCATTAGGTCAGCATCTACATCTATAAGTTCATCGAGTCATGATTCTCGATCATATAAGATTATCAAGACGATCTCAACCATCTAATTTTATTACGACTTTAATTTGAATACACCATTTTATTTCGAATTCAAGCATTTAAATTCCTATTATAATTATTAAGAAAAAAATTCTCATATATTTTTGAATTCAAGCATTTACAAACAATTTTAATCGACACTCGTTCCACTAGATGAAAATCGACTCTCTATCAAGGTTCAATTAGGTCTTGTCTTAGGTTGTAATGAGACTCAGGTGATTAGGGTTCCATTTGGCATGGCGGTGGCGGTCGTGAATGCAATGGTTATGAACAGTCATTCGTGAACGCCCGACCTCACCTAAGAAACTGCATCCACTTTTATGTTCAAAACTAGTTTTCTTTTCTTGGTGGCAGTCACAACCATTGTCTTGCCAAACATGTATTCTATGATGGTGGCATTTTTGTCCAAACTCAGCAGAGCAAAAAAGACGCGCCAAACAGAGCCTGGGCAGAGATATGGCAATGGTAGCAAACTTAAATCACTACTAAGCTTTGTACGTGAAGGATCGCGTACATGCAGGCTTCAAAGAGTTAATGGTCTTATAGCCTTACAAAACTTATTATCCATGACATATCAAATATCCTAAGCTATCTCGGCTCGCAGACCGGCAAAAACAAGCAAAGAAAAATATGTATTATGTTGTTTGCTCTGTTGCAATTAAGGCCAAGTTTGAGAACACTGTTCCAGCGGGAGGCGGGACAGAATCCCTGGCTCTAGCCCAAACGGCACGGCGGCAGACATCGCCGAACACGTCCACACCACTGAATTGTTTGAGTCTCCTCTGTCAGATGTCACCCCGTAGTGCCAATAGACAAACAAATGCGCCCTAGATGCGAAAGTATTGTTTTTGCACCTACTAAGATGCAGAACAATTGCTCGACGCAGAGAAGCTCGAAATGGGGTGGCCGACCCGGTAATCACTGACCAGAAGGCTCCCGGAGAGGATTCCAATGGTGAAGGGGTGTTTTCCGTCCGAGAAATATGGGAGCGCGATAGAAACGATGAGGGAGAATGGTCTGCGGGTAAAACAATTTTTGAAAAGAGAATATTAAAAAAAAGGGAAAATGAACACTTAATGATTAAAAAAATATCAGAACATATAAAAATACAAGTTGTTATAAATACAAACCCAATTAGGGGAGTTATTTAACATTATATTAATAATAAGTTATTTTTGAAATAAATAACTTTATTAAAAAAAATATTAGTCTACTGAGTGTGAATTTGTCGAGTTTGGATCGAGCCCCAATAAGCAACCCGTTATCCATCCACTACAGAGAGCCGGAGGTATTCGCTGCTCTGTTAAGCCAGCCTAACGCGTTACCCAACCGGTTCAGGAGATGCTTGGGCCAAACCTACATCGGGCTCAGTCAACTCACTACCCTGTTTGGATACGGGCGGGTCACGTTTTTATCGAGCACTTAATAAAAAAGGGAAAATGAACACTTAATGATTAAAAAAATATCAGAACATATAAAAATACAAGTTGTTATAAATACAAACCCAATTAGGGGAGTTATTTAACATTATATTAATAATAAGTTATTTTTGAAATAAATAACTTTATTAAAAAAAATATTAGTCTACTGAGTGTGAATTTGTCGAGTTTGGATCGAGCCCCAATAAGCAACCCGTTATCCATCCACTACAGAGAGCCGGAGGTATTCGCTGCTCTGTTAAGCCAGCCTAACGCGTTACCCAACCGGTTCAGGAGATGCTTGGGCCAAACCTACATCGGGCTCAGTCAACTCACTACCCTGTTTGGATACGGGCGGGTCACGTTTTTATCGAGCACTTAATAAAAAAGGGAAAATGAACACTTAATGATTAAAAAAATATCAGAACATATAAAAATACAAGTTGTTATAAATACAAACCCAATTAGGGGAGTTATTTAACATTATATTAATAATAAGTTATTTTTGAAATAAATAACTTTATTAAAAAAAATATTAGTCTACTGAGTGTGAATTTGTCGAGTTTGGATCGAGCCCCAATAAGCAACCCGTTATCCATCCACTACAGAGAGCCGGAGGTATTCGCTGCTCTGTTAAGCCAGCCTAACGCGTTACCCAACCGGTTCAGGAGATGCTTGGGCCAAACCTACATCGGGCTCAGTCAACTCACTACCCTGTTTGGATACGGGCGGGTCACGTTTTTATCGAGCACCCGAACCCGACAATGACACACCAAGATACCAATATCTTAATGCCCTCACAAGAGTTACAAGCTCCCGCTACAGAGCTCGGCAAATTATTGTTGCCGTACATTAATATAAAAAGTATTTTCCCATTCTGATGCGCGGTGTGGGACTAAATAATAAAACGCCAGAAAAATTAAGGCATTATATTACGACGGATTTTATTATTATTTTGCTTTACTGACAGTTGACAATTATTTTTCCTGTATTATATTATTGACATATTACTTCATCTGCATAGCTATAAAAATCTTATGATATTTCGGCTCCGTTTGGCAAAGCGTTTTTGCTCCGGTGAGTTTGGAAGGAAACGCCATCATTATAGAATGCGACAATGGTTATGACCGGCACCAATAAAAAAAAAAACTAGTTTTCAATATAAAAGTGGATGAAGTTTCTTAGGTGAGATCGGGCGGTCATGAAAGACAGCTCATAACCACTGCATTCACGACCGCCATGACCGTGCCAAACGAACCCTTAACTCAATATATTCGCATTTATATTATATATCTGTCATACTTAATTGATTAGATGAATTAGAGATAATTAATATTTTTAAATAATAATATATAAACAAGAGTTAGGCTCCGTTTTGGGATCGTAATTGTGACCGCCACCAAGAAAAGAAAAACTAGTTTTGAACATAAAAGAGGAAGAAATTCCTCAGGTGAGGTTGGGCGTTCATGAACAGCGGTTCATAACCATCGCCTTTACGACCGCCTCAGCCGCGCCAAACGGAGCCTTAAACTCGATCATTTTCGTTTATATATATATAATAATAATAATAATAATAATAATAATAATTAAAGAGGTTTTTGTGCAATATTATATCTAGCACTCTTGGAGATAGATATCTCTACAGTTGGTAATGTTTATATATTTTGGTCGGGGTTGGGGAAAACAATTAACTACTGAAAGCACAAATGTTGTGTTATTTGCATACTGATTCTGAACTCGAGCTTGTCTTGAATTCACATGTACACTATCTCTGCAAATAGCACACACGTGGCGGTCGACACACTGGGATCAAAAGCTGACTCGACTAATTAATTCGAGATCCCAAAGGTTGATCCACTGCACCGCCCCCATCATCTGCCCTCTGTTCTATAGAAGCTATTGAAGCATTACCTCGCATCGTGCAGCCCATCGCCAACTAAATGTCACCGCAATTTTAAAACTTTCCTCTCACTGAATATCAAAGGTTCCTTCATCTGTGATTTTATCATATGAATCGAGACGCTGGTAGATTGAACGAGTATTCTCAACCACGGAGCTAAACTTTGATGCATCCGAGCATATATGTCACGAGAAGGAAGAGAATCTAATATTCATCTGTTTGTATGATTTGTACTATGATTCATACTCTCCTTGATCATGATCAAGGCTCCTTATGGCGCGATGTTTTTGCTCCGATGAGTTTGGACAAAAATGACAGTCATAAATTAATTGTATGTTTGGCATGACAATGGTTATGACCGCCACCAAAAAAAAACTATTTTTGATCATAAAAGTGGATGAAGTTCTTTAGTTGATGTCGGATGTTCACGAACGACAGCTCATAATCACCACGTTCACAACTGTTGCAAAAATTCGAGTAGAAAGAAAGCAATCCAAAAATAAAACAACCACAGAAGACAATGATTTACGTGGTTCACCTCAATATGGGCTACGTCCAAGGGCATCAACAGTTCACTATCAAGAACAGATAGGGTTACAGAAAATAGGTGGATTTCCAAATTTTCAGAAGTCTCAAAAACCAAGAACGACAAGAAGTTTATATAACACTTCGAAAACAAAAATTAGGTTGACACGTCCTCGGCGCACGATCATGTCATTAAGGCGTGTTATTCAAAAGTCGCATCTGGTCATGGGTAAGTAAATGTCTTTAGTGACCAACCTACAATATTTAGTGACCAAAATTTTCGTCACTAAAAGTCAATTTTCTTGTAGTGATTGCAATTATTTAATTTACATGCTTCTTGTATATTGCGTTCATATTTCTGTCAACAACACAATTAGCATCTGCTCTCACCAACATGTACCGTCGTGCCGAGATGGAAGAGCGTGAGATGTTTGCCTTCAAGTAGCTATTCCTCCCCTTCCATCTCACTCAAGTTAGGCTATTCTAATTATATGCATATCTAATTATATCCATCTCACTCGAGTTGTAGATCTCGACGAGATCTACAATTTTCGAGTTGAACACTTTTCCTAAAAATGCATGTACAAAACGTATTTTCAAAAGGCGCGTAATAACTCATAGAAATTGGTTTGCCAATAGCCAATTCTGATTTGCCTTTAACACCAGTCTTAAAGATTAAGTGTGTAGTAACCTCATATTTTTGATATAGTCGAATTTGCCCTCGATGATTTAGGTTATTTTCTGCGTTGCTTTCGGTGCAAAACGGAAATGTCGGGCGCTTTTTATGATTAATGTGATGGATTTTACACGAACTTTATGACGTAATTAAATAATAAATACAGGTTATCGAAACATTTCGATCGATTACTCTTGAGATAATGTTTACCTATTTATTTAACCAAACATTATTCAATTATATGTTTTGATAAAATGCATTGATAATATTTGTTTGTTTGTTTTTCAATATCTTTTGTCTCTTTAATAAACATTGGTGAAATAATACATTGATGACATTAGTAATTTAGTATGCATTTGTATATATTAGGCTATATATTATCATAATGCGCATTGTTCAGTAGTTGTTTGGTGTCCCGCGGGCATGGACGGAGCCGAATCCCCCCCCCCCAGCCCCGAATCATGCTCTGATCGAGGCAGCGGTACGGGAGGATGATGTCTCTGAAGAACTGTCGGATGCAGCAAGCTCTGCTCATCCCGCTCGTCCAGCTAGAGGACCAGAAGGTAACCATCGTCACCAACGCCAAGGAAGAGTTGGCCCTGGGCAAGCAGTAGGGAGGACCACTCGAAAAAAAATATGCGATGTAATAGCGGGGGAGTACGGTCAGGTCGAGCGGCGTGCTGCTTTCGCTCGCCTTCCCCTACACAACGGCTCCCCGTTAGCGCCTCACGTTCAAGCTCACCCAGTTCCTCGTGGCTTCAAGCTCCCCAACATAGAAACGTTCGATGAGACGGACGACCCACTGGAGCATGTCAACCATTTCACTATCATCATGAGAATTTACAACGCTTCAGATCAGCTCCTCTATAATATGTTTCCAGCAACCTTAAAAGACCAAGCGCGCACTTGGTTCCAATTTCTATGAGATGAGACCATAGATAGCTTTGCAGAAATGGCACAACAGTTCGCTGACCAGTTCATCGTCAACCGCAAGATTGTTTGAAACCCCTTCTATCTTTCGGGGATCTGCCAGAACGACGGAGAAACTCGTAAGGATTTCTTAATTCCATCGCTTTACTACTGAGGCGCGACAAATTCTAGGGGTGGACCCCCGAGCTTCTACGAGGAGTTTTTTCTTGGAGGGCTCTGCTCCAAAGGTGGGTGCGCTTTGGCCGCACCCCCAAGGGGGCTGCGATTTGGGACGCACCCCCCTAAGAGAGGATGCGGCGTGGCCGCACCCCGAAGGGGGTGTGGGCTTGGCCGCACCCCGAAGGGGTGTGCGGGATTGGCCGCACCTCAAGAGGGGGTGCGACCGGCCGCGGACGGCCTCGGCCGCACCCTGCAAGAATGGGGTGCGGCCTTAGTGATTGTCCGTACCCCGCGAGGGGGAGGTGCGTGTCTGGCCGTACCGCGCTAGCTCGACTCTACCGCGAGCCGGTCGAGGTTGCTGCCGAAAACTACGGGTTAGTTCCCCATTAGTTAATTTTGAAAATAAATAATTATAAAAAAAATATTTGTGTACTTAGTGTGAATTTGTCGACCTTTCCAATTGCTCTACAGTGTGACTCACGGTTACAAACTCATTAAGGTTGGTAGCCGGTCACCCGTGACCCGGTTACAAACTCATTAGAGTTGGTAGCTTTAATTTTGAAAATGCGTTTTATACAAAAATATTAGTCTACTTAGTGTGAATTTGTCGAACTTTCCAATTGCTCTACAGCGAGCTGGTCGAGGTTGCTGCCGAAAACTACGGGTTAGTTCCCCATTAGTTAATTTTGAAAATAAATAATTATAAAAAAAATATTTGTGTACTTAGTGTGAATTTGCCGACCTTTCCAATTGCTCTACAGTGTGACTCACGGTTACAAACTCATTAAGGTTGGTACGTAGCCGGTCACCCGTGACCCGGTTACAAACTAATTAGAGTTGGTAGCTTTAATTTTGAAAATGCGTTTTATACAAAAATATTAGTCTACTTGGTGTGAATTTGTCAAACTTTCCAATTGCTCTACAGTGTGACTCACGGTTACAAACTCATTAAGGTTGGTAGCCGGTCACCCGTGACTCATGGTTACAAACTCATTAAGGTTGGTAGCCGGTCACCCGTGACTCATGGTTACAAACTCATTAAGGTTGGTAGCCAGTCACCCGTGACCCGGTTACAAACTCATTAGAGTTGGTAGCTTTAATTTTGAAAATGCGTTTTATACAAAAATATTAGTCTACTTAGTGTGGAATTTGTCAAACTTTCCAATTGCTCTACAGTGTGACTCACGGTTACAAACTCATTGGAGTTGGTAGTCGGTCACCCGTGACTCATGGTTACAAACTCATTAAAGTTGGTAGCTTTAATTTTGAAAATGCGTTTTATACAAAAATATTAGTCTACTTAGTGTGAATTTGTCGAACTTTCCAATTGCTCTACAGCGAGCTGGTCGAGGTTGCTGCCGAAAACTACGGGTTAGTTCCTCATTAGTTAATTTTGAAAATAAATAATTATAAAAAAAATATTTGTGTACTTAGTGTGAATTTGCCGACCTTTCCAATTGCTCTACAGTGTGACTCACGATTACAAACTCATTAAGGTTGGTAGCCGGTCACCCGTGACCCGGTTACAAACTCATTAGAGTTGGTAGCTTTAATTTTGAAAATGCGTTTTATACAAAAATATTAGTCTACTTGGTGTGAATTTGTCAAACTTTCCAATTGCTCTACAGTGTGACTCACGGTTACAAACTCATTAAGGTTGGTAGCCGGTCACCCGTGACTCGCGGTTACAAACTCATTAAGGTTGGTAGTCGGACACCCGTGACTCATGGTTACAAACTCATTAAGGTTGGTAGCCGGTCACCCGTGACTCATGGTTACAAACTCATTAAGGTTGGTAGCCGGTCACCCGTGACTCATGGTTACAAACTCATTAAGGTTGGTAGCCAGTCACCCGTGACCCGGTTACAAACTCATTAGAGTTTGTAGCTTTAATTTTGAAAATGCGTTTTATACAAAAATATTAGTCTACTTAGTGTGGAATTTGTCAAACTTTCCAATTGCTCTACAATGTGTGACTCACGGTTACAAACTCATTGGAGTTGGTAGCCGGTCATTAAGGTTGGTAGCCAGTCACCCGTGACCCGGTTACAAACTCATTAGAGTTGGTAGCTTTAATTTTGAAAATGCGTTTTATACAAAAATATTAGTCTACTTAGTGTGGATTTTGGCAAACTTTCCAATTGCTCTACAATGTGTGACTCACGGTTACAAACTCATTGGAGTTGGTAGCCGGTCATTAAGGTTGGTAGCCAGTCACCCGTGACCCGGTTACAAACTCATTAGAGTTGGTAGCTTTAATTTTGAAAATGCGTTTTATACAAAAATATTAGTCTACTTAGTGTGGATTTTGTCAAATTTTCCAATTGCTCTACAATGTGTGACTCGGTTACAAACTAATTAGAGTTGGTAGCTTTAATTTTGAAAATGCGTTTTATACAAAAATATTAGTCTACTTAGTGTGGATTTTGGCAAACTTTCCAATTGCTCTACAATGTGTGACTCACGGTTACAAACTCATTGGAGTTGGTAGCCGGTCATTAACGTTGGTAGCCAGTCACCCGTGACCCGGTTACAAACTCATTAGAGTTGGTAGCTTTAATTTTGAAAATGCGTTTTATACAAAAATATTAGTCTACTTAGTGTGGATTTTGTCAAACTTTCCAATTGCTCTACAATGTGTGACTCGGTTACAAACTCATTAGAGTTGG
This sequence comes from Dactylorhiza incarnata, assembly GCA_033032865.1. Lineage (NCBI taxonomy): Eukaryota > Viridiplantae > Streptophyta > Magnoliopsida > Asparagales > Orchidaceae > Dactylorhiza > Dactylorhiza incarnata. Next base: position 8,208,820 of record JAWHQI010000053.1, read on the forward strand.
TAGCTTTAATTTTGAAAATGCGTTTTATACAAAAATATTAGTCTACTTAGTGTGGATTTTGGCAAACTTTCCAATTGCTCTACAATGTGTGACTCACGGTTACAAACTCATTGGAGTTGGTAGCCGGTCATTAAGATTGGTAGCCAGTCACCCGTGACCCGGTTACAAACTCATTAGAGTTGGTAGCTTTAATTTTGAAAATGCGTTTTATACAAAAATATTAGTCTACTTAGTGTGGATTTTGGCAAACTTTCCAATTGCTCTACAATGTGTGACTCACGGTTACAAACTCATTGGAGTTGGTAGCCGGTCATTAAGGTTGGTAGTCAGTCACCCGTGACCCGGTTACAAACTCATTAGAGTTGGTAGCTTTAATTTTGAAAATGCGTTTTATACAAAAATATTAGTCTACTTAGTGTGGATTTTGTCAAACTTTCCAATTGCTCTACAATGTGTGACTTAGTCTAACTTTGTGTGGATTTTGTCAAACTTTCCAATTTTGAAAATGCGTTTTATAAAAAAATATTAGTCTACTTAGTGTGGATTTTGTCAAACTTTTCAATTGCTCTACAATGTATGACTCACAGTTCCAACTCATTGGAGTTGGTAGCTTTAATTTTGAAAATGCGTTTTATACAAAAATATTAGTCTACTTAGTGTGGATTTTGTCAAACTTTCCAATTGCTCTACAATGTGTGACTCGGTTACAAACTCATTAGAGTTGGTAGCTTTAATTTTGAAAATGCGTTTTATACAAAAATATTAGTCTACTTAGTGTGGATTTTGGCAAACTTTCCAATTGCTCTACAATGTGTGACTCACGGTTACAAACTCATTGGAGTTGGTAGCCGGTCATTAAGGTTGGTAGCCAGTCACCCGTGACCCGGTTACAAACTCATTAGAGTTGGTAGCTTTAATTTTGAAAATGCGTTTTATACAAAAATATTAGTCTACTTAGTGTGGATTTTGGCAAACTTTCCAATTGCTCTACAATGTGTGACTCACGGTTACAAACTCTTTGGAGTTGGTAGCCGGTCATTAAGGTTGGTAGTCAGTCACCCGTGACCCGGTTACAAACTCATTAGAGTTGGTAGCTTTAATTTTGAAAATGCGTTTTATACAAAAATATTAGTCTACTTAGTGTGGATTTTGTCAAACTTTCCAATTGCTCTACAATGTATGACTTAGTCTAACTTTGTGTGGATTTTGTCAAACTTTCCAATTTTGAAAATGCGTTTTATACAAAAATATTAGTCTACTTAGTGTGGGTTTTGTCAAACTTTCCAATTGCTCTACAATGTGTGACTCACGGTTACAAACTCATTGGAGTTGGTAGCCGGTCATTAAGGTTGGTAGTCAGTCACCCGTGACCCGGTTACAAACTCATTAGAGTTGGTAGCTTTAATTTTGAAAATGCGTTTTATACAAAAATATTAGTCTACTTAGTGTGGATTTTGTCAAACTTTCCAATTTTGAAAATGCGTTTTATACAAAAATATTAGTCTACTTAGTGTGGATTTTGTCAAACTTTCCAATTGCTCTACAATGTATGACTCACAGTTCCAACTCATTGGAGTTGGTAGCCAGTCACCCGTAACTCACGGGTACAAACTCATTAGAGTTGGTAGCTTTAATTTTGAAATGCGTTTTATACAAAAATATTAGTCTACTTAGTGTGGATTTTGGCAAACTTTCCAATTGCTCTACAATGTGTGACTCACGGTTACAAACTCATTGGAGTTGGTAGCCGGTCATTAAGGTTGGTAGCCAGTCACCCGTGACCCGGTTACAAACTCATTAGAGTTGGTAGCTTTAATTTTGAAAATGCGTTTTATACAAAAATATTAGTCTACTTAGTGTGGATTTTGGCAAACTTTCCAATTGCTCTACAATGTGTGACTCACGGTTACAAACTCATTGGAGTTGGTAGCCGGTCATTAAGGTTGGTAGTCAGTCACCCGTGACCCGGTTACAAACTCATTAGAGTTGGTAGCTTTAATTTTGAAAATGCGTTTTATACAAAAATATTAGTCTACTTAGTGTGGATTTTGTCAAACTTTCCAATTGCTCTACAATGTATGACTTAGTCTAACTTTGTGTGGATTTTGTCAAACTTTTCAATTTTGAAAATGCGTTTTATACAAAAATATTAGTCTACTTAGTGTGGGTTTGTCAAACTTTCCAATTGCTCTACAATGTGTGACTCACGGTTACAAACTCATTGGAGTTGGTAGCCGGTCATTAAGGTTGGTAGTCAGTCACCCGTGACCCGGTTACAAACTCATTAGAGTTGGTAGCTTTAATTTTGAAAATGCGTTTTATACAAAAATATTAGTCTACTTAGTGTGGATTTTGTCAAACTTTCCAATTTTGAAAATGCGTTTTATACAAAAATATTAGTCTACTTAGTGTGGATTTTGTCAAACTTTCCAATTGCTCTACAATGTATGACTCACGGTTACAAACTCATTGGAGCTGGTAGCCGGTCATTAAGGTTGGTAGCCAGTCACCCGTGACCCGGTTACAAACTCATTAGAGTTGGTAGCTTTAATTTTGAAAATGCGTTTTATACAAAAATATTAGTCTACTTAGTGTGGATTTTGGCAAACTTTCCAATTGCTCTACAATGTGTGACTCACGGTTACAAACTCATTAGAGTTGGTAGCCGGTCATTAAGGTTGGTAGCCAGTCACCGGTGACCAGGTTACAAACTCATTAGAGTTGGTAGCTTTAATTTTGAAAATGCGTTTTATACAAAAATATTAGTCTACTTAGTGTGGATTTTGTCAAACTTTCCAATTGCTCTACAATGTATGACTTAGTCTAACTTTGTGTGGATTTTGTCAAACTTTCCAATTTTGAAAATGCGTTTTATACAAAAATATTAGTCTACTTAGTGTGGGTTTTGTCAAACTTTCCAATTGCTCTACAATGTGTGACTCACGGTTACAAACTCATTGGAGTTGGTAGCCGGTCATTAAGGTTGGTAGTCAGTCACCCGTGACCCGGTTACAAACTTATTAGAGTTGGTAGCTTTAATTTTGAAAATGCGTTTTATACAAAAATATTAGTCTACTTAGTGTGGATTTTGTCAAACTTTCCAATAATATTAGTCAGTCACCCGTGACCCGGTTACAAACTCATTAGAGTTGGTAGCTTTAATTTTGAAAATGCGTTTTATACAAAAATATTAGTCTACTTAGTGTGGATTTTGTCAAACTTTCCAATTGCTCTACAATGTATGACTCACAGTTCCAACTCATTGGAGTTGGTAGCCAGTCACCCGTAACTCACGGGTACAAACTCATTAGAGTTGGTAGCTTTAATTTTGAAATGCGTTTTATACAAAAATATTAGTCTACTTAGTGTGGATTTTGGCAAACTTTCCAATTGCTCTACAATGTGTGACTCACGGTTACAAACTCATTGGAGTTGGTAGCCGGTCATTAAGGTTGGTAGCCAGTCACCCGTGACCCGGTTACAAACTCATTAGAGTTGGTAGCTTTAATTTTGAAAATGCGTTTTATACAAAAATATTAGTCTACTTAGTGTGGATTTTGGCAAACTTTCCAATTGCTCTACAATGTGTGACTCACGGTTACAAACTCATTGGAGTTGGTAGCCGGTCATTAAGGTTGGTAGCCAGTCACCCGTGACCCGGTTACAAACTCATTAGAGTTGGTAGCTTTAATTTTGAAAATGCGTTTTATACAAAAATATTAGTCTACTTAGTGTGGATTTTGTCAAACTTTCCAATTGCTCTACAATGTATGACTTAGTCTAACTTTGTGTGGATTTTGTCAAACTTTCCAATTTTGAAAATGCGTTTTATACAAAAATATTAGTCTACTTAGTGTGGGTTTTGTCAAACTTTCCAATTGCTCTACAATGTGTGACTCACGGTTACAAACTCATTGGAGTTGGTAGCCGGTCATTAAGGTTGGTAGTCAGTCACCCGTGACCCGGTTACAAACTCATTAGAGTTGGTAGCTTTAATTTTGAAAATGCGTTTTATACAAAAATATTAGTCTACTTAGTGTGGATTTTGTCAAACTTTCCAATAATATTAGTCAGTCACCCGTGACCCGGTTACAAACTCATTAGAGTTGGTAGCTTTAATTTTGAAAATGCGTTTTATACAAAAATATTAGTCTACTTAGTGTGGATTTTGTCAAACTTTCCAATTGCTCTACAATGTATGACTCACAGTTCCAACTCATTGGAGTTGGTAGCCAGTCACCCGTAACTCACGGGTACAAACTCATTAGAGTTGGTAGCTTTAATTTTGAAATGCGTTTTATACAAAAATATTAGTCTACTTAGTGTGGATTTTGGCAAACTTTCCAATTGCTCTACAATGTGTGACTCACGGTTACAAACTCATTGGAGTTGGTAGCCGGTCATTAAGGTTGGTAGCCAGTCACCCGTGACCCGGTTACAAACTCATTAGAGTTGGTAGCTTTAATTTTGAAAATGCGTTTTATACAAAAATATTAGTCTACTTAGTGTGGATTTTGGCAAACTTTCCAATTGCTCTACAATGTGTGACTCACGGTTACAAACTCATTGGAGTTGGTAGCCGGTCATTAAGGTTGGTAGTCAGTCACCCGTGACCCGGTTACAAACTCATTAGAGTTGGTAGCTTTAATTTTGAAAATGCGTTTTATACAAAAATATTAGTCTACTTAGTGTGGATTTTGTCAAACTTTCCAATAATATTAGTCAGTCACCCGTGACCCGGTTACAAACTCATTAGAGTTGGTAGCTTTAATTTTGAAAATGCGTTTTATACAAAAATATTAGTCTACTTAGTGTGGATTTTGTCAAACTTTCCAATTGCTCTACAATGTATGACTCACAGTTCCAACTCATTGGAGTTGGTAGCCAGTCACCCGTAACTCACGGGTACAAACTCATTAGAGTTGGTAGCTTTAATTTTGAAATGCGTTTTATACAAAAATATTAGTCTACTTAGTGTGGATTTTGGCAAACTTTCCAATTGCTCTACAATGTGTGACTCACGGTTACAAACTCATTGGAGTTGGTAGCCGGTCATTAAGGTTGGTAGCCAGTCACCCGTGACCCGGTTACAAACTCATTAGAGTTGGTAGCTTTAATTTTGAAAATGCGTTTTATACAAAAATATTAGTCTACTTAGTGTGGATTTTGGCAAACTTTCCAATTGCTCTACAATGTGTGACTCACGGTTACAAACTCATTGGAGTTGGTAGCCGGTCATTAAGGTTGGTAGTCAGTCACCCGTGACCCGGTTACAAACTCATTAGAGTTGGTAGCTTTAATTTTGAAAATGCGTTTTATACAAAAATATTAGTCTACTTAGTGTGGATTTTGTCAAACTTTCCAATTGCTCTACAATGTATGACTTAGTCTAACTTTGTGTGGATTTTGTCAAACTTTCCAATTTTGAAAATGCGTTTTATACAAAAATATTAGTCTACTTAGTGTGGGTTTTGTCAAACTTTCCAATTGCTCTACAATGTGTGACTCACGGTTACAAACTCATTGGAGTTGGTAGCCGGTCATTAAGGTTGGTAGTCAGTCACCCGTGACCCGGTTACAAACTCATTAGAGTTGGTAGCTTTAATTTTGAAAATGCGTTTTATACAAAAATATTAGTCTACTTAGTGTGGATTTTGTCAAACTTTCCAATTTTGAAAATGCGTTTTATACAAAAATATTAGTCTACTTAGTGTGGATTTTGTCAAACTTTCCAATTGCTCTACAATGTATGACTCACGGTTACAAACTCATTGGAGTTGGTAGCCGGTCATTAAGGTTGGTAGCCAGTCACCCGTGACCCGGTTACAAACTCATTAGAGTTGGTAGCTTTAATTTTGAAAATGCGTTTTATACAAAAATATTAGTCTACTTAGTGTGAATTTTGGCAAACTTTCCAATTGCTCTACAATGTGTGACTCACGGTTACAAACTCATTGGAGTTGGTAGCCGGTCATTAAGGTTGGTAGCCAGTCACCCGTGACCCGGTTACAAACTCATTAGAGTTGGTAGCTTTAATTTTGAAAATGCGTTTTATACAAAAATATTAGTCTACTTAGTGTGGATTTTGTCAAACTTTCCAATTGCTCTACAATGTATGACTTAGTCTAACTTTGTGTGGATTTTTTCAAACTTTCCAATTTTGAAAATGCGTTTTATACAAAAATATTAGTCTACTTAGTGTGGGTTTTGTCAAACTTTCAATTGCTCTACAATGTGTGACTCACGGTTACAAACTCATTGGAGTTGGTAGCCGGTCATTAAGGTTGGTAGTCAGTCACCCGTGACCCGGTTACAAACTTATTAGAGTTGGTAGCTTTAATTTTGAAAATGCGTTTTATACAAAAATATTAGTCTACTTAGTGTGGATTTTGTCAAACTTTCCAATAATATTAGTCAGTCACCCGTGACCCGGTTACAAACTCATTAGAGTTGGTAGCTTTAATTTTGAAAATGCGTTTTATACAAAAATATTAATCTACTTAGTGTGGATTTTGTCAAACTTTTCAATTGCTCTACAATGTATGACTCACAGTTCCAACTCATTGGAGTTGGTAGCCGGTCATTAAGGTTGGTAGCCAGTCACCCGTGACCCGGTTACAAACTCATTAGAGTTGGTAGCTTTAATTTTGAAAATGCGTTTTATACAAAAATATTAGTCTACTTAGTGTAGATTTTGTCAAACTTTCCAATTGCTCTACAATGTATGACTTAGTCTAACTTTGTGTGGATTTTGTCAAACTTTCCAATTTTGAAAATGCGTTTTATACAAAAATATTAGTCTACTTAGTGTGGGTTTTGTCAAACTTTCAATTGCTCTACAATGTGTGACTCACGGTTACAAACTCATTAGAGTTGGTAGCCGGTCATTAAGGTTGGTAGTCAGTCACCCGTGACCCGGTTACAAACTTATTAGAGTTGGTAGCTTTAATTTTGAAAATGTGTTTTATACAAAAATATTAGTCTACTTAGTGTGGATTTTGTCAAACTTTCCAATAATATTAGTCAGTCACCCGTGACCCGGTTACAAACTCATTAGAGTTGGTAGCTTTAATTTTGAAAATGCGTTTTATACAAAAATATTAGTCTACTTAGTGTGGATTTTGTCAAACTTTTCAATTGCTCTACAATGTATGACTCACAGTTCCAACTCATTGGAGTTGGTAGCCGGTCATTAAGGTTGGTAGCCAGTCACCCGTGACCCGGTTACAAACTCATTAGAGTTGGTAGCTTTAATTTTGAAAATGCGTTTTATACAAAAATATTAGTTTACTTAGTGTAGATTTTGTCAAACTTTCCAATTGCTCTACAATGTATGACTTAGTCTAACTTTGTGTGGATTTTGTCAAACTTTCCAATTTTGAAAATGCGTTTTATACAAAAATATTAGTCTACTTAGTGTGGGTTTTGTCAAACTTTCAATTGCTCTACAATGTGTGACTCACGGTTACAAACTCATTGGAGTTGGTAGCCGGTCATTAAGGTTGGTAGTCAGTCACCCGTGACCCGGTTACAAACTTATTAGAGTTGGTAGCTTTAATTTTGAAAATGCGTTTTATACAAAAATATTAGTCTACTTAGTGTGGATTTTGTCAAACTTTCCAATAATATTAGTCAGTCACCCGTGACCCGGTTACAAACTCATTAGAGTTGGTAGCTTTAATTTTGAAAATGCGTTTTATACAAAAATATTAGTCTACTTAGTGTGGATTTTGTCAAACTTTCCAATTGCTCTACAATGTATGACTCACAGTTCCAACTCATTGGAGTTGGTAGCCAGTCACCCGTAACTCACGGGTACAAACTCATTAGAGTTGGTAGCTTTAATTTTGAAAATGCGTTTTATACAAAAATATTAGTCTACTTAGTGTGGATTTTGTCAAACTTTCCAATTGCTCTACAATGTATGACTCACAGTTCCAACTCATTGGAGTTGGTAGCCGGTCATTAAGGTTGGTAGCCAGTCACCCGTGACCCGGTTACAAACTCATTAGAGTTGGTAGCTTTAATTTTGAAAATGCGTTTTATACAAAAATATTAGTCTACTTAGTGTAGATTTTGTCAAACTTTCCAATTGCTCTACAATGTATGACTTAGTCTAACTTTGTGTGGATTTTGTCAAACTTTCCAATTTTGAAAATGCGTTTTATACAAAAATATTAGTCAACTTAGTGTGGGTTTTGTCAAACTTTCAATTGCTCTACAATGTGTGACTCACGGTTACAAACTCATTGGAGTTGGTAGCCGGTCATTAAGGTTGGTAGTCAGTCACCCGTGACCCGGTTACAAACTTATTAGAGTTGGTAGCTTTAATTTTGAAAATGCGTTTTATACAAAAATATTAGTCTACTTAGTGTGGATTTTGTCAAACTTTCCAATAATATTAGTCAGTCACCCGTGACCCGGTTACAAACTCATTAGAGTTGGTAGCTTTAATTTTGAAAATGCGTTTTATACAAAAATATTAGTCTACTTAGTGTGAATTTTGTCAAACTTTCCAATTGCTCTACAATGTATGACTCACAGTTCCAACTCATTGGAGTTGGTAGCCAGTCACCCGTAACTCACGGGTACAAACTCATTAGAGTTGGTAGCTTTAATTTTGAAAATGCGTTTTATACAAAAATATTAGTCTACTTAGTGTGGATTTTGTCAAACTTTCCAATTGCTCTACAATGTATGATTTTGTCTAACTTTGTGTGGATTTTGTCAAACTTTCCAATTTTGAAAATGCGTTTTATACAAAAATATTAGTCTACTTAGTGTGGGTTTTGTCAAACTTTCAATTGCTCTACAATGTGTGACTCACGGTTACAAACTCATTGGAGTTGGTAGCCGGTCATTAAGGTTGGTAGTCAGTCACCCGTGACCCGGTTACAAACTTATTAGAGTTGGTAGCTTTAATTTTGAAAATGCGTTTTATACAAAAATATTAGTCTACTTAGTGTGGATTTTGTCAAACTTTCCAATAATATTAGTCAGTCACCCGTGACCCGGTTACAAACTCATTAGAGTTGGTAGCTTTAATTTTGAAAATGCGTTTTATACAAAAATATTAGTCTACTTAGTGTGGATTTTGTCAAACTTTCCAATTGCTCTACAATGTATGACTCACAGTTCCAACTCATTGGAGTTGGTAGCCAGTCACCCGTAACTCACGGGTACAAACTCATTAGAGTTGGTAGCTTTAATTTTGAAAATGCGTTTTATACAAAAATATTAGTCTACTTAGTGTGGATTTTGTCAAACTTTCCAATTGCTTTACAATGTATGACTGTGTGACTCACGGTTACAAACTCATTGGAGTTGGTAGCCGGTCATTAAGGTTGGTAGTCAGTCACCCGTGACCCGGTTACAAACTTATTAGAGTTGGTAGCTTTAATTTTGAAAATGCGTTTTATACAAAAATATTAGTCTACTTAGTGTGGATTTTGTCAAACTTTCCAATAATATTAGTCAGTCACCCGTGACCCGGTTACAAACTCATTAGAGTTGGTAGCTTTAATTTTGAAAATGCGTTTTATACAAAAATATTAGTCTACTTAGTGTGGATTTTGTCAAACTTTCCAATTGCTCTACAATGTATGACTCACAGTTCCAACTCATTGGAGTTGGTAGCCAGTCACACCTGTAACTCACGGGTACAAACTCATTGGAGTTGGTAGCCGGTAACCCCCACTCGAATTTTTTAGTGGAGTTATGCTGTTTGCAGAGAAATCCAATCACACCAGTATCCCAATATCTTAATGCCCTCACTTGAGTAACAAGCCCCCGCTACAAGGCTCAGCAATCCCTCATCACCGTACAGGTATATAAACAGTATATCTATATTCATCTAGGCGGTGTGGGACTAACTAATAAAACGCCACAAGGCAGTATATTACGACGGATTTTATTATTGTTTTTTGCTTTACTGACAATTTGAATTTACAATTATTTTTCCTGTATTATATTATTGACACGTTACTACATCTACGTAGCTATAAAAATCTTAATGATATTTAGGGTCTGTTTGGCGCGGTAATGGCGGTCATGAACGCAGTTGCGATGTTTGGACAAACTGTATTTTTTGTGCTGTCACAAATGAAAACACAGCAATTTTATTCTGTTTGGTAAAGAGAAGTGCGGTGGCTGTTGGAGTAAAAAAATAGGTAAACAAAAAATTGTAATCTTATAGAAAGGATCTTTATATTGCAGCCCCTATTTGACTATTGGCACACCAATTTCTATGAGTTATAACGCGTCTTTTGAAAATATGCATTATACATGCATATTTAGGAAAAGTGTTCAACACGAAAATTGTAGATCTCATCGAGATCTACAACTTTCGTGTTGAACACTTTTCTTAAAAATGCACGCACAAGGCGTACTGCCGCCCTGATCGTAATTATAGCAAATTTTTGACGAATTTTTGAAAATACTCTTTGTACATGCATTTTTAGGAAAAATGATCAACACTAAAGTTGTAGATCTCGATGAGATCTACAATTTTCGTGTTGAACACTTTTCCTAAATATGCATGTATAATGCATATTTTCAAAAGGCGAGTTATAACTCATAGAAATTGGTGTGCCAATAGCCAAATAGGGGCTGCCAATATAAAGACCCCAAAGAAATTAGATACTAATCCTGTCCTCGATCTCTCTCAGCTAGGGTTCTTCCTCAGCACTTGCGACGCATGGATCCACGTCCTGCGGCAGATCCGTCGTCTGTTCAGTTCGATCGTCTCTCAGCGAACTGCCTCCTCTAGTTATATCACGCTCTCCAGTGACGGATCTCGGACAGTGTCGAGAGGGTGGCAGAAAAGCAAAAGACGCGAGATATTATCCGCGGACCGAAAACGCTGAAATATCGTACGTTTTTGTGGTGGCGTTTGTCATCCGCCAGGCCAAACTGCTATATTGCAGCGGTGACATTTATTTAAAAACGTCACCGCACTAAAAACGCCGCCCCAAACGCACCCTTAGGCTCCGTCTGGCGGTCCGTTTGGGGCGTTTTTGCTCCGGTGAGTTTAGACAAAAACACCACCATTATAGAATGCGTGTTTGGCATGACAATGGTTATGACCGCCACCAAAAAAAGGCGATCATGAACTAAAGCCATAAAAAAGAGGGTTTTTTTTTGTGCAATGTCATATCTAGCACTCTTGGAGATATCTCTACAGTTGTTCATGTTTAAGTATTTTGGTCCGGGCTGGAGAAAACAACCAACTACCGAAAGCTCAAATCTTCGCCACATCAATGGGCGTCAAACTACACACGACACCACCTCAATTGAGGTATGAGTCGGGCAATTTGCATACTGACTCTGAACTCGAGCTTGTCTTGAATTCACACACTATCGTATCTCTGCAAATAGCACACACATGGCGGTCGACACACCGGGATCAAAAACTGACTCGTCTAATTCGAGATCCCAAAAGTTGATCCACTGCACAGCCCCCACTATCATCTGCCCTCTGTTCTACAATTGTTCATGTTTACTTATTTTGGTCTGGGTTGGAGAAAACAACCAATTACCGAAAGCTCAAATCTTCGCCACATCAATGGGCGTCAAACTACACACGACACCACCTCAATTGAGGTATGAGTCGGGCAATTTGCATACTGACTCTGAACTCGAGCTTGTCTTGAATTCACACACTATCGTATCTCTGCAAATAGCACACACATGGCGGTCGACACACCGGGATCAAAAACTGACTCGTCTAATTCGAGATCCCAAAAGTTGATCCACTGCACAGCCCCCACTATCATCTGCCCTCTGTTCTACAATTGTTCATGTTTACTTATTTTGGTCTGGGTTGGAGAAAACAACCAATTACCGAAAGCACAAATCTTCGCCACATCCACGTGCGTAAAACTACACACGACACCACCTCAATTGAGGTATGAGTCGGGCAAATTGCATACTGACTCTGAACTCGAGCTTGTCTTGAATTCACACACTATCAAATCTCTGCAAATAGCACACACAAGGCGGTCGACACACTGGGATCAAAAACTGACTCGTCTAATTCGAGATCCCAAAAGTTGATCCACTGCACCGCCCCCACCATCATCTGCCCTCTGTTCTATATAAGCTATGAAAGCATTGTCTCGCATCATGCCGTCCATCGCCAAGTAAGGGTTTGTTTGTTTCGGCAATTAAGCTCCGCTGCGGGAGCAGACGCCGCCGCAAGGCGGAAAAAGAAATGGCGCACGAAGCGGGCGGCGGCGTTTGCACGCCGCTCCCGCAAACCTTCGCAAAAGCCCCAATTAAAAAAGCTCTGTCTCCAACCCCAACTCCCCACCTCCGGTTGCTCCCGCCCCGGTCTCCCTCCGTCTTTCTAAATGAAGCCTAAATGTCACCGCTTCTTAAAATTTTCCTCTCATTGAAAATCAAAGGCTAGTATTCTTTACCAAGGAACTAAACTTCAATGCATCTGAGCATATATGTCACGAGAAGCAAGATAATCTAATATTCATCAGTTTGTATGATTTGTACTTTGATTCATACTCTCCTTGATCACGACCAAGACTCCTTTTGGCGCTACGTTTTTGCTCCGATGAGTTTGGAGAAAAACAATTTGAGATTAGGAATGCAAAGGATAAAATAACAATGTTCATCCATCTTTTCAGAAGTTTATAATCAATGTTTTCACTTCTTTTATGCAAGAAGATTGAGAATGAAAGGAGGAAACAACCAAATATCGAAGTTGTTTTTCCATTCAATTTCTCCTAAGCCAGACTAAGTTTCTAGAACTTCATTTCTGTTTTTTTTGTAATCTGTTTTAATTTTTAGCCAAACAGATGCAGAAGATTATATTAACTATAGATAGCAAGCTGACGCAACAGCAAGTCAATTGCTTCCACCAAAAGATTCTTCGAGTGTTTTGCAAAGGAGCTCCAGCCTGAGGCCCATTCACGACGTCGCGTGGAAAGAGGAAGCACTCTGGTATGTTCACACCATGTCAGTAGTTCATAAATGATTTAATAGTGCGCAATTTTTTCATCTCTTATTGTTTTCCCTGCTCACACCTGATTTGTGATTATATTTAGAGATTATTGGTCTTTCTTTCATATTTCTTCAACATCACAAGAAAATTGTTAATGGGATGTAAATTATAGCAACAAATTCATGATAAAAACATTCTTTTTTTTATATGAACTTCTTACCCTCTTATTCATATTCATGGAATTCCTTAGTCAATTTAAAATTGAACTTGGGCAAGATGGAATTTTCACAAGCTTATTTTGGACTCTATCGTGATTGATTTTGGCTTCTTTTCGATCAGTTTTACAAGCATACACTTGACGGTTTCCTCCTTTCGATTACGATTTTCTGCTTAAATTTACATCGCCGCAAAGTTGATATTTTCATAATTTGGTTTAGCTCATGTTAACAATTCATTCTATTTTATTTTTCGCAACCATATGTAAAAAATTATACATATAATTAAGTGGCAGGATATGGTTGATGTATTTGGTCCCTTATTGATTAATTCCACTTGGGTTTATGCATATGGGTAAGAGGGGGAGGAAGGGGAAGGAGGAGGCGTCGGTCATCTTTGACACTATATTTATTGAGGGGATCGAGTGGTGAAGGCGGGAAAGCGGCGGACGTTGGAAAGTACGTAGAGAGGGCGGCACGGGGTTTCGGCGGGGGAGCAAGATCCCTAATTCAAAGAGCAGTACTCTTCCTTTAAAGCATATGATTTTTATAGGACGCGCATTGCTCTGATCAATCAAATTAATTTTTTATGATATACATCACATTTGTATTTACAATCATCGTCTAGTATATTAGTATATCTTGATATTGGTAATAATACGAGAATTGCAAAATAAAATTCTTATGTGCTTTGGAGGTAGTCTAATGAAAACATCTTCATATTGGTTTGGAGGTAGTTAGACATTTCATAACTCTCACAAATGCATTTTAGGATTATAATTTGGAACTCCGCAAAGATAAATTGGTCAAATATTTCAAAATCACGTTCAATACTTTGTTCTGAAGTAATTAATTTCGTCATAAAAAGTTGGAAAAATTTAGTCACTAAATACAAAAATATTAGTGACGAAAATTGATTTGGTCATTAAATACATTTAGTGACGAGGCTTTTGAACTCACATTAAATTTGGTCACTAAATATCTTTAGTGATCAACCCACAATATTTAGTGATCAAAATTTTCATCACTAAAAGCCAATTTTTTTTGTAGTGATTGCATTTATTTAATTTATGTGGTTATTGTTTACGAGTAAGTGTAGAGTACATATTACGCTCATATTTTTGTCCGCCACACAATTAGCATCAGCTCCCGTGATGAGATGGAAGAGTGTGAGATGTTTGCCTACAAATAGTTATTGAAGCTATTTATCATTTTAAATGTCATCCTTTTTCCTCCTTCCATCTCACTCAAGTTAGGCAAATCTAATTATATACATATATTATATCTATATCTATACTATTTAAAGATAATTGTGTAGTGACCTCATATTTTTTGATATAGTCGAATTTGCCCTTGACGATTCAGGTTGTCTTCTACGTTGCTTTCGATGAAAAATACAATGTCGGGCGCTTTTATGATTAATATGATGGATTTTGCGAGAACTTCATGATGCATTTCGTTCGATCTGCCTGTTTAAAAATAAATAATAAATACAAATTATCCAAACATTTTGACGAATACTCTTGATAATGTTTAACTATTTATTTAACCAAACAAAATCCAACTATATGTTTTGATAAAATGCATTGATAGTATTTGTTTTATGTTTTCAATATCTTTTCTCTTGTGTAAACATGGGTGAAATAATACATTGATGACATTAGTAATTTAGTATGCATTTGTATATATTAGGCTATTAACATAATGTGCATGGTTCATTAGTTGTCTGGTGTCCCGCGAGGAGTTTTGTACCATTGGAGCAATCGTGTGTATGAGGTCTCTCTCTGTGTGCAGGGCACCAACAATACCTTTAGTCACTTGTCGTTCCGTGCGCATTGCACATCAAAGATTTTCGCTCGTGTGATATCGTCTAATGCTTTTCTATTCGGCAAAAAATAAATATTTCAGGGGGTTGACTAGCGATTAAGGTATCATCGTAGTAGCCAATAGACATTGTATTTCAAGATTACTAAGAAGATCAGAATGCTAAGATTGTTGGCCGTATACAGTGTGTGCATGAAAAATCATTTCAAACTTTTTCACATACTGTGTGAAAGTATGTTATATGTAAGTCTGAATTGAAAAAACTTATAAACTCGTATGTTTCATGTAAACAAAATTTCAATGTTATATAGTTGCTTCAATTCGTACTATACAAGAGCATTTTCACACTGTGTATTTTATGTTCTATATTATACAAAGTTAAAATAATAACTAAGAACCAATATAATTAATTGTGTATTATTTTTCGGATTGAATGAGTTTTTCATGTATAAAGTTACTAATTATAATAATATTATCTAAATTTTATGAGGGAATTGTTAAAGGCAAATTAAATTTGGCTATCCGCAAATCATTGTTAACAACAAACTAAATATTTTGAAAAATACTTGATGCAAACCAAAATGTTAACTACAAACCAATGTTGTTAACAACAAACCAATTATATAAACTACATACACAAATTTTCTAGACAAAAAAAACTAAATTCATGACATTTTCAGCACAACAGTTCAACAAAATAACACGTTTATAACATAGAAACGCCAAAATGTACAACCATATACAAATCTAAAATGGAAAACCAAAAGAAAATCCGAAATAAAAAAGCATATACAAATTTGGAATGAAATAGCATATACAAATCTAAAATGGAAAACCAAATAAAAATCTGAAATATTAGAGGCGGTGGGAGAGATGATGGAAAATCACCTCTCTCAGATTTTCTTTTGGCTTTCCATTTCAGATTTGTATATGGTTTTACATTTTTGTGTTTCTATGTTATAAACGTGTTATTTTGTTGAACTGCTGTGCTGAAAATGTCATGAATTTAGTTTTTTTTTTCTAGAAAATTTATTTATGTAGTTTATATTATTGATTTGTTGTTAACAATATTGATTTGTGGTTAACATTTTGGTTTGCAACAAGTATTTTTCAAAATATATGATTGTTGTTAACAATGATTTGCAGATAGCTAAATTTAATTTCCTTTAACAATTCCCTTCATAAAATGTGAGTGCGAATAGCGGATATCAGCTGCCATTTATTAAATACCATTGAAGGAATTATTAAATAGCGTAGCAAATATTGACGAAATGTAACTTTTGGAATAAAATATCTGTAGACATTCTCGGGATTTGGCCGTATTATTATTATTAGCTGTCGAATACATTTATAATTTTAACAGAAAAAATAAACATTTGGTATATTTTTCCAAAAGCACAGACGGATTAATATCACCGCTACTTGACGGAGACGTCGCCTGCGTAAGGAAATACGTGGCAGTGCTATCTACGCGTGTCCGCTTTTGAAAGGTAGTGTATAACTAGCCGTACACGTGGATGGTGCGATGCTTGCCGGTCGCTGTTAGTCGGTTTTCCTGAAAACCCGACTACCGTTATCATGGTGGAGCCCCGCAAGTTAATGCGCGGCACCGGCCACCGAAGACTCCACCGTTGCGACTCAAACCCTACAGAGATATGTTTGGCCTTGTGGGTCTATCCGACCCCAACCGCCCGCGGCGGTCGCGGGGCGGAGCGCGCGGCAGTGAGCCTCGCCAAATGCAGCCGCACCGCGATCCTGTTTGCGCTCCTTCGTCCCGCGGCGCGGCGCTGCGGAGATCCAAATGAGGATAAATTTGGTCCACTCCAAGTAATTTCATGAAAAATAAAGCGTGTTGGAAAACAATTTGGCGGGGATTCTGCATAATTCAGTCGGTGCTGTGGTCGCCGCACAACACGCTCGTAGATATTCCAATTGGTCATTTGTAAACACACACACGGGTTGTGGCTATCCGCACCCATCTGTTAACATCAGACCAAACTTTTTGTAAAATTTATCGGCAGCTCAAATATGAAAAAGATCAAACATATCGTGTTATTACACTCTCATTCATACGAAAAAAGCGTAGATAACATCGCCAAAAATGAGCAAAATAGACGCTATTAAGACAACATTGAAGCCGGTTTAGGCTTCTTAAAGATCTAATTTCTACTCCAAAAAATTGTCTTCCCGCGATATGGCGTGACATCGCGCCTTCTAGATATTGAAATATAAAGCACACACGGCGAGAGGCGGAATCTCAATGTGCGGTTTTCTGTTGTCAATCGGGGGAGAAATTGCGAGGAGTTCTTGTTGGCATGACAATCTATAACCAAGCTCATGACCAACAAATTGTGCGTGACTTGGATCACAAACACTGTGAAGGCTTCTCGTGCACCGACGTGCGGGTGCATCTGGGAGGGGGAGCACGACCTGGATGAGTTCCCATGCAGGAGCCACACGAGCGGATACGTACTGTCACTCGTAAATATATATATAAATATATGAAATATTTGAAAAACGTCTTAAAATTTAATCCTCATAATTTATTTAGACCAAGTAGTTTTTTAATATTTATTGGTATTTTTATTAGATAAAATACAAAATTTTCATATTACAAAAAATAGATAAAAATTGAGCCTGTACGATTTGGTCACAATAAAATAAGAGAATTGATATTAATTATATTCGCACCCCAAAAAATTGTAAAAATCTTAATTATATTCGCAGTCCAATACTCGTTAATCGCACCCCATTGAATAACCTTCTCCTCTCCATCTCTCTCCTCACGTTGTCTAAACCCTAGCCGTAGTTCTATCGACCGCGTCATCTTTCCCCCTCTTAGATTCACCTTCTTAAAAAAAAAAGGAAATTATCCAACGAAAATCCCAAAAAAAGTAGTCAGTTTTCAGATTTAGAGCAAGGTTTGCATGTCATTTAACTTGTTTTAGAGTTAATTCATCTATGCATGTCATTTAACTTGTTTTCTGCTAGGTTTTTAAATTATTCTATAGTCTTTAAGATGTTTCTCTAGGCTTCTAGTGCTTAATAAATCACCAAAGTATATTTCACTTATTTGGGATGAAAGTGGGGTGCAAATATAATTTTGGACTACAAATAAAATTCATGGACTACGAATAGCGATGGACTGCGAATAGCCAATTCCGGACTGCTAATATCAACTCTCTAAAATTATAATTATCTTTCAAAATTTTGATATATTATAACCAGCTAGTTTGGTGGAACAAGGATTTTGCTTCAGCCCAAAATTTTGATATAAATACATTGGCATGCATGCATTCAAAGCTGATCTGCACGTATTAACAATAACCAATAATTAAAAAACTCGGGACGAAATTCGGATATTTCAAGCTCGTAGAAATCCTAAACGACTTATCGAACACGCGATCAAGAGAGGCCACGGGTTATTGATTTGCACGTGACTTTGAGAGGAGAGAGAAAACTATGTTGGAGAATGGCATGCATCAACTTCACGTGAGCCATTGATGTAGAATTTTCCACCCTCCACCGATGGAGATGCCTAAGATATCCATATACATTTAAATCTTACCACCTAACATTTTATTTATTAATACCTCCATTAAGAATAAATGCATAATACAATTGATATTACTATCTACTAGCTATATAGTGTTGACCATGACCAAATTCAAATGCCGAGCCGATCTGATTCAACGTAAGATTTGTGCGGGTCGTGCAATTCGATGCTGAGGGAAGTGCACACGCTTAGGGTTTTGATGTAGGATAACAACGCTCGACGAAGTTGAAATTTTGCCGCGCGTGTTTTCGTTTATAGTCTTGCAAGGTTGTTCTTCGCCTCGGTTCATCATTTACTTACTTTTTTTTATTATGGCAAGCTCCACATGCAGTGGTTGATTGGCTCAGACGATCCGAGGTTATATGACGGCTAGGATTTGATCAGATTATCTGACGGAAGTCTATTTAGCGTCACTAAAAAATAGTAAATATTAGAATATTGAAAAGTAAAAAAAGTCAATGAATTATTGAACACCCTCTTCTATTGCTCTTTTGAATTATTCTTGCGCATGTCAACTCAAAAGACTAAGGATCGAATGAAAAAATTTACGAAAAAGGAAAAAATTGTGCATTTCACTATAATTATAATTGTACCAATGGTATATTTATCGAGATTGGAAGGGAGATCGACCCGTGGAAAGCTAGCATCCAGAGATTGAAAACACAACAACACAGGTATCCTCGCCAAGGCCCTGCGTGACCTCGCATGAGGCTCGGGAGGCCCCTTAATTGATGCCCTCACTAGATACCAGTTTTGGCGGTCATTACACACACACGATCACTTGTAAAAGTAGGAGGGAGGCTCACACAAAAGAGCAATAATTTTGTACGGGTAGCGTATCAAGCTCATCGTGCGGGTAAATGTTAGTTCGTCGGATATCTGATCAGACCACCAACAAAAAAAAAGCTTTAAAAAATATTTTAAAGAAAAACACGATCCAATCGAACCCGCGCCTTACTTTTCTTATGTTAAGCGAGAATCTCATTTTTTAAGATTTGATAACCTCGCCTGCCCTTACCCGACCTCACTGCCCGCAATTGATTGGCTGCAATGCGCTCTTAAAAAACATATCGGCAACATTTCAACGGCTGATATGATAGAAACCTAGTCCTCTGTCAAAATCGGGCGTTGATGTGATGTGTCCGAATCCAAGACCTACCTTTATTACTGCCTCGTGGCAGCTGTTACGCCGCACGATCGTCCCAATATCGCCAGTTGCCAGCTGGCCGGCCTCCCGATCTCCAAAAATCCATGTGCTACGTGTCGACATGTCACTTGCTTATGCCGTAATAATTTCCCTTTATTTTTTAATATAAAATTAATTTTAAAACTAATTTTATATCCATATAATAAATCCTTACCGAATATTTCCCTTCTAATATAACTATCGCTATCACCCGCCCAGAGTGCGTGAAAAAGAGAAGGGACTCGATTTCAAGCATTTATATACTCACTATCATGTCTACTTTATTATTCAAATTTATTTATTTTTTAAATCGCTTATTTGTTAAGAGCACACTTAAAGTAGCTATACGCAAACCAACTTTAAGGAAAAAACACCTAATATTTCCTCTAAAAGTTATGGCTAATGGCAAAGCCGAAAAAAACATATGCGGGGATTTGCAATTAGAACACGAGTCTGGAGAAACAGAACTTGAATCCTTCATCTCGCTCCCTGGTTTATGATCTTGGAATTTCATTCATGTGACATTTGTGGAAAGTCAAATTATCTTACAATCTTTAACCAATTCTAACTCGTCATCAATGGAAAAGGCGGGGATCGGAGTTGGTAATTAATAGACGAGGATGGTGATTTTGCCGTTGCAGAGGTGGAGCACGACATTGAGGAAGACGGGCAGTCGCTGCGCCGGAGCATGACATTGAGCTCAAGACGTGCAGAGTCGGGACCGTCGAGAGGCTATACACGTAGTTGGAGGAAGGTTGTTGCCGGATTAATGTGGTGCAAACTAAGGGGAGCAGCGGTACCACGTGGAAAGATGACGAGCAGAGCAAGGATTCTAGCGGCAACACCATTGATGACGAGCGGAGCAAGATTCTAGCCATCAAGGATTGCTAAACTTAACTTCTCTTGATATTGCTTACGGTAATTCTGAATCCTTATGAAATTATCGTCTCTGAAGATTCTCGCCATCACAAGAATTCTGAATCCATGTTATAACGGCGGCGTGCTTGTCGCCGCCGATGATTCAACTGATGCCTGTACAGTCTTAAAGTTTCTGCCACCGGCGGCCGCCACCATCACATCAAATTTTCATAGTGCGCATTTATCACTGGTGTGCAAACAACGATATTTGGTGTGCCTTTTAACACCACCCTTTAATTATTATCATTGTGATTGCGCATGTTAAAAAATAATCTAATCTCTTCGCTAAACACTTTTTCTAAAAATGCACCTATAAGATGTATTTTCAAAAAATACGAGTTTTGATGGTGTGCACGTAGTCAAAACCGGTTTGGATATAACATTCGTAATTATTAATAATAAAATAATAAAAAAGAATTACGCCTTGTAATTTTAAAGCATGGTGAGGGGTAGGAAGGTAAATTGAGCACGAGTTCCCTCGCATACACGACATTGTTTAACCTTACCTGGATAATCGGCAGCTTTATAAGCTCCGGGAAGGAGTGGCGGCCTCCGAAGCATCCATTACAAGCATTCCATTTCTGCTTATCCGTAATAGGTAGAAATTCAATCTTTCTTCAGTTTTTTTCACACTTTTCTTCGCAGATCTTCATCTTCAACCTTGGTGTTTTCGATTTGAATTCTCTCGGTTCGTCACGGCTAACGACTACTTTGGGTTGGTGTGATTGTTAGCCATTGCGCATACAGGGAGCGGAGGATGGATTCATCGGCGTCTGGGCTTGCGAGGACGAAGTCGGAGCAGCTGGAGACTAAGCCGGCGGCGAAAGAGTCGCTCAGTCGCACGGCGTCGGCCGAGGCGATTACAATGCTGGAGATCAATAGTAGCGGCGGGGTGGGTCTTGCGGGAAAGCCGAGCTCGGGGAAGAAGTTGGTCGGAACGTCGCCGGGACGTAAGGTCGTCGGCCGCCGTATAAGGAAGACGAGGAGCGCGCAGATGAAGTTCGACCTAGAGGATGTCACCAGCGGGGCGGCGCTCAGCCGGGCTTCCAGCGCGAGCTTGGGTTTCTCCTTCACCTTCACTGGCTTCACCGCCCCTCCCGAAGATATCAGTGGCGATGTGAGGCCTTTCAGTGACGATGAAAATGGTATAAATATGTTTTCCAAATCTTTCTAATTAGTTATTTATAGAAGTAAAATCACAAGCATTTTATATTATTTTATTTTGTTTTGGATTATATATATTATTACAAATAGCGGTGCTTGAATGTTATTAATTATTCAAAGGGGTGATTGTGCTCTACTTGCACTTCTGCCCTTTCCATGGTTAATAGATTGAAATCATCTCTTCATAAAGGATGTTGCAAAACTATATTTCTATCCAAATTCATGCAAAATTCAGTCTCAAATTCTCTAATTTAGCATTCCTCTCATGTCAAAATATGTCAAGGAGGACAAATAAATGAATTAATCTCAACATGTTGTTGGCTCTCATCCAAAGACTCGAGCTTTTAGGTTTGATATTTGTAACTCGTGTGTGTCACATACAAATTCTATGCACCCTTGATTTCCTCTTTCTAACAAGTGGTGTAAGAGCTGAATTAATCTAGTGTGCTCTTCGTGCATGATACTTGATACTGAAAAAATTATATTTTGAGAAAGAAGTGATGGTCTCTATAGAACTATCACATGCGGGGAAGATTGTTAAGACATGTGAGAGCGTGATTTAGGGTCCGTTTGGCACGGCGGTGGCGGTCATGAACGCGGTGGTTGTGAATGCTTGATCTCACCGAAGGAACTTCATCAACTTTTATGTTCAAATTAGTTTGGTCATGTCAAACACACATTTTGTGATATTGACGTTTTTGTCCAAACTCACCGGAGCAAAAAAAAACGCCGGCCAAACGGACCCTTAATCCCACATCGTATATGTGAAATATATATTGGTGTGTTTCTATGTGGTTGACACTCACCCGTAAGCTAAATTTTCGGGTTGGATATATATAGGTTTGATTAATTAGTGTTTCTATCCAACTTTGATTCCCCTTAATTTTCACTTACTAACAAGTCAACATAGGAGAAGTCCCCTTTGTTTTCTTTAATTAGCATCGTGTTCATAATATTCCACTCAAACGGGAGACTAAAGAAAAAGACACTGCTGTGTAGATGATTAGATGCTGACAATGAAAGAAGAGTAAAAGTAAGGAATTTTGTAAAGGAATTTTGTAGAGTAAATTAAATACTTATGTGGAAGAATTGCAGAATAATTCCTATGATTATAACTAATTAACCACTTACTTACAGATCTGGAGGCTGGAGTGAAGCAAAAAAAGATGATAATGGAACCCACCTTACCGATTTACCTCAAGGTAAGCTAATGAGGGCTGTGGTTTGCCGACAAATCATGTAGTATACATCAAACACAGTTATATGATAAATCAAAATCAACAATTTATGCCACGTGTTACAGAGGATTTTAATGATCAATGAGATAATGTCAGCTTGGGATCATCCAATTAAGTAGTAATCTTTTGATTTAAGCTACTGAACAGGTATTGTTTTTGCCACATTTTCTCATTAATTTTGCAGTTTACAGAGGTTAAATACAAGGTAATCATCAAAGGGGTAACAAGTAGCACTGAGAAAGTTATCCTTACCGGAATTACAGGTTCGGCCAGCCCCGGGGAGGTTCTGGCGCTCATGGGGCCCTCCGGCAGTGGGAAGACTACTCTTCTCAGCCTACTCGGCGGAAGGGCACATGGAAACATTGTTGAGGGGTCGATCACTTACAATGATGAACGCTACAGCAAATCACTGAAGCGCAGGTATCATTTTACTTTTATTTTGACTGGCTAAAAAGCATGAAGATAGACTGTTGAAGAAACTTTGACAGTATCCTTTCAATAGATTGGCTCTGTTTAGGAGAGTGGTGTCTATTGCTATAGTGGAAAATGGAGCTCCGGTGAGAAATGAAGCAGCCACACTTCGGTGGGAAATGTAGCTTGAAATAAAGTTTTTGTTGTTTATTATCCCACCGGAGAAAACACTGTCATTTCTCCGGTGAGGTGAATCAAAAACGTTACCGAAGCAAAAATGGAGTATCAAACAGAGCCTAGAGAATACGGATGATGTTTCACATCCAAAACAAAGTTTTTATAATGTTATTCAAACTTGTTGACTGTGGTAATAGAAGTAATCCGAGGCAAAATAATTAACATAAATTTTGTGGAATAGCACATGTCCTATGTTGGAAACACTAATCTATTCGACCTAGCATATACGCCTGCACTTTTTGTAACCCTACTTTTACTACTAGAGTTTGTTAAGACTTAAGAAACTCTAGCAACCCTAGTATTTTAGGCTTTCATATCAAGCTTTACTAGTAAGCTTTCAAGAAAACCAGGCATATATGGGAAGGTTCAGCAGACATTCACATTATGTTATCCTTATTTTCCATGTTTGCGAAGTATTTTAACTATTTCCTTGGCAAAAAGACTAAAACATGAGGAATTATATACAAATAAACAAGAAAAAGGTGGGGGGGGGGGGGGGGGGGGGGGGGAATAAAAGCAGAAATATGGTAGTATAACAAATGTCTATTGGCAGGATAGGATTTGTTACTCAAGATGATGTTCTGTTTGCGCACCTTACCGTTAGAGAAACTCTCACTTATTCAGCTCTCCTTCGGCTACCAAAGACAATGACCAAGCAGCAGAAGCAAGAAAGGGCTACAAATGTCATCTTTGAACTTGGCCTTGAGAGGTACTTTCCTAGTTTGTCTTGAGAAATTCAAATCTGTTCACTATGAATTGTAACCCTTACGATGACTAGTTTCAGTTTGTGCTCATTTAATCCATTGAAATTTGTAAGCATGTATTATAATTTGTGTGAATTAAATTCACGAATAGTTCGGTTTCGAATTCAAACTCTCACAATTCATTCCAAAGTGTTCAATTTCATCACCCCTCCTAAAATCGATGAGTTTTGATCTACACAAGCAACCAAGTGAGCCCTTTGGAGATGTTTCTCAGGGCTGGCAAGGAAATTAAAAAAAAATCAACAGGTTCTGTTCAGTTTCAGTTCAATTTGAAAATTTGCATAAACCTAGTCGTTCGGTTTGGCTAAGGGTTGAGGTTTCGCTCAACCAAATTAGATTATATTAGTAAATTTATATATTTTGAACCAAACCAGGATTAATCCCAGATGCATAGCTTAAAATAAAGAAAATTCTATCAAACACATGAAAAATCAACCAGATTGAACCAAACTTAACCGAATCCATCAAAACAATAACTTTTTTATTCTATCGTCTTAAAGAAAAAAAATCTGTGTTAAAACTGAACAATTTGGTTTGGTTCAATTTCAACTTTTTCTTGTTAATTTTTCGCTTTTCATATTCATTCGGATTGATTCATTATGGAACCAAACCTCGAGTTTTCCATCAATTTTGATTGCTGATTCCAAAAACCATGTGCAGGTGCCAAGATACCATGATTGGGGGATCTTTTGTGCGAGGAGTTTCGGGAGGTGAGAGGAAAAGAGTCTGCATAGGAAACGAGATTATTATGAATCCTTCACTGCTATTTCTCGATGAGCCGACTTCTGGTTTAGATTCAACTACAGCCTTACGAATTATCCAGATTCTACATGATATAGCTGAGGTAATTAAAGGCTTTTAATTCAATATATTTCAATAAGGAGCTAAGTTCTGTTTTAAATAAGCAAAACTACTTCTTTTGAACACCAAAATTCATAAAACTAGTAACTGGAATTTTACAGGAAGGAATTAATTGGACAAGAAAAAAATAAAGCAAATGGAATAAATTATGTCAAAGAGCACCTTGGATGTGTTATTCAGGTTGAATTTGGGTAAGCACTTCGTCGAATGCTTTACCCGTTCCATCGATGGGATTTAGCTTCGACCAATTTGGAGGAAATGTTGGAATCCAAAATATATAAATCACAAATTGATCAACCTCTCTTAAATGCCTTATAACAAGTAAAATATATAAGGGCCATTTACCGGGACCACCCTCTAAGTTTGCTAAATTACAGGTTGCACCCCTCTTTCTTTCTTTTAAAATTACAAAAAACCCCCATCTCTTACTTTTGAAATTACAATGACCTTCCCTGTAAGAGTACATTTCATAACATCCATGCACAAAAAGACCCCCCTGAAAATTTACTCCAAGGGTATATTTTTGTGCATGGATGTTATGCAATGCAAACTTCAGGGGAGTCTTTTTGTAATTTCAAAAGTAAGAGGGGTGCAACTTGTAATTATGCTAACTTTAAGGTGGTAATTATTCCAAATATATAATTGATACTTTCTTATTAGTCCTGAAACCAGCAAAGAAATCAAAAATGAAAAGTGCATAGTTCTATGTTACAACATAAACAACAACAACAACACTCAAGCCTTTATCCCACCATAGTGGGGTCGGCTATATGGATCCTCTTTTGCCATTGCGCCCTGTCTTTAATCATAGTCTCACTAATTCCTAAGTAAATCATGTTTTTCCTTATAGTTTCACTCCAAGTCTTTTTTGGTCTACCCCTCCCCTGTTTAACATGTCTAGTGACTAAACTCTCACAACGCCTAACATGTGCATCTAATGGTCTCCAATGTACATGTCTGAACCATCTTAAACGAGCTTCTCACATCTTCTTTACAATTGGCGTTACTCCTGTCTTATCCCTGATACATTCATTCCTAGTTTATCTAGTCTCGTGTGACCACACATTCACCTAAGCATTCTCATCTCAGCAACTCCCGTTTTTTGCTCGTGTACACCATTCACTGCCCAACACTCAGAACCGTAAAGCATTGTTGGTCTAATTGCAGTACGATAAAACTTGCCTTTAAGTTTTAATGGTACTTTACGATCACATAAGATCCCAGATGCGCCTCTCTACTTCAACCAACCTGCTTGGATTCTATGTATCACATCTTTATCTACACCTCCATCTTTTTGAATTATTGATCCCAAATATTTAAAGCACTCACTGCGGGAAATATCTTGATCACCCAATTTAATGACGGAGTCATCCGACCTTCTTGCACTAGTAAATTTAAGCTCTATATACTCCGTCTTTGTCCTGCTCAACCTAAAACCCTTCTTTTCTGAAGTGTCTCGCCAAGATTCAAGTTTCGCGTTTACTCCCACACGTGTCTCATCGAAAACAATATCGTCTGCAAATAATAAACACTAAGGTATCTATGTTACAACATGAGAATGAAAATTGATAAAACAAATGTAACAAGTACTTTAGAAGCAATTAATATACAGAGATGTATAAAGCATCTTAGGTTATGCAAAATAACTAGCAGTGGAAGTGCATAAATGTTGTCGTTATCCATATTAGGTAAAGAAATGATGATTATATTTTTAATATGCTGAATAATTGGAATAATAATATCAAATTATGTGAATGAGTATAAGCATATTGTTGGCAACATTATTTTTTAAAAGGGAGGTGCTATATCTAGATAGCAGTAAGCAAATGTAATATATATAGGGTAAATTACAAAGAGCTCTTATGGGACTTTGCGTAATTACAAAAATCTCCTCTCTATTTTTTCAAATTATAAAAATCACCCCTTTAAGTTGACAATGTTGCAAGCCACCCTCTCTCGGTTAACATATATTACGAGTGCATCCCTCCTAGAGGGTAGGTTTGTTATATTGAAAATTAACAATGGAAATTTGGATGGGAGAATGTTGTAATTACAAAAAGTGGGTGGGGGGGGGGGGGGGGGGGGGGGGGGTTGTTATATTTGAAATCTTCTGGTTGGGATCCTAAACATGCATCATTACATTTTGAGAATCAAGAAGATGATGATTATGAACTGGAATTCCATTCATCATTATACAACTGTGCAAAGTGAATGAGTATGCAACTGACATGATCTTTTGTCACTGAATTATGGCAGCATGGAAAGACAGTCATAACAACAATTCATCAGCCATCTAGCAGACTTTTTCACAAATTTGATAAATTAATTCTCCTTGGGAAGGGAAGCTTGCTGTATTATGGAAACGCCTCGGAAGCTATGCTTTACTTTCAGTCCATTGGATGTTCTCCTCTAATGGCGATGAACCCAGCAGAATTCTTGTTAGATCTTGCCAACGGTAACACAAACGATATTTCCATACCTTCGGAATTAGATGATATGGTGCGGACAGAGAATTTGAGAAGTGGCGTGAGGAGTGAGAAACCAACACCACAAGATGTTCACGAGGTAATACTCATCTTATCAAACGGTAGTGATTTCCAAAAACTAGTGATTTCCAAAAACACATCGCAGTATTTTGTTTAAGGCAAAAATAGGAAATCTGTCTCTTGACTATTTTTGTAGAATTGCGGTCCCTCATATTTCCAAAAATAAATAAATGAAATCAAGCTTTATTTTTGGTCCCTCATTAGAAGCATTTAGAGAGTTGAGGGAACAATTTGAAAAATATAAAAAAGTTTAGGGACTGATTTCATATTTGTCTTTTATTTTATTATGTAGCTAAGGAGCTTATATTTTATATTTTTGTTCAAAATTCAATGAAATAGTACTTGGTAGAAGCCTATGAGAATAGAGTTGCTGACAGAGAGAAGAAAAGGTTATTGATGCCAATTCCTATTGGTGAAGATCTCAAGGCGAAGTTATTTTCGCCAAACAGAGAATGGGGAGGAGCAACCTGGAGGCAACAATATTCCATTCTATTTTGGAGAGGACTCAAGGAAAGGCGACATGATTACCTGAGTTGGATGAGAATTACGCAGGTCCTCGCAACAGCAATCATCTTAGGGTTACTCTGGTGGCAGTCGGATATAAACACAGTAAAGGGCCTTCAAGATCAGGTACTAATCCTAAAACTTTTGGAATTGTAATGAGTATATAAAATATGTTACAAAATAAACTCATAGTAGCAAGATAGCTTGAAAACATCTCACTTTCACATAGAATTTGGTTCTTGACCATAATTTGGTCTCATTTTCCATAACATTTGCCACATTCCAAAGTTTGTGGTAGCACAACGATTTGATATATATCCCTGAAGATATCTCATGACCTTAATAACTCATTTCTATATGATACTGCATTGTGCTAATATCTAGAAGTTTCTTTGATAAAGTGGTCACACCCAAAGTTTTAAAATAGTTTTTTTTTTACTTATAAAGTTTTTGGGTTTCCCTTTTTTAGCGGCCTCACATTATCTCTCCTCAATTTCTGATAAATATACTTGCATATTTCCCTTTTTGTAGCCGTTTATCATTTATGAAGCAACTACAATCATGATTTATGATTTGTATGTTTATCAAAATAATACTGCAATCAAACCAGCTATATGCTTTCTGGCTTTATTCACTTGGCTCAAGTCTGTGATGGTTTTCCAGACAAAACTGTGTGCCTAACAAAGAACTTTCCGCCAAAATCTTATAAAACCAGGTGTAAACAACTAAAACCTTCTGGTTTTGCACATGTTGAAGTCAAACCAATCTAAAAGTCTGATTTTGATCGGTTCCAAGTGTTTTATAACTGTTTATATCAAGTTTTTTGTTGCGATGGACAGCTATAATAAAAAAAACAATCTAAAAGGCTGATTTTGATCGATTCCAAGTGATTTATAACTGTTTATATCAAGTTCTTTCCTGAGATGGACAGTTATAACCAAAATCATCATATACCTTATTCTAATTATTTGGTGTCAGTTCTTCTGATCCTTTTCTTACATCTAATTTGCATGAAACTTGATACACATTTTCTACTAATACCTTTGTCCTGTCCTCCTTTTTCTCAACATTAAATGTATCTTTCCATCCTGTATGCATCAAGCATCTACTGTCCATTTCAGACAACTTTTTCTTGTGCAAATCATCCACTCTCCAATATGCTCATTTTACACTCTTCCATCCTGGTTCTCTCAAGCATCCTTCCTAATACTCTTCGTCAATGCAGATAGAGGAATGAAAGTATCCCAGGAGCCTAACCCACAACTCTTTGGAGGGCAGGTTAGAGCCAAATAAAGGCCCATGTATCCAAACGCCATACATGGAGCGTGGAAGCATATGGTCCTGTGCATTAGAGGTTGCAATTTGTATTGTACTTATTTTGAATGATAAAGCCAAAATCAAAGTAACAAAATTGCACAAAGAGTTATCTTCAGGAATAATTTGAATGAATCAGAAGCGCAAAATTGTCATTTTGTAAATGTATACGGAAAACTTTCCAGGCAGAAGAGTTTTTAGTGAAGCTTGCAGTTATTGTAACATTCTTAAGAGTGAAATTCCATATTGCAGGCAGGATTACTCTTCTTCATTGCTGTTTTCTGGGGATTCTTTCCAGTGTTTACAGCAATCTTCACATTTCCACAAGAAAGGGCTATGCTGAACAAGGAAAGAGCCGCTGACATGTACAGGCTGAGCGCATACTTCATGGCCAGGACAACAAGTGACCTCCCTTTGGACCTTTTCTTGCCGGTCATATTCATGTTGATCGTCTACTTCATGGCAGGATTAAGACAGAGTCCAGGGCCCTTCTTTTTGAGCATGCTTGCTGTTTTTCTCAGTATTGTTGCCGCCCAGGTTATGCCTCACAACTTAGTAGTATAAGGTCAATTCTATAAACAACATAGAGATTAGGTGATCAGTTGGCTGACTCTTAACTCAATGAACAGGGACTTGGGCTGGCAATTGGAGCTACTCTGATGGACATTAAGAAGGCAACCACACTAGCCTCAGTAACCGTCATGACTTTCATGCTTGCCGGAGGTTTCTTCATAAAGGTAACAAACAAAGCCCTCTAGACAAGGAGATTATCATACCACATTCCTGAAACAAGGATAAATCACAGCAAATTGCAAAAAAACATAAAAGAGAGATTTTTTTCCCTTTAATTAACAGGCTATATTTTTAGATCGCCATCATTTTGTAGATGTTCTGTTAATTAGGGGATTGCACTGTTACTTTGAATCCATTCAGTTTGCTTCTCTAAATTCATAATGCTTCCACATGATTCTATTCACAATCATGCAAAAAAGAAGCAACAAGCTTGATGGCTGGCCATAAGAATTTACTCGGTGTTGAGGATAAGATTATAGAAAATAGACTTTGGATTTCTGCATGCACGATAAAGATTAGAAAATACACTAATTAGACGAGTAGTAAAGTTAAAGTCAAAATATTAGGTAGGAGAATAATAGACTCTATGTAACATGAATGAAAGTTGTTCAAGACGCTTTTTTTTAGTTTTAAGTTAAACACCGCGGGAAGCACTCAATAGGACTGAGAATTAATGAAGCACCTCTGTTGGTTAAGGACATCCTAACTCCAAAACAGAAATTTTGTTGAATGTTTTTTTTTTGATAATATAATAGCTCAAGACAACTCATTTTAAAAAAATTTCCTTTAATACTCCTAGAATAATAAAAAGAAACAACATAATCTAACATAACATATGGCTGATTCTATAGATTCACAAAATACATTAATTTGTGGTGAATTTGTCTTAGATTCTGTTTGGAAGAGCTACGGTTGTTGTGAATGCAATGATGAAAAATATGTAGTCTTTTGGTAGTTGCATTCTTGAACGTTGTTTTTTTCAAAACAATATTTTGGGCCAAACATGCTACTACAATTATTCATATGTGATCGGACGTTACCGTTTGTGAACGATCCCATAAAAATGGAGTTCATGCTAAAATCGTTGTCACGAAAGCTTCAAGCGCAGGTAAACCGTCCCCGTCACCTTTACTATCACAATTTCATGTTATCATCGCTCATAGGCCTTAGGCGCTATGTTCGAGACAATTATGTCGTTTGAGAGGGTGAAACTGTGATAGTAAATGTTGCGTTTGAAATTTCGTTACAGCTTTTCTTACTGAAATTTCACTTTTTTGGGTTTCCGTGTTTGTGTTCGGTAAAACTTGATCACACTAGCATAACTGTGGCAGCGTTTTGGCCTAAAACGTTGGTTTGAAAAGAAAAAATATCATTCACAATCGCTACCTGCCTTTTCACAACTGCATTCACAATGGCCACTGCTCTATCATGTCCTAAACCGAACCCAACATTCAGGGTCTTGTTGTACTCCGCCTTTTGCTCTGTGGCGTTTTTGATTCACCTCGCCGGAGAAATTAAAGTGTTTGGCTAACCACCATTTTAAACCCCTGGTTGATTTCTCGCCGGAGCTCATGAAAGTGATACCATCCTAACTCAAAAGTTTCCTTTTTGCAGAGAGTTCCCGCGTTCATATCATGGATCCACTACCTATCATTCAACTATCATACTTACAGGCTTCTACTGAAAATTCAATATGACCATCTCCCAACATACCCAAATACAAATCTCCTCCACAACGGCGTCAAAGAGGTCGTCGCGATGCTCGCGATGGCGTTCGGGTATCGACTCCTGGCATATGTTTCCTTGAGGAGGATGAATGTCACGAAAGGTGCATGAGCTCCCGCCGGAGAAGTTTTCGCTGTCTGTCTCCTTCCCGACATTAAAGCAAGGAGAATGTTTTTTGTTCTTGATGAGAGAATTCCACAGCAATTCCAAGGGCTAACAAGAAGGGGCTGGTGGCTGCCTCTGCTCTACACTGGAGGGCATGGTTTCCATTCATGGTGTTTGTTTAGGGTTCGCCGGCCATTGTTCAAAAAATAATGTAAAATGGGCACCATGCTGATTATTTTGGTGCACTTTACTCTTTCCCTTGAAAATTGGAGGGGGGCAATGCCATGTTATTTTTTCCCAGCCTTTTTGGAAGTAAGACCTTTATATTGACTCTTTATTATATATATATAGGGGCATTTACAGGGACCTCCCCTCTAAGTTTGAAAAATTACTGATTGCACCCCTCTTATTATTAAAATTACAAAAAACTCCCTTGAATGTTACAAAACATAACATTTGCCTCCCCTGAAGTTCACATTTCATAACATCCATGCACAAAAATAATAAGAGGTAAATGTCAACTTCAGGGGGGGGGGGAGGTAAATGTTATGTTTTGCAACATTCAAGGGATGTTTTTGTAATTTCAATAATAAGAGTGGTGCAATCTATAATTATGCTAACTTCCAGGGCAAGTTTTGGTAATTATTCGCGTGTGTGTGTTTGTTTAGGTGTGTGCGTGCGTGTGTGTTTAGGTGGGTGTGTTTAGGTGAGTGCGTGTTTAGGTGTGTGTTTAGGTGTGTGTTTAGGTGTGGGTGTGGGTGTTTAGGTGTGTTTGTGTGTGTGTGTGTGTGTGTGTGTGGGGGGGGGGGGGGGGGGGGGGGGGGGTTTAGGTGTGGGTGTGCTTAGGTGTAGGTGTGTGTAGGGTGTGTATGTGTGCGTGTGTGTGTTTAGGTGTGCGTGTGTGTGTGTGTTTAGGTGTGCGTGTGTGTGTGTTTAGGTGTGTGTGTGTGTGTGTGCGCGCGCGCGCGCATGTGTTTAGGTGTGTGTGTGTTTAGGTGTGTGTGTTTAGGTGTGTGCGTGTGTTTAGGTGGGTGGGTGTGTGGGTGTTTAGGTGTGTGTGTGCGCGCGCGTGTGTTTAGGTGTGTGTGTGTGTGTGTGTGTGTGTGTTTAGGTGGGTGGGTGTGCTTAGGTGTGTGTGTTTAGGTGTGGTGTGATTAGGTGTGTGTGTTTAGGTGTGGTGTGATTAGGTGGGTGGGGGGGGGGCAGTGTGCGTTTCGGCGTGTTTACGTGTGTTTAGTGGGGGGGGGGGGGGGGGGGGGGGGTGTTTAGGTGGGTGTGCTTAGGTGTGTGTTTGTGTGTGTTTAGGTGTGTTTAGGCGTGTGCTTGTTTTAGGTGTGTTTAGGTGTGTGTGTTTAGGTGGGTGTGTGTGCTTAGGTGGGTGGGTGTGTGTGTGTTTAGGTGTGGTGTGATTAGGTGTGTGTGTGTGTGTGTGTGTGCTTAGGTGGGTGTTTGTGTGTGTTTAGGTGTGTTCTTGTTTTAGGTGTGTTTAGGTGTGTGTTTAGGTGGGTGTGTGTGCGTGTGTGTTTAGGTGTGATGTGTGTGTGTTTAGGTGGGTGGGTGTTTAGGTGGGGGTGCTTAGGTGTGTGTTTGTGTGTTTACGTGTGTTTACGTGTGTGCTTGTTTTAGGTGTGTTTAGGTGTGTGTGTGTGCGTGTGCGTGTGTTTGTGTGTGTGTGTTTAGGTGTGTGTTTAGGTGTAGGTGTGTGTATAGAAATTTTTATGATTTGGGGGTTGATTTATTCTTATTCTTACAATTGTTGTATTCTTAGTGTTGTCATAGTTAATCAAATGTATCTATTAATGTATATATATATATATATGTGTGTATATATATATGTGTATGTACATATACATACGAGTGAGTGCACGGGAGCTTCCCGTGCGGTCAAAAAAAATGCCCATGTGCAATGACACTACCGCCACTCGCAACTCCTCAATCCCTCACTATATATATATATATATATATATATTAACTACTATATGAAAGTAGTTTGAGGTGATACAATAAATATTAGTCATCCAAAATGAGACAAATTTTGCATCTCAACCTTACAATGGAGAGAGAGAGAAAGAAAGAGAGGTGGAGAGAACGAGAGGGAATCTTTATAGGGCTCCTAAACCTACATGAGAGGGTGGAGAGAGGGAGAGGGAGAGAGAGAGAGAGGGGCGGGAGGGAGAGAGAAATTGTTTTTTTAGGTAAAATTTTACATTTTTTTTACAAAATAAAAATATTGATTCATATTTTTTTTACGGTCATTTTAAGTACTCATATGTATATGTTTTGAATAAACATAGGTGTTCATATCAGGGAGCAGTCCACTCATATGCGAGAGCAGTCCACTCATATGCGGGCGCAGCCCACTTATATGCGGGCGCAACCCGCTCATATGTACTTAAAATGCAAAAAATAAAAAAAATAAAAAAATGAAACAAAAAATTTAAAATAAGTCGTATTTGGGCACGGGACAAAATACGTCGATGGAATTGGGTAAGCATTTAATATTCCGCAGCATTCATGATTTTTTTTGGGGAGTGAGTAATTAATATTTTAATTTTACTATTGTAATATTAATCTAGATTTTCAGTTGGAATCAAATGGCTTATATCTTCTTGATGGCATGATGGGCCTCCCCATTACACCCCAAAAAAAGTGTTAAAGGAAATATCTTTATATATAGTGTGTATAAATATAATCATAAAAGGTACATTTTCCTGGCACAAAACCAAGCTTTTGCAGAATGATATCTTGTATAGTTGTTGTAAGCTACTGCTGTATCTGCCGACCATGAATAAGTGGTGTGCGTCTGAACTCGATCACGAGAGCACAGAGAAAACTAATCGCTCGACGACTCACGCGACCGTCCTCAACCAGCCAAGAAAACGCAGGAGACCAGCATCCAAAAATGGAGATCTTTTTTCAAATCCTGCAATGTTTAAGGGGGGAGTTGAAGTCAGAGAGAGCAAGAATAAGCAAGAAACCAAAATCTTTGCTTTTTTTGAAAAAAAAATACTTTGTGGCTTCATCTGCGTGGGAGAATACAGAGGAAGTTGTCGTGCGGCATTAAAGAACGAACGGTATCATCGGTGATCGGATGATTGGCTCGGGTAAACCGAGCGGGCATCAGCCACGCACATCGGGTCTCGCTTAGGGTCGAATCTCGATTCAGAGAGTTCGCAGGACTGTCATTTGGATGATTGGAGCCCGCAAATATGATCAACACTTTTTTTCATGTATTTTTTATTTTTATTTTTTAGGTGTATTTCTATTTTTGGTAGAGGGGGATGAACATGTGATTACAGCCGTCCATCACACTTAACCTGAGTATAGATGCTAATATATGAGAATGGATACGAAAAATTTAGGTTACTGAGAATCTTCCCCTCCCATTCAACCTCCTCCCAGTTGCCCCCATTCCCCTCCGACCAGTTCCCGCCATTTTTAGCATCTCTCGGCCACCCAAATCTTCATCGGAAGCTCCCTCTCCACCAAAATCCCCAAGGGTCCGTTCGGTTGGACAGAATTGGGGCTTTGGAATTAGAATTGAGGTTCAATTTCAAAGCAAATGAACCTCCAATTCTAATTCCAGGGTTTAGATTCCGTCCAAACGAACGGATCCTAAAATTTCATACTGATTCCCCGCTAACCACACCACAACAAATTTTGGCACTCATCGAAGTTCATCTCCGTCCAGTTTATTATAAAAGGCTTCAAAGTCTTAGGAACAAAGATCGAAAGCAACGAAGAAAGAACAAGAAATAAACACAGAGAACACACAAATTTACGTGATTCGACAACCTTGCCTACATCCACGGCTGCACCGGGATTTCTCACTATATATTTGCACAACTACACAATTAAAACTTCTCTTGCTTCTTAAAATAATGACAAACATGTGCAAGGACAACCCACACATTATGACAATTTTCAATAATAATAATAATAAGGGCCATTTACCAGGATCTCCCCTCTATTTTTGCTGAATTACAGGTTGCACCCCTCTTAGTTTTGAAATTACAAAAACTTCCCCAATAAATTTACATTACATTTCATAACATCCATGCACAAAAAGATCCCCCCCCCCCCCCCCCCCCCCCCCCCCCCCCCCCAAAAAAAAAAAAAAAATTTACTCCAAAAGAGTCTTTTTGTGCATGGATGTTATGAAATGTACTCTCACAGGGGAGGTTGTTGTAATTTCAAAAGTAAGGGGGGCGCAACCTGTAATTATGCTAATTCCAGGAAAAGTTTTGGTAATTATTCCTAATAATAATAAAAATAAGAAGAAGAATGTTTCCATCAGATGAGTTTTATATATGCTTACCAAGATCAGCAGCAACTCTATGAGCGCACATAACTCCAGAAAAGGCAACGGCTATGACTCCTTGTCCCGGGAAACAGCTATCACCAACACAGTAGAGGCCATTAATCTCCTGCAAATAACCAGCAGGAGTTGTTAGTGATGAGCCTCTTCAAAAGAATTCCAAATTCCAAACTCACCGTTGTATTGAATGGCATCCCGAGCAAACCTTTAGGCACCTTCCGCGGCATTGGGCCGTAGGTACCACTATCCCGAGCAAGATATCTCCTATGGGTTTTTGGAGTGCCGACCTGCACGGGAGAGAGATCAAAATAGATGTTACCTTCTCCGGAAGCAAGATTTTTGGCGCGCAATGTGCGCAAGTTCTCTGTGCGTGTCAAAACTACGCTATTTTTTTAGAGAAAATATTGTCCTAGTCGTCGTAAAGCAGTGTGCTGTCTGCGCAGAGATATTTTATGATCAGCTACGCCAAAAAAAATACACACATTTGAGAGTAGCTGAGCCTAAAATGTGTTTATGCAGGCAGCGATGTTGGGCACGACTAAGGCAATATTTTCTCAATTTGATAATCCATTTTATAACATGTATTATACATGTAGAGACTTGACTTAGCCCATATAAAGACCCGTTGTTGGCATGTAGTTTAGTCCGACATCTTGGGTTGTTGTTTAGTTACCACTCCTTCCTAAATATTTTGTACAAATACTTGTATTGTTTGGGTAAAGTTGAAGAGAAATAAACTCATTTTATCTCGTGTATTTTGGATTTCTATACGGTATCAGAGCAATATGATCCAAAATCAGTGGCCTCTAGTCGATTGACCATTTCACTGTGTGGGTACTCGCCACTCCCATCCCGGGTACTCGCACGATTCCTGTGCTGCTCGACAACTCCCTTAAAGCCTCCCAGCCCGCCTCTTTTATAGGCGCTCCGGACCCTTGGGTACTCGCCGCACCTCTGTTCGCTCTCGCAACACCTCTGCCGACGACATTATTGATTGGAGTCTCGACCTCAGCTACGGTCGCTTGCGATCGATCTCACCCCTCGTAATCCTACGTCGATCTCACAACTCCTCTGATCCCTCGCCGCTCGCCATACTTGCCTCGTTCTCGTCGATCGCCACTCCTCAATCACTCGGGAACGTTCGCATCAAGAGCTCGCTCCCCACCGTGTCTGTCGATCTCGCAAACTCTCAGCAGCAGCTACTTCCTGACAATCTCACAGGACCTTCTTCAGCGCTAGCGTGACTTGTTGCTCCCACGAATCACGCTTCCAATTCTTCCTCGGAGCTCCATGCCCGTTGGCCTGTCGATCTCGCAGACTACGGTGCTCGCTGCCCGCAGCATTTGCAGCACTTCCAGAGCTCGTCAGCCCTGTTCTCCAGAGCTCGCCATCCATGTTCTCCTGAGCTCGTCGCCTTTGTATGCCGCTCGCCGCCCCTTTATTCTCTAGGGCTCATCGCCCCTGTATTCTCTAGCGCACGCCGCAACTCCTTCTCGGCAATGTCTCATCCTGCGGGAACGATTGCTACCTCCACCCTCCCCGCACTTACTCCGGCCCCTCTCCTTGACATCTGGGATGAACTCCGCATTACAACAATCTCCCTCACCGAGAAGAAAATTTTTGTTGAGTTGGTACATTCTGTGCGCCGCGTCCTCCAGACCAAAGGTCTCCTTCATCATGTCACTCATGATACCCTTGTTGAGCCTACCGAGCAATGGCTCCAAGATGATGGACGCGCACAGTCATGGATCCTCAACTCCATGGATAGTGAGCCCTGTCGCATGGCTATGCGTCACGAGACCGCCAAAGCTGTGGGATGAACTGAAGACCCTGTGCTCTGGGCAGGATAGCCTTCATCATCTGTTTGATATCTTTCAGGGGATCTCCAGGCTGTTGAATCGGGTTCAGACGGTGATCTGACATCCTTTGTGGCTCAATACACGACATTTATCGAAGCCTGGGTTCAGCAGGTTCAGCACACAACGATCAATTGGTAGATATCATGACTAAAGTATTGAGGGGCCCATAATCGACTATATGTGTAACATGATTAGTTTTGATGATATACGCTCACCAGCTTGAAAGAGAGTGTTAGTTGTAAATACATACACCCTAACTCGATATCTAGTGTATATATATATCAGGTTATTTCCCTAAGAATGATTAATGAGAAGATTTTTCCATTTCTACACAGATGAGCATGATGCAAGAGCATAATAAGTAAGACAATTTTTGTGAGTTTTACTCAATTTTATTTTACTAAAATTTATGCAATCGTCCCACTCGTTACGGTTAAGTTATCTAATGTCATGTATGAGTCAGTAAGTCTTTGTGATCATTAGTTGCTATATTTGAACTTATAATTTGGAATT
This sequence comes from Dactylorhiza incarnata, assembly GCA_033032865.1. Classification (NCBI taxonomy): domain Eukaryota; kingdom Viridiplantae; phylum Streptophyta; class Magnoliopsida; order Asparagales; family Orchidaceae; genus Dactylorhiza; species Dactylorhiza incarnata. The sequence continues at coordinate 8,247,606 of JAWHQI010000053.1, forward strand.
TGAGTTTGCTACACCCCTTTGCTTTATTTTAAGCTAACCTGCCACCAACGACCCATTAAACTCAACAACCATCAACATTCATACCTCCTTTTCCTTCGATTTTTTAACCCAATTAAATCCCACTTCCACTACCACCAAGAAACCAACTTCCTCCCTTAGAACCCACGACACCCCCCTCCTTTCTCTCAGACCCTTGAATTCAAAGCTCCATAAAAAGGAACTAAAGTCATGATGTACTCTAATTATTGATTGAACGAAATAAATGTGATTTATCTTTGGTTATTCTCACTTGTACTCTCCCTCTCTTAGTCATGGAATTCCACGAGGTGAGTGTGCACTTCTTGCTAATGGAACTCTAAGGAGAAGTCATTGATATGATGGAGGATAATTAGTGTTGACTCTAATTCAAGTTAAATTCATTTTGCCTACTTGATAATTATATTCACCATGATGAAATCTTTTCAAGCTCACATTTGGTTTCTTTACTCTCGTTATGTCGTCTCTGGTCTTTGTTAACATAGTATTCTGAAGTATACAAATTTATTTGCGACTTCATTTCCAATTCACATTGTATTTGATGTTACGTTCATTCTTCATATTTTAAAAAAAATATCTAAAGAATATTTTTGTCTCATCTACATATCATTATCATATAGGAATTTAAACAATTTCATCCTACACCAGAAGTGGTGCATACTCAATCATGTTACTTGTCTCAAATTATATTCTTATTTAGCTTAGATAAAGGCTTCATTATTCGTGTTTGGCTAGGTCTAGGGATAAGTTTCCATTCTCATGTTATAGCCATTTTGTGCCTTATGAGTTGGTTCTTCTTGGGTTAAACTCTCCTATTGTTGACGTCTTTTCCCCTTCTTATTGACTTGTGGTTCACTGTTACGCTCACGCGCGTTTATTATATCACATTTTAATTTAATTGCTTAGGGTTATTGTTATGTGAGCCCCCCCCCCCCCCCCCCCCCCCCCCCCCCCTCCTTATATAAGGAGATGGTATGAGAGTATGTTTTCATCTTTGAGGTATTGGGGTTTTCTGGCTCTCTTTGGAGAGAAGGATTATAGTAGGACTCAGCCTCCATAATCTTGGCCGGAGCTTGCTCCGGATTTGTATCAGTGTGTTTTTTCACGTTAATGCAATCGCCATAATTTCCTGTTCGTATCATTTGGTCCGATCCTGCCGTTTCCGCCTGCATCGTGCCGCCGGATTCGTCTGCGATTCCTTTCGTCGGCATCAGCGCTTGCCCCGCCACCTTCTCGTCGTCTTCCCGCGCCAACCTGGCCCAACCGACGACGCCGTCCAGTTTTCTCCTCGTCGTTGTGCCCTAGCAGCCCCGTCGTCCGTCACGGCCATCGCCAACATCTAGTGCAGCGTCAACCGAGCGCAGCGATCGTCACCTCTACCGTATGTGCCGCTCCGCTCTCCATCATCCACATCGCCAGCGCCTTTCCTCCGCCAGTACACGCCCTTTCCGCCGCCGCCTGCTCTTCCTCAGCCCGCTGCTAGCGCCCTTCCCCGACTCCGACACTCTCCTGCCAACCTCCAGCTCGGCACATTCGTCCTCATATGCCAAAAAGCCGAATGAAATCCCGCGTGGAAGCCCTCGAACACCACCTCGCCGCCGTCACCTCTCGTCTCGACGCTCAGGCCGAGCAACTCACGACGATAATGGCTATGCTCCAAAACTTGCAAACCGGCCAGCACTCCGGTCTTTCTCCGACTGCCTCGGCCTTGGGGTCCCCCAGTACATTGGGCCCCGCAACTTCCGCACCGTCAGATTCTCCTCCACAGGTCCCACGCCTCGACATCCCCACGTTCCATAGGACTGACCCCCTGGGGTGGATTGCCCGCGCCGAACAGTTTTTTGACATTCACCGGATTTCACGGGCGCAGCAGGTCTCCACAGCAATTGTCGGCATGGAAGGGTCCGCCCTCCACTGGGCCCGTTGGCTCCGCCAGTCCTCCCCCGATCTCACCTGGACAGCTCTTACGGAGGCCCTCATTCAGCGCTTTGACCACCGCTACTCCGGGTCCATGATCGAGCGCCTTTGCGGAGTTCGTCAGACCGGCTCCATTGATTCGTACGTGGACTCCTTTATCGAGTTGGTCACCCATGTTCCAGATCTTCCACCCGACCATTACTTGGCCAACTTCATGCACGACCTGCAACCCCATCTCCGAGCCCGCCTCCGCACCCTTCAACCACTAACTGTTCACCAAGCCATGGACCTCTCTCTATTCGTGGAGGACGAATTCCTCGCGTTGTCCGGGGACCCTACGTCCTTTTTGCCTCCCGCCAAACCAACCATATTTTGCGCCCTCGCCTAGACAACCACCACCGCCACCTCCTCTACCTCGCCCACCCATTATGGGCTCACGCAACAACCGTCATGTTCCTACTCAACGCATGTCCAACCAAGAGTACAATGACTTACGAAGTAGGGGTATGTGCTTCTGTTGCAAACAACCCCTGATAGAAGTTGAAAGTGAGGTTTAGATCTTAGATTTACTCTAGAGGGGGGGTGAATAGAGTATTAAAAAGTTTTTCACTTATTTTTATAGCGGAGTTAAAATAGTGATATATATATATGTGTATAACAGAGTGAGTTATAAAAACAAATAAAGAAAACACAGCACAACACAGCACAGAAAAATAAACAAGAACACAGAAGACAAAAGGATCTATAGTAGTTGCTCTTGAAGATTAGAACTTGCAGCAGAATACTGAGAGAATGTTTGTGTTGATGTTCTCAGAGAAATAATATTGCTGCTGTAGAAGATGAACATTGAAAGCCTTTTCTTTTTCTTCCTGTATTTCTTTTTCTCGACTGTTTCTTCCTCTCTTCTTCCTATCTTGCTGTACTGCTGTAATACTGTAATAATTCTTCTTTTTCTTTTTCCTTAAAGAAATCTCCGACTGATTTGAAATCAAATCTTTTAATTAAGGAATAAAATAATCTGAAGAGATATTCTTGGAACTGCAAACTGATCTTTAATTCATTTTCCTTTTCAATAAATGATATCTTTTTCCAATAAGCCAAACGGCTACTTTCTCGAGAGAAGGCAATGGAAAGGAATAAATAAATGGAAGGATAAAATCCTTGACTTAACTGGAATAATAGATCTGTTGCTGATTTAGTTGATCTGAGATCAGAGAATAGAATATAACTGATCTGTCTGAAATTCGTCGAGCTGAGATAAGAATTCGTCGATCTGAACATCTTGATACTTATTCTTCGAGCGCAGAACTGAGTTCGTCGATCTCAGACTGGAGTTCGTCGAACTGAAGAATAAACTGCTGGACTGGCTGGAGAACTGTGTTCGTCGAGCTGAGAAGCTATTTCGTCGAACACAGAAAGGAGTTCGTCGAACTCAATGTGAAATTCGTCGAACTGAAGAAATAAGCTTGATTTGTCGACCTGAAGAAATAAGCTTGATTTGTCGACCTGAAGCACGTCGTTCGTCGAACTCAGGATAGAGTTCGTCGAACGCAGAAACTTATTCTTTTCCTTAAGTTCTAGCAGCCTAAAACCTTGACCCTTAGACTATACATTGGGGTCAACTTAGTCCTAGTCAACAGATAGTGATCCTAGCCCAAATCAGTAATAGAGTTGTTCCAACACAATGACTTACGGAGTAGGGGTCTGTGCTTCCGTTGCAAACAACCCTACTCGCCTACTCATGATTGCCCGGTGAAGGAGTTCCGCCTTCTCATCGGAGAGGACGTGAACGAAATTGGCCCGCCTGACTTTGATGGTCTCATGATCACGGATGTACCGCCGGACGGCGCTCTGGGCACCTCAACCACTGCCCACCTGCGGTCTTTTCACTACTAGACGGAGGGCGGCACTCTGACCTTGAGGGCAAGGTCGATTTTTTGATGGGGTGTATTGTTGCGCTCATGCGGGTTTATTATATCTCGTTTTAATTTTATTGCTTAGGGTTATTGTTATGTGAGCCCCCCCCCCCCCCCCCCCCCTCCCTATATAAGGAGGTGGTATGGGAGTATGTTTTCATCTTTGAGGTATTATGGTTTTTTGTCTCTCTTTGGAGAGAAGGATTATAGGAGGACCCAACCTCCATAATCTTGGCCGGAGCTTGCTCCGGATTTGTATCAGTGTGTTTCTTTCACGTTAATGCAATCGCCATAATTTCCTGTTCGTATCATTCACCCATTGGTTTATTTGGTTAGAAGTCATGGTTTAATTGGTTTAAAGCCTTGGCTTCTTTCCTCAAAAAGGATGAAGGTTCAACAATCTAAGATTATCATTTTAAATTCAAAATAGTAATTAAATGGCATCATGTCATCATTTCTTGCTTCTTATCAGGAGGGAACTGTTATGAGTTCTTCCGCCTGCTTTAAGATTGCATAGAAGCTATAGTCATAACCAAAGAGGAAGTTACTTGAAATTGAACCCTGCTAGTTGATCATATGGGGTTTCTCCTTTTCTGGTACCTAACTACCCTTCATCTGGTGCTTCTACCACATTCTTCTTCCTTGTACACAATACAATGCCACCCATATCCTTCATCTAGGCTACATGTTTTAACAGCTACCAAGAGTACTGGTTAAATTGTTGTTTGTGTGGATTCCTGAGGTTATTTCATTATAGAGTTGCTGGATACAGTTCTATATTTTTGCGAGGCAATGTAAGCATGCAGATGAGAACTATTGCCACCACCTAACAATACCAGTGTGATAAACCTCCCTATGAAACAGTCTTCCAAAGGAAAAATCCTCATTCTATACCTCCTTAGGGTTAGTTTACCTCCTTGTAACTCACTTCCTCCATTTCACACTTACAAAGCCATGAACACGGCCAGAAACAGCAGAGCAGTGACTACAGGGAGACTGGTGGATGTGTATCAAGATGAAAATATGGGGATCAAAAGGCAAATAGCCCAATCCAATTAATAGAAGTAAATAAAGGTATCCAACTTCTTTGAAGATTCTTTTTTAATAAATTATTAACATACCAATTCGATAACTCAAACAAAAAGAAGATGGTAATAACTCAAGAGTTCCATATCAAAGAATGAGCATAGAAACAAACTGTGTATATTTCCAGCTTCAATAAATTGGGGAAAGATATGAATGATAACAAGAATTTAAAGATTCTTCCTAATTTAAAAGGATTTTGTTACCTCTTTTAGCACTATGGAGTCCTTGAGACCAGGAAAGAGTTTCTTTTCAAGCCTAGTAATGATTTCATCAGCCACAAGTTCCTTTTTCTCCTTGTATTCCTTGGGAGATAGACCCTGTTTCAGAGATGAGTACAGTTAGGTTGGAAGCTAGATAGAAAGTTGAGAGTAGCATCATTTCAAAACCAGGCCCCATATTATCCTTCTAAAGATTAGAAATGTTAGATTTTGTACTTGCCTGCCAATCTTCTATGCTCGATGTTGTGAATATATGAAGAATGTGATGTCCTTCAGGAGCCAGAGATGGGTCAAGAACTGTTGGAATACTTAAAAAGATGCTTCCATAAGGATTCTCTAACCTACTCCAGCTGTCCTGAATGTATAACAGCAAGAAATTGCCTCCTTGTTCCCACACATGTTGTGTCTCTCAACAATTCAAATGAGAAAGCTATTAATACCTCTAAAATGAAATGGTGGCAGTCTGTATCAGGAGGCAAAACAGTGGCTTTGACTCCCATGTGAATGGAAAGAAATGAGGGTGCCTTCACATAGATTTTTTGAAAGTTCTTCTCCGCTTGTGGAATGTCATCAACTTTCAACAATTTACCTGTAATGACAAACATGATCGATGGCAATCCACATGCACTCTATGCACCGATTATTACATAGTGAAGTGGTGAATAAAGCCTTCTCTTATTAATGGATGTTCAGAACTATTAGCCAGGGTCATACCAAATGTATCCCATCTAGTTGCATTTGATATCACGGTTTTGGCAAAGAACTCCCGTCCATCTGATAAACTCACTCCTACCTGTGAAACAAAGATACAAATAGAATCATATTGGAGACACCCTCCCCAATGGAAGTTCTGCGATTGCAGATGGTAATGGGCCTTCAAGCTTACAATCAAAAGATGGCACTCACAGCTTTTCCATCTTTAAGTATAATATTTGTCACATTCGCCTTATAAAGTAGTTTACTGCCCTTATTAACTAGTCCACTAGCCAAGGCCTTAGCTATACCGCCAACACCACCAACAGGGTAATTGACTCCTCCAAAATGTCTATCACAAACAACCTGTCATAACACAACACCAGGGACACAAGCGCAGGGAAGATTAAGTGATGCATTTGTTACTTGTCTATTTAATTAGTAAAATAATTTAGGGAAACAGTGGTGGTACCATGCTTGCATTTATCATTGGCGTCTGCAGAGCATTGACCGTGCTCACAATGAAACACTGCAAAGGCACCAAAAAATCTTTTTATGTGGGGGGAATTGGACGACAAAGCACTGAACTACTAATCACTCCTTTGAGGCTCTCTTTGGCATTCCGCTTTTGCTCGGGTGACCTTTTTGATTCACCTCATTAGAGAAATAGAAGTGTTTGGATAACCTCCATTTTGGAGCTCTGGTGCAGTGGGAAAAGCCAAAAGATTCATTTTGAGCTTCATTTCCCACTACAAGGTGGGAGCTCCATTTCGCACCGGAGCTTCATTTTTTGCCTAAGCCACCATCCGCTCTCTCAAACGGAGCCTAAGTAACATTTACAAATAAGTAAACGTGCAGCATGGATTTAAGTGCTTATAAATCAGAGAAATTCAGACCTCGGCATCAATGAAGGATAGCAACTGAGGATCTTTTATAAATTTTCGAGCAATATCACCAGCATTTTGGGGTAAATAGAAAGCTGAAAAATAGAGGAATCTTATAAAAGTTGGAGATTAACTTGCTCTTATGCTAGCGATAGCCTTCTTAAGGTAACTTATGAAGCATATTCAAGAAAGAAAAAACAGATTTTAGATGCATGAGATACCGAGGATGGAGCATGCACATCTCCAATAAATAAAATGGTATTAGATGAATTACCAAGTGTCAGACACTCAACAGGCTTCCGGAAAAAACTGCCTAAAAAGATATATGGGCTCCTCCAATGACTTCAGCTCCATCGAATTCAATGAATTGAAAATCTAGTCAAGTAAATGGGCTTTAGTTTATCTGTTCCTCAGAAAAAAAAGGCACTGAAATGAAAATAAATTTAAGAGTATACCTTCCAGCACTCATTATAAAACTTTTGGATCCCTTCCTTCTCGTGGGGAAAATGATTAACAAGTTCTGAAATGAACATATCATACTCCCTATGTACACGAACAGAAAGGTTATCCGGAAGGTGGAAGTGAACAGTAGTCGGATCGGGTATGACTTTCAACTTGCAATCAACTGCCTCCAATGCTTGTGTTATTAAGTTCAGATTACCCTGTTCCAAGTAATATTGAAATAACTCTCATTTAGGGAAAATTTTGACTAATCGCAAAGTCGTTTGATTTATATGATGCTAAAATGATACCTAAATCAGAAAGAAATTAAAAGCTTCTACTCATTAACCCAGTAGCAGCAGCAATGTTCTTTAACTGCATGTTAAGAACTAAGCCACATGTCAATTATCGGTCACGTTTGACTCTTTCCAAAATCCAGAATAAAGGATTCTTCCTCATATTTAGGCTCCGTTTGTCGTGGTGCTTTTGCTCCGGTGAGTTTGGATAAAAACGCCACCGTCATAAAAGGTATGTTTGGCATGACAATGTTTACGACCGCCACCAAGAAAAGAAAACTAGTTTTGAACATAAAGGTGAATGAAGTTCGATATGCGAGGTCGGGCGTTCATGAACAACGGTTCATAACCACCGCGTTCACGACCGTTACCTCCGTGCCAAACAGAGCCCTAGTAGAAGAGAGGAGAAATTAAACTGTGACAAAACTATTCCAGATGCACCCTAAACCATGGCAAGGTCAAAAATGATAGGGGTGAAAATGCAGACGACTTCAGCATGGATGGTACCCCAATCGAGCCCTTTCTATAGAGAAGTGCTTACCTAGAAGCCTCTATCGAGCAGCTCCACCGAGTAGCTTTGTCGAGATGCCTTGCCAACAACTCTTTACGATAAGGATTCCTGCATAGGTGTCACTTCGAGGACATCTATCGAGTTCTAGGCGTAGTGATATTTTCCACTTCCTGAGGACTCTGACTATTTTGTAGGACTCAGAACTAATAACAATTAATATTCTATTTAAGAGTCGCACTAATACCAGGCCCATTATAAATATTCATTATTTCATTTGTGTGTGGGGGGGCGGGCAAGGACTTTGAACTTCCTTTGTGAAGGGTTGTTGGTTCTCAGTGATTGGCATTTTAGAATCTGAATCAGGTTGTATACGTTTCAACATGCTTGAAGCATGATGAGAACCAACGACGGTGAAGAAAACCAACAAATCATGACGTAGATCAAGATTTTGAAGGACTCTTTGAGGGAGTCCATCGTATTTAGACCTCTCTGGCGGATATGAATCTCTATGTGATGCAACTGGAGCAGGGGAGTATTCATGGAACAAGGAGGCAGCTAATTCAAACCATTTAATTGTGTCATAGACAAACCTGCCTCGCGACCTCCCGAGTGAAGGTCAAGAATTAGAATATGAGCATCGGTCACGGAGGTCTCAACTAAAATGGTCTACTCGAGTGAAGAGGAGACCAATGGTTTTGTGAGGAGGGGTCGAGATGAGGATTGTAACAGTGACAGTTTGTCATATCAAATAGGTTGACACATGTGCAACAGTCCTCATTACCATCAGGATCATTGAAGGAATGATCTTCGCAATGTCCTAGATAGATTCAAGAACTGTGATCATTTGCGTAGTTGCTATGGGGAAGTTTCCTGAGGAAACTCATGTGCCGGTAAAATGGATGAAAATGCTAATTTAACATTAGAGGCACACCCCGACCCATGCTCCATGGTGGGTTCATAAAGAGCTCAGTGTAAGGTGGTGGATAGATGTTAGATTTCTTTCTTTAATGGGCCATATCAAGACAAGAATTACTACAATGTGATCGATGATGGTCTTGATGTTTGTCACATGTAGCTAGTACGGCCTCAAAAATATGTTGTCGCAATGCATAATCGGTGGCCCAACGCCAACTGCATTGAAAAGGATGGGACGAAATCCATACTTCATCCAAAAGGATTGACTGAACTCAATCCTCACATGAATGGTTCTCGCTAGAAGGATCTTCAAAGAAGGTTGAGGAAGAGATTGAGTCGCCGCATGAGTGCATGCTTTGGTGATACAAGAAAGAATCAAGGTATTGAAATTTACTCAGGGAATGTGATTCCTATAGATGTGCAATCAATACTACGTGAGTTGAGCAATATTCACCCAGAGGAATTTCTTGAGAGCAACAGAAGATTGAGCGACTTGACACCAAGCTCGTGAGGAAAGAATCGAGGGAATAGATTTTGTCTTGGCACATACGGAGCTTGAGTATAATAACACGCTATACTTAAAGAGGAGTTGATGTTTGTCGACGATTACTCTAAATCACATTAAACTCATTTTGGACTATCATGTTTCATCTATGAAGTGCGAGTAATCGGCAACAAAGTGGGCACATCGGACCAGAGTAGTTCATGGGAGGCGACGAGGCGTCGTACAAATTACAAGGAGTGAGACACCTCTGGCACAACAAGGGAAGCCTTAAACAACCGTTCAAAGTGTTACTGAATGTCAGCCATCGCAACTACATCATGTGTGATATTCTATATGAGCGCCTCACAAAAAGTCAATGATATTGACAACAAATTGGTGTATTAAAGCCTAAACATTAAGAACTCGAGATAGAGCTATCCTCAAGAGGAAGGGTTCGGCGGGAACGGTCGCAAGGGCAATCACCTGGATCAGAGCTCGAAATCGAGTTCCCATCGAGAGGAAGGAACTGAAGCGAGCAATTTCAACATGGATGATGACATTACTTACCCAATTGAGGGAGTCTGGAGTCATAGTCGAGGATTTGCACTCAAATACCATTGCCAAGATCATTTATGCCGAGAAGTCTTTGTATATAAGCCTCTGCCAACAGCTTCTTTGAGTAGCTTTCGAGATGCATCGTCGAGTACCATTTGCAATAGGGTTCCTCCCAAGGTGTCCGACCGAGGAATTCTATTGTGTTCTGGATGCTGAGATATTTTCAACTGCCAGAGGACTCAAGATTTGTATCAATTAACTTTCTATTTTAGGACTCACTGTGCTAAGTCATTAATAGTTTCATTATAATTACTCATTTATCTGATATGTTATATTGTAGTTAATCATGAACCTCCTGAGGAAATCACTTTGTACTACAAATATCAAAAAGTTATGCCAAATACAGACTAATCATTTTGCATCTAAGGTTGTGTTTGGCACGGCGGTAGCGCTCGTGAACGCGGCGGTTTGTGAGGGTTGTTGGTTCTCAGTGATTGACATTTTAGAATCTGAATCTGGTTGTATACGTTTCAACATGCTTGAAGCATGATGAGAATCAACGACGGTGCCGAAAACCAACAAATCATGACGAGATCAAGATTTTGAAGGACTCTTTGAGGTAGTCCATCGTATTTAGACCTCTCCGGCGGATATGAATCTCTATGTGATGCAACTGGAGCAGGGGAGTATTCATGGAACAAGGAGGCAGCTAATTCAAACCATTTAATTGTGTCATAGACAAACCTGCCTCGCGACCTCCCGAGTGAAGGTCAAAAATTAGAATATGAGCATCGGTCACGGAGGTCTCAACTAAAATGGTCTACTCGAGTGAAGAGGAGACCAATGGTTTTGTGAGGAGGGGTCGAGATGAGGATTGTAACAGTGACAGTTTGTCATATCAAATAGGTTGACACATGTGCAACACTCCTCATTACCATCAAGATCATTGAAGGAATGATCTTCGCAATGTCCTAGATAGAATCAACAACTGTGATCATTTGCGTAGTTGCTATGGGAAAGTTTCCTGAGGAAACTCATGTGCCGGTAAAATGGATGAAAATGCTAATTTAACATTAGAGGCACACCCCGACCCATGCTCCATGGTGGGTTCATAAAGAGCTCAGTGTAAGGTGGTGGATAGATGTTAGATTTCTTTCTTTAATGGGCCATATCAAGACAAGTATTACTACAATGTGATCGATGGTCTTGATGTTTGTCACATGTAGCTAGTACGGCCTCAAAAATATGTTGTTGTAATGCAAAATCGGTGGCCCAACGCCAACTGCATTGAAAAGGATGGGACGAAATCCATACTTCATCCAAAAGGATTGACTGAACTCAATCCTCACATGAATGGTTCTCGCTAGAAGGATCTTCAAAGAAGGTTGAGGAAGAGATTGAGTCGCCGCATGAGTGCATGCTTTGGTAATACAAGAAAGAATCAAGGTATTGAAATTTACTCGGGGAATGTGATTCCTATAGATGTGCAATCAATACTATGTGAGTTGAGCAATATTCACCCAGAGGAATTTCTTGAGAGCAACAGAAGATTGAGAGACTTGACACCAAGCTCGTGGGGAAAGAATCGAGGGAATAGATTTTGTCTTGGCACATACGGAGCTTGAGTATAATAACTAGCTATACTTATCAAAAGAGGAGTTGATGTTTGTCGACGCTTACTCTAAATCACATTAAACTCATTTTGGACTATCATGTTTCATCTATGAAGTGCGGGTAATAGGCAACAACGTGGGCACATCGGACCAGAGTAGTTCATGGGAGGCGACGAGGCGTCGTACAAATTACAAGGAGTGCGACTCCTCTGGCACAACAAGGGAAGCCTTAAACAGTCCTTCAAAGTGTTACTGAATGTCAGCCATAGCAACTACATCATGTGTGATATGCTATATGAGCGCCTCACCAAAAGTCAATGATATTGATAACAAATTGGTGTATTAAAGCCTAAACATTAAGAGCTCGAGATAGAGCTATCCTCAAGAGGAAGGGTTTGGCGGGAACGGTCGCAAGGGCAATCACCTGGATCAGAGCTCGAAATCGAGTTCCATCGAGAGGAAGGAACTGAAGCGAGCGATTTCAACATGGATGATGACATTACTTACCCAATTGAGGGAGTCTGGAGTCATAGTCGAGGATTTGCACTCAAATACCATTACCAAGATCATTTATGCCGAGAAGTCTTTGTATATAAGCCTCTGCTAACAGCTTCTTTAAGTAGCTTTCGAGATGTATCGTCGAGTACCATTTGCAATAGGGTTCCTACCAAGATGTCCGACCGGGGAATTCTATTGTGTTCGGGATGCTGAGATAAGGACTGAAGATTTGTATCAATTAACTTTCTATTTTAGGACTCACTATGCTAAGTCATTAATAGTTTCATTATAATTATTCATTTATCTGATATGTTATATTGTAGTTAATCATGAACCTCCTGAGGAAATCACTTTGTACTACAAATATCAAAAAGTTATGCCAAATACAGACTAATCATTTTGCATCTAAGGCTGCGTTTGGCACGGCGGTAGCGCTCGTGAACGCGGCAGTTGTGAATCGTCGTTCGTGAGCGCCCGACCTCACCTAAAGAACTTCATTCACTTTTACGTTCAAAACTATTCTTCTTTTCTTAGTAGCGTCCGCAACCATTGTCATGCCAAACATACATTCTATGATGGAGGGCAGTGGCGGATCTAGAAAATTATAAATAGGGGTGCACAACAAATTTCAAAAAACAAATGCTAGCGGGATGAGTAGGATGGTCGTGAGTCACATGTTGAAAATTAATTTTGGGGGTGCACATAACTGAACTTGGTCTGCGAATAGCCAACTTTGGTCTGCAAATAGCCAACTTTGGTCCGCGAATAGCCAATATTTATCCCAAAACAAACTAGTTACGTGACGTGAGAACGCTTCCATCTTATCGGAGCCGTTTCTTCCTCATCTGGCCACCGCTTTTGACATATAAGTAGTCAAAATTCATTGTCTCGGCGAGAGGAATCCAAATCCACTAACAATTTTGAAAAATAATGGGGGTGCACGTGTCCCTCGGGCCCCCCTCTGGATCCGCCCTGATGGCGGGGCATTTATCTAAACTCACCGGAGCAAAAACGCAATAAATTGTTGTGAGTGGTGGCTAAAGTTTTGAACCTAGTTCATGTGCAGAAGAATAACAAAACCCAATAAATCGTCACCAATATTTACTAGCTTCAAGCACAGCAAAAAGAAGAAGAAGAAGCAGAAGCATGCTGATCAAGACGGGGTGAGGATGGCTACTGACCTTGTCGCTGAAACCAAACATGACGGAGGAGCCGACATCAAAAGTGAATCCGTCCCTCTGGAAGAAGCCGGAGCTTCCCCCGGGAATCACATATTTCTCAAGCACCAAAACCCTAGCCCCTTTAACGGCGAGCTGCGTGGCGGCCACCAAACCACCGATCCCGGATCCAATCACGATCGCGTCGTACTCCTCCGTCGCATCTGCCTTCCCTTCCCCTCTTTCCGCCGCCCTCTCCGCGCTCAGAACCGCGTGTGGTGAATTCCCAAACCCTACCTTCGCCCCCCTCGAGCACGGAGAGCGAATCCACACTTTCAAGCCCCCCCGGCAGTGGGAATTGCGCGGTGTGACTTTGGGGAGAGGGAGAGGGAGGAAGGAAGAATGAAGGCTTAAGCTAAGCATGGCTTAAACCTGAAACCTCCCCGCTTAACTCCGAAAGATGGGTAAGCGAAAGGATGATGGAGAGATGAGGTTTTGAAGATGAAATTTACAGTTTGCATTTTCAGGAAATCGAATCTAAGTTAAAATTTAATTTTGTTAGTCCAAAATTTGCATTTGCTTGGCTTTGATTCTAATTTTTTTAGTTCTGCTTGAAAATAGTGTTGTTCCTCAACTTATGTCAACGCCATTAGTTATTCTTGATTATTGATCGTTGAGTTGGCAGACGCCATTAGTGTGCATTAATAATTACTATAAGCAGGGGCGGATTTGGGGGGCGGGTTGGGTCCGGGCCCCTCCCTTCAAATATTTTGTAAAAATAGATAGTGGATTTGGATTCCTCTCTTCGAGACAGTGAATTTTGATTACTTACACGTCAAAAAAGGTGACCGGATGGGGGAGATACAGCTCCGATAAGGTGAAAACATTCAAAAAAAAATTTGGCTGGAGAAAGACAATATCAGCCCCCCTTATTGAACTTCTTGGATCCGCGCGGTCAATTTTTCGTTCGTACAATGTATGTGTGAGTCAAAATTTGACTGTCTTATCTTTTGCAATCACGATTTTTGATGCGTGATTGATTGAAAATCCAATCATACAATAGATTTACATCGTTGGACTACAAATCTACGATTGGATTACACCTGCACCTAGATATCACGGTGCATTACCCGCACCTACATATTCCTCGTTGTTATTAGCACCGCATTTTGGACGATTCACAACTTTTTGATAACCGCGAACCAATTTTCAAACAAAATTATTATCCACAAACAAACTTTTAGAAAAATGGCAACCCTTATATTACACACATCATTTAAACCATGGTTGAGTTTTCAACTAAACATAGGAGTGGGAAAAAAATCCTAGAAATATGATTTTGAATACATAACTTTGAGTTTCATGGAGTCACACAACATGCTTCGGTGATAACAAACATAATGAAAAATAATTCTCGACTTTGAAGATTGTGCGCGGCGATTGGCGTACGGACGGTACGGGTCCTCCTTGGAAGACTGCGCGTCGTCAAGGTGGCGTTGAGCGAGGGAGGGAGTTTGCGGTTTGAGGGAGAGAAGCGTGAGTGCGATGAGTAGTTTTAGATAGTCGCACACAATTAAATTAAATGGATGATAATAGTCATGCGTGTTGTGCTAATAACAATCGTCTTATTATAAATGACATCTTAATAAAATATTATTAAATACAACTCACAGCTTATATCAATATTATCAAGTATAGCTTGTAATCAACATAGAAGTGTCGAGCATAATCTATATTTATATATATATATATATATATATATATTATATTTAATATACACAGGAAAAAGTTATTTGATGGAACAAGGGATTTTATATTTCTCAAAACACCCTCTTTAAAAAAAAATTATATAAATTATGTTTATGATTATTGTAAGTAATCATATGTATATATTTTGAAATTAAAAATGACTCGAAAAAAATAAAGTTGTATTTACAACTATAATTTGAACTATAATTTTCTGATATAAATTAGTCTGAAAAAATGTTTGAACTGTAATTTTTGGATTACAAATTAGAATTGTATTTTTGAGCAAAAAAACGTCCGCGCGCACTATCTTTCCTATGCGTTTGGCGTATATAAAATTTTCCCCGTTGTTGCACGGGTGTATGCTACTCCATCTTAGAGTCCGTTTGGTGTGATAGTGGCTGCTAAAGTAGAATCGGGGTTTAAAAAATTTAGCGCCCAGAATGCGCGATGCTCTAGCTCGACCGGAAGGTGGCAAGTCTTGTCATTAATCAATCGATATGGTGTACAACCGATGACGGTCTTGTACGTCAATCGATAGGCTCATAACGCATAATCGAGCTTAAGTGCTCAATCCTTCCTATTAAGAGAAACAGTTTTTTCTAATATTCACTATAATTCTTGGCTCACGACTTCGACTTGGCCGCTCGTTTCTTCAGCACCTCCATTACTCCCATTGCATCACACAGGTTCGAAAACACCATGGTTATCGTTTCATGTTCATTTCTTCTCACCTTCTATTTATCTGTCTCGCATAAACTCTAGTCTCTAAAACCACACTTCTTGGTGAATCTTCCTATGAGAGAACCCGATTTCCAAAAAAAAAATGATTTTCTTCTGCTCTCGTGGCAATCGATCTACTTGCACAGGTAAAGTTTTCTAGTATTTCCTGCAATCTTTGCGTGTTCCTTCTACTCGAGTCTAGGATATTTCTTCCTATTTTCGATCATGTGCAGCTTTCCGTGATGTGGGGGCTCACAAGGAATATTTTTGTACTACGACGTACAAGACTTGATTCATGGAACAAATGCTCTGTTTCTAGACTGCCAATATTTTATACTGCGAATATATTTTTGGACTGTGGACATCAATGAATTACGAATAGCCAAAGTCAAACTGCTTATAACATTGAATCGTATTTATGCAAACTAATATATTGTACATCATCGATTATTTGGAATGGCGCAAATGACAAATAAAATGTCTTTGTAAACCATCTATTCAGCGGCAATGGAGCCTTACATGCATTATTTCTCATTGAGAAAAATGCAAAATACAATACAATTATACTCTTAAAGCTACATTGAAGAACTACCTTGTAATTTTTTCAACATTGTAAAATAAAGGTTTCAAATCCAAATGGATAACCTCCCATTTTGAACCGTGGGTCCCAAAATATATTGTTTTGCGCACGAGACGTTCCATCATCGTCTCCGATCGCCACCGCCTTCCCAAACAAACCCTTACTGAAAATGTTGGCCTGAAAGATCAAAATAGTTTCTACGCCCATGGGACAGGACCTAGGTCCAGGACCCGGATGCAAGAAAAAATCCTTCAAGAGGGAGGATGCGCTCAAAGTGATTATGCGCTTCAAGTGAAAAGACGGTCTCAACCGGCATGCGCATGCTTTAAGTGAATGTGTTTTAAATTCTGAGGGCAATTCGGCAAGGTGATATTTATTTTGAAAATATACAACACTTTTAAAAAAATTTGTTTACGGCGTTTGATAAAATATAAGCCGATATATTTTATTTTATTTATAGGAAACTACTTTTAAAACTATGTTGTATATGTGTGCACGTTGAATTACATTCATGTGCTTATTGTTTGTTCTCTTTCGTATGTATTATTCTTGCGATTTTATAGTTTTTTAAGCGACCCAATTGAAATTTTGTTGATGTATTTGGATTATGAACGATCGAATGGCGCGAATCATTATAACTTCCCATCAGACAGACCACTCTATTTTCTGGTCAGATGTGGGTAGCTCTTCCCCGAGTCCGCTAGAGTAGACCAACCGAAGGAACCAAACCATCTATCAAATCGAAGTTTGGGTAGAGGGTGCGCGGAGAAATCAACAATCGAATCAAAAGCCATTAAATTACATCCACTACGTGCGTGTGCGTGTGCGTGTGTGGGCTCTCGTCAAAGCAAGCCGATGAAGCGATCAGGAGTATCACGGGAGGCCCGCGAAGGGCCGTTGGTGGTCATTGCTCATTATGGCGGCTTTTGTTTTTCCAGCATCCATGGGCGGCTTCGACTACCACTCCCAAGCCCCAACTGACTAGGGTTGAACGCACGAGCTAGCTCGGCCTACGACGGGTTGCAGATCATAGAATCAGTCTGGTTAATCCCACGGGATCCGCTTGCATCATACCGATCAACCCGGCCCGAAACTTTGACATATTTGATATTTCTGAAGTTTCCATAGACATTATTTATTTCTTTAAAAATTGCTTCATCAATCACATATATATGTACATTAAATTTAAAATTACATAACTACATAAATTTTTCCAAAAATATTATATAGTTATATATAAATGGGTAGAGGTCAAAATGTGAGCTGTATGTTTGTCTCCACTGTTTCAATTTTATTCCCTTCTATTTGTCTCTATTGTTTCAAATCCCCGAAGAATCTTCGTTTATTAGGGTTTGTTGGGCGTATTGTTTTTATTGGTTGAGCGGTGCCGTGTTTGACGGATTGCGTCTGGATGTTAATCCACCAGAATGTCGTTGACTTCCGGCGAACGAGCGAGAACGTCATTTTTGTTAATTATATGTCTCGAATCTTAACCCAAAGACGGCGTTGGCGTTGATCGCGACGACCCGCGGGTAGTTATCAGTGGTACTTGTAAATGTACGTTACAAGAAAAACATCAAATAACAACGATGAGAATTTCTTGCTAATATATATTAGCAAGTGATTTAAGAACAAAATTTATATGTAGCTAATATATGAGCCTAGATAAATTTAGGAATGATATTTTTCCTTTTTAATTTTCAACAATCTCTAGCAAGCAATTTCAAATTGTTTGTTGATTTTTTCTTGATTATAATTAATGAATATTTTTTTTTTTGTAAATATTTCAACTATTCTTGAAATTGTTTCTCTATTTTGCTCTATGAGGGATTGAATTATAGACCTTCCACTCAAAATTAAAGACTTTAATAACAAACTGTTTGATTAAAATATCCGGAGGCTAAATACTATTTGATTTTTAAATTAAAATTGTTTTAATTTGGGCGAAAATTCAAAAATTAAGGTTTCCAAATGTAAGACCCCATTTTTTTTTTTGCAAAAACCACCGGGTCTTAGGCCCAGAACCGCCGTTTTGCGGTGACACCTTCACTCGGGAAGGTCGCCACTACAAAACGCCGATCCTGCCGGCCAAATCGATCACGAAGAAATGTACATTAAAGAGAAGACAAGTCCACAGAATCACATGAATTAAAACCATAAAGGTAAATGTCCACAAATAATAACTGAATAAAAGATACAAGGGTTTACAAGGGCTTCTGCCCGATACAAGATATCCTCACTACAAGAGTCACTCGCGGAAGCAAATCAACTAAGACGAACACTCACGGATCCTGTCATCTGAGCTCCTGAGCTAGACTGCTCCGCCTCCATTTGCACCTGCCTCTGGTGCTGCCCCGTCGCCGCGGTCTCCTAAAATGATAAGGTCCACCGACCGTCAGTCAAAATGACTCAGCCAATTCCCCACCCTCCCCCCAAGGCTCCTAGGCACCGTATGGGGAGGAGGAAGCAGAGGACAACAAGGGTAATACAAAAGCAGATGACAAGGTGAGTTCTACTCTACACAGGTGTTATATATATGTAAATGAAACATGAAATAGAAACAGCAGGGTAAAGTGTATAAATAACGGTAAGCAGTAAGAAAAGAGGCAAGTAAGCATTATAAAAGTAACCATTGATTTATAGGAGTGCCCATACAAACCTATAGACCAAGGAGTCGTTTAGCAGGGTCTACCGTATAAGAAGTCTCATAACCGACTTATACGTTAGGGGTAGGTTGAATGCAATGTTTATGCTATGACATGCAAGTATGTTGTTATGCTATGTTCATACAAGTGCAACTCACCCACTTCGACTCTATGCGCATAGACCTTTAGTTCCCCCTTTTTGGAGCGAGCTAGACTCCCAGGATACTCCCGTAGTGGCAAACGGAAGCGGTGGGTTGGGCCTCGCCCACCTCTAGGTTGGTATTCACACTACCCAACCTAGACCTATTGTACGCCTCCACTAAACCCGCGGAGCGTCTGCGTACTCTTGCTGACTGGACCGCCAGACTATCAAGGCTAAGTGTAAAACCACACTTGCCGAGTCAACGTATTGACGTCGGTGTGAACGACCGTCCAATACCGAAGACCCATCACCTTCAGTGCACATGCAACATGTTCTACTTCCTATCTCTGAGCCATAAGCTCCCCGGGCTAACCTGCCCGCCATCAATAACCTTCCGAGCCACAAGCTCCCCGGGCTAACTTGCCCGCCATCAGTAACCTTCCGAGCCATAAGCTCCCCGGGCTAACCTGCCCGCCACAAAACACCACTGAGTCACAAGCTCTCCTGACTCAGCAATCCGCACCTTTAACCACCGAGCCTACCGCTCGTAAGGCCAAACCAACTAACTTCTCGTAACCACGGGTGTGGATGAGTGTGTTATTAGTTAATCTTGTACAATGTCTTACTCTTATGAGTTAGGGTTAGTCTTGGACTTCCCGAGGGTTAATATTATATAGTTATAACTACATAAATTTTTCCAGAAATATTATATAGTTATATATAAATGGGTAGAGGTCAAAATGTGAGCTGTATGTTTGTCTCCACTGTTTCAATTTTATTCCCTTCTATTTGTCTCTATTGTTTCAAATCCCCGAAGAATCTTCGTTTATTAGGGTTTGTTGGGCGTATTGTTTTTATTGGTTGAGCGATGCCGTGTTTGACGGATTGCGTCTGGATGTTAATCCACCAGAATGTCGTTGACTTCCGGCGAACGAGCGAGAACGTCATTTTTGTTAATTATATGTCTCGAATCTTAACCCAAAGACGGCGTTGGCGTTGATCGCGACGACCCGCGGGTAGTTATCAGTGGTACTTGTAAATGTACGTTACAAGAAAAACATCAAATAACAACGATGAGAATTTCTTGCTAATATATATTAGCAAGTGATTTAAGAACAAAATTTATATGTAGCTAATATATGAGCCTAGATAAATTTAGGAATGATATTTTTCCTTTTTAATTTTCAACAATCTCTAGCAAGCAATTTCAAATTGTTTGTTGATTTTTTCTTGATTATAATTAATGAATATTTTTTTTTTGTAAATATTTCAACTATTCTTGAAATTGTTTCTCGATTTTGCTCTATGAGGGATTGAATTATAGACCTTCCACTCAAAATTAAAGACTTTAATAACAAACTGTTTGATTAAAATATCCGGAGGCTAAATACTATTTGATTTTTAAATTAAATTGTTTTAATTTGGGCGAAAATTCAAAAATTAAGGTTTCCAAACGTCCTTTTGAAAACAGTAAGGACCCGTTCGGCAGCCTGGAATTGAAATTAAGGAATTGGAATTCAACCAATTCCAAAACCAGCAGAAATTGGAATTTCAATTCTGCTGTTCAGATATTGTGACAGCTCTAATAGCAGCTATAGGTCTGCTCATAGCCGCTATGGGTCTGCCCATATAAATCAAATATAATGACGTTGACTTCCGGCGAATGAGCGAGAACGTCATTTTGTTAATTATATGTCTCGAATCTTATCCCAAAGACGACGTTGGCGTTGATCACGACGATCCGCGGGTAGTTATCAGTGGTACTTTGTAAATGTACGTTACAAGAAAAACATCAAATAGCAACGATGAGAATTCCTTGCTAATATATATTAGCAATTGATTTAAGAACAAAGTCTATTCGTAGCTAATTTGAGCCTAAATAAATTTAGGAATGATATTTTTCTTTTTTAATTTTCAACAATTTCTCAGCAGCAAATTTATTACTATGTAATTAGCAAGCAATTTCAAATTGCTTGATTTTTTTTTTATTATAATTAATGAATTTTTTTTTTGTAAATATTTCAACTATTCCTGAAATTGTTTCTCTATTTTGCTCCATGAGGGATTGAATCATATACCTTCCACTCAAAATTAAAGACTTTAATAACATACTGTTTGATTAAAATATCCGGAGGCTAAACACTATTTGATTTTTAAATTAAAATTGTTTTAAATTGAGCGAAAATTCAAAAATTTAGGTTTCCAAATGTCCTTATGAAAACAGTAAGGGTCCGTTCGGCGCGCAGGTAATGACTTTCTGGAATTTGCTTTGGTCAGAAAACCAATATCTGCAGGAATTGATTTTGTGCATAAAACCAATTCTGCTGTTCGGTTGCAGGATGGAATTCAGTGAACAGAATTTGAATTGATATCTGTAAGTTGTTCGGCTGCACGATGGAATTTGCTTTCTAGAATTGAAATTTTTAAAATTCAAAATTTTAAAAGCGCGCGGCCGGGCAAAAAACGCGCGCCCGGGCAAAAAACGCGCGCCCGGGCTAAAATATCGCGCCAGGGCAAAAAAATTGTGGCCGGCAAAAAAATCGCGCCCAAGCGAAAAAATCGCGCACACGCGAAAAAATTGAGCTCAGCCGAAATAAATGCGCATTGGCGAAAAATCGCGTCTGGGCAAAAAATCGCGGCGGGCAAAAAAATCGCGCCCAGGCGAAAGAATCGCGCCCGGGCGAAAGAATCGCGCCCGGGCGAAAAAATCGCGCCCGACCGAAATAAACGCGTCTGGGAGAAATAAAACGCGCCCAGGAGAAATAAACGCGCCCGGGCGTAAAAATCGTGCCCGGGCGAAAATATGTGGCTGGGTGAAATAAACCCGCCCAGACAAAAAAATCGCGCCCGGGCGAAAAATCGCGCTCCGGACGAAGAAATCGCGCCCGGGCGAAAAAATCGCGCCCGGGCGAAAAAATTGCGCCCGGACGAAATAAACGCGCCCGGGAGAAATAAAACGCGCCCGGGAGAAATTAACGCGCCTGGGTGAAAAAATCGCGCCCGGGCGAAAATATGCGCCCGGTGAAATAAGCGTGCCCGGACGAAAAAATTGTGCCCGGGCGAAAAAATCGTGCCCTAGACGAAAAAATCGCGCCCGGGCGAAAAAATCGCGCCTGGGAAAAAAATCGCGCCCGACCGAAATAAACGTGCCCGGGAGAAATAAAATGCGCCCGGGCAAAATAAACGCACCCGGGCGAAAAAAATCGCGCCCGGACAAAAAAATTGCGCCCGGGCGAAAAAATTGAGCCCGGCGAAAAAATTGAGCCCGGTCGAAAAACGCGCGCCCGGGCGAAAATGCGCGCCTGACCGAAAAACGCGCTGGTCAAAAAATGTGTGCCCGGGTCGAAAAACCCGTGCCCGACCAAAAAACGCGCTCTCGAGCGAAAAACGCACGCCTGAGCGAAAAAAGAGCGTCAGGGCGAAAAATGCCCGGCAGGCCGAAAAAACACCCGGTCGGCCGAAAAAACACCCGCCCTGGAGAAAAATACGCGCCCGGCTGAAAAACGCGCGCTCGAGCGAAAAATCGCGCTCCCGGTCGAAAAACGCCCGCCTGGGAGAAAAATGAACTTCCGGTCGAAAAGCACGCGCTCGATCGAAAAACTCGTGCCCGACTGAAAAGCACACCCTGCAGGAAAACGCATTCTCGGGCGAAAAACTCGCGCGTAGGTCGAAAAACTCTAGTGTAAACATTTGATTATGCGGAAAACCTATGGGCGGAGGAAAGAATTGCTATTTGATTTTTTAGTTCATAGTAAAAGGCATGGGTTTTCACATGAAAGTCAATATCCGCTTAAATTTTGTTGCGCCGAACACTAGAATTGGATTTCTAATCTCCAATGTCAATTCCAGAAAGCCAATTCCGTCCAAACGAACGGACCCTAAGAGCACGTTCGACAGTCTGGAATTGAAATTAAGGAATTGGAATTCAACCAATAGCCGCTTGGGTCTGCCCATAGCCGCTATGTGTCTGCCCATATAAATCAAATATATGGCATATGGCTAGCAATATATAACTCAAATGTTCATTCTGAATATTTATTTATAGGCTAATCTTGTAATAAATAATTTAAAAAAAAAAAGAATTTTAATAGATTATTTTAAAAGCCACTTGTGTCATAATAATCACGACCACTCATCAGTCATCATTATTAAAATATTCACAAATTATAATTACAGTTAATAATTTTGTTTTTTCCGTTTGTTAATGGCCAATCATATCATCGTGACTCGAGACGCCAAATGTCAGTTTTACTTGACGGAATGTTCACATCACGTCAAACCTCGTTAATTTTTTGTTTGTGTTTAATTTATAATAAAATTTATTAATAAATTTATTAATAAAATTAGGTGAAATTGGCTTGTGGCACCCTAAATATTCAGAAAACGAATATTTTTTTTCTTATCTCCCTATTTTTTTAACCGCAACCCAGTAAAATCTCTACCCGACCCCGCTTACCCCATCTGCTTGCCCTTGACGCCGTCTTCGCACGTCTCCTCGCCTGACGCCGTCGTCGCACATCTGCTAGCTCGGGTGAATCTCGAAAGGTCTCCACTCCAGTATTTAACTCATTTAGCTTTATTTATCTCACAGTAATTCAAAGTTTTTCACCCATGACCTTTATATTCTTTAGCATGATTCATCTTTTTTACCAGTACTTATCATCATTCAAAAAAGTCGTTCTTCATAACTCGTGTATCTATAAGATATTTAGCATTGTAATATAAGATTAATTAGTATTTTCGGATTACGATTAACAATGGGATACGAAAAGCCAAATTGAAATTGCGGTTAACAATCGCTTAATTAAAATTATCAAAATTAATGGAGTGGAGTTTAGCTAAACGACTCCGTTCCCCAAATGGAGTGAAGTAAAAGCTCAAACCAAAAAAGGATAACGACTAATTATTATTTTAATTTAAAGCACAGATTATTAATCCTTAATAAACATCAACATTTATTATTTTATTTTTAAATCTTAACAAAACGAAAACAATTATTTGGAGGTTGTGTCTGTAATATAGAATTGTTTGTGCCTTTTAGCGCAAATGTTTGATCACAACTTAAAATTGCGTAAAAGTAGTCAAATTCAATCAGGATTAGCCGGCTTTGACTGAGCCCTGATTCATACAATATATCACGGTCAGGGTCACCGCCGCCGGACTACCTTTGGTAGGGTCGTCGGGGTCCGGCGACCACGCCGGTGGGCTCCGGTCAGGACGGCGGTGACTCCGGCAGTGGCGGGGTAGGGGAACGGCGAGGCACTGTTCGGTGAACAGTCCGTCGGGGTTGGCTCGTGAGGGAGGGGGGAGGGATTTTCGAAAAAGGCTAATTGCAGCCCAAATTTCTTTGATCAGACAGCCGAGATTCAAGCTATGGTTCTATTTTGGTTTCACTATGGGCCTAAACGTTTTTCTTTATATAATATAGATATATTTTATAGCATTCTGCATATTCTTACCGTGCTATCATTTTCCATCGTTGGATCTTTCACATGTTTTATCCAAAACATTTTTCATATATAAAAAAAACTTTTTAAGAGAGGAGAGAGGGGGAGAGAGTGTGGCGGAGAGGGAAAGAGAGAGGGAAAAACTAATCTTTTTAAGTATCTACGTAATTTTTTTACAAAATAAATATTGTTGATGGGTTCCCCCTATTTATGGAGAAAACCCGTAACCACCACACACCGGATCCCATTCACGCACACTGAATCCCATTACTGCACGCCGGATCCCGAAACCACCACACGCCGAATCCCACCTTCGCGCACCGGATCCCACTCCCGCGCGTAGGATCCGAACCACCACGCGCCGATCCAAAACCACCCCGCGCGGGATCCCAACCGCCCCGCGCGGGATCGCAAACACCAGCCGGTCGCCACCGCCCGCCGGCCGGCCACCACCGACCGGCCGCCGCCAACCACCGGCCGCCGCCGGCCGACCACTGCCCGCCGGCCGGCCACCACCGGCCGGCCGCTGCCGCCGCCGGCCGGCCCCGCCGGCCACCCATGGCCGGCCGCCGCCGTCGCCACCCCTTGCCCTCCACCGTCGGATCTCCCCGAGGCCCTCGCGGCCCTCCAATCGCCTCACGCGATCGCGGCCCTTCGATCGTCGCCAACGATCTCGGCCCTCCATTTGGTGGTTATCCGCGATAACCACCGTAACTTCCACCTCCCAAGTCTATAAATAGACCCTCAAGGGTCTTCATTTGGGGTCGGATCTCTCATTCTCTCCCAGACTCCCTCTCTCTTCATTTCCTCCTCTCCTCAGAGCTTCTCTCTCTACACTCCGCCATCTCTTTTTACTAACTGACAGGTTCTTCCTGCGAACGCCTCTTACTGAGGAAGAAGGGCTACGCCGTTCAAGACGAGCACCTCAAACCCGAGCAGAAAAGTCAGGGCGCTCCGTGAAGTGCTCACCCAGCAAGCGCGCAGCCGCACCAGACGCACAGCAAGGCAATCAACTCCTAAGTGGTGGCCTGTCACCCACGGAGTTCTCTCTCTCTCTCTCTCACAATTGTAACGAGGCGCGGCCTGTCGCCCTCGCATTCTCCAAGAAAGCCCTGTAACAGCACAACATAGTTGATTTCGGCCAGCACCGCCCCGGCCACGTGGTTTTTCACCCTTTGGAGGGTTTTCCACGCTAAAGATCTGTGTGTACCATTTTCAGCATTTTCTCTCTGCAACATTCTGACTGTGTGCGCACTCGACCGCCCGGGCTAAGACGGATCGAATTGAAACCGGTCTACCGAGGGCGTTGAGAAGCCGCAACAGTTTGGCGCCGTCTGTGGGAAAAGTGTTCCCCAAACTCTACAAAAGTTCTCTGAAGACAGTATTCGCATCGCGGCAATACTTGTGACCGACAACAATGGCGAGAAGAAGTGCTCGCACCACTAATGGCTTCATTCCTGAAGGACGCGTTGATCCCGCTCCATCTCATTCACTCATCAACGCACCTCCCCTCGAAGAAGTCCCTTTAGCGCCTATCGTCGCGCTAGAAGGGCGCATGCGTCAGATGGAGGAGCAGCAAACCGAAATGCTGACTCTTCTCAGGAACCTAGAAGCCCCTGCTCCACCCGCCGCTCCAGTCATCCCACCTCTCCTGGTCCCTAATCTTGCTCCCTTGGGGGAAGCCGCTCAGGAAGAGGAAGTGTACGAAAAAGAATACTCGGATGCGGCCAGCTCTGCACATCCGGCCCGTCCTGGCAGGGGCACTAGGGGAGAACCCCCGCGCCATCAGCAAGGAGCAGGGATCAACCAAGCCGTAAGAGGGCCCACTCGCGAGGAGATCCGCGACGTGATCGCTGAAGAGTATGGACAAGTCGGACCCCGGGGCCTCTTTGCCCGTCGTCCTCTGTACCACGGCTCCCCCTTGGCGCAGCAACTCCTAGTCCATCCGGTTCCACACGGTTTCAAGCTTCCTAACATCAAATCGTTTGACGGAACGGAGGATCCGCTAGAGTACATCACTCATTTCACCACCATCATGAGGATCTGCAACGCTGCCGATCAGCTCCTCTGTCAAGTGTTCCCGGCAACACTCAAGGGGCAAGCACGCACCTGGTTTCACTCCCTGCGAGAAGGATCCATCAACAACTTCACCGAGCTAGCCCGACTGTTCACAGATCAGTTCGTCGCCAACCGAAGAATCGTTCGAGATCCCTCTCATCTTTCGGGGATCCGCCAGAACGAGGGAGAGACCCTTAAAGATTTTTTCCGTCGCTTCACCACTGAGGCGCGACAAATCCCAGGGGTCGACCCCGAGCTTCTGCGTGGTGTCTTCCTTGGAGGGCTCCGCCCCGGTGGCTTCTACTCCGCACTAATGCGAGAAACTGTGTCTAGCTACCCAGACCTCGTCCACCAAGTTGAAGCTCAGATTGCAGCTGATGAGGCGATTGAAGCGCACCGCCAGCAATTCGAGGGGAGATCCAAGAGGAAGAGAGAGGAGTCGTTGCCGCGGATGGTCCCCGATAGAAACAATAAGCAACACGGCACCCCCAGCCGAGACCAAGGTTCTCGCTATCATCAAGACTACACTCCCCTGAACACAACCAGGACTAACGTCCTCCTTGCCATCGACGATCATCCATCTCTTCAGAGGCCTAGGGCTCTTGCACCAAATTCCGGAGACCAATCCAAATACTGCGACTACCATCGAGGTCACGGGCACAAAACAGAAGATTGTTCGCGACTAAAATCAGAAATTGAACGATTCATTCGTCTGGGACTCCTTGAAAAATTTCTCCAAACCACGGACCCTGAACCAACGTGTCAAGAATGACCCAGCAGGGGGGAAATCCCCAGAGCGACCATCCCAAAGAATGGCCCGTTCACTGCCCATGGAACGCCCAGGGCACCCGACGTATTTACCTGTATCTCATATTTTCAGCATCCATGTAACAAACAAGTATCATTCTATCTATTACTTTTTATCATGCGCCCAAACCGAAAGCGTCATTTTCAATTGTACTGTTTCTCCCAGAACAGAGTGTTCAGATCGTCCGCAACGGACTCTGACCTCTCCCAGAACAGAGTGTTCAGATCGTCCGCAACGGACTCTGACCTCTCCCAGAACAGAGTGTTCAGATCGTCCGCAACGGACTCTGACCTCTCCCAGAACAGAGTGTTCAGATCGTCCGCAACGGACTCTGACCTTTCCCAGAACAGAGTGTCCAGATCGTCCGACAAAGGACCCTGACCTCTCCCAGAACAGAGTGTTCAGATCGTCCGCAACGGACTCTGACCTCTCCCAGAACAGAGTGTTCAGATCGTCCGACAAAGGACCCTGACCTCTCCCAGAACAGAGTGTTCAGATCGTCCGCAACGGACTCTGACCTCTCCCAGAACAGAGTGTTCAGATCGTCCACAACGGACTCTGACCTCTCCCAGAACAGAGTGTTCAGATCGTCCGCAACGGACTCTGACCTCTCCCAGAACAGAGTGTTCAGATCGTCCGACAAAGGACCCTGACCTCTCCCAGAACAGAGTGCTCAGCTCGTCCGCAACGAACTCTGACCTCTCCCAGAACAGAGTGTTCAGGTCGTCCGCAACGAACTCTGACCTCTCCCAGAACAGAGTGTCCAGATCGTCCGACAAAGGACCCTGACCTCTCCCAGAACAGAGTGTTCAGATCGTCCGCAACGGACTCTGACCTCTCCCAGAACAGAGTGTTCAGATCGTCTGCAACAGACTCTGACCTCTCCCAGAATAGAGTGTCCAGATCGTCCGACAAAGGACCCTGACCTCTCCCAGAACAGAGTGTTCAGATCGTCCGCAACGGACTCTGACCTCTCCCAGAACAGAGTGTTCAGATCGTCCGGCAACAGACTCTGGCCTCTCCCAGAACAAAGTGCTTGTATATGTCATACAGAAATGAAGCAACCGCACACTCATCCTTTAAACAGCAATTTCTAGCCAAGCCGCGAGCAGGACTCGTGCAACAAGCCGCGAGCCAGACTCGTGCACCGTAAGGGGCCTGCCCCCCTTACGTTTACCCTCGGTTTGAATACCAACGCTATTCACCGGCCAAGCCGCGGGTCAGGCCCGTGCACCTATTTTATATAAAACCCGCGAGCCAGACTCGTGCAAACTGATTTTTTGACTAAAATGAAAGTCGCGAGCTCAAATCCGCGCAAACTCATCTGTAACTTTGAAAATAATCAAACTACGCAGATGCTAACAACCAGACTAACAAGATCGTGCAGATGACAAGTATGATAAATACAATCAAAGAGATATAACCATATCCGGCAAACACGGCTACAAGCAGCTAAAGAAATCACTCATCATCAGGGTTAGGGTCCTCCTCCTCTGACAGGTCATCAAACCCGAGGCCACTAACATCATAGCCCCGCTTCCGGGATACCATCCTAAGAGCCTTCGACACTCCCTGGCGAAGAGCCAGCTCTCGTGAATCCTCCAGATGAGGCTCCACCTCCTGAGTCCAGATCTCGTCTCGGACCTCTTCGGCAACCAAACAACGGTCCCGCAAGTAATCAATCGACTCCAAGTACTCGGCCAAGCCAGCCGCCTTCAGCTCGATCTCCCGCTCCACGGAAGAAAGACGTGCTATCTCGGCTCGGCACTGCTCCAGCTCTGCATCCCGGCACACTACGTCACCACGAGCCGCCTCTAAGGAGCGCAAGGCCTCCTCCAATGCCGCCTTCTCCGCACCCAGCCCGGACTTGGTCCTCTCCAGCTCATCCTGCATCTCCGAGCCAATCCGTCTGAAGCGCGAGACGTCGCGATCTCGCCGTCTCTCCGCCTCTGCGAGTGCGCTCCTCGCCTCCCGAAGCTCACCCTGGATGGCCATAAACTCGTCCTTCAAGCTCACGTAGTGATCGTTCCACGTAAGCGCGATCGATGCCTGGGTCTCCATCTGCAAAAGAAAAGTTATAAGTCAGAGCCGCAACCACAGAATAACGCTATACAAGAGGAAGTAAAAATCCTGCTTACCGCTTGGCTCATGGCCTCCAGAGAGGAAGAGACCCTCTTCCCTTCCGGCACCTTTCGAGTTGTACCTCGCTCCGGAGAAGCCTGGGGGGCAGTAGATCCCAGGACCTCGACCTCCTCATCAGCCGGCTCGCCATCATCTCCAGATACACAAGGAGCCGCCTCCTCCTGAGGAGCATCCTGTACCGGTGGAGGAGCAGGACCTGGCTCCTCCAGACCTTTAAACACCAACTTCCTCTTTCTGTCTCGAACAAGAGGAACAGCAGCGGCACGACCAGCATCAACGGACAACCCGCATAAAAGCAGGCGCTTCTCGTCCATGAACAGGGAAATACTGTGCAGAATATTCCCCAGCTCTCGAGCATCTGAAAATCTGAGAACAGGAGAAAACTCCCGCTCACGACCTTTGAGGCGCCGACAACGATCTGGTAAAGAGTTTCACACCTCCGGTAATCCCTCCGGGTTCCTGACATAGCCAAATAAAGTATTCCCGTGACGGCGGTCCACCCGGGTCTCGAACTCCAGCCATCTCTTATTGCTAAGGACTTCAATACGACCTCCGACGTCAACTTGCACCTCACACCATTGAAAAGGCCCAAGGAGAACGTCGCACCATGCTCTCGGAAGAAGACGATCAGCCCCATGATCCGCACCATCCCCTGAGGCGTAAACTGTGACACTGGGACGCCACAAAATTTCAGGATCTGGATCAACTCCTCGCACGCCGGGAGGCGAAAGCCACTCCGAAGTGACGACTCGCAAAGGGTCATCCAACCCCGAGGCAGATTCTGTACTCGCTCCTCAGGACCTGGGGTTCGAATCTCCAACTCGGGGGGCAGGTTGAAGCGCCTCCTCCATATGGCAACATGATCAAGGGTAAGACTCGAGCCCAGTCGCATTGGGCGACTTTGCCCGCCACGCCGAGAAGCCTGAAAGATAAGGAAAAAAGCGTCAGTACAAACCTCAGGCAAGTGTAAAGGGAGTCCATCCACGAGGCTAACCATCGCACAAGCCTCGCGCACAGGCAGGCCCCGTAAACACGCCCGAAAGCACGCGGCGGACCCCGCGAAAACACCTCACGCAAACACTCGCGCTGTCGCCGCGCGCACGCGCGCCCGCGCTGTCGCCGCGTGGCAATGCGCGCGACAGCCCGCGCGCGCGCGCACGCCCGCGCGCGCGCGCACGCCCGCGCGCGCGCGCACGCCCGCGCGCGCGGGCGTGGCCGCGCGGCAGCCCGCGCGCACGCGCACGCGCGCTGTCGCCGCGCGGCAGCGCGCGCGACAGCCCGCGCGCCCGCGCGCGCGCGCGGCAGCTCGCGCGCCCGCGCGCGCGCGCTGTCGCCGCGCGGCAGCGCGCGCGACAGCCCGCGCGCGCTGTCGCCGCGCGGCAGCGCGCGCGACAGCCCGCGCGCGCGCGCACGCCCGCGCTGTCGCCGCGCGGCAGTACGCGCGACAGCCCCCGCGCGCGCGCACGCCCGCGCTGTCGCCGCGCGACAGCCCGCGCGCGCGGCCGCCCGCGTGCACGCGCGCTCGCGCTGTCGCCGCGCGGCAGCGCGCGCGATAACCCGCCCGCGCGCACGCACCGCCCCTCACCTCCGCGCGACCCGCCACATCTCTAGCTCGCTGTTCGCCCGCCTTTTTGGATGTTAGATCTTTGGACCTCATGCTCACCTTGGCACCGCCGTCGTCACCGCCCACCTCCGCGCCAGTATTCGCTCCAGCCATCGCTCACAGGTACAAGTCGCAGGGAAAAATCCAATTGCTCTCCGTGCGCTCCAAACAAATGGATTTGGGGGGCAAATGATGGGTTCCCCCTATTTATGGAGAAAACCCGTAACCACCACGCACCGGATCCCATTAACGCACACTGAATCCCATTACTGCACGCCGGATCCCGAAACCACCACACGCTGAATCCCACCTTCGCGCACCGGATCCCACTCCCGCGCGTAGGATCCGAACCACCACGCGCCGATCCAAAACCACCCCGCGCAGGATCCCAACCGCCCCGCGCGGGATCGCAACCACCGGCCGGTCGCCCCCGTCCGCCGGCCGGCCACCACCGGCCGGCCGCCGCCAACCACCGGTCGGCCGCCGCCGGCCGACCACCGCCCACCGGCCAACCACCGCCCGCCGGCCGGCCGCCGCGAACCGCCGGCCGGCCGCCGCCGTCGCCACCCCTCGCCCTCCACCGTCGGATCTCCCCGAAGCCCTCGCGGCCCTCCTATCGCCTCACGCGATCGCGGCCCTTCGATCGTCGCCAACGATCTCGGCCCTCCATTTGGTGGTTATCCGCGATAACCACCGTAACTTCCACCTCCCAAGCCTATAAATAGGCCCTCAAGGGTCTTCATTTGGGGCCGGATCTCTCATTCTCTCCCAGACTCTCTCTCTCTTCATTTCCTCCTCTCCTCAGAGCTTCTCTCTCTACACTCCGCCATCTCTTTTTACTAACTGACAGGTTCTTCCTGCGAACGCCTCTTACTGAGGAAGAAGGGCTACGCCGTTCAAGACGAGCACCCCGAACCCGAGCAGAAAAGTCAGGGCGCTCCGTGAAGTGCTCACCCAGCAAGCGCGCAGCCGCACCAGACGCACAGCACGACAATCAACTCCTAAGTGGTGGCATGTCACCCACGGAGTTCTCTCTCTCTCTCACAATTGTAACGAGGCGCGGCCTGTCGCCCTCGCATTCTCCAAGAAAGCCCTGTAACAGCACAACATAGTGGATTTCGGCCAGCACCGCCCCGGCCACGTGGTTTTTCACCCTTTGGAGGGTTTTCCATGCTAAAGATCTGTGTGTACCATTTTCAGCATTTTCTCTCTGCAACATTCTGACTGTGTGCGCACTCGACCGCCCGGGCTAAGACGGATCGAATTGAAACCGGTCTACCGAGGGCGTTGAGAAGCCGCAACAATTGTAATATTGTTGTATATTTTTTTACGGTCATTTCGAGTACTCATATGTATATGTTGCGGGCGCAACCCGCAGACATTACTATTCTAATGGATGCGGTCGAAGCCGCCCGACAGCATAGCGCCGGGAGTGGGCGAAGCCCACCGTCGCCGGCCGGGATCTGTCGCGCTTGGCCGTAGGGGGCGGAGCCCCGTGTCGGGCACTCGTGTGTGTGTATGTGTGTGTGTGTATTTATATATATATACACACATACGAGTGACAGGCACGGGGCTCCGCCCCTATTGCCAAGCGTGATAGTACCTGGCCGACGACGGCGGGCTTCGCCCGCCCCGGGCGAAACATATACATATGAGTACTCAAAATGATCGCACAAAAATTTTAATTAATATTTTATAAAAAATATTTATATTTTAACAAAAAAATTATTTTAAATTAGTCTATATATATACGAGTGACAGACACGGGGCTCCGCCCCTATTGCCAAGCGCGATAGTACCTGGCCGGCGACTGCGGGCCGCCCCGGGCGAAACATATACATATGAGTACTCAAAATGATCGTACAAAAATTTTAATTAATATTTTATAAAAAATATTTATATTTTAACAAAAAATCATTTTAAAGTAGTTTAGGAGGTCTAATGATAACCTACCATAGTAGGTGTAGGAGGTCACTAAAAGCTTTTGAATTTTATGAATTTCCATCATTATTTTTATTTTAGGGATATAGTGTAATTAGATAAATAGTCGTTATATTTTATGAATTTTCATTTTTTTCATAATATATATTTAAGTCATTGGAGTAAAAGAAGAGGTTATATTTGACAATTTTGAATGTTGCACCAAAGGCAACTTCTTGCATATAGTAGTTAAAGATATATATATATATATATATATAACTCTTATTTTTAGGCCTAATTTTAAATTGATCATTTAAATTTTATTTGATTCAAATTAGTAACTTAACTTTCATTTATGTTTCAAATCAGTTTTTTTCTTCTATTATGTTAGTTTATTAACATTTAGGTCTTTTACCTATTACCTCTCTCCGTCGCCTCTTAGCCGCGCAGATGAAAACCCTCGTCGCAGAGAAAAATCCATGCCCGATCTTCATTCTTGCCGTCGCCAAGCACAAACCCCCACCATCGCAGAAGACCCTCACCGTAGCAGTATAGACGTTCTCTCCTCCATCGCAAGAAGCCCCAACCCTTGACCGGACCTGCTTTTCTCTCCTTCGGAGAAGTGCAGGTATCTAGGTTTCGTGCTTGAATATGGTGTTTGTTTTCTTCTACATCGGTATCATTGAATTGATCAACTTCGAGTGATGAAACATATGGCTTGATGCCGCTAGTTCCCATTACAATTAGATAAAGACCTAGAAAAAAAAGCAATATACTGGGCTGCAGTTGCTTCTGGACATACAGATTCGACACACGCAAGAGACTTTAATTGTGGAACTAATGCTGAAAGTGTAAGTGTGCATATTCTCTGTTCAAATGATTTCTATATGGTTTGAATTCCTTGGGATTCTCTCAACATGAGTTATACAACATGAAGAAGCCGAAATCGAATATTAATCTAGATGACATAAAGAACGGATATATATCATACTGAAGCTAAAAGACCATGCATTTTTATATGAATTTTGCTTGTATTTTAGAGTTGGAATTATGAGTATTATATCACTGATTTTGGGTTATTGTGAACTCTATGTGGAGTGCTTTCTTAGTATATTTATGTCATTTAGATAGATTTAAGTTATTATTTTGATTGCATGAAAGAGCATAATAGTTCAATGTATTTTGCTTGGATTAAAGTTGTAATTTGTATTCTGCATTTCTGCTGTCATATTAAAGCTGTAATTCTTCAGTAATTCAATTCCTATTATATATATATGAATTCAGTTTTGGCTGAACGTTGCAATTTTTCAGCAATACATTCCCAATTCAATCCCTAATTTTGAATTTATATCAGTTTTTTGGGATGAAAAAAGTGGAAAATGGTAATCATTACTATTCTAATGGAATATAAAAAAAGGGACTGATTTAAAACATAAATGAAAGTTAAGAGACTGATTTGAATCAAATAAAATTTAAGGGACCAATTTGAAATTTGACCTAAAGACAAGACTAATTTGTATGTTTACCTTTAATTTTTTCTCCTCATCACCTCCTTATCACAACCAATTGGTAGTAGACATATAGGAGACCTTTTCAAATCTTAAAGTTGGCCCGTCAGCACCGGTGGCTTTATATTTATTGGGTGTGGTTTCCATCCGAGTCGGACAAAAATCACCGGGTACACGATAATAACCCGTTATCTTTTTGTTGTTAGTTTTGTTTAAAATAATAAAAAGAAAAAAAGGGAGTTGGGATACAAGGGGGCAGCAGCCATGGCAAAACATGTGATAACCTAATCTCTTTTTCCCCCTCGAGCCCTCTCACGATCTGACAACCGGCCGCAGCTCTCACTCTCTCTCTCGGTTTTGTTCGAGCAACCGCAGTCAGTCCCCCCCCTCTCCCTCTCTCTCTCGCTTCCTTGGAGGTGTGCCGCTGCCGTTTGCCAGGGAGAAGCCCGTCGGCCGCCTGGAGGTGTTGTTGAAGGGGGCCGCCTGGAGGTGTTGTTGAAGGGGGCCGCCTGAGGTGTTGAAGGCCACCGCCGCCTGGAGGTGGTGGAGCCGTTGTCGCCTGGGAGGTGTTGAAGGGGCTGCCGCCGCATCGGTTGCCGAACGAAGGTGGAAGGGGCTGCACACAGCCATCCTTCTTCGTGGATTTGGGGACGTCATCTTTGACGTTGGGACGAATTATTCAATCCTTCCGGGTAACGACTTCTCACCCTACTTGTATTTCTTTTTTTCAAACATTGTGTTTGTGTGTGTTTGTTGGAAGAGGAAGGTTGTGTAAATCCTTCGTGGATTGTTGTTGTGGTGGAGTGGAGATCCTGTGTGGATCGGTGATGGAAAATCATGTATTCCGTGCGTGTGTAATTTCACACCTTTTTAGTGGAGGCTTTCCGGGTTGGACTCCGATCGTCCCGTGGTTTTTCAC
Organism: Dactylorhiza incarnata; assembly: GCA_033032865.1. Taxonomy (NCBI): domain Eukaryota; kingdom Viridiplantae; phylum Streptophyta; class Magnoliopsida; order Asparagales; family Orchidaceae; genus Dactylorhiza; species Dactylorhiza incarnata. The sequence continues at coordinate 8,283,067 of JAWHQI010000053.1, forward strand.
CCAATTGGGTTTTCTACGTTAAAATTTTCTGTCTTCTGTGGTTTGCATTTTTTTTTTTTTTCGTTTGCTTTGCTTAGAATACCGCTCAACGCGGTCGCGCATGTGTTTGCTCAAAATTACAATAGGTGCTCTAGTCGGGATTGTTAGCTCACATTTTCAACAATATTTCCCTGTCCCCCCTGATTCTGGACTGCCATCCCCAAGTTACCCTTCAATTTCACCCTAGAACGTGTAGCCAGCGGTGCAAAGAATCGAGCATGAACCTAACTATCTCAACGTTGGTCTAACTCGGTCTGACCTTATATGTCAGAGTGGGCCAACCAATTGAAACTTGCTCGAAGTCATAGTCTTCTCATCAAGAATCCTAAAAGAAAGGGTAATGATCTACTTTACTAACAACTAAGACTTCTTTTGGCACGGCGGCGGCGCCCGACCTCACGAGCTTCATTCACTTTTATGTTCAAAATTAGTTTTTTTTTTTGTGGCGGTCATAACTGCTGTCATGTCAAACATACATTCTATGACACGCCGTTTTTGTCCGAACTTACCAGAGCAAAAATGTCGCGCCAAACGAGCCTTAATGTTCTTTAAATAACCAAAAATCAAGTTTGTATATGAAATACATGCTCTTGGTTATTTAGAAAATTATTATTTTTTCCAAACAAAATATAATCTTTATGAATTCATTCAAACAATATAATCGCTATCACAATATAATTATATGAAAAAATATTAATAGAAATTGACTGATTGAAAATTAATGCTATTCAACGACTTTGTCTAAAAGGCGACGATTTCAGCCATAATTTATTGAAGTGGAAGAATCATGATTTAAAATTTCCCTTAAAAATGAATCAAATGTTCCAAATATTGAATAAATAAATAAATATATTTTGTTTGATATTTATAATAAGCCTCAAGGAAATGAACAATTTGGCGGCAATACTAATGTACAGACAGTGCAATTTGAAAATGGCTATATACAGACCAATTTCTGAACGAGTTCACACTTCCTATATGTTTATAATTTGGCCTACATTTATCCTTGAACTGCATACAGTCGAAACTGGCCTGCATATAACATGACTATATATCTATACAACTTTATAAGGATATTCACTTATGGTGTAACGGTTTACTATCAAGTCGATCACAATCGTTCAATCTCGCTGAAATCAAATCCAACCACATTATTTTACTAGATCTCTTATATCTACCATGGTAGGGTGTCCTAGACCTATATTTTCAAGTCACTACACTACAACGTGAAATTATGATTTTGTCCTTATCTTCATTAAAATTTAATAATCGCAAATCTATACTACTATATAAGGATATTCACTTATGGTGTAACGGTTTACCATCAAGTCGTTCACAACCGTTCAATCTCGCTGAAATCAAATCCAGTCACATATTGTTTTTACTAGATCTCCTATACCTACTATGGTAGGATGTCCTAGACCTATATTTTAAGTCACTGCCTTACAACGTGAAATTACGATTTGGTTCTTATCTTCATTAAAAATTTAATAATTGCAAAATTGCGTTTGCATGAGATCGAACCCAAAACATGTAATATATTGAATCAAGACAATCACTACACCAACTGACAAGTTGTTGTAAGCACTTACAATACTATCTATATGAAGGGTGTACAACCCTTATTCTCCGAGGGTAGGACCCACTCAAGGCCACGTAGACAGAAGTCAAAGGTCAAAGGGTCAGCACAGAGACCAACAGTCCAAGACACAAGACAAATCAGCCAGCAGGAGTGGTAGAAGGTTGGCGAGTATTGACTAAATACTCGCCATGTGGGCGACTATGGTCGAAGATACGTGTCGAGTATCCCGTATGTCGCCCCAGGGCTAGTCAAACCACAGAAGACCTGCGCGAGTATCGGCCCGGCTTGTGCGAGCAGCACCCAATACTCGCCAGATGGGCGACTATGACATGGTATTCGCCGAGTAACCCATAGTCGCCGGATTGGGGGGCTGGGCTATAAAAGGCCTCCCTACCCTTTGGTTTTCCTATAAATAGGACCCCAGGGGTACTTGGATTGACACCTGGACTTGAGCTTTCGAAACCCTGCTCTTGCATTCTGGAACCTGTCACATTTGGCCGCTACTCCCAGTACTAGCCAAGTCGGTGCCTTCCTTGTACCAAGCTCGGCCACTTTGGTTTCGGAGGGGAAGACTCTCTCGAGCTTCTGGGTACGTGGTGGGACCTCCCTGCCGCAGCACCTGGGGTCCGGTTCGTTGCTCTTCTAGCTTCTTCGTCGTTGTCAGCCAAGCCATCTCGTCGGACTGCTGGGCGAGTAGCCTCCGGCTGCATCGGTCCGAATTTTGAGGTCAGGATTTTCCTAGCGTCAACAAAGGAAATTATAACTTTTAGAATAATGCGGGCGAAGACGCTTGGATGCCCCGCTCCATTTAGAAAATATATGTATGTACATAAAAATGGTACTAAAAATGCCCCTAACAGTTTTTTTATTTTCTAATATACATGTATATATAAAAATATATAATATAATTCTATAAATACAGATACTTTAAAATTTTATGTTCTATGACTCTTATGTATATATATAAATATATAATATATTTTTAATATGCGGGTAGGGTACTGTCGCGCGGGATATGGGGATCTCCCGTGCACTGTCGCTCATATAATATAGATATTCATACTATTCACAACTATTCATGAATCTAGACAATATAGATAATATTATTCGGATTCAATAACGCTCGAAATTGAGAAATACGAATTTATATTGAATCTTGGCGAACTATTTGGTTTGGGAAAACCGTAATTAGGCCAATTTTAACGGGCTTAAATGTAATTATAATTGAAAACTCCATTTGGGGTTGAAAAAGTAAAAGCGCTCACGATCTGGAAAGTAGGAGCGCCGTATGTATATGGATGGCGGTGGCCGGCGGGGGATTCAACTCTGTCATCAGCCATTATCTCTCTCCTTAATCCTAGAGGCGGTTGCCCTTTCCTCGCTCATCTTCTCCATTAGGGTTTCTTGACTCCCCGTCCTTACACTCCTGCGAATCGAAGCTCTGCAGGTAGGATTCACTTCATTCGGTGATCCTCAAAGATCGTTGACGCGGTTTCGATTCATGTTCTATTTTTCTCTTGAGCTTGTGCGGGACTTTCGGAATGTGGAATTTATGAATTTGATTGCTTCTTGATTATGCTTTGATGTGATTACACGCTAAAGCGACTCTCTCGATTTGTTTAATGTTAAACGGGGTTTTGTAGGGTAATTGAGGCATGGCTTATAATTTAAATGAAATTCTACTTCTCCGGTGACTGATTGTGTCCAATCTGCTTTCATTGCTGTTAGTATGGATGCGAGTTCAAAAATGGAGGGCCATCTTTCATCTGCTGCAGCTTTTGTGGATGGAGGAGCACAGGATCCTTTGGACGATGCATGCAGCATATGCCTTGAATCTTTCTGCGATAGCGACCCGTCAACAGTTTGTTATTAGATTCATTTCAGTTCATATAAATTTTTTTGTGAGGTGGTAGGATTTCACCGGGCATTTTTACTCTTATTGATGTTTCAGGTGACGAGCTGCAAACATGAATTCCATCTTCAATGCATTCTAGAGTGGTGAGTATTAACATTTCTTTCTAGTTCTTTTTTTTTCAATTGAAGGATTGTCAGAATTCAATCTTTGATATTGAGATGTTGGTTACTGTGAATTGAAATAATTGGGAGTTTGAGCAAATATTGATTACTTAGAGCTCTTTGAGGATCTCCTGAGCAGATATGTTTTGCTTCATACTACTTTTAGATTCTTTATTGACCCAAATTTCAGCAAATTTGCGCCCCACAAAAAAAAACCAGATGCTTTGTTTATGATCTGTGGAACAACTTCTTTGAGGATAATTTATAAATTGAGATGCCATAAATTCCATCAAATGGGAGCTTCGCTTATTTCAATCTTGCATTAAAAATTCTGTCTTTTAAAAGATGTAGCCTGCAGAAGTTATTAATTCGCATCTACTATATCCTGGAGGGTTGCAGGTTCGAGTCATCGGCATGTGTAAGCCTGTCTATGATGACCACTTCAACAGCCTTCTAATGCAGTATTTTTTTTGTTATATTTTAATTGCATTTTAAAGGGTTTTTGTAATATGAAGATTCAATTGGTCTAATTATTGACTTTAAAATACTGGCTTGATTACTTAGTTTTTTCCCCTTAAAATGACATGAATTTTTGTAATTTCTCCAGCAGAACACCCCTATCCTGCCTCGTAGTTTTGCTAGCTATTGTGTTAGGAACTGCAATACGCATCAGCTATGATGTAAATGAATCTAAAGTTTTACCATGGTTTATGTTTCTAAAGTTGTTTCCTTTTAAGTCTGTCTGGCGTGAGGGAAGATTGGTATACTACCCGTGTTAATTTGATGGAGTTTTGAGCAGAAGATCATGTCTTTAATAGTTTGTCGTCATGGATTTAGGTGCCAAAGGAACTCTAAATGCCCTATGTGTTGGCAGTCAATCATCTTGAAGGATTCTGCCAGGTTTCTTTTAAACATCGTCATCTTTTTCTGTATTCTTGAGTCTGGATTGTTCTTTCAAAGTGCTTAATTCATTTTTGTAATACCAATTTGGCAGCCAAGAACTTCTTGAAGCTATAGAGAAGGAAAGGGGAATAAGGCTTAATCGAAATCGAAGTTCCACTTTTTTTCATCACTCAGCACTTGGAGATTTTGAGTTGCAGCATGTGAGTTGCAGCATTTGACACATTCTCTTGATTTCCTTAAAAAGTATTTTATCCATTTCTTTCTTCCTGAACCTGCTGCAGTTGCCAGTTGGTGCGGCAGAGAATGAACTTGAAGAGAGCATAATCCAACACTTGGCTGCCGCTGCCTCCATGAGTAGTGCTCAACATATGGCCAGAAGAGAGCGACTTATGTCAGCCGCTCATATGCGCGGTCAGCTTCTGTACTTATCCACAAATCCAAATGCACCACCAATGAGTTCTGTTTCTGCCTCTTCTCCTCAAAGAGTAGAAGATGAACCAGCTCTTCGTCGCACTGTAGAGGAAGTTCCGCCTCTAACTTTGTCTCAAGCACAGCAGGTTACTGATATTTCATCGGGCTCTAATATTGCCAATAGGTCTCCTTTTTTTAACAGCCGGTAATGATGGAGCCATAAAGAGGAATTTGTATGTTTATTCAAGTTTTTTTATGATGTTTCGATTTTAACAGACATGCTTCTTAATATTCTCTGACAGTGTTTCGCCTGGCCAAACAACACCAGTTGGCCAAGATAGAGCAGGACCATCAGATTTCCAATCTTTTTCAGAATCTCTGAAATCTCGACTTAGTACCGTCTCAACGAGGTAGAATAAACCTATAGCTTATATTTAAAGATTGGCGAATAATTAATAATTAATTTACTCTCATGTACAAATTAGGTACAAAGAGACTATTACGAAAAATACTCGTGGATGGAAGGAGAGATTATTTTCTCGGAACACTTCCATGGCGGATATTGGTTCTGAAGTCAAGAGGGAAGTTAGTGCCGGAATTGCCAGTGTCTCTCGTATGATGGAGCGCTTAGATACAAGAGAAAATAGAAGGAATGGTGATGGTTCCAATGTACTTGAGAGGGTTGCGGAGGATCGTAGGGGCACTCTTGCTTCTGCTAGCTCTGCACCTACTTCACATGCAGCCACTTCTAGTTAAAATAAGGATGTGTTCTGCCTTTGCTCATCCTTGAAGGTATGCTGCATTTGCGCACAACTTATGCTTGAGATTTTTATTTCCATTTTTTATTTCAAAAATGGTTCTCCTTCATATTTTATTTCCCATAAGAAAGCTTACTATCTTGAAGAATAAAACTTTTACCATGGAATATAGTGAATAATTCATTGGTCATTTTCTATTATTGACTTATTGTTGATCTCATACTTAAGTTATAGGTATATTTTTTTTAACCAGCCTCCTCTTATTTGTAATTACGTAAGCTTGGATGCTTAAACTAGTTATTCCGTTATTGATGAAAAATTGAAAATTATGATTAACTTGAATTTCAATTTTAATGATTAAGATGCCATTTTACATGGATCACCAAACCTTGAATTGATGAAGCTATCTTTATCGACTGTGATTTTTTATTTTATTTTGCTTGCCACAATAAATCACCACTTTAATGCGGACACACCAGCCATCATTCAATTAATTTTGTTCTCCATGGTGGCTGGGTGTTCAGGTGTGAACCTCGTGGATTACATATTTGAAGTTCATTGAAATAAATGAGAAATCCCATGATTTATTCCAAGATTAAGAGGGTAATAACTAGGAAACTAAAAAAAACGCATAAATCACAGAATAATATATAGAAAGTTTAGATATTCAAATTAGGTGAGCGAGAGAGCTGATTTTCTCTCGAAATGGCCTTATATAGGCTCTATAGAGACGCCGAACATTCATCGTTTGGATGGTTGGATTATTTGATGGAAGGACTTTTCTTTTCACCCGAGGAGGAACATCAAGCCACACTGCCACATCATTTGTCATTGTTCAATTAAGAACATTTGTTTGGATTGAGCTTACTTTGGCTTCCTCTATCCTACTGCTTGTCCTATCCTAGTTGATCTGCCGGGAGGCAGCCTCTTTCACTACTCTTGAAAGGCAGTGTACACCCGTTCTCTTGAATTTCCTTCCACCCCTGCCCCTTCACTTAAATACAATAGTAAAAGGAGACTAGAGATGGGGCTTGCAGGTTCCATCCTTCTTTTCTATACTTTCGTCGATGTTTCTGGCCTGCTCATTATATGAAAAGCTCTTTGGCTTGAATGCCCTTAGTTAAAAAATCCACATCAAATCTCTTGGTAACAAACTGTTGGAAAACTAAGTAGAAATTAAAAAGAAAGGGGGAGAGGGAAGAGAAGGCCAGACTACATTGCTTCAAAATGTTTTGATACAAGGTTTTTGATATGCTCTCTACATGCTTGCACAAAATGAGACCTTCATATTTATAGGCAGATGATACTTGCAACAAAATATATAAAAATGAATATACATCACATCACATCTATTAGAAATAAGTGCCTATCTAGATAACCAAAAATCTGCCATTCGGTGGTTCGACACATGCTTTCGGCGCACAAGGCTCAAGGTGGAATGGCTAGCAACACAATCTTTGCATGTGAGGGTTTATATTCCAACACAAACTACCACACTTGTAATAATAGCTTAGATTGCAGAGGCTAAATATGCTACTGGAAGTGAGATTAATTAGTCAATACTTCCTCACAGGCTCACAACAAGTAGAAACTGTTGTTGAGATAGTATGGCACGTCCAAAACTGTTAAAGGATTGGACGGTTGGGGAACTTGCATTTGTGTCAGTGTGGGTAATGTTTGATGATTATTGGCAGTGCTGAATGCAACTTCTGGCTGGATATGGTGGACTCTACGCTGTATGGAAAATTCAATTCACAAGGTGATGTAACCCGAAACTGAAGATTCTGATTTTAAATAATCAACTTGAGATCATTTTAAATTTAGCAATGAAGCTCGACTCGACGGGCAACAAAATGAGACAATTAAACCAAAATCGCATAAGATGCGATCGTATGTAATTAACAACATGAATTAATTCATCCACAAACATATATAAGCAAAAATGAACAATAAGATTTCAAATTAACAACAAATAGATGAGAATGAAAATTAGGGCAAGTACGCTCCGAAATTTTATATCAACTAAATAAAGCATAAATTTTTTAATAACACTGAGTAAGCCTGAGAAAGGAGTATACCATCGGTATACAATGTGGCGTCAGAGTCAACCTTGTCAAAAAAAAAACAGAGGAATGAGGATTGTTGTGGGTGGAAAATGTCTGGACGTTGGTGGGGTCACAGAGGGATAGATCTGGGTTGGGGTGGTCGGGCGGAGGTTGACGTGGCAAAGGACGGAGGTGGAGGTGTTGCTGGTGTGAGCAGTGACCTTGGAGGTGGTCGACTGGTTTTGGCGGGGACGGAAGTGTCACCTGCGATGGGGTTTGTCGGAGGAGAATTCACTAGGCCTCAAGGGAGTCGTGGGAGGTGGCGGCAGGCTCTGGAGGCAGTGATGTGAGGAGAACCGATGTCGGCTGGAAGAAGAGGCGGCTTGGCTCTGGAGGCAGTGGTTAGACGCGAACAACGATTTCACGAAGAGGGAAGGGCGCGGCTGGACTTCCGAAAACAGTGAAGGATTTCCCTATTCTCAAATTTGCCCAAGTTGTTGTGTAAAGAGGTGTCAGACCGTTTATTTATAAGAGATAGTGTTTGTTTAGGTGAAGGATATTAGGAATTTAACCGGGGGCAGAGGGAAGGAAACAAATTCAAAATTTTAAGCTCCTTCATTTGGTGTTTCCTATATTTAAATTACTCCTAAATGGGATGATCAATTAAATATTTGCTAATATTCTTTATTTATATTTTTAAAATATCCCTCTTAATATAGAGTATTTGTCGAGTCTGTCTTAATTAAGATGTTACCTAATTTGTCCAATCTTTTATTCATGGTCTTACCGGACGATCACTCCAATAAGACATAACAATGAGCGCAATCGATATGCGCGATACAAAATAAACGAGTACATGCATGATACAAAATAAACGTGCGCGAAGACATGTGCTACACAAATCAAAATGCGGAAGATAAAAGTACAATAAAAATGCGACTCGAGATGCATCACAAGGCCAGGTTGTATGTTTGGGAAATGTGCCTTAGACTCAATCATGTATCCACTTCAATAAACAGGGAGGGTTTTGATTTAATCATTTGGAATAGAAGTCTAAATGGTTCATAGTTTTCCTTTGTTTCAAACCAGACAATGCTAGGAGTACAAAAGTCTAGCAGTGTTTCTGTTTTCTTTAGCTGAAGATTGACATGCTATTAGATTGAGTACCTTATTTGAAATTATGACAATGGAACTTACTAATTTTCATAATTTATTGTTTCCTCGTATTTCCTCATCAGATTAGATTACCTCTCAAAATTGAAACCAGATAAACCCAACTACTTAAACCCATGAGAAATTAAAACAAAAACAGGTCTTTGCTCTAAAGAAAGATTAAAATGATGATTCTAGAGTGGTTCTCAATTTAAGTATTTTTTTCACAATTTCAAGTTCATATATTAAAAGAAGGTGCGCACTATGTCACAAATCCGCTTCCTCATTCTAGTTGTGTGCGGTCTTAGATCCTCTTGTCACACTTTGCGACTAGGCCTTACTCCCAAAAAAAACCGATGGGGGAGAAGAGTAGTAAAAGGGAAAGAGAACACAAAATTACAACAGAGTAAGAGAGCTTGAATGCTTGCTCAAACTTGAATTTTTTGAATTGAGGGACCTCCCTCTTCTATAGACCTCCAAAAAGGACTTTCCCTCCAAAACATGAAAGGATTTATATTCTACTTTTTAGATTCTTCTACCTTTTACATAATCATGAATAATCAAGATTATCTTAGAATATTCCACGTGAAAATATCCTATAATCTTTTAGACTCCCCATGATTGTTCTACTGTACTCTAGATTCTTCCATTCATTTCTTTTATTTACAGCATTCTGTAATTCAAGTTTATATATCAAAAAAAGTGTGCATATGTCATATACCCCCCCCCCCCCCCCCCCCCGGATCAAGTCGTGTGCGGTCTTAGCTCTTCTTGCCACACTTTACGACTAGGTGTTACTCCCAAAAAAATATATGGAGAAGAGTTGTGAAAGGAAATCACAAGATAGTAAGAGAGCTCGAATAAGCACACTTTACGAATGAGGGGGACCTCCCCCTTGTATAGGCTCCAAAAGCTCCTCTTGTCACACTTTACGATTTGCACTTAGTTTTCACAGCTGAAAGGATTTTCCTTGGTTTGACACCGGCATTATACATTTGACTGACTAGACTTTCCTCTTCTGCATTTAACTGTGCGGCATAAGCATGCGCTTCTAAGTGAACTTTCTCGTGATTGTGCATACCACAAAGAACCTCAACTCTCCACTCCTCCACATTTACCACCTTCACTCCTTTTAGTGAAAACATGCAACCACATCGCTTGGAGGTGGTTTTACGTACCCCTTTCTTCACCCAATCTTTTTTACATTGATTCTCCTAGTAGTGCCCACCTCTATCACAAGCAAGGATTACACGAGGTGCTAGGCGACCAACAAGTTTGTCGGATGTTTTGATGGTAAGGACATTGTTATGCCCCCGGACGATCTACGGTTCCGTGGATATAAGTACGCCAGAAGACCTAAAGAGGCGCCGGGAAAAGACCGGGCTGAACCATCCGGTTCAGCCCGCAACTAATTAATAAGAGGAGGGGGCTGAACCGCACCGGTTCAGCCCCAATGGGGGCCGGCCCCCTTGTGGAGTGGGGTCACTTAAATACCCCAATCCCCCTCTTTTGGAGGCATGCAAATCATATTCAGGTATTTTCCTTCTTCTTCTAACCCTGGCCGTCTTCTTCATTCCTAGTTTTCTCTTTTTGCTCTAGAACCCTAGCGGTAGCATAACATTTGGTATCAGAGCCTCCTTCCTGTGACCATGGTGACACGTACGGAGGCGGAAATGGCCCGTTTGGCCGCCATCGAGGAGAACTACGCCGCCTTGACGGATTCGGTAGCGGCCTTCGAGGAAGGCGTGAAGACCTCACAGCAACATCTGGAAGAACGCATCGACGCGAGGATGGAGGAGTTGAAATCCCTCCTCTTGCAAAATCTGAAAGGGAAAGCGGTAAACAGCGATGGCTCCGACGCCGAGACAGCGAACACCCTTAGAGAAGGGGGCAACGGAGCGGGGAATAGCACGGGAGGCCCGACGCGTGATTCCGGAGCGGGATCGGGCGCGGGAGACGCACCGGAGGCAGCGAGGGGGTTCGGCCCTTCCTTCCGAGCGGGCGGCCTACCGAGCGGGCCTCCCGATACCTGGGGTCTATTCGGCGGCCACCCAGGAAGCCGGGAAGGGGCGGAGCCACCCCAGACGGGGTCCAGCAGAGCGGCGGAGACGGGGAACGCTCCCTGGGGGTTCGGCGGAGGTGCGCCTGTTTCCTGGGGTGTCGATCCGCCTCCACAAGGACCGGGAGGGATGCTGCGGCATGGAGGAGGTACCGGGCAAGGGGCAGCTGTTCCGTTTGGCCCCGGACAGCAGCCAGGGCAGCTGTGGAGACCACAACACCAAGGATTTGGACTATTTCGTCCAACCGGGGCAAACGCTGTTCCGCTTGGGGGCGCAACAGGATTTTTTCCTCCCCAACCAGCGAACGCTCCTAACGGGGGGTATGGACCTGCCAATATGGGGCCGATGGGCCAAGATGGAGGCGGCTTAGGAGGCGTTTTCCAGCGAGGACCGACCAATATGGGGCCGATGGGCCAAGATGGAGGTGGCTTGGGAGGGGCATTTCAGCGACCTTACATGCAACCCAAGCTGACACGGATGAACTTTCCGAAGTTCCGGGGATGCGACGCACTCGAGTGGATCCAAAAGGCCGAGCTGTTCTTCAGATATCAGGAGGTGCCTGAGGCTCAGTGGGCACAGTTGGCGGCCTTCCATCTGGAGGAGAATGCGTACCAGTGGACAAAATGGTTTTTGCTAGGGCGCACCTACGCTCCCTGTGCCGAGTTCATAGAGGCTTTCTCGGCTAGATTCGGGCCACTGGAGTACGAGGACGTGGAGGCCTGTCTTCAGAAACTTCGCCAACGGGGCACAGTCACGGAGTACCGGACGGAGTTCGAGAGGCTGGCCAACCGGGTCACTTGGGGAGAGCAGACGATGCTGAGCTGTTTCATCTCGGGTTTGAAGGATCACTTGCGTGACGAGGTCCACGCGTACTTGCCGCGCAGTCTGAGCCATGCTATTAGCATCGCTCGGATACAGGAAGAGCGTTACAACAGGCAGCGGAACCGGACGACGACCAGGCCACCCGCAGCCCCCGCAGCGGGACGGAGAGATCAACCACCTCCCATCCGTCCCACGGTGACTAAGTTGACTTGGCCGGAGATGCAGGCTCGGAAGGAGAAGGGCCTGTGCTTTAATTGTGATGAGAAGTACACACGGGGACACAATTGCCAGAAGATTCAGGTGTTTATGCTGAGAGAGGAGGATGAGGAAGAGGACCCACTGGAGAGTGTCGACACTGAGTCACTCGACCTGACAGAGTTTGGGGTTTCTATACAGGCCATGGAGGGGGGGACAGTCCCGGTGACACTCCGTTTCACAGGTCTGATCGGCAAGGAGCGGGTTACCATACTGGTAGATAGTGGGAGTACCCACAACTTTATCAACCCGGCAGTGGCTCTGAAGGTGGGGAGACCGATCGATAAGGAGGCGGCTTTCCAGGTCATGGTGGCCGATGGTAGCAAATTGAGGTGTGAAGGGGTGATGAAGGGTGCGGAAATCCGGATGCAGAGCTATGTGTGCCACACGGACCTGTATTTACTTCCGATTAGAGGTTCGGACATGGTGCTGGGGGTTCAGTGGCTGCTTCAGCTACAGCGGGTCACCACCGATTGGGTTCATCTTACTATGGAGTTCTCCCAGTTGGGGAAGGATTACTGCCTTCGGGGTATTCGTTCTCCCCCCCCCCCCCCCCCCCCCCTGAAGGAAATATCTCTGCGGAGCCTGCAGCGGTTGGAGGTCGAGGGCTCCCCTATGGCTATGGTGGTGGGAGTGGCGACATCAGACGCAGATCCTCCGCTCATTCCGAAGGAGATTCAGGCACTTCTGTCCCAGTTTGAGGATGTGTTCCGGGAACCACGGGGCCTACCGCCACCCAGGTCCAGGGAACATGGCATCCAGTTGAAGGAGGGGGCTACGCCCCCGAATGTCAGGCCCTACCGATACCCATACATTCAGAAGGCGGAGATTGAAAGGAGCGTGAAGGAGATGCTGGCTGCGGGCATTATACGGTCGAGTACGAGTGCTTTCTCCTCACCTATTATATTGGTGAAAAAGAAGGATGGATCATGGCGGTTCTGCGTTGATTACCGAAATTTGAATGATTCTACGATAAAGGACAAGTTTCCGATTCCTATGATCGAGGAGCTGCTGGATGAACTACATGGGGCCAGCCTTTTCACCAAGCTAGACTTACGGTCCGGCTACCATCAGATACGGATGAAGACCGAGGACATCCACAAGACGGCGTTTCGCACGCACGATGGGCACTGTGAGTTCTTGGTGATGCCCTTTGGGCTCTCCAACGCCCCTTCGACCTTTCAGGCGGTGATGAACGAGACTTTTCGGCCGCTCCTACGGCGATTGGTTCTCGTATTCTTCGATGACATCTTGATCTACAGTCGCAGTTGGGCGGAGCATCTAGAGCATGTGGCAGAGGTCCTCTCCATTCTTCGTCAGCATCAGTTCTATGCCAAGCAGTCGAAGTGTTCTTTTGGGCAGCCCGAGGTGGAGTACTTGGGCCATCTGGTCTCTGTTCAGGGGGTCCGAGCGGATCCGAGGAAGATCGAGAGCATGGTTACTTGGCCGCGACCGACCACGGTACGGGCGTTACGGGGCTTCCTGGGCCTTACTGGATATTATCGGCGTTTTGTGAAGGACTACGACAAGTTGGCTCGTCCGCTTACCCAGCTCCTCCACAAGGAATCTTTCACATGGCATGAGGAAGCAGAGCAAGCCTTCTCCGCTCTCAAGGAGGCTATGATGACCACACCGGTGCTTGCCCAACCGGATTTCAGCAAGGAGTTCGCGCTGGAGACCGATGCGTCGGGGGTAGGCATTGGGGCAGTGCTGATGCAGGAGGGGCGGCCTTTAGCATACTTTAGCAAGGCCTTGGCTCCTCGCACTTTGGGCCTTTCTACCTATGAGAAGGAGATGTTGGCGATCCTTCATGCGGTGACTCTATGGCGACCTTACTTACTGGGCCATCATTTCAAGGTTCGCACCGATCATCAGAGTCTGAAGCACTTTCTGGAGCAACGGCTGGCGTCCCTGCTCCAACAGAAGTGGCTGACTAGGCTGGTAGGTTATGATTATGAGATTGTTTACAAGCAGGGGAAGGAGAATGTGGTGGCAGATGCCTTGTCCCGACTTCCAGAGAGCACCGTTCTCCATATCTCTGGACCTTTGATTGAGTTCTTAGATGACATTCAGACCGACATAGCCGCGGACCCGGAGCTTCAGCCTATTCTAGAGGCTTTACAGCAAGGCCTTCTGACGTCCCCAGGTTATCAGCTGATTGGGGGACACTTGTACTACCAAGGGCGGGTGGTTATTCCGACTTCGTCCACGTGGAAGGATGTCATGTTACAGGAATTCCATTCATCACCATCCGGAGGTCATGCCGGCGTGCTCCGCACTCTGCAGCGCCTTCGGGCCAATGTCTTTTGGAAAGGTTTGCGCCAGGACGTCCAGCGTTTCGTGCAACAATGCGAGGTCTGTCAGCGCCAGAAGTACGAGACTACGTTGCCAGCAGGGCTGCTCACCCCCTTGGAGATTCCGCAGCAGGTGTGGGAGACGGTGTCTATGGATTTCATTGACGGCTTGCCCCGGTCGCAAGGCAAGTCGGTGATTTTCGTGATCGTGGACAAGCTGTCCAAGTACGGCCATTTCTTAGCACTCAGCCACCCATACTCCGCAGAGACAGTTGCCGAGCTCTTCGCCCGTGAGGTGGTTCGCTTGCACGGTATTCCTCGATCGATCATCTCCGACCGCGACCCGGTCTTCATCAGCAACTTCTGGCAGGAACTCTTTTGGTTACAGGGCACGCGGCTTCGCATGAGCACGGCGAATCACCCACAGACTGATGGTCAGACGGAGGTCTTGAATCGTGGAGTAGAGACATACCTCCGCTGCTTTGTCACGGATGAGCCACGCTCTTGGATACGATGGCTCCATTGGGCGGAGTATTGCTACAACACGTCATACCACACAACTAGCAAGATCACTCCCTTTGAGATTGTATACGGGAGACCGCCACCATCTTTGCGTTCTTATGAGTCGGGCAGTACAGCTCTTCCTGCAGTGGATCGGGCATTACGAGATCGGGATCAGACCTTGGCTCTCCTGCGGGATAATCTCCTTGCAGCCCAAGCCAGGATGAAGGTGCAGGCCGACAAGCACAGGACCGAGCGGGAGTTTCAGGTGGGGGATGGGGTTTTCCTCCGTCTTCAACCATACAGACAGCTGTCCGTTGCTCGCCGCGCCAACCAGAAATTGGCCCCCCGGTACTATGGGCCCTTTCGTATCACTCACCGTGTGGGACCGGTTGCCTAGACTCTTGCCCTACCTGAGGGGTCCCGTATTCACCCCACTTTTCATGTTTCCTTGCTTAAGAAGAAGTTGGGGGCAGCGGTTACAGTGACTCCTTTTCTTCCCGCGGCTACTACTACCGGTGAGTTACGACCTAGTCCGAAGGATATATTGCTGTCCAGATGGAAGAAGCGGGGCACATAATATCGCCCCGAGGTGCTGGTTAAGTGGAAGGACCTGGCAGAGGCTCACAATTCATGGGTGGACTTTCTGGAGTTCCGGGAGCACTTTCCTGACTTTCTAGCTGAGGACAAGCTGCCTCTTGATGGGGAGGGGAATGTTATGCCCCCGGACGATCTACGGTTCCGTGGATATAAGTACGCCAGAAGACCTAAAGAGGCGCTAAAAAAGACCGGGCTGAACCATCCGGTTCAGCCCGCAACTAATTAATAAGAGGAGGGGGCTGAACCGCACCGGTTCAGCCCCAATGGGGGCCGACCGGCCCCCTTGTGGAGTGGGGTCACTTAAATACCCCACTCCCCCTCTTTTGGAGGCATGCAAATCATATTCAGGTATTTTCCTTCTTCTTCTAACCCTAGCCGTCTTCTTCATTCCTAATTTTCTCTTTTCGCTCTAGAACCCTAGCGGTAGCATAACAGACATAACCTAGACTTTTGCTAACACCTCTAGCCCACTCTATCAACTCCTCATTCGAACCAAATGCTTTGTCGGCATGAAAATGGATGCTTAAATCAACTTCAAATTTGGGAATCTCTTCAACAAATGGAACATTTGGATCTTCATGTAATAATAAAAACAAATGTCAACAAGAGCAAAAATTCTCACAAATTATTTTGACAAAAAACTAAGTAAAACACATACCAACTAAAGGAAGAAATGAGGTGTCTTGCTCTTCAAGTCTCATTCTCCCAATCAACAAAAAATAAACCTAGAAATAACAAAAAAAATCATGAACAATGTAAGAAATACCAAAATACCCTAAACATAGCATTGAATCCACAAGAACACACTATAAACCCTCCAAAAAAATTTAGAGGAAGAGGAAGAAAGGTTTTTCAAAAAAACAAACAACCAAAGTCACTACATAAAAAATATGAGATGAACAATCAAACCCTAGCTCTAGCATTGCATTAACAAGATCTATAAACCCTCCAAAATTTTTAAAGGAATATAAACAAGGAGTTACCAAGGAGAAAATGCCCAAATTAGGGCAGAAAAACACCGGGCGGGCGGGAGGATTCGCGCGACCACCGAGCGGGAGAAGGGCAAGACGCGACCACCGAGCCGGAGGGGGGTGTTCGCCGACGTGCAGGGAGGGGTCTCGGGCGGTTTCCACGAGAGGGGATGGGTAGGGTGTGCGTGCGTCTAAAGGGAATGGGTAGGGTTGCTTGCGGATATTAAAAATAAAACCCTAAAATTTTAAAACTTTGAGTGCTATTAGACTAAAGCGCAGTGCTAATAGCAGCGCCCTTATTTTATTTACAATCTTCCAACTTTAAGCTCATATATTAAAAGAAGGCATGCATTATGTCGCAGACCTGCTCCCTCGATCAAATCATGTGCTCATACTTGAAGGTTCGTATCACAACTGTATGCACGACCATATGATACGACCGTATCATAACCGTTGATTTTTATTTTAAAAGATGTTGAATATCTTGGCCGTTCAACGCACCTAATATTAGGTGCGTTCAACGCACCAAATTCGGACCCCTACAGAAGAGGGGATCCCCTTGTATCAGCCCCAAAACGCCCCCCTCAAAAACATGGAAGGATTTATATTCTACTTTTTAGATTCTCCTACCCTTTAGATAATTCATGAACAATCAAGAATATTTTAGAATATTTCACGTGAGAATACCCGACAACTTTTTAGACTCTCCGTGATTGTTCTACCATATTCCAGAATCTTTCATACATTTCTTTTATTTACAATATTTCAAATTCATGTTCTATATTAAAGGAAGGCGTGCATTATGTCACAAACATGCCCCCCTCGATCAAGTTGTGTGCGGCCTTAGCTCCTTTTGCCATACTTTGGGACTAGGCCTTACTCCAAAAAAAACTATGGTGGTGAAGAGTAATGAAGGGGAAGAGAGTACAAAATTACTAAAGAGTGAGAGAACTTGAATACTTGCTCAAACTTGCATGTTCTACAAATAAGGGGACCTCCCCCTTGTATAGGTACCATATAAAGCAAGCATTTTTCTTTGTTTTTAATGAGGGGATTTAAAGGAAATAAAGAGATATGAGGAGATTTGATAGGAATAAAGTGGTATAAATGTGGCCTCTTGGTTTCGAACTAATTGATTGGGGTTGTTTTAATAAAATGGCTCTAGGTATTCTCTCACCATAATAATTCTGAAAACAAATTTTAATTTCAGAATTATTATTTTTAATAATATAAAATACTTAATTTTTAAATTCCTTGCTTGCCTTAACTAACACTAGTCCTAATTTGATAGGTCTTTTCATTCATGATCTTATTGGTTGGTCACACCAATAAGCCGTACGATCGAGCGCGTGCGACATGCACGATACATAGGCTAATAACATGTACGAAAAATAAAAGACAAACATGCATGACAAATAAAACACAAACATGCACGAAGACGTGCGCAACTCAAATAAAATGCGGTGAATAAAAATAAAATAAAAATGCAACTTAGGCTGTATCACTTCATAACATGGAAGGATTTGTATTCTACTTTTTAGATTCTTCCACCCTTTACATAATTCATGAATAATCAAGATGATTCTAGATTATTCCACACGAGAATACCCCATAACTTTTTGGACTTCTCATGATTGTTCTACCTTGCTCTAAATTCTTTCATGCACTTCTTTTATTTATAATATTCCAAATTTAAGTTCATATATTAAAAGGTGTACATTATGTCATAGTCCCACCCCCTCGATCAAGTCATATCGGCCTTAGCTCCTCTTACTACACTTGGCGATTAGGCATTACTCCCCAAAAAAACTATGGTGGAGAAGAATAGTGAAAGGGAAACAGAGAACAATCAGAAGAGAGTATAGAGAGATCGAATGCTTGCTCATATTTGGATGTTCTACCAAAGAGAGGGCCTCCCCTTCTATACGCCCAAAATGACTTTCCCTCCACAAACATGTAAGGATTTATGTTCTACTTTTTAGATTCTCCTATTTACATAATTCATGAATAATCGAGATTTTTCAGAAATATTCCACGTGAGAATACCCCAAAACTTTTTAGACTCTCCATGATTGTTCTATCATATTCTAGAATCTTCCGTACATTTCTTTTATTTTCAATATTCCAAATTCATGTCTGTATAATAAAGGAAGGTGTGCCTTATGTCATAGGCCTCCCCCCTGATCAAGTCGTGTGCGACCTTAGCTCCTCTTGCTCCACTTGCTCCACTTGCTCCACTTTGGGACTAGGCGCACTAAAAATAAACCTATGGTGCAGAAGAGTAGTGAAGGGAAAGAGAATACATAATTACTAAAGAGTAAGAGAGCTTGAATGTTTGCTCAAACACCTTAGCTCCTCTTGCTCCACTTTGGGACTAGGCGTGTCACTAAAAAAAACCTATGGTGCAGAAGAGTAGTGAATGGAAAGATAATACAAAATTACTAAAGAGTAAGAGAGCTTTTGATGTGACCCTGTGATGTGGCCCTGCCTAGGGCACGTTTATTTTATGTGGTTTTTTACTTTTCTTGAATGTTGGTTTATTTTCATGTACGTTTATTTTTCGTTGTTGCTCATTGTGACCCGGCACGTGAAATTGACCATCTCACGTGACCCTGAATAAAATGGTCCGGCATGAAGTGTGAGGGAGCGAGCGGCGCATTTCTTGGGTTAGTCTACTTGCTGAAATTATTAGAAAGAAAAGAATACCCTAACAATGTTTTTTTCAAAAAGAAAAAAAAAAGAGTTAAAGAGTTTATGACCGCCCTAAAAATAATAATAATAAAAAAGAATCCTATAAATAGGGTTTATGGCTGCCCTAAGGAGGTTTTTGGGAATAATGGTAAAGAGTTAAAACTTTTTCCCGTTCCCAGCCGCCTTATTCCCATTTCACGAGAGCCAACATTTCCCGTCTCCCTGTGCCCTCCAGCAAACCCATCGCCGAGCTCCAGCCCTTCCCGCCTCCCGGCGCTCTCCTATAGGTCTGACGCCAAGCTCCAGCCCCTTCCCCGTCTCCATGCGCCCTCCTGCAGGTCCAACGCCAAACGCCAACTCCGTCTCCTTGCGTCCTCCCGTAAGCCCCACGCCGACCACTGAAGCCACCCCCGATCCAGCCACTAAACCTCTCCGATTTGTGTACGCACCATCTCACGTGCCTCTACTCCGCCCGTGAGGACTTAGCCACCCACTGACGTGACGTCGGAGCCTGTCTAGGGCACCGACGACCCTTTCAGTAGCCTTCCCGCGTCTTTACTACAAGCCAACCGCCACTTACCGCTGCACGTCTTACCGTGACTGCACCGTGAAGAAGATCAAATCAGCGTTGTGGAGCATCCCGGTGAGATCTACCTTTCCCCTCCTCTCAATCTCATTACTAGTGGTTTACCATTATAATTTCAGCAAGTATTGTCTCTTCAAGTGTTGCGTGCGCTCGTCCTTTTCATTCATTGTCGGTATTTTGTCATATTAATCTCATTGCTTGGAATGTGAACCTGCTGCTCGAATATAAATCCACCACTTGCATGTGAGATGAATAACTTGCTTTTCAATTTAAGAGGTGGTCTGTGAGTGTGGAAATAATTTTAACTTGTGCCAAGTCTCTCTCCTATTAAATTTAAAGTTTCGCGAAGCACGATTTTCATCAATTTGGTGTGGTTGCTGGGATATTTCACTCCTATTGTGGGATAGCCGAGCGACGTCTGCTTTCGAAATTTTAAGTTTAAAAGTTGATCAATTTAATTCATGGAGTCGAGAGTCGAGCACCTAGAGGGAGGTTTAGATGACATGGGAAGACATACGGAAGAACTCATGACCGGTGTCGCCGCACTCACCGTCTCCATGAGAGATACAAACCAAGTCATATTAGGGTTGCGCACTTCTGTAAACAACCTAGAAGCCCAATTTCACTTGAGGGTCTCCTTGCACAACACCCCACACCACCACCGCCTGAACCTCAACCAGTGTATCAAGAGAATAGGAATCTACCTAGGTGGGATGCGGGCATAAAATTGGATGTTGGGGACTTTGAGGGCACACTTGAGCCCGATGCATGCCTAGATTGGTGTGATCGATTAGAGCGGTTCCTAAACTGGAAGCGCACACCTGTACACCAGCAGATGGAGTATGCTACCTGAAAACTGAAGGGACCCGCACTCACATGGTGGGGACAGGTCAAGCGGATGCGTTACACTATGGGACAACCGCCTATCACCACTTGGGTTGAGTTCAAAGCTCAACTCAAGAGGAGGTATGTTCTCGCCGATTTTATGCAGATCTTATATCGTAGGTATCACAATCTCCGACAAGAAAAACAAATCGTCGACGAGTACACAAACGAGTTTCTTGTCCTCCAGTCACGTCTAGATTTGAGGGAGGAAGACCACATTGTTGTGGCCCGTTATCTCAACGGACTACGGTATGCGATACGTGACCAGTTAGAGCTTAATGATTTCCGGGACCTGGGAGAGGTCTCTAGTCGAGCTCGCCGAGTGGAAGCCCTCCAGAGGAGGACGTCTGGCCCGAGACCTACGGATAGGACTCATTACACCTCTTCATCGACGTCGACAGTTAGAACGATTCCATCGTCGGCGCCTGGTCTACCTTCCACTGTTATACCCGCACTGCCAGCTCCTACCCATACGGGACCATCCTCAGTTTCCACTAAGGGGAGGGAGGTTGCCACCTCTAGGCCGGTGTTTACATGCTATAAGTGTATGGAGCCTGGACACAAATCCTCCGAGTGTCCGAGGCGTCAGTTTACAGCCGTAGTAGAGGTTGACGATGGTCGAGATCCCGAATACGGGGTTTGGGAGAGTGACCTTGTTAGGGATTCAGAGGTCCCTCCTGAGAGCGAGTTTAAGGTTGAGGGAGAGTAGCCGGATCAGTTGGTTTGTATTCTACAACATAGACTATTGACTCCACGTGTCACTACTAATGATGTCTGGTTGAGGCATAATATTTTCCGCACTACCGCTCGCATTCGAGAGTACTTTTGTTCTATCATCATAGACAGCGGAAGCATGAAAAATTTTATTTCCCAGCGCATGGTGGAGAAATTAAATCTCAAATCCCAAAAGCTTGAGCGATCTTATGATTTATCTTGGGTGACTAGCGGCACCACGATGGTTATCTCCCAGCGATGCCTCGTAGAGTTCGCTATTGGGCTTACTTACTCTGACTCGGTATGGTGCGACGTCGCTCCTCTGGATGTGTCATGTATTATTTGGATGACCGTGACAGTATGACAGACTTGTTACCCATGATGGGCGTAGGAACTCTTATTCCTTCGAGCACCGCGGTCGCAAGATAGTTCTTCTTCCCCAGAAGAATAGTCTTGTGTCCCAACGGTTACGCCTCCTATGATAGTCCACACTGATTCTCCTCGCTCCACGCTCACCACTATGTCATATCCTTCCATCAATATGATGCTGACGGAGAGACATTTTTGTCGAGAGATGAGAGAGAGTGTCGTCACGCATGTTCTAGTTGGCATAGAGTCTCCCACCTCCACTCTGGAGATTCCTGCAGCGGTCCGACTGCTGGTCACGGAGTTTAGTGACCTCACTCCTGATTAGCTACCAGACCAGTTACCTCCACTTAAGGACATCCAACACTGCATTGACTTGATCCCCGGAGCGAGCCTATCACATTTACCCCATTATCACATGAGCCCGAAGGAACACGAGGAGCTTAGGAGACAGGTATCCGAGCTTCTTCAGAAAGGCCACATACGGGAGAGTCTTAGCCCCTGCGCTGTTCCGACCCTTCTTGTCCCCAAGAAGGACGGAACCTGGCGTATGTGTGTTGATAGCCGCGCTATCAACAACATCACATCCGCGCTATCAACAAGATCACTATGAAGTATCGATTTCCGATTCCGCGATTGGATGACATGCTTGATATGTTGAGCGGAGCGAAGATTTTTTCGAAGATCGATCTCAGACGTGGCTACCATCAGATCCGGATCCGACTCGCCGATGAATGGAAAACCGCTTTCAAGACTAGAGATGGATTATACGAGTGGTTGGTCATGCCCTTCGGCTTGTCCAATGCACCGAGCACTTTTATGAGACTGATGAACCAAGTCCTTAGACCCCTGATAGGGACTTGTGTCGTCGTTTATTTTGACGATATACTCATCTACAACCTCGATCTTGACCAACACCTTGTACATCTTCGTCAGGTCCTTCAGATATTGAGAGTGAATCGATTGATTATCAACCTTAAGAAGTGCAACTTTATGACCAGCAGTCTTACCTTCTTAGGGTACATTGTTTCTTCTGAAGGGATTAAAATAGATCAGGAGAAGATCCGAGTGATAGAGTCCTGGCCCACCCATAGGAACTTCACCGAGTCACGCGAATTTCATGGCTTAGCATCATTCTATTGACGTTTTATACGCAATTTTAGCACCCACATAGCACCCATCATTGATTGCCTCTGGAAAGGGCAATTCACCTGGACCGCTGAGGCGGAGCAGCAAGCATTCCTCCTCATGAAGGAGAAAATGTCCAGTGCTCCTGTTTTAGCCCTCCTCGATTTTGAGAAGATTTTTGAGGTAGATTGCGATGCATCTCACGTTGGTATTTGGGCTGTGCTGAGCTAAGAGGGCCGACCCGTTGCATTTTACAGTGAGAAATTGAACGATGTGAAGACCAGGTATTCGACTTATGATATTGAGTTTTTCGCCATCGTCCAGGCCCTTCGACATTGGCATCACTATTTGATTCAACCGGAGTTTGTGCTGAACACGGATCATGAGTCGTTGCGCCATCTGAACTCCCAAAAGGAGGTCAGACGCCACGCTAAGTGGGCCGCCTTTCAGCAGGAGTACATTTTTCATATTAGGCACAACCCCGTAGTTACCAACAGAGTGGCCGACGCCCATAGCCGTCGTGCGCATTTGTTAGTGACTCTATAGCCTAGGCTGACCGACTTAGATTCCCAGAAGGACTTGTATGCTACTGACCCCAATTTCAGTGAGGTGTGGGCAGAGTGTACATGGGGCGGATGCAACAGAACATTTCTGTGTTAGCGAGGGCTACTTATTTCGGGGCACTAGGCTGTGTATCTGCCAGAGATAGTTACGAGAGGCCTTACTTTCCGAGTTGTACTCATCTGGGCTAGGCGGACATGTAGGGCATGCTAAGACGTTAGATCTGGCGACTACACGATATTATTGGCCTCGTATGAGGCAAGATATTGTCACCCTCGTTCGCACCTGCCAATTATATAAGGGACAGTCCCAGAACACCGGCTTATACAATCCATTACCCATCCCTGAGCGACCTTGGGATGAGGTCTCCATGGACTTTGTTAGTGGATTCCCTTGTACGACGTGAAGGGTGAACTCCGTTTTTGTAGTGGTCGATAGGTTTTCCAAGATGGCTCACTTTATTCCATGTAGAAAAACCTCCGATGCCGCACACGTAGCACACCTTTTCTTTAGGAAGGTAGTTAGACTTCATGGGGTTCCACACACATTCACTTCTGATAGGGACACTCGCTTTATGGTTTTTTCTTTGGAAAACTCTATGGGGTAAACTTGACACAAAATTAAAATTCAGTAGCGCCTACCACCCCCAAATTGACGGGCAAACTAAAGTAGTCAACCGAAGCTTGGGCAATTTATTGAGATGTTCGGCAGGTAAGCATCCTAAGCAGTGAGATTTAGTATTAGCCCAAGCCGAGTTTGCATACAACAATACAGTAAACCGCTCCACCCAAAAGTCCCCTTTTGAGATTGCTTATGGATTTCCTATCCCTCATTTCCTTGATCGCCATTCCTTACCTTCCCACGAGCGCATCTCCTTTGATGCTACCACTTGGATTGACAATTTAAAATATTGCATGAAATTATTAACAGTAAGCTACATGTAACATCTGAAAAATACAAGATCGACGCCGACATACATCGGCGCGACATGAATTTTTCAGAAGGTGATTGAGTGTTGGTTCATTTCAGGAAGGAAAGATTTCCCATCGGGACATATCACAAGCTCCAGCAACGACGCTTTGGCCCTTTTCAGGTACGGAAGCGGTTGGGTGAGAATGCCTACCTTTTGGATCTTCCCTTGGAATTCGGCACATCACCGATTTTCAATGTGGCAAATCTCTGCCCATTCCAGGGATCCCCACCCACCGTTCCTCCACCACCACCTACTTTGAAGCCCGGGGTGACACCAAGTTTTCAGCCGGCCTTCACACCCACCACAGAGGACATTGATCAGGTGCTTGATGTTCAGGAATTCCAGACTCGTGCAGGGGCCTACCTGCGATACTTGGTCTCCTGGAAGGGACGAGACATTTTGGACAGCAGTTGGATTAGTGCCGAGAGTTTCTCTTGTTAAATTTAAAGTTTCGCAAAGCACGGTTTTCATCCGCTTGAATGTTTGCTCAAACATTCTACAAATAAGGGGACCTCCCTCTTCTATAGGCCACCAAAGGGACTTTCCCTTCATAACCTGGAAGTATTTATATTCTACTTTTTAGATTCTTCTACCTTTTACTAATTCATGAATAATCCTATTCTAGATTATTCCACATGAGAATACTCTTTAACCTTTTAGACTCCTCATGATTGTTCTACCATGCTCTAAATCTTTTCATGCATTTCTTTTATGTATACTGTTCCAAATTCAAGTTCATATATTAAAAGGTCTGCATTATGTCACAAACCCACCCCCTTGATCAAATCATATCACCCTTAGCTCTCCCCTTCCCACTCTTTGCAACTAGGCGTTACTCCTAAAAAAAGTACGGTGGAGAAGACTAGTGAAAGGGAAAAGAGAACAAAATCAGAAGAGAGTAAGAGAGATCGAATCCTTGCTCGAACTTGGATGTTCTACAAAAGGAGGGGCGTCCCTTGTATAGACCCCAAAACTACTTTTCCTCCAAAAACAAGGATTTATATTATCCTTTTTAAATTCTCCCACCCTTTACATAATTCATGAATAATCAAAGACTATTCCAGAATATTTCACATGAGAATACCCCCATAATCTTTTTGACTCTCCATGATTGTTCTACCATATTCTAGATTCTTTATCCATTTCTTTTATTTATAATATTCCAAATTCAAGTTCATATATTAAAATAAGGTGTGCATTATGTCACAGACCCGCCCCCTTGATCAAGTCGTATGCTGCCTTATCTCTTCTAACCACACTTTGCAACTAGACGTTACTCCAAAAAAAACTATGGTAGAGAAGAGTAGTGAACGGGAACGAGAATACAGAATCACAAGAGAGTAAGGGAGCTTGAATGTTTGCTCAAACATTCTACAAATAAGGGGACCTCCCTCTTGTATAGGTCCAAAAGGACTTTCCCTCCCTAACATGGAAGGATTTATATTCTACTTTTTAGATTCCTCCACCCTTTACCGTATTCATGAATAATCAAGACTATTCTAGATTATTCCACATGAAAATACCCCTTAACTTTTTAGATTCCTCATGATTGTTCTACCATGCTCTAAATTCTTCCATGCATTTCTTTTATTTGTAATATTTCAAATTCAAGTTCATATATTAAAAGGTGTACATTATGTCATAGACTCGCCCCCTCGATCTAGTCATATCGGCCTTAGCTCCTCTTACCACACTTTGCGACTAGGCGTTACTCCCAAAAAACTATAGTGGAGAAGAGTAGTGAAAGGGTAATAGAGAACAAAATTAGAAGATAGTGAGAGTGATCAAATGCTTGCTCATACTTGGGATGTTCTACAAGGAGGGGGGCCTCCCCTTGTATAGGCCCACAATGACCTTCCCTCCAAAAACATGTAAGGATTTATATTATCCTTTTTAAATTCTCCCACCTTTTACATAATTCATTAATAATCAAAGACTATTCCAAAATATTTCACATGAGAATACCCCCATAACCTTTTAGATTCTCCATTATTGTTCTACCATATTCTAGATTCTTTCATCCATTTCTTATATTTACAATATAAAAGTCAAGTTCATATATTAAAATAAGGTGCAAGTTATAAGAGAATTGCGTCACATTCAAAAAATTTGCGCAATGCCGGTTTGCACTCACAAAGTGCCTCAAATAACACTCCAATAAATCATTTACCCAGTTTGTGGGTGAAAATTCACGGAGAAGTTCAGCCGCAAATCCAACAATTTTGTTCAAATTTATTCCCCACTTTTTCATGAGATGATTTTGATTGCTCGTTGTTAGAGTTATTAATATTTGAGTATTATTAATGTTTATGTGTTTAGTCTCACACTGTCTATCGGTATTTTGCATCTTGATGTAATGTTATAAAATTGCACAAACTATTTCTTTTCACTTGTTCAAACACTCGTGATGTTATAATAGAAAGTGCCGCAAATAACACTCTAATAAGCCATTTGCTCCCTTCGTTTCTCCATCAGTTTGTGTGGGTGAGAAGCGATGGAGAAGTTCAGCCGCAAACCCAATAACTTTGTAAAATCCCCATTGCTCGACTCCTTCGTGTTGTAGTCTTTCTGCAGGCAAATGAATGTTCAGTACCCTAAAAACCTGCCATTTACCATCGTAATGGATCCAAAACTTATGATTTTGGGAGGGAACTGACCAAATCCAAGGTCGCCGAATCCCCGAACTGATTTTGTCCAACGCGCCGCTTATTTTTTACATTCTTTTGTTGGCACAAAAGACAAGTCTTTACGTAAAAATCCATCTCGTCTTTCATTTAATAGTTTCAACGTATATTTTCCGCACATTTTTCTTTCTTAAAGTTCGCCTCAAACGCAGTTTCATCTGCCTCAATCCTCGCAGGTCTACAAAATATCGAGAAAATGGCGAGAAGAGCTACTGCAGGCTTCAGGAATGAACTGCTTACATTCCCCTTTTCTCTTTCAAGTTTCTAGAATTTGTTAATAAAATGTTTTTATTTTATTTTATTTTATTTTATACTCGAGAGGAGCTGATACTCCCATTTTCTTGCATGTCTGTCAATGTTTTCTCTATTTTTTTAAAACTCCTTTTCTCATTATTATTTATATCAAAGCAAGATGGGATTAGTGAACCCGTCTGATCAGCCACAAATTAATCTGGACTGTGAAATAATTACTATTTATTTGGGCTCAAATGGAGTGGATTATTCTAGCTTCGTGTGAACTAAAATCATTTCACATTTTAATTATTTTTCCGGAATTTTATAAATGCATTATTCTTATATTTTCACATCAGCCGGTACTTAAAACAATTAACATTTTATTTATGCGGTAAATAATTGTTTTAAAGGGAACTTTAGCATCACAAAATAGTTTTAAAAGAAAATGAATTATGAATTATTATTTCAGAATAAAGTAAAATTAAATTAAAATTATGTAAAAAGGCAGCAGGGTGCACAACGGGGAAATGTAGGCAAATTTTACTATGCATTTTTTGCAATAGGAAAATAAATCAAATTAAATATATATATGAAAAAATAAATTAAACTATATGTTCTAATATACGTATGAAATAACTGAAATTGTATGAACGGTGAAAAAATCGTAGTTCAAATTTTACTATGCATTTTTTGTAATAGGAAAATAAATTAAATTAAATATATAAGTGAAAAAAATAAATTAAACTATCCATTCTAATATACATATGAAATAACCGAAATTGTAGGAGCGGTAAAGAAATCATCTTTCTTCCTCAACTCTGTCTTTATTCGCGCATTTATTCTACACGCGGTAAAAAAACTGCATAAAAGTATTTTCATTGGAGCCAATCTGAACAAATTGATCTAAATCGAATTCAACGAGCGCACATGATTGATCCAAATCGAATTCGTCCAAGCACTATGATTGACAAAGGATTCGTGTGGCGCAATATTTTTGCTCAGATAAGTTTGGAGAAAAACGTAACCTTACATGCCTTTCTAAGGGCCAAAGGATTTACATGCCTTTCTAAGTTTGCCGAAGGATTTATATTCTACGCTTGAAATCCACAAACTATAGGATCATTAATGTAATAAATTTCATACAAATTCATATCAACGATTTGGGTTCAAAATGGGCATTTTAGAACTCACTCAACATGTCTTTCTAAGGGCCACCTCCGTTAGGACTTAGGGCGCTGTTGCCCCTCCGACGGAGGGCACAACTCCCCAAAATATCAAGGACGCTCTCTTGCATTTCCGCGCGGAACAACAAAGGCCTTTTCCCGTTCCCGCCTCCCCTCCCATAGCCGAGAAAACCAACCAAACCGGCTCCAAATCTCCCCCTCCAATTACAAAGAACTAAAAAGAAAATAGAAGAAGGATTTCTAGGATAGCTTGGGAGAGAAGCATTCTTCTTACATTTAGTAGTTCTACTTAATAAACACATTAAAATAAAAGTATTTGATAGGGTGCTGTTATAAGCATGCCATTTTCGGCTATGTGCAATTCAAGAATAAATGCAGGCCAAATTAAAAAAATCATAGGAAGCTGTGAACCTGTAAAGACTTGACCTGCACATAACCGTTATGAAATTGCGCAGCCTGCGCATAGCTGAAGTCCGGCTTGCATATATTCATCACCATTTTATATCATCATATAGTAATTGAGATTAAATCAAAATGGATTCTTGGGTCTGCCCTCTCTGATGTCTTTGGCTTTGATTTGAGGGCATGATTCCGCAGCAAACGCGACGGTATAGGGGGCCACTATTTCAGTGGTACTCTGTGAGCAGCCACTTTGTGCATTTATTGTCAAAGGTTAGGTCGTCTTTCTCCTCTGAGAGAAGCCACTTTGTGCATAGTGCCAAAGGTTAGGTCTGTTTCCAATCTTCCCCCGCCCATACCCCCAATGATTGGGGACTATATGGGTTATGTTGTTGTTGTTGTTGTTGTATAGTAATTGAGATTAAACTTATCATATTATGATAAAACAAAAAAAATGACAATAATACTGAATTCATACATTCACTCATATCAATGTCAAAATCATTTTCTACTCATATCACCAGAGACTAAGAAGAGATGGCATAGTGACTGAAAATGTAAAAAAATAGCACTAAACAGAATCTCTGAGTAGTAGAAACACAATACTACAAAACATGAGCAGGGACACCTTACATGTACAAAAAGGAAAATTTCGGAGCCTAACTCGAGTCACCTCTTCCTCTTGCCGCCGGCGGAAGCACCGCGGGCGCCTTTCTCCGAGGATCCAGAACCCCTTGCTTTGGGAGCAGATGCCTTCCGACCACTCGAACTACCTTCTTCATTCTTCAAATCAAGATGAACTTGAATTCCTAATCACCAGTGTGATGAGATATGGTTCAGAAATCAGGAATAAAATCAGGCTCTGTAAAAGGAAGATGGAAGCAGGGTGATACAAAGCAGACCTTTACGGTTATCAGTCCGCAAATCTAACTGCGGCTTCGCCTTGCCAATTTGGTCGTCCGCATCGCCTTGCAGTTGAGCCATGTTAGAGCAGAAATGCAGATTGATGTTGCGTAACAAATTGAAGTAAATATCATTCGACTTTGAGGTTTACAGGCACGTGCGCCGCCGCCCAAACGCGCAATTAAGGGAAAAGGCAGCACGGCCTGGAATGGCGCGCGAACGGCATAATTTAGCCTAGGCCAAGCGTGCACGTTTGGGAACCCTCCACATTCGCCATGACATAAATTTCAACATTGACTCAAATTTTTTACTTGATATGAATGTACTTAATACAGTGAGATTTATCCCAACCTTCCCGAGAAAACAGAAGGAAAGTTAGGGTATCATAAATTCGCCTTTTTTTATTAATTACCGGGAAGCCCCAAAACACTTATATGAACCAAATGTTAAGAAGGGGAGCCTTGACGCGCACCGGTTGAGGTGTTGTCGTGTGACCTTGAGGTCACGGGTTCGAGTCCTGGAAGCAACCTCTTGCAAAAATGCAGGGTAAGGTTTGCCTACATTTCACCCTTGTGGTGGGACCCTTCCCCGGACCCTCGCTGCGCGGGGATGCTTTGTGCACCGGGCTGCCCTTTTTTTAGAGAACCAAATGTTAAATGTGGAGCCACATAGACAACAACATAAACTTCACCACCCAGGTGCCCTAAGACTTATGCTAGACATAGAAAACCGCTATCAACTTAGCATACTTCACAACAGTACCAAGAAAAGCTTCACCCACATCTTCTTGAAGAGTTGAGATCATATATTGCAGGTAGCAAAAGAAGATTATAAACAAGCAAAGCTAGATATATTTTTCTAGGGAAGGGGGCAAAGCATAGAAGATAAACATCTAGTTATAAGTGTCGAAAATTTTCAGACCTTAAAAATCTATACTATATTAAAAATAAAAGCTCGGGGTGGTCATGATCCTAAAATAGGACCATCAAATAAAACCGAGCATTTCAATTTTAATATCCTTGATCGACTGGAATACAATTTTTTTTAATACAGGGACCCCATGCACAGCGTGCGACGTGAATAATACTCCGTCGTCGCTCGAGTGACGGTAAGATATTGTCACCCATACCGTGCATGGAGGGACACCGTGCACGGCCGCTAGTATATTTAAAAGCACTCAATGCGCAGTCTGAGATTCTAAAAGTAGCATGCGTAAATTACTCACCAGCTTCTTCAGAATCAGAATCCTTTTCATCTTCCAACCATGCATCGCCATTCTCTTCTGCCATACTGTTCTCCACAGGCTCCAAAATTGCTGCAATCCGCTTCTTGAGAGCCTTCTTCATGCCTGGAAGGTTAATCAAGTCAGCAGTTCTCACAACACGCGAACTGCTTCCTTGCTTGTATGCCCTTGTCAAGGCTGCTTTGACTGCAGGTTGAATGCCATCCATGGGATTTGGCTGACCCTGTTATAAGATAGCAACAGTTAATTATAAACCAAGACAATGCAATATTAGGAAAGACTATTTTATTCAGCTTTATCGAAGTCGATACGAAACCAAAGTTAATGATCAGAATCGGAATATAAAAAAAAAGATTAAACAATCATTTAAAGTGCTTTTAGACCTTTCATCAGCAGTACTTTTTCTCACCAAAAGAGGTGACCATCACTCATGTACATGCATGGGGGGCCAAAAGATTTATTTTTCCCTTGAGCGACAGAAACCTTACTACTCAACAAGGTTATAAATTGAAGAAAATAAAAGACCTTAAACTTGCATAGCTCCAAAATCGTCTCGAAGTCTTCCTGGCTTAGCGAATAAGCATTCATGAATTCGACAACCTTTCGAACTGCGGCATCCTGATAACAATTTTTTTTATTAGAATACAAGTTATGAATAGTTCCTCGAATAAAGAGAACATAGATAATACAGAAGCACGGACCTTCTCCATTACTCGAAGTGGATCTGTCAGTTGTTTTAGAAGAAGAGACAAGTAGTCAACCAGTAGAGTTTGCCTAAGGAAACAAGAATGTCAATTTTCAAACGAGAGACTTGGGAAAATAATTGGAAAATATATTCATATAGCACAAATGCATAAGAATAGTCGATAAAAATCATTCCTGAAATCCACCTAACAAAACAAAAAACGTTATTAAAGAGCAAAGAATTTACTTCAAAAAACATGTGTTCTGAACAAATTAGATCTAAACTAAACAAAATGCCCCCATCTCCCACGAAGAAATCATCATCATCACCATCATTGGCCTTAATGGGCAATACTCATTCTTGATTTGTTAGCAACTGCTAAATCCTTGAATTTTCACAAATCTGAAATTTAAGCACTAAGCACCAAGACTCTGTTTGGCTATGCGGTGGCGTGCCATTGTGGAAACCAGCAAATGCCACCGGAGGCATGCCAAATGGCATAAAGAGGCGATGAGCATCGTTCAAGATCGGTCTTCGCCTCCAGTTGTCACCATTTCAGTGCCACCTTCCTAGAGAAGACCGAAGGATGAAGGCAGTTTCCAAACTCATTTTCTGGTACTTGAGTCCAATCCGATATTGAGAATTATTAGCAAAGACCTTTTTCTAATCTATCTGCACTGTCTGCTTCCATAATCTTTGATTTGAAGGCAACTTTCAGTCACATTTGCTGGTATTGCAAGAGCCCAAGCCACAATAGAAAATCATATTTGAATTGAAAGCCAATCCCAATCTCCTTTGCTGGTACTGCAAGAGTCCAAGACACGAAAGAAATGTCTCCATAGCATTGAAGTGATATAAACCATTACCAATATAGACCTCTCTATAGGCAATGTCTTCTTCCATCATCTTGATATTTGATTTCAGCTATCACCTTCAAATGAAGATTCATCGGTAGTATAAAAAACTCATAAATTCAAGATTGGGATCCCACCATGAGAAACCCCACCTTATGCTCTTTACTTGCTGTATGAATAGGTTTCTCACTAGTACTCACCTGAATCTACCCTTCATTACGATGAAAAACTCCACCTTATGCTCTTTACTTGCTGTATGAATAGGTTTCTCACTAGTACTCACCTGAATCTACCCTTCATTAACAACATCCTCTACAAATGCTGCCAGTTTCCTAAATAAAGAACAATTTCCTTCAGCACCTATGAGATTCTCTGTCAATAAATCTAATTTGATTGCAATTGCTGCTACAATATATTATTTCAATTTCTCTCATTTTTACAATTTCAAAAAATATGACAGTGTCATGGAGTGAGGAAACCTACTTTCTGGGTTTGGTTGAATATTTAGTTCCTTAGAAGTCATGTTTAGCTTTGAACTAAGAAAGTTTTAATTATCAGTTTACGATAATTGATTCAGATGCAGATTAGTAACTTTAACTTATGTGGAGAACAATTAAAAGTCTTCATTAAAACTGGAAAATCAATTTAGAGAACAAGCTATCACGAATAATAGTAAATTGAAACTGGAAACAAACTACTTTAAAAGGCATAGAAATAAAAAAAGGAACAATAACATCACCTCCTTATAGTAGAAAGAAAGTTGCATGCACCATTCCGTAGAAATGAAGTTGCACTTAACTCTAACGGCAAAACCTGCTAAATTATCCAACGTCTCCCTCATTTATCCAACGTCACCCTCTCAAGTGTAGTTGTTTGTTGTTAAACTTTATAATTTGTAGGCACTAATTGCAATTAACTGTCGGAATGCATTGCATGACATCATTCATAGACCCTCACAACATTCTATTAATATCATTTCACTTGAATTCTCTTAGGGCGCTTAATGTTATACTCTCTACATTCATCCCGCATTTGGCTGGTATCAGACATAAATCAAGGTTTAATCTAGAATATACATGCGTAGATTCAATAGGTCATTCATAGAATGTCATAGTAGTTGTTTGATGCGGTTTAATTATAGACAGAATAATCATGATCTAGGTTAACGTAGTTACTCTCATTTATTCAAAGATCCAGAGTATGTTTATGCTCAACCCCAAGAGGCTTATCAAGAGAGACGCACGAACTATTATGAGTAATATCATCACTATTCCTCTCCTCTATCGAGGATACAAAGCCTCCTGACGTTAAACCTAAGAGAGCCTCTCCTAAGAGGGCGCGTACTGTTATGATGAGCATCCTCATCCACAGCCTTACGTAAGTAGGGATCAAGTTAAATCTCTGACACGACCCGACGTTTATCATAAGCCTCATTGAGGTCATCATCCTGAGAATTTCATTAACACAGATGTCAACTACTAACTTCCAAAAAATTATGTTACCTTTGTTTGATTGCGTGGACACATTTTCATCACATTAGAAATGACTTAAAACACAAACACAAAGTTCGATATTATACGTCGTAGGAGATTGAGTCAAGCCACTCCTATAATCCAGGGCCCTGCAAGGAGTCCACCAATGAAGAGTAAGCACGAGCGATCGAGTGACCATGTAGTGGTATGTTCTTCCCCTACCCTCGTGCACAGATCAAATAATTATATTGATCATAGACCCACTTTTTAGCACATGTTCATTAAAATCTCTTCGCGTTGTAGTGCTTGTCATGTCCCAAGTGAAAGTTGAGAGCCTATTATTGGCTAGGTAGTGGCTGCCTCACATACCTTTGAGGGCACTACTGTCATTGATGATACTCAGATGAAGGATCATGTTGAATCCTTCGATGACCATCCCGATAAGCCTTGTGTTGATCCTTCGTCTCTTGATGCGGATGAGATTCAGGTGAGCTACTTGTTTACGATACAACATCAGTGAAGTCACTTCAAATTATATCCTAATTCGGCCCATCCTACAGGATCTTGAGATTAGTGTGCAGTGTGTAGTGATTACCTTTATGACACTTAAGGGCACTCCCGAAAAATAAGGAACCTATTTTGGTACTCGTCGCACTCACAACAAATTTTCTTAGACCCCTCTCAGTGAGCCACCTGAAGAGTTTTCCTTTCGTGGAGGCATTCAACACATCCCATAGTGGAATCTTGATATTGACGTCTCATACATTATGTTAAGCGCTTGTCACATTTGTGACGAATTTTCCTATAGACCACTAGTGAGTCTCATGACGAGTCATATACCCTGAGAGAGATATGGCACGTAATGGACTCATATTTTAGTGTCAATACCTCATGTGGGTATAAGAGTGTTTGTCACACACTCGACCAATATTTCTACAGCGACCTAAAGAGCCACCTGATAAGCCACAACTCATTAGGGGCATACCAATGGTTAGTGAGTCAATCGAGATTGATAGTGCTCCTGATGCCTTTATCATTACCAGTACTTTGGGAGACATTTGACAAACTATACTATCATATTTGATTGTCGATATCGTAGGTGATTATTTAAATAATCATCACGCTGGCTATGAAATTTTATATACCCCAACAACAGAGCCTCCTAACCACGTACCACTTTTGGGAGCCCCATATAGCACTGCAACGTCTCAATGTAGGGAGCTTGTCATGTCAATTGTTCATCATGCATATTTATTACACGACTTACCATGTTATATATTTATATGACTCACCCCTATTGCATAATCATTCACATGTATTGCATGTCTCGCCTTTGTTATATGATTCACATTCACTGCATGATTCGCCAACTGAACGGTAGGGGAAATATGTTACCATACCAAAGAACCTTTCCCATGCTCTCCTCCCCAATCTCTACTTCCCCACCTCGCAGCGGCGACTTCTTCCCCATGCCATCCCCCTCCGCGAAAATCTCCAAACCCTTAAAATTCCTCCAAATTCCTAAATCCCTAAGCCATAGCACTTCTCCTACCTACCCACACATTTGGTTTCACGCACCGCCCCTACTCTGACCAAAATCCACCTATATACTCCCCTCAATCACACTTGAATGCTTAGTGAATTTTAATTTTAGATTTCATTTCCTTGCATTGTTCGGATTATCTTACTCTAGCCATACTATGCTCTGATTATCTTACTCGTCTTGCATAAAATTTATTCGTCTTGCATTTAATTTTGGTGCAATCTAGTTAATTTGCAACTATTATATATTTACTTAATTTAGATTATTGTGATCAAATACAATTAATTGTGAGTTACAAATTTTATTGTTTAATTAATTGCAAGGAGAAAATAATTGTCTGTTAATTCATTTGCATTAAATAAGTGTTAGGTTGGCCGTAGATTCAAGTACATTTATTACATGTTTGTATACATTCATATAGAATTAGAGTATCACCTATACCAATAGATTAGTCATACGTTCACCCAAGCAAACCCCCCTCATTAGGACCACCGACGCTCGCATATGGAAGCCGCCTTGATACATTCATGGCGGAATATATTATTATTAATTAATTAATAATATTATTAATTAAATAGTTAGTATTAATTAATAAATATTAGTTGATTGATTAATGATGATTAATTACTATTAATTGATATGGACCAAATTGATTATATTAAATAATATTAGTTGCACTTCCTCATCTATATAAGGGGGAGGGATATGTGGGTTGTTTTTATCTTGAATGTTCTAGATCTTTTGGGCTCTCATTTGAGAGAAAACTCTTTTAAGGACCCAACCTCCGAGAGTTGGTCAGAGCTTGTCTTCGGATCATATTTTGTATGCTTGTTCTCAGTTAATGCAATCTTATGTTCGTTCTTTCTACTTCTCGATCGCACACTTTTCATATTCATAGCAATGGTTTGACCTGCCGCTCTCCGTTCGCTGCCCATGCAGCCGCCGGGAACCAGCACCACGCTCGAACGCGACATCATCCACGACCTCCAGACTGTGTGTACCCTCCTTGCCGACGAACTTTGGGTTACGAGTGCCCGCCTTGCCCAACACCAGCATAAAAGAGGAATCCGCACTCGCACTCCGCCAGCTGGCCCTCGCTGCCGACCACCAGGAGGATACTTCCTCGCTGATAGGCTCGAAACTGCACGCCACAACCCCCGTCGTCCAGACATTCCCCACTCCGCCTCCGACGCCGAAAAAAAGGGATCATAAGCCTCTCTCGTTCCCTTTGTCATTCGCACCACAGAAGAATGCCCTCACATACGCATCCACTCTGCCATTCGCGCCCAAGGCGATTCATGCAACTCCAACCCTGAACAGTCTACGCTCGTCTCTGCCTTCCGCTTTCGTCAGGCGGCCTCACAGCGACGACGATCAAAGCCTGCCTCCCATCATCCAGCACCAAGAGCATCAACTCTCGACGGTTTGGGAGTCCCTCATCGACAACGACCTCACGACGACAAAGATGAGTCCTCCAGTGCATTGTCGCCTCCCGACAGGTCTTTTGTCGGCACATCGGACTGTCGTTCTCCATGTCCGAGTCGTGCTCGCATTCGCTTCATGTCGCCAACAGCCATCCCCTTTCAATCACCTCAATTTGCACATCTTTTCCACCCCAGAACATCCCCTCGAGCCCCACCCCAGTCGTTTCCATGCAAGTATTTTGGCTGCTAGCAAGGAATATTTAATTGCATGGCCCCACACACATCCGCCTCTCCCTCTTCCTACTGAGACCACTGTAATTTCTTTCTCACTAGCTGCCAAAATTTATTTTGATTCCCACATTTCCTTAGCCCCACCTTTTAGTCTCATTCCCTCACCCCCTCTAGCTGCCCACAATTTTGGTCACCGCCCACTAATTATATACACAACTCCACCCACCTCAATTTTAGTGTCATCTGGACTACACCATCCTTATTACTCCTCCATCTGCCATCGTTTGTTTTCGACCATACCCGCACGACTTTCTCAACGACCCTGACAAAATTCTGACACTCGACCTTGGGGGGAAGTTCGATTTTCAAGGACGATGGTATGTTGCGCACACGCATTCGCCCAAGTAACCCCCCCCCCCCCCCCCCCTTGGGACCACCGACGCTCGCATATGAAAGCCGCCTTGATACATTCATGGAGAAATATATTATTATTAATCAATTAGTATTAATTAATTAATAGTATTATTAATTAAATAGTTAGTATTAATGAATTAATTATTATTTAAATGGTTAATATTGATTAATTATTATTAATTAATATTGACCCAATTAATTATATTAATTAATATTAGTTGTACTTTCTTACTCAATCATCTATATAAGGGGGATGGGTATGTGGGTTGTTTTAATCTTTAATGTTCTAGATCTTTTGGGCTCTCATTTGAGAGAACCCTTCCTCCGAAAGTTGGCCGGAGCTCGACTCCGGATCATATTTTGTATGTTTGTTCATAGTTAATGCAATCTTGTGTACGTTCTTTCTACGTCTCGAACGTACAATTTTCAGATTCGTAACACGTTCTCTAGTAATAGGAAGTTAAAGAGAGAAACACAAATAAGCGAGAATTTTCTTAAGGTACTTGTCTACTTCATATCAGTTTTAAGTTTATTCTCACTCCTTGTTTCTTCTCAAGAAGGGGAGCCTTGGCGCAGCTGTTGAGGTGTTCTCGTGTGACCTTGAGGTCACGAGTTCAAGCCCTAGAAGCAGCCTCTTGCAAAATTGCACGGTAAGGTTTTCCTACATTTCACCCTTGTGGTGGGACCCATCCCCGGACCCTTGCTGCGCGGGGATGCTTTGTGCACTCGGCTGCCCTTTTTTATTTTATTTGCATACAAATCAGAATCATGGTATATTAATTTTTTGAAATAACCACA
Organism: Dactylorhiza incarnata; assembly: GCA_033032865.1. NCBI lineage: Eukaryota > Viridiplantae > Streptophyta > Magnoliopsida > Asparagales > Orchidaceae > Dactylorhiza > Dactylorhiza incarnata. The sequence continues at coordinate 8,321,448 of JAWHQI010000053.1, forward strand.
TGACAAAGTAGAGCCTGCATAATAATAGGATGATCAAAATAAAGATCAGTATGTATTAGTCTTAAATTTCGCGTAAGGACAAAAAAATACCAATGTCGCATTGAACTTAATGGTTGAAATTAATTTCCAGTAAAAGCAGTGAACCCAAAGAGTTATTATTATTATATATATGTATATATATATTGCACGCACACAAAAACATTCAGCTAAAATTGGACTAAGAATCAAGTTAAAGAAGCATTTGACCTGTCTAACCAAGAAGATTGAGAAGCAAGGATGTGAATGTGGACATCCTCCAAAAGCCTCAAATTCTTTCCCATTGTTGAATTCTTTCCCAGCCACCCACCAAACCTGTTGAAGTTCCGTTCTCCCTGTAAAGTGAAGCAAAAGGGAAATCAGAACATAATAATCTGTGAAACTGCTCGATTTTTGTTAAGAAAAGAGGATGTCTTCAGTTGTTAGAACAATCAAGCTTCTTTAGTATAAATAATCAGCTCTCCAATTAGTGGTAGAACTAAGATTTTAACTCAGCCATGAACCAATTAAAAAATAAAATGTTATTGCCTGCTTAACATCCTCATGAGTGAGTAGAGCAAATCAACTTAACTCATAGTCAACCAGGTATACACACAGTCAAAAGAGAGCTGACAAAAATATTTTGAAGTGAAAATTTTGAATAGTAAAAAAAATCAAGGGGTCAAACCAAATGCTAAAATATCCATTATGCTTTTTCAATTATAGTACTAGAGCAAACTTTCATCAGTCAGACATCCTTGTATCGTAGAAGCGTGCAGCTTGAGAGACCTCTGCAATTTGAGAGTCTTATCTAGCTTGAGATCTTCCACAGCTTGAACGTCTTTCTTTGTCTTCTATTGGTTATCATCTTAGGCAAGGAGTTATGTTGAAGGTGGTTAAGTTCGTTGATGAGCCACAAATTCCATCATATCGAGAGATTTTTTTTCGAGTTGTATGCTCTATTACGTCAACATATTTCGCCAACTTAAAGGTCGGGTTGCAAGCTTCATGACGTTGAGAGATTCTGTCAAGTCTTGCCCTAGTTGCAAGCTGTCACAGCAGGAAATTTCCCCAAGTATTGGTCCAAGCTATACCAGAAAATTCAACGAAGTTTGTGGCCAGCTGTAGGTTCCATCCCATCAGCAACTCCACCAAGTCTAGAGCCGAGCTGCAAGATTCATCGCGTCGAGAATTTCGTGAAGTTTAAGGCCAAGCTGCAAGCTCCGACACTCGAAAAATTTCTCCATGTTTGAGGCCATGTTGCATGCGAATTGCAAAATTTCTCAGCGTACGCATTTTCCGAGAATCTTGAGTTTTACGTGGATTCAAAACTTGTCAAGGTACCCAAAGACCATATAGACTTTTACTCAGTTCCTAAACCAGTTCAGATTCTCAGCCATCATTTTGTTGTCAAAATCCACAGACTAGGAATTTTTTTGGCGCTACCTAGGTTAGGGGAGGCCTTGGTGCACCGGTGGATGTGTTGTCGTGTGACCTTGAGGTCACAGGTTTTAGTCCAGGTAGCAGCCTCTTCCAAAAATGGAGGGTAAAGTTTGCCTACATTTCACCCTTGTGGTGGAACCCTTCCCCGGCCTCTCGTTGCGCGGGGATGCTTTGTGCACCGGGCTAACCTTTTTTTACCTAGGTTAGTTTAAATGAAAATGATGAGAGTGAAGTCCTCTTTTATAGAGTTGGGGAGTGTCAATCTAAAAAAAGCTATAATTATTGATAATAACAATAAGATAACCTCGCTTGTATCCCGCATATCATGAACTTTGCAAGTGCTAAAGTCCCCTCACCCACCCCTCACCCACCCAAATAGCTGGCCAGTATGGTCGAAGGGGGATAGCCATCGGCGGTGGCCAACATAATGGGAAAATAAAAGTTTGAACGAGATGAAATTTTCTAAGAATCTTCGCCTAGTTTCCATGAGTTCTTCGATCTGACCACTAAATCTTCGGCAATTAACTTCGAAAGGTCGGTTTGGGTAAAACTGGAGGCCCATCAAAATTCCATGATATTTTCCGATTGAAGAGTCTTTCTTGTGTACTTTTATGAGCAGAGTCCAACGTCGCTACCGAATTTGAAGTTTATCAGGCAGTTGAGGAAAAATCGACTACAAAAATTTCCAAATCAAAATGAATCATAGAACCTACAAATTTTTTCCCACTAATTTTGGACCCGACACATGCCCGGATGTGCTTGTTGATAGTGTGCCTCCAGTAAATATAACAAGTTAAACACACTATTTTCATTCTTCAAATAATTCCAAACCAAATAAGACTAAAAAGACACCCAAAGGGCAAATAAATGAGTTTAAGGTTTTGTCACTATGCACGTTATATCAGCTTCTCTACGCCAATATCATCAGTACTAGTCATTTAATCATTAAAGGGTTTGTTTGGTAAGGAATCAGAGTAAGAAAATGTAAACACTAAATACTACAAAATACAGTCAACACATTTCCATGGCAACCTAATTTAAATCAGGATCGGAGATTTGATCCATTTAAATCGGGATCGGAGATCTGATCCATCAATCCCTTTAAGTTGTTAGATGATGTATCCATTTTTTTCCAGCTACAGCGAGAAGAAAAATTCATAGCAATTAGTCTACAGCATGGCAAGGAAACCTCCCAGACTGAGATCCAGCACAAATATTAGTAGGAATCACATAAAGGCATATCTCATTGACCATGCTCGACATCAATTTTGTCACTAGTTCAATTCAGAAATATAGGCCCAATATACCAATATCAGTGGATGTTATTTTTAGTTCCAACATCAAACTTCTACCAGAATATTAAAATTTTGATTAACATTGTTTCCTTGTTTATTGCACGATATAGAATGATTACATTTTCATATGCATATCTCATATACCTTCTAAGATAAAAGAGGCCTATTTAATAGATAGAGAGTTCATCTAATATTCTGGTACGATCGTATCCAGGAGTTTGTCGGAGGCGGAGGATGGAGCCGGAACCGTGATTGCCTAAGAGGGGCTTGCTCAAGAGAGAGAGGTACTAAGATCTCATTAGGGGACAAGGAATTAAACTTCTTTCATTGCATAACCAAAGAAGACCCAAGGGGGTCCCTTAAATAGAACATACGAGGGTATTTATGTAAATAATCCTACACTTAACAATAATAAACACATAATAAAGAATACATAATAAAACTCGATAATAATGGGGCGCGAAGCCCGTAAGATCTCTTCCGTTCTTCAAATCGAGTTTGCCCTCAAGCTCGAACGAGGCTTGCACTACTTATGTTGGGAAATAACTAACAACTTGATCGTCTAGCTCTTTGGTTCCCCGCCAGAACAACTCTCGGTATCACGTTGTTGTAGCAAAGGTTGCATCGAGCGGCGGGACATCCACGATGGCAGAAAAGATGGTGATGAATGGGCGGAACGAGGGTGCCCGGCCTTTGCGGACAGTCGAAAGTGACGGTAGCTCGAGTGAGTGACGGGAATCAAAATTGGCAGCGTTGACTTGGGTATGGTCGGCGAAAGAAATGGATCCAGAGGCACCGGCAGAGCAGGGGCCAGTAAAAAAGGCGTCAAAGTGATGACTGCAAGGACTGGTGGCGGCAGTGGAACGACAAGGATTGCGGAGAGCCGGGTAGCGGCTTCGGTCGTCGGTGGGAGCGACGACTGTTTAAGTGGAATCAGCGGTGGAACGGGCTACGGCGAAAAGGGGGTTGTCAGATCATTAATCTTGTGGAGGAGTGAGGTCATGTCGTCCCAACGACGTGCCTCGGCGTCTCGAAGTCGTGTGTCCATGGATGTCGTGGAGTTTTGCATATAGACAATAATTTCTTACTATTAAGAGAGGGGTTATCGAAGCTCTTTTTACTCTTATGAGACTATTCATCTTGATATGAATTGAAAGAGATTACGATGATTTCAACGGTGAAATTAGAGAGTTGATTTTAGAATGTGAACATATAGATGGCCACTTAGAGTTTGTAAGCAGCATACACAACCAATTCTTGAGGGGATTTTGGTTTACTTTAAGTGGAAAATTTGTGGAGGATGTATCACTTTCACATACATGGGAACTTTACATGAATAAGAGGGTTTCTTTTGTAAGTAGATTTATCTGGGAGAATGTCTTACTTGAATCAAATATAACATTATCAATAATATATGGTAGTTGTATATGGTTGATTAGCAAGCTTCATATGGATGTCAGTAAGCCTATAATAAATATTGGTAGGTTCATCAAGTCGGTAGAGGTTCTTTTCATATCAATGTGGATTTGACCACGTGTTACACCAATTTCTTAGTGACATTAGGGCAATTTTCTCTCGTGAATACAAATCACATGGATGCATGAAACAAATATGCATAAATAGTAATTAATATACAAAGGCTGATGAATGATAAATTGTCTAGGAGATGACACAAAGGGGAATAGACACTGACTCAAGGAAGGATACAGAGAAAAGAGAAGACTATGGTGAGTTTCATTTCTTTAGTTTGTATTATTTTTTTTATGCACAATTATTCAAAATTGCATACTTTATGGATGATGATGTTTAAAGATATATAATGATGATAAAGAATTGTTCTAAATGCTTGCAACATAATGCTGATAAAAAAAATCTAAATGTAAAACATGATAGTCTTAGCACGCTTAAATGATAAAGAAGACACTGACTCAATGAAGGATACAAAGAAAAGAGAAGACTATGGTGAGTTTTTATTTCTTTAGTTTGTATTAAATTTTTTTATGCACAATTATTCAAAATTGCATACTTTATGGATGATGATGTTTAAAGATATATAATGATGATAAAGAATTGTTCTAAATGCTTGCAATTATCGTATTAACATGATTAACTATATGCTTATAATGCTGATAAAAAAATATTCTAAATGTAAAACATGATAGTCTTAGCATGCTTAAATGATGATGAAGGCATATGCTTGTAAATCATAGTTTTGGCACGATTAATGAATAAATGTTACAATTAAATGTTTATAGTTACAAATGACAGCATGAATATGTATAATAACAATGAAGGGCATTTTAAGGGAATGACTATAATGATAAATAAGTATAAATATGAATAAACGATGGAAAAGAAAACAATATGAAAGATGCATAGATGCAATGGGCTATGTAAGAGTTAACCCATCAGGGATGTGGGGTGAATAACCTCCCATTATGAAAATGAATTGAAATATGAACGTGTGAGTCCAAGGGCACGTAATGAATAATGAAAGCGCGCTATATAAATGAATGAATAAATGAAATGCAAATTTATCCTTAACATTGCCACTTTGTGCAATGTAAGGAAGCATGGTTATGTGCACATAAATCAAAATGGATTCTTGGGTCTGCCCTCTCTGATGTTTTTGGCTTTGATTTGAGGGCATGATTCCGCAGCAAACGCGATGGTATAGGGGGCCACTATTTCAGTGGTACTCTGTGAGCAGCCACTTTGTGCATTTATTGTCAAAGGTTAGGTCTTTCTCCTCTGAGAGAAGCCACTTTGTGCATTTATTGTCAAAGGTTAGGTCTTTCTCCTCTGAGAGAAGCCACTTTGTGCATAGTACCAAAGGTTAGGTCTGTTTCCAATCTTCCCCCGCCCATACCCCCAATGATTGGGGACTATATGGGTTCTGTTGTTGTTGTTGTTGTTCTATTGCCCAAAATAGAAAATGAAAGAAATGATGAAAAGAACCAGGAAAGGAAAGATGATATGAAAAGAATTGAATAAAAGATTTTGTAAATTCACGATAGGAAGTAAAAGTATAAAGTAAATTGTGACGGTTGAGGGTTAAGGCATGTCGTTACACACACAGATATAAGCTTCTCAACCAGTTGACAATTTACTCTAGACTTAGTACCCAAAAGTAACAAAGAAGGCTTAGATCATTCTTTTTGAAAGTGCACGACCAGATGGTTCTAAACTTAGGAGATCCCTTCTACATTATCAGCCGCGATAATAATGTCATCAACATAGACCAACAATGCCACAATGACCTCCTGGAGATGATAGGTCTAAAGCTTTGAAGAGTTGTATCAGAATTCAATGGTCCGAGCCACTTGACTGAAATCAGTGTTGTTGATATCGACCGACATAGCTAACATGTTAGTCGACATAAAGGTTTTCAAAACGACGTGTTTCCAATATTTTTTTGCAAAATATCATTTAGAATATATCAGTTGATATATCAACTATTGACAATAAATGGGCTTATAGATTGACTGGTATATCCTGACAGTATATCAATTATCTTTTTTAATTTATTCTATTTAACGTATATAGTTTAATACACAAAAATGAATTGTTTCATTGTATAGGTTGTTTTGTGGCCTAGCTCTCGATCTTCTTCCTGCTTCGCAGGCCTTTCTTCCCTGCGTCTGTACGTCGTCAACGTCGATTCTGCATAGCCAATGGATTTGGAGTGAGGCTTCCTTATCTTCAATCGTTGTCGACTGCTTCATCGCTTCATGCTTCTTCTGGTTTTCATCCCTGTGCTATACGATTTTACTCGTGTAACATAAAATATTTATACTAATCTGATAGATTTAGATTTTCAATAAATATTAAAATATTAATATATCAATATATACATTTAAAAAAATGATTATATGTATCTATAATTATGTATACAAATTTTTAAATATTGAAACTCAATATATGAAATATCCTTGATATATCCCCGACATAATAAAATCGACATTAAAACCCAAATCGATGTGTCACCGACATCTGATATTTGCAACCTTGACTGAAATTCTCAAACCAAGTTCTTAGGGACTGCTTGAAGTCATAAAATTATTTCAACAAATGACATACCAAGAGCTCCCCGTAGACTCATAATCTAGTGATTGTTGCATTTAAACAATCTCAGTCAAATCATTGTAACGAAATACATTTTTATGTCAAGTTGATGTAACTTCAAATGACATTGAACGACAAGAGAGATGATTAAGACTCAAATCATACAAGACTTCACAACTGAAGAGATAGTGATAGGGATAGATGTTGTACTTCGGGTCGCCATTCGGCGGGGCCCGCATTCGTGTATTCGTGCAGGAAGCGCTGATCGGATCGGCGACCCGAGACCGCGAGTGCGTCTGAATCATCGTTTTACTATTTAAATGTATTTTATTTTATTTTAATTGAACATATATTTAGTGTTTTAGGACACCAGGCACAACGGCCAATCGTTATAAACAGGGGCGGAGGCTTTCATTTATTTTCATTGTTTTGTTTGTGAGAGATTCCAGATCGGCAATCATTTGTGGTGCGACGCCGCGAGGCCCCAGGGTGCGATGTCCCGATTCATTTATCAGTTATTTTATTTTTTGCCTTCTCCAGTAATCCCCATCCAGTAAAACCGCCCCTACTCCCACGAAATCCCCCATCCGGTTGTTCATTACATGAACTCGCTTTTCTCAGTTACAAAAACTGCCCACTGTCGTCTTCCTCCTTGCCCCATCTCCCGTTTGATTGAAACATGCGCCCAAAATCGCTCACGTCAACACCCTCCCTTTTCGTTTTTCATGTGGATCCACCCTCACCTAAACCGCAACACTATTCCCCTCGATGTGCTTCTCCGTCCCCCTCATCTCAAGACGCCAATCTTGTTCTTCTTCTCCCCCAGTCGGTCCTCTTCCATGTGACTACTCCTTCAATCTGATCCTCCCCATCCTCAACCAACAACAAGTTCTAATTCCTGCAATCCAGGCCAACGACTTCACCCAACCGCACGCACCGCCCTTCTCCTCTTTGTTCCCTGTCGCCGGAGCCACAAGATTCCACACCTGTCGCCAGTCCCCCTATTCACAACTGAATTCCCTCCTCTCCACGGGTCTTCACCCTCTATGTAGCACGGGTACAGAAACGGAATACGGGATACGATATGAAATGGATACGGGAAACGTGATTTTTAAAAAAATAAGGATACGGGAAACATTTTTAATTTTTTTAATTATATTAATATAAGTATTGATTAATATAAAAAATAATACAACTAACAAACTAAGTGTACATATCTTGAATTGTAACCAAATGGAATTTAATAAGACTACAACAAAGACCATACATATGAAAACCTAGAGTGATGTTACTTCCAATAGATACAAGACTCATACCAAAACTTGGAATATTGAAGGTCTAGCGGAACCTAAGAATCAGAAAGGAAGAATAACTGAGACGTCAAAGTTAGTCAATGGTGGAGAGAAAGCAAGAATAGGAAGGATGTCCAAAATGTACATTTTGTTCTCCAGTCAGACCCTAACAATGATATTTCGCATCTAAAGATCATGTATCAAAAGGAATAAGAAAAGTTACTGAATAATTATGATCATGTGTACGATTACTAACAACAAATCAAAATGAGGACCGAGAATATGAAGGATAGAGCAAAGCTGAATGGTGGGGCAGAAAGGCACTACTCCTGAACCGGTAACATGGGGATGACGTCATTAGCGACAATAATATACTTAGATGACGTAGATTTAATGAACGTAAGGGCGCCTGAGGCGTCATATGAAATGTAGCCATGTAGCCTACAAGCCAAGAGGCACTACAGGATAAGCAAGATACCTTTCATCAATGCAAAGTAGAAAGGTGCCAGAGATGACTGCTCAAGAAGCAAGCCACAAGTGCCCCGAAAAATCTCCTTAACAGTAAGAGAACAAGTGTCTATGGGAGGAGAGGAAATGTGAGTAGAAGGATGGGTCTGCTATTGTTGGAGTGGGTATCTATACTTCTGATGAGCGCAGAACCTCGGTATGGTTCAGTCAACCGCAAAGAACAAATGTTACAGAATCAGGGAAATTGTCATGATTTGCGATCTTGTGGTGCAGCCTAGATGGAGTCTTGTGTACTCGATGAAAGAAGTCCATAGATATATGGAGAGAGTTTGGGATGAGTTCAGGGCCTGGTCCAAGTCCAACACAACAACAAGAGTCGTAGAACACAAGTTTCAGCTTCATGGCTCTATCATCTCACATCATGTAGGACGAAACCCAACAAAATGGAACCACCATTCCATTCATATTGTCTTAGAAACAAGGCATGTTTTCAAGCAGCAATAAGTGCGGCAAATGTTCCAGCTATTGAATCCCATGCAACCAACATGCCAATGCAGGGACTAGCATCCAACTTTCAAGACCATACTCATTATTATTAAGCAATGTTGGGCGACCCTTTTAGGAAAGAGCCATAATGTGGGGAAATTGAAATAAGGATAAATGTAAGAGAATAATTGTGTGCAATCAAGGAAGGTACGATGTGTTTATATTGTAATTAATAAGGGAATTATTCTCATATTGGGGCGTGCCTAGGAGTCTATTTAAAGGGGGCATATGTAATGGGTAGGTATCTTATTTGAGAGTTTATGGTCTTGGGCTAGGTGAGAGAATCATCTCTCCAGTGTATTCGGTTTAAGCTGGATGAGAACTTGCTCTCGACAGATATAGTACTCCTCTATGTTCCATCTTTAGTGCCTTCTTCTCTTTCTCCCCAACGCAAATTTATAGACCTAACATAATAGGAAGATGACAATGAAAAGAAGTTTAAGGAAAGTGACCCCACTAATGGAATTAATTTTGAATAAAAGGCGTACTTCGAACATTCAAATTTTATTTCATAAAGTAATAACAAAAGATCATTGGAAAATATACAAATTCATATTAGACAACTAATTATAAGTTTCAAGCTGTACCCAAACAATTAAAAAAACTGTCTAGACCAAGAGCGATTATGCAGCTCCAACCATAATGCAAAGGGTTTTTATCTAATTTGACAATGAGAATCAGCAGTTTTTAGTTGATATCAGTAGAACCGAGCTTACTGGTTCGAATGTTTCCCTATTTCCATGCATTAAAGCAGCCCTGGAGCACAAAAAAGCACTTAAAAGTTAAAATCCGTCAGCAATAAATCAACATCAATTCAAGTTGAGAAATTACAACAACAAAAAAACATACGGGATTATACTTGATGCAAATGAACCCGCTTGGGAAAGTTGCCACTGTTGATATCGTCTAATTTGTACATTTATAATGTCGCCATCCTCAATTGACTCAGCAGCCCGAGCAATGAGGCTCATTCTTTTGACTCCATCCTCATCCTTTCCAGCTAAAGATGGTCGATAATTGATATAGTTTTCCTATTATTAAAAAAAGTAATGAAATGTCCAAATTTACTCAAAACATCTCTTTCTTACATATTTCTTATAAACATTAAACGCCAAACTGGGGGAAAAATTTCTGCTAAACAAAGCTTGAAACAGAACCCGAGAAGTCAAAGGAGGTTTGAGGTTCAGATATCTTAATTCAACTTTTTTTTCATACAACAATATCCGAAGAAACTTACTTGAACAATAAGAGGTACCAAATCAGGATCACTCATGCTCAAATCCATCCTTTCATTCATATGCAACTTACCACCTTTGAAGTCAAAAAGCCTGTAAGTTCATCAAAAATTTAGAGAAATGCATAAAGTAGTATGCCAACAATAACAGCCCATCAATCAGAATTCTTTCAGCCAAAGCATAGATCTGACATTTGAAAGGTACATACAACGATAGTGCGAAATATTCCAAAGGAGATTGAAACACAAACTAAATATGTAATCAAACATTTCAATCAATTTTTATTGTGAACAATGAGATGCACTGATCAAACATTTCAATCAATTTTTATTGTGAACAATGAGATGCACTGATCAAACATTTCAATCATTTTTTATTGTGAACAATGAGATGCACTGACCTCTGGAATGACTTATGAGGGAAATGCGGTAATCATTTTAACCCTACCTAATCAATATATATCAAGGTATAAATACAGGCCTTTTTTAGGCATCGTGTCAAATATTGATGCAGTCATAGTTGCATCCAAAATAACGAATGCAATGTAAATATAATTTTAAATGCAATTTAAATTAAAGGAACTGACACTAGATTCAGCAAAACAAATCTAGAGCGCAACATGCACAAGATTGGAAATTCACTTTGATTTAGTGGCCCAATGCATTTGATGATAAACAACCATGCAACAGCAATATAAACAAAAAGAATAAAATGATGTTCGTAACAAAGCCAACTCTGTAAAAAAAATACACCCACAAGAAAATTTTCCTCATAAAGAGGTATGTTAATCTACTTTAAGCTAGTTAAGGCAAACCAAAAAAAAGGATCTCACCGAATGAGGGAATGGAAGGCAAAGTGGTCAGCGGAAAATCTAGAGGGTGATGGAGAGATTCCTCCTGAATATACAGTAAAGGCGGATAAACGGCTAGCAAGAAGAAAGACGCTATGTCGAAGGAGTAGGGTGACATAGGAATTTCTTGAGAGACAAAAGAGGAAGAAAATTTGAGAAGAACGTGGAGAGGAGGGAAGTGAAAGAGGTAGGAACTCAGGGTTCCTAAGGAGATAGCAGCGGTTGTTTTTAGTAGGTTTAGGGTTTCAGCTTTCTCTTTTTGTTTTTAGTAGGTTTAGGGTTTCAGCATTCTCTTTTTGTTTTTAGTAGGTTTAGGGTTTCAGCTTTCTCTTTTTCTTTCAATTACCGATCCTGTAAGATATATAAGAGATCAGTAAGTCACGAAAAAGGTTTCTGTGGCACCATTCACATGACCAAATTCCTCTCACGTAGAATAATGCGCCTGAGTATGACCTCACGTGGATGGCTAGAGATAATCAGGTGCGTCTTTTTTTTTCTGATCTCATTTTTTGTCAACAGAAAAATATTGTTCTATTTTTTTAATATTATTTTTAAACAAGCTTGTAGGCAGATAAAAAAGGGTGAGAATATTGTGTAATGCTCAAATTTGATCGTGGGCATTGAAAGTAAAAATTAGGCCGACCTCCCAATCAATTGATTATTGCCTCTAGCTAATCTAAATATCTAAACTTACCTAGTCAAATCAAAGGAAATACACCACTACATCTTCTTTACCATAAACAAAATGTAGGAACAAAATATGTGAAACAAATACACGAAATAAAGAAAAAGTCTAACACAAATAATATAAAATTGCAAGCATAAAGTAAAACATAGCATCTGGAATTTCTCTCTACATCAATTCCCCTGCGATTTACTTTGTTTGTATTTATATTTAATTTATGTCAACCAATTTTTATTTGCTCATTTTTCCTACATTTTTTATTTCGGAGTTGTAAGTGTATTGTTATGAATGCGGAGGGAGAAGGATGTCCACCAGTGTGGCGGGTTTACCGACGTCACGAGCAACCCGCAGAACATGTCGGCGGAAGGTTCTTAAGTGTATTGTTACGAATGCGGAGGAGGGAGAAGGGTGTCCACCGGTGTGAAGGGTTTACCGACGTCGCGAGAGACCCGCGGGACATATCGGCGGAAGGTTCTTAAGTGGCGTGAAGGGTTGGGCAACGACTTGTATCTATATTTCTCTATGTTGTATTTGGACTGGGCACTACATAAGCCCAAGAGGCGTGTATTATCTTTATCTTTGGAGTCTAATGAAAAAGGTATAACCCTAGGGGTTAATTTCTCCTCTTCTTTCTATCTTCACTTCTTCTCATCTCTCACGCAGGAACCCTTCATTTCCGATCGGTAACATTTAGTCCGGCCTTGCCTTCCTTCCGGTCGTAGTCTCCGTCGCCCAAAGCATCACCAGCACTCCTCGTTCTGCCTTCGACTCGCAACCCCGCAGGCTTCGGATACTCGACCTCGCATTTTTCTTCCCTCGCTGACATCGACATCAACGTGTGTTTCTGCCGAAATCGACATCGACCTCGACGTGTGTTTCTTCCCTGCGACATCGGCATCGACTTCGACCACGCGTTTTTCTTCCCTCGCCAACTTTGACATCTCCGTGCGTTTCCGCCGGTGCAGCGCCATTTCTGTGCCCTCCTGCTGTGTTCCTCTCGTTGTCCCCGACAGCGCCTCAACTGTGTGAATGCCCCCTCGGCTCCACTCCATGGCACATTCTGACGCACCGACGCCTCCTCCTCCAGCTGATCTGTCCATCCTTCATCGCCTTGAAGATCACGACGACGCCATCGCCTCACTCCAAGCAATCATGTTGCGGATGGACGTGAAGCTTGATGCCATCATGGTCGGTCGCCCAAGAACGTCCGCGACCTCCAATGCGGACTCCCCGTCCCTTCTCGGGGCACCCCTGGACTCTTACAAAGGCCCAACTCCACCGGACACCATTTCGCCGCTGGTCCTTCGGCATTCCGTCCTTCTTCGACACCGATCCCATGGGATGTATTGCATGAGCGGAGCATTTTTTAATATTCAGCAGATCTCGGAGTTGCACAAAGTCAATACAACTTTGATCGGCATGGAAGGCACCACCCTCCATTGGGTGTGTTGGCTTCGTCAATCCACATCGGCTCTGTCTTGATTCGCTCTCCAACAGAAGCTCATTCGTCAATATGATACAAGCTACTCAGGCTCCGCGGTGGAGTGCCTTTGTGGCGTCCGCTAGACGGGATCCCTCGACGACTACATTGACGAATTCATTGCTCTCACTACACATGTGTCGGGACTTCCGTCGGACCACTACCTCAGCATCTTCATGCATGGGCTCCCATATACTCATGCCTACCTGCGCACCCACCACCCGCCGTCTATTGTCAAGGCCATAGACCTCACCCACTTGGTTGAAGAGAATTTACAGGTCAGGCTGGCGAGCACTGGTCGGCCGCCCACGGTGACTTTTATTCGCCCGACCGCCAGAACTGTTGCGGTTTACCGCCCCCCACAGCAGGAGGCGCTCCCTTCCCCAGACCGGCCTGTTCCACCACAACATCCTCCAAGGCCGCTGGCCCACCTCATGTTATCCAATTAGGAGTACCACGATCATCGTACGAGGGTTGTGTTTTCACTGCAAATAGTCTTACTACCCGACTCATGATTCTCCATTGAAAGACCTCTGGTTCCTCATCAGTGAGGATGAGCCCGAACTTACTCTCGCAGATTTTGAGGCACTTGAAATGGATAGACGCGGACCCTCCAGTTGCAACCTTCCATCGCGTGGACCTTCCATTGTTTGTCGTCGGCGGTATCTCGGGACCTCAGACGATGAAGCTCTCAGGAACACTCCAGGGGCTACATGTGATCGTGATGATTAATAGTGGGGCGAGTCACAACTTCATCTCTCAGCCCTGGTTGATCGCTTATAGTTAACTTTGAACCCCGCCCCTCGCTTCACCGTTAGTTTGGGGGATGGTGACCGTCGGGCCACGGGCGGCCCTCGCTTGGCTCTTTGCCTTACTGTGGGCCATTGCCCCTTCCGGGCTGACTCCTATGTCTTTGCACTGGGAGGCGTGGACATTATCTTGGGGTCGCATGGCTCCACACCCTCGGCAATGTCAGCGTGAACCAAGGTTTTAAATGTCGGCCGACATGTCCGACATGTCAGCCGACATGTCCGACATGTCGGCCGACATGTCTTGTTTGAACCAAAAACGACTTGCATAATGAAAATTTAAAGGTTATGACGTTTTTCATTATGTCGGACGACATAACCGATTAAATCCGATATATCGGCCGCCGCCGACATTTCTAAATGTCCCACGATCAGAGATTTCTCTCCACTTATTCTCCGTCCTCGTCGTTGGAAGGGTTTTTTGCTAAGTTTTCCCATTTTATTGATTGCACATTTCCAAGCACATGGACTTGATTTTCACTTGTCTCCTTCCAATGCTTTCTTCTTGCATGCTTTATGTATGGAGTATCATTTGCGTATTTGATTGATGCAATTTATTTTATCAAGTTTTGTCATTGTCACCAAGCCTGCCACATTTATTCTTAGTATTGTACAGTGAATTTGCATGTTTATATGGAAGTAAAAAAAACTATTATTTAATGCAGGTTGATATCTAAATAGTGTTTGTCATTTCCGTTTCCAACAATGAGGAAGAATGATAAAATAATTTTCAACATTTAAGTGCTTAAAAATGAAAATAATAAATGGAGATATACATACAAAGAAAATAGATACATGGTTAGAAGATAATGGTGATTGAAGATAGATTTGAGTATTTTGAAAATAATACAACTAAGTAGAAAATGTGTCCATTGAGTAGAACAAATTAATGTAGTTTATAGAGCTAAAATAATATGATATAACCTATAATATAAATATTTTTTAAGAATCCGACATATTAAAATATCCCCGACATGTCTCCGATATCCGACATCTAAAAACCCAATCTGACATGTCTCCGACATCCGACATTTAAAACCTTGGCGTGAACTGGGATCACATGACTATGTGGTTTCTCCAAGAGGGGACCCTCTACCTGTTGAAGGGCGACTATGCCCTCCTATGCCAGACCGTCTCTCTTCGCTCCCTTCAGAAGACAGCGATGTTGATTGTGTTGCATACTTATGGCACATCGTGGACCAGGACGTTCCACCTTCAACGACCCCTCGGGCCATTTTGGATCTCTTTCCAGGCGTGTTCGCCACCACAACCTATCTTCCACCGCCCCGGCCTACAAATCACCGCATCTCCCTACAAGGGGCGTGCCCTCTGTGTCTGTTCGGATGTATCGATACGGTCACACGCAAAAGGATGATATTAAGACACTTGTGGGCGACATGTTTGTCCGCAAGAAGGGCGCAGCTGGCGTTTTTGTGTGGACTACAGGGAACTCAACAAGGTCACCATTCCGGACAAATACCTGATTTCAATCATTCAGGGGTTACTGGACGAGCTACGGGGAGCATCCCATTTCTCCAAATTAGACCTCAGCGCGAGGTATCATTAGATACGGGTGCGAGAGGAGGACATCCCCAAGACGGCATTCCGCACACATGATGGCCATTATGAATTCTTCGTCATGCCGTTTGGCTTGATGAATGCACTTGCCCGCTCCTGATGTCACCCCATCAGTTTTCCTTCACCAGTGCATTTCAGACACGCGTATGATTCATCGCGCAGCGATTCCGTTCCAACAGGTCTTGGTGCTCTGGCATGATCGCCCACCTTCGGAGGCCACATGGGTGGATAGGTCAGGTTTTAGTACTCAGTTTCCAGACTTCTGTCATGAGGACAAGGTGAATTTTCTAGGGGGAGACACTATTACGGATGCGGGAGAGGGAGAAGGACGTCCACCGATGTGGCGAGATTACCGACGTCGCGAGCGACCCGCGGGCAACACGTCGGCGGAAGGTTCTTAAGTGACGCGAAGGGTTGGGCAACGACTTGTATCTTTATTTCGCGATGTTGCATTTGGACTGGGCACTATATAAGCCCAAGAGGCGTGTATTATCTTTATCTTTGGAGTCTATTGAAAAAGGTGGAATCCTAGGGGTTAATTTCTCCTCTTCTTTCTCTCTCCCACGGGAACCCTTCATTTCCGATCGGTAACATATATTCTCTATAATTTCCGATCGGCCACACAATATTTTCTGTCCTAGTGCACTACTAAATTTGAGCATTAACTAAATCTCCGTACCCTCTTTGATTTGCATACAAGTTTGTTTAATAATAATATTAAAAAACATAACAAAATAATTTATGTTGACAAAAATGAAATTAAAAAAACACCTAACTATCTATAGGCTCTAGCTATCTGTGAGACCATACACACGCGAAGTGTCATTCCACATGAATGGACTTTGGTCAAGTGAATAGGGCACAAAAACCTCCGCTTATACATCTTATAGGAATAATAATTGAAAAACAAAAGAGAAAGCTGGAACCGTAAACCTATAACTCCACAATTTTTGACTTAACACATCTTCCTCGACAGTGGTATTCTCCTTACAAGCCGCCTCCACCTTTACCATGTTTGCAGGAGGAGACTCTCCGTCTCCCTCTGGATTTTCCACCCGACCACTTTGTTTTACTATTCCCCACCCCCACCCCCCATCTGGTGTTATCTTCCAATTTTAGTTCGCTTTTTTATAGCTTAATTTAGATTAAACTAATATCTTTCTACAGGAAATCTAGTTTTTTTGTTGTATTTGTTTTCTAAAGAGTTAGCTTTGTCACGAACATTGATTTTGTTATTTTGGTTCATATTGATTGTTGCAGAGTTAGCTATGATTGAACGTTCAGATTGCGTCACTAAATTAAAGTGAATTCCTAAGCTTGCATGTTACACTCTAAATTTGCTTTGTTGAATCTAGAGCCATGTCATTTTATTTAATATGTATGTAGAATTAAATTTACATTGTATTCATCCCATCATGTGCAACTATGAATGCATTAAATATACAAGGGAGAAGTAAGCATTTTCATTAACCAAAAAATGACTTTCTTTTTCGGCCAACCTCCAACATTAGAATTCAATAATGTTTCCTTTAAACGACTACCTTTAGTAAGTGCATTAGGGAAAAAATATAATGAGTTTTTCAGAGAAGTCATTCTAGGTTGTCATCATTCATGAAAGAGAGGTAAGAATAAGTGAAGGCAATCAACTTCATCTACTAAGTCAAACAAAATGTACTACCAAAAAATGGTGTACGTAATGCATGAGACCACCACCACAGGTTTGGTTTTTTCCAGAAACCATAGAACTCAAATTAGATGGTCAACTTCATAACAATTATCAAAAGAATAAAGATAATTAAGATGTCTATCAACCATATAAAGAATATCAAATTAAATTTAAGAAAACCTATAATTATGATAGAAAGCACAAGATATGGAAGAAGGGTACTTGTCAACAGCTGTAAAGGGTGAAATATCTTCATCTTTTGCACTGCTAAGAAGGCGTTCCCTAACATCATCGTACTTGATAACTGATAGTGAGAGACTCATATAATGTAACTGGTTCAATGCCATCCGCATATCTCCATTAACTCTTTCAGCAAGTTCTTCGAGAGCAATCTAATAAGAGAAAAGAAAGTTTGAGACATAAAAGGAGAAGAAAAGGGGAAAAAGGATGACTGCAGCAAAAAAAATAGAGAGGGAAGATTACGATGATGTTGATGATTTCGTGTATAACAATGACAATGAAGATGTTGAAGAAAAAGCTTTGCACAAGGGAAAAACGTTGATTAATTCTTCAATATTAAATACTATCATAGAAAAATACTATAAAGAAGGCTTGCACAGGTGCTTGAGAAAATTATATAAATATTTTATTGCTTTATGGACGGGCATTAGATCCAAGAATGTCAAGTATCATGGGTTAGCTTATGCAACATGTTACGCCCCCGAGCGCGCTGCAGTTCTCGGGGCATAGGTACACTCGACGACCGAAGGAGGCCACACGGAGTAACGGGGCTGAACCAACTGGTTCAACCCCCAATCAATAAAAGGAGCCAAGTGGGGCTGAACCACACAGAGAAAGGTTTGTGCTTCAACTGTGATGAAAAGTACGGGCCCGGACACAAGTGTCAGAAGATCCAAGTCTACATGCTGAGGGAAGAAGAGGAGGAAGAGGACGCTTCAGAGGTGGAGAGGGAGGATGAGTTGGACCTGACGGAGTTCGGAGTATCTTTGCAGGCGATGGAAGGGTGCACCGCTCTTCTTGCCATGCGCATTTCCGGGAAGGTGATCACGCAGTTAGCAATGAAGGTGGGTCACGCAGTTGATCGGGGGGGGGGGGGGGGGGGGGGGGGGGGGGGGGGGGGGGGGGGCGCCTTCCAAGTCATGGTGGCCGACGGGAGTAAATTGAAGTGTGAAGTTGTGATGAGAGGAGTAGAGTTGTGGATAGAGAGCTACATTTGCCACACAGACATATACCTTCTGTTGATTAGGGGATCCGGCATGGTCCTCGGTGTCCAGTGGTTGAGACAGTTGAGGAGAGTCACCTTGGATTGGGATTGGATGACTATGGAGTTCACTCAGCAGGGGAAGGATTACTGCATGCACGGCCTCAAAACCTCTCCCTCAAAGGAGATCTCGCCAAAGAGTCTGGAGCGGCTGGAGGAACAGGGAAGTACGATGGCGATGATCATGGCTCTGTTACGCGACAACCTCCGGACAGCTCAAGACCGCATGAAGGTACAGGCAGATCGACATCGGACAGAACGAGAATTCGTTGTCGGGGGGACGAGGTTTTTCTCAAGCTCCAACCATACCGGCAACTCTCCGTCTCCGGGCAAGCAAACCCGAAATTGGCACCACGGTACTATGGACCTTTCCACATTCTCCAGCGGGTAGGCCCGGTGGCATACACCTTGGCGCTCCCTGAAGGGTCCCACATACATCCTACCTTCCATGTGTCCTTGCTCAAAAAGAAGATTGGTGATGCAGTTCAAACAAGCTCACTCCTACCTGAGGCAACCACAACGGGGGAGCTGCGTCCCTTACTGAAGGAAATATTGCTGACTAAGTGGAAGAAACGCGGCGCTGAGTACCGTCATGAAATTCTTGTTAAGTGGAAGAATTTGACTGAGGCGCACAACACATGGGTTGATCTACTAGAGTTTCGTGAGCTGTTTCTGGACTTCCACCTTGGGGACAAGTTGGTGCTTGATGGGGAGGGAAATGTTATGCCCCTGAACGCACTGCGGTTCTCGGGACATAGGTACACTCGACGACCGAAGGAGGCCACACGAAGTAATCAGGCTAAACCAATTGGTTCAGCCCCCAATCAATAAAAGGAGCCAAGTGGGGTTGAACCACACGGTTCAGCCTCTATTGGGGGGGGGGGGAGCGGTCGGCCCTCTCTAGTCCCGGGGTATTTGTAACCCCGGGGCTCTCCTAGATGGGTTATGAAAGATATATCTCAGGTACTCCTCCCTCTCTAAACTGTAACCCTTCTCTTTCCCTCCCAATCTCCTTGTTCTTCTTCTGCGTTCATAACAGAACCTTTCTTCAAATTCGTTAAACTTCTAGAGTAGCATTTTTTAAAAATGTTTTTGTTATTAAACCATGTTAGAGGTTTCTCCTTGCCTTGCTCGTGTTTCCAATCCATTTCACATAATTTTAGCTCTATCCCTACACTAGTACTTTTCTCTTCGTAGAAAATTTTTAATCATATTTCTACCCCATAGTTCCTCCGACATTAATTTCTTCATCCTCACATTCAGTAAACAATCACCATGATAAAATCCTTCTCATTGTAAACATTTCATACCTGAAGTGGAAGGGATTGCGAGTAATCAAAGCAAACGTCATCCCTTATCGCTCACAAACAATATTATCTTTTTCAGCATACAGTCTAACAGATCTAAATGAAGCTCTAAGGACTTGAGAGAAGGTTAAGATAATCGCCTCGTAAGTTTAAGCTTTTTGTACAACTCTTACCCCCCCCCCCCCCCCCCAACCACCCCCCCTCAAGCTACACCAAGGAAGGAGACAATATCAAAATTGTCCATCTTGTTCTTGTGATCTGATTTTAAATATTGTAAGTGTTTTAGAAAAAATGTTTGCAAGCTCATTATGTGTCTTCAAAAACTGTGACAATTTCATCCATCACTTTCTTTTTAATAAAGTAACAATCAATTTCAACATGCTTTGTTTGACCATGAAACATAGGGTTTAGGGTCTGTAGCTATGCACATAGCAACAACATCATCACACACAAAATGCTTAGGGCCTGTAGAAAAAGAGTGAAATTCAATATTTTATTATTTCACACAAAAAGACTTGTACACATGTTTATACACAAATTTATAGGAAGGAGCGAAGAATCAACTCCAAATCATGACGTGGGACTAAGTTATACATGAGAAAAATGGGCCTTTGCATGGGCCTTATACATGGTTTTTCTACACTCCCGCAACATGGATCATATAGATAGTAGGCGTCAAGCTTGGAAACGTACCGTCGGTATAGTGGGCGAGGCAAGACTTAGCGAGGATATCAGAGATATGGTCATTTTGAATTTGTGGTATTGCCTTTTGGATTGAAAAATGCTCTAGTTGTCTTTATGTACTTGATGAATAAGGTGTTTAAAGTTTTTCTTCATAAATTCGTGATGGTATTTGTTCCGGTATATTCCCGGAGTATGGAGCATGCAAAACATTTAAGGATTATAAAGCAAACTTTGAAGAATAATACGTTAATCGCTAAATTTCAAAGTGTGAATTCTGGCTAGAAAACTCCTTTTGGGGACACAGATCAATGATCATGGCTTATCCATAGAGATCCATCAAAGGCTGAGGCAATTACCAAACGACCAAGACCTACAACGATAACTGAAGTAAGAAGCTTTCTGGGACTAGCATATTATTATCATAAATTTGTTAAAGACTTCAAAAATAGTCCTGCCTCTGACGAAGCTGACCCGGAAGAATGTCAATTTTCGATGGGATGATGAATGTAAGAATGCTTTTGAAGAATTAAAAGAAAAATTAACCTCCGCCTCTGTGCTACTAATGTCATGTGGTGCAGAACGTTTTCAAATTTACAGTGATGCGTCTCTTAAAGGGTTTAGATGTGTTTTAATACAGAAAATTAAAAAACAAAAGAAATTACCCAACTCATGATCTAGAGTTAGCCACGGTGGTCTTTGCGTTAAAAATATGTGACATTATTTATATGGCGTTAGATGCGAAGTGTTTGTTGATCATAACAGTTTGAAGTACATTTTCACCCAGAAAAAGATAAATTTACGACAAAGACGATGGTTGGAATTCATTAAGAACTATGATTTGGATATTAAATATCATCCGGAAAGAAAAATATTGTAGTTGATGCTTTGAGTCGAAAGAATCCAGCTTTAATGTCTATAATGATCACACAGTAGAAATTGTCAATTCAAGAACTTCAGAAGCTGAAAATTTCTAGTGTCTACAAACGAAGAAAAGCATGAACAATTATATGATGCAGATTCAATATCCGACTAAGGAGAGAATTAAGAAGGGGTTAATTCAAGGCCCACTTTTACTAGAATTATTGGAGAGAAGGAAAGGTCAGTCGACAACTTTTGTTGAGAAAGATGGTATGTTATTGATTAAAGGAAGATTTTGTATACCAGATGTGGATAATATAAGATTAGAAATATTATATCACATAATACGCATTATTCAATTCATCATATTCGCATGAAAATGTATCAAGATTTTTGGTGGCCAAGAATAAAGAGCAATTTAATTAAATATATAGCAAAGTGTCATACCTGCAAAGTGGTAGAAGCTAGGCATCAAAAGTTTGGTGGGTACTTGCAGTCTTTGCCGATTCCGAAATGGAAATGGCATGACATAGCAATGAGTTTTGTGATGGGTTTACCTAGGAGGCTAGGAGCAAAGATGGAAATGAGAGAATATGGGTGATTATTGATCGACTAACAAAAGTGACTCATTTTATTCCTATGAAGAAGGGTGGCCCTACTGAGAAGCTTGTTGATTTATATCTGGAAGTGATTGTTAAACTCTATGGGATTTTACAAAGTAAAAAACAATAGTCTCTCATAGAGATGAGAGATTCACGTCTGACATCTGGAATTGGTACATAAAACTATCTTCCACCTGAAAACAAATAGACCATCTGGACGAACTGTTCAAATGTTGGAAGATCTTTTGAGAAAGGTAGTTCTTGATTTGATGAGATCATGGGAAAAATACTTGTATTTGATACAAGTTTCATACTACAACATTTATCAAGCAAGTATTCAAATGACTCTTTTTGAAGCATTATATGGCAGTAGATGTTGAACTCCGTCAAGTTGGGTTGAGGATGGCGAGAAGAAGTTATTTAAGCAGAAGCTAGTAGATAAAATGCATGAGAAGATATTAATTGTTTGAGAAAGATTGAAGATTGCAGGACAGACATCAAAAATATTATAATGTCAGGCATCAAAGGGTGGAATTTAATGTAGGATATCAAGTCTGTCTGAAAATAAAACCTTTAAAAGGTGTGGCTCGACTTTGGAGATTGGGGAAACACAGCCACCGATATGTAGGACCATTTCCGATTATTGAAAGAATTGGCGAAGTGGCATATAGATTGGTTTTATCAGAGGACCTCAAGAATCTCCATGATGTATTTCATATCTCCTCACTGCGAAAATATATTCCTGATCCTAAGAAGATGATTTCATCTGAAGATATTCGTATAAAAGTTGATTTGTCAGGTCCAACCGAGTCATATTGAATCATAGATTGGTAGATTAAGAAACTCCGCAATAGTTTGGTGGAAGGAAGGGTCGTGTTGTTCACGATGCACCTTAGGAAAAAGAAGATATTATGAGAGTTGTTTCCACATATTTTTTATGTTGTATCTGACTAAAATTTTCGTCCAGAAGAAGAAAATTGTAATACCTCGCCAAATATGTTAAGGTACGCCATTAATTTTTAGTCCTGAATACGCGCATAAATATAAATAAATAAAATTTAAATAAGATAAAGACTCCATAATCATGAAATTGATGAGGTGGCAGCGATTTCCTGAATCGGATTTTGATAAGCTGTTTTGTACAAACTGTTTGACAAAATAGAGTTTTAGGTTAATTTTTTCTATTTAATTCAACTTTTTTCAATACCTAAAATAGTTTTTAAACATATGTAACCAACGTCACACGACATACCTGAAATAGTTTTTAAACATTTTAAACTCTCAACGTACGGATCCAACTCATAGTATTTCAACATTGATACACACATACACATACACATAAACACAATCACAGTATTTCAACATTGATAGTTGATACACACATACACATACACATAAACACACTCACAGTATTTCAACATTGATACACACACTCATAGTATTTCAACATTGATACACGCATACACATACAAATAAACACATAAACACAATCACACACACACAAAAAGTCCACACAAATATATATAAACACACACACAAACACATATACAATGACACAAAAACAAACACACTCATATACAAACACACACAAACACATACAATCAAACACAAACACAAAGCTAATGAGAAGTATAACATGTCTATAAGCAATTCTTTAGTAATATGCGCCGGGAAGATCTTAAGAAAATCAAAGATACAGTTATTTGAAGGCAACTACTACCTTCTTTCTTGACTAGAACTCTAGAAGTTCGCATTGAATTATTGGATTTTGTAGAGAAATACGAAATCATGTATATATTTCCTCTAACTGTAAATACAGAGTATGAATACATATATATAGGAGGGAGAAAGAGAAAATAAATCCTATACAAGATGTGGGACTAAACAATAAGAGGCTACATGGGCTCCAATATGGGCCTTTACATGGGCTTTTCTAATACTCCCCCGCAAGCTGAAGCGTATAAGTCATAAGCACCCAGCTTGGACATGAATTGATAAAATAGGGTACTTGGTAGGGCCTTGGTGAGAATATCAGCAACTTGGTCAGTACCCGAAACATGCTTTAATTATATCTTCTTCATTTGAACTTTCTCCCGAATGAAGTGACAGTCCACTTCAATGTGTTTCATTCTTTCGTGGAAGACTGGGTTCTTAGCTATGTGTATAGCAGCTTGACTGTCACATAGTAAGATAGCAGGTGAGGAAAGTTTTACTCCTAGATCCGCAAGGAGACTTTCAAGACATGTGAGTTCAGAAACAATTGATGACATCGAACGGTATTCTGCCTCAGCTGAAGATCGAGCAATCACAGCTTGTTTCTTACTACGCCAGGTAACCAGGTGACCTCCAAAGTACAAAAACCATTGGTAGACTGCCGATCATCCAGGGACCCCGCATAATCTGCATCTGAGTATGCAGCCAATGTTGGAGTAGAGGACGAGGTTTTATATACCAGCCCTTGACCAGGGGCTGTTTTTAGATATCTCATGATGCGCTTGACAGCTTGTAGATGAGATATCCGAGGAGAATGCATAAACCGGCTGACCACCCAAACTGCAAAGGATATGTCTGGTCTCGTGACTGTCAAGTAAATAAGCTTTCCAACAAGCCGTCGATAGTATTCTTGATTCGGAAGAGCAAGATCAACATCCGAGGCATGTGCACACAGTTTGTGATTGACATCCATAGGAGTGTTAACTGGCTTGCATCCAGAGTAGCCAGCATCCTGAAGAAGATCGAGACAATACTTCCGTTGAAAGAAGACAAGTCCATCAGGACGTCTCGCGATCTCAAGACCAAGGAAGTATCGAAGGTTCCCCGGATCTTTGGTTTGAAAGACGGAACTGAGATGCTGTTTGATCGCTTGTATTCCCTTTGAATCATTGTCTGTGATTAGGATGTCATCGACATATACTAACAGAAAAACCGAGCCTGTAGTTCGATGTCGAGTGAACAGAGAGAAGTCTGCCGAGCTCCGAGTAAAGCTAACTTCCCGGACAGCCTTACTGAACATATCAAACCATGCCCGGGGGGATTGTTTGAGACCATAGATGGATTTCTTAAGATGACATACTCGGGACTCCCACGTGGTCTCAAACCCGGGAGGTTGCTGCATGTATACTGTTTCTTGTAGGTCGTCATTTAAAAAAGCATTTTTGATATCCAACTGATGGAGTGGCCATTGACGATGCACAGCCACGGAGAGAAGAACATGAACTGTGTTGAGCTTGGCCACCGGAGAAAACGTTTCCCCATAGTCGAGACCTTGTTGTTGAGTGAAGCCACGAGCCACCAGACGGGCTTTAAGACGGTCAATTGTCCCATCTAGAGCATGCTTGATTACAAAGACCCATTTGCAACAACCAGTAGTGTGGCCTGGAGGGAGAGGAACAAGATCTCATGTTTGATTAGCCCAGAGAGCTGTCATTTCGTCGTCCATGGCTGCCCGTCAGCCCGGATGTTGGAGAGCCTCCTGCACAGAGTTAGGGATAGAAATAGAGGACAAAGAAGTAGCCAAGGTTTGTAGCGGCGGGGACAGGCGATGTAAAGAGACATAGTTCGCCATGGGATGAGCGGTGGAGGCTGGTGTCGGATCAGCAGGTTGCAGAGTGTCAGAGGTCAAAGCCGACTGCATTGGGGCGACGGAGCGAGGAGGGCGACGAGTGTAGACACGGAGAAGAGGAGGCTTGTTGGCTGTGGGAGCCAGGAGAGGAGGAAGGTTTGGTGAAGTGACTGGGATTACAGGTCTAGGTACGGATTGTGGTGGAAGAGGGGGGTTTTGGTTGGAAAAGAAAGGTTGATCTTCCCGAAAGGTAACATCAACCGATATTGTCACCTTGCGGGTAGTAGGAGAGTAGCAGACATATCCTTTCTGAGTACGGGAGTAACCGACGAACACGTGTTTGGCTGCTCGTGGTGTCAACTTGTCTGTGGACGGACCAAGTAAGTGAACGTAGCAGGTACATCCAAAGATTCGAGGGGTGAGAGAGAATGGTGGAGTAGTTGGGAAGAGGAAACTGAACGGAGTAGCATTATTAAGAACGGAGGAAGGTAGACGGTTGATGAGGTAGCATGTTGTTGACAGCGCAAAGTTCCAATAGGCCTTGGGCACCTGCATTTGAATCATGATGGAGCGAGCAACATCAAGAAGATGTCTATTTTTGCGTTCAGCAACACCGTTTTGTTGAGGTGTATAGGCACAAGACGTTTGATGAATAATCCCAAATTCTGAGCAAAGGTTGGTAAATTCATGGCTAGTGTATTCGCGAGCGTTATCCGTTCGAAGGGTTTTGATTGGTTCGGAAAACTGAGTGTGAATCTCAAGGACGAACGTGCGGAACACGCGGGGAAGCTTGGAGCGATCACGAAGTAAGTATAGCCAGGTCGTTCGAGAATATTCATCAATAAATGTTATAAAGTAGCGATAACCAGAAACACTTTGAAGTTTATACGACCCCCAAATATCAGAATGTACTAAAACAAAAGGAGCAGAGCTCCGAGTACAATGAGGAGAAAACGATGAGCGGTGTTGTTTACCCAGAATACATGAATCACAACTAAAAGAAGGAAGATAATCTCTGGAAGAGCCTTCCGGAGGACTGGAAGAGGAGCATGTCTGAGACGTTGGTGCCAATCAACTGAGTTGACGGAAGAGAGGATGGTAGGGGGGCTTCAAGAAGATAGAGCTCATTTTGCAGTCGTCCTTTACCAATGATACTCTGCGTCCGTCGATCCTGCATAAGAAAGGAAGAGGAGGTGAATGTCACAGAACAATTCAAATCTGTAGTGAGGCGACTGACAGAAAGTAAATTAAACGGGGAGCCCGGGACATGAAGAGCCGAGCGGAGGGAGAGAGGAATTGAGAGGAATATCAGCGGAGCCGGAGACAGGGACGGTGTCGCCATTGGCCACGGTGATTTATTTAGGATGCGGAAAGTTCAAGTATTGATGTGGCTTCGGTGAGGTGATGTGATGAGTAGCACCTGAGTCCACTATCCAGCGTGGACTAGTGGAGAGACAAGCGATACCTTCATTGGAGATGGAGGCGGCGGAGGCGGCGGAGGCGGCGGAGGCGGCGGAGGCGGCGGAGGCGGCGGAGGCGGCGGAGGCAACGGAGGCGGGCGGGCGGCTGAGCATGCCATGGAGTTGCTGGAGCTGGAGGCGGACATCTTCGAGGTCAGCACGAGTGGCAGAGGGACTGTCGGCAGCAATATTTGCAGCAGGACGAGGAGGAAGACCGTGTTTGCGGTAGCAGGTCGCCTTGAAGTGTCCATCCTTACCACAGAAGGAACACTTAGGGCGTGTTCGGCCACCACGACCCCGTCCCTGAGAACCTAAACGTCCCCCACGAGCAGGAGGAGGGAGAGGGAGTAATGGTGCAGAAGTTTTCTGAAGTAGAGCTGGTGAGTGAGGTCCCGTAGTATCAGGAGGAGGTGATACCTTTAGGAACATGGAGCGCACATCAGAGAGAGACGGAGTAGCAGCGGATGAGAGGATCTGGGCTCGAATGCTCTGAAGATGAGGCGGGACACGAGCCATCATCATGGCAATACAAACTGCTTCCTTCTGAGAACGTTGAGCAGCGAGATCCGTAGTAGCGGGCTGATATCGGATCCAGGCTTCGGCCAGTGTCTTGGTCTGAGCAACAAAGGAGGTCAAGTCGACTGCACCACCAGTGTCAAGAGTCTGAAGATCAGTGATAATGTCAAAGAGGTACTGGAGACTGTCCTTCCCGGAGTAGAGAGAATGGAGCTCGTCCCACATTGCCTTGGCCGTCTCGTGATACATGGCCATTCGATAAGGTTCGCCATCAAGAGAGCTGAGGAGCCAAGTCTGAACACGGACATCGTCTCGTAGCCATTCATCTGTAGGTGCGGAAGGAGGATCCTTTTGGAGATGATGCAGAAGTCCCTTAGATTGGAAGACCCGTTTGACAGAATGCACCCATTCGACAAAGTTCTTCCCGGCAAGGGAGATGGTGGTGATCCGCAACTCATCACGCACCTCCGGAGCAGGAGATATGCGACCTGCAGGAGAGGATGCGGGCAGCTCTGAGGATTCCGTCGAATATCCCATGGAATCACAGCGGAGAGGGGACTCGGGCAAAGACCGCGAGCAGGATCGCAACTGGGAGAAAGCCGCTGGAAAACTTGAGGGAGCATGCCGCTGGGATGAGGTCGCTGGAGCTCGGCAGACCGCTAGGTTTCAGGATGTTGATCGCTGCAGAGGATGCTGATCGCTGGGAGGAGGCCGCTTGATCGCTGGGAGGAGGCCGCTTGATCGCTGGGAGGAGGTCGCTTGATTTCAGGAAGCTCGACAGACCGCTGGGAGGAAGCCTACTGGAGCGGCAGGTCGCTGTAGAGGAGGTCGCTGAAGCTCGGCAGAGGAGATCGCTGCAGAGAAGAGCTCGTACGAGATCACTGCAGAAGAGGTAGGAGATCGCAGAGGAGCTCGTAGGAGCAGACCGTCGAGAAGAGCAGCTGGGAGGAGGCCGCACGAGCTCGGCAGACCGCTTGAAGGGAGAGGTCGTTGAGGAGATCGCAGAGGAGCTCGCAGGAGGAGCAGACCGTCGAGAAGAGCAGACCGTCGAGAGGGGCCGCTGGGAGGAGGCCGCACGAGCTCGGTAGACCGCTGGAAGGGAGAGATCGCTGAGCGAGATCGGCAGGGAGAAGACGATGAGCGAGCAGCGCAGAGAAAAAAAAAGGAGGGGGGCCACTTGACAAAGAAGGAGGCTATAAGAAGCCGATTAGCATTTCGCAGGGGGGGAAGAAAAGAACGACAGAGGTCGCAGGGGTGGGGTGCGGTCACAGAAAAATGAGACCGCCAAGACAAGAAGCTCGCAGGGGGAGCTCGCAGGAGGGGGGTTGACGTTCAAAAAAATTTGAGACCGCAGGTACGGACCGAATGCTTTGATACCATGTAGAAAAATACGAAAACTTGTATATATTTCCTCTAACTGTAAATACAAAGTATGAATACATATATATATGAGGGAGAAAGAGAAAATAAATCCTATACAAGATGTGGGACTAAACAATAAGAGGCTACATAGGCTCCAATATGGGCCTTTACATGGGCTTTTCAAACTTGAGCAGCATCGCTTATTGAGATATTGGTCCATTAATGCTAATAAATGCAGCTCCTTCAAATTACATCAAAAACTAATAAAATGACTTTGAAATCATATAGACCCCAACTGCCTTATAGCTTAACAATCATAAATAGATAGGATCAAGAGAAAATAAAAATAGGGAAATGCCTATAGAAAAGTTCTGTCATGGATATAAGAAATAAGAAGGTTGTTTAATAAACTTTTTTATGTGCTCTTCTTGAAGAACATGATTAGTATATCACATGTAAGCCATTCTTTTTAGTTCCAAGGTCAATAATGCTCTTCCCTCCTCCCAAGTCCCATCAGCCAGCGCAAGAACACTTTTCAATAGAGGAGTAGAAAGAGCAAAGGGCAGGGGAGTACGGGGCTTACGACAATAGGTGAGGGTGCTGCAAATGCCTTCTTTGAGGGAGGAGAATGGAGGTCGGCCACCGGATCTGCTTCGACGGTGGACGGCGAACGCCGGATCTGCTTCGACGGAGGATGACGAACGTCGGATCTGCTTCCAACTCAGACGTTGGATCTGCTCGACGGAGGACGAAGGAGGAGAATGGAGGTCGGCAGCCGGATTTCTGAAGAAGGGCAGCGGCGGTAGCACGGGTTGGCGGAGATAGCAGGGGTCGGGAACGAAGGAATCGCGGATGCGGCGCTGAGGTGCGGTCGAACTGGAGTTTATTGTCGCGGTCCAAAAAACCCTAAAACAGTTGATTTAAGAAACGGCTTTTACCAAAAAAGCAAAGCCAAACGCAGCTTATGCTCCAAACGGAGTTTTGGAGCTGTCGCACCGGAGGCAATAAGCTGCCCCAAACGCTACCTTATATAATTAAATGCAAAAGCTTTGCCGGTCTATTAAATTGGGTTATGCATTGGGCTGCTGGTTTGCGTTATGTATTGCGCTGCCAGTTTATTTATTCATACAGCTGCCAGTTTAGGTAATCAGCTGCTGTGAGAGTTATAATTTATTATTAGTTGTTGCTTTAATTATTCATAACAAAGTCGTAAGCTAGGTCGGTTGAAAGTTATAGAAATTTCTGGTATGGGGAAATTTACCCCTTGCCCTGGAGTGGAGTCCACCTGCCGGAATGAAGAATGTCTGATGGTGGGTCGATGGCTGGGATGTGAGGGCAAGATGGGAATCATGAGAAATCCAAATTATGGTATCATAGGCTCTTTGGCTGGAATAAAGAATGTCAAAGTGGAAGTGTCCAACAACTATTTGATCACCATAATTCATGAGCATATAAGTTAAAAAATCCAAATTGAATCTTCATTCTAGTTAAATTTAGGTCACTTGTCTTCTAGAGTTTATTTTACAACGCCATTAATACATAATTACTTCTAATATGATAATCCATGAAGTTGCCCAATAATGACATAAAAAGTATAAACCAAGATACCCATCAAGATTGGGCCTACAACTTACAAAAATCAAATCACTATAAAGTGTAGCAATCAAATGATAAAGTAGTAAGGAATAGAAAATAGAAGTAAATGAATCAGTATGATAGCGGGTATAGTACCTCATTAACCTGAATACCTTCCACTTGAGCTACTTGAGCCAATCGTTTTGCCATCTGCAAGAAGAAAAATCAAGAGATCTAGCAGTGAACCTTCCTGAAGTGTGAATGTGAATTAGAATATACACCAGGTCAGACTAAACACCACCATGACTTATGATTGTTCAACTTAAAAAGATTTAACTCTTTTTTTAAAATGTGTTGAAATAAGCATTCATATATTGTATAACTAATATGCACCACATACTCAAGTTGGCATAACAAGTATTTGCATCACAACAGGTTGGAGAAATGAGACCTGATGAAACATATCTGAAAGTGCAAACTAACCTAAAAGAACAAGTATAAAGTAAACCAAACCAAGGGACCACCTGCTGTTTAGTAGGTTTCCTAAAGTTCAGCATCAAGCAGTAGTTGACAAGGCTCTTCAGCTTTTGACTGTAACGATCATTGCAAATGCAAATGATAGGAATCTTAGACACTTTTATACTAGCAATAAGATCAGCCACTCCACCCCTATCTCCAGCAGACATACCATCAACCTCATCCATGATTAACACCGTTTTTGGATACTTCGACCTAAAATTGTTGGTAATCTATAAGACATCGTTAAAAACAAAGAAAAATAAATATTTTAATGACTGTAGATAAGGAAAAACAACCAATCCTTGTTTATACTCAAAGCTTCATTTCTAATGAGCTCCTTGATGGAATTTGATGTACTTCCACCAACCCCTTTGGTGATTTTAGTATCAGCCTTCCCACGACTATCACTGGCATTGACCTGTACAGATGATTAGACACCCAAAATATATAAGAATCGTTCACAAAGTAAAATAAATCCTAACAAGAAATTTGCCAATAAAAATTCAGATCACTCGTAAATGGAAGATCACCTCAATGACATTAAAGCCAAGCATTTGGCTAACCAGCTTTGCAGAAGTACTCTTCCCAATGCCAGGTGACCCACTAATTAATACAGCCTTTTTGGCTGAACTATCATTCTGCTTTTTACCTGGCTTTTTCATGGAATGTAAAAACTCCTTATGCCAACTAACTAGCCAATCATGAAGCTGTTTAACCTGTAGGAAGGAGTAAAGTTTAAGTTTTTTGAGTAAGATTCATATATACAAACAACGTTAGAAAGTTGAGCTACCTACAAGTGATTGGTTCCCAATAATATCATTTGGAACTTTTGGACGGTATTTTTCAGTCCATGTTGAAGAATCACTAGTATTAACTTTTTTCTTCTGAGAGACAATTGACTGAACATCTTTGGCAGTACACTTTTTTATCCCTGGGCTAGGTTGGGTATCTGAAAGGCAAGCAGAAATATTTTCTGTCAGTTTGGATGGAGTGGTGAGGAAGGGGCAGAGAGAGAGAGAGAGGCTTAGGAGAAAAGTGCCGTAAAACACTAAATCAACTAAGAAAAAGAACACATTAACATAACAGATAAAAAAATTCAATTTACCTGTGTACAATACTGTAAACTTAAACACTAGCGTAATACTATTGATGGAAATTCAAATCAACTTAAGATATGAAAATTAGTAGAGAATGATGATGTATTTTAAAATGGTTCACCAAGTGACTAGATACTACCAGAATATACTGGCAAAATATCATATGTCAAAACATTCTTTACCAGTTATCTGCTAAAGGTATCCTATAAAGAAACAGATCACATTCCAACGCACTGGTTTTTAGAATATATGCCCTGATTTTAGGATCAAAAAAAGTTACTAGGCAGTTGGTACCATTGTAAAAAGGCTAAGATCCAAGATAATAGCAACTGTTAATACTACATCAAATAGGTAATTTCCTGTGTTTCATCCTAAATTTTCAAAATTGTTTTCATAAATGTCCATTATCTTGTGAAATCCTCAGTTGTCTCAATCTCTCCGCTTTTTCTAAACGTTCATATTTTATGAAAAAATGCAGGGTAAGGTTTGCCTCTTGCAAAAATGCAGGGTAAGGTCTGCCTACATTTCACCCTTGTGGTGGGACCCTTCCCCGGACCCTCGCTGCGTGGGGATGCTTTGTGTACTGGGCTACCTTTGTTCATATTTTATGAAATCCTTGGCCCTAACAATCTCTTACCATATTTTGCATTGTTTACCACATAATGCACCTTGAAAATATTTTATTGCTGATGAGGGATGTTTAAATAGCTGGACATTTTACAGTCATGGCATTCTTAGCATATTCAATACTTACTATAGAGAACATAATTCTTTTTTATATTGTAAGCATAAACAATAAATATGTATCTAACGCTGCCTTGCTTGATTCAAAATTGAGACTTAAGGAGTAGATGGGCTGCCTTGCTTGATTCAAAATTGAGAAAATGGAATCTTTGGACTCCTTGAAAGAGGGGATCCCATTGCGAATGATCTTCTAGGCCTGGCTGACAGTTGTCAACACGACTTGTGGCGCTATATAGTCGTACTTGGTCAGACTGTACGACTTTCATCCTTGGTCAGCTAGCAGGAGAATGGTTGGTGGTGCATAACAATGGACCCGTCATACATATAAGGGCTACCAAAAATCACTTGACAAGAGGAGGCGCATAATAACAAACTTCTCATACAGGAAAGGCAGTCAAATATTACTTGACAAGTGGCAAGTGATACTACTTTGACAGTACCACTGGGCACTTAGGAGAATGGTAATATTGCCTAGTATAATACTACTCTTTAACCTCCATTTACGCAGTAAAGAAGCAGAGATGAGGCTCTTTTTATCGATTGTGTCGTGGATGGTCATGATAATTTCCTACTTGATATGTATCCTCATAGTGAATAACTTCTCGTTGGGACTCCAGTGTAGTCGGCAAACTCCAACCCTATTTCCTTAGTCAATTTCATTAAGGATAAAGAGGATTTAATTATCGACAGCCTAATAGAGTGAAATTCATAGAGGAGACTGAACTAGTTCTTCCTCACATAGTCCCATGTCTTTCCACAGCTGATGGAAGATCTGAGTGGGAATATAAGAAAATTTCCTTTGTGGCCTGATATAGGGCAATGCTCACAAAGCATTCCCAAGGCATTTCTAGGAGGACAGGTAGGTCCTTGGACCCGTTTCTCTGCCCTTCTTCTTGTTTCTAGAGGACAATGCTCCTCCCCGTGAGGGTTCAAATAACATGTCCACTCTTGCATTAATTTTTCCATTCTATATCCATCACCATCATGTCGGCTTGATGGAAATCCTAGACAAGGAATAGGGGAGCTCATGTGCTATCTGTGAGTGAAGTCCTGAAGTGTACTTCACAAGGACTTGTACATGATGCAATCTAAGTCGCATCTTTGTTGTATTTTTTCTGCATTTTTATTTGTATAGTATATGTCTTCGCGCATGTTTAATTACTTAATGTGCATGTACTCGTATATTTTGTGTCGCGCATATCGCTCACGCTCATTGTTACGGCTTATTGAAGTGATCTCCTTATAAGACCATGAATAAAAAGATTCATCAAATTAGGTAATGAGATAGTTTGAGCAAGTAATGAAATTAAATAAATCAACTATTTTTATAAGATTTTGAAATTTAAAATAAAGAAAAACATATATCGTTTCTTTAATTTTAGAGATATCAAATCCTGAGAATAAGGAAGCCTCATAATGGATTTTATTCCCTCTCAAATATTCATATTTCCTTACCTTTTAAAACCTATATCCTAATCACCTTGATTCCCCCTTTTTTCAAAGGTAGCTTGGGAAAACCGTGAAAAAGAGAAAACCTCTTTGTTTCCCGGCTGCCCAGACGAAAGCCCTTTCCATTCGATGAACCGTCAGCCTCCTCTCCTCGCCGTCGTCACCTTTATGTCGAGATCGAGCCGTCAGAGAACCTTTCTATTGGAGCATGTGCGCCCATCCGTAATTGCCCATTGTCGATCGAAGATCAGATCCAGATCCTGCCGCCGCCGCTGGTGATCATCCCCACGAGCATTCGAGCACCGACAACCTCTCCCTTGTCACCCCCCTATAGAATCGACGAGTACTGGTCAGTTCTGATGCTCCCAACCAAAAACCCGGTAACTTCAGTAACGATCCAGAACGTGCTCGTAT
The DNA here is from genome assembly GCA_033032865.1 of Dactylorhiza incarnata. Classification (NCBI taxonomy): domain Eukaryota; kingdom Viridiplantae; phylum Streptophyta; class Magnoliopsida; order Asparagales; family Orchidaceae; genus Dactylorhiza; species Dactylorhiza incarnata. Next base: position 8,356,306 of record JAWHQI010000053.1, read on the forward strand.
TTATCTGGTCTCCCCATCCAAATACGCCAAGTCAAGTGAACCCCACTTCCTTCCTGGTCCAGGATTGATCTGACACCCTAAAGGTATATCCCTCTTCCTCTTTGCTCTCCACATGAGAGTTTAATTTTATGCTTAATATTATATGATTTCTAAATTCCAGAGCTTGACAAAATTAACATTGTCTTTTTGTCATTACTTTTCAGATTTTCGTGTTCTTCATCGTCTGATGTTCTGGCATGTGGAATGTTAGTTAATGATGCTTCGTTAATAGAAAATCTATTAATAGACTCTCACATGAGTCTTATGAATATTAGATTAATTAGCTTCTTATATTGTTAACGAGTCGACAAAACATCGCTTAATTTGATCAAGATTGCAAAATTACTGTTAAAACAAATTTAGGATTTCCGATTTACATCAGCTTGGTATCATAGCCTTTTAATTCACCCCTCACGTGGATTAGTTGAGCATTTTAAATTAAAGTAATAATAACATTGTTTTCATTTCATTTAATTAAAAATTTACTTTTAAGAAGTTTTTTATCTAAAAAAATATTTATTTGAGTTTTAATTTAATTTTTTTATTTATTTTCAATTAAGTTCTTCATCATTTAAAAAAAGCAAAAAATTAGGTCTTAAAAAAATTAAAAAACAAGTTATTTCAAGTTTTTCATTTGAATATTTCCTCTCTTTAAAAAAAATAAATATTTAGGATATTTTATAATTGAATATTTTGCCCTTATTAAAATATTCATCTATTTTAAGTATTTAAAAACCTTATCATTATTTTGAAATGAGAAATCGTGTAGGTCATTTAGAAGATAATGTGGCCAAATTGAGTACACAAATGAAGAATCTGGCTAAAACGATCAAAATGTTAAATACAAGTGTTCATACGAATATGAGAGATGTGGGATAAGTAATGAATGGATTATGGACAAGTGTTAATGCGATCGAAGCCCACCTACATTTAGGGCAAAACCGGCATTCCCAAATCGAGTATCACCCTAATCCTAGGCAACCAGATCTAGAAAACCCTAACCCACGAAATTTTTAACAAGGAAACCATAATGTTAGGGATCAAACCCGTTGGGATTTGGGAGTCAAATTAAATGTCAGCGATTTTCAAGAATCTTTAGAGCACGTAGGTTGCTTAGATTACTCTAATAGGATGGATCATTTGATTCGTTTCATGACCTAGATGCAATTGCCCCAAACTAGACAAGTTGAGTATGTCACCCTTAGGTTAAAGGGATATGCTCTAGTTTGGTGGGGATAGTTAGAGCGTTCTAGGTTCAATTTAGGCATGGACTCGATCACCACATGTGCATAGTTCAAAACACAATTGCGTAAGAGATGTGTTCCACCTAATTATTTGTAGACCCTGTATCGTGGGTTTCACAAACTTCGACAAGATAAATTATCTGTTGAAGAATATACAAATGAGTTTCTCATTCTCCAGTATCGCCTCGATCTCCGAGAGGATGATGACATGACTATATCGTGTTACATGAACATGTTATATTTTATTAGGGATCAGTTGGAGCTTCATGAATATAAAGACTTAGGAAAGGTTTCGAGTCAAGAACGTAGAGTGGAGTCCTTACAGAAGTGGACATCCAGACGTACTGATCGACCTTCACCGAGTATCACCACTTCTCCTATTACTATGATCTTAGATGCCCCACGCCCTCCCGTCACTATTGGGATTCGGACCCCTCCCACTAACCCTTCCTGGGGTAAGGATATCATTGGGTCTAAGCCCAACAATGGAGTATTTCGGTGCTTCAAATATATGGAGAGGGGGCACAAATCATTTGAGTCAGTGTCCGCGACGCCACTTCGTCGATATTATTGATTCTACTGATGGACATGCGCCTGAGCATGGAGTTTATATTAGTGACTCTAATCCTGAGCCCGAGCCCGAGACTAAGTCTGAGGATGTATTAGAAGTAGGAGACCATACTGATCATTTAGTCTACGTCCAACGTTATAGCTTCAACACCCTTAGCGAGTCTACTGAGGATGACTATAAGGAGCACGATATTTTTCGCATTACAACACGCATCCAGGAACAATTTTGTTTCATTATCATTGATAGTAGTAGTATGGAGAACTTCATTTCTCAAAGTATGGTGGACACATTAGGGCTTTAGAGGCGCCCATTAGAAAAACGTTATAGCTTATCTGGAGTTAACACTCATTTGAATATACCCATTACCCATCATTGTCTTGTAGATTTTTCTATAGGAAGCACATCTCAGGATATAGTATTATGTCATGTTGCTACGATTGATGTTTGTTGCATCCAATTAGGACGATCTTGGCAGTACGACGGACACGTCATGCACGATAACGCAAGGAACTCTCATTCCTTAGACCACCATGGGAGCAAGATTGTTCTTCTTCTCCGGAAGAATTATCTTGTTCCAAGGGCACCCGAGAGGACCTCATCATCATCTAGCCCACCTCCCATTGATCCCATTACGCTCTTTTCATTCACCGCCACAATTATTCCTGGACCACCACTCCAAGAAGAAAAATGTGATTCTTATCTGACATTCGTCCTAAAAGACCGGTACTCGATGCCACCTATGTCGATTGTTAATGCATCATCTTATGTATCTGAGTTCACCCGTGTTACATTTGATGACCACTTACCCCGGACATCTCACTATATCGATTTTATATTTGGCGACCGCACTGTTATTTCACCTCATTATCATCTGATTATAGGTAAACGCGTTGAGTTTCATCATGATATCGTCGATCTAATTAGACGTCCTCGTGATAGGAGGATAATGATTAGACCTCGGATGTTCACTTCTCATAAGGACACGCGTTTTAAAGGATTTCTTTAAAAAAAATAAAAGATAAACTTAGGGTCAAAATTAAATTTTGCGGCGCTCGCCGGACTCAATCAAATGATAAAATTGGGGTATTTGATCTAGGTCTAGTAAACACATGTAAGTGTTTAACAAAAGAGTATATGATGCAACATGATCTAATAATTCCACATGTCGAGCTTGATTGCTTCGTGTCTTGCTTATTTGCTACCATTTCTAAGGGTGTGCAAAAATATCCAAAGAACCGAAAACCGAACCGAACCGGGCGGTTCGGGTCGGTTCCTAGTTCGGTCGGTTCGGGTATGGTTCCTAAAAAAATAGAACCGGTAGTTCGGTTCGGTTCGCAGTTCCGACAGTCGGGTACCCGAGAGCCGACCCGAACTGAATATATAGGTTTATTTATTAAATATAATTATAATTTTATAACTTAGCGTGGTTCGTTACTTGGTACTCGTATATGATTTTATAGCCTTGAAATTATAATTTAATAGCCTTAATTTTTTGATTTATTACTATATTTATAACTTATAATTTTATAAGTTAATAACTTATATTACTATATTAGAATTCCGATTTACCGTGCCCTAGGCTCTGTCCCGAGAGAAAGCGAGAAGCCGTCGACGCTCCTTCCTCCCGCCTCGACGGCCGACGGACGACGCTCCCCGCCTCTTCCTCGACGGCCTCAGAAGTCCATCCTCTCCGGTCAAGAAGTTGTAAGCAGGTAACCTTCTTCCCCTCGCCGGTCAAGAAATATGACCAATAAACCGTCTTCCTTGCCGCCTCGCCGGTAAACTTAGAGAGTTCAGCTTAAAGTTTAAGATCATCATCTATGGAAGTGATTTTGTGCAGTAAACTTAGAGAGTTCAACTTTCTCATTTTGTGAAGTAAACTTAGAGAGTTCAGCTTGTTCATTTTGTGCAGTAAACCAAGTATTTTATCTTAGAGTGAATTATTGTACCCATGTCAGACTTGTTTGGTTATTAAAACTATCTATATCCAACTTATTTAACGGTGACATACTTATTGCTTCGAACCGAGAATCGAACCGGAACCAAACCGTTCTGAACAGTTCGGTTCCGGTTCCATACTATAGGACAGTGGGTCGGTTCCGGTTCCAAATTGAACCGAACATATATGGGTCGGTTCTTGGTTTTGGATAGAACAGATCCGAGTTGCACCTTTAACCATTTCCTTCTCACATTGAAATACATGTCCATTTGAGCCTACTTTAAATTTGATTTCTACTCTGTTCCACTTGGTGACAACCGTTTCTTTGATGCTGGATTTTCTATTGATCAATTAAATAATATGCATGAAATTATAACTAACAGTTTGCGATCATCTTCGGTAAATTATAACTCCACAACAGATTTTATCCTCACGGTTATAATTTTTCGAAGAAGATTGGTTTTCTACATATTTCACGAAAAAGAGATTACTTACAGGTCATGAGCTATAGTGAAGAATTCGTCCTATGTCCGCCTACCTACCACAGCCTAGAGTCTCCCACTTTCTATTTACCTTTCAGACTTATTTTGAAGGAGCTTGCTCAGGACTTGATTATTCAATAGCATGACGGTCACGGGGCAATTTTAGATTGGCGTTCGGAATTCCTAATTACATGCTACATTACATTCTCGGTGGGTTCGAGATCATTCAACCCGGGATAATTGATTAAACATAAATCGCATCTTTGTTGTATTTACTTTTCCGCATTTTTATTTGAGTAGTGCATGTCTTCGCGCACGTTTAGTTACTTAACGCGCATGTACTCATTTATTTTGTGTCGCGCATATCACTCACGCTCATCGTTACGGCTTATTGGAGTAATCGCCAAATAAGGCTATGAATACAAAGATCTGTCAAATTAGGTAGCGTGATAATTTGAGCAAGCAATGAAATTAAATAAATCGTACATTTTTATAAGATTTTGAAATTAACGAAAGAAATAAAAAACCTATATCGTTTCATTAATTTTGGAGATATCAACTTCTGAGAATAAGGAAACCTCATAATGTATTTTATTCCCTCTCAAATATTCTTATTTAATTACCATTTAAAACCTAAATCCTAATCAGCTTATAAAACCGGATTCCCCCTTTTTCATAGGCAACTCAGGAAAAACTGTGAAAAGGAGGAAACCTCTCTGTTTCCTGGCAGACCAATCGAAAGCCCCTTCCAGTCCATGAACCGCCAGCTCCTCTCCTTGCTGCCGCCACCAATAGCCTCGCCAAACTCCGGCGACCCTTCTCCTACTCCTTTCTGTCGGAGTCTGCACCTTTTTTGCTGAGATCGAGCCGTCAGAGAACCTTTCTGTCGGAGCATGCGCCCTTCTTCAGCTGCACACTATCGTAATTCATAGGAAATTTGCCAAAAGTTTGTAGGAAAATATTACAACGGTGGGTACCGATGGTGGAATTTGGTCAGCGGCTAGGGAACGGATGGGAGGAAGAGTTGTTGAGGTTCCACAAAATCTTAATTTCGAACACCAAGAGGATGAGAGAATCAAGACGAGCTTTTCAAATATGTGTGCATTACTTTTCATTGAGATCAGGGGCCCCTTTATAGGTTTACAAGGAGGTACAAAATTGCTAGAAATAACAAATAGTTAACTAAAAAAAAATATCTAGAACCAAATAAAATATTTTGTCAAATCTATCTACCATGCTCTGAGGTTCAAATTAGGATATGTGAATCTTTAAAATTAAAGGCCAATCAGACAATCGCGCTTCATTGATCCAGATCGCAGTAATGATTTTAGATCTGGCTTCGCTTGTCGAATCCTGAAATGTAATCTTCTATGTCAAAATTTCTAATTTGAAAACAAAACCATTTACAACATCTTTATAGTCATGCCATATTTGTGGTTATGATGAACCATGATTTGATCTCTCAGTCAGCAACTTATGTAAGCATAGTGTATTTTTGTAAGACAACAATAACTCGAAGTGTGCCTTCAATATGTTCACGTGAAGGATTACCACCCATTAAAGTATAACTATAATTGTACCTAAAGAACAGCACAAAATGCAGTGTCATTCTCTTGCTAACTTTTCCATCAATAAAGCAAAATCATCTCATGCCTCGATCCTTTGAAATGCTAATGGTAAAGGGTTTGACTTTGTTCGTGTAGAATATACAGCAAACAGCCCAACCACAACATGATGGTGCATAACTTTGAAAAGGTAAAATAGTAGCATATTTGTGAATTCTCATTTTTCAAGTAGGTCTTGATAAGTAATATTAGGTGTTAAACATAGTAAACTTGGATATTTTTTAACTTCTACGGTTCTACCCAAGTTGGCTTACGTCTAAATATTTTCTTCTTAGGCTTCGTTTGGCTCGGCTTATTTGCTCCGGTGAGTTTGGACAAAATCGTCATTGTCATAGAATGTATGTTTGGTATGACAAATGTTACTACCATTATCAAAAAAAGAAACTAGTTATAAGCATAAAATGTTTGGTATGACAATGACGTTTTTGTCCAAACTCACCGGAGCAAATAAGCCGAACCAAACGAAGCATTAATCCTTCAAATTCTTTCTTACAGCCGATCAACAAAATTGATCAATTTTATTTCCGTAAACTAAATTATGTTGTCAATCCCAAAAACAAAATTGGAATTCAATCCCATTGAAATAAGAATTGAATTGAACTCATGCCTCCAATTTCAATTCCTGCAATCCAAACGAACCTTACTCGAATAATATGCACACAGATCTTTAAATTTATTAATTGTTCTCATGCTTTGTATCATCTGAAATCTTCCTCCAATGCCATAAAAATTTCAAAGGATTAGGAAAACCCTTTAGAATCATCTAATCTAACAAGAGTATCACTCAAATAATAAATAATCAACTTATTGCAAGGCAAAAACACAATTTACACATAACACAAAAAATCAAAACAATAGCTTTCAATCTGCACAAATGAGTCCCCATAAAACAAAACCTAGGAAACACGGACACGCCTATTTTAAGCCTATACCAGGTACGTTTCCGGTACGGATACACGTACCGGACGTGCGGACACGCGCGTTATCGCGGATTCGCGATATTAGGTTATTTCTTCGGTTCATTCATTATTATGTCCTGCTCCCGCTGCGGTTGCCGCTCCCGAACCCTTTCTTCGGCTGTTGTTGTGGACGACACTGTTTGTTGCTCGCCCGCTCCCAATCCCTTCTTCCATTGCTGCTGTCGAAACCGTCCTTCGATCGAAGGCCTGCCAGCTGCCAGCAACACCCTCCGTCGATCGAAGGCCCTGCCCGTAAGTTCTTCTTCCTCCTTTTCTTCTTCTTTCTCTTATTCTTCCTCTTCCTCCTCTTGTTCCTCCTCTTCTTCCTCTTCTTCCTCTTCTTCCTCTTCTTCCTCTTCTTCTTCTTCTTCTTCATCATCTTCTTCTTCCTCCTCGTCCTCCTCTTCCTCCTCTTCCTCCTCTTCTTCTTCTTCTTTCTCTTCCTCTTCTTCTTCTCCTTCCTCTTCTTCCTCTTCTTATTCTTTCCCTTCTTATTCTTTCCCTGTTGCTGTAGGAGTGTAGGTTTTCCTGATTTCTGTATATAGAAATCTCAGAAATCTGTAAGATTTCTGTATACAGAAATCAGGAGATTTCTGTATACAGCAATCTCTGATTTCTGTTTGATTTCTGTATACAGAAATCTGAGATATTGCTGTTTATTCCAGAGTTGTGTATTCCTGTTTATTCCAGATTTTCATATAGTTGTTTTTTTGTATGTAGTGTTGATTTCTTGTAAGCAGTGTTGTTTAAGTTTTAAATGATTATGAATATTTTTTGTTTGAGATATACATATATATTTATTATATTTAATACAACGTATCATGTCGTACACGTATCCTTATTTTTAAAATTTTGTCGTACTGCCGTACCAGATACGTATCATAGTACCCGGTACTCGTACCCGTACCGGTGCTTCCTAGAACAAAACTAAATAGAATATTATAAATGAAATAAAGAAACAAAAATTTAGTAAATTAATTGCACCTTTAAACTCCAGTTTTTTTCGGCTATCTTTTTCCAGTACTTTATCTTTCTTTTCAGGAGTTTTACTCTTAGCATCATTTCCAACCGAAGTTTTTCTAGGCTTTGATTTGAGGATCATTGCAAACAGTCCATCCTCTGTTAAGAAAGTGGTGCTGCAACAATAAAAAAATTATATAGAAACCGGAAAGACAAAAAATGATGGAAAACTAGAAGGAATCATAGACTAGCTAAATACCCCAGCTCTTTTGCTTTTTCAGATTTCCTTCCACCGATATCTTCATCAGCTAAAAGATAACTCTGTATAAAGCGAGAACTAAATATAAGAAAAGAACCAGCAAGAAAAAGAAAAAAAAAAACAAGATCGAGATAGTACCGTCTTCTTGCTGATAGATCCTGTAACACGACCACCATGGCGCTTTATCAGATCTTCTGCTTCTTCCCTTTCTAAGCTGAAATTAGAATATATCAAAATTAAAATTAGTGTTTTCCAACCACTATCATCAGTATAACAGTTTGCTTAACATCCAGAAAACAACCGTAACAAGTGAGGGAGCAATGAGAGAAATTAGTTCAAGAAATAAATAAGTGAAAAAATTTGCTATTGTACAAAAAATTAAATCCATCACTTTAATAGCTTAAAATATAATGAAGAACATAGAGAATGAAAATTTCAACTCTTGAAAATCACCTATCAAGTGTCCCACTTATGACAAATGTTAAGCCCGATAAGCAATTGGGTGCACCTTCAGGAACTTCCTGACATAATGGCAGGACAGAGGGACATTAGACCATGGAAATAAGAAAGAAACTGTATATCCTAGTGTAATAATTTGCATCAGAATTAAATATTCAAGTATAAAGACCTTTTCTCCTTTATGTGGTGGATCTTTCCTTTCACCAAAATTCATGAAACCACCTCTTCCACCTCTTCCTCTTCCGCCTACAGTGGATGATGATCCTCTTCCGCTTCCACCACTTCCACCTCCACCCCTTCCCAAACCCCTTCCTCCACCCTTATTAGGAGTTCCAAGACTTCTATCATTTTTGTCGTCCTCATCATTTTCATCGGCATCAACTGATTTTTTCATAATTGTGGCAGAGCAGTTCTTCAAATCCTTTGAAGTTTTGGTATCAGCTGATTTTTTCTTTGCAATGGATTGCACAAAGTCATCATCATCATCATTATCCACCTTACAAGACCTTTTTGCTGGTGATGGCTTTAAATCATTTTGTATATTTTCATCACTTCTTTGGCTCTTTCTTTTTGAGGAAGGCTTATCTGCAATTTCATCTTTTACCATAGGCTTGGACTTCTCTGCATCAGAAGCACCAGCAAAATATTTGCTAGATCTCCGCCTTGGAGGATTTACACTATCTTCTTTCTCCTGGAGTTCCACGAAAAATTATGCAAGGAAGTTATAACAAATCAAATGATAAGTGGTATACCAGTAATATACTGCATAAGTACAGAATCATAGGCAAACTAAAAGCATGGAAATAAATTAACACAACGTGCAATCTGTGGAACAGAAAGAGAAAAGAGGCACCAAACAGGAGGTTACACAATTTCTAAAGAACGGTAATATTTTAGATATATCTAACGACAATTACCTATGCTTTCAGGTAGTGTCTTAAAAGTTCTCTATTTAAAAACATTGACATGCATACCATCAGTCGTCAGGTATTATATAATTTCAAGTGCAGTTATAACTTAAAAGTTAATTTTCAGGGAAATGATTAGCTTATTAAAAATCATAATAGTTTCGTGAGAAAATTCTTAGAATATTATCATCGCCAAATTATGTATTTCACAGAATACCTGAGAAAACCCTTCACTTGGGAGAGACACCCAGATACATGATCGTTCACACGCACTCTTGCTTTTCATCATCACCCTACCTAGGCTTCGTTTGGCGCAGCTTATTTGCTCCGGTGAGTTGGGTCAAAAACGGCATTATCATAGATTGTATGTTTGGCAAGACAAAGGTTATGACCACTACCAAAAAAATAAACTAGTTTTGAGCATAAAATGCATGAATTTTTTTAGGTGAGGTCGGGCGTTCACGAACGACGGTTCATAACCACCGCGTTCACGACCGCCACCACCGCGTTCACGACCGCCACCACCGTGCCAAACGAAGCCCTAGACTCTCTTGAGGTGGTGTTAAGTACAAAATAAGAGAACAAACAACATATACTCCCCCCCCCCCCCCCCCCCCCCCCCCCCCCCCCTCAAACTGGTGACCAAATATCATTAAAATTAAGCTTGTTACATAAATAATGAATTATGTGAACTTTTAACAGTTTAGTCATGAGATCAACATCATTAGAGCTCAGAAATATCAATCTCTATAGACAAAATTTCAATATGGTTTGTCAATGCGGGAAAAATAAAATTTGATGCAATTTGCATTGGAGCTTAACTTTCACATAAAAAGTTTCATGGGTTCATTTTGAGGATTTTCTATCTGAATGAGACTCTGCCCAAGTTGCATCAATGTAATCCAACAATTTGATGACCATGATTCTGAAATAAAAAAGCAGTGCGGAGTACCTTTCAGGGAGCAAAATGCGCACCACAGCTACCAGATGTTTTATGCAGGGCGAGTTGAGGAATTAACTACCCTCGTAACAAATAAAAAGTTCGGTCATGTGATAGTAAGATACTTCAGTTTCCCCACCAATCTACAATCATCATGGATCACCACAAATTTCTCCATACTCAATCATAAGCTTGAGCATTGATCCTAGGTAAATTAAGAGGCTTAGATCCAAACATATTGGCTTCTTTTAATATATTGAGATCATACTTCCTCTAAGAGATAAAGATGACATGTTTAGTTCAAGCCACTTTGAAGCCTTATTTTAACTTAGCCAAATCCTTGGTATGAAATTATTGATATAAATATCCTTTAAGCGGACAATACCACTCACATCATTACAAGTAATTATTGCCAACAACATTCACAATCAACATAATGTGTTTTCCAGATTCAGGAGTACGATGGAAAATAAAATGAATGGAGTTGCTCCTTAACATACCAATTGAACAAAAACATGAATATATCTACTGAATGGGACACGTGATGGTTATTTTAAACAATACAGAGATTTGAGTCAACAATTCCTAAGCAACAAAATCAGAAGTTGCTCCATGTGCATCTCCTTATCTAATTCACAACATAGAAAAGCATTTTTGATAGTCAGTTGCTGAAGGGTAGAATCATTATTCATGAATGACGACAAGTCTCTTGAATATTCAAATATAGGCTGTTTTAGGCTTTTAGCGACTCGGAAGAAAGTATCAAGGTAGTCAGCATCAAACACCCAAGTATAGAGACGAGGCAAGCATTTTACCTATCAATTGTGCAACTAGGATAGTATTAACTGCGTAAAGTCAATGATAAACCAACCATGGACTTTCCAAAAGGAAGACAAACCAAATCGCAGGTATCATTCAAATCTAAAGCTTTCATTTCCTCAATCATAGCATGTATCCACCTAGAGTGAGACAAAGTAATAGATATTGTTGTCTTTGGTGTACATCGAAAGATGGATAAAGCAAGATAACCTATATCATATCATATATTATATTAAACAGAAATATAACATGTGGTAATAAGTGGTACAAGTGTAACGAGTCTTATAAATAGTAATCGGGAAACCATCATTGTGACGATTTAAAATTTCGTACAAAAAATTTTTGTTTTCCCCGATGATGACACAAAAGGCAGTACGAATTTTGTTTTCGATTTTTTTTCGTAATGTTCGTTTCATTTTATTGGTTAAGATTTACTTAAAGTTGTTTTGTTATCATTTTGGGGATACCATTATTGTGTTAATTCATGAAATTTATGAGTGGGCTGCTGGTATCATTTTTATGTAGCTTGATGTCGTATTAACACATGTTAATACCATGTGGAAGAATTGACTTGGCTGATTTAGCTTGGGATTTGACACATAGCCAGCTTGGGGTGTTGGTTGGAACTATGTGTTGGCTGGTTATTCAATTGGGCTTATTTAATGTTGCTGCTGCTTGATACCGCTGGTTTAGGGCTTATTGCCGCTGGTTTTTGGAGTTGTTGTTACTGCTCCTCTGCCTCCTATATTATTCAATACATCCTCTGGATTTCTAGGAAGAGTTTCACCACATTTCAGCGATCCGAAAAGGATCAGTTGCGAAGCGACATTCTTGCTCCCTCTCCCACTGTAAGGATGTTCTCCTTTTCTCTGTTATTCTAAAAGTTGTTAACTCGCTGAAATTTAGTATCTCCTTTATGTTGGCCGGTTTTGTTGGTTGCTGATTTGAGGTGGCTGTTTTAGAACTGTTCAAGAACAGTTTTGGAGAAGCAATGGCTCTCCCAACCGCTGTTTTAGGCTATTTCTGTCCGCTGTTTTTATACTATTTTCGTTATGATATGCTGGACTTTCGGGACAGCCCTTTTGAAGTGGAGTTAAGCAATTTAGATGCTGATTTTGTATCGTTTCGTGCTGTTTTGGTGCTGAACAGCCATTAGTAGTGCTGTTTTAGAGCTGTTTTCGGGTTATGTAGGAGGGAACAATTACTCTTTTTGATTTCCTAGATATTGTGGACTGTTTTGAGCCACTTAGCCTCTATTATTTTCGGTATCTTTGCTGGACAGCCATCTTTGAGGCTGATTTTGAAGTTGGACAGACCTTATAAAGCTGATTTTGGACTTTTAGTTGATACTAGGACTTGGTTATGCTGTTTAAGGGCTGGTTAACCAGTTTTAAGTGCTATTTTGGCTTTGTGAGCTGTTTTTGAAGCTTTGGGCTGATTTAAGATCATTTGAATTATTTTCGTTATGATATTTTTAGAATTTATTAGACTTATATTGGTTTTACACTTTTATCGGATTTTAACGCTTTTTAGTTAATCATTTTTACTTCAACGCTACGCATAACTAGTGACGCAGCCCAAATAAAGTATGTGCTATTTCATTGGTTTCCTAGACCAAGAAATAAGAGGATGGCGTCACAGGGTCAACGTGGCAATGAAACTGAGAAGGATAAAGGGAAGTTTGTAGTGAGTATTTTATTTCTTGAATTATGTTTATTCAAGTACTTTCATATTCCTGTTTTTTATTATTATTTCAAAAGACATTGTCTGTGCATATGAGTTTAACTCAATGATATATCGCTATACGATAAATGTGGGCGAGGGAAAATAAAGCGATACAACTTTCTGAGGGGAAATTTTATGTTAAAACACTTGTTTTAATTTGCATTAAGAAAAGAATAATAAAACTCTGCATAAGGAAATGTGAAGGTTTCAAATCCTTCAGGGGGTTTACCAGTAAGAGTGAGCCTACACTTTTGCCCTTAACTGGGTTTGCCCTTAAGTGGGTGGGGCCCAATTCAAGTTTGCATACCCAAGCATTTCCTATTTTATGTAACTAAAATTAAGGGGTAGGTCAAGAGTTAGCATTGTCAGGAAAGGGTACGAAAATTATGGTTTATTGAAATGTATGCATATTGTTATTTCCCCTTGCTTGCATGTATAACTGTTTCACAAAATACTTTTCTCACCTAGTCATATTTTTATGACTAACTCATTATGGACAATATTTTTAGGAAACAGGGGCTTCTCCCAGCGCACCCCGAAGGACTCCTCTCACCGAAGAAGAGAAATGAAAGCGTGCTGAAGAACTGGCCAAGGTATGGTTAAAGATCTTTATCGGAATTGAAGAAACACAAGAACGTCATCGAGACACTTGTACCGATTTTTCTTGCGAATATTGTAATGAGTATGGTTGATACTCGATTAATTTGTAAAACCTTGTGTATAAATAAATCATATGAATAAAATGTGGTGTTTATATTCTTTGTACTATGGATCTGTGTGTGATTCATTAACTGCAATCTTAACATTGGAAACTAAGCCCGATTCTCGAATCAATTGGGAAGCCTGGAATAAGGGACTTCACAATCATCTATGTAGGAGATCATCTTTAGTAGCAGTGCCAGGCAATTCATTGGTATAGGTGTAGTTACAATATCATAGAATGATGCGACTGAAGACCAGAGCCTCAATTATATACCTTGATGAGAAAGAACATTCAAGGCAGTAGGGACAACGAGTTCAAGTATAGAGTCAGGAACAGGGTATGAATAAAAAAAGCCCCCATACTAGATGCAATGATAATCGAAATACAAACCAAATAAGAAGATACATTCAAAGAAAGTGTTGACCACAATTATGAAGGTGCGTCAAAGTGTGGGAGAATAACATCAATATCCTTTTTAACTGTGAAAATATCCTTAAAAGATGCACTCGATAAATTTACATGGTAGATTATCTTGACTGGGAGATAGATTATGGACAAAGCAGGTAAACCCAAAAACATGGAGTAAGATATAAGGAATCCTTAGGAAAGAGATTAGAGAAAGGGATTTAATGACCTAACACGGGTGAAGGTATGCGGTTGATGAGATAAAAGAATGTTAACATGGCATCCTCCTAAAAAGAAGTAGAAACATACATATGAAGAAGAATAGTTTTGAGTTTCCTCAATTAAATGTCTATTTTTTCCTGCAATTCCATTTTGTTATAGTGGATAGGAACAAGAGGTATGATGGAGCATATCCTTAGATGAAATACACGTATGAAAGTTTAAGAAAAATAATTGCGGGCATTAGCAGATTTTTGAATAAAACTGTATAATTAAATTGAATTTTTATTTCATCGCTTAAATTTTTTAAAACCACAAGTAACTCACTTCTTTCATTGAAAAGAAATTAACAGTCATCCTAGAATAATCATCATAAAAATAACATAGCAGAAACTAAATTAAACTTGACCGGACTAGGAACCCAGTATCAAAATGAACCAAAGAAAACAATGGAGAAGCACATTATTGGCACTGCTGGGAAATGACGCCATGATTTTTTACCAACTTGATGTGACTCACACTCTAGCCTATTAACATAAAAATAAAGACGAAACACATTCTCTGCAAGCTTGATAGTTATGGATATCCCAACTGAATGTCATGTGAGCTGTGACTCTGTGTAACATCGAAGTAATGCCTGCAATAAAATAGTTGTCACCTTTGGACTCCTCCCTATATCAATCATATACTTTGGTTACTGAATCTTGTATATAAACAAAAGTAGTGAAGGTTACAGAGCAGTTATGGCATTGAATAAGCTTGTCAATCAAAATCAAGTTAGAAAGGATGGAACAACATAACATAATTATGGGATATTAAAATGTCGTTACGCCGACAATGTCTTAAACAAAAGAGATAGAACCATCGACAGGAGTGACGTTTATAATGGCATGAGATGTTTGCATCTAGTTAAAAAGAGTTGTATTATTCATGCATATGATCTGAAAGAATCCAGATTGTTGGAAATCAGAAAACCTCAAAATTAAATTCATTTAGAGTACACTCATTATATAGGAGTGGGAAATACAATAAATAAATCATAAACTCCAACACTCCCCCTAGGGTTGGGCTTGTAATGTCTGTCAAACTCAACTTGCCCATAATGTTCCCAGAGGCTCTCTGACTAAACCTCTTAGTAAGAACATCAGCGAGCGGCGAGTGGGCGAGCGAGCGGACGAGAGCACGAGAGCAGGATTAGGTTGGCTTTAATACCATGTTGAAAATCAGAAAACCTCAAAATTAAATTCATTTAGAGCACACTCCTTATTAAATAGGAGTGGGAAATACAATAGAAATACAATAAACAAATCATAAACTCCAACATAGAAAGAAAAATGATAAATGGGTGAAGAAAATGGAGACAGATGCACTGGTGCAAGCTCTATGAACCTTCTCGTGGGCCAAAGACTGAAATGTTTGGTACTGAAGGAATCAAGAGTAATTTGCTGACACATGTATGCATGACCACTGAAGGAGAAGTTGTCGACACAATATGAATTGAATGGCGTATTTGTGATGTTGGAGGAAAAATTCCTGCAGGTTGGACCAGACATCTCTAGCATGTCCCATCTTGTTATAATCGGGTGCATTTTGGGCATCCATGTCCACCTCCATGCTCATGTCCAGGGCCACTCCACAATCATGATCAGTTGATCACATGTTAGAGTCATATGAGTCACTAAAGCAGAGCGATCAACAACTAAATCTCTAGTAGTATCCAAGCTAGGGATGGTCATCATCGAAGATGTGTGAGTCGCACGGGAATTAACTTCAGTAAGTTGAGGAATGGAGGAATCCTCCAAAATTGGAGTTTTAACTAAGTCAAGCTTAGGCTGAATGGTGTGGATAAACATATTAGGTAGCAAATTGTTATTATGTTCATGTTGAACTTCAATGCATGTTGAGTCTGGAAGGAGATCCAAGAATTTAGTTGTAAAGGCTTGAAACTTCCCAACATAAATAGTGGTGTGAGATTCAGATTGCTTGAGCTGAAATAGACTCCTGATGATGTTAAATGCGCGAGTTTATATCCCAGAGACAGACACTTAGCTTGAATCCATGTTCCATGATGAGTGAGGAATAACTAAAAGACGGACATATGTGAGGGATTTATAGTCTATTGTAACATCACAAGAGGTTAGGCACTTAGGCATCCATCTTCTTTCATGTGAGTCTTTCAACACTAGTAATAATGTTTCTCGCTTTCTTAAGGTGTACTTCCTGACCTTTACCCATAAATAAAATATGAACGACAGCAACCCATCGGAAATCGCCTGATCCCGCCACTCCTACCTGCCGCAGGAACCTCTCCAGACCCCGTCGCTCCTCCATGCCGCCGCAGAAGCCTCGCCAGAACCCGCCGCTCCTTCTTGAGGACCGGTCGACCTCCAGTGATTGATTCACGATCCTCCTCGACGAGTGTGTCGTGTTATGCCGCTGTAGCTAATCAAATGTGAATCTCTTACGGCATGTTAAATCTTGTTTTTCACTCTCGTAAAATGACTAGTTAAATTGTTTAAGTTTTTATTTCTTATCAAGGTTCCCTCTCTCTCGGGAATTTAGCACAGTTAAAATAATAGTTGAGGTTCTTAATTTAATTCAAAGTATTTTCCAATTTAGTCTATATCAGTTGCATCCAGAAGATAGAGAAACTTTAAATTGAAGGAAGATCAATGATCAAGCACTATAAGATGGGGAGAAGAGAGTCAATCGATCAATGGGAGACACTCGACGAGATAGTGGGTGTTGGGGTTCAGCAATGCCCCCGGTGTTGGGAGGTACGGTGTGAGGCGCTATGGCCCACACTAGTCGAACAGAAGGGCGTGTCCCCTGGGCCTAACTGGCCGCCCCGTGGATCCTGCCTAGGGTAGCCAGCTCTATAAAGGAGTGGTAGCGCCTTCCCCAAACAGTCCGGGCTTTTGGGAGAGTTGGTAGCGCCGAGTCCCTACAAGTGGTATCAGAGAAGGTCACGGGTTCGAAACCCCGAGGTCGTTTTTGGGGGGGATTGTTGGGGTTCAGCAATGCCCCCGGTGTTGGGAGGTACGGTGTGAGGCGCTATGGCCCACAGTAGTCGAACAGAAGGGCGTGTCTTCTGGGCCTAACTGGCTGCCCTGTGGATCCTGCCTAGAGTAGCCAGCTCTATAAAGGAGCGGTAGCGCCTTCCCCAAACAGTCCGGGCTTTTGGGAGAGTTGGTAGCGTCGAGCCCCTACAGTGGGAGAAGCTCGGCGAGACAACAGGAGACGATCGACTAGGCGGTGGTAGATCAAAGGAAATTGAAGAGAAGGGGGAGAAGAATCCAATCACTTCTCGAATCAAGCATACTCTACTAACATGTTCGGTGGAATACCACGAGGAATCCTTCACTCGACAAGGTTCGCTATATATATGTTATGATCGCTCACTAGCGCACTCTCATTCTCTCGTCATCAGACCTAGAAGCTCTTAAGATGGTGGTGAATATAACATAATTTTTTATGTGGTTAACTAGGAAGAGAATACAAAAGAACAAACAACATAACATTATGCATGCATGGATCCTATATGATTAGATTAGAAGGATTGAGGGGGAATATATTAAAGGGGCTTGGGAGAAATTCCACGAGACAATGGAAGTCGAAGAGAGAGAGAGAGAGAATAGTAGCAATACATATGTGATATAGTAGACTACATAATGAGGCCGCCAAATGAATAACCACAACCACTAGTCATTCCAACATATAATGATATGAAATGGAACAAAAAATGTATAACCATCAAGCAGAGAAAATATATATATACATTAATCTCAACATTCATCCAATTTTTTTACATTTTAAGATCCAAAAAATAATGACCTGAAACCCAAAAAATACCATATAGTGTTTGACATTCCTGAGTGTAAATGAGATATTTGAGGCAACAGCTATATTGCACATTCCTCGAATGATGCTTATATGTGATAAAAAGAGTAACAGGCGTCAGGCGTCGTAAGAACGTAGATATGATCTATATTATCTAATGCAAAGGTCTAAGAATAATTAAACATTCAATCAAAGTGGAAATGTCCACTAATAGCCCAATAGAAGAATATTGAAAAAATACATTTTCTGAACGTTGAAATGCTTAAACAGATTCAGTGGGGGTAGAAACAAGTTTACAAGACATAAAGAAAATCATGTACCAACAATTTTTTATCAATTTAGTGCCCAAACCAAACTCAGTGTGCAGCTGATAGGACAGAACGAAGGGAAAAGTGAAATAATTACCATCTTTTCTGATATATTCTGAGAAGATTTTTGCGATGGTACAGAAGGATTCATGGATCCCCTGCTTCCTTCCTCGTGTTGCTTCATGAACCATTTGCGTATATCCGACTTCATTCCAACATTCACCAAACCATGAGAAATGTAAGAGACAAGAATGAAATTTAGCGAGACTACAAACACAACAGTGAAAAAGAAAATACATTGCATATGAAAACCATGCAAACAACTCACCATTTTGGAATTTGCACCACCAGCAATGAGCAGGCGAAAATCTCTCCAAAACCTAACCGTCGACAAGCCAAACCCTTCTCAATCTTCCGTGCATATCATATATTTCATGTGATGCCCTTGCTGGGCACCAGAAATAGATGGATTAAATCAGAACAAAATCATGAACAGAATAGAGAAAAAGGAATATGATCAAATTCGTCAAGAACATGATCAGATTCGTCAAGAACATGATCAGATTCGTCAAGAACATGATCAGATTCGTCAAGAACATGATCAGATTCGTCAAGAACGTGATCAGATTCATCAAGAATGAAGGAGAATGGTGATATGCTGTTAAGAGGAGTTTTTTCCATTTTGTACTACTACCAAAGGAGAAGATATGAGACAGAAAAAAAGTCAAAGATGAGAGATTTATTACCATATGAACTAGTCCATGATCATGACATCGCATGCTTCAGCACCATCTAGTTTTTCTTTCGTTTATTTTATTTGTTTTGGGGGATTATTAAATGCAGGCCGATAAACACTACATGCATACCAGTGATATAGCACACCATAAAATTTCACATGCATGTCATTTTGTTGTATGCAAACCGCTATAGAATCCATAAACAATGGCATATTGAGGGTAAAGTTCATCCGAAAACACCATTGAACATGAAATGATACGATTTTCAAAACTAAAACCATTATCTATCTACTATAGAACTGAATACCAGAAAATCCCCCCTTCTCCTAAGAGCATATTTGAAGAACATTTTCCAGGCTCACTCGATCTACTCATTCCAGTTTCAGTCATTGACCAAATGGTGATTGAAGGTTTCCATATCAATAAAGCTCCCATTGAGAAGGGGATCGACTCTAGACGGAGAAGAAAGTCATTCAATTGGCAGAAATGAAACAATGACCCCTCCGCTTCTCAGAGACAGAGCAAGAACTTCACAAAGAGGCTGCCAATTTACTAGTGTATATAAAATAGAAATTATAAACACTATGGCAAATATATTGTCACTAGCAACATGATGAAGAAACATTCCTCCTAAATCTTGTAAGAGCCTTCGTTGCGAAGGTTAGTACAAGGCAAATATATCTTGCCCATGGCCACACCATTTGGTATGGACCTAAATTCACAGTGAAATTCGTATATGAGGGCCAAGAGGTTACCATCTTGAGCAACGCCAGCAGCCTGCACGCCGTCATCGTTAGAGGAACTCTCCCCCCGTACCGATGTCACAGATCCGTTGCCCAAGCTCCAATGGAAGACGGTCTGCGACGGAGCGATTCCAGCAGCTGGCGACGGTTTCCGGCGGCGCAGAGGAAGGTTCAAGCGAACGGAGAGCGGCGAAGTCGAGGAGCGAAAGGGGCTCGGTATCGTTCGGCTGGCCTGCGCGTGCAGCTTTGGAATGATAGAAAAGTGGGTTTTGTTTTGAGATTTGGGTAGTGTTTGAAGCCTAGGCTTGCATTTAACAATTTTTTTATTTGATTTCCAGCTTCCGTTGGAAGGAAATGAAGGGTTGAAGAAACATGTTGCTCGAAAACGGGTCGGTTTGGGTATCTAATTGAGAAAAAATTAGTAAATTTGAGAACATATTATTCTTAAGTTGTTTTGTTTGCAGTATCTTTAGCAAATTAATCGAGTCGTCATTTTCAATTAAAGTTTTTTTTGCTCGTTGGACATAGTTATAGGCATCAACCTTTGCTGAAACCGACATTTTCAAAACCCCCCACTTCTTCAGATAGAAAATTGTACATTTGCACGGTTTTTATATCAGACTTTAACAAATGCTTCTCTTTCTCCATTGCAAGGGGGTGATTATGCTCCTCCACAAACTTAGCAACCGTCCACTTCTGACCATTTTTATCAGCTCTAAAATGACAGCAAGCAAGACAACCGGTTCGAGTGTCTAATTTGCGATATTTAATTGGTGACGGTTTTGTGTGCTTTTTCCGGCCTTGGAGCAGCTATATTCACGCATTTTGATAATTCTAGTGTGAGTCTAATAAACAATGTGTTCTTTACGAACACTAAATCCGATTTTGCGAGCATAATCATAATACAAAGCATATGTCTCTTCTTCTGAATGTACAACATGAAAAATGTGATTTTCATTTTTTAACTGTAGCAAATTATAAAGCATATTAGATCCATATACAGTTATACAGATTTGAACAAATACAATTGTACTTTAATAATACAGTTGACGTCCAACCTGCATTTTGAACAAATACAGTTGTGCAGACATGAAAAATTCAATAACAATTGTTGCAAGCTTACATCACTGTCTTTATCCATTTCACACATGTTGAACCTCATTTCAGTACTCCTCTTCTCAATCGAACCCCTTTCCAAGGACATGTTGCGGGGGAGAATGTTCGGTAAACGTTTGTCGGGCGGCCCCATGGCCGCCCAACCTCGGCCGCCTCGCCCCCGCCGGGGGCGGCCTTCGCCTCGCCTAAGTCGGACGGCCATTTGGCCGCCCGATCTAGGTCGCCGCCCTCGCTGGGGGCGCCTCCTGCCTCTCCTCGCCGGGCGGTTCCCCCACGGCGTGTGGTTTCCTCGTCGTCGGTCAGGCCCTCAACCGTCGTCGTCCGATCCTCCACGCGATCTCTCCACCGTACGATTAGCGAGTAACCACCCGCGTAACCACCCATAGTGGACGGGTGCAGATAGCCGAAGTCACTTTGGTTTGCGCGTAGAGGAATATTAAATTAATACGCGATGACACCGGTCTGCATTTAGTATTTTTGGTGGTTACGGTCAATAGTTATCCACAGTAACCACCGTAACCACCCCTGGGGCCTATAAATAGACCTCAGGCTACTCTTCTTTTGTCCATTTTTCAATTCTCTCCTTCTCCCTCCTCTCCTCCTAAGGGAAAAAGAACTCTCACACTTTCTTTAAGTTTTCCTCCGTGCAGGATCGCGCAGCGGTCATCGCCACCAAGGAGACGTCAGACTCCGGGCCCTCCCAAGTAAACGACAAGAACGCTCGAAGACTCAGAACGCGATGCTCAGGGTTCGCAGGGTGCGTCGAAGACCATCCAGACTCCAGAATAGGCTGCTCCCCACGGCCGAAGAAAATACTTAAATTCTGTGAGCGGTGGCCTGTCACCCTCCGAGCACTTCTCTCACCCCCATTGTAACGAGGCGCGACATGTCACCCTCGATTTCTAAAACAAGCCCTTGTAAAGAGCCATCAAATAGTGAA
The DNA here is from genome assembly GCA_033032865.1 of Dactylorhiza incarnata. NCBI lineage: Eukaryota > Viridiplantae > Streptophyta > Magnoliopsida > Asparagales > Orchidaceae > Dactylorhiza > Dactylorhiza incarnata. The sequence continues at coordinate 8,378,246 of JAWHQI010000053.1, forward strand.
GTTTGCTCGGCATCGTACCGGCCGCGTGGTTTTTTACCCCCTTCCGAAGTTTTCCACGATAAAAAAGATCCCTTGTCAGCCGTCTCGCTTTTTTGTAACTGTTTGCGCGCTCATCCGCTCTCGGGCCAAGGCGGTAAATTTTAGACCGGTTCAAGGAGCCTCGAGTAGACCGCAACAGTTTGACGCCGTATGTGGGAATAGATTCCACAAAGCTCTAAAAAATTCGTAAGACAGTATCCCTTGCCCAGCGATACTCGTGACTAGAGACATGACAAGAAGGTTGGGAACCGTCGGTGAGCTCGACAGAGTAAACAACAGCAAGAGATTCAGGTTAGACACAACAGTCACCTTCGAGGAAGAAGACTTGGAGGGAGTATTGGCTCCCCGCCAAGACACCTCATTAAAAGAATCTTGATAGATAGCGGAAGTTCGACTGATATCCTGTCTCTCTCCGCATTACATGGCCTCAAACTTAACAAAGAGCATCTCATTCCTGCGGAAGAACCGATCTACGACATGGATAACCATCCCATACCGGTCTAGGGATCGATCTCTCTCCAAGTCACGTTGGGCGAGCTCCCAAGGCAAGCCACGCGTCAAGTTCAGTTCCTGATCATAGATTCCATCCCAACCTTTAATGTCGTGTTTGGGAGGCCACTCCAGTCAACCTTCGGAGCAATTCCGTCCATTCCGGACCTGGCTCTTAAATTCCCGACCACTAACGGGATAGGAGTGGCTCGGGGTAGACAAGAGAAAAGGGCGTACCACCTGGAGCAGACTATGCCAAGACAGGTCGCCGCTGTTGACATCGACAATTTCGATTTACGAGATGAAACCACTTTACCGCGAGGTGCCCCAGTCGAAGGACTGATAGAGATAGCCCTCTCTCCCCAAGACCCTTCCCGAACAGTACGGGTTGGATCTCTCCTTTCCTCGGAAAAGGTGGAGCAATACATGACCCTATTACGCACAAACAAAAACATTTTCGCTTGGAGCCCGGAGGACATGCCAGGAGTGGACCCCGAAGTAATCTTTCATTCCTTAAATATCAACCCATCCTGCCGGCCCGTCATTTAGAAGAAAAGAAACTTCGCCCCCGAAAGACTACAAGCCATTGAAGAGGAAGTGACCAAGCTTCTTGAGGCTAAGTTCATACGCGAAGCCGACTACCCAACATGGCTAGCAAATGTAGTCATGGTAAAGAAAGTCTCGGGGAAGTGGAGGATGTGCGTCGACTACAACAACCTCAACCAAGCTTGCCCAAAAGATAGCTTCCCGCTCCCAAGGATCGACCAGCTCGTAGACGCCACAGCCAGACATGAACTCCTCAACTTCATGGACGCCTACTCCGGGTACAACCAGATTCGGATGAATCCGACCGACGAAGAGCACACGGCCTTCCGAATGGATAAAGGAGTCTACTGCTACAAGGTGATGCCCTTCAGCCTCAAGAACGTCGGGGCAACTTACCAAAGACTGATGAATAAGGTATTCAAGAACCTAATCAGGAAGTCGATGGAGGTTTATGTCGATGACATGCTAGTAAAAAATGTCCAACGAAGCAGCCACTTAGAGGACTTGGTGCAATGCTTCCAACTTCTCCACCACTACAAAATGCGGCTTAATCCAGCAAATGTTTGTTCAACAGAGTAAACAACAGCAAGAGATTCAGGTTAGACACAACAGTCACCTTCGAGGAAGAAGACTTGGAGGGAGTATTGGCTCCCCGCCAAGACACCTCATTAAAAGAATCTTGATAGATAGCGGAAGTTCGACTGATATCCTGTCTCTCTCCGCATTACATGGCCTCAAACTTATCAAAGAGCATCTCATTCCTGCGGAAGAACCGATCTACGACATGGATAACCATCCCATACCGGTCTAGGGATCGATCTCTCTCCAAGTCACGTTGGGCGAGCTCCCAAGGCAAGCCACGCGTCAAGTTCAGTTCCTGATCATAGATTCCATCCCAACCTTTAATGTCGTGTTTGGGAGGCCACTCCAGTCAACCTTCGGAGCAATTCCGTCCATTCCGGACCTGTCTCTTAAATTCCCGACCACTAACGGGATAGGAGTGGCTCGGGGTAGACAAGAGAAAAGGGCGTACCACCTGGAGCAGACTATGCCAAGACAGGTCGCCGCCGTTGACATCGACAATTTCGATTTACGAGATGAAACCACTTTACCGCGAGGTGCCCCAGTCGAAGGACTGATAGAGATAGCCCTCTCTCCCCAAGACCCTTCCCGAACAGTACGGGTTGGATCTCTCCTTTCCTCGGAAAAAGGTGGAGCAATACATGACCCTATTACGCACAAACAAAAACATTTTCGCTTGGAGCCCGGAGGACATGCCAGGAATGGACCCCGAAGTAATCTTTCATTCCTTAAATATCAACCCATCCTGTCGGCCCGTCATTTAGAAGAAAAGAAACTTCGCCCCCGAAAAGAAACTTCGCCCCCGAAAGACTACAAGCCATTGAAGAGGAAGTGACCAAGCTTCTCGAGGCTAAGTTCATACGCGAAGCCGACTACCCAACATGGCTAGCAAATGTAGTCATGGTAAAGAAAGTCTCGGGGAAGTGGAGGATGTGCGTCGACTACAACAACCTTAACCAAGCTTGCCCAAAAGATAGCTTCCCGCTCCCAAGGATCGACCAGCTCGTAGACGCCACAGCCAGACATGAACTCCTCAACTTCATGGACGCCTACTCCGGGTACAACCAGATTCGGATGAATCCGACCGACGAAGAGCACACGGCCTTCCGAATGGATAAAGGAGTCTACTGCTACAAGGTGATGCCCTTCGGCCTCAAGAACGTCGGGGCAACTTACCAAAGACTGATGAATAAGGTATTCAAGAACCTAATCAGGAAGTCGATGGAGGTTTATGTCGATGACATGCTAGTAAAAAATGTCCAACGAAGCAGCCACTTAGAGGACTTGGTGCAATGCTTCCAACTTCTCCACCACTACAAAATGCGGCTTAATCCAGCAAATGTTTGTTCGGCGTCACGGCAGGGAAGTTCCTCAGTTTCCTAGTTACTCACTGAGGAAATGAGGCAAATCCTGAAAAGATAAAAGCTCTAGAAGACATGGCGCCCCCGCGCTCCATCAAAGAAGTGCAACGTTTAAACGGCAGAATCGTCGCACTCTCACGTTTCCTAGCTCGGGCACGAGACAAGTTCCTCCCCTTCTTCAAGGTCCTGCGGGGAGCGCGCAACTCAGGCTTCCAATGGACGGATGAATGCCAGACAGCCTTCCAGCACCTCAAGCAATACCTGGCCACGCCCCCTCTCCTGTCGAAACCCACTCCCGGAGAAGTTTTGTTCCTATACCTAGCAATATCCACCACGGCCCTTAGTGCGGTGCTCGTGAAGGACGAAGGCAGTGTTCAGCGACCAATCTATTATCTCAGCAAGATCCTTGCAGACACTGAGACTAGGTACCCAATGGCGGATAAAACGGCTTTGGCCCTTGTCTTCTCTGCGAGGAAACTTCGGCCGTACTTCCAGGCCCATACAATAAAGGTACTAACACAACTACCCCTCCGGGCTATCCTGCAAAAGCCCGAAGTATCCGGAAGGCTGGTCAAGTGGGCAGTGGAACTCGGGGAATTTGACGTCCAGTTCCTCCCCGACCAGACATAAAGTCTCAGGTCCTCGCCGACTTCATCGTAGAAAATACAATCCCACCAGAACAAACTCCCTCAGAGAATGTAATCTCCGCACGCTGGACTCTCTATGCCGACGGAGCCTCCGTGGCGTCCGGAGCCGGAGTAGGACTCCTCCTAGTAATCCCGAAGGAGATTGCTCTGGAGTATGGCATTCGACTGAAGTTCCCAGCCACCAACAACATTGTCGAGTATGAAGCAATGATCGCGGGGCTTCGTCTCGCCATCGATTGCAAGGTGGATGCCCTGACAGTACACACTGATTCCCAGTTAGTAAGCTCACAAATCGAGGGAGACTATGAAGCAAGAAACGAGCAACTCGCTTGCTATCCTGCGCTCGCCAGGTCACTGCTGCGGCAGATACCATCACATCAAATTCTCCACATTCCCCGGGAGCAAAATACTCGAGCTGACGCTCTGTCCAAGTTTGCTACATCAGTAACCGCCTACCAGTCCAGGAGAAGAAGAAGCGAGGATATCACGGTTCCAAGCATTCAAGGACCGTGGGAGGTTGCCACTATCAGTAGCGAGGAATCTTCCTGGATGGCTCCTCTGTGAGCTTATCTCGCGCACGGTCAACTCCCCGAGGATCATCTAGAGTCGAGAAAGCTCCGAATTCGGGCAGCAAGGTTTGTCATTATTGACGGCGGGCTCTACAAACGAGCATTCTCTGGGCCATATCTAAAATGCATGACAGAGGCCGACTCGAATTACGCCTTACGTGAGGTGCATGGAGGAGTCTGCGGCGAATACCTGGGCGGAAAGGCCTTAGCCCGAAAGATTCTATGTCAGGGATTCTATTGGCCAACTATGAAGAAGGATGCAACGGAGTTCGTCCAGAAGTGCAAAAGTTGTCAGCTCCATGCAAATACCCCCCGTAAGCCGCCATTCGCCCTCACCACGCTCCAGAGCCCTTGGCCATTCGCACAGTGGGGAATTGATCTCTTAGGACATCTACCCACAGCATCCGGTCAAAGGAAATTCGTCATCATGATTATCGACTATTTCACCAAGTGGGTTGAGGCAGAACCCTTGGCCAAAATAACCGAGGAAAATGCCAAGAAGTTCGTCTAGAAGAACATCGTCTGTCGCTTCGACATCCCGACAATTATCATAGCAGACAATGGTACCCATTTCACAGGTAAGTCCTTTACCAAGATGTGCGAAGATTTGAAGATCAACCTCCGCCACACCGCGGTAGCACATCCACAAGCGAACGGACAAATAGAGGTAATAAACCGCACAATACTCAAGGGTCTGAAAACACGCCTCCAAGAGGTCGGGGGGGCAATGGGTGGACGCACTCCCAAACGTATTGTAAGCATACCGTACCATGGAGAAAACTCCGACCGGGGAAACTCCATACAACCTATGTTACGGAGCCGAAGCTATTATCCCCGTGGACATTGGAGTCCCGAGTGCTCGCGTCCAGACCTTCAATCCAGAGAAAAATGAGGAGCTACACCGAGAAAATCTGAAGGTCAATTGATATGCTTAGATACCAATTGAAGGTGGAGGTTAGATCTTAAATTAAATTTTTTTGGGTTATTTCAAAATAGTGATATATAAACATGTGTAGTTAAGTGAGTTATGAAAAACAAACAAAAACAAATCACAGATATCAGCACATCACAAAAAATAGACAAGCATTACAAACGACACAAAGAAATATAGTAGTTCCCCACTAAACCTGGGTACATCTACTCTTCTACCACACTTGGTAGGAATCCACTACAGGTTGTTGATCAGGTGCCCTGCCACCAAGAGAGTTTTGATCAGGTGTCCACGCACCAAGTGAGCTTTTGATCAGGTGCTCTAACCCAACTACAGGTTTTTTATCAGATACCCTGCCACCAATGACTGTAACTTTTGAAGGGAGTTATAACCCTGTGCAAGATGGAAAGAGAAAATAATATGTTGTTCTTCTCTTTCTGAGAAGACTCTAGATATCCTGATGGGTTGTTGAGAATGGATCTTGATGATGCTGAAGAAGAGCTCCCCCTGACTTGATTAGTGTTAAGGAAGCTTCTTCACTTGATTGTAATAACTCTTTTTCTTCTTCTGCAGTTTTGATCCTGAGCAAGTGATCTTGATTGGTGTCTCAGGATAAAGATGTTCTGTAGAAAAGTGTAGCAAAAAGAAGATAAATAATATATGTTGTTCTTATTAAGAACTCTGTAGATATGCTTCTTCTTTTTGCTTCTCTGTTATTTCTGTTTCTCTCTTCCTGTATCTGTATATTCCTTCTCTTATTTTCTTCTCTGCTCTTCTCTCTGTATATATAATCTGGAGAAAACTTTCAGGCTATTTTGAATTCTTGTCCGACAAAAGAAAGAGATAATGTCTCTTTAATTTCCTCGAGAAGATAAATTGCCGTCTTTTGCTTTTCTGCAACGACTATAATATTTAATTCTTCTGCAGCAACTATAATATTTATTGCGCTGCAACAGCTATAATATTAATGATACAGAAGGGCAGTAATATATAATTTAATAAAAATATTGCTTAATCAGATATAATAATATTAGTCGAGCTAAGAAATGAGATATTATAATAGCAGATAATATTTCGTCGATCTGAGCTTAAAGTTCGTCGTTCTGATCATTAAATTCGTCGACCTGAGCTTCTGTTGAAGATTCGTCGAACGCAGCTTTTCGTCGACCGCTGAGCCTGGATAAAATCGTCGACCGCTGAGACGGGATAATATCGTCGGCCGCTGAGACGGGATAATTTTGTCGACCGCAGAAAGTAAGTCGTTCGTTGAACGCAGAGAGCAAGCCGTTCGTCGAACGCAGAGAGCAAGCCGTTCGTCGAACCCAGGAAGGCGTTCGTCAACCCAGAGAACTTGTATAGTTTTTCTCCTGTCTCCTGTCTTAATGGGATTTCGTCGATCACAGAATAAATATAAAGATGGATCACGACTCAAATTAAAAACTAAGGTTTCAACAATCTCCCCCTATTTGAGTTGAGATCTTAATCCAAATCAAGACTAGGTTCTAACTAACTCATCTCCCCTTATTTGGTTTAGGATACTGAGCATAAAAAAAATAGAATAACTGCAAGCATAACAGTTAGAAATATAAAGCTTAGAGGAGATGTGCAGAATAAAAACAGATAGAAAAATTTATTGTTCTTTTGAAAATGTTTAATCATAAATTATATTATTTATTCTTCTTTAAAAATCTAAATTTCTTCTTCTTTTAAAAACATTTAAGCAATTTCTGATTCCTAGATTTTGTTTTAATAGGATTTTAATAATATGATGAATTGCTACAGCTGTTAATGGATTCTAAGGAATTTTAAGATCAGAAAAACATTGCATGATACCTTCCTTCTATAGAATCCCCTTAATCAGAAGAGACTCACACTCAGTGCCCTGATCATTTCTGATCTATGCAATCTGAGTAGAATGCTCAACATGATTTTGGAGAAAGTCTGTAAGAACATTGAAGTTATCTGACTTTGTTTTTAAGATAGGAAATTCCAATAAATCATATAACTGCTTATTTAATTATAAAAGTTTAAAATAGATTAAAAAAACCCTTATAATTAGATATATTGTCCTTTTTATCTCATTAAAATATAAATTTGAAAAACTAAACTGATTTTTAGATTTTGTTTTAACATAAAGAAATTCAGTAATTTCTACAGAGTCTTTTTCTTTTTCCTTAAAAGTTTGTTCAAATCTATTTTTCAATAAAATATTTTATTCTTCTGATATTTTTAAATCTTCTTTAAGTTTGTTATATTCAGAAGTCAATTTATTTATTTTTGTTAACTCTGTTCTGAGAGATTTTCTTTCTTTCTCAGGTTCTATTAAATCTGTATATGGTAATTTGAAAACGGATTTGAATTGATCAGAGGTAAAATTAAAATTTGAAGTTACCTCAGTTACCTCATTTTCATTAGATTCAGATTCTGCATCTGAGTTGTGGTGTGAGCTATATATGGCCAACATGCAGAATTCTCTGGCCTTTTGTTATTCTTCTTCTTCTTCTTCACTTAGACTAGATGATGGTTTTGCATCATAAATACAGTTAGTGAAGAGAAGGTTCAGTTACCATCCTTGTGAGGGAGTTCCAGATTGCTCTTGCTGAAGTGTAGTCAGCAACTTTTTGATGAATGTCATTTGATATTGATTGAGCTAATATGTACATAGCCTTTGCATCAGCACTTTTCAGCTTCTCTTGAGCATTTGTTGATGTTTGTGAAGATGGAGGTCCTGTCAAAATAGAGTTATAAATTTCTTCATCTATGACATTCATGAATAATCTAATTCTAGCTTGCCATAAAGAGAATCTATTTAGATTACAGATTGGTGGATTTGTGATTGAAAACTCTACTTGTGTCATTAGATTTTAGAAAAACCTTTTAAAAAAAAACTTAAGAACTAATTGATCTTTATGGTTCAGGTGTTAGCCTGTATAAATAATCAACAACCCTCTGATACCAATTGAAGGTCAATTGATATGCTTAGATACCAATTGAAGGTGGAAGTTAGATCTTAAATTAAAACTTTTTGGGTTATTTCAAAATAGTGATATATAAATATGTGTAGTTAAGTGAGTTATGAAAAACAAACAAAAACAAATCACAGATATCAGCACATCACAGAAAATAGACAAGCATTACAGACGACACAAAGAAATATTGTAGTTCCCCACTAAACCTGGGTACATCTACTCTTCTACTGCACTTAGTAGGAATCCACTACAGGTTGTTGATCAGGTGCCCTGCCACCAAGGGAGTTTTGATCAGACCTTGGGAAACAGACCTCTTCTGTCGAGGGCGGTTTGCACACGGAAAGCTTCTCCATTGCAATCGTTTTTCCATTCACCGGCTCTCCGGGGCCACGCCCACGTGACCTCACTGCCCGGATCGAACGGTTACATCCCTTCTCCCCCGCGGTAGGTCACAACGTCGTCAGGGCCCGCCCCCTCGCGCTCGCCAGCGGTTCGAATCATTTTGGCATTCACCGTCTCTCTGGGGTCACGCCCCCCGTGACCTCATTGCCCCAGATTGAACGGTTACATCCCTTCTCCCTCGTGGTAGGTCACATCGTCGTCAGGGCCTGCCCCCCTCGTGCTCGCCAGTGGTTCGAATCGTTTTGCCATTCACCGTCTCTCCGGGGCCATGCCCCCGTGACCTCACTGCCCTGGATCGAACGGTTACATCCCTTCTCCACCGCGGTAGGTCACATCGTCGCCAGGGCATGCCCCCATCGTGCTCGCCAGCGGTTCGAATCGTTTTGCCATTCATCGTCTCTCCGGGGCCACATCCCCGTGACCTCACTGCCCCGGATCAAACAGTTACATCCCATTTTCCCCCGCGATAGGTTACAACATTGCTAGGGTCTGCCCCCCTCGCGCTCGCCAGTGGTTCGAATCGTTTGACATTCACCGTCTCTCTGGGGCCACGCCCCCGTGACCTCATTGCCCCAGATCGAACTATCACATCCCTTCTCCCCCGCGACAGGTCACAACGTCGCCAGGGTCTGCCCCCCTCGCGCTCGCTAGCTGTTCGAATCATTTTGCCATTAACCGTCTCTCCGGAGCCACGCCCCCGTGACCTCACTGCCCCAGATCGAACAGTTACATCCTTTCTTCCTCACGATAGGTTACAGCGTCGGCAGGGCCTGCCCCCCCTCGCGCTCGCCAGCGGTTCAAATCGTTTGCCATTTACCGTCTCTCTGGGGCCACACCCCCGTGGCCTCACTGCCCCAGATTGAACGGTCACATCCCTTCTCCCCTGCCATAGGTTACGGCGTCGCCTGGGATTGCGCCCCTCACGCTCGCCAGCAATCCGAAGTGTCTGCGCTTCACCGCCTCTCTGGGGGAGCAACCCCATGACTTCACTACCTCAGCTCGAAGGGTCGTGCATATAGAACGACGCCGACACCACAAAGCCAAGTCACTACACAAGTAAACACATAGGCCAAAAAGCCTGTAACCAAGCAATGTATGATGATTCACCCAAACAAACTGGCATACTCAAAATCTCGCAACAAGAAAAATTCCCGGGCTCGTTCTCTACAAAACGACCTCAGAAAATTGGAGGGCATTTGATGGGGTTCCCACAAATAGGTCTGATCGAACCGGAGATGCTTTAAGCACAAACGTGAGACGCATGCGTGAGCAAGCGCGCGCCCCCAGCCGCATGGCCCCACCTGGGCACAAGCGCGGCCCTATCTGGGCACGCACGTGCTCGCGCGCAGCCCCTGCCTGGCCGCCCACACATGCGCGCGGCTTCGCTTGGCCCAGGTCGGGCGGCCACTCAGACACCCGATCCCGACCGCCACCCCCGCAGGGGCCGTCGCCCCCCTCGTCCCCCTCTCCCTGGTCGGGCGGCCCCATGGCCGCCCGATCTCGGCCGCGTCCCCCTCCCGGGGGCGCCATCCGCCTCGCCCAGGTCGGGCGGACCCATGGCCGCCCGATCTCGGCCGCCGCCCCCGCCAGGGGCAGCCTCCGTCTCGCCCTGGTCGGGCGGCCCCAGGGCCGCCCGATCTCGGACGCTTCCCCCTCCTGGGGGCGGCCTCCGCCTCGCCCAGGTCGGGCGGCCCCAGAGCCGCCCGACCACGACGCCTCCCCCTCCCGGGGGCGGCCTCCGCCTCACCCAGGTCGGGCGGCCCCATGGCCGCCCGACCTCGGCCGCCTCCCCCTCCCGGAGGCGGCCTCCGCCTCGCCATGGGGTCGCCCGATCTCGGTCGCCGCCCCCGCCGGGGGCGGCCTCCGTCTCGCCCGGGTCGGGCGGCCCCAGGGCCGTCCGATCTCGGTCGCCTCCCCCTCCCGGGGGCGGCCTCCGCCTCGCCCAGGTCGGGCGGCCCCATGGTTGTCCGACCTCGGCCGCCTCGCCCCCGCCGGGGGCGGCCTCCGCCTCGCCTATGTCGGACGGCCATTTGGCCACCCAATCTAGGCCACCGCCCTCGCTGGGGGGCGGCCTCCCTCCTATCCTCGCCAGGCGGTTCTCCCACGGCGGGCGATTTCCTCGTCGCCGGTCAGGCCCTCAACCGCCGCCGCCCGATCCTCCAAGCGATCTCTCCACCGTACGATTAACGAGTAACCACCCGCATAACTACCCGTAGTGGACGGGTGCAGATAGCCGAAGTCACTTTGGTTTACGCATAGAGGAATATTAAATTAATACGCGTCATATTTCCTATGACATTGGTCTGCATTTAGTATTTTTTGTGTTTAGTGTTAATAGTTATCCACAATAACCACCGTAACCACTCATGGGGCCTATAAATAGACCTAATACTACTCTTCTTTTATCCATCTTTCTATTCTCTCCTTCTCCCTCCTCTCCTCTTAAGGGAAAAAGAACTTTCACACTTCCTTTAAGTTTTCCTCCGTGTAGGATCGCACATCGGTCATCGCCACCAAGGAGACGTCTGACTCCGGGCCCTCCCAAGTGAACGACGAGAAGGCTCGAAGACTCAGAACGCGACGCTCAGGGTTCGCAGGGTGCGCGGAAGACCATCCAGACTCCAGAACATGCTGCTCCCCACTACGGTCGAAGGAAATACTTAAAACTCTGTGAGCGGTGGCCTGTCACCCTCCGAGGCTCCGAGCACCTCTCTCACCCCCATTGTAACGAGGCGTTGTGTAACACCTCCCCTGTAATGACCATATAATATGGGTCCGGTCGGGACCCCACAACATATAACCGCCACAGATTTAGTATTAAAAGATGATATTAACTACCCAATCTCAAAATTCAAATAACACAACGGAAACAAACTAAAACCACAGAGATTGTCCACAGTACATAGGAGTCCAACTTGCCTTAAGGCCTTACAAAACCAAAGTCCAAAACACCCAACATTCAACACAAAGAGACATCCCAACAAAAGTGGGAATAATAGTTTTCCTTAAACTACCTCGGCATGCAAGCCGGTTACAACAAAATAATAAAGTAGAAGTGCATGAAAACAAGGTAAACACTTCATGAGGCTTTAGGCCTTCTTGGCCGACGAGCTGGGTCTAGCCTGCGATCCTTGCCCTGCATCCAAATCACAAAGAGCGGTTAACGAGGGTCAACTATGGCTGACCACAAACGGTGTAACAACATCCCTCCTCCCGGCCGTCCTAGCGGACCCCGGGGAACTACTTCACCCTGCAAGTCAGCACTTCGTATGCAAATGTACATTAAGAAAAACAACATAAATACAGGCATGAGTGTTACAAACATCATCCACGTTTCTATGTTGAGCAGATAATAAAAGGGGCCTACCAATGCAAAATGAATGCAAACCCGGGTTTCACCCAAGGCACCCTAAGGCGTATGAATCTAACACATCATCATACATCATCATCACATCACAAACACAAGGGTACTCATCATTTCCCCACGAGAGCATCGTAGCCCAAGGCCAAGAGCTCTCGCTGAGACCCACCTCGTCTGGCTCACCATGACATTGGGCTTGTCTAACAGCTCACATGCTCAGGCCGCTAACAACACACAAAACCGTTGCTAAGAATTCTGGCTTAAGCAAAACGTCCCAAGGCCCTGGACTTACACTCGGGACAACGTCCACCGACTGCCTCGCCTGGCGACCGTTACCGAACTCATTCGTAGCACAAACATTCTCGTCAGTCAACACCGAAGGGACTAATCTTGCCGGGACACTCTCCACACGTGAATCTCAGTCTTCACGGGATAGCCAGTCGAGCACAAAGACCAATTGCGCCTTCACACAACCCTAGGCATCACAAGCCCCATTTTCCGCACATCATTTTCCCGCCCAAAATTCGACATTCGTTACCACACGAAGCTACAAGAGCATCACAACGACGAGTTCGCCGTAATCGGATTTCTAACAAACCCCTAAAATGCGCGTCAATCAACATCACCGAATCGGACCAACGGTCGCAAATCCGACTTCACTCACAATGCCTAATCCGCTAACGGAGCGGATCTCTAGTGCAAAACATGTCGGGGACGGACTCAATCAACCCGATGGTTCCTCTTGAACCAAGGCGACCCGGATCCCACTCACTCGACGGATCCGGTGCCAAAAATGCAGAAAATAAAGGGATGTCATGCACGTATCCTAAAGACCGGGAGGAGAAATGTCGTTACCTTTTGAGATCTCCTCCTAGCCATGGAAACTTAAAAAGAAACGGAGAAGAAGAAGCGCCTCGACGTTCCCTATGCGCTGCCGGTCTCGGATCGGCGAACGGAGCTCCGAAGCTCCAACAATGGCGGGATCTAGTTCTCTTCCTCCTCCAACCCTTCCTCTCTCTCAAACCCTCAAGACCCAACTTAAGAGAAAATGAGGAGGGAGAGCTTCTCAGCCCTACTTAGGGTTCTCCCACGAGCCCCTCACAGTCGTCCGATCCAAATCAAACCAAACGGGCGCCCAGAAATTTGCTGATTACGAATCTATTTCCATCAGTTAGCGAACGCACGGTCGAACGCACGACCGTGCGTAAAAACGCACGAGTAAATTCAGAACTCCAAATCTTCCAGCCGAAGAGCACGCACGGGCGGATCGATCGTGCGTCAAGGAAACGCACGATCGTGCGTTTAAGAAAAATCTGCCATTACGGCAGTTTTCAGCGACGAAGACCTAATGCGCGGCGTTAATTCTCAGATCAACAAAACTGGGATGTTACAACTCCACCCCCCTTAAAAGAATTTCGTCCTCGAAATTTCAAAACTGAAACAGAAAATTGCGATGCATACCTGATGCAAAAAGTTCCGGGAAGTCCTCCCGCATCCCTTGCTCACGCTCCCAAGAGAATTCATCTCGCCCGCAATTGTCCCATCGCATCTTTACAAGCCTGACTTCCTTGTTACGCAACTGCCGGACTTCCGAGTCCTCCACGCAAATCGGACGAACTCTCGTCCTCAAATCCTCCGTCGCCAGCACCGCCGCCGCTTCAACCACGACGATTGGCTCTACCAAAGCTTTCCTCAGCACAGAGACATGGAAAACATCATGTAATCCACTCAGCTCAGCGGAGAATGCTAAACGATAGGTTGCTTCGCCTATACACTACGTAACCTCGAACGGGCCCAAATATCTCGGACTCAACTTCTTGAGTCACAGCACACGCGAAACACCCTTGAACGGCTTGATCTTCAAGTAGACCATGTCGCCCACTGCAAACTCCACATTTCTGTGGCGCGCATTAAAATACTTCGCTTGTCGATCTTGAGCAACCTTCATGCGCTCCTGAATCGTCCGCACAATCTCGCGAGCATCTTCCACCACTTGCTTTCCCAAAAGCTTAGTGTCTCCCGCCTCTGCCCAAGACATCGACGTTCGACACTTCCTTCCATACAAAGCTTCGTATGGCGCCATCTTGATGCTCGCCTAGAAGCTATTATTATAGGCGAACTCCACCATGAAAAGGTGGTCTTCCCAACCTTTACCAAAGTCGAGAGCACACATCCTCAACATGTCCTCCAACGTACGGTTCGTTCGCTCCGTCTGACCATCGGTCTGCGGATGGAACGCGGTACTAAACTTGAGCTTTGTGCCTAAACTTTTCTACACTAACCTCCAGTCCTTCGAAGTGAACTGCCCATCGCGATCACTAACGATGCTCTTCAGAATCTCGTGCAACCGCACTATGTTTCGAACATAAAGCTCCACGATCTTCTCCACGTCATCGCCCTTCTGATTCGGATGAAGTGAGCCACCTTGGTCAGGCGATCCACTATCACCCAAATCACATCATTACCCTGCTGCGATCGAGGCAAACCATGCACAAAATCCATAGAGATGTCATCGAATTTCCATTCGGGGATGGGAAGAGGCTTCAAGAACCCGCCGGGCCTTTGACACTCAGCCTTCACCAAGGCACATGTCTGACATCGTCTTACGTACTCAGCTACATCCCGCTTCATCACAGGCCACCAAAAATATTTCTTCATATCCGCGTACATCTTTGTACTTCCTGGATGAACGGAGTACTTCGTAAAGTGAGCCTCAAACATCAACTCCTCGCGATGCTTGCCAAAGCGCGGAACACAAACCCTTCCGTCTCTTTTCAAAATCCCACCAACCATCTCCAAAGCAGTGCCTTCGCTTTGCTGAGCCTCCAGCATCAACTGCTGGCACTCCTCGTCTGCACTGGTCGGCTGGTCGCCTCTCGGATTCGATCTGTTATATCACACTGCAGTTCAATCCAGTTCAAACGAGCCATGCCAGACTCACCTCTAGCCACACAAGAAATGTCAAGGGACTCCAAGTCTTGAATCAAACGCTTGTCATGCACCTCCATCCAATTACCTTGCCCGGAGTACTTCCTACTCAAGGCATCCGCCACCACGTTGGCTTTACCCGGCGTATACTGAATCTCCATGTCGTAGTCCCCAAGAAACTCGACCCACCTACGATGCCGCATATTCAGATCCTTTTGGTCTAGGAGATACCTCAGGCTTTTGTGATCCGTGAAGATCTCCACCTTCGCACCATAAACGTAGTGCCGCCACAATTTTAGCGCAAAGATTACCGCCGCCAACTCCAGATCATGGACGGGATAATTCCTCTCATGAGTCTTTAACTGCCTTGACCCATAAGCGATCACCTTGCCGTGCTGCACCAGCACGCAACCCAACCCGCAACCTGACGCATCGCTGAAAATCTGAAATCCTTCCGTCCCAGTAGGAAGACTAAGGATTGGAGCAGACATCAACCTTTCCTTCAAATTCTCAAATGCACGGGCATACTCCGGTGTCCATACGAACCTTTGGTCCTTGCAAGTGAGAGTGGTGAGGGGCAACGCCATCCGCGAAAAGTTCTCCACGGACCTTCTATAATAACCGGCTAGTCCAAGGAAGCTCCAGACTTCCGCCACGGTTCTCAATACAGGCCAATCCCTAATGGCTTCAATCTTCGTTGGATCTACCGCCACCCCATCTCCACTGATCACGTGACCCAAGAATGCCACCTTCTCGATCCAAAACTCACACTTCGAGAACTTAGCATAAAGTTGATTCTCCCTTAGAGTCTGCAATACTTGTCTCAAGTGAGACTCATGCTCTGCCTCCGATTTTGAATACACCAAAATGTCATCTATGAACACCACCACGAACGAATCTATGAATGGGCGAAAAACCCTCTTCATCAAATCCATGAACACAGATGGCACGTTCGTCAGTCCGAATGGCATCACCGAAATCTCGTAGTGGTCATACCGAGTCCCAAACGCTGTCTTGGCAACGTCCTCTTCTCGAATCTTCAACTGGTAGTACCCCGAATTCAAATCCAACTTGGAGTACACCACCGACCCCACTAACTGGTCGAACAAATCATCGATTCGGGGAATCAGATATTTATTCTTGACGGTCAACTTATCTAGCTCACGGTAGTCAATGCACAACCGCATACTTCCGTCCTTTTTCTTCACAAACAATACTGGCGCGCTCCACGATGAAGAGCTAGGCCTAATGTACCATTGCTCTAACAACTCTTGCAACTGAACCTTTAGCTCGGCCAGTTCCTTCGGTGCCATCCTAAACGGAGGACGCGACACCGGCCACGCACCCGGTACCAATTCGATCGAAAAATTGATCTCACGCTGAGGAGGTGCTCCCGGAAGCTCCTCTGGGAATACATCCTCAAATTCTTCCACCACCGGAACTTCTCCAATAGCCAACTTTGTGGAGTGAGTCTCCAACAAAGCTAAAAACGCCTCGCCTCCTTGGTTTACCACACGCCTCATCTGCATAGCGGAAATCAGGGAGCAAGCCACTCCGCTTAGGCCTTCGAACTTGACCTCTGCTCTACCCTTCCCTCTCAGGGTTACCACCTTCAACTGGCAGTCGATACTAGCTCGTTGCGCTGCAAGCCAGTCCATCCCCGAGATAACGTCGAATTCAGCTAGTGGCAGAATCGCTGCTACCAACACGAAATCACAATTACCAATTTGCAACACAATGCGTCCTTTCCTCATGGTAGTCATGAAAGACCCATTCGACATACGCACACTCAGCTCCACCTCTGCCTCTACGGACTCAGCACCAATCTTCCGGATAAAACTTTCCGCAAGAAAAGAGTGTGACGCTCCCGTGTCGAACAACACTCGAGAGGGGTAGCCCGAAATTAGCACGAAACCTAACCAGGTGCAAAACAAACATGAAAGGCCGCAACCTACATTATAGTAACAAACTTAAACTTAAACTTTTCGTACCTGTCACCACGTCGGGTTAACGTATCGCTTCCTGTTGCCCAAGATTATATGCTCTAGGCTGCACTGGAGGGAACCGCGAGGCACTCGACTCCGCCGCTTTCCCCCTCTCTGCAACACTGGGACCGGAACGCACCGATTGTTCCTGCCTCGGCTCTGGCTCAGCTCCGCCCTCGGTACAAAACCGACTTATGTGACCCACCTTGCCACACTTGTAACAAGTCAACGGACCTTTGGAGCGAAAATCTCCCGAAGGTGCGCCACTTCTCTCCCCAGGCCTACTAGGACGGGGCTTCTTCTTCCATCGGTTGCCCTCGGACTTCCACTGAGACCGAGACTGAGAAGACTTTCCTTCTCCCTGCTTTGCTGCAAAACCCTTTCGCCGTTGGGTTCGCTCCATGTCGCTCTCCAGTGCACGAGCGGCTTCGACCAATTCATTAAATCCCGCATTCTTCAAGGCTATGAGTGGTTGCCTTAAATTTCCCCTCAACCCTTGATAGAAGAGATTATCTCTCTCTTCGTCATTTGCCATAGTCGTCTCCGCATAACGACCCAACCGAGTGAACTCTTGCAGATATTCATCCACTGTCTTCTCACGCTGCACCAAATGCAAAAACTGTCGCTGCAGTGCTAACCTTGTCGAGGCCGGAATATAACGCTTGAGGAAAGCGTTCCCGAACTCCTCCATGGACGGAACACGCCCAACAAAATGGCGACCGTTATGGTTCGCCCACCACAACTTCGCATCGCCCTCTAACATGAAACTCGCATAGTGAGATTGTCTCTCCTCTGGGTCTCAGCTGCCTTCAAGAGTTCCTGGATCCTCGAAAGCCAATCTTCGACATCCGTGGGAGTGCCAACTCCCTTGAATGTCGGAGGGTGGAAACTCAAGAAGTACTTCATGAATCGATCACCCATCAGAATAGCTCTCTCCGCTAAAGGCTCTGCTTGCCTCACTTCGACATCCGGTGTAGCCGGCGTAGCCGCCGGAGTAACATGAGTCGCAACTTGCACCACCGGCGTAGGAACCCGTGGCATCGCTCTAGCTTGACCCGCTACCATTGCTTCCGCTAGCATGCGACAGAAATCAGCTGGGGACATGCCCACATTCATGAGGCTCGGAGCAGTAGCACTGCTTCCCGAAGGCTCCTCTTGCCTCCTTGACGTCCCCGCATCGTCGCCAACATCCTAGCATAAGCAAGGAAAAGACTTATCAAGCTCTATTCGCAAGACTCAAACACAGGGATACTCGTGATCCCGCACAATGCTCCTATGTGGACAATCTCTTACGCGATCCAACTACACTAGGCCTCGCAAGAATACTCAAACCTCGTTTTGATACCAAATTGTAACACCTCCTCTGTAATGACCATATAATATGGGTCCGGCCGGGACCCCACAACATATAACCGCCACAGCTTTAGTATTAAAAAATGATATTAACTACCCAATCTCAAAATTCAGATAACACAACGGAAACAAACTAAAATCACAGAGATTGTCCACAGTACATAGGAGTCCAACTGGCCTTAAGGCCTTACAAAACCAAAGTCCAAAACACCCAACATTCAACACAAAGAGACATCCCAACAAAAGTGGGAATAATAGTTTTTCCTAAACTACCTCGACATGCAAGCCAGTTACAACAAAATAATAAAGTAGAAGTGCATGAAAACAAGGTAAACACTTCATGAGGCTTTAGGCCTTTTTGGCCGGCGAGCTGGGTCCAGCCTGCGATCCTTGCCCTGCATCCAAATCACAAAGAGCGGTAAACGAGGATCAGCTATGGCTGACCACAAACAGTGTAACAACATCCCTCCTCCCGGCCGTCCTAGCGGATCCCGGGGAACTACTTCACCCTGCAAGTCAGCACTTCCCGTATGCAAATGTACATCAAGAAAAGCAACATAAATACAGGCATGAGTGTCACAAACATCATCCACATTTCTATGTTGAGCAGATAATAAAAGGGGCCTACCAATGCAAAATGAATGCAAACCCGGGTTTCACCCAAGGCACCATAAGGCGTATGAATCTAACACATCATCATACATCATCATCACATCACAAACACAAGGGTACTCATCATTTCCCCACGAGGGCATCGTAGCCCAAGGCCAAGAACTCTCGCTGAGACCCACCTCGCCTGGCTCACCATGCCATCAGGCTTGTCCAACAGCTCACCTGCTTAGGCCGCTAACAACACACAAAACCGATGCTAAGAATTCTGGCTTAAGCAAAACATCCCAAGACCCTGGACTTACACTCGGGACAACGTCCACCGACTGCCTCGCCTGGCGACCGTTACCGGACTCATCCGTAGCACAGACATTCTCGTCAGTCAACACCGAAGGGACTAATCTTGCCGGGACACTCTCCACACGTGAATCTCAGTCTTCACGGGATAGCCAGCCGACCACAAAGACCAATCGCGCCTTCGCACAACCCTAGGCATCACAAACCCCATTTTCCGCACATCATTTCCCTGCCCAAAACCCGACATTCGTTACCACACGAAGCTACAAGGGCATCACAACGACGAGTTCGTCGTAATCGGATTTCTAACAAAACCCCTAAAATGCGCGTCAATCAACATCACCGAATCGGACCAACGGTCGCAAATCCGGCTTCACCCACAATGCCTAATCCGCTAACAGAGCGGATCTCTAGTGCAAAACATGTCGGGGACGGACTCAATCAACCCGATGGTTCCTTTTGAACCAAGGCGACCCAGATCCCTCTCACTCGACGGATCCGGTGCCAAAAATGCAGAAAATAAAGGGATGCCATGCACGCATCCTAAAGACCGGGAGGAGAAATGATCTAGTTCTCTTCCTCCTCCAACCCTTCCTCTCTCTCAAACCCTCAAGACCGAACTTAAGAGAAAATGAGGAGGGAGAGCTTCTCAACCCTACATAGGGTTCTCCCACGAGCCCCTCACAGCCGTCCGATCGAAATCAAATTAACCAAACGGGCGCCCAGAAATTCGCTGATTACGGATCTATTTCCGTCAGTTAGCGAACGCACGGTCGAACCCACGACCGTGCGTAAAAACGCACGAGTAAATTCAGAACTCCAAATCTTCCAGCCGAAGAGCACGCACAGGCGGATCGATCGTGCGTCAAGGAAACGCACGATCGTGCGTTTAAGAAAAATCTGCCATTACGGCAGTTTTCAGCGACGAAGACCTAATGCGCGGCGTTAATTCTCAGATCAGCAAAACTGAGGTGTTACACGCTGTCTGTCGCCCTCAATTTCTCAAACAAGCCCCTGTAAAGAGCCATCAAATAGTGAAGTTTGGTCGGCACCGTACCAGCCGCGTGATTTTTTACCTCCTTCCAAGGTTTTCCATGATAAAAAAGATCTCTTGTCAGCCGTCTCGCTTTTCTGTAACTGTTTGCGCGCTCGTCCGCTCCAGGGCTAAGACAGTCAATTTTAGACCGGTTCAAGGAGCCTCGAGTAGCCCGCAACAGTTATGCATGTCATGTAATTTTGAAAAAAAAAAACTTAACAAACTTAATTTCTGTCAAACATTTTTTTGAAAACAGCTTCTTGAACATCATTGCAAATTCCATTTCATCCAAATAGTTTGATAACAAAACTCTGTTTTTCAGAAACAACTACTTTTCATCAGCTCTATTCGATCAACAACTTTTCCATCAACAACAGCTCACCCAAACTGAGCCATATGCTTTATTTGAGAACAACTCCAATGGATCAAAAAACTGCATTCCAACCACAATCATAATTTTATTCTGTTTGAATGCGCAACTCCTCGAAAAGTGCTTACCTTAAAAACAATTGATACGTGGCTCTTTGAACATCAGGCGAGACCCAGCTTTCCGCATCTCATCCGCGCGTTTCGCCTCGTCTCATATGCAAAATTCCAGCCCTCGACAGCCGGCCCCGGATCTGCGCGAGAGAGCTCTCCCGATCCCGTCCCCGATCCCGTCTGGAATTCCTCTCCCTGATGGCAGATCCTCTCGCAGGCGGACTCGACGAGGTCATCCACGACCGCACGAACCTCCGACCCTCGTCGACCTCTCCTGGCTCGATCCCTGCGCTTCTTGTCACAGATCTTGGGTTTCCGACCCCTTCGATCTATGACATCTGGTCCTTATTTCTCCTCCTCCTTGTTGGTAACTCCTTCTTCATTCTTCCTTGGAGTTTAAAATGATATTATTGCTTGGTTTGATGATTTTTAGTGCAATGAGATATTCCTCCTTTGCTTAGGGTTTCCTTGTTATTGATTTTTTGATTTTCATTGTTTTTTTCCTTGGAAATTGTTATTAAATTCTTTGTTAGTCATCAATTCTTAAAGATCAACATTTTTGCACAGACTCTCTAAAGGAGTCTTCAAATTTTTTCATTATTACTTAACAAATAGCTGATCAGCAATTTTTTCTTGAAAATAGTTGTTACTGAAATTTTTGAACATGATTTGATTGCTCCCGGTACCGAACCAGTTTCTTCCGTATGCGCGACGATCCGTCCAAGTTTGACCCTTTATGGCCTTGCGAAAGGCATGGTGGCGGCGCCGCAGGCGAGTTCGAGCCCTCGGCACCCTTCCCCACTCCCATTCACTCCACTTCCTCGCATCTCTTGCTCTTTAGGTTACCCAGTGCTCAGATCCCCGATTCCGCATCTTTGTTTGTTTGATTCTTCCGTTCGATTTTGTTTGTTCATCTCTACCGGCCCATTACCACCCCTTTTCCGCCCATGGCGTCGTCCGAGTATGGCGGCGGAACGGGCGGGAAGTTCCGGAAGCGGCCTCTGCGGAGCGCTGCTTTCACTCCGTACGACCGTCCCCCGCTGGCAGCTCGTGGGATCCGCAGCCCGCCGGCGGCGGCGGCGGGGCGAGGTAGCTGGTGGCTCTCGAATATCGTTGATCCAGCGTCACGGCTTATCTCCAGTAGCGCCACGCTCTTTTTCTCCACCGTCTTCCGCAAGCGCCTCACCGCCCCTCCAGGTTCGTTTGGCTCCTCATTCCTTGCCTGTTTTTTTTTTCTCAATGAGCCATCACAGATGAAAGACAGAATTGGTAGGACGTAAGAAGAAGCACTGCGGATGAGTAGAAGCATTGGATGAAGGGGGGGGGGGGGGGGGGGGGGGGGTCAGGGAGGAAAAACCAACAAAAACAGCCATGCCTTCAGTTGTACTGCAAACATTATTTTTTTACTGTTGCTTCTGTGTTACATATACTATTTGAATTCAAAATTTTCAGATACCAACCTTAAGAATCAGTACAATTAAAGAACTTTGAGTTCCTTAGGAAATGAACAAGCCCCCATTTAGGAAATAAACCATACAACCAATGAATTTGGGTGGAAATAAACCAAGATATAACCAAATAAATGAAGGAATGAACTGTAGCAATAGGCAAGCAAAGGATACAACGACATAATATACCAAGGGATGGAACATGGGAGTAGAAAATACTCCATAGGCTCATAAAGAGACGAATAATCAAGTTTCTTATTTTAATTAAATGTGGATATGATATGAGACAAGTAGCATCTTTAGGTATATATTACTTAAGTCTCCACCATAATACATAAATGTAAAATGCACCACACTCGATCTTTGCATAATGAAATGGCCATATAACATCCAAATGTATAAAGAACTCTAAAATGAATATAATTGATAACCATAAAAATATGGCGTCAAAATTGTGATTTCTATCTACGTCATTTGTTGGGAGGTTGATTTCTCGCCCTTACATGACCACATAACATACTATGTGCGTGCAATGAGTCAACTCATTCGTGTTCCAAAGACAAAACATTTAAGCGTTATAAAGTTTGCCTACTATCTTAAAACTACACTAATAAATGACATTTTTTATTATAAAACAATAATATAGATATCGGTCGTCATGTCGAATGATATATCCTTTTTGAGGGAAGAAAGGCAGGACACCATTATATAAAAGCCATATAAATCTAGGTCTTATCAAAATCAAGCATTATATAAATTAGTTACTCATCTTGATGATAGAATGAGATACATGAAATCGAGAGACATGATGAAAAAAAGAAAAAAAATAACAATCTTAAAATATGAAAGACTTCTCTATCACAATACTATCTCATCTCCCTCCTTATTCTACCTATTTACTCACATAAGACGTCATGTTGAGTTTCCTTCATTGCTTATTTTTATGTCTCCTTGCAAGTAAAAGATCTTATTTTTTAGTTAGGCCATATATAAATATACAGGTCGATGATCAAGAAGAAATGATATCTAGCATATTTTTTAATTATCCCTTAGTTTATCAGTTATTATTATAAAATAAATTTATTATACAAAATAATGAATTTATAGACAAGAAAATAACTCCTAGTGTGAAGGCATGGTTGTTAAAAGGAGGAAGTGCCTTTGGAATATTACATGATAATAACATACGATGGAGGCTTAAAGGAAAACTTATTAACCGTGGAATTAGACTTATGATGTTGTATTGATCAACTTATGATGTTGTATTGATCAAAGTGTTAATAATAATTTTTTCTTTGGCAACTAAATTGAGCCTCATAGAAGTATGAATTTTAAGATCTATTCATGGAAAACTAAGGCGAATAATTTATGGAATTATGTTATTGGAGTTATTGATAAGTCAGTAAAAGTAGACTTTTGTGATTTGGTATGTACCATAAATGGTAGTCAATGCACCCATTAGATAAAGGCAACCCAGTGCACAAAGCATCCTTGCAGAGTGAGGGTCCGGGGAAGGGTCCCACCCACTGGTTAAATGTCCTCCATTATGTCTGCCGACATGTCATTTTTGAGGATAGAACGATATTTTTTTCTATAAAAATCGATTATGTCCTTTTGTAAAATATAAGCTGATATATCTGATTTTTTTCTATATATTGGTCGACACGACTTTGAAGCATATCGTTCACTATTTTATTGTGTTATATTTGCAGTCTAGCAGTATGTCTAAATCACATATATATACCTATATACACATATATAAATATATAAATATATAAATAAATAAATATATGTATGTATATATATGTGTGCATATATATTATGTGTGTTTAAATCAATTGGACTTATTGTTTTATATTTTTAATGTGTTATTTTTATAATCAATTTTGTATAATTATTTAACACTGTATTTTTCTTATTTTATATTATAAAAAATGTGAAAAAGTACAACACATTTATTAGATGTTATTTATAAGACTTATAATCAATTAAGGATATTTAGTTTTAAATCTTCTTTATTTGCTATAAAACTTAGTACTAATAAAATAAAATTCTTATGTAATATTAAATATATTTTACATTGTACTAAGTTGTACTTGTTATAATATTTTACTTTGGATATTTTTCAAATTTATTTTTGGTTATACATGTCTCATTTTTCGTTTACTTGTTATGTTAATTTTTTTCCTTTTTAAAACATATAATTGTGCTTAATATGCATAAAAATAGTTTTTATTTATTTATAAGATATGGAAATCTGTATTTTAAGATATCTCCGACTTCCGATATTTAAAAACGCAGTAAGACATGTTGCCGACATCCAATATTTACAACCTTGGTCCCACCACAAGGGTGAAATATAGGCAAACCTTAACCCTACATCAGGGATAAGACAGGAGTGACACCAATTGTAGAGAAGATGCGAGAAGCTCGATTAAGATGGTTCAGGCACGTACAAAGGAGACCATTAGAGGCACTTGTTAGCCGTTGTGAGAGTTTAGCCACTAGACATGTTAAACGGGGGAGGGGTAGACTAAAAAGGACTTGGAATGAAACTATAAGGAAAGACATGATATACTTAGGCATTAGTGAGATTATGACTAAAGATAAGGCGCAATGGCGACAAATGATCCATACAGCTGACCCCACAATGGTGGGATAAAGGCTTGAGTGTTGTTGTTGTTGCTTCCAGGACTCGAACCCGTGACCTCAAGGTCACACGGCAACACCTCAACCGGAGTGCACCCATTATATGTGTAGATAAAATTTATATTGGAGGATTAGAATGCAGAAGGGTTAGACCTAAAATGACATGGATAGAGTCGTTCAATATGATTATGGTTTTAGGTTTAACACTATAAGGAATACTTAATAGAAACTAAATGGGAAATGAAGATTCTTAAAGCTGAATCCTAATAACTGGGATAAGGATATTGTTGATATGATGGATCTGATTTGATTATATACTAAAGGTAAGCTTATTTTGGATCGTGAATAGCAGTTATGGCCCATGATGATCAACTATTAATCATCTAACTTAATTTGTTTGATAATAAATTTTTTTATGGTTTATGCGACATTATTGTTGGTTTTACTCATTGGTTTACCAAGTACTAACAACAATTCTTTATGTGCAGGGGATAATCTCAATACAAATGAAGATGTTCCGGAAGTGGTTAGTTTGAAAACTTTGATGTTTTTGATCATGTGTTCCATGCAATTACTTTGTAATTTTTTTGTCTAACACAAAGCGACACATGCTTCAAAATATGAATTCTTGATAATTAATCTTTTATATTCCGGTGAATGAAGGGGAGACTTGGCGCACCGGTTAAGGTGTCGCCGTGTGATCTTGAGGTCACGGGTTCGAGTCCTGGAACCAGCCTCTTGCAAAAATGCAAGGTAAGGTTTGCCTACATTTCACCCTTGTGGTGGGACCCTTCCCTGGACTCTCGCTGCGCGGGGATGCTTTGTGCACCGGCTGCCTTTTTTTTATATTCCGGTGAATGTTCGTTCTCTAGTTTGCCTTTCTATCAACAATGTATCATAATAAAGAATCATACTTAATGAACTATTCACTTCACACCACTAGTAGGTCTGGCATAAAATGGATGCACTCAGTGCAAGTACATGAACTTTTCTTAAATATAAAGTTCTAAGGCGTTGATGTACCCAGTTTTATCATTGCATCTGCCAAGAGTAGATTTGTATGACTTGAATCTAGAACCTTCAGATAAATACTCTTTTAGAATCATATCAAATTTCTTCTCGGAGTTGCTTCTTAAGTATCTCTTTCTGAATTGCTCACTCATGACATTTGACCTCTGCTTTGTAAATGTACATAGTCAACTTGGTGCAGTTGCTTTTCCAAGTTTTAGGCTACCCATAGATGGTATTAAGTAGGATGCTTTCTCATTGAATTGTCTTATTATCACATGATTACATGTGTTTGTGATTTGTTTTCATCTTACTTTACTATTCCTAATTCCTTTTTTACATTTTAATTTATTACATCTTCGTGTTTAATTGGATAACATATTTGGTCAGGCTTATGCCATGTGCTATAAGATTAATATCCATAATTTTGTGACCACCATTTTTGCTTACTCATTTCAAAATTAAAATAAGATATTATCAAATGTTTTTTTTTTTCATTGTATTTTAGCAATCAAATTTTTAATATTTGTATCCTATATTCATGATGGATGATTGAATAACTTTCAGAGACCCTCACCTGAAGTAAGAGAGCAAGATCACAATCCATTTGATGCAAGGCATTCAATACACCGTGTTAGAAGCGGTATAGATGAGCAAGAATCGATTTCTGGTACCGATGACATTTTTGAACTTGAACAACTAGTCAAGCAGAAAAGGTTCTCAAGGAAAGTATTTCCTAACATGTAGTGTTTAGTTAATATAAAAAGTATTCATGTTCACTGATACTATTCAATTATTTACTATTAAATAGTGCTATTTTTTGTCTATCTTGATTTCCCTTTTATATCTTTTGAACCCAAGGATTATTTAGTTCTGGTATTGTAACCTCTTTAATGATTATTCTACTTTTTATTTGAAAATGTTCTTTTATTATTTTTGTCGGTTTCTTTAGATACTTCAGCTAAAATTGTTCAGTTTAATCTATGGGATAAAGTTGCTTATGTAAGATGGATATATGGTAAAGCTAGGAATAGAGTGATAAATAATTGATACACAGATAGTGGGAGTAACCTGTACAAAGATACAATAATGTAAAATGAACTTAGGTTGTTTGTGCATATACACAACAAAACTTAAATAAATAGCACACAGGTTAATTTGGTATGGTTAATATGAAAATTAGGTTATGTTGGCATACACCCAACTAAATTTAGGTTATCAGACAACTATGGCTAGGAGTATTGTAAAAAGATGCCAAAAATAGGATCAACAACTCTTGCATCAATAAAAAAGAATGAATATAGGGTGATCCACAATATCAACACCAACTAGTTGGGATATTATTCGGGATGATTTTCATGATTTCCCGTTCCTTCTATTTTTTTCATTTCTACCCTTGATTCTTCTCCAGTCTTCTATATTTGACATCTTTTTTGTTTGTTATTCAGGACTGAAACTGAGCGTTTGACTGAATTATTGCATTCAAGAACTATTGAAGTATCTCCTTTACCATCAGCAGACTACAAGAATAAGGGGAAGCTAGATCAGGATTCAAATGTCAACCCATTCTCATCTGAACAAGCAGTCGATCATGTTGAAAAGGAAAAGGCAAATGCTCCAGAATTGGAATATCAAAGGAAGCAGCTGGTTACACCACGTGCAAATGCTATTTCTGGAGTCAATGTAAGAGAACAAATGTCTCTAATTGTGTAAGCTCTTTTGACGTGTTTGCTAACCTATTGATTGTGATGCTCGTGCACATTTCATGATTTTTCTTCATTTTATTTGACATTTTTTGTGAACTTCTTTCACCCCTTGATCATTACAAGGCTATGCTGTAAATCAAAATAAGTACAATTTGTTTTTGTTCTAGTAAACTTTTATCCATTTCACGACACAACAAGGGAAACACCGATCATTGAGAGCATGAATTAGATTGTAAACCCTAGCCCCCACTCAGATCATGCATGGTATATTTTTTTATTTCAAAAGGGATATTCATTATCCCCAGTGATTATGAGGAGGTATTTATAGTATAATGTGACTCCTCATAATATGCAGTTATTACCTAATAAATGCTTTAATTCCACTCACCTGATTCAATTTTTAAATAATTCCTCATGATATTTAGTGTCACATTCTTCCATAATAAATTGTTTGACAATCTTGATACATACAATGTATCAATTTTGGGGTGTTACCGTGTTACTCAAATTTTAGTTTTTTTGACACATTCTTAAGACGCCGCCTAAACCTAGATTCTGAAATAGTGTAACTGTGTTCGTATATGCTCTGATTCCACTTGATTTAGGCGTCGTTGCAACCTTTGGGACAAATGCTATGGCAATATAATTTAAAAAACCTAAAGAATGCAACATTTTGCATCATAAGTCAAATAAAGATCAAATACAGATAAAAAGTAAAGAAGCTAATTCAGTTCTTTTAAGGGCAACAAAATCCAACATGTGCAACCCGCAATAGCAAGTAGTCAGTCATCAATAATAACATCTCTGATGTACAAGACAATAACTAATTGAAGTAAAGAAGTAATACAATCAATGAAAACTATTCTTGGAATGCAATTTGTAATCGGCTAGAACTAACTAGACTAAATATAGGCATAAACATCGGCTTGGAAAAATCTCATGTAACTATTTAGATAGTAAGGTACTGAGGAATCGAGAAGTTAGCGAACTCTTCAAACAAACGTCATAAAATGGTGCTGAGGTAATGGAAATCAACGATGAGTCAAGTAGAGAAATGCTACAATGAGAAACCATGGAATGATGAAGGAGATTGAAGCACACGAAAAAAATATGGGTAGTTGGGGGTAGAGAGAGGAGACAAAATTCTCAGTTTTCAATGCATGCCAAACCACTAGATTTTGGTTTTTTTGGTTCCCTGTATTATGTTTAACTCTTCATGTTTCTAACATACACCAATAGTTTGGCGTACATGCTGAGAAGGTGTTCCCAACTATTGCAAAACGAAGGATAGAAGCTGATTGAGAGTAGCTTCAGATGATTTCTGGAAACCTCGGGGAAATAAAAAACAATGACAAATGTTGCCAAAGCAACAAAACTACATTAAGACATGGCCTTTAAGCGCAAGTTAACATGAATTCAAAATTTTCACTCTGTTTTTTTTTTCTTTCATTTTTGTCTCCTTTTTTAATTCTTTTTTTCCTATTAGTTTTTTCTTTTGAATAATACTTAAGTAACTCCTAAATAATAAAAATCAAGGATGCACACAAAATAATATCTAGGCTTAAATGGCGGACTTGTGGAAAGGATAACCAGACTCTACTCGACCAAATTCAATGACTATGCTTGTGTAACTTAAGCATGAGTGCAATCTTAAATGATCACATTTAAGAAAATACACCGCTGCTATTATGCCATAAAATTGTTTAATTGCAAGAAAAAATGAATACACAAAATAAAATGCTCATAATTAAATGCAATAAATATACACAGAAGTACAATCATCTTTCTACATCACAAAAGATGCTCCTAGACATCACTTTTTATTTCCCTGTGCATACAAGTATTTTCTTATCTCTCTCTCTCTTCTCTCTTTTCGTTTCCGCTGAACAAATATCCACCTTTGACCCCTCCAAAATATATCCTTAATATTCTTCGTTATTAAATTCCTAGTCGTAACTCGTAACCTTCCTAAATTTCTTAACTCTATATAGTATCTACTGAATTTCCTCATATGGTTCTATTTCCTTTCCATTGACTGAAATTCACCCACCTTTTTTGACCTCCTTGCTGCACAATCTTCCTCAAATAAAGTCTTCCTAAATAGCCACATATTTTCCCTTATCGTTCTTTGAGTCTAAACCTTCCATCATATATGGACCCATGAACTAATAACCTTCAGCCACCACTTTACTAGGTAATCATGCTATCACAACAACCAATATATGCTTGCTTGATAACTATGATAATACTGCTTATTGATGTAATACGTATTGTCATTCATAGTATCCACATATGTATTATGATACTCATTTTTAGTAGTTACTTACCCTTCACTTGAACTAGAAACCATTTAGATGAGTTCTATCTTTATTTTTAGACAAGTAGTCATGCACGGGCCCCCGTGCGGGCGGCAAAATTCTGCCACGTTCGGCGGGCGGCAACGTTCGGTGGGCGGCAACAATGTTCGGCGGGCGGCAAAACGTTCGGCGGGCGGCAAAATGTTCGGCGGGCGGCAACCCGTTCGGCGGGCGGCAACGTTCGGCGGTTTGCACCCGCAACTAAGGAAAGACATGATGCACTTAGTGAGATTATGACTAAGGATAGGGCGCAATGGCGACAAATGACCGTTATAGCTTACCCCACTATGGTGGAATAACTGCTTTGTGTTGTTATTGTATCTTCTATGTTTAATATGTTGACGGTTGACCTACAATTAAATACAAAACTGGGTGTAATATAGTTAAAAAAACTGTGTCAGAGTGAAATAGACCAGTAGCAGTTTATATAATGATAAAATGTGCAATAAGCATCGTTGACTGATAAAAATAATGATGAACCAAAATTAGATTTATATCTTAGCATTTACAGTATATGATTTTTTCGATTTTGATAGTGCTATATTTGAAACACTAACAAAAGTGTTTTATATGTTGGAGAAGGAAGATTTGGGAGCAGATCTTTGGAAGACGAAAGCTATGTTCCAAAAAGACTTAAAAACATAGCTAATATAATAAAATCCAAGAACCAGGTATTTCCACGAGACTATGTTTCTCTTAAGCATTGTATCGAACAGTGGGGTGCACTACAAATTTATCTCTATAAGATAACTGCCACAAATGCATTCTCAAAACATCATAAATAAACAGAAAAGAAAAAGAAAGTAATAAAAATTTCCAAGAAAGATTGGATGAGTACCTAAAGAAGTTAGGAGATGCAACTGATTGGTGCTTCTGGTGTGGAGCTGTCAAAGGGAGGTCAGCTGAGAAGCTGGAAAAAAAGAAAAAATCGAACAGAAATTACTGTTGGGTGAGGAGGCGCTTACATATAGGTGGAGATATGAAAAATCCCAAGAAACGGCGACATCATCGATATTATCTCTTTCAGCGACCGCAGAGAAGTTGCAGCGGCTGAGAGATTAGGTAATGAACTCACATACCACATAGCTTCAGGTGTTTAAATGAGGAAGAATGCACCGATGGAGCCTAGGAAGAAGAAGAGTGGGAGAAGAAAAGGCAAAACCTTGCAAAGAAATCAAGATCCGGAGTAGAGAAATCAAATTCTTAGGAGAACCAAGTAAATTCCCCGCTTCTGCGTCGTTTCTCTCACGTGGAATGGGAATAGAAAATTGGAGAAGATTGCAGACGGAGGCTTAGAGTGCAGGTGGCTTCGGCTTCGGCAGACGAATTGTTTGTAGGCGGCGACAACGGTAGAGTAATCGATTGCAGGCTGCATCGGCTTCGGCAGAGGGTTTGATTGCAGTGGGCTTTCGGTCGGATGTAGGGAGGCATATGCGAGAGCTTTTCCGTATGATGCAGGGAGCAGAAAGCATCGCAAAAAGACTTTTGTTTCTTTCTGTGGGGTGGAGACGGTTTACAAAAAGGGCAATCAAAATTTTTTTTTTGGGGAGGGATAGTGCGCGGGGATGATGAAACGACCGGAAGGTTGCCAGTTATAAAAAAAAAGAGATTTTTTGAGGGTATTTACGTCCGACCAAATGTTACACCATTCTAATTTTGAGTTTCCTTATAATATAAAGAAATGTGATCATTATCAATCATATCATGATCATGTTTGCATTCCAGGACCATCAAATTACAATTACAACAATTCACATTATGTTGATTGTTCTCCTCCTTTTGATCTAGAGTCACCTATGCTATCAAAAAGAGAAACAAACAATACATGTCAGCATTAGAGTTTGATGCAAACCTTGATTGGAATGAAAGATAGTTGTTAACCACAAGCTTCACATTCCACTTAAACTCGTAAAGCTCCACATCCCATTTACCCACAAAGTCTCCCTTACCTCATTAGCCTTACTAGTCTTACAAAATCATCTTACTGAACATCTTGATCAGTCACCTGGTTTTGTGCCTAAAGTGGTATGCTTAGTTTTTGACATTGAGTCCGAGATCCTTCTCGAGCATGCTATTGAGTCTGAGATATAGGGCCCGTTTGGGAGGGCTTTTTAGCTCCTGTGCGGTAGTTGGAAAACGCCACCGCTCTCATAGATCTGTTTGGGAGGGCTTTCCGTGGCTACCACATCCACCCAAAAAGTTATTTTAGGTCCTTTCCAAAAAGTTGGAGGGCTCCGGTCTGCTTTTTCAAAAAGCTCCCTTTTCTCCTCCCACGCCTCCCCTCGTCGCGAGAGAGGAGTTCCCGATCATTTGCTCTGCTTCGAATGAGCGTTGCTCTCCCCCTCGTCATGCGCTACTCTTCTCCAGCGGGATTCCTTGTAGCGACACCTCCCCTCCACTCTCAACCTCACGTCGGCGTCTCCAGTGATTGATCCTCAAGACAAGCTCCGGTGAGCTCTTCTCCTCCACCTCCTTCTTCAAGGCCAGTGAGCTCCTACCCGAACCCTACTTCTCCGATAAGTTCATACGCCGACTGAGCGACCACACCTCTGAATCGTCGTCGCCCAATCCTCTATCTCCACCAAATCTGTCCGGCCAACTACTCCTAGCTCCTGATCCCCATCGTTGCTTCTTCCTACTCCATTTGCTAAGCCTCCACTCCATGGTCCACCCACCCAATCCTGTTCTCCTTCGTTGCCAACTTTGACATAATAATCTCGCCGAAGTGCCTTTAATGGCACTTGTCGGAGTGCCTCCGCTCCCTCTCGCCATCCCCTTAACCTCCTCCATCCAACCCTCTAGCCGCAGGCTGCTGCCACTCCACTCTCTCTCTCGCCACACCCCTTAACCTCCTCCATTATTCAGCTATAGCAGAGCAGATACTTCATTAAGATGGCCAAATTTGAAGATCGACAAACATTTCTTCAGCGGCCAATCCCATTTTCCCTCCCGCGCGAAGAAGATGAGCAAGCTCCCCTAAAGCTAGCAAAAGACTATAGGTTCCACTGTTCTGATTTTTGGTTTTGATCGAATCCACTGTTCTACAAATCTATTATGCTAATCTCTCTTCCTTGCTAAAGTATAATTTTTTGATGTTTTAGGTCGAATATGGTTTTTGGTTTTCACTATTAATGCAACAGAGTTTTGCCAAACAGTTTATTGTGCTTCTTTGTTATGAAAAGTTCTGCAATTGGAGTTTATCCAAACAGATCTCTATTCGCAAAAGACCTTTTCCTACAATTCCATTTGCAACTCTCTTTTTGCCACCACTCCTTTTCCTACCGCCACCGCTCTCCCAAACAGAGCCATAATCAATCATATTCTTCCACCTTAATTTTAGATAGAGATATAAGGTGCATTCTCATTAAAGTTTCCTACATTTTTAATTTCATTGAGAGACTATGTGCTTGCTATATGCATATTGTCATGTAATCCTTGCTAAGATTGCTTATAAAATTTGCCTAGAGTCCTTTTCACATATCTGAAGTTCTTATCCATCTGAGTTTCTTTCTACTAGTTTCAATGAATGTTTCTTGGTGCAATGTTCGTCGTCTGAGTAAACGATTGCTCCTACCAGAAGGAAGGGCTCTCATGGAGTACTAGAGGAGTTTGACGGGAGATTTAAAATGCAATGAGAACAAAATTCCTCTCATTGTTGTGTTTTTTGCAATTAATTTCATGTCGGGAGATTGATTGGTGGTGGTTTGCATCCCACCAAAGTGTATGTTCAGCTTCGTCTTCACCTCCGTCACTCCCGCTAACCCTAACCCTAGCACTTTTAGCCGCACGTCCCTTGTTCTTCTTTATGAGACTGATTTTCCTCAACTTTCATCTTCGATTCCTCTTCAACTTTCCACTTCTATACACGAACAGCGATAGTCGCTGAACATTCACAAATGACTTACCATTGGTGATCATTTATTCTTAAAGAAGGTCCGATGCATGGCTTTTCAGAAGTAAATATACCATTTTGATTTGTTTTTTTGGGTGCCCTGCTTTTCAAGCCTATCTACCAAGTTTTTGTTAAAAATCAAGAGGTCTTCTGTTATGTGTTATTTTATTATTGCATGTCATTTGAATTAAGGCTAAACGACAGTGGCCGATAGTAAGTTAAACTGTCTTAACTGCTAACTTACCTGTGAGATTACCTATTCCCGCATGCTGTATAACTGTTTCCGCTAGCTTAAATATGTGCAACTATATGTATTGGGTGGAGTATGTATACTCCTCTCTAGATGAAATATGTATCTGTTGATTATTGTTCTCGTTCTATTTTCTTCTACTTGTCCCCACTGTGTATTCTCTGTAATTACATGGGTACTCCGTACTCCCTAATTTACCTGTTCCAGCGTTCCCCTACAACAATGGAATTCAATTAAGACTATCATCTTTCTTATTTCTATTTTATCATCTCTTATTCACATTTTATCACACGTGATTGTTAGTTCTTTAAGAAGCTATCGTAGTGACAACAGTTAGGAATGAGAACTAATAAAGAAGAATTGGGAACTTGGCAATATGTTAATTGTATTTGTATCACTCAAAACTTCTATTTTAAAAATTATGCTTTTTGTACTTCTGTTTTAGGCATTTTTTAGCCGTATTAAGAACTTATGTTTAGGAATTCTGCTGTAAAAAAATGATTGTAGGAATTTTGCTACCAAAATGTTGTTTTACGAATTCTGCTACTCAACATCTGCAGGTCTATCATAGTTCAGAGATTCCTACAGGTCATTTTAGGAATTCTGCTATTGAGTATGCTTAATACATCTTTAAAATTTTAAGTAAACCATTGTTTGCCATTCCGAGACAAAAATTCGAATAAGTACCTGACCAAATTACTCGGTTCATATATGATTCTTGTCCTTGGGTATTCAGGTTGGTTTTGGTTCCATAAAAGATGCATTCAAACTGATACAGTTTGGGTATTAGTTTTGAGCTGAACTGTTCCGAACGGAGCTGATGGGGATCGCGAGTCGCGACAAATAGGCCTACACGATCGGAGCATCTGTTTTGTACGGATCTATGATCCATGAATTTTTAATTTTTTGTGTATTTTTTTTTGATGTATTTGAGGGTCGTCATGATCGGAGAATCATGACCGTCCATGATGTCTCCTAAGTCTATAAATATGGATAGGGGATCATTTGGAGGGGATTGAAAGATTGAGTGAAGAGGAGAATCCTCCTTTTGATCACCCGGTGCCGAAGCCGGAAAATCCAAGTGCCGAAGCTTGGAAGTTATCCCCTCCCTCCCCTCTCCATCTAGCCGACTATCGTTCTAGCCACTACCTCCTTGGCCGGCCACCTCTTTTCCCATACGCCTCCCTTGGCCGGCCCCTCCCTCCCCACTTCCACTAACTGACCACCACCACTACCTCAAACTCCCCTCCAAAAATCCCTCCACCACCACTTCCTCCCAATTCCATCCACTTTCAGTTTTTTGGCGATCGCCGGAAAACACCTCCGGCCACCTCCGTCAAGCCTCCACCAACAACACAAAAAATACCCTCCATTTTCTAATTTTCGGTGATCACTAGAAATCACCTCGTGCCACCACCACCACCTCCGGACTCCACCATTACTCAAATTCCCTTCATTTTCAGTTTTCCAGCGATCGCTAGAAACACCACCGGCCACTTCCGTCATGCCGTTACCACCTCCTCAAAACCCATCCACCATTACCACTTAAATTCCTCTCATTTTTAGTTTTCCGGTGAACTCCAGAAAGCACCTTCGGCCACCACCACTACCTCCGAAGATCTCCTCCGACCGCCTATGGCCAGCCACCACCCTCCCACCACCACCTAACCACCATACCACCTCCCCACTAATCCCATTATCCCAACTCCCTAAAAATAGGACCACTACTAAATCCCCCCCCTTTCTCCACTTCTCCACTAATCCCCACAACACTCTCACTTGGAGCCACTCCCCACCTCTCCAACCGAGTCCCCCACTTGCCCCTTACAGCCGGCCACTGCCTCCCACACTCCCACAAATTTCTCCCCTCATTCGGCCCCTGTCCAGAAAGGTTCCAAACAGCCGGCTGCTGCTGGAATCACCTTGCAGGCAGCCAACTCCAGCACCCATTCCCTTCTTTGACCCCCAACAAAGCTCACCCTAGCTTCCCCCTCATTTCCCCTATCTTTTCTCTTCACCTGGACCACAAAAAAACTCCCCACCGGGCTCCTCCCAGCTGCTGCCTGAAACCACAGCCGCCTGCCACTTTATTCTCCCAGCACTGTCCTTGAATTCCTGTGCAATCCAGAGTCCTCCAGCCCCCAGCCGACCTCCACCACCTTTATCTATCCACCCACATTCATACCAGCAGCAGCAACCACCTTCGCCAGCCATCAGGGAGATCAAATCCAGCATTACTCTCTGATGTCCAGCAACTTGAACTACCTCCCGAGGCTCAGGTCCAACCCCGTACCACACTTCCAGCCTCCCAAAGCTCTCCGAACATCCACCCAGCCACCTCCCCCAACTTTTAGTTGTGTGAGTATTCCAGTTTATAGTAATTTATTTTATGTTGAATTAGTGATTTTTTCCTACTTTGCGTTATATCTCTTTGTAAACTTTGCTTCCACCTATTGTGGCTTAGTGTGGTATTCATTTACTTGTTTGTTTGAGATTTTTGCACTCCCACATTAATACTCCAACACGTGCTCTTTATTTCTGGAAGTTTTCTTCTATTGTGGTTTTCTTGTGTTTGCATTTATAAATTGTAATTATTGCAAATTAAAATTCGTCGGATCGTATTGTTGTATTTAGAGTTTATCCATTATCCCCCGATAGGACTGTCCTGCGTTAGGACCCTTGCTGTATTCAATATCAATTGTTTTGAAATCTCAATTTATTTTAAAGTATGCAGTACCCTATAAGTAATAGAAAGATATTTGCGTTCCATTATCCTGCTATGGATACTCCACATATAGAGACAAATCCAGGGCAAATTGGGTAGCCGTAGAATATCCCTCCCATCTTCTTTTTCCTCAATACACATCTTTACTCAAATAGTGATTTCACGTTCTAGCCCTTGTTTTGTGTTCTTTAAGCATGCAGTGTGTTCCAGAATTTTTTCATTCCACCAGAGCTTATTGCTGTTGGTGCATTTTATTAGCACTACTGCGATTGTTACAATTATTTTCGTTACTGTCGCCATATTATCAATATTACTCTTGTTTGGTGATAGCACCTGCTACTTATGGTTTTACGAAGTCACGAAGCCACTTCATGATAAGCATGTGATGCCATTGTCTGCTCTACATATTACATTTTTCTTGATGTTCAGATGCTAAGCCTATAGTAATTAGCC
This sequence comes from Dactylorhiza incarnata, assembly GCA_033032865.1. Lineage (NCBI taxonomy): Eukaryota > Viridiplantae > Streptophyta > Magnoliopsida > Asparagales > Orchidaceae > Dactylorhiza > Dactylorhiza incarnata. Next base: position 8,415,318 of record JAWHQI010000053.1, read on the forward strand.
TATACTGTGTTAATTGCATGATTAGCCTATAGTAATTGTTGAGCTGGTTGACTTTCTCATATTTTTTGTTGTTGATTTTAGGTTTATCAATTTTTTTAGGCTAGTGACAATTCTTATTTTCTCTTTATTGAGATGGGTTCCTACTCTTTGCTTTTGGTTTACCAAGCTTGCATTTTCGTAAGTATTTTAATCATTTAGTCGGAGTGTACTCCCAAATCACCAATCTTCTAGGTTGCATTTACATTAAATTTTGCAGTATCTGTTAGGGACCGACTCGGAGGTCGCCGAAAGAGTAGCAGGAGGTGGAGATGACGGAGGCGGAGATACCACGGAGCCTTGACCGCGGCTGCTTAAGCAGGGCGTGCTTGAGAGAGCTTCAAAGATCTCTTTAGGGTTTAGAAATAGACTTTTCTTCATTCATACCGATACAAGACTCACTAGGTCCTTTAAATAGGACTTACAATCGACACCAAAAAGGAAAGAACACTAAGGGAAATAACCACAAACTTGGACATGCGACTAAAAAAGATACGACACAAATCACGCGTCATATAAGGACGCGGCTCTTATGACATAATAAATGCATATATGGAAATAAATAATAATAATAATAAGACCCATAACATCTCTCCCGGCCTTCAAAATGAGATTGTCCTCAAGCTCGAGGGAGATTAATGGTGTTTGCGTCAGCCGACACCCTCATCATCCGAGTCCTCGACGTGTAGATAGAAAAACCGTTTGCACCTGTGACCGCGAGTGTACTGCTCATCGCAGTTGAAACATAAGTTCTTAGCGCGCCGTTCCATCATCTCGTCCTGAGACAGTTTCCGGACTGGTGGGGATGTATGTCCCTCTGAATGACCTGGCTGAATGCCCGTGTCGGTGGGCAAGTAGACCTCCTGTGCCAGTTGGAGGCGACGGTCACATATCCTAGCCAGACTCATAACAGTCACTAGGTCTGGAGGAGCCTCAAATTCGACATCAAGTCGCAGGCGATCGCGAAGTCCGACGGTGAAGATGCCGACCTGCATATCTGGGGACAACGTGACATGCCCTAGAAGTTGAAACTGGTCCAGATAGTCGTCCACGGAGCCTGTCTGGCGTAGTGTTGTGAGAGCATCAAGGGGGTTGCTGCGGATGGGAGGGGCGAAACGCAGGTTGCAAAATCGCTTGAAGTCGTCCCACGTTAGGCCCGACTGATCAGTGAGGAGACGAGTAGCCCAAAGCAAGGTCGAGTCGAGAAGGTGGAACGAAGCCAGAGATAGCCGTTCAGCTGACGGAGTTTGTTGATGGCCAATGTATTGTTCGCACCTGGTGAGCCAGCCCAAGGGATTAGTTTTCCCATCGTAGGTGGGGAATTCCAACCTGGTATAGCGTGACTGAATGACAGCTTCAGGGCGTAAGAGTGTCTGCGGTGGCGGCTCATGGCGGATGATCGACGGTAGCGGAACTTGACTGTTGCTGACGTGATCCATGGGTGGAGTAGTAACAACGGGAAGGGAGGCAGTCAACTCATTAAGTCTGGCAGTGATAGTGGCCCTGTCATCCCGATGCCGGGTTTCGACGTCCCGAAAGCGTGCTTCCATGACGGTCATAACAGTCTGCAACACGTCCTGGAGAGCCTCCGTAAAATCTTGCGAGTCTCCCATATTGTGGATGGAGTTAGCACGGGATAAGGAGCGGGTGACGGGACGGCTAAAGTGCTCGGTGGTGGCTGTTTGGGCGGTGCCGCGAGATCCACGTCGTCTCCCATTGATGGAAGAAAATACTCCTTACCGAATAATGCCTTTGATGGAATTGATTCTTATGCGCGGAAGAAGAGGTAGAAGCAGTCGCTGGAACCACACAACGAGCCCGCAGAGGTTTCGATTGGAGGAGACGAGCGGTTGTGTTGTCGTCAAATGGAGGCGTCGAGAGCGATGGCTTTAGGACGCCGTGCGTGTGCGGTGTCTGCGCCGATCGGAGGCGGAACGAGAAGCGGATGCCGCAGGCGTCGATCGGCTTTGTTGCAGGAGTCAAACATCGACCGGAAGGCGTTGCCGATTTTCCTCGGGTCGGGAGGTTGCTTCGCCGGAGTGTGGAGGGCTTAGCGGAAGCGTGAGCCGGGGTCGCCGCTAGGACGGGGTGCGATAGACTACGGAGAAGCCGCCGGCCGGGCGTTGATGCTGCGGTGCTCGCTGATGTTGGGTGGGATTGAACTGACGGAGGGTTGGATGCGCTTCCTGCACAGGAACGGAAGGAGTCCGCTGGTGGTGTCGGGCGTGAAGCTCGTTGAGAACCGTCGGGCGGTGGGTGACGGGTTTGGAGTTGGCGTTCTCGCGTGGATTTGATCGGTTGAGACGATTCCGCAAGGGAAATCGAGCGGTGTTGTTGTTAAGTCAATGGAGGAGAATCGAGCTTGAAGAGAACCCGATCAAAAATAAATGTGGAAGAGGACCGATGACTCTGATACCAAGGTGTTAGGGACCGACTCGGAGGTCGCCGGAAGAGTATCTGTAGGTGGAGATGACGGAGGCGGAGATACCACGGAGCCTTTACCGCGGCTGCCTAAGTGGAGCTTGCTCGAGAGAGAGAGAGAGCTTCCAAGATCTCTTTAGGGTTTGGGAAATAGACTTTTCTTCATTCATACCGATACAAGACTCACTAGGTCCTTTAAATAAGACTTACAATCGACACCAAAAAGGAAAGAACACTAAAGGAAATAACGACAAACTTGGACACACGACTAAAAAGGACACGACACAAATCACGCGTCATATAAGAACGCGGCTCTTATGACATATTAAATGCATATATGGAAATAAATAATAATAATAGTAATAGGACCCATAACAGTATCACAAATAGTAATTTTACTTCGTTTTGTTATACAATTATTCTTTGCTGGGGGACAAGAAATTTAAATTGTCAAGTAGGTTAAATTTGTTGTTTCTTTTATTCTTGTGTCCTTGTGTTTTGTTATACTATTATATATATCTATATCTATATCTCTATATACATATATTTATATTATATAAATTGTGGTTACCAAGTCCCATCATTTTTTATGTGTGGTTTTATGATATCAACAGATTTCTGAGGAAGGTTTTGGCTCACCAATAGAAATTGCTAGAGCATACTTGGGATCTAACCCTCTAAAAGCAGCCCCTTCTACTCTTCGTTTGCAGCAGAGTCAAATATGTCTTAGGGATAATGGTTCACAATTGAGTTCACCATTTGAAAATAAACTATTGAATGCAACAAATGCATCTAGATCTCCTAGACGATTTCATGTACTTCCTACAGATCCTGAGAGAGACTATAGGCCCCCCAAACCACATGGCAGATCAGCATTGTACAAATTTTCACGCTCTACCTTTTGTGGATCCTCCATGATGACTAATCCGATGGTATGTCCTATGCTATGTTCCAAATTGATGGATTAAATTATAATAATATTAACTTGGAATACTTTTAGATCTATCACTGTCTTACCCTCTGCTTTCGTTTCAGGAACACAGTCCTTACAAGGGAGGTTATATTGTGCCAAAAAGATCAATAGAAAGGACTCCATCATCATCATCAAATATACGACCTTCTGTTCGTGGACAAGTAGGCTTTTTTTCCTAACAATATTCCCTCTTTTCTGTCAGTAATGTCAGTCACTGTTCTTTGATGTCATTTAAATAACCCAACTTTTTCATGGAGACAATACTGGATCTAATGTTATTCTTAATTTTCTGAACAAGCTGCTACACTTTCCAAAGAGTTGGATGAAGCATGCAGAGCAAGGCTTTATTCATGAAAGCTTTGCTACTTTGATTATGTTATGCTGTTCTATACTTAATTCACCAATTCTATCATAGAGCTGGTCATAGTGGTCTTCTTGAAGTCATGAATCCATAGTGATATTGCATGTCCGTGTCAGATTTTATTGCGGCTACACATCAAAATTTTGATATCATAGTTTTCATTGCATGGATTTTAAATGTTTCTTCAAAATCACTGAGCAGGCATTGAAACGGGCTAGCTCAGATAATGATGTCGAATGCTTAGGTGATGTGCGAAGGGTTCGTCAAAAGTCTTCTTTGGGGGATTTCCTCTCGTCAAGTTGTGCAAATACCTTGTCAACGTCTTCTCTCGATCAAGGATACAAAAAAGACATTGATTTGAAGGCCCTGAAAAATGTAGATGGTAGATTACTGTCAGCAAGTGGTCTCCATGTTCCTCCTCAGTCCTCTCAGATGGCCAGAAAAATATTGCAACAGCTTGATAAACTAACACCTCCTCGAAATAGACCCTCTGAAAAGAAGATTTCCTTTGGAGATGCATCCGGTGAGGGGGGTAAAATTATCAAGGGCAACTATGATTCAACAAAGTTAGCGAATTTTCCTGGCCAAAGCAGTTTTGGTGAACCGAGCAGTTCTACTTTAGTAAAAATGATAAGTTCGGCTAAAGAGATAGAAGGCTCTCCTATTCCTTCTATTTCAGGAGCACTGAACACTGCTGTGCCACCTGCCTCAGATACCAAGCTTAGTATTAGGTCCATGGATTCCAACAGTCATGGATTTTCCTTTTTTTCTACACAGAATGAGTCATCTTTACAGGTAAATCTACACTAGATCAAGTTAGAACGTTGTTGCTTATTCAGCTTAGGCCACGCTTGCCAGGGCAGAGCGCACGCGGCGCTGACTTGCGGATGTCTGATCAGAATCATGGTTTGGGACCCGCGACCAAAATCAGCGGATTTTCCGCGGAGTTCACGCGCCTGCGGATTGCCAGCGGAATGTCAGATCATGGAGGCGTTCTACTGGATCCGCGCCGCTCAATTTCTGCCCTGCCAAACAGCGCCCTAAGTTGTCACCAATTTGAAGTTGCCTCATTGTAGGGGGGAAAATTCGTTCGATAATTATTAACAGTCATGTTATATTGTAGAGTGCCCCGGAGGAGAAATATGGGGCCCCAAAAGCATTGCATGCCATTTTTTCTTCTGCAAAAGAGCCGAGGGAGAAGTCTCTCGTCCATTCAGTAGAATCTGTGCATACATCAGGATTAATACATAGGACTGATTCAAAATCTACTGAAAATAATGCCAGTTTTAAACTACCTTCTGCACATATATCCAACACCTTCTCTAAGCCACTATTATCTTCTACTATGGCACCCAATTCGGCTCCTGGGGCTACTCTGAATGAAGAAAATACTATTTCACCATTCAAATTTGTCTCGACTGACTCAACGGCTAATGCTACGAAGTCTGTAAGCGTGGGGAATACTGCAAGGTGAGATTTCTAAATGGTTTTACGATAATTTTTGAAATACTGTATCATATTTCATAGTAATGAATATTTCTTCTTTGGATTTTCTTTTTCTGTTTGGCCTCTTTCATTTTGATTAGATTCCTTTGTTAATAATGAATAAATTACAAGCTTCTTCCAAAGCTGTACTGTTAATATATTTCTTAAATGTGTATTTTGATTGCTTGAAGTTCTCTCCAATGCTTATGATTTTCATTTACAGAGATCTGTTTTGGGTATTTCCTATATTTATCAAATTGTTCCTTCAGACTGAATTAGGAAAATAAGAGAAAAAAATAGCATGCAAACGTTGGAATATAATTTTATTTTGTTTACTAATTTATGAAAATAGAAGGGGAGCCTTAGAGAAAAAAATAGCATGCAAACGTTGGAATATAATTTTATTTTGTTTACTAATTTATGAAAATAAAAGGGGAGCCTTGGCTCACCGATTGAGGTGTTGCCGTGTGACCTTGAAGTCATGGGTTCGAGTACTGGAAGCAGTCTTTTGCAAAAAGGCAGGTAAGGTTTGCCTACATTTTCACCCTTGTGGTGGGACCCTTCCCCGGACCCGTCGCTGTGCTGGGATGCTTTGTTCACCGGGCTGCCCTTTTTACTAATTTTTGAAAATAGAATTTATATAATATTTCTAAAAATGTTATTATTTTTTATAATGTTAGAGATTAGGTGTTATATAACATGGGCTAATTTTGGATACAATTAACTAAATAGTTTTTATTGAAAGAACAAAAATATTGCATAAATGTGAGATTGTTTTGGAATTTTATAGACTATAAAGATGGTAGATGTTTTCTATTTTTGTCAATATATTTTTTGAAGATTTAAATTTAATTTAATTTCAGTTTAGATATATTTTTTGTTTACAATGAGAAAGTATTTTTCAAAGATGTCGGTTGCACATTTTAAATATATAACACTAATATGATGACAACTCCCTGGGCCTGCCACGCAACCCCTAGAAGTCTATGTAGCCCTAGTGGCATGTATGTCTTTTACTGTAGTTTGTCTTGTAGTGGTTTTCCATCTATATAAGGAGCTCTTAGGATGAGAGTAGGACATCTTGAATCATTGCTTAGATTTAGGCTCTCATAGGAGAGTGACTCTTAGTGGGATCCAACTCTAAGGGTTGGTATCAAAGATAACTCGATAAGTGTATCTCGTATTTTACTTCAGTTATTTTATCGATGACAACGTGATCTATCAACTGGTCCGACCTGCCGCTCATTTAGGGTTTCCGCCGTACCCAAGTACATCTCCTTCCCTGTTCACCAAAGTTCCCGTCAAACTTGCTTCTGCGACCATGATCCAACAATTTTTCGCTAATCGCCCCTCGGTATCTCCTTCCGCACGACAACCCTTGGTTTCACCTTCCACACGATAGCCCCGACAGTCTCACGCTCTGCCGCCCGTTCCGCTCATGTCCGCGCCCTCGAGCCAGCCACTGGTCCACTAATCGCCTCCTTCCAGCTACGGCTCTTTGGTCTCACCTTCCGCACGACAACCTCGCCAATCCTATGTTCCACCCCAATCCAGCAACTGCTCCGCCGATTGCCACCTTCCAGCAATGGCCCTCGGTCTCGCCTCCACGCCGCACTCTTCTCGCCTCAATTACCTGCTCGACACAACGACCTCCGCTCGACACTCCTGCACAACGACGGTTCGTCGTCCTTGTCAGCACCGCAACCAGTGCCTCCACCACCTCCCTCGACGCCGTTCGTTCCTCGGACGTCTCCCTCGCCCAACCGCCACTATGCCTGCCACCGTATATCGCCTCTAGTGTTTTTGTCGCTCCATTCTCTCTCTGGCTCATTCGTTACATGACCTGAACCCGCCCCATGGACCTCCACACCGACGAGGATGCCTCCGCCTCTACCTCCACAGATTCCACTCGCTTGCATCGACTCGAAGCTCGACTTGAAGATCTCACTTTCCTCATTCAAGAGATCGCAACCACGATGTTCAACCGCCCTCCAACTCCTCTGGCCCCTCCGACACCACCTCCGCCCTCGGTCCCTGATTGCATGGGGTTTCTATGCCCTGCTGTGGACATCCACTCGACCCATCTTCGCCGAATAGAGATTCCTGTGTTCGACGACACCAACCCCCTCGGTTGGATCGCCCGCACTGAACAATTCTTCAAGTTCCAGTCCACCCCTGCTAATCAGACGTTTCCCCATACAACTATCTATATGGAGGGCGTGTCGCTCCACTGGGTGCGTTCGACGCGCCAACACGTCCCGGACTTCTCGTGGCCAACATTGAAGGAGGAACTCCACCACTATTACACTCGCCAGGCAGGTAATGTCTACGAGCGTCTTAGCTCCGTTCAATAGACCGACACCTTTGTCACCTACATTGCAGAGTTCATCGAGGTAGCCATGTACGTCCCCGACCTATCCACAGAACATTACCCGAGTACTTGGGGGGGGGGGGGGGGGGTAGGGGGAGTCTGTTGCCCTACCTCTGGGCGCGCCATGGAGCAAGCTAGTTGCCTCGACGAGGAACTTTACACATCCCAGTCTTCATCCTCATCCCGACCATCCCACCAGCTGCTGCCACCGCGAAAATCTCCATTGCCTATCCCTCGCTTGGATCACCTGCCGCTACCTAGGCTACCGTTGATTGGCTCACAGCCTCCACCGACACCCCGACCATCCCAACACTTATCTCTCCAGCATCACCTCAAGCTTCATCGCAAGGGCCTTTGCTTTCGCTGCCGACAACCGTACTCGCCCACCCTCATATGCCCTATCAAGAGCCTGTGCTTGCTGCTCAGAGCTGAAGACGATGATCTTGACTTTGGTCACTTAGATTGTCTGACACTCGCTGACGACCCTTACGGACTTCGACCTTTAGTACAAGGTCGATTTTTAGGAGGGGATTGTTGATACGACGACAATGACTCTCTGGGCCTGCCACACGCCCTTAGTATTCTATGTAGCCCTAGTGGCATGTATGTATTTTATTTGTGTTGTAGTGGGTCTTCATCTATATAAGGAGCCCTTATGATGAGAGAATGGTATCTTGAATCATTGTTTAGGTTTAGACTCTCATAGGAGAGTGACTCTTAGAGGGGCCATGACCTCAAGAGTTGATGTCGAGCCTGTATCGATAAGTGTATCTCGTATTTTACTTTAGTTATTTTGTCGACGATTGCGTGATCTATCAAATACTCACTTCTTCCATTATAGAGGTAAAATTTGACAGTACTCCTTTTTGGAAAAAAACTTCAATTCTAGTTCTAAAGTTTGCAAATTAACAGATTCTCTCATATTGTACCTTAATATATCTAGTTTGGGGTGTGTATATCTGTCTCTCTCTCTCTATATATATACTATTTGTAATTTATGGATTTTTGAACCTTTTAATAATTAGAGAAGGTAAAGGCTTTTGAAATTATTGTTTTATTAGCCTTTGCTTCCACAAGATAAAGAGAGGGAGAGGGAGAAAAGAGAAGTGTTGAAACCCGGAAATCGGTTCAACGGAGTTCGGACTAAGAGGGAGCAACTTGCGTTACTTGACTCGCCGTTGAACGCTTTTGACTTAGATATTCTGAGCCTAGAGATGACCCTCACTAGTGGAGAGTGGATTGCCCACACATAGACCCGCGAGCTGTAGCGAGGAGGTCCCGCCACACACCCGGAAGTTCTTTTTTTTAAACTTCCCATCTTAAAGCCAAAATTAAGCTCGACACCTCAGATGACTCGGAGAAGGAGCTCAAAAGGGGAGAGCTCTAGGAGGCTGGGTCTGCATTCTCCGAGTTTGAGGTGCTTTGGGTCGTATTTATAGGCAAAACATCTCGAGGGTAAAAAGGTCTTAAAAAGGCCCGCGGGTAGCTTCCTCCGCCTTTACGGAAGTACTATCACAATCTTAGATGGTCTGCGGACAACGACCTCCGCCTTTTTGACAACACTATTCTCAGATCCTGGCGGTCTGCGTACAACGGCCTCCGCCTTTTTGAGAATACTATTCCCATATCCCGGCGGTCTACGGATAACTAAAATACCAAGAGGGCTAAATGGGTTAGTACTCGCCTTTCTGATGGCAAGCACCACAGTGCTTGAAGATCGATCGCCCTGGGCTCGCCTCGCCGACGAGTACTCCCTGCTACCCAGCCTCGCCCTTTAGAACGCGGGTTGAACCCGCTTATGATATGCCGCGAGCCGGATTCGTACTCTGAACTCACCCACTGCAGCACGGGGCTGGGCTGAACCCGCTCATTTAGGTCTGCCGAAAATCATCTTTCCCCTGCTCGCTAAATACAGACTGTACAAGAAGCAATTAAGGCGAGAGAGAGAGAGAGCAGTTGGAGATGAGTACATATGTGCTACTGTGTGTGTGTCTATCTCCCCCCCCCCCCCCCCCCCCCCCCCCCCCCCCCCCCCACACACACACACACACACACACACACACTGATGCCGCTGGGGCATCGGGTAACCCACAAGGGTGGCGACAGCGAGGGAGAGAGAGATCTGACAGACTGTCGGCTGGCGGGTAGCGTTAGCGAGACCGATAGAGAGAGAGAGAGCGGAAAGGGGGAGGTAGAGAGAGAGAGCTAGGGTTGGAGAGGAGAAGGGGAGCAGCCCCAATAAACTTAAGTGATCCAAAGATGGTTCATACAACATAAGGTGATCCCCTTTATAGTGAGGGATCCACCACACTCATACTTAACATAAAATAAAAAATACATCATTCAGAAATAAAGATACAAACTGCATGGGCCGGTCCTCTATTCTGCCTCACCCGAACCGCCCGGTTCGGTCCTTCCGCCATCCTGCGTCCCGGCTTGCACTCCCGCGTCGTGCGCTCCCGAGTTGTCGTGTGTCCTCGAATAGACTTGCCAAGGCGGGTCTTCCGCGTGCATATCGGTAACAATACCGCCGTTTGGAAAATTAGTCTTGTCCTCAAGGCAATAATCCGGAAATTGGCACCGAAAGTGATGCAGGACGGGCATCACCACCCGCCTGCCACCCTGGATACCTGCGTCCCACCACGGCCCAGGAGTCCCACCGGGAGTCCACCCGGTGAGCCTTATCAGGTCTCGCAGACCGTACACCCCAACCATCCCCGGTCCCACCACAGGGCCGATAGGTTGTTGAGGCCGGGGCTCGATCCCCCGACCTCCTTGATAAAGGTCAGTTGGTGATGAGAGCTTGCCGAAGAGCTCTTTATCAAGGAGGTCGGGGGATCGAGCCCCGGCCTCAACAACCTATCAGCCCTGTGGTGGGGCCGGGGATGGGTTGGGGTGCACTTTTATGATGCAGGACGGGCATCACCACCCGCCTGCCACCCTGGATACCTGCGTCCCACCATGGCCCAGGGGTCCCACCGGGAGTCCACCCGATGAGCCTTATCAGGTCTCGCAGACCGTACACCCCAACCCATCCCCGGCCCCACCACAGGGCTGATAGGTTGTTGAGGCCGGGGCGCCGGAGTTGAGAAACATGGAAGACCGGGTGAATGCGGCTACTACCACGGCTCCTATGCGACTGACGATCTCAAAAGGCCCGTAGAAATGAGGGGCCAATTTGGGGCAAGGGCAGCAGACGACTGTAAGCTGGTGGTATGGATGAAGCTTGAAAAAAACTCGCTCGCCCACTTGGAAGGAAAGATCTCTGCGCTTCCGGTTAGCAAAGAAGATCATCTTGGCTTGTGCACGCCGAAGGTGATGCTTCAAACTGTCCAAGATAATGTCTCGATCGTATAAATGGTGGGCCAAGCTAGCGACGGGACATTCCCCCGGAAGATAGCGGAGCACGGAAGGAGGAGGTCGGCCATAAACAGTCTCGAACGGGGAGGTATTTGCGGCGTGGTGGTAGGTCGTATTATAGGAGTATTCCGCCCAACATAACCATTTCGCCCATGATCCGGGCCTCTTGCCAATGAAGCACCACAAATACATTTCCAAGCACCGATTAAGCACCTCAGATTGCCCATCCGACTGCGGATGATACGTCGTACTCATCCGGAGATGCGTGCCCTGGAGACGTCCAAAAACTACTGAGGAAGAGCGGGTCACGGTCGCTCACGATGGAGCGGGGAAAACCATGAAGTCGCACGATCTCTGTGATGAAGCTGTCTGCCACGGTGGCCGCCGTGAATGGATGACGGAGAGGAACGAAGTGGGCGTACTTCGTGAGACGGTCGACGACCACCAGGATGCAAGCAAACTCATTCGAACGAGGTAGTCGGGTGATGAAATCCATCGCTATGTCCTCCCAAATGCGCTCGGGAATCGACAGGGGCTGCAGGAGGCCGCTGGGGAACATCATCTCATATTTCGCCTTCTGACAAGGCAAACAGGCAGCCACGTAAGCCTTCACCTGGCGGAGCATGTGTGGCCAGTACAACGATGCGTCTAACCGTCAGTACGTACGGAATGCCCCCGCGTGGGCCCACGAAGGGGTGGAGTGGAACTCTGCTAGTAGCTGTGGGATCCGGGAGGAGGTTGCCGATAGGACTAGGCGGCCCCGATGGAACAGCCGGCCTCCAATTAGAGAATAGGGCGATCGCGTTGTTGGATCTGCTAGTAATGCCGCCCGAATATTCGCCAAGTGGGGGTCGTGGTCTACTTCTTGCTGGAGGGCGGAGGCGTCGTCCCAAACCGGGCGCGAAATGGCGGGCAATTCCGGGGCGTGCGGGTGCCGAGAGAGAGCATCTGCCGCTCGATGGTCTTGCCAGGGCGGAACTCGATCGTAAAGTCATAGCCGAGAAGCTTGGCCACCCAAAGTTGTTGTGTTGGCGTGTCGATTTTTTGCTGAAGTAAGTAGCGAAGACTATGATGATCGGTGCGGACCACGAAGGGGCGGCCCAAGAGGTATGACCGCCAATGAGGCACCGCTAACACGAGGGCCATGAGCTCGTTCTCGTATGCCGAGCGGCTGCGCACAGCGGCAGAAAACGCCCGACTGTAATATGCAATAGGCCGTCCGGCCTGGTTCAACACGGCCCCCACGCCGGCACCTGAAGCGTCACACTCCACAATGAACGGTTGCCGGAAATCCGGCATGGCCAGAACCGGCCCTTGCACCAAAGCCGCCTGTAGAGCGGCGAACGCCGCCATGGCGTCCGACGGCCACACGAAAGGGCCCTCCTCCGAGGCTTTCAGCAACTGGGTGAGAGGGCGGGCCAACCCCCCATAGTCCTTGATGAAGCGCCGATAATATCTGGTGAGGCCGATGAACGCCCTAACGTCTCGAAGAGAGGCGGGGGTCGGCCATCAGATGACCGTTTGAATTTTATCCTCGTCCATCACTACGCCGTTAGCGGAGATGGTATGCCCCAAGTAGCTCACCATGGTGGCACCAAAAGTGCATTTTTTCTGGTTGACGATGAGATGGTGGCGCCGAAGGGTGGTAAAAGTCTCACGCATGTGGCGGAGGTGGTCCTGCCAAGAGCCACTAAACGCGAGAATGTCATCAAAAAAAACAAGGACATGCTTACGGAGGACTGGCCGGAAGATGTCATTCATTGTCGCTTGGATGTGGCGGGGGTGTTGGTAAGCCCAAACGACATCACCAAGAATTCAAAATGGCCGTCATGTGTGCGGAAAGCCGTCTTCGGCACGTCCTCCGGTCGGACCCGGATTTGGTAATATCCGGCGCGAAGGTCCAACTTTGTGAAGAAGGCAGCTCCATGGAGCTCATCCAATCACTGGGATCGGATACTTGTCGGGCACCGTGGCTTTGTTGAGCTCACGGTAGTCCACACAAAACCGCTAACTCCCGTCTTTCTTGCGGACCAATAGGACCGGGCTGGAGAACGGGCTAGCGCTAGGCCGGATGAGGCCCCCCAATAACATCTCCCGTACGAGTCGCTCTATCTCGTCCTTCTGGGCATGTCCATAACGGTAGGGCCGAACGGAGACCGCCGCTGCTCCCGGTTGGAGCACAATCGCATGGTCGGTCGGCCGGGTAGGCGGCAGGCACGGTGGGGTGGCAAAGGTATCCGAGAACTCCTCAAGCACGTCATGCAACTCGGCCGCAAGAGGGCCGACCGTATCCGTCTGGACCGTCTGGACCGTCTGGAGGGGCCATAGCCAGGCCGAGAAGTCGACGTCGGTGACGCGGGACATAGCGCGGATTGAGATCGGCGAGCGGAGGAGGGTAGAGTCGCCCACTAAGCGGCATGGTTGGCCCTGATGCTGGAATGACATAGTCATGGAGGCCCGGTTCACGCGAACGTCCCCCAAGGTTTGCAGCCACGCACCCAAAATGACGTCGAGGCCGTCGAGCTCGAACCGATAGAAATTCGTCGTGACCGTGCAGGGTCCAATGGAGAGGGTGACATCCAAACATTGCCCCAAGGTGGGGCGTCGACGACCATCGCCGAGACAGACGGAGAAATCCGGGGAGGCCGAAATTGGTAAAGCGATGTCGCGGGCGAGTTGAGCTGACAGAAAATTGTGACTCTCTCCACTATCGATCATAACGATCACTTGGCGATTATTGATCACGACCGCGAGCTTCATCATGCGGGGACCGATGAGACCGCCCACAGAATAGAAAGGCAATTCCAAAACATTAAGGGGTGCCTCCTCCGGCTCCGGCGGGGAGGTGTCCAGCGGCATCCCGGATGGTGCCGAGTCCTCGGGCGAGCAGTCGCCCTCCCCGTCCCCAATAATCGCGTGAAACTCTTTAACCGGGCATACATGTTGCGGTGAGTATGGTTGGCGGCAACGGAAGCATAAACTGCGGCGACGCAACTACGCAAGTCGTTGTAGTCGTTAATGGAGATGCGGTGCGGGGCGTCTGGACGGGGGTGTGGACGGCCGACCCCCATTGCGGCCGTCCGAGGGCCGTTATCGCGCGGCGGCGGGTGGCAGAAGGTGGGGGGTCCGCCCGCGCGGGGCCTGATGTCTGCTTCTACCGCCCGGGCAAGGTCAAGGGCTTCCGACACGGTGCGAGAGTGGTGGGTACGGATGCGGGAGCGGATGTTGGGGAGGAGACCTTGCAGAAAAAATCCCAGGTAGTGTTCGAGCGGAAGGCCCGACACTTGTGTGACGAGCGCGATAAACTCGTCGATATATGCGTCCACAGTGGTTGACTGGCGGGCCGAACAGAGCCGCTCAATGGCGGAACCGGTGTAGCGAGAATCGTAACGACTGATCATCTCCTACTTGAACTCGTGCCATGAAATGCAGGGTTGGATCTGACGTATCCAACGCGCCCAATGGTGGGTCGAGCCGTCAAGGCCGACCACGGTCGTGCTCACTTTGTCCGTCTGGGGTGTGTTATTGAGGTCAAAAAATTGTTCCGCCCGAGCGATCCAGCTCATTGGATATTTGGATCCACGCCCGAACATGACGAAACATCCAAGGCAAGGTGCGGGCGGCTGGCTGGAGGCACGTGAACCACGACGGCGTGGGTAGACAGAGGCGGTGGTATCCCCAATATGGAGGTAGTGTCGTTGGAGGATGCAGATCCCGTCAGTAGATAGGGCGGTGGTGGCGTCAAGGGGGGGGGGGGGGGGGGGGGCGACGAGGCGGCTTAGGATGCGGGCTTGTCCCGCGAGAAGGGCGTCGACGGTGGACTTCTGTTGTTTATTGGGGTGTCTACTTAATCACCTAGAGGGGGGGGGGGTGAATTGGTTTTTCTTTTTATAATATCCCCCTTTAGGTTTTTCTTACTTTCTGGTTAATAGATCTAAGAAATAAAGAACAAACCACAGAAAGCACACAACGATCTATAGAGGTTCCTCAAGACCGGGTGTCTTGAGTAGTCCTCTCTCCCTCTGCGCCTACCCAGCAGTGTGCTAGGCTCGGCAAACGCCTCCAAAAACTTCAGGCCCTCAAGCCTTACACCACGGACCCGCAAGTCCCAACAGCCTAGGCCCGCAAGCCCCTACTGCCCCCGAGCCCGCAAGCTCGACCCTCAGGCCCTCAAGCCCTACAACACGAACCCGCAAGTCCCAACAGCCTAGGCCCGCAAGCCCCTACTGCCCCCGAGCCCGCAAGCTCGACAGATCGCACCCGCAAGCGCACTGCCCTGGCCCTCAAGCCTCACAGCTCTCCAGCCCTCAAGCTAGACAAAGTCGGACCCGCAAGTCCACTGCCCCGGCTCTCAAACCTCACAGCTCTCTAACCCTCAAGCTGGACAATTTGGCCCGCAAGTCTTAAAAGAAAATACAGTAATAAAATAAACTGTTACTTCAGCCAGATGAAATCTGGCAACTTAGCCTTGATGAAGATCAGCTTCTTAAGGGTGAAGAAGATGCTTCTTGATTTTGAGTTTCAGCTCTGGATCTTCTTCAGCCTCTTCTTCTTTTGCCTGATGTTGAACGGCGACTTCTCGGTCAATGGAGATGACTGATTCTTATGAGAACTTTTGAATCTTGTTCTCTTTCTTCTCCGCTGAAAAATACTGTTCTATTGAAGAGCGGTGAGATTCTTTTTCACGTTCTTTTTCTTGCACATCGAGCTTTTTCTTCTACGACAACACTGTTCCCTTTTAAAGGACGAACAAGCCGTATAACGGTCACATACAATTTCCTTTACTGTCAGAAGCCCATCCATCATAGCAGGCCCTGATTGGACAATCAGGCGGCGACATTAATTGCTGACATCACGTCCGCAAGATTTGAATTCTGTCTTGAAGATATTTGCATCATTACGACGACAAGCTGTCTCTGACTTTGTCGTCGCGATCTTCCTTCTGCCTCTGATGGTGGTATCTCGACGATACAAGATATCCTGGCGATTCTGTGTATACGACGATCTTCTTTCTCTGACAGTGTCGTCGTGAGCTTCCTTCTTGCATCATGTCGTCGTAATCATATGTTCTCTCGACGACATGAGTTCCACACGACGATGTCCTGTGTCTTCTCTGCGTTCGACGAACAGCATTCTTCGATCGACGAACTTGCCATCCTTCGTTCGACGATCACCATTCTTCGTTCGACGATCTCGCCACGTCTCAGCGGTCGACGAATACTTTGCTTCTCAGCGGCTGTTGCTCTGCCCGTCATTACGACGACAAGCACGCTTTGTCGACGATATCGCCTGATCTTCTCAACGACATTTCATTAACTTCCTGAGATTATAGGCTAGAGAAGTAATCAGATACAAGGTGAAGTTTTCTTGACTTGGTGACTTCTTCAAATCAGGAATCATGTGTGCAAGATTCCCAACAATCTCCCCCTATTTGAAGAAGTCAGAATTCCAATTCAAGATGACTTTCACTAGACAATAAATATTATAATCTTAACTTTGAGCATGTAAGATTGTACTTATCTTTGCTGAACTCCCTGAGTGCATCAAGCCAGTAGCTCCCCCTTGATTTGATGCCTCTTCCTTGCTCCCCCTGCCTTTAAGGTCTTCTTGAGCACCACTTGAGCACTATTTCTCCCCCTTTCTGTCTTCTTGCCTTCTGCTTTTCTAACCAAGGAGTATCAAAAGCTCCCCCTTGCTCAGGCATGATTCTTCAAGGTCCTGTGAGATTTTCTGACCACTCATCTAGAAAGACATTAATAAATAGTAAAATTGAGGGTTACTCTAAATGTAACATTCCCAATTGGAATTTGAAGAAGTTAAACTTAGCTTCATCTAGGGGCTTTGTAAATATATCAACCACTTGTTTGTCTGTTGAGACAAATTCAAGGGTGATATCTTCATTTTCCACATGCTCCCTGATGAAGTGATACCTGATCTCAATATGCTTAGTCCTACTGTGAGATACATGGTTCTTAGCAATTGAGATGACACTTTGAAGAGTCACAAAACAAGGGTGTTTTGATCATCATTAGATTGTAGTCTTCAAGTTGATGTTGAATCCATAGCAGTTGGGCACAGCAGCTCCCAGCAGAGATATACTCTGATTCTGCTGTCGAGATTGCCACACTGGTCTGCTTCTTACTGCTCCAGGAAATCAGTCTTCCACCAAGGAATTGGCATGTCCCTGAGGTACTCTTTCCATCTTCCTTGCACCCTGCATAATCTGTATCTGAATGTCTAGCATAACCCGCATAACTTGCATCTGATATCCGGCGTATACCTATGTATTATATTTTGCTAGCTAAGCACACAAGGTGCAGGGCACGTTGTCAGCAGGCAATAGCAGTAATTGCATTTTATGAATACCATGCTGCAATAACATCACAGGCATATGCCTTATAAGCATTCATAGATAAATGTTCTCATATTAGAATTGTTCATATATGAGATTAGTCATATAACTGGACCGATTGTTCTTAACATAAAATGAACTTAAGAGAAATAAATGTCTTTCAGTCGTTGATAAGCAGGGCGTCTTTGCTGGAGCTGGCGTTCGTTGCTTCCTTCTTCATCTTTCGCCTATAGAAGTTCAGTGGCTTTGGAATCTTCTTTGGAGGAGGAGGGGGACCATGGGGAAAAACCGTCTCATGTCTTGCTCTTTCTTCCAGATTTTTTATGTGACGATTCCATTCGATAGAGGAGTACACTCTTTCATGGTCCTTCTGACCATGTCCAAACGCTATCCACGATTCTGTGATGATCTCTCTTGAACGAGGACTCCATCTACCAGCTTCTGGGTCCTGCTCAACCTCACTTAGCCTCTTCTTCCGGTATTCCGCGCTGGATGTTCTCCTTCTCTTCCTAGTTGTTGCGGATTCACCCGATTCGGTTTCAGAGTCAGAGCTGGAGGAGGGTTCAGTGGGTATGTATTCGGAGGGGGGAACTTGAAGCGCTTGCTGTACTTGATGCTTCCCTTGATCTCTTCCCGGATTTCTTCTTCAATTCTCTTTTTCCCCGTCTTGGAGTACTTCTTTCACAGACTCCTTTAGTTCAAATATCTGTTCAAGAGTTTCTTGATCCCCGACATCAATAAAGTTTCTTAGTTCCATAAGACGAGCGTCTAGGGTTTGCTCGTGGTTGGTGAGTCTGTTCATGATGAGGTTCGTGGACTCCGCATGTTGAGTTTGCAGTTGAGTGATGTCCTCCTTTATTGACTTTATTTCCTCCTTCATCTCATCCCTGATTTTGTTTACTGCTTTTTCTATAAGAGCTTCCATCCGCTCCCACAGAATCTCGCCGGTTCCTTTTTCGGTTGACATTGTTCTTGGGAAGACGACAGATCGGAGACGAAGAGGTGGTTTGTCGAGGAATGTATTAGGGCAAATGATAGCGTAATTTTATTTTTGAACATTCGCTCTATTTATAGTGTCGGTAGGTGGATAGGCGCGTACCTTTCAAAAGCGATCAGACGGCTCCGATGGATCCATCTAATCCTGAGATGAATAGGTCAAATGTATTTTGCCGATGCGCTCATTGTCGTTGAAATGTTCCTTGGACACGAATTTTCTCATCTCGTATCTTTGTCGTCTTTTCGTCTATTGTATCGTTGTAACACTCGACGATTGTAGATTCCGAGAGCTATCCATCCTTTAGGTCCCCCCTTTTTTTAGCAGAATAACCTGCACTAATTTTATTAGTAAATAACCTTTGCTGTTCTGCCTATGGGTCAGAACAACTACTATGTCCAGGCCCCAGATTTGTTTCTGGTGGGCACTTGGACTTCCTGCAAAATACGATTACAAGCCCTTAGGAACCCAAGTGAATTTGGGTCCTGGGAATTTATTAGCTCTGAAGGATATACTGGATTTCACTCCCCTCGTAAACGCGTAAGGATTGTGAACTAAATTGTTTATAGGTTTAGTATTTGTTACCCTTGGAGCTGCTGGATTGTGCCAGCAATCACTTGTAAAGTGCCCTGTCTTACCACAACACCAACAGTCAAATTTGTTGTGCCTTATCCTCTTGATGCCGGTTGGTGTATGATTCTTCTGTGGGCGGGAGGAGACCTGTAGGAAACAGAATTGTATTGGTCAGGGGTGTGATTCTTCCCATTCCCACTTCTTCTGTGAAGGTCATCCTTTTGTAAAGGTCCCTTCATTTTCCTGGACCTCCTGAGCTCCTGTTCCCTTGTGATTCCTCTTTCGTGACTTACTTTGTTGGTGACAGGCAACATCTTTCTCCCTCCTTGACTGAGACTGCTGCCTCTATCCGGTGGAGGAGTTGGCTCTGGCATAGAGGGTCTGGCTCCTGTTCTCCTTTTTGTGGGGAATTTATTCTTCACCCCACTGACTTGATTGACTCTAAGTTTCGGCGGTCCAGCCAGATTCCTGTCCTTCTTTAGAAGCACAATTTCTTTGGTTAGAGAGTAACATAGTTCTCTGTTGTCAATCAGAGCTTTCATGGTTTTCCCAAACTTGGTTATCAAGTCCATGTTTGAGCTAGCATTATAATCTCTTTTGAGCTGACAGAAATCTGCATTCTCCAAAGTCAGCTTATCAGCCTTTTCCAAAAGATCGGAGTTTCTGGTTTGGAGAATTGAGATCTCATCGGCTTGCTTCCTGCAGAGTTCCTTGCTCCTTCTGAGTTTTTCTAGAAGATTCTCATAATTTTCGGAGAGACATATTTCGGAATCTGAATCAGTATTAGATAATGGAGCCCTTATTCCTATCTGTTCTGGTGTTGTCTCATCCTGAATTTCTTCCTCTGATTCAGATAGGACAGTTAGTCCAAACTGAGCTTCCTCCTCTGCATCTGAGTTGCTTGATTCACCATCACTCAGGGTTTTATTCTTCCTCTCAGCTGCAATACCTCCAATTTCTGAGAATCCTTCCATGAGGACTGTCAGAGAATCCCACATCTCTTTAGCTGTTGTGCAGTGGATCAATTTCTGGAGTACAAAAGTATCAACTGCAGCAGCTATGATGTCTCTAACTCTTTTGTCCAAGTTAACCAGAATCATCTCATCCTCAGTCATTGTCTTGGATGTCGTCTTGGGAGCATATGACCCTTCTTGAGTGACTTGAAACATCCTGAGATCCAAAGCTTCCATGAATATTCTGGCTCTAACTTTCTACAGGGGAAAGTTCTCTACATCATCTAGCTATTCTTGACTCCATACTAATGATGCTTAGACACTCAATGACAGATCTGTTCAAGCTGTTAAGCTTTTCTTTGAACAACCTCGCTTTGATACCACTTGTTGTTTATTGGGGTGTCTACTTAATCACCTAGAGGGGGGGGGGGGGGGTGAATAGGTTTTTCTTTTTATAATATCCCCCTTTAGGTTTTTCTTACTTTCTGGTTAATAGATCTAAGAAATAAAGAACAAACCACAGAAAGCACACAACGATCTATAGAGGTTCCTCAAGACCGGGTGCCTTGAGTAGTCCTCTCTCCCTCTGCGCCTACCCAGCAGTGTGCTAGGCTCGGCAAACGCCGCCAAAAACTTCAGGCCATCAAGCCTTACACCACGGACCCGCAAGTCCCAACAGCCTAGGCCCGCAAGCCCCTACTGCCCCCGAGCCCGCAAGCTCGACACTCAGGCCCTCAAGCCCTCAAGCCCTACAACACGGACCCGCAAGTCCCAACAGCCTAGGCCCGCAAGCCCCTACTGCCCCCGAGCCCGCAAGCTCGACAGATCGCACCCGCAAGCGCACTGCCCTAGCCCTCAAGCCTCACAGCTCTCCAGCCCTCAAGCTAGACAAAGTCGGACCCGCAAGTCCACTGCCCTGGCCCTCAAGCCTCACAGCTCTTCAACCCTCAAGCTGGACAATTTGACCCGCAAGTCTTACAAGAAAATACAGTAATAAAATAAACTGTTACTTCAGCCAGATGAAATCTGGCAACTTAGCCTTGATGAAGATCGGCTTCTTTAGGGTGAAGAGGATGCTTCTTGATTTTGAGTTTCAGCTCTGGATCTTCTTCAGCCTCTTCTTCTTTTGCCTGATGTTGAACGGCGACTTCTCAGTCAATGGAGATGACTGATTCTTATGAGAACTCTTGAATCTTGTTCTCTTTCTTCTCCGCTGAAAAATACTGTTCTATTGAAGAGCGGCGGGATTCTTTTTCACGTTCTTTTTCTTGCACAACGAGCTTTTTCTTCTAGGGCAACACTGTTCCCTTTTAAAGGACGAACAAGCCGTATAACGGTCACATACAATTTCCTTTAATGTCAGAAGCCCATCCATCATAGCAGACCCTGATTGGACAATCAGGCGGCGACATTAATTGCCGACATCACGTCCGCAAGATTTGAATTATGTCTTGAAGATATTTGCATCATTACGACGACAAGCTGTCTCTGACTTTGTCGTCGCGATCTTCCTTCTGCCTCTGATGGTGGTATCTCGACGATACAAGATATCCTGGCGATTCTGTATATACGACGATCTTCTTTCTCTGACAGTGTCGTCGTGAGCTTCCTTCTTGCATCATGTCGTCGTAATCATATGTTCTCTCGACGACATGAGTTCCACACGACGATGTCCTGTGTCTTCTCTGCGTTCGACGAACAACATTTTGCGATCGACGAACTTGCCATCCTTCGTTCGACGATCGTCATTCTTCGTTCGACGATCTCGCCACGTCTCAGCGGTCGACGAATACTTTGCTTCTCAGCGGCTGCTGCTCTGCCCGTCATTACGACGACTAACACGCTTTGTCGACGATATCGCCTGATCTTCTCGACGACATTTCATTAACTTCCTGAGATTATAGGCTAGAGAAGTAATCAGATACAAGGTGAAGTTTTCTTGACTTGGTGACTTCTTCAAATCAGGAATCATGTGGGCAAGATTCCCAACAACTTCAGTCCGTCCAAGGTGTCCTCGCAACGTTCGACGTGCAGGCGGGTGGCTTCCGCGTCGTCCAAGCCCTCGTGGGTATTCGACCGAGTGTTAGGTGCCATTGGTGCGGAAGGAAGGAGTGGCGACACCGGCGGCGCTAGGGCAGGCGGAGCGGCAGGTCGGACCAATGATATCGCTGGGGTATTGGGTAGCCGGCAAGGGTGGCGACAGCGAGGGAGAGAGAGATCCGGCGGGCTGTCGGCTGGCGGGTCGCGATAGCGAGACCGATAGAGAGAGAGAGAGAGAGCTAGGGTTGGAGAGGAGAAGGGGAGCAGCCCCAATAAACTTAAGTGATCCAAAAATGGTTCATACAACACAAGGTGATCCCCTTTACAGGGAGGGATCCACCACACTCATACTTAACATAAAATAAAAATACATCATTCAGAAATAAAGATACAAACTGCATGGGCCGGTCCTCTATTCTGCCTCACCCGAACCGCCCGGTTCGGTCCTTCCGCCATCCTGCGTCCCGGCTTGCACTCCCGCGTCATGCGCTCCCGAGTTGTCGTGTGTCCTCCTCGAATAGACTTGCCAAGGCGGGTCTTCCGCGTGCATATCGGTAACACACACAACACACTAGTGGTTGTGCATGCGGGCCTCACCCGCTCTCTCTTTCTTTAGTTTTTTCTTTTTATTTATAGTGGTGAAAAAGAAAAAATAGGAGGTAAAAGTCGACGCCCCTAATTTTGTGTTTTGGATTTCAGACATAGTTATTATTATGGGCTTCGCGCCTGATTATAAGTTATCTTTTATTAATTGTCTTTTATCATTTATTAAATGTTGTTGGTTGTTAGGGCTAATTGGTAAATTTTTAAGAGTTGCTGCCCTACAAAGCCTATTTAAAGGCATATGATCTTGGAATGAAGATATGCATGGATTGAAGTCTTTGTTTGTCTTTGTTAAAGGATTAATGTAGCACTCTCTTTCTCTCTGAGCACAACTCACTTAGGCAACCGCGGTTCCAGCTCCTCAGTATCCCCTCCTCATCTTCACCGTCATCTCCACCTCTAACCACCTTACCGACGACGCTATCGACGTGCTACGAGTTAGCCCGTATCAACTTGGTACAAAGCCCGTTTCCAACATTGCATCCCTTCTTCTTGATTTCAAAGTAGCGACTTCCCATGAGCCACTCAACTCAAGCTTGCATCCAGCCCGAGCCAGCTTCAACCACAAAGCGCAAGCAAACATCCATTTCCAGTAATGATCTCCCTGCTTCGGCCTCGACGCTAAATTTTGATCTAGCGCTTCAACGCAGACCTAACCTCCGTCTCCCCTTCATCGTCTACATCGGCGCCGCTGGCCTCCGGTCGATCCACTCCAACGAAGTCTCTATAAATCGACCCAGACTGATGCATCCTTGGCCGCAGAGCCACGCTAACATTCACAACGCCCCTCCCAATGAGGGTTAGATTCGACTCCACGCCGATACCAAATAGCCCACCGCATATCTTCATCGATTTCGTCATCATCCAGTCTGTTCGAGCCTTACATCCTTCACACCTTCTCCTTTCCTCGAGCTCACAAACGCATGACACGACCTTCTAATTTCCTCTAGCCAACCAACCCCAAGAGCCACTGACGCTCCTTCGTCCATCGATTCCTACACCATTTCTCTGTTGTCCTCAAGCCATCCTTCTAACTTGCTTTTCAATACCAGCCGCCTTCTTTCCCATCTGGGCACATTCTTCGAGTTGTTTCATCTCTCAACCAACACGCCAACTCTCGCCCATTTATGAGTCCAGCTGCTAACACAACATTGCTCTAGCTTTATTAATTCATTGATTAATTTACAACTTAAGTAATTAATTGGATTATTATTTAGCGTCATCATAGGGAAGTTGTGGTGTATCACCTGGCACCTCGAGTACCCCCTCAAAGTCTACTTATGCGGAGTCGCCCCGTTCAGTAACCAGATCCTCCTCTCGTGCCACAACCTCCTTGTGTCCTACAATCCTTATGAGTAAGCTAATGGACATGATGCAAACTTTCATGATGACTCTCGCCACAGCTGAAGTGCGACATCAAGAAGCCGAATCCATCACCAGGTAGACATTGTCGCACTATCCAACAAGCTAGCAAGTCTCACACTAGTTGCACAATCCCTCACCATTCCAACGCATGAACAAGCTAGTAGCAGTTAGGGGCCACCCCCACCGCTTATACGCGCGTCCTTCAACCTTCATACGACATGAAACTGAGGTCGTTCCCGTTACACGAGATAGAATTCTCCACATATGATTGGAAGACAGATCCACTGGGATGACTAACCAGGCGTGGGCAATATTTTGGTCATCAGTAGAAATCAAATGCAGAATGGATTAGTCTGACGTCTTTCCACCTTCTGAGTTCGACTCAACTTTGGTTTACCCATTCACAAATCAAAAAGCTAGAGATGGCTTGGGAGGAATCTATGATGTTCCACAACATGCGATTCGGTCTTCCTTTCCGAAGCAATCCTCTCGATGCACTAACAACATTATGCCAAACAAGTTATGTGGACGCTTATCTAGAACAATTTTAGATTCTCTTAGCTCATGTCATAAGTTGCAATCTTTACGGAAGGAATTCAGGAACAACTGCGACTGGACATCAAGTTCGAAGATCTAGGAGACTTAGTTACTTTGATGAGTCTGGCCAGGCCGTGCGAACGCCGACTGCATATGAAATATGGATCTCGACACCTATATACCTATAGTCATTCTTCCAGGGAATCAGGCCAGCCAACCTGAGGGTGCCCGTTATAGTACTGACTGAACGTCAAGTAAGAGGTTATGTTATAACTGCGATGAGCACTATTCTCGCGGTCAACACTGCAAGAGTTTTTCTATATGTAAGTAAAGGACTCTTACGAAGAGTTATTTTTGTGAAGCGGGCGGTTGAACTTCGATCTCCTTTTGAAATTGAGGACAATTAAAACGCGAGTAATGTTATGGGCTTCAAAAACTAATTATTGTTATGGGATTTGTGTCTTGTCATCAAGTTATCTTTTATTATTTGTTGAGTCATTAAATGTTATATTTTATTAGATGTTGTTGGTTGTGAGGGGTAAGTCATTAAGATTTATTGTCTTTTAAAGTGTATCTAAAGACATATGATGTTGGAATGAAGGCATGCATGAATTGAAGTTTCTTCTTGTCTTTGTTAAGAGATTATGGTAGCTTCCTCTCTCCGAGTACACTCCGCTTAGGCAGTGGTGATTTTGGCTTCGCATTATCCTCTCCTCATCTTCACTGGTATCTCCACTTCCGGCCACCTCTCCAACAACGCTATCGACGTGCTACAAATTAGCCCATATCAGTATGACTCCATAATTGAGGGTTTTCTTTTATCTAGTATAATTGTACACGTCTGTTACGGAGGGGCTCGGAGTTGCCTTAGTGCGTTACCCAACCGAGCAGGCCTCAACCATCACAGGGTCCCCCAACCGTAACAGGGTCCGCGATCCCTACACCCCAACCCCTTTCCGCACCCATTATTCATGCGGTGGGTTATTGAGGCAGGGGATCGAACCCCAGACCTCCTTGAGGAGTGGAGATTTTATCCACCCTCACCAACTGAGCCGCAGACCCTGTTACGGTTGGGGGACCCTGTGATGGTTGAGGCCTACTCGGTTGGTTAACGCACTGAGGCGACTACGAGCCCCTCCGTAACATTGTCCCCACTTGCTCTCTCTTTTTCCTCTCTTTTTCTCTCTATTTATAGTAATACAAATACAAAATAAGGGTAAAAATGGGTAGTCCCAAAGCATTACACCAAAATTGTGGGTGTACTTTTATATAAATATCCACTTTACCTTTCTTTTTGCAGTTGATGTATCTATTTAAATTCAATTGAAAATGATTCATTACAATATCATGGTTGGAAATTATTTATTAAAAACAAATATCTTATTATGTCGAAGTGATTCATTTGGACTGCCATATTTAGATGTCAGATGTTTGAATTTTGGGAATAAATTTTATAATGTCCTGGCATGCAAATTTTTTACCTTTGTTTTCAAGTAGTCCAATTAACTGGTTATTTGGTTCTTGTTTCATTAAGCTATGTAGGCTGCTAAGAAATTTGTCAGAAATATGTTAGGGTCATTTATAATCCTGGGTAGATTGTTCATATTTGTTTTGAGATTAAGTTGCCATTTCCTTTTTTGACTTCCATTTCCTTGCGCATGTTGCAGTGCTCAAACTGGAATAACTATTATTGATGGCCCAACTCCGGAATTGAACAAAGGAGGTAAATGTTTATAGGGACTTCCTCTCTAATTTTGCATAATTATGAGGACGACCTCTCTAACTTTGCATACTTACATGGACCTCCTGATATGCGCTAGACACCAATCCGGCATACTAAGCTGCAATAATTGAAAATTATAAATGACAGTACGGTAAATCGGTAATCACAAGTAAACAAGGTTTCAAGTAATTGAATAAGTAATGTTACACACATGCAATAGAACTTGAAGGTAAATACTAGGACGAGCAAAGTTTTGCAATTCAGCATTCGTAAAATCAGAAACTACAACCATTCAATAAACTTACAACGATTACAGGGTAGAAGGCTCGGTGGAGCTGAGAAATCTGAAGCCGAAACGGAAGGTGGACTGAATGATGGCTGTCCTGAACCTAGATGGTAGTCTCCAGCATCCTTGGTTGCATCGAGGGCTCGGGTAGGGGGTGCTGTTTTGTGAATAGCAGGATTGTAAGCTTGGAATGTGTACTGGGAGGTTCATGGAGGTTGGGGTGGGCCTGGTCTGCTGTTGGGAAGGAGATTGAAGGGCACTGAGAGTAATTCCCTGGGCTGGAATTACACTTGCAGATGGTCTGGAAAGGGAGGGAACTTGGAAGGGAGGAGATAGTGGGATGGGTCCAGTGAGCTGGTTTTAGAGTTTGTTAGTGGGGCTGGGATGGAGGGTAGTGTGGGCGAGTAAGAGGACTGGGGAGATGTGTTTGAGTGGATTTCTGTTATAAGTGGGGTAGTAGAGATGTGGGCGGTTACTGGATGGGGATGTTTGGGATTCTCTATCTGCAAAAAAGAAGGGGTACTTGAGTTGTTTAGAGTGGGAAAATGAGGATGGTGGGTATTTATGTGAATGGGGTAGTGGGTAGTTATGGAAGAATGGATGGTTATGCAAGTGGGTATAGGTAATTATGTATGTAGTGGGGTTTGTCGGAGGTGGTGGTGGAGGTCGGAGGTGGTGGTGGAGGCGGAGGTTGGCGGTGGAGGGGTGGTGGCCTGAAATGGAGATGGTGCGGTGGTTTGACCAGAAATGGAGGTCAAGTGGTGGTTTGGCTGGCCAATGAGGGAGGAGAGGAGAGGGGTGATGTTTGAGTTTCGCACCCGGATTCCGGCTTCGGCACCGGTGATCAAAAGAAGTTTTCTAGCTAACTTTCAATGCATTCAAATGAGGCCTTCTACCTCTGTATATAGACTAAAGAGGAGCCACGAGAGATCCACTCTAACCATAATTATCAATGCTTCCCCTCTAAGTTCACATTGTTAACATACATGCACAATTTTTTTTGTAATTTTGAAAAATGGAGTGCATATTCTTGTAATTATGCAAAGTTAGAAGGAAGATTTTTGTAATTATTCCATTTGAAATATTTTCAAATCTCATAATTATTCCCTACCCTTTACTTTTCTGCGAGATCTTTGTATTCAAGGCCCTGCAAGAATCTCCAAACCAACTTTTTTGTCTATCTGCAGTTCTGGCTACCTCTTCCTCGACCCATAATAAATCAGTTTCTTCGACACTCTTTCCAAGCATCGGGACTTCTGCCAGTTCAAGTAATCCATCTACCTCATTTGCTGCACCTAGATTCCAGTTTGGGTCTCAAAATACAACAATGTATTCCTTTACAGGTTCTTATTCAGTTGGTAAAAAATGCGAAAAACTATGCAAAAATTGCGCTAACGAACTGGTAGGTAGGCTTCTAACACTTACTTGATCTCTGCAGGTTTGTTCTCTGAATCTTTGAGCACTGGGAGCGGAGTGCCTAAATTTCAATTTGGGTCTGGCAATTCCACAAGCTATTCTTTTGCAGGTCCTTGTTCAGTCGGCAAGAATGTTGTTCTGCTATGAAAGCATGGTTTCTAACAAATGGTTTGATTACTGCAGGTGTGGCTGCATCTTCAAGCCAAGGTCTTGGAGTCTCTAATCCAGTATTCTCGTCATTGTATCCAGTTGCAAAAGGTTGCTTTTTGTCGATAATTTATTTTAAGCATGCCTGTTTAACAGAGGAAATTATGGGATCTATGCTTAAAAAAGGGCAGCCCGGTGCACACCCCGCAGAGTGAGGGTCCGGGGAAGGGTCCCATCACAAGGGTGAAATGTATGCAAACCTTACCCTGCATATTTGCAAGACACTGCTTCCAGGACTCGAACCTGTGACCTTAAGGTCACACGACAACACCTTAACCAGTGCGCCAAAACTCCCCTTCATGGGAAAAAAGTTTGATGCTTGAATTTCACGGGCAAAATGAAGCGATAAAAACCGATCATTTTTGAAAGATTACGGTCAATTTTAACTTCTAATAAACGTTTTGTTTTGTATTTTGCAATCGAAAATATGACTTGTTGCCCAGGAGATTAAGGTTTTGGACCTATTTTTCTGCCACTGGGTGGACATTTCTTTTGTATAAGACACTAATAAACTTACTATTCTCAACTACAGGCGCTGGTTCTTTGTCAACTTCATCCCTCTTACCAATTTCAGCAAATGGAATATTTGGCGCCAACACTATTTCCCAGAATTCTGCGACGACTTTTGGTGCAACAGCCACCTCATCTTCTGCTACTCCGGCGACTTCCTCTGGAAATGGAAATGCCAAAATTGTAGATAGTTTTGGCGCGAAACCATTTAGTTCAAGTTCGTGTTTCTCGTTTTCATCTGGGGCTTCTACAAGTCTGTTTAGTACTTCTTCCCTCTCCCCAGCTATCTCTGCAGGCTTCCAGGCGACTAGTTTCCCGTCTTTTTCGTCGCCCTCCTTAAGCGCTCCTTCAGGGTCTATTACGCTGTCATCACCATCGACCAGGTTTTCTTTCGGAGCATCTGCGAATCCTTCAACTGGAATCTCGACCTCAACAACTCCTGCACAGCCCGTGTTTGGGTTAATCACTTCTGCTGCTGGCTTTGGGTCAGAATCTCTTTCAACTGATCAGATGAGTGTTGAGGATAGCAGGGCTGATACAGATTTCCAAGAGGCTCAACCAAACAACCTCCATGCAACTCCCGGAGCTCAACCATTCCAGTTTGGAACCTTCCAGAACAACTCTCATCAGAAATCCTCTCAGGAATCCGAGCCATCTGGCAATCTGGGATTTTTGGCTGGCGGAAGCTTCTCTTTGGGAAGCGGGGGAACTGAAAAGTCTGAGCGAAAGTTCTTCAGAGCTAGACGAGACAAGCGGAGAAAGTAGCAGCACGAAAAGATCTATTTCGAAGAAATCCTCTCTTGTTGTTGCTGAAGGTTCGTTTTTTGGCGGAGTATTTTATCGGTACGCCGCTGCCCGAATGTTTTTTACGTGCAAGAGGTCGAGATCGTTTCTCTTTTGGTGCGATGCTGGGTTCGATTCAGAGGCCAATTGGCCTTTACAGCTGTCGAGAAGCCTGTCTGTATTTTTCTCCTTTGCTCCCTTCATGTCATTCATTGGGGGTCATCATATTGCCATTTTTCTTTTATGTATTGAACACCTAGCAGTATATTTTTGTTCTCTGTTTAAGGCCTTGTTTGCTTTTAACTTAGGCTCGTGAGCACGGTGGTAAAACCGTTAGTCGTGAACGGGCACTTAAGGAACTTCATCCACTTTTATGTTCAAGTGAATGAAGTTTCTTAGGTGGGCGGGCGTTCATGAATGATTGTTTTACCACCGCGTTCATGATCGCCGCCACTGTACCAAACGGAGCCCTGGTGTAGATGTTTGTGCTATATTTGTGTTCTTTGCTCAAGGCTTTGCTACCTTTTGCCTATGAATGTGCACGATCATTCATTCTTTGATCTTGCACGATCATTTGTGGGCCAAGCAAGCTACGTGAGACATTTGTTTAAATTTTTTGTTGTAAAACGCCTTATGAAAAATTGTGCCATGTGTCCTAACCATGATGGTCGCAGATGTTTAGGCTTCGTTTGACACGGTGGTGGCTCTCATGAACGCGGTGGTCATGAGCCGTTGTTTGTGAATGCCCGACCTCATCTAAGAAACTTCATCCACTTTTATGTTCAAAGCTAGTTTTCTTTTCTTGGTGGTGGTCGTAACCCTTGTCATGCCAAACATGCATTCTATGATGGTGGTATTTTTGTCCAAACTCAACGGAGCAAAAATGCCGTGCCAAACAGAGCCTTATTGAGACGGGGTGACTGGAGCGTGACAGTGGATGGCGACGAGAACTTCTCATTTCTGAGCGGCTTTCCCCAGCTTCGGTTCCAGCATATTGGCCGTGAGGGCAATAGAGTTGCTGATTTTTGTGCGCGTTTTGCCCTTCGGGGAAATTTTGTTTGGCTGGACGTTGATAGCACCCAGACTGAGTTTGCCGAGCTTGTTCGGGTGGACTTAGATGGCATGCTGTAGTTTTTTTTTAATTACATGTTATTTGCATCTTTCAAAAAAAAAACGGAGTCTTATTTAGGTATATGGGGCTTGAACCCAATTATTGGGAAGGGGAGCCTTGGCGTTAAGGTGTCGTCGTGTGACCTTACACGACCTTGAGGTCACGGGTTCGAGTCCTGGAAGCAGCCTTTTGCAAAAATGCGAGGTAAGATTTGCCTACATTTCACCCTTGTGGTGGGACCCTTCTCTAGACCCTCGCCGTGCGGGGATGCTTTGTGCACCGGGCTACCCTTTTTTCCGTTGAGTGTTGTATGGGGGTGTTAAACCCAAACTACATGCATCATATCGATGGACTTTCATCTTTGATACTCGGGCAGATTGTTGTTACTTGAGAGATTTAGGCTCGTTTGGCGCGGTGGTGGTGGTCGTGAATGCGGTGGTCATGAACCGTCGTTCGAGAACACTTGACCTCACCTAAAAAAATTCATGCATTTTATGCTCAAAACTAGTTCATTTTCTTGGGTAGTGGTCATAACCTGTCTTGCCAAACATACATTCTATGATAATAGCGATTTTGACCAAACTCACCGGAGCAAATAAGTCATGCCAAACGAAGCCTTAATTTGGCTAAGCGTTTGTTTGACACGGTGTTTTTGATCTGGTGTCATAAAATATGTGTTTGACATGACGGTTATGATCACCGTCAAGGAAAAACATTTAATTTTGAACAAAAAAGTGGAAGAAGTTCATTAGGTGAGGTCGAGCGTTCATCACCATTGCGTTTATGACCGCCACTGTCGTGCCAAATGGACCTTAATTTTCGATCATTCCCTCTGATGCGCCGCCGACCATTGGAGAAAATGTAAATTTTTTTTTATCATCGTATGATGATATATAATCTTAGACCACAGACATTTTTTCCTTGTGATAACCCCGTTTTATCCTAAATAAAAATGTTGCGAGCACAGGCATTTTTTCCGCGCTTAATTGAGAATTTGCTAAGCGCACACACCGTTATTATACTTAGAAAAAAAGACTTACAAGTTACAATTCTACGTGCCGCTCAATTAGTCAATTCAGTTGATATGCAAAAGTACAACCAAGTTCGGAATCCTCCGCAATAGTTTTGACATAAAATCTTTCCATAACAATATTGTTGGAATCTAGAACTCGATTCACGGAGTTCGGACCCCAAAGTGGGTGCTGCTCGCCCTTCTAGCGAGCGAGAATTAACGACCGGGCACTCGGAACTGAGGGCTCTCGCAAGACAACCTTATCCCAAAAAATAGACACTTGAGTAGCAGCGAGGAGGTCCCGCCACAAACCCGAAAGATCTAAGGATCTTCCCCTCTCAAACCAAAACTGAGCTCGGCACCTTAGAAAACCAGAGAGCGGGAAAGAAGAAGCTCTCTTTAGAAATTGGAATTTTTGGATCCCTTTCTAAGATGCATATGAAGGTCTATTTATAGGATTCTGAAAAAGACATGCAGATAACACCCTCAGCCTTATGATTTCTCATGACCGCAACCCAAAATGGTCTGCGGATAGCAAAAACCCGCTATTTGAAATTACTAGAGGCAGACCAAAAAAAAACTTGGCGAGTGTTTCCCCTTAGTGCACTCGTCCAGGGAGCCGAATGCTCTTACAGAGCTGGGCACTCGCACTCACTTGCCCTTACTGTCAAGGGCTAAATAATCTCATAACGATGCATGGTTCATTTCTCCTTTCCTAGGACCGGCGAGCCCCTTAGTCCAAGCACCAAAGCGAGTGTTGTATTTCGCAGGGAGCTACACTCGCTCCAACTCAAATGCACTCGCCGACACCCGTGTGTCAACACGCCAAATACGAGGTTGTACAAATATGTGACATACTTCAACTTGAAGCATGAATCAAACACCACTGCAATCAAAAGCAGCATATTCATTCTGTCGTGACATACCTTGAAAACTGAAATATCATATTATTTAATAGTTAATACTTAAGCAGTTACACCCCTAGAAATATCAAATATGTACAGAATGAAATAATACTTCCCGGTTATTATAAAACTATAAAATAATAACCCCCAGTCCCTAATGATCTAAATTACTTAATATATACGGTTCGGTTCGGTTCGATTTGACATTCAAAATCATGAATCAAACCAACAGTGACGCTTTTCTAAATTTGGAACCGTGATGGAATTACAACCTACTAATGCTCCGCTTGGCGCGGTGGTGGAGGTCGTGAGCAAGGTAATTATGAACCACGTCGTTCATGACCACCCGACCTCAACTAAGGAACTTTATCCATTTTTATGTTCAAAACTAGTTTTTTTTTTATGACGGTCATAACCACTTTTATGCGCGGTCATGCCAATCATACATTTTATGCTGTTGACATTTTTGTCCAAACTCACAGGAGCAAAAAAGCCGCGAACGAAGCCTAAAACTGAACTGAACATTGTAGTCTGATTCGGTTCGGTTCGACGGTTCGACAGTTCAATTGGTTTTTACTTGCACGCCTCTATTACATTGGCTAACCCACAACATCGATTGATCTAAAATACGGTCACTTATCAATATGACCAAACAATCAACACCGTTGATTACGAAATCATGCGGATGTATTTGGTTACGCAGAGTGATCTTTTTTTTTGTCGATGCTTTAAATGTATGTAAATATTTCTCCAACATCGAGCAGACAGACGCCCAGGAAATTTGGACCAGGATCCTCTTCATTTGGGACTTGAAATGGAGGTTCATTTCATGGTATAGATGCATTCCCACTTGATCTAATGGTATACAATTTTTTGATTAAAAGAAAAATAAAATAAGAGATTAGTCGACCAACCCGAAATTGATCTGGACTAATCTTGAAGGAGGGGACTGGGTTTGCTGCAAAACCCTGTAAACCCTCGTCCTGCGCAGCTGGCTACCGCATCCCGGCGACATGTGGAGGAGATGCCTCTCTTCAGCCGCCGTAATGGCGGCACGTCGCTGCTCCCCGGATGCTAGGAATCTATCCTCCTCGGTCTCCTCTGCCGCCGCCGTGGACTCCCTTATCCTTCGCTCTCTCAAGGAGCACTATCTCGAGGTCTCCAAGATGTCGCCGCCGCCGGTATCCCCGCTAAACTTCTCGCTAAGATTTCTCTCTCACATGTGGTTTCTTCCACCGCTTCTCACTTCTCTTGTTTCCTTGCACAGAAAGTGAATCCGCCTCCGCCTTACACCATTGTCAAGGGATCTCTGGATCGCGATGGTCCGGCGCTCCGGAGGGAGTACAAGGGAGAGGAGATTACCATCTCTGTTATGCGGCTTGCGAACTTCTTACCCGGTGGCGCTGAGGGCGAAGACGATGATGGAAACGGAGCCATCAACCAGCTATTTCTCCACGTGGACGTTTCGAAGCCCGGCCGCGAAGAAGCCCTCCACTTCCTCTGCGGGCTTTACCCGGATGCTGTTGGCATCCACTCAGTCTGCCTCAGGCCTAAGACCGATTCATTGTCTCTCTCTTCCTTGAACAAGTACCAGGGTCGCATCTTCCAGTGAGTTTTCTCAGCCTGTTGCATTCAATTTGGGCCAAACCAAAAATGGATATCCACACGTCATTAATAACAACAAACCATACTTTTTGGAAATTACTCGGCGCAAACAAATCTGTTAACGACAAACTGATATTGTTAACAGCAAATCAAATCTAAAATTAGAAAATTTGTCATTATTTTTCAACCATCGAGGGGGTTTTGAAGATAGTTGTTAATCAAAGTGACTCAAAGAGAAAAAGAAAGTAAATAGTGAGTTCTTGCGGCTATAGAGACATAAAAGATTGTTCACATAGTTTAGCTTTTTGAATAACCAAGGTCTGATCCAGGAAGGAATAAAAATTCTGATTTCAGCATTCATGCTTTAACCACAAAAGTTAACTGACAATCTCAATTTATGTATGAATAAAATATGATCTTTAAATTTTCTCCACAATTATTATTTTTAATTTCTGACACTGCAGTCTCACGAGCCTTTTGTTATGTTATATTACCCTTTGGAAATTTCTGAAAGATAAGAAGATGATTATATACATCTTATTGCACTTCTTTGTCGATTAATATTTATTGTGCATGCACATACTGAATAAACAAATCATTATATAATGCGAGAAGGTTTCGACTGAGCGCGAGAGGGAATCAGGGTGGGTTCTCGGCGCTGGCGTGCGGCTTATGGTTTGCCTGTAGAAAATTTATGAACTAATTTTAGATGAGAATTTTAAGTTATGTTGGTGTGCTGATAACAATTTTTTGGTTTGTCGGTAAAAAAATCGGAACTAATTTAAAATGGGGATTTTAAGTTATGTTGGTGTGCGGATAGCCG
The DNA here is from genome assembly GCA_033032865.1 of Dactylorhiza incarnata. Taxonomy (NCBI): domain Eukaryota; kingdom Viridiplantae; phylum Streptophyta; class Magnoliopsida; order Asparagales; family Orchidaceae; genus Dactylorhiza; species Dactylorhiza incarnata. The sequence goes on from JAWHQI010000053.1 coordinate 8,450,123, forward strand.
TTTTTGGTTTGCCTTTAACAATGCCCTTTAATTTAGGTGATTGTTACGAGCAAATCTATTTTGGATAGGTTCAAAATCAATTTTGCGGGCAAACAAAAAAATTGTTACGTGCAAACCAAATTGTTACGTGCAAACAAAAAGAAAATCTTTCTAAATTCTTTAACAAAATATGAACTAATAGTTAGCCTCAATATTACGAAATTTAACGTATAACAAAAGTTTTTAATTCATCATAGAAATCCTCTTTTAGTGACAATTGTTTGCTCCAATTGTTGCATAATATAATATCAAAGATTGAAAACATATACGTTTGTGTAAGTATAATATCAATGTGTCTGTTGTATAGTACCTGTAAGTCCAACACATTGATTGGAAAAAAATATTTGATTAGAACATCAACTATTTTAGCACATGCAATAGTATACCATTCTTCAACCCTAATTTCGGAAATTTAATGGGAAATTTTTGAAATTTATCTCGAAAAATGAATCGGCGCACAGGGAAGACCATTACTTGAAGCTTTCGACCTCTGAAGATGATGCAGCCTTCTTCCTAGCAGCTCTGAAGATGATGCAGTCTTCTTCCTAACAACTCTGAAGATGTTGCGGCCTTTTTCCTAGGAGCTCTGAAGATGATCGCCGAACAGGGAAGAGCCTTCTGCGATCCTAACCGATGGGCTGTTACTAGTCGGCGGACGTGGAAGAAGCTTCAGAGATGACTGGAGGTCGCCAACGATGAACATCGCTCAAATTGGGAGGCAGGCGGACGAAGTAATGCGCCTTTAGGGTTTTTCGTGAAGTTGACTTCGGTCCTGTGTGGGCGTAATGCGGGAGATTGGTTTGCCCCTATCTTTTCTAAAGTAAAATACTAAATAATAATTTAATAGTTTTTATTTTTGTTTGCACATATCCAAAATAGGTTTGCCAATAAAAATCACCTTAATTTATCATGTTTTTTTTCTATGGAAGTGAATATTTTTCAGTAAGTAGAAGCATTGTTCTTCCTCCTTAGGCATCAATCACCACATTTCAACTTTTTTCTTGTAGATTGACATTAGCTTGCATTTCTTATGTACTGAGACATGATATGTTCCATTAGGGTGCGCTTGTTAGGATGGACTTGAGGGAATGGGATCCTCTCCATTTGGGACCCCAAATGGAGGTCCATTTCATTGTGAGGATTGATTCCCACTGTATCTAAAGGTGCATAATTTTTTGATTAAAGGAAAAGTATAAAAATGATGAGATTAGTGAACCCATTGGATCAACCACAAATTAATTTTGACCGTGAAATAGATACTATTCATTTGGACTCAAATGGAGAGTATCCTGGTATGGACTTGAGAGGATATTGAAATTCATCCAATACCAATACTCATGTGAATTGGTCAGAATTTCAATTATGTTGCTTGTGTTGTAGGATGACATTCAGTTACAGGAATTAGAACTGACCATTCTGTTGTTCGGCTGCATGAAAAGATTCAATAACAGAAATTGTATTTTAAATAATAAATATTCAAACAGACTAAACAAAGCATAATTTATAAGTTCCACCAAATAAAATTGTCAATTAAATAAAACAATAACATTAATTCCACTGAACAAAATATGATAAGTGTCAATGTATTTGGCATTAATATAAGCTAAACAAAATATGCAAAGTAAATATCTAATCCTTCAAATGCAAGCTTAGCCATATTATCCTAATATGCTATGGAAAAATAAAAATACATGGCACTTTCTCTCAAACAAACTTATGTTCGTACGAGTAAAACAATTGGTGTCTGCTTCCTTATATAAATGTTTTAACAATGTCTTCCTCAAAATATTGTTCTCGTTCCTATCACTTAGTTTACTAAGCATACTTGGTTTCATCAAAACCACGACAGCTACAGCTAGAACATCTACAAATGCTGCCTTTTTGCTAACAATCTTTTCTTTTTATTATGCTCAATAATCTATTATACAGTATAAGGCATTATAAATATAATGCACATTCATTATAAATATATACATTCAAAACATCCACTCACATACACACGTACGCATTCATAGATACAAAATTAATACATACATAAAATTACACAAACCTAAAAATTAACGTACACATACACATACATACACACAATAGATTAATTGCACACATATTATAACACTAAAAAATTTACACAAACATAAAAAGAAACAAAATGCATACACATACAATTGCATATACACATACATACACAAATAAACCCATACACGCATTGTTAAAACAATATTCTTTTTACACGAACATTGCATACTATTTTGAGAACACCTAAAATTATTGTTTTGAGGCACCTAAAATTATTGTTAAAACGTCAATGTATTTTCCACCCTAATTTTTTTTGAGGCACCTAAAATTGCATACACGAACATCAATTTCACAACATCCTTTTAAGTGCACATCATCACAAACTCTAGGAAAAAATGGAAAATACCTTGCACCGGAGAGAATGGGATGGAGTGGCGATAATGGGAAGTAGCTGTGCTGACGAGAATGTGATGTAGCTGCTCCGGCGATTTCGGGTAAGGATCTTGATGTATGCCAAAATCTCGGTTTTAATTTTAGAAGTAAATCTGTGATCTAATTTAAAATAAGGTGGCACAAGTAAACTTTCACGAGTAATTTCATGTGATTTTCAACCGAAGAATAGCTTGACATGCATAAAAACCCAACATTCGTGCGCATTCCGCAGTATGAGATAAATCTTCTACATGCCTATTTGAAAGGAATAAGTAGAACATTTAGAAATTAACGACAAAAAGACACAATACGATAATTAAGGGCAAGATTTGAATTGAAGGTCAAATTAAAATTAAGCATCAAAAGTAAGCTAATGATTTGAGCACAAGAGAAATGAGAGTTATACCTCTGACCTTAGAAGCAGTCGAATCAATCCTGTTAGAAAAGCTCATGTAATGACCCATTCTGGAGCCCATAGTTTTTTCTTTTGTTTCTCACTCTCTCTTTAGTCCCACATTATGTATAAGGTTTTCCCCTCTCTTTCTCCCTCCTATATATTTGTATTCATACTTGTATTTGATATATAGAGAGGAATATACGAGGCTAAGTTTTCGTTCATATGGTAGCAGAGCTTTCGGTCCTATGAAAGTTCACCACGGTCCGTATCTGGGCGGCTAGCATTCTGCTAAACCGTAGCCCTGCGGTCTGTGCCTTCTAAACCGCACTCTCTCTCAAACCGCTCCTTCTAACTGCAGCCATGCGGTCTGTACCTCCCGTGGATCCACCTCCAATCCTTCCTCCTCCTCGTATGCCTTTATAGATTCTCTCCTCTCCTCTGCGGGTCTGTTACGCCCCCGCTACGCTTTGCGGGGCGTCATTACGTGAGGAGGAGCAACGACGCGTTAAACAACGGGGCTGAACCATCCGGTTCAGCCCCCATGCAGTAAACCGGCCAGCCGAGGGCTGAACCGGACGGGTTCAGCCCTCCTTGGAGGGGCCGGCCGGCCCCCTCCTTGCCCGGGTATTTATATACCCGGGCAGCCCCCCTTTTGGAGGTTATGCAAGAGTTGTTCAAGGTTAGTCTTCTTTAGTCTTCTTCCCCCCTTTTAGACCTAATTTCTCCTCTCTTTCTTTAGATCTTTCCCTCTCTCAATCTCTCTAGTAGTTGTGCCCTAACATTTGGTATTAAAGCTCTTCCTTCTCTCGGACATGGTGACCACTCGCACTCAAGAAGAGTCCTCACGAATTGAAACCCTAGAGGAGAACATGGTTGGCCTCACCGACTCTATGGCGGCCATGGAAGGACGGATCGACGCTCGTATGGAGGAGATTAAGGCTTTGCTGAAAGGGAAAGCCACAACCGGTGAGGATTCGACCGGATCGGGGGCGGACTTGGCGGCAAACGGCGCGCAAGGGGGGGTCGGCAGCGCGCGTCTATCGGACGACGATCGCGCACGGGCGAGCCCTCTTCCGCCAGGCACGGGCTGGATCCCGCCTGGAGGAGGCTGGCAGGGCACGGGAGGGCCAAGCGGCGGCTGGCAGGGCACGGGAGGGCCAAGCGGCGGCTGGCAGGGCACGGGAGGGCCCAGCGGCAGCGCGCACGGGCCAGCAGGAGCTTCAGCGGCGGCTTACGGAGCAGCAGCGGCGTCTGGGGCTGCATACGGGGCTTCGACAGGGCCGACTGGGCCAGGGCTTGCAGCAGGAGCCCTTCCCGACTTCGGTGCGGGCCAAGGGGTGCGCCGGCAGGGCTGGCAGGAACCGGGAGGGGTTCGTCGGGGCTGGGAGGACCCGGCTGGGGTTCGTCGAGGCTGGGAGGAGCCGGTTGGGCTTAGGCGACCTCCAGACCCTGCAGGATATCAAGGGGGAGGGCTTCTCCCTCCTCCTCGTGGGTTTGGGCCGCCGGGTATGGGTGGATTTGGCCAAGCATGGGGCGGACAACAACAACCCCCTCTTTGGGGAAACGGTCAACATCAAGGTTACGGATTTGAGCAAGGTGAGCCTGCAAGACGGGAAGGAGGTCATGGGGCACAACGCTTGACCCCCGGATTAACTCGCATGTACTTTCCGGAGTTCGAGGGCGGCGACGCCTTGGAATGGATCCAGAAGGCAGAACTCTTCTTCCAGTATCACGAGGTGCCGGAAGGGCAGTGGGTGCAGTTGGCGGCCTTCCACTTGAAGGACGACGCTTACCAGTGGACGCAGGGGGTCCTGAGGGGACGGGATTACGTGCCGTGGGGCGAGTTTGTGGATGGTTTTGCGGCGAGATTTGGGCCACTGGAGTACGAGAACTTCGAGGCCCTTCTTCAGAAACTCCGTCAGAAGGGGTCAGTGACGGAGTACCGCACCGAGTTCGAGAAGTTGGCAAACCGAGTCCAGTGGTCGGAAAGGACTCTCTACAGCTGTTTCATATCGGGGCTCAAGGAGCACATTCGTGACGAGGTGCAGGCTCTCATGCCTCGTTCGTTGAACCACGCCATTACCTTGGCTCGCATTCAGGAGGAGCGGTTCAACAGACAGCGAGCCCGCACCACGAGTAGGCCGACTACGACTACCGCCACACCAGCACGACGGGAGCAAGTCACCGGCAACAAACCGACCGTGACTCGGTTATCGTGGGGCGAGTTGGCGGCTCGAAAGGAGAAAGGGCTATGCTTTAATTGCGATGAGAAGTTTGTGCCCGACCATAAATGCCAGAAGCTACAGGTCTTCATGTTACAGCAGGATGGAGACGATGAGCCGGCTCCAGATGCGGAGTTGGAGGTGGACTTGGACGAAGGGGAGTTCGGGGTTTTTCTTCATGCTCTTGAGGGTTGCGCTCCCCCGCTTACTATGCGGCTGGCGGGCCGGATCGCCCAAGAGAAGGTTACTATACTGGTGGACAGTGGGAGTACCCACAACTTCATACACCCCGACGTGGCACGACGAGTTGGGCATGTGGTTGACAAAGGGGCTGCCTTTCATGTTATGGTGGCGGATGGGAGCAAGCTGCGATGCGAAGGGGTGCTGAAGGGAGTGGAGCTGCGGCTGCACGACTATGTGGGGCGGACTGACGTCTACCTATTACCTATTCGGGGCTCCGACATGGTGCTGGGAGTTCAGTGGTTGCGCCAGTTACAGCGGGTGACTTTCGACTGGGACCACATGACTATGGAGTTTGTGCACGGGGACAAGCAGTTTTGTTTGCAGGGTCTCATGTCCTCTCCTATTAAGGAGGTGTCTCTGCGCAGCATGCAGAGATTGAGCGGGGATGGACAGATGATGGCTGTCCTTCGGGAGGTCCAGACCGGCGACTCCACGCCTTCTGAGGTACCGGTTCAGTTACAGTTACTTCTGACCGCTTATGCTGATGTTTTTCAGGAGCCGCGCACTTTACCTCCAGCAAGGTTCCGAGATCACCGTATTCCGCTCAAAGCGGGCGCTGAGCCTACGAATGTTCGTCCATACCGCTACCCACACGTCCAGAAGGCGGAGATCGAGCGCAGTGTCCGCGAAATGCTGGAAGCCGGCATCATTCGGCCGAGTACGAGTTCCTTCTCGGCCCCCATTATTTTGGTCAAAAAAAAAGACGGATCCTGGAGATTTTGTGTGGACTACCGTGCTTTGAATAGCGCTACTGTCAAAGATAACTTTCCGATTCCTCACATCGAAGAGTTACTGGATGAGCTGCATGGCGCGCAACGATTCACCAAGCTGGATCTTCGTTCTGGATATTATCAGATTTTGATGGCTCAGGAGGACGTCCATAAGACGGCCTTCCGTACACATGACGGCCATTATGAGTTCTTGGTTATGGCAAATGGGCTGACTGGAGGGCCCGCGACATTCCAGGCCAACATGAACGAGATGTTCAGAGATTTTCTGCGGGCGTTTGTTCTGATATTCTTTGATGATATACTCATCTACATCGCGAACTGGGAGGACCACGTGGACCACGTGGAACAGGTCCTTGCCCGTCTTCGACAGCACCATCTCTATGCCAACCGTTCTAAGTGCTCCTTTGGTCAGGAAGAGGTGGAGTACTTGGGCCATTTGGTCTCCGGTCAAGGCGTCCGGGCCGACCCACGAAAGATTCAGAGCATGCAGTCTTGGCCACGGCCGGTTACGGTCCGCGCCTTGCGGGGCTTTTTAGGGCTCACAGGGTATTACCGGCGGTTTGTCCAGGACTATGGCAAGATAGCCCGGCCCCTGACTCAGCTGCTGCAGAAGGACTCCTTTTCCTGGAGTGAGGAGGCCGAGGAGGCATTTCAGGCCCTCAAAAGGGCCATGACCACCACGCCAGTTTTGGCCTTACCGAACTTCACACAGGAGTTCGTTCTGGAGACGGATGCCTCGGGTGTCGGCATTGGGGCGGTTTTGATGCAGGCGGGGCGGCCGTTAGCCTTTTACAGCAAGGCCTTGGCCCCTCGTACTTTGGGCCTCTCGGCCTACGAGAAGGAGATGTTGGCGATTATTCATGCAGTGGCTGTTTGGCGACCATATCTGCTGGGCCGACACTTTAAGATCCGGACGGATCACCAGAGCTTGAAGCATTTCCTAGACCAACGGGTCTCCTCGCCGCTACAACAGAAATGGGTGACTAAGCTACTCGGTTATGACTACGAGATTGTGTATCGCCGGGGTAAAGAGAATGTGGTCGCCGATGCTCTCTCTCGTCTGCCAGAGGCTACTCTCGCGCATATTTCAGGGCCGTTGGTTGATTCCGTGGAGGATATTCAGGAAGAGGTCCGGCGATCAGATGCGCTGCGTCCGTTGGTGGAGGCTTTACAGCGGGGAGAGACCGTCACAGCTGGCTATCACTTGTGTAATGGCCGGCTTTACTATCGGGGCCGGGTGGTCGTGCCCGCCGATTCAGCCTGGAAGACCGTGTTGATGCATGAGTTCCACTCGTCGCCCACAGGAGGGCATGCGGGGGTGCTCCGAACCCTTCAGCGGGCAAGGGCAAACGTTTTTTGGTCGTGCATGCGACGGGACATTCAGCAGTTCGTTCGGCACTGCGAGATCTGCCAGCGGCAGAAATATGAAACCTCTTCTCCAGCAGGGCTGCTTGTACCGTTGGAGATTCCGCAGCAGATTTGGGACACGGTGTCCATGGACTTCATTGATGGACTGCCAAAGTCTAAAGGGAAGTCTGTCATTCTAGTAGTGGTGGACAAGCTGTCCAAGTATGGTCATTTTCTAGCGCTCAGCCATTCGTACACCGGGGAGTCTGTGGCCGCCCTCTTTGCTCGGGAGGTTGTCCGCCTGCATGGCCTCCCCCGCGCCATCATTTCTGATCGGGACCCTACCTTCGTCAGTGGGTTCTGGAAGGAGCTGTTCCGGCTGCAGGGAACTCGTTTACATTTCAGCACGGCCAACCACCCGCAGTCGGATGGTCAGACGGAGGTGCTTAATCGTGGGGTCGAGACTTATCTGCGTTGCTTTGTGATGGATGAGCCGCGCAGCTGGCCGGACTGGTTGCATTGGGCCGAGTACTGTTATAACACGGCATACCACTCCGCCAGCAAGATGACCCCATTTGAGGTGGTTTACGGCCGACCTCCTCCTACTCTGGGCAGCTATGAGGCCGGGAGCACCGCTCTTCCAGCGGTGGATCGCGCTCTGCTAGACCGGGATTGCATGTTGGTCACACTTCGGGAGAATCTCCGTCTAGCCCAGGATCGCATGAAGACCCAGGCGGACAAGCACCGCACTGAGCGGGTGTTCGCCGTGGGTGATGAGGTGTTTCTCAAACTCCAGCCGTACCGACAGTTGTCTGTTGCTCGTCGCGGCAATCAGAAACTGTCCCCTCGCTACTACGGTCCCTTTCAGATTGTCAACAGGGTGGGACCGGTGGCTTATACACTGGCTTTACCGGAGGGTTCGCGCATCCATCCTACGTTCCATGTCTCTTTGCTCAAGCGGAAGGTCGGGCCGCATGTGCAACCGAGCACCTTGTTACCGGAGGTCACCTCGGCTGGTGAACTGCGGCCGCTTCCTGAAGATGTTTTGATGCTCAGGTGGAAGAATCGGGGCGCGGAATACCGGCCCGAGCTGTTGGTCAAATGGAAGAACCTGTCGCCGGCACACAATTCGTGGGTGGACTTCTTCGACTTCAAGGAGCTCTACCCCGACTACCACCTTGGGGACAAGTTGGTTCTTGATGGGGAGGGGAATGTTACGCTCCCGCTACGCTTTGCGGGGCGTCATTACGTGAGGAGGAGCAACGACGCGTTAAACAACGGGGCTGAACCATCCGGTTCAGCCCCCATGCAGTAAACCGGCCAGCCGAGGGCTGAACCGGACGGGTTCAGCCCTCCTTGGAGGGGCCGGCCGGCCCCCTCCTTGCCCGGGTATTTATATACCCGGGCAGCCCCCCTTTTGGAGGTTATGCAAGAGTTGTTCAAGGTTAGTCTTCTTTAGTCTTCTTCCCCCCTTTTAGACCTAATTTCTCCTCTCTTTCTTTAGATCTTTCCCTCTCTCAATCTCTCTAGTAGTTGTGCCCTAACAGGGTCCCACCTGCTTGCCGCACTCTTCAGCGACCTCTTCTGCTCGCCGCGGCTTCCCCTGCTAGCAGCGACCTCTTCAACGCCTTTCCCTGCTCAGCAGCGGCCTCTTAAGCGGCCTCCTCAACGCACTTCAGTGGCCTCTTCAGCGGTCTCCTCAGCGGCCTCTTCAACGCCCTTCAGCAACGCCGCGACTTCCCCTGCTCACAGCTGCTTCCCCTGCCAAGCTAACTGCAACCCTTTAGCGGCATCTCCCTGCGGCCTTCCTCTCCCAGCAGCAGTGCCGACCTCCTAGTGGTCTCCCTCCAGCAGGCCGGGCGGCCTCCTCCCAGCGGCCTCTCCTTCAGCGGCTTCTCCTTCAGCGACATCTCCCTGCGACCTGCCTCTCCCAGCAGCAGTGCCTACCTCCCAACGGTCTCCCTCCAGCAGACCGTGCGGCCTCCTCCCAGCGGTCTCCCTCTGCCAAGCTTCCTAAGATCGTGCGACCTCCTCCCAGCAGTCCTGTTCGTTGCTCCCTGCTCGCGCAGTCCTGTTGTCTTGTCGTCTCTTCGCTGAAATTCCATGGGATCTTCAACAGACTCCTCGGGGCTGCCTACCCCCTCTCCAGCAGGCCGCATGGCTCCTGCTCCTGAGGTGCGTGATGAGTTAAGGATCACCACCATCTCCCTTGCTGGAAAGAAGAATTTTGTTGAATGGGTGCATTCTGTCAGACGGGTCCTCCAATCTAAGGGACTTCTGCATCATCTCAATAAGGATCCTCCCTCTGCACCTACAGATGACTGGCTACGGTACGATGGCCGTGTTCAGACTTGGCTCCTGAAATCCCTTGATGGCGAACCCTATCGAATGGCCATGTATCACGAGACGGCCAAGGCAATGTGGAATGAGCTCCATTCTCTCTACTCTGGCAAGGACAATCTCCAGCACCTATATGACATCATCACGGATCTACAGACACTGGTGGTGCTGCCGACCTGACCTCCTTCGTTGCTCAGGCAAAGACACTGGCCGAAGCCGGGATCCGACATCAGCCCGCAACTACGGATCTTGCAGCCCAACGTGCTCAGAAAGAAGCAATGTGTATTGCCATGATGATGGCTCGTGTCCCGCCTCATCTACAGAGCATTCGAGCTCAGATCCTCTCATCTGCTGTTATTCCATCACTCTCCGATGTGTGTTCAATGCTGCTAAAAGTACACCTCCTCCTGATACTACGGGACCACCCCCACCGGTCCTTCTCCAGCACTCGTCTGCACCATTACTTCCCCTCCCCCTGCTACTCGTGGAGGACGGTCAGGCTCCCGAGGCGGGGGCGCGGATGCCGACCTCGTCCTAAGTGTACGTTCTGCGGAAAGGATGGCCATCTTGAGGCGACCTGCTACCGCAAGCATGGTCGTCCTCCTCACCCAACTGCTCATATTGCCGCTGACTATCCTTCTGCCAGTCGTGCTGATCTTGACGCAGTTCGCCTCCAGCTCCAGCAACTTCAAGGCATGCTCCGCCACCCGTCTGCCTTCGTCGCCTTCATCTCCAATGAAGGTATCGCTTGTCTCTCCACTAGTCCGCGCTGTATAGTGGATTCAGGTGTCACCCACCATATCACCTCGCTAACACCCCATCACTACTTGGATGCTCCTCATCTTAAGTACATCACAGTAACCAATGCCGACACCGTTCCCGTTTCCGGCTCTGCTGATATTCCTCACTTCCTCTCTCTCTACGCTCGGCTCTTCATGTTCCGGGTTCCCCGTTTCATCTACTTTCTGTTAGTCGCCTTACTACAGATTTGGATTGCTCCCTAACATTCACATCTTCTTCTTTTTTGATGCAGGGTTGACGGACGCGGAATATCATTGGTAAGGGACGACTGCAAAACGGGCTCTACCTTCTTGATGATTCTCCTACCATTCTCTCCTCAGTTTCCTCCGTTGATTGGCACCGATGTCTCGGACATGCTCCTCTACCAGTCCTCAAGAAGGCTCTTCCAGAGATTTATCTTCCTTCTTTTAGTTGTGACTCATGTATTCTGGGTAAACAACACCGCTCATCGTTTCCTCCTCATTGTACTCGGAGCTCTGCTCCTTTTGTTTTAGTACACTCTGATATTTGGGGCCCGTATAAAATTACAAGTGTTTCTAGTTATCGCTACTTTATCACGTTTATTGATGATTATTCTCGAACAACATGGTTATACTTACTTCGTGATCGCTCCGAACTTCCCCGTGCGTTCCGCACGTTTGTCCTTGAGACTCGCACTCAGTTTTCCGAATCAATAAAAACCCTCCGAACGGATAACGCTCGCGAATACACTAGCCAGGAATTTGCCAACCTATGCTCAGAATTTGGGATTATTCATCAAACATCCTATGCCTATACACCCCAACAAAATGGTGTTGCTGAACGCAAAAATAGACATCTTCTTGATGTTGCTCGCTCCATCATGATTCAAATGCAGGTACCCAAGGCTTATTGAAATTTTGTGCTGTCAACAACATGCTACCTTATCAACCGTCTCCCTTCCTCCGTCCTTCATAATGCTACTCCGTTCAGTCTCCTCTTCCCCTATACTCCACCATTCTCTCTCACCCCTCGCATCTTTGGATGTAGCTGCTTCGTTCACTTACTTGGTCCGCGACAGACAGGTTAGCACCACGAGCAGCCAAACACGTGTTCGTCAGTTACTCCCGTACTCAGAAAGGATAAGTCTGCTACTCTCCTACTACCCGCAAGGTGACAGTCTCGGCTGATGATACCTTCCGGGAAGATCAACCTTTCTTCTCTAACCAAAATCCACCTCTTCCACCACAATCCTTACCTAGACCTGTAATTCCAGTCACCTCTCCACCATCCCCCCTTCCTGTCCCGGCTCCCGCTCCCAACAAGCCTCCTCTTCTCCGTGTCTACACTCGTCGCCTTCCTCGCTCCGTCGCCCCAATGCAGTCGACCTCGACCTCTGACACTCTACAACCTGCTGATCCGGCACCGGCCTCCACCGCTCATCCCATGGCGAACTATGTATCTTTACATCGCCTGTCCCCGCCGCTACACATCTTTGTTACTTCTCTATCCTCTATTTCTATCCCTAACTCTGTGCAGGAGGCTCTCCAACATCCGGGCTGGCGGGCAGCCATGGACGACGAAATGACAGTTCTCTGGGCCAATCAGACATGGGATTTGATTTCTCTCCCTCTAGGCCAGACTACTGTTGGTTGCAAATGGGTCTTTGTAATCAAGCATGCTTCAGATGGGACAATTGACCGTCTTAAAGCGCGACTGGTGGCCCGTGGCTTCACTCAACAACAAGGTCTTGACTATGAGGAAATGTTCTCTCCGGTGGCCAAGCTCAACACAGTTCGTGTCCTTCTCTCAGTGGCTGTGCATCGCCAATGGCCTCTCCATCAGCTGGATATCAAGAATGCTTTTTTAAATGGCGACCTACAAGAAATTGTATACATGCAGCAACCTCCCGGGTTTGAGACCACGGGGGAGTCCCGAGTATGTCATCTTAAGAAATCCATCTATGGTCTCAAACAATCCCCCCGGGCATGGTTTGATAAGTTCAGTAAGGCTGTTCGGGAGGTTGGATTTACTCGTAGCTCGGTAGACTTCTCTCTGTTCACTCGACATCGAACTACAGGCACGGTTCTTCTATTGGTATATGCCGATGACATCCTAATCACAGGAGATGATTCAAAAGGAATACAAGCGGTCAAACAACATCTTAGTTCTGTCTTTCAAACCAAAGATCTGGGGAACCTTCAATACTTCCTTGGTCTTGAAATCGCGAGACGTAATGATGGACTTGTCCTCTCTCAACGGAAGTATTGTCTCGATCTTCTTCAGGATGCTGGTTACTCTGAATGCAAGCCAATTAACACACCTATGGATGTCAATCACAAGCTGTGTGCACATACCTCTGATGATGATCTTGCTCTTTCAAATCCAGAGTACTATCGACGACTTGTTGAGAAACTGATTTACTTTACAGTCACAAGACCAGATATATCCTTTGCTGTTGGGGTTGTCAGCCGATTTATGCATTCCCCTCGAATGTCCCATCTTCAGGCCGTCGAACGCATCCTAAGATATCTGAAAACAGCCCCAGGTCAAGGGCTGGTATACAAAACCTCGTCCTCTACTCCAAAATTGGTAGATAGCTTCTCACAAAGAAGTTATTTTGACCTATATTCTATTACCCTTTTATCTAATATATTTGATAAATATGTGCTACAAATATATTTAAACATAAGTAATTTGGTATTTCTTGAAAGTTTGGTTATTATCGTCATTTTTATATGTTTTTGTTACAGAAATTCCAAAGTATCTAGCCTGAACGGTCAAGGGTTATGCATATTAGAAGTGCAGAAAATATGTTATAACATATTTTTCTGAACTACAAAAATATGTTATAACATATCGGCGGGAACTGAAAAATCAGATTCGAAATAATCAGTTTTTGGCAGTTACAACAGCCAAGGGATGCATCTATTCGTCCATATGTGGTCTCTAAGGTGGGCGTATGACTACTTAAGGGGAGGAGCAGAGAGAAAAAGCATCATTCCATCTTCAATCATTTTCGAAAAAAGAGAACAAGAGGAGAAAAACCGGAGGAAAGGCAAGAACTGAATTTCAGAAGCCATGTACTGTAAGATCTTTCTAGTTTTGCGCCGTTCTTCCTTAGTTATGAACTAAACTCTCTAAGTCTTATATGAAGAGAGTATTGTGTGTGTTTTAATGGTGTAATCTTTCTTATGTTAAGTTTGTTTGATGAATTCTCTTTGGTAGAACTTTTGAATTAATTATTAAAACTTTTGGTTTGTGTTTTTGTCTTTTATTTTACTACGAGAATCGAGAGATGAGTAGTAGAAATTGTTAACTAAGAGTTTCTACCCTTGCGATGTATTTCAAGATTCGAGAGAGGAAAAGTACAATCGCTCACAAGTTCGCTGTAGTAAAGAAGAGAGGAAGAGATTCCCTCCTTTTGCTAGCAGATCCGATTTCTACTCTATGAAATATTCTCATTCTTCCTAAGTTAGAGATGACTAGGTGAATATATAATATTAAGACTTCCGAGATTCGAGAGATGAGGAATTCTTCCATAAAAATCGTTGCAAGATAATTTAGTCAAACATTCTTGTCTAGTATTGTTTTCATGCACCATTTCAACATACACAGGAAATCTAAAATACAAGACTGCTTCTTTTCCAACTGATAAAAAAAGTATTTCTAAAAATTATCACAATATTCTAGTTAGTTCAAATCCTTGTTAAAAACTTTACTATTTTGAAAAATCACTGCATTCGACTTGTTTGAATTTAGAGAACGGAGTAGCTAGATTGAAAAGACGTGTAGAAAAAATCGTAAAACTTCTCGTTTAGAACAAATCCATTCTTCAGCTATGAATCTGAGTGAGAATCATCAGGAAGGTCAGGATTTAGGAGGGTAGGTAGAACATAATGGGCACCCCGTCGAAAATAGGAGAACATGTCGTGACTAGCCGACTACAACATGCCTTTACAAGGAGGGTTACAATTTAGTATCGCTAGACCCGCTATCGAGGCTAACAACTTTAAAATCGATTCTACGGTTATTCAACTTGTTCAACATAATAAATTTGGTGCCCTTAATCACGAAGACCCCAACTCTCATCTAAGGACGTTCATGAAAATCTGTGATATATTTAAGATTAATGGTGCCTCTGAAGAAACAATTAAGTTACATTTGTTTCCTTTCTCTTTAGAAGGAAGAACAAATGATTGGCTTTACCCAATGGATCCATTACCACTTGGGCCCTTTTGATAGAAATTTTTTTAGCCAAGTACTTTCCTCCATCTAAAACGGCTAAGTTGAAGCGAGATATTTCGACTTTTATGCAAGGTAATGGAGAAACCCTTTATGATGCTTGGGAACGCTTTAAAGAACTATTGCGGAAGTGTCCCCACCGTGGCTTAGTCATTCATCAACAAGTGTGGACCTTTTACAATGGTCTCCAAATATCCACCATGATCCAAGTAGATGGAGCCGCGGGAGGCTCACTTATGAACAAATACCCTGAAGATGCCTATGCAATATTAGAAGACTTATTCTCTAATAATTATCAACTGGTTGATCGGCAAGGATCTTCTTCTACTGCTGGGTTATATCAAGTAGACCAATTGACGTCATTTGCAGCCCAAATGACGTCTCAATTTAATACCATTAATAAGAGGTTAGATGCTTTGACTTTACACCAAAATCAAATGAACTCACAAGTCAATAACATAGTCACTCCTACAATCACACCTAGCCCCACTCTAATAATTGAGCAATTGGTAAGTAATAACGAAGATGTTAATTATGTTGGGGGACAGTTTAAACAAATCAAAATGCTTACGGAAATAATTACAATCAAGAATGGAGAAATCATCCTAATTTCTCTTGGAAAAACAATACCGGTACAACGCCTTCACATTTGTTTAACACAAACTCTAATCCGCCTCATCACAACTATAATTCTAATCAAGCGGGGCCTTTTAAGAAGTTATCCGACAAAGTCATCTTAGAGTCTATGCAAAAGAATGAATCCCAATTTTCTAGTTTAGAAGGTTCGATGCGCTTAATTGAAACACAATTGAGACAAATTGTAAACGCTTTAAACATTAGACCACAAGGCACATTACCAACGAATACCACACCCAATCCTAAAAGTGATAACCAACATTGTAAGGTTGTTACATTGCAGAGTGGAAGAGAGTTAGTAAGTAATCATAACGACAATCAGCTCGCAAATAATAATGTTCAAGATAAAGTGGAGAATAACAATCTTAATAAGCTTTCTAAAGAATTAAATCAAGAACTTAGTAAAAGTGTTGAGAAGGAGTTAGAAGAAGTAGATGAAGTAAGAATGAGAATAATATAGAGTTTTCTACAAAGAACGAAAAAGTAATTACCTACCCACCACCACCATTTCCCCAGAGGCTAAGGAAAAGCAGATTAGATCATCAATTCCAAAAAAATATTGAAATATTTAAAAAAATGCAAATTAATATCCCTTTCGCCGATGCCTTAGAACAGATGCCAAGCTACGTTAAATTTATGAAGGATATTTTAAATAAGAAAAGAAGATTTGGCATGAATGAAACAGTAGCGCTTACCCATGAGTGTAGTGCAATCCTTCAAAAGAAACTCCCACCAAAGTTAAAAGATCCCGGAAGTTTCACGATTCCATGTTCTATTGCACTTTGAAGGTAAGGCTTTGTGCGATCTTGGGGCAAGTATTAATTTGATGTCTCTTTCTATTTACAAGAAATTGGGTTTAGGGGAAATCTCTAAAACATCACTAACATTGCAGTTGGCCGACAAATCTCTTACTTTTCCTAAAGGGATTGTAGAGAATCTTTTAGTTAATGTAAAAACATTCATTTTCCCCTGATTTCGTAGTCTTGGATATGGAAGAAGATAAAGAGGTGCCAATTATTGTGGGTAGACCTTTCTTAGCCACCGGAAAATCTTTGATTGATGTTCATGAGGGGGAGTTAACCATGAGAGTTAACGATGAGCAAGTCACATTCAATGTACTTAAAGCAATGAAATTTCCTCATAGGGAAGAGGATGGTATGGAAGAGGTAAAATGCATGACCCTTTATGACTATAGACTTAGCAAGAGTCAAGAGTTGGAAGATGAAGCGGTAACAGATATGTCAACCGATGATGAAAAATCTGATGACGAAGAAGAAATTCAAGAGTGTTTGGAAGCATTTGCACATCAATCGACATTCATCCGTAATCCGGAACCACTAGACATGCAAGAGAGGTCTTATGTGGATAAACCTTCTATTATCAATCCGCCCGTTCTTGAGTTAAAACCACTTCCTGAACATCTATCATATGCATATTTAGGAGAGAATGACAACAAAAATTATTAACTCTCTTACAGAAATATAAACCCGCTATAGGATGGACCATCGCGAACACGAAGGGAATTAGCCCTTCACTGTGCATGCATAAAATTCTTATAGAAAAATCTTTCAAAGGATCTATAGAACCTCAACGACGTCTTAGTCCACCTATGAAAGAGGTTGTTAAAAAAGAAATTATCAAATGGCTAGATGCAGGAATAAGTTACCCCATCTCAGATAGTTCGTGGGTCTCTCCAGTCCAATGTGTTCCTAAGAAAGGGGGAATGACCGTAATAAGAAACAAAAAGAATGAATTAATTTCAACTAGAACGATCACGGGATGACGTATATGTATGGACTACCGTAAATTAAATAAAGCCACTAGAAAAGATCATTTTCTGTTGCCGTTTATAGATCAAGTCCTAGATAAATTATTCGGAAATGATTTCTTTTGTTTTCTAGACGGGTACTCCAGATATAATCATATTATGGTAGATCCGGAAGACCAAGAAAAGACCACATTCACGTGTCCTTACGAGACATTTGCCTTTAGAAGAATGCCATTTGGCTTGTGCAATGCACCGACTACTTTCCAACGTTGTATGATTGCTATATTTTCAGATATTATGGATCATGACATAGAAATCTTCATGGATGATTTTTCCATCTTTGGTAAATCGTTTGATGAATGTTTGAAGTGTTTAGAAAGAGTGCTTTTACGTTGTGTTGAAACTAACCTCGTTTTAAATTGGGAAAAATGTCATTTCATGGTGCGAGAAAGTATAGTACTTGGGCATCATGTATCTAAAAAGAGGCTAGAAGTAGACAAGGCAAAGATAGAGGTGATTGAGAAATTACCTTCTCCTAAAAATGTGAAAGCATTGCGAAGTTTCTTGGGACATGCTGGATTTTATAGGAGATTCATCAAAGATTTTGCGAAGATCGCGAAACCCTTGAGTGTTTTGTTAGAGAAAAGATGCAAGGTTTCATTTTGACAATAATTGTTTAGATGCATTCAATGAATTGAAAACCCGATTGACTACGACACCTATTGTAGTAGCCCCCGATTGGGGAGAGACATTCGTCCTCGTGTGCGATGCTTGTGACTATGCCGTCGGGGTAGTTTTAGGGCAAATACGGGAGAAGGTCTTCCATACCATTGCATATGCTAGCAAAACTCTAATTGAGGCCCAAATTAATTATACCACAACTGAAAAAGAACTTCTTGCCGTGGTTTTTGCATTTGAAAAATTTAGATCTTATCTTTTATGCACAAAAATAATAGTATTCACCGATCATGCGGCTATCCGCTATCTAATGGAAAAGAGAGATGTTAAACCTAGGCTAATTCGTTGGGTTTTATTGTTACAAGAATTTGATTTAGAAATTAAAGATATAAAAGGTGTTGATAATCCGGTTGCCGATCTTCTCTCTAGGAATGAGTCTTCAAATTCCTTATTTCCAACTGAGATTGATGAAAGATTCTCTGATGAATGTATCTTGGCTGTTTCTGACAACTTTTTACCATGGTATGCTGATTATGTAAATTATTTAGTTAGTAAAATTTATCCTCCGGATTTATCCTCCGGATTTATCCTATCAACAAAAGAAGAGATTTTTACATCAAGTACGTTCTTATCTTTGGGATGAGCCCTTTTTGTTTAAAATCGGAGCAGATGGTGTAGTGCGACGATGTATACCGGAGGAAGAAATGAAATCTATTTTGGATAAATGTCACAACTCCCCTTACGGAGGTCATTTCAAGGGGGGATAGAACAACGATGAAAGTTTTAGAGGCGGGGTTCTATTGGCCTACTTTGTTCCGAGACTTCAAAGAATTTGTTAGCCAATGTGATTGATGTCAAAGAAATGAGAATATAAGAAAAATGAGTCCATGTTCATATGAACGTAATTTTAGAAGTTGAACTCTTTGATGTTTGGGGCTTAGACTTTATGAGACCGTTTGTAAACTCGAATGGTCATCTGTTTATTCTTCTCGCCGTTGACTATGTGACTAAATGGGTTGAAGCCATAGCCACCGCTAAGAATGATGCTAAAGTGGTTTTACACTTCTTAAGGAATTATATTTTTAATCGATTTGGCACACCACGAGCTATCATTAGTGATGGTGGGAGTCACTTTTGTTACACCCTATTTGCTACTTTATTAAGGAAATATGGCGTCACACATAAAGTGGCATTAGCATATCATCCTCAAACAAATGGTTTAGCGGAGGTCTCTAATCGCAAGATAAAGAAAATTCTTGCAAAGACAGTTAACTTTAATTGTAAAGATTGGTCTCAGAAGCTTAATGATGCTTTATGGGCTTATAGGACAGCGTATAAGACACCTATTGGATTAACCCCCTATAGACTAGTATATGGAAAGGCTTGTCATTTACCCCTGGAATTAGAGCATCGAGCGTATTGGGCAATTAAGAAAATAAATTACGATTTTCAAGGCGCGGGAGAGAAGAGACTTCTACAACTGAATGAGTTAGAGGAATTAAGGATGAATGCGTATGAGAATTTGTGGATTTATAAGGAACAGACTAAAAAATGGCACGACCAACGCTTAAACATAAAACAATTTGAACCCGGACAATGAGTACTATTATTTAACTCACGACTAAAATTATTTTCCGGAAAACTAAAAACTCGTTGGTCGGGGCCATTTTGAGTTAAAGAAGTACCTTCGTGCGGCGCAATCACCGTATTAAATGAGAAAGATAATTATGAATTTAAAGTTAATGTCAAGCGCTTGAAAATATACTGGAGCGGCGATAATGAACGATTGGTTTCGTTCATCCAAATGAAATGACAAATTAAAGCCTGAATAGTCCTGCCGGGACAAGAAATTAGGCGCTGATTTGGAGGCAACTCAGCTATTAGCATATATCAATATATAGCGTTAAATCTAAGTAAATCTGTATTTGATTAATTAGTTATAGAAATTATGTTATAACAAAAAAATTTAGGTCAAAAAATTGTGTTACAACATATTCTTTACTGTTTTTTTCTTTGCTTATGCGTAGAATAGATAACAATAGCCGGTCCAATCAAACCAGTCCGCTCCGGTTCAACTGAACCGCTTCCTGTTTAACTACTGCCTGTTCAATCTAACTAACGCGCCTGTAGACCGAACCGTTGCCTGTAACCGAACCGATGCTTGTATTCCATCTCCCAACCCGCGTATTTCACACGAATCGCACTAGGGCGTAAGCGAGCGGCGAAACAACTGGAAAAGGAGCGACTAGCGAATCGCCTGGAGCAGGGAGCGACCGACGAAACGCGTGAAGGAGGGAGAGCCTATCGAAGCGACTGCACTTAACAACTGGAAAAGGAGTGACCGGCGATCTCTGTAAGTACTTCCTATCTCGCCCCAATTCTAGGTCTTGCCATTAGTGGTTTTACTCATTTAGTATTTTCTCCTTAGACCATGTCAAGTAGAAAAGGCAAGGGAAAAACGGTAGCATACAAAGATGTCCGGTTTGTCAACGATGAGGCAAAGGAGCGTTACGAGGATGTAAGAACGAAACCATTCATATTTGAGCGTGGTTTTGAAATGGAATTGAAGGGATGAAGTACAAGCTATGTAGATCAAATCCAAAAACAGGGCTGTGATTCCTTCTGCCATCCCCGAACTGATGCAGTGTTGTCGTGGGTATATGAATTCTATGCGAATGACAAGTTTTGTGATGAGGAAAAGGTCATGGTGAGAGGAAGGGAAGTTAATTTTTCTGCTCAAGCCATTAACGTATATTTTGATCTTGATAATCCAGAGAGAGATGAGTACGATTTCATAAAACGAACCATTAAACCGGAAGAAGTCGCTTCAACTCTGTCATACCACAAATATTGAATGGGCAAACCCCCGCAAGAAGGTTTTTAGCTCCACAAGCTTCACTAGGGAAACAAAAACTTGGATGTTGTTTATCAATGCAAGCCTTCTACCCACTAAACATGCAAATCATATCTCCTGGGATAGAGCATTGTATATTTTTTGTATTCTGAATGGAGCCAAGTTGAATGCGGGGCGTTTAATTTTCGAACAAATCCGCCAGAAATTGAAAGGTGATGGAGGGAGGCAGTTGTGGTTCCCCACTTTAATAACGCAACTATGTCGTAATGCTGGAGTGAATCAACGAGATGACGACGCTTACACTCCTGTAGCCCACGATATGACTGAAAAAGTCATTTTTGCCAATATTAAAGTCACCACAACTTCGGTCCAGCAGCACAAGAGCAACAAATCACATTCCTCCACATCGGCATCCACTCCCATTTCGATTGACATACCGGCTGCCGATGGTACCGACCCTGATCTTATGTTTGAAAATATGGAATATCTGAAGGCTTTCCAACGGTGCCAGCATTTGTATTTTGAATCTCGTCTTGAAGACATACATCAAAATCAAGTTAAATTGATGCGTAAGGCCAAGATTGCAGTGGAAGAGCCGTCCTACGTATTACTGTCTCAATTTGATTATAAGGGCTACTTGCTGACATCTGACGGGACAAGAATCGACCCTACTGCCATTGCCAACCCAAAGGACAACAGCGAAAGTGATGAGGAAGAGTGAAGCGACATTCCTGCACCTTACTTGTTTGTCAATTTCTGCTATTTTTAATTGGTCCTGAAGTTTGAATCAAACAATTTCTGTTATTTTTAATATGCTTTTGTTCAGGATATTATGCTAGATCTCTGGATTTATTTATTGTGGTGCTGCTGTTCATGGATTTATTTGTTGTGCTGCTGTTCATGGATTTATTTGTTGTGATGGTTATTACTTATTTGTTATGCTGCTGTACTTGGATTTAATTGTTGATAATATTGCTATTATTTGGCAACAAATCTCTTAATTGCTTATATGTTTCCATCTTATAATTGTTGAGTTGCTATTAGGATTTCATCCTACCTGGTGAATTTGTCAATTCGAATTTGATATTATATACATGTGTGAGATACTCCATAACACAAAGTGAAATTTGTTATGCATATATTTCTCCAATCATGGGATTTGTTTGAAAATAATGTCAACAATCAAAACCTACAGACTAGTTTTCTTTTTGGCTTGGTGTCTGTGCATATGCAGGTTAATATCAACTAGCTGTCTCTGCCGAAAATTTACACATGTATTTACCTTAAGATCAAATGAATGACAAGGACAAGAAGGAAAGATGCTGATTCCAGGGGAGTGTTTTATTTCAATTGATTTTACTTCGACTGATCAAATTTTACTTCAAACACATTGTGCTTTTTAGTAAGCATTTTTATTTAAAAAACTTTGCTAGAGACTACCAAACATTTAAGTGTGGGGGTATTAGAGTGACCTCATCCGATTGGGTGATGGATAATTTATTGCATATTAATCTGTGGAGTCTTACTCTTATTTCAAGTTATGCAATTTAAGTTTATTGGTAGACTTGTCATTCCTAGAAGTTCAGATTTGTGCATTAGAAGTTAGTAAGATATGTAGAGTTCTCTTATGAATTTCCTTTACGCACAATGTTCCCTAGACATATTTTTTCCCTAAACATATATTTGATCCCTACAATATATATTTATTAACTTCTTAATATAATGGTGGACAGATTGGCAAGAACCGAGTCAATGATGTAGGCCAAAACATTGAGATTATGTAGTTAATTGATAAAAATGATTAAGGTCACCTTTGGATAATATCACACCACAAACCCTACAATTGTTTTGATTATCTATAATTTCTTTGAGCTTGAGCCTTGTTATTTTGATACAAATTTACCATGCATAATTTTCCTATAATTTTACTAGTTATTTCTTAGTAATCTTTCTAACTTTTGGTGTTTAATAAAAAAATTGTCATAGTGATATGTGGCTTAAGTATGTGTACACTTACTTGTAATGATCCCAACTATGATCATAATCATAAAATATATATATATATAAGTGGCATGGTGATATGTGGTCTAAGTATGTGTACACCTACTTGGAATGATCCCAACTCTGGACTAAAAAAATGACGATTGAGAAATGAATCTCAAAATATAGATATATATATTAACGCTAGAATACGTGTCAGATCAAGTAATAAAGTGTGAGTGAAGATCGTTCTTTCAGAGAATTGGTTAACCTAAAACTTGCAATTACTAGCTACTCCGTTCTCTAAATTCAAACAAGTCGAATGCAGTGATTTTTCAAAATAGTAAAGTTTTTAACAAGGATTTGAACTAACTAGAATATTGTGATGATTTTTAGAAATACTTTTTTTTATCAGTTGGAAAAGAAGCAGTCTTGTATTTTAGATTTCCTGTGTATGTTGAAATGGTGCATGAAAACAATACTAGACAAGAATGTTTGACTAAATTATCTTGCAATGTTTTTTAGATTTCCTGTGTATGTTGAAAGAAGCAGTCTTGTATTATCTCGCGGCAGGCGTCGTCGGCGGCGGAAGCGAGCCTTAGGTCCTGGGTGATGGGTGTCGTCGGCACATAAGGGGGGTGGAGCGGAAGATCTCGCTCCCCTGTGAATGATAAAAGAAGATAAGTCAGAAAAAGAATGAAAGAGGTTCAAACGAGACAGGAAGGGATCACGGTTCAAACCTGCTCCGGGCGGCACGGGGGGCAGCGAGTTCACGTTCCTTCGGAGGTAGCCGACCTCGAAGGTGGTGGACATGTATTTGAAGAGGTCGTCCTCAGGGACGCCGAGCTTGGGGGGGGGGGGGGGGGGGGGTAGGTGGACTCGCCCCGTTGATCGGGCGAGAAGGGGACGTTGCAGAATAGTCCCTTGACGAACACGAACCTTTGCGCCCAGTAGTGGCTTTTGTTCACCGTCTCGTGAACTTTGGCGTGTTGGCTCTCAAAAAACGCCGTCCCGTCCTTGTTCGCGCGAAAGGAGAACAACTTGCGGAAGACCGGCAAGCTGAACTCGATGCGCTCCTCGCGCAGGTAGCACGTGAACCCCACCATGACAATAATGGAGTTCGGGGTCATCTGACCCGGGATGACGCCATAGTATTTCAGCAGTTGAAAATTTGCGAGAAGCAGTTAGAATGAAATCCTAAGCTAGGGCGAGAAATGAATGTAAGGAGAAGGGTAGCGGGCGAGTTACATGGCTGATCTCCGGCCACAAAGGAAGCCGCAGACCCACGTCGAAGTGGGCCGCGGAGATGACGAGCTCATCCGAGTGGAGGTCATTGATGGCCTCGGTCTTTGCCGGATGGCGAGCAGTGAACGGTGGCGTGATGCAGTTGGCCACCACCGAGTGGTACTCGCTCTCGGTCAGCGAGCAGGAAAAGAACGCGTGGTCGCAGAAGGTAAAAGCGCACTTGGCTCAACCCCCGGCTTCACCATCGCCACCCATATCTGCGAAAGTAGAAAAGATTGCGAAAGCGAGATGGCGAGAGCCCGCGAGAAAGAGAGAGGCCGAGAAGATTAAATGCGGTGGTTGACTGTTGATGACAAGCTTATTTATAAGAAACTCAAGGCGGCGGGGAGGAATCGAGGCGTCAGGGGTGCGGATAGCTGAATCCCGCTGTTACGCGCCTCGATACTCGAACCCGCCTACCTCCGGAGAACTCGCCGCGGTGCCGCAGGGACAGGTCGCCGCCAGGTGAAGCGAGTCCCAGACAAGCCGCGAGAGAAGGGCGTTGGACAAAATGAGTTAGCGAATGCGATAAAAGTAACAATGAACAACGAGCAATAATCAAAGAAAAATCCCGCTACTTCTCGGGAAGCATTCAAAGCAGTATTATTGTTGTTTACAGGACACCGCAAAAAATGAAAGCAGTAACAAACAGGTCTCTGCGAGTCCGCCCGACGAGTTCGAGCAGGATCAACAACGGATCCACCGCCATCGACCTCGTCCTCGCACCCCCGAGCGCGGCGTTACGCGCGGATAGTGATACGCGCGGACCGCACGGAGCTCGCGCAGCAGCAGCCGGATTTGATCCTCCGCCCGCTTGAGGTGCACCCCAGGAGAGGTGGCCTCGTGGCAGGCGTCTGTCTGCAGCTCGGCGAGAACCCGAGCTAACTCGTCTTCAATCGTGGCGAAGCGCTCTTCGCAGACCGCTCTGTCCTCGCGCGCCCGGTTGCGCAGATCTTGCAGCATGTATCCTTGCTTCTCGAGCACGTCCGCGACTCGCCGCTTCATCGCCTCAGGGTCCCGAGGGTCCCCGAGGAAGTCAATGATTTTGCCCGGCGATGGTAGGGGCGACATCTCCTCCTCCCCAATCTCCAGCTCTGCAGAGGACTCCGGGACACCTGCGAGAAAAGATTCAGTAAGCAGTGCTAGAGGTATTTCATTGATTCGTAACTAACCAACCTGACAGGGCCGCGGCCGCTGTATCGGGTCGCTGACGGGAGGAGCTCGGTCGCCACTAGAAGGCCTCCGAGTACTTTATTGTGACGAATTTCCCCAGGCCGGGAACGTGGGAGAGGTTGCTCGCATCTCGGATGTCGGCGGGAGGCGAGCTGCCGGGGTCTTGATGGCCCAGCATGTTGAACCCAGGGACGAGGACTGTCTCGCCCGGAGGAGGCTGCGAGCCCGGAGGAGGTGGCGAATCCGGTGGGGATGGAGAATCTGGAGGGGGCGGCGAGCCCAGCGGGGTGGTACGCCTCCCAGGAGTCGCGAGGAGGTTTTCTTGTGAGACGAAAAGGCTCAGTAGGTGAACTCGCTAGAAAAGACGATGTCAGAATCTTACCCGGTCGCGGCGAAGGCGGCAGGTCGAGAACCTCCACGTCGGCAGCCGAAGAGTTGTTTCCCCCGGGGGAGGGAATGCGAGTACCTTCCAGGCCTTCGCTTGCTTGGATTCCCGCCAGAGACGCGCTCTACAAATCAAAAGGTTAGCACAGAAACAGGAGAGAAAAGGCATGCGGATCCAAGTACCTGTCCGGCGAGTGCTGGATCGTCCAGCATATCTCGAAGGGAAGACCGCGTCGTCCCGAAGCGCCGCCGCACCGCTTGGGCTCGCTTCAGAACGGGGGGAGGCGGAGTTTGCCGGGCGCCCCAAGGGGCGAGCCGTTTGGCGACCGACTGTCCCCTCGTGCGGGAGGACGCCAAGCGAGCCTGATCTTCTTCCGAGAGAGGCTTCTTCGGTAAAGACGGTGGCGAGTAGTAAAGCGAAGGAAGGGGGGAAAGGGTCCCTCATTTCCCTGGAGTGTTGGTATTTATAGCACCGGGGGTGGGACCCACCAAAGATTCGTGCCAGGTCATCCTCGTCCGGCGAACACAAAGGGTTGGATGTTTCTTCACAAGCTTAGCATAATCTCGTGAAGGGCGGGGATTGTGTACAACCTAGTGTTCACGGACTCGCGGAGGAATCGATCGCAAGTAAGTCAGGGAGTACTCGCAGACTCGCGGCGAGTACCTTGCTAGGGCGGGGCGAGACGAGCCAAGGATCCCGCTCGTGAGTAGCGAGAGGTGATAACATGAATGTTTTGAAGACCGCTCTCAGGTGCATTTAGCCGGGGCGAGTTAGGTAAGGTCTCACAGCGATTATCCAGCAAGGCGAGTGTGGGCTTGTCTCCACTCGCAAGAGAGGATCTCGCGAGCCCAGTTCGCAGAGAGACTGACGAGTGGCGCCTTCATGGGCCACTCACCTAGCAGGGGGCTGCAGGTGAATTTACCATGATGCCCCTGGTGGGCTGCCAATAGCCCTCCAGAACATCGGAGTTTGGCTGTTAGCATACCAGTTTGGGGTGCGTTTAGTAAAACCAAAAGGCGGAATCCCGCTATTAGCAGGTCAGTCTAGAAAATCTATATATAGACCTTGAAGGGCACCTTTGGAGAGGATCCAATCTCAGTACTCTGAGCTTCCTTCTCACTAGGTTATCTTGGTTCAGCTCTCAGGCTCTCCAAGGTGCCCAGTCTTAGTTTTGGCTTGGGAGGGGAAGCGCTCTAAGATCTTCCGGGTGTGTGGTGGGACCTCCTCGCTGCGACCAAAGGTCTGTGTCTAGTTCTGAGGCTTCGGCCTGTTCCTTCCGAGGGATCAGTAAGTGCTAGCTGCCCCCACTTTTGGGGGCCCGAACTCCACAAGAGGCCAAGTTTTGGTTTCAACAAAAAACATATAAAAATGACAATAATAACCAAACTTTCAACAAATACCAAATTACTTATGTTTAAATATATTTGTAGCACATATTTATCGAATATATTAGATAAAAGGGTAATCGAATATAGGTCAAAATAACTTCTTTGTGAGAAGTTATCACACTCCCACACTTAGCTTTTTGCTAGTCCCGATCAAAGATTAATTATTATAATAAATTGAATGACAGAATATCTATCAACACAACAATTTGAGTCATCTTACTCTTGAACATGATTAATCAAGATTACTCAAGTACTTCGCATTAACAATTAGTAAACATGTCAATCATTAAAATTTCAAACATGCACAAATTCAT
The DNA here is from genome assembly GCA_033032865.1 of Dactylorhiza incarnata. Lineage (NCBI taxonomy): Eukaryota > Viridiplantae > Streptophyta > Magnoliopsida > Asparagales > Orchidaceae > Dactylorhiza > Dactylorhiza incarnata. The sequence continues at coordinate 8,477,354 of JAWHQI010000053.1, forward strand.
TAGTTTGATAAGAGTTAAAGCCCAATTATGATTTCCTAGTGTTGTGTGTGTTATTCCTTAAAATTATTCACTTCCAACCAACTTAACTCATTAAACTTCCTCATAATTGAAAAGGGTAAGAATAAGCTGAGTCTTTGGTTTGACCTTCATAAGAGTTTAGTAGTTTAATTGAAAAGAAATCATAAGGACTTGCGGTAGGAATAACTTTGGCTTGGTAAAGAGCTTATGGATAAATTTTGATAGTGAACGAAATTTCCCTAGTTAAAATTCTTAATAACTCCATATTTTGAGGTTCATTTCTCAATCATCATTTTTTAGTCCATAGTTGGGATCATTCCAAGTAAGTGTACACATACTTAGGATACATATCACTATGCCACTTATATATATATTTATGATTATGATCATAGTTGGTATCATTCCAAGTAAGTGTACATATACTTAGGCCACATTTCACTATGACACACATTTATTTATTTATTTATTTATTTATTAAACACCCAAAGTTGAAAAGATTACTAAGAAATAACTAGTAAAATTATAGGAAAATTATGCATGGTAAATTTGTATCAAAATGACAAGGCTCAAGCTCAAAGAAATTATGGATAATCAAAACAATTGTAGAGTTTGTGGTGTGATATTATCCAAAGGTGACATTAATCATTTTTATTAATTAACTACATAATCTCAATGTTTTGGCCTACATCATTGACTTAGTTCTTGCTAATCCGTCCACCATTATGTTAAGAAGTTAATAAATATATTTTGTAGGGATCAAATATATGTTTAGGGAATATTGTGCATAAAGGAAATTCATAAGAGAACTCTACATATCTTACTAACTTCTAATGCACAAATCTGAACTTCTAGGAATGACAAGTCTACCAATAAACTTAAATTGCATAACTTGAAATAAGAAGAAGACTCCACAAATTAATATGCAATAAATTATCCATCTTTTCTTCTTGTCCTTGTCATCCATTTGATCTTAAGGTAAATACATGTGTAAATTTTCGGCAGAGACAACTAGTTGAGATTAACCCGCATATGCATAGACACCAAGCCAAAAAGAAAACTAGTCTGCAGGTTTTGACTGTTGACATTATTTTCAAACATATCCCATGATTGGAGAAATATATGCATAACAAATTTCACTTGGTGTCATGGAGTATTTCACACATGTATATAATATCAAATTCGAATTGATAAATTCACCGGGTAGGATGAAATCCTAATAGCAACTCAACAATTATTACATGGAAACATATAAACAATTAAGAGATCTGTTGCCAAATAATAACAATATCATCAACAATTAAATCCAAGTACAACAACATAACAAATAAGTAATAACCATCACAACAAATAAATCCAAGAACAACAGCACCACAATAAATAAATCCAGAGATCTAGCATAATATCCTGAACAATCAGCATATTAAAAATAACAGAAATTGTTTGATTCAAACTTCAGGACCATTTAAAAATAGCAGAAATTGACAAACAAGTAAGGTGCAGGAATGTCGCTTCACTCTTCCTCATCACTTTCGCTGTCGTCTTCTGGGTTGGCAATGGCAGTAGGGTCGATTCTTGTCCCGTCAGATGTTAGCAAGTAGCCCTTATAATCAAATTTAGACTGTAATATGTAGGACGTCTCTTCCACTGCAATCTTGGCCTTACGCATCAATTTAACTTGATTCTGATGTATGTGTTCAAGACGAGATTCAAAATACAAATGCTGGCACCATTGGAAAACCTTCAGATATTCCATATTTTCAAACATAAGATCAGGGTCGGTACCATCGACAGTCGGTATGTCAATCGAAATGGGAGTGGATGTCGATGTGGAGGAAGGTGATTTGTTGCTCATGTGCTGTTGGGCCGAAGTTGTGGTGACTTTAATATTGACAAAAATGACTTTCAGTTATATGGTGGGCTACAGGAGTGCAAGCGTCGTCATCTCGTTGATTCACTCCAGTATTACGACATAGTAGCGTTATTAAAGTGGGGAACCACAACTGCCTCCCTCCATCACCTTTCAATTTCTGGCGGATTTGTTCGGAAATTAAACGCCCCGCATTCAACTTGGCTCCATTCACAATATAAAAAATATACAATGCTCTATCCATGGAGATATGGTTTGCATGTTTAATGGGTAGAAGACTTGCATTGATAAACAACATCCAAGTTTTTGTTTCCCTAATGAAGCTTGTGGAGCTAAAAACCTTCTTGCGGGGGTTTGCCCATTCAATATCTGCGGTATGACAAAGAGTTGAAGCGACTTCTTGTGTAATGGTACGTTTTATGAAATCGTACTCATCTCTCTCTAGATTATCAAGATCAAAATATTCGTTAATGGCTTGAGCTGAAAGATTAACTTCCCTTCCTCTCACCATGACCTTTTCCTCATCATAAAACTTGCCATTCGCATAGAATTCATATACCCACGACAACACTTCATCAGTTCGGGGATGGCAGAAGGAATCCCAACCCTGTTTTTGAATTTGATCTACATAGCTTGTACTCCATCCCTTCAATTCCATTTCAAAACCACGCTCAAAGATGAATGATTTCGTTCTTACATCCTCGTAACGCTCCTTTGCCTCATCGTTGACAAACCAGACATCCTTGTATGCTACTGTTTTCCCCTTGCCTTTTCTACTTGACATGGTCTAAGGAGAAAATACTAAATGAGTAAAACCCCTAATGGCAAGACCTAGAATTGGGGCGAGATAGGAAGTACTTACAGAGATCGCCGGTCACTCCTTTTCCAGTTATTAAGTGGCAGTCGCTTCACTAGGCTCTCCCTCCTTCACGCGTTTCGCCGGTCGCTCCCTGCTCCAGGCGATTCGCCGGTCGCTCCTTTTCCAGTTGTTTCGCCGCTCGCTTACGCCCTAGTGCGATTCATGTGAAATACGCGGGTTGGGAGATGGAATACAAGCATCGGTTCGGTTTACAGACAGTGGTTCGGTCTGCAGGCGCGTTAGTTAGATTGAACAGGCAGTAGTTAAACAGGAAGCGGTTCAGTTGAACCAGAGCGGGCTGGTTTGATTGGACCGGCTATTGTTATCTCTTCTACGCATAAGCAAGAAAAAAACAGTAAAGAATATGTTGTAACACAATTTTTTGACCTAAATTTTTTTGTTATAACATAATTTCTATAACTAATTAATCAAATACAGATTTACTTAGATTTAACGCTATATATTGATATATGCTAATAGCTGGGTTGCCTCCCAATCAACGCCTAATTTCTTGTCCCGGCAGGACTATTCAGGCTTTAATTTGTCATTTCAGTTGGATGAACGAAACCAATCGCTCATTATCGCCGCTTCTGTATATTTTCAAGCGCTCGCCATTAACTTTAAATTCAGAATTATCTTTCTCATTTAATACGATGATTGCGCCGTACGGATGTACTTCTTTAACTCGGAATGGCCCCGACCAACGAATTTTTAGTTTTCCGGGAAATAATTTGAGTCGTGAGTTAAATAATAGTACTCATTGTCCGGGTTCAAATTGTTTTATGTTTAAGCGTTGGTCGTGCCATTTTTTAGTCTGTTCCTTATAAATCCACAAATTCAAAAGAGCCCGGGCTCGATTACGGAAAGTGGAAATGGAAGCAGATGAGTATCGAACTAATGGATACCCTGAGATAGAACGAGACAAATTAAATTTGATTAATGCTACTTTAGATAGTTTGAAATGATTAGAAAATTTAAAAATTGAAACTATTTTCTTTTAACAACAAAGAGCAATTAATCGGGCCCTGACAACTTTTAATAGAGGGAGAAGGTGGAGGCGGTTTTAATTTTGGCTTGAAATGGTATTAATTAAAAAATGGGGTTCCACATAAGGTGGCGGCCGGAATAAGAATTGGGTAAAGATTTCTATAGAGGATTTTAATGAAAATAAATGGGTATTAATTTTGGCTCTTGTAACTATACAAATTCCCTCACCAATAAGTAATCATGAAATTAAAGTAAATAATTTATGAAATGAAATATTTAATTTCAAAATTATGTAACAACATTATAAAATACATAATTTATATATTTTAATATATTTTCTTAAGTTTGCCCTTAATTATTAGCTAGCCTAATTTGACGGACCAATTTATTCATTGGTCGGTCACACCAATAAGTCAAAAAATGTGCGCGAGTGACATCCGCGAAAACACACTAACACGTGTTAATAACGTACGCAAAACATATCGCGCTATTTAACATGTGCGAAGACATGCACGACACTACTAAAAATACTGGAAATAAAAGTGAATTAAGATGTGACTCAGGTTGCATCAGAGCTACACCGGTTCTTGAAGAAGGTTTTAGTTAGTCGGAGAAGAATGTTTTAATTAGTTGGAGAAGAATGTTTTAATTAGTTGGAGAAGAAGGTTTCAGTTAGTCAAAGAAGAAGGTAATGGCGAAGGAGAAGACGAGCTGCTCGGGAAAGAAAACCGACCTCAACAGGTCGGTTTTTGAGTTTCCACGTGATTTTAATGGTTTCAAAACGTTCGGTTTTGAGTGAATTTCGATTCCCCGTTGCAAAGAGGCAAACAAGTGCAGGAATTGGAATTTGGAGCCGATTCCAATTCCTCCCCTCTAAAACCAACTAAAGGAACTGGGGGCCTTATGATTTGCCTTGGTCTCTTTACTTCTTACTAATACTTTGCTCTCGATCTTCCATGTCTCTTCTCGTACAACCACCCAGTCTTCTTTCTCTTCCTCCTCTACCACACAAACAAACAATGGCTGCCTGTTCTTCTTATTCCTCTTCAGCTGCGAAAGCGAAAAAATGATGGAGATATATTCTTATGTCTTCTTTGCCGTCACTGTTTGTTACAGACGTGGAGGGAGAGAGACGTTCACTTGTGTTGCGGCTTTGCGGGTATACCAGCACTGCGAAAGGCATGCTAGTGACATGTCGGCGTAAGAAGGCCATTAAGGCGTGCGAGTATCCTGGGGAACGGAATGTATTTATCTTTTATTGCAGTTGAGACGAGGGTGTTATATAAACCCTCCATGTTTCCGGCCTATTAGTCTGTGCCAGACCATCTATAAGGTGGCGGCGAAGATCATTGTGGATCGCATGAGGGGGCTCCTACCCTCGCTCATCTCGGAAGAGCAGGGGGCCTTTGTTCCTGGGCGCTCTATTTCCCACCAGTGCTTCATCGCCCAGGAGGTGGTGCACAAGCTGGCGATCTCGACCTCCATGACTGGGTTCCTCGCTATGAAGGTCGACATGGAGCAGGCCTACGACAAGATGTCGTGGGAGACGCTGCGGCAGGTTCTGGTCATGGCTGGGTTTCCGGAGGAGTTTGCTAGATGGATTCTGCAGTGTGTGGAGGGGCCGCAGTTTGCGTTGCTCCTCAACGGGCGACGTACGAGGTGGATCGCGACAAGCTGTGGCTTCCGGCAGGGATGCCCCCTCTCCCCTTATCTGTTCATTCTGTGCTCTGAGCTGCTCTCGCTTGCCTTCAGTCAGCGGGGGAACTCATTGGGCGTTATGGTTGCGGCTTCAGGCCCGCGGATCTCTCACTTGCTTTTACGCCGACGACATCTTCATCACCTCGGATGCCACCACGTCTTGTGTGGATCAGTGTCTTGCCGTGTTGCAGGAGTACTGTACTTGGACTGGGCAGCGGATCAACAGATCAAAGTCCATGGTCATGTTTGGCAAGTCCACCCTCACGTGGACGTGCGACAGGCTGACTCGCCGCCTGGGCTTCCAGAGGGTTCGCGAGTTTACTTACTTGGGCATTTTGCTGGCTATGCGCAAGTTGAAACGCTCCGACTTCTCACACCTGCTTCTGAAGGTGGCGGCGAAGGTTCGGGCCTGTGGGAACCGCCACCTCTCCTTGGCGGGCTGGGCCACCCTAGTCAGGTCGGCACTCCTGGCCATGCCGATGTTCCTCTATACACATTGTCATGTGCCTCGCTCGGTCCAGGAGGCTATAGAGCGGCTGGCGCGGTTTTTCCTGTGGCAGAGGGCCCCTTCCCAGCGTGGGATGCACTATGTTAGCTGGGAGCAGTGTTGCTCTCCCTCTGCCGGGGGTGGGCTTGGCTTCCATGGGGTGAGGAGGTGGCAGGGCCCCTTGCGGGCAAAGTTCGCCTGGGAGCTGATGCAGCCGGGATCCTCCCTTTTCCACAGGATGGTTTCGGCCCGTTACACTGGCCGCCTTTGGCGGGAGGGGATCACCCGACGCGACTCTCCGGTTTGGCGGCTCATCAGGGAGGGCGCTGCGTTCCTTCGGCCCCTGCTTCGCTGGCAGATTGCGGATGGGGATTCTGTGGATGTGCTTGCGCACGCTTAGATTCTCGACCGACCTCTCTCCCGGTGTCCCACTTTCGCTGACTGCGGCTCGCTGGAGTCGCTCCAGGTATCAGCCTTCTTGCTTCCAGGCGGCGGTTGGGATGTTTCCGCTCTGTCTCAGTTTTTTGGGCCGGATCTTGTTGAGGCCGTCCTCCAGATCCCGGTCCATAGCTCATTTCCCCAGGACAGGCCGGAGCTCTGCACCCGCCTCAGCGGCCGTTCTATTGCCTCCCTAGCCTACATGGGCCAGTTTGACGGGGCTTGCCCGGACTTTAGTTGGCTTCGGAAGCTAAAACTTCATCCGCGGGAGCGGATGTTTTGGTGGCGGCTCCCGTGGGATGCGATCCCCACCCGGGCGTGGCTTGCCCGTCAGGGTCTTACTACCGAGCGGGGATGCCCTTGGGGCTGCACGTCTGAGGAGACCCGGGACCATCTGGTCTTGGACTGCTGCTGTCTGTCGGCCATTCAGGCTGCTCTTCTGCGTTGGGGATACATTTTGCCCTCCTACTCCAGTTGGGCGACTGCGCTGGAGCTTCTCTCCTCTGTCTCTGCCGGCGCGCTCGGTACATCGAGGGTTTTTTGTTGTGCGGTGTACCAGGCCTGGCGTGGCCGCAACGCCAAGGTCCACAGTGGCGAGGTGGCGTCCTTTACTTTTATGGCGGCGACCATTGTTGAGAACCTCTCCATTATGCGAACTCTACCACTCCAGGGGCACTGGGGTACCACCCAGCCTCACCGGCTGTCGACACCACTCTTTTGGTGCCCCCCGCCCCCTGGATGGATAAAGTTCAATGTGGATGGTTCTCTCTCCTCGTCCGGGCTTGCTGGGCTTGGGATGGTGGCCCGCGATGACCGGGGTGCTCTCATCTTTGCTGCTGGATCCTCGCTTTTGCACTGGGATCCTGGGGGAGTGGAGCTGGCGGCGGTCTTGGCCCTCCAGGATCTTATCCCGCCATCTTTATATGGGGTGCGTGGGGCTATTGTGGAGGGCGGCTGTTTGACCCTTATGGACAGCTGTGCTGCTGGTTTGCGACGGGGCGACTGGAGCGTAACTGTGGACTGCGCGGAGGACTTCTCTTTTCTGAGCGACTTCCCGCAGCTTCGATTCCAGCATATTGGGCGTGCTGCCAACAGAGTTGCTGACTTCTGTGCTCGTTTTGCCCTTCGGGAAACCTTTGTATGGCTAGATGTTGATAGCACTCAGACCGAGTTTGCCGAGCTTGTTCGTGCAGACTTGGATGACATGCTGTAGCTTTGTTTTCCTTTTTTATTTTTAATTTCATGCTATATGCACTTTTCAAAAAAAAAATGTTATGTATTTGGATTCAAGCTTGGTACTATTTTTAAATTAGGAACCCTATGGGACAACGGTTATCTATTTTCCCTCCCCTCTTTCTTCTTTTCTCTAATCTCGGCAGCCCGCTAAGGCATTCGATCGCTCCACCTCGATCTCATAACATTTGGTTAGATCCGCCGCTCTTCCTGCCACAGTTTCCGTCTCAAAAAGATGAACCCTTCTTTCATTGTCCGCCGCGCAACTCTTCTCCGCTTACCGCCTTGCGACGTCGTTCAGTTTAGTCCGTTCGTGACAATTCCTCCCGCGTCGCCTTCGGTCCTCACTGATGACCCACCGTTTCAAGCCCTCCCGCGTCGCACTCTTGGACACGCAGTCGCGCCTTCCTACATGCTTCCGTCTCATTTCGCCTACCGCCCGACCCACGACATCCATCGATTCTTTCCGCCGATCTCAACACCGCCTCACCCCCTATGGATCCAACCATTTCCCGCTGCCTCGATGCTCATGAGGAGTCCATCGCCTCGCTCCAAGCCCTCATGATGCGGATGGTTGCTACGTTTGATGCCCTCCTCGCCAGCCGATGGTCTTCCTCTACCTCCAACACTGAGTCCCTATCGCTTCTCGGTGCACATTCAGACCTTCCCCGGGATCCCATTCCGCCACCGACAGGCTTCCCTCAAGCCCACCATTCAACGTTCCATCCTTCAACGACACCGACCTTATTTGGGTGGATTGCCCGCGTGGAACAATTCTTTATCATTCATTAAATTCCGGATTCGTATAAGGTCAGCACGACTTTTATCGGCATGGAGGGCTCCGCTCTCTATTGGGTCCGTTGGCTCCGTCAGCTCTGTCAGCTCCGTCAGTCCAAGCCCGCCCTCTCTTGGTCAGACCTTCAACATGTCCTTATTCATCGCTACGATGTTCGCCACTCGAGCTCCGTTGTGGAGCGTCTTTGTGGCGTTCGCCAGATGTGTTACCTCGACGACTACATCGATGAATTTATTTCCTTAGCAATGCGTGTGTCGGGGCCTGGGTTTCCCTCCAGACCACTACCTCGGATTTTTCATGCATGGTCTACTACCGCATATTCACGCCCGCCTGTGCACCACCACCCGCCTTCTATTGCCGAGGATATGGATCTAGCCCGTTTGGTTGAAGTTGAATTCCAAGTCAGGCCGATGGATACTGTCGCCCATCGACGGTGGCCCCACCTCGTCCAGCCACTTGACCCACAACAGTGTATTGTCCACCATTGATGGAGGCCCACAGTCTCCCCGGCCGCCCAGGCCCATCGCCGTGCCCCCCACCAACTCACCCCAGACTCTCCAATCAAGAGTACCACGATCTTCGCACGAAGGGTCTGTGATTCCGCTGCAAGCAACCGTATTCACTGACCCGTGACTGCCCACTGAAGGACCTCCAGGTCCTCATTGGTGAGTAGGAGACTGTGGGTACCCTCGCCGACTTTGAAGCATTGGAGGCTGATGCTGATGTCGACGATCCTCCACTCGCAACACTGCATCGTTGGGATCTTCCACTCTGTACCTCGACGGGATTTCTAGCCCCCATATGATGAAGCTTCCCGGGGCATTTCACGGGACCCCCAGTGGTCGTCATGATTGATAGTGGTGCGAGCCACAATTTCATATTGCAGTGCTTAGTGGATTGTTTGGCGTTGTCGTCGACCCTCTCCCCATGTTTTCTCTGTTTGTTTGAAGGATGGTCGCTGTCGGGAAACTGACGACCTCTGCTCATCGTTGATCCTCGCAGTAGGCCCATGCCCCATCCGCTTTGACTTCTACGCGTTTGCATTTGGTGGGGTAGATATTATCATGGGGGTGGCATGACTCCGCACCCCATGCGACGTTAACTGGGATCACATGACAATGTTGCTCATCTAGGACGAGACACCCTTACTTTTGTCGGGCGACTCTATTCTCTTACGCCTGTCTGTCTCACTCCGCTATCTTCAGAAAACGACCAAGATTTGGCTGCATATTTGTGGCACGTGGTTGAGTAGACGACCCCACACTTGCCAACACCTACAGCGCTACAGGCTATTTTGGTTTTGTTCCTAGGCATCTTTGCCACACTACCCGCCTTCCACCGCCTCATCCGACGGATCACCGCATCCCATTACAAGTGGGTGTGACATCCGTATTTGTTCGAGCTTATCGATACGACCACACGCAGAAGGAAGAGATTGAGACGTTTGTGAGTGACATGCTAGCGTCGGGTATAATCCACCCCAGCGCCAGTCCATTTCAAGCCCGCTTCTCTTTGTCCGCAAGAAAGATGACAATTGGCGTTTCTGCCTGGACTACCGAGAGTTCAACAAGGTCACTATTTCAGACAAATATCTGATGAGCGCATTTCATATAGTGTTTTAGGCTCTATACTAGCTTGCTTTTCCATTGTTATCGCTCATCTATTTGTAGATTTCATCATACAACCTGTTATATTCGAATTGTATGTCATGTGAGCGGTTTGTAGATTGTTAGAGCATGTTAGCTTTCATTTTCATGCATGAGGGAGGCCTCGTCTCCCTCTCATTTCATTTATATATTTAGATCTGAGATGTGTGGCTGTGTGGATGCTTTGCTCTGGTGGTTATGGTTGTGTTTCATGCAGGTACAACCTCGTGTAGAATTTCCGGGGAGTTTCGGCCCCATTTCACATCATTGGCCACTGATCGTGCGTTTTTCCTTCACGCACGATCAATGGATTCTTTGCGCACGATCAGTAGATCCTTCGCGTACGACCAGTGGTCGTGCGAGCTATTTGGCCGGAATTTTCCAGTGAGACGCACGAGTACTGCCCCTTCACGCACGAGTATAGGATTACGTCGTGCACGACCAGTGATCGTGTCTTAAAAATCTTCTCGACGATTTTGCCTTCCACCAGTTCTTGTCGATGCATGTTTCTTTGCGCACGAGTAGAGGACTTTCCTTAGCGCACGACCAGTGGTCGTGCGCCTACTCGTGCGCTCTTATTTTTCTGACAATTTTGGTACAGGTTCCTTGGCGCACGAGTATTGGAATTTCCTTAGCCCATGACCACTGGTCGTGCACCTACTCGTGCACATTCAAAATTCTGCGCAGCCTATAAATAGCCTGTTTCGTGATTCTTTCGGGGGCCCTATTTTCTGTTCGATTTTCCAGCGCCGTTTCACCGTTTTTCGCCCCTCCAAGCTAGGGTTCGCCCCTAGGCTCCTCCCCATCATCAAAGCTTCAAGGATCAAGATTTCCTCCAAGGATTCAAGCTCTATTGAAGGTGATTTCGTGGATTTCAACGTGATCGCTGCATTCCACCGAGAAGACGGGTGAAAGGGTGTGACAACTTCAAGGACCCCAGATGACAGCTAAGGATCGTGCTAGGAGTCTTGCTACCTCCTTCACTTCCGAGGAAGAGACTCGGGTAGCGTTTGTATTGGTTTCCTATTTCTCATCCTATTTAGCTTTGTTTTCTCATTTGAATTTCTTCATATATGGTGATGGTGGAGTTTGTATGAACATAACATGTACTTATATTTATTTATATGTGTTTAATCTTAATTGAAAATCATTATTGTTATGTTCATGAGACTTGGCTTGGAGGTGGTATGGTGGTGAAGTGTTTGTGATTGTGTTGAGTGTTGCTACGACAACGAGCGAAGCGGAGGAAGGCGACCCGCATAGGTGCGATGCAGAGGTCGGCGACCTGCGGAGGAGAGAAGCGGTGCCGGCGACCCGCATAGTTAGATAGTTTTATTTTATTGCAATTAGTTGTTAGCCCACAATCAAAATCCCCCATAAAACACCGACATAAAAAAACTTCTATCTCAAGTCTCGCCTCAATAGATTACTCCACCTTACCGTGTTCCTCGAGAGATTCGATATCCGAGGATTTACTTCCTCAAATTTATTACTTGACAACAACCGGTTCACTGCCATTCTGGCCGCAATCTCGCTCCCGCCTATAGCGGTGCGGCGGGATGGCGCGTCAATATCTCATTCCCGTCACACAGGAGCTACTAGACGAGCTATGAGGGGCCTCTTACTTTTCTTAGTTTGGCCTCCGCTCCGGCTATCACCATATTCGAGTACGCGAGGAGGATATCCAGAAGACGACGTTCTGCACGCATGACAAACACTATTAGTTCATTGTCATGCCTTTTGGCTTGATGAATGCGCCCATCACCTTTTAGGCGACCATGAATGATTTATTCCGGTCGGCCCTGTGCAGGTACATCTTGGTTTTCTTTGATTACATCTTAGTTTATAACTCCTCCTGACAGGATCACCTCCACCATGTGCGGACGACACTAGCCACCCTTCAGCAGCATGATTTTCTGGTGAACCTCAAGAAGTGCAGTTTCAGCTACACCGAGATCAACTGCTTAGGGCACACGATTTCCGCGCGGGGAGTTGTTATGGACCAGGACAAGGTTTGGGCCGTCCTTCAGTGGCCCACACCCCGCCCTCTCCGCGACGTCCAAGGCTTTCTTGGTCTCACTGGGTACCACCGACGATTCATTAGGGATTCTGGAAAAATTGTATGGCCCCTCTCCAGCATGTTGAAGAAATCAGATATCATCGCATTTCATTGGACACCATCGGCGGCCATAGCATTCCATGCCCTTCAACGAGCCCTTAACACTGTCCCACCCTTGACTCTCCCGAATTTCTCGTAACCGTTCGCTGTGGAGTGTGACGCATCAGTTACTGGCATTGGCGCTGAGTTGATGCAAGCGGGACAACCCATTGCCTACTTCAGCCATATGTTCGCGGCCACTGTCCCCTGATCCGCTTATGAGTTTGAGCTTATGGCGTTAGTACTTACTGTGCAGCATTAGCATCCCTACCTTCTTGTCTGATGCTTCACTGTCCGAACGGATCATCATAGCCTCCGGTAACTTCTGAATCAGAAGATTGCCACTCTGGCACAACATGTCTGGATTGCAAAACTATTGGGCTATGATTTCTCTGTCGAATTTTGCACCGGCTTCTCCAACTACGCAACCGACTCTCTTTCTCGGCAGCCGCAGATTACTAGCTTCACAACTATTTTGCGCCTAGTCCGAGAGGATGTATCTCTCCTCCAACGCGAGGTTGCCGCACACCAACTCCTTCGACTGATTGTTGCTAAATTACAGGCGAATGCCACCGCCCGACTGCCATATAGTCTCGCAGGGGATTGCCTCCACCACCGCGGCCGTTTGATATTCTCAGCTTCATCTCAGCTCATCCCACGCCTACTCACGGAGTTTCAATCGACCCCGGAGGGGGGCCACGCGGGGGCCTTCCGGACAGTATCGCTGCCTCGTGACGTCTCTGTATTCGCTCGACATGTTCCAACGGGTCAAAACATTTGTGGCAGCCTGCCTACCGTGTTAACGTTCCAAGTACGCGACCACTTTTCCTGGGGGGCCTCCTTCAGCCACTTCCTATTCTAGCTTTGATATGGGAGGATATCTCTATGGATTTTATTTCTAAGCTCCTTCGCTCCAAGACATGGGATTGCATATTGGTGCTTGTGGATCTTCTATCCAAATATGCCCACTTCCTTCCCCTCAAACACTCGTTTACCGCACTAAGGTTTGCCGCAACTTTCATTGATGGGATGGTCCCGCCCCATTGTGAGTGACCGCGACCCTTTATTCCTAAGCTATTTTTGGTAGTCGTTGTTAACGATGCAGGACACCCAATTTCGTATGAGTACAACTTACCACCCCCAGAAGAACGGGCAGCCCGAGGTGATGAATCGTTGCTTGGAGACCTATCTTTGATGTTTTGTGGGCGACCACCCGCTAGCATGGGCAGACTGGCTATCCTGGGCCGACTACTCTTACACCAACTCTTTCCACACCAGCTCTGACACCACTCAGTTTGAGGCGGTCTATGATAGACCCCCACCATCCCCCACGAGTACTATTCTAGGCGAATGCGTTGTGGCATCCCTATCTGATATTCTCACCAATCGTTACTCCATACTTCTCCAGCTTTGCCATCATCTTCAGTGCGCGCAGGACCGGATGGTTGCCTTTGCCAACCGCACCGCTGAGATGTCCAATTCACTGAAGGGGATATCGTGTTCGTCAAGCTTCGGCCGCACCGCCGAATTTTGGTGACCTCGCGGATATCTGAGATATCTCAATTGAGATCTCAGATGTCTCAATTGACATATCAGATGTCTCAATTGACTTCTCAGATGTCTCAATTGACTTCTCAGATGTCTCAATTGACATCTCAGATGTCTCAAGTGACCTCTCTGATGTCTAAAACGACATCTCAAATGTCTCAAAGAACTTCTAGGATGTCTGAAAGGAGAATTGAGATGCCCAAACCAAAAGCATTTTTTGGAAGCAGCAACATCACAGTTTGTCTTCCTTTCTCTCTCAAGAAAAACCTAACTTCTCTCTTAATTTCGCCGTTGTTGTCTCAACCAAGGTGAATGTCGATGTGTGTTTCTCACTCTTGGTTTCCTCTACCACGAGGCCGTATGAGAAGTCGAAGTTGCCCATAAATTGGAAGGTTTTGGCGGGATAACTTAAATGTCGTCTGGATGTTCTGGTGCGAGATAACTTAGAAGCCCGTGAATACAAATTTTATTTACAAAGCAGCACCACGTGTAAAAAATCCGTGAATCTCGGACCCTGATGTTGTATGGGTTGCAAAACTATTTGGTTATGATTTCTCTATTGAATTTTGCGTCGGCTCCTCCAACTGTGTCGCCGACTCTCTTTCTCGGCAGCCGCAGATTGCTAGCTTCGCATCTATTTCGGTCCCAGCCTGGTTGGATGCATCTCTCCTTCAGCGCGAGGTTGCCGCCAAACCACTCCTTCGACTGATTGTTGATGCATTATAGGCGAATGCCATCGTCCGACCGTCATATAGTCTCTCAGGGGATTGCCTCCACCACCGCGTCCGTTTGATGCTCTCAGCTTCATCTCAGGGGATTGTCTCTCAGGGGATTGGCTCTCAGGGGATTGGCTCGGCATGTTCCAACGGGTCAACACATTTATGGCAACCTGCCTGCCATGTTAGCGTGCCAAATATGAGGCCACTTTTCCTGGGGGCCTCCTTCAACCACTTCTTATTTCGGCCCGGATCTGGGAGGATATCTTCATGAATTTTATTTCTAAGCTCCCTCGCTCCAAGACATGAGATTGCATATTGGTGGTCATGGATCGTCTATCCAAATACGCCCACTTCTTTCCCCTTAAACACCCATTTACTGCACCAGTGGTTGCCACAACTTTCATTGATGGAGTGGTACGTTTGCATGGGTTCCCTCGCTCCATTGAGCGACCGCGACCCTTTATTACTGAGCTCTTTTTAGTAGTCGATGTTCAAGATGCAAAGCACCCAGCTTCGTATGAGTACAACTTACCATCCCTAGATGGACGGACAGTCCGAGTTGATGAGTCGTTGCTTAGAAACCTATCGATGATGTTGTGTGCGACCACCCGTGGGCATGGGAGGATTGGCTATCCTGGGTTGAGTACTCTTGCAACAACTCTTTCCACACCAACTCCGGCATCACTCCGTTCGAGGCGATCTATGGTAGACCACCACCATCCCTCACACACACTCTCCTGGGCGAATGCGCCGTGGAGTCCCTGTCTAATCTACTCTGTGATCGTGACTTCACACTTCTCTAGCTGCGCCATCATCTTCAGCGCACGCATGATCGGATGGTTCCCTTTGCCAACTGCACCGCCGAGATGCCCAATTCACTGAAGGGGATACCGTGTTCGTCATGCTTCGGCCGCACCGCCATATTTCGGTGACCCCGCAGACCCACTCCAAGCTCGCGGCCAAGTTTTACGACCCGTTTGAGATTGTAGTATGTGTTGACACCGCAACGTACCGCCTCCACCTTCCCCCAGACAGCCGCATCCACTCCGGTGTTTCACGTTTCTCAGTTAAAATCGATTACTGGGGACCATCCGGTCGAGGCGACTCTACTCCCGTCGGCTCCCGGGCTCACCTTACTAGACTACCTCCCTAAGTTCGTCACGGATACACGTACCATCAGTCGAGAGGATTCCTCTGTCGATCAAGTTCTGATGTATTGGCTTGATCGACCCCTATCAGTGGCCACGTGGGTTGACCGGTTTGTTTTAAGCGCTCAGTTCCGGACTTCTTCCTTGGGGACAAAGCAAATTTACGGACGCGGAGGAAGTAGAGTGACGTCCACCAATTTGGCGGGTACCTGCGCCACGAAAGACACGCTAGTGACACGTTGGTGGAAGAAGGTCGTTAAGGCACACAAATATCTTGGGAAACAAAATGTATCTTTCTTTTATTGCAGTTGGGCGGAGGGTGTTATATAAACCCTCCATGCTATGTATTTGGATTCATGCTTGATAGTATTTTGAAATCGGGAACTCTAGGGGTTATCTATTTTCCCTCCCCTCTTTCTTCTTCTCTCTAATCCCGACAACCCGCTAGGGAATTCGATCTCTCCATCCGGATCTTGTAACACTGTTGCTCCTTCTCTACAATATATTATTCCGCCTTCTCCTCATCCTTGGTTGATCAAGAAAATTGGATTGAAATAGGGTGCTTCCCTCCCACATCACCGACCTACCACCTCGCCCATTTGCCCATAAATTTCCTTCATTCTCTCTCACAAGATCATCTTCTCCCTCACTTGCGATGCTATATGAGAGTGCGTTTCGAATGGTGAGCTGAGTTTGAGTTCGAGGTCATGTGAAGAGGCCTAATCTAGCTCTGGACTTAATGTTCGAGCTCAACTCACTCATTTAATACAATATATTGCCTAGTGATGGCAAATACTTCATTTATTGTCTAGTCTATACCTTGTATATTTAATTCAAAGTCCACGGACTTGAGTTTAGAGTGACATCAGATGTGCACAGTGTCAATTCTTCTCTTTAAATCATATTCATTATATTATCTGTCATACATATATCAATTGCATTCTATGACGGAGAGCTTGCTACTGATCCACACCCATGGCCCATTGTTGTAAGACAACCTAAAATGATATTCATATTTGTCCCATCAAGCATACCCCCATCTTTTCATTTTCTGTCTCCTGGTACAAGGGGAGAATGGGCAAAATAGTGTAAATACTGTATGTCGGTTTAGAGTTGCCTGTCCCTTAGCTAGTACCATAAGAGGGATCCATTTTTCAATCATGCTTTAGCAACCAATTGTATATACGTTTGCTTGATATTCATCCTGCATTCTATTAACATTTATATGCAATTATAAATTATGATCGAACAGGTGATTGATCCTCATTTGTGAGTGCTTATTTTAATTGTGAGCTTATTGAGTTTTTCAAAATCAATACACATTTTGTAGTTCAATCCTTATTATTGACAAATAGTGCAGGAGTTCCCTTTGGTGATGTATCGGGCCTAATGAAACCCTTCTTTAGTAATTCATATTCCTGTTTTTTAAGCTTTTATAGCTCCTTTGGTGTTTTTTGATATGGTGCTCTTATTAAAACTACAACATTTGTGTTAGAAAAGTCCATGTAAAGACCCATTTATGAGCCCATTTAGTTTCTTGTTTTTCTCTCTTTGCTTTTGTCCCACACTATGTATAAGGGACTCCTCTCTCTTTCTCCCTCCTATATATGTATTCATACATTGTATTTGATACTTGAGAAAATATATACAAGGTTCCGCTCTTTTTTACATGGTATCAGAGCCAGGTTCCAAACCTGCGGTTAATCTTTCGTAACCGCCTGCTCTCTGCGGTCTTGAATTCTCAAACCGCGGTCTCCCTCTCGTCGCCTGCCTCTGCTAACTGCAGCTCCCTGCGGTCTCCTGTTTTTCAGATCGCCGCTCTCCTGCGATCTCCGCCCCCTCTTCTCCTCAATATCCTAGGCTCTCTTATAGCCTTCTCCCTTCTGACAAGTGGGCCCCGTCTCTTCTGGCCTTCTCGCTGCTATCCCTGCTCGCGCGGTCCCTGCTATCCCTGCTCGCGCGGTCTCCCTTTGCTCAGCTATCTCCGCATCTCAGCAGTCTCCTCTCGCGCGATCTCTTAGCTCGCGCGGTCTCCCCGCTCGCGCAGTCTCCCTACTCGTGCGATCTCTCAGCTCACGTCTCTCAGCTCGCGCGGTCTTTGCTCGCACGGTCCCTGCTCGCGCCTCTCAGCGGTCTCCTACTCGCTGCGGTCTCTGCTCTCCCTGTTCGCTGCGGTCTCCCTGCTCGCTGCGGTCTCTAGTCGCCTCTCCAACCGTTGTGACTCCATGGGATCTTCGTTGGAATCTTCAGAGCAGCCTGCATCTTCTCCTACAGTCCGCATGGTTCCTGCTCCTGAGGTGCGTGATAAGTTGAGGATCACCACCATCTCCCTTACTGGGAAGAACTTTGTTGAATGAGTGCATTCTGTCCGAAGGGTACTTCAATCTAAGGGACTTCTGCATCATCTCACTAAGGATCCTCCTTCTGCACCTACGGATGACTGGCTACGGGACGATGACTGTGTTCAGACTTGGCTTCTCAATTCTCTTGATTGCGAACCCTACCGCATGGCCATGTATCACGAGACGTCCAAGACAATGTGGGATGAACTCCATTCTCTCTACTCCGTCAAGGACAGTCTCCAACACCTATATGACATCATCACGGATCTTCAGACTCTTGACACTGGTGGTGCTGCCGACTTGACCTCATTTGTTGCTCAGGCTAAGACACTGGCTGAAGCCTGGATCCGACATCAGCCCGCTACTACGGATCTCGCTGCCCAACGTGCTCAGAAGGAAGCCGTTTGTATTGCCATGGTGATGAATTGTGTCCCGCCTCATCTTCAGAGCATTCGAGCTCAGATCCTCTCATCTGCTGCTATTCCCTTACTCTCTGATGTGTGCTCCATGCTGCTAAAGGTATCATGGTCTTCCTCCTCGTCTGATTGCTTTTTTTGCTGCCGACAGTCCTTCTGCCACTCGTGCTGATCTTGAAGACGTCCGCCTTCAGCTCCAGCAACTCCACGACATTCTCAGCCGCCTGCTTGCCTCCGTTGCCTCCGCTGCCTCCATCTCGAATGAAGGTATCGCTTGTCTCTCCACTAGTCCACGCTGGATATTGTACTCAGGTGCTACTCACCATATCACCTCGCTAAAGCCACATCAATATTTGGATTCTCCGCATCCTAAGTGTATCACAGTGGCCAATGGCTACACCGTTCCTGTCTCCGGCTCTGCTGATATCCTCCTCAATTCCGCTCTCCCTCTCCGCTCGGCTCTTCATGTTCCGGGCTCCCCGTTTAATTTACTTTTCGTTAGTCGTCTCACTGCCGATTTAGATTGCTCAGTAACATTCACCTCTTCTTCTTTTCTGATGCAGGATCAGCGGACGCAGAATATCATTGGTAATGGACGACTGCAAAATGGGTTCTACCTTCTTGATGTTTCTCCTACCATCCTCTCCTCAGTCTCCTCCGTTGAGTGACATCAGCGTCTTGGGCATGCCCCTCTTCCAGTCCTTCAGAAGGCTCTTCCAGATATCTCTCTTCCTGCTTTTAAGTGTGACTCATGTATTTTAGGGAAATAACATCGTTCCTATTTTCCTTCTCATTGTACTCGGAGCTCCGCTCCTTTTGTTTTAGTTCATTCCGATGTTTGGGGCCCGTACAAAATTACTAGTATCTCTGGTTATCGATATTTTATCACCTTTATAGATGATTATTCTCGCACAACATGGTTGTATTTATTTCGTGATCGCTTCGAGCTTCCCCGTGTATTTCAGGCTTTCGTTCTTGAGATTCGCACGCAGTTTTTTGAAAACATAAAAACTCTCAGGACAGATAATGCTCGTGAATACACTAGCCATGAATTTGCTAATCTCTGCTCTGAATTTGGGATCATTCACCAGACGCCGTGTGCCTATACCCCCCAACAAAACGGCGTTGTTGAATGTAAAAATAGACATCTGCTCGATGTTGCTCGCTCTCTCATGATACACATGTAGGTACCCAAAGCTTATTGGAACTTTGCGCTGTCCACGACATGTTATGTCATTAACCGCCTACCTTCCTCCGTCCTCCAGAATGCTACTCCGTTTAGCTTCCTTTTCCCCTCCACTCCGACATTCTCTCTCACACCCCGCATATTTGGTTGTACCTGCTACGTTCACCTACTGGGTCCGTCCACGGACAAGTTGGCTCCCCGGGCAGCCAAACACATGTTTGTTGGCTATTCACGTACTCAGAAAGGCTACGTCTGCTACTCTCCTGCTACCCATAAAGTGATCGTTTCTGCTGATGTTACCTTTCGGGAGGACCAACCTTTCTTCTCCGCCCCAACCCCACCTCTTCCACCACAATCCTTCCCTCGACCTGTCATTCCCGTTGCCACTCTCAGGACAGATAATACTCGCGAATACACTAGTCATGAATTTGCTAATCTCTGCTCTGAATTTGAGATCATTCACCAGACGTCGTGTGCCTATACCCCCCAACAAAAGGGCGTTGTTGAATGTAAAAATAGACATCTGCTTGATGTTGCTCGCTCTCTCATGATTCACATGCAGGTACCCAAAGCCTATTGGAACTTTGCGCTGTCCACGACATGTTATCTCATTAACCGCCTACCTTCCTTCGTCCTCCAGAATGCTACTCCGTTTAGCTTCCTTTTCCCCTCCACTCCAGCATTCTCTCTCACACCCCCGCATATTTGGTTGTACCTACTACGTTCACTACTCCTCCCTGACTCGGCTCCTGCTCTCCACAAACCACCTTTTATCCGTGTCTACACCCGTCTCCCTCCTCACTCTGTTGCCCCAATGTAGTCGGCTTCGACCTCTGACACTCTGCGCAATGCTGCTCCGGCACCAGCCTCCACCGCTCATCCCTTGGCGAACTATGTATCCTTACATCGCCTCTCCTCACAGCTTCAAACCTTTGATACTTCATTATCCTCTATTTCTATACCTAAGTATGTGCAGGAAGCTCTCCAACATCCAGGCTGGCGGGCAGCCATGGAAGAAGAAATGACAGTCCTTTAGGCTAATCAGACATGGGACCTGATCCAACCCCCGTCCAGACCAAACTCTTGTTGGGTGTAAATGGGTCTTTGTCATCAAGCATGCTCCTGATGGGACAATTGACCGTCTGAAAGCCCGACTGGTGGCTCGTGGTTTTACTCAACAACAAGGTCTCGATTATGAGGAAACATTCTCTCCAGTGGCCAATCTCAACCCAGTTCGTGTCCTCTCCGTGGTTGTGCATCGCCAATGGCCCTTACATCAACTGGATATATAGAATGCTTTTCTAAATGGTGACCTACAAGAAATAGTCTACATGCAACAACCTCCCGGGTTTGAGACCACGGGGGAGTCCCGAGTTTGTCACCTTAAGAAGTCAATTTATGGTCTCAAACAATCCCCTCGGGCATGGTTTGACAAGTTCAGTAAGGTTGTTCGGGAAGTTGGCTTCACTCGGAGCTCGACAGACTTCTCTCTGTTCACTCGACATCGAACAACATGAACGGTTCTTCTGTTGGTATATGTTGATGACATCCTAATCACTGGAGATGATTCAAAGAAAATACAAGTGGTAAAACACCACCTCAACTCCGTATTTCAAACAAAAGATTTGGGGAACCTTCGATACTTCCTTAGTCTTGAGATCGCGAGACGTCCTGATGGACTTATCCTCTCTCAACGGAAGTACTGTCTCGATCTTCTTCAGGATGCTGGCTACTCTGGATGCAAGCCGATCAACACTCCTATGGATGTCAATCACAAGCTGTGTGCATATACCTCTGATGTTGATCTTCCTCTTCCAAATCCAGAATACTATCGACGACTTGTTGGAAAACTGATTTACCTAACGGTCACGAGACCAAATATATCCTTTGTTGTTGGGGTTGTCAGACGGTTTATGTATTCCCCTCGAATGTCTCATCTTCAGTCCGTCAAACACATCCTAAGATATCTAAAAACATCCCCTGGTCAAGGGCTGGTATACAAAACCTCATCTTCTATTCCGACTTTGGTTGCGTATTCTGATGCAGATTATGTTGGTTCCCTGGATGATCGGCGCTCTACCAGTGGATTTTGTACCTACTTTGGAGGTCACCTTGTTACATGGCGTAGTAAGAAACAAGCTGTAGTTGTTTGATCTTCAGCTGAAGTGAAGTATCGTTCGATGACATCAGTTGTCTCTGAGCTCACATGGCTTGAAAGTCTCCTCGCTGATCTAGGAATAAAACTTCCCTCACCAATTATCTTATTATGTGACAGTCAAGCTGCTATACACATAGCCAAGAACCCAGTTTTCCACGAAAGATCGAAACACATTGAAGTAGACTGTCACTTCATCCGGGAGAAAGTTCAAATGAAGAAGCTAGAATTAAAGCATGTTCCGGGTACTGACCAAGTTGCTGATATTTTCACCAAGGCCCTACCAAGTACCATATTTTATCAGTTTCTGTTCAAGCTGGGTGCCTACGACTTGTACGCTCCAGCTTGCGGGGGAGTGTTGGAAAAGTCCATGTAAAGGCCCATTTATGAGCCCATTTAGTTTCTTGTTTTTCTCTCTTTGCTTTAGTCCCACACCGTGTATAAGGGACTCCTCTCTCTTTCTCCCTCCTATATATATGTATTCATACATTGTATTTGATACTTGAGAAAATATATACAAGGTTCCGCTCTTTTCTACAACTTGTAACCAAATTAATAGTGAAATCTGAATTTGAGTTGAGAGACAATTGAAATTGCATCTGACCATATTGACTTGATTTACACATCCCGATCTTGGGCTTGAAAGGCTTGGTGTCCACACTGAAGCAATTTGAATGCCCTCAAAGAAGAAATCAACATTGATGTTATTAGTTGATCTTCATGAAATCTGAATTCTCCTTTTCCAAGGGCATTGACCACAATCTACAGTGGCTACAAGCCAATCCATACCTAAGTTGACATCAAATTCAAATAAGGGTAATATAATCCAGTTTGCACTAAAACTTCTACTCCAATAACTACTAGAATTTACATTCAACACTAGCACCATTTTGGCATTACAACATATATATAGAGTGCAAAATTATATTAGTTAGAGAATATATCAGAACTTAATCCTCAACAATGAAAGTTTACAGCCCGTTTGTTTCAAAAAACACTCTAGTAGATTTATCTTAGACATAATTGGTGTTCATAACAGCATCAGTGGAGTCATCAGCTTTCTGCTATTTTGTTCTGGCCTGATTTACTCTCAGCATTTGTGCACTAGACTGTCACCATTTTATTTCTACAGTTATTACTTACTAGAAGATCTCTTATGAAAAGTCCTCCATGTTTGTGCTCCCATGTCTTAGGCACTTGATAAAGCTACTTGGGTATTGTTTGCATCGTCTCTCACCTTGTGTTCGGGCTTGTGAGAGTAGAAACAGATGTTGTGCCTACAAGAGACTCCTCTCACTGCCACCCTTACCAGAACTATCATGAAAAGTCCTTTTGTGGCGGTGCTTCTATGTCTTGGGCACATGACAAAGCCCCTGAGGGTCCATTTCTTGGATAGATTTGAAGCCCCCAAACATAGAACTGGAGATAGGTTTTCATTAAAATTGGAATTCTGAAGCTCAATTTCCCTTCAACCGAATGAACCCTAAGATATTGTTGAAAATTGGAATAGTTTATCACCTTGTGCCCGATTTTATGATAGTAAAAATAGATGTTGTGGCTGTAAAGCATTCTCATTGATAACACTAGTCCACTTGTATTAGCCCTTCTCATTCCATTTGTAACGATACCAGTTGCTTTACCGGCTTGAGACTTGGGGTCTGTTTGGCGCGCCGTTGGGGCTCCGGCATGGTGCCTGATAGAGGCGGGACGGAGGCGACCCAAACGTGCAAGCGGCGCGGCGGCGTTTGGCCCTGTCTTCCACCGCAATTCTTCCCTCCGTTCGGACCGGAGCCGGAGGCTCCAGTTTGACGTTGCGGCCTCCTCCGTCCCGCCTCCCGTGGGAGAAGCCTTTCCAATCAGACCCTTAAGTTGTTCCAGTCAGACCCTTGAGGAGTGTAATTACCATTTGATTCACCTGTTTTTTTTCTCGTTTCTTGAAGCCCGTGCGCCTCTGAGAAGTCTGATAGCCAAGCTCAACCTTTCTATTTTTCTCTAGCAGGGCAGAGACCTCTTCAGTACCCAACGAGATTAAGGGCTGTTGGATGACATCCCTGGGCCCGCGTAGAAACGAACGGCTTCTCCTTAACACAAGCTATCATCAGGGGCGCATATTTGGGTAGCACCATAAACTTAATGAATAACCACTCTCTAAATACATCCACAAGCTCCTCCCACTGGTTCTGAGTGTTTATCCTCTTGAATTTCTTCTACCTTTGAAGTTCTCATCGCCTCCCAGCCTCCCAGCCTCCTAGCCTCACCTACAAGTACAAATGCTATCAGATCCTCTTGTCCTTTGGTAAGGTCACATTGCCAGTTATATTCTCGATGTGGAGTTGCCAATCTTCTGCTTCTGAGGGATATATTGCTCCCTCTATTCATCTCTTAAAGAGCAGCCTTTGCATCTCTTGAAGGAATTTTAGGAGCTTGTCCAGCGCACGTTGTCCAATTGCCTTATGTTTATACAACCCATTTCTTAAACGGAACCTCTCATACATCATAGTTTCCTTGATTTTGGTTCAAAATTGACATTTTATTTTGTCTTTAATTGGCAAAAGAATTATATTTTATATCTGTAAGATATTATGATGCAATCTTTACCTTGGTATCAAATTTAATTTAGCACATGTGAGGGTTTATGAGTTCCAATGAGAATATACTTCCATGCACAGAAAGCATGCGTCGAACATTCAAATATCACATAACACAAACGAACTAATGGCCTTCGACTAGAATTACCTATTATAATGTTTGAGTGTTTCACTGCGGGGCCGTTGTTGTTTGGATTATTGCTGGTATGGCCTGCGTTTGTTTTAGGCTCCGTTTGGCGCTGTGGTGGCGGTTATGAACATGGTGGTTATGAACCGTCATTCGTGAACGCCCGAACTCACCTAAGTATCTTCATCCACTTTTATGTTCAAAAGTAGTTATCTTTTCTTGGTAGCGGTCATAACAATTGTCTTGCCAAACACGTATTCTATGACGGTGGTGTTTTTGTCCAAACTCACTGGAGCAAAAAAGCCGCGCCAGGCTTCGTTTGGCGCGGCTTATTTGCTGCGGTTAGTTTGGTCAAAAACACAATTATCATAGAATGTATGTTTGGCATGACAAAGGTCATGACCGCTACCAAGAAAATAAACTAGTTTTGAGCATAAAATGCATGCATTTTTTTAGGTGAGGTCGGGCGTTCACGAACAATGGTTCATGACCACCATGTTCACGACCGCCACCACCGCGCCAAACGAAGCCTATAGTCTCGCATTGCGTATCATGCCTCTTGTTTTATTGGTCCTAGGGGCCTCTCCCCTTTAACCGTCTGGTTTTGAGTTAGATGCTCTTTGGTTTGCTGCATGGTATGAAATCCAGGTTGACTATCCAGGTAAGGGGCCTGTTGAAGTGTTTTACAGCGGGATTTGAAAATGTTCGCCGCCGTCAATGGTATAGCCCTAATTTAGGGCGAACCACGTATATTCATGTGTCGTATGATTTTGTGACTTGTTTATTTATTTTTTATTATCAATATATAATAAGGAATAATTACCAAAACTTCCCCCGGAAGATAGCATAATTACAGATTGCACCTCTCTTATTATTGAAATTACAAAAATCTCCCCTGAATGTTATAAAACATAACATTTACCTCCCCTGAAGTTCATATTTCATAACATCCATGCACAAAATCCCCCCCCCCCCCCCCCCCCCACATATATAAATGTACTCCGAAGGAGGTATATGAACTTGAGGAGAGGTAAATGTTATGTTTTGTTATGCCCCCAAAATGTACTCCGAAGGGGATATTTTTGCGCATGAATGTTATGAAATGTGAACTTCAGAGGAGGTTGTTATGTTATGTAACATTGAGGGGAGGTTTTTGTAATTTCAATAATAAGAGGGGTGCAATCTGTAATTTTACAAACTTAAAGGGGTGGTCCCGGTAAATGCCCCTATATAATAATAACAATAATAGGTACATTTCCTTGTGCAGGGAATTGGATCAAAAATTGAGGGATTCGTTCCACACGTTCATAGAGGCGCGCGGAGTAAACGAGAGCCTTTTCCGATTCCTCCAGGCCTGGCTGTATGTGAAGGACCATAGAAACCTCATGGGTTGGTTTAAGACTGTGGGCACCTTCATCAACCACCAGCAGAAGAAATCTTGATCTTTATGACCCTGCATTTTCCTTTCATGTGTTTGCTGCACATCAGCTTTAAGTCTTTTTATCCTCCATATCATATATAAATTTGCCACTGATTGAATTAATTCATCACCCTGCTACAGTTTTAGATGAGTGGACTCATTTACTTTTTTTATGACTAGGGAGGGCTCAGCTGATTTTGTATAGAACTTATGCGTCCGATCATCTAAAACCAATTGATTGTAGGGGCGGGTGAAAACCAAAATCTTATGTTAAGGCTCTGTTTGGGACAACTATGGTGGTAAGCATAGTGGTAGCAGTTTGTCTGTATTTGGAGCTTTCGTGGCATTGTCTGAAGCCCGAAGTTTTTTTTAGTCGGGGCGTTTGCGAACGCTGGCGCTTGACTTCGTCTAGGTGACTGTGGTAATATTTTGGGTCTATTGTAATCACTGCGGCTCTCTCAAACAGAGAGGTTACATTATTTTTCGGATTTGAGTTTATGTTTTTAATTCATTCCCTCCCTTGTAAGGTTTTTGTCCTATAATTTGTGCAGGTGAAAGAAAACCAAAATCTTATGTCAAGGCTCTGTTTGGGACAACTGTGGTGGTAAGCATAGTGGTAGCAGTTTGTCTGTATTTGGAACTTTCATGGCATTGTCTGAAGCCCGAACTTTTTTTTAGTCGGGGCGTTTGCGAACGCTGGCACTTGACTTCGTCTAGGTGACTGTGGTAATATTTTGGGTCTACTGTAATCGCCGCCGCGCTCTCAAACAATGAGATTCCATTATTTTTCTGGTTTGAGTTTATGTTTTTAATGCATTCCATCGCTTGTAAGGTTTTTGTCCTATAATGTGTGCATTTAGTTTTGTAATTGACTGATGTGAGAATTGACCTTAGGCCTGGATTGCTTTGATACAGTATATGTATTGAAGCATCCTGTTTGAAATTAATTGATCCATTTTTTTCGTATGCGCGTCGGCGTTAGAGAATTTTATCCGTAGTCCGCTCTTGCAAATGTGTGACATTTTCTTGCATCGATAAAATCCGATGTTTTTTCAGCTTAAATTGTATGCATGCTTATTGTAGCTCAGTTGACCTTATCAAAGCGGTAAGTATGATTTAGGCTCCATTTGACACGGTATTTTTGCTTTGGTGAGTTTGGACAAAAATGTCATCGTCATAAAATGCGTGTTTGGAAAGACGATGGTTATGACTGCCACCAAGAAAAGAAAACCAGTTTTGAACATAAAAGCGGATGAAGTAACTCAGGTGAGGCGTGCGTTCGCAAATGACAATTCATAATCACTGTGTTAATGACCGTTGCCCCGTGTCAAACAGAACTTAAGATTGTCAGAAAAGTCGGCCAACATTGCCAGACGCCTTGCCCAAAAAAAAGTTGGTCTAACCGAATCGAACCAAATCAAACCGCACGGTCCGGTTCGATTTTAGTAGGCTGCGATTTGGTCACAATTTCAATTTTTGAAAAACCGTTCGGTTCGGATCACAGTTTTCAATGTCAAATCGAACCGAGTCGAACTATATTAGCACTTTCATTAACATTAGTAATTTAGTATCATAATATGTTTGATTTATTTGGGCGTCACGGTTGACACGGTAGCAGTTTAATAAAAATTTAATTTGTGTTACATTAAGTTATTAACTGAAGTCATGCATTGCTTCTCTTCTAACGCGAGTCACAGTGATAAACATCATGTATCCAAGCATGCAACTATGTTTTTTAAACTTTTCTCTAAGATTATGTATTCATATATCTTTTTTTAAACCACCCAAACCGACCCGAACCTAACCAAGCCATTCGGTTCAATTCAGTTTGGTTCCATTGATTTGCACGGTCCAATTCAGTTTCAAATTTTTTGAACCACATAAGGGTGATTCGGTTTATGATTTTGTTTAAAAACCGAACCAAATTCATAATTTATTTATAGGGTTATTTACCTGGATCTCCCCTCCAAGTTTGCAAAATTACAGGTTGCAGTTCTCTATCTTTTAAAATTATAAAAATCTTCCTTGTAAGTTTATATTTCGTAACATGTATAAGTTGTTCTCGTGGCGTTTTGCGAGAGATGCAATCCTAACAAAATGTTGGCTCCAGAAAACTGAGACCATCTCCTTAATGGCTGCTCCAACTTGGCCGGTATTGGTCGCGCTCTTCGGCGATACATACCTGGACGGAATTCCCAGCACTGGTGCAGGCTACTCGTCGCCTAGTGGAATTGGGCCAATTTCGAAATCGGTGTTACGCAATCTACAAGAAATTCAGAACTGCACGGGCGTGACTTAAATTTAGTCGAATCAGATTCGAGTCAAATTGAATTGACTTAAATTTAGTCGAATCAATTGTAACCGATTTCGATTCGGCTCAATATTCGAGCGATTTTTGAGCGACTTTCGAGTTTTGAATAATATGCTCAGCCTTAACTTCGGCACACTGACGGTCATAGCGGCCACAATCATGGAACATTATTTGCCCAAATGATTATCGTTTCTGGCGTTACTGGAACATCAATCAACCGAATAGGCCGTCTCTCACCCACTTTTGGTGCCCCCGCCTCCAGGATGGATAAAAATTAATACGGATGGTGTTGTCTCTCCAATTAATTGTGCGGAATGATAAAGGCGTGGTGCTGATTGTTTTCGGTTCCAGTTTCTCACACTGGGATCCAGACGGTGTCGAGCTGGCGGTGCTGCTTGCCATCAAGCAACTTCTTTGCCCAGCCTTGATTGAGGTTAAAGGAGCAATTTTTGAAGGTGATTGCAAGAATGTTCTGGTTTTTTTTTGCAGCAATTCGTTACATCGTTCTACATGGCTTGACGAATCTTTTCAGGAGATGAATTTATCCTTTCTTGCTGATGTTGGAACCGAGAACTCGATTCACGAAGTTCGGGCCCCAAAAAGGGTGCTGCTCGCCCTTACTTCTACCGAGCGAGACCTGATGACTGGACACTCGGAACTTAGGACACTCACAAGGCAACTAAATCCTCCAAACAGACCCCTGAGCCGCAGCGAGGAGGTCCCGCCACAAACCCAAAAGATCTAAGGATCTTCCCCTCTCAAACCAAGACTGAGCTCGACACTCAAAAATCCGGAGAGCAAAGAGGAAGGAGCTCTCTCTAGGATTCCAAAATTCAGATCCTTTTCTAAGGTGCATATGAAGGTCTATTTATAGGATTCTAGAAATGACATGCGGATATCGGCCTCTGTCTTTTGGTTTTTCGTAACCGCAGCTCCAAATGGTCTGCGAACAACAATAATCTAGTATTTAAAATTACTTGAGGCAGACCACAAAATACTTGGCGAGTGCTTCCCCTTGGCGCACTCGCCCCATGTAACAACCCATAAAAATGTAAAATAATAATATTGAAGGAAATATTATTTCTCCCTCTTAACCGCACCCCCACTCCCGATTAAACCCCCCCCCCCCCCCCCGGTCCAGATCTCCCGCACGCAAGCTGCAAACCGCACCCCGCTCGGCTAGGGCTCCTGCAGCCCCGATCTCGTCTCCCGCTCCCGTCTCCCGCGCGCAGGCCCGTCGCCGCCTGCCGCCTCTGCTCCTCCTGCCGCTCCTCCTGCTCCATGCGCCGACGCCTTCTGCCTCCTCCTCTGCGCTCAAGATCGACGGCAGCCCGCCTCCAGTTTCTTCTCCTCCAAAGCCCGGCAAGTCCTCCTTCTGCTGAGGCCGGGTGCCTCTTCTTCCTTGTCGGCAGCCCTCCTCTCCCCCCTCCAGCAGTCGGGATAGACCTCATGCAGTCGGCAAACCTTCCTCCAAGGGCTGGAAGCCCTAGTTTCCTCCTCTCCTTCCTCGTCTGGACTGGGTTTTGCGAGATGAACGTCTAGGGTTTTCTTCCCTCTCCTTCTCGGGCTCGGATTTGGTTCCTATGGGTAAGATTCTCCACCCAAACCCTCATATTTAGATTTTTCTATGATTTTCTCATTAGGTTTTGTCTCCAAATCTTGTGAAATTTGTGTTTCAGATTTGTGCCCCTCTTGCGATCGTCAACCGTGGATTATTTGTGATTTCTGACGCCGCTCCTCGTTTCCATTGGTGGCACCTCACAAATCCCCTCTCCGATTTAGGGTTTCCGTCACCCAAGCGCCGTCAAGTCTCCGCCTCAGGGTGGTGATCTCTTCTCCCCTCACTTTTGAGGGAGGTAAATCTGTTAAACCCCCGTAGTTTATTTCCGCGTCATAGAATGCTTGAGTTAGCGTAGTAAATTATTCAGCTTCGTTTTCGTGTGTTTGACCAGGTTCAAAATGTGGTTCTATTTTTGCTTGCGCCGCTTCGCCGCCTCCGCCAGCTTCAGCTCATTTAAGGCAAGTAGAGATCACTCTCTCTTGCAAGCATTGAATTTTATTGTCTTGTCTGTTCTTATGTTTATATGAATTCACCCTTGGATGCTCGCTTCGTCAAATAAATTTAGACCTCAAATCCCTAAATAGACATGTTATTAGTTCAAGGTTCACGCGTTTGAAATAACGCGAGTTGTGAATGAGAATGATGTTTACTTGAATATTCACTTAGATGAGTTTCGTCTCAGTTGATGAATAAATGGAAGTCCAGTAGTTCTTTTTGATTATGAGTATTAATTATTATAATGATAAATGTTAATATTCTTGCTGACAACTAGGTGATTTGTGTTTGATATAAAATATTCGGCTCGCACCTATGCTTACTTGGAAGATAATCGTGTGTTGGAATGGATCAAACTAAATCAATGCTTGGTATCCTAGAAAATGATGTGTACTTACCTTGTAACTCGTGAATACTTGAACCCGTAAGTTTCTAAACTCTCTTTCGAGTTCTTTGAGTCATCGAATCCTGTTTCTTATACCTGTTTGGTTGAAAGACTTGGATAATGTCTATTTCTTGACTTTATGTTCTTCGTCAGCGTGAGTCTGTTCCAATTAGAATCACCAATCTACGAATCTTCTAACTCAATTTTTATGTCATAAGCAATCTCTGAAATGTAGTGCTAGATGGTGCATCGTCTTGATTGCATGGTCACGGTAAGCAAGAAATACTCTTATTCTAGTAAGCCTTACACTTGAACTTGAGTGTGAACCATGTGCACGCACTAGAAACACCTACACCCTTCATTGATTACAACTTATGATATTATGCGATCAATTATATGTTCTACTCCTGAATCTCTGACAAGTCTTGAATCTGAATTTGAATCCTTCTGAATCATGAATCCTTCAGTTCATTAATGTGATAAGCAATCATTGAAAGGTAGTGTTAAATTGATGTGACGCTTTGAATCGAGTTTCCGCTTACCTTGTAACGGGAACCAATAATGTCATAGCAAGCCCAATTACTTTGATAAGCCTTGCATTTAGACTCCTGTTAGAATCTCGTGCATCAGAAAGAAACACTTGCACCTTTCAATGATTACAACTAATGACATTTCATGACTGAATCTATGTTATGCTTCAGAGTAGTCTAATAATTTTAGTTATTTCTACTCGTCTTGCTTACTGTCTGCCTTGCTAGCTTTGCTTCTGATAAAACTGGTACTTATACATTATTGTTCCCTTGCTAGTTTGTAATCTACCTTGCTTATGTTATCAATGTTCTGAGGCTTTTCCTTTTTTTTTGGACTTGTCTTAGTGTTTGTGCCCGCGCCGCCTGCTCTTTGAGGCCGATCTGCGTCAAGTTTCAGGTTTTGTGTTTATGTTTTATTTCTTTTACTGTCAGATATTTCTTTCATGTAATAATTATAATCAGCCATTTTCTCATGTTTCATGGACAACTGCTAGGCTAAATATTATATGTACTAGAATTTAACATGTTTTGCATGCTCATTCATCTGCGATGATCACTGCATAAATTTCTGTTCCAAAACTTGTATCTTGAGCTTTTACTAAAATGCATGTGCACCTGTTTCAAATTATCATGTTTTAAAGCTTCCGCAATAAAACAACCTGTTTTTACTCAAAAGTAACTCTTTTAAATCTATTTATCAGTATCTCTGCTTGCGCCTTAGCATGCATGATTTTCCTTCCGCCAATGCCTGTGGCATCACGGCCCGCCCGAAGCGCACTCTGACTCTTGTCGAGACGGGTCGTGACACCCCAGGGAGCCGAATGCTCTTGCCGAGTTGGGCACTCACACCCCATGCCCCCGTACTGCCAGGGGATAAAGACTCCCACAACGGTGCATGATTCCTGCCTCCTTTCCCAGGACCGGTGAGCTCCCTTAGTCCCATCACCCGAGCGAGTGTTGTATTCATTCGGGTGCTACACTCGCCCCACATCAGGTGCACTCGCCGACACCTCTGGGTCGATTCGCCTTAATTGAATTAGGTGGTATTCTGCCACATTCCGCGAGAGCCAATAGATTGGCTGATTATTGCGTTAAAATATGGGAAAACATGTAATTTTATTTGGCATGGTTTTGTAATACATCTGTTGTGGGTCGCTTAGGGCTCTTGGTAGACCGGTTTACTTGAACCACCTTAGTTCGGGAGCGAACCAAGCGCGTAAACAGTCAATTTGAGATTCGTTGAGTACACTGAGACTTTTTAACGTGGAAAACCCGGAAAGGGTAAAAAACCACGCGGTCGGAGCTGTGCCGACCAAACTTCACTATCTTCTGGGGGTTACAATCTGGTACTTAGAAGACGAGCGCGACAGGCCGCCGCACGTTACAATAATAGAGAGAGAGAGAGAGAGCTCCAAGGGTGACAGGCCACCTCTCGGAAAACTAAGTATTTTTCCTTCTGAGAATGTTGGAGAACAAAAGTGAGAAGGCTCCGGAGAACAAAAGTGAGAAGGCTCCGGAGAGCAAAAGTGAGAAGGCTCCAGAGAACAAAAGTGAGAAGCGGTGTCGCCTTTCGGGACGAAGGAAACCTTCAAGTCCGCGAAAGAGATCTTCAAGCGCCGAAAGAGAATTCCGCAAAAGTCTGCAAGGAGCTCTCCCGGGTGCAGAAGGCAAGGTCCCTTGAAATGAAGCCCTGAGGCTCTTTTATAGCTTTGGCCGGGGGTAGTCCGGTAATTTCGCCGTTTGTAATTTCCATAAATACCTGGCGGACGAATCATGTTTTCTGGTTCAGGGCACACGGATCGCCATTTTTCGTAAATGACCATCTTGCCCTTCGGGCAGTTCAGGCAGTTTTGTTAGAGGCAAAGAAGGCGACAAGCTGTTCCTGAAATCTGAGAAACTGGAAAGATAAAAAGTGAGCATGCTGAAAAGACAAAATGTGAGCACGCTAAAAAGACAAAATGTGAGAAGTCAGAAAGACAAAAAGTGAGCTGAGCGCACTCAGAAGCGTTCTGAGCGCGCAACGAACGGAGAAGCAATCTAGGCGACTGGGGAAGAGTTCTGAGTGCGCGTGAGCGCGGAGGCGTTCTGAGCGCGCTCAAAAGCGTTTTGGGTGCGCATAAGTGCGAAGGCGTTCTGAGCGCGCGTGAGCGCGGAGGCGTTCTGAGGGCGCTCAGAAGCGTTCTGAGCGTGCGTGAGCGCGAAGGCGTTCTGAGCGCGCGTGAGCGCGGAGGCGTTCTGAGCGCGCTCAGAAGTGTTCTGAGCGCGCGCGAGCGCGGGGACAGAAAAAAGGGAAGTCGCGCCCCCTGAGGGGGAACTGGGTCCCGACCGGGCACTCCGCAGGACCCTATGCAGGAGGGGGCGGTCTGGCCGTATCCGCACGGGGCGTGGCCTCACCCCAAGGGGGGTGCGGCCCGGTCGCACCCCAAGGGGGGGGGGGGTGCGGCTCGGCCGCACCCCTAGAGGGGTGTGGCGGCTTGGCCGCACCCGAGGAGGGGTGCGGCCGAGCCGCACCCCCCCCCCCCCCCCCCTTGGGGTGCGACCGGGCCACACCCCCCTCGGCTTGGCCGCACCCGAGGAGGGGTGCGGCCTTGGCCGCACCCGAGGTGGGATGCGGCCTTGGTCGCATCAACAACTTCACAGAGATGGCGCAGCAATTCGTGGACCAATTCATCGCCAACCGCAGATTTGTCCGAGATCCCTCCCATCTCTCAGGGATCCGCCAAAACGACGGAGACACGCTCAAAGATTTTTTTCGACGCTTCACTACGGAGGCTCGGCGGATCCCAGGAGTTGACCCTGAGCTCCTGCGGGGGTTTTCCTTGGAGGACTCCGCCCAAGTGGCTTCTACTCAGCTCTCATGAGAGAAACCGTACCAAGTTATCCCGATCTCGTTCACCGAGTTGAAGCTCAGATAGCTGCCGACGAGGTCATCGAGGCGCACCGTCGGCAGTTCGAAGGAAGCCAAGCAAGGAAGAGGGGGTCAGATCAAGCCCCTCGCGGGCGAGAAGAACGACGCGGCGAAGAGCGCCGCGGTGACGAACGTCGACGTGATCCCCAAAAGGACCTTGGACCACAACGCCCAGGACGTACACCCCATTGAACACTACTAGAACGAATGTACTGTACGCCATTCAGAACAACCCAGAGTTCTGTATGCCCCGGGTGCTACCACCAAATCCGAGGGGCGACCAGTCCAAGTACTGCGAGTTCCATCGGGGAACCGGGCATACCACTGAAGAATGCACCAGACTTAAAGACGAGATCGAGCGTCTCATCCGCCAAGGACTCCTGGGAAGATTCTTGCAAGGCCAGATTCCCGACCAGCCCCAGCAACCTAGGGAGGCGAGGGAGCAGCCTCCCGACCCCTCGAGGCGCAGGTGGAGGAAGGTCGATGGTGGGAGAAATCGAAACGATCGCCGGGCCTCCCATCTTAGCGTCCCAAATCCTCTCGATTGCCCAGCCCGTAAGAGACCACGAAGACAAAAAAACTCAAGCAGGATGTTACGATTGCTTTCGGAGAAGAAGACTTTTAAGGGTTGCGGCTTCCGACCAGGATCCACTCGTGATTAGCGCAGGGATTGGGGACCCTTGCTTCAAAGTGAAGAGAATACTGGTCGATAACGGAAGCTCAGTTGATGTTCTGTTCCTTTCCACTTTGCAAAGTATGAAACTCACAAAAGATCAGCTCAGCCCTGCAGCCGGGCCCGTCTACGGCTTCAACAACAGACCTGTCCCAATTCAAGGCATGGTTACTCTCCCAGTCACATTGGGCGGGTTTCCAAGGCAGTCGACGTACAACATCCAGTTCATGGTGGTAGAATCCACCTCCGCCTACAATGCCATCTTTGGGAGACCGCGCCAGTCAATCTTTAGAGCTATCCCTTCCATTCCGCATCTGGCTATGAAGTTCCCAACTGCCGCAGGCATAGGGGTCGTAAGAGGAGACCAAGAGGCAGCCAGAACCTACTATCTGAAGCAGGCTCAACCAGTAAAGGCAACCGCTCTCAATATCAATAACTTCGACCTGCGAGACGAGGCCACTCTGCAGCGAGGAGCGCCCGTTGAAGGACTAGTGGAAGTACCGCTCTCCCAGCAAGACTCGACTCGGACTGTTCAGGTCGGGTCACTCCTGTCACGAGAAGAACGAGAAGAATTCGCAACCTTCCTTCAATAGAACGAGGACATCTTCGCTTGGAGCCCAGAAGACATGCCCGGGGTGGATCCTGAAGTCATTTATCACTCTTTAAACATCAACCCCGCCTGCAGGCCTGTAATTCAAAAGAAGAGGAACTTTTCCCCGAGCGACCGAAAGCGATCGAGGAGGAAGTAGCTAAACTCCTCGAGGCACGGTTCATACGCGAAGCGGAATACCCCACGTGGCTTGCCAACGTGGTCATGGTGAAAAAGACCCCGGGAAATGGCGAATGTGCGTCGACTACAGCAATCTGAACCAGGCATGTCCAAAGGACAGCTTCCCCATCCTGAGGATCGACCAGCTCGTCGACGCGACGGCCGACCACAAGCTATTCAGCTTCATGGATGCCTATTCAGGTTACAACCAGATAAGGATGAACCCCGCGGACGAGGAGCATACCGCCTTCCGCACCGACAGAGGAGTCTACTGCTACAAGGTGATGCCCTTGGGTCTTAAAAATGTCGGAGCCACCTATCAAAGACTAATGAACAAAGTCTTCAAGAATCTCATCGGGGAAACGATGGAGGTTTACGTGGACGACATGCTGGTGAAAAGCGTCCACCGTTGTGACCACTTGAAAGACTTGGGAAAGTGCTTTCAACTTCTCCGTCGCTTCCAGATGCGGCTCAATCCCAGCAAATGCGCGTTTGGTGTGACGGCGGGAAAGTTCTTAGGTTTCATGGTAACCCATCGGGGGATTGAGGCCAACCTCGAGAAGATCAAGGCGTTGGAGGATATGTCGCCACCTCGCTCAATTAAGGAAGTGCAACGCCTGAACGGGAGGATCGTTGCGCTATCCCGTTTCTTGTCACGAACGGGAGACAAGTACCTCCCCTTCTTCAAAATCCTTCGGGGAGCGCGCCACTCCGGCTTCCAGTGGACTGACGAGTGCCAGGTGGCGTTCAAACTTCTCAAACAATACCTGGCTTCGCAACCGCTTCTGTCAAAGCCCACCCCCGGAGAAACTCTATTTTTATACCTGGCAGTGTCGCCTACGGCTCTTAGCTCGGTGCTCGTGAAAGATGAAGGAGGGGTGCAACGACCAATCCACTACCTCAGCAAAGTCCTCTCCGACACCGAAGCCAGATATCCAGCAGCGGACAAGACAACCTTGGCCCTTGTTTTTTCAGCGAGGAAGCTTCGGCCTTACTTCCAGGCTCATACAGTAAAAGTGTTGACACAACTCCCACTGCGAGCAATCCTCCAGAAACCGGAGGTCTCAGGAAGACTGGTAAAGTGGGCCGTAGAGCTCGGCGAGTTTGACATCCAATTCCTGCCTCGGCCTGTCATCAAGTCGCAAGTACTCGCCCACTTTGTTGTAGAGTGCACCATCCCGCCAGAAACAGCTCTTGTCGAAGACACCACTAGCCCCCTTTGGACTCTCTATGTCGACGGCGCCTCAGGAGCTGAAGGGACCGGAGCAGGTTTGCTCCACATAAGTCCCGATGAGATCACCATAGACTATGGTCTCCGGTTGAAATTCCCCGCAACAAATAACATTGCAGAATACGAGGCGCTAATCGCCGGTCTCCGACTCGCTATCGATTGCAAAGTTAAGAGTCTGACTATTTACACAGACTCTCAACTCGTAGTCTCGCAAGTCGAAAGAGACTACGAGGCTAAGAACGACCAGATGACAAAGTACCTCGCATTCGCGAAATTACTCCTTCAGAAGCTCACATCGTATCAGATTCTACACATCCCCCGAGAGCAGAATTCCAGGGCAGATGCTCTATCCAAGCTCGCCACTTCACCCTCAAGCTACCAGTCTCGAAGACGCCGAATCGAAGAAATTGTGTCTCCAAGTATTCAAGGACCATGGGAGATCGCAACCATCCACCGGGAAGTATCATCCTGGATGACCCCATTATGAGCTTACCTCGAGCACGAACACCTTCCTGAAGATCGCCTAGAAGCGCGAAGATTGCGGATGCGGGCGGCATCATTTACCATTATAATCGGAGAGCTTTACAAACGGGCATTCTCAGGACCGTATCTAAAGTGTCTGCCGGCAGAAGAGGCGGACTACGCCCTCAGAAAAGTGCACGAGGGAGTCTGCGGAGAACACCTAGGCGGGAAGGCGTTGACACAAAAAATACTACGTCAAGGCTTCTATTGGGCGACATTGAAGAAGGACGCGACCGATCTAGTCCAAAGGTGTAGGAGTTGTCAGCTGCACGCCAACGTACCTCATCAACCCCCGGTCTCACTCTCCACGCTCCAAAGCGCGTGGTCATTCGCACAGTGGGGAATCGACCTCCTCGGCCCCCTACCTCTAGCATCCGGGCAAAGGAAGTTCATCATCCTATCCATCGATTACTTCACCAAATGGGTAGAAGCAGAGCCCCTAGCTAAAATCACTGAAGAAAACGCCAAACAGTTTGTCTGGAAGAACATCGTCTGCCGCTTCGGCATCCTAGCAACAATTATTGCCGACAACGACACTCAATTCACCGGGAAGTCCTTCACCAAGATGTGCGAGGACTTGAAGATCAACCTTCGCCATACTGCCGTAGCGCATCCGCAAACCAATGGGCAAGTAGAAGTCACAAATCGCACCATCCTCAAAGGGTTGAAAACACGCTTAGAAGAAGCAGGGGGACAATGGGTGGACGCACTCCCAAACGTGTTGTGGGCGTACCGCACCACAGAGAGGACTCCTGCCGGAGAGATGCCTTATAACCTCTGTTACGGTACTGAAGCTATCATCCCCATCGACATCGGCATTCCAAGCACTCGGGTGCTAACCTTCGGCCCTAGCAAGAATGACAGGCTGCTTCGGGAAAATCTCGACCTAATCCCTAAAGTTCGGGACAACGCCGCCCAACGTGCCGCATCCTACCAAATGCGTATAGCCCGAGCCTATGATAGGAGGGTGAAGCCCAGGCCAATCAACGTGGGAGATCTCGTCCTACGCAGCATTGAGGCGGCCGGCAAAGGCCCCCAAGGGGATAAGCTCTCACCAACCTGGGAAGGC
This sequence comes from Dactylorhiza incarnata, assembly GCA_033032865.1. Classification (NCBI taxonomy): domain Eukaryota; kingdom Viridiplantae; phylum Streptophyta; class Magnoliopsida; order Asparagales; family Orchidaceae; genus Dactylorhiza; species Dactylorhiza incarnata. The sequence goes on from JAWHQI010000053.1 coordinate 8,515,644, forward strand.
CCATACGTTGTTACCACGGTCGTAAAGCCCGGAACATACAGACTCAGAACGGCGGAAGGGAAGACTCTACCACGCCCCTGGAACGCCCAGAACCTGCGCCGCTTCTACCAGTAATCCCGAGTCTTCTATCACGTACTAAGCCGCGGGCCCAGGCTCGTGCAAACTTATCTTATAATTTTTATGCAAAGCCGCGAACCCAGACTCGTGCGAACTTATCTTTTAATTTATTATGTAAAAGCCGTGAGCTCAGACTCGTGCGAACCTATCTTATGTTACATGTTATGTAAAAGCCGCGAGCTCAGACTCGTGCAAACTTATCTTACTTTGCAAAGAGCCACGCGAAAAATGATTTTTTATAATATATATATATATATATATATATATATGTTTTGACACCTATATTCAACTAAGAAAAATCTTTATAACAGGGCCCTGCCCTGGGGACTTCGCACCGCCGTCGATTGAATGTTCGCCCTTCTCCTCCGTCGTAGAGTCTCAGCGTCGTAGGGGCCTGCCCCCCTTACGTTCGCCCCCGGTTTGAATACACCAGCTATTCACCGGCTATTTTGGGGCCCTGCCCTGGGGACTTCGCACCGCCGTCGATTGAAGGTTCGCCCTTCTCCTCCGTCGTAGAGTCTCAGCATCGTAGGGGCCTACCCCCCTTACGTTCGCCCCCGGTTTGAATACACCAGCTATTCACCGGCTATTTCGGGGCCCTGCCCTGGGGACTTCGCACCGCCGTCGATTGAAGGTTCGCCCTTCTCCTCCGCCGTAGAGTCTCAGCGTCGTAGGGGCCTGCCTCCCTTACGTTCGCCCCCGGTTTGAATACACCAGCTATTCACCGACCATCTCGGGACCCTATCCCGGGGACTTGCACCGCCGTCGATTGAAGGCTCGCCCTTCTCCTCCGTCGCCGAGTCCCGACGTCGTAAGGGCCTGCCCCCTTTACGTTCGCCAGCGGTTTGAATACACCCGCTATTCACCGGCCAAGAAGCCGCGGACCCGGACTCGCGCAAATTTGTAAAAAGCCGTGAGCTCATACTCACGCCAACTAATCTAACGTCTTGCAAGTTACTCAGGTACTGACGCTAAGCAACAGGCCAGCGACAATCTCAAAAAACGGACATCCCCTGCCAGCCATCTTGAAGCATCTTCTCTCAATCAGCACTTCGACAATGACCAGGGCAGCAGGACCACAAGAACGCTATCGCAACGCAACGCAGAGCAAGAAATGCCCAAGCAAAACACAAAAATGAAAGCAACCACACACTCACCCTTCGACAACAATTCTCGCCCAAGGCACCACAAAGAGAGCAACGATCAACGCCGCCGCAGAAAAATCGAAACCTCCGGACTCCTCCGCGCCGGAATTCGGACTCCGAAGGTTTGGGGGGCTTATGTTATACACCCATAAAGGCCTTAGGGTGCGTCTAGAGAAAACTCCACTAAAGAGAGGTGGGGTCAATGGTCAACGTATAATCGCTCGAGTTGAAGAAACCGCCGCCCAGTCCACAGCCAACCGCCCGTGCAAAGACGCACGCAGAATGCGCGCGGGGCCGCACTCAACCATGCGCGCCAGCACCGCGCGCAGCGATGCAACGCGCAACTGCAGGCACTACCACGCGTGTTACCGCGCGCGTTACCGCGCACGGTAGCGGGCGCGCCACCGCCACGACACGCGTGGCGGTACCGCGCGCTAGCATGCGCGGTAGCGCCGAACCCCCCCTCCCCCCCCCCCCCCCCCCCCTCAAGGGGTGAGGCCGAACTGCACCCCTTAAGGGGTGCGGCCCATCCGCACCCCTCTTAGGGTGCGGCCCAGTCGCACCCCTCTTGGAGTGCGGCCAAGGCCGCACTCCTCTAGGGGTGCGGCCAAGGCTGCACCCCTCTTGGGGTGCGGCCAAGGCCGCACCCCTCCTCGGGTGCGGCCAAGCTGCTGCACCCCTCTAGGGGTGCGGCCGAGCCGCACCCCCCCTTGGGGCGCGACCGGGCCATACCCCCTTGGGGTGAGGCCACGCCCCGTGCGGATACGACCAGACCGCCCCCTCCTGCATAGGGTCCTGCAGAGTGCCCAGTTGGAACCCAGTTCCCCCTCAGGGGGCGCGACTTCCCTTTTTTCCGTACCCGCGCTCGTGCGCGCTCAGAACGCCTCCGCACTTACGCGTACCCAAAACGCTTCTAAGCGCGCTCAGAACGCCTCCGCGCTCACGCGTGCTCAGAACGCTTCCCCAGTCGCCTAGATTGCTTCTCCGTTCGTTGCGCGCTCAGAACGCTTCTAAGCGCGCTCAGCTCACTTTTTGTCTTTCTAACTTCTCACATTTGTCTTTTTAGCGTGCTCACATTTTGTCTTTTCAGCATGCTCGTTTTTTATCTTTTCAGTTTCTCAGATTTCAGGAACAGCTTGTCGCCTTTTTCGCATCCAACAAAACTGCCCGAACTGCCCGAACAGCTCGAACTGCCCGAACTGCCCGAACTGTCCGAACTGCCCGAACTGCCCGAACTACCCGAACTGCCCGAACTGCCCGAACTGCCCGAAGGGCAAGGTGGTCATTTACGAAAAATGGCAATCTATGTGCCCCGAACCAGAAAATGTGATTCGTCCGCCAGGTATTTATGGAAGTTACAACGGAGAAATTACCAGACTACCCCTGGCCAAAGCTATAAAAGGAGCCCCAGGGCTTCATTTGAGAGGACCTTGCCTTCTGCACCCGGGAGAGCTTCTTGCATACTTTCGCGGAATTCTCCTTCGGACTCGAAGATTTCCTTCTTCCTGAAAGGCGACTCAGCACGCTCACTTTTGTTCTCCAAGGCGTTCTCACTTTTGTTCTCCACCTTTCTCAGAAGGAGAAAGGACTTAGTTTTTCTGGAGGTGGTCTGTCACCTTCGGAACTCTCTCTCTCTCTCTCTCTCTTTTTCTCTATTATTGTAACGAGCAGCGGCATGTCGCGCTCGACTTCTAAGTCTCTAATTTTAACCCCCAGAAGATAGTGGAAGTTTGGTCGGCACAGCTCCGGCCACGTGGTTTTTTACCCTTTCCGGGTTTTCCACGCTAAAAAGTCTCAGTGCACTCAACGAATCTCAAATTGACTGTTTGCGTGCTTGGTTCGCTCCCGAGCTAAGGTGGTTCAAGTAAACCGGTCTACCAAGAGCCCTAAGCGACCCGCAACAATTATATTATAATAATATAACTAAGGCTCAGTTGGTGCAGTGTTTTTGCTCCGGTGAGTTTGGACAAAAACGCTACAGTCATAGAATGTATGTTTGTCATGACAATGATTATGACTGCAAACAAGAAAAAAACTAGTTTTGAACATAAAAGTGAATGAAGTTTAAGGGGTCTGTTCCTAGACTCCAGTTGTAACCAAGTCCGAGTCTCTTAGTTCTTAGTGACCGGTCAAGAGTCAAGGCTTAGGTCAAGTAAGAGTTGATCGCAACCCCCTTTCGAACGCTGAAATCGGGAAACTGGTTTCAACATAGACAAATCACGCTGTTCTGCAGCGCTAAACGCAGACCGGAACACCCTCCCGGGGCTGGGCGAGAGGGGGCTGACCTCCTCCCTGTCTCGCCCCCTGCTGGGGATGGGGGCGAGAGGGAGGGCTCGGCCCCCTCCGGTCTCGCCCCCTGCTGGGGATGGGGGCGAGGGGGAGGGCTCGGCCCCCTCCCGTCTCGCCCCCCTGCTGGGGATGGGGGCGAGGGGGAGGGCTCGGCCCCCTCCCGTCTCGCCCCCCTGCTGGGGATGGGGGCGGGGGGGAGGGCTCGACCCCCTCCTGTCTCGCCCCCTGTTGGGGATGGGGGCGAGAGGGAGGGCTCGGCCCCCTCCTGTCTCGCCCCCCTGCTGGGGATGGGGGCGAGAGGGGTCTCGGCCCACCTCCTCTCGCCCCCTTAGCTGGGGGCGGGGGCGAGAGGGGGGCTCGCCCCACCTCCTCTCGCCCCCCTAAACTGGGGGCGGGGCGAGAGGGGGGCTCGCCCCACCTCCTCTCTCCCCCCTAAGCTGGGGGCGGGGGCGAGAGGGGGGCTCGGCCCACCTCCTCTCGCCCCCCTTAGCTGGGGGCGGGGGCGAGAGGGGGGCTCGGCCCACCTCCTCTCGCCCCCCTTAGCTGGGGGCGGGGGCGAGAGGGGGGCTCGCTCCACCTCCTCTCGCCCCCTAAGCTGGGGGCGGGGGCGAGAGGGGGGCTCGGCCCACCTCCTCTCACCCCCCTTAGCTGGGGGGCGAGGGCGAGAGGGGGGCTCGGCCCACCTCCTCTCGCCCCCCTTTTGCTCGCCTCCTACACGTGCTGGGCAAGCGGGAGGCCTCTACCTCCACCGCTCGCCCTCCTCTCTCCCTGCCCTGAATCATACCGAGAAATGGTGTTCCGAAATACTTCTTGTGTCTCGTGACCCTACTCGGCGAATACGAGGTTGTACAATTGGAATCATTTGACTTTGTTTTAATGGTGCACGTGATGTAACTATATTTGAGTACGCAAATGAGTTAAGTCTTGCTTTGCAAAAAAAAAAGATCAAGATATTATTAATGATATGTCTTTTGTTAGTTTGACAAAAAAAATTGCAAACCTTGAAAGATGATGGATGAGATACTCTGTTCAATAAGGTCTTTGTATGACAAACATGTTATTCAAATTCCCAGCATGGATGATCGGTATATTCTCTGAGGAAAATTAAGACGATTTGTTGAAAACTGCACAAATTTTCATCATTATCGGGTTAAAATATTCTTAAAAAATATCGATCTACAACTACAAGAGCTTAACAACATGCTTGATGATGCAAGTATGAAGTTGCTTTATTGTATGACTTGCTTGATTCCAATTAGCTTGTTCAGTTGTTTTGACAAACAAATGGTGCTCAGACTTGCAAAATTTTATCATAACAATTTCACAAATTTAGAATTATTTAATTTTGATTTTCAACTAGACAACTTCATTATCGATATGAGAAGCGATGAAAAGTTTTTAATTTAAAGGACATTGGTCATCTCTCTGTGAGACTTGTTGAAACTGGGAAACATACTGCTTATCAAGAAATCTACAAGCTTTTGAAATTTGTGTTGATTCTTCATGTGGCTACTGCAAGTGTGAAAATAGTATTATCGACCATGAATTATGTACAAAATAGATTATGAAATAGTATAGTGATCAAATATTGAATCATTGTTTGATTATTTTTATTGAGAGAAAATATTCTTGGAAGTTGCGATGATGATGTAATCTATCGTTTTGAAAAAATGAAGACTTGTCGTGAACAATTGTAATTTTCATATATTTAACAATTTTCAATTGGATAATTGAATGTAATTTTGTAATGTCGACAAGTCCTCGTTTTATGTACTATTTTATTTGGAAGTTATTTTTTTACATCCCCATTTCTAATTTCCTAGATCCGTCACTGACTGGGCGACGAGAGGCACAATCCCGGCGGCGGGATGCTCAAAGGATGTCGGGAGGGGCCGAAATTTAGAGGAGAAAAATAAAAAAAAAATTAAGTTTTGTTTTTAATTTTCCTAAGCGCAAATGCTAATTCGTGGAGTTGAAAATAATATAGTTAATTATATCCAAACTGACAGCCAATGAGCCAAACAATTCAGGATTGCGCCACGTGTCGGAGGCAATTATGACATTTTTCTAATCCGATTCAGTCAAGGTTAAAGTCCGTCGAGCGAAAGCGAAGCTGCCGGGAGAGTTTACCTATATAAGGATTCTCACTTCTTCTCGTGCTATATTCATTCTCACCGGATCGTGCTCGGCAAATCTTCCCGGAAAATCAAGCTTGTGAGGACCGTCAGCGAGAGGGAGGGATAGCAATGGCGGAGAGGGCTGGAGTGGCGAAGATTAACGAGGAGATAGATTCCTTGGAGCTGCCGGCCCCGGCTGGCTGGAAAAAGGTCGGGTTTCAATCCTCGCTAGGTTATTTTTTTGTTTTTGATTTTTATTTTCACTCATCCGGTCAATTCCTTATGTAGAATTTATAATCCCGTCTCCTAATTTTGTTTGTGCGAGAGTTAGGTACTTCCGAGATAAGTTCATGGTTCGCGTCTAAGGTTTCTGAGTCTTTTCATAGTGTAGTTTTGTTGACCTTTCCCGATTTGTTCTATTCAGAGCTAGGTTTTCTGTAGTTTGTGATTTGTATAATTCGTCTTCTTTCTTGTTGAGTAAGTTGGCTCAGTTCTCGGGGCTTGCGAACCTTGCTCGTACTTGTCTGAACTTGAGTGAGTCTTATTACGTGCGTAATTGTGACCCAATATGTTATACACGCAAGCATTTGTGCATGATAGACCTTCTGCTACAGTGAGCTTGATCGCTTTATACAAGATTGATACTAAACTTATTTTAATGGGGGCAGATCGGTATATTTGGTCATGTACTAATTACGAATATGGTGCATTTTGAATTGATAAAAAAAAAGAATAGTTCCATAGTTTTGAATCATTTAATATTTTGTTTTGTGTCATGATGATGATGCGACCACAAGACCTGCTGCAGTTTGAGGCCCTTTGCGCCTTGAGCGCCCACCTAAATACCATATACCAACTACATTTGCTCATAGCATGCAATAAAGGTTATTGCTTATTAAGGCTCTTACTGACTTCATATTTTTGAGTATTTTGCTGCCGACTACAATCAATGGATTTCAATTGTTGAGTGCTTTGGCGAGTGCCAATTCTTCGACTTCACCAACTGTCACTTCAAAATATATTGTATGTCAATACAATAAGATTAAGTTTAATAATATAACAACAACAACCTCACTAATGCCTAAGTACATCATATATTTCCTTATAGTTTCATTCCAAGTCTTTTTTGGTCTACCCCTCCCCCGTTTAACATGTCTAGTGACTAAACTCTCACAACGCCTAACATGTGCCTCTAATGGTCTCCTATGTACATGTCCGAACCATCTTAATCGATCTTCTCGCATCTTCTCTACAATTGGTGTCACTCCTGTCTTATCCCTGATACACTCATTCCTAATTTTATTCAGTCTCGTGTGACCACACATCCACCTAAGCATTCTCATCTCCGTAACTCCCATTTTTTGCCCATGTACACCATTCATTGCCCAACACTCAGAACCATAGAACATTGATGGCCTAATTGCAGTACGGTAAAACGTGCCTTTAATTTTAATGGTACTTTACGATCACATAAGATCCCAGACGCGCCTCTCCACTTCAACCAACTTGCTTGGATTCTATGCATCACATCTTTATCTACACCTCCATCTTTTTGAATTATCGATCCCAAATATTTAAAACACTCACTGCTGGAAATATCTTGGTCACCCAATTTAATGACGGAGTCATCCGACCTTCTTGCACTACTAAATTTAAGCTCTATTTATTCCGTCTTTGTCGTGCTCAACCTAAAACCCTTATTTTCTAAAGTGTCTCGCCAAAATTCAAGTTTCGCGTTTACACCCGCGCGTCTCATCGACCAAAATAATATCATCTGCAAATAATAAACACCAAGGTATTGCTTGTTGGATATGTCCGGTGAGCTCATCTAAGATAAGGGTAAAGAGATAAGGGCTTAAAGCTGACCCTTGATGTAAGCCAACAACGATAGGGAATTCCTGTGTTAATCCTCCAAAAGTCCTCACCCTGGTCATTGAATTTGCATACATATCTTTGATTACGTCAATGTATGATACATTTTTCACCTTTCTTTTCTAAGACTCTCCACAAGACCTCTCTTGGAACCATATCATAAGCCTTCTCTCCCTAAGCATTTTCATACTTTAAGGGGTATATCGTCTGACCCAACCGTCTTTTCATTTTTCATCTTCTTTAGAGTGTCATCTATCTCTGAAGCTTGAATTTTATGATAAAAAATTATGTTTCGTTTAATAATATAAACTATTTAAAATAAACTCCTGGTTGTTGGGTACATAAGAAAAACCCTTTAAACGTTGGCTTTGCTCTTCCCTAACCACCGTTTATAGTAGCTTCTTGCTTGAAAATAGCATCTCCCGCTCATGACAAATGGTGCAGCTTCAATAATGGAGGATGCATTCACTTATTTCACCGAATTAACTGTCAACCAGTTCCCCACCCTCAATCTCCCACCAACATTTATGAACTTCCCACCCCACCCTCACCCTCATCGGAGACGACATCCTCTTTACCATTCAAACACACCCCATCTGCTTGGACTTTCCAAGGCACTTTTGAGCTAAGTTCATTGGCTTGCATCCTAGGTTTAGAGTCTTTCTCTGTGCAATTATTGATTTTTCCCCTTTCTTTATTCTCTCTCGATTTGTTCTATTCAATTTAGTTTTTTTGTTAAGGATGTGGTTTGTAGTCGGGAGCACATCATAGTTTTTTTTTGTTAAGGGTGATTATATATGATCAGAATGTATTTCGAGAACATTTGATGAATGCTATTATTGATTAAGTGACTTACTGACTTCATATTATCGAGGACTCATTGTCGACTAGTCTTTATGTACTGTGCAATTGATGAGATTTCTACCGTCGCCCAATTTGTTGACTTCAATTGTCACTATAAAATATCTTTCATGTCAATATATTATATTTTGAGTAATTTTAATTTTCTTTATAGAAACTTAATCAAAACAAACTTATCCGTATACAAAAGAGTTTCTTTTAAACTTTGTTTTTGATCTTCCTTAACCCCTCCTTTCTAGAAGATATGCCGCTCGAAAATTGATCATATCCTTCGCTTTGGCCCATCACCATCGCCTATCCATGAAAGATGGTACATTCTTCAAAATAATGGAGGATGTGATCACCGACACCACAATCAACACCTTCACCATCTACCTCCCATCACCCTCTAGCTCTCATCACCATCACCCTAACCCACTATCGAATCTTTCACCTTCACACCCACCCTCACAAGTGTCAACATCACTCCGATCATCCAAGCATGCCTTATCTGCTTAGACTTTTCAAGCTTTGATGAAATTAAACCCCCTCAGTCAAAAACAGCCAAATCTTCTCCTATTACAACATAGCCTAATAATACCCACATCATTGTGTTCTTCTACATGAATGAACTGACTTTGGGCTACTTCCAATGGATGCACACAATTTGTTTTTGATATTTTAGCAAAGAAATTTATCTTGTGAGCTTTTGGTTTCTCTCGAGACCTACTTTGGTTCCTTCACCTATGTTCAAGGTTTTAAATGTCGGATGTCGGAGACATGTCGGGTTGGGTTTTTAGATGTCGGATGTCGGAGACATGTCAGGGACATTTCAATATGTCGGATTTCTAAAAAATATTTATATTTCTATCGACCACCCAAATTTATCACCATAATCCTCATCTATACTGAGCATTTTACTCTAGTTAAGTAAAACTTTATTATGGGAACCTGAAAAGGAGCCTTCTTTATGGCTAAACATTGAGCTGCAAAGTAGAAATAACAAACGAAATCTACAAAGATATAACACCAGCTCAAAATTTTATTTCCACACAGCTATAACTTCTGAAATAACATTTCATCAGAACTTAGAAGAAGTATAGAAAAACCCTAAACAACGATGGACAACGCTAAACAGCGGTTCACTTTAATTTAATTCAATTTAGGCGACATTTCAAAATGTCGGGCTATAATGATTATTGCGTGTCGGCCGAAATGTCGGGTTTTATACAAAAAGTCGGCCGACATTTTCGAAAACGCCATAACCTATATATTTTGATTATGCAAGTCGTTTTCTTATCAAACAGGACATGTCGGCCGACATGTCCGACATGTCGGCCGACATTTAAAACCTTGCCTATGTTCACATTCAAGACGCGATATTCAAGCTAACATAATCCTCATTAGTTTGTGCTATTCGGGCTAATATACTCCTCATTACTTCCTGCTTACCAAACTACTTTTGAGATGTTAGCCAGCCATAGAATGGGCCTCTCATATAACTTTTTGTTCTTCACTCAAACCTCCCCAGAGAAGTCCAAACATTTTAGCCATCATCTCTCTCCTTAGGTCTTGTCAAACTACTCGAAGACATTTTTTGAGCTCTATCATAATACTTTCACACCACTTAACCACCACTGACATTAAATACACGAAGACAAGTTTTTTGGGGTCTTCATAATACTTTCGCACCACTTACCATAAGTAGAAATTACTTCCCTCTCTTTGTTGACACCTGCATCGTCTCAACAATTTAATTTCTTGCAATCTCAGCTCCCAAACCCACTACCATACCCATTCGTTGACCCACTCCCATCAAAATGCAAAAATGTTGCAAGCAAGGTCTTTTGCTTCAACTGTGACAAAGTCCTAACATGACCATCACTCTAAAACATCACCACTTCCTCCTACTACTCTCCATAGATCCCAAAAGGGACAATTTTCCCATATTAAACATTATCACATCACTTCCTTTAGCTCCTTATTGATGCACCACCAAATTTACCTACTATAAAGTCTATAATATTATTCTAACTTGAAATTTCCCTCCAAGACTTATTAAGCACTCATGCTTTACTCTGTCCCCTTCCCGTTTGCATGATCAACTTCATTCATAATACTTTGGTCTCCAATTCCGTCTTCGTCAGTTATGGTAGTTAATATAGACATGTGCTCACCTGAGACGACACAATGATCAACCTTGCACATATATTTAAGAAGATCCGAGTGAAAACTACTAAGTTGGGATATGCGGGCGGTTATGTCTTTTCATTATAATTAGCTCTCTCTTCTTTTTGTATCCCATATATAAGGTGAAATAGGAGAGAGTTTAGGGCATGCTTTGTTGTCTTGTTATGGATTATACAAGGTTCCTGAGCCAGAGTACTATCCACCCGAGTTGTATCGAGTAAACTTTTGTTTTCCTTTCATCTCTAGAAGCACGCCGGGCCTATCAATTGGTCTAACTGCTTCCTTCACCCACTGCACTTCAATCGCCAGGATCCATCCACACACCATCGCTAAGCTGCCTTGTAGAGCCCGTTCTCATGAATTCTTGCGACGTTGCTAAGATGTTCCGCTATCTACGACCTAGCGCAACTTGCATTAAAACACCAGATCAACACATCTCCCCCACCCCCTCCCCCTCGCCACTTGTGCCACCACTATATGGATGTGACTAGGGCAATGAAAAATTGCATCAATGAGCTTGGTGACTCCTTTGTTTTCCTTCTGTTCCCACATGAAGGTTTTGGAAACCTCCTTGGCCGACATCATTCACTTCTCCGCAATGGTCCCCCGTTGACTATGAGCTCCCGTTCCTCCAACTATTTCAACTGACCACTCGTGATTCCACCCGCCAACATCTTCTTTGTCAGACGGTCTCGATCCCTTACATTGATAACTCTATGGAGTTAGCTAATCACGTTCTCAGGCTTGCGATCATACTTGGAAAACTTCATTCATGACCTTAAATATCACATCCAAGTTCGTCTTTGCATGCACAACTCAGCTTCCCTTTCCCTAGCCATGCAACAAGTCCGCTTCTTAGAAGAGTACTTTGACACCACCGCCAACATCTTCCTATCCTGTTCCAATTTTAACCATCCCAACACTGCCCCATCAACTCCATCAACAAATCACCCTTGCTCCTTCCAACCATCCCCATTCCGAAACAGAAACTTACCTCATCGACCTTAACCAAAATCTCCAACACCAAATCCCCTCCTACCTACCTCAACACCCACTTCAAAAGTCCTCCCGATGGGAATAACAATAAATATGGAGCGAATGTTTAGGCTTTTGGTGTAACCACTATATTCCCCTCCACGAGTGCCCTAGCAAAAAAGGCTGCATGTTGGTTGGCGCGGGAAGCTAATAAAACCGGCTTTGAGAGTTTTGAGGCTTTCGAGTTTAATGGCGAGTTACCGGCCTTATATACTCCTTGTAGCCAATGCAACACAAAGTGGGTGATGATTAAAGTGCTTAGGAGAAGTGGTTTTCTATTGCAGAGAGGAATAACCACCGCAAAGGCAAGGTGGATGCGAGTATGTGGCAAGTGTATGCAAGATAGACAACTATAACAAACATGAAGGAACCGCCATGCACTAATAAATAGCTTGACAATTCTATCCATTTTAATTTAGTAATTTTAAATTCTCTGTTTTCAGTCAATCACAGTATTTACAATTCTATCCCTTCTCTAGGGCTTATATGGTGTTGTGATGTAAGAATTTCTTTATGTTTTGTGTAATGAGAAATAGAGACTAGGGTTCGCCAAGGAAATGCTCTTTGGATTTTCGTCTCCTCTTCTCTCTTCCTTATGTTGGCAGCCCCTTTGTGGCCTAGTTGTAACATTGGTCTGACCTGCTCCCTGCAAGTGCATCCTCCCCGTCACTGGGATTTAGTCTTAAGCATCCGCGGGCCCGCAATACCCACATGCCCATTGCGACGGGCACCCTGCTAATAGTCGTTGCGCCCGCCCGTCGCCCAATCGCTTTGTTCCCGCACAAGCACTGTCAACTGCGTAGCCTCTGTTGTGTGCAACGCTGCCGATCACAACTTTTATTGTGTGTTTCCCACTAATGTCGTTTCATAATTCCTGTGTGCCATATCTTCTTCCCTCATTTATTAATGTATGCCCCTCAAACTAGCAATGACTGAAGCTCGTCTTGATGTTATTGAATGTCACCTTGAGGAACAATCTAACATCCTCACCTTCATTCAAGCCGCATTTCACCACATCGAAACCCGTGAGAATCATTTAGAGTATCTACTCCACCTCATGGTTACCACTCGATGGCTCGTCCTTTATCCTTGAACAGACGGACAACCCACTTGGCACGATTCCCATTGTGGACGAGATTTCCGCCTATACTCTGTGCACATCAAAGTTCCTCAACTCTACGGCTCAGATCCAATGAGGTGGATGTGAAGACGAGACAATCCTTCGCATCCAACGCACCGAAACACATAAGGTCCCAATCATTCTCTTAAGGACGAAAAATTGTGCCCTCAATTAGGTTTGATGGCTTGCCCGCCTCAAGACTCACATGGTATTGTTTAAAGTAGGCCTCAAGTAAGTTGTATGATTACGACTAATCAGGTAACTCTGTGGAGGGTCTTTGCGGCCTTTGTCACACAACCTCCGTCGATAGTTATGTTGACGAGTTCATTGAGCTTGTCAATCATGTTTTGAGTCTTTCCCATGACCACTAACCTGGCTTCTTCACGTAAGCGCTGTGTTTCTCCATAAAGACATAATGAACATATCCTCTCTAATAACTGTACCCATCATCCTGTAGACATCTCTAACAACATGGATGGCGCTTGGCTAGTTGAATCAGATTTCTCCATAAAGACCACCAATCACATTCATTTTCCTAGTCCTACCTCCATCTCTGATGTAGGCTCAAATTAGGATTTTAAGAAAAGAGTTATTTTGGAAAATATTTGGCCGAGTGGATCAAACCGATTTTGCGCGCGAATTCAAACTCATCGTTTTGAATTTTAAGAAGTTCGTTAATTTTGTCTGAGACGAAATTCTTATGTGTTGTGCGGGTCGCTCCTCTACGAAATCAACACACCCACAAGACAATTTGCATAAAATAATTTATGGTAAACGGTAATATAAGTAGTTGAACGTTTGAGGCAAGCTAAGAGCATTTAATGGAGCAAGTTGATCCAGATCAAATCGTAGGGCACAGAAGAGTATAGCAATCCTGGGTCGGGATCTCCAAGTGAAAATAGAATGACGACAGAGGAGTGCTGGATCAGGGTGTCGGGGTCGACGACACTCCTCAGGTGAACGTGGCGGACGGGCGCCGGAATCGAGCGTTGAAGCCGACGGCGCTCGGAGACTGGGTTGCGGTAAGGCGTAGGCATCGTCGAGGAGTCCGTCATCGTCGGCCTGGGCGATGGTGGCGTCGCTCGTCAAAATTGGTGGCAGTCGACGAACGGAGAGGGAGGCGAGTCGATAGATTCGTCCGACCCTTACAGAGGGAACGAAATTTTGTTCGTTCTCCCCTATGGTCGGCTTCCCTTTTTCCATACGATGGAGGGATTTTATTACTTTTCTTTTGTGGCTCTTTCCAAAGTTCCACCATTCCAAATGAAGTATTTCCAAAATTTTCCCTTTCTCAAATATTTTCAAATACATGCCTTTTTGAATAATTACTTGAATGACAACCTAATTGCTGAGAGGAATTTCTAATTTAGTTTTATGGCTCCATAAAATGATCTTAGACTTGCCCTTTCTGTCCTACTACCTAATTTATCGGACCTGTTTATTTAAAGTCTCATCGGACGGTCAACCCGATGAGCTGCCAAATAAAAACGATTGCGCAAAAGAAAATACATGCAATTAAAATAAATGCGAAGTAACGAAATTAGGATGCGTCGCGGGATGCATCAATCTCATATGCACCGCAACCCACTTACCTTCATTCACAGTCTCAAACCGCTCATCCAAGATATACCTACCACTAGGCAAACTCACCACCCTCTGCCAAAATCACTATTCCTAGCCCAAACGCCGTAGTCGTCAACTATGTATCACATGTCGAAAAAGGAGTGCACCAATCTTTGAAACAAAGGGTTGTGTTTTTGTTGCAAACAATTGTACGCCCCCACTTACGATCTCCCAATGATGGAGCTACATGTTACCCTCGTGGATGACTTTCATCGTCTTGGCTTTTATTGATTTTTCATTTGACAAGATTTCAGGGCTCCATACTAAGCTTCATGGGATGCTACAGGGCACCAAGTTTTGATCATGATCGTGTTGTGTGCTCGTCGGAGTAGTGACCAGAGGCGGAGGGGATACTTTGGAGCCGGAATCGCGTCTGCCTAGGCGGGGCTTGCTCGGGAGGAGAGAGCTACCAAAATCTCTTACTCAAGACAAAAGGAAATAAAATACTTCTTTGATACCTTCATACAAACCCAACTTGACTTTAAATTGGATACACGATCTTAATGAAAACCTAAACTAGAACAGTTAATAATAATAAAGACACAAATTAGATAACTAGGCCCGCAACCCGTAACATCTCTCTCGTCGTGCAAAAAGAGCTTGACCTCAAGCTCAAGGGAGATCGACGACGTTGTCCACTTCACCCTATCCCTTCGTCATCAGAGTCCTCCACGTGCAAATAAAAAGTCTTTTGCACCAATGGCCGCGAGTAAACTTCTTGTCGCAGTTCAAACATAGTCTCTGCGCGCGTCTGTCAAACATTTCTGTACGAGACAGACGACGAATATGCGGGGTTTGGGTGCCCTCGACATGTCCTTCCGGAGTCCCTGTGTTGGTGGGATGTAAGCCTCCTGCGCTAACTGAATTCAACGGTCACACAATTTTGCTAAGCTCATACCAGTCACTAAGTCCCGAGGGGCCTTGAATTCACGTCCAAACGTATTCGATAGCGAAGCCCGGCGGAAAAGATGACGACCTGCATCTCATGGTGGATCGTGATGTGTGTTAGAAGAATCTGAAATTGTTCTATATAGTCATCAATCGGCCGTCTGACGTAACGTCTTGAGGGCTCCCAGGGGGTTGCTGCGAATCGGGGGGCCAAAGCGCATGTTGCAGGCCCACTTGAAGTTGCGCCAAATCAGTCCAGAATTGTCCTCATGTAAATGGGCGAACCATAACTGCGCGGTATCGAGCATGTGGAAGGAGGCCAAACTGATCCGATTAGTCGTGACGACGAATTTGCGGGGTTTGGGTGCCCTCGACACGTCCCTCCGGAGTCCCTGTGTTGTTGGAGATGTAAGCCTCCTGCGCCAGCTGAAGTTGACGGTCGCACAATCTTGCTAAGCTCATAACAATCACCAAGTCCTCGGGACCTTGAGTTCGACGTCCAACTGTAGTCGATCGCGGAGCCCAGCGGTAAGATCGTGACCTGCATCTCAGGGGGGATCGTGACGTGCACCAGAAGAATTTGAAATTGTTCTAGATGGCCATCAATCGACCCTGTCTGACGTAACGTCGTGAGGGCCCCCAGGGGGTTGCTACGAATCAGGGGGCCAAAGCACTTATTGCAGGCCCGCTTGAAGTCGCGCCAGATCAGTCCAGGATTGTCCGCCTGGCGCCTGCAAACGGACAAACCATAACTGCGTGGTCTCGAGCATGTCGAAGGAGGTCAAACTGATCCATTCCGTCACTGGTGTTTGCTGATGACTAAAAATTGTTCGCATCTGGTGAGCCAGCCTAGGGGATCGTCCTTGCCATCATAAGTTGAAAATGCCAACTTGGTGTAATGGGGCACGATGTTTCCATCATATGGTATTCTGGCCGGGGGATCAGGTCGAAGAAGCAGCGGTGGAGGCGCCTGTCTGCTACTAGCATGATCAGTAGGCGGGGTAGTACTGATCGTAATGGCGTCGGTCAACTCATGAAGCTTGTTGGTGAGTGTGGCCATGTCTTCCCGATGGCGCGCTTTGGCCTCCCGGAAGCAACCCTTTATGGATGTCATGAATGTTTGCATGAAGTCCCTCATAGAATCTGGTAGCGCGGGCGAGTCCCCTATAGTACGGAGTACAGTCAGTGATAAATCATAAGTAGCACAGTCTAGAGAGCGGGTGATTGGTTGATTGGATTCCTCGGAGACGACTGATTTTGAGTTGTCACGAGAGCCGCGACACTTCCCTGTGATGAGGCCCAAAAAGAACACCCTTCTTTTTGTTTGGGAAATAGGAAGGAAGAAGGCTACGACTGCGCAGGGTGGTCGAGAGTTGTGGCTTGAAGATGCTTTGTTCGGGCGTCAGATCCAACGACAGAAGGTTCGGCGGAATCATGAACGCGGAATACGGAGCCTGTTGATTGATCCAAGCGAAGAGGAGGTTGCAGTTTCTGTTTACTGTTCGAGGGGGACGGGTGCTAGGGCGTCGAGATGCTTACGGACATTCACAAAGCCGAAAATTCAACATTCCCTACACATGTAGACCTCCCACTGCCCGAACTTGATGCTTGGCTAGATAAACTTTGACTCTTTGCTGGAGTTGTAATAGCTTTGTAATGGTCATATAATCTAGAGAGCGTGCTTTCAATTCTTTCTTCAATTTTACTTTTCCCATAGTATAAATATTAGTGCGACATGTAGCAATAGTTGTTCGAGAAGATCCCCTGAACCTTGGTTCTAATTGCTTAACAAAATTTTGAAATCCTTCATTCTCCACAAATTTGAATGACAACTCATCCACTATTATTATCATAGTCAATGTTAATCTACATTCTTCTTTATTAAACTTAACTGCTTTCAATGCTCTAATTGTAACTCCATCCTCCTTTTACTACTATCATGAATTTCTTTTTTTTTCTTATTCAAATGCTTTGAAGCTTCATCGTCGCATGATAGTGTTCTCTACCATACACTGTCAACTTGTCTCTCTTTTTCCTTGCCTTTATTACTCTCCACAACTTCAATTTGTAATACTTTCTTTTTGCCTTTAACATTTTTGGATGTCATGTTTGCAACTAGCAACCACTCAACTACAACAACTGTAATAATTATAATTTGAAACAATTATGATAAATAATTCATAAAATGTAAAGCAGCTAAACTAGCAACCAGTTAAATGATAGATGCGTAGAATAGAACTTACATAGCAATTAGCAGAGGATACAGACGAAACAACTCAGCTCCACTTTGTCGTTCCTTCTCTCAATTCACAAAGGAGACAAGATATTGAACCTACACGTACAAGTGGAGTCAAACAACCAGAAACTAAGTTCTTCCTAATTTCAAGAATATGATACACATCAGAAACTAAGTTCTTCCTAATAAACTTGTCAGACGCCAAAAGGTCTACCTGATGAAAGGTAGGGGGATTCGAAAACCTACCTAATGAAGGGAATGTCGAAAGGTTTTCTGCAGGAAGAGAGAAATTAGGTATGTGCCCTAAGAATCAGAGAAACATACTGAGTTTAGAGCAGTGACTGCATCGACATCGGTGAGATGTATGATGGACTCGAAGGCGTTAGGCGGCCGTCCGAGAAAGTATCTTCTCTGTAAGAAAGAATTGATTTCCTGCTCTCTCGCCGATAGGGTCGACGGAAACAAAAGAGGGAGTGTGTTCGTTCTTTGTCGAGTTGTAACCACAGATGCCCTAGAAATTACTATGGAGAGAAACCGTCGACTGGGACCCGAGAGTATGAAAGGCGAGCAGAGAGCCAGAGACTTCATGTGCGATTTTGGATTGTTATGTTGTAACTTTGTAAGCATGTAATCTACTAATAAAAATAAATGCATAAGCAGTGGCTAAGCTTATGTAAAAAATAAAATCATAGGTTTATAATTTTATTTAGATAAAAATTCTATATTTATTTATATAATTAATATTATTAACTAATAATTTATAATTTTATTTAGATGTCACGTGTTTATAAAAAGTATGCAAATTAGTCGGTGCGGTGCGATTATTGCGGTTTTCAAGATCTAAAAGCGTACAGTACCGTACTCGGTTTATAAAAGTTCAAAACCACACCGCACCGAAACTACGCAGTGCGGTTTAAAAATCGGTGCGGTTTGTGCGGTGTGGGCAGTTTTTGCGGTTTTTATGCTCACCCCTAATGCTCGGGGTAGATCAGAGAATAGGAACCCGTTGTTAATCGGAGAAAAACACTTTGTGTTTCAGAATAATCTTGAGGAATTATACCGTCGCGCCGCATTTACGAACGTCGTAACGCCGATATAAGAAATTTGATTCATTTTGGTTAGGCATGCCAAGTAGTTCAATATATGTATTTTCTCTTATGTATTATACATTGTTACGTAGGAATATGATAAGAATATGAAATTATGTATATCGTACTTTATGTGTAGATGAGAATATTAAATCATAATTTAATCATTTTTGTCACAATAATACGAACAATATATGCTAGAGTGTAAGAAATTTTCTTCTTTTCAGTTAGGCATACCACCTAGTTTTTATGCATTTTCCTTATATACACATGCAAAAAATATATGAATATATGAAGTTAGGTATCACATATTTAGAAATCAATGAAAGTGGAAAATCATATTATAATTGATTCATCTTGTTAACATCAGTAACATTAAGACAAGACATAGAACATAAAAATGATGAAATACTTAACTTACGATTGTGGTCTTATGCTAGTGTTCCCTTTAGTTAATCATGTCGACCACTATATGAAGATAAAAAGATAATAAAATACTAACTTAAAATAGTGGACTTATTCAGGTGTTCCCTTAAGTTGATTATGTCGACCACCATATGGAGACAGATAGGAGGCTTGATTGAGTGTTTTCTCTCGTGATTGATGGACACACACCATCATACTCATAGAATGTAGTGGGTCGTATGAGCCTCAAATGGGAGAGTTGACACCTCGTGTTATTAGATGTAAGTCCGTGTCCATGGCAGAGACTTATGTTCACCATTAAAGGCTCAAATCTCTAGAATGTGCCTAATAATTCATGAAACTAAGAACAAGAAGAAAGTGAATATGACAACTTAAATACAAAATAGGAACCTAAGATCCCTACATTTTAATGATTTTTGATTTTAGAGAAAATTTAGAATATGACCAAATATAGAAAATATTATTTATGTTCATAAATTTACATTTATAGAAAAGTACGCATAGTACCGTAGTTAGTAATTGTTTCCTTTGTATAAAATATTACTTTTAAAACATTCATGCATTTTTTTTAAAGTTATGTTTTAGTGCCAATGAGGGGACGAGTCTTTCTTACTCGCCAGTTGGGTTGATCCACTTTCGAATTTTTCTTTTCAGGAGAATCAAATCGGGAGATTCGCTTAGGATAAGCTTCTGAGAGTTTCTACAGTTTAGTTTGTCTTTCATTTCTGTATGATGTATCACTTATGTGTGAACTTAATTGTATCAAACATTCTCTAAATTCCAGTTATTCAGACTTGTTGTATTTTATATTTCTAGTTGGCTCTGTGAATCAGATTTTAGGTATTACTTTAACCCTAGCTTCACTCTTTTATTTTTGGTGTATGCTTTGGATACTTCTTTCAACTTTATTGTAATGTACCAATTTTATTAATGTTGCTTAATTTGCTTCACATCATGAGTGTCGATCGGGCTTTTGAATTGTTGCTAAACTAGTTTGGTGTTACCCCACTCCCCCACCCCACCGACACACACACGCACACGCACACACTTTTATAGCGGATCATGTGCCTGCATTTGAGATACATAAAGAACCATCTCTGATAGACCTTCTACCCTCAAAAGGATCGCCCCCCCCCCCCCCCCCCCCCCCCCTCCTATTGGTATCGCGTTGACTCCCCATCACGATTTGATATGGTAGGTACAAATATTTTGATGATTACTGCGAGCCGTGGAGGCCATTATATAGAGATGACATTACCTGGAGAGTCTGTATTGATGCACACTCCTTCGATGGTCAGGCCATTATATAGAGAATGACATTACCTGGAGAGTCTGTATTGATGCACACTCCTTCGATTGTCAACTGTACCAGAAGGATTTTAGTGACTGGTTATTGGACAGGGACTGTTGACAAACTGGAGGTTCGCCAAGATAAGTTGCATGGATTATTTCAGAATGATCCAATGTTTATATTGGAGTTATTGTTGTATAATCTCACTGCATCTCATTATTGCTTCACTGTTTTAAGCACTTTCGCCATGCATCATAGTAGCATCAGAGCATGTTTTTTTTCCCGGGAACACGCTTGTTGATAGGCAAATCTAGAAATCTGTTTTCTTACTAAATTTAAAAAAAAATACGAAATCAAGGCTTTTTTAATGAATTATTTTCTTTATTCTTAACCCTGATAGAGAAGTAGAGCACCCACAAAGTTCGAAGTTATTTGGACTTTATTTGATGTGTCAACAATATTCATGCATGTTCATTGTTCATGTCAGTGCATTTCAATTTCTGGTACATGATTAGATATTTTATGTCCATTGTTTTGAAAATTGAATGTGTAGGAAATCAAAAATGGTGAAATATTTCAGATTAACATTTCATTAGTGGTCACCTTAAAACTCCTAGTGTACGCCTGCTTTCCTAGAGTCTGTCTTTACTATTATTTCTTCCGAAAAGTAAAACTTGTTTTCTTCTCAAGGCAGTCCCCCATAATTTATTTGAAGGATTACTAATTTTAATTTTTATTCTATTAACAAACCAAAAAAAGCCCGGTTCATGACTATTTGGTATTTTTTCCTTCCCACAAGTTTCCTATATTAGCAAACACCCTCCCTGTTCCAGTCAAAGTCGCGACCTACATTCGCCCTTTGTCCGCCTGCGCACGGAACTCCCCCATCCACCGGCTTTGTGTCGTTCCTTTGCCAGCGCCGACGACGCAGACCTCCATCCACGCCGTCCGACGTTCATCGTTCGACTTGCAGAGATGGACGAGCTAGTGGGTGCATCTAAGAAGCATCCATACTAGATCTCATGTTGGGGTTTCTTGCCGCCTATTCTGTCCCAACCTGCTCTTCCACCACTACCGATGGAGATGGCCTTTCACGGAAGTGATACCGACTCACTCCGTCAAGCTGGCTCATGGCACTGCTTGAAGCAAGCAGTAAGAGAGGGAGTAAATCCCTTCAGAAAATCCCACGGTGTGAGACTATATGAGTACTTGGAAAATCAAAGCAATCTGGTTCTGGAGAATATCATGAAGTAATATAAGGACATATTCATGGAAATAAAAGGCTGGTAGATGTCGTAGGATGAACTGGAGCCATTTTGAGCACCATCGTCTCTAACTTCCCCCACATCAAAGCCATTAATTTCGATCTCCCTCATGTTATCTCGCAGGATTCATCAGCTAATAACAAAAAAGTTTGTGAATAGTCATTTGCAAAATAGTTGGTTTGCTAATATCCAAGGTTTGCTAATAGCGAAATTTGATTTGCTTTTAACATTGACATTTGAAGAATCAGTAGTTAGTGGTAAACTTAATCTGTATCGCCCCGATCTACTGTGGGTGCGTTACAGGTCCGCAGACCAGTGACCTCAACCCCTCTCCACGGATCTGATTGGCCGCAGCCGCTAATTCCAATGGCGGGTTGTTGAGGCTGGGGCTTGAACCTCAGACCTCCTAGATAAGGGAGCTCTAAATTGGTCATCATCACCAACTATGCATTTTATGTAATGCCCAGTCTACTATGGGTGCGCTACAGTTCTACAGACCAGTGACCCCAACCCCTCTCCACGAATCTGATTGGTCGTAAGCCGCTAATTCCAATGGCGGGTTGTTGGGGCTGGGACTTGAACCCTGGATCTCCTAGATAAGGGAGCTCTAAGTTTGTGATGAGGACCAGTTTAGAGCTTCCTTATCCAGGAGGTCCGGGGTTCAAGCCCCAACCCCAACAACCCGCCATTGGAAATAGCGGCTTGCGGCCATTCAGATCCGTGGAGAGGGGTTGGGGTCACTGATCTGCAGACCTGTAGCGCACTCACAGTAGACCGGGGTGTTACATAAAAAGCACTTTTTATGTAACGCCCCGATCTATTGTGGGTGTGCTACAGGTCTGCAGACCAGTGACCCCAACCTCTCTCCACGGATCTGATTGGGCGCAAGCCGCTAATTCCAATGGCGGGTTGTTGGGGCTGGGGATTGAACCCCGGACCTCCTAGATATGGAAGCTCTAAATTGGTCCTCATCACCAATTGAGCTGCAGCTCAATTGGTGATGAGGCCAGTTTAGAGCTCTCTTATCCAGGAGAGCTCAATTGGTGATGAGGACCAGTTTAGAGCTCCCTTATCCAAGAGGTCTGGGGTTCAAGCCCCAGCCCCAACAACCCGCCATTGGAATTAGCGGCTGTGACCAATCAGATCCGTGGAGATGGGTTGGGGTTACTGGTCTTCAGACCTGTTGCGCACCCACAGTAGACCGAGGCGTTACATAATCAATATAAGGAAATCCTAATTACCCTTTGTAGATTTTGATGCAACCATATATGTTACATACGGACGTCCATTAAAAGGTGGTGAATTGTGGGTACCATACCTATCATCGTGAAATACGATGTGCAAGTCAACCTCACTATCATAGTGTAACTCTTATAAGCCATTTAGGGTCACCATATTAATGTTCATCAAGATATAGTCAATGAAGAAATTGAAGTGAGGTGATGAAGACTCATTAGCTGAATTTGATACTATATCACCAACTGGCGATGTCACAATTTTAATTCTGCGTCTAGATGAGTCTTAGTATAAAACCACCCCCTCTAGAACAATCTACCAAGTTGGTGTCTGTGCTCTTTGAGCCAAGATCTCATCACTAGGTTCCCATTGAGTCTGCATGTCATAGCCTGTGTACATATGTTAGGTGATTGCTTAATAGTGTTAAATTTCATGCATTATCTAGTATTAATGTATTTGCTTTCATTTTTTGCATCTTATATCCATCACATATGCAAAGATATTCAACATAGGCTTGCTCTTAATTCAGAAGAGCACAAACATCAGAATTACACAAGTATTTTGTTGAATTCGAGTATAGTGATATGGTGTCTATGAAGACTAGAAAAGAGGGTTGTCCTTATGAAACTCTCAAGGAGTTAAAACAATCGAAAATCTAAAAATTATGAAATAATAATGAAAAGTAATGAAAAGCCTTTTGAATTTATCTTTTTGTATCCATCTAACTGAATATTGTGGGCTAATCCTGGATATGTTTTTGATGTTTCTTCCTTACAAGATGATATATTTCACCCTCCTTTATGCTGCAGTCTTCTTAAATTATATGTCATCTACTCATCTCACACCTGAAATTGTCCAGTGTAGAGTTCCGACCTAAACATTATTGAGTCATGAATGCAACATACTAGATTGTAACAATGGAGAGAGAGAGAGAGGGCGAGAGTAAAGAGTAATGTTTTTTTATTAAAGGAGGCATCGCAAATCAACATTTATAAGTAGCTGGAGGATAGAAAGCCTTGAGACCTCTAAATTGTACCCCAAAATTTGGCATCCCTTCCACTTGCTAATGGATTTATTTATAGGTTGTCATTCTCTGGCACCCTGGCAACCATAAGCAGATACATCCTTATACATCTGTGATTATAATCTTACTAAGTTGAGTTCTGTGATTTTACACTAGACGTTGCTCTCATAGCTTGTGATTACAAGTGTTTGTGATTTGCCTAGTGGTGAGAGAGTTCCATTGAGGCACCCTCCTGGAGTGGAGGGGTCTACTTAGGGGTGTGCAGAAAAACCGAAAACCGCACCAAATCGGCAAACCGCACCAAACCGCACCGCTTGGGTGCGGTGCAGTTCGGTTTTACGTGCGAGAAAACTGGCCCTTTACCGGTGCGATGCGGTTATGAACTCCTTGAAACCGAGCAAACCGCACCGCACCGTGATGAGTATACCATTCAGCCTTCAGGGAATAATATGTATTTAGGTTCGGGAATAGGCAATTAGGCTTGTTTTAAAGGAGAGATTTTGTGTTTGTTCGAGTTGGAAGCCAAATAGCTCATATTATTTAACATTATTTTCTATGTACCCTACCAAATCCATATAAGAATGCACAGCAATCTCCTACTTCATCTTCTTCTCACTTGCAACTGTGCATGAAGCATTCGAAGCAGGAAGACAATTTGTTTGGAGATCTGGTGAGCATGGCTAGGTCTAATAAACCTGCTAATTAATTTTATATACATAAACATATGCTGATATGCTGGTTGTGAAGTTGGGCTGCTACTTTTTTCTATTATGATCTTTTTGATATGTCCAGATTTTTTTGTAAATTAAATTATATTACAATGATGTCAATTATGTATGAGTTATTTGTTTGTTCTAATCTTTTTTTTTTATTTAAGAAGGATAATATGTGAGCTTAGCTTCATAGTTGCTTGTCTGAAGATAAAACTTTAAGAAGAATTATTATTTTTTTCATCGTGACTTATTTTCTTTTGAGAAATAGCAGTTCCACACCATTAAACTTTTATTGGCATATTATCTCCCTGTATAATAGACTAAAATAGCGCATGTAAATCTAAGCATTTTTTTTGAATCTTTCCCAAATTAAAAGTCCAACGAGAGTACATGATGCTCTCTCAAATCTTTCCCAAATTAAAGAAGGATAAAAAAACTGTCAAAAACTGAAACCGCACCGAAAAACCGGACATAAAAATACCAAATTCAAGCCACACCGCTTGATTTCGGTTTGGTTTGGTTTGGTTTGGGTTAGTCCAAAACCACACCCCTACAGTGATTCGTCTAACTGGCTGCCTAAAACTTGTATGTGGCTAAGTCTCTTGAGCTTGAGTTAGAACTCATAGATATCCATGGAATGCTTGATATGAGATGTCACCTTGGTGCTTTGAACCTTCTGAGTACTCCAATCTTCATGCAAGATGTCTCTTTTTGTGAGTTCCATACTGGTACTTTTGGTGACCTTGTAGGTACATATACATTGTTCCATCAACACTATCTTCTCCACTATTGAAGTCACATGTGAGATGGCATATGTTTAAGTATCTTATTCTATGGAACGAGCTTCTGTCATCTGATGATCATGGATATTCTTGATGGAGCTGTGACATCTTCATCCCGACTATTTCATTTACTTGAGAGTTTAATTTGGCACAGTTAGATTCTTCAAAGCAAGCATCTAGGATGCATAAGCATAATATTTTAAACTTTTATGATACTTATATACTCATATTTGTTTATTAAGAGTTATTCGTGTGTGTATGTTGACCACATTTTATGGGTCATGTGTGTTTGTCGTGGGTAAGTTGACCTTGAGTTATGGGTCATGTGTGTTTGTTGTGGGTAAGTTGACCTTTAGTTATGGGTCATGTGTGTTTGTCGTGGGTAAGTTGACCTTTAGTTATGGGTCATGTGTGTTTGTCGTGGGTAAGTTGACCTTTATTATGGGTCATGTGTGTTTGTTGTGGATAAGTTGACCTTTAGTTATGAGCTAATGTTGAATTATATGAGTTACTTGATTTATTTGTAATCCATTATGTCATGGTTAAGCTTGGATTAAACTAAATCATTATTTGTTTGCCCCCAAGTAAAATCCCACCTTTGCTTATTGGTTAATGTCATATTATATTAGTTGCATGATACATGTGTAAGTCATGTGTGGTATAGTTAAGCTTGAGTTTGCCTAAATCATTCTTAGTTGGCCCCCTACCTAAATTCCCCTTAATTTGATGTTGTTTCTCAATGTTGATACATCATCCCCTTGGCTTGTCGCAATAGTCTTTGACTGCTACAGTTCTACCCCACCTTCCTCCCTTATATGTAACCTCCATGTGTGCCCTGCTTCTCCTTTAATTGTCCACATCATGTCTTTCCATCTTGGAACCACCAAACACCCTCTCTATTCCTCATCTTCCCTCTCCTTTGTAAGTCTAGATCATTCAATGTAGCCACCAACGCCATCTCTCCTACCTATTCTTGCCAACTTATAATCATCAACTACCTTACTTCTTCACCGTAACCTTGGATGAAATCGTCATTCACTCTCTTTTCTCCTCGCTCTTTCCAACTTGTAATAACAAGTCACATTGCTTCTCCACCACAACCGGGAACTTAATGCATCCATCACCTCACCCATTCCTCTCCTCTTTGGCTAGCTAGCTCAAGCATATAAATAGGATTATCTTCATGTATTTGATAAATTGGTGATGAATTGAAATTTGGGCTGTCCGTGATAAATGATAAATCACACTCTTGTGCTCTTTCCCCCATGGTAATGGACCTCCAAAGAAAGAGATGGCATTTGGCTGCTGGTGTGCTCCTAATACACATACGAAGAACAAGCCAAGCACCGGCACACTACACGGTGATTGGAGAGTGGAAGGAGGGATGAGTGAGTGAGAGAGAGGGTAGAGAAGGGAATGCTTAACATGTCCTAATGAATTTCTTCAATATTCCAAAGATGCCTCTACAAACGAACCATGCCATCTATATAGGCCAAGGCTGATGGCAAGCTAGTAATAACTGACAATACCCAAAAGGAAATAATATAAAGCAGCATTTAAAAATAGGAAACATATAAAAGAGATAATTGCTCGGTCTCACCGAGCGGGGTGCCGCACAGCCCTAGATTGTCTCGGGTTCTTCACAATTCGTTCAGGACTACTATAGACACGCCATTCTTTAAGCGTCGTCTCACCTTCGGCTGCATCGCCTGTATCAGTTTCCGACTTTATTGTCTCCACTTGTAAGATCTTTGTAATCACCATTATTTTTTCTTACCCCCATTTGGTTAGACTCATGTCTATGTCTTGTGTATTATAACTTTATCAATTACTTCAATTCTGAATCATCCTCATATTCATTGCTAGTTTGACCATTAAATTTGGGAAAGATCCAAAAAACACATTTCTCATCTCTGTTGTATCTCAGTAATATGTAGCTTTGTCTCCCTGTCACTAACAATATTATGTAATCTGTTTTACCATCTTCTCGTCACGCATATGTTCAAAAATAACAAAAGCATGTGTGCTCACTGCACATGTTCGAAGAAGCAATGCCCTCTGGATCCTTATGGCATTTGAAGGTTCTATTGAAGATGTTTATAGGAGTGATTCTACATCAACAAATGAGTATCTTGAGTTATCAGATGATGAAGGAAATGAGCTTGAACCTCACCAATGAACTCGTGCATACTTCTCTTGAGATTTTTCTAATTATTATTGTTGTCCCTAGACCAATTTTGTTGATTATTGCTGCATTTGAACATTTATAGGTCATGTCACATGATGATAATAAAAGAATAAATAGTTGCCCCTCCTGAGAAAATGTTTGAAATTCAGTTTGCGCAAACATGTTTGAAATTCAGTTTGCGCAAACATGTTTGAGTACTTCTTTCTGCATAAATAGCCTAAAAATTCTGATGACACGAGAAGCAAGTTGACCCAAGAGAGTGTACCATCAGTTGAACATAAAAATTCTTTAATACTCAGAAAGAGCATGTTGGGAGTATATAGGTTTGAGGAGCATTCAGTACCTTAGTACAAATCTTGATTTCAACACCTCACTATTCCGATTGAAACTCTTCATGTTGCTCGAATTTACAGGTCAAACTGCTTGGTTTATATTTCTATATGGGACCATGCTTTAGACTTGAGTAAGAGCTTCATCGAGAAGCCATGGAAGCAAGCTCAATCATCTGACTTTAAAAATTATTGAAGATTCTTTCAAAATTTAAGAAATAAAACACTTGAAAGTATGAATTTGGAGATCAAATTCATTTAGGTTAGCATAATGTAATTACCCTGAATTAGGCTAGACATGGAGGGCTTGTTCGAAGAGGGAGAGGTTGAAGATGGAGATTGGACAATATTTCTTAACATGACCCCTTCCCTGTTGTAGAAATTAGGCTTAAAGCGGCATTTTTAGATATCTGTGATTCCAAACAGAGGTTACCCAAACAAGATAAAAAATAGCATTTGCGTTTTTTTCCAAAACTGCAACTGAGGATCCTGACTCTTCAGGATGAAGAGCAATGGATGCAGGCCAATCATCTAGTTTGTCAGAACAGGCCTAGACATTTTTGTTCTCGCTCATTGCTTTGACCCTCGACTCAAGTAAGTTGTTTCTTCATTCCATTCATATTCCCCTTCTTTATCCTTAATTTTCTTTTTGCTGGATGCTCGAAGCAGCGAGGGCCTAGCAATCGATTGGAGGAATAATGCGCCTCCTCGTGGCATATACTCCCTCTTTATCCTCAATGTTTCATTGGTGTCTTCATTGATTTGTAGTTATGAAGAATATATACTTCAAAGGCCTTGTTTGTCTGTGTAGGACAAATATCGATCACGAACACATGGATGATACCTCCCAATGTGTTTGAGGAGTTTTTTCCTAAAATAAAAAGTCAACACATATCGAACACGTCCCAACATGGCAGCTACCTACTAGGGTCATGCAAGAAAAACATACAAGCATTTTAGTTTTATTCTGAACCTAAATCTTCTTATTGGCGTCATAATGAACACTTGTTTCCATTATGTTGCTTCTGTCTGGGGTCTAGTCATGTTCACGTTTAAATCCTATTTTTGTGACCTAAATCATATTTTTGTGACCTAAATCTTCTTATTGGCGCCTTCTTTGTGATGTACTTGCCGAATTCAAACATGAGCTTGCTGCTTTGCCATGTTGTTCCCCCTCTACATATTCTACTATTTTGTTGAACTTGCTGCTTTTTATTTATCGTTTCAGTGCTCCTTTGTCGATCCTACTTTATCTCTGTTGTGAAACCATCGGAGTTCTTGTATGCTCAACAACTTTTGCCTCTCTCCTTTGTTGTGTGACTTTAACTTTCTTCCTAAAGCTATACTATTTTTGCTTCTTATCTACTTCTCAAAGGAACCTTTCTTTTATATTACTTTGAATATTCTTTTTATTATTTTACATTGTCTAAGAAATTAATTTTATTTTATTGTTGATCGTTTAAGTTTTTCTACGATACTCATATTATTTGTATTCCATAGTTTATTTTTTTAAAAGAGTATAAGGCTTAATTATATTGACCTCCCATATGAATTTAATAAAATAAATTATAGCTTATAGATTTTTGGTACGGCTGCACTCGTAATGTATGTTAATTAGGAGGAGACTGTCTTATAATGGTGGCAAACTTTGGGGGGGGGGATGTTTTGGTAATTTCAAAAGGAGGAAGGGAGGTTTTGGTAACTACACAAACTCACAAGGGAGATTACTGCAATTAACCCCATATTATTGACATTAAGTGTTTGGTCACTTAAAGAAAACATTATGTCCAAGGCATTTCATGTCTTACTTTTTTCTGATAATGTCATGTCGTGTGGTTGTTACGGGCTCGCAATGGGGGCGACGTACCATCACAGGAGGAAAGCCTAGGCTCCGTTATGTGTATCTTTAATTTTCACTGCGTACTTTTATTCTTAATTTTGCACTCAATGTATTTTTATCCACTTATGTGTAAGCCTAAATGAGGGCATTTTGGATATTTTTGAGAACTTCCCCTTGCCATAGTTATGGATGGAAGGGGGCTTGATTTGAGATATCCAACAAATTAGTTCCAAAGATTACACATAAGTGAGTAAAACACATCGAGTGCAGAAGTAAGAATAAAAGGATGCGGTGGAAATTAAAGATACACATCTGAGTAAAATTTTCACTCGCGGTGATACGCCGCGCCCCATCGTGAGCCCATTACATCAACTCCCTCGTTCAGACCAAGCTTGTCCTCCAGCTTGAAGGATGAAAATGTTGAACGCAGGTAGGCGTGGCTCTCCCAAGTAGCCTCTATCACATCTTCACCCTCCTACAGGATCAGATCTTCAATGAATGCCCCCCTGTATCTGGTGCCAAGTAGCTGAACGAGCTTATATGTGGATTGCCCCTCCACCAGTGGTAGCAGTGAACATAATGGCTCCATCGGTGGTGTCCCCACATGGGGTTTCTACGGCGAAACGTGAAAATATCATGAATTTTAGCATCTGTGCATAATTGGAGTTGTATGACAACTTGCCTATCTTTTGGGTGATTTTTAACGACCCATAGTACTTTGGGGAGAGCTCATTGTACCCTTCTTGGAAAATGAAGCTTGACAGTAGGGGCTTCTTTTCATCCGCTCCCAATCGGTTGGGGCAAAGAAAACCTCTTGCTGACCAATGTTGTATGTTTCTCCATATGTGCATGTGCCTGCTGTAAATGGTCTCGTGAGGCAGCAAGCATCTGATCACGGTCTAGGAGGGCGGCGGCCGCCTCCTCAACCGTTGTGGTACCACCAATGTAAGTCAACAATTGTGGGGGCTCGCAGCCATCTTCGCTTCTCTAACATTACAGTTGGTGACCCAATTCTTATCTGTATCCTTGCTTCATAAAGTGGCAAACTGATGGTCACAAATGATGCGATTTGGATTCTTTATCTAGGGTACCTTCAATAGATCCACTTTATTTTCCTAATCCTTTTTTGCCCTCTTCCTCATACCTTCTCTAATACTCTCTTCTAAGCCCCTGTCGAGGTGTGATGAAGGCACTAATTTTGTATCCTACCTTACCAGCATAATCTAATTATTGTATGTCATTCCCAACTATCTAGCTCTTCTAGCAGTTGTTGTGAAACCATGCTATGAAAATGAGAAACTTGCTGAACAATGAGCGTCATCTATATGCCAAGAAGTGGGCCATATGCCTCAATAGGAAAAGTCAGCTGAGCAAATCCTTGCGTTTTGGTCATCAAATTGAAACAAAGGAACAAACGATATAAATATCTATTTGGTTCAACCTACATCGATGTTGCACTCCCTATCGACCTTCCCCTAGCTATTCACTCCACTATCAGTCCACTTTCAGTCCCGCCACCACCACGCTGCCCCCTAAACTGCAATTCAGTACTGGAGAAATCTCATCCAATCCTCCGGATCCCTGCCACATGTTCAGATTCAGTCCGACGTTTCTCTCCAGTCTCCGACCACTGGTTTCATATCGTACGCACAGTCGAACACTATGCCTTTTTATCCGGTAATCATTGTGAGCTTGTTTATTGGTTGTAATTTCTTTTTTGTTGAATTTATTTTGTTTCCTTTTTTATGAATATTGTACTATGTGTGTCAAGTATCATGTGACTTGTCCGGCTTTGTTCGTTTATGTATTTATTCTCCGGCACTCTTGTATGTATACTTCTTGTTCCCTTATTTAGAGATTTTACTCGGATGTGATTATTGTGTCATATCATTTATAATTTTCTCATTGTTGTAGATTTAGCAATAAATTTATCATTCATTAAGTCATTCCTGGAGTCGACCTTTACTTTGCTTAGGTCTGTCTTGCGTCAGTTATACACTAAATCAAGTTAGCAATCTACTGCAAATGGAGATGTAATCCTGTGATCCAGTTTAACCCATTCTCTTTGTAATCATTCATATTCATGCATATGAGGTGCTCATGTTGTAGAGTGGGAGTTTCAAGACCTGATATGACGTAGGACGGATGCGCGCTAAAGTATATCTCGACTATGATTTCTTGAGTGAATTAGACAAATCTGGAGACTATGCTTGCAACAATTGAAATTATAAATAATATGATACAACAATCACAATGAAGTCAAGTTTTTATTAAGAGAACAAGTAATGTATTATGCGTGTAAGAGCGCTAGAAAATAAATATTAGAACGAACAAAACCCAACAAGTCACAGGGTAATATTGAAACAAAGATTACATATTAATATTAAAAAAACTGTGAATTCACATAAGATTCAACAAAAAAAATTACAACCAATAAATAATCTCACAATGATTACGAGGTTGAAGGCTCTGTGGAAGTACGATATGATACTGTGGCCTGGAAGACAACGAGCGATTGAATCGGGACTGCTGAGGGGATTCGTATGGCTGCATGGGATTATCGACCTGTTTGAAGTTTTCTGTGGACTGGATGGATTGGAGGGGTAGGGAAGGGGGCTGCAGACGATTTGTTAGTGGCGGAGAGGCTGGCCGGAGGTGCAGGAGGTTGTTCCAGGGGTGGAATCAGGTGTCGGACGTGTCCAGGGGCAGAAAAATGGATTTGGCGGAGTGAACTGCTAGTCAGGGAGTTTTTGGAGGGGAGATGCTCGACTAGGAGGTGTGGGGCTGCTGGAATGCTTGAACGTTCCTGGGAACTGTGCAAAGGGGGAAACTGTTAGTCTATAGGATGAAAAGGGAACATCAGGAGTAAACGTGTGTGGGTTGTGGTCTTCTGTTGGAGGAGAAAACAGTTCCTGGCAGTTATAGAAATAGTGGGGTGAATTTCAGTTTCTTGGGTATAGGAATAGACTGGCTGACTGTTTAATGGAGGTTAGATGGATGGTGGATTAAATATTTGATAGAATTAGGAGGAGATAATGTGAAGTTAGGTGTGGGTAGTTATAGAAGGTTAATGACTTAGTGGTGGAAGTCGCAGAAGTTAAGGCTAGTGGGAGGCGGTTACTAGGTAGTTACATGAGTGGGGATAAGTGAAGGTGGTGGTGGAGAGGAGGAACTGCCAACCAAAGTGGTGGCCGGAGGTGGGGGTGGAGGAGGGGGTTTTCTAGGCTTTGCACCTAGGCTCCGACTTCTGTATCGGGTGACCAAAAGGAGGAACTCTCTTCTTCGACTTTTGATACCTTCTAACTGAGCTTTCTGTCCTTATTTAGTTATTTATAGACTAAGGGGTCATCATGGACATTCATGATTCTCAATCATGACGACCCTTAAAATACATTAAAATAAAAATTACAAAATTACAAAAAAATAACTAAAAAACATAGATCGTTGATCCACACAAAATGGATCACTCCGATCGTCATGTAGGCCCTTGTAGTCGTGATCCCACCCCCCCACCCCCCCCCCCCCCCCCCTCGCCTTAAGATCATTCGACTATGTGAATGAAGATGGTCGTACTCTGGTATGAAGGCAAGGTGAATCCCTCTAGCTTTGATGTTGTTGTGATCTCGTGGGCTAGGATCCTTGTAAGAACATAGAATAGATCTGAGGGTACTACAACTACGGAGGCTGGAGACGGTATTGCTGAAGCCGATGTTGACGATGAAATCAAGGATGGTATTGTTGAAGCTAGCGACTGTGCTGAAGGTGTTGTTGTTGTAGGAGATGGTGTTGAAGGTGTTGCTGCTGTAGGAGATGGTGTTGAAGGTGGTGTTGCTCTTGTAGGAGATGGTGTTGAAGGTGGTGTTGCTGCTGTAGGAGATGGTGTTGAAGATGTCAGAATCGAAGTAGAGGAAATTAGTACTGAATACGGTACTGATGATGACATTGTTGTTATTGTCGACGGCGAGAACGGTGATGGTGTTGATGCTGGAAATGACAATGTTGTAGATGGCACTGAAGGATGATGTTGACAACGGTACCGGCTGAAAAAGGTGTTGGGAGTTGTGTTGGTGGTACTATAGGAGGCTGAGTGGTAAGAGGAGGCTAATGGTGGAGATCGTAGGGTATGTAGGGTTGAGGCTCTGAGACCGTGGAAGGTAATGGACTCATATAATCACGTGGCTCATCAAATTTGGTCAAATCTTTAATGTTGAATACATGTGAAATTCTCATATTCTGAGAAATATTAAATTCATAAGTATTTGTTATAATTCTCCTCATGACTGTATAAGGTCTCATTCGCCTTACATTTATTTTTTCCGCGGTTCCTCGTGAGACCCTCTCAGCATATATATAAACCATAACCTATTCACCTTCTTGGAAACTCTGTGATATCCTGCGATTATAAGCATACGATTTATAAATTGTATTATTGCAAGTGATCATACGCCGGATAGACTCATGCATGTCATGCAGTGATGATAAATGATGGTCGACAGACTCAAGGGTCTCCTATGCAGAGGCTCTACAACCCTCCAGGTATCTTTCCAGTGGGCTCTTGGTCAGGGGATTTGGTGGGTGAGGTGTAGAAAAAATAATCACGGGCGTGATGATCATTTAAATAATCACGGGCGTGATGATCATTTAAATAATCACTCGAGATGTCAACACTAATGATGATAGAATTGATCCCTAAGCCGTCAAGAGCACTCTCACTTTCAAATGATGGACATGTCTCTAATGAGTGGTGGTTTATCTAGAAGCTCTTTAGGAAGTGTGTAGGAAATTCATCACGAATTGGACAATCACTCATCCAAATTCCTAAGATATTGACAATATAAGTCAGCATTCAGATGTGTACAATGTCTCGAAGGGTGGAAAACTCACACGGTGGCTCACTAGGTAGGATTTAAGAAACCTCATCGTATGTACGATGGGTAATAGGATGGATTCCCATGAAATCAAGAATGCACTCCAAAATGCGAAAATCGGGCCCTACGTGCACAATACTAGACTCAACATCTTCAGGGATGTAGGCTTCGTCGCTCTGAGGTAAAATTGAAAGAAATTCCAATGATTCTACACTCGCAGACGAGTCTCTTATTTGAGTCTCATCTTCAATATGGCTAGGCATAGGTACCAGACGCTTTATGTTATTGTCACTCTCAGGAACATTGGTGATGATCACATTATTGCATTCCTCAATTTGCATTATTGGGTCAGGGGTAGACTCATTCTCACTACCCAAACGTGGATTCTTTGCAGTGTACTGGGTGGTGGAATCATACTGGGGAGGTCAGGGTGCGAACCCACTCGACTAATTCTAGCGGATCTCAAGGACTCCTCATGGTGGAGAGCGAGATGAAATGTCTGCTCGACGAAATCTAACCGATGACCAATCAGTGCTATGTAGATAGCAGACTGAAGTCGGGAACAGAATCTAGCAGTGGATGCGACTGTCTCATCATGAATGTCGCTCCTCGCCACTAACTCGTGAAAATAGTCTCTAAACTCGGCAACAGACATGGATCCTTGCTGGAGGGTAAATACTTGCTTGAGGAGATGACTCATATATGACATCGACAAATACCCATGACACAATCTCCGCTTCTTCTCCACCCAACTAGTGATGGAGCAAAGATGATCTCGCACAAGGGTCCTCTCAATGTTATCTAAGTACTTTCTCGCCTGACCTAGCAACCTAAGCTTCAGAAATCTGACACGACGCTCGCCGAATAACTGAAAGTGATCTAGATAATATCTCATGTCCACAAGCTAATAGCTAAAGACACCGGGACTCGAAAAATCATGAAACGGTGGAGCGACTCTACAAAACATATACTCGAGACTCCTCAAAATGATGATTATGGTAGTAGTCGCTCCTACCATAATTGAGACGTGTCGAAAAACGATCTCTATGAGCGATGGGTCGGGGACGAGGATACTCATCATAATAGTATGATGATATCTCCGAAGGAACTCTATGGGCTCGAACATAGGCGGACTCTGGTTCCTCAATGGGAGGAGAAGAGTAGCAATGACTACTATGATATGACATTGGTGATATATAGACTCTAGCCCCGTGTATCCTAATCTAAGCCCGAACCTGGGGATCTGATACCAAATTGACGCAAGGCGGATGCGCACAAAAGTATATATGTCGACTCTATGAATGCTTGAGTGAATTAGACACAAATCCGGCGACTGTGCTTGCAACAATTGAAATTATAAATAATATGGCACAACAATCACAATGAAGTAAAGTTTTTATTGAGAGAACAAGTAATGTATTACGCATGCAAGAGCACTAGAAAACAAATATTAAAATGAAAGCTCAACAAGTAACATGATAATATTGGCATAAAGATTACAAACTAATATTAAAAAAAACAGTGAATTAACACAAGATTCAGCAAAAAGAAATTACAGCCCTTACGAGGTAGAGGGCTCGGTGGAAGTACGATATGATACCGGTGGCCTAGAATACAATGAGCGATTGAATTGGGACTTCCGAGGGGATTCGTATGGCTGGATGGGAGTATCGACCTGCTGTTTGAAGTTTTTTGTGGACTGGATGGAGTGGAGGGGTAGGGAGGGGGTTGCAGGCGATTTGTTAGTGACTGGAAGGCTGGCCGGTGGCGCAGGAGGTTGTTCCAGGGGTGGAATCCGGTGTCATGCGTGTACAGGGGCAGAACAATGGGTTTGGTGGGGAGAAGTGCCAGTCAGGGAATTTCTGGAGGAAGGGAGATGCTTGTCTAGGAGGTTTGGGGCTGCTGGAAAGCTTGGACGTTATTGGGAAATGCTGTGCAGAGGGGAAAATTGTTAGTCTATAGGCTGAAAAGGTAACATCTGGAGTAAACGTGCGTGGGTTGTGGTCTTCCGTGGGTGGAGAAAATTGTTCCTGGAAGTTATAGAAATAGTGGAGTGAATTTAGGCTCCATTTGGCACGGCGGTGGAGGTCGTGAATGAGGTGGTTATGAACCGCCTTTCGCGAACGGCCGACCTCACCTAAAGGGAATTTCATCCACTTTTCAAAATTAGTTTTCTTTTCTTGTTGGCGGTCATAACCATTGTCTTGCCAAACATGCATTCTTTGTCAGTGGCGTTTTTGCCCAAACTCACCGGAGCGAAAATGCAACGCCAAACGGAGCCTTAGTTTGTTGGGTAATTAAAACATGGAAATCTAATTCCAACAAACTAAATTCACCCCAAAATCAAACTCAATCCACCCATAACCAATTGATTTTGGATTGTGTTTGTAGCTATCTTGCACTTCTCCTTTATATGGGTAATTAAAACATGGAATCTAATTCCAGGATGCCCTTCCCCCTCCCCTTCAAAAGATTATTGTTGGTTATTATTCTTTTACCGACTGTACCTGTGAAAATTGTCACAGTATTTCTTCTAGCAATATTGTCTTATCAATACTTATCTTGTTGGCACGAGTACATTATCTTAATTTTAATTGCAAAAATTCTGGTCCAAAATAGGCCGGACCGATTTCATGAAAAGATGGAGTTAGTAAATCTAAAATTACTGATATACTAAATCTTTGTGAGATCGTCAATTTTGTACCAAAGGTGTATTTATAGTAGACCGAAACTGTATAACCATCCTTCCTCTAGCGCAGCAATGCAGTCTCAATCAGTTACCAATTCTTAATTTAAATTTTGAATTGCAATTCTGGAACATGCTAAACGGGATTGTTGCTTTAACCATTACAGTCAAATTTGTGAGTATTTAAATTTCTTTGCTCTGCTGTAATTGTGCTTACAGTTCGTGCCGAAGAACAGTGGCATTCCCAAGAGGAACGATGTGGTTTTTATTTCTCCAACCGGAGAGGAGATTCGAAACAGGAAGCAGTTGACCCAGTTTCTCCGGTCCAATCCTGGCGGCCCTTCGCCCTCTGAATTTGATTGGAGATATGGTAACCTCACCCTCCCTATCCTTTCCCCTGTCAACTTTCTTGATTATTTTCTTTTTATTTCTTTGTGCTCGTAACACCGCTTGATTTGTCGGTGAAAAGGTGATGCCCCGAGGCGCTCGGCTAGAATAAATGAGAAGAAAAAGGTCGCGGAGACTCCTGAAGAAGAGCTAAAGTCGCACAAAAGAAAATCGAACTCAAACGACCGCGGAACGAAACATCAAAAGAATGGCGGAGACACCGAGAAAGAAGAAAATGATGAGGTGCCTGAAAGTGAGAAGACAGCCGCCCAGGTGGTAGAGGGCATAGCAGATGCTGAGATGAAGGATGTTGTTGAGGATAGTTCAATAAAAGAGAATGTAGAGTCTGCTGCTAAAACTATAGAAGATGAAATTGAAGTAAAAATTGCAGATCAAGATTCAGCTGAAAGCCAGGAAGGGAAGAACATAAATGAATCAGAAAAACTGCAACCGGAAGATTCGAACAAAGATGCGCCGTCCATCATATTTGCTCCCGAGGAAACCTCAGCTGTGAGTGAAAATCAAGAAGAGCTGGGAGTGGAAGAGGTCGGCGAAGGCGTTCTTGTTTTAAACGAACATGAGGAATCCAAGAATGAAAATTCATATGTAAGCGAACACCATGAGGAATCCAAGAACGAAAATTCATTTGTAAGCGAACGCGAAGAAAAACAGGGAGCAGAACAGGGGAGCAATGAAGCACCCGTCTTATTCGTGCCGGAGGTAACCAAGGGAGAAAATGTGGTTGTGAGAGAAAACCGTGCTGACCCTAAAGTTTCTCCCCGTGACGCCGAGTCCAGTAAGGAAGTTTTGCGCGAGAAAGAAGTGAAGGATAGAGCCTTTTTGAATGACAGCCACAAATGGGAGCAGAAGACGGTTTCGTCCTCTTGAGGGCATACGGCGTCCTCCTCATCATCGCGTGCTTCAAAGATTGGGAGAACCCTCTGAACAAATTCCTTTAATGTTTCTTTTTTAGGGCTTCATAGTCAGCTGAAAATATGTCAGTTTATCATCTTTGTTGCGGTCCAGCTCTGATCACGTCCGTTCATCCAATCTTGTTCAGCTCGTAGGTACGCATTGCTCGGCGTATTGTGATGACTCGAGATACAGAGTATAGGTGCTGATATTGTTATTGAACTTGTTAAGCTCAGAGGTCTTAAAACCTTGTGATATTGTTTGCAGATTTTATGTAGTTAATAATAAACTTGCTTGATGTTTAATAAATATTTGCTGACTAGCCTATGAAGCTTCTTGTAGTGCCTTGAATTTTAGCCTTCCAAACTCTGTGTAATTTGTGGGCAAGAATTTTCTTTAGCAGTATGCATTTAGTTCGTGAATATTTACTTAAATATAAAGAGTTTGTGGAGATTATTGAAGAATCAGTTGGTGTCTTGCCTCATTTGTGAAAGTTTTGGAGGGAGCCCGTCTAGTGCCCTTCTATCATTTGGGATCTGTTTGGGACAGCTTATGCTGATGTATAACCTCTATTCAAAACACAAACTCAATTTTACAGTTGTTTGTTTGTGCAGCTGTTAGAAAACAACTTATTTTAAAATAGTTGATAAGCTGTTTTTTCATCAGCTATCCGGGCCCAGCTTATGGCTTCCCATAAGGCGTATCTCTTAAAAAAGCCCTAGGCGTTCGTTGAAATCCGTCGCTGGCCCTCGCGATTCCTCCTTTCCTCTCATCCCGTCGAAGAGCTAGCATCGCAAGATGTCCACAAATTGTCCAAACAGTCTACAGTTTATTCATCACTGATTTTATAACAGCTCTATTCGATCAGCAGTTTTTTCATCAGCATAAGCTGCCCCAATTAGAGCCTTAATCCACATTTTGAATGTGATTTCAAAAAATGGCAAAATTTGAATACCATTGAAATTTTCTATTGATCATATTCATAGTAAAAATTCTCGCTAAGAATATAATGACAAAGCATATATATATATATATATATTACATATTTCTATTATATCTATTGATCATATTGAAGATAGCTTGCAATAGTTCAAACTGAACAAAGTTATTAGGCTCAATTTTCTCGAACGTTCGTTTTTTTTTCTTAAACAAGTTTAAAATGAGTTTATTTGCACCTTCAACCTATCCATTGCTCCGTGAATGGTGGGCGAATAAATAGTCCTATATGTTCATATAAACATTTGAGTTTATCACCAGTGATGATTGCAAGTGGTACCTCATGTCGGTAAATAATCTCACTCCATTTTTTATTTTATTTTTTGCAAATTGTTGTAGTTTTAGCAAGAATTTTAGCACAACAGCTTAGTGAAATAGTCGATCATGATCAAAATATAATTGTTCACTTGTCATCTGAAATGGGCTTAAGAGATCCATCCCTCAAACAACGATTGATTCAAATCTATAGAATCAATTGGATCCTGTCCCCAAAAAACATTTTTTTACTGTGGAAGCAAGCTAATTACATCGCTTTAGATCTTTATGCTGATGATAGAAATTGCAAAAAAAAAAACTGGAAACAATCATCTTGAGGATATAGAGATATAAGCTAGGGTGAAAGGCTGAAGGCCCAAAGTACAAAAATGAGTCAGGCGCTATATAATTCAAGAACCTGTGCGAACGAAGAATGATTATTCAAATATGAAGACTATCCGCGACAATCAAAATCTGGTATTAATTTTCCATTACGGTGCTTCGCTTCGCCGGTCATCCATCTCTACCGCGAGCCAGATAGGCTTCTCCCTACATTTTCGCCGGTTCTATTGCCGCCATTGCCGCAGTCGTGCGACTCCGCAGCTCTGAAGAGAAATTCTTGAAACTCATCGTGTGAAACCGACTTGTGATAGCGTGGAGAAAAATTTGTCGGTTGAGGCCCTTCTGGATGCCGGCTTCCCCTTCGCTCCAGTTCTTGCCGCACCACCTACAGGCAATAGATCTTGAGCATGAAGAACTACAGGCATTAATGAGCAATTAAGAATTGTTGAACCTTTAGATTCCTCCATGTTAATAGAAAATCCAGCTAATGTTTTCTTCTCGCTCAATTTCATTGTCTAACATATACGGACGGGGTTAATTATTGGGACCTCCCCTACGACTTTGCATAATTATAGGGACCTCCCCTCTAAATTTGCAACGTTGCGATGCACTCGCACTCAGTTAGCATACATTCGAGTGCACCCCTCTAGAGGGGTGGTTAATTGTACAAAAAAATAACAATGTAAAGTCAAATGATAGATTTTGGTAATTTCAAAAAGTAGAAAAAAAAAATCCTTGTAATTATGCAAAGTCCCAGAGAAGTCCCAGTAATTAATCATACTATATATAGCTTTGGGGATTCAAATGAATATCAGTAATAAAAGGAAACAAATATTTCTAATCTGGCGAATAAACTGTGCAGCTATCTCATTAAAGGGTCTGGAAAAACATTACAGAGCGAGGGGCTCGGGTCTGGCAGAGCTATAGCCCCGCGCATAAATTTACTTGGATCATATTAAATTACTATATTTTAGCCTATTTTAAATAACTTCCATAATTAATCCAATAAAATATGAAAGAAAAGATTATACATGTCTTTCATGCGAGTCCACAAAACCTATAAACCCTATATCCGAGTTGTCATTCTTTGTCGCTCGCAAACTTTTCCGCTCGCATTGAAACACCTTGACCTACAAAGTTACATATGATATTAGATGTCTAAATTGGAGAAGACTTGGGGTGTGAGGAGCTTTAAGGAAAGAGGACTTGTGGAGTACATTTTAACCCTAGTTTAGTTTTACTTTATATATGTTTAGGGTAAATTAGACTATGGAATTAAAATCAAAATCATATGAAGAAAAGATTATCCAAGTCTTTCTTGCGAGTACACAAAAACCTCAAAGCCTATCCTTATGTCTAAGTTGCAGTTCTTTGTCCCTTGCAAATTTTTCCACCAGCATTGGAACAATTTAAGCTACAACTGCATATGATATAGATGTCTAAATTGGAGAAGTCTTAGGGTAGAGGAGCTTGAGGAATGAGGACTAGCAAGAGGGCATTTTGACTCTATTTTAATTTTACTTTATATGTAATATGTCTATGTAAATTAGACTATGGAATTAAAATATAAATCATATGATCATAGGCAAAGTTTGGGATTTATTTCGATTTTTTAATTTTGATTATCATTTTTTTTTGTTTGGCAATTGTGGATAGCTGCAAGATTATTGGAAAGGCGAAAGATCAATCTACACTGATGGCATGGCAATCTTGCAAGAGTTTAAACATGCAAATGGACAATGGAATGTCTGATACTGACTTGGACTCCCTTTTAATCCCCAAAACTATAAAAACACTCACTCGAATTTAATAAAAATTAGTAAACAAGATCATGTTTATATAAGCATCCCACTAGCAAATATAAATTATTGTTTCGGATAAAAAGCCATTTTTCCTGCATAAAATTTAATTAAAATGAATGGAGAAAAAAATTCAAAAAATCAACTAAAATGGAGAGAAAATTTGAATTCAAAAGTATAGAAAAAATAATTGAGAGCTGAAAGATGATGATAATGATAACGAATTTGAAGTCCTTTCTCATAGGAGGTTAAATTATGATGGAACATGCTCAGGGTACAAGAAAGCGTATGTGAAATTTGACAAAGAGTATTGAATTATTGACATAAGGCCCATGAGTTATAACTTGCATTATGTTTCTATTGAAAATCAAAGAGAGAAAAATAACAATGTTTCAAATGTTGTGTCACGGGCGCAGGCACGGAAAATTTTTATGACAGGAGACAGCACAATGACGGACATTGGACATTGTAATCTATTTATTGTTATTTTTCATACGTTTTTTTTAATTGTCGCATTTGTTTTGGGTCTCCAGTTGTTCCGGACTGTGTTGCATATTATTTTGGATTTCACTATTTATATGTCGGCGGGCATCTGGCCAGGGCGTCGAAGGAAATAATCAAGTCAATTAGTTTTTGTTAATTTGAGGTTTAGGGCTCCCTCACGCACCCCCACCCCAACTGATTCCCTTCCCCGTCAACATCGTCTTCTTATTGAGCAACTACAAGAACCAGGGAGAGATTGCACCTCCCCTCTCATTTACACATATGGCCACAAGAACATTGGTGACATAGCCGCACCTTCTCCTTCTTGCAGCATGTCCGGCGCAACAGCGCGTGGTCTTCCGAGGGCGACCTAGTCTCATCTAGTGCGGCCTCCCCCAAAGGGGCTTCCGCGCGCTTGGCCCTTACGGCCCTTCACAGAGCAGACGGCGTTTGCTTTGAGAGACAACCGCTCTGTGAAATCAGAGAGCAGCCAAGCCGTAGGGCCCCACCTCGTTTCAGGGCTCTGCATCTGCATCATCCATTATGTCATCATTCACGCCCAGCTCGTCTCTTGGCGCCCCCTCCACCCCGCATAATCAGTGGCGGAAAGGCTCCGTGGTATCTTTGACGTCCTCTTTCACCTTTAGACGCCTTCGGACACTCCCCTCTAGGGTTGAGACCCTCTGAATCGACCGCCTCCGCAATACGACCGTGAATCCCAACGGGGGGTCTGCAACATAAGCTTCAAATCAACTATTTCAACGTAGGTAGTTCACGAGAATCAAATGGGAAAACATTATCCACGACAATCCCCACCTTCCTTGTCCGTCGCATTACATCCGGAAACCTGATCCTATGCACGAGCTTGTGACAGTAAGCTATAGAAGTTGGTTCTGCTCTTTACAATTTGCTTTTCTCCTTTCCCACTAGCAGGTCCTATCCTAGGGCAATGTTCTCCATTATTTCATGATCATGCTCTTCCTTTTTCCCAATTATGAAAACTTGACT
This sequence comes from Dactylorhiza incarnata, assembly GCA_033032865.1. Classification (NCBI taxonomy): domain Eukaryota; kingdom Viridiplantae; phylum Streptophyta; class Magnoliopsida; order Asparagales; family Orchidaceae; genus Dactylorhiza; species Dactylorhiza incarnata. The sequence goes on from JAWHQI010000053.1 coordinate 8,559,034, forward strand.
GCTAGTTTTCACCTAAATTTTAGAGCCTACTGAATATGATTTTTTTTACTTACTACACATCCAAAAAAGGTAAAAGAATATTGAGGTCCCGGGAGCAAGATTGGGCGCCCCAAGTGCCTGGAAAAACAATCCTATCCTATCAAAAAAGTTGAAGAGAGGAAGCACTGGTGCTGCAAACTATCTGTGATTTCACAACCATCATTTCTAATTACGGGCCAAGAAACTAAACCACCACAAGGCTATACATTTTTTTTGATAGATTCTCATAATCATAACTACTAAAATATACATCTATAATTTGGAGTTTCATTTATAATGTATAGTAGGTGATCAACCAACAATGGTGGTGAACTGTATACCATATTATGTCCTCTCAAATAGCACGTCAACGGCCCATGATAGCCTAGTGCGCAGAATCACGATACCTATCAAAGTACCAAGAATATGCTTTAGACGGATCATTCACCGATAAGACACCCATCCTCAGAAATGTTTAGCCACGAAGTCCTTTTCACAGATCTCTTTCATGGATACTTTACCTAGGTAACCTATTCAGAGGATATTCATCCCTAGTAAGTAGAGCTGTCACTTAAAACCGAAAACCGAACCGGAACCGCAAAGAACCGGACCGAACCGTTCGCGAATTATTCGGGTTTCGGTTTGAATTTTGGAACCGTAAACAACAATGGTCTGGGTGCGGTTCCTTCATTTTATTATCCGGACAGAAACCGGAAATGCAACATAAATGTCTCGAGTGGTTTCAGAATTTTTAGACCCGATCCGGACCGCGGAACGAAGGAACCGAACCGCAATCCGTTTATTATTATTATGTATAATATATATTTATTATTAATATTATTATAATATTTTTTATAATATTAATAATATATATTTATTATTATAGTATATTTTTATAATATTAATAATATATATTTATTATCTATACAACTATACCTGTATCAGCCGTTCGATTGCAGCGCTGTCCGATTGCAGGGCCGTCTAATTGCAGCGCAGTCCGATTGCAGCGGTATTCAAATACTTATACACAGGCCGCCCCGCTCCTCTGCGCCGAAGGCTTCCTTCTCACTTAGTTTGCTCGATCGCTGAAGGATTTCTTCCCCCCATTTCGACAATGTTCGTTCCGGCAGTATTCGTTCTGACCTTTCTGCTCCCCATTCCGGCAGTGTTCGTTCTGACTCAAATTATAGAGTTATAAAATGATTAAAACTATAACACAGAATCGATTGGAACATGACCGAAACGCATAGGACCAGACCGAACCGTTAGTGGTTGGTTGGTTTTGGTTCTTGTTGAACCGGAACCGTTGACACGACGGTTCCAAAAATTATGCTGGAACCGGAACCAGAATCGGTCAAACCAAATAAGATTTTGGTTCTAATTTGAAGAACAGTTATCTTAGCAGTTCAGTTCACGGTCTTAGTAGAACCAGAATTGTAACAGCTCTACTAGCAAGATCAACTTGGCAACACCCACACCTCGGCCAATCAGGAGGGCGGTCATCACAAAGGCACGATTTTTAAAGTAGAACAACCCTTTTCAGGAGGGGCAAGCAGCTCAAATAGCGGCCACACATACAAACATGGTGTGGTGTCAAGGATTATGTGTTTCCTATCAAACCGTAGTTGGAGGAACGGATAAAGTGGGTAGTTAGGGAGGCACTGATAACCTCTCCCCAACAGATGACCACTCCAGCCTTCGTCCAACCGAACATCAAAGAAGCGAAGGGTGCAGCGAGCAGAGAGTCGCAATCAACCGCAACCGCCGCACAACCTGAAGAAGCACCCGTCTCGCTTCAAAGAAGAACCAAAATGGGAGCAAGAAAAAGAATGAGATGACCTCCTCTCACCCTTTAGCACCTAGATCCAAATAGAGAGAACGTCAAAGGGGTTTCAAGAAACCCCACCTAAGACGGTAAGACACTAGAATGGCTACTCTGACCCGGATAAACACCTAAATGTTTTAAGACGGAGGTCCTGTTTCAACAGCCTCCCAGTAGCAACAGTGTAAAGTTTTAGCGAGTTCAGCAGCATGCTACTGACGCACTTCGCAACGCGAAGAAGAGAAAATGCAAGGCTCATACACTCTTATATACCATAACATGCAAGTTGTTCATAGGGTGTTCCGAAAGGGTGGCAGAGGAAACATACAACATTGACTTTAAGCTAGTCTAGGCAGCCTTAATCTAAGGGCTCAAGTGGGTCATCTAAGATATGAACTTTATAACTATCCATCAAGGAACTATATGGGAACATGTCCACATCAACAACGGGGAAAGCTACCTGGTGGATGAAAAGAAGGATCATCAACATCGGGGCGAACCCGCAACATAGAAGAGGGGAGACTGGAAAAGGAGAAAGTTACCCCAAGGAAACCGACACTGGATCACAACTTTGAGGGATAGGCATTCGAGATACCTAGCTGACCACAGGGGAATAAGTCATCACAGGGTTTCTAGGGAGGTCACTTGAATTCAAACAGCAGAAACATATGTTTCAAGACTCAAGGGATGAAGTTGTTATAGAATGATTCTTAAATATTAATGATGTTGTAAAAACCAAATTGTTGTTGGATAATGATGGATGACTTGACGAGGCTTTTGGGTTTTTTCCCTGATGTTTTATTGCAGAATTGGCCATCATTTATGTTCTTCATTTGTTAAATTTTTTATTCTTTTTATTCATCATTTTTTGGTAATTAATGTTCTTAAATTATTTATAGAATGGAGTAGTCAAAGGATTCTAGTAAAATGCATATTGTTGTGGTGTCGGCTGGTAGAGATTCGTGTTGGGATTTGGTGAGAATGTAGTACCAAATGAAACGAATCAGATCTGATGCAACTACTGCAAATAAGTAGTCAATGGAGGAAAAACTTATTTCAAACATCAATTGATGGTGATAAAGGGCAACGTCAAAGTCATGCCCTCAAGTACCAACTTATGTGAGGGTAAAAGTAGAGGTGGTCCTACATTCTGCACAGACAAGCAAACAAGTTAAGAGTGATCAATTATGAGCCATCTTGGATGAAGTAGTTGTTGGAGTAGAAGATAACAAAGATGAATCATCTAAGAGGAGTATGTTTGCAGGGCTAGGGGCCAATGGAACACCAACACCTCCCCACCCCCACTGATGTAAATTGAGAGAGCGAGTCCGGATTTTGCGCGCGCTATCACGCTCGACGTTTGAAATTTCATGAGTCGTTAATCGTCATTTGGAAAGAGATTCTCGAGTATTTTACAGTTCGAATCGAAACAACTGTATTCTCCCACAAGCTTAATCACAAATAATATTTTATGAATAAACACCAATTAAAAACAACGAGAACGTTCGAGGCAAGCTTTTTGATAATTAGTTGAATCACATACGCCTAAGCTAATAAAAGGAGCAAGAGAGATGGGCGGAGTTTACTCAAACATATGCAAATCTACGGCAAGGAGAAGGTCGCCTCAAGTTCAGCTGTGCAAGGGTCCCAGGCTGCTGTCGGCAGCACAGTTAGAGGAAGGAGGAATCGCAGTTGACGACCACTGGAAGGAGATGAGCAGTGGTAGTTCCGGTCACTGGAATAGCTCGTCGGAGTCGACGGTGACCTGAACAAGGTAGACGTCCTCGACATGGCTGACAACGACGGATAAGTGGCTAGCGCTGAAAACCTCAGAGGACGCCGACGATGATAACTACGATGTTCATCCTTGGACTGGGAGACCTCCTTAAAATCAATGAAAAAGAGGGCCTGACGTGCGGTTGGATGGCAGGTGCTACGGATTTGTCGGGCTGATAGAGGGAACGAGATCTCGTTCCTCTGCTTTTCCCAAGTTTCTTTTTTAGTTCGTACATGCCCTATTATGAAAAATGATTTTGATGCCTTTTTTAATTGTTTCCAAAGGAGCCACTTTGATGCCTTTTTAATATTTTGTTCCAAAGTATTATTTCATAAAAATTTATGCTCTTAATTAGAAATAAAATCAAAATCTTCTAAGTTGAATAATTTCCACCTTAGTCTTATGCGTTATTAATTAGTTAAAGATTATCTTTTCGGTCCTAGCTACTTAGAATTGTCGGACCATTTATTCATGGTCTTAGAGGGTGGTTAAACTGATGAGTTGGAAAACTCAAAATGAGATTAGTGCGCGGGAAAAGAAAATTACATAATATAAATGAAATAACTAAAAGAAGATAACCGACGCATGACGATATCATGCGTCCTTGGATGCGGCGAAGGGTGCATCACCCACACACCGTGTCGCGAGTCCAGTAAAGGAGCAAAGCACAATAGACAGTAAGTACAGGAAGAATGTGAGAGATGACATATGCTTGTACATTGTTAGGTGGGCATACGAGATGGGCATTCAGTTCAAGTCCATGAATAGCACTGCATTCCAAATGTTGTTGGATGATGTTGGACAATGCAGCTCTGGATACTGTTTATGAGGTGGGAGAAAAATTCATGCAGATTGAGGTACACTGCATGAAGGAGATGCTAAGCACGTTCACACAAACATGCATATTAAATGGGTGTAGTCTTCTAACTGATGCATGGACGAATTGAAACAAGGAGAAGCATCATGAGCATACCAGCACACGATTATTGGGATAGTATTTTGACTATCTAAGAACATTTCCTTATCCACACACGATGGAAAACTTATATTTGACTCTGTGAATGAGGCGATTGGCAACTCTGATGGTCCAAATGAAGAGAATATAATGTAGGTTGTGACGGATAGTGCGTATAACAACATGGATGCATAAGATTGATGATTTTGAAGAAACCTGGGATCTTTGGACTTTGTGTATTGCGCACACATTTAAACTTCTCCTCCAGGACATCGCAAAGCTGACATAGATCAAGAATGCAATCTTCTTGGGATGCAACATACGATATTTATTTATGGTTGTATCATCTCCCTTGATATATTTAGAGAGACGGGCAAAGACTTAAGAGTCTTACAGCCTTGTGTGACCTGCCGTTACTAAATTAGCTCCAATGTTTCTATATTTACAAAACATTCAAGGAAGAGACGGTCAAGGGAGATGTCCACATTTGCGAAATGGGAAACAACAAAGTTGTCAAGTAGTGTCTCGAGCAAGCAGATAAATTTTGATTATAAGATTGCACTTATTACTATCATCACTCGTTTAGTTATTTATATATATTTAATTTACTTTTACGATAAACAACAAACTATAACTATAATCTTGAGTATCTTTTGCCATAATGTTGAACTTGTCATCCTCGTATCTGTCCCATTGATGAAGGTCCTAAGATGAGTTGATGGGACGCACCTTCAATGAGATGGTAGCGTGGAGACAGAAAGAAGGCTAGAGAGGAAGTGGTTGCTGCTCTAGTTTTTAAATGAGCAAATACCTTCCTATAGTTTACGGGTGGATTAGTGATTGTCACACAAGAATGTACTCAAATATTTCTATGCAAGATCATATTTCTTATGAGGTTGAGGTAATTACAACAAATATTATTTGCAAAATAAAAAACAAAAAGGCAAATAACTAACCCCTCTTTTAATCCAGATGTACTTGTATTTTAAGTTGATTTAAAATATTTATGCAATTAATGAAATTTTTTGGGTTAACTTATTATTATTTTTCTTCTTCTTAGCCGCTCGATCTAGCATTCCATGGCTCGACGCCGCCTCAGATCGCCTTAAGATCCGTCAATGACCCTTCCTCCATCTCTCGATGAAACCAACGAACCAAGCCTTATGAGTTTGACAACCCTCTTCAATGTCACCGTTCGACCTTTCCTCAGCTCCATCTAGCCTGTATCACCTCCACCACCCCTTCCGACCACTATCCCTCCCATTCTGATCTAGACCGAGACAAATTCCCCCTACCCAGCCTCATTCCAACCCCAACCCCTTCCATTCAATAAACCCAAATAAGCTATTTTAACCATACAAGCCATACAGCAAAGAGCAAACCAATTATCAGCTAGACTTTGCTTTAGCCCTTCAAAGGCAAATCCAATCAATCTTAAATGGTCATGGGCCAACCAGTCACCCTCTAGATCACCTTCAGCCCTCGAGCTACACCATTGACATCCAATTGTCTAACCTTTTTTAGCGCAGATGTCTCCACAAATATTTGAATCCAACACCGCGATTGAAATCTTGGGTATTCCTCTTACCTTTCTCTTGCTCGAATTATGTTACGTAACTTCATGATATTTTTTATTTGATCTAAACAAATCAGAGCTTGTCTAATTTTCACTATGTTTGTTTGTCCTTAACTGCTTAAACCATTGTTGTACTTATCGAGCACCTAACCCTGCATCTGAAGAGAGCCCTAACTCTAGACACTAATAGCTCACTCAAACCCAGAACCTTGTTGGGACACTGGAGTCAAACTAGACATAGGTGGTTTTGAGGGACATTTAGAACTCGATGGATGTTTATATTAATGCAATCGAATGAAGAGATTCATGACTGTAACAACCCCATAAAAATAAGAATAATAATAATCCTACTTATTCTATAAATATATTTATATTAGATTTATTCTATCCGCAGCCCTAACCCCTCCCCTGTTAAATCCCGCAAGCCCCCCCTGATTTAATCCCGCAAGCGCTCGGTTAGGGCTCCCGATTCCGCTCCCGCTCCTCTCCCGCGCGCAGCGCCGGCGCCGCCAGCCGCTCCTCCTGCCATGGCCGACGTCGCCTCCTCCTGCTCTTCCTCCTCTGGCCGGTGGCCTCTCTTCCTTTGGCCGACGGTTTTCCCCACTGTCCCCCAGGCCGGCAACTGCAGCAACACTTCTTCCTCCTTCCTCAGGACGGCAGCAACAACCTTTCTTTCAGGGGCCAGCAGTCCTCTCCTCCAAGGGATCAGCAGCCCTCCCTCTCCTCCAAGGGACTGGCAACCCCCTTTCCTCCTCGTTTTGACCGGGGATTTGCGAGAGGGACAACTAGGGTTCCCCTTCCCTCTCCTCCTTGGGCTCGGATTCGACTTTCTTGAGTAAGAATCTCTATCCTTCCCCCTTTATTCAGATTTCTCTTGAATCCTTTGTAATTTTCGTGCCCTAAGTTGCAGATATTTGTGATCCAAAATTTATGTCATCTTATAATCGTCCAATTTCTAAGTTTTCGTGCACCCCGGCGCCTTTCGTCGCTCTAATTGGCGGGATCACGCGAAGCCCCTTCCGATTTAGGGTTTCCCTAACCTAAATCAGCGCCAAATCTCTGATTCCTTCGTGTAATCCCCTCTCCCCTAACTTTGAGGGAGGTAAATCTCTAAACCCGTTCTTGATCGAAGTTACGTGTTGAATAAATTGTTCGTGCTAGCGTATGAATTTCCTTTGTCATATATCAATTATAATTGTGCTTGAACAGGTTCGAATTATGATTTCTGTTTCTGTTTGCGCCGCTTCGCCGTCGCCGTCAGATTTAACCCCATTTAAGGCAAGTAGAGATCCCTCTCTCTTGCAATCATTGAATTTATTTAGCATGTCTGTTCTTATGATTTTATGACTTCGATTTGAATACATGTTTCATCAAATAAGCTTAGTTCTTGAATGCCTGAATTGATTTGTTAAAATATTGAGGTATCACGTGTTTGGAATGTCACAAGTTGTGAATGTGAATGATGGTTACTTGAATATTCACTTAGATGAATTGTGTCTCATTGTTGGAAGACGAGTTAGTGAACGAAAGTGGTTTTAATTGGATTTTCATTTAAAGGAATTACATCTCATTTGATGGATAAATGTAAGACTAGTAGATCTTTTCGAGCAGGAACATTAATTGTTATAATGATAAATGTTAAGATTCCTGCTAGCAACTAGATGAATTGTGTTTGATATAAAATATTCGGTTCGTACACATGTTTACTTGGAGGATAATCGTTTGTTGGAATGGATCAAACTAAATGAATACATGGTATCCTAGAAAATGATGTATAGTAATCTTATTACTCGTGAATACTTGAACCCGCAAGTTTCAAAACTCTCTATCGAGTTCTTTGAGTCATCGAATCTTGTTTCTTATGCATGTCTGGTTCTAAGACTTGAGTAAATAATTTTCTATAACTTGATTCCTCCCGTTTCACGCTTGTAAAATCTACTTTTGTATATCTAAATCAGTATTTGGTTACATGTCTTGAGATGTTATAATCACTCAATTATGAATCATTTGAATCATTAATAACATAAGCAACCAATGAAAGGTGGTGTTTAATTGACGCAACTCCTCAACTTGGGTTCCCTCTTGAATCCCTAACGGGAACAAAGGACCGGTCGTAGCTAGCATGAACTCCCTGGCTCAAGGGTGAGGGTTTGAAAGAGCCGCCCCTTAGAGATCACGGGCAGAAATTCTGAATCTCTGGTAAGACTTGCATCTGAATATGAATCTATCTGAATCATAAATCTTGTGCGTTAACCAAAAACACTTACACTTTCACTTGTTACAACTTATGTTATTATCTGTATCTTTGTATGCTATACTTCGGAGTAGCCTAATAATTCTGGTTATTTCTGTTTGTCTCACTTGCTTATCCGTCTTATTAGTTTCGCTTCATGATAAATGGTACAAAAATATTCTGTTTCCCCTGCTCGTATTTTATTTTGCATTGCTCCTGTTTATTTCAATGTTCTGAGGCTTTTCCTTCTTATTTTGAAATTTGTCTTAGCGTTCATGCCTGCGCTGCCTGCTTCCTGAGCCGATCTGCATTAAGCTTCAGGTTTTGTGTTTCATTTCTTTATCTGTCGGATATTTTGTTATCTACTAATTACGATCAGCCATTTTCTCTTGTTTCATGGACAACTGCTAGGCTAAATCATATATGTACTAGAATTTGTCATGAATTGCATGTTCATTTCTCTGAATTGTCATTGCATTTTGATCTGTATCAGAGCTTGTATCATAAGTTGTTTTTGCAAAATGTATGTACACCTGTTTCAAACTATCATATTTTAAAACTTCCGCAATAAATCAATCTGTTTTACTTAAAAGTAACTATTTTAAAACTATTTATAGTACTTCTGCTTCTGCCTTAGCAGACATGGATTTCTTTTCACCCATGCCTGTGGCATCACGACCCGCCCCGAAGCGCACTCTGACTTTTGTCGAGACGGGTCATGACAGTTGGTATCAGAGTCAGGTTAGGCCCTTAAGATAAAGTATTTTATAACTATTACATATTTTGAATCTTGTTATATAAATATATATACATGCATCATTTTTTCACACACCTCGTCATTATCTGTTGTTCACGGCTGAAACACGCACACACTAAACTCATAAGCATGAGTAGTATGCACACGAATGTTAAGGGAATATGGGCAAACTTAACATTTTTGTGCATATGAATTCCACTAGGATATACACCGCTTGCGAATATTAAATGGTTATGGGCAGTTTAATATTTTCAAGTGCGTTGACATTTGAATCATAATATGCATGACATGTTAAGTGATATAGGCGCTTAACGTGGTATGTGTATTCATTCATTTGCATTTATATCATAAGCATTGCACAAGTGTCCAGCTAAGAACAACAATAATGATTGTGCACGCATGGTTTTACTATTTGCTTGACATCGCACATGATTTCAATTTTGCATTTGCATGATCATTACCTAGAGTTGTCCAATGAAAATGCTGTAATTATTACATGATCTACGTATCTGACGGTATGGAATGTGTTAGAATCTCTAGTTTCAAAACCTCGATATTCGTAATTTGTGCTTCTGTTCTGCTTGTCTATCAATCTCATCTGATTCTCCAGTATCCCTTTCTAGTTGGCTCTTAAGCGTCAACATTGCAAGTAAATTACCCCCTTCGTGCAAAGATTTTTCGCTCCCGAATTCTTGAGTCTTATCTCTCAATTCTGAGATAAGTGAAACAATTTCTGTATTCCCTGAATCCAATCCTTTGTATCTGGCCATACCCACTAAGATCGTAGAGTATCAAGTACGCAAGCTTCGAAAGAAAAAAAAATCATCCCGATGATAACTGTGTTTTGAATGCATGAAAAGTCTGAATAATTCTCTTGAGAACTTGAATCTGATATGCGAAGCAAGTATCCGCAAATTTTCTCTTGATCTTGGTAAGTCTCAGAGCTTGATTTCCTTTCTGTTTCATCATATTCATAGTTAGTTTCCATGTCTTGACCTGCAAATCTTGTTTGGATTAAATGACATTTGAATCTTCGCCATAAGAGGGCCCATTCAGGGGATCCTCAGAAAGTTTCGGGACGAAACTTCCTAAGTAGAGGAGAATGTAACAACCCCAAAAAAATAAGAATAATAATAATCCTACTTATTCTATAAATATATTTATATTAGATTTCTTCTATCCGCAGCCCTAACCCCTCCGCTGTTAAATCTCGCAAGCCCCCCTGATTTAATCTTGCAAGCGCTCGGTAAGGGCTCCTGATCCCGCTCTCGTCTCCCGCGCGCAGCGTCGGCGCCGCCAGCCGCTCCTGCTCCTTCTGTCATGGCCGACGTCGCCTCCTCTTGCTCTTCCTCCTCTGGCCGGTGGCCTCTCTTCCTCTGGCCGACAGTTTTCCCCCTGTCCCCCAGGTCAGCAACTGCAGCAACCCTTCTTCCTCCTTCCTCAAGCCGGCAACAACAACCTTTCCTTCAGGGGCCGACAGTCCTCCTCTCCTCCAAGGGGTCAGCAACCATCCCTCTCCTCCAAGGGACAGGCAGCCCCCTTTCCTCCTCGTTTTGATCGGGGATTTGCGAGATGGACAACTAGGGTTCCCCTTCCCTCTCCTCCTTGGGCTCGGATTCGACTTCCTTGGGTAAGAATCTCTATCTTTCCCCATTTATTCAGATTTCTCTTGAATCCTTTATAATTTTCGTGCCCTAAGTTGCAGATATTTGTGATCCAAAATTTATGTCATCTTATAATCGTCCAATTTCTAGGTTTTCGTGCGCCTCGGCGCCTTTCGTCGCTCTAATTGGCGGGATCACGCGAAGCCCCTTCCGATTTAGGGTTTCCCTAACCTAAAGCGCCGTCAAATCTCGGATTCATTCGTGTAATCCCCTCTCCCCTCACTTTGAGGGAGGTAAATCTCTAAACCCGTTCTTGATCGAAGTTACGTATTGAATAAATTGTCCGTGCTAGCATATGAATTTCTTTTATGTCATAGATCAATTATGATTGTGCTTGAACAGGTTCGAATTATGATTTCTGTTTCTGCTTGCGCCGCTTCGCCGTCTCGCCACCGCCGTCAGATTTATCCCCATTTAAGGCAAGTAGAGATCTCTCTCTTGTAATCATTGAATTTATTTAGCCTGTCTGTTCTTATGATTTTATGACTTCACTTTGAATACATGCTTCATCAAATAAGCTTAGTTCTTGAATCACTGAATTGACTTGTTAAAATATTGAGGTATCACGTGTTTGGAATGTCACAAGTTATGAATGTGAATGATGGTTACTTGAATATTCACTTAGATGAATTGTGTCTCATTGTTGAAAAACGAGTTAGTGAACGAAAGTGGTTTTAATTGGATTTCCATTTAAATAAATTGCATCTCATTTGATGGATAAATGTAAGACTAGTATATCTTTTCGAGCGGGAACATTAATTGTTATAATGATAAATATTAAGATTCCTGCTAGCAACTAGATGAATTGTGTTTGATATAAAATATTCGGTTTGTACACATGTTTACTTGGAGGATAATCGTTTGTTGGAATGGATCAAACTAAATAAATACTTGGTATCCTAGAAAATGATGTATAGTAATCTTATTACTCGTGAATACTTGAACCCGCAAGTTTCAAAACTCTCTATCGAGTTCTTTGAGTCATCGAATCTTGTTTCTTATGTCTGTCTGGTTCTAAGACTCGAGTAAATAATTTTCTATAACTTGATTCCTCCCGTTTCACGTTTGTAAAATCTAATCTTGTATATCTGAATTAGTATTTGGTTACATGTCTTGAGATGCTATAATCACTCAATTATGAATCATTTGAATCATTAATAACATAAGCAACCAATGAAAGGTGGTGTTTAATTGACGCAACTCCTCGACTTGGGTTCCCTCTTGAATCCCTAACGGGAACAAAGGACCGATCATAGCTAGCATGAACTCCCTGGCTCAAGGGTGAGGGTTTGAAAGAGCCTCCCCTTAGAGATTACGGGCAGAAATTCTAACTCTCTGGTAAGACTTGCATCTGAATATGAATCTGTCTGAATCATGAATCTTGTGCGTCAACCAAAAAACACATACACTTTCACTTGTTACAACTTATGTTATTATCTGTATCTTTGTATGTTATACTTCGGAGTAGCCTAATAATTCTGGTTATTTCTGCTTGTCTCACTTGCTTGTCTGTCTTATTAGTTTTGCTTCATGAAAAATGGTACATAAATATTCTGTTTCCCCTGCTCGTGTTTTATTTTGCTTTGCTCCTGTTTATTTCAATGTTCTGAGGTTTTTCCTTCTTGTTTTGGAATTTGTCTTAGCGTTCGGGTCTGCGTTGCCTGTTTCCTGAGTCGATCTGCGTTAAGCTTCAGGTTTTGTGTTTATGTTTCATTTTTTTATTTGTCGGATATTTTGTTATGTAATAATTACGATCAACCATTTTCTCCTATTTCATGGACAACTGCTAAGCTAAATCATATATGTACTAGAATTTGACATGATTTGCATGTTCAATTCTCTGAATTGTCATTGCATTTCGATCTGTATCAGAACTTCTATCATAAGTTGTTTTTGCAAAATGCATGTGCACCTGTTTCAAACTATCATATTTTAAAACTTCCGCAATAAATCAATCTGTTTTACTTAAAAGTAACTATTTTAAAACTATTCGTAGTATTTCTGTTTCCGCCTTAGCAGACATGAATTTCTTTTCGCCCATGTCTGTGGCATCACGACCCGCCCCGAAGCGCACTCTGACTTTTGTCGAGACGGGTCGTGACAATGACTAGGAAATAGATACACTTGATTAGGCAGGTCGAGTGCCACACTTAAGCTGAAGGGACTTATATTAGCCTGGTGGGGTTAACTAGAAGGTATGTGATTCAATTTAGTAATGCGCTCATCAATATTTGGGTTGAGTCACTGTTGAGAAAGCATTTATGTCCCCCTGATTATCTACGGATCACGTTTGCATATATTTTAATCTATGACATTTGAAGTCAAATTGGACGAGTACACCACTGAATGTTTTGTCCTTCAATTTCGAGTTGATATCCACGAGTGACATGATTGTATCTCATTACCTGAATGGATTACGCTATTCCATTATGGACTAGCTAGAATTTTACGACTACAGTGACTTAGGAGAAGTCTTTAGCAGAGCTTGTAGAGTGAAGTCCTTGCAAAAGTGGGCATCTGGGCCTAGGTCTACTGATAGGCCTTAATCTAGTATCACTCCGCTCCCACTCTTAGTATCATAGATCCCCCTCTCCCTACCATTCTTACGGGTATCCTGACTCCTCCCATACTCCCACAGACCCCTCCAAAGGCAAGGAGATCATTGGGTCCAAGCCCAGCCCCTGAGTATTTCAAAGCATAAATCATCTAAATGCTCGCGACGTCACTTTGTTGTCGCCAATAATTTGCAGATGGTCACGAGCCAAAGTATGGAGTTCTCCTTAGTGACTCGAAACCTGATCTTGATCCCAGGGCTGAGGATGTGATAGAGGTAGAAGAAGAACAGGTTGACCATTTGGTATGTGTCCTTCATTATGGTTTGACCACTTCTACCGAGCCTACCTTGCATGTGATTGCAAGAGATGTGATATTTTTGTACAGCCGCATGCATCCAGGAACAATTTTATCTCATCATCATTGATAGCGGTATTACAATCCAGGAATAATTTTATCTCATCAGCATGTCGGTTTGAGTTTTTTATGTCGGATGTCGGATTGCGGGGGATATATCGGGGACATTTCAAAATATCGGATTGTAATATTATATGTATATATATATATTATATATCATAATATTTTTTTAATTAGATGATAATTATTTTATTTAATGAAGTATACACTAAAATTCATATTAGAAAATGAAACTACTAACAAGTGTTTAATCAATTTGTAACAAATAAGAAATGTTGCATACTTTCAAAATGTTAAAGTGTAACCAAAGGAGAGCTGCGAAGAAGACGAGAGCCAGAGGCGGAGATTAGGGCAAGCGAAGAAGATGAGAGCCCAGAGCGTCATGAGGAGGATGCGAGGGAGATGAGGAGTCGTCGTGAGGGGCAAACGTAGTATAACTATATAAGTATATAATAAAAACTGATTTAATTATAAAATTTAATAAAATAACTTATTAATTTCTAATGGCCGCCATAACCCGCCATAACCCACCATAACCCGCCATAACGGGCCGACATGTCCGACATGTCGGCCGCAATACTGGAAAACGCCAGTTTCGTGATATGTGGCGGTAAAGTGTCGATTCCCCTTCAAAAATGACATGTCGGCCGACATGTCGGACATGTCGGCCGACATCTACAAGCTTGCTCAACAGATAGCAGGCGAGTTGAGACATTTAGGAGCACCCTTTAGAAAAAACCCTACACTTTCTCTAGGATCATTAGTCGTATGACTATCCCCATCACGCATCATTGTTTAGTAAAGTTCTCCATTAGGGGCGTTTATAAGGACAATGTATGGTGTCATGTCGTTGTCATTGATGTTTGTCATACCTTATTGGGATGGGCACCTACTCTAGCACCTGAATAGAACCCTAACCTTGGACACCTAGAGCCCACAAACCTAAACCATGAACTCCATAACCAACCCCGTCAGGACATAAGAGTCAAATTAGACATGGGCGATTTTAAGGGACATCTAAAACCTGAGGGATGTTTAGATTGATGTGATCATATTGAGTGCTCATGACTTGGAGGTAAATGCCCTTGAATAGGCATGTCGGGTACGCTACACTTAGGCTGAAGGGACCCGCATTCTTAGGACTACACGACTGGTTAAGAATCATGACATTGGATCTTCTCTAGAAATAGGTATGTAGTATCTTTTTATTATCCTAATTTGTATCATTTTTATATATTTTTCATGCAAGCCTAATTACATATTATTAGTATAAGTCCACATTACCATTATGGATTTGCCTACCTCTACTTTAAGAATATTATATATATATATAATTTGGCATTTCAAAATATCCACGTATGTCCCTCAACATCCAACCTTTCAAACTTAAACTAACATGAACCTGACATTTGACATCTACAACATGGTCATAAGGCTAAGCAAGTGGTTGCATGTGGTTGGTGGTGCATAGGAAATTCAGCATTAGAGTGAGGAGGCAAGGTTTGATAAGGGATTGTTGTTGTGATCATAAGGATTAGCATATGGGAAAACTTTATTGGAAGTAATTGAGCATGCAACGAAGAACATGAGCTACAGTTTTGAAGATAGTGCGATGATAGGATCAGCGACCCATATGGGTCGTAAATGGGCAAATGAGGAGGGAATTGCTTGACAGAAGGGATAGAACTAATGGAAGTATCAGCGGTTTTATTCCAATGGAGTAAATGTTTTATGATTGTGGATGGGGAAGAAGTAGGTGGCATGTGACGTGAGTGTGGATGGTACGAATAGAAGCCAGTGACTCAGGAATGAAATAGTCAGTTTGTTATGTAGATCATGGTGAAGGAGAGAGCATGGTTTCGCTGGATTTAGAAGATAAAAAATTGGATGGTTTGGGGATAGAAGGTTGGAGGGGAAGCGGTTGTTGCAAATCTGTGATGGTTCTGCGATAGATCAATGTTGCAAACGGAGACGATGGTCTCTATGGTGTTGGCAAGGAATCGACAACGTCGAGCTCAAAGGAATCAACGACGGTGTGCAAGAGAGTTGTGTTGGATGAGTCGGAGAAGCAACTACAGAGGCAGAATTAGGTGGGCGGAAGTTTTAGGAATAAATATGATCGACCAAAATTGATCGACTATGGGGATAGATGGAACGAGTTGATGGGTTATACAGTACTGAGAAGGAATCGCGAGAGCTGACGTCGATCACACGGAGAACTACATGCATGCATCATCATGCGTAGACAGGCTCGAGTTCGGTGCAATGTGATTTGCGGAAGAAAATATGTCGGCCTCTAGTTGAATCGACATAAGGTAGTAGAGACCCGGATGAACTAAAGGATGGGGGGTCTACAACTTTTTTGGAGAGAGAAAAATCTAGCTTAAGCGGATAATGGAACATGGAGAAGGATCAAGAGGCTATGATACCAAGTTGTTGCGATATAGGCTTCATAACTAATCAAAGAGGATAAACCCTAGAGGATGTGATGTTGGGTGAAGGAGATGAAGAGGCTAAACCTTAAGAAAGAGAGAGATGGGGCTACTTGACGGACGCAAATGAGGTAGCAGAAGCGAGAATAAAAAAACCTTTCTTGGGGCAAAGAGATTGGAGCATAGGCTAAAAGATAAAATAGAGAAACTAAAGAGGGGAAATTATATACAAAATCTTGCTCATTCATTCCAAACCTTAGGGTTGGAGGGGAAGTGGTTGTTGCGGATCTGCGATGGTTCTGCGGTGGTAAGAGATACGACATTATGGTGATGGGAAGAAATTGACAAAGTCAAGTGAAGATGCTCGAAGAAATCAATGATGACACACAATAAAGTTGTGTTGGACGAGTTGAAGAAGTGATTCCAGAATCAGAACTAGATGGATGGAGGTTTGGGGCTAAATTCGATTAGCAAAAATCGATTGATTGTAGGGGTGGAGGGAAAAAGTCGATGGATTTTACAATGCTGGGAAGGAATGGCGGGGCTGACATTGATTTCTCAGAGAGAGAATTGCACGCGGGTATCATCACGAGTGGAATAAGAAAACGCGGGCACGGGTTGAACTCGCTACGACTTGAGGAAAAGGATCATCGAGCTTTGTTACAGATTGGATGAATCAAAGGTAGTAGCAACAAGGATGAACTAAAGGATTGAGGTTTATGGCGTCTGCAGAAGTGCGGAGATGGAAACCAAGCTTCAGTGCACAACGGGACGGGGAGATGAATCAAGAGGCTATTGTTGAAGAAAATATGTAAAGGCCCAAAATAAGGCCCATCTTGTTCCTTAAGTTTAGTCCCACATCTTAGGATGGGATTTCCCTCCTCTTTCTCTTCTTATATAAGTGTACAAATACTTGTATGGAGCATGTATGAAGAAAGACATTAATAAAAATACTTTTCTTTTTCTCTCTTCTTGTGCATTTCTACATGGTATCAGAGATCGATCCTAAAAATTTCTTTTACGCCGTGCTCGCTCGCGCAAGAAGCCTGTTTGTGCGGTTAGAATTTTTCTAACCTCAACTTCTCCACTCTGCTCCTTCCCCGTGTCCCCCCCCCCCCCCCCCCCTCTGCTTTTATAGTTTTTTCCCCTGACTCTCTGGGCCCCGCCGCTCTGTCGACCTCCGCGGTCTCTCTTTTTAACAGCGTTTTTCGTTTCTCAGCCCACCCAGGTCATTTGCTCGCTCGGTCCGTCTGCTTACTATGGCCTCTCGTTGACGCCTGCTCGCCGATTCTCGCGGTTATCCCCTTCCTCGTTGTTCTCCAGCTTGCCAGACCACTGCAGATCGCTTCCTCGGCAGGATCGTCGTGCCCGTCAGTCTGCCTAATCTCTAGCTTGACTGTCCAGTCTCCTCCTGTTGATAGCAAGCTGGCTTGCCAGTTTTCCTGATCGCTCGAGTTGGAAGTGTTGCTCTCCTAGCCGCAGGGGTGTTCCTACTCGTCAGACCGCTCGATTGCTTGTTGATCACTGGACTCTGTTCTTTTCTTCTGTTGCTCGCGAGCCGATTTGCCAGTTTTCCTGATCGCCAGACCATTGTTGCTCTCCTAGCCGCGCGTGTTGCTAGCTGGAGGTGTTGCTCTCCTAACCGCAGGGGTATTCCTACTCATCAGACCGCTCTGCTCTTGTCGCGTGTGCTCGTCTGCCCGTGCCCCGGCTCGCAGTTTACCTTTATCCATGGATTTGTCTAATGCTCCCTCCCTTCCGGCCCGTGCTGCCACCCCCCCCCCCTCCCTGAAATCCGTGATGAGCTTCAGATCACCACTATCTCTCTTAGTGGGAGGAAGAACTTTGTTGAGTGGGTGCACTCCGTTCGTCGTGTTCTGCAGACCAAAAGCCTCATTCATCATTTGACAAAGGCAACCCCTACCGCACCTACCGAGGAATGGATTCGTGATGACGGTCGTGTCCAATCATAGATTATTAACTCTATAGACAGTAAACCATATCGGATAGTCATGTATCATGAGACGGCCAAGGCCATGTGGGAGGAACTTCACTTTCTCTATTCTGTCCAGGACAGCCTCCAACACCTGTACGACATTATCACCGACCTTCAGACACTTGACTCAGGAGCGGCAGGGGACTTAACCTCCTTTGTTGCGAGATCCAAGACTCGTGTTGAGGCATGTATACAACATCAGCCCCCCCCACAACGGACCTTGCAGCACAACGGGCCCAAAAAGAAGCAGTCGGGATCGTCATGATGATGGCCCGTGTTCCACCTCATCTCCACAGCGTTCGGGCTCAAATTCGCTCTTCCTCTACAATTATGTCTCTATCGGATGTGTGCTCCATGCTCTTAAAGGTTACACCACCCGATGCTCATGGGATCCTATCTCCAGCTCTCCTCCTGCTCCTTCGGCTCGTGGAGGTCGCACAACTTCTCGGGGTAGGGGACGTACTGGAAGATCCCGCCTCAAGTGTTCCCATTACGGTCGGGATGGTCATCTTGAGGTCACCTGCTATCACAAGCATGGTCTACACCCACAACAAAATGCTTCCATTGCGGTCGATCCTACCTCCACTACCCGTAACGACATTGATGTCTTGCGCACCCAGCTCCAGCATCTCCAATGGATGATTAGTCGTTCATCTGGCTCTGTTGCGTCGATCTCGAATGAAGGTATCTCCCATAGCTCCAACTGGATTGTGGATTCGGGTACCATACACCATATTACTCCGCAGAAACCGCCTCGGTACTTACAATAGGCACATCCCAAGTTCATTACCGTGGCTAATGGTGACACCACCCCGGTTTTTGGCGTTGCTGATCTGCCCCTCACTCCAACTCTCTCTATGCTCGGTCCTTCGTGTCTCGGGATCGCCTTTTAACCTTCTTTCTGTTAGCCATCTTACTCAGGACCTTGATTGTTGTATAACCTTCTCACCTTCTCCTTTGTTGTGCAGGATCGACGGACGCAGAGTATCATTGGTAAGGGGCGGATGTCTAATGGGCTCTATATCTTGGATGTTCCGCCTACGATTCTCTCCTCTGTTTCTTCTGTTGATTGGCATCGACGTCTTGGGCATGCTCCCCTCCAGATCCTCAAGAAACTCTTCTCGATTTCCCCCTCCATAACTTTACTTGTGATTTGTGAATCATGTATCTTTGGCAAACAGCATCGTTCGTATTTTCTCCCTAATTGTACTCGGAGCAATGCTCCTTTTGTTTTAGTACACTTTGATATTTGGGGACCCTATAAAATATCTAGTGTGCATGGTTATCGTTACTTTGTTACATTAATTGATGATTACTCGCATGACCTGATTGTATTTACTTTGTGATCGTGCTGAAATCACCTCTATCTTTCGTGCTTTTATTACTGAGACTTGTACTCAATTTTCCAGTCCTCTAACGATACTTCGCGCCGACAATGCGCGTGAATATACAAGCCATGTTTTACTAATTTTGTACTGATTTTGGGATCATCCATCAAACTTCATATGTTTATATGCCTCAACAAAATGGTGTGGCCGAGCGCAAAAATCGTCACCTTCTTGACGTAGCACGCTCACTAATGTTTCAAATTCAGGTACCCAAACTTTACTGGAACTTCGCGATTTCTACTGTCTGTCATCTCATCAATTGCATGTCCTCCTCCATTCTCAACTTTGCGACTCCTTTTAGTCTTCTTTTTCCTTCTACCCCCCTTTTCCGTCACACCTCGTGTTTTTGGATGTACCTGTTATGTCCATTATCTTGGTCATTCCACCGACAAGCTTGCTCCTCGTGCTACAAAATATATGTTCGTTGGTTACTACCGCACTCAGAAAGGGTATGTGTGTTATTCTCCCAATGACTGCAAAGTTGTCGTTTCTGCAGATGTCACTTTCCTCGAGGACCAACCCTTTCACTCTCCTCCTCCAGTGCTTCCTACACCTCTTCTACCACGTCCTACCGTCCATGTTACGTCTCGTCTTCCACCACTTCTTCCAACCCCGACTCCAGTACCACCCAAACCACCTCTTCGTGTGTACACCGGCGCTCTCCCAAATCTGATGCCCTACAGCAGTTACCCTCTACCAGTGATACCTCGCGGCCTGACGATTCGGCACCAGTCTCTACGGCTCATCCCTTGGCGAATTATGTATCCTTACATCGTCTCTCTCCGCCACTTCTCAAATTCGCGCTTTCTTTATCCTCCATTTCTATACCTAACTCTTTGCAGGAGGCTCTCCAACATTCGGGGTGACGTGCGGTCATGGATGAGGAAATGACTGCCTTATGGACTAATCAGACTTGGGATCTTGTTCCTCTTCCTCCAGGCCAGACTTGTGTGGGATGTAAGTGGGTCTTTGCGATCAAACATGCTCCAGACGGGACAGTTGAACATCTAAAGGCTCATCTTATGGCTCGGGGGTTTACTCAGCAACACAACCTCGATTATCATGAGACCTTCTCACCAGTCGTCAAGTTGAATATTGTTCGTGTCCTGATCTCCTTAGTTGTTCATCGACAGTGACCCTTACATCAATTGGATATAAAGAATGCATTTCTCAATGACGACCTTCAAGAAACTGTTTATATGCACCAACCTCCCGGGTTGGTCACCTCAAGAGGAGTCTCGTGTTTGTCACCTCAAAAAATCTATTTATGGTCTCAAACAATCTCCTCGAGCATGGTTTGGCAGGTTTAGTAAGGTTGTCTGTGATGTTGGATTCACTCGAAGCTTGGATGACTTCTCTCTCTTTACTTGTCATCGATCGACCGGCACAGTGATTCTCTTAGTGTATGTCGATGATATTCTGATTACTGGTGATAACTCCAAAGGAATACAAATGATCAAGCAACACTCAGACTCGGTCTTTAAAACTAAAGATCTGGGAAATCTTCGGTACTTCCTTGGTCTTGAGATCGTGAGACGTCCTGATGGTCACGTCCTATCTCAACGAAAGTATTGTCTTGACCTTCTTCATGATGCTGGCTATTCTGGATGCAAGCCTGTTGACACTCCTATGAATGTCAACCACAAGCTCTGCGCTCATGACTCTGAATCCGATCCACTTCCAAACCCAGAGTATTATCGTCATCTTGTAAGAAAACTGATTTATCTCACTATTACAAGACCTTATATCTCCTTTGTTGTTGGAGTTGTCAGTTGATTTATGCATGCTTCACGGACCTCTCATCTCCAGGCTATCGAGCGCATCCTCAGATATTTGAAGACTGCTCCTGGACAAGGGCTTGTATATAAACCTTCTTCTTCTCTATCTCTGATTGCCTATTCTGATGGTGATTATGTTGGCTCTCTTGATGATCGACGCTCCATAAATGGTTTCTGTACTTATTTCGGAGGACACCTTATTACCTGGCGTAGCAAGAAACAATTTGTTGTTGCTCGCTCCTTTGTTGAAGTCGAGTATCATTTAATGGTCGTTGTTGTGTCTGGGCTTACCTGGATAGAAAGTCTCCTAAGTGATTTGGGAGTCAAATTTTCCTCACCAACCACTCTATTTTGTGACAGTCAAGCTGCTATACACATTGTCAAGAATCTTGTATTCCATGAACGAACCAAACACATTGAAGTTGATTGCCACTTCATTCGGGAGAAGGTTCAATTGAAGAAGTTAGAATTAAAACGTGTTCCTGTTATCGGACAAGTTGCTGACATTCGCACCAAGGCCTTAGCACGACCACTATACTATCAGTTTCTGTCCAAGCTTGGTGCTTACGATCTGTATGCTCCAGCTTGCGAGGGAGTGTTGAAGAAAATATGTATAGGCCCAAAATAAGACTCATCTTGTTCCTTAAGTTTCTCACATCTTATGATGGGATTTCCCCTCCTCTTTCTCTTATATAAGTGTACAAATACCTGTATGGAGCATGTATGATGAAAGAAATTAATAAAAATATTTTTTTTCTCTCTTCTTGTGCATTTCTACAGCTATAATATCAAGTTGTTACGATCTAGGCTTCATAACTAGCTGAAGGGGAAGAACCCTAGAGTAGATGAGCTTGAAGAAAGAAGGTGAAGAGACTAAACCCTACGAGAGTGAGAAAGGGAGCTACAGAGGAGAGACTAGAGGATAAAGAGTGAAACTAAAATAGGGAAATAGGATACCAAATATTTCTTACTTCATATGGGTCCATAAACAAGGCTAAGGGATCCATTACACACTGACAAGACATTGCGCACATAGGATTTGTACCCTCACTTCTAGTCTTAGAGATTGAATGTCATCATTTATCCTAGGGTACAAAACTCCTTATAGTACTTTCCAACAAATCTTCACCATTCTCTTCCTCTTCACATCTTTGGATGTATGTTTTGTTGAAAACTTACTCCCTGGTTAAGATAAGCTTGCATCACATGCCTTTAAATTTGTCTTCCTAGGTTATTCATATACTTCAAAAGGATACCATTGTTATAGCCCAAAGATGCATCACCACTTTGTTTCTCTTGATGTTATATTTCTTTATGATACCCCATATTATGCAACCATATCCTCATTAGATACTTCCAAAGATACTTTACCAATTCTAAATGAAATTAATACTACTCATTCCAATGATTATACCTCTCTATTATTCCATACGAGTAAGTAGTTACAAAAGTTTACATGCAAAGGACTCCACCACCTCCAAAACTTGTTTCTACAACTCTGTGTTTGTACTAAAAAATGATTGCCCCATTGCTCATCATAAAGGTAAAGGCACTTGTACCATCCAATATCCCATGGCCATTGGCCAATCATGTCTCATATGATAATTTTTCTTCTACCTATATATGTTTTTATCTCTACATCTTCTATTACTATTCCACAAATCTTATAGGAAGCTTTAGACCATTATGGACAGAGAAACATTGTGAAAAAGGAGATGGAAACTATTCATCATCTCATATTCATCACACAAACACTTGGATATCAGTTTCTTTCCATCTAGCAAGATTGTAGTTGGATGTTCGTAGTCTATACAGACAGATTTATTGCATATGGTATAGTACATAGACTAATACTCGTCTTGTTGCTGAGGGATATCTCAAATTTTTCCCCTTTAGCAGTTGCGTGGAATTGGCATCTAAAATAGCTAGATATTAATGCATTTTGTCTCCTTTGGAAGACTTGTACAGCTTCAAACTTTCTTTGAAGGCTTGGTCTCAAGCAGTCCCACAATCTGGTCTAGTGTACGCAACCAAGAATCAGATATTAACCTACCAAATATGCATGCCTGATCAAACTATAAATTGCATATTGCTAAATCAAGCTATAACTTGCATATTTCTCAATCTTAAATCTTAACATCATGCATTTCATTGATTAGCTAATTCATTCTGTCATTCATAGCAATTGGTCAGCCTAATGCAATAATGATCTGACTATATTAGAATTTGCCACTCAAATTCATTGCTCCAATTAGTGAGTAACTGAGTACGAATGAAGACCTCCAAGCTTTCAGAGATATATTTTCTAGGTAATTAATGTTCTTGAGGACAAACTTTTTGTATTGATATGTTGATGTTCTTGCCCCTTCAGCTCATTCTTAACGATACTTTCCACACTTTTGTCATCCCTTCTTCAGGATGTACTTCTCATATTTCTCTTCTTCTGGAAAGATTTCTTTATCTTCACAGTGCCTGATAAAAATCTCAAGTTCTTTCTCTAAATATTAGGATAAAATTTCATGAATTTTTACTCTCATTTGAGTCCAAATAAATATATTGGTTGATCGTTTTATATCATTTATCATCATTTGTAATTTGGTCAAATAATGAGTAAAATGGCCATTTGTCAATTAGGATTAGTTTGGTATTTATAATTGTTCAAAGATACTTTGATATTTTTAAATACATTTTATTTCTAGAAAGGGGTTACGCACTCCTGGTCTTGTAATTCGCATAGTTGGTATTTATAATTGTTCAAAGATACTTTGATATTTTTAAATACATTTTTTTTCTAGAAACGGGGTCAAGCACTCCTGGTCTTGTAATTCATATAGTTGATTGAATAGAGAGATAATGGGTTTTCCCTAGTGTTTCCCCTCTTGCTCAATTCTCCTCCCCTCTTCTAACCTTGGGACTTCTTGAGGCTTTCCTCTTTTTTTCATTAAACTCTTGCTCTCTCTCCCTTTGAAACTCCTATTCTTCTATTAAAAAAATTCATCTTGTATATTTACATTAAACCCCCAATAATAATATTTTCTATTGTTTTCTATTCTCCGTGTGATGCAAGGGTAGGTTGATGACGAAGAATGCCCTAAGGTGTGACTCAAAGTGAAGTACGGTGCACTTACTAATAAGCCCTAGAGGAGTGCAAATGCAACGACCAACCTGATTCAATTAGCAATGAGTAATTTAATTATTATAAAACTTATCAGGTGCATAAGTGATCACAGTAACTTTTTATTGGAT
This sequence comes from Dactylorhiza incarnata, assembly GCA_033032865.1. Taxonomy (NCBI): domain Eukaryota; kingdom Viridiplantae; phylum Streptophyta; class Magnoliopsida; order Asparagales; family Orchidaceae; genus Dactylorhiza; species Dactylorhiza incarnata. The sequence goes on from JAWHQI010000053.1 coordinate 8,583,646, forward strand.
GAGCAAACTACAATTCTCAAACGACTGAGGCGCAAGTAACTAAGCACACATGGAATAAGTCATGCAAATCAATTGATTTCACGAAAACACAAGCATATAATTTTGCATCCAATAAAATATGGTCCAAGTATCAATAATAGAAAACAAGTACACCAAATTACAAGAGTAGGAGGCAACGTCAGGCGGCTCTGTGGAAATCCGAGACTTGTTTGGCCCTCCAAGAAGCAGGTACGGTAGAGTAAAAGCCAAAGGAAGGGCTAGGGTATGGTGAATAACAGGGATGGAACTAAAATCAAGGGGCTGGAATGAGAACAAAAAAGGTGGGCTGCCGGGTTGGGGGCTAGATTTGATTTCGCAAGGACTAATTTGGGGATGAGGCGATGGATGCCCATGCGAGAAGGGGGCGGGTAGAGGTGCTGGAGATGGAAGGTGGTCGGGAGTTCAACTGAGACGTGAAATGGCGTCGGGGCGGGTATGCGGAAGTAAATCAGGATTGGAAGTAGTAGGCGGGTCGTGGTTGTCAGGAATGTAGTCAGGATCGCGATCTAGATCGTACAGATCCTGAGTTTCGATTTGAATCGCATGCGGGATCGAAATCAGGTCTTTACGCACTCGAATCGCGCGTGGGATCGTAAGATCGTTAGGATCGTGATCCATTAGCGCGATCCTAACGATCCAAAATTCTGTCGCTCGCGGTTCATTAAATCATTTATGCTTATTAAAATAAACCCAACGCCCTATTTTCCCAATGTCGCCTCTGCCGCTTCACGCGAAAAGTGAAAACCTTATTCCTCTTCCCCGCGCGCTCCGACGGCCCAATTTCCTGCTCTCTCCGGCGTCGTTCGGCCCGTTCCAGTTATTTCCGGCATCGTTCGACTCACTCCTTATATTTCCGGTTGTTATCGATTTCTCTTCGCCGTCTCCTCATATTTCCGATAGGTAGCCGGTCGGTTCTCGCTATTTTGCTGCTATAGAATGTTATTTCCTACTGTTGTCAATCCTATATCCTGCTAAAGAATGATATTTCATGTTTTAACTTGCGATATTAACTGTAAGTTTATGTATTATTAATTTATTATGCTCTCTTCTCATATCTGCAAAGGCTTAGGTGCAGGTCTTCATGTATTACTGTTTGTTTAACTAACCTGCTAAATTCATTTCTAGTTGTAATGCTTTTATAAGTGTTTGTTCAGTCTGTAATGTTTTTCCGTTCCTACGATTTTATGTATGTTCATGAAGCAAAGATGCATGCACTGGCAAATGTCTTGAATGTAAAACTTATAGTTATAAGTTATAACTATGCTATTTTTTAGTTCACTTTATTTGTTTTCTTTCAAATTTCGATATAATTATTCAACAATTGATTAGTTTTATAATTTTTTGTGTTGATTGTTTGTGTGATTGGATGATTACCAAATTCAATTTTATTTTTTAAGTCTTACTTTATAAATGTAGTAGGATCTTACGATCCTCGATCCGATCCTATGATCCAATCAAATCCAACCCGCAAAACGATCTCACCTAGAATCTCAATCCCGATAACCTTGGTTGTGAGCAAAGGAAGGGCCCACTGGATAGAAAGGGGAAGAAATACCTGTTACGGGATCAGGGAGGCGTCGGCTATGCAAGGTTGTCGGACGGGGCTTACGAAAGTATGAGCAGGAAGCGGTAGTGGGGGTCGGCGGGAACAATGGTTGGAGAAGATAACAGGAAACCCAAGGAGTCACGCCTTTGGGGCTCTTGGCGTCGCACCGAGAGAGAGTCGATAGTTTCGTCGTAACTGGACTAAAAACCACCGCCTCTTGCAATTGTTGCTTGCAGACTTATATAATAATTGAAATCGGGCGCACAGATCGGACGACTCATAAGGTCTGAACCGATCGGGTGTCAAATACAACTCAAAATAGAAAAAGTAAATACATGAAATGACTCGAAACAACCGTCCGGACGCATCCGTGGTCTCGGATCGTCTGAACGGGTAGCGAATCACCGCCTCATGCGGGAATACACGCGCGTGGATCGGCGGCCTCCATCACAATGCCCATAAACTTTAGATTGAAAACAACACATGATTGCATAAGAAATTCCAAACAAAACTCTATTTATGGCAATGTGATGTGAAAGATAATACAATTGATAATCAAAACTAAAAGGTGAATGTGAGGGGTGGAAGCTCACTTGTCATGATATCATCGTCCACACTCTAGAAAACAATATAGAAATTATCTATTCAAAAAGAATAAAAAAGGCGAGGTGGGATCAACTTTTAATTGGTCGGCCCAAATAAAAAGACATGGAATAAGCACAAGAATCCAGTACAAATTATAGGGAAATTGGGATGATGAAAGAGGAAAGATCTTTCAAATACTGAATGTCTATGTATCTCGAAATGTCAAAACAAGTTCATTCATCTGGTCAGGAGTGCAAGAGAAGATAAATAGCTATGATTATCATGCAAGGATGAGAATCATGCTACTTTGAGGATCTCTAAAATGAGACAATGATTTAATTACTCTAATATGAGGCATACATATAGATTAATGATGAAGCAGTCAATTGTCGTGGTCACTAGAACGATGCACTATGAATACTTCAGGCCTGGCAGAAATTTTATCAAATTGTTCAAGGTTTCAGTTTAAGAGCATCTAAATTAAATGCTGCTCAACCAAATGCAGCAAACAAGAGTAAAAACAGCAATAATGAAAATAATTTTAGTAAAGAAAATAACTTATAAGAACCAACCTTCAGCAAGCTCGGGTTGAACTTAGGGATCCCAATTTGGCAAACAGTTAGGGCGCCAAAGAAATTCCCCAGAAGAGCAGCATCCGGCACTGTCAAACCCCAACTCAGTCCCACCACAAACCCACCCAGAAAACTATCTCCGGCGCCCGTAGGATCGATTTGAATAGCCGGAAAAGGTGCAACCACCACTTCCCCGTCCTTCCAATAAACCTTACACCCGTCCTTACCCTCCGTCACAACCACGCAGCACACCCTCCTCACCTCCTCTACATCCATGAACGGGACCTCATCTGCGGATGCCTTGAGAAATCCGATCCGAGGAAGGAGCTCAGAGAAACCGCTGCCCCTGAGCGGGAGAAGCCCCACGGCACCGTCATCCGGATCAAAAACGCGGATCAGCCCCTGCATGTCGACGAACATGACGCGGCACGTGTCAATCATGAGGGCTAGGGTTTCTGGGAGGATCTCCCCAGCAATTCCGGCGGCCACGCCGAACTCAAATTTATCGGTGGGAAGATCAGAAGGCAGGATGGGTTCGCAGGCACGTACACGTCGGAGAACGCGATCTCCATGGTAGCCTCCCCCACGGCCGGCATCCGAGGAAGGGAAGTGGGCGTGGAAGAGAGTGGTGCGGGATGAGGTGGAAGTGACGGGGGCGTGGGAGACGGAGTACAGGAAATCTGGCCCGACCTTGGAGATGTAGAAGCAAGGATCAGGGGAGAGGGGATCGAGAACGTTAGAGAGGAACGATGCAGCGCCTCCAAGGCCCTCGCCGAAAATGACGCCGTCGCGAAAGAGGACATCGTGGCAGTAATTTCCAACAACGAGGCATCCGCCGCCGTCGGGCGTTGCTGTTGGGGGGCAATGATCCTCCATGATGTCTTCTTCTCCTCGGCCCAGGAAGAAGATGGAAGTGATACGGCCGCATTGCTGTCAGAGAAAAGAACGACGTAGTGCTGCTACGTGTCGATGGGCGATCGCTGGGATTCGATTTGCGACGGCTCTCTGCGTGGAGCCTCTCGATAAAGAAAAAACATTCGTGCAGGAGTTCTACGTAACTGGTAACCGGTAACCGGTAACTGGTAACTGGAAAACGACCATGACAGGTTGGATCGGAAGGCAATCCGAATACTAATTAGATTATTTGTGAAAATATATGGTTGTATACTTGTATTTGTGTAATATAATTGTATCTATATAATATGATCATATTAAAAAATGAGCGTATTTTAGATTAATCATGTACAAAAATTCATATTGGCAGAAATATACAGCGGGATTCGGAGTCACGCACCGTGATCTAAGGTGCGTTGCACGCACCAAGAATTTTTTCCCTTGTGCAATCATGATCATCCTGGTACTTAGCCGTTGATGAGAGAATTAATGTGATTCTCTTAGGCTCCGTTTGACTCGGTTGTGGCGACTGAAAAAATAGCTGATTCGTAAAGTGGTGAAAAAATCAACTGATTTGTTGGTGAGAAAAAACAATAAACTGTTTGAAATATATGTTTTTTTTAATGTTGTTTGAACCGAGAAGTAGATTAATCTGTTTTACAGAATAGCTATGCTGTGGGTGATTTTTTATTAAAATATTTTTCAAAATCTTAATATTTTTTAAAATATTAATTGATAATTAATATTAAGAAAATTAAAAATATTTTGCGAAAGTAATAAAATTACATTACGACTAGATCTCATTACGAAGATAGCATTAACTCATCGCATATTCATGTTCAATTCAGAATTTTGGAAAACAAAAAATAATTTGCATAAACTATAAACCGAATCTGGTTTTTTTTAAGGGCTTATTACCTGGCTGCCATCGATTTCGAACTAGGCGAACACCTGTAAGAAGAAAGGTGGTCGGGGAACACCTAGAAGGAGGCCAGCGAACAGCTAGAAGAAGGAAAGAGGCGAAACACTAGGTCGAAAGAGGTCGGCGATCTGTTGGGCTATAGAGCATGCAAGCCCGACCAGAGCATCTGCAAATTAGTTCGAACAAGTACCTGCACGACCGCTTAGCGGTATGCCGATACACAACCAAAACACAACACAAAATAACAACAATAAAGGTGACACGCAGATATAACGTGGAAACCCAATAGGGTGAAAACCACGGGACGATCAGAGTCCAACCCGAAAAGCCGTCACTAAAAATGTGTAAAACAGATAGGCAATTACAAGGTTTTCCCTCCTCGATCCACACAGGATCTTCACCAACTTCGCACCACACAATATTACACAATAAACAGTAGCAAAAATTGCAAGTTACCGACAGTGGCGGACGAGACGGATTACACAAATCCTCTCCAAGATGCCTTTTTGAATCCTTGCCCAAGTCTGCTCCAGATCCAATCCGTGTAGGCGAAGTATTCCTCGTCAATGTCGCAGAGACGTCCGAAAGCTCTCCCCAAACTAAAACGCTTGCCACAAAGGTCTCTCTAGAAACTCTTTCAATGCTTGAGATGGGAGATGAGTGGATGTCTTACCCCTCCTCCTTCATGCCTATTTATAAGGCCAAAACCAAGGGGTAGATGGTGGTAGATAGCATGTGGAGGAAGCTTCCTTGAAGCTTCCCTCGGTCAAAGAACACATGTCGAATAATATGAAGCTTCCTTTGGCCACCTTCCTAGAAGCTTCTTTCAAGAGCACATGTTGATTTCATAGTCAATGACGGCTAACCCTTTTCACAAAAGGAGCTTCCAGAGGAAGTGCTCCCAGAGGCGGGAGAGGACCGATGCGAGGACAGGGCGGATACAGGAGTCAGGGGGAATCGGGGTGATTCATGGTGGGGTTGGGATAGAGGCCTCTCGCAAAAGGAGCTTCCAGGCAATGTTCCGGAGAGACGTCGCATCAACTTCCCAGACCCCACCCCCCCACAGAGAAGCTCACCTTCTCCTCGAAAGATATGCCCGATTATGAGGACCCGTTCTGCGACGCCCTGGTGATCCAGACGGCGATAGAAAACTTCACGGTCTCTCGGATCCTGGTGGACAATGGGAGCTCGGTGAATGTTATCTTCAAGAAGGCTTTTGATGCGATGGAGGTGGAGAAGAAGAGGGTGCAGGCCTCTGATGGGCCGCTGTTTGGTTTCTCTGGAGAAAGGAAGGAGGTTGAGGGAGGTGTCGGCCTCCAGGTGACATTAGGAGGGGTCCCGAGGAACTGCCGGTTCGTCATCGTTGACGCTCCGAGCAGCTACAATACCATATTTGGACGCCCCCTCATCAGTGCCTTCTGATGTGTGCCCTCATCATACCACCAGTGCTTGAAGTTCCATAGTGGAGGAGTCCAGATCCGAATCCGGGGAGATGCAACGGTGGCGAGGCAGTGCTACGTGACTGCCGTCAACACCATCTATTGGATGGCGGAGGCTGAGAAGATGGATGAAGAGATGAGGAGGCCGGAAGGGCCCGGAGAAGAAGCGAAGAAAGGAGTAGAGGAAGAGGGTAGAACCCGAGGAGAGGAGATGGAGGTAGCTCAGGAGGAGCGGGTCGAACCAATGGAGGAGGAAGGTGCAGCGGACGAAGAGCCGGCTCGGTTGAAGGCGGCGGAAGAGATAGTTGAGATGGAGGTCATCACTCAGGCAGGAAGGGTGGAGAAGGTGCGGATCAGCGGGGGCCTTGGCCCGGAGGGCCAAAGGAGGATGCTGGAGTGCATCCAGAAGAACGTGGACATCTTCGCATGGAGCGCAGCAGACATGCCAGGCATCGATGCGGACGTGGCTTGCCATCGTCTCAACCTTGAGCCAGGAGCCCGCCCCATCCGGCAGAAGAGGAGGACCATCGCCGACAAACTTGAAGAACCAATCCGTGAGGAGGTGGCCAAGCTCCTCGAAGCAGGTTCTGTATCGGAGATCCAGTACCCAGGCTGGGTCTCCAATGTCGTCATGGTAGGAAAGGCCGATGGCCGCTGGCGTATGTGTGTTGATTTTTCTCTGTTAAACAAAGCCTGCCCTAAGGATTGTTATCCCCTGCCTCGGATCGACGCGCTGGTTGACTCAGCCGTCGGTTTTTCTGTGATGAGTTTTTTGGATGCTTTTTCAGGTTATCACCAGATCAGGATGCACCCCCCGGATATCAAAGATGTCTCGTTCATCACCCGGGAGGGGTGCTACAGCTATAAGATGATGCCCTTCGGGCTGAAAAATGCAGGGGCAACCTACCAGAAGATGATGGACCGAGTTTTCAAGGAGCAAAGGGGAAGGAACTTGGAGGTTTACGTAGATGACCTCATGGTAAAGAGCAAGAGCGTGAGTGTACAACCCCGATATTCGCCGAGTACTCCCAAGGATCCGGGGGAGGCAGTTTGGTAGCCTCGAACCACGCAGAAAGAGCGGCAGGGGCGGAGAGAGGGAGGGGGTCTCGCCCCCCCCCCCCTCTCGCCCAGGAGGTTGGGGCGGAGAGGGGGAGGGGGTCTCGCCCCCCCCCCCCCCCCCCCCTCTCGCCCAAGAGGTCAGGGCGGAGAGGGGGAGGGGGTCTCGCCCCCCCTCTCGCCCAAGAGGTCGGGGCGGAGAGGGGGAGGGGGTCTCGCCCCCCCTCTCGCCCAAGAGGTCGGGGCGGAGAGGGGGAGGGAGTCTCGCCCCCCCCCCCCCCCCCCCCCCCCTCTCGCCCAGGAGGTTGGGGCGAAGAGGGGAAGGGGTCTCGCCCCCCCCCCCCCCCCCCCCCCCCTCTCGCCCAAGAAGTAGGGGCGGAGAGGGGGGAGGGGGGTCTCGCCCCTCCCTCTCTCGCCCAGCAGGAAGGGGCGGAGAGGGGGGAGGGGGGTCTTGCTCCTCCCTCTCTCGCCCAGCAGGTAGGAGCAGAGAGGGGGAGGGGCGGTTCGCCACCCCCCCCCCCCCCCCCCCCCCCCCCCCCCCCCCCCCTCTCGCCCAGGGGAGGTCCCCCTCGTCCAGTTTACTATTCGCAGTCCAGTCTGGCTATTCGCAGTCCAGTGGTCTGCATTTAGCGTTTCAGAACAGCGGGATTCAGCTATCCGCAGCCCAATTCAGGGGTATTTTGGTAATCTGGCTGACCAATTTTTGGCTATTTGTAGCCCAACTTCAAAAATCCTATAAATAGGACCAGGGGGGCACCATTTGGAGAGATCTCTCATCCTAGGCTAGCTCTCTCCTTCCTTCTCTCCCTCCCCAAGTCTCTCTAGGGAGTGAGGAGAGGCTCCAGTGGTGCCCAAGCTTAGTAGTGGCTTGGGAGGGGAAGTTCCAAGGGGACTTCCGGGTATGTGGCGGGACCTCCCCACTAAGCCCTTGGTCCAGTTGTAGTGCCAACACCTTCAACCTAGAGCTCTCCCTTGGGGGGAGTAAGGGTTGGTCGCCCCACAGCCTCGCTGAGGGCCCCGAACTCCACAGAGACCGAGTTGTCGGTTTCAACATTTTGGTGCGGTGAGCGTGGAGTGTGACCGATTCAAGAAACCCCCAAGACGAGCTCCATGGATGGAGGTGGAGGAAGTTCCGACCCAGGTCACTCGCAGCCCCCGGTGGCTGGGGTGATGTTGGAGATGTTTGAAAATTTCAGGCAGGAGGTCCTGCAGACCTTGCAGGTAGCTTTCGCCTCGGGAAGCGAAGGCAGGAGAGAAAGTGGTCAGGAGGTCTCGCCTCAGCAGGTTGGCGAGAGCACCCTCGGGCAGCCATCCAGGAAGGAGGTGCCGGGAGGGGGCGAGTGGGGAGGAGCCAGGCCCCCACTCGCCCAGCCCCAAGGGGGCGAGTGGGGAGGCGCCAGACCCCCACTCGCCCAGCCCCAAGGGGGCGAGTGGGGAGGCGCCAGGCCCCCACTCGCCCAGCCCCAAAGGGGGGCGAGCACGGGAGGTCCCTTTTGTGAGCTGATCCTCTCGGCCCCGATTCCGGAGGGGTTCAAGGGGGCGAAGATGTCTCACTACTTCGGCAAGGATGACCCCGTCTTACACCTGCAGTGGTTTGAAGACATGGTCTCCATCATGCCCATGTCGGACGCTTTCAAATGTCGACTCTTCGCGACAACCCTCAAAGAGAAAGCCAGGGAGTGGTTCCACCAGCTCCCTACAGGATCCATCTATGCCTTCGAAGACTTGCGCCGAGGCTTCCTGTTACGCTTCTCGACGTCAAGGAAGAGGAAGAAAGATGCCGAAGCACTTTTCAAGGTCAAGCAAGAACCAGAGGAGTCGCTGGCTCACTATCTGGAATGGTTCAGGGAGGAGGTTCTCCTCGTCCAAGAAGTGCCCGGGTACACCCTCAAGCTCGCCTTCACGGTGGGGCTGCGAGAGGGTTTCTTCAAAATGGACCTCAAGAGAAGAGCTCCTGTGTCCTTTGAGGAGCTGATGGAAAGGGCGGCCGAGGAAGTTGAAAGTGAGGAGGCCAACCCGGAGTTCACAAGAAGGTTGGCCAAGCTGAGTGAGCCACAGGCAAGGCAGCAGGGGGGGAGAGTAAAGGCCCCCAAGAGGAAGTTCGACCAGGAGGAGGACAACTTCCAGGAAGAAGAGACTGACCTCCCAGGGTGGAGGCAGGAGTCGAAGGCGCCCTCTCCACCACCCCAGCAAACCATGGCAATCGGTTGGGGAAGAAGGAGGAGAGTCAAAAAGGCAGGCAGAAGAGGAAGAGGAGGGAACATGGTGGGGTTGCCTTACTGTGACTTCCACGAGGAGGAGGGTCACGCGACATCCGTCTGCACTCAGTTCTTGGAGTTAAGGGAGGCGAGGGGTCCAAGGCAGCAACATCAACAACCAGAAGAGACCGAGGAAGACCAGACCTGGGAGTAGGAGACCAAGTTGGTTTCCATGCTTAGTTTTTTCTTTCTATCCCTAAGTCCATGTAAGATGATGTTTTGTTCATGTGCTTAGTTTTCTCACATGTATTAGGAGGATTAATATAATGAAAATGTTTCAAAAATACTTAGCCTCGATGCTGGCCCGCTGACCAGGCTCCCACCTAGTTGGCAGGGCCGGAGACCGCTCGATGGCAGGATGTTTCAAAAGTACTTAGCCTCGATGCTGGCCCGCTGACCAGACTCCCACCTAGCTGGCAGGGCCGGGAACCGCTCGATGGCATGATGTTTCAAAAGTACTTAGCCTCGATGCTGGCCCGCTGACCAGGCTCCCACCTAGCTGGCAGGGCCGGAGACCGCTCGATGGCAGGATATTTCAAAAGTACTTAGCCTCGATGCTGGCCCGCTGACCAGGCTCCCACCTAGCTGGCAGGGCCGGGAACCGCTCGATGGCAGGATGTTTCAAAAGTACTTAGCCTCGATGCTGGCCCGCTGACCAGGCTCCCACCTAGCTGGCATGGCCGGGAACCGCTCGATGGCAGGATGTTTCAAAAGTACTTAGCCTCGATGCTGGCCCGCTGACCAAGCTCCCACCTAGCTGGCAGGGCCGGGAACCGCTCGATGGCAGGATGTTTCAAAAGTACTTAGCCTCGACGCTGACCCGCTGACCAGGCTCCCACCGAGGTGGCAGGGCCGGGAACCGCTCGATGGCCGTAGTGTTTTTCCCTCGAGGTGGCTACGCTAGCCGGGCTCTCACTAGCCGGTAGGGTAGGAAGGCCCCTCGGGGAGGTTAAGTGTTTTTTCCCCCGAGGTGGCTCCGCTAGCCGGGCTCTCACTAGCCGGCAAGGTAGGAAGGCCCCTCGGGGAGGTTAAGTGTTTTTTCCCCCGAGGTGGCTCCGCTAGCCGGGCTCTCACTAGCCGGCAGGGTAGGAAGGCCCCTCGGGGAGGTTAAGTGTTTTTTCCCCCGAGGTAGCTCCGCTAGCCGGGCTCTCACTAGTCGGCAAGGTTGAGGGACCCCTCGGGGAGGTTATGTATTTTCCGAGATATCACCGATAATCGGGTTCCCAGCGACACTCGTCGAATATGCAGGGTTGGACATTTCTTTCCGAGCATGAGCCACGCTCGAAAAGAGCGGAGATTATGTACAACCCCGATATTCGCCGAGTACTCCCAAGGATCCGGGGGAGGCAGTTTGGTAGCCTCGAACCACGCAGAAAGAGCGGCAGGGGCGGAGAGAGGGAGGGGGTCTCGCCCCCCCTCTCGCCCAAGAGGTTGGGGTGGAGAGGGGGAGGGGGTCTCGCCCCCCTCTCGCCCAGGAGGTTGGGGCGGAGAGGGGGTCTCGCCCCCCCCCCCCCTCGCCCAAGAGGTCGGGGCGGAGAGGGGGAGGGGGTCTCGCCCCCCATCTCGCCCAAGAGGTCGGGGCGGAGAGGGGGAGGGAGTCTCGCCCCCCCCCCCCCCCCCCCCCCCCCCCCCCCTCTCGCCCAGGAGGTCGGGGCGGAGAGGGGGAGGGGGTCTCTCCCCCCCTCTCGCCCAAGAAGTAGGGGCGGAGAGGGGGGAGGGGGGTCTCGCCCCTCCCTCTCTCGCCCAGCAGGAAGGGGCGGAGAGGGGGGAGGGGGGTCTCGCCCCTCCCTCTCTCGCCCAGCAGGTAGGAGCAGAGAGGGGGAGGGGCGGTTCGCCCCCCCTCTCGCCCAGGGGAGGCCCCCCTCGTCCAGTTTACTATTCGCAGTCCAGTCTGGCTATTCACAGTCCAGTGGTCTGCATTTAGCGTTTCAGAACAGCGGGATTCAGCTATCCGCAGCCCAATTCAGGGGTATTTTGGTAATCTGGCTGACCAGTTTTTGGCTATTTGTAGCCCAACTTCAAAAATCCTATAAATAGGACCAGGGGGGCACCATTTGGAGAGATCTCTCATCCTAGGCTAGCTCTCTCCTTCCTTCTCTCCCTCCCCAAGTCTCTCTAGGGGGTGAGGAGAGGCTCCAGTGGTGCCCAAGCTTAGTAGTGGCTTGGGAGGGGAAGTTCCAAGGGGACTTCCGGGTATGTGGCGGGACCTCCCCACTAAGCCCTTGGTCCAGTTGTAGTGCCAACACCTTCAACCTAGAGCTCTCCCTTGGGGGGAGTAAGGGTTGGTCGACCCTCAGCCTCGCTGAGGGCCCCGAACTCCACAGAGACCGAGTTGTCGGTTTCAACATCTCGGAAAAATGCAGGGGCAACCTACCAGAAGATGATAGACCGAGTTTTCAAGGAGCAAAGGGGAAGGAACTTGGAGGTTTACGTAGATGACCTCATGGTAAAGAGCAAGAGCGTGAGCATTCACCTACAAGACCTCGAGGAAACCTTCACCACCCTTCGCAAGTACAAGATGCGCCTGAACTCCCTGAAGTGTGTGTTCGGGGCCAGCAAGGGGAAGTTCCTGGGACACCTCCTCACCCCTTCGGGGGTAGAGCCTAACCCAGACAAGGTCAAAGCTATCATGGAGTTGGGATCGCCTCGGAACGCCAAGGAGGTCCAGCGCCTGACGGGAAAGCTCGCGGGGTTGAGCAGGTTTCTCTCCCGGGCCGGGGAGAAATGCTCCCCCTTCTTCAAAACGTTACACGGTAATCAGAAATTCGAATGGACAAAAGAATGCGAGGAGGCCTTCCAGGCCTTGAAAGGCCAGCTCACCCAGGTTCCGCTGCTCCAGGGCCCCAAGGAGGGGGAGGACCTAGCCTTATACCTCGGGGTCGGGACTGAGGCCGTAAGCTCCGTTCTGGTCCGGGAAGAAGGCAAGAAGCAGCTGCCCATCTACTACGTGAGTAGGGTCTTGAGGGAGGCGGAACTCAGGTACCCAATTCTAGAGAAGCTGGCCTTCGCTCTGGTCGTCGCGGCGAGGAAGCTCAGGCCGTACTTCCAGGCTCATTCGATTCAAGTGGTGACCGACCACCCCCTCCGCCAGATCTTCGAGGGAGTAGAGCACTCGGGAAGGCTCGCAAAGTGGTCGATAGAGTTAAGTGAATTTAACATCACCTTCGTCCCCCGGCTATCCATGAAGGCACAGGTAGTGGCGGATTTCATGGCAGATTATGTGGCCGAGATGGAAGAGAACGGAGCCCCTCGACATGTTCCGTGGAAGCTGCTGGTGGACGGGGCTTCAGGCAAAAATTCTCTCGGAGGAGGGGTGGTGTTGGAAAGCCCCCATGGGATAAAGATTGAACAGACGTTGGTGATCCATTTCCCAATCACCAATAACCAGGCGGAGTACGAGGCGGTGATCGCTGGCCTGCGGCTGGACACGGAGCTGGGAGTCCAGGATGTGGAGGTCCTCACCGACTCAATGATAATAGCCTCTCAGGTCAAGGGGGAGTTCGAGACAAGGGAACCTACACTCATAAGATACTTAGCCAAAGTGAGAAGCCTCATTGGAGCGTTCAAGATTTTCTCCATCAGGCACATCCCTCGGGAGGAGAGCACCCAGGCGGATCGCTTGGCCAAGGCCGGACCCCGAGCCGGAGGAACCATAACAGATCTGTTCCGTCCTTCGATCGAGGAAGGGGAACTCATGGAAATAGAGCAGCGGCCCTCTTGGAAGGATCCCTTCGTTACCTTCCTGACAACAGGAAAATTCCCGGAGGATGTTCCAGACCAAAGGCGCTTTCGATACAAGTCCGCCTACTACGTGCTCCATGAGGGGGATCTGTATCGGAAGACCCTCTCGGGCCTCTTGGCCCGATGCATCTCGGAAGATGAAGTCCCGAGGATCTTGGAAGAAGTTCACTCCGGCGAGTGTGGCAGCCACTCGGGGAGCAGGATGTTGGAGGCGAGAATAATGAGGCAAGGGTACTTTTGGCCGACCTTGAGTAGAGATGCGGCGGCCTTCGCTAAGAAATGCCAGAAATGTCAGATGTTCGCCCCACTTCAGCTCATGCCAGCTCAGAGGCTAAGAAGTATCACGGCGCCCTGGCCATTTGCCATATGGGGGATGGATCTGGTAGGACCCTTCCCCCAGGCTAGTGGGCAGAGGAGATTTCTCTTAGTCATGATCGACTACTTCTCAAAATGGCTGGAGGTCAAGGCGCTGGCTAAGGTCACCTCCCAGGTGGTCTGCAACTTCATATGGGGGGAGATCATCTGTCGGCATGGTCTTCCGCAGGCCATAATCACGGACAACGGTCCTCAGTTCGCAAGCGAGGAGTTCATCAGTTTTTGTAGCCAGCTGGGGATAGACCTCAGGTTTGCATCAGTCCACCATCCCAGAAGCAACGGGCAGGTGGAGGCGGCAAACAAGATTATCGTAAACTTGCTCAAGAAGAAGGTGGAAAATCTTAAGGGCAATTGGGTGGAGCAGCTCCCCTCGGTCCTGTGGGCTTTAAGAACCACCCCCAACACCGCCACTGGAGAGACCCCTTTCAAGCTCTCTCACGGCTGCGAGGCCGTCATTCCCATAGAGTTCGAAGTCATGACGCCACGGGTAAAGGCCGCCACGAATGGAAGGGAAGATTGGAGAGCTGGGAACGAAGAGGAGTTGCGGCTCTCCCTCGACCTCATCGAAGAAGCCCGGGATCTAGCAGCCATTCGCCAAGAAGAGGTCAAGCGGCGGATGGCCAAGTATTTCGACAAGCACATCAGGGTCAAGCAATTCGAGAAAGGGGACCTAGTACTCAAAAAGGTTGATGCGGCTGGAAGGTCTGCCACCGTGGGAAAGCTCAATCCCAACTGGGAAGGTCCCTACGTCGTAGAAGAGGCGCTAAAATTTGGGGGGGGTACCGCCTTCAGAATTTGGAGGGCCAACCCCTCAGCCACACATGGAGTGGTGACGACCTTAAACGTTTCTATCCCTGAAACTATGTAATAAAAGTGTCTTGAAATAAGAATATTTTGTTTAACATGTGTTTGAGATTGACGCTGCAGCTTGTAGGAAAAACCCCGAGAGCTCCAAAGAAGGCCCCGAGCAGACCCGCTGCCCAGGCTCTCATCTAGCTGGCAGGTCCGAAGGCTCACTCGGTGGCAGGTTCTATGTGAAAGAAAAGATGGCCCCGAGCAGACCCGCTGTCCAGGCTCTCATCTAGCTGGCAGGTCCGAAGGCTCACTCGGTGGCAGGCTCTATGAGAAAGAAAAGATGGCCCCGAGCAGACCCGCTGTCCAGGCTCTCATCTAGCTGGCAGGTCCGAAGGCTCACTCGGTGGCAAGTTCTATGTGAAAGAAAAGATGGCCCCGAGCAGACCCGCTGTCCAGGCTCTCATCTAGCTGGCAGGTCCGAAGGCTCACTCGGTGGCAGGTTCTATGTGAAAGAAAAGATGGCCCCGAGCAGACCCGCTGTCTAGGCTCTCATCTAGCTGGCAGGTCCGAAAGCTCACTCGGTGGCAGGTTCTATGTGAAAGAAAAGATGGCCCCGAGCAGACCCGCTGTCCAGGCTCTCATCTAGCTGGCAGGTCCGAAGGCTCACTCGGTGGCAGGTTCTATGAGGAAGAAAAGATGGCCCCGAGCAGACCCGCTGTTTAGGCTCTCATCTAGCTGGCAGGTCCGAAGGCTCACTCGGTGGCAGGTTCTAAATTCTCAAGGGGTGACCTCAAGAGCACTCGCATAAACCGCGCGCCGGAAAGGTGATCTCACCCCACTTTCATGACAACCAAAGCGAAACCCCGTGAGCACGAATGGTCCGAAGGTTCACTCGGAAGCGGGAAGTCAAAAAAAGCGATGCATCCTATGTCATCATCGAGCATTCGGCGAATGGCCAAGATAGTTACACTACGGCCTAGCGTCTTAATGAGCCTAGCGAGATATAGCGGCTAATGAGAAAAAATAAGATAGCACAAAAATTGTAATCCATGTATATCTCTCAAGGGGACTCGCCCGGTTCATGATTACATTCAAAATGATAAATAAAAAAGAGTAAAAAACACAGGGCCCATCTCATGGGTCGGCAGTCTTCTCGCCAGAAGATCCTTCGCTCTCGCCCGAATCCTGGAGGAGGGCGTCATCTCGCGGCTCGCCGTCCTCACCCTCTGGGAAGGGGATCGGAATGTAAAGCTCGGGGACGACTTGCCGGGCTGAGAGGCACTCGGCCTCCTCCTTCAGATACCCAGCCCGACGCAGCACCTGCAGCGCATGCTTCACGACGCTCTGGGCGTTCTCCTGCATCAACTGCTCCAGTTCGTGGTGGGGGTAAAAGTGCCCCCCACTCCCCAAGGCGAGTGCCGAGACCTCGACTTCTCGCGACCGCTGGGCCTCGGCTTTAACCAGCCGGACTTCCTCCTCAAGGCCGGCCACCCGAGCACGAAGCATCCCGGCAACTGTGGTATCCTAAAAATAATAATAAAGGTGGTAAGAAGAAAGTGCATCAATCGGCAACAGGTCACTCGCGGGGAGGGAGAAAGTATATACCTCTACAACGGGGTGGCTGGCGAGAAGGGTTTCCGCAGCTGCCAACTTCGTCCTGAGTTCCTGCGCCTCGGCAGAAACGATAGTCCTGGACTCCTCAACCTCCGCCAAGCTCCGCGCCAGTTTGATGCTCCGGCGCGAAGACATATGCGCGAGTTCGAGCGCCCGCAACATGGCCCTGACACTCTCATGTGCGAGAACCTGAGTCGTCTCGACATCGTAGACTTCGGCATCTTCCCGGCCGTAGAGGGCATACGCGATGGCATAAGCCTCACCACTGGCGAGGTCGCTCTCTATCCACGACGGATGGAGGGTGGAGAGCGAGACCCTGTTGGCATTCCTGTCCCACTTTACCAGGGGAGCCCCTGAGGGGTCCACGTACTTCTCGCCGCTGGGGAAGTTCCGGTGGTCCCTGGGCAATGGAGGCGGCGGCAACGACGATCCCGCACGAAGGATAGTCTCGCCTGGCACACCCGTCCCCAGGGTTTGGGTCTGAGCACTCGCCCCTGGGGTCTCGTCCAGGACCCCCTTCCCCTTGGCGGAGGGGGGATTTTTTGATTTCTTGGAGGAAGAGGAAATAAGCGCCCCGGGTTCTCGCTTCTTTCCGCTAGGCTTGGAGGAGGAGGGTTCCTCCCGACAGGCATCCGCGGCGGCCTGTGCAAAGGACACGGAAGCCCCAGAGGGACGCGGCGGGTGAAGAGGGAAATCCCGTACGCCTATGTAAGAATACGAAAGAGTCAGCGAATGGAAGCAAATCCGCGAAAGCTAAGCGAATGAAGAATGTATGGAAAACTTACCCTCCCCCTGCGGAATGGGCGGGAGCGAGTTGACGTTTCGGTGGAGGTAAATGAGGTCCATCCCGTGCTCCAGGATGTACTGGTGCAGTTTGGCCTCGTGCCCTCCTAGGGTCGGTGGGCGAAAGGTTGACTCCTCCTCCTGCACAGGGGCGAGAAGGGTGTTTCCAAGCCTCCCGCTGACAAAGATAAAGCGGCGAACCCAATCGTGGTTCTTGTTCGGAAGACCGTAGTGTTTGAGAGGGTTCAGACCCGAGAAAAAGGAGACGTCGTGTGAGCAGCGGAAGGTGTAGAGCTTGCGGAAGACGGGTAGCGAGAACTCTATCCCCTCTTCTCGCATATAGCACGCGTACCCGACCAGCATGGCGATAGAGTTGGGGTTGAGCTGGCCGGGCACAACTCTGTAGTACCGGAAGGTCTGGCGGAGTTCGGGCCAGATAGGGAGGCGAAATCCCACCTCAAAGTGCTCCAACGGGATTGCGAGAGCACACATCGAGATGGAATTGAGACGATCATCCGGTCCTGGCTTTCGCGCTTCGAACCCCGACGGGACGAAGTCCGCAACGGCGTTCAGGTAAGCCTCGTCGGAGAGGTCGCAGGAGTCGAAGACGTGGTTCACGAATGCACTAGCGCACTTGGCCCTTCCTTCGGTCTCGCCACCCATTTTGCGAATGCGAAAGAAGACGAAGCAGCGAAGAAGAGAGAAGCGCGAGTGCTAGCGCAAGGAGAGAGAGGGGGCGGATGGCAAGGCAATTAATATGGTGGTTGAATGACCTATTTATAGAAGAACTAAAAAACGCTTGGGCTTTCGAGGCAGCAGGTGTGCGGATAGCAATCGCGCCTTCCCGACGCCTCGAAACCCGGGCCGATCTCTCTCGCCCATTAATGGCGAATGCCAGTGGTTATCCGCTCGACGGCCACGCGAAAGAGTTGCGAAAGCATTCAGCAATATCGTATCATTCGGCATGAACAAGCAAGTTGCGAGAAATAAAAACGAAAATAGAAATAAAGCATTCGCAAAGCACAGAGTATGAAATTATTACAAGCATAAATAAAGTCCGGTATCCTCAGCATCATAAATAGAATAAAAAGGAAAAAATACAAAGGAGGCGAATGAGGATCAGACTAGCGCCCCTCCCAGTACCACCGACCATGCCCTCGCGGCCCAGCCTCCGGAGGCATTCGCGGGCGATAATACGCGAGCATGGAGGTGATCTCGTGAGACGCCAGCTGAAGCTGATCCCGGGCACGCGCAGCGTGCCTCCCAGGAGAAAGCTCCCCCCTTCACCTCCCAGGCGCTCCACCACCACGAGAAGGCGCGTATAGTCCTTCTGAAGGTCCCTCAGCTCGCGCGTGACCTCCATCCGCACGTCATCCACCTGGCCGGCGATGTTTCGTTGAATGTGGATGAGCTTCCCCAAGACCTCTGCAACTCGCTCCTTCAGGGTCACATGATCTGAGGAGTCGCCAAGGAAGTCAGCGAGATCCCCGGGAGAGGGGAGAGGCGAGAGCATCCCGTCTTCCCCCTCGTGGTAGGATCCAAAGGGGGAGGCTTCTCGATAGCCTGCGAGATCATAGACTGGTCAGTCGCGTTAAACTAAGCGGATGAGCTAAATGAAGTAGAGGTCGTTAACCTAGTGAGGGGTCCCCGTGACCAGGGGGACGAGACGAATGGGGGTGCGTTCCAAACAACCCGGCGGGAGGAAGGACCTTTCCCTTTCCAGGACGGTAGGCCTGTGAGGTAGGAGCTGGAGCATCCGCAGGATCATCCGCGCGGCCCTGCTGACCGGGTCCCTTCTTGGGAGATACCCTCGGCTCATCCGCAAGCACGGAGGGGTTCGTTCGAACAGGGGAACTCGGAGGGATAGAGTTCCGCAGCGGAAGGTCGGGGTCGAGGGCTGCGAAAAACAATGGTCAGTAACGAGCAGCATGAAGGATGAATCTAAAAGGGTTTACAACTTACCGGACTGCAATGTGGTCTCGCCCGGAGGGGGGTGGAGGAGCAAGGTCCAGATCTGGAGGCCTCTCGTTCGCGAGTGGCGGCACCGCGACACTGCTCGAGACGGCCCCGTGGACGGTCTCAGGCACCAAAGTCCCCTACGAATAGTCAGAACAAATGCAGGGCAAGGGATAGGAACTAAACAGAAACAGGAGGAATCCTCATACCTGCATCCCAGGGTCCGGAAGAGTATCCGCCGGCGGAGTGTTCGCCGGTGGAGTATTCGCCGGAGACTCCGAGGCAGTCTCGCCTCTCTGACGATTCAACCGAATTGCCTTGGCTCGACGCGAGACATAGGGGGCACTCAGATCCCGCTTAGACATCAGCCAGGGAGCGAATTTTGCTGCCTTGGGGGCAGTTACAGCTTGAGCCGTAGCCAGGCGCTCGATCATCTCCCGCGAGAGGGGTCTCGCGAAAGGCTTGTGGGAAGACATTGATATCGGTGAAAGGCTAAGGGAGAGAAGAAGCTCCGAATCGAAGGGTGAAAGCGTTCCAGGAAAATCTGACATGAAGAGATATATATAGGGCAACGGTGGGACCCACAGAATCTTGTAGGCCCAGTCAACCATCACTCACCGAATACCGGGTTGGACTGTTCTTTCCGAGCGTAGGAACCGCTCGCAAAGAGCGGGAATTGTGTACAACCCGTATTCGCCGAGTGGGTCCCACAGACCAACAGGCGAGACCTAGGCCAGTCAGATCATTCGCCCCGGCTCAGGCAGGTGAAAATACCCCCGGGTTAGTGAGGGTAAGCTGCAGGAAAGGAGGAGCTAGGCGAGTGGTGCCCTCGCGGACCACTCGCCCGGAAGTGTGGGCATTTGCCCAGCTAAGCGGGTGCCAAGCGAGTGGTGCCCTCACGGACCACTCGCCCAAGATGATTTGAGGAGGAAATGGCCATGATACCCCTTGTGGGCTGCAAATAGCCCTTCGGAACAACGGAGTTAGGCTATTAGCAGACCAATTTGGGGTGCGATTAGTAAAACTAAAAGGCGGATTCATGTTATTTGCAGACCAGCCTAGAAAACTCTATAAATAGACCCTTAAGGGCACCTTGGAGGAGATCCGATTTTAGAGAATCCTCTCCTCTAGGCTAGTTTTGGTTGGCAGCCAGTGCCCTCCAAGGTGCCCGGTTGAGCTTTGGTTTGGGAGGGGAAACTCTCTAAGATCTCTGGGTGTGTGGCGGGACCTCCTCGCTTCAGCCTTGGGTCTATTCCTATTCTCACATCCACCATCAAGAGAGTCTAGTGAGGGAGAAATAAGCATCGGTTACACCCCCAGTGGGTCCGAACTCAAGAGACCAGTTGCTGGTTTCAACACCCCATCCATTTCTTATCGCTCCCATTCTCATCGCTCCACACTCACCAATATTAGGGTCTGTTTGGTTAGAGAGAAACTTAGGTGCGTTTCTCTCACCTAGAACTAGGTGAGAGAAAAATATAGCCGTATGATTTAAGATCGGACGGTATATAAAAAACTGACATTATTATTATTTATAAATACAAGAGTATTTAGGAAAAATACAACCGTATGATCTGTGATCAACTGCTTAGATGAGCTCCTCTCACCATGATCTTAGATGAGAGTGACTCACCTACAAATTTTTCGTTTGGTTATGAACTAAAGTTAGTGAATGTCAGACCTCACCGAAGGATTCATCTACTTAAATACGCTTCAAAACTAGTTTTTTTATATAAACAACTAGTTCTTTTCTTGGTTACAGTCATAACCATTGTCTTGCGATCAAAAAAGCTGCGAAACGGGCGACATCGAGGTTTTGCCCATCACGCCGATCCCTGTTCCTCTTCATCAATGCAGAGCCTGTCGCGATTAACCCTAATCCTTTGCTGCGCCTGGGTTCTTACAATCCTCTACGGGGAGATGATCGCTTATTGGGCCCCTTTGTGGACTTGTTCATGGCCACAACTCGAAGGAGACTTATCGTCCTCGCCATCTGTAATTTGCCCGTCCTCTCATGGATATGATCTATTTTCCGGCCAAAATTAGGTTAATTTGGGTAGTAGAGGATCACCTGGTGTTTGTGTCTTACTCAGATTGTTTTTTCTTCGACTAGTGTAATGGGGAATTGCATGCGCTATTATGCATTCAGTATTTTTGTCCATTTTTGTCCTAAGTAAGGGATTTGAGTGTTTAACCCATATTGGTTGATTACGCAGATTGATAGAACTGAAGTGAAGGTTGCTATTGTGGCTGACCCGCAGGTAGCTAGTCATTCCTTGCCTGTTAGATTTATTGAATGAGAAATTATTGTCTTAGCCTTCCTAATGTAGGGTTACATTAGTAGTCTGGTGTTATTTGTTTTTTGAAACATAGAATCATGTAAATCTTGCTAGAAACATTTTAATTCAAATTTTTTTTGGGGGCATTTTTGAGTGTAAATCCCCCAAAAGGATCAAAATTGATAATTGTTTGAAGCAAAATGTTCAAAATAAAACTTTGGTCCATGTAAAAGAATTCATTTCTTTTAACATTAGGATGACTATGGCAATAATTTATCTTATTTTGTAAATGATTCTTTCTCATCTTTGTTACTAGACTGAAAAAGTATAACTTGGACAATGCAACATAATACTTGAAAATCATGACCCTATATGGCCTTGTTCTAGGATGCATGTAACTTGCATTGGTTGTAAATTTAAATATCACTTTTAACTGCATATGTCTGCCTTGGATAAGTCATCATTGTTTATTTTCCGCAATCAAACTGTTAGATTGTTCTTTTATGCACTGAAATTATATGGGAATATATCTGCCTTCATTTAATTTACTTATTGTCTTCAACAGCTAATGGATAGGACATCCCTCAGCCTTGCTCCCAAGTCACTTGCACTTGAAACTGCAAAATTTTATACAGATTTGTACATGAGGAGATCTTTCCGTTCATCTATATTACCATTCAAACCCAATTTGGTTATATTTCTTGGTGATCACTTTGATGGGGGGCCTTACTTGGCAGATCAAGAGTAAGGCATGAATATCATTCATTGTAATTATTCATATTATTTTTTAGTTATTGCAATGGTTCTTTTGTACATGTCTCTATTTTGTAGCGTCCTGTCTTTTTTCTGAATCATTAGTATTAACTTTAGGTGATTGTCTTTTAAAAAAAAGACATTATATGTAAGGTATCTTGAGAGATTTTACCTTTACTAGTAAAATTTTCCCTGATTTGTCTGCCTAATTGTTACTCTAATTTATGCACTCCCTTAAGCGTGCGAGCTTAGAAAATTATTGTATGCTCTCAAAATGAAGCAACAAAAGTAAGAATAAGGAAGAAAAATGCTGTAGAAGGAAAGAAGGAAGAATATCTTGATACAAAATGCATGCTTTAGGATCTTATCCGGCAAAAGAAACCAAATGATTATGACAAGGCTAATAAGGATGAAATATAATTCTCATGTGTCTATGAAGCTTATGGTATTTATTCGACTGTGTTGTGCTCCTTAGTACCATATGCTTGTAAATGATATCAATCTATTGTTGTTTACTTTTTTGATTGCTAACCTTTAACTGCCATTTGATCATCAAGAAATTCATTAATTCTCAAGAAGTTGTGATGAGGATCATATTTCACGTGTGAGCCGACCCTTATCGGAACCCGCCCAAGTCTACTTACACGGGATGCGTAGTTAGGATCGTTGGATGGATGATCCGAGCCGGTAGTCACGTTCAGAACGACGATGACATATTCATGTATATTTAGTGACGATCGTGGCCGTCCATAGTGGATTCAAGTCTATAAATAGGGGTATATAGGCTGATTTTCAGATGTCGTAGATTAGACAAAAATTTCGGGATCTCACGGTCGTCCCACGGTACCGATTCCATGGATCATTGATGCCGAAGCCAAGGTAACCATCTTCCCACTGCCCATAACTACCTTGTCATCGACAACTGCCGATAACTCCCTCACCATTCAATAACTACCAAGTAATTACCCAAAACTACGCGCAACCGCTGTTTTCCCCTCCTTCCAGCAAATAACCACCTCCAAATCTCCATTTCCTGCACAGCCGAAATCCATCTTCTTCATCCTTGTTGTTAATCTCCATTGTAGAAAATGAAAATTAGTCTTACATTCCTTGTAGGAACCACCTTTCTAGGGCAGTTATCGCTGATTTTCTGCTTCCCAAACCCAGCCGAGCCCCTCCCATTCAGCTTGAATACAACCACACCTCCTCCCACCCATCAAGGCCATGAACTCCCAGTTTCGTCCAACAAGAATCATCCAATCCTGCACCTATTCTCTCGTTCCTGCAGTCCAAACCCAAAACAGCCCTCATAGCACTTCTCCCTCACCCCACCACCCCTATACATGCTATCCAAGTCCCCCTAATTGCTGCAGATTTCGATTCAGTAGTCAGAATATGTGCAGAACCTCAACCGGTCCGCTGTTCAGCCACTAAAATCAGCAATTTATCACTTTTCTGTATTATGTTTGCTCGTGTAAATTCTAATTTAGAAGCCTACATTACTTTGTGTTGAATAATTCTTGAAAAACATATTGTTTGATCTAAATTTGTACAAATTTTTTCAACATCTTTATTCTACTCGAAAGATGTTTTTGCGGAACATTTAATTGAAGCACCCTTACTTTAATTTTAATTGGATCTTGCTCGTGTTTCTAATGTCTAATCTCAATCGTGCATGTTTATGAATTCTTCTATTAATTTCAGAATTTATTACAATTGAATGTGAATTAGCGCATGTGCATCACATCAGTTTATATTTCCCCACGACACCACTAAAACTCATTCATTTTAGATCCCTATGACAGTCCATGAGCTCAATTGCACCACATTTACTCTATACCCGTCCTGCGTCGAGTTGTGTTTTGAGAATACAATAAATCTTAAGAATCTACATGTTGTACAAAGTTTTATTCAACATTGGTCTCTGAAGATGAAGAGATTAAGATATGGTATATTGCATTTATTTTACGACTTAACTTGGCAAAAAAAAATTGATGTGCTATAAGAAAATATATTGTAAGTGGAATTCTTTCATAAACATACACATATGTACGCACATGTAAAATCTATACCAACTCGGTATAGTCTTTGACACAAAAATGATGTTATTTATTTGACCAGGTGGCAGGAATCATATAATCGTTTTAAGCATATTTTTGGTTTAGAGGCGCATGGAAGATATTCAGATATCCTGGTCTATTATCTATCTGGAAATCATGATATTGGTTATTCAAATTTCCATACACAACATCCCGAGGTAAATTTGTTTCCGGTTATATATGTGCATTGTTATTTTTACTGTCATACTTAAGCCAAATCACAGCCGACCCCACTATAGTGGGATACAGGCTTGCGTGTTGAGGTTGCTGTACTTAGCCAAATCACAATAGCGTTGATAGTGATAGGGAGGAAAACTGAGAGGGAAATAAAAGTAATTTGTTTTGGTTTGTAATCAAATTTGAATGACATATTTTGTTTACTTTTTGAGTAATCGTTAGAAGTTGGTTTAATATTTAGGTCAAGCTTGTATTTGGCTCTCTCCTATATATAAAGGAGAGACCCCTTATTCTAAACAATATAGTATTTTTTCCCATCCAACATGGTATCAGAGGTACGGGTGACCTAGCGCGCTCGCTCGTTCGTTCCGCCGACCTTCCGTCGCTCGCTCCGATCAATTCGCCGTCGCTCGTCTCCGATCGTCCCTTCCATCGACGACATCCACCTGCATCAGACCTGCGACTGTTCCTACGTCGTTTTTTTCCCGTCGCGTAAGCCCAACGACTTCTCCAGCGGCGGCATCCGTCTGTTTTCTCGTCGCCTGGGCCTGCCGTGGGTGATGGTGCCTCTCTTCCGTGCCCTGGACGCCAACTGCATGTCCCGGTGAGCTCGATTCCGGCGTCCAGTCCTTTCTCTGATGGTTTTCTTGGCTTGGCGCTTCGTCGGGCTGGCGCGTCCTTGTCTCTTTCTATGAGCGGGGCTTGAAGGTTCTCTTTGTGGGTGTTGTTTCTTCCTCCCGTGGTTTCTGTCCTCGGGTTTTGATATCGGGAAGTGTTGACTCCACCCCGCTGTCCTCCGATCATGGGACTCCTCAGATCACCACCATGAAACTTGACGGCCTCAATTACTTGTCGTGGGCTCGTTCCATCACTCTTGCCCTCAAGAGTCGGCGTATGTATGGCTATGTTACCGGGACTACTGTTGCTTCAGTGTCGACCTCTCCCGAGTGGCCTCAGTGGGAATCTGAAAACTCTCTCGTGATGTCATGGCTGCTCAACTCCATGCAGGAGTCCATTGCCCAGAATTATTTCTTCCTTGACACTGCCGCCGACATCTGGAAACGTGCTACGGCCACCTATTCCTGATGTAACAATGCTGCCCAGATCTTTCAGCTTCGTCGTAGGATCTTTATGCTGCGCCAAGGCGATCGCTCCCCTTCCTCCTATTATTTGGAGTTCACCCAGTTATATCAAGAATATGATCACTTCGATGCGATCACCTTTGTCTCTCCTGAAGATGCTGCTCAGGTTCGGGCTCGTGACGATCGCAATCGATTCTTTGAGTTTCTCCATGGGTTGCAGCGTGACTTTGACCAGATCAGTGTCCAAATTCTTGGGAGATCACCTTTCCCGTCCTTGCCAGAGGTTTACAGTCTTGTCCAACACGAATTTGATCGTCGTCAGACTCTTCATCCTGAGCCTTCTTCTGATGGCTCCGCTCTTGCTGCTCACTTTCATCCCGGTGGGCGACCTCCTCGGGACTACCCACATAAGTCTGGCGACAAGGATCATCTGATTTGTGACTATTGCGGAAAGACTCGCCATACCAGGGACACTTGTTTCAAGCTTCACGGTTTCCCTTCACCTAGGGGTGGACCAGCTACCCGTGGTGGTCGCGGCCATGGCCGTTCTCAGGGGCGTGCTTCTCATGGACCATCGGCCCATCTCTCTGATGCTACTGATGATCAGTCCTCTCTTGCAGCCCCTTCGACTCTCTCCCCCGACGAGATTCTTGCTTTTCGCCGTCTGATGCATGGACAGTCTTCAGAGGAGCCTACTTCCTCCTCCTCATATGCCCATCAGGGGCCTCCAGGAGCTCACTCAACTACCAGTCACTCCTCTACCCAGTGGATCATCGACAACGGCGCCACCGATCATATGACCGACCTGCTTCAGGTTTTGTCTCCTACTCCCCTCTGTCTGGACGTGGCAAAGTGAGTATTGCTGATGGTTCTTTTTCCTCCATTGCTGGCAAAGGAACCATACCCTACTCGTCCCTCACGCTCTCCTCCGTCCTTTATGCTCCTAAATTTACTCGAAACCTTCTTTCTATTAGTCAGTTGACTAACTCCATGCATTGCTCCGTGACCTTTTTCCCTTCCTCTTGTGTTTTTCAGGATCTGACGACGAGGAAAGTGATTGGATCAGGTAGATTGCGCGATGACTTGTACCTATTTGACCCCTCCAGTTCGGCATCTCCTCCTCCGCGCGCTCTTCATGTCGCTTCTCTGTCCGCTCTAGATTCCTGGCACTGTTGGCTTGGATATCCCTCTATCTCTGTTATGAAATTATTGTTACCTACTGTGTCTATTTCTACTCTTAAAACTTTTACCTGTGATGTATGTGAACTGGGTAAGCACAAACGGGCTTCTCTACCACAAATGTCCACTCCTGTGTACTACTCCTTTTGAGATTATTCACTCTTATGTTTGGGGCCCTAGCCCTATTGCTTCTATTTCTGGGTTCAAAGGGTTCGTTACTTTTATAGACTGTTCTTCTCGCTGCACCTGGGTCTACCTTATGAAGAGTAAATCTGAGGTTTTTCTTTTATTTCAACGTTTTCATAAAGTGATTACCACTCAATTCAATGCTACCATGAAAATTTTGCGAAGTGACAATGGTCGAGAGTACATTGGCTCTCAATTTCAACAGTACCTGTGTGACTTGGGTATCCTCCACCAAACTTCATGTGCCTACACCCCTGCCCAAAATGGGGTTGCAGAGCGAAAAAATCGGCACCTTCTTGAGGTTGCTCGTTGCCTATTACTCAAATGCATCTTCCCAAATACTACTGGGGTTATGCTGTCCTCACGGCTACGTATCTTATTAACCGTCTCCCCACTCGTATCCTTCACCATAAAACTCCGCTTGAAGCTCTCAGTATTTCTCCTACCGAGCTTCCTCCTCGTATCTTTGGTTGTGTGTGTTTTGTCCATTTGCACCACACATCCAAACTTGATCCTCGTGCGTTTCGGTGTGTCTTTATTGGCTACTCAAGCACTCAAAAAGGGTATAAGTGTTTTCATCCGCATACTCGCAAGACCTTCATCTCCATGGATGTTACCTTCCATGAGTCCGAACCCTATTACGGGAGCCCTCTTCAGGGGGAGAATGCAACCGTGGAAGAGAGCTTCCCTGCTACCCGTTTACCAATCTCTCCTCTTTATCAGCCATCCACTCCTCATCAACCATCTATCCTTGTTGTTTCACCGTCTATTACTCCTCCCTTGCAGGTATATACTCGTCGTCGATGAGGGGGCACAAATGGCCAGCCCCTGCAAAATGTACCAGAATCCATGCCTGACCCGTTAACAGGTCCTCAAGGTAACCGTGCTTCTACTCACCACCCCTTATCTCTGTATGTGACTTATGACTCCTTGTCTTCTCGACATAGAGCCTTTGTCAGCTCTCTGTCTTCCATTTTCATCCCTTCCTCGTGGCAGGAAGCTCTGAGGCATCAGGAGTGGAGAATGTCTATGAAGGAAGAGATGGGTGCCCTTGAGAAGAATTGCACCTGGGACCTTGTCTCCCTTCCTCAAGGCATGACAGTGGTTGGATGTAAGTGAATTTTTTTTCTGTTAAACAAAACTCCCAAGGGTTGGTGGACCGCTACAAGGCCAGCCTGGTGGCCAAGGGATACACCCAAACGACAGGGATTGATTATCAGGAGACCTTTGCTCCTGTTGCAAAGATGAATTCAATCCGTATTCTGCTCTCGTGTGCCGCCTGTAAAAATTGGACTCTGAGTCAGCTTGATGTGAAAAATGCCTTCCTCCATGGAGACCTGGAAGAGGAAGTATACATGTCCTTTCCCCCTGGCCTTACTGTTGAGGGATCTGAAGGGAAAGTCTGCAGGCTGAAGAAGGCTCTATATGACCTTAAGCAATCCCCGAGGGCTTGGTTTGGAAGATTCCAACGGGCAATGGTGACCTTTGGATTCAAACAAAGTAACGCGGATCATACTCTATTTGTAAAGCACAGACATGGAAAAGTGACGACATTGATTGTGTATGTGAATGATATTGTAATAACTGGCGATGACATTGAGGAAATAAAACACTTGAAGGTCAGACTGGCTAGTGAATTTGAGGTTAAGGATCTGGGAACCTCAAGTACTTCCTTGGCATTGAAGTTGCCAGATCCAAGCATGGTATCTTCATCCCAGAGAAGGTACATTCTTGACCTTCTGGAAAATACGGGGATGAGTGGGTTTCGCCCTGCTGACACACCCATAGAAACAAACCATAGATTGGGAAGAAACGGAGGAGAACCGGTGGCTGATATCAATGCTTTTCAACGGCTAGTGGGGAGACTTATATACCTATCTCATACTCGCCCAGATATCTCGTACGCTGTTGGAGTCATTAGCCAGTTCATGCACGCTCCTAAAACTCATCACTTGGATGCTGCCAATCGGATTCTCAGATATTTCAAGACCTCCCCTGTACGTGGAATCCTATTCTCTCCAAACAAAGATCTAACCATTGAAGTCTTCACAGATGCAGATTGGGCAGGATCTGTCGATGACCGGAGATCCACTTCTGGGTATTGCACTTTAGTTGGAGGCAATCTAGTAACGTGGAGAAGCAAAAAATAACATGTCGTGGCTAGATCTAGTACCGAAGCGGAGTTTAGGGCTATGGCCCAAGGTATATGTGAAGGAATGTGGATCTGATCCCTTCTACTTGAACTTGGGATTCACGGCAAAGGACCCAAGGCGGCCATTATCATCGCTCACAATCCAGTCTAGCATGATCACACTAAACATGTTGAAGTCGATAGGCATTTCATAAAGGAAAACATTGTAAGGGGAATTGTTAATACTCCATTTGTTCCCTCCGATCAACAATTGGCAGATGTGCTGACAAAGGCTTTGTCTCATAGGGTGTTTTGGAGCATTATGTCCAAGTTGGGCTTGACAGACATCACACGCACAACTTGAGGGGGAGTGTTAGAAGTTGGTTTAATATTTAGGTCAAGCTTGTATTTTGCTCTCTCCTATATATAAAGGAGAAGCCCCTTATTCTAAACAATATAGTCTTTTTTCCCATCCAACAGTAACATATGTGTCGCAAGGTATGACCCTAAAGGGGCTAGGGATATGAACTATATGTAAACACGCATTCGGCGATATAAGTTTTTTGCAATAATGTTTTTGCTTATAAATCTGAATACCAATTATGACACAAAAGATAAAGCAACGAACAAGGATACACGAGATGGAGTATATGTGAAAGAGTGCTTAAAATTTAAATAACTAACGAAATGGAAATTTACAAAGTTCAAAAGCTTGAAACAAAAATTACAAATAACACACTCCTTGAGTAGACAATAAAGTGATAAACACAACATTCAATACTAGGAATTAACTTTCAAACAAAGAAACTCACACAATAAAGGTAGTAGAAGGCTTGGAGAGGAAGCTTAATGTGCCGGCTAGTAGAGGGAGTCCCAGTGGTTGCTGGAATGGGGTTTGGGGTCGGTTGGAATAGTGCCCCGTTGCTAGAATTTGGGTGCTATGGCAGCAGGAATTAAAATTCCTGGGTGCTGGAATTAGGCCCGGGCGCAGGAATTCTGAGTTCTGGCTGCAGGAGGACGAAGACCGTGTGCTGGAAATGAGTTCAGCCACAGGTTTTGAAGGTTGGTCTGCTGGTTTAAGAGGCTCAGGCTGCTGTATGGGGTGCCGACTGCAGGGAGATGGGGTGGGTCTGGGTTTGTATGTGGAGAGGGCTGGGTGGGGTTCGTTGGGGTGGAAAAGGTGGGAGAGGGGCTCGGTTTGAGTGGGTGAGCGGGGACATGGAGGGAGTGGGTGCAGCAATAGTAGGCGATTAGGCTTCACTTGAGAGGGAAGAATGAGGGTAGTGGAGTAGTGGGTAGTTATGTTAGTGGGATAGTGGCGGGGGAGGTGGTTATGGGATAGTGGGGCGGTGGTTATGGGGTAGTGGGGTGGTGACTGGCCGGAGGTGTCCACCGGAGTTGGCCGGAGGTGGCCGGAGGTGGTTGCCGCCGAGCATCCTGTGGTGGTGGAGGTGGTCGGAGGTGTTTTACGGCGATCGCCGGAAAACTGAAAATGGAGGAATTGATTGTTGGATCTAGTGACCAATCTTAGAGAGGGGGGGGGGGGGGGGGTTGAATAAAGTTTTCAACGATTAATGCAATTATTAAAACTTTTTGCAGCGGGAATACGCTTTCTGGAAGCTAGCGCGGAGCGGTAGGGTTACCGCCAGCGGTATCAACATAAATCGTATTCTTGACCTACAGAAGATCGTTTCAGAGTACGCACGAAAACGACTTCAGGAATCAGCAAGAGTCATAAACAATTGTAAATCAAAACAAGAGAGATCGAATACATGATAATCTTAAGGTGATGTTACAATTACAAAACTAGATCTCCATGACGCCAGAGATCGAAGACGATGAATAGAAATTCCTTTTTGGTTTCTATATCGACCATCCCCCTGAGGACCGGTTGACTCTCTCCCTTTCGCCCGAAGGTCTTTGAGCCGGCTCTCTCCCTTCTCCCTGAAGGTCTTCGAGCCGTCTCTCTCCCTTCTCTCTGAAGGTCTTCGAGCCCGCTAGATCTCCCCGATCTAGACACCCTTCATGGACGATTTTCCACGGAATCCTCCCCGAAATTCGACGACCTCCCCGGTCGATTTCTCACGGACTCCTCCCCGAAATCCGATGACCTCCCCGGTCGATTTCTCCACACGATACAAAAAAGTGAAAGAAAAGAAATACACAAGATAGAAGATAAAATAATTGCTCTCTCAAATATTATTCCCCGGAGACGGTGAGCGATCGACGCTTGTGATTATTGTTTCTTGTGCGCTTGATCGTCCTCTGATTCTCGTTCTTTATTCGCACTCTCCGAAGATCTTCTTCTTTCTTGCTTGAGGGTGAAAGTGCTTCTCTTTGAGCGGCGGCTCCTTGCTGTAGAGACGACGTGATAGCCTTCTGTCGTTCTAGGGTTCAACAGCCGTAACAACAAAAGAGAAAAGAAAATCTTTTATACCAGTCGATATGCAATCCATCTAGTCGATCCTTTCCTTCTGGTAGACATGGCTAGCGCTCGACATTAGGGCTAGCGCCAACGGTAGCTCAAACATCCAGTCAACGCGTGCTGTCTCGTCGATCTTCTCTTCCAGTTGATATCAACCTTCTAGTCGATGTGGATAGCGCTCGGCGTTAGGGCTAGCACCAGCGGTAGCTAAAGCATCATGTCGACATTTACTGTCTCGACGATATCTTCTCTCCAATCGACATAGGCTTTCTAATCGACATGCTCCTTCTAGTCGATATACCCGTCTGGTCAACAAAGCCAGCGCCAGCGGTAGAATTAGCGCCCAGCGATAGGAAGCATATCCCGTCGATATGAGCTATGTAGTCGACAATTGCCTTAGGTTGAGCAAGTCCAGTCGACATATAAACCAAGCTAGAGCCCGACGGTATCTCTAGCGCATGCGGTAACTCACAGAGATTGGAGTTCTTGTACGACTTCACACCTGTAAACCTGCACAATATACCCAAAACATGTATGATCAAATACAACTTGAGATTTGTTTTTGTCAAACCTGACATATGCAGAACGCATGTTCCAACATTGATAAGGGGATTGGAGAGGGATCATCGGAGGTGACCGGAGGTGGTTTTCCGGCGGCCACCGAAGGTGGATGAGAGGGGATTTTGGGAGTGTTTTGGGGCTGTTTTGGGTGGTGTTTGGTGGAGGGGAATTGTGGAGGTGGTCGACTATGTGGAGGGAGGTGGTTCCACGACAAGGGGGAGGTGATGGGTCGTTGGCTATGGGGTGGGAGGAGGAGTGGGGTGGTTTACGGCCAAGGGGGAGGCTATGGGTGGCCGGCCAAGGGGAGGCCATGGGTGGCCGGCCAAGGGATTGGGGAAGGGGGATGGAGGGGCCGGCCAAAGGTGAGGTGAGGGGGCTTCACGCACACGAGTTCGGCTTCGGCACCGAAATGATCAAAAGAGGGCTTCTACACTCAACTTTCAATCCCTCTCTTTAGAGCCTTCTACCTCTATATATTGACTAATGAGGGGGCTTCACGCACATGAGTTCGGCTTCAGCACCGAAATGATCAAAAGAGAGTTTCTGCACTCAACCTCCACCCCTTCCTCTTTAAAGCCTTCTACCTCTATATATAGACTAATGAGGGGGCAACGAATGGTCATGATTCTCCGTTCGTTGCCTACCTCAAAAAAAAATACACAATAAAATAAGAAAATGCAAAGAACGAAAAATGTTACGATCGGCGATCTGCTCAGGATGAGCGGTCCCGATCTTCACTAGGTCCGTGGTCGGCTAACGGGTCGGGTGGCCCAATCCCCATCAATATGTATATGTAGTATCCGAAGGATGTGACATCTGTCATACACTTATACCAATTATGTACCACATAGTCTTCTATATTGGGGATGTTCGGTGTTTGGCACTGTGGTGCCCGTTATGATGATTGATGATATATGAGATTACTCTTTAAAGTTTCCGGACTGTTTTCGTTGATTGCATATTTTTCTTCTCATCAATGCTTTGTTTTGGAATAGATGCATGTGCTCACAATTAATGAGATTGATTATAACACAGACAGACACACGCACATGACACATGAATATAAATAAATAAATATATCTACTATATAAAGAAATACCTTCATTTGTAAAGCGTGTACCATCATATTTATCTACATTGTTCATTATTAAAATTAAAAAAGAAATAAAAGATTCAACCGGTCGTTATTTAAAGAAAAAAAGAAGAGAGCGGGGATGAGAGAAACTGGAGCCCATGCCTCATTATGAGGGAGGGCCTAATTTTAGACATGCATATTATGATAATTGATTGGTTTTAATCATAATTTTTAGCATAGTTTATGCACCCAAAACAACCCACGGACGGGCGAAGCCTGTTCGCAACCATGAGCAGTCGGGCACGGTTGTAACCCCGTGCTTAACTGCTAGTGTGTATGTGTATCTATATTTTATATTATATATGCATATATATATATTGTAGTAAGTAAAACAAGAAGTTAAGCTTATGAAGTTTTTTATACGCGACTAGATACCAAAGATGAAGAGCATGATATATATAAAATTGCTTGAGTTAGAGAGGAAGACAAGAGATTTAAGCCAAGTTAAATGCATAAAGTATGAAACAGATACAATTTTGATGGATAATGTGACTATTAAAGAGCGATGGAAAAGATAATTTTATCAACTCTATAATGAAACAAAAGACAATGAACTGTACTTGAAAGAGTTAAATAAATCAGAGGAGTATAAAAACATAACGTTTTATCGTAAAATTCTAGTATCGGAGGTAAATGATGTTCCAAAGGAGATGAAAAATGGAAAGACGGTTGGGTCAGACGATATACCCATCGAAGTTTGGAAATGTCCAGGGAAAGAAGAAATTTTGTGGCTTATATGTTTCTTCAATAAGCTACTGAAGTCAAAGAGGATGTCAGACCAATGGAGAGAAAGTATTTTGGTACCTTTGTATAAGAACAAAGGAAAATATAAAATTGTGTTTATTACAGAGAAATTAAATTAATGAGTCATACCATGAAACTATGAGAACGAGTAATAGAAAGAAGAGTACTGACTATCTCGGAGAATCAATTTGGATTCATGCCAGGACGGTCGATCATGGAAGTTGTACATCTCTTGAGGAGACTCATTGACAACTATCAAGAAAAAAAACAAGATTTGCATATGCTGTTTATCGATCTTGAGAAGGCTTATGATAAGGTTCCAAGAGAGATCTTATGGAGAGTCTTAGAAAAGAAAGGCGTAAATGTATAATACATTGACATAATCAAAGATATGTATACAAATTCAATGACGAGGGTGAGGACATCTGGAGGATTAACACATGAATTCCCTATCATTGTTGGCTTACATCAATGTTCAGCTTTAAGCCCTTATCTCTTTACCTTTATCTTAGATGAGCTCACCTGACATATCCCACATGCAATATCTTGGTGTTTATTGTTTGTGGATGATATCGTTTTGGTAGATGAGACGCGCGAGGGTTAAACACGAAACTTGAATCTTGGCGAGACACTTTAGAAAAGAAGGGTTTTAGGTTGAGCAGGGCAAAGACGAAGTGTATGAAGCTTAAATTTAGCAGTGCAAGAAGGACAGATGACTTCGTTATTAAGTTGGGTGATCAAGATATTTTCCGCAACGAGTGTTTTAAATATCTTGGATCGATAGTTCAAAAAGATGGAGATGTTGATAAAGATGTGATACATAGAATCCAAGCAGGTGGAGAGATCGTAAAGTACCATTAAAACTTAAAGGCAAGTTTTACCGTACTGCAATTAGACCAACGATGCTCTATGGTTTTGAGTGTTGGACAGTGAATTGTGTACATGAGCAAAAAATGGGAGTTGCGGAGATGAGAATGCTTAGGTGGATGCGTGGACACACGAGACTGGATAAAATTAGGAATGAATGTATCAGGGATAAGACAGGAGTGACACCAATTGTTGAGAAGATGCGAGAAGCTCGACTAAGATGGTTTGGACACGTACAAAGGAGACCATTAGAGGCACCTGTTAGGCGTTGTGAGAGTTTAGTCACTAGACATGTTAAACGGAGAGAGGTAGACCAATAAAGACTTGGAATGAAATTGTAAGGAAAGACATGATGTACTTAGGCATTAGTGTTGTTGTATATATGGGATCGCTTCCAAGCTTAATCTAATTTCATTCAAATTTGCTTATCAGTTTTTGAACATTTAGGATGATGCAATTTCTTTCAAGATTTCCGTTTATCAGAATTGAAAACTCGTCTGCCTTATAAGTCCCCTGCATCAGCTATAGAAGCTACCATATATATCCCCTCCCATAGATCGAATAATATTTCAAAAGCAATAATTGTAATAATTGTTCAAAGTGCAATAGATGAGACAATTTGGGACCATGTATCTTTGTGCTAATGTCAATTTGTATTGAAACGAATCTATTGTTGTACGTTATTCTATTAAATACCACATCTATCACAGGAAATGCCACATGTAGCCGAATTATAGCCATAAATGGTTTATATTTTTCACAATTTTGTTGCTCAGGAAGGCTTGTAAGAAGAACTCCAGCAATGGGAGTCAAACACTATTATATTTTCTCTTTTAACTTCTTTTGTTCCTGACTCAATTCTTTGAATATTTTTATTTATAGGTTATTGAACGCTATGAGAAGGAATTTGGAGCAAGAAACTATCGTTTTTCAGCAGGAAAGTTGGACTTCATTGTTGTTGATGCACAAACACTTGATGGTACGAACTCATTTGAGATGTTTTGCTCTGAGTATGTTGGTATTGAGAAGGCAGATGGAGATATTATCCTCTCGTACTTCCAAAAGAAATGATCTTTTAACTTCAACATTCTTAATTTTTCCATCTTTATTATTTTGAGTTTCTTTTGTTGTTTTTGCATTGAAAGCAGTGTATGAAGATACTAATTAATGTTGAACTAATAAGTGTCCATGGAGATATCCTAGAGAAGAAATTACACGACAATGTGGATTGGGTGGATTTCCTTTTTGTGCAGGTCCCTCATCTTTCCCAATAGCGTTCAAACTCCCTCACCCATAACCAAAGGATGGTTTACTTTTTCCTTCTCGAGAAGCAAGTACCTTTTTCTCTTTTTATTTTCCGATCCCTAGCTCTTCATTGTTCCCCACATTTATAGAGAAGACAATCATAACCGCCTGTCAACCTTGCAGTAGTGCTGCCAAAAAGTGGCAACTGTTTGACAGTTTTGTAGAGATCATGACCACAATGATTGTCTCCGTCTTGATAAGTATATTTTGGATCTTTGGCGATTATTTGTCTGTCTTTACGGGCTTCTGTCTGCATTGGCGAATGTGTCTTGCAATTAAACAAGTTAAATGAACATTATTTAGGCGATCGTCTGAGATTCATTTACCATCACTTTGCTATTGCTTCTATAAACAGTTACTTCATGAACGATCACATGTATCCAAATACCATTTGATTTGAATAATAATTTTTATCAATGATGACGTGGATGTTATTATATCCGTTCGAGCATATTGGTCCATGCAATTAAGATTTAATAAAAATAGTTTTTCCCTTTTTAAGCACTAGACAATCTAAACTTCATCATCATTAGCCCTATTCGAATTATATGGTGTCATATTATGTCTTTTGATTTTCATATCATTCCTTTTGGATGTTGCATGTTGTACCGAACAACTTCTATCCATACTAGCTTAGCTCAATCCTTTCCCCTTCTAATAATGTGACAATAATTTTATTGTCCAATCAATGTCGACATTCTTTATTGTACATGTCTGTATTGGAAGCCCACGAGTAGGATTGCTTCTTGGGTCGATGGAGGACGGGATTGAAAGAGAAACTCCTTCCCTTCTCCTTCCTCGTGTGGGAGTACCAGTGGTTGCCTATTGTGAGGGTTGAGACTTGAGAGAGAGAGAGAGAGAGAGAGAGAGAGAGAGAGAGAGAGAGAGAGAGAGAGAGAGAGAGAGAGAGAGAGAGTTGAGGGTAAGAAAGGAAGAGGGAGATAGAGATAGAGTGGTTGATGACCAAGAGAGGGGGAACAACCTAGGGTAAATTCTTGTTTACTTTTTCATTCCCATTTTTGGGCTTAGACTTGGCCAAACTCGAATAAGCATGCTCCTGCCTAATCTAAACATGGACATAATCATAAATCGATCACATCACAGGAAATATACCAATACACCTTATAGAAGTACGGAATCTTCTAAGGGACTTGGCAAACTAAAATACAAAATAATCAAACGTCCACATAAAATTAATAAACAAAGAGCAACAAAAAGTAAAAACATCCTCCCTGTAGATCGTTTTATAGCATGAATATCATGGACTTTATTGTGCATCTTTTGTGAACCTTAAGTTGAGGAGGAAGAGATAATTAGTCTTACTGCAACATCCAAGGTGGGTGAGCGTCAAAAACCCTAACCACATTATGGAGAAAACTAAGAGGGGGGAAGACGGGGGATACCTTTCTTGCTTGGTTCTGTTGACACACCAAGGGGTCAACACTACTCAAAAAGGACTTAAAGACCACATAACAACACCTTAACTAAAAATACAAGGTGAAGTAGATTTTGAAATCTATGCCAATAACATTCCCCCTCATTCAATTCGATCTAGTTCTCAAGCTCAGTAGGGAATATGATTGTTGGAATCCTGTCGGGTTCTTCTATTCTTCTCAAAAATAACTTCCTGCAATGATGCCCCTCTGCAATGATGTCGTTAAAGTAATTTGTCTCCGTGGGGAAGCCTTGGCTAATTTGCCGGTGGAAGTGCTTCACAAAAGTGTGACATAAGTGCTAGTGCGGAAGAGTACCCCTTGGCTGAGTCTTAGCATGAGGTGATAAAATCTATTGGAGAAAGGAATATCGTTGATGGTGACTGCAAAATGGAGTGCAATGCACTATGATGAGTACTGTTGGCCAAGGCATAGGAGTATGGTGGCTAGAAGAATGACAATGGATGTCGTCCGTACTGAAAGTCAACATGATCAGCTTCCAGAAGCGGTATGATCGTGGTGGATGGCTGAAGGGGGGCCTCTGAAGGAGAACTGTTGGGGTCATCATTACGTAGTAGTGGTCACTGGAATTAACATTTCAAGGGGTAGGTCATCGATGTAGTCCTCGATGGTGCATGTTTTCTTGCTGTTCATGACTTCCCGTCGTGTTAGGGATGTTTGAATGCCCTTTGGTGACAGCCTGCTCGTGCGCTTATTCACGTCAGACGCATGACGTTGCGACTTGATGGCTTTGATCCATTCCCCATATTTTTTTAAAAAAGCTCAATTAGTTGCACGCACTGCAATTTTAAGTTGGGATAGTTGCTTATGGTTGCTTGTTGCAGACTAAAATGGTAGTATTCTTCTACAAATAGGGACGAGACATGTTCAAGGATGATGTGCGGTGTGAGGTGGACTACGATTGGCTAGCGGGTTCTGCGATTGGATAGTTTGATATGTGATGGGAACAACTTCATGCTCCAACGTGAGATGGAAACAATGATGAGAGATCTGAGAGGGAGCCATGGTTGCCCATGGAGTGATCATCTCAAGAAGTATTATCACTAGGAAGGAAGGTGCAATTAATGTGAGTGTGGAGGAGAGTCATGCATAATGGAATCTACTGCAACATACTAGTTCGGGATTCGAATTCTAGGGCACTGCTAGAAGTCACTCACTGTTGAGATATACAGACTAACCAATGATGGAGAAGGATCCAACTACGGGTAGTGATCAACGATCAAAGAAATATGCAGACGAGCACTGCTAGAAGTCACTCACTGTTGTGCAAAGACGATCATGCGGGCGGCTTCAATGGGAGACCCTTGGATCAGATTGTGTGGTCTATCCGGCAGTTCCAGAAGTTGGCCTAGTTGATGACTTCCGCGGAATTACTTCAGGGACAGATTCAATGGAAGTCGTTAGTGCAATAAAGCTATTGTCCATTGTGGATGAATCAGTAGTGGATGACTAATTGCGGAATGGTTGACTACAGTGAGCCTAGGATTGATGGTTCTAATATGAAATTGTTATGAACCTTTGTTGATAACTTTTTAGAGGTAGGGGAGGTGATAACCAGAGCTTTATTGTGACATCCAAGGCGAGAGCTCAAAGAGTGTCAAAACTTAACTACAATATGAAGAAAACTAAGAGGAAGAAGAATGTACAATTGGAGATATGCGACTAAATACAAGAAGGAGAAAAAATACAATGTGCTCCTATGTGGGCTTTTAGGCTTGGACTTTAACACTCCTCCTCAAGCTAGAACATATATATCAATCATTACCAGTTTGACACAAATATCTTAAAAAGAGGAAGAAACACGTTTGGTGAAGATGTCAACCAACTCTTTATCTAAAGAAACAAACGAAGTACATATTTATTTTTTGATAACTTCCTCCCTGATAAAGTGACAATCAACTTCAATATGTTTTGTTCTTTCATGGAACACTAAATTTTTAGATATGTAGGTAACAACTTTATTATAAAAAAACATTGGTAGAGGATAATCATAAATTTCTCCCAAGTCTTTTAAAAGTGTTCTCAACTACTTCAACTCGCAAGCAGTTTGTGTCATACTTCTGTATTTAGTTTCAGCACTTGACTTGAACACTACTGCTTGTTTCTTATTTTTTCACGTGACCAATTTTCTCTAACATATGCGCAGAATCCAGAAGTGAATTTTCGATCACCTTTATCATCTGCATAGCTTGCATCAGAATATGCTTCGATGCGCAAATGATTGTTTCTTTGAAATAATAGTCCTTTTCTTGGAGACCATTTGATGTATTCTAATATTTTTAAAGCAACATCAATATGATACTGTCTGGGAGCCTACATGAATTGACCCACCCTCCCAACAACATAGGTGATGTCAGGTCTTATTATGGTAAGGTAGATGAGTTTATCAACCAGATGCCTGTATTAAGTAATATCCTGCATGAGAGGGGATGTCTCATCCCAAAGTTTGTCAGTGCCCATTGACATGAGATTTCAAGCATGTTTTATACTAAGGAGACCAGTTTCATTGAGTAGATCTATGACATACTTGCATTGTGAGAGAACCCATATCTTTGGTAATTTTAATGCTCAAGAAATATCTTAGAGGACCCATATCTTTGGTAAAAAATACTCCCGAAGATGTTTCTTTGTTTGCTCTATTCCAGAGGAGTCATCTTCGGTGAGAAGAATGTCATCAACATAGACAGTGGGAACAACTAGACAATGGTTGGTTTTTCGTTAAAGAGAGATTGATCAACATTGCTTCTGGAGAAACCAATGGTAGAAGACCTGACTGAATTTGTCAAACCATGCGCCAGAGCTTTGTTTGAGACCATAAATGACCTTCTGAAACTTACACACCCGAGACACTTCCTGAGCAACATATCTAGGTGGTTGCTCCATATAGACCTCTTCGTGTAAGTCACCATAGAGGAAGATATTTTTGACACCAAACTGAGACATTTGCCTATTCCAGTTGACAACAACGGAGAAGAGGATCTAGATAGTACCGATACGTGCAACCGGAGAGAAGGTGTCAAAGAAATCAACACCATATGTCTTGGTGACCCCCTTGGCAATGAGACGAGTCTTGTATCGATCCACAGTGCCGTCTGGGAGAAACTTGATGACAATGACCAAACTACAACCGACAACATCGCCCCCCAAATGGGGTAGGGACAAGAGTCCAGGTACCCAACTACCCCGTGATTTCAAGACGGGGATTTCCTCATCCATAGCCGCTTTCCAACAATGTATACAAAGAACCTCCTTATATGTAATAGGAACGGTGGTGGTAGAGAGTGCCCATGCAAACTTGCTGCATGAAAGACTGAGATTGACATATGAGACAACATTAGTTAAAAAATGTTGTGTATTCCCCCTTACCACTTTTCACGGAGCAATGGGAAGATCCAGGTCTGAGGCGACTGAAGAAGAGGAGAGCACTGGCCTGGGACCCGACGACAGGGACTTTGGAGTGGAAGGAACAAGGACATGTGTGGATGCAGGACGTTGATGATAATGATATGGAAAGGGGGAAATTTGAGGTATACGTTCAGGAGTGGGTGGCGACTGCGCGATATCTGATGAAGGAGCATAAATGATAGGGAACGATAAAACAGAGGCTGGAGGAGGAGATGTGGTTGAGCGAGTAGTAGAGATCTCGAGAGGAAGGGCTCCTCAGTCTTTGGAAAAATACGGGATAGTCTTAAAAAATGTGATGTCAGTAGAGACGTATTG
The DNA here is from genome assembly GCA_033032865.1 of Dactylorhiza incarnata. Classification (NCBI taxonomy): domain Eukaryota; kingdom Viridiplantae; phylum Streptophyta; class Magnoliopsida; order Asparagales; family Orchidaceae; genus Dactylorhiza; species Dactylorhiza incarnata. The sequence goes on from JAWHQI010000053.1 coordinate 8,624,318, forward strand.
TCGTTTGGAGATAGAGTCGAAACATCGGTATCCCTTCTGAGTTGGAGAGTACCACACGAAGATACATTTGGTGGCGCAAACAGAGAGTTTATCGCGATCAGATGCAGGAGTGTGGACAAAAGCAACACAACCAAATACACGTGAGGTGAGGGAAAAATGTGCACCGGTCAGATATAGAAGAGAGAAAGGAGTCTTACTGATGGGGATCAACGTTGGACTACAGGTCACTATTTGGCGGGGCCCGCATTCGTGTATTCGCGCAGTAGGCGTTGATCAGATCAACGATCTGAGACCGTGAGTGCGTCCGGAGCGCCGTTTTAGTGTTTTATGTATATTTTTTTACTTGTATTTTGTGTTTTAGGACACCGGGCGTAACGATCAATCATAATTGTTCACATCGGGTACCCAAACGCCCTCTCGTTATAAATAAGGGCAAAGACTTTCATTTTCAGTCGTTGTTGATCTTGTGAGAGATTCCAGAACCGACAGTCTTATCGTGGTGCGACGACGCGATACCCCGGGGTGCGACGTCCCCATTTCCGCACGATTTCCTCCATCAATAACCCCACTCCGTTCATCTCCTGTTGTGGAATCATCGAAAACCACTCATAACTTCCCAAAACTGCCGCAAACCGCTCAAAACTTCCACTGTAACTGTACGCCTCTCCCCAATCGCGACCTTCCGCTCACCTCATGATCATCTTCCTCCCGCTCAACTCCTTCTAAGCCCTAACCATCCGCTCCCTGCTGTCGATTGACGGTGAAGACCCCTCGATCGACTGATTCCAGTGACAGCCATGCCCAAATCCGCCCAGCCGCATGAGTTCATCTTTGTTTCCACGATCTCCATCCTCCCGCTCGATTCTTCCAACCGTTCTCTCCCGCATGGTTGGTCGATTGTTGTCATCCCCTATCATCACCACAAGCCATCCACTATCTCGCCATTTCTCCCACAATCGAAACCCCATTCCCGCACAGAGCCGTTGTCGTCAACCGCCTTTCCCCCCTTCCCAGGCACCCGTCCTTGACATATCCCTCCCCCTCCCGATCACATCTCCAACAAAACCCTCAGATTGTCCTCCCTGCTAAAATCGTGATCCTGTTTTCCCTTCTAGCCGTGCCCCTCCGCTTCACTCCTGTCGTAGGAGACGACCACAATAGTCCCCGTAAGCCTTGCTCCTACTCGATCCATTGCAGTCGAAGCTACCATCTACAATAGTCGGCCCTCGAGTCCTCCTAGTGTCAAACTTTATGCTTGTGAGTATCTAATATTGTGTTTATTTTATTCTATATTAAATATTTGGATGAACCTTGTATATTATCAGTGGAATATTGTCTTGATTGTGCTTTTATCATTACTTGGTTCTCAATCATATGATTAGTGACACTGGAGTCGATGAACCACGTAACTTGAGTAGCAATATGTGCGCTACCTGAATAAGTGACAATGGAGGCAGATTACTTAGAGGCATTGATGAGAGCCTCAATATACGAGGAAGAGAGCTAGTGGCCGGACTCCGGTGCCAGGGTAGACGATGAGGCAGAAGGCTCAGGCGTAGTGGTACTGACATGGGCCTGAGGATGGAGTTGAGGATGTTGACGAGAGAAATGGAGGGCTATCAGTCAATAAAGGCCGCGGCGAGGAGTACTCGCCGAAAGAGGAACTCACAGGCGGGATGTTCGCTAGAGGGATTCTCATCGAGGTTTGTAGATGCCGTAGGAGACAGAAAGAGGCCGCAGGAGCTCGCTGGAAGAGGAGCTCGCAGGCACTGGGGATCACGCAGGAATCACGCGGGAGGAGTACTCACATCGAGGACTCGCAGATGATTGTGAACTGTGAGCGGGAGATCGGAGCGGCGCAGAGCCTATAAATATCCGTCGAGTAAAGGCTGTTTGGGGTTGTTTTGCAGGAGGAGAATGGCGAGCTCAGTTAGCTGAGTGGTGAGTACTACCAGGGGAGCAGTGAGTGCACGGGTTGCTGATTGTAGGAGCTTTCGTGTGAGGCCGGGAGTGTCACCTGAAAACGGAATGATTTCGTGCGAGGCCGAGAATATTCACGCTAGAGGAGAGCATCGAGGAATTACAACCTCCCTCTGATACCATGTGAAAGTTTGAAATATAAATTATTATTATTTCCAAAAAAATCTTCCTTATTACATGGGTGCTCCCCTCTATAGTAGATGAGGAAGAAGAATGTATGTAGATGCGTGACTAAATACAAGGAGAAAAAATACAATGAGCCCCAATGTGAGCTTGTAGACTTGGGCTTTAACGGTCACATCGCTGTAACAATGAGTCTTTAAATAGATTTACGATAATGAAAAATTTGCAACATAGTCCAAACACTTGACTATCTACTGAGCTATAAGAACCTAAAATGACACATAGCGACACCTTAACTAAACGTAATATATATAAAGGCAGACACGACTTTAAACTCTAATCCCTTTAACAACATTTTTCTAGAAATTATTTTATATATTTTACAGCCTTTATTTTGAGTTGTTGATTACCTAATTGTACACAAGAATCTTTTAATATGCAGGTCCTAAACAAGGAAAAGAGACATTGTTATCTTGGCAGTTCATCAAAAATATATCACAAGGTTCTTGGTAACAAATTAACTATGTTAAAGGATTTATGTTTTTGTGTATAGTTGTCGTTAAAGTAAGTTTATTCCTTGTTCTTACCAGCCGATACTGTAACTCCCAGAGTCTTGTTGACGCATATTCCTCTATATCGTCCTAATGACTCCCTTTGTGGTCCACACCGTTCTTCAAGTATTATCAATCAGGTCTCTACCTGGAAGCTGCTTCTTCCATTATCTTGTTTGACAGTATTATCCTAATTAAATTCATGTTATATACTTTTCCCTTTCTGCAGAGGGCTTCATTTCATTTTGCTATCATTATTTTGAAAAGTCATCCTTGCGTAACCATTTTATTGAAGCTTCTGCTTATGTAAAAAAAACTTTGGTCGACTAGAGCTAGGAATATTTACCACCTTGAATTTTTTTATGAATTTACCATTCTCCTTACAGTTTGTACTGCATTTTTCGATAGAGTGTTATGAATGCAGGGAATTATTGTTGTCTTTGTTTTTTCTGCAGAGAGTTTCCTATGCTGCTCCTGATCAAGGGATAAAGTAAGTTCCATGGTGAAATTTGTTACAGGTTCAATGTTCTTTTCAGAAATGTATTCGGCTTATTCAATATTCTTTTCAGAAATGTTTTTTGGTGGAAACGATAATTTTATAAACTTTTAAGAAATTCTTCAGTACATGCATCCAACACGGTCATCACTAATAATGTATTCGGCTTATTCATCTACTTCGAAAGTTGTTAGCGGATTCTGATCACTATATATCAAATCAGAAAAATCCCCTTTAGATGGATCCAAATCCAGAATTTTGCCAAATTAAGCGGTATTGGACAGTTGTGTTTAGTAGTATTAGTATATTTATGTATGAGTGGGTTTAGTCCCACATCATGGGTTATGTTTGTGAGTCATTTGTAATTCCTATAAATTAGCCCCTATGAGGAAGAATAACATTGCACCATTATATTTCCCTTTCATCATTCTACTTGGTATCATAACTGGAATTGACTCCCTGAATTTTTGTCGTCCTGCGACCTAAGTTCTCGGTGGCTTCCGCTCTCTGATTTCCGCCTCTCCCTCTCTCCCTCTCGTCACGTCGAGCCGATCCCTGCGCTGCTAAACCCCCCGTCGAGCCCTTCTGTTCCCGCTCCCATTGACGGGAGTGGCCGTCTCTTCCCTTGACGACAGAGTTTCTCTGCGGTATCGTCGACGAGTCCGTCTCTACTCCTGCGATCTCGTCTCGTCCGGCTGCTTCCAGAGGGAGCGACGTCTTCCCCCGACGATCCCGTCGACAGAGGGCTCCGTGTTGCTTTCCGTTAATCGTCCTCCTCCCGTCTGCGTTTTGTCGCAGATCGTCGACGATGATCCTACTCCCAGTTGGTCTTCCTCTCCGCTGCAGCATCCCTTCTGCTTCGATGAGATCCAGAAACCCCTTCCTTCTCCTGCCATCAACAACTCCTTCTACAGTGATCCCGTCCACAGGTGCATTTTCCGCTGCTTCTCTTCTGTCGATCCAATGGACCTCTTTTCTCTCGCAGATCTCGCTGCTCCTGTCGCCGAGTGTAGCTGGTGCGGTCGTCCTTGATATCGACGACTGCTTCCGTTCTCGACGCTGCTTCCCGACGCAGTTCCTATCGACGACAGAGCTTCTTCTGCTGATCCGGAGCTTCCACGTCTCTATGGGTTGTTCACTGCTGCTGTTCTGGAGCCTCCACTCCTCTCCATGTATGCAGCTTCCAACTCCAGCCACTGCTCTCTTGCCCCTTCATTTGTCGGACGATTCCAGCCGCTTCCGGCCGCTGCCCTCCTATCTGTGATGCTACCAGTTGCTACTACCCCTTCCGGGGTGTTCATCTCTCGTCGATGATGTAGTTTATTGCTTTTTTAGTAGTTTTCTTTGTGTTTTTGCTTGGTTGTTCATGTTTGTGTGTTTTATGCCTATATGCACATGTTTTTCACGTGAGGGGGAGTGTTTGGGACAAATGCAACTCGGATGATCTTTCCCGACCTTTCTCCTTCGTTCCACACGGCCTCTAGGCTTATGTCGTGTGATGTTTGTCTCCCCATGTCTTTTCCATGATGATTGGTAAGTGGTATGGTCTCCGGTGCTTTTCTATCTCTCTTTATCTCTTATCCCCGCGGTCCCGTGAATCTGTGTGTGTGGTGTTATCCCCGCAGCTCTCATGGATTCGTGTTTGGTGTTATCCCCGCGGTCTCGTAGATTTGTGTGTGTTGTGTTATCCCCGCGGTCTCGTAGATTTGTGTGTGTGGTGTTATCCTCGTGGTCTCGTAGATTCATGTGTGTGGTGTTATCCACGGGTCTCGTAGATTCGTGTGTGTGGTGTTATCCCCACGGATTCGTGTGTGTGGTGTTATCCCAGCGGTCTCGTAGATTCATATGTGTGGTTTCCTCTTTATCTGTCTTGTCCGCTTTGCCTGCCACTTTTACCATTTCTCTTATGATGTCCAAGCTGAAGGTTCCCCCTTCAGCTTGAGGGGGAGAGTTGAGTTTAGTAGTATTAGTATATTTATGTATGAGTGGGTTTAGTCCCACATCGTGGGTTATGTTTGTGAGTCCTTTGTAATTCCTATAAATTAGCCCCTATGTGGAAGAATAACATTGCACCATTATATTTTCCTTTCATCTTTCTACTTGGATATGGTTGAATTATACTCTAAAATTGGTTCAGTAACCCTCAAATATGGGTAGGGCAAAAATGACGTGCCTATTACATTCACAAGCGGAGAAATTGACAATGCGGAATAGAATCTCTGAACACTTCCCTAGGGGGGGGGGGGGAGTGAATAGAGAAATCACCCAAAGTGACCTAATTTCAATTATTTTACTTTTATAATGCTTTCATAGACAGTTTTATGATTTATTATGTATAGGCTACATTTATTAATGTCAGAGCAAGAGAGAGATAAGAGCATAAACACAAAAACACATAAACAATAAACAAAAACAGAAAGAAAGCATTCGTATGCCACAAAATTGTACAGAAGTTCCCCAATCAATTGGGTTCGCCGTCTCTTTCACAAATATGTGGGATAGCACTGCCTCATCCCCAAGGCAACACTCCAACCCACATAATCTTTTTCTCTAGAGATTCAAAAACCCTGTGCAACTCTTTTGAAGAGAGAGACTGATAACTCCTTACAACAATTGGTTGTGAATGAGAAAGCTTTAGATCAAGCGGATTTTATCACCAGAGAAAGGCGACTAGCTGAATCCTTGAAGAAGAGGATTTAGTTTACAGAGAGAAGAGAAGGAAGAAGAGAGGTAGTCGCTTTTCAACGTATTGAGAGTACTCACCACTGCTGATCGATAGTTAGGGCTTCCTTTAGAAAATAAGAGACCTTTTATACTATTGCTCTTTTCCATTTTAGTGCAAGTTCCAAAGAATCTTGCGCGGCAGAAAGCTGGTGCCTTCCTTTCTTAGAACTTCAATGGCTATATTTGATTTTGACAAAACTTTGAACTCGATCGACGATTGCTGAGAGCTTCGGTCAACAATCACTGAGGGGAGATTGTCATGGGAGGGGCAGTGCGGTTGACGATTATAGAACTTCGGTCAATGATCTGTGGTCGGTCTTCTTTGATCTGAGGTCAGCGGTCGATGATCGCTGAGCAAGGTTAGCGGACGCCGGTCAACGATCGTTGATCATTGGTATGTCTTCTTCAGAACTTTAGTGAGCTGAGCGGTTCGGTCACCAGTCAACGAACGACAGTTAAAGATCGCCGATCGCTGAGCTAGCTTCTTCAGTCTTTGATCTGTGAGCTTCCTGGTCGTCGATCAAACTTTGGAAATGATAATTTTATAAACTACTAAGAGATTTTCCTTAAAACGAGTGCTCGGATTAAGTGGCTTACATCAGCTTAAGCCCCTGTTAAGACCAGACAAACATGCCTAACTATAGGGGACTAGCATTAGTTTCTCTACCGGTGCTTTGAAGTTTATTTCAGCTGCTGTAGTAAGCTCTCTCAAAATTTTAGGACAAACCTTTGAAATAACCATAAACTTTCCAACTTAGGTCCAAAACGCATTTTGAGATGTTCTTATATTGATTTGGAACTGATTGTTAAGGACTTATTCTGAAAATGGTTGAGCTAAGAAGGTATCTGCTTGGTTTTGTCCTTAACCAAGACTTAATTTAAATCTAATTAAGCTATTTTTGGGATAGCTATAATGTTCGAGTAGTGGTTGTGTGAAACTATGGTAGTAAATGGAGTTGTGACACTATACTTTTGTTTGGAACTTCTGGACAACATTTCTTGCCCACACTTTGTTTTTGGGGGCAGGGAGTTCGCGAGCTCTAACACCAACCACGCCCAGATGTTAGGTAACACATATATTTGTAATAACCTTACATATCGTATTTGAAACGTTTTGGAGTCAGGAAACTCTCAGGAACTTATCTCTGAAACCCTCGAAAACTTTTTCTTTTGAATTTAAATAAAAAGTACCGGATACTGTCAGATGCTCTCAGATACTTCCAAATATTACCAAAAGCACTAAAAAATTGTGTATCTTGTGGCGATGCTACGAAGAAAGGTGTGTGAAAGGGAAAGTGTTGGATGCCAAATGGTGATAGTCAATTGATTACATACTTTCATTCACGACTTCTATCTATGGTTTGATATGATATGATTTTGTGACACATAAATCTTGTTTCATTTAATATATGATATGTGAGATAATGATTGAGAAAAATAAAAAATACATGAATGTCACATGTTTCTCCATAAATATATGTATTTAAATAATTAAAATTTCTAAAACGTATTCCACATGTAAATTTTTATAAACCACAAATCTCGACGTATTATATTGCATCTCGTATCTCATCTCCATCCCGCGCAACATTTTCTTGATGACTGTGGTGGCGCTTTGGGGAAATGATGTTCGCGATCAGTGGCGATATCAGGATTTTTTGCCTAACCTGGGCACCAATCAAAATCTAGACATAAATGATAATGTTAAAAAAAAAGATAATGAGAATCCTCTTCTATGGGAGAAACTAGATGAACTGATGAAGACAAGAAGCAATGCAGAATATCAATCATCACAGTATCATATTCACAGAGAGTCAGAGACACAAAATCACAACAGAAAATGGCTTTATATCTTAAAAATAACACTAGAATTTTCTTACAGAATTACACATTCACACCTCACGACAGTGTAGAATTAGCCGATTCACGAAGAAAACGTCAGCAGCCGGAGTAGGGGCCAACAGCTGGCTAGGGCCGGATTGCAGAAGCTGGAGGCGAAGGAGAAAGAAAAAGCTTGCCCTTGAGTCGTGTTACCTAGACAGAAATTAACTTGCAAAAAAAACTCGAGAAATTGGATACACTCACGAGGACTACTCATGCCTAACCCTAGGAGGCTGGTTCCTCCTAGCCTCCTCCTTATATAGGGAAGGGGACTCCCATACACATTACCATATTAAAGATACATCCTGATCAAAAATACAAAATAAGATGTTGCGCGAAATCGTCGCCGCGCGTGCGTAACAAGATATCCCGCCTGAAATTAGACCTTGACCTCAAGGTCGAGGTGCCACCCGCGGGTTGGCCGCCATAGAGGTGCATGGGGCTCCGTCCGGCGATGCATTTGTGATCGCAAGGACATCAAAGTCAGCTATGCCGATCTCCTCCAAGTCATCACCGATGAGGGCTCAAAACTCTTTTACAAGACAATCACGCATAAGAGAGTAGTTTGCCTGCAATGGGATCACAAACCCTTACTCCACAAGTCATAATACTCTTGGTTGGAAAGGCGGTGAGTAGGGCCAGGACGGTTATTGTGTGGAGGCATAATGGGTGGGTGAGGTAGAGGAAGTGGCGGTGGTTTAGTAGGTGGAAAAGTATGGTTGGTATGGGGGTTTGGAAGGAGACGATGTAGAATGAGGGTCTCCGGACGTCGCAAGGAATTCGGCCTCCGCGAGTAGGGAGAGGTTCATGGTTTGGTTGACGGTAGACGGATGGAGGGTGCAGAGGCTAGCGCGGATATGAGGTTGTAAGCCATGCATGGAATAGCCCAAGTAGTGTCAGGTGGAAGGCCCTGGACGTGGGTGACCAACTCGATAAATTTATCCACGTATGAGTCAATGAAGCCAGTTTGACGGACCCCGTAAAGGCGTTCAATCACGTCGCCGAAGTAGCGGTGATCATACCGTTGAATGAGTGCCTCGGTGAGAGCTGCCTAGGTGAGGCTGGAGAGGACTGATGGAGCCCGCAGACTCTTCCATGTCGATAAGAGCCGTGGAGATCTTTTGCGCCTGATGAGTTTGGTGAATGTCAAAATACTGCTCGGTGCGGGCAATCCAACCCAGGGGGCCAGTCCCGTTGAATGTGGGGATGTCGATGCGGGGAAAGGCGAAGGATGCAATCCTGCCAAAGCGGGTTCTTCGGGGGACAAAGTGTCGAGGGATCCCAAGGCAGAGGCGGCATTAGGCCCAGAGTGCTAGTCGGGTTGCATGTTGTGGAGTAGGGACATAATCGAAGCGAACTGCTTAGCTTGGGACTCGAGGCGAGAGTTGATGGTGGTGAGGGTGTGTTCGAGAGCCTCTACACGGGATTCCATCTAGTGACGGGCCTTTGACATAAGAATGAGAGGGAACGTGCGGCTGCGAAGAAGAAGGGCGCAGACGAGGCACTACATGTGGGAGAAACTGCCGACAGACACATGAGATGTCCAGAGAGAAGGCGCTAGAAGAAGGGCGCAACAGTGGGAGAAGCCAATTGCCGGAAGGGCGTGCGCTGGAACTGCAGGAGCTGGAGTTGCGACCGGCGCAAGAGCTGGAGGTGCGATGTGCGCAGGAGCTGGAGGCCGAACGAGGTGGAAGAGGGCTTAGGAGCTGGAGGGTCAAGAGTGCGGCAGAGGATGATCGAGAGCGGGTCGAGAGAGTTGGGGCCTGGATGTGCGGAAGCCGATCGAGAGCGAAATGGGCGGAAGAGGCCGATCAAGAGCGGAATAGGCCGATCGAGAGCAGGTGGAGAGGCTGATCGAGAGCAGGTGGAGAGCCTGATCGAGAGCAGGCGAGAGAGCTTGGGCCTGAATGTGCGGGAGCCGATCGAGAGTGGAAGTGAAGTGGATGCGAGGCGCGAGAAGGAGGGTTGTCGATCGACGCATATCCGGGAGGAGACGAAGTGAAGCCGGCGGCTATGAGCCGGTGTAAACAACAGGTCAGACCAATGTTACCTAGACAAAATTTAACTTGCAATAAAACTCGAGAATTTGGATACACTCACGAGGAATATTCGTGCCTAACCCCAAGAGACTGGTTCCTCCTTGAAGTTCCTTTCAACGAGAGATCTTAAACCCTAAGCAAAATATAACTAAAACTCTCAAGCCTTCTCCTTATATAGGGAGGGGAGCTTATATACACATTACCGTAATGCCCTTACAAACTAAAGATACATGCTGATCAAAAATACAAAATAAAATGTTGCGCGGAATCGTCTTCGCGCGTGCGTAACAACCGTCGCCATTAGGGTAGAGGCAGACCGCCGAAGGCTCGAACCCAAAGTTGTAGCCTGTAGGGGATTGGTTGCTCGCAGCCTTGCCGAGATGCAGTCGCTTCCTGGCGCTCACCGTCGTCACCGAAGCCGAAGTAGAGAATTGAACAGGACTAAAATAGATCTAGATCATGGCTGCGCCTAGCGGGCTGGTGATACCGCGGTGATTCGCGAGAACACACCCGGGCATGATCACGATCTGCTTGGTTTGTATTTCCAGATCTGTATTTCCATAGAGCTGCTTGGTTTGCCGTGATACCACACATTGGTTTATAATTCCTGCCTCCAAATATTGCATAAAGCTTTCGGTATTAGAGTTTCCTATACAGGTGCAGTATTTTTTGTCCTTAAATCTCTTCAACTCATGCAGATACCAGAACTACCTTACAAAGGACACTTCAGATAGTTTACTCCACTTCATCAAACCTGTAAGATTCTAATTTTACTATTCTAGAACTTGTAATGTTACTCTTTAGGAGAATGATTCTAATTTCACATAAATGATTCTATCACAGACACTCGTATTATCCGGACATGATCACGATCAATGTACCGTGACGCATTCAACGGATTATGGATCCGTTGTAGAGGTAAAAATTAAATGGGTATTCAGTTTTCAAATTTCTTTTTTTTTTTCTTCCAGCAACTTACGGTAGTGCAGCATACCCTAGGGACCATCAGCTGGCAACAAGGAAACCTCTACCCTTCATTTATGCTTCTAACTGCAAGAGATTCAAATGCAACTGGCTCAACCAATCCAGTTTCAACTAACCTATGTTTCCTTCCAATGCAAACCCATATCTACATATGGTAATATGATTTACTCGCAACTTAAATTTTGCTTCGTTAATTTCTGCTATTGTCTATTCGTTTGGACGGAATTGAGGTACTGTAATTAAAATTGAAGGTTCATTTTCATTGAAATTGACCTCAATTCCACTTCTGTCCAACCGATGGACTTTTAGGGTCCCTGAAATTAGAATTAGAGGTGATTTTCATTGTAATTTGACCTTCAATTTCAATTTTGAACCCCCAATTCAATCCAACCGAACAGAACATTATTGTTTCTACACTGATGCCAGGGCCTTGTGGAAATATTGCCAGGTACTTGTGTCAGTTTGCCTTTACTCTTTTGTTGTTTTTCGTGTGGCCAACAAATGGGTTCACCGGCTTCGGACGATTTGCCGGGTTCGTTAGCTCCGTGAGAAGCAAATGGGCCACCATGAAGGAGAAGACAGATGACGAAGATTGTGAATATGACACGATCTGGGATTCAGAGGGATCAATGCATCTAATAAAGAAAAATAAACCAAGGCCAGCTGCATCCTCGGATGTCGGAGTCACAGGAAGGTTTGTGAGATGGGTGATCTTCATACTTCTTCGTTAGTTAATGTGTTGATTTATTCTTCTCCCGTGAAAATAGCTGTTGCTGACCCTAATCATCCCAAAGTAGTTTGATCTGATCTTATACACGAGTCGAGTCTAGTCATAGTATAACTCGACCCAATCTCGATTCGCTCATTGCCCTTAACTCGATATGGTTGCTCGATGTCCCCTTGCATGAAAAAGGCATGTGAAATAGTGTCCGATACTTATCTTTGATGACGCTATACCTTTTTCCTTGTTAGGAGACATCGAGTGAGACGACCGGGGATACAGTTCGTTGCTGCACACTATGCACAGGGAACGCAAGTACTGTTGCTGCCGGGCACGAGAGTCTGCTTGTACACACACTATATATATATTAGAAAGAAATCTCAACCCTTCGATTTTAATCTCGGTGATATAGCGAAACGCGAGGGATAACATAAAAAAATATATAAATGTAGCAGCCGTACACAGTGTTCTCCCGCAGTAATAATGCTCTATCGTCGCTTACATTCAAGCGAACAATTGATCCAAAATTTGAATGCCCGAATTCTTATATTTGTGTATCGAGAAAGCTTGACCTAAAGACTCCCAACTATTGCAGGGGAAATGCGGTGCTGAGGTCGTCGGCAAAGAAACAATCGACGCATGAGCAAGAGGCGTCTATTTTGGTGGCGGAGACGAACATCGACATGAATCTGGATAAATCTGAGAAAACGCGGCAAAGCAGATCGAAGATTACGAGGCTGGTTCTACGCTTGATTCGCGTGCTGCGGATGGTAATAATTATTGCTGCGGTGAATGCTCCTCTGTACATGATGCTGCTGTTCAAGGATTGGATCGATCGCTGAGCCAACCTTTTTCTTCATTGGTCAAAAAAATGTTCCATCCTCAATCATCTACCTGGGTTTGGAAACTTCTAGATACTTCCTGTCTACATCAGCATAGAAATGATAATCTTCTATAAAATTTGTATTTGCTATTGCTCTATTTCTTCCATGAAACTATCACAAGAGCCCAGCTGTTGAGGATTCAAGATCTTAGGCATTGTAGATTGTTTCGATTTATGTAAGGAAATGTAATTCAATGTTGTGTTACTATTAATTACCCAAACCTCCTCTATGAGTTGGCATAATTACAAGTTTCATCCCTCTATCTTTTGAAATTACAAAAACCTCTCCTGTAAGTTTACATTTCATAAAATGCATGCACAAAAATACTCCCTTGAAGGAAATCTCTGGGGGGTATTTTTGTGCGTGCATGTTATGAAATGTAAACTTATGGGGGAAGTATTTGTAATTACAAAACATAGAGCGGTGCAACCTGTAATTTTGCAAATATACGGGGAGGTCCCGGTAAACGGCCATTCTGTGTTAATATAGTGATGTTTTACTTTGAATTTCGTCTTAGCCATTCTAAACTACAGTTCTTTTGAGCTGTTTTTTCCCGACATGCGATGTTTGACTTTGCGTTTTTTTTTCATCCCTATAAAAAATTGTTAACTCGTTGGACGATCGCTATGGATTATACTGGCTTTTCTAAAGCAGCAGAATCTATACAGCAAATTTGCTAATGGGTGGAGAAGAGTTGCATTCACGGCCGCAATCACTATTTTATGCGACGAGTGTCAGGTCTATATCAGTGAGGAGGTGCGGGCAAATCACATCAAAGTATTACATTTTCCCATACAAATATATTGATTACAATTTATTATGAAAATACATGCACATCCATCTTTAAAGCATTACAAAGATAAGGTTATTGTAAATTGGGAGGGGGTGACCTAGCGACATTGTGTGGGACTGATAGGGCTATTGATGCTAGTGCGTCTACAAGCGTGGAAGTAGCAAATGATGTTGAAGTAAAATGGGTTGCTGAAGAAGAGAACGAGCGCAATTGACATTATTGCGGACGTTGTGCAAGTCACATTGCGAAAAATATGGATCCATCTTCTGAAAGTACAATGATGGTTCATGCTACACCTTCAAAGACTAGAATCCGCTCACTTTATGAAGCACTTGCAAGAATGCCAAAACTTCGTATAGGGGTAATTTTTGGGACCGAGCTCCGTTTGCAAATGTTCGTCCGGGATCAATTAGGAGAGGCCATGTGTAATACAGTTTTGCGCGTGTGGCCGAAAAGAGGGGATGTCAGATCTCATGGGAATCAAAAGGATCGTGCAGAAGATCAAAAAGATCGCTTAGGAGATCACCCGGACGGAAAAAATTTCCGTCTGGGTTTCGGTCCCAAGAATTTTCGAGGTCATAGACATGTCTAGCTTTGATGAGATTAAGTGTGAGGTATTATTATTTTCACAAGAGCTACTTATGAGCAGTGGCGGATCCAGAAAATTATAAATAGAGGTGCACAAAATATTTCTAAACACAAATGCTAGCAGGGTGAGTAGGAGGGTCGTGAGTCACATGTTGGAAATTAATTTTGGGGGTGCACATAACTGAACTTGGTCTGCGAATGACCAAATTTGGTCTATGAATAGCCAACTTTAGTCCGCGAATAGCCAATATTTGTCTCAAAACAAACTAGTTACGTGACGTGAGAACACTTCCATCTTATCAGAGTTGTTTCTCCCTCATCTGGCCACCGTTTTTGACATATAAGTAGTCAAAATTCATTGCCTCGGCGAGAGGAATCCAAATCCACTAACAATTTTGAAAAATAATTGGGGGGGGGGGGGGGGGGGGGGGGCAGTGTCCCTCGGGCCTCCCTTTGGATCCGCCCCTGCTTAGGAGAACATGGCTACTCCTGCACTTGGGGGAGTACTTAATTATTCTTTATATTTTGTTTGGTGTATATTAGGGCATATTACATTGTCACATATCCTGTTTTGATGAGATTGATGTTGTTGTTTGATAATTTATTTTTTTGGACCATATATATTATGAGTTTTTACTATGTTTGAATTTTTATTACCTAAAATATAATTCATGTGATTGATAGTTCCAAATCTTATCACAAAATAAGGGTGTAATGGTTCATTTTGATTCGATTTTAAGCAAAATTGTAAACTGAACCACCCATATATGGTTCTAGAAATCTAGAACCAAACTGAACCACGCAAATAATTGAAACTGAACCAACTTTGGTTTATGTGGTTTAAAAAATTAAAACATAAATACAGTCAAAGACCGGAAATAAAAATTAAACGACGCATATTATAACATATATATGGTTTGGTTTGCTTTGATTTGGTTCGAATTAACATTAAAAAACGAGAACCGAACCGAACATGGGCGAATCTGGGGGTTGGGGCCCGGGCTCTCTCAAGAATTTTGATTACTTACATGTCAAAAACGGTGTCCGGAGGAGGAAGAAATGACTCTGATAAAATTGAGACGTTAAAAAAAATTGACTTGAGGAAGGCGATGTTTGACCCCCTTGTTGAACTTTCTGAATTCGCTCCTAAAATCGAACCGTGCGATTTTTCAAAATTTTAAACCGTAACCGAGCCGCGGCCAACGAAAACTGAACCGTACGATTTGTTTCAATTTAATTGATTGATTTTTATTAGGGATTTTTTAACATTATTTTTCATTCTGTCTATCATTAAAATGAATTGTCACCTGTGTATAAGTGAGTTAAACTTGGTAAAATTAATTTGGAAAAATGTGATTCTATGGCAGGACATTTTTGAGAATATGACAAACCTCTGAAAGTTTAATTAGAATTTTTGGACGAGTAGTTTATATACTTCCTGTAAAATGTTAGATTTATCCCATAAAAATAATTGTGAAAAATAATGATTCTCTGTTAAAATTTGGTCATTGATATGTGCAAACCTATTTTGGCTAGGTGCAAACCAATTTTACGAGCAAACCAAAAAATTATATGTGCAAACCAAATTATTACGTGCAAACCAAAAAAATTGCTAATTTTTTTTTTATCAAAATTTTCACTAATATTCGCCAATAATCATTCCCATATCCGGCAAAAGTACAAAATTTTTGTAAACAAAAACTACAAAATGAGTCGGAATCGTTGGAATGAGTTGTTGCATCCATCTGCATAAATAGTCAAAGATTTAGAACATATATGGTTATGTATTTGCAATGTTAATGTGTCAACTTGATAGTACCTCGCGTGGTTCAATTAGTGTTCGAGAAATGTGTTAGAGTAACCTCTTCAATCATTTTTGTACCTACAAATGTACATTAGCAGTTGTTAACATATTATATGTATTTATTGAAACTACAAAATGAACAAAATATGAAATGTTCACCATTCATCAGCAACTTCTTCATGATACCTCCTCCAAATAGATATCGTTGGAGGTAAGGGTGTGTCATCACGCATATTTAGTTGCACAAAATGATTTCCATGAATTAATCCCATGAATATTTTTCTCCGGAACATCGGCGGTGCTGAATGCAACGGAAAAAATGTAAAAGACTGAAACTTACTGAAATGGACAAATGTAATGTTGTAGCAAGATGCAATAATCAGTCCCATATCCGGCATCGTCATCCACTTGTCCAAAGGAGCAGGAATAACAGTGCAATCGAGTGATTCTAGCAATTCAGATCTCCTTGTCTTTCCAAAGATTTCCTCATATAAGACTTCATGTTGTTGTAGTTCTTGTGAAAGATCAATACGGACTTTTAACCAATCATCACCCATATTTAATCCATTACTAATTACACGATAACCGCAATGTCCATCTCCCTTGACATCTACGACATCAGTAATATACTCTGATATGTAAGGTGGCATCTCTTTTCGGACAACTTTTAGCATTTTATTTTCTTTTCTATCATCTTTTTTCGGAGGACGAGCTGAACTTTTCAGTGCCAATTCTTCACTCATCAAAACATGTTCAAATAGGGAGGGATCCCGCTTCGTCGATTTATGATCACTTGAACATTTTTTGTAACTCCCTTTTGGTCGGCCTTTTGTTTTAGCCGGTATAGAAGGTTCAATAGTTTGGGTACTAGAAGGATCCATAAGTTCGCGAAGTTTTCTCTTTATTTCTTGTTTTTGAAGTTCGGAGGTACTATTATATCTTCTAAGGATGCCTTCAACTTCCACATCTATTTCGGTAGTAACATTTTCCTCATGTTTAATGTCTTCATTCTCTTTCATTTCATGCAAGATAAGTTGTTTCCAATGGTCATGTATCATCCACAATGGAAACACATTATGTTTTGCTATATAAGGCAATAAATCATGTGCACAAGGTAATCCAAACGTATTTTTTGTCCTATGTGTACACTCTCCAAATGAGGCTTGAGCAGACCTTGCTAAAATTTCTTCTTGCTTAATGAGTTCCAAAGCTGTGAATGAAACCCGTCCAACTAAATCGGAATACAAACAAGTACTAAACTTCTTGTTAATTTGTATGGTACTTTGTCCAAATGAGGCTTTAATTTCAGTGTGCTGTAACTTAATCATATGATCAAAAGTTGTCCAAATAGTGCTTAGGTTGCCAATTGAAACTTCCAAAAATCTTTTTAACTGACTATGACCACCCTCAACACGATTTGTTGTACAATTACCCAAATGTAGATGCAAGTCTATCCAAGCTGAAACAAAATATTCCTTATATGGCGTTAACCAAGTTGTAACGATATAAGAAAAAACTTTTTGGTAACTTTTCTCATACTCATTTTTCAACATAAGAAAATTATGATAATATTCTGACTCGATTTGAGAATCAACTAATAGGTGCCATGTAGCTATGAATTTCTCCCACTCTTTACCTTTTTTGAACTCCCTCTTGCAATGGGCCAATATATTTCTGCTGATGTGAAACTTGCATAAAATATTTTTTGTCTTCGGAAAGACAACGGAAATAGCATTCATTAAGGCTATTTCTCGATCCGTTACCATTACACCGGGCAGTTTGTCTTGGTCCAAAATACTTTTAAAACCTTGTAACGCCCATATGTAACTTGCCTGTACTTCACTAGACATGAACACAAAAGCTGCATAAAAAGAACGGTTGGTCGAAGTGACACCCACTATACACAGTAATGGTAATTTGTATCTATTTGTCTTGTATGTGCAGTCCAATAGAAACAAGCATGGAAACATTTTGCATAACTGAACTGATACAGGATGAGCAAAAAAAAGACATTCCAACTGATTACTCTCACCATTGACCTTGTTATGACTAACATAGCCACTATCAGTGATACATTTGTATAGAAACTGTATTTGAGTACTACCATGCAATTCCATTCTTTGCATTTTTGCTCTTTTATTATAAATAGTTCGCATAATTGTAGTGTTAGAACTATCTTTTTTTTTCAATGCTGATAAAATCTTCCTAGGTTTTACCCCTGCAACAGACATTTCCTCCACAATATTTTCTTCATTTTCACTAAGTTTACCTGCATATGAATGCGCTTCTAGATGGACCATATCATGGTTGTGTAATCCACACTTTACTTCAACGTTCCATTCATCCACATGTGCATTTTTTTGACCTTTTATTGAAAAAGGACATCCACATCTCTTTGAACTACTTTTACGCATATTTTTTCTAACCCATCCTTTAGCTCGCTGTGTTTCCCGATAATAACCTGCTCTGTCACATCCCAACATAACTCTCGGTTTAAGTCTACTGGTAATCTTGTCCGAACCTTGCACTGTCAAGACAAATCCCAATCCCTTTGCTATATTTTGAGCCCATGAAACAAGTTCCTCCTTAGAATCAAAACATTGGGAGGTAATGAAATGAATACCGACATCCAATTCAATAGGTTCGGATGATTTACCGCATGTTAACAACTTCATATTGTCCGAATAAAAACAATCTACATAAAAAACCAAAAAAAAAGAAGCAATCTAAATTTCAGGCAATACAAGAAAACAGTCTTGGAGAGCCACAAAATGAATTCAGAAATATATGTTGTGAAATTTTTTTATTATTAAAAGAAACTCGATCTAAAATCCATAATCTATCTAGCTTCCAGACTTTCAGTCCTACAGTGCTGTTCATTATATTTCCACTGAAGTTATAGGTTTTATAATGCTACAGAAATATTGGATTCTCCATGAGTCAAATAATCATTCCATTGCTACTTTTAAGTTGAATATAACATGAATCAAAAAACATTCCTCAACAGGATCATTTGAATTCATAGATCTGTTGAATGGAAACAGGCAAACAGCGATTTGATTTGCTATAAGCTTTGATTGAAACATTCACTGATTCACTTCTGAAGTTCTGAAGTACTGATTCAGTTCAAATCAACTGAAGAAAGGAGGAGGAGGAGGAGAAGATGCTCACAGTGAAGTACTGAAGTGGAGAACCAAGGCTGAGCGAGTGAGCGGCGAGAATGGCTGGAAGCCTGGAAGAGCGACTCGAGCCTATAACTTCTGTGCGCTGAACGTCGCCGTTCGCGATGCCTGGAGGAGGAGGAGGAGAAGAATGTCGAGGACTCGAGCCTGAACCGCTGTGCGCTGAACGCCGCCGTTCGCGATGCCTGGAGGAGAATGCCGAGCCTGAGCAGTGAGCGGCAAGGTTTCGCGAAGAGGAAGAGGCGGAACGGCTAGGTTTTGGTTTGCCCCTTCCTAATTTTAACGCCTACACATTTATATTTATTAAATATTATTTTATTTTACAAATTGGTTTGCACCTAGCCAAAATAGGTTTGCACATATCAATGACCTAAAATTTATATACTTGCTGTGCAATTTAGCTTTATCCTATGAAAATATTTATGGAAATTTAGTGAGAAAATAATTGTGAAATATATTGATTATCTGTTAAACATATTTTCAGAAGTAAACTTTGGTGCCTGAGATTCCTCTTTTTCTCTCCTCCACCACCACCTTCCTTTTGGCTGGGAGGACCAACCAGCTTAGCCGGACCGAGAGAGAGAGAGAGAGGGAGACAAGATACGGCAATGGAGACTCCACCGGAATTCCAGGAGGCGCCGAGGTGCGATGTGTGCAACTGCAGCTTCAATACTTTCCGGCGACGAGTAAATCTCTTCCTTCATATCGAACCTTATTGACCTCGATTTATTCATTCCCTGATCGTAATTACACCGACTATGATTGCTTCGTCTTTGTCTTCGGAGATGAATCTAAAATCCTTGCCCTACTGTGTGGACACAATCTCTTTCTGATGCCCGCGACTGGAGAAATTAGGAAGGTTTCTAGGCGATAACTTGTTTGTGTTTCTAGGCGATGTTTCTGTTCAGCTGATAGTTTATTTAAGATTAGACGATTATGGGATTGATTTGTTTCCTTCGCTTCAGGATCGTCATGGTTGACTCTATGATGGAGATAACATTTCTGGTCTTTTTGATCGAGGGAAGTTTCGGGCAAATACCATCTGCGAGTTGTTGAATTCGTTAAATGGAAAAAGTTTAGCACGAACTTAGTTAGGATATTCTAATGAGAATATTTCAGATTCAAGTAATTAGTAAATTTATTACTCCATCCATG
The DNA here is from genome assembly GCA_033032865.1 of Dactylorhiza incarnata. Classification (NCBI taxonomy): domain Eukaryota; kingdom Viridiplantae; phylum Streptophyta; class Magnoliopsida; order Asparagales; family Orchidaceae; genus Dactylorhiza; species Dactylorhiza incarnata. The sequence continues at coordinate 8,644,223 of JAWHQI010000053.1, forward strand.
GAATATAACTACAAATATACATCTACTTGGTTATGTGATATGTGAAACAAGATCAACATTAAGTGGAGAGGGATAGAGTGTAAAGCTGATTTACTGATTCTTTCCTTCTCCTGCACTATTTCAGCTAGTGGACAAAGTTAGATCGAAGTAGAAATGGACATGTTAATGAAATATGAAGATTACATTTAAATTCAGCAAGTAGGATCTTATATGAACTTGACTTTAATTTACTTAAAATTCCTAAACCAAAGCATTTAATTTTTTTGTGAGTGTTGTTCATTTCAAGGAATTAAAGGTGCGGGGAATGGTTCTCTTTTGGAATGAATTACTTTATTATGTATGCTTTTTTGGTTTTGATTATTTGATCTTGAACAAAATTCTCTATCTTGCATTGACGCTTGACTGAGTGAGTAGGGGATCGAGTTAAGTTTGTTTTGCCTGAACGTGCAAGAAATTGCCGACCAGTAGACTATTTTGTTGGACATAAAGACAATTTAGCACCACAAGACGATGAAAAGAAGAACTCCATTAAGTTGAGTAGAAAATATGGGCAAAGTATGCACTACTAAACATGGTAAAGTCGTGGACCACTTGATTTTTGATGCGTATTGTGTCTTTTGTATCTTTTCCCCAAGAGGGTCATTTTGGTAATTGTAGTCGCTAGCGAGTCCTCCTTTATATAAGGGAAAGTAATGAGTCTTAGGAGGGATGTCAAGTAGTTTTGTAACTCCCTTGTAGAGGGATCCTTAGGGGGAATCGACCCTCAAGTGATTGGCGTGAGCATACTCGTGAGGTTGTATTTCAATTTCAGTTATTGAACAAGTTACTTTCTCTAGTCCTTATCAATGGTCCAATCTACTGGTCTCGGTCAGCCTCCGAGCATCCCCTTAAGGTTTAGTCTAACCCTACTCGTATTTTTCTTCGGATTCCCAATTCCTCCGCAGCATGGCAATCACGCGCCATCGCGATCCGTCCCAACGACGGCACTGATGGCGAGGGTTTTCCCTTCCGCTTGTATTTTCACCTGTATCGTATTTTTACCTGCGCAGTTTATAAATTCCACTCTCCTTCTGCACACCTACGACTACGCCAGAGCCTCTCCGCGCTTCCGACGGATCCGATCATGCGACCCAGTCGCGTTTGCGCCCACATCGCCTTTTGGTCCCTTCGTCATGCTTCTCTCCTACAACAACTCATCGTCTTCTCCCCTAGTTGCATCCGATGATCACATACCGTTGTTACCCCGCCCAAAGAAGCCCTTACGGCCTCCCTTGCACAACAACCGCCTAAGTTCCCCTTTGTCTGCTTCTCCAGCCTCCCTTCCTTCGACAATCACCCCCCGACACATGTCTGTCACTCGCTCCATGGCTGCTCTTGAAGACGACCTCGCTCTCACGGTCCCCACCCTTTCTGGATGCACGGATCGTGTCCAAACTTCCTTGTACGACCAACAACTTGTCGTGTGCGAGATTCACGCCCTCTTTGTCAGTCGCCTCAATCTTCCACCGCTGGCACTCACGACCTCAACGCCGATCATTGTCAACATATTGCATTCAAGCGACACTTCGGCGCCGACCCCATTCTTCCACCCCACGTTGAGTCTCACCCCGCACACCATCGCTGCCTAAACATTCCTAACTTCGATGTGACCGACCCCCATTGGATGGATTGCTAGTGTTGAGCAGTTTTTCGAACTTCAAGGCACCCTCGAACTTCAGAAGGTTTCGTTGTGCGCCATCTACATGGAATGTTCTGCTCTTCATTGACTTCGATGGACTTGCCAAACCAACCCGACATTCACATGTGTGATGTTCATGGAAGAGCTTATTTGTTGCTATGATAGCTGCCAAGCTAGCAACGCTTATGAGCTACTAGGGACATATCACCAAGTGGAGTCGGTCACCGCATTCGTCGTCGATTCCATCGAGGTCATCACACATGTGTTAGGTCTCTTAGTAGACCACTAATTGGGCTACTTCCTCATTTCCAACCCCACATTAGGGTATGACTTCACGTTCTCAGTCCCGATACTCTTACTCGCGCAAGGTAGCTAACCAGATTTGATGAAGAAGAGTTCTATGCCCTTTTGCGCGCTATCGCTCCCCACTACCCCCTAAACCGCCGCATCGGTCCTTCTATCACCTCGTCCCCCCCCCCCCCCCCCCCCCCCCTCACACGCACCAACCAGAAACCTCACTTTCCCTTGACCTGCCGCCACCTCTTATACCACCTCCCCCACTCAAACTGATCCTACCACACAGATTGTTACACTAAGAGTACCTCGTTCTCCACATACATGATCTTTGTTTCTATTGCAAGCAACCTTACTCTCACACCCACAGATGCCCGAATAAAGAATTGCGCTCGCTACTTGGCGCCAAAGATGAAGACATTTTCCTTGCTGATTTTGAAGCTCTTGACCTCGAGGAATGCCCCGCTATGACTCTCCCTTGAGGACAAGGTCGATTTTGAGCATCATATTGTAATACAAGTATTGTGTCTTGTGTATATTTTCTCCTCAAGAGGCCTTTTGGTAATTGTAGACACTACCGTGTCCTCTTTATAAGGGAGAGTAGCGAGTCTTAGGAGGGATGTCAAGTAGTCTTGTAACTATCTTGTAGAGGGATTCTTAGAGGGAGGCAACCCCCAAGTGATTGATGCGAACATACATCGCGAGGTTGTATTTCAATTTTATTGAGCAAGTTACTAGCTCTAGTTCTTATTAGTTTTTTAGTCTGATTGAAAGAGAACTTGACACAACAAACTGAGCAAAAGAAAAACCCGGCTAAGGTCAGCAGAGAATAAATAAAAAGCATATTTGGGCATCAAGACACATGTGAAAAAATTGATTGGATGCTCGTGACATTCGAGAAGGAGATGCCCAAACAAAGAAGAAGTCGGTAACTCACCCATTTCAAGAAGTTGGCACAGAGTAGACAACAAAGAAGTAGGTCATGCTAAAATATTTGACTTGAGAAGAAAGAAGTTACCCAAGTATGAGGTCAATCATCTACTTGACATGAAAACTTCTCGGCAATGCCCGCCATTGGTGCCCACAAGTAGACAAAAAACTTAGCCAAGTCTAAAGTGCAATGGGCCGACATTAAGAAGAAAGGAGATGAAGCAACAATGTGTAAAGCTGATAAGATTATTAATTCTACTTGACAATGAGGTACGTGAAGATATTATCTCGCTCGAAGAGAGTGGGTCCTAGTAGAGTAGTCGTCGAGTCTGCATACATGTAATCGACAAACTAGTATAATGATTCTAGAGACTAGTTGCGACTTCACTCATGATTCTTGTTATAAGACTAAGCCATCCCATTTAATTAATTTCTTTGATTTTGTTTTCAATTATCACATAATTAGTTAACCTATCTTAATTCTGGTGACCTCTCCATCTATAAATAGTGCAGGATTTCCAATTTTGAGAGGGTCAATCATCACAGGAAATCATAGTGCTTAGAAACAATCTTCTGAAGTTGTAGTCACCTTTTACTAAAAAAATAAAGAATTCTCTCCTTCATTGTTGTTACTTGTTAGCACATTTATCTTATTCAATCATTATTATTAGTGTCATTAGAAAATCTTATTGTTAATGTCAGATTACTTCCCACGGATTTTCATGTTAGCTGTTCATTTTTAAGTCACAGAAATTATAGCTCTATTGCATAAAGATAAGCACTTAGATTTATCAAAATTGTTGGAAGCTGTTGTGATACTTACTATGATTGGTGTAAGCTTTTTGGATCTCTTGAAAAGTAGAAGTGGATGTGTAACTTGTAGCGTTAAACTTAGGTGTTCAAAATTAAAAGATGCCTCCTGAGTATCATTTCATGAGAGAATGCCATGGAGGCTTATATTTTTTTACTTGCGATTAAACATGCTATGGCATGTAGATTTCTTTTTATCTTTGTCTCCTTAACTTTTCCTTGAACAGCACCACTGCCGATGCTGTGGCAGGACATTGTGCAGTGAACATTCATCAAATCACATGGTATGTGTTTCTTGCTCTTGAAACATTTTTGTGCCATGGATTTAGTGGCTTTCCAGTGTTTCTGTGTTCTTCATTCATGTTTTTTATCATAAACTAAATGTCTCTTTTCAGGCCCTACCGCAGTTTGGCATATATTCTAATGTCAGAGTCTGTGATGATTGTTTCAATAATCCTTCTAGGTGATAATTCGTATTCAGTATATCTAAGAAAGCATTTGCAGTAGTCTTCTTTTATTGTGATTTTGCATTCTTTCTATAATACTTGAAGTGGTTTCTATGTAGATTTCTTTCCCCATTCATGCCTAGTCTGCAACAATTTTTGAATTACATGATGCTTGTGGTCCTATTATGTAGTTACAAATGATCAACAGATTTGTTGCCGCCCTACTGCAACTGCGACGCAATCCGCAGCAAATCCATGGATTTGCTGCTTGCCCGGAAGCCAACCGCGTGTCCGTGGCTCCCTCCAAATGGGCGTCGGTCGCGACCACGTGGTTCCCTGATCCGCGCCGCAGCAAATCTGGTGCGCCCAACGGCCCCTGAATGTGCTCTAATTTCCCCTATTCCTTTAAATCATATTTTGATCAAGCTCATAAATATGACTTTATAAGGATTAAGGACTACAACAACAACAAGACTCAAGTTTTTATCCCACTATAGTGGGGTCGGCTATATGGATCCTTCGTCGCCATTGTGCCCTATTTTTAGTCATAATCTCACTAATGCCTAAGTACGTCATGTGTTTCCTTATAGTTTCATTCCAAGTCTTTGTTGGTTTACGCCTCCCCCGTTTAACATGCCTAGTGACTAAACTCTCACAACACCTAACATGTGCCTCTAATGGTCTCTTCGTACATGTCCAAACCATCTTGGTCGTGATTCTTGCATCTTCTCTGCAATTGGTGTCACTCCTGTCATATCCCTGACACATTCATTCCTAATTTTATTCAGTCTCGTGTGTCCACACATCCACCTAAGCATTCTCATCTCCGCAACTACCATTTTTTGCTCATGTACACAATTCACTGCCCAACACTCAGAATCATGGAGCATCGCTGGTCTAATTGCAGTACGGTAAAACTTGCCTTTAAGTTTTAATGGCACTTTACGATCACATAAGATCCCTGACGCGCCTCTCCACTTCAACCAACCTGCTTGGATTCTATGTATCACATCTTTATCAACACCTCCATCTTTTTGAACTATCGATCCAAGATATTTAAAGCACTCAATGCGGGAAATATCTTGATCACCCAACTTAATAACGAAGTTATCCGTCCTTCTTGCACTTCTAAATTGAAAATAATTGTTAACTTTTCAAAGGAATTGCATGTATAAATCCTAATTTAATCATGGAATCCTTGAAAACTTTTTGCATTGTAGGGAATGTATGTCTTGTGGTGTTGTTTTGCACGTTAGTTACTTTCTGCTCCTAGCAGAATATGCTGCGGGCATAATGTTTCACAAACTTAGACACTCTTATATACATAGATGTAACTGAGTGACAATACCTTATTTATGAAAATATTGAAGCAACATTTGCACCTCTTCTACTAGCTGGAAACTGATGCAGTAACCACGGGAAAGAAGAGGAATAAATCTAGTTAATATAGAGGTCATCAAGATGGTGTGCAATAAGAAGAGTTTCACCAGCCCTTCCCATCAAGTGCACCTATCTCTTGCAAAAAGAACAAACCCAAAATTTGTACATGGTTCTTACCTCAAATATGATACAAATAATAACGATGATTGACAAACACCAACATCGAAATCATCTCCCAAGTGAGTTGCTTGCCGACCAGAGGATAATATCTCCAAACCAACTTCGTCAGCTTCGACGCCCAGAGAAACTTAAATTAGGTTCACGTACAATACTAGACTCATTGCTCCCAGCAACATGCACATGAATATGTTTTTGTTTCTTGTCTGCATTTGCACGTGATTGCTGCCTTTTGATCTCTGCTATATTGCTACTTATTTGTATGCACGCACACACATTGTTTTTCTTGTGTGCACATGATCTCTGCTGCCTACCGACGTGCATGTAACACCCCGGTCTAATGTGGGTGCGCTGCAGGTCTGCAGACCAGTGACCCCAACCCATCTCCACGGATCTGATTGGCCGCATCCGCTAATTCCAATGACGGGTTGTTGAGGCTGGGGCTTGAACCCCAAACCTCCTAAATAAGGGATCTCTAAACTGGTCTGCAAACCTGTAGCGCATCCACATTAGACCGGGGTGTTACATTGCACATACCCTCTGATGGGATTCCATCGGATCGTGCACACGAAGGAGCGGGACCCACGTTCATTTATTCCCGCCGGAAGACTTGATCGGATCGCCGATCCGACTCCGCGGTTGCGTCCGGCACGTCGCCGCGAGTCAAAATCATATATTTATGTATTTGTTTCGGACATGTATTTATTTATTTAAGGGCTAAACCCACCGACCAATCATAGCCGTTGATGGGGATGCCCTAATGCTAGTTTTTCTTATAAATAGGACTAGAGGGCTGGTTTAGAGTTGATTGCTGATTTTGGAGAATGCTATTCCCGGAATCCGGTGATCAAGCCTCGGTGCCGAAGCCGTGGAGCCCTAGGTGGTGACTCCTAGTGGTGGAAACTCCTCCCCAAGGTAACCCTAACCTTCCCCCATCTTCTCACCCTCCCAAATCTCCCTAGCCGCCGCCAGACCCTCTCCTACAGCCGCTGCCCTTCCTGCAGTCCAGCCGAACCCCTCCTGCCCAGCCCTAGCCCAGCCGCCCAACTCCTCCACCTTCTTTCAGTCCAGCAGCCACCCGCCGGCCTGCTACAGGCCGCCCCCTCCATTCCCCAGCCCGCCGGCCTCCTTGTGGCCGGCCGACCACTTGCCACCTTCCCTCCCTCCAAACCACCAACCCCTCTCATTCTCTCCTCTCCCCACAACAACCCTACCCTCCTATTTTCGTGGATCCACCTTCCCAAACTCCCCAAAATTTCAGATCCGCTCAGATCTGAAATTTCCCCTCCCCGACCCGTTATTTCCCCACCGTTTACCCCGTCGTTGCCCGGATCCGATCCCTAACGTCGGATCTACCACTCTCGTACCCGGATCCATCCGTATTTGTCCGGATCTATCCGTTTCAGCCCTCCCATCCCGTTTTCCACCGTGGACAGCCACCAATCACATCCCCGGCCCGGATCTACTCCTCTAAATCCGCTGTTTCCATTGCTCCAAACCAGCCCCTAGTTGTGAGTTATCTCATCGTGATTTAGTTGTATTATTTCTTGATATTATTATTGGATAATCTAGTATTGTGCTTGGATTTGGCTTGTGGAATTTTGTGTCGATTGAGTACTAACTTGCAGGAGGAGCTATTCGCCGCGCGCTATGCTTTGGCCCTCCGAGCGGAGGAAAGCCAACTAAATTCGCTCAATATTAAAATTATTCTCTTGTTGCGATTATCCGTTTGTGGTGTTAAATTTTCATTGCTCAATTAATTGTTGTCGTCATCGACGGTTGTGTCGCATATAGAGTCTAGGAAGTGCACCCCCATAGCCTACCCTACATCAGTTGGTATCAGAGCCAAGTTGGGCCATTTGGCATGCTCCGTAGTGGTAGGTCATTTAGAAGCATGGTAGATCCACAGGTTACCAACGAACGAGCGGCAGGTTCGAATTCGAGCGCGGCCACCACGGATTTTGAGCGCCTTATACTAGACCGTTTTGATGCCTTAGGGACACAGTTCACCAACATGCGTCGTGACTTCGCCACAGTAAACCAACGTCTAGATCGGTTAGAAAATGTTAGGAATATTCCGACACCCCGTGACGAGGAGATTGAGGACGACCCTGACATTCCTCCCCATCGAGATCAGAGGGATAGGGACGACCCACCACCGGAAGACCGTTATCGTCGTGATATCCCTTATCGAGTCCCACCTCCACCGGTGAGGAGACGTCCCGATCTTGCGACTGAGCGTCGTCATGCCCCAGCTCGTGACCGACCCCCATTTCAGCGAGATGAGTATCGTATGCCACGACAGCCTCGTTTTGACCCCAGGGACCGGGCACCCCCGCTTGATCGTCGTGACCGTTACCGCGATGAGTACTATCCCCCGGGTCGAAGAGACGTGGTCCCCAGCCTGCTCGATACGACGCCTATGATGACTATCCCGAGGATTACCCCGATCCATGGAGAGGCGACCACCAGCTTGATATCACTCGTCGTATCCGCATCGACGCCCCATCCTTCGACGGGCGCTTAGATCCGAAAGCCTTCAGCGATTGGCTTTTGGATATGGACCACTACTTCGAGTGGTACGATATGAGTGACGAGCGATGTGTCCGCTTTGCGAAGATGAAACTGATTGGGCAAGCAAAGGTGTTTTGGATCAGTGTTGAGAGGGCCCTAGAGCGAGATGGATATTATCCTATCTCCAGTTGGGAGGAGATGAAGGATAGACTGAGAGAGAAGTACCTCCCCACCTCGTACCGTGACCAGCTGTTCGAGCAGCTGCAGAATTTACGACAGGGGACGCTTACTGTTGCAGAGTACATGGCCCGCTTCGATGAGCTGATGGTTCAGAGCGATATTTCTGAGGAGCCTATTGCCACAGCATCCCGATTCAGGGCGGGCCTCCGCGCCGATATCCGGAGAGAGCTGATTCCCCACCATCCTGATAGTATCGACCAGATTTTCCAGCTTGCCCTCGAGTTTGAGCAGTACCTCCGATCGTCGAGCACGAAGCAGTTCTCCACACGAACTGATTCGTCGACCTTTAGGAAACCCGCTCCACCCCAGACCTCTGCGGCTGCACCTTCTCGCGCCCCCATCGATGCGAAGGGCAAGGTCATGACCACTGATGGCCAGCAGTCTGGCGGTATTGTGTGTTTTAGATGTTCTGGCAGAGGACACGTGGCGGTGCGGTGCCCCACGCGGACCCTGCTAGTTGAGGGCGAGGAGCAGATTTTAGACGAGGACGAGGATGTTGGAGTTACCAGTGTGATCTAGAAGTGGTCAAACATGTAATGTCACTGCCAACGCGATACGAGCCTGCAGGGTCGCACATAAGAGCATGTGGAGAAGATGGAAGATTGACTGTGTTGGTAAAGGTTACCAATCACCATATAGAATGGGGAAGTCCAGCAATTGTTGCTGTCTGAATTCGTCGGATATGACTTGTCAGATTCGTCGGAATTCGTCGGATATGATTCGTCGGATTCGTCGGATTCGTCGGATCATCCCGTGGAATCTCGACGAATTGTCACAGAGATCCTTCACTCGGCAAATGTTGCTGTCTGATTGGATTCGTCGGATTCGTCGGATCATTCCGTGGAATCTCGACGAATTGTCACAGAGACCCTTCACTCGGCAAATGTTGCCGTCTGATTGGATTCGTCGGATTCGTTGGATTGTCCCGTGTAAACTCGACGAATTCTGTTCCGTGGAATCCCGACGAATTGTAACCGAAGCCCCTGTTCTGCTGTGTGGTCTGCGGATAGCGATTCTTCTAGAAGCTGTTTATCCTTTGGGTATAAATAGGACTTCTTTTTAGGGTTCTTATAACTTGCGACAAGTTGAGCCGACGGAAAGAGTTCCGCCTCGCGCCCTAGCCGACGGAAGAGTTCCGCCGTCTGAATCGCCTCCGCCGACCTCCTCTCCGGCGATCGTTGTCGGGTGCTGTTCTTCCTGAAGCGGATCTAGCAATCCGTGGAAGTGCAAGGTGCAGTTGTTCTTCCTTCCGAGTTGCGTGCGACGTGATTTGGTGTTCTCCCGGCTCGTGTAGACTGCTGTAGAGACGTAGACATTATTCTACGTAAGGACTCGCATAGCCGCTGAAGGAATCTTCTTCTTGGAGCATCTAGGTTGGATTTGATCCAATCCCGCAAAGGTAATTTCATACCTAGCATTTTGTTAACTTCTTGATTCAATATTCATGGCTCGATCAAAGTCTTTTGGGTTGTTTCTCTTTTATTCCGCTGCGCCTACATTTGATGTATGGTTCTAGAAAAACCCAACAGAGGATGCCCCTGAGGACGTCAGGGCTACTGTGGAGGATGGTTGGGAGAGTGACGCTGAGAGATCGTTAGAGATGGGAGTGATTAGACGCCTACTACATACCCCACGTGTGGACGAGGACTGGCGTCGCACCACCATCTTTTACACATACTTCCCTAGCGCAGGCGGACCCTGCAAGTTGGCTATTGACAGTGGGAGCTGTGTGAACATCGTAGCGCAGAAAGGGCTTGACCGTATGCAGGTGAAGGCCGAGCCCCACCCCCATCCTTATAGAGTCGTCTGGGTGGATAAGACGGCCATCCAGGTTACCCAGCGATGTCTTGTCCCTATTACTATCGCATCGTTTCAGGACAAGGTGTGGTGTGATGTTATTCCCATGGATGTCGCCCACGCTCTTCTAGGCCGCCCCTGGCTGTTTGATCGCGACGTCACGTGCTTCGGCCGCTCGAACACGTGCGTCTTTATGATAAGGGCCGGAAGATTACGCTGACACCTACCCAGCCACGAGAGAGATCGAAGAGTGTTGTTGAGCCCTCGGTGAGCACGAGTACCTCGAGACCGCTACACATCCTGAGACGGAGTGAGTTCTTGCGCTCCAGTATTGAGTCAGATATCATCTACGTTGTCGCTGCCACTCAGGCCATTGAGGACACTCCGGTTGACCACCCGCTAGCGGTGCGTCCCCTTTTAGAGGAGTTTGCTGACATGATGCCGGAGGAGCTCCCTGATGAGCTACCCCCACCACGGGACATCCAACACGCCATTGACCTGATCCCGGGGGCTTCCCTCCCGAACCTGCCCCACTATCGTATGCACCCGGATGAGCACGCTGAGCTCAAACGGCAGGTCGATGAGCTTCTTCGGAAGCAATTTATTCGAGAAAGTATGAGTCCGTGTGCTGTCCCCGCCCTTCTTACCCCTAAGAAGGACGGCAGTTGGCGTATGTGCATTGATAGCCGCGCCATAAACAAGATCACAGTCAAGTACCGCTTTCCCATCCCCCGATTAGATGATCTATTGGACACTATGTCCGGTGCCCAGATCTTTTCCAAGATCGATCTGCGTAGTGGGTACCACCAGATCCGAGTGCGTGAGGGAGACGAATGGAAGACCGCTTTTAAGACTAAGGATGGTCTTTATGAGTGGTTAGTCATGCCATTCGGGCTTTCGAACGCCCCTAGTACGTTTATGAGAGTTATGACGCAGGTGTTGCGGCCCTACATGGGCAAGTTTCTGGTTGTGTACTTCGATGATATACTGATTTACAGTCAGACACAGGCCGCCCACCTCGATCACCTGAGGCTTCTCTTCGGCACCCTCCGCCGGGAGAAATTGTATGTGAACCTGAAAAAGTGTGCATTTTTTTCTAAGTCCGTCCACTTCCTTGGATTCATCATATCCTCGACTGGAGTATCTGTTGACCCCGAGAAGGTCAAATCCATTCGAGACTGGCCAGTGCCCACGACTATCCACGAGGCTCGCAGCTTTCACGGGCTTGCCACCTTCTACAGGAGGTTTGTCCCGGGGTTCAGCACGATCATGGCCCCCTTCACGAGCTGCCTCAAGAAGGGAGAGTTCCAGTGGACCCCCGCTGCCACTAGAGCCTTCGAGGAGATTAAGGAGAGGCTGACGACGGCCCCAGTTCTGAGGCTCCCTGATTTTAGCCGTGCTTTTGAGGTCGCGTGCGACGCGTCTGGAGTTGGTATTGGTGGCGTATTGAGCCAAGAGGGACACCCTGTCTCCTACTTTAGTGAGAAGTTAAACGAAGCGAAGCAGAAATACTCGAACTATGATCGAGAGTTTTATGCGATTGTCCAGTCCTTACGCTACTGGAGGCACTACCTCCTCCCTCGAGAGTTTGTGCTTTACTCCGACCACCAGGCATTACGCTATTTAGATTCTCAGCGCAAGTTGGGGCATCGACATGCCAAGTGGGTCGAATATCTGCAGGACTTCCACTATGTCCTCAAACACCGGGCTGGTGTTGAGAACAAACCTGCGGACGCCCTTAGTCGCCGTGTCTCCTTGCTTCAGACTATGACCGCACGTGTCGACGGGCTTGAGCACTTGATCATAGAGTATCCGACGTGCCCTGATTTTGGTGAGATTTACGCCGCCCTATCCCGAGATCCCCCAGACCCCGTTGAGGGATATCAGATCTTCGAAGGATACTTGTACCATGGATCCCGCCTATGCATTCCCCGGACATCTTACCGTGATTTTCTGATTTGGGAGTTGCATGCGGGCGGAGCCGCCGGACATTTTGGGCGCGATAAGTCCATAGCCATTGTGGAGGACCGTCTCTACTGGCCCACGCTTAGGAGGGATGTGACTAGAGTCGTCCGCCACTGCCATATCTGCCAGACGGCCAAGGGCACGAAGCAGAACGCAGGCCTATATACACCCTTACCGGTCCCACATCGACCCTGGGAGGACCTTAGCATGGATTTCGTTCTTGGACTTCCCCGCACTCTTCGGAAGCACGACTCCATCTTTGTGGTGGTCGATCGCTTTTCGAAGATGGCTCACTTTATTGCATGCCGCAAGACGGCGGACGCGACCCACGTTGCATCCATTTTCATGAGGGACGTCTTCCGATTACATGGTCTTCCCAAGTTCATCGTATCGGACCGCGACGTGAGATTTATGAGCTACTTCTGGAAGACCCTGTGGCTCAAGACCGGCACCACCCTTAAATTCTCCATTGCCTACCACCCACAGACAGATGGACAGACGGAGGTAGTGAATAGGAGTTTAGGAAACTTGTTGAGGTGTCTGGTGGGAGAGCATGTGAGTAGCTGGGACTTAGACCTTCCGGTCGCAGAGTTTGCATATAATAGTTCGGTCAATAGGACCACTGGGTTGAGTCCATTCCACATAGTGTCAGGTTACGACCCCAGGAAACCCATTGACCTTATCCCGAGTCCATTAGAGTCCCGGCCTAGTGAGTCTGCTGAGTCATTTGCACGGCATCTGCATGAGTTACATGAATCGGTCCGCCGACGTATTAATATGAGCAATGAAAGTTATAAAACCCACGCAGATAAAAGAAGGCGAGAGCGTACTTTTGATATTGGCGAACAGGTGATGGTACGAGTCCGCCCGGAGAGGCTCCCTTCGGGGCCTGCCAAGAAGTTAAGCGCCAGGCGAATGGGTCCTTTCTCGGTTATTAGTCGGATTGGGACAAACGCCTACAAGCTAGACATCCCGGCGAATATGGGGATTCATCCAGTATTTAATGTCGAGGACCTCACACCTTATTACGAGCCTCTTGACTATGGGGACCCGAGCAGTGGGAGCGACCCCTCTCTCCCCTTGCCGCCCTTCACCACCTCCCTACCCACGTCAGATAGCCACCACCACCCACCCATTGTTGATACCCTTCCACCTGGGAGTTCGTCGCATATGGTTCCACAACCGGCATCACCGCTCGCACCGGGTACCACCATGAGAGAGTCGAGAGATGAGAGCATCACGGAGATCAGATACCACCAGATTGTTCCCACCACGGACGGGCCGCGCCTTCGCTACTTGGTTCATTGGCGGGGCCGCGCCGACGCTGACGAAGCTTGGATATTGCCGGCAGAGCTTGATCGACTTGCCCCCGGACTTCGACTCCAGTACGATCGTCTCCATTCCTCGGAGATGAATGCTTTTCAGTCGGGGGGAGTTGATGGGATTCCATCGGATCGTGCACACGAAGGAGCGGGACCCACGTTCATTTATTCCCGCCGGAAGACTTGATCGGATCGCCGATCCGACTCTGCGGTTGCGTCCGGCACGTCGCCGCGAGTCAAAATCATATATTTATGTATTTGTTTCGGACATGTATTTATTTATTTAAGGGCTAACCCACCGGCCAATCATAGCCGTTGATGGGGATGCCCTAATGCTAGTTTTTCTTATAAATAGGACTAGAGGGCTGGTTTAGAGTTGATTGCTGATTTTGGAGAATGCTATTCCCGGAATCCGGTGATCAAGCCTCGGTGCCGAAGCCGTGGAGCCCTAGGTGGTGACTCCTAGTGGTGGAAACTCCTCCCCAAGGTAACCCTAACCTTCCCCCATCTTCTCACCCTCCCAAATCTCCCTAGCCGCCGCCAGCCCCTCTCCTACAGTCGCTGCCCTTCCTGCAGTCCAGCCGAACCCCTCCTGCCCAGCCCTAGCCCAGCCGCCCAACTCCTCCACCTTCTTTCAGTCCAGCAGCCACCCGCCGGCCTGCTACAGGTCACCCCCTCCATTCCCCAGCCCGCCGGCCTCCTTGTGGCCGGCCGACCACTTGCCACCTTCCCTCCCTCCAAACCACCAACCCCTCTCATTCTCTCCTCTCCCCACAACAACCCTACCCTCCTATTTTCGTGGATCCACCTTCCCAAACTCCCCAAAATTTCAGATCCGCTCAGATCTGAAATTTCCCCTCCCCGACCCGTTATTTCCCCACCGTTTACCCCGTCGTTGCCCGGATCCGATCCCTAACGTCGGATCTACCACTCTCGTACCCGGATCCATCCGTATTTGTCCGGATCTATCCGTTTCAGCCCTCCCATCCCGTTTTCCACCGTGGACAGCCACCAATCACATCCCCGGCCCGGATCTACTCCTCCAAATCCGCTGTTTCCATTGCTCCAAACCAGCCCCTAGTTGTGAGTTATCTCATCGTGATTTAGTTGTATTATTTCTTGATATTATTATTGGATAATCTAGTATTGTGCTTGGATTTGGCTTGTGGAATTTTGTGTCGATTGAGTACTAACTTGCAGGAGGAGCTATTCGCCGCGCGCTATGCTTTGGCCCTCCGAGCGGAGGAAAGCCAACTAAATTCGCTCAATATTAAAATTATTCTCTTGTTGCGATTATCCGTTTGTGGTGTTAAATTTTCATTGCTCAATTAATTGTTGTCGTCATCGACGGTTGTGTCGCATATAGAGTCTAGGAAGTGCACCCCCATAGCCTACCCTACATCACCCTCACTCTTGGCACGTGCTCATAGCTTGCCCGACGCTTCTTGATGCATGAACACACACCCCTATCTACCAAGCTATCGCTCTGACGTTCGCTTGTTGACAACACCAATATTCAACATGCTTATCTCGATTTGCATGCCATTTCAAAATTGGATTCTCTATTTCTGTAATTCCTCAAGGGCTCTAAACAACCTTAAATAAAAATACAAAATGTGATGAATCAAGATATTTAAATCTTGAATCGAACTTTTGAGCTAAGCCCACCTTTTTTTTGATAGATCATTTACTTGATCTAAATTAGTAAGAAGAAATCATTTGTAGTCTTTATCTACAAGTTTGAATGAAGCATTCTTGTATTGTGTGTGGACTTGGTTTGGACCTCCATCATCATCGATGCTAACAACATTGTATTGGAGAGATTGCACTCTTTGTTGACGAGCATTTCACTTGGTAGCTGATTTAGATCATGTGATTGATGACCATCATCAATATCTGGACTGTATCATATCTGATGTATTGACCCTATATATGCTTGGGTTTTTTCCTTTATTAGAGATGAGTATACATGGTTTTGTGAAGGGCTGATGAATATCCTTATTTTGTTGCACATCTGTAAGATTTTTGTTTTTAGTTGATCAGTTCCTCCTCTCTTGTGAACATAGACCTTATTTGAGAGGAATCCTGTGATGTAGGCAGGCGACCACAAAAAGCTATGACATTGTTTATTCACATTTCTCTTATTGTTTACATTTGACATTTTTATTTCATCGCATTTGTTTCGCTCGACTTATTTCGTGCATTTTATTCTGTTGAAGAGTAGTGATGGTGTATTCCTTATGATGTGATTGTCTAGGTGATAATTCATTCTAGGTGAGACAGAGGCATGGCTTTCATACGTGGTTAGATCTGGCCTAATTTTTCCCTTCATAGTCTATTTTTTATCATAACCATTTTTTAGTCCATCGTAGAATTTCACCTCTAGGTAGTTATGTGATTTGATTCAAGAAATATGGAAAATATAAAAATATAAAAACTAGGCATAAAAGAAAAAAGAGAGAAAAAAGTGGCGAAATTATGATTCTTTTTGTTCATGGGTTATGTTCTTTTTTTGAATTATGGTTGACTTGGTCAAACCTTGAAATTACCCAGTTCTTTAGGCCCTAGTTACATGTGCATATCCATCTGGTTGCAAATTTGTCTGCAGCAACTTTCCCATCAGTCTTTCTTGCCTATTACTCTAATCCACAGGAGCTTTACTGTAGCCTCTCCATGCCTACTTACTCTTCTGCCAATCCCTTCAGCTTCTCCCATTATTTTTTTTCCTCTGCCTATTTATAGAAAGCATGACCTGAGAAGAAAAGAGGAAAAGGGCAGGAACCTAAGGACTTGGCTGCTGCCATTGTAAAAGAAGTTTTATCCTTCTCCTACTTCACCTTTCCTACCTCCCTACTATTCTCTAAGACCTCTTTTCCATTCGTCTCTCCACAGTCTCTGGCACCACCTCCTCTCTTCTATGACTCGGTTCTCCTTCTTATGCGTCCATTGTCTTTGCGGTATTTGCTTGAGGAGTCTATTGTCTTCCCCTCGACGTTCCATAAATCAGCTTACCTAGCATTTTCCCTTACCCGGTGAGATCTTTCCTAATCTTTCGATTTGCTTATGCATAGTTTAGATTGAATCTACTTAGAATTATATGAGGAAAATTTGTTATTGTGTGCATTTATTTGGGCAATGTTATAAGCAAATTCAAGTGGCTTTTAGCAAGCCATTACATTTTGCAAACGGTTTTTTTTGCAAATTACTGTGCAAATTGCTGTTTACAAACCTTTTTGTAATTAACAAACCACTCAATAAATAAATTAAAAGTACTAGATTAATTTTTTGTTTCTCTTCCTGTTCTTAGATATGTGAACTGGGCTCCGTGTGCATATATCAAATGTTCATGCCAATCCCGATCACTCGCGTGTAAATGTTTGATATTCATAGTTACCTCAATTTTTTGTTGAAACCTGATCAAGGAATTTTGAATCAAGAAGTTATTTTTCTTGTTGATGGTAATAATCACTATTATTACTATGACTTGCGTGTAATAAACACTTGTTGTGGTCGGACCCTTCCCCGGACCCTCGCTGTGCGGGGATGCTTTGTGCACCGGGCTGCCCTTTATGGTAATAATCACTATGACTGTATGACAATGGAATAACTAGGTCTTTAGCTGCCTCACCCATTATCTTTCCCCCCTTCAAATCTCTTGCTTAAACAAAAAGCATCTCTCTCACACACACACGTACAATTACACACATTAATATCAATAATTCAGGACACCATACCTGGTCATGACTTCTTTGAACTAGGTTGGAATGACTTTTTTTCTAATTACTCACGGACACCTGTTCAAACAAAAAAAAGGAATTTTTTTTGGCTGAAATTGAGATCAGGATTTCGTAGAATTATGAACAAGCTCATGAGAAAAGAAAAAACATAACAAAAACATAGTCATTCAGTTGCTAAGAGTTGTATTAATTGTGTGCTTGAATACAACTCAGATTAATGAAGGATGATGTTCCATGGCCGGACCCTTTTCCTTGCATCTGAGCTGCTCATCGACTGAATGTAGTTTCTAGTCGGAATCAAAGCCATCGGAGTGCTTTAGGCTATCGGAATCATGGATTTCACCTTCTTCAGTCGCGGAGGGCGATCCAACGCTTGGGGCGGATACCTGATGCAGGGATCAACAATAAAGTAATCGATGGAGGAAGGATTAGATCCGGCGGCGGCTAGAGGCTTCGACGCGGGCGATGAGGGGATTCATCGTTGGGGGCGGCGGGCTCGAGGTTGCAACTTTTGTTTCTATTGGCTGGAACAATGGTTTGGGAATGGAGAGGTTTTTGGGAAGGGAAAGAAAAACCTAAGGGCCCATTCGGATCCCTGGAATTGGGAATTGGAATTGGGGCAGCGGAATTCCAATTCCAGTGTTCAGATGTAAGGAATTCCCGCGGAATTGGAATTGGAATTGGTCCAATTCCATGGAATTTAGTTTTATACTATGACCAATTTTTAGGGGTAAATATAGATATCGACCATTTTCGGTCGAAAGCCTTACCCCGATATTTCCTCGTGTCGCGTAAGCTCCCGATCTCGTCGTCACCCGATCTCCCCACAAGCTCACAATCTCGCCGTCGTCGCTCGATCTCGCCGTCGTCGCCTGATTTCGCCGTCATCGCCCGATCTCGTCGTCGCTCGAACAAGTCAATTTTGTTACCGTCTTTTTGGACATCCTTCTCTTTTCTATTCGTTGGCATGCCAACTGCCATTAATTTTCCTGGAGATGAATGGATTGATGTTAACGGGCTGCAGCTGCGTGTTAAATTTTCAATAGGGGTTTCAGTTCTTGATACCAACATCTGAATAAGATTATTCAGATACTGCAATGTTTTCCTCTCTAAAACCGTACTTTTGCAAGATACCATTATCATATGATGTGTTTTCAACAAACTTATCAAAATTAATTGTTGGTAGACTATCTGAAGTTTCTGTTCTTAATTTTCCTTTTCTTACCAACTTCTACATTTCCCGGGAGATCGTAAAGCTATAATTCCCTCCATCACTAGGTTTTGCTGCAATAAATTCATCCTGATTAACTCCAAACTCCAACTTCAAATTGTCATCGCCACCCGATCTTGCAGCCATGAGAAAAAATAAGCAATTCTAGACCAATTCCAATTCCAATTCTCGAAAACCATCATGCAACTGAACAACTGCATTAGAATTCAGACCAATTCCAATTCCTACAGAATTTGGAATTGGATGAATTCCAATTCTGCATTTCCAATTCCCGCGATCCGAAGGGGCCCTAAAAGTTTTAAACTGGGGTTATTTTGGATTACTAATAACACTTATGAGTTTGCCAATAACAATACCCTTATTTTTTTCTTGTTTCTTTTCACCACATTTGAGTTTGTTAACTTAGTTGATCATTGGTTATTTCGGTTCATCTATTAGCATGTATTGTGCTCTAAATTAAATTGTCCTTAATTTTTCTTGCATTCATTCCTAAGTGCCTTGTGAAATTTAGTGTCACAACATTAGATCTATTTCACTTACATTTGGACATTAATCACATTGCGTACATATCCACTGGAGTGTAATTACAAGTGCATCATCTTGTGTTGTTCGATCTCAGTCTATTTTATTCTCTTTCATCGTGTTTTGTATGTGAAAGAGGCATATGCCAACATTTATTTGTTAGTTGGGTTTGCTTTTGTATGTGTTAAGGCCATGGTTACAACTTACAAGATCAAGTAATTCATGTATCAGTTATAAGTTTTAAAGCTTCCTTCATCGAGAATAGATATAAAACTGTCAAATCAGTATTTCACTTGTGTTACCCATCATTTCTTGAAGCTTTGCCTTTATTACATATGCATCTGGAAATGGGTAGCCAAAAAAGGTGAATTTAATATTTCCTCACTGGGATTTGCTGATAGATTTTTCTTCTATATCCTTTGGTGTTTTGGCATGGAGCCACCTTTATTTTGGTATCACATAATTGAGGCATTATTTCATCAGTTCATCTATTACCTTCCCAGTATTTTATTTTTGTCCATGCTCTTTTGCCACATGCCTGTGCAGTTGTATATTTCATCAATATTTCCCTCATTTTTTCAGTATCTCCTTTTATGTTTCATGATTTACTTGTTTAGGTCGGTAAAGGATGGTCAAGGGTCTTATACTACAGTTGCTGCAGTAGTAGATGGGATTTCAAGGTTAAATGTTGATGATGGTGATGTTCCGGTGGCTAATTCAATTTCAAGGGCATCTGTTGCCAATGCATTTGAATGCAAGTGTGGAATGCCATTATGCATTTGTAAACCTCCAACTCCGGATCCTGTCCTCTCACAGGTAGATAATTATATTGATCTTGGCTTGATAATGGACCTTGTTATTTGAATCGCATTTTTTTAATGATGCAGAATAATTCATTTTCTAGTAGTCAATCCAATTCAAGGCCGAAAAAGCCCTTAACGAACCAGAAAACCGCGGAGTCCATCTCAAGCAAACCCTCTTCATCCTCTTCTTCTTCAAGCAACAAGCAGAGGTAATTATAAATTTGGGAAAAGGCATATATTTACCTTATATGAATTTTTTTACCAAAGAGGAATTTTTGTGGTTAGGGAAAGAGATGAGAGAACACTCAACAACATTATTAGGAAGAGATCAAAAATACAAATTCGAGTATGAATCCCCGTCTGCTCTCTAGGGATGGTTCCCCCTTAAAGCTTCTCGTCAAGAGAGATACAAAAAGTTAAGTGATCCAATTAATTATTGGTAACATAATATGTACAAAGGCCCATAAAGAAGGCTCAGTTTGAGCCCATTACCTCCTTAGTATTTAGTCTCACATCTTAGAATAGAGTTTAGACTCTACTATATTTTTCTATATAAATGTACAAATACTTGCTCAGTCAAGTGATCCTCTCGGCGGCTCGATGGCGGGGTGGCCTCCTTGTTGCTGAAGGCGGTTTCTGAGGAGATTTGGGGCGTCATCAAGGCCATGAAGGCCAACCGTGCTCCGAGATTAGACGGTATTACTTCCTCTTTTTTTGTCCACTTATGGCCCATTGTGCGTACTTCTGTTTGCAGGGCCATTGTCGACTTCTTTGCTCTTGGTCGTATGCCCAGTGCGTGGAAGGAGACATTGGTGGTACTCATTCCGAAGTGCCCCAATGCGTCTCGGCCGGATCGGTTCCGGCCTATCAGTCTGTGTCAGACCATCTATAAGGTGGCGGCAAAAATCATTGTGGACCGCATGAAGGGGCTCCTACCCTCGCTCATCTCTGAGGAGCAGGGGGCCTTTGTTTCCGGGCGCTCTATTTCCCACCAGTGCTTCATCGCCCAGGAGGTGGTGCATAAGCTGGCGATCTCGACCTCTGGGACTGGGTTCCTCGCTATGAAGGTCGACATGGAGCAGGCCTACGACAAGATGTCGTGGGAGACGCTGCGGCAGGTTCTGGCCATGTTTGGGTTTCCGGTGGAGTTTGCTAGTTGGATTCTTCAGTGTGTGGAGGGGCCGCAGTTTGCGTTGCTCCTTAACGGGCGACGTACGAGGTGGATCGAGGCGAGCTGTGGCTTCCGGCAGGGATGCCCCCTCTCCCCTTATCTGTTCATTCTATGCTCTGAGCTGCTCTCGCTTGCCTTCAGTCAGCGGGGGAACTCATTGGGCGTTCTGGTTGCGGCTTCAGGCCCGCGAATCTCTCACTTGCTTTACGCCGACGACATCTTCATCACCTCGGATGCCACCACGTCTTGTGTGGACCAGTGCCTTGCCGTGTTGTAGGAGTACTGTACTTGGACTGGGCAGCGGATCAACATATCAAAGTCCATGGTCATGTTTGGCAAGTCCACCCCTACGGGGAAGTGCAACATGCTGACTCGCCGCTTGGGCTTTCAGAGGGTCCGAGAGTTTACTTACTTAGGCATTTTGTTGGCTATGCGTAAGTTGAAATGCTCCGACTTTTCACACCTGCTCCTGAAGGTGGCGGAGAAGGTTCGGGCTTGGGGGAACCGCCACCTCTCCTTGGCGGGCCGGGCCACCCTCGTCAGGTCGGCGCTCCTGGCCACGCCGATGTTCCTCTATACGCATTGCCATGTGCCTCGCTCGGTCCAGGAGTCTATAGAGCGGCTGGCGCGGTTTTTTCTGTGGCAGAGGGCCCCTTCCCAGCGCGGGATGCACTATGTTAGCTGGGAGCAGTGTTGTTCCCCCTCTGCTGGGGGTGGGCTTGGATTCCATGGAGTGAGTAGGTGGCAGGGCCCCTTGCGGGCAAAGTTCGCCTGGAAGTTGATGCAGCCGGGATCCTCCCTTTTTCGCAGGTTGGTTTTGGCCCGGTACAATGGCCGTCTTTGGCGGGAGAGGATCACCCGACGCGACTCTCCGGTTTGGCGGCTCATCAGGGAGGGCGCTGAATGCCTTCGGCCCCTGCT
Source organism: Dactylorhiza incarnata (assembly GCA_033032865.1). Lineage (NCBI taxonomy): Eukaryota > Viridiplantae > Streptophyta > Magnoliopsida > Asparagales > Orchidaceae > Dactylorhiza > Dactylorhiza incarnata. The sequence goes on from JAWHQI010000053.1 coordinate 8,666,161, forward strand.
TCGCTGGAAGATTGCGGATGGGGATTTTGTGGATGTGCTTGTGCATGCTTGGATTCTTGACCGGCCTCTCTCCCGGTGGCCTACTTTCGCTGACTGCGGCTCGCTGGAGTCGCTCCAGGTTTAAACCTTCTTGCTTCCTGGCGGCGGTTGGGATGTTTCCGCTCTGTCTCAGTTTTTTGGGCCGGATCTTGTTGAGGTTGTCCTCCAGATCCCGGTCCACAACTCTTTTCCCCAGGACAGACCGGAGCTCTGCACCCGCCTCAGCGGCCGTTCTGTTGCCTCCCTCGCCTACATGACCCAGTTTGACGGGGCTTGTACGGACTTTAGCTGGCTACGGAAACTGAAGCTTCACCCGCGGGAGCGGATGTTTTGGTGGCGGCTCCTTTGGGATGCGATCCCCACTTGGGCGTGGCTTGCCTGTCGGTGTCTTACTGCTGAGCGGGGATGTCCTTGGGGCTGCACTTCTGAGGAGACCCGGGACCATCTGGTCTCGGACTGCTGCTGTCTTTCGTCCATTCAGGCCGCTCTTATGCGTTGGGGATACAGTATGCCTTCCTTCTCTAGCTGGGAGACTGCGCGGGAGCTTCTCTCCTCTGCCTCTGCTGGCGCGCTTGGTCCGGCGAGGGTTTTTTGCTGTGCAGTGTACCAGGCCTGGCGTGGCCGCAACGCCAAGGTCCACCATGGCGAGGTGGCGACCTTCACTGTCATGGCGGCGACCATTGTTGAGACCCTCTCCATTATGCGAACTCTACCAATCCAGGGGCACTGGGGTACCACCCATCCTCACAGGCTGTCGACACCACTCTTTTGGTGCCCCCGCCCCCTGGATGGATAAAGTTCAATGTGGATGGTTCTCTCTCCTCGTCCGGGCTTGTTGGGCTTAGGATGGTGGCCCGCGATGACCGGGGTGCTCTCATCTTTGCTGCTGGGTCCCCGCTGGTGCACTGGGATCCCGGGGGAGTGGAGCTGGCGACGGTCTTGGCTCTCAAGGATCTTATCCCGCCTTCTTTATATGGGGTGCGCGGGGCAATTGTGGAGGGCGACTGTTTGACCCTTATGGACAGTTGTGCTGCTGGTTTGCGCCGGGGCGACTGGAGCGTGATGGTGGACGGCGAGGAGGACTTCTCCTTTCTGAGCGGCTTCCCTCAGCTTCGATTCCTGCATATTGGCCGTGAGGCCAACAGAGTTTCTGATTTCTGTGCTCGTTTTGCCCTACGGGGAAACTTTGTATGGCTAGATGTTGATAGCACCCAAAATGAGTTTGCCGAGCTTGTTCGTGCAGACTTGGATGACATGCTGTAGTTTTTTTTTTTTTTAATTTTTAATTTCATGTTATATGCACTTTTCAAAAAAAAAAGTAAGATTGATGAATGAGAAATTAAAATTTTCTCTCTCAATTTTTGGTTCTTCTACATGGTATCAGAGGCTCGATCCTAAATTTTTTTCGTTGCGCTCTTGATCCCACCGCATTGCTCTCTGACTGTGTGGTCTGGTGGTCTCCAGTTTGCAGCCCGCGTATCTTCTTCTCTGCCTTCGGTCTCCACTGAAAACCCCCCATCGCCTGCTGCTTTTATAGTTTTTTTATCTGCTGCCTATCGGGCCCCACCTGTCTAACGTCTCCTGCGATCTCTCGTGCCTGGCCGTACTGTTCTCCGTTGGCGCCTCCCGCGCTCCTCTAATCGTAGAGCTTCTTCTGGTCATTGTGCCTCCTGTGCTCGCGCTCTTCCCCGAATAGCCGCATCTGGTCGCAAGGCCCCTTCTCGTCGCAGAGCCTTCTGTGCTCACTCTCTTGTGCTCGCGCTCCATTTACTCGCGCTCCATCTGCTCGCACTCATCCCCCCTCTTCTGACCGCACCTCCTCAACCCGCCGCTCTCTGACCGCAGCTTTCTGTCCGCCGGCTACCGTCTGTCGGCAGAACTTGACCGCCGTCACCGACGCCGCTCTCTGCCGCTGTTAGCGTCTGCCCGCAGCATTCTGCTCGCACAGTCCTCTGCCGACACAAGTCTCTCACTGCGCCTCGGCTGCCCGCTCCCCCCGGCTGCCTTTCAAACCAGCGGCCTCCTGCCCAGTGCTATCCTCACCTTTGTTTGCTGCCCTCCACTCGTCCTCGCGGGTAATCCCCTCCTTTTACCGATCAATGGCCTTGAATGATGCCCCGTCTCTTCCGGCCCGTACCGTGACTCCTCTCCCTGACATTCAGGATGAGCTTAGAATTGCCACTATCTCTCTTAGTGGCAAGAAGAGCTTTGTCTGGGTACACTTTGTACGTCGCGTTCTCCAGAGAAAAGGACTCCTTCATCATCTTTCTAAGGCACAACCAACTGAGCCCACCGAGGATTGGCTCTGTGATGATGGCCGCGTCCAATCATGGCTTATGAATTCTATGGATAGTGAACCCTATCGTATGACCATGTATCATGAGACGACCAAAGCAATGTGAGAACTTCACTCCATATACTCTGGCAAGGATAGTCTGCAACACCTGTTCGACGTACTCATCGACCTCCAATCTCTTGACTTGGGGGTGGATGGAGACCTCACCTCCTTTGCTGCGAGGCCCAAAACTCTTGTCGAGACCTGGATTTAACATCAGCTTCCCACGGTGGATCTCGCCACCCAACGTGCCCAAAAAGTAATTGTTGGTATCGTCATGATGATGACTCATGTCCCGCCTCATCTCCACAACATCCGTGCCCATACTCTTTCTTCCTCCACGATTCATTCTCTCTCATATGTGTGCTTCATGCTTTTAAAGGTCACCCGACCCCCCCCCCCCCCCCCCGATGATCCCGGGACTCTCCGTCTCTTCTTGTAACACCCCCATTCGTCTCGAATAATATAACAGAAGGTCCGCCCGGGGCCTCACGCAATATTAAATGGACAGACGAATGCACTACTAAATGGGACCACATTTCTTTTATTTTAAAACGCACCTTAACACAAAGTTGCATTCTAGCGGAAGCTTTAAAGAGTTAAAGAAGCATCCAACGCGGAATGCCCACTAATAAAATAACCATGAATGAAAGTCATACACCAAAAGGGTTTTGGCATTAAGGCCTTATATCACCAATGTTTAGCAAAAATAAAGTAATTTCCATACTTTGGCACGCGGGCCGGTAACACATGAAAAATACTAACCACAACACTTGGGCCTTCAGGGTCCGGCTCAGCAAAAGGGCTTCAACCCGCTATTTCCCGCTCAGCTCACCTGCTCCTGCATAAGAACATTTCACCAAGCGGTGACAAACAAAGCAACGGTCAGCATTACTGACCAAATTATAACGACCCCACCCCTTTCTCGGGGTGGCGGTGCTCTTTCCCTGCAAGCAGATAACATGATCACATAATATAAGAAAGTGCAATTTAAGCATCATTCAACACAAACGTTTGCACGACGGCCAAACTTCTCGTGCACTCAGGGCACCTTATCGGCCTACCGGATTTCCCAGGGTCCCACCTTTTGCCATGGCAGGCATTCGCTGGTGCATTTAACACCCAAACGGTGAACTCGATGAGTCTCACCACCATTTTCACTCCCAGACCGGATGGTTACGCTTGAGCATTACTAGTTGAGCATAAAGCCACGACTCTCCCCTATGCCAATGGCAATTGCCACGTGTTTTAGGTTTATTTAACCGAACGTCATAGAGCGGGTACAGTTCAGCTCTTTCCCGTTGCTCAGATCGCCGTGCCAATTAACAACAACGATGCGGGCCAGCTTCCCCTTTCCCGTACGCGACATAACTCACATTATGTTCAGGTTGACACTCGCGGCCACCGAAGTTGGGCAACCCATACGCACAACTCAACGTACCAGCCTAACGGTCTCGGAGAGACCGACTTCGCACAATAACACAACAAACATGGTGTTTCCTGGAGCTACCTCCAGTACTAATTGCAGCACCGTGCAGACCCCCGATTCCAAAACCACACAAATTACACGAAGTTTTCTCCGGTAAGCAAAACATCATTAATCTAGACCAACCTGTCCAGATGGGCTTCACACAGCATGCCTAAACCCGTACTCGCGCTTCCGGGCACTATATGCAAATAAAATAAACGGGGTAAAACATATCAACCAGTTGGAGAGCTCTTTTTCTCCACCAATCGGTGGGGGTTTCCATGCAAACATGCTAATTAAGGGCTTCACCTGCCCAATAAGAGAATCGTTACCCTTGACGCGCGTTTCAGTGTCATAGGAACGTGCCCGGATTTTACGGCTAGCGAACGTAGCGTCTGTCCACGCACGAAATCGACCTCCACTCGTGTATTCGAGTCGTCAATCGACGTTCCAAGCTTACGTCGGAGCTTCCTTTTCCTCCAAGCGGCACACACCGCCGCGGCTTGTGGTCTCCCCTTGCGGCAGCCCTAGACCATTTTGTAAGACCACTCCCTCCTGATTCCGAGGGGGACCAAGGTCTTACCGCCCAGAACCGCCGCATTGCGGTGACACCGACATAAGGATCAGTCGCCACCACACTACGCCGATTCTGAGAAAATTAACCCAGCACAATAATCATCTAAAAACACCAAATCCAAGGTTTCATAATTTACCAGGGAGTATTTATCCATAACTACCTATTATAAGTATATATATATAAGTATATATCTATATATATAAATATATATATTTATATATATACTTATAAATATATACATATATAAGTATATATACTTATATACATATATATAGTATGTATATATAAGTATATACTTATATAAGTATATTATATATACGAATATATATATATACATATATATATATATATACGTATATATATAAGTATATATATATAAGTATATAAATATATAAGTATATATCTATATATATAAATATATATACTTATATATATATATATAGAGAGAGAGAGAGCTCGAGAGAGAGGGAGAGGAGAGGGAAGGGAGGCTGCATTTGCTCCAGGCCGACGGGAGAGGGAGAGGGAGAGGGGCTCGGTTGCTGCCCTTGCTCCAGGCCGACGGGAGAGGGAGAGGGGCTCGGCTGCTGCCCTTGCTCCAGGACGACAAGAGAGGGAGAGAGGAGGGAAGTCGGGGAGGGGCTTTGCAGGTTGCTCCACACGAATGAGAGGGAAAGGGGGATCAAGAGGGAGGGCGATCGGGGAGGGGTTGTTGCTGGCTTGTGCGAAGCGAGAGGGAGAGTGATCGGGGAAATTGGGAGGGGATTGATTGGGGTTAAATAAAACCTAGCTCAAGACAACTATCCGCACCCATCCCTCTATTCGAACCCCAGGAACTCTATTTGCACCATAAAGTTCAATTTGTTTCAATTAAAGCGTTACAATTCTCTCCTTCTTAACGAAATTTCGTCCCGAAATTTAAGGCATTGCCAACGAAAAGAAATTCACCATACCTTAGTGAAAAGGTCAGGGTACTCCTCGCGCATGACCTTTTCTGGCTCCCAAGAAAGCTCCTCACGACCACAGTTGTCCCAACGGACTCTCACCATTTTGAAGGACTTTCTCCGCAACTGTCGAATATCGTCATCGAGGATGCAAATCGACGTCACCCTTGTAGATAGGTCAGTATCCACCAACACACTATCGGCCTCCAACATAGACTCGGGCTCCCGCACAGCCTTCCTCAACACAGAAATATGGAAGACGTCGTGCAACCCACTTAGCTCTGTCGACAACGCAAGTCGATAAGCTGCCTCGCCGATGCGTTCGGTGATCTCGAATGGCCCTAAGTACCTCGGGCTCAGCTTCTTCATGCGTTGAATCCTCGACACTCCCTTGAAAGGTTTTATCTTCAAATACACTTAATCACCAACTACGAATTCCACGTTCCGGTGTTTGGCGTTGTAATACTTCGCCTGTCGGTCTTGGGCGGTCAACAACCGCTCTCGAATGGTCTGTATCGACTCATTCACATCATCAACCTCTTTGCGTTTCAAAAGCTTGGTATTACCGGTCTGTGTTGGAGGCCGATAGTGTGCCGGTGGATAGTGATCTATCTACCAAGGTGACGCCGATTTGCAGCGTCGATGCCGATATTCGACAGTTGCGGAGAAAGTCCATCAAAATGGTGAGAGCCGTTGAGACAACTGTGGTCGTGAGGAGCTTTCTTGGGAGCCAGAAGAGGTCTTGCGCGAGGAGTACCCTGACCTTTTCACTCAGGTATGGTGAATTTCTTTTCGTTGGTAATGCCTTAAATTTTGGGACGAAATTTCGTTAAGGAGGAGAGAATTGTAACGCCTTAATTGAAATAAATTGAACCTTGGGGTGCGAATAGAGGGATGGGGTGCGAATAACTGTCTTGAGCTAGGGTTTTATTTAAAACCCCAATCATTCCCCTCCCCATTTCCCTGATCACTCTCCTTCTCGCTCTCGTTTCGCACAAGCCAGCCGCAACCCCTCCCCGATCTCCCTCCCTCCCGATCCCCCCTCCCTCTAGTTCGCGTAGAGCAGCCCACAAAGCCCCTCCCCGACTTCCCTCCTCTCTCCCTCTCCTGTCGGCCTAGAGCAAGGGCAGCCTCCCTTCCCTCTCCTCTCCCTCTCTCTAGATATGCCGCAAGGGGATACCACAAGCCGCGATGGTGTACGCCGCTTGGAGGAAGAGGAAGCTCCGACGTAAGCTTGGAACGTCGATTTCGTGCGTGGACAACCACTACGTTCGCCAGCCGTCAAATTTGGGCATGTTCCTATGGCTCTGAAACGCGCGTCAAGGGTAGCGATTCTCTTCTTGGGTAGGTGAAACCCTTAATTAGCATGTTTGCATGGAAGGCCCCACCGATTGGTGGAGAAAAGGGGCTCTCCAACGGGTTGATATGTTTTACCCCCATTTATTTTATTTGCATATAGTGCCCGGAAGAGCGAGTACGAGTTTAGGCATACTGTGTTAAGCCCATCTGGATAGGTTGGTCAGATTGGTGATGTTTTGCTTACCGGAGAAAACTCTGTATAATTTGCGTGGTCTTGGAATCGGGGGTCTGCACGGTGTTGCAGTTAGTACTGGAGGTAGGCTCCAAGAAATACCCTGTTTGTTGTGTTATTGTGCGAAGTCGGTCTCTCGGAGACCGTTAGGCTAGTACGTTGAGTTGTGCGTATGGAGTGCCCAACTTCGGTGGCCGCGAGTGCCAACCTTGAAACATAACGTGAGTTATGTCGCGTACGGGAAAGTGGAGGCTGACCCGTGTCGTTGTCGTTAATTGGCACGACGATCTAAGCAACGGGAAAGAGTAAGCGTGGTGGGCCCATAACCCACAGATCCTAGGATCGAAACCTACCTCTGATACCAAATTGTAACACCCCCATCCGTCTCGAATAATATAACAAAAGGTCCGGCCGGGGCCCCACGCCATATTAAACGGACAGACGAATGCGCTACTAAATGGGACCACATTTCTTTTATTTTAAAACGCACCTTAACACAGAGTTGCATTCTAGCGGAATGTCCACTAATAAAATAACCAGGAATGAAATTCATACACCAAAAGGGTTTTGGCCTTAAGGCCTTACATCACCAATGTTTAGCAAAAATAAAGTAATTTCCATACTTCGGCACGCAGGCCGGCAACACATTAAAAATACTAAACGCAACACTTGAGCCTTCAGGGGCCGGCTCAGCAAAAGAGCTTCAACTCGCTATTTCCCGCTCGGCTCACCTGCTCCTGCATAAGAACATTCCACCGAGCGGTGACAAACAAAGCAACGGTCAGCATAGCTGACCAAATTATAACGACCCCCACCCCTTTCTCGGGGTGGCGGTGCTCTTTCCCTGCAAGCAGATAGCATGATCACATAATATAAGAAAGTGCAATTTAAGCACCATTCAACACAAACGTTTGCACGACGGCCAAACGTCTCGTGCACTCAGGGCACCTTATCGGCATACCGGATTTCCCAGGGTCCCACCTTTTGCCGTCGCAGGCATTCGTCGGTGCATTTAGCACCCAAACGGTGAACTCCATGAGTCTCACCACTATTCTCAGTCCTAAACCGGATGGTTACGCTTGAGCATTACTAGTCGGGCATAAAGCCACGACTCTCCCCTATACCAACGACAATTGCTACGTGCTTTAGGTCTATTTAACCGAACGACATAGATCGGGTACAATTCAGCTCTTTCCCGTTATTCAGATCGCCGTACCAATTAACGACAACGACGCAGGTCAACCTCCCCTTTCCCGTACGCGACATAACTCACGTTATGTTTCAAGGTTGGCACTCGCGACCACCGAAGTTGGGCACTCCATACGCACAACTCAACGTACTAGCCTAACGGTTTCCGAGAGACCGACTTCGCACAATAACACAACAAACATGGTGTTTCCTGGAGCTACCTCCAGTACTAATTGCAACACCGTGCAGACCCCGATTCCAAAACCACACAATTACATAGAGTTTTCTCCAAGCAAAACATCACTAATCTAGACCAACCTGTTCAGATGGGCTTCACACAGCATGCCTAAACCCGTACTCGCGTTTCCGGGCACTATATGTAAATAAAATAAACTGGGGTAAAACATATCAACCCGTTGGAGAGCCCCTTTTCTCCACCAATCGGTTGGGGCTTCCATGCAAACATGCTAATTAAGGGTTTCACCTGCCCAAGAAGAAAATCGTTACCCTTGACGCGCGTTTCGGAGCCATAGGAATGTGCCCGGATTTGACGGCTAGCGAACGTAGCGGCTGTCCATGCACGAAATCGACCTCCACTCGGGTATTCGAGTCGCCAATCGACGTTTCATGCTTACCCGGAGCTTCCTCTTCCCCTTGCGGCATCCCTAGAGAGAGCTCGAGAGAGAGGGAGAAGAGAGGGAAGGGCGGCTATTTCTACCACTCACCCCTTATCTAATTACATTTCATTACATCGTCTGTCTCCGGTGCTTCATAAATTTACAATCTCTTTGTCGTCTATTTACACCCTTACTTCTTTGCAAGAGGCTCTTTAGTATCTGGGGTGGCGGGTGGATATGGATGAGGAATTGATTGCTCTCTGGGCAATCATACTTGAGATCTTGTTCCTCTTCCTCCTGGCCAAACCTGTGTGGGTTGTAAATGGGTCTTCTCCATTAAGCATGGTCCGGATGGGATGGTTGAACGTTAAGGCTCTGTTTGGGACAACTTATGATGATGCATAATCACTATTCAAAATGCTAATGCAGTTTTACAGTTGTTTGTTTGTGCAGCTGTTAGAAACTCACTTATTTTAAAATTGCTGATAAGCTGTTTTCTTCAGTTGTCCGGGTCCAGCTTATGGCTTCCCATAAGTGCTCAACTCTTAAAGGGAGAAAATTTGCAGTGACTTTCTGAGGCTTTGTAGGCTTCGATACTTCCAAGCAGTTGGTGCATGTGGGTCTTGCATGTCAATGACTGCACAAATATTAGCGCACCGATTCTTGTACTCAGCATCACATCTTATTCTTTTGAGAGAGATCAGATTGCATTGCGATGTTCTAAAAGTCAAAATATATGTGCACAAATATGTGATCAGATTGCATTGTGCACTTTAATTAAACTGTTTTATTAAAATTAGAATAATGTAGTTAAGAATTTGTTCAATATCGTGGGTGATGGATCGAGATGTTGACTACGCACCTAATTTTTCACGATCTGTTCTTTGCAAAGTCAATCATGTGCGACCGCGACAGTTGTTATGGTGCAACGACACTCCAGCGACTCGCAACCACGATTAGATAAAAATAATAATTACGACAATTTAAAAACATAATTTTGTCAACTTGATTATAATAATACGTAGAAAAGTACATTATATGCATCTAAGTACAAACAACATAAATAAATAAAATCTTTTTCGATCAGCACTTATGCACAAACTGTCCAAACAGTCTGCAGCTTATTCATCACTGCTTTTATAACAACTCTATTCAATCAGCTCTATTCGATCAACAACTTTTTCATCAGCATAAGTTGTCCCAAATAGAGCCTAAAAGTTCGTCTTGTGGCTCGTGGTTTTACTCAGCAACACAGTCTCGACTACGACGAAACATTCTCACCAGTCACGAAATTAAATACTGTTCGTGTCTTGATCTCTCTGGTTGTTCATCAGCAGTGGCCGTTACATCAATTAGATGTCAAAAATGCTTTTCTGAATGACGTCCTCGTTGAGACTGTTTACATGTACCAGCCTCCCAGTTTTGAGACCACGAGGGAGTCTTTTGTATGTCAGCTCAGCAAATTTCTTTATGGTCTCTAACAGTCCCCTCGAGCTTGGCTTGAGAAGTTTAGTCGTGTTGTTCGTGATGTTGGGTTTACCTGAACCTCGGCCGACTTCTCTCTATTCACACGACATTGTCCGACAGGCACTTGACAGTGATACTCTTGGTGTATGTTGATGATATTCTGATTACGGGTGATGATCTCAAAGGCATACACATGATCAAGAAGCACTTAGCCTATGCATTCCAGACTAAAGATTTGGGAAATCTCCAGTACTTTCTTGGTGATGTGGGCCAGTTTAGAGCTCCCTTATCTAGGAGGTCTGGGGTTCAAGCCCTGGTATCAACAACCCGCCATTAGAATTAGCGGTTGCGGTCAATTTGATCCGTGGAGATGGGTTGGGGTCACTGGTCTGCAGACATGTAGCGCACCCATAGTAGACCGGGGCGTTACATGGAGAGCCTTCTGAGAGACCTGGGTGTCAATTTCTCCTCTCCGACAACTCTATTTTGCGACAGTCAAACTGCTATCCATATTGTCAAGAATCCCGTATTCCATGAACGTACCAAGCACATCGAAGTCGATTGTCACTTTGTTTGGGAAAAGATTCAACTAAAGAAATTGGAATTAATACATGTTCCTGCTGTTGGGCAAATTGTGGACATTCTTACTAACGCTTTACCGCGACCTCTATTTTATCAGTTCTTTTCCAAGCTTGGTGCCTGCGACTTGTTTGCTCCAGCTTACGGGGGAGTGTTAAGAAAATATGTACAAAGACCCATATAGAAGGCCCAGTTTTAGCCCTTGTCTCACATCTTAGAATAAAATTTAGGCTCTACTATCTCTTCCTATATAAATGTACAAATACTTGTCCCATGTAAGATTGATGAATGAGAAATTAAATATGATATTTATTTTTCTCTCTATTTTGGGTTCTTCTACAATTATGAATTTGGGAAAAATGCATATCTGATATTGTTACGAAACTGCACGACGACGAGTCTCCTTGGAAAGTTTACACGCGTCGGGCGCGTATATCGGATGGGCCCACCATTCTCGCGGAAGATAATTAATTATTTATTTGCTGCCTTGTTTGCTTCGTGTGTTTTATTTGCTGCTTAATTTGTGTGCTTTATTTTAAGTAATTTCGTATTTCTCCTTTTTTGAATTTTTTTCCTTTTGTATTCGCTCCTCATCACTATAAGAGGAGGCGTAAGCCCTGTATTTTGATTATCCTGTAATGAAATTGTGTTTTCCCTCTCCTCCTCTCTAATTTTAATCTCCTTCCCTCCCCCCTCTCTCTCTCCCTCTTAACCCTAATTTCTCGACTCTTAACAATTGGTCTGACCTGACATCTCCGCCCGCAATCAGCCGTCGGAGAACCAGCCCCACTACCGTCTGCAATAACACCGCTGCAAACCTTCCACGCCGCAGCCCCGTCCACCTTACCGCTCGGGGGGATGGCCTCCAACACCCGTTCCTCTGCCGAAACTCCCGCGACGGACTCCCATAAGGCACTCCTCCGTCGTGTCGACGCACAGAAATCCCTCGTGACCGCCATGCATGCCTCCCTTGCCGCACTTCACGCAAAGTTTGATGCCCTCCAACCCACCGCCACCTCCTCCGCCAACGGATCGGCGTGCCCATTCACCGGCGCATCCATCCTCGGCGCGGCACCACTTCCGCGACAAGGAGATCCCGCGGCACCGTTGCCTCCAGGCCGTCCAACCCTCACCTTGGATCTTCCCACCTTTGCCGGTATGGACCCAATCGGGTGGATTGCCAAGGCGGAACAATACTTCGATCTCCACCATACGCCCGAGCAGGATAAGGTCTCTACCGCCGTCGTAGGACTCGACGGCTCCGCCCTTCATTGGGCCCGGTGGCTCCGCCAAACCAACCCAACTATTTCCTGGCTGGAGATCAAACAGAAGATGATCCGCCGCTACGACAGCTGCTATTCCGGATCTTCCATCGAACGACTGTGTGGGGTGCGCCAAATCGGCACAGTGGATGACTACATCGATGAGTTCGTGGCCCTCGTCACCCATGTTCCGGGCCTACCACCGGATCATTACCTCGGCTTCTTCATGCAGGGCCTCAAGCCCAACATCCGGTCCCGACTCCGCACCCATCACCCCAGGACGGTTTCCGAGGCCCTCGACATGGCATGCCTCGTGGAGGCGGAGCTGTCTCCGCGACCCCCACCGACTCCGGGCGGGCCCCCGCCGGGCGGCCGACCATGGCAGACTGCTGCCCCGGAACCACCGGCCCCTCGACCACCTCCAGCCGGCCGGCTGGGCCGCCCAGGACCCCCACAACGAATCTTCAACCGCGAGTTCGACGACCTCCGTCGCAAGGGGCTCTGTTTCCGCTGTCGTCAACCCTACTCCCCTACCCACGTATGCGCGGTCAAAGAATTTCACGCCATCATCGGCGACTTTGAACCAGAGATCACCTTGAAGGACTTTGAGGACCTCAAGATCGCAGCAGAGGACACCACCGGGACCGCTACCGATGCCGACCTTCACCGTCTGGAACTCCCTTGTTTTTCGGTGGGCGGCATCTCCGGCCCCCGAACCATGAAGTTGACGGGCAAGTTAGGCGATCGCCGCATTATCATCATGGTGGACAACGGGGCTAGTCATAATTTTCTCTCAGACCAACTAGCCAAGCAGCTACGCCTTCCGATGGAGTCATCTTCGGACTTCTCCGTTAGCTTGGGCGATGGCCGTCGCCGCTCGATCCAGGGGCATTGTCCTGGCGTCTCGCTTTCCGTGGGCCCTTACTCCGTGACGACAGACTTCTACGTCTTCGGCCTTGGAGGGATCGACGCCAGCCTGTGTGGCATGGTTGTGTGAGTAAATTGGAGGTCTATGACGATGTGGTTCCTACAAGACGGACGGGAGCACTACATTACGGGAGATGTCGCCCTCCTTCGCTCCACCGTCTCCTTTCGCACTATTCAGAGGACTTCAGACGTCGATTTCTCAGCACGGCTCTGGTCCATCACGGACACGACACCACCAGCTGTAACGGCCCGTAGACCGCCACAGAGGACAGTATACATTTCACATTTAGCAGCGTTTACAGCCAAACAATAAGTTTCAATATGCCACAATATGTATTGAAAAGACAGTACAGAAATAAACTCTTATTCCATTTTACATTTACATGTCCAACATAGTTATAATTACAAGTCCAGTACAAAACAGTACAAATATATAAAGCAAAACGATTTGATGCTAATTTTTATAAGTGGAGCACTTCATAAGTTTGCAACAATCTTCGTGAGCTGTGGCCACTTCAAAATTTCCTATTATGCGTTTATACCATAATCGATAAAGCTCCAGCTTATGCCTGTTTATGCTTAGATCTTAAAAAATTTAGAATGGAAAGGGTTAGTCTTTTAAGAAAAGACTAAGCGAGGAGAATCATTTCTTTAACTGTTATACAGGCAAAATAAAGGTAGAAGGTAGATAACAATATGTATATGATCACTATTGTACAGTATAAGCAGTAAATAAACTTACATTATCAGTTTCAATCATTGAAGGAATGCTAAACAAGGTAAGCAGGTTCTAGCATTTAACAATTATTCAATTTATGCTTCTTTCTTTTCTTGTTTCATTTTAGTTAGTTAATGGGTACTGCATTTATTTCAGTATTCAGTCTTGGGCCCACTTTTATAGGTCGAACTTAGTGCGCACAACTCGCATAAGGTCCATGAAGGCCCAACTAAGTTGACCTAAGTGTTCATTCCAGTGCGCACAACTCGCATAAGACCTTTAAGTTCCAACTGGATTTATAACAGTCTACAGATACCCTTAACCTTTGCATCGATGCATTTAATATGTGACAATTTAAAGTTGGCATGCAGTTGAAAATAGAACATAATTAAAGAAATAAAACCCTCACCATATGATGCTCTTTTTCTTTATCTTTTCTTTGGTCATCGTCACGTCTATCTTGTGACGCCATCTTTCTTTGTATCTGGCAATCAATTGCATATAGTACTTTAATTCTTTATGGTGTGAGAGGTATTCCTATGACCCTATGTGTTTACTTAATTTAACTGAATTTGTCTTTTCTCTTTTCACGCTCTTCTACTCATCTTAGTCTTCATCATATTTAGTGCTTATTATTATACACATAAGGGCAACAATTCAACGGTTCTTCTCATGACGGAAACACCATAGTCACGAGAGGATATACCATTTCAGCGGTTCTTCTCATGTAATATGAAATTTCAGCCATGTAAACAAGTAATATACATTTATTCCTTCCTAAAGCGCTTAAGTATTTACATGCTAGTTATATTTTCAGAAAATCTTTAAGATATTAACTAGATCTTGAACCCTAAACATAATTATTGCCAAAGCCTGTGCTATTAGAAGGTGAAACAACCCTTAAAGGTCAATATTCAAGTGTGCTGTTTAGAACTTCTATAACTAACCAAATCTTACTACAGCAACTCCACTTCACTTCAATCTAAACTTAGTAAAGATCAACTAATAAACACTTTAAGATACTTCCTCCAATAATCCCTCTATACCTAAAGCTTTTACACAAATTAACACAAAGGAGAGGGGAAAGAGGGAAAGAAAAGCTCACAGTGAGAAATACTATAAAGAGGAAGTATTTAGGGTTTCCAAAACCGCCCACCACCAAGAAGAGGGCTGCTATCCAGTAGGAGAGGGATCGACCAAGAAGAGGGCTGCTCTCCTCTGCCGAGAAGGAGGGAAATCAGAGAAGGGAGGGGGAACGGAGGGCTGCCGGCGAGAGTTTTGCTCCAGGCGAGAGCAGCGATTGACGGAAGAGGCCGTGCGTAACTCTATCGGGGAAGTAATAGATTGGGGTTTAATATTTATCGTAAGGAGTCAGAACCGGTCCACTCTTTTCACGCCACCGCTCATGAACCGCCCAAGCCTTAATGTGGTTTAATTTGGGTTTAATTACAAGTCATCCCTTCTTAAATTCCATCAATCATTTTCTTATTGGCACACCAACTTTAATAATTTCCCTTTTTATGGCTATTGGCACACCAATTTCTTTCTTTCAATATTTCTGTTAGTACACCAATTTGCTATTGGCACACCAACTTGTTATTGTATCTCTTTCATTTTCATAAAAATGATTTAAAAATTATTTTATATTGTGTGACAATATTTGGGTGTTACAATTACATCCCCCATACATAAATTTTCGTCCGCGAAAATGACATACCTTTAGAAAGTTGGAAATAAGTCCCATAAGCGATCTTCTCGCTCCCAAGTGGCTTCACTTTCTGGATGGCCCTTCCACCAGACCTTTACAAAATTCACATATTTATTTCGCAGTCGCTTAGTTTGCCAGTCTAGGATTCGGTACGGTTCTGTTGGGCTTGATAAGTCCGGTTCAATTTGTACTTCTTGAGCAGAAACCATTTTGTCTGGATCAACAATGTATTTACGAAGTGCTGATACATGAAAAACGTCATGTAGGTTTTGCAGTTCGTTTGACAATGCCAACCTATAAGCCATGTCTCCAATACGTTCAATAATAGGGAAAGGTCCTACAAATCGTGGACTCGGTTTTCCAATTCTCCGTAGTCGCGAAACGCCTTTAAATGGTTTAATCTTTAAACATACTTGATCGCCCACGCTAAATTCTACACGACGGTGCCGTGCATTATAGTATTTCTGCTGACGATCCTGGGCAATTTTCATTCTCTTTTGGATGAATAAGATTTTCTCTTGCATCTTGTCCGTCCTTTTGTTATTGTATATTTTTCTTTCACCGTCCTCTGCCCAACTAAGAGGTGTTCGACATTTTCTGCCATAAAGGGCTTCAAAAGGAGCCATTTGAATTGTAGACTGGTAACTGTTATTATAAGAAAATTCGGCCAGTGACAGATATTTTTCCCATGATCCTTTTAGATCCAAGACAATCATTCGTAAAAGATCCTCTAATAGCTGAATAGTACGTTCGGACTGACCATCTGTTTGCGGATGGAAGGCGGTGCTATATAACAATTTAGTCCCCAAATGTTTATGCACAAGTTTCCAAGTGACGTAAAGCGGCCATCTCTATCAGAGACAATTGTGCGAGGTATTCCATGAAATTTCACAATCACGTTAATATATTCATCCACCAATCTTTCAGTTGGTCCGTTTTGCTTTGCTGCAATGAAGTGTGCACTCTTCGTCAATCGATCAATAATTACCCATATTCCATCATTTCCTTGCTTGCTTCGAGGTAAACCCCATACAAAATCCATAGCAATGTCATCCCATTTCCATTCTGGAATGGGCAACGATTTTAAGTAACCTCCTGGTTTCATATGCTCTGCTTTCACTATTTGGCAAGTATGACATTTAGCAATATATGTAATTACATCTTTCTTCATTCCAGGCCACCAAAACTCTTGTTTTAAATCATGGTACATTTTTGTACGTCCCGGATGAATAGAATATGGTGTATTATGTGCTTCAAACAAAATGTCTTTCCTCAAATTATCAACATTTGGAACACAAAGTCTATCATTTATGAATAGCAGTCCCCCTTTTTCTGTAAAAGTATTTGATTCTCCATTCTTTACCTTCTCCAATAAGGTTACAAAGAAGGGATCCTGAGATATTGCTTTCACCGTTCTGTCTTTAATTGAATACTGAATTTGCATTTGGAATAGTTGAGACTGCTTATCTTCTGAAGTAAAAATAAGATATATTTCCATTCTCTGTAACTCTTGCAGTAATTTCTGATTATACTGTCCCATTACTGAAAGTGTGACTGTACTTTTTCGGCTTAATGCATCAGCTACTGTATTAGCCTTACCGGGGTGATACTGAATATTAACATCGTAATCTTTAATAAATTCTAACCAACGCCGCTGACGGAGGTTTAATTCTTTTTGTGAAAAGATATACTTCAAATTCTTATGATCAGTGAAAATTTCGCATTGGATCCCATATAGATAGTGACGCCATATTTTCAATGCGAACACTACCGCTGCTAGTTCTAAATCATGGGTCGGGTAATTTTTCTCAGCATTCTTTAATTGTCTAGAAGCATAAGCGATTACTTTTCCATGCTGCATTAGAACACATCCAAGTCCTTTATAAGACGCATCAATGTAGATCTGAAACCCTTCTGATCCTGACGGCATCACTAAAATAGGGGCAGTGGTTAACCTTTCTTTTAATTCTTCAAAAGCTGACTGACATGCATCACTCCAGTTGAAAGTTACATTCTTTCTTGTTAACTGAGTGAGAGGTAAAGCTATTTTAGAAAAATTCTTTACAAACTTTCGATAATAGCCAGCCAATCCCAAAAAGCTTCTCACTTCTGTTACTGTCCTCGGACTTGGCCATTGTAGGATAACTTCAATCTTATTGGGTTCCACAATTAATTCTTGTTCATTTATAACATGTCCTAAGAAGGATACTTCACGTAACCAAAATGCGCACTTAGAAAATTTTGCATATAATTGATGATTCTTTAATAATTGTAATACTAATCTCAGATGTTGTGCATGCTCCTCTTCGGTTTTGGAGTATACCAAGATATCATCAATAAAGACAATAACGCAAGTATCAAGATATTCTTTAAATACTCTATTCATTAAATCCATAAACGTTGCAGGAGCGTTTGTTAATCCAAAGGGCATGACTACGAATTCAAAGTGGCCATACCGGGTACTGAAAGCTGTTTTAAATACATCTGTTTCTTTGACCTTCAGTTGATGATAACCTGATCTTAAATCAATCTTGGAGAATACGGTCATATGTACTAGTTGATCAAATAAATCATCGATGCGCGGAAGAGGGTACTTATTTCTGACCGTCAATTTATTCAGCTCTCTGTAATCAATGCAAAGGCGAAGTGTTCCATCCTTCTTTTTCACAAATAACACGGGAGCTCCCCAGGGAGAAGAACTTGGCCGAATAAATTTTTTATCTAATAATTCTTGCAACTGAAATTTCAACTCTGCTAATTCCTTTTGAGCCATACGATATGGTGCTTTTGCAACTGGGTTTGCTCCTTCAATGAGAGGAATTTCAAATTCTATTTCTCTGGTTGGAGGTATTCCTGGTAGTTCATCAGGAAATACTTCGGGGAATTCTCGAACTACGGCCACTGCCGAAATGTCTTTCTTTTCTTCTTTTGTTTCTTTTATCATAACTAATATCGCTTCGCCTCCCTTTCGGATCGTCTTCACGGCCTTCATCGCAGATATCAACGCTTTTGCTACTTCAGTCAAACCTTTAAATGATACTAAACTTTGATCGGGACATTTAATTGTAAGCTCCTTCGTCTTACAATTTATTATAGCTTCATGGTTTGATAACCAATCCATACCCAAAATGATATCGTATTCAGCAATTGGTAATACTGCCAAATCGACTTCCAGAACTTTTTCGTTGATTTGAATTTGAAGTTGAGTTCGTAGTTGCGTAGTCATTATGTGATTGTTGGGTATCATGACATGTAAGATATTATGTGTTGTATATGGTTGTAGTTGTAAGGCGTTCACAATACGTGTTGCAATAAAAGAGTGACTTGCTCCGGTATCAAACAAAACCTTCAAAAGTTGCTTGTATGCATAAATCATACCCGTAATAACAATGTCATCCGCCTTAGCGTCTTGTTGCCCCAGATTGAAGACACGAGGCTGTATCTGTCGTTCTTCATGGCCAGGTCCCACTGGTGCTGAGGTGGAGGCAACTGATTCGCCTTTCTTAACTGTTCCCATCTGATACATTCGTTGAGGTTGTCCTCCAGGGGCCCCTTTTAAACTTCCCTCTTTTGCTTGCCTTCTGGGACATTCATTTTGTCGATGTCCTGGTTGGCGACAGATGTAACATACACCAGTACCAAATAAACATTGCCCTTATGTACTTTTCCACATTTTTCGCACTTGCCTGGAGATGACTGGGTCACACTGCCAGTGGTGGCTGATGAGGAAGGTTGTGACCACTTCTTTTTCTTCCATGAAGACTCACCTGATCTGTCTGAGGATTCCTTATTTGATCCTTCACTTGTTCGTTTCTTCATAAACTCTCTTCTTTTCTGAGTCCTCCATATCTATCTCGGTTAAACGAGCCTTCGCAACCAAGCTACTATAGTTGGTAAGCTCAAAGGGTACTAAATATGTACGAATATTATCCCTTAGGCCTTGTTGTAAGCGGCGACATCGATCAGCTTTTGTTGCGACAAAAGATCCCGCATAAAATGCTAAATTTGAGAATTCGGCTTCATATTGAAGTACACTGCGATTTCCCTGTACTAAACGTAAGAATCTTTCTTGTAACAATTCTTTCTCTGATGCAGGCACAAACCAATTAGTGAATTCTTCGACAAACTCCTTCCAAGTAATTGCAGCAATGCCCCTAGCAACAAATTTTCCACTCATCACTGCATCCCACCATCTCTTTGCTTCTCCTTCGAGTAAGAACGTAACCAGATCAATCTTCCTTTCCTCTGTACAATGCATGACCCGAAAGATAGTTTCTATCCTCAATATCCAGTCTTCAGTCTCTATCGGAGTTAAGCCTCCTCGGAAGGTAGGGGGCTTTAACTCCAAAAATTGTTGGAGTTCAACATCTATCAGACGATGCGGTGGCCTAGGTAAGGGATCACCATGAGGTACTACTGGGGGAGTATCTCTAACTAGCCGAATTGCTTCTGCCATTGCCTTAGCAACATCAGCTATTTGAAGGTTTACTCTGTGATTTGTCTCACTTTCTGCAGATACCACTGGCTCTTCTCGAGCCCTACGACTAGAACACTCAGGTTCCTGTAATTGGGAATGAATTAGATGCTAACGCAAGGACGTGTATACACAATATATATAAAAGTTTATATGTTGTACAGTGTTACAATACTATTTATGGCACCGAAACCTCCCTCTGATACCATTTTCTGTAACGGCCCGTAGACCGCCACAGAGGAACAGTATACATTTCACATTTAGCAGCGTTTACAACCAAACAATAAGTTTCAATATGCCACAATATGTATTGAAAAGACAGTACAGAAATAAACTCTTATTCCATTTTACATTTACATGTCCAACATAGTTATAATTACAAGTCCAGTACAAAACAATACAAATATATAAAGCAAAACGATTTGATGCTAATTTTTATAATTGGAGCACTTCATAAGTTTGCAACAATCTTCGTGAGCTGTGGCCACTTCAAAATTTCCTATTATGCGTTTATACCATAATCGATAAAGCTCCAGCTTATGCCTGTTTATGCTTAGATCCTAAAAAATTTAGAATGGAAAGGGTTAGTCTTTTAAGAAAAGACTAAGCGAGGAGAATCATTTCTTTAACTGTTATACAAGCAAAATAAAGGTAGAAGGTAGATAACAATATGTATATGATCACTATTGTACAGTATAAGCAGTA
This sequence comes from Dactylorhiza incarnata, assembly GCA_033032865.1. Taxonomy (NCBI): domain Eukaryota; kingdom Viridiplantae; phylum Streptophyta; class Magnoliopsida; order Asparagales; family Orchidaceae; genus Dactylorhiza; species Dactylorhiza incarnata. The sequence goes on from JAWHQI010000053.1 coordinate 8,686,697, forward strand.
AATAAACTTACATTATCAGTTTCAATCATTGAAGGAATGCTAAACAAGGTAAGCAGGTTCTAGCATTTAACAATTATTCAATTTATGCTTCTTTCTTTTCTTGTTTCATTTTAGTTAGTTAAGGGGTACTGCATTTATTTCAGTATTCAGTCTTGGGCCCACTTTTATAGGTCGAACTTAGTGCGCACAACTCGCATAAGGCCCATTAAGGCCCAACTAAGTTGACCTAAGTGTTCATTCCAGTGCGCACAACTCGCATAAGACCTTTAAGTTCCAACTGGATTTATAACAGTCTACAGATACCCTTAACCTTTGCATCGATGCATTTAATATGTGACAATTTAAAGTTGGCATGCAGTTGAAAATAGAACATAATTAAAGAAATAAAACCCTCACCATATGATGCTCTTTTTCTTTATCTTTTCTTTGGTCATCGTCACGTCTATCTTGTGACGCCATCTTTCTTTGTATCTGGCAATCAATTGCATATAGTACTTTAATTCTTTATGGTGTGAGAGGTATTCCTATGACCCTATGTGTTTACTTAATTTAACTGAATTTGTCTTTTCTCTTTTCACGCTCTTCTACTCATCTTAGTCTTCATCATATTTAGTGCTTATTATTATACACATAAGGGCAACAATTCAACGGTTCTTCTCATGACGGAAACACCATAGTCACGAGAGGATATACCATTTCAGCGGTTCTTCTCATGTAATATGAAATTTCAGCCATGTAAACAAGTAATATACATTTATTCCTTCCTAAAGCGCTTAAGTATTTACATGCTAGTTATATTTTCAGAAAATCTTTAAGATATTAACTAGATCTTGAACCCTAAACATAATTATTGCCAAAGCCTGTGCTATTAGAAGGTGAAACAACCCTTAAAGGTCAATATTCAAGTGTGCTGTTTAGAACTTCTATAACTAACCAAATCTTACTACAGCAACTCCACTTCACTTCAATCTAAACTTAGTAAAGATCAACTAATAAACACTTTAAGATACTTCCTCCAATAATCCCTCTATACCTAAAGCTTTTACACAAATTAACACAAAGGAGAGGGGAAAGAGGGAAAGAAAAGCTCACAGTGAGAAATACTATAAAGAGGAAGAATTTAGGGTTTCCAAAACCGCCCACCACCAAGAAGAGGGCTGCTATCCAGTAGGAGAGGGATCGACCAAGAAGAGGGCTGCTCTCCTCTGCCGAGAAGGAGGGAAATCAGAGAAGGGAGGGGGAACGGAGGGCTGTCGGCGAGAGTTTTGCTCCAGGCGAGAGCAGCGATTGACGGAAGAGGCCGTGCGTAACTCTATCGGGGAAGTAATAGATTGGGGTTTAATATTTATCGTAAGGAGTCAGAACCGGTCCACTCTTTTCACTCCACCGCTCATGAACCGCCCAAGCCTTAATGTGGTTTAATTTGGGTTTAATTACAAGTCATCCCTTCTTAAATTCCATCAATCATTTTCTTATTGGCACACCAACTTTAATAATTTCCCTTTTTATGGCTATTGGCACACCAATTTCTTTCTTTCAATATTTCTGTTAGTACACCAATTTGCTATTGGCACACCAACTTGTTATTGTATATCTCTTTCATTTTCATAAAAATGATTTAAAAATTATTTTATATTGTGTGACAATATTTGGGTGTTACACCAGCCCCATCTCCACCTCCGGCCCTTCAGTCCCTTCTATCCTAGTTTGCGGACCTCTTCTCAGCACCATCTGAGTTGCCACCCGCCTGAGCGCACGATCATGTCATCCCTCTACAACCCGGCGTGACCGCAGTCTCGGTCCGACCATACCGTTATGGACACATACAAAAGGATGAAATCGAGAGGCTCGTACGCGACATGCTGATGGGGGGACTCATCCGCCCCAGTGCGAGCCCCTTCTCTAGCCCGGTCCTCTTGCTTAGAAAGAAGGACGACAGCTGGCGCTTTTGCGTAGACTATCGGGACCTCAACAAAGCCACGGTCCCGTACAAGTACCCAATTCCCGTGATTCAGGAGCTTCTGGACGAACTCCACGGCGCGACCATCTTCACCAAGCTGGACCTCCGTGCTGGCTACCACCAGATCCGCGTTCGTCCGGCCGACGTCGCCAAGACTGCCTTCCGGACCTATGACGGCCACTACGAGTTCCTGGTCATGTCATTCGGCCAGACTAACGCGCCGACCACCTTTTAGGCCACGATGAACGACATCTTTCGACCGGAGCACCTTCAACACGTCCGCCAGACGCTGGCCACGCTACGGCACCACCACCTCAAGCTTCACCCAACCAAGTGCTCTTTTGGGGTTCCGGAGGTGCGCTACCTGGGACACACCATCTCCGCCACCGGGGTCGCATTGGACAGCGACAAGATCGAGGTGGTCCTCCAGTGGCCAACACCATCTTCTATCTGCGATGTTCGCGGGTTCCTTGGCCTAATAGGATACTACCGCAGGATCATACGGGGGTACGACACTCTGGCCCGTCCCCTCACCCAGCTCCTGAAGAAGTCAACCGAGGGAACCTTCGAGTGGTCAGCGGCGGCCTCCACCGCTTTCGTCGCTCTTCAGCAGGCCCTGGTCCGCGCCCCGGTGTTAGCCGTGACAGACTTTCCTCAGCCCTTCCTCGTGGAGTGCGACGCTTCAGGCATCGGCGTGGGAGCCTTCCTTATGCAGGTCGGACGCCCTGTGGCCTACTTTAGTCGCGCCTTCTCCGACACTATCCGCAGCCGCTCCGCTTACGAGAATGAGCTCATGGACCTCGTTCTCGCAATCCAGCACTGGCGGCCCTATCTACTGGGCCGACATTTCGTGGTCCGGACCGACCACCATTGCCTTCGGTACCTCCTGCAGCAGAAGATCGCTACGCCCGCCCAGCAGGTGTGGGTGGCAAAGCTACTGGGCTACGACTTCAGGATCAAGTTTCACCTGGCAAGGCGAATCGCGCAGCTGACGCCCTCTCCCGCAACCCCATACTGGCAGCCATCTCCCGCCCCGTCTGGGAGGGTACGGAGGCCCTCCAACGGGAAGTAGAAGACGACCCGACACTCAACAGGATTCGGACAGCACTCAGCACGGACGCCGCAGCCCACCCACCGTACTCCTTGGTGGACGGCGCCTTCTCTTCAAAGGCCGCCTCATACTCGCGCCCTCCTCCCCGAGCATCCCCCTGTTAATGGCAGAGTTTCATACATCCCCAACGGGAGGACATGCTGGTGCTTACCGGACATACCGACGTTTGGCAGCCTCTCTTTATTGGCCTCACATGTTCCAACAGGTCAAGGCCTTCGTGGCCGCCTGCCTCATCTGCCAAAAAGCCAAGTACGAAGCAGTATTTTCGGGTGGTCTACTTCAGCCCCTTCCGATCCCCGACCGCGTGCGGGACGACATCGCCATGGATTTCCTAACACGACTGCCCCGATCACAGGGACACGATTGCATCCTGGTCGTGGTGGACCGGCTCTCGAAGTATGCACATTTCATTCCCCTCCATCATCCATACACTGCCGCCACAGTCGTCGACGACTTCATCCAGGGGATCGTGCGCCTCCATGGATTTCCCCGGTCAATCGTGAGCGACCGCGACCCGCTATTCCTGAGTACCTTTTGGACTACACTGTTCCGTTTACAGGGTACCCGTCTTCGCATGAGCACGACATACCACCCACAGACCGACGGCCAGTCAGAGGTCCTCAACCGATGCCTGGAAACGTACCTTCGCTGCTTCGTGGGGGAGCAACCTCGCAGTTGGGCCAAGTGGCTCGGATGGGCTGAGTACTCTTACAACACCGCCCACCACCAGGCTACCGAAACTACTCCTTTTGAGTCCGTCTATGGCCGCCCTCCACCATCTATTGTCCGCCACCTCCCAGGGGAATGCCAGGTGGAGAGCCTGGCCACCACTCTCCGCGATAGGGACACCATTCTGGATCATCTGAAGCACCACCTACGACGGGCCCAACAGAAGATGGTTACCTTCGCCAGCAAGAAACGTCGGGACCTCTCCTTTGAAGTGGGAGAGAAGGTTTTCATCAAGCTCCATCCCTACCGCCAGCTTTCAGTGGCACGCCGACCATGCCCCAAATTGGCGCCACGGTTCTTCGGGCCCTTCGAGATCATCGCCCGCATAGGGGCTGTCGCTTACCGCCTACGCCTCCCAACTGGGAGCTGCATTCATCCGGTCTTCCATGTCTCACAGCTTCGGCGCGTGGTGGGGGAACACACCACTACGGACCACATCGCGGATGACCTCAACCTCGCCGGGGAAGCGCCCTACTACCCCGCCTCGATCCTCGACCGCAGGCACCGCACCACGGGGGACACTACATCGGAAGAGGTTCTCGTGACTTGGACCGGGCGGCCCGACTCGGAAGCAACGTGGCTTCCCCGGGATGATTTACGTCGCCAGATCGCCGACTTCTGCCTTGAGTACAAGACACATTTTCCAGACGGCGGCATTGTTACGGAACTGCACGACGATGAGCCTCCTTGGAAAGTTTACACGCGTCGGGCTCGTATATCGGATGGGCCCACCATTCCCGCGGAAGATAATTAATTATTTATTTGCTGCCTTGTTTGCTTTGTGTGCTTTATTTGTTGTTTAATTCGCGTGCTTTATTTTAAGTAATTTCGTATTTCCTCTTTTTTGAATGTTTCCTTTTGTATTCGCTCATCATCACTATAAGAGGAGGCGTAAGCCCTGTATTTTGATTATCCTGGAATGAAATTGTGCTTTCCCTCTCCTCCTCTCTAATTCTAATCTCCTTCCCTCTCCCCTCTCTCTCCCTCTTAACCCTAATTTCCCGACTCCTAACAGATATTAATTTTGTTACCGAAGATGAATTTCTAGGGTTAGGGAAAGAGATGAAAGAACACCCAAGAGCATGATTTTACTAAAAAAAGAACAAAAAAACAAACTCAAGCCTTAATCCCTGTTAGCTCTTGAGGGCCGGTTCCCTGTAGAGTTTCTCTTCAAGAGATATACAAAAAATGAAGTGATCTAAAGATGATAAACTCTTACAACTCACTCCATATAAATAGATTCTTATGCACACTAATTAAGGAAAATAATAAAGACATTTAATTACCCACAATTAATACATTAATTGCTTCCCTAATTCCAACATTCTCAATTAATACATTAATTGCTGGTAACTAGCCGCAATTAATACATTAATTGCTCTGCCATGATAGTGGATCTACTGCCGTCTCTTGACTGGCGCCTGTGTATCAACTTATCTCTTGACGAGCACGTTTGTGCATCAAATTTAGTTTTAAAAAAATAGTTTACGTTTGCTGTACAACTTGAATTTAAAAACACGAGCTTATATTTTTCTTGTTTGAGTGACACTTTATTTTAATAGCCATGGAGGACTTTAGCACAGATGTCTTCACCATCTTGTATGTACTTTCAGGTCTGGTTCTAGAAATGTATCCACCTTTAGGATGCATGGGTTTTGAGAGATTTCTTTCTAGATTCCCTTTAATTGTTATGTTTATGTGAAATTCTTTTCAAATTTGTATATGTTCCGTGTTTATGTGCATCACAAATGATGCACTTCCCTCCAAATACAAAAAATCATGTTCTGTAAAATGATAATTGCAGCTTATTTTTAAATACGGGCCAAACAAGCAATGGTGATGCCGAGAAGCCTAAAGCATATTATGATGTCAACGGGGAGGTAGGAATACCTCGCGAGTCGTGAATAAGCAACTCGGGTGCATGTCGATTTGATAATATTAATCTTAGACTGTTAATGAGAATTATTGTTGAGTATCATGTTTCTAATGTGTAGGGATTAAGAGAAGCCATCAAGAATAGTGACCCTGCTGGAGTTAGAAAGCTTCTGAGTGAGGTAACTGAGTCGATGATGGGGTGCTTTTTACCTGTCTTTCTATTTTATTTCAAGTTCCCTAAAATTGAAGAAAATATATTAATTTTTTTTCGTTTGTGCTTTTGATTAAATTAGCGGAAAGTGCACGAGTCTCTTGTGTTTGTGTGGCGGTGACAGTACTTCTAGTCATCGTTCGGTATCCTCGTATAAAATTGTTATTCATCGGACCACGCACATGGGGACAATGAGCGACAACCAGAGGTATTATCACAACCTCACACTATTCACGAGGGACCCGTGCACTTTCCGCTAATTATTTAATTAAAATAATTATTTTGTTATATAGTTATTTATATTATTAAACAATTATTTCATTAGGTTATTAAATATTAAGATCGATGTAATCGCTTTATATAATTACTTTCATTCCAAATGAGTCGCCGTGTAGCGGCTCACATAAAAAGACCCCTTCAGGCCCTTTCTCTCCGATCTACCCTCTATTGATTGAGACGATTGAAGTGTCATTTATTGAAATTAAGAACTCACCGTCCCTAAGCTTGCAGGGAGAGGCAAGGATATTGTTGGAAGAGGAGAAATGAGAAAATAAAAGTGCATATTATTCTTCCACAACGGGGCTATTTATAACATTACAACAAGACTCTTAAACCGAACTCACAATGTGGGACTAAACTCCTAAAGACTCCAATAGACTAATATAATAATAACTCATAATTCCAACACTCCCCCTCAAGCTGAAGGAGGGACCCTTCAGCTTGGACACATCAAATAACGGCAATGGAGGTAGATGATGCGGGGCAAATCATCAGACGAGCCACCGGGAGAAATTCCAAACCGGGGAATCAAGTCGGGGACATAGCCACACACGACCCTGACCCACACACGACGCAGGATCCACTCACGACATGGACTCGCTGGAAACCGGTCAACCAACATCAACTACACACACGACATGCGAAAAAGGAACGAAAAATGAGTAGCAAATCATCAACAGGGCAGCCGGGGATAATATGTCGGGGATAATACGCCGGGGATACATCCGAACAAGAGCGGTCCCACACGACACAGTCCCGCACGACACGGTCCCACACAACACAACCCGCTGAGATTAGAACAACCAACATAATCGCGCCCCAACACATGACCAAGCGAAAGACAAACTGGGGAGACAACAAAAAAGCCTGGAGCCCGTGTCGAACGAAGGCGAAAAGTTGGGAAAGATCATCCGAGTCACCTTCCTTCCAACACTCCCCCTCACGTGGATAATACGTGCATATAGGCAAACAACAACATGAAGCAAATACAGTACTAACAACAAAGCAACGACACGTACTGACCCAAAAAATGATTAAAAACTAACATAAAGCTTCTTCATCAGCGAGAAATTAGCACCCGGGAAGAGCAAGCAGCATCAGGAATCGAAAGAAATGTTGTAGGCAGTTGCTGGAGTCCACAGAAATAGGCGGCAACAGACGATCCATAGCCCAGAGCAGCGGACGGACGAGGAAGAGAGCTCGACGGGAGCAGTAAACATGATGGAGAAGATGGCTCGTCGGGAGAAGCATCCATCGGTAGCAGCAGACTACGGAATTGGATCGACGAAATCAACAGAGAACTGTCGTCGATGTCGATGGAAGCAACAACAGCGATCGTTGAGGGAGGAGAACTGGAACAACAACTGGCTTGATCGAGTGTGACGACAGGAGTCAGGATCGACAATGGAGGAGCAACAGAGAGCGTCGTACCAAACTGGAGATCGATGGCGTAGTCAGACGAGGAAGCCCTTGTCGAGGAGCAGAGGAGACCTATTGCGTGGCGAACAAAGGAATCGCTCCCGTCGATGGACTCAGAGGTCGATCCCGTCGAGGGGATCAGAAGCAAGACGTGTCAACAATCTGAAGCTAGTGGGATCGGCTGCAGTTGCGTCGACAGAACTCGACAAGGCCACCGAACGACGCGTCGACAGGAACTCCAGACGGGATCGTCGAAGGAGCAGGAGCCCGCAAGCAAACCGTGGATGTCACGGGAGATCGTTGACGAAGCCACATCAAACTTCTCACGCGAGAACTGGACGAACAGTCGCCCTAGCGCGTGGGAAACAAAATATATTAGGGAGGTATCATTGGCTCTGATACCATGTTGGAAGAGGAGAAATGAGAAAATAGAAGTGCATATTATTCTTCCACAATGGGGCTATTTATAACATTACAACAAGACTCTTAAATCGAACTCACAATGTGGGACTAAACTCCTAAAGACTCCAATAGACTAATATAATAATAACTCATAATCCCAATAGATATGATTCAGTATTGAGAAATCTATCCAATCGCTTCACTAAAGATACTCGAGGGCAACATACCTTCTCTTCTTCCCTCAATCAACAAAAATATCTATTATTAGAATTTATAGAAATTATTTTCATATAATTATTTTCGTTTTGATGAAATTATTAAATATGAAGAATAAAAATGTGTACATTTAAGTAGCAGGGGAAATTTGGGAAGGAAAAAAAGCAAACAAATCTTGTATATTTCCTTAATATATGGTATAGATATCAAGTTTCCTAATCATTAAACAGGGTGTAAATGCCAACTACTGTGACAAGCAAGGATCGACTCCACTACACCTGGTATGTTTTTAAAATACATTTCTTGAGTTTATATTAGCTTTATTCATGAAAGTTGTCTCCTGTCATACATCTTTTTATTTAATGCAAGTGATAAAATCTATAAGTTTTGCATGCCATCTCTATTATATTTCCCATGTTTTTCTGCTTTGTGTCATTACAACTGATGTGGTGGTGCTATGAATGGACTAGGTACACCAAATATGCGTGCATGAGTAATTTTAACAACTTAATCAGCACTCGAAAAATTGAATAGAGAATGAGAATTCATAGATTCAGCCCAAAAGAAGATGAGATCTGACTAACATGGTGATTGGTGAGTGGATGCCTTAAAGGCAAAAATATATAAAAATATCACCACATTCGGCAATCCGGGTGGAACCTTTGGGTAGGCTCCGTGGGATCAATAACCATAGTTGCACGGAGTGCGGTATAATCCCCTGGTACTATCATTCGGGAAGTTTCTTCGAGGACAACTCCCTTAAAATTAGTGTGAGAGGTGGAGAGGCGTCTATGAGTAAAGCACCGTTTCCATAGAACAGCCTGTCACCTATGATCCACCATCCATTACATGTTTAGGGACTTAGGCCTTGTTTGGAAGAACGGTGGGAGAGTGGCTGCGGTTGTGAACGCAGTTATGAAAAAATAGGTAGTTTTTGTCTCAAATGCTATTTTCCAAAACGTCACTTTAGGCCAAAACAACACAACTATGCATGTGTGGTCAAGCTTTAGCAGTTGTGAACATCAATATTCAAGATCTGAGAAAGTAGAATTTGGGTCAAAAAGGTTGTCATGAAAGTTCCAAAACACAATATACTGCCACCAATGTATTTAATCCCATAATGTCGCACCGCCACTGCTCAAACGCCACAATTGTAGCAAATGGAGCCTTAGGTTCTTGTATCCCCCGTCAAACAACCGGCGATTTGGATGAGTGGAAAAGGCCGCCCTCTAGACGTGGTTCGACTAGCGGAGACTTTGGAATATCTGGAGTAAGAAATCCCCAAGTCAGCGTCTTATTGGTCATCATCACCAGCCTTATTAATGCTTTATTGGTCTTGAACTGCTTTAGAGATTTTCTAGTTACACCTTTCACAATAATTTATATTTTCTCTGTTACAAGTACTGAAGATTTTGTTTTTACATTTTATAAAAGCTTAGATATATCACTATCCCCAAGATCTTGTTTAATTTGATGGAGTTTAAAGAGCAGAAATGAAAATAAAATGGGATTGGAAATACTAAAGAAATGGAATTGAAATTAATTTTCACCCTTTTGTTCGGTTGAGAAATTGAGTGAGGAAATTGTTATGAACGCTAGAGGAAGAAGATAGAACTAGGAGAAACTAAGGGAAAACTAGGGTTAGAGAGGAAGAGGGGGGGGGGGGGGGGAGAAATACCTTGTAATAATACTTGCTTAGCCATCCCAAGGGAGCCACCCGGGTATAAATACCCGGGCAAGAGAGGGGCCGGCCGGCCCCTCCCACTGGGGCTGAACCCACTTGGTTCAGCCCCGGCCGGCCGGTTCAGTGAGTGGGGGCTGAACCGGAAGGTTCAGCCCCGTTGTTCGTTGCTCCTTTGCGCCGAGTATATTGACGCCCCGCAAAGCGTAACGGGGGCGTAACATTCCCCTCCCCATCAAGAACTAGCTTGTCCTCAAGGTGGTAGTCGGGGTAGAGAGCTTTGAAATCCAAGAAATCCACCCAAGAATTATGTGCGGACGAGAGATTCTTCCACTTGATCAAAAGTTCAGGACGGTACTCCGTGCCCCGGTGCTTCCACCTAAGCGTCACGATGTCCTCCGGAAGTGGGCGTAACTCACCCGAAGAAGTAGTATCGGGTAGAAGAGTGCTGGGTTGAACCTGAGTGCCTACCTTCCGCTTAAGCAAGGAGACATGGAAAGTCGGATGAATGCGGGAGCCCTCTGGCAAGGCCAAAGTATAAGCTACCGGTCCCACCCTTCTGAGTACACGAAAGGACCATAGTAGCGAGGGGACAGCTTCTGATTGCCGCGATGAGCAACCGACAACTGCCGATAGGGCTGGAGCTTCAGAAACACTTCGTCACCCACCACAAACTCCCGTTCCTTGCGGTGCTTATCCGCCTGCGTTTTCATTCGATCCTGCGCAAGGCGAAGATTGTCCCGAAGGGTGACCAGCATGTGATCCCGATCACGAAGGGCCCGCTCAACTGCCGGGATAGCCGTACTACCCGGCTCGTAGCTAGCCAACGTCGGGGGTGGCCGCCCGTAAACGACCTCAAACGGTGTCATCCTGCTGGCGGTATGGTAGGGCGTGTTGTAGCAGTATTCCGCCCAATGTAACCAGCCCGGCCAGCTGCGTGGCTCGTCCATGACAAAGCAGCGAAGATATGTCTCGACCCCTCGGTTGAGAACCTCAGTCTGGCCGTCCGACTGGGGATGGTGCGCCGTGCTGAAATGTAAGCGAGTACCCTGCAACCTGAAAAGCTCCCTCCAGAAACCGCTGACGAAGGTAGGGTCTCGGTCCGAGATGATGGCACGAGGAAGGCCGTGTAAGCGAACAATCTCCCGAGCAAAGAGCGCGGCAACGGACTCGCCAGTATACGGATGACTGAGAGATATGAAGTGTCCGTACTTAGAGAGTTTGTCAACCACCACCAATATCACCGACTTGCCTTTGGACTTGGGCAGTCCATCAATGAAGTCAAGGGAGACCGTATCCCAGATATGCTGTGGAATCTCCAAGGGAACCAGTAGGCCAGCCGGAGAGGACGTCTCATATTTCTGTCGTTGGCAGACGTCGCACTGTCGTACAAACTGTTGTATGTCCCGTCGCATACCGGCCCAAAAGACATTAGCTCGTGCCCGCTGGAGGGTGCGGAGAACCCCTGCGTGCCCTCCAGTCGGCGAAGAGTGAAACTCATGCATCATAACCGTCTTCCATACTGAATCGGCGGGCACAACCACCCGGCCCCGATAATATAACCGGCTATTACACAAGTGATAACCCGCAGCCACTGTCTCGCCCCGTTGCAAAGCCTCCACCAAGGGACGTAAGGAATCTGACCTCAAGACCTCCTCCTGAATATCCTCCAAGGAGTCCACCAACGGACCCGAGATGTGAGCGAGAGTGCTCTCCGGTATGCGGGAAAGAGCATCCGCGACCACGTTCTCCTTACCCCGGCGGTAGACAATCTCATAATCGTAGCCAAGAAGTTTAGTAACCCACTTTTGCTGCAGAGGAGAGGAGACCCGTTGCTCCAAAAAATGCTTCAGACTCTGGTGATCAGTACGGATAGTAAAGTGTCGTCCCAACAAATAGGGCCGCCATAGGGCCACCGCATGAATGATAGCCAGCATTTCCTTCTCGTATGTGGATAAACCCAAAGTGCGTGGAGCCAGAGCCTTGCTGTAGAAGGCCAACGGCCGCCCCGCCTGCATCAACACCGCTCCAATGCCCACACCGGACGCATCCGTCTCCAGAATAAACTCCTTGGTAAAATCCGGCAAAGCAAGAACCGGAGTGGTAGTCATGGCCTGTTTGAGGGCCTGGAATGCCTCCTCAGCTTCCTCGCTCCAAGAGAAAGAATCCTTCTGTAGCAGCTGAGTCAAGGGGCGAGCGATCTTCCCGTAATCCCGGACAAACCGCCGGTAATATCCTGTAAGCCCGAGAAAACCCCGCAACGCACGAACTGTAACAGGGCGCGGCCACGACTGCATGCCCTGAATCTTCTGCGGGTCGGCCCGCACCCCCTGGCCGGAAACCAAATGGCCCAAGTATTCCACCTCCTCTTGGCCGAAAGAGCACTTGGAGCGTTTGGCATAGAGCCGATGCTGACGAAGTCGGCCCAACACCTGCTCGACATGGTCTACATGCTCCTCCCAATTGGCGCTGTAGATGAGGATGTCATCAAAGAAGATCAATACAAAGATCCGCAAGAAATCCCGAAACATCTCGTTCATGTTGGCCTGAAAGGTGGAGGGTCCTCCGGTCACCCCATTGGGCATGACTAAGAACTCATAGTGGCCGTCATGTGTCCGAAACGCTGTTTTATGAACGTCCTCCTCCGCCATCCGAATCTGATAGTAGCCTGATCGTAGATCAAGCTTGGTAAATCTGTGTGCTCCATGCAGCTCATCCAGTAACTCTTCGATGTGAGGGATCGGAAAGTTATCCTTTACCGTGGCACTATTCAAAGCCCGGTAGTCCACACAGAATCTCCAAGAACCGTCTTTTTTCTTGACCAAAATAATGGGTGCCGAGAAGGAACTTGTACTCGGCTGTATAATGCCTGCCTCCAGCATCTCGCGGACACTACGCTCAATTTCCGCTTTTTGAATATGAGGGTAGCGATATGGACGAATATTTGTGGGTTCGGCTCCCGCCTTGAGCGGAATGTGATGATCCCGAAATCGGGGCGGTGGCAAGGTGCGTGGCTCCTGAAAAACATCAGAATAGTCTGTTAGAAGTGACTGTAACTGAACTGGTACCTGGGATGAGGCGGTGTCGTCGGCTTGAACTTCCCGGAGGATGGCCATCATCCTTCCTTCGTCGCCCAATCGCTGCATGCTACGAAGAGCAATCTCCTTGATAGGAGACGATATGATACCCCGCAGGCAGAACTGCTTCTCCCCATGAACAAACTCCATCGTCATATGTTCCCAGTCGAATGTCACCCGCTGCAACTGGCGAAGCCACTGCACCCCTAACACCATGTCGGAGCCCCGAATGGGTAATAGATAGACGTCGGTGCGTCCCACGTAACCGTGTATCCGCAGCTCCACCCCTTTTAACACCCCTTCACACTGCAGCTTGCTACCATCCGCCACCATAACATGAAAGGCAGCTCCCTTGTCGATCACAAGTCCAACGCGCTTAGCCACCGCTGGATGAATAAAGTTGTGGGTGCTCCCACTGTCCACCAAGATAGTAAGCTTCTCCTGGGCAATCCGACCCGCTAGACGCATGGTAAGCGGAGGAGCGCACCCTTCAAGAGCATGTATGGAAACCCCGAACTCGATCTCCTCCAAGTCCACCTCCACCTCCTCTCCTGGGGCCGGCTCGTCCTCCGTATCCTCGTGTAACATGAAGACCTGTATTTTCTGGCATTTATGGCCCGGAATGAACTTCTCGTCGCAGTTGAAACATAGCCCCTTCTCCCTTCGGGCCGCGAGCTCACTCCACGACAGACGAGTCACTGTCGGCTTGCTGCCCGTTGGCGGCTCCCGCCGAGCTGCCGTGACTGGGGCCCCAGATGGCCTGCTCGTAGCACGTGCCCGCTGCCGGTTGAACCTCTCCTCTTGCATACGGGCCAAAGTGATGGCTTGATTTAACGAACGAGGCATAAGCGCCTGCACCTCATCACGGAGATGCTCCTTGAGACCTGATATGAAGCAACTAAAGAGTGTCCTTTCCGGCCACTGCACCCGATTTGCCAATTTTTCGAACTCAGTGCGGTACTCCGTCACCGAGCCTTTCTGTCGAAGTTTTTGAAGGAGGGCTTCAACGTTCTCATACTCCAATGGTCCGAATCGGGCCACAAATCCGTCCACAAACTCTCCCCACGGCATGTGATCGCGTCCCCTCAAGAACCCCTGCGTCCATTGGTAAGCGTCATCCTTCAAATGAAAGGATGCCAATTGCACCCACTGCCCCTCTGGCACATCTTGATACTGGAAAAATAATTCGGCCTTCTGGATCCATTCTAAAGCGTCGCCACCACTGAACTCCGGGAAGTACATGCGAGACAGCCCTGGAGCCAAACGTGGTGCGCCGTGGCCCCCTTCCCGTCTTCCTGGATCCATATGCTCAAATCCTCCATATCCTTGGTGTTGACCGTTTCCCCAAGGAGGAGGTGGTGGTTGTCCGCCCCATGCTTGTCCAAATCCGGCCATACCTGGCGGCCCAAATCCACGGGGGGGAGGGAGAAGCCCCCCTCTTTGCTGTCCCGCGAGTTCTGGAGGTCGCCAATGCCCAGCCGGCTCTTCCCAGTCACGGCGAAACCCTGTCGGCTCCGCCCAGCCCTGCCGACCCTGTCCCGCTAGGTCTGGGGGTCGCCCGAGCCCAGACGGCTCGTCCCAGCCCCGTCGATGCCCTATCGGGTCCGCCCAGCCTTGCCGCGCCTGTCCCCGACTCGATCCCGGCTCGCCGAGTCCCCCGTATGCCGCCATCGTCGGAATCGAGCCCGCTGGACCAAGCCCCGCCGCTGTCGAGCCTTGCCACGCTGCGCCCGGTTGATTCCCGTCGACCCGCACCCCGCCGTCTCCTGGTAGGACCGATCGAGCGTGATCGGTGCTATCGGGGCCTGATCCGACGGGATCTGCGCTCGCCGACCCCTTTCCTCTCAGCAGAGATTTTAACTCCTCCATTTGGGTCACCATCCTCCCTTCCATAGCCGCCATCGAATCCGTCAAGCCAACCACATTCTCTTCCAAAGTTTCCAGCCGTGAGGACTCCTCTTGAGTGCGCGTAGTCACCATGGTGGAGGAAGGAACACCTCTGATACCAAATGTTATGAACGCTAGAGGAAGAAGATAGAACTAGGAGAAACTAAGGGAAAACTAGGGTTAGAGAGGAAGAGGGGGGGAGAAATACCTTGTAATAATACTTGCTTAGCCATCCCAAGGGAGCCACCCGGGTATAAATACCCGGGCAAGAGAGGGGCCGGCCGGCCCCTCCCACTGGGGCTGAACCCGCTTGGTTCAGCCCCGGCCGGCCGGTTCAGTGAGTGGGGGCTGAACCGGAAGGTTCAGCCCCGTTGTTCGTTGCTCCTTTGCGCCGAGTATATTGACGCCCCGCAAAGCGTAACGGGGGCGTAACAGAAATATTTTTGGTTCAGCCCCGTTGTTCGTTGCTCCTTTGCGCCGAGTATATTGACGCCCCGCAAAGCGTAACGGGGGCGTAACAGAAATATTTTTCCTTGTTTCATTGATGAAAATTTTGATCTCTTTTAATTACCCAATACATTTTTCATCCCATTCTCATTTGGATTGGGCATGGAATTGTCAATACAAAATCATGAAGTTTCCAATTTTCTATTAAATTCATTGGAACCAAATGTCCAATATGAAATTATTAAGTAAAATAGATTTCTTTGTGCTTTAACTTATGCACTGTCACTACTACAAGTTGACGTAAGTGTTGTTCTAATTAATACAGGCTGCACTCTTTAACCAGACGGATATAGCCTTCATTCTTATGAACCATGGAGCAAGCATGGTGACGAAGAATGCTCAAGGTGGCTTTCACATACTTTCCTCAATCTAGTTTTTTTGGCCCGTCATCTTTTTTTTATGTGCGCTCCTCTTGTTTCAAATAAAGCTTCACATACAATTTGTTTCAGCCTTTTGTTTCAAGTGTCTTACTGATATAAAAAAAAAAGTTCAAGCAAACAAATAAATTTAATTGAAATGGTTAACCCCAAGATGGTTACTGTCATGGGCAACACCAGGTTGATTCACTAGTTGAAGGAATTAGGATTTACAACAGGCGTTCAAAATTCACACACATTGTCCTAATGTGAATTGGTGAGAACAAAATAATATTTATTAGTCTTTTTGTATATTCCCATAAATACAATCACATATATACATATTTATAGGCATGAGACGTGACATCTCAATTCTAAACCACAATGTGAGACTAAGCTATACAAAATGAAAACCACTCTTAATGGGCCATAGAAATGGGCCTTTAACCGTTGGGCTTCCAATATAACATTTCTTCTATACTCCCCCGCAAGTTGGAACATAAATATCGTGATGGGGATCACCCACAGTTGTGTCTCCCGTAAAGCGGGGCCCACATTCATGTATTCATGCAGGAGGACTTGACTGGATCAACAATCTGACTCCACAGATGCTTCCGGAATTTCATTTACTTGCATTTTCATATATCATATTATATTTTTTCAGTTTTATTTAATGTAATCGGGTCCGTTACATTAACAACCAATTATAGTCGTTGATATAAGAGATGCCCTAGAGCAGTTTATTATAAATATAAGTAAGATGGTAACCACCATTTCATTGCAGATTTTGGAGACAGAATTCTCGAAATCTGGGGATCCTTTTACGCTGACGACTCTGTGAGGCCCTAGGTGACGACTCTGTGGTATTCTCCCGCATCGCTTTTGTATCTCCCATCCTTAGCCGTTGTTTTCCCTCTCCAAAACCCCCCTCTGAAACCCTACAACCAACCCACGCACCACCATTTCATTGCAGATTTTGGAGACGGAATTCCCTAGCGATCCTCTCACACTGACGACTCCGTGAGACCTTAGGTGACGACTCCTAGGTATTCTCCCGCATCCCTTTTATATCTCCCATGCATAGCCGCTGTTTTCGCCCTCCAAAACCCCCCTCTGAAACCCTACAACCAATCCACGCACCTTTCAGTTCTCCTACAACAAATCCACGCCCAACCATAAGATCGACGGTCCTTCTTTCGTCCAGGAAGTGACCTTCCCACCTTCACACAAAACCCCACTCCCCCTCCAACAAATAACGCTCCAATGACCCTCAAATCCCCCCCCCCCCCCCCCCCCCGGAACCTCTCGATCAAAGCTCTCCACCGATCCTCACATTCCCTCCCTGAAACCGCATGACCAAAGCCCTCCACCGTTCCTCAAATCCCCCTCCAGTAACCCATGCCCCATCCCCTCTTAAGCCAGCCCAGATTCCAGCCCTCCCCCACCTCCAGTGCTCTGATTCCAGCCACCGATTCTCCATCTTCCACCTCCGGGCAGCCGCCAATCACCCATGATTCATTGATCTCCATCCACTACAACCTCCCTTTACTTTGTGAGTGTATTGTTATTGTATGGAGTTTTGTTTTCAAGATTTAAACATGGTGTTATGAACTTTAGTTCTTTTGGGATTTATAGTATTGTAGAATTTTGTTCTGGATTATTTTGTGATTTGCATGAACTATTCGCCGCGCGCCCTTGGTTTGACCCTTCACGCGGAGGAACGCTAGAGCATGCTTGCCTAAAAGAATTATTTGTCTTTCTTAAAACATTTGTGTGTGATTTAATCCTTTATTGATGTCTTGAATTCGTCGTCGGTCATTGCATTTGTATTCCATTTAGTTGTTAAGAAAAATCTTATCCTCTCGCATGTCACAGTAGGGTTGCATGTAGTATTTACACACACATAGCCTACCCCTACATCAGTTGGTATCAGAATCCAATGTGTGGGATACTTTTATGCTCCGTAGTGGCATCCCCATCCATAGCCGCTATTTCCCCCTCTCCGAAACCCCCCTCCGAAACCCTATATCCAATCCACACACCTTTCAGTTGTCCTACAACAAATCCACGCCCAACCATCAAATCGGGGGTCCTTTCATCCAAGAAGCAACCTTCCCACCTCCACCCAAAAGACCCACTCCCCCTTCAACAAATTACGCTCCACTGACCCTCAAATTCCCTTCCAGGAACATCACGATTAAATCCCTCCATCGATCCTCACATTCGCTCCCTGAAACAGCTCAACCAAAGTCCTCTACGGACCCTCAAATCCCCTTCCAGGAACCCACTCCCCAGCCCCTCTCAAGCCAACCAAGATTCAAGCCCTCCCTCACCTTCAGTGCTATGATTATAACTTATTCATCTTCCACCTCTGGACAGCTGCCAACCACCTGTGAGTTGCTGGATCTCCATCCCGACAACATTTATTTACTCTGTGAGTGTATTATTATTGTATGGAGTTTTGTTTTCAATTTTAAAATATGGTGTTGTCATTTTTTGTTCTTTCGGGATCTATATTATTATAGAATTTTGTTCTGGATTATTTTGTGATTTGCAAAACTATTCGCCGTGCGCCCTTTCTTTGGCCCTCCACACGAAGGAACGCCAGAGCTGCTTGCGTAAAGGAATTATTTGTCTTTCTTAAAACATGTGTGTGATTTAATCCTTTATTGTTATGTCTTGAATTCGTCCCCGGTCATTGCATATCTGTTGCATTTTGCCGTTAAGGAAAAACGAGGTATCCTCCCGCACGTCACATTAGGGTTGCATGTAGTATTTACACACACGTAGCTTACTCCTACATCATCTCGTCTAGGGAGCACAAATATGCTAAAAGAGGCGGCGTACCCGTACCAGAAATGTGTATTGGACGCTGGGATACATTGATAATTGGGCACGCGTATCCCGCAGGGGTTCATTCCGCATTCCGCAAGGTGCTCATGCTCAGTATACCGCGACATCTCATAAGGCTCCCATAAGTTCTTATATTTCCTGTTTCCTCTTTCCGCATATTTTTCTGTTTATGTTTCCCTTCTGGCACTTCTTCTTATTCTTCGTTCTCTGTTTCTTATTTCCGCTTCTGCCATTTTTTTCCCGCATGTTTACACCTCCTTCCTGTTTCCGCTTCCGACTCCTTCTTTTGTTTCCTATTTTTGCTTCCATCTCTTCTTCTTTTGTTTCCTGTTTCCGCTTCCGCCTCTTCTTCTTCTTTTGTTTCCTGTTTCCGCTTCCACCTCTTTCTATTTTTGCATGTTTTCCTGTTTCCTTCTTTCGACTTATTTTTGTGCTAGGGCTTTTCTTCTTATTCGTCCGACTTATTTTTTTATTTGTGTTTTCTTCCGATTTCTTCCAAACTTCTTATTTCTTGTGGAGCTCATATTCTTCCAGTCGACTGTTTCTTCTTCCTTTGATTTCTTGTGAGTGCATATTTTTCGAACCAACTTTGTCTTCTTGTGGAGCATGGGCAAATCCTTTGGAAGGTGTTGACATGCTTAGTGTTGCTAACTTGTCTCTAGATGAACCTGAGATTGAAGGTGCGTTGATCTCCAACAATGGAGAAGAAAATGAGGAAAATGACTGGTGAACAATTGAACAAGCTTTAGTTTTATTTTTGTCTCTTTTAGTTAAACATATAAGATGTTAAATTTGAAATGTTAATGAAATTTTATGTTTGAGAACTTCATGTTATGTTGCATTGACTTGTGGACTTGTGCTTCTACTTTAAGTTAAGATTTATGCTTAATGCTTCTTTCTTTTTGAGGGGTTTTATTACATTTGTGATATATACCTATTTATACATATATTTATTATAACGTATCGCACTGTGTCCGTATCATTAAAAAAAAATCATACCACTGTACCAGATACATATTGTACCTGGTACCCGTACTGGTACTTCCTAGCATATCATAGGCTCCAAGCTTGGAAATTAACTGACGATAAAGTGGCCGAGGCAAGGCCTTTGTGAAGATATCAGAGAGTTGGTCGGTGGTGGAAACATGTCGGTATCAATTTTGCGGAACGGGACTGATGCAGGACAGACATCACCACCTGCCTGCCACCCTGGCATCACCACCAGGGGGCCCACCTTGGCATCTCACCAAGGCAGATTTATCAGGGTTGCAGCCGTACACCCCAACCAGCTCTCTGAGTCCCATCACCAGGAAACGATCAGTTGGTGATGAGAGCGCTAGTGAGAGCCTCTTATCTAGGAAACCAAGTGTTCGATTTCGGGCCTCAACAACCTACCATTTTCTGGTGATGGGACTCAGAGAGTTGGTCGGGATGTACGGGTTGCTGCCGTGATAAAGCCTCCTTGGTGAGATGCCAAGGTGGTCCCCTGGTGGTGATGTCAGGGTGGCAGGCAGGTGATGATGCTTGTCCTACATCAGGGACTTTTTCTCCGATGAAGTGACGTTCTACTTCAATGTGCTTGGTTTGTTCATGAAAATAGGATTTTCGACTATATGGATAGCCGCTTTACTATCACAATAAAGGATTGCAGGAGAAGTAAGAGATACACCACGATTAGTAAGAAGATGTTATGGATCCACGCTATAGGCCAACTTATCCAAGGAGTGATCGAATGTTATCATCTTATCGTATTTTTACCTTTGCACATTTTTATCTCACTTGTAGTATGACCCGAGTGAGGGGCTCTTGAACTATGTTGACCCTCCTTAAAAGAGCATTGGACTCTTGAGGGAAGCAAAATATTATCATAATTTCTCTCCTCTCCCCTTCTTTTCCCAAATCCCTCTCCCGTGTACGCGACGGGTTTCCTGCAGGTTGAAGACTCGCTGATCCCTCCTCCAAACCGACGACATCGGATCTCGTCCACCCTTGCCCACTCTCGATCTAGCTCCTCCGCCATCATAGCTCCTCCAGGTTTTAAGAAGGGAGACTCAAATTCCTTGCGGGACTTCTCCCTCATCCGCTTTAACACCCGATCTCAATCGGGGCCCACAACAACTTGGTATCAGAGCCAAATCAAGCCTCCTTCGCCAGCCCATTCTCGCCGCTGCAACATCCAGGATACACCCCGTGCGTTCCTAGTCTCGTCATGTTGATCGGCTCTGCCATTCCCTCGATGTTCGCGCCTACTTTCTGCGCCGACTCTGCGCTCACTCCGGACCTTCTTCCCCTTCTGCGTTCCAGCACATTTATATTGCAGTGTTTGATTGTTTGCATTATTTATATTTTTAAAAATTTTATGGATACATTCTAAGAAGAGGAATACTCTACAACAAAAGATTGAACGGTCTAGTTTTTGTAAAGTTCAATTGAAGTCAAAATATTCCGACACATTTCAAGATCCTTTGGCAGCCAAGAGCTTAGATTCAGGGAAAGTACATGAGTGGATGGTAAATGTTGATGATGCTGAGGATGATAATGATGATGGTGATGATGAAGTCTTTCTCGGAGAGGGGTTGTCGTGAGTGTAACTTGGAGATATTGTCGACACCGATCTGGATGCAAGGAGGTCTTCTTGAATAATGAAGAGCAAAGACGTGGCCATGAGGGAAAAAAGAAAGGAAAAGATAAAAGTGTCTGAGAGGGATGAGGAGAATCTCGAGTCGTCAGGTTTCGTTGGATGATGATCATATTCTATCTACAATCCCGACTATTGATGATTATGTGACAAATCAAAAATAAGGCATGTTTGAAATTTAATTTTTAAAATTTTGATGTTATAAAATATAGATACAGTTGTAAACATCTTAAAATTACTACTTTTATAATGTTTATATTTTACTTATGTTATTATGTCGTTCATATTTGTGTAACATAAATGTTTCATAGTTGTTTGTAAGATTTAGAAGTTCAATGTGTTAAATTGTTAATATAACAACATATATAAAATAAAAAATAGACTATTTACATATAATTATGTGTATATAATTAATTAAATATTAAAAATCGATCTATGATATAACCCCGATATATCAAAACCGGCATGAAAAACCCAAACCGACATGTCCCCGACATTCGACATCTGCAACCCTGATGCAAATCATCGCCCGTGATTATGATATCATCGACATACACAAGGAGCATAGTATCCTCTTTGCGACGATGTGTAAATAAGGAGAAGTCCACTGAGCTCCTAGTGAAACCAAATGCCTGAACCACGTTACTAAATTTGTCAAACCATGTTCGAGGAGATTGCTTCAGGCCATAGATATATTTTCTTAGGCGACACACAAGAGACTCCCCCGTAGTCTTATATCTAGGAGGTTGCTGCATGTAGACAATCTCAAGCAGATCGTCATTAGGGAATACATTCTTGATGTCGAGTTGATGCAATTGCAAGTGGCAATGGACCTCCAAGGAGATCAATACTCGCACAATATTAAGCTTCCCATTGGAGAGAACGTCTCTTCATAGTCAATGTCATATTACTCAGTAAATCCACGAGCCACGAGACCGTGTTTTAAGCGCTCAAATGACCCATATGGACGATTTTTAACCGTGAACATTGATTTACATCTGACTTGGATTTGACTCACTTTTCACAAAGCTCAATATCTATGACTGAACTCGACTGTCATTTTGGATTCATTGCTCAGTAGGCTCTGTCGGAGGTTTGCGAGTTAGATGATGGAGATCCTTAGGCTCACCGGGTGGACCCACTTAACAAAGTTCTTCACAGTGAGGGAAATAATGGTGATCTTCAACTTGTCTCAGACTTAATGTACGGGAGTCTGAGCAGGGGTGACCGGAATGTAGACGGGGCTGAAGCAACATTTTCCCCCTCTTGTAGATTCAAGGAGAGACCTAACTAGGCTAGGAGACTCAAGCTGGAATCAACGGGCCTTGGTGAGCTTAAGAAACTATATCGACGAGCTCAAATAAAGCCGATGCGAGTACATGAGGTCTCAGTATCGACAAGCTCCAAGTAAATCTTGCGAGAGCTCCATACGATGGAAAGGGCGAACTCAGTGGGAGAAATTGCGAGCTCTAGATGATGGAAATGGCGAGTTCAGCAAGTTTGCGAGCTAAGCGGGAGAAACGGCGAGTTCCAGACGACGGAACCGGCAAGCTCCATTCGACCGAAGCTACGAGACTCAAGTGGCTTCAAGAGGGGTCTGCGAGTTAAGCGGGTTCTACGAGACTGCGAGCTCCAAAAGACGAGCTCTACAGAGACGAGCCTCAAGTGGGTTCAAGAGGGGTCTGCGAGTTAAGCGGGTTCTACGAGACTGCGAGCTCCAAAAGACGAGCTCTACAGAGATGACGAGCCCAGGGAACCGGCAAGCTCCATTCGACAGAAGCTACGAGCCTCAAGTGGGTTCAACGGCGAGTTCCAGACGACGGAACCGGCAAGCTCCATTCGACAGAAGCTACGAGCCTCAAGTGGGTTCAAGAGGGGTCTGCGAGTTAAGCGGGTTCTACGAGACTGCGAGCTCCAAAAGACGAGCTCTACAGAGACGAGCCTCAAGTGGGTTCAAGAGGGGTCTGCGAGTTAAGCGGGTTCTACAGAAGCTACGAGCCTCAAGTGGGTTCAAGAGGGGTCTGCGAGTTAAGCGGGTTCTACGAGACTGCGAGCTCCAAAAGACGAGCTCTACAGAGACGAGCCTCAAGTGGGTTCAAGAGGGGTCTGCGAGTTAAGCGGGTTCTACGAGACTGCGAGCTCCAAAAGACGAGCTCTACAGAGATGACGAGCCCAGGGAAGACCTTCTGGTCTGCGGGTTCAACTGTTGGCGAGTTTGAGCGAAGACGACGAGCTCCAGTGAAGACCTTTTGGTTGTGGGTTCAACTGACAACAATTGGGGAGCTCCAGCGAAGACCTTTTGGTAGTGGGTTCAATTGACAACAATTGGCGAGCTCCAGTGAAGACCTTTTGGTAGTGGGTTCAACTGACAACATTTGGCGAGCTCCGGTAGAAACGATGAGCTCCAGCGAAGACTTTCTGGTCGGCGTTTTTTTTTAAGTGGAGAGCAATGCGAAGTTGGGAGCTCAAGCCACACAAGTGCAGGAGCTCAATCAGCGCGAGCGAGCTTAGATGAGAGGAGCCTTCAAGACTCGAGTCGGTGAACACAAATTAATATTTATTAATATTTTTTGAATATTCCCATAAATACAAGCACATGTATACATATTTATAGGCATGTGGAGTGTCATCTCAACTCCAAATCACAATGTGAGACTAAGCTAATACAAGATGAACACTACTCCTAATGAGCCATAAAAGTGGGTCTTTTAACCGTTGGGCTTCTAGTACAACATTTCTTCTATAATTAACATGGTTAACCCGAAGATGGTTACGGTCACGGGCAACACCAGATCGATTCACGAGACGAAGGAACGGGGATTTACAATAGGAGACGTTCAAATTCACACATTGCCCTAACCCAGAACAGATGGGGTTTTATATCCCTCTCCTCACATACAGAGTTGCTGGTGTGCTTGATGTTGACCCACCTTTTGAAAATAGCATTTGAATATAGAATCTCGCATCAAAATATCGCGAAAAAATTCACGCCTTTAGTGGGAGGGCTTGATCTGCTGGTGTGCATGATGTTGCAATGGGAAGGAACGTGTGAGTCAGCATTCACAAGATGTAACTAACAAAGTGAATCCATGTCTTAGTAAAAGTAAATGCATGTCTTGAAATCTACCTTCAATTTGCATGATATCCACTTATCACATAATACCTTTCAGTCATTTCTTCGTGTTAATCGCCCAACCTTAACTCTTAAAATTATATCGTATTCGGTATTCATTGTTCTACTAATTTTAAGTCCTCCAATATTTAAAATATTTTCAGTTAATTTTAACTTCTTACTTGATGTCTCACTGAGTTGGAACAAATTATGTTTTGAATGTATGAACTGCACCCTAAAACTGATTAATAAGTAGCAGCATTATGAGTGTCATTTTATTATATACTTTAGAACTGCCTGTAGTGTTTCTATACTTTGCCTTATAATTGTTTGAGGCAACTTTTTCCATTACTTACTGTGTTCTGGGACAAGCTGAAAAGAGGGGGCCTTGAAGACTGTTGTGTGGTGGAAAAATGCTAGTTGGCCCACGGTCTTGGGTGGAGCCGGGACAAGCTGAAAAGGAAGTGAACCGAATTTTTTTGGGGACTTGTGCGATTTTATGCGCGAAAATAACTGCCATAAAATGTGTAGTAGCGGATGTTAAGTGGTGCTTGCGCGAAACAAAAAATGACGCCTGTGGTGGAGAGTAGTAGTGGTCTGCAATTAAAAACAGACATGTGGAGTAAATACGTGGGAGATTAAATGAGAAAGTGGCAGGGCATCAATAGAAAGCGGGATCCACGATAAGGGGCGGGGGCCGGATTGGCGTGAGTCGTGGAACATTGTACGAAAAGGGGTCGGGGTATCCAATCAAATTATCTAGCTTCTCGAACCGAAACAACATTAACTTCTAATGAGAGGATATCTACTTAAGCAAAATAACCAAGCCTCCCTCTGATACTATTAATTGTGATGACCCGCAGAGCGCCACAGCAAACAATGAACATCATGAGCAGTTATTTGTTTGTTTTTTATTCATATACAAAAATACAAATGTACAAAGTACATTAAAAACTTGGCAGCGTAGTTCTACATACGCATACGTCCATACAATCAACACTACAACTTTACCTTAACTCGCTCCTCACTTCTCTTTCCGCTTTCTTCTTTCGCCAGTTTTCTAACTGGGTCCGGACCTTCGCCGGGTCCTAAAAATTTAGAATAACAAATGGTTAATCATAATAATATGACTAAGTGAAAATTTTACCTTTTTAATCGCTCTCCACGCAAAACAAAATAGTAAGTAACAATATGCATACGATTTACTAAAATTCTAAGCAGTAACAAGAAGTGTGCATCTATACTGTAATATAAGGGAAAAACCTTTTTTGGTGCAACATTAGTTTTTCCCAAATTACCCTACTGTTTAAACAAAATTACTCTTCTCTTTATCTCTCAAGGACCCCTCTCTCTCCTCTCTCTCTCTCCCACTGTCGCTAAAGAAATATTTTTTGTCCTCTCTCTCTCTCCCCACTATCTCTCTCTCCCACCGTGGCTCTCACTGGGTTTTTTTATAAATCTTTATAGATATTATATGTCCTATAAATATTATAAATCTTTATTTTAAATCTTATAAACATGATCTTTATAGATTATTTTAAATCTTATAAATATTGGGCGCGGCGTGGGTTTGTGAGCGGCATGAGCGTCATTCCGCAGGGGCAATGTCACGGCCGGAGTACTGTCGTGGTTGGCCATAGGGGCGGAGCCCTGTGCCTCGCATGTTATAGGCAATAAATACTAATATATTTCATATTTTCATCAGCAGCTTCTTTTATGAACTTTGATACATTTTATGTTCATTTATATCCGTCTTGCTGATTACTTAGTTTTTTTATTAGGGGAAACTCCTCTTGATTGTGCTCCCACCACGCTGCAATATAAGATGCGCAAAAAGGTCGAGGAAGGTACGGCGGATCCACAGACTGGCATCAATCACATATAATTAAGTGAATCTTTGATCAATCCTGTTAAGATTGTAAGTGAATGTGTTCATCCTTCGTGTTATTTTCTACGATCAATAAATCGATGGTTGTAAGTGTACAGCGATGCATAAATGAATCGAATGCCTACAATTTAAGCATTTCTATGCTATAATAGATTTCTGATGTTCTCGTGCCGATCGAATTCATTTATTTTACGGCGAGTATTCAGTCTTCCACGTCTTCGCTACGAACAGGCGCATCGGATAAATCAAAAGAGTGCCGTTTGAGGCAAAATATCTCCTTACATTGTTGTTTTCATGAGAGAGAGAATTGCAATATCTCCTTACATTGTTGTTTCGCAGGTGTTTTCGCTTCTTGTTGCATTTTGGAAGTTTGTTGTTTAGTCCCGATCTTCTTCACGCATATGATCGCCGCTTGATTAATTTTCGGGCATTTTCGTCGTCTGTGCGATCGTGAATGCGGTGGTTATGAACTGTCGTTTGTGAACGCCCGACCTCACGTAAGAAACTTCATTTGCTTTCATGTTCAAAACTAGTTTTCTTTTCTTGGCGGCGGTCATAACCGTTGTCATGTCAAACATGCATTTTATGATGATTATGTCTTTGTCTAAACTCACCGGTTGCGCCAAACGGAGCCGAATTGTCCGTTTGGCGGCGCTGCTTTTCTGCTACGGAAAGTTTGACAAAAAAGCCATCATCATAACATGTGTCTTGAGATCATAGCGGTTATGACCGCCGCCTAAAAGTGGATGGAGTGAAGTAGGTGTTCACGAGCGATGGTTCATAATCGCCATGTTTATGACCGCCACCGCCGTGCCAAACGAACTCTAAATAATGCTCAATAACATAAGAAATGTTTTCTATAATTTTTTGTCTTTCAATTAAGGTACAAAGAATGATTTTTATAAAAAAAATTAAGATTAAATATATAAGAGAGAAAATTTAGTTTAGTCCCTAAAGCTTAGCCCCTTTATGAAATAGGCATAAATAAAAATTTAGCTGAAATTGGTACGTAAACTAACTTAATGTTGTGTCGGCGGCGACGCCCGAGCAGATCAAAGAACTTGCCGTCGGGATACCCCTGCTCGTCGTGTAGTTGGCAAAGTTATCTACAGTGCGGGACCAGGGGGTATCCCGGTGGTGACGATCACCACCGGCAGCACCTGCAATGGACTGCCGCCAACCATATATTCCAAAGAAAACCTCGGCTCATCTCGCTCCATCGCTGCGACTCTCGCCATTGCATAATATGATTGAGATTGTCTTGTGATCAATATTGTTATTAAAGAAAACATCATAGTTGAGTGTGACATTGTCAAATTACTCCGAACTTTTTAACAACCAAATCGTCCATCTCATGTGTTATTAGTAGAAATAAAGAGAAATGTTTTTCTTCTTCTTATTCATTCACATAGGGGGATACTTATAACATTACAAAAGACTCACCAAGTCTCACACAAGATGTGGGACTAAACTCACTCACACATACTAATATAATAATCTCAACTTTCCTCAAGCTGGAGGGGAAACCTCAAGCTTGACAACATCAATGAAAAGGATAAATGTGGTAGGCAAAGCTGGGACAGACGGGTGACCGAGGATACTCCCACACACGGTACACCCACGGGAAAGAAACCACACACACGAATCCACGAGACCGCGGGGATAACACCACACACGCACACATCTACGGGACCGCGGGGATAACACCACACACACGAATCAACGGGACCGCGGGGATAACACCACACACACGAATCAACGAGACTGCGAGGATAACTCCTCTCATACAGATCTACGTGACCGCGGGGATAAGAGAGAAAGGGAAAAACAACCACCAAAGACCATACCACCTACCAATCAACAAGAAAAACTTGTGGAGACACAAACAACCACCAAAGACCATACCACACCCCGAAGGCAGCTGCAGCGACTGGTAGCACGGACACACGAGGGGCAGTCGCTGGAAGGCGGCTAGAATCCACAGGAAGAAGAGAGGGGCCTGATCGAGTGCAGATCTAGAGCAGGGAGGATCACCAGAGAAAGCTGTTGACAGGAGCAGCAGATGAGAAGCACGACCTGAACATCGGAGTAGAAGCTCGACGAGATCAGCGACAACGAGCGATGGCGAGCCTGCTCCGGAAGGTAGATAGAGCCAGCAGAGGCTGCTCGATCTCATAAAGAAGAAGGGAAATGGCAGAGGCGAAAGCCGTTGATGAAGAGGGGCGCAAGAGTTGATTCCAACGACGAAAGAAGCCATCGATATCGAGGACGACCGCACAGCCACACGCGGAGACAGGATCAGCGGCGCAGACGACGATGAAAACGAGGGCAAGGAGCAGCGACGGGATCGTGTATGACGGAAGCAGAGCCTCGCGTCGACGGAGTCAGAGGCTGGTCCCGTCGACGGGAGCGGAAGAGATCCCCGTCGGGAGCAGCGATGAAATCAGACGGCGGAAGGGGAAGAAAAATGGCAGCCATGGGAGAAAGGAATTTTTTTAGGGTTTACTCAGACTCTGATACCAAGTAAAAATAAAGAGAAATACTTGAGTTCTTCTTATTCATTCATATAGGAGGATACTTATAACATTACAAAAGACTCACTAAACCTCACACAAGATGTGAGACTAAACTCACTCACACATACTAATATAATATTCTCAACTTTATTTTCTCATTCAGGTTCAACAAAATTATAATAGATCACATAAAATAAAATATATTCTTAAATTAAATATTCATATATTATTCATGCTACATAAGTCAAGTAGGAGAAGCTGCAACGGTGTCACGGGCTTTTGAACAACGAAATAGAGTATATTGACGCGCCTCTACTATTAAAGAAATAATTCAAGTTCAACTTCACATGTAAGAACTAAGAAGTAAGCTCCACATGGTGGCCTAGTACTTTCTAAGAACTTTCACAGGTATGTTCGATAAGAATCAGAATCCTCTCCATTTTTGACGAAATGAATACTATTCATTTAACAGTGTATATGTATTGCGGGCTGATCCGATCGGTTGAGTAATTATATACTTTTATATTTTTTTTATCAAAAAAATTTGCACTACTAGATTTAATGAGAATCAGTCTTGTCTATTAGATAGAGAAATAAATACTATCTATTTCAAATATGGAGAGGATCCGATTCGGGGGGCTGCAATTTTGCAAAGAGCGATGTTAAACGCAGACTGATTTTAGCTATATTCAGACCACAGTTTTTTTTTTAAAAAGATATCATTTTTTCTTTTAAAATTTCAGAAAAAATGATTTAGGGTTTTAGGGTTTAGGGTTTAGGGTTTTAGGGTTTAGGGTTTTTAGGGTTTAGGGTTTAGAGTTTAGGGTTTAGGGTTTTTAGGGTTTAGGGTTTAGGGTTTTAGGAACCATAAACCCTAAAAACCCTAAACCCTAAACCCTAAAAACCCTAAACCCTAAACCCTAAACCCTAAACCATAAACCCTAAACCCTAAACCATAAAAACCCTAAACCCTAAACCCTAAACCCTAAACCCTAAAACCCTAAACCCTAAACCCTAAAACCCTAAAATCCTAAACCCTAAATCCTAAAAAATGATTCGAGTAGTTTAATATTTCATGTATTATGTGTTTTTTTTCCTTCCATGCAACCGTGTCCCCAAGGAGTTTACTCGTTCGTCCGAGTCCAATGTGTTTTTAAATTACAACTGGCCTAAAGCTATTCATGGGTATTTGCTACGACGATCGCGACATCGTCAGTGATGGCGGCGATGGAGGCGATGGCGGCGATGGCGGCGATGGCGGCGATGACGGCGATGACGGCGATGGTTATACTTCGGGTAGTTACGTCGCTAGTGGAGGTTCTTTGGATAATCGCATCCCCATTGATGGGGAGCGGTTAGCACTTTTAGGGATACTCTATCAATAGCTCTCCCAGATTTACTGACGAAACAGTGACATTCAACGTAACCTCGCACACATGATATTTTACTTATTTTATGAATGCTATTTTGCTTGGTGATTTATTTAGGAAAATATTAATTTGATTTTTGAATATGGTACGTAAATATGAAAATTGGCCTGCATGAATAATTTGTTGGCCTGCGTATATCCGCGACCTGCATATAGCCAAAACCGGCCTGCATTTAACATCGCTCTTTTGCAAATGGATAATACTATACATACCTAAAGTCTACCTAAAAACCACAAAAAATGGGCCCCACAGGTCACAAAACACCCGATTTTAGGGTTTTTCTTGCGCCAAACCCTAAAGTCGGGTGTTTTTGTGCCAAGTGGGGCCCACTTTTTGTGATTTTCACCCTAACCCTAGAAGAATCGGGTGTTTTTGTGACCTGTGGGGCCTATTTTTTGTGGCTTTTAGGTAAACTTTAGGTATGTGTAGTATTGTCCTTTGCAAATAGAGAAGTGTTTTTGAGTTATTAGGTATTAAAAAAAAGTTATATTTGGGTTTGCAAATATTCATTGAGGGTATGCAAATATAAGCTCCCAAAATTTTTTCTTGCAGTGATATTTGAGCCGGGCAGATCTTGCCCGTCAATTGCTACGTCAAGATCTGCGCGGGAATGCTGGATGTAGTTTTGGAGGACTAAGATCTGACTTGTGCATAAATTGTGTGTCTGGCCGGCGGATATAAATTTGTCTGCTCCTGGTTCGTTCTGGGAGAGCTAGAGGATCGCGACGGCCACCGCTATTTTAGAGCTGTTTGGATTCTCAGCGATAGCTTCAGGTCAAATTCCGCACACTCACACGCGATACCTTGCATTCGCAGTGGCTTGGCGCTAGGTCTCCTTCTGGTTCGACGATTCCGACGGTTCTAGCGGAGCCCTTCTTCAACGATCTCGACGGGGAGCTAGGGTTCCTCCTGATCGGCGTGTTCTCTGCTCGGCTCAAGCCGAGGATTCCAGGTTTTGTCGAAATCCATTCGCTGTTCACCTCTGATTCCAGGTTTCGACCCCTCTCCTCTGACTCTTACCTATTGGGGCTTCTCGTGCAGTCCTCTTCTGCAGGATATCTCAAGGTTGATTTCAAGGTTGATATCTCCGTCATGGCTCCGGAGCCCGAAGACGAAGTGAGCGAAAAGAACCCAAGACCCCTCGATGAGGACGACATCGCGCTCCTCAAAACTTATGTAAGTCTCAATCCCCGATCCTCTCTCCCCGCGTGCTATTGTCTTGTTTGATCTTTGTTGTCTCAACTATTTTGAGTATTTCCCCCCTTTCGGTTCTCTTTCCTGTACCGCTGGCTAAGTTGCTGTTGACCACTGTTTTTGAGATCTAACTGTGATGCTTAGTTCATCCAACTTAAACAAAAGAAATTGTCGATCATGTGAGATGTGTTAAATAAAGTCAGGGCGCTTCATATCAGTTCGCATCCTAACTTTGCTGGATCATTGTTGGTCGTAACACTTTCTATGTCATACTTCACATGTTGGTGTAGGCGTGTAGCCCCGCTCGGTTGATGGAAATTGTAGATCCATGTATTCTTCCAAAACTATTGATATCAAATTTTACTTTTAGAGAAATTTTAAAAGAGGTGAGAACAAACCAAATAAGATATTTAACAGCACTAGCACTCCCTGAATCATGATTCTATGGTCAATAGAAAGAGGGAGAAGTTACGTCCTTTAACAAGTTTTGTCTACTGAGGGTCTTATACTGTCTGTGAAGAAGTAAATTTGCATCTCCTTCTTAACGCATGTCTTTCACTTATTTTTCTCGCCATGCCTAAATAGGCATTACTTACCAGAGAAGAAACTGTTAAAAAGGGTTCGAATTCAAACTCAGTTTGCAGTTTGGTAGAAGCCATGGAGAGACATTTAACCATCTACTCATTAATTACCAAAAAAAAACTGGAACTCTTGATCAGAGGTCGTATGCACTTAACTACTTGTCAGTTTGATCATAACTTGATACTTGATTGGTCTTAATTACTTAGTGGGGTAGTTAGCTTGATCATATCTTGATACTTAATGGGTTGTCATGTTTGTTGGAGGAGTCAGGTATTCTAAAAGAGGCTTTATGCAATTCTGGCATTATTGGTCGATCTAACTTAAAAGTAATGCTTTTGTGTTAAAAAAATCTAGCACTTTCTTTGTTGTGATTACCAAGAAAGATTTCCACCTAGCTAGATCCTATCTTTGTTACAACAATTATGAACAAAAAACTTGATGTACTCGCTCTGCTAGGCTGCCCTTAAAGCACCAATGAGGATCATATGCACTCTTACTGCTATAACTGTGTGACCCTCACCCTCTTTGTACATTCCTTTGGGGTCTTTTATCTATTGGATATAGCCAATGTATTTTATTTTCAGGAGAATTGATAATACCTTTTGGTTGATGATAGTTTGTATTACAGAGCTTGATATTCTCATTTAAGTATATCTCATATGTTTTTTTGAGATCCTTTCTATCAACCAACTAGATTTACTTCAATTGTAATTCAAACTAGGAAATTAGTTAGTTGCAAAAAATGCTCCAACTGACAACAACAGAAAAAAAATTGTAGTGTGAAGGTCCCTCCTATAACCCAGGAGTATAAAGTAGTCCCCTCCTGAGAACCAACATTTACAAGTAACTGAAGAATTATGGGATCTTGAGAACTCAATTTGGTGTATTTTCTGCTTTGCAAATTCCTGCATTTAATTATTTATAGGCCAAGTATCTCTAAAATGCTCTTATGAGACCAACCTAGAATAGTTTAGACTCTTCATGGTTTTTTTTGATGTACAATGTTCTCCATTAATATACGCTTCTTTAGAAACTTTTCAAAAGTTGCATGAAGGATTGTCATGGGCGGGCCAAGATAGCGCTAGCACCCGAAATAGATATGGGTAAATACGCTGCAGTTATAGGATGCACTTAGAATTCAAGAATTGTGCATAAAACTTGCTCCTACACATAACTTTGTTCACCTGTGAGGGTCGACTCTTTTTGTTTGGATGCCTTGAGTAGTTGTCGATGTATCTGATTTGGACATATATTAATTATGAGTATGAAGATCTCACCTCTTGAAGTACCTTTTGTGAGTAAACACATGAGCCCTTCTTGGCCATGTCGATTCGTCTAGTTTTTATGCCAAGTGGTCTGTTCTGCAAGAGTTCTATTGGCATTTTGTTGACCCCTACAATGCCATTATGGGTATATAATAACCATGTCACATACTATCTATTTAGATTTATTTGCTAATGACACTTCATCCTTCTATCTATAAGAAAAATATCAGTTGCATTGTATGAACAATTAAAAGTTGGTTATGGAGATTATGTTTATTGGGAATTTTATAAACTGAACTTTCTGCTACTTATCCTACTTACGGGGCAAGCTAAGTTTCTGACGGGTTATGGGTAGCACTAAAACAAAAAAAAGATAAGGCCTCATCAATAACTACTCTGAGCTTGGTTTAGCATGCTTAGAAAATCAAGCCAGTATGGTACGTTTTTGAGAGCAAAGCATTCAGTAGAATATTTGATGGTACTGTTGCACTTCATATGATCATGCCATGCCATGCCAAGTAATTGGTATTATTTGTACTCATTAATTTTTTCCTCTAAAATCTTAATATTACAAACTTTTTTATAACATAGATGTCTAATCTAAGTTCATCTATCCCGGGATTTTTATTAAACTATCTATTATTCTTCATATACCTTGTTTGATGAACCAGAATGTGATCATTTACTTCAAATAATTATTTTAGCCCATAAACTTTCGCATCACGATCCATAATCTTTTAATAATGGTCTATCAAACTGTATGTATCCATGTAATTATTGATATGATATTACTCTGAATGAAACTTATGAGTCATATAATGAAGTAATGTGAGAGAGTGATGGAATATATAAAGGGCAGCCCGGTGCACAAAGCCTCGCAGCGAAGGTCCGGGGAAGGGTTCCACCACAAGGGTGAAATGTAGGCAAATCTTACCCTGTATTTCCAGGACTCGAACCCATCACCTCAAGGTCACACAACAACACCTCAACCGGTGCGCCAAAGCTCCCCTTCAGTTTTATTTCATAATTACTACGAGAACTATCATGTGTTAAGACTTAAGACAATTAATGATAAGTGTAGAAATAAGATATGACATCAATAAATATTGTGTCTAAATATTTTTATATTGGTTATGGTTATAATGAATATTCAAAGTGATTTGCATTATTGTATACTTTTCGCAAATAATATAGCTCTAGTTGTTCTGATATCTACTTAAATAAGTGTTAAATTAAAATAGTAAAGTCAAATTTTAGAAGATGGAACACTTAGAATTTGTAAAAGGATGACAATATATGACACGCTAGTAATAAGTCGTATTATCAAAA
Source organism: Dactylorhiza incarnata (assembly GCA_033032865.1). Lineage (NCBI taxonomy): Eukaryota > Viridiplantae > Streptophyta > Magnoliopsida > Asparagales > Orchidaceae > Dactylorhiza > Dactylorhiza incarnata. The sequence goes on from JAWHQI010000053.1 coordinate 8,721,214, forward strand.
GATAAAGTTATATCTAGGTATGGTAAATTTAGATATCTTAGATCTACATAAGAATGAGAATCACGAGCTTTGAAAGTGAAACCACTAGCTTATGAGAAACGAGGAAAGAATAGTTTCCGGAGGCATATTGTGTAACAAGTACAACACTACCAGAGATTTTGACTTATTTGAGGACTTTGTACTCCTAATTTACAGCTTCTTGTGGGTGAGTCCTCATAGTCAATCATCCCATCTTGCTTGTGCAATAGAACGTTCACTTGAAGTTAATCATGCAACTCCGTGATGATTTGTTATGATGTCTTCTCACTTGGTCTTACTCGTTCTAATGATTTCGACGACTTTGCTTATAGATTCTAAGGAGATAGCCGGGAATTATTGAAAATATGATCAAGATCATCATTTCACCACCCACAGTCTATCAATGAACCTCTTGTTTTTATAGTCAAAGGATGGTAATTTGCTATCCCTTGATCGGAGGATCCTTGTATGTAGTCATAGTTTGCATTGTTCGAAGAGACGTCATAGATTGAAGTCAAAAAACTTTCCAACGTGCATTTTTTCATCAACCTTATAGAAAGCTCATTGCCCTGACTGATGCATCATGCGACTTACCAACTTTTAGATATGCCGTCCAGGAGACGTTTGCATTTTCACATTTGTTCAATTAATGTGGTTTATCATCACCTGTTAGTCATGAATGCCCGACCTAATTGCCACATCCTTACTAACTCATGATTTTGAGTGTTGATTGTATGATCAGATCAATAACTTCTTTATGAGCGTGACTTTGATTTGCATCTCTTGGCAAGCTTGAGGTAAGGTCAAATTGATATGCTAGTTTGATTGTGATTGTATAGTTAAATCAATATGCCTCTGATCCTTCTTGAGCTTCTTTTTTCTGAGTTTTTGTATATTTTTTTATCTTGGATTTTTGTAAGCTTAGTTTAGATGCGAAAAACTTCTTTGTTAGAAGTTTGCCTTCAAATGTAGTCATCACCTGAAAGCAAGTTGTTGATGATTCTTGGTCATTACACCAATAACTGTGAGGCAGACATTTCAAAGAATCATCTTTGACTCTGTATTTGACATGCGGGTGTCATCTTATGTCCTTTAATGCGAGCCTTGTAGGTGATAATTATGATCCCTACGATTAGCAACCATTCTAAAGATGGAGCCCTTAAGAATATATTGTTTGATATTAAATGCATTACTTTTTTCCATTTAGAGTGCATGGGAGTAATATCAACACTAATATTAGTAACCCTAATCTTTGATAACTGTGCTCTTCAACAAGATGGACTCTTAGGGTTTGCTTAATTTATCATTTTGGGAAGAGTGATGATGCTTGTAGTATTGATATTTGTGACACTAGTTTTGTTGGTTATGTTGTTTAAACTTGAGTATTGGGACATCAACATTTCGTTGATGGCTAAGTCATGATTATGTAAGTTATATATGTTGAAGATAAAGATGTTGCAAATAGGACGGTATAAAAGAGGATGGAAATGTAACCAGCAGATGCAACGATAAAATTAGTGTCGGAGTAAATAAGGGAAAGGTGTAGACATAAGGCAACTTGGGTAGAGGTAATTGAAAATGATTTTTAAACATAGCTTTAATGCACCTTTGTTTTCTTGACATTGTAGCTTTATGTTATGTTCTATAGCTTTATGTTATGTTCTATAGGTTTTCTTGACATTGTAGCTTTATGTTATGTTCTATAGGTTTTTTGAACGTAAGGTGGGATTTATGTATCTACTAAAGTGGTGAATTTCTAGGAAAAAACTAATGAACCTTAATTTAGTAATTGAAATGTGTCCCCTTAATGTTTAGGTTAAGGCTGCTGTAGTAACTTCTGCTTTGGGTACAAATAGTCTTTTTCACTTTATGTTTGTATTATAAATGGTTGAGTTACGTCTATCACAGATTTTCTCATTTTCCTCAGTTTTTCCTTGCTAGATGATGAACTCTTGTTTTCTTTCTCATTTTCAGAGATGGATGTGTTGCTTAGTTATCAAACTTTTTTGTTAATCTTTGTGCTGATTGTCTTTGATTTCATGATGATGTATCAGTAGCCTAATTACATGTTTTCTTGCATTCACTTGTTGGCAGGGTTTGGGACCTTATTCAGCCAGCATTAAGAAAGCAGAGAAGGAGATTAAGGAAATGGCGAAGAAAGTGAACGATTTATGTGGTAAGTGATGAACGTCTTTCCATATTTTCTTTTATTGTTTTAAATGTCCTCCGACATGCCCGACATGTCTCCCGACATGTCTCCCGACATGTCTCCCGACATGTCCGACATGTCTCCCGACATGTCTCCCGACATGTCTCCCGACATGTCTCCCGACATGTCTCCCGACATGTCTCCCGACATGTCTCCCGACATGTCGGGATGTCTCCCGACATGTTATTTTTAGGGCAAAACGATATGTTTTTCTAAAAAAAAAATAGATTATGTTCTTTTGTAAAATATAGGCCGACATGTCCGATTTTTTCCGATATATCGGCTGACACGACTTTTAAATATATCGTCCGCTATTTTATTTTATGTTATATTAGCAGACTAGCCGCATATGTTTAAATTGCCTATGAATATTATATTATGTATGTTAAATCGATTAGACTTATCGTTTCAATTTTTTTAACATTTTATTCTTACAACCAATTTTGTATAATTGTTTCACAATTTTTTAATTTCATATTACAAAAAATATAAATATATTTAATACATTTATTACAAAAATATGAAAATATTTAAATCTTCTTTATTTGCAATAAACTTATTGTTATCATAATAAAATTATTGTACTATTAAATATATTTTGCAATGTATCATTTTGTATTTGTTAATAATATTTTATCTTAGATTCTATTCGATTTTATTTCGTAATATAAATGCCTCATTTTTTTATCTATTTGTTGTATTATTTTTCTATTTTTATAAGATATAATTATAGTTAGTATACATAAAAATAAAAATTTTATTTATAAGATATGGAAATCCGATATTTTAAAATATCCCCGACATGTCTCCGACTTCCGACATCCGACATTTAAAAACTCAATCCGATATGTCGCCGACATCCGATATTTAAAACATTGCTCCTACCTGAAGATAAGCAAATTTAAGCAACTCAGCATTTATCCCAAAACATAAAATATTCCTTCTACTTGCATTCAACTTTTCAGAAATGAAGTAGAAGTAGATTCCCACCCAATAATATTTACTGTCTGTTTTAAAATTAAGTAGCACATCTCTAATTAGGACCGTGTTCCTCCTTAAAATCTTATTGTTGTTCGGATTACTCATCAAATCTTCCTACCTTAATACAATTTCCCATTTTCTGAGTTTGTTTCAAAGATTTCCTACCATATAGTGCCATAATGGTAGTGCGTAGATTTTGAATTGGGTCAGTGTCTAAGCTTTATGAGTTTATAATTTTGATGAATGCTTTTGGCTTTTGTTCTGTGTACTTTAAATAAAAGTGAAATTTTTACTTAATTTTTAGCGAATCTTATATTTTGGAATTGTGTGAAGTCTAGTGTTGGGACAGAAGTCGTATACAAGTATTAGGCTTCTAATCCCTACTTATAATTAGCTTCTTTCATTTTCTTTCACAAAATATTTGTTTAATCTACTCTTCTTTTTCTTAGTATCATCTTGTAATTACCTTATGTTTGTTCCCTCAAGGAATAAAGCTAATAATGTCTATGATGATGATGAAGAGGGCAATGCTGAGATTTAAATAAAAAACGAGCATGCTCACATGCTTCACCTGTGCTTGCATACTCTTGGGCGCACGCGCTACGCCCATGCACGACGGTACTCTCGTCGCTCGCAGATCCCCCTAATGTGATTCCGGTTGTCGCTCGATCTCCTAGTGTGCTCCTAGGACTACAAGCGGAAGGAGTACTATCGTGCCTTAGAGCAAGCAAGCCCGGGCAAGAATACTCATATATATTATATTTTATCACATTACAATTAAGTTTTAATTTTAATTACAATTAAAAGTAAAATTAAATTAATTTGATTACAACTAAAATGTATACTTTGATTACAAATAGGTTTTATAGTAAATTAAATTAAACAGTTTTATATAAAACGTTTCTATATAAACAGTTTTATATAAAACTTTTGTATATAAAACGTTTCTATATAAACAGTTTTATATAAACCTTTTCTATATAAAAGTTTTATATAAAACTTTGCTATATTGAAGTTTTATATAAAACGTTTAAGAAAAAAAAAATTTACTAACATACAGACGGACGCTACTATTCACGTGCGCTAACTTCTTTTTATATAGTTATAGATAACGACAAGGAGCATAAACTCTATACCCTAATGAAGTAACTCTCTACGGCTGCTCGTCATATATGATCTTACCTTAATAAATTAAGGTTTTGGTTTCAAATTCTTTTGGAAAGGAGATTCTCTTTGTAAAAAAAAATACTTTTAATAGTAGTTCTTTGTCCAATATCTCATCAAATTTTTATGCTACTTGGTCTTGACAAGTAAAGACCCAACACAACCCTCTTCAGCTCAATTCCTCTGTGACGGGTAATTTTGTGCTGACGTTGTCCACATTGTACTCGCTCTTTTTAAACGCTTCCTCTTGGTGAGAAAACCTCATGTCCAGTCGCAATACTTGTTCAGGTGCTCATGCACATCATCCCCTCCCTCTTGTATAGAACTCGAGTTTGAGTTCCGATGAGCTACATTGTCGAGTAACCCCTTTCCACAAACATAATGAGTTTTTATTAAGATGACTTATATTTGCTATGTTTGTGGCATTGTCAAAATTTAAGTTTTGCATTCGGTTTGACAAGATATTTTTGTTGTTGTAGCATGGAGTGTGATAATTTAGTTTCAACTTTGATAATCATTATTTAGTCCCTAATGAGTTTGTCACACGTACTAAACATTGATCAGAGTTGTAGTTAAGCTCCAACTATGGTCATTTTTGAGAGAATGATGTGGTAACAAATGGAGTGATAAACAGAGCAGTGTGAATTCTTGGTTGGAAAGAAAATTGTTTGGATAGACTCTATTTGCTGAACTATTTAGAATATACAACTAATATTAATTTTTATGTAGAACTGTGTAGTGACGGTTTAAAATCCAAATATCTGAAACGTCTTTATGCAATAAGATGTATATAATCATCTTCTTATCTTTCAGAAATTTCTAAAGGGTAATATAGCATAACAAAAGGTTCTTGAGACTACAAAGTCAGAAAATAAAAATAATAACCGTGCAGAAAATAAAAATAATAACCCTGCAGAAAATTAAGTGATCATATTTTACTCATGCATAAACTGAGGTAAATTATCAGTTAACTTCTGTGGTTAAAGCATGAATGCTGAGATTAGAATTTTCATTCCTCGATCAAGCCTTGGTTATTCAAAAAGCTGAACTTAGAGGACTAACACTTCAACAACCCTTTTTGTCTTTATAAAATAAATTTGAGCATACCATTTTGTAGGATTTTAAGCATAACAAGCTATTGCATCTTCACAAAGATCTTTTTAAAGACATTGAATAATTATTTAATTGATAAATGTCAAAAGAACTCTTATATTAATACAATATTTATGGTAAACTAAAAAACGAAGATTTTAGTGGTGAAGAAAGATTTGTGAATTTAGGATAAAAATTTTAATTGACCTTCTGAAACAAAAGAACATTTAAAAGGTAATAATTAGTGAGCTATATAAACTAGAATAAATTGATGGATACTTAGGACTATACCACCACTTGATGAAACAAAGAAATGGGTGATGGGTCTGGCGTCGATGAGCAACCTTTCTATTATTTCTCCCTTCCACATGCCACACCGACTTCCAATTCCAACATGGTGGTCGATTCCTGCTCATCTTCTTTGTTTTTTGTTAGGATTTCAACTGAGGTTTTTATTTTATTTGTGGATTTGAAAGAACGAAGTTAGTAGGTTTTACCATTGAATGAAAAATTTGCGTACAGAGGCCCTCTGGATGTGAACTGAGCGAGAGGATATCACGATTGGCTCATAGTTGAGTATGGAATCAACAACCATTCGATGGTAAGAAAGGCTGGAAAGTTTGAACTCATTTCAACTATGAGACACGGAAGACATGATGAACTTACTCTAAAGAGGAAGTTGGAGTTTGTAAACCACTTGGCCAATATGCTCAAGTGTGAGGAAGGGGCTGAAGTCTCGTGTGGAAAGCTTGTGGTTTAGGCGAGCCAACATGTAGATTTGGAGGCGAGGTAGAGCTTGGCGAGAATCCTGAATGGAAGACACATTTTGATGTTTTTCCACTTTGTGTACCATTCATTGTTGAGCTCTTTCTAAATCGTATTTCAATTGGCCGATGGCTTCATTACGTTCTTGTTAGCTTTGGCTAAAGGTTTCACACGACATTCATTGGGTGTGTGATGGAGAATGTGAGTTGGGGGAGACTATGAACTCTCTTCAAGGGAGTAGTGGTGTCCACAAAATGATGAAATGTGTTGTACAATAGTCCGCCCAAGAGATCCAGTGTGACTAGTAGGTTCTTTTCGAAGCAAAACACTGCAAGTAGATCTTCAAGTGCTCATGCACAACTGTACTGTGGAGCTTTGAATAACTCTTGCTAGAAGCTGCCGATGAAACTATCACTCACAATCGATCGAGAAAGCTTATGAAGTCGGATCATCTCCTGAATGAACACTTGAGAGCTGGAGTTGGGTATGTATGAGGGCTTGACCGAGATGAAGTGACATACTTGGACAAATGATTAACGACCACAAAGATGCTGCCATAGCCACTTGATCGAGACAATACGGTAATAAACTCTATGGAAATATCATTCCAAATGGCTTTCAATATTAGATGAGGCTGCAGTAGTCACGCTGAAGAAAGAGCCTCATATTTGGCTCCCAAATAAACTAGGAAATTTCTCACAAATTGTTGAACTGTGTAGCATTTTCCACCAATATATAGGGTGGTTGCGTGGTGGCGCTATGTCGATTCTCTAGAGTAAACAAGTATCCACGAGAAAGCATTAGAAACAATCTGACAAATATGGTAGTGTAAGGTGGCATGACGAGAAGGTATGATGGGTGAATTGGGCCTTCTGGTTAAGATCCCGAATAAATGTCCTGACACACGTCCGCCAGAATGGACTTGATGTCGAACTACCCATGTTGATAGAAGAAAAACAGGGTTCCATCGCGTACTGCACGAATTATCGTTAGTGGTGGCCACTTGGTGGGGCAATGTATTGGGCAAATCTATAGAGAGATCGATCCTCCACTGAGATGGCATAACACAAATACACAATTTGTGTGGAACTGAAGGTACATTATTCTAATTCACCTGCAAATAATGCTTGGACGAAGTGAGGTTGCCAATTATCACTATAAATAAGAATGTCATTGACGAATACCAAGATCAACATTCAACATACATAGGTATGAGTGGAAAAATATCATCCATCATTGACTACATCGTCTTCTAGAAGGTGGTAAGAGTGTTGACCAAGTCAAATTGCATGATGAGAAATTCATAGTGACCGTCATGAGTGTGGAAGGCGATCTTGGACAAATCTTCCATCACACACCTTGATTTGATACCAGATTGTGGTCCAATTTGGAGTAATAAACACCCCCCATGCAACTCATTCAACAACCCCAGAACCAAGAGAATACCGTATTTATCTGGACTTGTGTGACCTTGTTGAGTTACATGTAGTCCACACAGAAACATAAGCTTCCACCCGTTTTCCGCACAAGTAGGACGAGAGTACAATTGGGTTGAATAATGATTAATGTTTGCATGTAACATGTTGAACACCATCTTGCCCATGGCATGCTTTTGGGCATGACTATAATGGTACGTCTGTACCAAAATGGGATTACCGATGGTCCAAGTGTTGAGGTTTGTGAAGCCCGTGAGGAGTCAAATATATCTACAAAGCAATGTACGACTTGCTCAATTGTTGGGTGGAGAGGTGTGATTGGGGAGAGACTTTTGTCCTCATGTGCGATGCTAGTGACTATGCCGTCGGGGTAGTCTTAGGGCAAATACGGGGAAAGGTCTTTCATACCATTGCATATGCTAGCAAAACTCTAATTGAGGCCCAAATTCATTATACCACAACTGAAAAAGAACTTCTTGCCGTGGTTTTTGCATTTGAAAATTTTAGATCTTATCTTTTATGCACAAAAGTCATAGTATTCACCGATCATGCGGCTATCCGTTATCTAATGGAAAAGAGAGATGCTAAACCTAGGCTAATTCGTTGGGTTTTATTGTTACAAGAATTTGATTTAGAAATTAAAGATAGAAAAGGTGTTTGATAATCCAGTTGCCAATCATCTCTCTAGGATTGAGTCTTCAATTTCCTTATTTCCAACTGAGATTGAGAAAAGATTCCCTGATGAATGTATTTTGGCTGTTTCTGACAACTCTTTACCATGGTATGCGGATTATGTAAATTATTTAGTTAGTAAAATTATCCTCCGGATTTATCCTATCAACAAAAGAAGAGATTTTTACATCAAGTGCGTTCGTATCTTTGGGATGAGCCCTTTTTGTTTAAAATCGGGGTAGATGGTGTAGTGCGACAATGTATACCGGAGGAAGAAATGAAATCTATTTTGGATAAATGTCACAACTTCCCTTATGGAGGTCATTTCAAGGGGGATAGAACGACGATGAAAGTTTTAGAGGCGGGATTCTATTGGCCTACTTTGTTCCGAGACTCCAAAGAATTTGTTTGCGACATCTTCCGGTGTAATAGTACGTTTTATGAAATCGTACTCATCTCTCTCTGGATTATCAAGATGAAAATATTCGTTAATGGCTTGAGCAGAAAAATTAATTTCCCTTCCTCTCACCATGACCTTGTCTTCATTACAAAACTTGCCATTCGCATAGAATTCATATACCCACGACAACACTTCTTCAGTTCGGGGATGGCAGAAGGAATCTCAGCCCTGTTTTTGGATTTGATCTACATAGCTTGTACTCCATCCCTTCAGTTCCATTTTAAAACCGCGCTCAAAGATGATCGGTTTCGATCTTACATACTCGTAACGCTCTTTTGCCTCGTCGTTAACAAACCGCACATCCTTGTAAGCCACCATTTTCCGTTTTCCTTTTCTACTTGACATGGTCTAAGGAGAACATACTAAATGAATAAAACCCCAAATGGCAAGACCTAGCGTTGGGGAGAGATAGGAAGTACTTACAGAGATCGCCGGTCACTCCCTCCTAGTTGCTAAGTGGTCGTCGCTTCAGTAGGATCTCCCTCCCTCACGCGTTTCGCCGGTCGCCGGTCACTCTTCTTCCAGTCGATCGCCTATGCCCTAGCGCGATTCGTGTGAAATACGCGGGATGTCGCAAACAAATTCTTTGGAGTCTCGGAACAAAGTAGGCCAATAGAATCCCGCTTCTAAAACTTTCATCGTCGTTCTATCCCCCTTGAAATGACCTCCATAAGGGAAGTTGTGACATTTATCCAAAATAGATTTCATTTTATTTCCTCCGGTATACATCGTCGCACTACACCATCTACCCCGATTTTAAACAAAAAGGGCTCATCCCAAAGATATGAACGCACTTGATGTAAAAATCTCTTCTTTTGTTGATAGGAATATAGGATAAATCCGGAGGATAAATTTTACTAACTAAATAATTTACATAATCCGCATACCATGGTAAAGAGTTGTCAGAAACAGCCAAAATACATTCATCAGGGAATCTTTCCTCAATCTTAGTTGGAAATAAGGAAATTGAAGACTCAATCCTAGAGAGATGATCGGCAACTGGATTATCAACACCTTTTCTATCTTTAATTTCTAAATCAAATTCTTGTAACAATAAAACCCAACGAATTAGCCTAGGTTTAGCATCTCTCTTTTCCATTAGATAACGGATAGCCGCATGATCGGTGAATACTATGACTTTTGTGCATAAAAGATAAGATCTAAATTTTTCAAATGCAAAAACCACGGCAAGAAGTTCTTTTTCAGTTGTGGTATAATGAATTTGGGCCTCAATTAGAGTTTTGCTAGCATATGCAATGGTATGAAAAACCTTTCCCCGTATTTCCCTAAGACTACCCCGACGGCATAGTCACTAGCATCGCACATGAGGACAAAAGTCTCTCCCCAATCAGGGGCTACTACAATAGGTGTCGTAGTCAATCGGTTTTCAATTCATTGAATGCATCTAAACAATTATTGTCAATATCAAACCTTGCATCTTTCTCTAACAAACCACTCAAGGGTTTGGCGATCTTCGCAAAATCTTTGATGAATCTCCTATAAAATCCAGCATACCCCAAGAAACTTCGCAATACTTTTACATTTTAGGAGGAGGTAATTTCTCAATCACCTCTATCTTTGCCTTGTCTACTTCTAGCCCCTTCTTAGATACATGATGCTCAAGTACTATACCTTCTCGCACCATGAAATGACATTTTTCCCAATTTAAAACAAGGTTAGTTTCAACACAACGTAAAAGCACTCTTTCTAAACACTTCAAGCATTCATCAAATGATTTACCAAAGATGGAAAAGTCATCCATGAAGATTTCTATGCCATGATCCATAATATCTGAAAATATAGCAATCATACAGCGTTGGAAAGTGGTCGGTGCATTGCACAAGCCAAATGGCATTCATCTAAAGGCAAATGTTTCATAAGGACACGTGAACGTTGTCTTTTTTTGGTCCTCCGGATCTACCGTAATCTGATTATAACCGGAATACCCGTCTAGAAAATAAAAGAAATCATTCCCGGATAATTTATCTAAGACTTGATCTATAAAAGGCAAAGGAAAGTGATTTTTCCTTGTGGTCTTATTTAATTTACGGTAGTCCATACATATACGCCATCTCGTGATCGTTCTTGTTGAAATTAATTTATTCTTTTCGTTTCTTATTACGGTCATCCCCCCTTTCTTAGGAACACATTGGACTGGAGAGACCCACGAACTATCTGAGATGGGGTAAATTATTCCTGCATCTAGCCATTTGATAATTTCTTTTTTAATAACCTCTTTCATAGGTGGACTAAGACGTCGTTGAGGCTCTATAGACCCTCAACGATGGTCCATCCTATAGCGGGTTTATATTGCTTTAAGAGAGTTAATAATTTATGTTGTTGTTTCGGTAATAATTTGGAATTGACTATGACCGATAATGTATCATTCTCTCCTAAATATGCATACGATAAATGTTCAGGAAGTGGTTTTAACTCAAGAACGGGTGGATTGATAATAGACGGTTTATCCACGCAAGACCTCTCTTGCATGTCTAGTGGTTCCGGATTACGGATGAATGCCGATTTATGTGCAAATGCTTCCAAACACTAGAATTTCTTCATCATCATCATCAGATTTTTCATCATCGGTTGACATATCCGTTACCGCTTCATCTTCCAACTCTTGACTCTTGCTAAGTCCATAGTCATAAAGGGTCATGCATTTTACCTCTTCCATATCATCCTCTTCTTTATGAGGAAATTTCATTGCTTTAAGTACATTGAATGTGACTTGCTTATCGTTAACTCATAGTTAACTCCCCCTTATGAACATCAATTAAAGTTTTTCCGGTGGCTAAGAAAGGTCTACTCACAATAATTGGCACCTCCTTGTCTTCTTCCATATCCAAGACTACGAAACCAGCGAGAAAAATTAATGTTTTTACCTTAACTAAAACATCCTCTACAATCCCTTTAGGAAAAGTAAGAGATTTGTCGGCCAACTGCAATGTTAGTGATGTTTTAGAGATTTCACCTAAACCCAATCTCTTGTAAATAGAAAGAGACGTCAAATTAATACTTGCCCCAAGATCGCACAATGTCTTACCTTCAAAGTGGTGTCCAATAGAACATGGAATCGTGAAACTTTCGAGATCTTTTAATTTTGGTGGGAGTTTCTTTTGGAGGATTGCACTACACTCATGGGTAAGCGCTACTGTTTCATTTATGTCAAATCTTCTTTTCTTATTTAAAGTATCCTTCATAAATTTAACGTAGCTTGGCATCTGTTCTAAGGCCTCGGGGAAAGGGATATTAATTTGCAGTTTTTTAAATATTTCAAGAAATTTTTGGAATTGATGGTCTAATTTGCTTTTCCTTAGCCTTTGGGGAAATGGTGGTGGTGGATAGGTAATTACTTTTTCGTTCTTTGTAGAAAACTCTATATTATTCTCATTCTTACCTTCATCTACTTCTCCTAACTCCTTCTCAACACTTTTACTAGGTTCTTGATTTAATTCTTTAGTAAGTTTATTAAGATTGTTATTCTCCGCGTTATCTTGAACATTATTGTTTGCGAGTTGATTGTCGTTATGACTACTTACTAACTCTCTTCCACTCCGCTATGTAACAGCCTTACAATGTTGGTTATCATTTTTAGGATTATGTGTGGTATCCGTTGGTAATGTGTCTTGTGGTCTAATGTTTAAAGCGTTAGCAATTTGTCCCAATTGTGTTTCAATTAAGCGCATTGAACCCTCTAAACTAGAAAACCGGGCTTCATTCTTTTGCGTAGACTCTAAGATGACTTCGTTGGATAACTTCTTAAAAGGCCCTCCATGATTAGAATTATAGTTTTGATGAGGAAGGTTAGAGTTTGTGTTAAACATATGTGGAGGCGTTGCACCGGTATTATTTTTCCAGGATAAATTAGGATGGTTTCTCCATTCTTCATTGTAATTATTTTCGTAAGCATTTTGATTTTGTTTAAACTGTCCCCCAACATAATTAACTTCTTCGTTATTATTTACCAATTGCTCAATTGTTAGAGTGGGGCTAGGTGTGATTGTAGGAGTGACTATGTTGTTGACTTGTGGGTTCATTTGATTTTGGTGCAAAGTCAAAGCATCTAACCTCTTATTAATGGTATTAAATTGAGACGTCATTTGGGCTGCAAATGACGTCAATTGGTCTACTTGATATAACCCAGCAGTAGAAGAAGATCCTTGCCGATCAACCAGTTGATAATTATTAGAGGATAAGTCTTCTAATATTGCATAGGCATCTTCTGGGTACTTGTTCATAAGTGAGCCTCCCGCGGCTCCATCTACTTGAATCATGGTGGATGTTTGGAGACCATTGTAAAAGGTCCACACTTGTTGATGAATGGCTAAGCCATGGTGGGGACACTTTAGCAATAGTTCTTTAAAGCGTTCCCAAGCATCATAAAGGGTCTCTCCATTACTTTGCATAAAAGTCGAAATATCTCGCTTCAACTTAGCAGTTTTAGATGGGGGGAAGTACTTGGCTAAAAATATTTCTATCAGAAGGGCCCAAGTGGTTATGAATCCATTGGGTAACGAGTTCAGCCAATCTTTTGCCCTCCCCTCTAAAGAGAAAGGAAACAAACGTAACTTAATTGCTTCTTCCGAAGCACCATTAATCTTAAACGTATCACAGATTTCCATGAACGTCCTTAGATGAGAGTTGGGGTCTTCGTGATTAAGGCCACCAAATTTATTATGTTGAACAAGTTGCATAACCGTAGAGTCGATTTTAAAGTTATTAGCCTCGATAGCGGGTCTAGCGATACTAAATTATAACCCTCCCTGTAATGGCATATTGTAGTCGCGACATGTTCTCCTATTTTCAACGGGGTGCCCATTATGTTCTACCTGTCCTCCTAAATCCTGACCTTCCTGATGATTCTCATTCGGATTCATAGCTGAAGAATGTATTTGTTTTAAATGTGAAGTTTTACGATTTTTTCTACACGTCCTTTCAATTTCTAAATTCAACGGTAATAGTTCAATAGGTCGAAATCTGGACATGCACTAACAGAACAACAAATAGAAGTAAAAACAGATTAAAAGAAAAACAGAATTAAAAGTTTGACCTCTAAATACTAGGGATTACTAATATTGCAAGAAAATAGAACAATAGATTAATAGTCATTTCCCCCGCAACGGCGTCAATAACTTGATAAGCCCAAAATGGATATATATATTAACGCAAGAATACGTGTCGGATCAAGTAATAAAATGTGAGTGAAGATCGTTCCCTCAGAGAATTGGTTAACCTAAAGCTTGCAATTACTAGCTACTCCGTTCTCTAAATTCAAACAAGTCGAGTGCAGTGATTTTTCAAAATAGTAAAGTTTATAACAATGATTTGAACTAACTAGAATATTGTGATGATTTTTAGAAATACTTTCTTTTTATCAGTTGGAAAAGAAGTAGTCTTGTATTTTAGATTTCTTGTGTATGTTGAAATGGTGCATGAAAACGTTACTAGACAAGAATGTTTGATTAAATTATCTTGCAGTGATTTTTATAGAAGAATTCCTCATCTCTCGAATCTCGGAAGTCTTAATATTCTATATTCACCTAGTCATCTCTAACTTAGGAAGAATGAGAATATTTCGTAGAATAGAAATCGAATCTGCTAGCAAAAGGAGGGAATCTCTTCCTCTCTTCTTTACTACGACGAACTTGTGGGCGATTGTACTTCTCCTCTCTCGAATCTTGAAATACACCGCAATGGTAGAAACTCTTAGTTAATAATTTCTACTAATCATCTCTCGATTCTCGTAGTAAAATGAGAGACAAAAGCACAAACCAAGAGTTTTAATAATTAATTCAAAATTTCTACCAAAGAGAATTCATCAAATAAACTTAACATAAGGAAGATCACACCATCAAAACACACACAATACTCTCTTCATACAAGACTTAGAGACAGTTTAGTTCATAACTAAGGAAGAACGCTGCAAGATTAGAGAGATCTTACAAGACATGACTTCCAAAATTCAGTTCTTGCCTTTCCTCCGGTTCTTCTCCTCTAGTTCAACTTTTTCGAAAATTATTGAAGATCAATTCCCCTTTTTCTCTCTCCTCCTCCACTTAAGTAGTCATACGCCCCCCTTAGGGAACACATATGGACGAATGGATGCATCCCTTGGCTGTCGTAACTGCCCAAAACTGATTAATTTCGAATCTGATTTTTCAATTTCCGCCGATATGTTATAACATATTTTTGTAGTTCAGAAAAATATGTTATAACATATTTTCTGCACATCTTTAAACTTCTCAAACAACAATAATTATGTTATAACAGTGCTGTAACTTTTTCTCTGGACTTCAAATATGCATAACTCTTGATCGTTCAAGCTAGGTACATAGGAATTTCTGCACGAAAACATGTGAAAATGACGATAATACCCCAAACTTTCACTAAGTAACAAATCACTCATATTTAATATATTTTTAACAAATATTTAACAAATATATTTATCAAAGGGGTACAAAATATGAGTGAAAATAACTTCTTTGTGAGAAGTTATCAAGGTGTCATGAGAATGTAGTCCTCGGAATGGTAAGATCTAAGTCCACGGTTTCCAGAATGAATCAAAGAATCATAAGTTACAGAATAAATAGTGCTCACCCTAAATGCAATGATGATTGCCTTGGAAATCAAATAGTCGTGTTGGGGTTGACCAGGTTACCTTGAACTCACTCGGAGTTTGAATCCATGCAACGCCAAGAATTGCATCAATATTGTCGAGTCCAAGGATTGCGGTCGCACGATGACCATCGTCGAGGAGGAACACGACAGCTAGTTCCTGGGAAATTAAGTTTTGGTTAGCACCACCGTCAATCATAAAAGCCATCACATGACTCCAAATCTTCATTGTATGCGATTAGGGAATGTCACCCATTTAGTATAGTGGTATCTCCAAACAGGTTAGATGAGCCCCGATTTCTGGAGGTGGGAATCTATCATCCAATTCTAGGGCTTCAAAGTCAACCATGTAAATTCTAGGGTATTCATGTGTAGTGGAGTTGGGTTGCTTGTAGCGAAAACATTGTTTGTTACTCTAGAGCTTGACATACTCTTAATGGGGCAAGCGTAACTGTTGGAGTTTACGTTTGGCGATGATTGTTGGTGGAAGATGGAAAGGTGATAGTTGAATGGGAGATTCCGGAGGTGGTGGTCAGAGTTATATAGCACAAAATCAGTGCTTCCTTCAAGAGCAACTTGGAGAGTACGGGTTCGTTTGATGAACCCAATGAACCAAGTGGATGGAGGATCCTTCCATGTAGACGAAGAGGGATCATTAGAGGTTGCTTCCCTTGTAACTTAAAAATGTGTTCATCCCAAGCGATCCAACCCCCCCCCCCCCCCCCCCCCCCCCCCCCCCCCGGGAAAAAAACTCACCTAAATGTACAAGTGACACAATTGACGCGGGTTGGCACCAAAGGTGGCGTGAAGTGTGGTTGCGCGTTCAGAGGCAGTGTTGGAGGAAGGATCATCAACAAATTGAAGGTCAAGGACTGCCTGGGCGGTGGTGTGGTATGTGGTCGGTGACTCATGAATGCGTGGTCAATGTGCATCATGAGTTGGAGCTCCAAAAGTTCATTCTCGGCTTTATACTTGGGTGGAGCAAGGGCTTTCACTGAATCTTCCTCCTCCGAGGAGTGAACCATTGCAGGTAGTGGGCATAAGTTGTTTAGTATCTAACGGCCTCTAAAGGGAGTTGTGATTGATGGCGACATTGGGAAGTCGCTATGATTCAAAGGGGGAAGTGCTGATGCGATTTGATGGGGAAGAAGATTTATTAGACCGGTTGTTGTGGATGGAGAATGCTTTGACAAGAGACGCGACACTAGGACCTGGTTTCCTACTTCTGATATTCTCCATCCCCAATGACGTACCAATGGTGTGTGTGCGCACGTGCGTATTATCAGTAATATTCTATGGTATATTTTAGTTCCATTATTTTCTAACCAACTTACTTGGTGCAGAGAGAGAGAGAGATTGTTTTCAGAAACCCCACCCTGTTTCCGGTTTGACAGCCCTCCCACACTGTTCATCATTAAGTTTTTATTGAATCAGTTTTCTTGGCTGGACAGAAACAGGTACTTAATTGTTTATGGTGTGACTGGTCCAACCGTCTGGTTTGGTCCGATTTTCAAAGCCTTGACTTCTCCCTTTTGAATGGGATAGATAGCTCAGAATTGTGTTAGTGTTTTTATATAAGTTTATATCTTATGCTCACTAAGGTGGCATTTGGTTGGGCTGATAGGCACCGATGCGGTTGTGCGAAAACGTGGTTTTGATAATAAACGGCGTTTGGTTCTGCTTTTATCAAAAACGTCGGTTATTTAAAACCGCCCTTTTATGTTTATTTCCCAACTGCGCCTGGGAGCTCCAGTTCAACCACGGCTTATGCGTCCCGTTCTTCTTCCAATAGCCCTAGGCGACACCCTCAGAGCGCGAGCCTCCCTGATAACCTCCGATCGCAAAATCGCCGGCGTCGGCGGAGGTTTTCCATCCCGTAGAAGAAGAATTTCGAGCTTCTTTGCGATCCCGTTGCCGTGCCGAGCTTCTGCGATTCCCCTGTTTTTCCTGTAGCTTCTGCGATTCCCCTGTTTTGGTCGATCGAGCTTGCCGCCGCTTCTCTCGACTGAGGACCTCTTGGAGCTGCTGTACCTCTTGCTCCCTCTCGCCGATTCTCCAACTGTTCTCTTCTACTCTGAAGCTCCCCTACAACCTCCACTGCCGTTCGCCGGATAACGCTGCCGCTGCCCATCTGCAGTAGTTTATGAGCTCTTATTATTCTTCATTAAACATGCAGAACTATTCACCCATGCTTATTTTTGCATTAAATTTGTCAACAAAATTAATCCTGGCAAATATACTCTTAAATTACAGAGTTATATCAGTATATTACAGCCATGATATAATCATATGGCTATGGGCAGCTCAGTGCGCAAAGCATCCCTGCGCAGCGAGGGTCCGGGGAAGGGTCCCACCACAAGTGTGAAATGTAGGCAAACCTTACCCTACATTTTTGCAAGAGGCTGCTTCCAGGACTCGAACCCGTGACCTCAAGGTCACACGGCAAAACCTTAACGGGTGCGCCAAGGCTCCCCTTCATTAAACTATGTAGCAGAAGAAAACATGAATATCAACTATAGCACATCACCAAATTAATAAATAAAGCATTACAGGGTCATGCTGAGCTTCTTGCCAGATGTTATCTTTGATCTCTTGTAATTCACATATGTTATTATATAGCAGGAACTTTGATCTCTGTTTTTTTTGTAGTTTGGCACCTCTTGATGTTTTTTTCTTTGATCTCTGTTAAATGCAATGATTTGGAGTTCAGGTGCATGAAATTGTTTGAACTATATATATCCAATTTCAAATTAAAAAATATTTGATAAATTCCCAAAACTCCATTTTGTAACTTCAAAACTTCGGTTGCGTTTGGCGTGGCTTATTTGCTCCGGTGAGGTTGGACAAAAACGTCATTGTCATAGAATGTATGTTTGGTATGACAAATGTTACAACCGTTACCAAAAAAGAAACTAGTTTAGGGCATGAGATTTTTTTATGACAATGACGTTTTTGTCCAACCTCACCGGAGCAAATAAGCCGCGCCAAACGCAGCCGAATTCATCTCTAACCGCTCAGCAAACTCCATTTCATCCAAACAGTTTTTTATTAAAACAACACTTTTCTCAAGCTCCATTTTCTATCAGTTGCTTTCCATTAGCAACAGCCCAACCAAACAGAGCTAAGTTAAGTCTAGTGCATACAGATGAGTTATATTCATTACCTTTCGTTCTCAGAATGCCTTGCATTTAAGAACATCATTCTTTCGTTGCTCTTTTTCCATAAATTTATAGTAGATGCGTCTCCATTTACTTCTGGCAATTGATTCAGACTCTTATAATGTTGTTATAGCTCTATTTCTTTGTTAAGTTGCCAACCAATCACTTCTTAACTCTTTGTCCCCGTTTTGCTACTTTTTTTGCTCAGACTTTTTCTAACATGCTTTTCATACTGAACAAACAGGAATTAAAGAATCTGACACAGGACTTGCTGCACCAAGCCAGTGGGATTTAGTCTCTGACAAGCAAATGATGCAGGAAGAGCAGCCACTTCAGGTATACATGAAAATTAACTTACCTTATTATGTTGCTATTCAATTAGATGAATATCATGGGCTTTTTCTTTTTAGTTGTTTTTTTTCAAATGATTGCTCTTTGCCCAGTTACTTATTGAGTTGTTTCTCTTTAAGGTTGCAAGGTGTACTAAAATCATCAGCCCAAACACCGAGGATGCTAAATATGTGATAAATGTTAAGCAAATTGCCAAGGTTCTCTGACTTTAACTTTAATTTCTAGTTCTTGAGTATCTGTGAAGCATTTATTTTGTACTTGAACTTGATTTGTATTTATTGTAGTTTGTGGTTGGCTTGGGTGATAGAGTTTCTCCAACGGATATTGAGGAAGGAATGCGTGTGGGGTAAATTCACTTCTAATTTCTAAACAGTTCTCTGCAATTTCTATGGGTTCCGTTCGGTAGCATTACTGCATTTCATCCATCTACTACATGTGATCCTTATTTGTACCCCAATTATAATCCAGTAAATGTTTGTTAAATCTACTAGATATTAACTATAATCTGGCATTAGTTATAGTCCTCTTATTTTTTTATAATTTTGTATCTTTGTTAAAAACAACTCGCGGTGCATGCCAGGGTTTAAATCTTCTTCTGCATGTTGTAAACTTCAACATTAGACCCCCCACCCACCCCCACCCACCCAGGTGTGCAGGTAGGCATTTTCCTTGCAATATTCTGGTAGCATTAAATACCACTAAAGTAACCAAGTTTTAAATATTAGTTTGGCTAAATCTGAAACATTAAGTGCTAATAATAGTAGAAAACCCCAATTGATTAGAATGAGATGCCCAAAACCGGGCAAATACATATATAAATAGAAGACTTGCACGTGACATATCACGTGCATAACATAAGGCGAAAAATAAAATAGGCGTATATTCAACTCTCCCCCTCAAGTTGGGAATATATATTGATCATTCCCAACTTGTCAGTGTTATCCTTGAAGTTATCGCTGGATAGTCCCTTGGTGAAGACATCAGCAAGCTGATCGAATGAATTCACAAACAGTGTGCAAATATTTCCCTTGTCAAGGTGATCCTTGAAGAAATGTCTATCAACTTCCACATGTTTGGTTCTGTCATGCTGTACCAGATTGTGTGCAATACTGATAGCCGCCTTGTTGTCACAGTAGATCATAATAGGATTGTTTCCCTGAAGACCTATATCACGGAGAATAGTCTTCAACCACAGTCCCTCACAAACACCTTGTGCCATAGCCCTATACTCTGCTTCCGCACTTGAGCGAGCTACCACATTCTGCTTCTTGCTTTTCCATGAAACAAGATTGCCTCCCACAAATGTGCAGTACCCAGTGGTAGACTTTCTGTCATCTTGGCTACCAGCCCAGTCAGCATCTGTAAACACTTCAACTTCCAATGACTGGCTAGTTTTGAACAGAATCCCACGCCCTGGTGCCTTCTTGAGATATCGCAACACCCTGAAGGCAGCCTGCTGATGTCAAATGGAAGGGGAGTGCATATACCTGCTCAGGACACCCACAACGTATGTGATGTCAGGGCGAGTATGAGACAAGTATATGAGACTCCCAACCAAGCGTTGGTATTTTGTGGCATCCACTTTCTCCCCACTAATATCTGCATTAATTTTGTGATTAGCCTCAATAGGGGTATCCACGGGGGCACACCCAAGCATCCCAGTTTCTTCAAGAAGATCAAGAGTATACTTCCTTTGGGAGATGAAGATCCCACGTTGGGACCTCGCAACTTCAATTCCCAAGAAATATTTCAGCTTTCCCAGATCCTTAACTTCAAATTCTTTGCCTAGTTGCTCTTTCAAGTGATTGATCTCCTCTAAGTAGTCTCCGGTAATGATGATGTCATCCACATAGACAATAAGAATAGAAACTTGAGCACCCTTCCTCTTGATAAAGAGAGTGTGATCAGCTTGGCTTTGAGTGTATCCAAGTTGAAGCATGGTCTTGTAGAAACGTCTGAACCATGCTCTCGGAGACTGCTTCAGGCCGTACAGGGATTTTAGAACGCGGCAGACCTTCCCCTTGGACCCTTTGATCACAGAGCCCGGAGGAATATCCATGTAGACTTCCTCTTCCAGATCACCATTCAAGAACGCATTTTTGATATCAAGCTGCAGTAGCTCCCATCTATGACTCGCAGCACACGAGAGAAGCACACGAATTGAGTTCATCTTTGCAACAGGAGCAAATGTCTCCTGATAGTCAATGCCCTGAGCTTGGGTATATCCATGAGCCACCAAACGGGCTTTATACCGCTCCACCACTCCATCTTGATTTTGTTTGACTGTGAAGACCCAACGGGATCCGACCATGTCTTATTTTTATCCAAGGCACGCAGTTCCTCCTCCATTGCCTTCTTCCACTCAGGTATTTGAACAGCCTCCTGCCATGTCTTAGGGACCACACTAGATGAGAGAGATGAGATAAAGGCTTTATGGGCCTGAGAGAGGTGATCATAACAAATGTAGTTGGCAATGAGATGTTTGGTGCCACCCCTTTTACCTATAAGTCGAGCAAGCGGAACATGGAGGTCATCATCAGAATCTGGTGTGGAAATGGTCACCGGCACCGGCGGAACATCCTCAGTCTGCACTTGCTCAACAGTCGTGGGACGACGGGAGTATGTGTATAGTATAGGTGGAGCGGGGGTGGAAGGAATAGGAGCAGTGGGAAGAATAGGAAGAGGATAATCGATGGTCTCGTCACCATTACTAGTCGTCTCCCCCTGACGAGGACCAAAGTACGGCTCCCCCTCACGAAATGTGACATCCATAGTGCAATAGTAGCGACGAGTCGGAGGGTGATAACACCGATACCCTTTGGTAGTAGGAGAGTAACCAACAAAAACACACCAAAGGGACCGCGCATCGAGTTTATCACGATGCGGGGTATGGACGTGGACAAAACACACGGATCCGAAGATACGAGGGGCAAGATGAGAGGTGTGGACAATGTGGTTTTTTGCAAGACACGACAGGGGCGTATCAAAAGAGAGGGCACGAGACGGAAGACGGTTGATGAGATGAGCAGCAGTGAGAACTGCATCACCCCAGTAGGATTTAGGAAGGTGCATAGTAAGTAGTAAACACCGGGCCACCTCCAACAAGTGTCTGTTCTTCCGTTCAGCCACCCCATTTTGAGTGGAAGTGTGGACGCACGTGGTTTGATGGATGATGCCATGGTCGGCAAGATAGGCCCCAAAAACACCCCGGTCGTCATATTCCCCACCATTATCGCTGCGAAACGCACGTATTTTACCTCCAAATTGTTGGGTCACCATCTTATGAAAAGTTTGAAAACAAGAAAGGACGTCACTTTTCCGTTTAAGCAAATAAACCCACGTAGTGCGAGAGTGACAATCAATAAACGTAACAAACCATTTATAACCAGATAAAGATAACACCGGGGACGGGCCCCAAACATCAGAGTGAATAACATCAAAAGGACATAGACTAGGAACAGATAAATGACTAGTACTCCGACAGACATGTTTAGATTGTTCACATGCATCACAAGAGAAGGACTGAAGTAAATGATGAAAAATAGGAAATAATTTAGTAAGATATAAAGGAGAAGGGTGGCCAAGGCGCAGATGCCAGCGTCGGACGTCATGAAGAGTCGGAGATCTGGTGGAAGAGAGAGCACTGGGAGAAGACTGATTCAGCAAGTACAGTCCACCAACATTCCTACCACTGCCAAGCGTCCGCCTCGTACCCAGATCCTGAAACACACAAGCATCAGGAAAAAATGTCACGGAACAGTTTAAAGAGTTAGTCAAGTGACTAATAGAAAGCAAATTGCGGGGAAAAGAGGGAACATGCAAAACAGAGGACAGAGATAGGTCGGGAGAACAAGGGACAGTCTCTTTACCAGCGATGGCTGAGAGAGAGCCATTAGCAGCAAGAACCTTATCTCGACCAGAAAGAGGGGTATAAGAGGTAAAACCTGAGGCAGAGCCAGTCATGTGGTCTGTCGCACCCGAGTCGATAATCCACTCTGAAGGAGTGGAAGACACAGCATTGGCACTGGACAGACCTGAAGTGGAAGCAACAGCATGAGAGGCAACAGAAGTAGAGTCTGAGTGGGAGCGCAGCATGCGTCAGAAAGCCTCCAATTCAACAGCAGACAGGCCTCCATAGGTGTCCTCCAGAACCTCAGTAGAGTGCGCAGAAGACTGAGAGTGATCACCAGAGTGACGGCCACCACCACCACGGTACCCACCTCGACCACGGGTACTAGAGCTCCGACCACCAGGAGCAAGGTGCGGGTGCAGGCGAAAACAAGAGTTTGTGGTATGGCCTGGCTTCCGACAATGACTACAAACAGGAGGGGGTCCACGAGACATCCCAGCCAGCGCAGAGTGATCAGTAGCGGGGCCCACAGTGCGACGATGATTCTCATCACTGAGGAGCATGCTGAAGGCCTCCCGAAGAGAGGGAAGTGGCTCACGATGGAGGACATGTAAGCGAACCGCGTCAAACTCCATGTTGAGCCCCATAAGAAATACGTGAACTCGGAATCGATCCTTATCCTTCTGAAGGGCCACCGCATCAGCCGTACAAGCAGCAGAGAAGGTGTTGAAGAAATCCAGCTCCTGATAAAGGCGCTCAAACTTAGAGTAGTAGGCGGCAATGGTCATAGTCCCCTGCTTCAGTTCCAGAACACGGCGAGTGAGCTCATACACTTGCATCGAACTGCCTGCCTGAGAGTAAGTATCACGAGCCCGTGTCCAAATATCGTAGGCGGAGTCCAACAGCATGTAACTGCGATACACCTGAGAGGACATCGAGTGAAGTAACCACGAGACGACCAACGAATTGTCCGCATCCCATTTTCGCCACGAGGGATCGGTGCGTGGTGTCTCAACAGTGGTACCATCAATAAGTCCATACAACTGGTGACTGCGAATAGCATGTTGGGCTGCCTTGGACCATTCCAGATAGTTTGTGCCATCCAAGGCAACAGTGGTAATCTTCAACGAGCCGGACTGGCCATGACTCCGAGGAGGATCGGCGGAGGAACCGGAGAAAACACCGGATCCAGACGGACCATGACTCCGAGGAGGATTGGCATCGGTGCCGGAGAGAACACCGGCTGGGGAAGCAGCGGAGGGGTCAGAAGAATCACCCATCGGAGAGACAATGATCTCTCAAAAAAAAAAACGATATCTCAAATCATACATAAAAGAAACATCTTCCTGCTGTCGATCGAACTGCGGGAAACAAGCGGCAAGCAGCGGCGGCAAGCATCACTGGAGGAAACTGCGGGAATCAGCGGCACTGCTGCGATCAGGAAGCAGACGGAAGCATGCGTCGAATGAACGGCAAGCAGCGGCGGCGGCAGGACACACAGGGAACAGCGACGGATCGGCGGCTTCACGGGAGAGCTGCGACGACACTCTCCTCAGCGACCGACGGCGGCGGCGGCTCCGCTTGGCAGCCGCATCGGCGGGATGAGCACGAGAAGACGCTCGGAGCGGGAGATCGATCGATGACGAAAGAGACGAAGGAGACGGGAAGAAGCAGGAGACGGGAAGAAGCGGCGCACACCTTGCTCTGATATCAAGTAGAAAACCCCAATTGATTAGAATGAGATGCCCTAAACCGGGCAAATACATATATAAATAGAAGACTTGCACGTGACATATCACGTGCATAACATAAGGCGAAAAATAAATAGGCGTATATTCAACTATAATCACCAATATTTGGGAGCTCGTCAAATTATTGTTTTAAAAATAAGGGGGTTGAGCTTTGCTAAAACTTACATGATCACTAAATTCAACAGCCTGTTGTCCATGCTTGTTTAGATATGGCATTCTCCGAGCAAGCTCTAGCCACTGTGCCCACGGGATAGATGAAGTGGTACAAATAATGGGCTAATCTATCCTCCGACCATTTGTATTCGTCAGTTTTTTCATTACAAACTCTTTATTGCTTTTGCCATTGCAATACTTAGCTGCAGTTGCGTATTGAAGATTAGACCCAATGTTACATTCTGATCACTTATTCAAAATAATATGTTGATTTCTTAACATTCATGTTCTTGAACTATGTATAAGCTATATTCTCTTGCTTTGTTGGTTTGGTGCTATCATTATAAGCAATTGCAAGAAATGGAAGTAGCTTTTGGAGAGTCTTCTTAAGTTTCTGGCACGCATCATACTTTTTTTTATAGGTCTGTCAGATTGAGAGCATCATTTATTTTTCTGCTAAAACTATAACGGCCATCTTTCTTAATTTCTAGGGTTGATAGAAACAAATACCAAATTCAGATTCCTTTGCCTCCAAAGATTGACCCTAGTGTCACAATGATGACTGTGGAAGAGAAGCCTGATGTCACTTACAATGATGTTGGTGGATGTAAAGAGCAAATAGACAAAATGCGAGAAGTGCGTTGGTTCGATTTATCTTTTTTATCATTAATACTGTCCAATAAGATGATGGGCGATGGAACATTTTTCGATGTTACTAACTTTCATACAATTTCCTCTTATTATATATAGGTTGTAGAACTTCCTATGCTTCATCCAGAAAAATTTGTGAAGCTAGGCATTGACCCTCCAAAAGGAGTTCTCTGTTATGGCCCTCCAGGAACTGGAAAAACTCTTCTAGCCAGGGCTGTAGCCAATAGAACAGATGCATGCTTCATTCGTGTTATTGGGAGCGAGCTTGTTCAGAAATATGTTGGAGAAGGTGCCCGGATGGTCCGCGAGCTATTCCAGGTTTTCCCCACCATCCGCTTCATGGTTTTCCCGTCCTTTTGAGTTTTTTTCATTCTTGACATTTTAAAAAAAAAAATTCTTAGATGGCACGGTCGAAAAAGGCATGCATTGTGTTTTTTGATGAAGTAGATGCTATTGGTGGTGCTCGTTTTGATGATGGTGTTGGAGGCGATAATGAAGTTCAGCGCACTATGCTTGAAATAGTTAATCAACTTGATGGTTTTGATGCTCGGGGGAACATCAAAGTTCTAATGGCGACTAACAGGTTTGCTTAGTTTTTCAGATGCAATTTATATTTTTCATGGTGATATCATTGTTCTACTTTTTCATATATATATCACAGATTTATTATTGCTTTATTACCCTCAAGATATGATCTGTGCTCTAGAGTTTGAACAACATGCTGCCTAGGAAGCACCGGTACGGGTACCGGGTACGATACGTATCCGGTACGGCGGTACGGCAAAATTTAAAAAAACAAGGATACGCGTATGGCGGGATACGTTGTATTAAATATAATAAATATATATGTAATATATATTAAAAATGCAATTATTAATTCTCAAAACAATAAAACATGAAGCATAAATAATCAATTTAAGTACAAGTCCATAACTAATGCAATATAACATGAAGTTCTTGAACAGAAAATATACAGGAATTCAGAATTCTAACTGTACAAGAATTTCTCCTGTACAGGAATTCCTGCACAGGAATTCTGCAGGAATTCTAATTGCACAGGAATTCTGAATTCTAACTGCACAGGAATTCTGAAAGAAAGAATTCCTGCACAGGAATTCTGAAAGAAGAAGAAGAACGAACGAACGACTTACAGGAGCGTATGCGGGAGCAGAGGAGCGAGCGTATGCGGGAGCGGGAGCAGACGAACGGCTGCGGGAGCAGGGCAGAGCAGCGGCAAACCTAATTTAGCGATAAATTTGCGTATCTGCGTATCACGCCGTGCCATACGCGTACCCGTACCGGAAACGTACCCGGTACGGGTACGGCCCTCTTTTTGACGTATCGGTGCTTCGTAGCATGCTGCCCATCTATGTTTTTGAATGACCACATTCTCTATACAGTTTTTTTTTAATTCTCGTAGGTCTTTTAATTTGACTTTCGTGTAGCTATCCACTATGCAATGGCCTCATGTATCATATCTTGAGCATTTTGGACTTGGAAAACTCACAGAATTCGTCCTCAAAAGTCTCAGAAAATTTTCTTTTGATTTAAAAAAAGAAAATCTTGGATATGCTTGAAAATGCTCAAAAATGTGTATATTGTGACTGTAGAAAAACATGTGAAAAAGAAAATGCTAGATGATGAATGATGAGATTTAATTAATTACATACTTTCATTCACAGCTTCTATCTATTATGATATAGTATGATTTTGTAATATAGTCTTATTTTTATTTAATATATATGAGATCACCTGATTCCATTAGCCTAGCCTGATATTCTGGCGGTAGATTGATTGTTAGTTTATTTTTTAGTTCTAATGAACTTCTATGAATTTTTCGTTATACTAGTGAGAATCTACTATGAATTATAAAAACCTCCCCTCATTGTTTACATTTCGTAACATTCATGCACAAAAGTACCCCCTTGGAGTAAATCTTCAGGGGGTCTTTTTTTGCATGGATGTTATGAAATGTAAACATTGAAGGGCACTTCGAAAGTTTGAGGGGTGCAAGCTATAACTACGCAAACTTCGAGGGGTGGTCCCGGTAAATAACCCTTATAATATAGGGGTTGAGATTTTGTCTTTCTAAAACAAAGAACTGAAATTTCTTCGACCTTATGTGATGAATGAAAATTCACAAGACATCATTTAGAGCTTATATACTGTAAACACTTATTGGTGCAGAACTTCAAATTTATCAATAATGCGAGGGAGTTCCATGAGGAAGTAGTACTTGGACTAATATTTCAACTTTCCCTGCCCGTGATTATAATGCAGGCCTGATACTTTGGACCCCGCTCTTCTTCGCCCCGGGCGATTGGACCGCAAGGTTGAGTTCGGATTGCCGGACCTCGAGAGCAGGACGCAGATATTCAAAATCCACACCAGGACGATGAACTGCGAGAGGGACGTTCGATTCGAGCTCCTCGCGCGCCTCTGCCCCAATTCAACAGGTAACGAGGAACATTTTATTCGTGATTTTCCTTTCCATTTCGTTCAACTTTTACCCGTTTGCGTCGCAGGAGCCGATATAAGGAGCGTGTGCACCGAAGCCGGAATGTTTGCCATTCGAGCGAGAAGAAAGACGGTCACGGAGAAAGACTTCCTCGAAGCCGTGAACAAGGTCATCAAAGGCTATCAGAAGTTCAGTGCTACGCCGAAGTACATGGTCTACAACTAAGACGAGAAGGTCGGCACGTGCACGAAAGAGCAAAGATCGAATTTGTGTTTTCATTATGGCAAATTATTGAACAGTCTTTCTGGATTTATTTGTTCCTGGGATTTGTGATTTGGTGGTCAGTGGTTTATAACTTTGGGGATCTAATGCTTATGGGTGAGGGATTCTTTGGTCAAAGAAGCCCAGCCCCTTTCCTGTAGGGCTTTCAATTTGGTTCCAAAATTACAATTGAGTTCTCGATCGGGTTTAGGTCGATAAATGAACCAAAGCAACTTAACCACGCATTTATCCCGCCACGCATGCAGTTAGATATTGTAATTGGTAACAGATTTAGCACAGTTTGCGGGGAAGAAGAGCTCATAATTGATGTATACCATATGTAGTATGCTGCAATATATTACCATGAATTTCAATGGAATCTGGTATAATCTTGTGCTATATTTTAAACAATTCTAGTAAAATAGTAATACTTTTGTATTGTTGGTGCATAATATTAAATTTCTTATAAAGATCTTATGATTGTGTGAGGGGAGCCTTGGCGCACCGGTTAAGGTGTTGCGGTGTGACCTTGTGATCATGGGTTCGAGTCCTGGAAGCAGTCTCTTGCAAAAATGCAGGGTAAGGTTTGCCTATATTTCACACCCTCGCTGCGCTGGGATGCTTTGCGCATTGGTCTGCCCTTTTTTTAGCATATGATCGTGTAATAAGTTGGCATGGTCATAATATATCGCGGTAATTCTTTTGTATTGTTGGTGCATAATATTTACGTTTAATTATTTTATAGTTTGAGCTTTTGGAAGAGGAGAATTCGCCTTGAGAAATATTTGAATTTTGTGGTGACGAAATTGTGGAACCAAGGAGAGAAGAATGTAGACAAATAAAAGGATATGTCCATATATAGATGTAAGGAATACTTATGTTATTCTCTTACAGTGATGTTAAGGGTACACTGAATATCGTTGTGTGCCCATCAATGTTTGATGCGCATTACGAAATTTTAATGCAAAACATATTGTTAAATGCGCACCACTGGTTCTCGATTTCATTTTGAATATGATGAAGGGTGTTCACGCGCGCACAGAGTGAAAGTATGCTCGAGGAACTTTCCTTGGTCACCGTTTCTGCATGTAGTTTTCTTCTCTGCAGATTTTGGAATGAAGCTATTTCGTGTACTTGAAGATGAAAGAATGTCTTCATATGTCGCGTATCGTTCATGAAGATAGTGGTTTTGAGGCGTCGAACTTAGCTCATCCAGCTTTGGCTTCAGTGACATAATATTGCAAGCTTTTAGCGAGTCCAACCATCGAATCTGGAAGTAAATATGTAAATAAAGATTCTACAGGACGAATGGTTTCAATGTCAAAATATTATGTTCAAAAATATCTCCTCAACAACTTGCTTCTTCAGAATCAACAAGCAGCGGGGACAGAAACGGGGAGCAACGACTTCCTCTTGCGGCGCTACGGGGGTATCAGGAGCGAAAACGAAAATGCAACCTTAGGTTATCGGGCAAGATTTTTTTCTTATCGGGCACTATTTTTTCTTAACATCGCCCCACACACCAAACAATTTATTTAATTTCGAATATAGCCAAACAATTTATTTAATTACGAATATTATGATAGTGACATGCATGCATTTCACATGTCGGAAAACCGAACTGATGTTTAAAAACCGGACCGAACCGATCAGTTTCGATTCGGTTCCAATTTAGGGTGTAAAAACCTAGGTTATTCAGTTCGATTTCACATAAAATCCAATCGAATCGTTTACAGGCCTACTCCCGAGTTATAGCTCGATGCATCCAAAGGATATGCAGTTGGTGAGAATCAACTCTCCCCACCTCGCACCATATCTCTTGCTTCTGCTCATTAGCTCGATGTCACTCATTAGCTCGATGCTTCTGCTCTTCCTCTACACTCACTTCAAGAATTATCTTGTCAGAAAGTAGCTCCTCGAAGTCAAACATTCCCTTACATTCTTTGTCGGCTGCCGCCACAGCCCTGACGCCGAATCGCCCGACTCCAAGTTCAACATGCTTGTATATGACCAAAAAATCGATTGCATGTGCCACGTGTCATAATCCTAAAGTGTTGGGGCTTCGGGCCCAGAAATTTCTTTACGGAGTTTGGAAACGCACTTTCGTGCTTTTGGTGTACTTGTGGGGCCTTTTCAAGCCCTAGCACATGCATATTCATAAGGCTTTAAAACATTCCCCATCCCACCAGATTAATGACATTAATAGAGAGAGGGGAGGGATTTAGGGTCCGGTGAGTTTGCACAAAAGCGCTACTGTTATCAAATACGTGTTTGGCATAACAACGGTCATGACCGCCACGAAGAAAAAGAACTAATTTTGAAGTGAATGGAGTTCCTTACGTGAGGTCGGGCGTTCACGACGAAGATTCGTAGCCACCGCGTTCACGACCGCGACCTCCATGTCAAATGGACCCTTAATGTATGATGATGTTTGGAAGTGAATTGATGAACTTTTTAGTAGAAGCTTGTGGAGCCACTGAAGGCTATTCTGAAGGAAGTGAAATTATGAAAGAAAATGAGGACTTCAAGTAGTAGAGGAAGCATGATGAGGTTATAGAGAGATCAAATTTTATTAGAAATGGTTGTTCTATGGAGAGGGAGGGAGAGAGAGAGGAGGAGAGAGAATGGTCGTGAAGAAGTGCGGGAACATTAATAAATGCGATGAATGAGTAAACTCGGAAATTTGATGAATGCTGTCCTATGTTTAAGATCATATAGAGTGAACCCTAAAGTTTACAAATTTTCTCCCTTTACCTTCTTTTGAACTTCACACTTTGCTCTCCAAGCTCCTTTCAACAAATTAGATTTAAGTAAACAAATCGAGATATATTTTATGCATCTCTCTGCATTCGACCGGGTACAAAAGTTGCAACCTTTGATGATCACGCTTGTTGGATGTTAGGATTCGAATGATTTTTTTATTATTAGAGCGAGCAAAATGAGAAAGATTTGCTGAAAATATGATTGAATCTTTTCAGCATCATTAAGTATCATGCGTCAAGAGTAGACTTGGCTGCATGGAGTCGTTGCGTCATTTAGAATACTCTCGAACATTGCTCAATCGTGGCGAAAACTACCAAGCCCCGTAGGAGCCATGAGCGCACGAACATACATGATCCGAGTAGATAGCGACAACTAAAAAGGATCTGAAGTTAGATGAGATGATCGATTGTCAAGTCACATCTGACACGGAGCTTAGGGTTCGTTTGGCACAGCGTTGGCGGTCATGAACGCGGTGGTTATGAATTGTCGTTCTTGAACGCCCAACTTCGCGTAAGGAACTTCATGCATTTTAATGTTCAAAACTAGGTTTTTTTTCTTGGTGGCGGTCACAACCATTGTAATGTCAAACATATATTCTATGATGGTGGCGTTTTTGTTCAAACTCACCAGAGCAAAACGCTGCACCAAACGGAGCCTATAAACTTATTGGAGAGTGTTACGGAAATATGATAACAATGAAGAACGAAAAAGAAATCAAACAATCACAGACGACGCAGATTTACGTGGTTCACCAAAAAATGGGCTATATCCACGGGCAACAGTAGTCAGATTTTCACTATCAAGATCAGAGATGGTTACAGATTTTAAGAATTCATATTTCTCAATACTCAAAGCCAAGAATGACCATGAGTTTATATAACACTCAGTGCAATTACAATTTCGTGAACAAGATTGATACACGAACAGAGGCACATCTCTCGACCGAGTGTCTCAAACATCGCGTTCTTTCATCAACAGACGTGTAGCAACCGTCATGGAACCATCAGAACGGCACACGATCTGGGCACACGCCTGTGTGCCTCGGACCGTGTGCCCCGAGAAGTCGTATCTCCTCCTTCTGGATCCGTTCTCTGACTTCTGGAGCGGTTACAACCGCACACGCCCGTGTGTCAGAAAATGCATTGGTCGTTGCCTTTGGGTTAGGATTCAAGTCATACAATTAGCAGAGAGGATAATCGCGTGGTATTTCTACAGAAATATAGACCAAACATATCAAACTAAATATACTCATGGGCTAATGAGTCTCTATTATAATAGCTAAAACCCTAAATAAATTGAATGAGACTTAGAATCATTTTCTCCCCAATTTCTCTCAAATCCACCAATGTTTTCTTCTCCTTCTTCCTTCTCTTAAACCCTGAATTGTGTTAGATTTTTGAAGTGAGCTACCGCCCGGCGCTAGCGCTACCGCCGGCGGTAGCTCCTTCTCGGTGGTAGTCCCTTCTCGGCGGGAGTTCCTTCTCGCCGTTAGCTCCTTCTCGCCACCCCCCCTTGTTTTGCCTATAAATAGAGGGTCCCCCCCCCCCCAAAGAGCATCGATTCTGAAAGTGACGAGTATCCTCTACTTTGAGCGAGTTAGAGATACCAGAGCGCTACCAGGCGAGCATCGAACTTGGAGTAAGATCGGCAGACGAGTTACCTACTCGCAAGATAGCGCCCGGCGCTAGTGGATAGCGCCCGGCGCTAGTGGCTAGCGCGCGCGGTAGCGAGAAGTGGAGGAAGCGAAGCGCGGCGAGCGTGCGAGTAGCTTGGAGTGCGAGCAGCGAGCTTGCGAGTTGGAGAGCTAACGCCCGGCGCTAGCGTTACCGCCAGCGGTAGCGAGGAGCGAGTATCACCTGCGCGGTGTGCTCCGGAGAAGAAGCGGACCTTGTCCATGACCAAATTCTTACCTACTATTGGCTGTTGTGATTCAAGTTGGATGCAACTTGTATTCAGCCTTGTTCATTTGTAGCTAGCTGCCAGAGTTATTATTATTGTGAAAGCTTGTGTTCATCTATTGGTGTCCTTATTCTCCTGTTGGTTGACGTGTTCTTCCGACTTCAAAATATTTCACATGGTATCAGAGGGATAGTGGGAACAAGGACTGAGCAACCAAGATGGACGGCGAAGGAGGGTATGCTAGAGGACTTGGAATTGAGCTGCTCACCCAGACCAACTACAAGAAGTGGAAGTCTTGCTTGGAGAGATACCTGCTTGGAGAGGACCTATGGGAGGTCGTTGGAGGAGAAGAGCAGGCAGAAGTCTTTCCAATCGAAGACAATGGTCAAGCTGTGAGAGCTTGGAGGAAGACCAACGCCAAGACGGAGTTCACCTTGAAGAGAGTCATCTCACCTGACTTGTTCGACCACATCATAGGTTGCAAGTCAGCGTCTGAGATCTGGATAACCCTCGATGGGTTATTCAACAAGAAGAATGTAGCGCGGCTACAATTCCTGGAGAATGAGTTGGCAAAGTCGACTCAAGGCGAGATGGCGATATCCACCTTCTTCCTGAAGGTGAAGAACCTATGTGGGGAGATCTCAGGCTTGGATCCTGAAGAGCCAATCTCAGAGTCGAAGTTGAAGCGACGCATACTCCGAGGCTTGAGGAAGGAGTATGTCCCCTTCGTTACTTCCGTGCAAGGATGGGCTACTCAGCCCTCCCTTCTGGAGCTAGAGAACCTGCTATCATCTCCGGAGAGCTTGGCGAAGCAGATGGCGGGAGTATCCATCTCAGGAGGAGATGGCGAGGCCTTGTTCTCAGGAAAGAGGAGATCCTGGGACAAGAGAAAGAAGAACTCCGGAGATGGACCTTCAACGTCCTCTCAAGGAGATGGGGGGAGTTCCTCCCTGCGCGCGATGAGAAGGGAAGATCCCTTTGCTTTGCCTGTAAGAAGTACGGGCACATGGCAAAGGACTGTCAGTCCAATCTGAAGGTCGGTCATGCTGCTAACAAAGAGGGAGATCACCAGAGAGGTGGAGGTCACCAGGGCGGTGAGAGGGGGGACAATTGTTTCCTAGCAGAGATGACGGCAACGTCAGTCGATGTCTTAGCCTCCATCAACCTCGAGAACGACTGGATAGTGGATTCCGGTTGCGGGCATCATCTCACCGGAGATATGTCCAAGTTCGTCTCCTTGGAAGCATATGAAGGAACGGATGTTATCATCACTGCGGATGATACGCTACATCCCGTGGAGCGAGAAGGGAAGGTGTCCCTTGGGAGTAGAGAGAACTCAGTGACACTGAAGAGTGTGTATCACGTGTCTGGCATGAAGAAGAACCTCTTCTCGGTGGCTAACGCAGTGGATTCTGGATACCACGTGCTGTTTGGACCGAAGGAGGTGAAGTTCCTGAAGAACCTTTAGTCTATCGATGCTGACGTCACGCTCACCGGGAGAAGGGTGAAGGATTTGTATGTTCTGTCTGCAAATGCCTACGTGGACAAGCTGAAGACAAACGACAACGCTGTGATCTGGCATGAGAGGCTGGGTCATGTGGGGATGGACAAGCTGAAGATGATGGCGGCAAAGGGCCTAGTAAGTGGCCTGCCTCATCTCTCTTCCTACGGCGACGGCCGTGTGTGCGACGGATGCCAATATGGAAAGTCACATCGACTTCCATTTGACAAGTCGGAGACCAGGTGTAAGGCACCTCTTGAGTGCGTACATGCTGACGTTATGGGGTCGTGCGCCACCCTTACTTATGGAGGCAATAAGTATGAGCTGGTTCTGGTGGATGACTACACCCGCTATACGTGGGTATACTTTCTGAGAGAGAAGTCAGAAGTATTCAACAAGTTCCTAGAGTGGAAGGAGCTTGTGGAGGGGAGGCTGAACCGCATAGTGAAGAAGTTGAGAAGCGACAATGGAGGGGAGTTTACCTCCAATGAGTTTGTTTCTTTCTGCAGGAGGTTCGGCATTCGGCGGGAGCTCTCCTGCGCTCACACCCCTCAGCAGAATGTGGTGGCAGAGAGGAAGATCCGCCATCTGGTGGAGACTACCAGGAGTTGGCTACATGCCAAGAACATTCTCAAGGCCTTATGGGCGGAGGGAATGGCGTGTGCTACTCATGTGATCAACCAGCTACCTCTGAGTCCTAACAGGATGGTGTCTCCACACCAGCTCATGTTCGGGGAGAAGCCCAATGTGGGTCACATGAAGGTTTAGTCGCGCGGTCTCAGTTTGCGGTCTCAGGAGGAGACTGGTATGCAAGTTGGTCGCTGTTCGCGGTCTCAGGAGGAGACCGGCATGCGGGCAGGAGTTCGCGGGTTGTTGGCGAACTGGCTGTGTTCGCGGTCTCCGGCGAACACAGGAGGTGAACAGCTTCGGGCGGTCTGGCGATCTCTCTTGGAGTCGCGATCTGCTGTGAGAGTGGCGGTCTCTCATAGTTGATGTTGAAGCTGGCAAGTTCACCAAAATAAAGCAGGAGTACTGTTGGTGATCGCGCGGTGTGACCGGTCAGGTCGCGCGGTCTGGAGGGTGGTGATCATATCTCATTGGGTGGTGACTGGATCAGGTCTCACGCCTATAAATAGGACTCATCGGCAGCAATAATCAAGACACACCAAGTGTAAGCCGAGTTCTCTTCTTTCCTGCGGTCTCTATTTGTCTGACCGGGCGGTCTGCTGATTGAACTTTTCTTGTGCAGCTTCTGCGGATAGTGTGGGCAGCAACGATCACCTCTTCCTCTGAAAGTGTTCGGGCGGTCTGCGGCTTGGAGTTGTGGTGTTGGAGTTCGGGAGAATCAGGAGTTCGGATGAAGGAGTGCGGTTTGGTGGTGTTCTGTGATCGGCAGGTCGCTGCGGTCTGGCAGCTTGCTCAAGTCACAGGGAGGTCGCGCGGTCTGAGCGGTCTCAAGTTATCTTCAACTTTGTAATTTTCTCTTTGGTGTTTGTGCTGGCGAAATCATGTCTCGCCAAGCATGCCTTGCCTTGTAATTGAAGTACTGCTATCAATAAAGATTTCTTGTTTGCCTCCATTTGCTTCTGGTTGTTTGGCTTGTGTACTCTAAGTTGACTAACTCCTGCTCGCTTCATAAAGATTCGAAAAATTTCACAAGGAGGAGGTGCAGGAGGCTTCTGTGGGTGGTGTTGCGTCGGCTTCAGCGTCGATCCAGACGGAACGACATCAGGGGGGTCGATCCAGGCGGGATCGACATCTGGTCGTGCTAGCGGCGGCAACTCCGGTCGATCCAGGCGGGATCGGCATCCGGTCGTGCTAGCGGCGGCAAATCCGGTCGGTCCAGGCGGGATCGGCATTCGGTTGTGCTAGCGGCGGCAACTCCGGTCGATCCAGGCGGGATCGGCATCCGGTCGTGCTAGCGACGACAACTCCGGTCGATCCAGCCTGGATCGGCATCCGGTCGTGCTAGCGGCGGCAACTCCGGTCGGTCCAGGCGAGATCGGCATCCGGTCGTGCTAGCGGCGGCAAATTCGGTCGGTCTAGGCGGGATCGACATCTGGCCGAGCTAGCGGCAGCACATCTTGTCGGCTCCAGGTGGAGCGACATCTGGTCGGGCTCTATTCCGACGACCGTGATTCGGTCTCTGTGTAACCTCTCTGTAACTCCTCAGTTTATTAGTGGATCTCTTCTGGCGCGCTCTCCCCGTGGACGTAAGAGCTCCTCTCCGAATCATGTATTTCTGTTTGTCTTCTATGTGTGTGCTTGAAATCTCATTCCGTATTTATTTTATTTTGCGTTATTGTTTGTGCTCGATTTAAATTTCATTGCGCTACCGCGGTACTCGGTCCGATTGCATAACAAGTTACTTCATCCACTTTATGTTTAAAAGTATTTTTTCTTCTCGGTGGCGAACATAGCCATTGTCATGCCAAACATACATTCTATGACGAAGTAGCATGGGATTAATTGATTTGCTCAAGATCCGCTCGAACAATTTCGACCCAAACTTGAGACTGGTTCGGATTATTCACAGCGCTCAGAACATGAACTCCGCTGTAAAATTCAAACATGGAACTTTATTTCTCATGATCAATTTCCAGGTTCTCAAACATCATAGGCCATCTACTGCATGAAATAATATTTGGGCACAAAACCTTAAATAATCATCAGTAGATCTGTAGTTCCTGCTGCTCTTACATCTCAGTTAATGTAGTCAGTGATCTGTAGTTCCTTCCTTCGCTTTCCAATTCCTGGTTTTCGTCTGCAGAGAATATTGCAGAAGATTTATAATCAGGAACGAAATCCTACCGTTATGAATCCTAGAATTTAAATATCCTACCTCTGCATCCTGAAGCCTTGGGAGAATCTAGGCCCTTCATCATAACCCTCGCAGATTAACTCCCCCTTCTCATCTCTATAGCATATCACACCATTCTCTCTGTCCTCAAAAACCTGCTTGCAGAAAGTTTACAGCATCTAGCAAAATTTTAAATGAAAATTTTAGGAGAAAGATCTAACCTTGTTGTGCAAGGTGAGTTTCTTCCATTCGCTTGGTGAAATCTCAACCTCGGCCTGATGATTTCGAAGAATGGAAGCTCTAAATTTGGCAGCAGAATCACTCAACTTCGCCGGAACGGCAACGGTCATGAAGGAGCATCTGTTTGCCATGGACATGATGCTGAATCGCTGATTTCTTTGAACTCTGTAAGGTGAGGTGCGAGGAAGAAGACGATGAATGGGGAAGTCGGTTGTTACTTTTATCAGTATTACTTTGTATGCTCAGTCATGGTTTTTGACTAAATCACGGGTCTTTTTGTTTGATTGAGAGCTATTTCGTCCATGGCTTTGATTAATTCAAAGCAGAATCATTGTTTAATAGAAACAATTTCGTCTTTAGTCGCAGAGAGAGAGAGAGAGAGAGAGAGAGCGCTTTGGGATTTCCGGATTGGGAGATGAGAGATGATAATGGTGATGTTTCATCAGCTGTCTTGTCTGTTTATCATTGAATTTATAATGGCTATATTATTTATTTGTTTGTCGGATACAGAGTGGGCCACTGGAGATGGTGAACAACTCAGCGAGCAGAAGCCGAATTATTGCTGCGACGAGGGACGATAAGATTTCTTATGATTGTTTTTTATTTGTTTCTGAATCAAAATTCATTGTTAATGTGACCGTTGGATCCCGCCATAAAAAGAATTTGAAGTTCTTGAAGAGTTCCTCTGTTTTTAGAGAAATAATACTGTGCGGGTAAGCACAGTCCGTGGAAAAATCCGGCCCTCCTTTTATTCAATCCAGCGGCCCAAAAAAAAGACGCCACCGTCTATTTTTCGATCCAACGGCTCTTATTTTTCCAGCTAAGCGTACCAAAAAAAAGCCCTGTTTTTATAGCTCTATATATACTTCAACATTTATCCGCAATTACACAGTGGTAGGGATTCCATTCAGCGGCCGGCAGGGTGGTGGTGGTGGTGGCCGTGAAAGCGGTGGTTATGAATATTAGTGAACGTCCGGCCTCACCTAAGGGACTTCATCCAGTTCAAACCAAGTTTCTTTTTTTGATGGGAGCCATAACGTTGTAATGCCAAACATATATTCTATGACAGTGGGGCGTTTTTGTCCAAACTCACCGGAACAAAAAAAAAATCACGCCAAACAGAGCCTAATTGATGTTTGCAGTGTGGTCAAAAAATTCGCCCTCCAGAGCTTCCGAACTATTTCTCATCTACCTCCATTGGTGATTGTAGTGCGAGCGAGCAAGCTCGGCAGAGAGAAACTCCTCATTTGTGAGGCCTTACCAATTTTTCTTCAAAGAAACACATTTTTTGCGCGCGGTGTGGGGCTGATCAGCTGACATGACAGACTGTGATTGGAGCACACCTAGTTTTTTTTTCTAATCAATAATACGACTTATTTGACTATCTTCAGTTTGAAAAGTCTTTGTGATGTCTTCAATAAACTTACATTTGTTGGCAATATTGTTTTTTTTTTTGCAATAACTATGTGTAGGCCGATCTCAGCTATGTGCAGATCGTGCAATTTGAAAATGGCTATATACAAACCAATTTCTGAAGGGGTTCACAGTTTCCTATGAATTTTTAGTTTGACCTGCATTATATCTTTGGACTGCATACAACCGAAACTAGTCTGCATATAACATGACCTTTATTTATTTCCTTTATTCTTTTCTCCAATCAGAGCGGCTTCAAAAAAGGAGGAAACATTGTAGAATATCCTCTTAGCCCAAGAAATCAAAAGAAAAATCAATCAACACACAAAACACTAGATTTTTATGGTTAAGCCTAACATGAGTTACCTCCACGGGCAACGGCCAACCGTTTCGCTAGATGAAGAACAGAAATGGTTACAACAGACGAGACACTCAGATTTTCATGCGGCTCCGAAACTCTAAAACGAGAAAGTTTTGTAAACAACTCAGTACAAAGCAAAAATCCATCAAATACCCTCGATCATCTTCAAGTGCGGCGCCGACCGACGCGCTGGCGCGACATAATGGTGGGCTCGAAAATCACGATACGGATTTGGTTTCGAGGCATATAAATAACAGCTTTATCACTTGATCAATTCTCTGTTGTATGCATTGATGGCAATCTAATTAAGTTTTGTTGATGTCGCGATTATCTTCTTGAACGGATTCAATCCTTCGATTAATCTCTTCCCCGACCTCTTCTCCTTCGATGCGTTGGAGTCGGATCTTGAAAATAATGTTCATAAATCTCGCTCTTTGATTAAAACTCTAAATCCTTTCGCCATGCAACATAATTGTTCTTCTTAGGAGCGTGCTCCGATCATGGCCCCTCATGTTTGCCAAGTTCATATTCGCTCTTTCGATATTATTAATCTAATTGAGAAGCTATTCGATCAATTTCCATTGGGTGATAACAACAACATTATACGCGCTATATAGACTTCGGAAAAAAAACCATGCTATCCAAGTTCTTGAGGTGGTCTTAGATTCCGCCCAAAAGTAATCCTTACAATTGCTCAAATAGACATTGAAATCCTTTGGAGAAGGATTGTAGAGGTGAGACCTCAACACAACAACCAAGCCAAAGAGAAAAAACAGTTGAAATCATTTGGAGAAGGATTGTAGTCGCCGGCTTTGTGCCATTGAAAAAACATCGCCTCCACTGCTACTTTTTTTTTTTGGAAAAGTGCATATAGCATGGAATTAAAAATAAAAAGGACAACAAAACTACAGCATGTCATCCAAGTCTGCACGAACAAGCTCGGCAAACTCAGTCTGGGTGCTATCAACATCTAGCCATACAAAGTTTCCCTGTAGGGCAAAACGAGCACAGAAATCAGCAACTATGTTGGCCTCACGACCAATATGCTGGAATCGAAGCTGAGGGAAGCCGCTCAGAAAGGAGAAGTCCTCCTCGCCATCCACCGTCACGCTCCAGTCGCCCCGGCGCAAACCAGCAACACAGCTGTCCATAAAGGTCAAACAGTCGCCCTCCACAATTGTCCCGCGCACCCCATATAAAGAAGGCGGGATAAGATCCTTGAGAGCCAAGACCGCCGCCAGCTCCACTCCCCCTGGATCCCAGTGCACCAGCGGGGACCCAGCAGCAAAGATGAGAGCACCCCGGTCATCGCGGGCCACCATCCCAAGCCCAGCAAGCCCGGACAAGGAGAGAGAACCATTCACATTGAACTTTATCCATCCAGGGGCGGGGGGCACCAAAAGAGTGGTGTCGACAGCCGGTGAGGCTGGGTGGTACCCCAGTGCCCCTGGATTGGTAGAGTTCGCATAATGGAGAGGGTCTCAACAATGGTCGCCGCCATGACAGTGAAGTTTGCCACCTCGCCATGGTGGACCTTGGCGTTGCGGCCACGCCAGGCCTGGTACACAGCACAGCAAAAAACCCTCGCCGGACCAAGCGCGCCAGCAGAGGAGAGAAGCTCCCGCGCAGTCTCCCAGCTAGAGAAGGAAGGCATACTGTATCCCCAACGCAGAAGAGCGGCATGAATGGACGAGAGACAGCAGCAGTTCGAGACCAGATGGTCCCGGGTCTCCTCAGAAGTGCAGCCCCAAGGACATCCCCGCTCAGCAGTAAGACCCCGACGGGCAAGCCACGCCCGGGTGGGGATCGCATCCCAAAGGAGCCGCCACCAAAACATCCGCTCCCGCGAGTGAAGCTTCAGCTTCCGTAGCCAGCTAAAGTCCGTACAAGCCCCGTCAAACTGGGTCATGTAGGCGAGGGAGGCAACAGAACGGCCGCTGAGGCGGGTGCAGAGCTCCGGTCTATCCTGGGGAAAAGAGTTGTGGACCGGGATCTGGAGGACAACCTCAACAAGATCCGGCCCAAAAAACTGAGACAGAGCGGAAACATCCCAACCGCCGCCAGGAAGTAAGAAGGTTGACACCTGGAGCGACTCCAACGAGCCGCAGTCAGCGAAAGTAGGCCACCGGGAGAGAGGCCGGTCAAGAATCCAAGCATGCGCAAGCACATCCACAGAATCCCCATCCGCAATCTTCCAGCGAAGCAGGGGCCGAAGGCATTCAGCGCCCTCCCTGATGAGCCGCCAAACTGGAGAGTCGCGACGGGTGATCCTCTCCCGCCAAAGACGGCCATTGTACCGGGCCAAAACCATCCTGCGGAAAAGGGAGGATCCCGGCTGCATCAACTCCCAGACGAACTTTGCTCGCAAGGGGCCCTGCCACCTACTCACTCCATGGAAGCCAAGCCCACCCCCGGCAGAGGGAGAACAACACTGCTCCCAGCTAACATAGTGCATCCCGCGCTGGGAAGGGGCCCTCTGCCACAGAAAAAACCGCGCCAGCCGCTCTATAGTCTCCTGGACCGAGCGAGGCACATGACAATGCGTATAGAGGAACATCGGCGTGGCCAGAAGCGCCGACCTGACGAGGGTGGCCCGGCCCGCCAAGGAGAGGTGACGGTTCCCCCAAGCCCGAACCTTCTCCGCCACCTTCAGGAGCAGGTGTGAAAAGTCGGAGCGTTTCAACTTACGCATTGCCAACAAAATGCCCAAGTAAGTAAACTCTCGGACCCTCTGAAAGCCCAAGCAGCGAGTCAGCATGTTGCACTTCCCCGTAGGGGTGGACTTGCCAAACATGACCATGGACTTTGATATGTTGATCCGCTGCCCAGTCCAAATACAGTACTCCTGCAACACGGCAAGGCACTGGTCCACACAAGACGTGGTGGCGTCCGAGGTGATGAAGATGTCGTCGGCGTAAAGCAAGTGAGAGATTCGTGGGCCTGAATCCGCAACAAGAACGCCCAATGAGTTCCCCCGCTGACTGAAGGCAAGCGAAAGCAGCTCAGAGCACAGAATGAACAGATAAGGGGAGAGGGGGCATCCCTGTCGGAAGCCACAGCTCGCCTCGATCCACCTCGTACGTCGCCCGTTAAGGAGCAATGCAAACTGCGGCCCCTCCACACACTGAAGAATCCAACTAGCAAACTCCACCGGAAACCCAAACATGGCCAGAACCTGCCGCAATACCCCCCGACCTGCCAGCCGACGGTTGATGCACAAAATCCCAATTCCGGCCCGCCAACCGGTCCACATCACGCCGGGATAGATCTTCCACCATCGTCTCAGACAAGCCCACAAAAGAATCCCCCCACCGCAAAATAAGATCTCGGAGAAGATGGCCAACCTCCTTCTTCCGAGCTCCCCTACAATTCCACAAAATGAGGCTCGTCATAGACCCCTTGAAGAGGACGCGTCCCCGTCGTCGCTAGCCAGATCCCCCTTCCTGCGCTTGTGAGAAAGACTCTCAACTGACCCGGGCTAGCAAGCTCGCGAGCGTCAATCGAGCGGTGTGGTCGAGGAGCGGCCAACAACACTTCCGAGTCATAGAGAACCAACTCCGCCCCTGAAACCATTACATCCGCAGGCCGCAGATCCACGGGATCCACCGAGGCGGGCTGCATATGCGGAGGATTATCCTGCAGGATGCGCCCAGGATCGGGCTGAGGCGGACGGTCAACGACATTGGGAAGGGGGCGTCGACGCAAAGCAGGCGGTTCCTTAGGCGGACGTGACCGTGGGGGTGCAGGCGGGGCCTTGGCCACACCACGTCGGCGTCGGCGATGCTTAACTACATTCCATGGCCTCGGGCCGAGCACACCATCCTCTGCCAAGGCAGAATGCCCCGGTGGGGGAGCAGTTGGACCAGGCGGAGGAGCAGCGCGCTGAGCCGGAGCACGTGGCGGGCGAGCAAGCAAAGCTGGAGTAGCTGCGGAGGCCCTGCAAGCCCCATCTGAGTGACCAACGCAGCCGCAGCCCGAACATAGGGAGGCTAGCCCCTCATATTCTACAATCTGGAAGAAGTTCGAGAAAGAACTAGTGACTGGAACTCCACCCGGAAGAGCTTTTGACAAGTCCACCCGGACACAGACCCGCGCATATTCCATTCGTCCCCATTCGTGCGTAGTAGAGTCAATCCATAATGGCTTACCAACCCAGGCTGCAATGCGGGCGAAATTAGCTCTATCCCAACACATAAGGGGGAGGTGGGGGAGCCGAATCCAAACTGGCGAGGAGAGGCCTTTAAACGATGCAGGGTCAAACCCCGGTGACCAAGCATCCATTCCAACAATGAAGCCATTAATGAACCAAGGCCCACCCTGGAGAACACAATCCCGAGCCGCGGCCGGGAGAAAAATACATAAAAAACAGTCCACACGGAGCATCATAAACCGGAAATCCCCGAACTGCGCCCACCGCTTGCGGATCTCGCCTTCAATAACATAGGCCGGTAAGCGTCGGCCGAACACCTTCCCCACAACAGAAAATGAAAAATTATCCAAAGTCCGGGCCGCAACCTCCTCAATCAAATCAATGGCGGAGCCATCGGCCACGATGCAATCCAGCCCTTGAATATCCTCCAACGAGACATTGGTCTTGTGAGCCCAGGCCGATGGGGGAGTCTCCACCGCAGGAGGCGCACCAAAAACCAGCCCGGCATTTTCACGAGCACCATGCGGGCGTCCAAGAAGATCATCAACACACTGATGCGGACCACTACCAGGAGGACCCTGCTGATCCATAACTTCATCCTGCGTAAAAAATTCCTCTGAGGCATTTCGTCGAGCGCTGTTAGTGCAACCTTCAACTCCCAAATGGCTATCCAGTTCCGGGACCGGTTCCATAATCCCAACCTGAGCATCCATGCCCGGCGACAAATCCAAGTCAATGCCATCACAGAGGGCGGCGGGCGTACCTGGATGCGCGGAAGCACCCCGCTGCGGGCCTTTGACGGCAGCCTTACCAGGCCGTTGGTCGGGTCGACCGGCGGCAGCAGCGCCAGCCCCGCGATGGAGCGGCAAGAAACTCCCAATCACGTCCCTATCTTGGGCCCGATCTCCATCTCGTCCGCCCACGATTGCCGCACACCACCCAGCTCCAAAGCAGGCGATCGGTCTCGCTGCCGGCTCGCCTCTCCCGCGGTACTGTCCGCCGAAACTCCATCAAGTCGCGAAACTCCATCAAGTCGCCCTCGCGTATGGGGAGCAGCTCCACTCGCAGCCCCCCTACCGAGAGCAAACCGGCTCTCACCGGAATCCTGCCACGAATGGCCGTCCCGCTGATTGGAGCCAGCCCGCCAAGGGGTACCTCCCCCCCCCCCCCCCCCCCCCCCCCCCCTCGGCCGAGCACCATAGCCGCCCGATCCGCCGGGGACACGCCGCCATTGTTGAGCCCGCCTCGCCTACCATCTCCAGTGCCGCCAAACCGTCCATGCCGCGAGGGAGAGGCGGGCCGAAGACCCCCTCTCATCATCTGAGCCTCTCTCTCTCGAGAATGCAGAGCCTCTCTCTCTCTCTAGACCATCAGGAAGCAGAGCCTCGCGGAAGCCGACCCAGTTAGACTCCGTTTACCGTCACTGCTACTTGGAAGCAGTTGTTGTCGGTGACCGTTGAGGGAGATATCGTCCGATCACTCTTGCCTTTGGAGGAGGAGAAGTTGCTGCCGACGGGATCTACCGCATTTTCGGAGCATATCTGGAAAAAAATTTGAA
The DNA here is from genome assembly GCA_033032865.1 of Dactylorhiza incarnata. NCBI lineage: Eukaryota > Viridiplantae > Streptophyta > Magnoliopsida > Asparagales > Orchidaceae > Dactylorhiza > Dactylorhiza incarnata. The sequence continues at coordinate 8,765,947 of JAWHQI010000053.1, forward strand.
ATGGCATATTGGAGTGGATTTGTATAATTATCCATCTCGTCCTCCACTACTTGTATATATATCTTTCTCGTTCATACTGTAATATTGTGTGTGGTGTGAAGCTAGTGAAGTTTTTGTGTGGATCGAGGGGGAAATCTTATATTTGTGGGTGTTTTCACACATTTTTAGTGGTGATCGACTTTCTGGGTTGGACTCCGATTGTCCCGTAATTTTCACACAATTGAGTTTTCACACTAAAAACTTTGTTTCTCTTTTAGTGTTGATATTATTATGGTGTGTTTTGCTTGTGTATTGCATACCATCAAGTGGTTGCGCATGAGCTTGCTTGAACTAATTTATAGGTGCTCTGATTGGGCTTGCGTCCTCTTTAACCCAATAAGTATTGATGTGCACCCGTAAAAATGATACGGGATGCGGTCCCATAAAACGTATCCGGACGGGTACCGCCGCGCACGCAAGCACCACGCGTGACGTGAAAATCAAAAGGTGTCACGCGGCAAGCGACGCATATCAATCTACGTGCCAATATGCGCGCCAATTACGTTGCCAAGAGGGTGCGACATTCGTTGCGCCAAAAAGACGCGGCATTCGCCGCGCAAAAGAGGCGCGGCATTCGCCGCGCCAAAGTGGCGCGGTACTCGCCGCGCGAAAGAGGAGCGGCCTTCGCCGCGCCAAAGCGGCGCGGCAGCCGCCGCACTGAAAGGATCGGCACTTGCCGCACCAAAAAGGTGTTGCACCTGCCGCACCAAATTGGTGTGGCAATGCCGCACCCCCCAGCGCCCATTTAATGGGCGCTGATCAAGTCAGCTCCTATTCAGCACTCCCCAATTGGGGAGTGTTCGGCACTCCCCAATTGGGGATTGCTCCCGACCACCTCGGCCTCGAGGTCTTCACACGGTCGTGCATCAATCGCCTTCGCGTTCAACGCGCTTAGAACGTTAACCAAACTACATGCCGAAACATTATTCTTGCATAAATGTTATTCCCCCGTGAATATTATCCGTCGCGCTCACCGCGCGCTCAGAACGCCTCCACGCTCATCGCGCGCTCAGAACACCTCCGCGCTCACCCCGCGCTCAGAACGCCTCCGCGCGCTCAGAACGCCTCCGCGCTTACCGCGCGCTCAGAACGCCTCCGCGCTTACCGCGCGCTCAGAACGCCTCCGCGTTCGCCGCTCTCTCAGAACGCTCTCATGTTCGTTGCGCGCTCAGAACGCTTCTTTGCACGCTCAGAACGCCTCCGCGTTCGCCGCGCTCTCAGAACGCTCTCATGTTCGTTGCGCGCTCAGAAAGCTTCTTTGCGCGCTCAGAACGCCTCCCCGTTCGTTGCGCGCTCAGAACGCTTCCCGTTCGTTGCGCGCTCAGAACGCTTCGGAGCGCGCTCAGTGCACTTTCAAATTCCGGGCACGCTCACTTTTTTCTTTCTAATTTCTCAGATTGCAGGAACAGTTTATCGCCTTTTTCGTCTTCAACAAAGCTGCCCGAACTGCCCAGGGGCGAGACGGTCATTTACGAAAATGGCGATCCGTGTGCTCCGAACTGGAAAACGTGATTCGTCCGTCAGGTGGTTACAGTGGTTATAACGGCGAAATTACCGGGCTACCCCGGCCAAAGCTATGAAAGGAGCCCAGAGCCTTCATTTAGGAGGACCTTGCTTTCTGGACCCGGGAGAGCTCCTTGAAGATTTTCAATTCGACCGGTCTACCAGAGCACCCGAGCGACCCGCAACAAATATTGCTTTGGATTTATTATAAGGGTGCGCATGCAGGGGCGGATCTAGAGGGAGGCCCGAGGGACACTGGCACCCCCATTATTTTTCGAATTCGTTAGTGGATTTGGATTCCTCTCGTCGAGGCAATGAATTTTGACTGCTTATATGTCAAAAACGGTGGCCAGATGAGGGAGAAACAGCTCCGATAAGATGGAAGCGTTCTCACGTCACGTAACTAGTTTGTTTTGGGACAAATATTGGCTATTCACTGACAAAAGTTGGCTATTTGCAGTCCAAATTTGACTATTCACTGACCAAGTTCAGCTATGTGCACCCCCAAAATTAATTTCGAACATGTGACTCACCACCATACTACTCACCCCGCTAGCAGTTGTGTTTAGAAATTTTTTGTGCACCCCATTTATAAACATCTTAAGCGACTTCGCCGTGGACGCACCGCATTTTCGGAGCATATCTGAAAAAAAATTTGAAATGGCATATTGGAGTGGATTTGTATAATTATCCATCTCGTCCTCCACTACTTGTATATATATCTTTCTCGTTCATACTGTAATATTGTGTGTGGTGTGAAGCTAGTGAAGTTTTTGTGTGGATCGAGGGGGAAATCTTATATTTGTGGGTGTTTTCACACATTTTTAGTGGTGATCGACTTTCTGGGTTGGACTCCGATTGTCCCGTAATTTTCACACAATTGAGTTTTCACACTAAAAACTTTGTTTCTCTTTTAGTGTTGATATTATTATGGTGTGTTTTGCTTGTGTATTGCATACCATCAAGTGGTTGCGCATGAGCTTGCTTGAACTAATTTATAGGTGCTCTGATTGGGCTTGCGTCCTCTTTAACCCAATAAGTATTGATGTGCACCCGTAAAAATGATACGGGATGCGGTCCCATAAAACGTATCCGGACGGGTACCGCCGCGCACGCAAGCACCACGCGTGACGTGAAAATCAAAAGGTGTCACGCGGCAAGCGACGCATATCAATCTACGTGCCAATATGCGCGCCAATTACGTTGCCAAGAGGGTGCGACATTCGTTGCGCCAAAAAGACGCGGCATTCGCCGCGCAAAAGAGGCGCGGCATTCGCCGCGCCAAAGTGGCGCGGTACTCGCCGCGCGAAAGAGGAGCGGCCTTCGCCGCGCCAAAGCGGCGCGGCAGCCGCCGCACTGAAAGGAGCGGCACTTGCCGCACCAAAAAGGTGTTGCACCTGCCGCACCAAATTGGTGTGGCAATGCCGCACCCCCCAGCTCCCATTTAATGGGCGCTGATCAAGTCAGCTCCTATTCAGCACTCCCTAATTGGGGAGTGTTCGGCACTCCCCAATTGGGGATTGCTCCCGACCACCTCGGCCTCGAGGTCTTCACACGGTCGTGCATCAATCGCCTTCGCGTTCAACGCGCTTAGAACGTTAACCAAACTACATGCCGAAACATTATTCTTGCATAAATGTTATTCCCCCGTGAATATTATCCGTCGCGCTCACCGCGCGCTCAGAACGCCTCCACGCTCATCGCGCGCTTAGAACACCTCCGCGCTCACCCCGCGCTCAGAACGCCTCCGCGCTTACCGCGCGCTCAGAACGCCTCCGCGTTCGCCGCGCTCTCAGAACGCTCTCATGTTCGTTGCGCGCTCAGAACGTTTCTTTGCGCGCTCAGAACGCCTCCGCATTCGCCGCGCTCTTAGAACGCTCTCATGTTCGTTGCGCGCTCAGAAAGTTTGTTTGCGCGCTCAGAACGCCTCCCCGTTCGTTGCGCGCTCAGAACGCTTCCCCGTTCGTTGCGCGCTCAGAACGCTTCGGAGCGCGCTCAGTGCACTTTCACATTCCGGGCACGCTCACTTTTTTCTTTCTAATTTCTCAGATTGCAGGAACAGTTTATCGCCTTTTTCGTCTTCAACAAAGCTGCCCGAACTGCCTAGGGGCGAGACGGTCATTTACGAAAATGGCGATCCGTGTGCTCCGAACTGGAAAACATGATTCGTCCGTCAGGTGGTTACGGTGGTTATAACGGCGAAATTACCGGGCTACCCCCGGCCAAAGCTATGAAAGGAGCCCAGAGGCTTCATTTAGGAGGACCTTGCTTTCTGGACCCGGGAGAGCTCCTTGAAGATTTTCAATTCGACCGGTCTACCAGAGCACCCGAGCGACCCGCAACAAATATTGCTTTGGATTTATTATAAGGGTGCGCATGCAGGGGCGGATCTAGAGGGGGGCCCGAGGGACACTGGCACCCCCATTATTTTTCGAATTCGTTAGTGGATTTGGATTCCTCTCGTCGAGGCAATGAATTTTGACTGCTTATATGTCAAAAACGGTGGCCAGATGAGGGAGAAACAGCTCCGATAAGATGGAAGCGTTCTCACGTCACGTAACTAGTTTGTTTTGGGACAAATATTGGCTATTCATGGACAAAAGTTGGCTATTTGCAGTCCAAATTTGACTATTCACAGACCAAGTTCAGCTATGTGCACCCCCAAAATTAATTTCGAACATGTGACTCACCACCATACTACTCACCCCGCTAGCAGTTGTGTTTAGAAATTTTTTGTGCACCCCATTTATAATTTTCTAGATCCGCCACTGTGCGCATGGGGTACCTGTGTGGCTTCATTTTCCACTGGAGCAATGGAAGATGGTGGTGCCACGTGAGGTTCTAGTGGCATTCAATCTCCGGTAGGAAAGGGGTTTTCTGGAGGGGATCTATTACCTACCCGACAGGCGATCCTTCATTTACTATCGGGTGGTGCGGGTTCCCTTTTCCACCAGAATAGAGCTCCATCGATTCCCCCAAACAAACAAAGCTTAAATCTTCCATAGGGAATATTTTTAGGTGCGTGTAACACGTACACCATGAGTATGGTGAGTTACACGCATTGTTGCCTTTAAATCGCATTTTTTTTTGCCACGCGGAATTTTTTCTTGCAATATAAAATATGAAATAAGAATTATTATATTTTTACAACCATTTTAAGTGCTTATTTACTAACATTCTGAACATATTTGAAAAAATTCGATCAAATTTTTCCAAACAAAATTTTTCGACCAGATTTTTTTTATAGGAATGTACACCGTTTGATCTAAAAATTTGATCATGTTAGCTAAAAATGTAATTAGAATATATCGAAATGGGTAGTTAAAATTATTGTAAAAATATAATAATTTTTATTTCATACTTTGTTTTGCAAGAAAATATTTCGTGGGTGCAAAAATTCAACATGCTCGTGGTGTGTTACAACTAACAGACACCTAAATTTTCTCCTCTAAACATAGCAAATAAATTATCCCTAAGTTTGCAAAATTACAGATTGCACCCCTCTTATTATTGAAATTACAAAAACCTCTCCTAAATATTACAAAACATAACATTTACCTCCCCTGAAGTTCACATTTCATAACATTCATGCACAAAAATACTCCCTTCGGAGTACATTTTTAGAGGGAGGGGGTATTTTGTGCATAACTTCAGGGAAGGTAAATGTTATGTTTTTATAATATTCAAGGGAGATTTTTGTAATTTTAATAATAAGAGGGGTGCAATATGTAATTATTCGATAAATTATTTAATTGACTGTTTTACTAATGGATCAGAATATACTGCTAATTATTTGCATAGGTTTATGTGGGCTGGCATCATTAAACAAATTCATTTAAATGTCCATCTCTCCATAGCACATTATCATCATAATCGCGCGTGCGATCATTATGATCGGGCACGATCAATTTATACTGGCAATTTTGTAGGGCTTCAAAAACAAGAGTGCATGTAGCACATTTCCCCTGAAAGTCTGGTGGGGTCGTGTGCTGAGTTGTCACTTCTACATTCCTCTCTTAGTTTTGTGCTGAGTTGTCACTTCTTCACATATTAAATATCTTTCTTTTCTTTTCGCCGCTAACTTTTTGTATCCTGATTATTTAAAATTTATATAATATTTACTTATGTATCCTATAAATGATTAGTACTAATTATTATTTGTATTAAAAAATTTAGAGCGCTAATATGTAGTTTTGACTATCCGCACTCTATTTGTGTGAGTTATTACTTATCTTTTGAAAATAAGTCTTGTGCATGCATTTTTAGGAAAATTATTCAACTTAGACGAGATCTACAACTTTCGTGTTGAGCAATTTTCATAAAAATGCATGCACAAGACGTATTTCCAAAAATTCGCTATAGTTACGCTCATATTTCAATCATGACGGCAATACGTTTTGTGCGTGCATTTTTAGGAAAATTGTTCAACACGAAAGTTGTAGATCTCGACGAGATCTACAACTTTCGTGTTGAACATTTTTCCTATAATGCATGTACAAGACGTATTTTCAAAATGCACGCAATAACTCGTACAAATAGAGTGAGGATAGCCAAAATTGTGGTGCGGATATCAACGACCAAAACTTAAGTAACATTATTAAAAATTTATTCTTCAAAATAGTAAAAACATAAACAATTTTCTCGACAGCCGTAATGTTACCACTGGTTTCTCACCCTTTATTTTTCCACCGCCGCTCCAAATAGATGACACATCTTCGATCGTGGCGGGACTGGAGAGCGCCGAAACATTGGCCGATCCCCGAAGGTCAATTTACGACACGATTCCGCCTCAATCTCGAAGGCGCCAGCTGATCCGCCAAACCCAAACTTAATTATTTTGAAGGTTTTTAAAGCTTTTATTGGAAAAGTGGTGAGCCAATTTTGTCTACATCCATCTTTTTTTAAAGTCATGTGGTGTTCTTTTAATGTGAAATTTTGTAGCCATGTCCATAATGCAGCCTTACCAGGCTTCAGAATAGTAGACTATTCAATTTTTATCTGTCTTTAGAGCAAAAACGTCACGGCAAACGGATGATAGTTCGTAATTACCATATTCACGACTACGACAATTCGTAACCACCCTAAAGATATCCTCTTGGCTTTTCATAATGTATATATATATTTCGAGTCATGCATCTATCTATCTCACACGCGCGCACACACACAAACGAGAAAGAGAGATTGATAGACGGTGCGACGACACTCCCACCGCTCGCAGTCCTCCTAGGGAAGATTTTTCGGTTATAACCGGGATACATGGAGGCCATTGAAATTCATTGGGATTATCTTCAATGAAATCAAGTTCATTCACCGAAAAACGCTTAACAAGTGGCGGCGTATGTGCATGTGGTCGCGGACCGTCCTCCAAGGGCAGTCAAGTCAGGGGACTACAATCGCACGCTTGAATTTAAAAGATCAACATGGCGTTAGATACTTAGATCTTACAAAGACAAATCAATTTTCATAATAAGAACACTACGATTAGTGGTGTGGTGTTATAGCTTTAACAGTCAAATTCATGATATTTCATCCATATTAGACTAAGACTCTGTTATAGCTTTAATAGTGGTGATTGAATAGAGCTTAAAAGCAATGATGAATAAGCTGCAGACTGTTTGGACGACTCGTGCTGATTAATGAACCTGTTCTCAAGGTACGTATCAAGCGCTCTGTTGGGGTTTTTGCTGTCCCTTCTTTGCGTGTTTCCGCCACTCGTACTCGTCGCCACACTCGCGATTTCTGTCGCCTCCGAGAGCTTTTTGGAAGAAACTACCCCCCTGAAAGAATCCGTCATGCTGCTCCTCGAGGGAGTTGGCGAGGTTGAGTGCCTCCAAGAGCTTCGAATACAGAACAGAGTCGGGGCGCGGACGTGGCTACATAACGAAATGTTAGGCTAGAGAGCACGCAAATCCGACCAGAGCACCTGCAAATTAGTTCGAGCAAGTACATACACGACCGCTTAGCGGTATGCCGATACACAACCAAAATCACAGCACAAAATAACAACAATAAAGGTGACACGCAGATATAACGTGGAAACCCAATACGGTGAAACCACGGGACGATCGGAGTCCAACCTGGAAAGCTGACACTAAGAATGTGTAAAACAAATGGGCAATTACATGGTTTTCCCTCCTCGATTCACACAAGATCTTCACCAACTTCGCATCACACAATAATACACAATAAACAGTAGCAGAAAAATTGCAAGTTACCGACAGTAGTGGACGAGATGGATTACACAAATCCTCTCCAAGATGTCTCTTCGAATCCTTGCTAAAGTCTGCTCCAGATCCAATCTGTGTAGGCGAAGTATTCTTCGTCAACGTCGCAGAGACGTCTGAAATCTCTCCCCAAACTAAGACGCTTGTCACAAAGGCCTCTATAGAATTCATTCAATGCTTGAGATTGGAGAGAATTGGATGCACTACCACTCCTCCTTCATGCTTATTTATAAGACTAAAAATAAGGGGTAGATAGCATGTGGAGGAAATTTTCTTGAAGCTTCCCTCGGTCAAAGACACATGTCATGAAGATTCCCCTGGGCATTTTCCTAAAAGCTTCCTTCAAAAGCACATGTTGATTTCATAGTCAATGACGGCTACCCCTTTTCACACTTGGCATGAAACACATGCTTGAAAAGCATGGTCAAAAGATGGCTAGTCTCTTTCACACTTAAGAGAAAATTATCTCATCACGAACCTCCTCGACGGGCTCTGCGGATCGCTCCCAAATAGGAATACGCCTGGAACGGCGTCGTCCTCATCCTTTTCAACTTCCGGCTCCACGTCAACCCCCTTCCGCTTACGAGACGACGAGAATGGAGATGCGTAGGGCGGAGGCAAGTTTTCCAAAATCAGGGACCGTAGGAAGGACGCTGGAAAAACAGCTGATGTAAAAACCATAAGCAATACGCTGAACCCGGGCAGCTCGGGCAGCTGATGAAAAACTGCTTATCAAACAAACAACTGTATAACATGCTCTGTTTGGCGCGTCGGTGGAGCTCCGGCGAGGCAGCAAACGCTGCTGGAAGGAGGAAAAACTCGTCCTCCCTAGCTCCGGTCTCAACCCCGGGATTCATTCTCTACCTCGCCGGAGCGCCGCCGCCCCCAAACGGACCCTAAGCTAATAAAACACGTCGACCCTCCAGTTTGACTCGATAAACACCCGCAATGTAATGTGTACTATGCTTCGCCTGCAAGAAGATAAAATATTGGCCGGAAAACCCATTGATTCCGGCTGGTATAAGTCATCGAAAACATGTCCGGGAAGGGAATCTAGCGGTGCGTTGAGTAATGGGAAGCTGTGACAGCAGAACTGCATGGAGATCGATGATGACTTTTTGAGATCTCTGCCTCTGCTCAGCTGCAGCTCTGCGCTCTGATATATGTTAGAGAACCAGAGATCGATGCAGAGACAGAGAGAGAGAGACAGGGGAAGCAGGAATCCACAGTAGACGACAAGAAGGAAAGCCAAAGTGATCGCAATTAGCGGCTTTTTCTAGCTTTCTTCTTCCCCACACAAAATCAAAACATCTTCTTCAATTCCTGCAGCAGGAAATCATGATATTTATTTACTTGCAAATCCTCATGGCCGCTTGGTCGCTGTCTTTTTGACTTATGCTAAAGCCTGAAACTCGACGCAGACATCCCCCACGGGGCGCTGCTGCCACCTACTCTTTCATCCTAGAGAGAGAAAAAGAGATTCTCCCAACGAGGCCATTAAAGAGAAATCTGTCTGGAAAGAGAGAAAAAAAACAGGGGAGAACAGAGCAATGGGGGAAGAAAGAGTAGAAGACTGCGGCTGCTCCTCCTCTGTCTCTGGCCAAATTGCTTTTGCTTTCCAAAGGTCAGCCACATTGTATACTCAACCCTTTGACATAAGCGGATAAACCAATGCTCTCTCTCTATCTATCTATCTCCTTCTCTCTCCTCCCTTTTTCTTTATATATATATAATTCTTTATTTTGGACTTTAATTAGGGTTATGAAGTTCACGTGCTAACATGCACGGGTTGTTCTGTCAATTCTTGCTATTCGCAGCTCAAAAATTGTAAAATCTTAATTATATTTGCAGTCTAATTCTCGTTAATTGCATCCCATCAAATAACCTCCTCCTCTCCATCTCTCTTAGATTCAACTTTAAAAAAGAAGGAAATTATCCAGCAAAAATCCCCAAAAAGGTGGTCGGTTTTCTGGTTAGAGGAAGGTTTGCATGTCATTTATCTTGTTTTTCGGTTAGGTTTCTAAATTGTTTAAGTCTTTAAGATGTTTTTCTAGGCTTTTAGTACTTAATAAATCAGCAAAGTGTTTCGCTTTTTTAGGATGAGAGTGAGGTACAGATATAATTTTGGACTACAAATAAAATTTATGGGCTACGAATAGCGATGGATTGCGAATAACCAATTCTGGACTACTAATATCAATTCTGGACGACTACGAATAGCCGTATTTTGAAACTAGTCACGAACTAAGGTTTCCACTATCCATGATCCTCATCTCATGGAAGTATTGTGTCTTGATCCACAAGAAGTTTCCACCTTCTTTGCTCCCCTAATCCTCATCTCATGGAAACCAATCACGAATTAAGGTTCGTATTCACTGCGATTGTTGTGAAATATGCGGTTTTTGGTGTTTCAAGTACAATTTTATTTATTATTTTTCATAATAGTCAGCAATTATTACTTTCTGTTGTTTTCATTCTCAAAATTATATTTTTACTTGATGCTGTTATTTATTTATTTATTTTTAGTTTTATTGGAATATGATGACCATGATGATTAATGAGTAGAAAACTAATGAGTTTTGTTTACAACAATTTACCTTTTTTGCTGAATTTTATGATATATTCTATGATTTTTTTTAATTTAAATTTAAGCTGTGGTGTTTTTAACAATACTGCAGTGCAATTAATAATTTTAAATGCTTTTAACAAAATATTAAAAAAAATATGTCTTTAAAAAAGCGGTGCTGTTGGAACCGGGAATTGGCCCAACGGGGAGTTCGGATCCCTGAAAGGGGGCAGCTAGCACTTACTGATCACACGGAAGAACCTGACCGAAGACTTAGAGCTAAAAATCGACCATTGGCTACAGTGCGGAGGTCTCACCACACACCCGGAAGATCTTTTGAGTGCTTCCCCTCCTAAGCCCAAAACTGAAGTCGGGCACCTTCGAGAGCTGAATGAGCTCACCCAAGGCATCCTAAGGAGAAACAAAGATCTGGAATGCCATCAAAAAGTGCCCTTCACGGTCTATTTATAGTTTTTCTTCACTGGTCTGCTAATAGCGCAATTTTGCCTTTTGGTTTTACTATAGGCACCCCAAATTGGTCTGCTAACAGCCAAACTCTACTGTTCTGGAGGGCTATTGGCAGGCCACCAAGGGTATCATGGTAAATTCACCTGTCGACCCTTGCCGGGCGAGTGGCCCGTGAAGGTGTCATTTGTCGGCCTCTCTACGAGCTGGGCTCGCGAGATCTCCTCTTGCAAGTGGAGGCGAGCCCCAACTCGCCTCGCCAGACCGGTACTGCGAGACCTCGCTTGACTCGCCCTAGATAAATGCACCCAGAGCGATGTTAGGTTGTCTCGCCTCGCCATGCGCCACTCGCGAGATCGGCTTTCAGATTCGCCTCGCCTCGCCTTGGCAGGGTGCTCACCGCGAATCGGCGAGAACTCCTTAACTCGCCTATAGTTGACTCACATTTTCATCCCCTCGACGAACACTGGGTTGTACACAATCCCCGCTCTTTGCGAGATTACTGTTGGATCGATTGGCGCCCTTAGAGGGGGGTGAATAAGGGAATAAAATTCTTTATAAATTTTTAGACGATTTACTAAATTGTTTAAAGTAATATTAGAACGAAATAACAATTTAGTTAAATTAAGAGAATATCATAATAACCAAGTTTAGAAACAAGTACTAAATTGTTTTATGACGAAAGAGATTGAAATAAACAATTTAGATAAAGTATTTATAATTGAAAATTTAATAACCAATATTTTATAGATTATGCCAAAGGAGAGAAATCAAGTAAACACAAATAAAGACATGATTGTATTCATATGAAAAGGTGTTTACAAAAATTTGATTTCAATATCGAAGAAATCGGAGGCGTACACATGAAAATTTCTTTTCCTTTTGTATACCGACTTGTATCCCCACAAATCGGTTGGCTTTAGCATATTCTTCTCCGGATATGACCTCAAGCCGCTCTAGCCAATCTTTCCTCGGATATTGCCTCGAGCACCCCCTAAATCTAATCACCTAGACCTAGTCACCAACACAAGGCGAATTCCCCCTTAAGTCCTACCCTAACCTAGTCGCCAATACTATAATAATAAAAACTCCATATATGAGATCTTCTGAAGTTGGAGATAAAGGATCGCTGTAATATGAGCGAGGTCGAAGCGATCGTCCTTCGGATGTAGCGTGACGTAGTCCTCATCCAGAATTCTCTTTAAGCTTTTTGTGGGAGATCCATCTTTCGGCAACAATGAAATTTTGGCACAAGTATTCTCTCTGGAAGCTCTCTCAGATTTCTAGAATAAAGGCTTCAATAATCCTCCCAGCCCAGAGCAAAAATGAAATCAGGTCTTTAAATAAGCACTGGAGCTAACGCGTGGCTTTAGGAGTTAACGCCGGCGTTAGTGAACGTGTACGACAGTTGCTAAGATCGTGCATTGCGTCGGGAGCGTGGCAGAACCAAATTTCGTCGAACGAAACTAATTTCGTTGAACGCGCCTTCGTCGAATGGAATCCCATTTCGTCAACCGCAACTGTCAGGATCGTGGCAGAAACCAATTTCATCGAACGAAACTTGTTTCGTCGAACGCGCTATCGTCGAGCGCAGTTAATTTCAATTCGTCGGGCGCAATTCAGTTCGTCGAACGCTCCAATTCGTCGAGCGCAGTTCAGTTCGTCGAACGCAGTAAGTCGAGCGCAGTTAACTTCATCGTCGAGCGCAGTTTAGTTCGTCGAACGCTCCAATTCTTTGAGCGCAGTTCAGTTCGTCGAACGCAATAAGTCGAGCGCAGTTAACTTCAATTCGTCGAACGCAGGTTCCTTCAGGTTTCGTCGAGCGCCTTAAGAGTTCGTCGAACGCAGTTTCCATTCGTCGAACGCAGTTTCCTTCTGATTTCGTCGAACGCCATCTCAGCGGTTGTTAACGCTGCGGTAACAACTAACGCGAGCGTTAGCACACTTTCCAGAGAGTCATCTCCAATCTGTTTTCTACCTGTGGAGTATTGCACTTATAGTTCCTGCACACTCTAAATACACGAAAAGCAAGATCAAATACAATTTGAGATTTGTTATTCTCAAACAAAAGGATGTGACACACATGTCCAACAATTACCTTAAGCTCGCGAAGAAACATCGAAGCCTTCGTGTTCGCCGGACGGCTACTGAGCTGGCAGGAATCTTTGGTGGGCCTCATCCCCAGCGCTATAAATACCAACGTCTTTGGGTGTTAGGTGCCCTTTTCTTTCTTCATTTTCCCCCACTACTCGCTGCTGCGCTCGCCCAAATTGCCCCTCTCGGAAGAAAAGCTCAAGCCCGTCTACACGGGTCCCGGGCGGACCAGCAATCCTTAACGACCCGGCTCGCCCTTTGGGCGTCCCGGCGAACTCCTCCGCCCTTCCCCAAATTGAAGAAGGCGAAGACCGTGCGGCGACACCTCGGGGAAGGAGGGTCCTCGTTCAAAGACCAGTTGCTCGACCCTGCCCTTGCTGAGCAGGTATTTGAATTCGCAGGTCATTCCCCCCTATTTTTGAGCTAACATGTCCTTTTTCAGAGCGCGTCCCTGACGGGGGGTCCCTTGCGAGAGGGAACCTGGATGATGCTCGCCTCCACTCTCCTAGAAGAGACGACTCGGCGACCGCCAACCTGGGCGTCATCGATTTGTGCCCTTCGCCGCGGCCTGGTAAGATTCCTGCGTTCTTTCGTTCGCTAATTTCCTAACTGAAATCTTCAGGGTGCTTCTTGCAGAGACCCTTCGTCCGTCGCCGGGGTGGCGCGCCACTCCAACGGGGTCGCCGGCCCCTCCGGGCGTGCAGCCCCCACCGGACGCGACCCTCTCCGTCCCTGGGTTCAAACTTCTGGACTGTCAAAGCCCTGCCAGCTCGCTCCCCGCCGACGCACGGGTCGCGAGCAACATTCCCCACCCCCCGGCCTGGGGAAGTCCGTTGCGCTGACCTACACGGAAGCCTTCTAGGGGAAACCGAGTTCCTCTCGCCAACGTCCTGGTAAAGCGACCGCGGCCCTGTCAGGTTGGTCAATTATTCTTGATAGATTGTGTATTGCTTTCTTCGCTAATTTCATTCTCGCAGGTGTCCAGGAGTCCCCCGCCGAGTTGGGCCTAGGGGAGGAGGAGATGTCGCCCCGCCCTCACCAGACAAGATCGCCAATTTCCTCGGCGACCCCCGGGACTCCGAAGTGATGAAGCGGCAGACCACCGAAATGCTCCAGAAGTACGGGCGCCCATATGCTGCGGGACCTATACAACTAGCCAAAAATACGGTGCCTTTAACAATTCTCTTAGTTATTCTTTACCAAAAAAGAGTAACAATAATTTATTATTTGACTACAAATTTTAACCGTTGATTTAGTTATGATTTATTTTGAAGAATAATAAAAACAATTTATTAAAATAATTGAAAAATGAAAGTTAAAGTCAAGATCATACTTTGACATTATTATGAAATGAATCAGTGCTCTATTATTATTTTTCAAATGCGATAAATAATAATAATAATAATATTATTATTATTAAAAAAATAGCAGAATAGAATCCTAGGTTATCATGCGTGATCACCACAGCAAGAATATGAGCACAAGAAACATTTCTAATTCTAAAAGATAAATAAAAAAAAAAGATATATTTTTAATTTGACTACTTGATTTTTTCCCGATATAAAAACATAAACAATAAAATGATTTATGTACATGACTGCTTAATTGCTTTTGGGTGCCCGGGCTTCGCGACCACACTCCCGACGCTCACAGTTCACTTCCTCCTCTGTCTGTCATGAAACCCGTGCGCCCGAAAGCAAGTTAGCACGAACGGATTCGGACGTTCACAAACTCCGATCATAACCACCGAGTTCACGACCGCTACCACCACGCCAAACGGAGCGTCAAGCGTCCATGCCGGAGCATCACGAACGGATTCAGACGTTCACAAACTCCGATCATAACCACCGAGTTCACGACCGCTACCACCACGCCAAACGGAGCGCCAAGCGTCCATGCCGGAGCATTTTGGGGGCAGATTTGGATCTGTTCATAGGGGCATTTTCGGAATCGGGCAGATTTGGATCTGTTCATAGGGGTATTTTCGGAATTTCATAAAAATGAGCGACGGACAGCTCATTACTGTTCAGCGCCCATGTTCCCTTTATATTAGTATATATAGGATAGATAAATAAATTTCAAGTACAAACATTTCTGATATATTACAACTCTACCCTTCGTCTGCACAGATTGTCAGCGGGGTGGTCACATGCACAACTCCCCCGGGCCCGAAGGCCTGACCGGAAGTTTTGCGCAGCACGCCCCACTCTCTCTAATTTCTTTTTATTCTCTATCTTCCTCTGTTTTTGTCTGGTAGATTCTCAAGTTTTCCACCATGGCTTTGCCCTCCGCTCCTTCTATTTAGGCTTTCTTCCTCCCCATTTCCTCCTCTCCTCTCTCTGTCAACGCACACCAAAAGTGCTATCTTTCACCAAGTTTCCTTTCTTTCTTCTACTCTCCCCGCCATTACCAGCCCTGTGCTCCATCTCTGAAGTTTTACAGGTAACTAATCTTCCTCCGCTCCTTCTTCTCGTTCCCAGGTATTTTACTCTGAAGTTTCATTTCATGTACTCCGGCCGGTTTCTTGATGGGGATGGAGAAGATTTTTGAGTCCGTTGCTTTTTTTTTATGCTAGGAATCGTGTTCACCCTTTCAAAGGAGATTTTTTTCTTCTTTTTGCTGCATAATTTTTGTAAACTGAGCGGGTGATTTGAATTTGTTATTGTTAGAATCTATCTATACACTGTAGTTTCCTCTTTAGCTGGAATTTAATTCTAGCTTTTGTTGTTTCCCGTTGTTTTATTCCCTGTTTTTTCACACACATTGTGTCCTGTTCCTGTTTGTTTACCCAACCACTCCGATATAATATCTTAGAAATATGCTGTTAGGCTCAACCGGAAGTTGCAGAACCAAGTATTATTTCTTCTCTCCCTTTTGATCCTCTGTTAATCAACCCGCAGATGGAGAAGAACGGCGGCTCTCCGGTTCATGGAAGGATGAAGAAGAGAAAGGCATCCGAAGACTTGAATGAACTGAGTCAAGACTTGCTTGAACGTGTCCTTTCACGTCTTCCACCCTCAAGTTTTCTCCGCCTGCGTTCTGTGTGCAAAAAATGGAGTTCTGCTTCCTCCTCTGCAACATTTCAAATCGCCTGCTCGCAGATCCCTTTCAGAGATCCATGGTTCCTCATGGTTGATCGTGATCTCAATCAATCCGTAATCTTTGATACCGGCGAAGGGAATTGGAAGAGTCTCCTTCACCATTCCATCTTCAATCAGAGCATTCGAACCAGGCAAATCGCCGTAGCCTCCAACGACGGCCTGGTTTGCTTTCGCAGCTGCTCCGGCGGACTCGCCGTCTGTAATCCGGTCACCGGAGCCTGTCGAGAGCTCGCTCTCCCTAACTCCTCCCACCCTCTTCAGGCGGTTGCCATGAGCTCCTTCCACAAAACCCCATCTTTCTCATCATATAAAGTTGTTTTAGTTTCCGGCGAATTGCCAAACCTCTGTTTCCAAACGTTCAGTTCAGACCTGAATAGGTGGGATGAGGAGGTGACCTTGTCCCAGAATGCAGGGGATTCGTCGGAGACCAATATCTCCGGCGGCGAGACGGTCTACTTCCTCAGCAAATCCGGCGAGGTGGTGGCAACGAACATGGTAAGAAGCCCATCCAAGGAGTTCTCATCAGTTCTCGCCGTGGAAGACGGCGACGAGATTGTGTATTTTCTAAATCACTCCGGCCGAGTGATTGCCTGCAATCTCAGCAGAAAGATCTTCTCCCAGCACCCGAGACTGCTGCCATTCTACTCCGAGCACTCCATCGACGTCGTGGTCTGCGCCGGGGAGATGATGGTGGTGGTGCTGTCGGAGTTCCTCGACACCGCCAGCCTCCGGGTGTGGAGATTCTGCAAGGCCGGCCGGTCATGGATGCAGGTGGCGGCGATGCCGCCGGCAATGTCGCACGAGCTCTATGGGAAGAAGGCCGACATAAACTGCGACGGCCGCGGGGATATGATTTTTATATGCTTGAACTCCGCCGAATTCAGCAGCTGCGTGATGTGTGTTGTGACCGCAAACGCGTGGGTGGAGCTGCCGGAGTGCGTGGTGAATGGGAAGCCGAAGGAGTTTGTGTCTGCCTTCTCCTTCGAGCCAAGATTGGAGGCTTGTGTATGAGTGAAGATGATCTTGTAATGCATCACTGTATCTTGAAATTTCACTGTGTTTGATGATTCATGAATTGTATGGTGAGTTCTCTTTTATGCACACAATTGCGTTTTAGTAATCGGGCTCTTCGGGAATGCGCTTTCTCCTGAGCTCCGGAGACCCGCTCGAACAGTTTTGGAAAATGCGCAGGAGTCGCTTGCGGTTTTGCCAAGTTACTGCGCGCCAACGTTATTTTGAAACCTTGATGAATGCGCAGAGGTGCAGGGAGATCAGGGTCGAAAACATTGTGTGGTTGATTGCGTAGTTGGTTGGCTTTTAGGGCTTTGATGCTCTTGAAGCATGATAGGGACCTACGACGGTGAAGGTGCCTACTAGAGGGGGCATAGGTCGGAACCAACTGAATCGCATAACCAAACTGAATTGGTTTTAGTAGCCCGCGGTTCGGTCACGGTTTCATTTTTTGAAAAACCATGTGGTTCGGTTCGGTCACGGTTTCATTTTTTGAAAAACCATGTCAAACCGAACCAAGTCCAACCGAACCGAAACATATTAGCTTTAATAATATTTTAATATATTAGAATATAAATTGTTACGAGTTTTAATTTATTAAGTTTTAATTTTTTAATCTCTATCATGTTATTAAAGCTAATAAGTTCAAGATCACATAGTAACATATTAAGTTTTATGACTTAAGGGTTTTAGGATCATATTGTAACACCCCAAAAATTGTAGGTCAGCGAGGTAGGCGGAGTGATAGTGCTGCGCTCGGGATAGGCTAAAAAATTTCATAGCAGTTCTTCGCGCACGTTCATAGGCCTTTTCGCGCACGACCAGTGGCCGTGCGCCATTGATCGTGCGTTAATTCGCAAGAAAATCGGAGTTCTGTCTCGGGCAGTGCGCACGATCAGGGGAAGTTCTTCGCGCACGACCATTGACCGTGCGCCGCTGCTCGTGCGCCCTGTTTATTCTGCTCCGCGAAAACGTGAGGAGAAGATGATCCGACCATTCAAAAACTTTGGGATTTGATCCAACGGCTGCGATGGTTCGCTGGGGGGCTTTAGGGCTTTGGAGAGGGGATAATCCCTCATATTTTTCAAGGGTTTTCTCTCTCTTAGGTTGGAGAAAGGAGAAGGGGGCTAGGAGGAAGAAGAAGGAGATTCCGCCATTGTTGGAGCTTCGGAGCTCCGTTCGTCGATCCGAGACCGGCAACGCGTAGGGGGCGTCGAGGCGCTTCTTCTCCTCCGTTTGTTTGCAAGTTTCTCATGGCTAGAAGGAGATCTCAAAAGGTAATGACATTTCTCCTCCCGGTCTTTAGGATGCGTGCATGACATCCCTTTATTTTCTGCATTTTTGGCACCGGATCCGTCGAGTGAGAGGGATCCGGGTCGCCTTGGTTCAAAAGGAACCATCGGGTTGATTGAGTCCGTCCCCGACATGTTTTGCACTAGAGATCCGCTCCGTTAGCGGATTAGGCATTGTGGGTGAAGCCGGATTTGCGACCGTTGGTCCGATTCGGTGATGTTGTTTGACGCGCATTTTAGGGGTTTTGTTAGAAATCCGATTTCGGCGAACTTGTCGTTGTGATGCCCTTGTAGCTTCGTGTGGTAACGAATGCCAGGTTTTGGGCGGGGAAATGATGTGCGGAATATGAGGCTTGTGATGTCTAGGGTTGTGCGAAGGCGTGATTGATCTTTGTGGTCGGCTGGCTATCCCGTGAAGACTGAGATTCACGTGTGGAGAGTGTCCCGGCAAGATTAGTCCCTTCGGTGTTGACTGACAAGAATGTCTGTGCTACGGATGAGTCCGGTAACGGTCGCCAGGCGAGGCAGTCGGTGGACGTTGTCCCGAGTGTAAGTCCAGAGCCTTGGGACGTTTTGCTTAAGCCAGAATTCTTAGCATCGGTTTTGTGTGTTGTTAGCGGCCTGAGCATGTGATCTGTTAGACAAGCCCGATGGCATGGTGAGCCAGGTGAGGTGGGTCTCAGCGAGAGCTCTTGGCCTTGGGCTACGATGCCCTCGTGGGGAAATGATGAGTACCCTTGTGTTTGTGATGTGATGATGATGTATGATGATGTGTTAGATTCATACGCCTTAGGGTGCCTTGAGTGAAACCCGGGTTTGCATTCACTTTGCATTGGTAGGCCCCTTTTATTATCTGCTCAACATAGAAACGTGGATGATGTTTGTGACACTCATGCCTGTATTTATGTTGCTTTTCTTTATGCACATTTGCATACGTAGTGCTGACTTGCATAGTGAAGTAGTTCCCCGGGGTCCGCTAGGAAGGCCGGGAGGAGGGATGTTGTTACACCGTTTGTGGTCAGCCATAGCTGACCCTCGTTTACCGCTCTTTGTGATTTGGATGCAGGGCAAGGATCGCAGGCGGGACCCAGCTCGCCGGCCAAAAAGGCTTAAAGCCTCATGAAGTGTTTATCTTGTTTTCATGCACTTCTATTTTATTATTTTGTTGTAACCGGCTTGCATGCCGAGGTAGTTTAGGGAAAACTATTATTCCCACTTTTGTTGGGATGTCTCTTTGTGTTGAATGTTGGGTGTTTTGGACTTTGGTTTTGTAAGACCTTAAGGCCAATTGGACTCCTATGTACTGTGGGCAATCTCTGTGGTTTTAGTTTGTTTCCGTTGTGTTATCTGAGTTTTGAGATTGGGTAGTTAATATCATCTTTTAATACTAAAGCTGTGGCGGTTATATGTTGTGGGGTCCCGGCCGGACCCATATTATATGGTCATTACAGGGGAGGTGTTACAATTTGGTATCAGAGCGAGGTTTGAGTATTCTTGCGAGGTCTAGTGTATTTGGATCGCGTAAGAGATTGTCCACATAGGAGCATTGTGCGGGATCACGAGTATCCCTGTGTTTGAGTCTTGCGAATAGAGCTTGATGACTCTTTTTCCTTGTTTATGCTAGGATGTTGGCGACGATGCGGGGATGTCGAGGAGGCAAGAGGAGCCTTCGGGAAGCAGTGCTACTACTGCGGGCCTCATGAATGTGGGCATGTCCCCGGCTGATTTCTGTCGCATGCTAGCGGAAGCAATGGTAGCGGCTCAAGCTGGAGCGATGCCACGGGTTCCTACGCCGGTGGTGCAAGTTGCGACTCCTGTTACTCCGGCGGCTACGCCGGCTACACCGGATGTCGAAGTGAGGCAAGCAGAGCCTTTAGCGGAGAGAGCTATTCCGATGAGTGATCGATTCATGAAGTACTTCTTGAGTTTCCACCCTCCGACGTTCAAGGGAGTTGGCACTCCCACGGATGCCGAAGATTGGCTTTCGAGGATCCAGGAACTCTTGAAGGCAGCTGAGACCCCAGAGGAGAGGCAGTCTCACTATGCGAGTTTCATGTTAGAGGGCGATGCAAAGTTGTGGTGGGCGAACCATAACGGTCGCCATTTTGTTGGGCGTGTTCCGTCCATGGAGGAGTTCGGGAACGCTTTCCTCAAGCGTTATATTCCGGTCTCGACAAGGTTAGCACTACAGCGACAGTTTTTGCATTTGGTGCAGCGTGAGAAGACAGTGGATGAATATCTGCAAGAGTTCACTCGGTTGGGTCGTTATGCGGGGACGACTATGACAAATGATGAAGAGAGGGATAATCTTTTCTATCAAGGGTTGAGGGAAAATTTAAGGCAACCACTCATAGCCTTGAAGAATGCGGGATTTAATGAATTGGTCGAAGCCACTCGCACACTGGAGAGCGACATGGAGCGAACCCAACGGCGAAAGGGTTTTGCGGCAAAGCAGGGAGAAAGAAAGCCTTCTCAGTCTCAGTCTCAGTGGAAGTCCGAGGGCAACCGATGGAAGAAGAAGCCCCGTCCTAGTAGGCCTGGGGAGAGAAGTGGCGCACCTTCGGGAGATTTTCGCTCCAAAGGTCCGTTGACTTGTTACAAGTGTGGCAAGGTGGGTCACATAAGTCGGTTTTGTACTGAGGGCGGAGCTGAGCCAGAGCCGAGGCAGGAACAATCGGTGCGTTCCAGTCCCAGTGTTGCAGAGAGGGGGAAAGCGGCGGAGTCAGTGCTTCGCAGTTCCCTCCAGTGCAGCCTAGAGCATATAATCTTGGGCAACAGGAAGCGATACGTCAACCCGACGTGGTGACATGTACGAAAAGTTTAAGTTTTCATTTGTTACTATAATGTAGGTTGCGGCCTTTCATGTTTGTTTTGCACGTGGTTAGGTTTCGTGCTAGTTTCGGGCTACCCCTCTCGAGTGTTGTTCGACACGGGAGCGTCACACTCTTTTCTTGCAGAAAGTTTTATCCGGAAGATTGGTGCTGAGTCCGTAGAGGCAGAGGGGGAGCTGAGCGTGCGTATGCCGAATGGGTCTTTTATGACTACCATGAGGAAAGGACACATTGTGTTGCAAATTGGTAATTGTGATTTCGTGTTGGTGGCAGCGATTCTGCCACTAGCCGAATTCGACGTTATCTTGGGGATGGACTGGCTTGCAGCGCAGCGAGCTAGTATCGACTGCCAGTTGAAGGTGGTAACCCTGAGAGGAAAAGGTAGAGCAGAGGTCAAGTTCGAAGGCCTAAGCGGAGTGGCTTGCTCCCTGATTTCCGCTATGCAGATGAGGCGTGCGGTAAACCAAGGAGGCGAGGCATTTTTAGCTTTGTTGGAGACTCACTCCACAAAGTTGGCTATTGGAGAAGTTCCGGTGGTGGAAGAATTTGAGGATGTATTTCCCGAGGAGCTTCCGGGAGCACCTCCTCAACGTGAGATCGATTTTTCGATCGAATTGGTACCGGGTGCGAGGCCGGTGTCGCGTCCTGGCCCCACTAACTGGCCGAGCTAAAGGTTCAGTTGCAAGAGTTGTTAGAGCAAGGGTACATTAGGCCCAGCTCTTCGCCGTGGAGCGCGCCGGTATTGTTTGTGAAGAAAAAGGACGAAAGTATGCGGCTGTGCATTGACTACCGTGAGCTAAATAAGTTGACCGTCAAGAATAAATATCTGATTCCCCAAATCGATGATTTGTTCGACCAGTTAGTGGGGTCGGTGGTGTACTCCAAGTTGGATTTGAAATCGGGGTACTACCAGTTGAAGATTCGAGAAGAGGACGTTGCCAAGACAGCGTTTGGGACTCGGTATGGCCACTACGAGTTTTCGGTGATGTCGTTCGGACTGACGAACGCGCCATCTGTGTTCATGGATTTGATGAACAGGGTTTTTCGCCCATTCTTAGATTCGTTCGTGGTGGTGTTCATAGATGATATTTTGGTGTATTCAAAATCGGAGGCAGAGCATGAGTCTCACTTGAGACAAGTATTGCAGACTCTAAGGGAGAATCAGCTTTATCTAAGTTCTCGAAGTGTGAGTTTTGGATCGAGAAGGTGGCATTCTTGGGTCACGCGATCAGTGGAGATGGGGTTGCGGTAGATCCAGCGAAGATTGAATCCATTAGGGATTGACCTGTATTGAGAACCGTGGTGGAAGTCCGGAGCTTCCTTGGACTAGCCGGTTATTACAGAAGGTTCGTGGAGAACTTTTCGCGGATGGCGTTGAACCTCACCACTCTCACTCGCAAGGACCAAAGGTTCGTATGGACACCGGAGTGTGCCCGTGCATTTGAGAATTTGAAGGAAAGGTTGATGTCTGCTCCAATCCTTAGTCTTCTTACTGGGACAGAAGGATTTCAGATTTTCAGCGATGCGTCAGGTTGCGGGTTGGGTTGCATGCTGGTGCAACACGGCAAGGTGATCGCTTATGGGTCAAGGCAGTTAAAGACTCATGAGAGGAATTATCCCGTCCATGATCTGGAGTTGGCGGCGGTAATCTTTGCGCTAAAATTGTGGCGGCACTACGTTTATGGTGCGAAGGTGGAGATCTTCACGGATCACAAAAGTCTGAGGTATCTCCTAGACCAAAAGGATCTGAATATGCGGCAGCGTAGGTGGGTCGAGTTCCTTGGGGACTACGACGTGGAGATTCAGTATACGCCGGGTAAAGCCAACGTGGTGGCGTATGCCTTGAGTAGGAAGTACTCCGGGCAAGGTAATTGGATGGAGGCGCATGACGAGCGTTTGATTCGAGACTTGGAGTCTCTTGGCATTTCTTGTGTGGCTAGAGGTGAGTCTGGCGTGGCTCGTTTGAACTGGATTGAAATGCAGTGTAATATAACGGATCGAATCCGAGAGGCGACCAGTGCAGACGAGGAGTGCCAACAGTTGGTGTTGGAGGCTCAGCAAAGCGAAGGCACTGCTTTGGAGATGGTTGGTGGGATTTTGAAAAGAGACGGAAGGGTTTGTGTTCCGCGCTTTGGCAAGCTTCGCGAGGAGTTGATGTTTGAGGCTCACTTTACGAAGTACTCCGTTCATCCAGGAAGTACGAAGATGTACGCGGATATGAAGAAATCTTTTTGGTGGCCTGGGATGAAGCGGGATGTAGCTGAGTACGTAAACCGATGTCAGACATGTGCCTTGGTGAAGGCTGAGTGCCAAAGGCCCGGTGGGTTCTTGAAGCCTCTTCCCATCCCCGAATGGAAATTCAATGACATCTCTATGGATTTTGTGCATGGTTTGCCTCGATCGCAGCAGGGTAACGATGCGATTTGGGTGATAGTGGATCGCCTGACCAAGGTGGCTCACTTCATTCCGAATCAGAAGGGCGATGACGTGGAGAAGCTCGTGGAGCTTTATGTTCGAAATATAGTGCGGTTGCACGGGATTCCGAAGAGCATCGTTAGTGATCGCGATGGGCGGTTCACTTCGAAGGACTAGAGGTTAGTGCAGAAAAGTTTAGGCACAAAGCTCAAGTTTAGTACCGCGTTCCATCCGCAGACCGATGGTCAGACGGAGCGAACGAACTGTACGTTGGAGGACATGTAGAGGATGTGTGCTCTCGACTTTGGTAAAGGTTGGGAAGACCACCTTTTCATGGTGGAGTTCGCCTATAATAATAGCTTCCAGGCGAGCATCAAGATGGCGCCATACGAAGCTTTGTATGGAAGGAAGTGTCGAACGCCGATGTCTTGGGTAGAGGTGGGAGACACTAAGCTTTTGGGAAAGTAAGTGGTGGAAGATGCTTGCGAGATTGTGCGGACGATTCAGGAGCGCATGAAGGTTGCTCAGGATCGACAAGCGAAGTATTTTAATGCGCGCCACGGAAATGTGGAGTTTGCAGTGGGCGACATGGTCTACTTGAAGATCAAGCCGTTCAAGGGTGTTTCGCGGGTGCGGCGACTCAAGAAGTTGAGTCCGAGATATTTGGGTCCGTTCGAGGTTATGGAACGTATAGGCGAAGCAGCCTATCGTTTGGCGTTGTCCGCAGAGCTGACTGGATTACATGATGTTTTCCATGTCTCTGTGCTGAGGAAAGCTTTGGTGGAGCCGAGGGTCGTGGTCGAAGCGGCGGCGGTGCCGGTGATGGAGGATTTGGGGACGCGGGTTCGTCCGGTTTGCGTGGAGGATTCGGAAGTCCGGCAGTTGCGTAACAAGGAAGTCAAGCTTGTAAAGGTGCGATGAGACAACTGCGGGCGAGACGAATTCTCTTGGGAGCGTGAGCAAGCGATGCGGGAGGATTTCCCGGAACTTTTTGCACCAGGTATGCATTATGAATTTCCTGTTTCAATTCTGAAATTTCGAAGACGAAATTCTTCTAAGGGGGGTGGAGTTGTAACACCCCAAAAATCGTAGGTCAGCGAGGTAGGCGGAGTGGTAGTGCTGCGCTCGGGATAGGCTAAAAAATTCCATAGCAGTTCTTCGCGCACGTTCATAGGCCTCTTCGCGCACGACCAATGGTCGTGCGCCATTGATCGTGCGTTAATTCGCAAGAAAATCGGAGTTCTGTCTCGGGCAGTGCGCACGATCAGGGGAAGTTCTTCGCGCACGACCACTGACCGTGCGCCGCTGCTCGTGCGCCCTGTTTATTCTGCTCCGCGAAAATGTGCGGAGAAGATGATCCGACCATTCAAAAACTTTGGGATTTGATCCAACGACTGTGATGGTTCGCTGGGGGGCTTTAGGGCTTTGGAGAGGGGATAATCCCTCATATTTTTCAAGGGTTTTCTCTCTCTTAGGTTGGAGAAAGGAGAAGGGGGCTAGGAGGAAGAAGAAGGAGATTCCGCCATTGTTGGAGCTTCGGAGCTCCGTTCGCTGATCCGAGACGGGCAACGCGTAGGGGGCCGTCGAGACGCTTCTTCTCCTCCGTTTGTTTGCAAGTTTCTCATGGCTCGGAGGAGATCTCAAAAGGTAACGACATTTCTCCTCCCGGTCTTTAGGATGCGTGCATGTCATCCCTTTATTTTCTGCATTTTTGGCACCGGATTCGTCGAGTGAGAGGGATCCGGGTCGCCTTGGTTCAAAAGGAACCATCGGGTTGATTGAGTCCGTCCCCGACATGTTTTGCACTAGAGATCCGCTCCGTTAGCGGATTAGGCATTGTGGGTGAAGCCGGATTTGCGACCGTTGGTCCGATTCGATGATGTTGTTTGACGCGCATTTTAGGGGTTTTGTTAGAAATCCGATTACGGCGAACTCGTCGTTGTGATGCCCTTGTAGCTTTGTGTGGTAACGAATGTCGGGTTTTGGGCGGGGAAATGATGTGCGGAATATGGGGCTTGTGATGTCTAGGGTTGTGCGAAGGCGCGATTGGTCTTTGCGGTCGGCTGGCTATCCCGTGAAGACTGAGATTCACGTGTGGAGAGTGTCCCGACAAGATTAGTCCCTTCGGTGTTGACTGACGAGAATGTCTGTGCTACGAATGAGTCCGGTAACGGTCGCCAGGCGAGACAGTCGGTAGACGTTATCCCGAGTGTAAGTTCAGGGCCTTGTGACGTTTTGCTTAAGCCAGAATTCTTAGCATCGGTTTTGTGTGTTGTTAGCGGCCTGAGCATGTGAGCTGTTAGACAAGCCCGATGGCATGGTGAGCCAGGCGAGGTGGGTCTCAGCGAGAGCTCTTGGCCTTGGGCTACGATGCCCTCGTGGGGAAATGATGAGTACCCTTGTGTTTGTGATGTGATGATGATGATGTATTAGATTCTTACGCCTTAGGGTGCCTTGGGTGAAACCCGGGTTTGCATTCTCTTTGCATTGGTAGACCCCTTTTATTATCTGTTCAACATAGAAACGTGGATGATGTTTGTGACACTCATGCCTGTATTTATGTTGCTTTTCTTTATGTACATTTGCATACGAAGTGCTGACTTGCAGGGTGAAGTAGTTCCCCGAGGTCCGCTAGGAAGGCCGGGAGGAGGGATGTTGTTACACCGTTTGTGGTCAGCCATAGCTGACCCTCGTTTACCGCTCTTTGTGATTTGTATGCAGGGCAAGGATCGCAGGCTGGACCCAGCTCGCCGGCCAAAAAGGCTTAAAGCCTCATGAAGTGTTTACCTTGTTTTCATGCACTTCTACTTTATTATTTTGTTGTAATCGGCTTGCATGCCGAGGTAGTTTAGGGAAAACTATTATTCCCACTTTTGTTGGGATGTCTCTTTGTGTTGAATGTTGGGTGTTTTGGACTTTGGTTTTGTAAGGCCTTAAGGCCAGTTGGACTCCTATGTACTGTGGGCAATCTCTGTGGTTTTAGTTTGTTTCCGTTGTGTTATCTGAGTTTTGAGATTGGGTAGTTAATATCATCTTTTAATACTAAAGTTGTGGCGGTTATATGCTGTGGGGTCCCGGCCGGACCCATATTATATGGTCATTACAGGGGAGGTGTTACACATATTAAGTTTTAATTTTTTTATCTCTCCGGTCACTATATTAAGTTTTATGACTTCACGCCTCACAGGTTCACTTCTTCTTTCTAGGTCACGCGATTCATGACCTCATGAATTCACGAGCCTTTGGGAGCTTGAATTTGATCCTAATCATTCTTCTTGCATGAATCATATAAGATTGTTTTTAATTATCACGTGTCAGCACTTGGTTAGATGACTAATTATTAATGAAAAAATTTCTTTTATTTTTATTATTAAATCATTAAAATCGAACCAAACTATACGGTTCAATTCCAAAGGTATGTGCGGTTCGGCGCGATTCCAGATTTTTTGAACCACATGTGGGTGGTTCGGTTAGCGGTTTTGATCAAAAACCGAACCGTTACAGCTCTAACTAGAGATGATGATGGAGGCAGTGAAGCAAGTTCTTTTCTCATCGTTGTGGTTTTGTAGGCGTTTGGTTTCTTGTGGTGGGAAAAGTGATTGTTTCAAAACATCCCACACTTTCAAAAAAGCTAAAAAGAGCTTTCTGTGTTTTCATGATTCACTTCTGTAGCTTTGACTTTCATCTCCTATTCTTTTCCCACAATTGTTTTTCCCGACAGTTTTCGTCTTGTTATTGTTAAGAAACAATGCAAGGGCTTCATCGCCAACGCAGACTCAATTATGTTTTTTTTTTAAATTTCAAGTGAAGAGGAGCCCAATGCTTTTGTAAGGAGTTGAGAAGAAGATTACAATAATGATAGGGTGTGAAATTGGGACTAAAGAATTCATTGGTATGCTCTCATAGGTAAATCATTTCTTCGATTAGACGAATAATCTCATCAACAATAAAGTAAAGTAAGTCACCCTTCGATTCAAATTTGGAGCACTAATGAAAGGCATTATGTAGCCCATGCAAATTCTCGAGCGCAACTATCTCTGCGAGACATAATTGCAACAACTTTTTTTTTTGAATGGCCTTATGCTAACTCGAGAACACATTGGACCACAATGCATTTCTAACTTTAAGACACTAGAAATCACGCTATAAGTTGATCAATTGATGAAGAAAGAAACTTGATAATATAAAAAAATTCAGTAAATCAAACATATACTCAATAGAGCAGCCCAAAAGTCGAGTCGTACGTGAAACACTAAAAGGAGACCCTTTCATGGGGCCACATCATATCAAAGAGTTCCGTAGAGAGATGAGTAAGAGGTCGATAAACAAGAAAATTGAAGAGAAAACTATCCCCCTAACATCCCCAATGCCAAATTTATAGTCGACAAGCATCTTAAATGCGACCAACTTGGGCACTGCTCCAGTGCGCCAACGATATTTGTTGCACATCATAACAAGTCAGACGATCGACGATCATGTAGTAATGATGTATGAAATCCAAGCAACTCTAAAGTTGAAGAGATAACACTTACTAATAATCACCGGTGCACTCAAGATCAACAAATTTCGAAACAAACGAAAATTTGGTTCAATTTGGATTATGAGCGAGTAAATATATATTGTAGAAATAATTCAATATATTCACATAACATAATATATTTTCTCTCGAATATACAGGATGCAACATCAAAAGATTAATAAGAAATAAAGTTTGAGTAAGATGTGTGATCGTAACCCTAAAAAAATTGCATCATCCTCAGACAGATCATTTAAGCGATGTTCACTTTTGAAAATAAAAGACGTAGTAACAAAACTATTTTGAACAAAATAAATAAGTCAATCGATCAATTATTGCTAGAATCCAGGTCCAGTGCGTGCGAGTGGACGCACACGCATGTGCGTGATCTATGAATTATCTTTATGTTTTTTTTCAACATAATTAAGTCGAGATATAAAGTAAAAGAGTTTGATAATCTGAGAGTAAAATGATTCATCTTTTCAAGAAAGATTTTTTCTATAAAAATTTGAGTCCCTTTCAAATGACTTTGAATTTTTCTCATCAATTGATGTAGAGCCTAAACACCAAACACCATAAAACCCTATTAAAATACTTTTAACTGAATAAAAAATATACTGCGCCCACTGACATATTACTGACGCTTGCTATGCGCATCATTATTCAAATAAATCAATAAAAAAATTCATGCAATTCAAACCTCTTATGGCCCAACACCTTTAAGCCATTGACCTTTTATTGGTTCCCACATTACAAAAATCAAAGTTTAGATTCTAATTTTTTTTAATCAATAAATGCATAGTCTTCAACAACAAGACATCTACATCTAGGTGACACACACTCCATCATTAGAACAATACTAAATTCCCACTTACCATTAAGTGCCAAACACTCTGCAAATTATAAGATAAACTCGAAATAAAAGACACATAAAATTGAAGTTTTAATACATTTTTTGGAGTTTAGATTACAAAATTCATTTTATTTTGACTAGATTTTGCATATGATCATCTCTAATTATGACCATTAACTTATGTCTTTCATCAAATTAAATTCTCCAAACTTTGTTTTCTCATCATTTACAATTCACTAGATTTCAGAGGTAAACTTATTACATTAAAAAAAGGTAAAGTATTAGTGACACTCTTCTATTGTAGAGGAAAGATATTTGACATCTTAAAATTTTTTTAAAAGGAATGTTGCTACCCCTAATTTTTCATAACCGAGATATTTGACCCCCTGTCAAATGAATTTGTAGGGGGTCAAATGTCTCGGTTATGAAAAATAAGGATTTACAATAATCTTTTTGAAACTTGTATATGGTCAAATGTCTTTCTTCTACAATATAGGGCGTCACAAATATTTTACCCTAAAAATAATTACTTCAACATTAATATTTGTGCCGAAGGCCTTCATTTGGTTTGTAATTGACGCAGCTCTAAGGACAATATTATCCCCCTTCTCTTCAATTACTCGACTTATTTTCATCCCTGACATCAGAAAATTAAGTAAAGTTACTATAACATTTGAGATTTAGATAAATTTGAAATTTATGCTCCATTAAACATAAGATTCGTGAAGATGTGAGTGAACGGTTGTGCGACATCGATTGAATTCTCATTAACGACCATACCGAGAACTTAAATCGTGAGGATGTTGATTGGTCGGGACTTGCTCTATGTGGTCTCTTAAGGATACAATTGCTGTGAGGACCCCGACCACATCCTGACGCACCAGCGCTGCCTTTCGTCCCATGCCCTCACATGGGCCGCAGCCCATGCCACCCCAACCCCTCTCCGCGCCTATTCGGCCACGGCGGGTTGTTGGAGACCGCAACCTCTCTTTGATGAGAAGTGATCCAGTTAAGCGCCTCTACGGGGACTTCCCAGGAGCTCACCCATCCCAGAATTGCTCCCATCCGAGCTGCAACTCAATTGGTGATGAGAAGTGAAAGAACTCTATAGTTAAGCGTGCTCGGATGGGAGCAATTCTGGGATGGGTGACCTCCTGGGAAGTCCCCGTAGAGGCGCTTAACTGGATCACTTCTCATCAAAGGGAGGTTGCGGTCTCAAACAACCCGTCGTGGCCGAATAGGCGCGGAGAGGGGTTGGGGTGGCATGGGCTGCGGCCCATGTGAGGGCCTGTGACGAAAGGCAGCACTGGTGCGCCAGGCTGTGGTCAGGGTCCTCACAATTGTTGTAGCTCCGAAATTTTGTAGTCAAACGTGCTGAACATGACAACTCTAACGCCGCAAATGTTATATGCGAGAGGGGACGAAAAGGAGACAGATGACAAGGGATTCGATTGATACGAAAATACTTTTATTGCTCAGAAAACATTGAATGAAGATGCAATGTCATTTATAGGCTGAAACGCTACAAATTGGGAACCGCTTATGCGCTAAAATTATTACACTTAGGCTCTGCTTAGGAGAGCGGTTGGAGAAGGTTAGTGATTGCGAATGCAGTTATGAACAACACAAGTTAGAACAAAAATCAAAATCATGTAGGTATGGTCATGCGTTATCGGTCATGAAATATAAAGTAGAATTCGGGTAGGAAATGATGTCACATGAATTCCAAAAGTAACTAAAGCGTCATCACTGTGTTTACTACCATCGTTTCACACATCCACCTCAAACGCCACAACTATCCCAAACATAGTCTTTTAAACAACAATACAAGATCTAAAGCAACTTATTTTCAAGTCGGGTTTGCTGAATTTTCAATAATAAGTGGAGCATGTCTAACCGTAGAATGAGGAGTTAATGGGCACTGCATTCTTGAAAAACATCATCTTCCTTATAATTTCTTTGAACAATGTTTCATCTTTCCGGCTATGATTTCATGGAGATGAGTATTGTGTATATTGTGTATATTGTCGTATTGTTGTTAGCTGCTTTGAAATCTGACTGCACCTGGATGATCAGAGTCTTAAAGTCAAGTCAGTGTTGAAATTTCGCACCCTCTCTCTTCGAGTCTTTCAGTTTTTCTTATGTTGGTTTAGACTAAAAGCCTAATTAGGTGAGTGGTGGCAGTTTGAGATGGGCCGATCGGAGATGGAGATAAAACATTGTTCTTAAATGAAGTTCTCTTCCCACTGTTGAAATCAGACATAAACAGTATTTTGGGGATCGTTGGTTCCAAATGGAGACTATTTAAATAGGAAAAAAATAATATTTTTTTTACAAAAACAGAACGGTGAAAAAATGCCCAACCAAATGGAGCCTAAATAGAGCATGTCTTGAGCTCATTTTTAGAGAATTGTTGCAGGGAAATTATGGGGAATTCATTGGGAATTGTTGAGCTGAAGAGAAAGGTGGTGATGAAAGAATTTGAGAAGAAGAAATTGAAGAAGAAAAGCAATGGAATATGAAGAATAAATGAATGACATTTTAGTTTGATTTTATTTTTACAAAACTTAGTTTTATTTTTGTTTATTTTGTTCATAGAATTTTACTTTTTGGAACCTCTTGGACTTTTGTATTTTACTTAAGAATTGTAATTACATAAGAATATTAAGGTATATTAGAGAAATTAACTACTAAGATTGCAATGATTTCTTTCATATTTGTTCATGCAGGAGTTTGATGAATCTTCCTCGATTTTTTAATCGAATTCTTTGATTGACACATTGACACGCATATATGTTCGTATTCTTCAAGAGGAGAAGTTTATTACGATCGAATTTTGATTTCGTTAACTGTGCAAGCAGTGCGGATTTCCGAAGGATTCGGAGCCTTTAATAAAGTTTGAAATGAGTATTCTACGAATACTTATCAGGTTTGGAATGAGTATTTATAGTACCTTCAGCCACTAATGGGTCATTATCGAGTCGGTCCAGGTTCGTGCAGACATAAATACGAAATATTCAACATAGGGCGCAGGGTCTGCATCCACCCCCTTCATCTCCCTGTCCAAGCTAGACCGACACATCTAATGAGCTTTGGATCAAGTTCTAATACCTTAAAAGAGGTGCCCAACAATTATATTTTAATTGAAAGAAAAAACAAAGTTTTACTTTTAATTTCCTTAGAAAGCAGGCTTGCACCAAAAGTTTTTTGTTTCTCAGTAGTGGGAGACAACAAACCATTGTTAAATAGGCTTCTTTCCTGATTGTCTCTGGTTCCAGTCAAACCAGAGAAGGATAATCATACAAAACTTCTACTCTAAGGCCACATTCCACTTGGGAAAACTCAATAAAACAGCAATTTCTCTCCCCCACCCTCTCTTTATATGCATATACATGTACAACATTTCAGTTTCTGTCTCTTTAGGATTGAGAAATGAGCCTGGTTACCGTTGCACGGGGAAGAAGCCGCAGGAATCGCCATGATCAGAGGGAGGAGAGGTTTGATGGCCTCTTGTCCCCCGCGCTTGCTGCGGTGCTTTTAGGATGCGCTGTGAGTGATGGAGCCGGGTTTCAGCTTTCTGCTCTTCAGCTCTCCTGTGAACAATTGCCATTTTGTTCATCAACTTCTCCTCCAATTTCGATCTCATCTTCTGAATCTTCACCTGTGTGGGAATTCCATCATAATGTTAATGAAGAAAGAAGTCATCAAACCTGTGTCTGAGTTGCTAATTCTAGCATTCAGACGGTCTAAAGGTCTGTTTGGCACAACGTTTTTACTCCAGTGCATTCCGATAAAAACATCACCTCCCATTTTGTCACGACAATTGTTGCCACTGCTGTGCAGAAGAACCACATTCTGAACATAAATGCGGGAACGGCTCCACTACTAAGGTCGGGCTTTCAGGAACGACGGTTCAGAACCACACTGCGTTCACAACCGCCACAACCACGCCAAATAGACCTCAATGTTAAGCTTTGTGCAAGCTTCTTTGGCTTGAAAATGGGGACTAAACAAAAGCTACCATAGCTTGAGTGGTGGTCGATTGTTTCTCTGTTTTATGTAGTTTCTATTCCGGAATGCGAACAAAGGGGAGATTATAACTAGGAGTGTAAACATTTGGACTGAAAGTGTGTTCGATCAATGTTTAAAATATCTTTTTTTTTTCACTGAAGATAGTAATGATAGATGTGTGTAATTTTTAATTTCACATACAAACTGAGGGAGAAGAGAAGTAGTTCTTAAATTACAAAAAGAAAAGAGAAGAGAGAAGATCAATTTGTGAAATATTTTGAAGTCGGAAGAACACGTCAACCAACAGGAGAATAAAGACACCAATAGATGAACACAAGCTTTCACAATAATAATAACTTTGGCAGCTAGTTACAAATAAACAAGGCTGAATACAAGTTGCATCCAACTTGAATCACAACAGCCAATAGTAAGTAAGAACTTGGTCACGGACAAGGTCCGCTTCTTCTCCGGAGCACACCGCGCAGGTGAGACTCGCTCCTCGCTACCGCTGGCGGTAACGCTAGCGTCGGGCGTTAGCTCTCCAACTCGCAAGCTCGCTGCTCGCACTCCAAGCTACTCGCACGCTCGCCGCGCTTCACTTCCTCCACTTCTCGCTACCGCGCGCGCTAGCCACTAGCGCCGGACGCTATCTTGCGAGTAGGTAACTCGTCTGCCGAACTTACTCCAAGTTCGATGTTCGCCTGGTAGCGCTCTGGTATCTCTAACTCGCTCAAAGTAGAGGATACTCGCCACTTTCAGAATCGATGCTCTTTGGGGGGGGGGGGGTACCCCTCTATTTATAGGCAAAACAGGGGGGTGGCAAGAAGGAGCTAACGGCGAGAAGGAACTCCCGCCGAGAAGGGACTACCACCGAGAAGGAGCTATCACCGGCGGTAGCTCACTTCAAAAATCTAACACTCCCCCTTGAAGTGAGCTCCGGGAACAACTCCAAGCAATGAGCGAAGCCTCCGAAATGGCCCCGCAGATAGGGGCTTCGTGAATATATCCGCAAGGTTCTCTTCACTCCGCACATGCTCCACAGCGATCAAGCCACCCATCACCTTCTCTCTGATGAAGTGATGCTCGATCTCAATGTGC
The DNA here is from genome assembly GCA_033032865.1 of Dactylorhiza incarnata. Lineage (NCBI taxonomy): Eukaryota > Viridiplantae > Streptophyta > Magnoliopsida > Asparagales > Orchidaceae > Dactylorhiza > Dactylorhiza incarnata. The sequence goes on from JAWHQI010000053.1 coordinate 8,799,966, forward strand.
TTGGTCCTTGCATGACATACTGGATTGGTTACCAGTTTCAATGCACTCTCATTGTCCCTGCGTAGCACAGTAGGTCCACTGACCTCCTCATCCACATCCTCCACTAGTCTCCTTAGCCAGACACACTCCTGAGCTGCTAAGGACGACGCCTTGTACTCGGCCTCCGTGGTAGAAAGGGAAATAGAGTCCTGCTTCTTGCTACACCACGAGATAGCAGCTGCTCCACACAAGAACACGTAACCTGATGTCGACTTGCGATCATCAGCGTCACCTCCGTAATCTGCATCTGTGTACCCATGCAGCTTGAAGTCAGACTTCTCTTTATAGGATAACCCCATCTCAAGGGTTCCCTTCACGTACTTCAGTATCCCCTTGGCTGCCTCCAGATGAGGCTTTCGCGGCTCCTGCATATACCGACTAACTCGGCCGACAGCAAAGGCGATGTCCGGCCTCGTGATAGTCAGGTAGATAAGACTCCCCATCAGTGCCCGAAAGATCTTCGGATCAGGAAGAATCCTCCCTTCTTCCTTCTGAAGCTTCAGCCCAGCCTCCAGAGGAACGGAACTGCTCTTCCCCTCCTTTATGCCGAATCTTTCGACGATCCTCTCGGCATACGCCCTCTGGGAAACATACAGCCCGCCTCTCCTCTTCTTCACTTGGAGACCAAGGAAATGGTGCAGCTCACCAAGATCCTTCATCTCAAATCGAATGGAAAGCTGCTGTCTCAGAGCCGCGACCTCCTCAGGGTTGTTCCCTGTCATGATCATGTCGTCGACGTATAGTAGCACTAGCACGTGAAGACCTTCACTCTTCTTCACGAACATGCTGGAGTCTGAGTCTGAGGCATCGTAGCCGCAGAATTGCAAGTACTCCGCAATCTTTCCATACCATGCTCTCGGCGCCTGTTTCAACCCGTAGAAGGCCTTCTTCAACTTGCAGACGTGATGTGGAAGTGACTTGGACACGTATCCAGGTGATTGCACCATGAATATGTCTTTGTCAATCTCTCCATACAGGAACGCGTTCTTCGCATCAAGCTGCCACAGCTTCCAACCTCGGCACGCCGCCAGAGCGATGATCGTCCTCACCGACGTCATCTTCGCGACAGGACTAAATGTCCCATCATAGTCCTCTCCGTAGGTTTGCGAGAAGCCTCGAGCGACAAGCCTCGCCTTGTACCGCTCCACTTCTCCATCCGGTATCTTCTTAACCTTGTACACCCATTTGCAGGTGACAGGTTTGATGCCCTCCACCATGGGAACCAGGTCCCATGTCTTATTCTTCTCTAGGGCCTCCATCTCCTCGGTCATGGTCGCGTCCCACTCCTTGATGCCAGTTGCATCCTCAAAGCAGGCAGGTTCCCTCTCATCGAGTGGTCCTGCAAAGAAGCAGAAGACCAAACTCACGAAGTTCCCCTCCTTATAACGAGCAGGCGGGACGATCGTCCTCTTCGACTTCCTCAAGGCTTGGCCACTATCTACCACTCCGGTAGACTCCTCTGCCTGAGCTCCTCTCTGAACTCCTCTTGAAGCGGTGCTCTCCCTGCTTCTTGAGTTCGTAGCTCCCCATGAGCCAGAGGCTCCTCCTGAGCCAGAAGCTCCTCCTGGGCCAGATGCTCCTCCTGAGCCAGATGCTCCTCCTGAGCCAGATGGCGATGGAGCACTAGGAGAAAGCTTCAACTCCACAGTAGGGTCCTCAGTGACCCACTCTTCTTCCCTGCTAGCTTCTCCACTCTCCGGCAGCTCCATTGAATAGACTCCCTGGTATGAGACCAGTTCGTCAAACACTACGTCGCGCGAGACGACGAACTTGTGGGTCTGCGGATCCATACACTTCCACCCCTTCTTCCGCTCATTGTAGCCGATGAAGATACACTTCCTCGCTTTCGGCTCCAACTTGGTTCTCTGAGCGTCCGGGACGTGCACGAAGCAGGTAAAACCGAACACCCTTAGTCCGCGAATACCACCAGAAGGCCCAGTCAACCACCAGACCGCATTCTGAAGAAAACCTGGAACAAGCTGTGCGGTCACACCAGACCGCCACAGCCTTGAAGAAGACAGCCCGCCACGCGGTCACGCACAGACCGCGCACACCTGAAGACGAACAACCCGCCACGCGGTCAGAGACAGACCGCGCGACCTCCACCTTCAGCCGCCTTGGACCATATACCAGCGATCAAGCCAGGAGACCGCAGCTAGGCTAAGGCAAGCCAGACCGCAGAGGCAGACCACCAAGTCGTGCGGTCACGCCAGACCGCCCGACCTCCTCCCAGGCCGCCCAGGTCCAAAAAAATCTCCAAACTTCCACTTCAACAATTTCAACACTCCCCCTTGAAGTGGGAAGTTGAAACCAGCCCCAGTAGGCTCCTTAGCCGTGTGAACGACCCCTTTGCCAGCGCCTTTGTGAAGATGTCCGCCACGTTGTCCGCACTCCGCACATGCCCGACCGAAAGAGATCCCTCCAGCACCTTCTCCCGTATGAAGTGATGCTCGATCTCGATATGCTTGGTCCTCGCGTGACAAACTGGATTGGTAACCAGTTTGAGAGCACTCTCGTTGTCACCGCGTAGCAGAGTCGGCTCCCGAACCTCCTTGTGGACGTCTCCCACCAACCTCCTAAGCCAAATGGCTTCCTGAGCTGCCAAGGCTGAAGCCTTGTATTCCGCTTCCGTGGTGGAGACCGATACGGAATCCTGCTTCTTGCTGCACCATGATATAGTTGTAGGGCCCGCCATGAAGACGAATCCAAACGTCGACTTCCGATCATCCGAATCTCCCCCATAGTCAGCATCCATGTACCCGTGCACCTCGAAGCCCGCATCCCTCCTGTATAGGAGACCCATGTCTGAGGTCGCCTTGACGTACTTCAAAATATTCTTGGCCGCTAGCAGATGAGGTACCCGTGGCTCCGCCATATATCGACTCACTCTGCCAACTGCATATGCAATATCCGGCCTCGTGATCGTCAGATAGATCAGGCTCCCAACCAGAGCTCGGAACACCAACGGATCTTGCATAATCCTCCCCTCATCCTTCCGAAGCTTCATAGCCTTCTCCAGAGGTGTGGAAGTGCACTTCCCTTCCTTCATGCCGAATCGCTCCACGATCCGCTCCGCATAACCGGCCTGGGTCACCAGCACTCCACCTTCCTTCCTCTGCACCTCGAGTCCAAGTAAGTGGTGAAGCTCACCTAAGTCCTTCATCTCGAACCTGATAGACAGCTCGGCCCGAAGCTGCGCTACCTCCTCCTTCGAGTTCCCCGTCACGATCATATCGTCGACGTATAGCAGCACGATGACTTGAAGCTCCCCGCTCTTCTTGACGAACAAGCTTGAGTCTGAGTCTGAAGCACCAAATCCACAGAATAGGAGATATTCTGCAATCTTCCCGTACCACGCCCTCGGCGCTTGCTTCAACCCATACAGGGTCTTCTTCAACTTGCAGACCTGCTCCGAAAAATCTTCAGACACAAAGCCTGGTGGCTGGACCATGAAGATATCCTTGTCAATCTCTCCGTACAAGAAAGCGTTCTTGACGTCGAGCTGCCAAATCTCCCATCCACTAAACGCCGCCAAGGTAATGATGAACCGAACTGAAGTAATTTTTGCCATCGGGCTGAATGTCTCCTCGTAGTCTTCACCGTATTGCTGCGAGAACCCCCGAGCTACAAGACGAGCCTTGTACCGCTCGATGCTGCCGTCAGCCTTCTTCTTAAGCTTGTAGACCCACTTGCATGTAACAGGAGTGGTGCCCTTGGGCTTGGGCATAAGAGACCAGGTCTCATTCTTCTCAAGAGCTGCCATCTCTTCTTGCATTGCAACGTCCCACTCCTTCACACCTCTGGCCTTCTCAAAACTCGATGGCTCCCTCTCATCCAAGGGACCATCGAAGAAACATGAGACGAAGCTCACTGCGTTTCCTCCTGTATAACGATCAGGTGCGACGATCTCTCGATTCGACCTCCTCAGCTCTTTCCCCTGAACCGCATTATCTTCAGCTGCTTCTTCCCTAGCTCCTCTTCCAGACGTGCTAGGAGCATCGCTCCCCCTTCTCCCTGAACCAGAAGCCCCCGTCTCAGAACTAGAAGGAGATGGACCACCTGGTGACACAGGTAGCTCCACCTGAAGATCCTCCACAGCTTTCTCTGGCACCTCCACCCTGCTCTCTGGTAGCTCCACATCAGAAGACCCCTTGTAAGATGTCACCTCATCGAACACGACGTCGCGAGATACCACAAATCTCCGCGTCTCCGGGTCCATGCACTTCCATCCTTTCTTCCGCTCATCGTATCCCACGAAGACTAGCTTCCTTGCTTTCGCATCTAGCTTCGTCCGAAGAGCATCTGGAACATGCACGTAGCAGGTGGATCCAAACACCCTAAGGTGTGCCACGCTTGGCTTCTCCTTGAACATCATCTCATGCGGAGTCAACATGTTGATGGGACTTGAAGGTATCCTGTTGATGACGTAGGCAGCACAAGACATTCCCTCCGCCCAGAAGGACTTTGAGATACTCTTTGTACAACCCAGTATTCGTCGAGTGCTTTTTCCTCGGATAGAGAAAGTAGGGAGAGCGGTAGAGGAAGAAACCTCCCGCTCGCCCAGCTAGAGTAAGAGGCAAGTGAGGGGGCGAGTGGTGGAGAGGGCCGACCCTCCACTACCAGAAAATGGACTTTTAGCCAGGGCAAATTGCCGTGGCTAAAAGTCCAAAACCGTGGCAAAAGACTTTTAGCCACGGCCTGACCACGGCAAATGGGCGTGGGCAATGCGAGCGTGGCAAAAAGTATTTGCCACGCTCATTCCGTGGCGAATACTTTTTTACCACGAATTTTAACCACGGTTTTAAACCGTGGCTAAAAGTCTTGATTTCAGCTGTTATTAGCCACGATTTTCTTGCCGTGGCTAAAAGTCCATTATTAGCCACGGTATTTAGCCGTGGCAAATACTTGGCAGATTTAATAAAAAAAATATTTGCCACGGTTTAAAACCGTGGCAAATACTTAGCAGATTTAATAAAAAAATGTTTGCCACGGTTTAAAACCGTGGCAAATTTTTGACAGATTTATTAAAAAAAAATTGCCACTATTTCTCCATAGCATGTAAGGTGTTTTAAAAACTTCTGTTTATTTATAACTACATTCATCTAAATGGCAACTACGAAACACTCAACATCTACTTAATATTTTTCAGTTCTGTCAAAGTATCAGAGTGCCAACTAACTCTCAAAGTTACCCAATTTGCACATGATCTTAATTTAAGTTACAAATTTGAGAATCACAAATTAAAATCATGTGTACAAAAAATGCTGAGGATAACAAATTTTCTTACTCCTTGGAAATTTCCAGTTAGCTCATATTGCATCACAATCACCAGGAGAAACATTTAGCATTTGGAGATTTCAGCATTTATCTACCAGTTCTTCATTCAAACAAATAAATTTTGTTACTAAAAAAATGCTTATTCCATCCTGGTCTACATAGACCAACCCAATTCAAGAATACCTTGCTTAATGAATTGCAATGAAAGAAACTTAATAATTGCACCTTGTGGTTGTAGGAGTCTGCGATGTAAACTTGAAAATCTGTGCCATAGAAGACACCCAAGGGATGTTGAAAAAGGGCATCTGAGCCAACTCCATCGCGATCTCCAAACCGCCAGAATATGGTACATGAATATGGACAGCACAATCAAAATTTATCATAAAATCATCCATAAATGGCCGCATGGAGTAGATACTAAACTTGCAGAAATGCAGTCGGCAATATAATCAAACTTACACATTGTTTAGCTATTATGAGTGTCAGACAATTACCTTAAACAAATTATCCGGAATTAATGAATCTCCTTATGCTAAAAATCTTGTTCCTCCTGTTTTCAAATTAACAGCTAAGCTACACTTGATGATTTTATTATAAGGAGGAATTGAACAAATTACCAGGAGAAAGTGATCTCCCAGAAGTTGTGCAAAGGATGTAGATGAGGAACTGCAGTGACATATAAACATCAAATTATTAGTGGGAAATCGGCCAGCTAGGAACCTAGAGAATGCCAAAATCTCATATCATGCACAAAGCCAAGTGATTTTGAAAACTGTTTTTCATAACAGGAGGAACAAATAGCTATATCCCTGGGTGCTCTCTCTACACACACACACACACACACACACACACACACACACACACACACACACACACACACACACACACACACACACACACACACACACACACACACACACACACACACACACACACACACACACACACACACACGAGCAGCTCTGCACGGGCTTCGCCCGGGTGCTCTCTCTACACACACACACACACACACACACACACACACACACACACACACACACACACACACACACGAGCAGCTCTGCACGGGCTTCGCCCGTGCTCGCTGACTCTTAGCGGGCTGCGCCCGCGTTCGAGCGGGCTGAGCCAACATATGAGCATGGAATAAATGTGCATTTGTAGAGATGAGAAATTTTGAGAGTTTCGCGCGGATCTAAGCAGACCGCGCCCACATTTTAGCATGTAGCACCCGCATATAAATCTCGTGCCCACATTGATCTAACAAAATTACAAAAAAAAAAGATAGATGATGCAATTTAGCATATTTTGAAGCCTATTGTCACAAGTATCCTCTAACTTAAAGTGAAAGTTATACCTGTTCAGCTGGCCAGTTGTAAACCATTGACATCATTTCTCCACGATCTGCTGCAATGTAGGTTGGTGTTACTCTGTTTTCCCCAAAAAAGTCATTCATTCAAAACTTATGCAGTTTTTTTAAATAGCATTTTATAAAGAGATTTCATAATATCTTATGTAGCAAATGCTTTCACTCTCAGTACATGGCCAGAATTATGAAACAAAATTTATTCAAGTGAAGCATAATATAAATGCCTAAATCAGATATCCATCCATGACAACTCACGACCAGAACTAGAAAATAGAAAGAAATAAAATAAATTCCTGCATCCAGCTAAAGATTGGGAGTAGAAAAAGAGGTTATCCAGAATTTCAACCAAGAAAATATTTCTTATAGAGTTCACTGCATGCCAAAAACATGAAATTAATAAAATATCCTCTCCAATAAAAACTTCCCCATGATGAATAAACACTAATTTGGCAAAATTAATTTTGTCAAAGCTTCTCTTACACATTTCATCGAATAAGTGAGTGTCAATCATGTAAATGACATCAAAATATTTACCTTCAATCCAAACTTGGAGAAGAAAACCTGGGAAACCTGTAAATGACAAATCTAAATATTATGACATCAAAAATCCAAACTTGAGTTCATGCTTGCCCGTAGCTGGTTGCCCTCCCACTTCCAAAAATCGTGAGCAGAAATGTGGTCGTTCCTCTCTAACCCTAAGAAGTCGACTCTGCAACAGAGTTGTTTGATGTATGCCTGGAAAATAGAGAGAAAGCGGAGAGGGAGAGAGAGGGTAGAGGGAAAAAGAAGCAGAAAATGAAGAAATCCCACCTTCCTCTTTCCAGCAACTCCGGGCAGCAGCGGGCGGCAGCGGGCGGCAGCGGGCGGCAGCGGGCGGCAGCGGGCGGCAGCGGGTAAGAGCATGTGGAAATACCGAAGAAGACGTAGAGGAGGAAGAAGGAGGAGGAGATGCCTACATTGAAAACTGACGGCGCTGCAACATGTCGCGGTGAGAAGACGAGGCGTGCTCTTCTCCTGCGCGATTTTGGAAAACCTAGCGGGAGATGAATTTAGAAGCCCGTATGATGTATTAAGGGAATAAGGTAAAATTTTGGGGGGAATTTTTCCCTCCATAATTATTATATTATTATTTTTTATAGTGTTCAAAATAAATAAAAAATTAAAAGAATGTGCCTTTTGAAATGCAGATTTAATATACAAAAAATTTTGACCCCGGACCCCGCATGTCGCTGCCCCCTTGACCTCGTTCATTGAGCGGGTAGAGAAACCCCCAAAAACTTTGTGCGAGGTCGGGATATTTCATCTTGGACTATTCGACTAATTAGCTCAGCGGCATTATTCTCTTCATTGTTATTGCGACTCGGCGCCTATCTCGGAACATTCGCATAACAACTCTAGTCATCTTCATTATTATCGTTACTAAGCTCATTCTTTAGACCATTCGTCTTTTAGCGCATCGACGTGGTCTTTTTCGTCTATCAATGCATTAATGTAGTCCTTTTCTTTGGAGCATTCGTCTGCATACTTCAATATTGCACTGAATGTCTACATATTAATTTTATCTTTCGTGTATAGTAACTTATTGATTAAACTACTCGTACAGGGAATTCACCTTATTCGCCTTTTTCTATAAGAATAACATATTCAGTACCTTATTAATTGGAATTACGCTATGAGTATGATGAGGTACGGTTCTTATTTCTTATAGAAAAAGGCTAGCAGTAATTGGTAATTTATATAGTAACTATTAAACAACGAAGAATGCGCTCAAGCCGGAGCTCAGGAAAATCGTCAAAGAGCAGGCTATTAGAAGCCAATAATGTTGATATATATATATATATATGTTCTATAATGGATTCACTTTGGATCATTCAGTAGATCGATATCGATTGTGGTGAATCAACAATTGTTGTGATCTTAGATTGATATATTTACGCATATGCTGTGAATGAAAAAGCTAAATTAATGTTTAAATTAACACATTAATATATTTACGCTTATGTTATGAATAAAAAAACTAAATTTTAGTCAATTATCTCATACTACTTTTTTGCCACGGCCAAAAACCGTGGCTAATAATTATGTATTTACCACGAATTAGGAAAACCGTGGCTAATAATATCTTTTTAGCCACGAATTCTATAAACCGTGGCTAATAATTTCTTCTTTTGCCACGAATTAGGTTTCCGTGGCTAATACTTACTTATTAGCCACGAATTATGGGTCGTGGCTAATACTTAACTATTAGCCACGATTATGACCCGTGGCAAAAAAAAGTGTGGCTAAAAGTCATTTTTCTAGTAGTGCTCCCACTCGCCCCCAGCCCTAGTAGGGGCGAGTGGTGGAGGGGGCCGACCCTCCCACTCGCCCCCAGCCCTAGTAGGGGCGAGTGGTGGAGGGGGCCGACCCTCCCACTCGCCCCCAGCCCTAGTAGGGGCGAGTGGTGGAGGGGACCGACCCTCCCACTCGCCCCCAGCCCTAGTAGGGGCGAGTGGTGGAGGGGGCCGACCCTCCCACTCGCCCCCAGCCCTAGTAGGGGCGAGTGGAGGAGGGGGCCGACCCTCCCACTCGCCCCCAGCCCTAGTAGGGGCGAGTGGTGGAGGGGGCCGACCCTCCCACTCGCCCCCAGCCCTAGTAGGGGTGAGTGGAGGAGGGGGCCGACCCTCCCACTCGCCCCCAGCCCTAGTAGGGGCGAGTGGTGGAGGGGGCCGACCCTCCCACTCGCCCCCAGCCCTAGTAGGGGCGAGTGGTGGAGGGGGCCGACCCTCCCACTCGCCCCCAGCCCTAGTAGGGGCGAGCGGTGGAGGGGGCCGACCCTCCCTCTCGCCCCCAACCCAAACAGGGGGCGAGACCAGCAGGGGGGAGACTCTTGGTCTCGCCCCACCCCAGCAAGGGGGCTCGCCGAGCCCCGCGAGGTAACCCATCTCGTCCAGTTCCGGGGGGAGGGTTTGGTCTGCGATTAGCGCCGTGGGACAGCGGGATTCGGCTATCCGCAGCCCAATTCAGGGGTATTTTGGTAATCTCGCGGACCGGTTTCTGGCTATTTGCAACCCAACTTCAAAAATCCTATAAATAGGACCAAGGGGGCACCATTTGGAGGGATCTCTCATCCTAGGCTAGCTCTCTCCTTCCTTCTCTCCCTCCCCAAGTCTCTCTAGGGGGTGAGGAGAGGCTCCAGTGGTGCCCAAGCTTAGTAGTGGCTTGGGAGGGGAAGTTCCAAGGGGACTTCCGGGTACGTGGCGGGACCCCCCCCCCCCGCTAAGCCCTTGGTCCAGTTCTTAGTTCCGACACCTTCAACCTAGAGCTCTCCCTTGGGGGAAGTAAGGGCTGGTCGCCCCTCAGCCTCGTTGAGGGCCCCGAACTCCACAGAGACCGAGTAGTCGGTTTCAACATTTATGGTGCGGTGAGCGTGGAGAGTGACTGGTTCAAGAAATCCTCAAGATGAGCTCCATGGGCGGAGGTGGAGGAAGTTCCGACCCGGGTCACTCGCAGCCCCCGGTAGATGGGGTGATGTTGGAGATGTTCGAAAATTTCAGGCAAGAGGTCCTGCAGACCTTACATGTGACTCTCGCCTTGATAGGCGAAGGCAGGAGAGGAAGTGGTCCAGAGGTCTCGCCCCAACAGGAGGGTGAGATCCCTCTCGACCAACCAGCCATAGAGGAGGTACCAGGAGGGGGGGAGTGGGGAGGTGCCAGACCCCCACTCGCCCAGCCCCAAGGGGGCGAGTGGGGAGGCGCCAGGCCCCCACTCGCCCAGCCCCAAGGGGGCGAGCTCAGTAGAGGGGCACCCTCCCCACTCGCCCAGCCCCAAAGGGGGGCGAGCAGAGGAGGTCCTTTTTCTGAGATGATCCTCTCAGCCCCGATTCCGGGGGGGTTCAAGGGAGCAGAGATGTCTCACTACTTTGGCAAGGATGACCCCGTCCTGCACCTGCAGTGGTTTGAAGACATGGTCTCCATCATGCCCATGTCGGCCGCTTTCAAATGTCGACTCTTCGCGACAACTCTGAAGGAGAAGGCTAGAGAGTGGTTCCACCAGCTCCCTGCGGGATCCATCTATGCCTTCGAAGACTTACGTCGAAGTTTTCTGCTGCGCTTCTCGACGTCAAGGAAGAGGAAGAAAGATGTCGAAGCACTTTTCAAGGTCAAGCAAGAGCCAGAGGAGCCACTGGCTCAATATCTGGAACGGTTCAGGGAAGAGGTTCACCTCGTCGAAGAGGTGCCCGGGTACACCCTCAAGCTTGCATTCACGTTGGGGATGCGGGAGGGCTTCTTCAAGGCGGACCTCAAGAGGAGGGCTCCTTTGTCTTTTGAGGAGTTGATGGAAAGGGTGGCCGAAGAAGCTGAAAGTGAAGAGGCCAACCCGGAGTTCACAAGAAGGCTGGCCAAGCTGAGTGAGCCGGAGGCAAGGCAGCAGGGGGGAAGAGCAAAGGCCCCCAAGAGGAAATTCGACTAGGAGGAGGACAACTTCCAGGAAGAAGAGACTGACCTCCCAGGGTGGAGGCAGGGCCCGAAAGCACCCTCTCCACCACCCCAGCAAGCCATGGCGATCGGCCATAGAAGAAGAAGAAATCGTAGGGGAGGAAGAGGGGGCGTCTGGGCGAAGTTACCTTACTGTGACTTCCATCAGGAGGAAGGCCACACGACATCCGCCTGCCCCGAGTTCTTGGAAATGAGGGAGGCGAGGGGCCCGAGGCCGCAGCGTCAACAACCAGAGGAGGTCGAGGAGGACCATGCCCGGGAATAGAAGTCCGAGTCCCGGTCTCCGTGCTTTGTTTTTTCTTTGAGTCCATGTAGTAGGAGAGAATGTTTCCCTACTTAGTTTTTCTTGCATGTAACCGAATGATTAATGAAATGAAAGTTTTTTGAAGTATTGTTCCCCTTGGATGGTTCCGCTGACCGGGCTCTCACTAGACGGCAGGACAGGTTGACCTCCTAGGGAGGATAAGAGATGTTCCCCTTGGATGGTTCCGCTGACCGGGCTCTCACTAGACGGCAGGACAGGTTGACCTCCTAGGGAGGATAAGAGATGTTCCCCTTGGATGGTTCCGCTGACCGGGCTCTCACTAGACGGCAGGACAGGTTGACCTCCTAGGGAGGTTAAGTGATGTTCCCCTTGGATGGTTCCGCTGACCGGGCTCTCACTAGCCGGCAGGCCAGGTTGACCTCCTAGGGAGGTTAAGTGATGTTCCCCTTGGATGGTTCCGCTGACCGGGCTCTCACTAGACGGCAGGCCAGGTTGACCTCCTAGGGAGGTTAAGTGATGTTCCCCTTGGATGGTTCCGCTGACCGGGCTCTCACTAGCCGGCAGGCCAGGTTGACCTCCTAGGGAGGTTAAGTGATGTTCCCCTTGGATGGTTCCGCTGACCGGGCTCTCACTAGCCGGCAGGCCAGGTTGACCTCCTAGGGAGGTTAAGTGATGTTCCCCTTGGATGGCTCCGCTGACCGGGCTCTCACTAGACGGCAGGACAGGTTGACCTCCTAGGGAGGATAAGTGATGTTCCCCTTGGATGGTTCCGCTGACCGGGCTCTCACTAGCCGGCAGGCCAGGTTGACCTCCTAGGGAGGTTAAGTGATGTTCCCCTTGGATGGTTCCGCTGACCGGGCTCTCACTAGACGGCAGGCCAGGTTGACCTCCTCGGGAGGTTAAGTGATGTTCCCCTTGGATGGTTCCGCTGACCGGGCTCTCACTAGGCGGCAGGACAGGTTGACCTCCTTGGGAGGATAAAAGATGTTCCCCTTGGATGGTTCCGCTGACCGGGCTCTCACTAGACGGCAGGACAGGTTGACCTCCTAGGGAGGATAAGAGATGTTCCCCTTGGATGGTTCCGCTGACCGGGCTCTCACTAGACGGCAGGCCAGGTTGACCTCCTAGGGAGGTTAAGTGATGTTCCCCTTGGATGGTTCCGCTGACCGGGCTCTCACTAGCCGGCAGGCCAGGTTGACCTCCTAGGGAGGTTAAGTGATGTTCCCCTTGGATGGTTCTGCTGACCGGGCTCTCACTAGCCGGCAGGCCAGGTTGACCTCCTAGGGAGGTTAAGTGATGTTCCCCTTGGATGGTTCCGCTGACCGGGCTCTCACTAGACGGCAGGCCAGGTTGACCTCCTAGGGAGGATAAGTGATGTTCCCCTTGGATGGTTCCGCTGACCGGGCTCTCACTAGCCGGCAGGCCAGGTTGACCTCCTAGGGAGGTTAAGTGATGTTCCCCTTGGATGGTTCCGCTGACCGGGCTCTCACTAGACGGCAGGCCAGGTTGACCTCCTAGGGAGGTTAAGTGATGTTCCCCTTGGATGGTTCCGCTGACCGGGCTCTCACTAGCCGGCAGGCCAGGTTGACCTCCTAGGGAGGTTAAGTGATGTTCCCCTTGGATGGTTCCGCTGACCGGGCTCTCACTAGACGGCAGGCCAGGTTGACCTCCTAGGGAGGTTAAGTGATGTTCCCCTTGGATGGTTCCGCTGACCGGGCTCTCACTAGCCGGCAGGCCAGGTTGACCTCCTAGGGAGGTTAAGTGATGTTCCCCTTGGATGGTTCCGCTGACCGGGCTCTCACTAGCCGGCAGGCCAGGTTGACCTCCTAGGGAGGTTAAGTGATGTTCCCCTTGGATGGTTCCGCTGACCGGGCTCTCACTAGACGGCAAGCCAGGTTGACCTCCTAGGGAGGATAAGTGATGTTCCCCTTGGATGGTTCCGCTGACCGGGCTCTCACTAGACGGCAGGCCAGGTTGACCTCCTAGGGAGGTTAAGTGATGTTCACCTTGGATGGTTCCGCTGACCGGGCTCTCACTAGCCGACAGGCCAGGTTGACCTCCTAGGGAGGTTAAGTGATGTTCCCCTTGGATGGTTCCGCTGACCGGGCTCTCACTAGCCGGCAGGCCAGGTTGACCTCCTAGGGAGGATATGTGATGTTCCCCATGGATGGTTCCGCTGACCGGGCTCTCACTAGACGGCAGGGCAGGTTGACCTCCTAGGGAGGTTAAGTGATGTTCCCCTTGGATGGTTCCGCTGACCGGGCTCTCACTAGCCGGCAGGCCAGGTTGACCTCCTAGGGAGGATATGTGATGTTCCCCTTGGATGGTTCTGCTGACCGGGCTCTCACTAGACGGCAGGGCTGGTTGACCTCCTAGGGAGGTTAAGTGATGTTCCCCTTGGATGGTTCCGCTGACCGGGCTCTCACTAGCCGGCAGGCCAGGTTGACCTCCTAGGGAGGATATGTGATGTTCCCCATGGATGGTTCTGCTGACCGGGCTCTCACTAGACGGCATGGCAGGTTGACCTCCCAAGGAGGTTAAATGATTAGTTCCTCTCGCTAGCCGGCAGGGTTGGAGGAACTCTTGGAGAGGCTAGGTGTTCTTTCCAAGTTGGCACCGTTAGCCGGGTTTCCAGCGACACTCGTATAACACTCAGGGTTGGATGATTCTTTGCGAGCTTAAGCTAACCTCGCAAAGAGCGGGGATTGTGTACAACCTAGTATTCGTCGAGTGCTTTTTCCTCGGATAGAGAAAGTAGGGAGAGCGGTAGAGGAAGAAACCTCCCGCTCGCCCAGCTAGAGTAAGAGGCAAGTGAGGGGGCGAGTGGTGGAGGGGGACGACCCTCCCACTCGCCCCCAGCCCTAGTAGGGGCGAGTGGTGGAGGGGGCCGACCCTCCCACTCGCCCCCAGCCCTAGTAGGGGCGAGTGATGGAGGGGGCCGACCCTCCCACTCGCCCCCAGCCCTAGTAGGGGCGAGTGGTGGAGGGGGCCGACCCTCCCACTCGCCCCCAGCCCTAGTAGGGGCGAGTGGAGGAGGGGGCCGACCCTCCCACTCACCCCCAGCCCTAGTAGGGGCGAGTGGTGGAGGGGGCCGACCCTCCCACTCGCCCCCAGCCCTAGTAGGGGCGAGTGGAGGAGGGGGCCGACCCTCCCACTCGCCCCCAGCCCTAGTAGGGGCGAGTGGTGGAGGGGGCCGACCCTCCCACTCGCCCCCAGCCCTAGTAGGGGCGAGCGGTGGAGGGGGCCGACCCTCCCTCTCGCCCCCAACCCAAACAGGGGGCGAGACCAGCAGGGGGGAGACTCTTGGTCTCGCCCCACCCCAGCAAGGGGGCTCGCCGAGCCCCGCGAGGTAACCCATCTCGTCCAGTTCCGGGGGGAGGGTTTGGTCTGCGATTAGCGCCGTGGGACAGCGGGATTCGGCTATCCGCAGCCCAATTCAGGGGTATTTTGGTAATCTCGCGGACCGATTTCTGGCTATTTGCAGCCCAACTTCAAAAATCCTATAAATAGGACCAAGGGGACACCATTTGGAGGGATCTCTCATCCTAGGCTAGCTCTCTCCTTCCTTCTCTCCCTCCCCAAGTCTCTCTAGGGGGTGAGGAGAGGCTCCAGTGGTGCCCAAGCTTAGTAGTGGCTTGGGAGGGGAAGTTCCAAGGGGACTTCCGGGTACGTGGCGGGACCTCCCCGCTAAGCCCTTGGTCCAGTTCTTAGTTCCGACACCTTCAACCTAGAGCTCTCCCTTGGGGGAAGTAAGGGTTGGTCGCCCCTCAGCCTCGTTGAGGGCCCCGAACTCCACAGAGACCGAGTAGTCGGTTTCAACACTCTTGGCATGCAGCCAACACTTGCAGGTCTCCGTCAGATGACGGATCTTCCATTCTGCAACTCTGTTCTGCTGTGGAGTATGTGCACAAGTGAGCTCTCTCCGGATGCCTGCCTTCCTGCAAAAAGTAGAGAACTCACTGGAGGTGAACTCCCCTCCATTGTCAGTTCTCAGCTTCTTCACCCGCAGTCCTAGCCGACCCTCCACGAGCACCTTGAACTCCACAAACTTGGCAAACGCCTCCGCCTTCTCCTTCAGGAAATATACCCAGACATATCTGGTGTAATCATCGATCAACACTAGCATATATCTGCTGCCTCCGAGGCTTGGGGTAGCAGTTGGTCCCATTAAGTCACCGTGGATGCACTCCAACGGCACACTACTCCTTGTCCGCGACTTGTCAAACGGTAGTCGATGAGACTTGCCAAACTGACATCCCGCGCAAACATGACCTTCACCGTAGGAAGATAGATTTGGCAGGCCCTTGACCAGACCTCTCACCGCCTTTGCTTTCAGCTTGTCCATCCCTACGTGCCTCAACCTCTCATGCCATATAACGACACCATCATTCATCTTCATCTTGTCGACGTAGGAACTTGTCGATAAAACGAACAAGTCCTTTGCCCGTCTCCCGACATGGACGACCTCCGCCTTTACGGCCTCAAAATTGCGTAGAAACTTCACTTCTGTTGGGCCGAACAGAACGTGATACTCAGCGTCTACAGCGTTGGTCACGGAGAAGAGATTTTTCCTCATACCAGGCACATGATAGACACTCTTCAAAGTAAGTGGCCCTCTATCACTGCCCAAGGAAACAACCCCCACCTTCTCTACTGGATGCACAGTATTATCAGCAGTAATGATTGCATTGTTACCTGTATAGGGCTGTGCAGAAGAAAGTTTGGTCTCGTCTCCGGTGAGGTGATGACCACACCCTGAGTCCACGATCCAGTCCTCCAGATAGTTGATAGAAGCAGAAGCTCCAACAGAAGCCGAGATGGCTCCTCCCCAACCTCCTTCAAAGTGCCTGGCCTCAGCTTCCTACTTCTCCGCAGCATGCCCAGCTTGGGTGACCACCTTGCAATCCTTCCTGATGTGGCCATACTTGCCACACTTGAAGCACTTCGGACCTTCACCCTTCTTCTTCCCGTCAGCCTTGGGAGCATACCCCCTTTCCTGCTGCCCAGAAGTTGAAGGCCCATAGCCTCCTCCAACGGTCTTCTTCTTCTTATCCCACTTCTTCTTCTTGCCTGAGAAGAGCACTTCGCCATCTCCCCCAGCCACTGACATCCCCGCCATCTGCCTTGCCAAACTTTCTTGCGATGCAAGCAAGTTCTCCAGCTCCAACAGAGACGGCTGATTTGCCCATCCCTGCACCGACGTCACAAAGGCAACATATTCCATCCGCAAGCCGCGGATGATGTGCCTCTTCAGCTTCGCCTCAGAGATAGGCTCATCAGGATCCAATGCTGAGATTTCAGCGCACAAGTTCTTCATCTTTAGAAAGAAAGTGGAGATAGAAAGATCACCTTGAGCCGACTTTGCCAGCTCATTCTCCAAGAACTGTAGCCTCGCTACATTCTTTTTGTTAAACAGCCCATCCAGGGCTCTCCAGATCTCCACAGCCGATCCACATCCCAGAATGTGATCAAACAGATCAGGTGAAATTGCTCTCTTCAGAGTGAACTCTGTCTTCGCATTCGTCCTCCTCCAAGTTCTCACCTCTGCCCCATTATCCCCTTCCGGGACAACTTCCTGCGTCTGATCTCCTCCAACTACATCCCAGAGGTCCTCACCTAGAAGATAGCTTTGCAAACACGACTTCCACTTCTTGAAGTTAGTCGATGTAAGCATCTCAATTCCAAGACCCCTCGCTTCCATTGCTCTACCACTGGTTCCTTCTTCACAAAGGCGATGGCTATTCTAAGTCACTCACTGCTCAATCACTCCAAACCTAGCTCTGATACCATGTGAAATTTTTTGAATCTTTATGAACCGAGCAGGAGTTAGTCAACTTAGAGTACACAAGCCAAACAACCAGAAGCAAATGGAGGCAAACAAAAAATCTTTATTGATAGCAGTATTTCAATTACAAGGCAAGGCATGCTTGGCGAGACATGATTTCGCCAGCACAAACACCAAAGAGAAAATTACAAAGTTGAAGATAACTTGAGACCGCTCAGACCGCGCGACCTCCCTGTGACTTGAGCAAGCTGCCAGACCGCAGCGACCTGCCGATCACAGAACACCACCAAACTGCACTCCTTCTTCCGAACTCCTGATTCTCCCGAACTCCAGCACCACAACTCCAAGCCGCAGACCGCCCGAACACTTTCAGAGGAAGAGGTGATCGCTGCTGCCCACACTATCCGCAGAAGCTGCACAAGAAGAGTTCAATCAGCAGACCGCCCGGTCAGACAAATAGAGACCGCAGGAAAGAAGAGAACTCGGCTTACACTTGGTGTGTCTTGATTATTGCTGCCGATGGGTCCTATTTATAGGCGTGAGACCTGATCCAGTCACCACCCTATGAGATAGGATCACCACCCTCCAGAACGCGCGACCTGACCGGTCACACCGCGCGATCAGCAACAGTACTCCTGCTTCATTTTGGTGAACTTGCCAGCTTCAACAGCAACTATGAGAGACCGCCACTCTCACAGCAAATCGCGACTCCAAGAGAGATTGCCAGACCGCCCGAAGCTGTTCACCTCCTGTGTTCGTCGGAGACCGCGAACACAGCCAGTTCGCCAATAACCCGCGAACTCCTGCCCGCATGCCGGTCTCCTCCTGAGACCGCGAACAGCGACCATCTTGCATACCAGTCTCCTCCTGAGACCGCAAACTGAGACCGCGCGACTAAGACCCTTAGTCCGCGAATACCACCAGAAGGCCCGGTCAACCACCAGACCGCATTCTGAAGAAAACCTGGAACAAGCTGTGCGGTCACACCAGACTGCCACAGCCTTGAAGAAGACAGCCCACCACACGGTCACGCACAGACCGCGCACACCTGAAGACGAACAACCCGCCACGCGGTCAGAGACAGACCGTGCGGCCTCCACCTTCAGCCGCCTTGGACCAGATACCAGCGATCAAGCTAGGAGACCGCAGCTAGGCTAAGACAAGCCAGACCGCAGAGGCAAACCGCCAAGTCGTGCGGTCATGCCAGACCGCCCGACCTCCTCCCAGACCGCCCAGGTCCAAAAAAATCTCCAAACTTCCACTTCAACAATTTCAACACTCCTCCTTGTCTCTCGCGGATGTATCAGATTTCTCTTATTTTCGGCTATAACCGGCACCTATATATAGGATGAGAATGCATCTCCACCATTAGGAAATAAACTCCTAAATAAGAGATAGCCAAATTTAGGCTTGGCCAAAATAAGATAGCCATCCTTGAAAAATATTCTCCACATAATGATATTCCTATATAGAGATAATCCTAAACTAGGAAAGAATTACTCCCACGGATCGGTGACATGACGCGATCCTAACGATCCAGGCGCGATGAGGTGTCATAATCTAACAATCTCCACCTTGACGCCTCATGTGACAGACTCCACCTGAAACTTGGATCTCCTCCCTCTGGCGAACTACCCCCTTTCCCTGGGGTCATCACGATCAACATGCATCAGTCTGAGCCAAGTCATGACCGCTCTTGAACTTGACTCCTCTCACTGATTTCTCTCGCATGCTCGTAACAATTTCCTCCGTAGATATCTCCCGCAACTTCACGCCTCCACCTCCAGCGAACTCCCTCGACTCCTGGTGGCGCACACCGACGTGCTTTATTCTTGCACGATAAACCGGGTCTATTGCAAGACGACTCACACTCAAATTCTTAGTGTGCAACTCCACCTTCTCCTGAGTGATCCTAAGTTCCTTGGTGGGACCTTTGAGCCAGATGGCAACCTTTGCGGTGTCTGGGCACTCCTGAGATGACTCTCTGCCCTTCTCCTCTACGGCTGCGGAGATTTTACCTTCGCCAAGGCCTTCCCTCTGCGCGCACTCCCTCGCCACGAAACTTGCCATGTTCCTCCACTGGTCCTTCCTAGCTTTCCCCTGAGAGCGGTCTCTGCTCTTTATAGTCTTTTCATAGGAACCAGGATCCGAAGATATTGCTTGGAAAGCATATGCTGCAGAGTCATGTAGCCTGAGAGGCAGTCAGACCTCTCTCCTAGACTTACCGTCGTACCTTGAGATCTCGAATTTTGCCGCAATTGCTTTGCTCGCAAAGCTACTGGGCAATCTGAATAATGTTCACGGATCAGATATGAAAAAATAGGGAGCGGACCGATGTCGTCACCTACCATTGACCCAAATCTAAAACCAGAAACGTCCAGATGATCACCCCCGCAGAACCTACCTCTGATACCAATTGTTATGCAATCAGACCGAGTACCGGAATTTAAATCGAGCACAAGCAATAACGCAAAATAAAATAAATACGGAACGAGATTTCAAGCACACACACAGACGACAAACAGAAATACGTGGTTCAGAGAGGAGCTCCTACGTCCACGGGGAGAGCGCGCCAGAAGAGATCCACTAATAAACTGAGGAGTTACAGAGAGGTTACACAGAGACCGAATTACGGTCGTTGGAATAGAGCCCGACCAGATGTCGCTCCACCTGGAGCCGACAAGATGTGCCGCCGCTAGCTCGGCCAGATGCCGATCCCGCCTGGACCGACCGGATTTGCCGCCGCTAGCACGACCGGATGTCGATCTCGCCTGGACCGACCGGAGTTGCCGCCGCTAGCACGACCGGATGCCGATCCCGTCTGGATCGACCGGAGTTGTCGCCGCTAGCACGACCGGATGCCGATCCCGCCTGGATCGACCGGTGTTGCCGCCGCTAGCACGACCGGATGCCGATCCCGCCTGGACCGACCGGATTTGCCGCCGCTAGCACGACCGGATGCCGATCCCGCCTGGATCGACCGGAGTTGATGCCGTTAGCACGACCGAATGTCGATCCTGCCTGGATCGACCCCCCTGATGTCGTTCCGTCTGGATCGACGCTGAAGCCGCCGCAACACCGCCCACAGAAGCCTCCTGCACCTCCTCCTCCTTGTCTCTCGCGAATGTATCAGATTTCTCCTATTTTCGGCTATAACCGGCACCTATATATATATGATGAGAATGCATCTCCACCATTAGGAAATAAACTCTTAAATAAGAGATAGCCAAATTTAGGCTTGGTCAAAATAAGATAAGCATCCTTGAGAAATATTCTCCGCATAATGATATTCCTATATAGAGATAATCCTAAACTAGGAAAGAATTACTCTCACGGATCGGTGACATGACGCGATCCTAACGATCCGGGCGCGATGAGGTGTCATAATCTAACAGTAACTTAGGTGAGTTCTGAGGTTCACAAACGATGGTTCATAATCACCGTGTTCATGACCGCAACCACCGTGCCAAACGGAGCCTATATCCTCCTGAGGGGAGGTTTTGTTTCAAACTCCAATTCGAAGAGGAGTGCGCCATGCTAATGTGCCTTGGATGATCCACATATCCGGGTCACGCGCCGATGAGCACATTTAACTATCCATATAGCTGAGAGCCCTCGCAACCCAAACACAACAACGCAATTATCAGGGGCGTGCACTAACACTGAGCTAATGCCCGTTGTGTGGGATTCCCTTGGGGAAGCCTGCTATGCCAAAAGCGTTTGTACGTGTCATGTCCCTTCCATGTATATGCAACTAGAGAATACGTTCATTTGCAAGCTTAGCTTGACGTAGAGCGATGTTACTATGTGGTTGTAGGAATATGAGAGTGACATACAAAAAAGCTGTATAATCTAGAATCTGTTTGACACGACATTTTTGCTACAGTAAATTTGGACAAAAACGTCGTCGTCATAGAATGTATGTTTGGCATGACCACGGTTACGACCGCAACCAAATGAATTAAACTAGTTTTGAACATAAAAGTTGATGAAGTTCTTTAGGTGAGGCCTAGCGTTCATGAACGACGGTTCATAACCACTATGTTCATGACCGCCACCCAGCATCAAGCGGAGCCATAATCTTTTCCTTCACTTTTGCGCCGACCACATGTAATGTAATATAATTGAGTTAAATGTCTATTGAACAAATTAAAGTGTTCATGCAGGTTATCATATTTCTGCATTTTTGAAGCAAATCAACCCCATGCTCCACTACGCTATACATTTCTAACTCAAATTAGTTTTTTTAATCTTGTACATGAATTTTGCGACCGCAGTTACTTAAATATTACATGTTTTTTTTACCATCAAGTTATGACCACCAAAGCTCTCCCAAACACCCATACTCAACCTAATTTTTCTAAATTTGTATTTTCTCTCTTCCTTTCTTAGAAATTTTTCTAATAGATTATGAACCACAAAAAAAGTTGTAGAAATATTCTGATAATCTTTTGTTAATTGTCTTTGCATCAGATAAGAGGAAAAGTAGATTTTTTTTGTAGAATTCTTCTGAGCATGCATAAATAAAAGTTTTAATTCGTTCAACTAAACACTCTTCCTTCGACAAACTTACTTAATTTTGTCGCGCGCACGCGCCAATATGTGTATCCATCGTATGCTATTGATTGAAACGAGTGAAACTGCGAACAATCTCAAGAAAAAGGTTACAACATGCGAGAATAATCTTCCAAGTAGCACAACAAAGATGCATCTCTACAATCTTAATAACTTTGCATCTTACATCTCAATGCTTTTGTGGATGAATCTCAATGAAAACCTTGTGATTAGAAATATCAACCAGCGCGTGGATCAGCTGGTGGGAGACTGTTCCAACTTAACCAGAGGTCTCGGGTTCGAGATCGACCCTAGGAATGCAGTTGCGTTAAAAGTGGTTGTTTGAGCTTTGTCGCCCATATTTTCCTAACCGGCTCGATCCAGATTAGTCGGGCCCGCCTCAATCCAACTTCAAATTTATTAGGAATTATCAACCATGCATGCAAGAAAAAGAATGTTGTCCTAATATTAAGAACACTATGACTGAGAATAGTTTTGGAGAAATATATAGGTGTGTTCTCCGACCTAGTTTTAGGTGGGAGATTAAATACAGCTGTATAATATAATCTGACATCCTACGGCGGATCTGTTTTCGCGGAATACTGACAGTATTTTTAATTGAGAAATACGGCAGTATTTCGATCAATCACGGAGAACCAACGGCCTTGATGCGTGCGAGCATCATGATCTTAGGCGAGAGAAACACACCTAATTTTTGTTCATAGTTTTACCACTAGTTATTGTCTCTAATCTAAAATCGGAATGATTTTGCCACCAAAATTAAACATCTAGCATGTGACTAGTTAATTATGATTTATTTATAATATTTTTGTTTTTAGGCATCTTGAAATAATCTAAGTTTACATTAGTTTGTGATTAATCGACAGAAATAAGCCCTAATGGGATTCCCCTAAATTAAC
Source organism: Dactylorhiza incarnata (assembly GCA_033032865.1). Classification (NCBI taxonomy): domain Eukaryota; kingdom Viridiplantae; phylum Streptophyta; class Magnoliopsida; order Asparagales; family Orchidaceae; genus Dactylorhiza; species Dactylorhiza incarnata. The sequence continues at coordinate 8,822,650 of JAWHQI010000053.1, forward strand.
CCGAGTTGAGCCAGTTGGGACCTTAACTGCGATGCAAAAATAGGACGAGGCGGCCGAGCGAAAATGCATCCAAGCGAAAGACCCAAAGACAAGCGCGATCGGTTGTCGCGCACACGCGCAGCGGACACGCTCGTGAGCCACGCATGCGACCAACGAGCGCGCGCGTGCTCGCGCCATGCCCCCCCCCCCCCCCCCCCCCCCCCCCCCCCCGAGCACATACCGGCCTTCCACCGCCACCGTTTGTCGGCGCCGCCCGCCGTTAGCTTTGGCTGCACCATCGCTGTTGTTGAACCTTTCCGGGCCGCCCGGGTGGCATGCCCGTCATTTTCTGGAAATTGGTGATCCAGGTGATCAGGATCGTGCAAGCTCATTCGCCGATTCAAATCTCAAGACGTCACGATTACCAATGCGCCCCTAAGAAAAACTATAAAAAGCTCTCTAGGCCTTCATTTGAAGACAAACATCAAGAGGCAAGGAGAGATCTCTGAAGTTTTGTAAGACCATCTTTTTTTTTGCATTCTTTCCCGGGTCTTACCGCCCAGAACCGCCGTCTTGCGGCGAGACCATTACACCCAAAGGTCGCCGCCACAATACGCTGATCCTGCCGGCTAGTCAACATCATCCAGGCCAATCACAATTCATAGTAATAGAAGCAAATAGAAGAAACTAGTCCACAAATCACATTAAATATGTAAATTACATGTTTACAATGTACATGATGAGAATTAAAGTAAAAGAGGCATATGCCCGTTACATGTTCAAATATAGTACAACAACACTCTCACTCTACTTTCATGCAGAAGCTATCAAACACTGTCTTCATGTATCTGTAGTTGTTGCTGCGACGACATGTAGTGGCTGCTCTGCTTCATCCCGTCCTCCTGTCCTGTCTCCTGAACGAGGTCCTGCTGTTCCGACACGTCATCCCTAAAATGATGAGGTCCACCGACCGTCAGTCTATAAGACTCAGCATATTCCTCACCGCCTCCACCCGCGACTCCTAGGCACCGTGCGGGAGGAGGAAGCGGAGGACATCAAAGGGGTAAATCAAAAGCAGGTGACAAACGGGTATTACTAACCTAGCAATTATATAAATAGCTAACAACATGTATATAAAAACATTTACATCTAGCAATTATATCAATAACTAACAACATATATATATATATATATACATCAAGCACCTTTCTAGCAAATCTATCATAATAAATCAAAGGGCCACAAGGAAACCGAGTAGTATATAAACGAGCGTCAAAGTGAGTATACACACACAGTTATAAAATAGTCTAAGCAGCTAGAAAAGTACACCAGAGTAGTTATAAAGAAAATTAGTGCAAGTAAAGAAACAACTAGAGCAACTATGAAAGTAACCTTAACTTATATGTATAAACACAAACACATAAGCTAAGGGATCTGGTAAGAAGTAAACTCATCGTATAAAAGAGCTCATACTAATTTATACGATGAGGTCTCTGATTTATGCAAGAATGCCATGCTATGCTATGATATGCAATGCAATGTAATGGTGCAACTCACACACGCGACTCTGTACGTACAGACCTTTAGTTCCCACTTTTCGGAGGTAGCTAACCTCTCGGGCACCTCCCGTCGTGGTCAAACGGTGGTAGAGGAGCGGGCGTCTCCTCACCTAGGTGGGTAAGTCACACTACCTGACCTAGGCCCAAACGTACGCTGTGATACCGGTACCCGGTACTCACGAGCTCCTGCGTACTAAACTGAAATGGCCAGGCAGGGTGTAGGGAATCCGTCCCGTCGGACGCGCAGTAAAACAACCTGGCCCCTAATCAACCACTGGCACTGCCGAGTCAACGAACTGCTGTCGGTGTGACGACTAAGCCAGAACCGAAGACCCACCACATCTTATGCATATGCAAATATGTATTAACCCTTACTACCGAGCCTCCAGCTCGCAATTCTAAATCAACATTTATAAAGTAGAGCCTACCGCTCGCCAGACTACATCAGTCTTATATTTAAGCTACGAGCCTACCGCTCGCTGGACTACACCAATCTTATATTCAAACTACGACCCTACCGCTCGCTAGACTACACCAGTCTTATATTTAAACTACGAGCCTACCACTCGCTAGACTACACCAGTCTTATATTTAAAGTACGAGTCTACCGCTCGCTAGACTACATCAGTCTTATATTTAAACTACGAGCCTACCGCTCGCTAGACTACACCAGTCTTATATTTAAACTACGAGCCTACCGCTCGCTAGACTACACCAGTCTTATATTTAAACTACGAGCCTACCGCTCGCTAGACTACACCAGTCTTATATTTAAACTACGAGCCTACCGCTCGCTAGACTACACTAGTCTTATATTTAAACTACGAGTCTATCGCTCGCTAGACTACACCGTCTTATATTTAAACTACGAGCCTACCGCTCGCTAGACTACACCAGTCTTATATTTAAACTACGAGTCTACCGCTCGCTAGACTACACCAGTCTTATATTTAAACTACGAGTCTACCGCTCGCTAGACTACACTAGTCTTATATTTAAACTACGAGCCTACCGCTCGCTAGACTACACCGTCTTATATTTAAACTACGAGCATACCGCTCGCTAGACTACACCAGTCTTATATTTAAACTACGAGTCTATCGCTCGCTAGACTACACTAGTCTTATATTTAAACTACGAGCTTACTGCTCGCTAGACTACACCGTCTTATATTTAAACTACGAGTCTACCGCTCGCTAGACTACACCAGTCTTATATTTAAACTACGAGCCTACCGCTCGCTAGACTACACTAGTCTTATATTTAAACTACGAGCCTACCACTTGCTAGACTACACCAGTCTTATATTTAAACTACGAGCCTACCGCTCGCTAGACTATCAAATTTCTTATTCCTTATAACCCGAGCCTACCGCTTGCAGGACTATCCCAGTCCTTATTCCTTATAACCCGAGCCTACCGCTCGCAGGACTATCCCAGTCCTTCCTTATAACCTGAGCATACCGCTCGCAGGACTATCTCAGTCTTTCCTTATAACCTGAGCCTACCGCTCGCAGGACTATCTCAGTCCTTCCTTATAACCCGAGTCTACCGCTCGCAGGACTATCTCAGTCCTTCCTTATAACCCGAGCCTACCGCTCGCAGGACTATCCCTGTCCATATTTCATTCCTTCCCAAATTTGGGAGGGAGATTATGTTTCAAGTTCTCCTACTTACTACTTTTGTCTATTATTAGTTAATCTTAGAAGCTTGGCTGAATCCTGGACTTCCCGTGGATTATCCGGTGAAGGGCTCGCAACGGTACTAGGGAATGTGATGGTGATTGAAGCCCAAATCCCCCTTTCCAGGATATTTAATTTATTTAGTTACTACCCATTCTTGTATGCACATTTGCTCTCCAATTGCTCTAAAATCCTAGGGTGGATTACCATTTGACTCGGGCAGACACGTGTCGGTGTTCTATTGAACACCGAACCATATCATTCCTTGTGACCAATTATTTCCTTGTGTTATCTCTCAATCACAACTTGTTCTTCCTGCTAAGTCATCCTTCACATCCCCTAATAGATCCTTGTCAAATTCTTGAATTGATGGTTTTACTAAATGCACCCCGTCTTTATTTCCGATGACTGCCCTTGGTGACTAATCATTCAACCTAATTGGGCGAGCCACGCAACGTCGACCCTGCCGGCTACAATCACAGTGCGAGCAATAGCAAAAGTGAGTACAAGAGAGAGAGTACAAACTAAATGAAAGGAGTCCACAAATCACATTCCAGAATATATCAAAAGCTAATCAAGCGATACATATAACAGTCCGAGCATGAAAATGAGAGTACATAAATGAAAGGGCTTAAAGCCCGGTACATCATGGAACAAAACTCTCTCATCTCACATCCTCTCTACATGCGGAAGCTATCTCATCATCACACTTCACTAATACTCAAAAAGTAATCCACCTGATGTCTCGTGGCCGCTACCCGCTGCGTCGCTGGCTGCTCAGGTCCTGCCCTCATCTCCTGCGGTGCGTGCGACAGCTCCGTCTCCTCGGAATCCTAGATTGTTTTTCGGCCCCAATGCAAACCGTCAGTCAAAGAATGACCGAGCTCGCTAGGTCCCCTCCTCCTCCTGCGACTCCTAGGTACCGCGCGGGAGGAAGAAGCGGGGGACGAGCAAGGAACAAGCAAGTGACAGGGAAAGTAAACTAGTATATATGTACGCAAGTAAAAGAAAAGGGCTAATCTAAACATGTACAAGCAGGAGTATAAGCAGGAGTACAAGCAGGAGTAAAGCAGGAGTATAATAAAGGAGTGCAGTAATAAATGAACAGCAAGTAGAGCAAGTAAAGTGAAGCAGTAAAAACGGTAGCGACAAGTAATCAATCTCGTACCCTAACTTATATGAATGCCCATACAAACTTATAAGTTAGGATTTCCAGGAATTATAACTCATCATATAAAAGAGCCCATACTAATTTATATGATGAGGATCTGCAAGTGAGTATGATATGCTTATGCTATGAATGATTATGCATTGAACTCACCCACACGACTCTGTGCACACAGACCTTTGTAGTTCCCTCTGTTTGAAAGGAAGCCAACCTCTCGGGTACCAACCGTTGTGACACACGGTGGTAGCGGACCAGGCTGTCCACTCCTAGGCGGGTATACACTCTACCAGGCCTAGACCGCACGTACGCCTCGACGCTAAACAACCGCGAAGCTCTGCATACTCTTTGCTGGAGTCCACCAGACTGTGAGCCAAGTGAGAGGTGTCATCGGGGAACTGTCGTCCCGACACGCAGCCAAGCTGGCCCCTTAGACCCCTAGACACCCGCTAAGTCAACGTACCGCGGTCGGAGTGACGACCTGCCTAGTACCGAAGACCTGCCACATTTCTGAGAATGTTACCGGGACAATCATCCCCTCGAGGTTCCCGCTCGTCTAACCGAGCACCACAATACTGCCACTCCCGCAACTGGGAGGGTTACATAAATCCAATCTTACCCTACTATGGCTACTCTTGCCTACTTTAAATGATATTGCAGTTTAGGGTTAATCTTGGACTTCCCGAGGGTTACCCTGCAAGGGGCTCACTACGGTACTAGGAACTACAGTGGGATGACACCCAAAGTTCCCTTTCTCAAGACACTCAGTATTATTGGTCGTGTTTCCTTAATTATTTCTTAGGTTACTTCTTTGGTGATTCATGAAGTACAGGAAATATAATTCAACATACTTCCAAACAATTATCATGAGTGTATACTGAATTCAAATGCATAACCCCAAAGGATGAAGGATCATAATTATTGTTTTGCCCTTGAATTAAATAATTGAAGTTAAGTACAAAATCACCAAATTAATTAAATAAATACCAAAAACTGCATTTAAAATTCCAGAAAAATTCCCATAAGATATAGACAATGGTGTAATCATCATCTGAAAGTTTCATATGGTTACAAAGTGATTTGCTTATGTTTTTGCATAATTCATCAAAAGGGCATAAGTGGTAATATTCCTATGAGTACAATATTTCTCACTATAAGTGCACCAATTAAAATTTCAGAGGCCACATATCATCATAAGTAGACATCCTACAGAGTTTGGGGACCTTAGGTATGGTTTTGCTATGCAACATAATTAAATCCCCAAAACCTAGGTTTTTCACAAAAATCACAAAGTGGATAAATTCTCAAGTAAAGGACACCCCAAATGATTCCAATGCTTTAGAGTATGAATATCAATGTCTGGCCAAAATCTCAGAATTTTGCAAGGACAAATGCCATTATTTATTAATTTATTTTAAAAAGGGGCATATGTGTAAATTCAACCAAGTAAGCATGAAAAGATCTTCAAGGGTCACAAGATTAAATCCAGTGGTCATTAACATATCAATTGACCTCCTTGTTCAGTTTGGTAAGGAAAAGATAAACCTAAGTTCTTAATTTGGCATAAACCCTCTATTAAGCTATTTTTTTCCATAAATTAAAATAAATACTAATTAAATAGTAAAAAAATCCAAGATAATTATTCTAGTCCTAAAACACCATTCTCAGCCTAAGGTTGAAGATTGGTTGTCTAAAAATGTGTTTAGGTTCTAATTGCTTCATTAAGGCCCAAAAGGGCAATTAAGTAATTTTGAGGTTTGGGCTAGGGTTTTTGGTCTTCATTGCTCCAATCACCCCTTGGTGATGAGCAAGACCCTACACCATCCCTAGTCCCCATCACCACTGAATTATGATAAGCCCTTAAGGCTAAGCTCCAAAATCCACAAGCCACCAAGGTTAAGAGACTTCCAAACCTAGGGCAAAAATATGCCCTTTGGGGGTTCACCATTAAGATGAACTCCAATTGGCCTCAAATTTGGAACAGAGGTTACACATATACAGACCCATATGCCACCAAAATTTGAGGGTCATTAGGGGTGATTTCACCCACTAATTCCTCTTAGATCCAAAATCCTAAGATGTGATTAAACGTATAACATAAAATGCCCAATCTACACCAATTTTTGGCACAAGGTGGGCCTAGGGTGGACACTTATGTGGCCAAAATCGCAGCCCCATAGGCCCACCCAATCAAAAGTTATTAAGGTTTTGGTGGGCTAACCCCAACTAGGACCAGCCCTAGGAAAAAGGCTCCTCTGGGGTCTACTCACCTCCAAATGCCAAGATCTTAGTTTCTAATGAAACTAGACATCCAAGGCTACAATAGTGTGTCTCACATCATTTTCATGAATTGGCCATTAGGGGCCTCAATTTGGCTCCTCAAGCTAAGTGAAATTCCTGGCCCAACAAACACAAACCCTTAAGCCATCCTCACTCCAAAGAGGGTTCACCCACAAGGAGTGGTCCAATGGACCCAATATTTTTAACAGTGTGTGGACATAGCGTAAGCTTCACCCCACCCTAACATGGAGGCCCCACAAGGGGTTGGCCACCTAATTATCAGAAATTTACTATTCAATGTTTAGACAAAAACCATAGAAAAAAGTACCCCACAAATCCTGATTTTTGGGCTCAAGATAGGTCTAGTATAGTTACACTAGGGTTTAAAATCTCAGCCCTAAACTCCAAGCCAAATGGGAGTTATAACCATTTTAGTGCTAGGAGTTTATTTGGACCAGTCTCAGAAGAATGACTCTATAGGAGTCAAATCAAGACCAAATGGTTTGATCTAAGTCCCAAATGAAAGTAGACTTCTAGATCTACAATAGTTGTCTCAGGCAACTTTTTGATTTAAGGCCTCTAAGGGCCTTAATTTCAAGCTACAAAAAGAACATAGAATCTGGCTAACAACACACCACCTATCTAAGGCATATGGCGCTGATCGTGCACAGAACTTAAAGCGGATCGGGCGGCGCTCCTTCATCATCTTCCTCGAGCCAACGGCACAGATCTGCCCATCCTGGAGCCGCTTGAAACCGAAAATCCCAGCCGTCCTTCCATCTCCCTGGCCAGCCACCGCCACCACCACCTCCGTTGAGGTGGTGCCGATCGATTGGCGGTGGATTAGTCGCCGGAGGAGGCGGTTTCCGGCGATTCTACTAAGAAACCCAAACGGCTAAAACCATGGAAAATCCGAATTGAACTCGGCTCAATTGAGCTCGAACTCGACTCCTAACGATCCTAGATGCTAGCGCAGTCAGAGGGGGGGGGGGGGGGGGGGGGAGAAGCGAACCTGGAAGCGAGCTGGGCGACGAGCATTCCGGCGGTTTGCCATCTTCTTCTCCGTCTCCGGCGAGCTTGTTACAGCACTCGTTCCTCCACCGAATTGAATGATCCAAGGCTCTAACCCGACTGTAAAGGCCCTTCCGAAGCTGCTGGTGATGTTTATATAGGCGGAGGAGGGCTGCCTTGGGGGATTTGAATGGGTGGCTCACGGGCTTGGTTTGGCCGACCATCACATGTTGCAGCCCAGCTTTCCAGCTCCACCACAGCAATCAACACCCTTCAGGGAAGAGCCCAAGGCTGATTGGGAGGAGAGAGAGGGGGAGATTGGGTCTTTTTTTGCTTTTTGCTTTATCAAGCCACTTTTTGTCCCCTCCTTTAACCCAACCCCTCACTTGGGTTAGCTTGGGTTAGCCCAAACCCCTTAGCCACATCCCACCAGAACCTAGGAGCCTATTTAATTCTTCACCTTAGACTTAGGCTCTAATTAAAAGGGGAAAAAAGGTTTGGGCACTCAATTTGGGATTAAGCCCAATTGGGTTGACTTTGACTTTGACCAATTGGGTTGACTGGTCCCCCATGTAGGTCATGGGTCCTATGTCATCACCCAATGGAGCTTGGCCCATGGTGGGGCCCTATTTGGCCCAATTTGATCCAAAGGTGTGAAATTACCCAAAATGCCCTTCCTTGGGACTTTGGCCAAATTGGGGGAAATTGTCCCTTCCATGATGAGGCTTTTGGGTCTCTTAGATCTCTAATGATGTTTAAAGACTAGATGTGGAGTCAATTTTAAGTTTGAAAGCAAATTGACCACATTTAGTTTGAGTTGACCTTTTTGCCCTAATTTGGATTTTGACCAAATTGGAGAGGGTTTTCCATTCTATGATGGGGCTTTTGGGTCCAAGGGGTCCCTAATCATGTTTATAAAGTAGGGGGAGGGTCAATTTGAGCATTTCAAGGTTAATTGGTCCTCCATTGATTGATTTGGGTTTTTGGCCTTAAGGTGCCCTAATTAGGGCATTGGCCCAATTAAGGGCAATTGGGTACCCCATGATGGGGCTTCTGGGACCTTTAAGTTCAAAATTATATTTAGAATATAGGTGTGAGATCAATTTGGTCATTGGGTGGCCAATTGGTTACAAGATGGTGGATTTGACCATTTTGCCCCTTGTCACCCTTTGGCCCAATTGAGGAGGATGAGTCACCTCATGATGGGGCCTCTGGGTCTAATAGGTCTCTTTTGGTGCTAGGTGTATAATGGGGAAGTCAATTTGGCCACTTGGGGGGTCAATTGCCCCTTAGTTGATTGGTTTGGTCCATGTTCACCTAAGGTGATTTTGGGCTAATCCTATGGAATTGAGCCCCACTAAGGGGTGATGCTCACCCCATCACCCTTCCTTAATGTTTAGGGGACTAAGGGTGTTCTCATTTTGGGGAAATTGGTATTCAATTGGCCTTCCTTAGTAGCTTGGGTCCTATTTGATTAGGACTTTAGGTGTGCACTTAGCAAAATTCCCATCCTAAGGGGTCCTCAAGGCCCCTCATCCCACCCCTTGAGCTCACCATTCTCACACTAGGGGTCTAGTAGGATTGGGGATGTTACAAATCCCAATAAACAATAAAATAATTTCGTCCTCGAAATTCCAGTTTGGGTCTACGGGATGCAAGCAAAGCACATAAAGGAATGTAACTTACAATATTAAACCGTACCTGAAGCGAAGAGTCCCGGGTAGCGCTCCTGCATGAGGTCCAATGGCTCCCAAGTGTGCTCCTCTCGCCCATGGTTGGACCACAATACTTTCACCAGCGAGACCTTCTTTCGCCGCAAAACGCGGACCTCTGAGTCGTCGATCCGGATAGGCTCTAGCATGACTGAACGGTCGGGTGCCACCGGGCCTGAAGTAGACTCCACAAGCTGCTCGGGCCGAAGGAGAGCTCTCCGGAGGGAGGAAACGTGGAAGATGTCGTGCACGTTCGCCAGCTCGGGCGGCAGCTCCACCCTATACGCCAAAGGACCGATCCTTTCCAGGACCGGATATGGCCCCATGTACCGAGGACTGAGCTTCTTCCGCCCTTTCATCCGAGTAAGTCCGTGCATCGGGCGTATCTTCAAGAAGACACGATCCCCCACCTGGAACTCTACCATACGGTGCCGGGCATCATAGTACTTTGCCTGCCTGCTCTGCGCCTCCAGCATCCGATCCTGGATCAGTCGAACTATAGCATCCGTCTCCTCTATATAATCTGACCCCAAGGCCCGCGGGTCCTCGTCCTATACCCAAGAAAGAGGGGTGCGGCACTTTCTCCCGTAAAGAGCCTCATACGGTGCCATCCCAATGCTAGCCTGGTGACTGTTGTTGTATGAGAACTCAATCAGCGGCAACAGTTGCTCCCAAGGCTTGCCCGTATCCAGAATGCACAGTCGCAGTAAATCCTCCATCGTCCGGTTGGTACGCTCCGTCTGTCCGTCGGTCTGAGGGTGGAACGCAGTGCTGAAAGTCAACCGGGATCCCAAGTAGGCCTGGACCACTCTCCACTCCCTGGAGGTGAAGCGTCCATCTCGATCTGAAACTATCGTCTTGGGCACCCCATGATACCTCACTACCTTCTCCACAAACAAACGAACTAGGGCGCTGACCGGACCCCCTTTCTGAACCGGGATGAATCGTGCCACCTTGGTCAACCTGTCGACTATCACCCAAACGGAGTCGTTCCCCGAGCGAGAACGCGGCAGGCCGTGCACAAAATCCATAGATATATCTTCGAATTTCCACTCCGGCACCGGGAGTGGCTGCAATAGACCTCCTGGAGCCTTGCACTCCGCCTTCACCCTATGACAACTCTCACAATGGGTCACAAATCGAATGATATCCTTCTTCATTCCTGGCCAAAACACGACCTTCCGCAGGTCCGCCGCCATCTTGGTAATGCCGGGGTGTACCGAATACTGGGAGCAATGGGCCTCCCGAAGAACCTCCTCTCGGATCCCCCTCCCGGCGGGGATGTAAACTCTGCCGCGGTGGTGAACGAGGTCCTCCTTCAAGGAGTAATCTCCAGCAGCGTCATCTGCCAATGACCTGAATACCGGCTCCAAAGCCGGATCCTGCTGCTGTCCCTCCCGGATACGGTCCCGAATATCACAGATCATACTCATCGAAGCTAAGTACTCAGCATATACTCCTGGGTCAGCTCTGCTCACCAGAGTAATCCGCATATCCCGCAGCGTCTGCACCAACTCCATGGCCATCACCCTGCTCTATGCCTCTGAGGTACTGCCCCTCTTGCTCAATGCGTCCGCTACTGTGTTGGCCTTGCCCGGATGATAATGCATGGTGTAGTCGTAGTCGCACAAGAACTCCAACCATCGCCGCTGTCGTAGGTTGAGGTCCTTCTGAGTGTCGATGTACTTGAGGTTCTTGTGATCCGAGAAGATCTCACAATGAACCCTGTACAAATAATGTCTCCACACCTTCAAAGCAAATACGACCGCTCCAATCTCTAGGTCGTGCACTGGGTAGTTCATCTCATGCTTCTTCAGCTGACGGGAGGCATAGGCGATCACGTGCCCATGCTGCATAAGCACTGCTCCCATCCCTTGATATGACGCGTCGGTGTAGATCTGGAATCCTTCCTTCCCAGATGGAAGTGCAAGGATAGGGGCTGAGATAAGTCTGTCCTTCAGCTCTGCATAGGCCGCCTCACACCGCGGCGTCCAGTCAAAGGCAGCATCCTTCTTTGTCAATGAAGTGAGGGGAAGGGCAATCTTGGAGAACCCCGCTACGAACTTGCGGTAATACCCCGCTAACCCCAAGAAACTCCGGATATCTGCTGCGGTCTTCGGCCTAGGCCAATCTCTGACAGCTTGCACCTTAGCCGGATCTACTGCTAGACCGGCTCCGCTGATGGTGTGTCCCAAGAAAGCCACCTCCCTCAACCAGAACTGACACTTTGAGAACTTGGCAAACATCCGGTGCTCCCTCAACTTCCTCAGCACCGCTGCTAGATGGCTGGCGTGCTCCTCCTCGGTCCTCGAGTAGACCAAAATATCATCGATGAATACTATCACAAATATATCAAGGAAAGGCTCGAAGATCCGGTTCATCATACTCATGAATGCTGATGGGGCGTTGGTGAGCCCAAACGGCATCACCGTAAACTCGTACAAACCATACCTCGAGCTGAATGCGGTCTTCGGAATATCTTCCTCCCGTATCCTCAACTGATAGTAGCCCGACCGCAAATCCAGCTTGGAGAACCAGTGGGCACCCTGCAACTGATCAAACAGCTCATCAATCCTCGGTAGCAGATAAGTGTTCCGCACCGTCAATCTATTGAGCTCCCGATAGTCGATACACAGCCGGAGAGTCCCATCCTTCTTCTTTACGAACAAGACCGGAGCTCCCCATAGGGAAGAGCTCGGCCTCACAAACCCGACATCGACTAGCTCCTTCAACTGCACTCTGAACTCTGCCAACTCCTTGGGTGCCATGCGGTACGGTGCCCGGGACACTGGCCTCGCCCCGGGTACTAGATGAATCTGGAAGTCTATGTCTCTATGCGGCGGCAAGCCGGGTAACTTCTCCGGGAATACGTCGGAGAAGTCCCGGACTATCGGTACCTCGTCCGCCGATATCTTCAACTCTGCCATCTCGAAGCAAATGAGGTATACCTCCCCCCCCTGCTCATGGGCCTTCACGACCTGTGTAGAAGATAGAGGGGTACGAGGGATAGATCTAATACCTTCGACGGTGATCCAGGTGGTCCCGTAAGCCAGTAGCTCGATCCTCTTCGTCGCACAATCGATCTTGGCATGGTGGTAGTGCAACCATGACATGCCCAAAATATGATCGTAATCTGGTAGCTTCAGGATCGATGCCCATGATTCAAAGATCTCTCCCTCGATTTCAAGGTCCATGGTGCACTTGGCCGTGGTGCACTTGGCCGTGGTGCGCATCTCTGAACCGTCTGGAAGTCGCACCCTCCTTACTATGCCATCGATCCTCTGAATCCCTTCCAAGCCTACGAGGAAATCTTCCGAGATAAAGGAGTGCGATGCGCCCGTGTCAAACAAGGTGTGTGCGGGTTTTCCGTTGATGAGCACAACACCTATGGGTTGTTGGTTGGTTTTATTATATAAGGTTAAGCTACTACTAAAGCTAAGGGAATTTAAGAAACTGCAAGTACATAATTGAAAATATACCTGCGATGACCTCCTCGGGGTTCCTCGGCTGGGCGAGGTCCAATGCAAAAGCCTGCTCCGGCTGCCTGTTCCTCCCATGAAATCCTCAGCCACGACCACGTCCACCTCCCCGGCCCTGGTGTGCTGGAGGTGCTGGAGGGGCTGCCGGAGGGGCCGCTGGAGGGGTGGTGGATGTGGAGGGAAACGTCGCGGGCAATGGATCCTGATGTGCCCCGGCTGGTTGCACTCAAAACAGATCACTGGGGGTCGTCCACGACCGTCTGCTCTCTCTGGCTCTAGAGCTCGTAGTGGCTGAGGGGCCAACACCGTCTGAGGCTGCTGCACTGGTGCCTCCAAAGGACGAGGACGTCCTCCACCCCTCCTGGGCCTCATAACTCTATCCTGCTGTCGGTCACTGCCACCCTCTCCATGATACATCCTGTCCGCTGATCTCTTGCCCTTGACCTGCTCTGACAACTGGTCTGCTTCAAACTTCTTTGCCACCTCTATAATCTGAGTCAGGGTGCCCTCTGATATGAACAGGAGTGCCTGCCTGAGAGGGGCCCTCAATCCCTTGTAGAACTTCTTCGCCAAGCCTCGATCATCCACAAACTGTGCCCCCGCGAACCTGGCCAAATGAGAGAACTCCCTCTGGTACTTGATCACTGAACGGGTCCCCTGAGTCAGGTGCAGAAATCTCTCTTCCAACGTGTCCCTATCCGTAGCTGATACGAAGTGGTCCAGGAATACCGTGCTGAACTCATCCCAGGTAATCCCCGAGTAATCTCTGTCGCGGAAGGTGGAATCTGCCAGTGACTTCCACCACCTCTTCACATGGGCATCCAGTGCTGAAACTGCTAAGGATACGGCCTTGCTGACCGGGCAACTAATGCCTGCCTGCATCTCCTGAATGGTATCCAGCCACTCCTCCGTCTTCACCGCATCCTCTGTCCCTCTATACATCGGTGGGGACAGACCCTTGAACGTGCTCAACCAATTCGATCCTGGGTTCGGCTGAGGTGCTGGGATCACCTGAGCCCGAAACGCATCCAAGATCGCTGTCAATGTCTGCCCTAACTCCGTCTGCTGGAAGGGAGTGGCAGTCGGAGGAGGGGGAATAATGTTCTGAGGCTCCTCGTCTCTAGCAGCCTGACACGAATATAAGAAGTTTTAGAAGATTGAAGAATCTAAATCATGCTAAAAGGACTTAGGAATGTGGTTTTACGCATGGGCACACCACTGCTTCCGCTGCGTAGTTTATCCCCAAACTACACTCGTGCGGGGGTGGCCCAAGTTGTTATGGACTAATTGCTCGTACGCATGATCGTTCGTGCGGTCTGATACCATTTGTAAGATCCCTTCCCCGCTCCCGGGGCCAAGCGGACCTTATGCCCAGAACCGACGCATTGCGGTGACTTCCAACACACGGGTTGGGCTACACCACGCAACGTCGACCCTGCCGGCTACAATCACAGTGCGAGCAATAGCAAAAGTGAGTACAAGAGAGAGAGTACAAACTAAATGAAAGGAGTCCACAAATCACATTCCAGAATATATCAAAAGCTAATCAAGCGATACATATAACAGTCCGAGCATGAAAATGAGAGTACATAAATGAAAGGGCTTAAAGCCCGGTACATCATGGAACAAAACTCTCTCATCTCACATCCTCTCTACATGCGGAAGCTATCTCATCATCACACTTCACTAATACTCAAAAAGTAATCCACCTGATGTCTCGTGGCCGCTACCCGCTGCGTCGCTGGCTGCTCAGGTCCTGCCCTCATCTCCTGCGGTGCGTGCGACAGCTCCGTCTCCTCGGAATCCTAGATTGTTTTTCGGCCCCAATGCAAACCGTCAGTCAAAGAATGACCGAGCTCGCTAGGTCCCCTCCTCCTCCTGCGACTCCTAGGTACCGCGCGGGAGGAAGAAGCGGGGGACGAGCAAGGAACAAGCAAGTGACAGGGAAAGTAAACTAGTATATATGTACACAAGTAAAAGAAAAGGGCTAATCTAAACATGTACAAGCAGGAGTATAAGCAGGAGTACAAGCAGGAGTAAAGCAGGAGTATAATAAAGGAGTGCAGTAATAAATGAACAGCAAGTAGAGCAAGTAAAGTGAAGCAGTAAAAACGGTAGCGACAAGTAATCAATCTCGTACCCTAACTTATATGAATGCCCATACAAACTTATAAGTTGGGATTTCCAGGAATTATAACTCATCATATAAAAGAGCCCATACTAATTTATATGATGAGGATCTGCAAGTGCGTATGTTATGCTTATGCTATGAATGATTATGCATTGAACTCACCCACACGACTCTGTGCACACAGACCTTTGTAGTTCCCTCTGTTTGAAAGGAAGCCAACCTCTCGGGTACCAACCGCTGTGACACACGGTGGTAGCGGACCGGGGTGTCCACTCCTAGGCGGGTATACACTCTACCAGGCCTAGACCGCACGTACGCCTCGACGCTAAACAACCGCGGAGCTCTGCATACTCTTTGCTGGAGTCCACCAGACTGTGAGCCAAGTGAGAGGTGTCATCGGGGAACTGTCGTCCCGACACGCAGCCAAGCTGGCCCCTTAGACCCCTACACACCCGCTAAGTCAACGTACCGCGGTCAGAGTGACGACCTGCCTAGTACCGAAGACCTGCCACATTTCTGAGAATGTTACCGGGACAATCATCCCCTCGAGGTTCCCGCTCGTCTAACCGAGCACCACAATACTGCCACTCCCGCAACTGGGAGGGTTACATAAATCCAATCTTACCCTACTATGGCTACTCTTGCCTACTTTAAATGTTATTGCAGTTTAGGGTTAATCTTGGACTTCCCGAGGGTTACCCTGCAAGGGGCTCGCTACGGTACTAGGAACTACAGTGGGATGACACTCAAAGTTCCCTTTCTCAAGACACTCAGTATTATTGGTCGTGTTTCCTTAATTATTTCTTAGGTTACTTCTTTGGTGATTTAAGGTAAGCCCTGGGCTTCCCGCGGTCCACCCGGTGAAGGGTTCCCTGCGGTACTAGGGAACGCAATGGGCTCAACCCCCACCATCCTCCTCAAGACATTTACTTTAGTTGGTGGTTAACAATTGGTTCACCCTTCCTCGTTTCCTATAGTTAAAACGACTTAGCTCATCTCCCGTTGTTGAAACCGATTTACCGGTCTCTGCTGGAGCTCGGGGCCCTCAACGAATTGAGGGGCAGCTAGCCCTTACCGGTCCCTCGGAAGAGATAGGCAGATAACTCGGACAAAGAACAAAGACCCCGATGTTCGCCTGGAAGGATCCTTGGTTCGCGTACCCAACGGAGCAAGTCGAGGATGGGCGAGCCAGGCGGGGCGAGCCCAAGAAGAGCGAGAGACCCTAAAGGTAGGCGAGCCAGCCGGTCGGAGGAGCTCGCTAGGCAGGTCCGGGACCTTGGGGTACAAATAGCCATTTCCGGGGTACAGTTAGCCGTTTTGGCGAGCTCGACCCGCTAAGGAGCGGTTCGGCAGGCGAGTCGTAGAGGTAGGCGAGCCAACCGGTCGGAGGAGCTCGCTAGGCAGGTCCGGGACCTTGGGGTACAAATAGCCATTTCTGGGGTACAGTTAGCCGTTTTGGCGAGCTCGGCCCGCTAAGGAGCGGTTCGGCAGGCGAGCCGTAGAGGCAGGCGAGTCAGCCGGTAGGAGGAGTTCGCTAGACGGCTTAGGCGAGCCAGCCAGATCTTTTGGCGAGCCCCGTGTTCGCTGGACAGGTCAGGGGTCTCTGGTTCGCCGGCGCCTAGGGTGGTCCTTTACCAAAAAACCCCTGGTGGTCTGCGGGTAGCCCCTCCGAACAGCGGAGTTTGGCTGTTAGCAGACCAATCCGGTGTGCGGATAGTAAGAATGGACAGCGGGATTTGGCTATTGACAGACCACAAAACTAAAATCTATAAATAGACCTCAAGGGGCACCTTGGAAGAGGACCGGTTTCAGAATCTTTGAGCCTTCTTCTCTCCATAGGTCGCTTTGGTTTGGGCTCTCTAGCTCTCCAAGGTGCCCGAGTCTTAGCTTTGGCTTGGGAGGGGAAGCGCTCAACGATCTTCCGGGTTAGTGGAGGGACCTCCTCGCTAAGACTAGGGTCTTTGTTCTTTGTCCGAGTTATCTGCCTATCTCTTCCGAGGGACCGGTAAGGGCTAGCTGCCCCTCAATTCGTTGAGGGCCCCGAGCTCCACCAGAGACCGAGAAATCGGTTTCAACATTTTGGTGCGGTGAGCGTGGAGCGTGTCTGGTTCAAGAAAGTTCCAGAGAAGGGTTATGGCGGGAGATGAGGATCAAGGCGAGGGGTTCAGCGAGCCACCGCAGGTGGTAACACCGAGGATGTTCGCGGACTTCAGAAAGGAGGTGCTCGACACCTTGGGGTTCACGGTCACAGCTCTGCGAAGTGAGTTCGCGACCCCGGAACCTCAAGCGACCACACCCCCAACAGCAGTCGGCGAGAGGGCACCAGGAGGAAGGGCTGGAAAAGAAGTTGTCGTCGGCTTAGGCCAGGGCCAGGAAGGTCGGGTGTTGTTCGCCAGCCCGACGAGCTCCGTGCCGGCGGGCTCAGCGCTAGCGAGCTCCATCCCAGCGAGCGCGTCACTGGCGAGTGCACGCCAAGAGGAAGCGGCGACTGTTGGAGTGGTTCAGGCGAGCACCGCCTTCGCGAGCACAGTCCCGGCGAGCTCAAGTTTGGCGAGCGAGCTTGGGGGACGAGTGGAGCCGGGAAGAGTGACAGGAGGGGGAAGCCCCTTTTGCGAGCTGGTGCTTTCCGCACCCGTCCCTGGGGGATTTGGAGAATGGGACCGGGTGTACTACAACGGTAGAGATGACCCTGTCCAGCACCTGCAGAGTTTCGAAGACTCGGTCTCCATCAGGCCGATGTCAGACGCCTTTAAGTGTCGGCTCTTTGCCGTCACCCTTAAGGAGAAGGCCAGGGACTGGTTCCATCATCTCCCAGCAGGGTCCATCTACTCGTTCGAAGATTTGCGCCGAAGTTTCTTGCTGAGGTTCTCGACCTCAAAAAAGAGGAAGAAGGACGCTGATTCCCTCTTCGCAGTGAAGCAGGGACCCAGGGAGTCGCTGGCTCAGTATGCCGATCGATTCCAGGAGAAAGTGCAGCTCACTCAGGAGATGCCTGGGTTTGCACTCCAACTCGCCTTCACGGTCGGGTTGAGAGAGAGTTTCTTTAAGATGGCGTTGAAGAGAAAAGCCCCCGTCTCCTTTGAAGAGCTGATGGAGAGGGTGTCGGAGGAAGTCGCAAGTGAGGAAGCCAATCCGGAGCTCACCAGGAGGCTAGCAAAGCTCAGTGAGCCGGAGGTGAGGCAGCAGGAGGTCAGGAGAAGGGAAGAACCCCGGGCCCCGGAGGGAGAATGGAGGCCGCAAGGGGGAGGAGTGCAAGGGCAGGGAAGGTGTTACGGCCCAGGAAGGGGTAACCATGTCGGAGGTCAATGGAGGCCCCCCCAGTTGGGGTGGAGGCAAGTTCCGATGCAGATGCCTCCCCCTCCCCAGCAGGCCATGGCGATTGGACGAGGAAGAGGAAGAGGAAGGGGAAGGGGAGGAGAGGCGGAAGCGGCGGCCGCTAGGAGAAGAAGGAATAGGGTGGCAGAGGCCGAGGCGAGGGAAGTGGCGGTGCCATATTGCATCTTCCATGATGCGGAAGGCCACTCAACGGACACCTGTCCGGAGTTCCTAGAAGTGAAGAGGGGCAGAGCACCCGCGCCACCACAGCAGCAGCCATTAAGGATCGTGGAGGTTGAACCTCGAGAGGAGGAGGAGGAGGAAAGGTGTGAGGATAGAGCCGATATGGGGAGTAGAGGAGGGATCGGGGTGATCCATGGGGGGGTAGGGATAGAGGCGACCCGCAAGGCTAGCCTCCATACCATCTACCGCCGAAGCGTGGCTTCGACATCCACCGCCCCACCCCCGGCCGAAAAAATCGTTTTCACTCAGAAAGACATGCCAGGCTACGAGGACCCGTTCTGCGACGCGTTGGTCATCCAGACAGCGATCGAGAACTTCACCGTCTCCCGGATCCTAGTGGACAATGGAAGTTCAGTCAACGTCATCTTCAAGAAGGCGTTTGACAAGATGGAGGTAGAGCCTAGGAGGGTGTTGGCCTCAGATGGCCCTTTGTTCGGATTCTCGGGGGAGAGGAAGGAAGTAGAAGGGGGAGTAGGGCTTTATGTGACCCTGGGTGGGCAGTCCCGGAACTGTCGTTTTGTCATCGTGGACGCCCCAAGCAGTTACAGCGCTATCTTCGGACGGCCACTTATTAGTGCGTTCCGCTGTGTCCCCTCCACCTTTCATCAATGCCTCAAGTTCAACGATGGAGGGGTTCAGGTGCGGATCATAGGGGATCCCAAGGTGGCAAGACAGTGCTACGTAATGGCTGTCAACACCATCTCCTAGATGGGAGAAGCTGAGAAGTGGGATAGGATGATGGAGGAGGCGGCCGAAGCCGGAGGTAAGGAGGTAGCCGTGGAGAAGTTGGAAGGAGATGAAGTCCATGCCCAGGAAGGGGTAGCTGAGGGACCCCGGGCGGGAGGAGAAGAAGAAGAAGAAAAGGCCCAGGAGGGAAGGGCGGAAGAGCTGATGGTGGTAGAGAAGGAAGTCTCGGAGGAAGCCCAGACTCCCACTTGTCACGAAGAGGAGAGGGCTTGGGGAGAGCAGTCCCGGTTGGAGGCTATGGACGAGGTCGTAGAGCTCGAGGTCACCACCCGGCTGGGGGTGGTGGAAAAAGTCCGAATCAGCGGAGAGCTCAGCCCGAAGGAGCAGGCCGAGATCCTGGCCTGCGTGCAGAAAAATGTAGACGTCTTCGCATGGAGCGCCGCGGAAATGCCCGGGATCGACGCGGATGTGGCTTGCCATCGCCTCAACCTCGACCCCGGCACCCGCCCCATCCGCCAGAAGAGGAGGGCTATCGCCGACAAGCTAGAAGGGCCCATCCGCGAGGAGGTGGGCAAACTCCTGCAGGCCGGGTTTGTATCGGAGATCCAGTATCCAGGCTGGGTCTCCAACGTCGTTATGGTAAAAAAGGGAGGAGGTAAGTGGCGTATGTGTATCGACTTTTCGCTTCTTAATAAATCATGCCCGAAAGATTGCTACCCCCTACCCAGAATCGACGCGCTGGTTGACTCAGCCGTTGGTTTTTCTGTAATGTCTTTCTTAGATGCTTTTTCAGGTTACCATCAAATCCGCATGCATCCCCCGGACATCAAGGATGTTTCCTTCATCACGGGAGATGGATGTTATTGCTATAAGATGATGCCCTTCGGGCTCAAGAACTCAGGGGCTGCGTACCAAAGGATGATGGATAGGGTCTTCCGCGAGCAAAAAAGAAGAAATTTAGAAGTCTATGTTGACGACCTCATGGTGAAGAGCCGAGACCTTGGAACTCACCTCCGAGACCTCGAAGAGACATTCGGGACCCTGCGGCGGTACAAGATGAAACTCAATCCCCTGAAGTGTGTCTTCGGGGCGAGCCGAGGGAAATTCCTGGGCCATTTGCTCACCCCCGCAGGAGTGGAACCCAACCCAGACAAAGTTAAAGCGGTGATGGAGTTGGGGTCGCCAAGAAATCCGAAGGAGGTTCAGAGCCTCACAGGGAAGTTGGCCGGGCTCATCAGGTTCCTCTCCAAGGCGGGAGAGAAGTGTTCCCCCTTTTTCAAAGTACTGCGAGGAAACAAGAAGTTTGAATGGACCCCGGAGTGCGAGAAGGCCTTCCAGGCTCTGAAAGAACAGCTCACCCAAACCCCTCTGCTCCAGGGACCGAGGCCAGGAGAAGACCTATCCCTGTACCTGGGGGTAGGATCCGAAGCAGTAAGCTCCGTGTTAATCCGGGAGGAAGGGAAGAAACAGTTCCCTATCTACTACGTCAGCCGAGTGCTGAAGAAGGCAGAGCTCCGGTACCCGATTTTGGAAAAGTTGGCCTTCGCATTGGTGGTGTCAGCCCGGAGGCTCCGACCTTACTTTCAAGCCCATTCAATTAAAGTAGTGACGGACCATCCGCTCCGCAAAATCATGGAAGGGGTGGAGCACTCAGGGAGGTTGGCAAAGTGGTCCGTGGAGTTAAGCGAATTCAATATCACGTTCGTACCCAGGACGTCCATCAGGGCTCAAGCGGTGGCAGACTTCATGGCCGACTATGCGGCCGAAGTGGGGGAGCACGAGCCACCTCCCCCAGAAGCATGGAAGATGTTGGTGGACGGAGCGTCGGGAAAATACTCCTATGGAGGGGGAATAGTCCTGGTGAGTCCTCAGGGGACTCGGATTGAGCAAGCCTTAAACATCCATTTCCCAATCACCAACAACCAGGCTGAGTACGAAGCAGTGATAGCGGGCCTTCGGCTGGCCCGAGAACTGGGTGTGCAGGACGTGGAGGTCTCCACGGACTCCATGGTGGTAGCATGCCAGATCAAGGGAGAATTTGAAGCAAAGGACCCAACCCTCCTACTATACCTGGAAAAGGTTAAGGGGGTCATCGGGTAGTTCCGCACCTTCTCCATCAAGCACGTGTCGAGGGAGGAGAGCGCCCAGGCGGACCTCCTAGCCAAGTTCGGTCTCCGAACAGGAGGGACGACTTCGGAACTCTTCCGGCCCTCCATCGAGGAAGGAGAATTGATGGAGGTGGATCAACAAGCCTCGTGGATGGATCCGTTCATCACCTTCCTATCCTCCGGACAGTTCCCTGGAGAGGATGTGGACAAGAGACGCTTCAGGTATAAGTCCGCCTATTACTCTTTGCATGCAGGGGGGCTATATAGAAAGACCCTCTCGGGACTCCTGGCCCATTGTGTCACCGAGGAGGAGGTCCCGAGAGTGCTGGAAGAAATCCACTCCGGGGAGTGCGGCAGTCACTCCGGGAGCCGGACCCTGGAAGGGAGGGTGTTGAGACAAGGCTACTTCTGGCCCACTCTCAGTAAGGATGCGGCAGAGTTCGCAAGAAAGTGTCCGAAGTGCCAGCTCTATGCTCCGCTCCAACTCCTCCCAGCTCAAAGGCTCCGGACCATCACGGCCCCCTGGCCCTTCGCCATATGGGGGCTGGACCTGGTCGGCCCCTTTCCCCAAGCCAGCGGCCAAAGGAAGTTCCTGCTGGTCATGATTGACTACTTCTCCAAGTGGGTAGAGGTGAAAGCGCTTGCTAAGGTAACCTCTCAGGATGTAAGGAATTTTGTGTGGGGAGAAATAATTTGCAGGCATGGACTCCCTCTAGCTATAGTGACGGACAATGGGCCGCAGTTTGCGAGTGAGGAGTTTGTCGGCTTCTGCACTCAGCTCGGCATTGACCTCAGGTTCGCTTCGGTCCACCACCCGAGGAGCAATGGGCAGGTGGAGGCGGCAAACAAGATAATCGTCAACCTGCTAAAAAAGAAAGTGGAAAACCTTCGGGGAAGTTGGGTGGAACAGCTACCCTCCGTCCTCTGGGCCATGAGGACTACTCCGAATACCGCCACCGGGGAGACTCCATTCAAGCTCTCTCACGGGTCCGAGGCCGTTCTCCCCATAGATTTTGAGGTGAAGACCCCCCGGGTGATCGCCGCGAGCGAGGGGGATGAAGAGTGGCTGGAAGGTAACAATGCAGAGCAGAGGCTGTCCTTGGACCTGGTGGAAGAACTCCGAGACTTGGCTACCATCAGGCAGGAAGAGGTCAAGCGGCGGATGGCTCGATATTTTGACAGACATATCCGGATAAAACACTTTCAGAAAGGAGATCTAGCCCTAAAGAAGGTCGACGCGGCCGGCAGAGGGGCCACGGTGGGAAAGCTTAACCCCAACTGGGAAGGTCCATATATTGTAAGCAGGGTGCTCAAGTCGGGAGGGTATCATCTCCAGGATGTGGAAGGGGTACCCCTCGACCGAGCCCGAAGTGGGGATGATTTGAAAAGGTTTTACCCTTAAGTGCTTTACTATGTTGTTTAATGAATGTCTTACTCCTTTTTTATAATGCTCATAACTACTGCCGTGCCGACATGACTAAGTCTGGATATGATGGTGCTGGAATGCCCCAGATCGATTCCGCTCCCGGGCTCTCACCTAGACGGGGGGTTCAGGTTGATCTCTGGAGAGGCTGGCAAGGTTGGAAACATTGGTGCTGGAATGCCCCAGATCGATTCCGCTCCCGGGCTCTCACCTAGACGGGGGGTTCAGGTAGATCTCTGGAGAGGCTGGCAAGGTTGGAAACATTGGTGCTGGAATGCCCCAGATCGATTCCGCTCCCGGGCTCTCACCTAGACGGGGGGTTCTGGTTGATCTCTGGAGAGGCTGACAAGGTTGGAAACATGGATGCTGGAATGCCCCAGATCGATTCCGCTCCCGGGCTCTCACCTACACGGGGGGTTCAGGTAGATCTCTGGAGAGGCTGGCAAGGTTGGAAACATTGGTGCTGGAATGCCCCAGATCGATTCCGCTCCCGGGTTCTCACCTAGACGGGGGGTTCAGGTAGATCTCTGGAGAGGCTGGCAAGGTTGGAAACATTGGTGCTGGAATGCCCCAGACCGATTCCGCTCCCGGGCTCTCACCTAGACGGGGGGTTCTGGTTGATCTCTGGAGAGGCTGGCAAGGTTGGAAACATGGATGCTGGAATGCCCCAGATCGATTTCGCTCCCGGGCTCTCACCTAGACGGGGGGTTCAGGTAGATCTCTGGAGAGGCTGGCAAGGTTGGAAACATTGGTGCTGGAATGCCCCAGATCGATTCCGCTCCCGGGCTCTCACCTAGACGGGGGGTTCAGGTAGATCTCTGGAGAGGCTGGCAAGGTTGGAAACATTGGTGCTGGAATGCCCCAGATCGATTCCGCTCCCGGGCTCTCACCTAGACGGGGGGTTCTGGTTGATCTCTGGAGAGGCTGGCAAGGTTGGAAACATGGATGCTGGAATGCCCCAGATCGATTCCGCTCCCGGGCTCTCACCTAGACGGGGGGTTCAGGTAGATCTCTGGAGAGGCTGGCAAGGTTGGAAACATTGGTGCTGGAATGCCCCAGATCGATTCCGCTCCCGGGCTCTCACCTAGACGGGGGGTTCAGGTAGATCTCTCGAGAGGCTGGCAAGGTTGGAGACATTGGTGTTGGAATGCCCCAGATCGATTCCGCTCCCGGGCTCTCACCTAGACGGGGGGTTCAGGTAGATCTCTGGAGAGGCTGGCAAGGTTGGAAACATTGGTCCTGGAATGCCCCAGATCGATTCCGCTCCCGGGCTCTCACCTAGACGGGGGGTTCTGGTTGATCTCTGGAGAGGCTGTCAGGGTTGGAAACATGGATGCTGGAATGCCCCAGATCGATTCCGCTCCCGGGCTCTCACCTAGACGGGGGGTTCTGGTAGATCTCTGGAGAGGCTGGCAAGGTTGAAAACATTGGTGCTGGAATTCCCCATATCGATTCCGCTCCCGGGCTCTCACCTAGACGGGGGGTTCAGGTAGATCTCTCGAGAGGCTGGCAAGGTTGGAAACATTGGTGCTGGAATGCCCCCGATCGATTCCGCTCCCGGGCTCTCACCTAGACGGGGGGTTCAGGTAGATCTCTGGAGAGGCTGGCAAGGTTGGAAACATGGATGCTGGAATGCCCCGGATCGATTTCGCTCCCGGGCTCTCACCTAGACGGGGGGTTCAGGTGGATCTCTGGAGAGGCTGGCAATAGGGGTCAAAGTCCTAAGGTAACAGGCTGAAGTGTTGAGCCAGAAGGGCTTGGTTCGCAAAATTGGAAAGGTTAAGGCTGATGAGGCCTAAGGTAACAAGTTACGGTGTTAGAGCCAGAAGGGCTTGGTTCGCAAAATTGGAAAGGTTGAGGCTGATGAGGCCTAAGGTAACAGGTTAAAGAGTTAGAGCCAGAACGGCTCGGTTCGCAAAATTGAAAGGGTCGAGGCTGATAAGGCCTAAGGTAGCGAGTTGAGATAATAGAGTCAGGGAGGTCTAGTTCGCGGGATGCCTATGTCTGAGTTCGCCAAGGTTGGGTTCGCCGGGCAGTATCCGCGGGCGGCAACGGCCCGGGTTAGCGAAATCCATAAGAGGAGAACCTTGGCGAGAGGAGCCCAGACACACGCATCCGCGAGCCCCCCGGAAGCACTACCGCATAACAACTGGTCATGAGAATTCAAAAGAAAGAGCAAGGGCGAGAGAAAAAAGAAACGCGAGCATGCACATAAATACTAACGAAAAATTATAACTATCATTCCCCAAGATTTTTCTATGTTCGGCGGCGATCTCGCCAGCCCAAAAAGAATAATATACATTCAAAGTAATGGGAAGAGAGGCTAAGGGGGTTCATTCTGGGGGGCCCTCGCCATTCTTGCGAGCCCCCAACCATGGCGCCAAGTCGAAGAGGTCCGGGCAGACGTCTTCGGCTGTAAACTCCATCGCGTCGTCCGCTAGCAGGCTCGCGTTCTTGATGGTCGTGAAGACGAGGTTGGCGACCTCCTGTGCATCTCGCCGCCTCTGCGCCTCACTTTCGGCGACCCCCTGTTGAGACCTGGCTCGCCCAGGAGAAGGAGGCAGCACGCTGCGAACCAGCTCGTCCACCCGAGCCTTCAACATAGTATTCTCCAACTCCAGCTCGCCGTTGCGAGCGAGAAGCTTGGTTGCTACATTGGCATCCTGAGTTAGCATCAAAATGAGTTAAAACAAAGGTCGGAGGTCGCGAACAGCAAAGAAAAGAAGCCCAAGGGCCGCTTACCATCTTTCCCTGCATCCCGGCGAGGAGGCTTTCCGACGCTTCCTCTCTCTCCTTGAGGCCCTTGATCTCCTCGAGAGCCCTATTAAGCTCTTCCCTGTACGCGCGGATGTTCCTATCCGCCTGCAGATAACGGCGCCCCGCCATATGTGCGAGCTCCGTCGAGCAGAACTGGGCTCGCATTTCTTCATAGACCAGTTGTCTTGGCCCCATCTCTTTGTAGGCGGCGGCGTCCTCGCGGCCATATAAGCCGAAGGTGAGAGAGAATGCCTCCTCCCCAGCCTTACCCAGCTCCACCCAGGAGGGGTGAAGGGTGGAGCAAGAAATCCGGTTGGCGTCGGGATCCCAAGCGAGCAGGGGCTCGCCAAGGATATCAGAAACCTTCTCACCCAGACCAAAGTTCTTGTGGCCCTTGGGTTGGGGGGTTGTGGAAGAGCTCCCGGCGCCCTGGCTCGCCAACGGGTCCGACTGTTTCGCAGGAGAAGGGGGCGAGCCGTCGGTCTCGCTTAGATCGACGACTTCTCTCTTGTCTTTGACGGCGAGGGTTTTCCCCCTCGACTTCTTGGAGGAGGGTTGCGAACCAGGCTGGCTCGCAGACGGAGGCCGCTTCTTGCCAGAACCGGTGATAGGAAGATCGCGGCAAGCCTCTGCCGCCGCGGTCGCGAGAGTGTCCGCCGTGAGAGCGGTGCCTTGCGCGTGCGGAGGATTAACGGGGATCTCGCGCTCGCCTGAAGAAGTAAAAGTGTTACACGACGAAGAAAAAGGGAAGGGGAGTGGGGCGAAAGCGAGCCGTACCTTCCCCTTGGGGAACTACGAGTAGCGAGTCGACGTTGCGCCTCAGATGGGCGACTTCGAAGTTCTTTCCGGAGAGGTATTGGAGGAGTTTGGCGTCGGCACCGCCCAGCGAGCTCGGAGGGCGGTAGGTGGCGTCTTCCCGCTGAAGAGGGGTGAAGTGGAGATTACCGAAGGGTCCCTTCACTAGGATGAACTTATGAGTCCAGTAGTGACTCTTGTTCACCGTCTCGCAGACGGTGACGTGCTGGCTCGCGAAGTAGGTGGTCCCGTCCCGGAAGGCGCGAAAGGAGAACACTTTGCGGAAGACGAGGAGGCTGAACTCGATCCTCTCCTCCCGCATGTAACTGGCGAACGCGACAATGTCCGCGATCGCATTCGGGGTCAGCTAGCTCGGCAGCACCCCATAATACCGCAGCACCTGCAAAGAACGGTGAAAAAGTCGCGATGGCGAACAGGGAACGGCGAGAAGACTAAGCGAAATACCTGACGAATTTCAGGCCATAAAGGGAGTCGCAACCCATTCTCAAAGTGAGCAATGGGGATCGCGAGCTCGTCAGCCTCGGTCTCGTTCAATGTAGATCTCTCGCTTGGACAGCGAGCCGAGTAACCCTCCGGGAGATAACGATCCACGGCATGTTTGTACTCCTCTGCCGTGATGTTCGCGCAGTAGAATTCATGGGCTTGAAACGCTGAGGCGCATCTCGACCGCCCCTCGCTCTCGCCATCCGCCCCCACTAACTGGTTTGTTCGCATCGAGTCAGGAAGAAGCAGCCTGCAAGCAGCGAACGCGAGCACGAATTTGCGAGAACAGAGATGAGCGTAAACGCGAGAGGACTTGAGAAATAAATGCGACGGATGGAAAAGTGGATCCGAACTATTTATAGGAAAATCAGATGGGCACGGGAATCGAAGCGTCGGGAGTGCGGATAGCAAAAAAAAGTAGATTTCTACTCGGTAGGGCTGCGGTCTTGCGATCCCGGGCTCGCCGCTGCGCGGTAATTAAGCCCCGCCCAAGACCAGCCCGCGAAAAAAGGGGGTTTGGGCACAACGTCGCACAAAAACTCGCGAGCGCTCCACGGGGGCGATCGTGTCAAACACAGCAAACGAACTAAATGAACCACAGGCACGCCACAGAAATGAATGAGAAAAAAAAACGATAAGAGGCGAGTCACGATGGACTCGCGAATATTACAACAGATATTGTTCAACAGAAGCGTCATGAAAGAAATAAAAGCAAGGGGATAGTAGAATTAAAAAACTGCGGCAGTCTCAGGGGTAAGGAAGTCATTTCCAGCGACCCCGACCCCGTTTCCCCGCACGCGGCGGCACTCTCGGATAGTGGTATTCGCGAAGTGCTTTAAACTCACGCAGGATTAAGTGTGCTTGATCCTCGCCCCGCGAGATGTGCACGCCGGGCGAGGTGACGTCTGCGCGAGTCACTGACTCCGCCTCGGCGATCAAGCGCGCATTCGCGTCTTCCAGCGCGGCGAATCTCTCGTCGAAGACGGCCCGGTCATCGTCATATCGCTCCTCCAGCTCGCGTAGCATCATACCATGCTTCTGGAGCACCTCTGACACCCGTCTCTTCATTCGCTCGGGGTCGCCCGGGTCGCCCAAGAAGTCTTCCATCTGGCCAGGCGAGGGCGGCGGTGACATCTCCACCCTCCCATGTTCTGACTCAGGCGTGGCTTCCGAAATGTCTGCGAAGGACGAACTAGTAGGATTAGAGGGCGAGCGAAAAGGCGAGCCCCGACGAAGGTACTAACCTTGGGAGGAGGACTCGCGACGTTGCTTGCGAGAAGACTCCGGCCGACCCTGGAAGTTTCCGCGGAACCCCGGGACATGGGGTTTCCCCAGACCAGGGGGGTACACCACTCTCTCCGCGACCTGGGTGCCATCGAGAAGCGAGCCGCCTGGACTTCGCCTGCCCACCAAACCGAAGCCGGGGGTCTCCAAGTTGACCTTAGGCGAAATCGGCAAACGCGCCGGTGTGGAGCCTTTCTTCTTGGGGCTCGGCGGTGGGGTATCTGCATAGGCCACAAACGCATGGATATCGCATGACTCAAGCGGAGATAAAGGAGGATACGTATGACTTACGGGGTTGCGAGAGAGGCGCCTGTTGGGTTGAGGTCCCGGTCCCAGCATCTAGCGACCCCAACTTCGCTGGGGATGGAGCACGAGAGGAGGTCAGCGTGAGGCCCGCCAGGCGTTCCTCAGGTGGAGGATTCTGCGAGAAGAAAAGGAGTAAGTAGAGAGTCGATGTAGAGAATTTAGACGAAGAATACCTGTTGCGCGAGCTCGGTATTCGGCGGAGGGGGCGAATCAGGAGGTAAGGTCGTGTCCTCTCCCGACGACCTCCTAACCGTCTTGGCTTTTTTGGTCCGGGGGGAAAGGGAGGTGGCAAGGTTGAACATCCAGGCGTTGCTTCCGGCGGCCTGGGCCTTCGCCATCTCCCTGGAAGCCTTCAGCCGATCCAACGCGCTCGGCTTGGAAGACATTAGGGAGAAGTTATTTCCTGCGAGGAAGAAGGGGAAGGAAAAGCTCGATCACTAGCCGCAGCGGCGGTATTTATAGTTTTGGATGTGGGACCCACCGAAAGATTCCCGCCACGTCAGCCGAATCGGCGAACACCAGGGGTTGGATGTTTCTCCGCGAGCTCAAGACAACCTCGCGAAGAGCGGGGATTGTGTACAACCCCGATGTTCGCCTGAAAGGATCCTTGGTTCGCGTACCCAAGGGAGCAAGTCGAGGATGGGCGAGCCAGGCGGGGCGAGCCCAAGAAGAGCGAGAGACCCTAAAGGTAGGCGAGCCAGCCGGTCGGAGGAGCTCGCTAGGCAGGTCCGGGACCTTGGGGTACAAATATCCATTTCTGGGGTACAGTTAGCCGTTTTGGCGAGCTCGACCCGCTAAGGAGCGGTTCGACAGGCGAGTCGTAGAGGTAGGCGAGCCAGCCGGTCGGAGGAGCTCGCTAGGCAGGTCCGGGACCTTGGGGTACAAATAGCCATTTCTGGGGTACAGTTAGCCGTTTTGGCGAGCTCGGCCCGCTAAGGAGCGTTTCGGCAGGCGAGCCGTAGAGGCAGGCGAGTCAGCCGGTAGGAGGAGTTCGCTAGACGGCTTAGGCGAGCCAGCCAGATCTTTTGGCGAGCCCCGTGTTCGCTGGACAGGTCAGGGGTCTCTGGTTCGCCGGCGCCTAGGGTGGTCCTTTACCAAAAAACCCCTGGTGGTCTGCGGGTAGCCCCTCCGAACAGCGGAGTTTGGCTGTTAGCAGACCAATCCGGTGTGCGGATAGTAAGAATGGACAGCGGTATTTGGCTATTGACAGACCATAAAACTAAAATCTATAAATAGACCTCAAGGGGCACCTTGGAAGAGGACCGGTTTCAGAATCTTTGAGCCTTCTTCTCTCCATAGGTCGCGTTGGTTTGGGCTCTCTAGCTCTCCAAGGTGCCCGAGTCTTAGCTTTGGCTTGGGAGGGGAAGCGCTCAACGATCTTCCGGGTTAGTGGAGGGACCTCCTCGCTAAGACTAGGGTCTTTGTTCTTTGTCCGAGTTATCTGCCTATCTCTTCCGAGGGACCGGTAAGGGCTAGCTGCCCCTCAATTCGTTGAGGGCCCCGAGCTCCACCAGAGACCGAGAAATCGGTTTCAACATTGTGTACAACCCCGATGTTCGCCTGGAAGGATCCTTGGTTCGCGTACCCAAGGGAGCAAGTCGAGGATGGGCGAGCCAGGCGGGGCGAGCCCAAGAAGAGCGAGAGACCCTAAAGGTAGGCGAGCCAGCCGGTCGGAGGAGCTCGCTAGGCAGGTCCGGGACCTTGGGGTACAAATAGCCATTTCCGAGGTACAGTTAGCCGTTTTGGCGAGCTCGACCCGCTAAGGAGCGGTTCGGCAGGCGAGTCGTAGAGGTAGGCGAGCCAGCCGGTCGGAGGAGCTCGCTAGGCAGGTCCGGGACCTTGGGGTACAAATAGCCATTTCTGGGGTACAGTTAGCCGTTTTGGCGAGCTCGGCCCGCTAAGGAGCGGTTCGGCAGGCGAGCCGTAGAGGCAGGCGAGTCAGCCGGTAGGAGGAGTTCGCTAGACGGCTTAGGCGAGCCAGCCAGATCTTTTGGCGAGCCCCGTGTTCGCTGGACAGGTCAGGGGTCTCTGGTTCGCCGGCGCCTAGGGTGGTCCTTTACCAAAAAACCCCTGGTGGTCTGCGGGTAGCCCCTCCAAACAGCGGAGTTTGGCTGTTAGCAGACCAATCCGGTGTGCGGATAGTAAGAATGGACAACGGGATTTGGCTATTGACAGACCACAAAACTAAAATCTACAAATAGACCTCAAGGGGCACCTTGGAAGAAGACCGGTTTCAGAATCTTTGAGCCTTCTTCTCTCCATAGGTCGCTTTGGTTTGGGCTCTCTAGCTCTCCAAGGTGCCCGAGTCTTAGCTTTGGCTTGGGAGGGGAAGCGCTCAACGATCTTCCGGGTTAGTGGAGGGACCTCCTCGCTAAGACTAGGGTCTTTGTTCTTTGTCCGAGTTATCTGCCTATCTCTTCTGAGGGACCGGTAAGGGCTAGTTGCCCCTCAATTCGTTGAGGGCCCCGAGCTCCACCAGAGACCGAGAAATCGGTTTCAACACCCGTCCCACCCAAATGGGTTGGACGTACCTCCATTCCTCCTACGTTGACTCTAGCACAACCGCACAACTAACCCTAGGATTGACCCTCCCTGAATCCTTGTGTGCTATAACTCAATTACTGATTGTATACAACTTTTAAACACTACTTAGTGGTCTGAATTATCTAAAACTCAAAATCCTTTTTTTACTATACGCAGACCACCAATTTGAACTAACCATCAACCCCATAAGTGAACCCTTCTAAAAACTCATCACCAAGGTCTCCAGTAATTATCCTAGACTCCCACTGACCCTAGTAAGGTATATTCCAATTTCCATAATTTTCCATATTAAATTGGTATTTAATATAATTTTAAGTAGTTAAGGCCCTAAGTCACATTACACATGAACCACCCTCAAAATGATTCTACATGCTTCATGAGAATTATCAGTAAGATAATATTCCATATCATGATGGTTCACTGAATATCATGGCCCTAGGGTGTAATTTGACCTACTGAATCATCATAATTGTATAATTACCAAAACGCCACTATAATTAGGAAAAAATAGTAATTCC
This sequence comes from Dactylorhiza incarnata, assembly GCA_033032865.1. Classification (NCBI taxonomy): domain Eukaryota; kingdom Viridiplantae; phylum Streptophyta; class Magnoliopsida; order Asparagales; family Orchidaceae; genus Dactylorhiza; species Dactylorhiza incarnata. Next base: position 8,854,131 of record JAWHQI010000053.1, read on the forward strand.
CTTCTGAAAATTCTACAAAAATTACCAAGTGTCCATATGGGGACCTATAGTCCCCTGCCAAATTATTGAATCATTACCATGTGAATCATCAATTTCTACATGAAGTACAAGAAATACAATTCAACATGCTTCCAAACAATTATCATGGGCTCATCTTAACCTAAGACTACAGATAACCAAGTATCATCTCATTGCCCCATGATTTGATATTTTTAAGGATTAAATACACAAGGGTTGAATAATCCAATTTCTTCATGAAGTACAAGAAATATAATTCAACATACTTCCAAACAATTATCATGAGTGTATACTGAATTCAAATGCATAACCCCAAAGGATGAAGGATCATAATTACTGTTTTGCCCTTGAATTAAATAATTGAAGTTAAGTACAAAATCACCAAATTAATTAAATAAATACCAAAAACTGCATTTAAAATTCCAGAAAAATTCTCATAAGATATAGACATTGGTGTAATCATTATCTGAAAGTTTCATATAGTTACAAAGTGATTTGCTTATGTTTTTGCATAATTCATCAAAAGGGCATAAGTGGTAATATTCCTATGAGTGCAATATTTCTCACTATAAGTGCACCAATTAAAATTTCAGAGGCCACATATCATCATAAGTAGACATCCTACAGAGTTTGGGGACCTTAGGTATGGTTTTGCTATGCAACATAATTAAATCACCAAAACCTAGGTTTTTCACAAAAATCACAAAGTGGATAAATTCTCAAGTAAAGGACACCCCAAATGATTCCAATGCTTTAGAGTATGAATATCAATGTCTGGCCAAAATCTCAGAATTTTGCAAGGACAAATGTCATTATTTATTAATTTATTTTAAAAAGGGGCATATGTGTAAATTCAACCAAGTAAGCATGAAAAGATCTTCAAGGGTCACAAGATTAAATCCAGTGGTCATTAACATATCAATTGACCTCCTTGTTCAGTTTGGTAAGGAAAAGATAAACCTAAGTTCTTAATTTGGCATAAACTCTCTATTAAGCTATTTTTTTCCATAAATTAAAATAAATACTAATTAAATAGTAAAAAAATCCAAGATAATTATTCTAGTCCTAAAACACCATTCTCAGCCTAAGGTTGAAGATTGGTTGTCTAAAAATGTGTTTAGGTTCTAATTGCTTCATTAAGGCCCAAAAGGGCAATTAAGTAATTTTGAGGTTTGGGCTAGGGTTTTTGGTCTTCATTGCTCCAATCACCCCTTGGTGATGAGCAAGACCCTACACCATCCCTAGTCCCCATCACCACTGAATTATGATAAGCCCTTAAGGCTAAGCTCCAAAATCCACAAGCCACCAAGGTTAAGAGACTTCCAAACCTAGGGCAAAAATATGCCCTTTGGGGGTTCACCATTAAGATGAACTCCAATTGGCCTCAAATTTGGAACAGAGGTTACACATATACAGACCCACATGCCACCAAAATTTGAGGGTCATTAGGGGTGATTTCACCCACTAATTCCTCTTAGATCCAAAATCCTAAGATGTGATTAAAAGTATAACATAAAATGCCCAATCTACACCAATTTTTGGCACAAGGTGGGCCTAGGGTGGACACTTATGTGGCCAAAATCGCAGCCCCATAGGCCCACCCAATCAAAAGTTATTAAGGTTTTGGTGGGCTAACCCCAACTAGGACCAGCCCTAGGAAAAAGGCTCCTCTGGGGTCTACTGAGCTCCAAATGCCAAGATCTTAGTTTCTAATGAAACTAGACATCCAAGGCTACAATAGTGTGTCTCACGTCATTTTCATGAATTGGCCATTAGGGGCCTCAATTTGGCTCCTCAAGCTAAGTGAAATTCCTGGCCCAACAAACACAAACCCTTAAGCCATCCTCACTCCAAAGAGGGTTCACCCACAAGGAGTGGTCCAATGGACCCAATATTTTTAACAGTGTGTGGACATAGCGTAAGCTTCACCCCACCCTAACATGGGGGCCCCACAAGGGGTTGGCCACCTAATTATCAGAAATTTACTATTCAATGTTTAGACAAAAACCATAGAAAAAAGTACCCCACAAATCCTGATTTTTGGGCTCAAGATAGGTCTAGTATAGTTACACTAGGGTTTAAAATCTCAGCCCTAAACTCCAAGCCAAATGGGAGTTATAACCATTTTAGTGCTAGGAATTTATTTGGACCAGTCTCAGAATAATGACTCTATAGGAGTCAAATCAACACCAAATGGTTTGATCTAAGTCCCAAATGAAAGTAGACTTCTAGATCTACAATAGTTGTCTCAGGCAACTTTTTGATTTAAGGCCTCTAAGGGCCTTAATTTCAAGCTACAAAAAGAACATAGAATCTGGCTAACAACACACCACCTATCTAAGGCATATGGCGCTGATCGTGCACAGAACTTAAAGCGGATCGGGCGGCGCTCCTTCATCATCTTCCTCGAGCCAACGGCACAGATCTGCCCATCCTGGAGCCGCTTGAAACCGAAAATCCCATCCGTCCTTCCATCTCCCTGGCCAGCCACCGCCACCACCACCTCCGTTGAGGTGGTGTCGATCGATTGGCGGTGGATTAGTCGCCGGAGGAGGCGGTTTCCGGCGATTCTACTAAGAAACCCAAACGGCTAAAACCATGGAAAATCCGAATTGAACTCGGCTCAATTGAGCTCGAACTCGACTCCTAACGATCCTAGATGCTAGCGCAGTCAGAGGGGGGGGGGGGGGGGGGGGGGGGGGGGGGGGGAGAAGCGAACCTGGAAGCGAGCTGGGCGACGAGCATTCCGGCGGTTTGCCATCTTCTTCTCCGTCTCCGGCGAGCTTGTTACAGCACTCGTTCCTCCACCGAATTGAATGATCCAAGGCTCTAACCCGACTGTAAAGGCCCTTCCGAAGCTGCTGGTGATGTTTATATAGGCGGAGGAGGGCTGCCTTGGGGGATTTGAATGGGTGGCTCACGGGCTTGGTTTGGCCGACCATCACATGTTGCAGCCTAGCTTTCCAGCTCCACCACAGCAATCAACACCCTTCAGGGAAGAGCCCAAGGCTGATTGGGAGGAGAGAGAGGGGGAGATTGGGTCTTTTTTTGCTTTTTGCTTTATCAAGCCACTTTTTGTCCCCTCCTTTAACCCAACCCCTCACTTGGGTTAGCTTGGGTTAGCCCAAACCCCTTAGCCACATCCCACCAGAACCTAGGAGCCTATTTAATTCTTCACCTTAGACTTAGGCTCTAATTAAAAGGGGAAAAAAGGTTTGGGCACTCAATTTGGGATTAAGCCCAATTGGGTTGACTTTGACTTTGACCAATTGGGTTGACTGGTCCCCCATGTAGGTCATGGGTCCTATGTCATCACCCAATGGAGCTTGGCCCATGGTGGGGCCCTATTTGGCCCAATTTGATCCAAAGGTGTGAAATTACCCAAAATGCCCTTCCTTGGGACTTTGGCCAAATTGGGGGAAATTGTCCCTTCCATGATGGGGCTTTTGGGTCTCTTAGATCCCTAATGATGTTTAAAGACTAGATGTGGAGTCAATTTTAAGGTTTGAAAGCAAATTGACCACATTTGGTTTGAGTTGACCTTTTTGCCCTAATTTGGATTTTGACCAAATTGGAGAGGGTTGACCATCCTATGATGGGGCTTTTGGGTCCAAGGGGTCCCTAATCATGTTTATAAAGTAGGGGCAGGGTCAATTTGAGCATTGGAAGGTTAATTGGTCCTCCATTGATTGATTTGGGTTTTTGGCCTTAAGGTGCCCTAATTAGGGCATTGGCCCAATTAAGGGCAATTGGGTACCCCATGATAGGGCTTTTGGGACCTTTAAGTTCAAAATTATATTTAGAATATAGGTGTGAGATCAATTTGGTCATTGGGTGGCCAATTGGTTACAAGATGATGGATTTGACCATTTTGTCCCTTGTCACCCTTTGGCCCAATTGAGGAGGATGGGTCACCTCATGATGGGGCCTCTGGGTCTAATAGGTCTCTTTTGGTGCTAGGTGTATAATGGGGAAGTCAATTTGGCCACTTGGGGGGGGGGGGGGGGGGGTCAATTGCCCCTTAGTTGATTGGTTTGGTCCATGTTCACCTAAGGTGATTTTGGGCTAATCCTATGGAATTGAGCCCCACTAAGGGGTGATGCTCACCCCATCACCCTTCCTTAATGTTTAGGGGACTAAGGGTGGTCTCATTTTGGGGAAATTGGTATTCAATTGGCCTTCCTTAGTAGCTTGGGTCCTATTTGATTGGGACTTTAGGTGTGCACTTAGCAAAATTCTCATCCTAAGGGGTCCTCAAGGCCCCTCATCCCACCCCTTGAGCTCACCATTCTCACACTAGGGGTCTAGTAGGATTGGGGATGTTGCAATCACTAACTCCAGAAATGAGTCTAACCTAGGTGAAATCAACATGCAAGTTTTGTACAAGTGTTTAACATAACAAAATACAATTATAAACATGTCTCACCAAAAATGGCATAGAAGGAGCTATACTTGTCCAAATGACATGAAATCAGTGGGATTTTAAAGGTAAACTCAAGATCTACAATACCTATGTTGATCACTAACTCCAGAAATGATCCTAACCTAGGTGGAGTCAACATGTAAGTGATGTACAATTATTTATCTTAACACATTCACCTTTATATACATGTCACACCATTCACTAATTTTTAATGAATCTTGCATGTGAGATGTGTCCACATGCATTGATCCAACTTGCCCAAAACTTTGGTCAGAGACTTTGTATAACTAGGTCTACTATCCACCAAACTTTTGAGTGGATTTGACTTCATAAAACACTAGACTAATATTTTCAAGGGAAATGAAATGATGATCAAGACCTTAGAAAAATCATTTCCACAAGTTCTCAATTTTTTTGGTAGGATGTACATTAGGGCATGACTCATGCATGCACCAAAATTCAAGATATTTAGAGTGTTTACCTCTCTAAATTAATTTTTATAAGAAAAAGGGGGCCCATATATACATGCTACACTAAAAATGGTCTACATGGAGCTACAGTGCTTCATTTGGGGTGATCTAAATTTCTAAAAATTCTAGAGCCCAAGGGCTACAACTTTGATGTTCAAAGTTTTCTCAGAAAATGAGAGGGGGTATTTTTAATAAATTATTTAAGGAGGCCGCATTATGTGTGACATTTTAATTAAATCTGTTATTTAATTCATTTTGGGCTGCGGTTAATGATTTCACGCGAAATCAACGGTGCAGATTTCGTCTTCCTCGATGAGCCTACAACCCCGATTTCGTCTTCCTGGGCTGATTTGCGGGCCATATTCCGGCCATCCTAGGCCGTCTCCGGCCAAACCCCCAAGCCACCACCTCCACCAGACATCGGGCTTCCGATTGGCGGTGGCCGTTTGGCCGGAGGAGGTCGGAGGTGGCCTGCGCCACCTTTCGTTTTCGAGCCCGGAACATAAAAATGAAATCACAAAAACTCGCCATTTCTTCACGAATTTTGTAAAGGAAGAGAGGGGGAAACTAACACAGATGGAGAGGGGAAGGAACGTTGCCTGATTTCGGGCTTGAGGTTGAAGGAAACCCGAGTTTGACATGGCTGACCACCTCCCTTGAGCTCCACCTCCCGATCTCATTTCTGCATCAAATCCTCCTCTGTAAAGCTCCAGCTCGACTCCTCATGAGCTTCTGAAGCTAATGCCACCTCTAATTTGGGCTGGGGATGGATGTATATGGCTGTGCCATTGGGGAAATTTCGGCCACTTCTTGCCGCCCCTATTAGCCTATCAGAAGCTCCTCCTCTCTGCCACAAACTGAAGGGAGTTAATCCCCCAGCTCAGGGGAGAGCTTGGGGAATGGAAGTGGGGTGCCATTTGGCACTCATTCCTCATTCTCCTCTTCCATGTTTTCTTTTGTCTTCTTCCTCCTTATTACTTCAAAATCCTTGTAATTAATCCCCTATAATTCGAAATACAGAGGGCTTAGGGCTCAATTATCATGAGAGCTGGCCATTTGGGTCATGGTGTTGGGCTAAGTCCAATCAATTTGAGTTTGGGCTCACTTAACCCCAAAAGGCCAAATCCGGGCTTTTGGGTTTGGGCTTGACCCGAGCTCACCCTAACCCATATGATTGACCCACACTGTTGTCTTAGACTCTATGGACCTATTCCAAGAGGAATTACGTCATGTAGGAGTCATACGGGGCTTAATTGCACCTAATGGCTCATGGGGGCAAATTGGGTATTTTGGTGATTTAGCCCTAATCCTCAAAGATTGAAGGTGAACCTTAGCTCATTTAGGCCTCATATACTGCCCTTGGTACTTTCGGAAGGGTTGAGCTAAATCAATTTGGACATCTGAGGCCAGTTGAACCATAAATGGCATGAGTTGTAATTTAGGGCAATTTGGTACTTTTGCCTAGTTTCCAAAATTGACTTGTCTCATGGGTCCAATGTGGACCCATTAGACTCCCTAAATGATCTTGGGGTGTTAGGGATGATCAATTTTATCACATTGAGTCAATTGAAGGTTAATTGAAGGGGATTAGTTCAATTTGGCCAAATTAGGGTATTTGGTAATTGACCCAATTTCCCAAAATTGGTCAATTCCAATTGGTCCATTTTATCTCAATAGTCTATCCTAGTGTTTAGGAAGGGTTTGGTGTGGTCAATTTATCATTTAGGAGCTAGATATCAAGCCTTAAGCCTTGTGCTCAATTTGGCTATTTGCACACCAAGGTGATTTTTACCTATTCACCTTGGTTCTTATGGCCATTTTGGCCTCGTAGAGCAATGTCATGACCTTTTCAAGACAAGGTGCATCTTAGGGGTCTAGTTGTTTTGGGGATGTTACAAGTTTTCCGACAAAAAACCTCGCAGAGATCTTCTTCGGAGTTTGAAGACCTCTTTCGGTTCTCAAGTCCTCCTTCAAGAGCGACTTAGAGATCTCCTTTGGAGTACGAGCCTTCTCGAGTGCCTTCTCAAGTGCCTCCTCAAACGCCTTCTCAAGTGACATCACAGGTGTCTTCTCAAGTGTCATCTCAAGTGTCTGCTCTCGAAGCTGCTCCTGCAAGCGTCAAGGAAGACTCCACATCTTTTTTACTTTCAAGTACTTGTAATCGTAGCGGTGACCTATCACCTTCTCGAATATCCCAACACGTGTAACCTCAAGCAAACTAGTGTAATTGGTCAGCACCGAACCGAACCCATGATTTTTTCCCTTTCCAGGTTTTTCCACGTAAAAAATCTTGTCGTTTCTACAGTTGGTTCTCTTTTAACTGTTTGCGCGCTTGGCTCACTCTCGAGCTAAGGCGGTTCGATTCTCTGAGCTAGGAGAGCGCTAAGCGACCCACAACAAGCCCTAACTGTTAAATTTTCGTATGCTACCAAGTAAGGAACCAACGATGAAACAAAACGAAGTAAACCCTTTATATTAGGCAATTGATTACAAAAGAACAAGCTGAATACAAGGTGCATACACCTTGATTCACAACAACTGATATGTAAATATAAAAAAAACTTGTCGCGGACAAGGTCCGCTTCTCCACTCTCCACTTCACAACACACTCCACTCTGCACTCTCCACCTCACAGTGCACTCTCCACCTCTCGCTGAGGTACGGGTTGGGATTGGACTCTCTTGGGGTGTAGGCACACTCCCAATCTCACTCCTCCACTAGTTGATCACTAGTTCTCTCTCTCTCTCTCTCTCTCTCTCTCTCTCTCTCTCTCTCTCTCTCTCTTCGCATTAACTCCTACACTAGGGGGTATTTATAGAAAACACAAATATAGGAGAGTGGGGGGGAGTACACTTACCACCCATGCATGCACATGTCACATCACTTGCATGCACACACACTTCCACTCGCCCTTCACAACTCACTCACTCGCCAACACCAATGTTCACTTGCCAGCACTTCACACATCTCCTTCACATGCATGCACTCATTCCACTCGCAGCACATACTAGGCAGCCCCCTCCACTTCTCCACTCGCCTAACACACACACAACCCACTCGCCAGCTTTGTATTGCACTCGCCACCTTCAAACTCCATGCACATCACTTCTTCTCTTCATACACTAGCCAACTCCACTCCCTCACAAGCACAACACACATCACTTGCTCCACTCGCCAACTCTTCATTCCTCCACTCGCACATGCACAAGACTCCACTCGCACAACACTTCACATGGGCTCCACTCGGCAAGCTTCATTCACCCACTCGCCATTCACCTCCTCCATCACCTGCATGCACTTCTCTCACTTCAACCTTCAACACTAACATGCTTGTCCGGCGACCTAATCCGTACATATTCACCGGGGAACATTGGCTGTTCTTTAAAATTTATTACAATAGATATTATTTGTTGCAAAATAACCGCATAGGTTTTTGTCTCCGAAATTTAGTTTTTTTTTTTCTCGCAAAAGAACTTTTCCCCAAATCACTTGAATAGCAAAAACCTTAAACCCTAAACCCTATACAACATATGCATATAGCTAAGTTATCTAATAGCAAAACCCAATGCATATTAAAGATGTTTTTTGTTTGTTAAGGTAATACTTTCGTACTCTGTTGGTTTATAATTTTGAAATACAAACACAATTGAAGATACAAATACAAAATCGAATGATTTTTATGTGAAAAACCCAAAAAAATGAAAAAATCATGGGGTCAGACCCAGCTTTGACGAAATTCACTAATAGCAATCGAGTACAAAAATGAATTTTTCAGAGAGTGACATGTCACATATCATTTATAAGTATTTCTAAGTATCTGATGTTGGGCGGAGGGGAGCGCGAGAATGTACACATGATTAGACTTGAGCAGGAGAATGAGCGCTGAGTCAAGTCTTTATACATCTGAGCACGACTTCCGTCTGCAACTCTTCGCCGGAAAATCTTAGAGCTCTTCTTCACCCTCCTTTTTGTCCCCCTCCAAATAAATGCCTAGGCCCCCCTTTATAGTTTTTCAGGGGGTATGCAGGCAATTGCGCTCTCTTGATTATTGAACGAGCGAATAAGAACGCACAATTTAAATCCCTCGGATCATCAATTTTAAGGATATGACTACATTGCCCCCCACCCCACCCCACCCCCGGCTGCTGCCCGGTCAGGCTCGCCGGAAGAGCGGCGGTGACTGGGCGCCTGCGGAGGCGCGCTCCCTACGCGTGTGATCTAGGCGTCCGTTTGAGGGGTCAAACGGACCCGGAATTGCGTGGGAAAGAGCCCACCTGAACCGTCACACGGCGAGCTGGTCGGGGCTGCGGTGAAAAATGTCCGGCTGGACTATTTCCATTTTGGGGTACCCCATCAACTCATAATTATCTTCTCATTAAAATTAGATGTCTTAGAGCTAGCTTAGGTTGACGGAAATATTAAAGGCTAAAATCAAACTGATGTGTAAAGAAATTACATAAATCCAACTTTTACTGAAGCCCGTGTGTCTCTTGTGAGAGAGAGAAGAGTCAAATCTTGATAAAAACTTGTATTAAATTAGACAGAATCAGAAGAAAGAAACACACTGAAACCTCCTAATGATGCGGACAATCAATCCGTAGTCTGTTCTGCTTTCACGGTGTCCGTCTGAGGATGATTTTCCTGTCCATCGTCACAGCCCCCATTGTGGCTGATCTCCGGCGAAGCATGTTCAGTCATTCCTACCCGTATGAACTCTTGTCCGGCGTAAGAGCAGGTCACAAGCTGCGCCGTGACACTGAGAATATCCTCGGATCTTCGTAGGGTCCGGCGGCCGGATAGTCCTGATGCACTAAAGGAGAAATTGTTAGTCTCTTCGAACCGACGGCGGCAGGCAATCTGGTTTCGATCTCTCCTCTGGCAGACGCGGCGGGTAGGGCTCGGAGGGGAAGTACGACGGCGAGAGGGGCGAGTATAGGACTCTTTGGGGTAGAACGCGGCGAAGGAGAAAGCATTTTAGTGTGGCGTGCGCTTATTACTATCTAGGTGGAGTTGGATAGAAATTAAATGTGTGTTTGGGTGTGCATATTGTCATATTTGATGTGCCTGTACCAAGGGTCTCTTTGGTTCAGCTGATGTTGATGGAAAGTAGCTGATAGTAAATGGAGTTTGAGAAAAACGTTGTTTCTAAAAAACAGAGTTTTGTTAAAAAACTGTTTGGGTGAAATGAAGTTTATAAAGCTGATGAAGATGGAGTTTTGAAAAAGCTGTTTGGGAACAAAATGAATAATGATTTTTGTCAAACCTCAATTTGAAAAACAAATCTCCATTGGAATTTGATACTCTAGATAATTGCAGTCTTTGAAAACCGTTGGATCCTCTTTGATGAATTGTAAGTTCGATTTCGATCTATCGGAATGTCATCTTCCATAGATCTATCTTAATTCATTTGGTGTTTATTTCGATCTATCGGAATGTCGCAAAAATACGGTCCGCCAACCGGACCTTCCTCTAGGTCCCCACCAATCAAATACACTAGAAGCATTTAATTTTGTGGGATCCGCGGTGCATAGTAGATGTGCGCACTGTGGCCCCATCAAATCACGAGTTTTCATTGGCCGAGCGGACCTTCCTTTAGATCCGCTCGGCGGACCAAAGTTTTTTTCGTTTGAGAGGGCGTCTGCGTTCAGGCGTGATTGCAGCAAACCGTTTGTTTACCCGCCTTCCCCCGCCATTAGTCGCCTCCGCCACTACCTCCAGTCCAAAACTTCGGCGACGTTCATCTCACTTCTCTGCCGCAGCCGCCGTCCCAAACACAGCCTAAAGTTCTGTATAAATATAGGCTTGATGGAGGAGCAACAAAGGAGGAACACGACTAGTCCTGACCAAAAAGCCCCCCCCCCCCCCCCCCCCCCCCCCCCCCCCACCCCGGGGCTTGAACCAGGCTTACCGGGCCTGGGCTTTTTGGAGTAGGGCCCTTGGTTGCAGCCGGGTCGGGCATTCGCCCATCGAAGGGCAAGGGGCCTGCCTAGGCCCCCAGGGCTGGGCCAGCCCCCGACCCAGTTTTTATATATTTTTTATTTTTTATTTTTTTAATATTTATTTGTTTAAATGTTTTTATTTAAAAAATATAAACTATAAAATATAAATTAAAAAAAAAGACATGAGTAATATGAGAAAAAAAGAATTTTATTAATGTTGAACGAAAACGAATTACACAAAATTATACATATGCGTATTTGAAAATTTGAATTCTAAAGTAAAAAAAAAAATATTGTACGTATAAAATAACTTTGCAAATACAATTATTCAAAAAATAAAGATTACATATTTCGTACGCTTTCCCAAAGTCCGGCTCGCCTCCTTTGAGGCTTTGAGCTTTAAGCTTTTAACTAATTTAGGTTGATTGCGTCCATTTCGAACGAGCTATCCTCCAAATTTGAAGTATGATGCTTCCTCCTCATTGCATCCAAGTGATCCTTGTAGCATATGCAGATTTCGAGCGATTCTTCGCTTAGACGACTTCTCCGCTCGTTCAACACCCTGCCACTAAGAGAAAAAACAGACTCTGAAGTTACCGTGTTAGCTTGGATCGTTAGTAAAGCTCTGACCATATAGGTCATAATAGGCTAGATATTTACTTTACCTTTTCACTATTTTTAATGATCAAAATTTTCTATTTCGTCCATACTCATAAAATCACGAAATTGTGTTTTTGTATACAAACCTAATTCATTTAAACTACTAGAAGTTGTGCACATTTTTTTCCTAGATGCTAGCTCTAACATTTTATTTTTAAAACTATCGTGTGTTTTTGGTTGCGACAATCCTCTCGAGGCCGCGATCCGTATAAATTATCATAATAATTATAACATTCAGTAAAAATAGTGTTAAAATTTAAAATATTAATGTTATACAAATTTGAGTAACTAACATTTTCGCCTAAATTATTATTTATTTCTTCTATTAAATTTTCAACGCCTTCTACGCCGAATAGAGGATTCAAAGCGGCGGCCCATGAAAACATCGCTGACATTTTTTATAATATTTTAAAATTTTTGTTTCCATTAATTCTATTAAATCTTGTCATCCGATATGTTGTTTAAAATAATTTAATTTTTGTGTTATATTAACAAAACTTTCAATAACTAGCGGGCTAATATGATAATATACGTCCGATAAAAAATTTGTTGTCGTGTAAACAACTTCTAATAATTTCATATAACTTTCTAAAACTGTCAAATCAGACTCACTTATCGAACATACCTAACGTAGTATAGTATTCCATAAGTAGTGATTTTTGAAGAATCATTCGTTTTAACATTGTGTAGGTCGAGTTTCATCTAATTGACATGTCAAATAAAATATTTCAAAAAAATTTCACCTTGTGCGTTTACGATTTTTTTAAAATATTGTCGCCGTTTTTTAGAATTATAAATAAATTGTAACATTAAACGAATTTTATTAATACATGATTCCATATAAGCTAAACTATCATTTACGACTAAATTTGAAACGTGACATATACAACGAGTATGAAAAAATGCACTGCTTAACATAAGTTTTAAATCACGTTTTAATCACTCAATTATGGTGGTATTATTTGTGTCGTTATCGAAAGAAATACTCATAAATTTATCTTTAATTTTAAATCTCTGCACACATTTTAAAATAATTTGATAAATCGCTTGCTGGTGTGCGAGACTTCAAAACTTTCAAAACAAATTATGTGTTTATTTAGATCCCAGGAAACGGGATCGACCCAGTGACAAGTGATACAACTATATGATAATCCTAATTTTATACTACTTGTCCAAACGTCGCTCGTTAAACTCACTCGACCCTCAAAATTTTTAAAATAATTTATTAAAGATTGTTTCGCTTCTAAATAATATTTAGGTACGTAGTGCTTAATGGTGGATCGACTTACTTGATGATATTTGGGTTGAAGCCCTTGATGTATATATTCGGTCTCCTCCGCGTTATCGTAGTGGTTGAACGGCAACCCACGTCTGATGACGTTTTTTACCTGCAGCTCCCGCTGCCGAGCTTGATCGTATGTCCATATTTGTCCGGATCCCGATAATTGCGCCTGACTGGACTCGGGAGCTTGCTTCTCCATGCACGACTTAATGTGTCGTGCGAGTGTCGAGTTGCCACTGAGGGTGAGCAGTTTCGTGCAATGTTTGCACTTGCTCTGCGTTCGTTGTCGACTTTGACTTACTCGAAGTGCTCCCACACTGAAGCCGTGTGTTTGTGCTCAACAATTTCGTGCGCCAACGATGATGACGACGACGTCATGGTTGACGACATCGAGTGAAAGAGTGAGAGAGTATGAGGGAGAGAGAGAGTGAAAAGAGATATTGAAGGGAGAGAGTGGTATAAATAGAAAATAGAATTTTTTTTTTTAAATAAAAAATATTAATTAAAAAAATTAGCGCGCCATCGTGTCTACCTGGACTTTTGCCGGGCCGGGCCTGGTCCGGGCCTCTAGGCCCAGTTTTAAAGCCCACACCTACACGACTGTATAAATAAATATTTATTTAAGGTGGAGTGTTGGGATTTTCCTCTCTCTCTGTCTCCTCTGTCTGCCGTCTGTCGTGCACACTCACGAAGCGGAAGGACACACGAACGCGGGCTTCCAATTTTCACCGCTGTCACCGCGTGTCGGTGTTCCCTTCCTCAAAAACCCATCACCTCCGTATAAATTCCCAGCTCCATACAAATCCATCTAGGAAGAAAGAAAGGTGAGATTCTTTATAATTTACCGTTTTTTTGACGAACCAAAGGTGGGATTTTTATCTGCCAGTTTATTAATTATGTGCGGTGGAGCAATCATTTCCGATTTCATCCCGCCGGCGAGGTCGCGGGCTACCGCGGATCCGGGGAAGAGGAAGAAGAGTAGCAGTGTGCGGAAGATTCGGTCTTGGTATTTCGACGATGATTTTGAAGCCGACTTCCAGGAGTTCGAGGAGAAGGACGAGGTGGCGGAGGTGAACGAGGAGGAGGAGGAGGAGGAGGAGCTTTTTCAGATAAAGCCGTTCATTTTCCGGCCAAAGCCGGCGAGCTTACCCCGAGGTAAGCAAATAAAGGAAGAAATGGGTTGTGCGTTTTGCTTATTTGGAAACTTGGGTTCTTCAGGTTTAGGCATATAGCTGGAAGAACAGCATTTTGAGTTCTTCAGCTTGACTTTGAAACATTCAGTAGAATTCCTGATGGATTCTTCCAAGAAGCCTTTCTTTAGTCAAAGCCTGAAACCTTATCTCTGCATTTAAAGCTCGGTTTTTTATAATTTATCAATTTTATTTAGACCCTTGAGCATGAATTTGATCTTGATGGTGATCTATTTTGGTATAGAAGGAAGAATTATATGCTAATTCCTTCTTCTATATCTACTTTTCACAGTATATTCTACATAAAATTGTTCATCTTCGCATTCTGCAACTTTGATTTACTAGTTTATTGTACTGTAGTTTCACTCTCTAACTACATGTGCTCAGATTACCAGTTCTTGTTTTCTGTGTTGTAGAGGTTTCAGCAGCTCTGAAACGCCCCCAATTTGATGGAGATGCTGAAAAATCAGCCAAAAGGAAGAAGAAGAACTGGTATAGAGGAATCCGTCGGCGCCCGTGGGGCAAATGGGCGGCTGAGATTAGAGATCCTGGTAAAGGGGAGAGAGTATGGCTAGGAACGTTCGACACGCCGGAAGAGGCAGCCAGAGCTTATGATGCTGCCGCCCGTAAGATTCGAGGAAAGAAAGCGAAGCTGAACTTCGTCGAAGAAGCCCCCGAGCTTTCTCAGTTTCAATATCCGGAACAAAAGGCCACGCCGGACACACCGAAAGCAAACCCCGTCCCAGAATTTGATTTCAACCCGTCCTTCGATTGTTCGGGCAATGCAAATTACAATCTTTCTCCCGGTTTAGGCATTGCCGGGGAGATTGATGGCTGGGAGCACGAGTTCAAAGACCCTGAGATTAACTCAATTCCACCTCGAACTGTTCGGGGTCCTAAATATGAAAACTTGGACGAAACTGTGGCGCAAAAGAGAATGAAAAGCAACTCTGGTGAGGCCGTTTTAGCGGATAATCGGGATGAAACACTAAACTTTTCTGAGATATCGGATTTTGAGTCATTTATGAAGTTCATGCCATTGTTTGAAGGGAGCTTAGATGGCTCATTCGGTTCTCTTATTGGTACTGAGATGACTCAGGATGGGATTGACTCCATGAATCTTTGGAGCTTCGACGACATCCCTTCCACGACTGAAACTATCTTCTGAATTATTTATAAATCCTGCTGGATTTATGTAAATAAGGAGCAAAATGCAAGCATCCGCCATGTTCTAATCCATTTTCTAGCCATGTTGACTTCATCTTGGTTTGGTTGTTCTGATGATCTTGCTTGTATTATGGTATTATGAAGAACAAGAGCTACCAGTTTCATTAGAGTATGGTTGTTCTGATGATCTTGCATGTAATCTGCTTTTAGAACCTTAATTCGTGCTGTTAGTTCGCTTGTTATATCTGGTTTGAGCTTCTTCTTCTACCTATTCATGGAGATGTTTCTGCACATTTTCTTTGGTGTTCATATTGCTTCTAGAGGAAGAAGACATGGGATTCTTATCTCCTGCAAAATTATGAGAAAGAAACCTTCTTTTAATGCTTCGGTCACTTGTTTCTAAGTATAGGTTATCATCTTCTTCACACCATGCCCTGTCAAAATCCGTTCTCCCGTGGAAGCTGCCTTTCAAGGGATTAATTTTTTTGTGTGTGCGCGGTTGGTACAGATGCATCCCGCGCACCATGCTCAATATACGTTGAGCGCACGGAAAAATTGCTCAAAGCACAGTCAAGGCCTCTTATGGCCTTCTCTGTTAATGACCTTGTTAAGGGATAGTCTCAGTAGAGATTCTTTCGTGTGATTGGGTTTTGTTGAGAGGGCTCCTGTTAATGTATATTTGGATAAATAATATTGTTCGGAGGCTAAACAGGTTGGTCGAGTGCACGGATACCCGATACCCGTAGACACTCCTAGGGATTTGCCTATATATACCCGCTAGGGGCAACGTGGAGTACATTCCACCTTGATGGACCTCCGGATGCTTCGAGCAACCCTCTCAATCTCGAAGCCCCGCCCCTAGGGTTTGCTCCCGTTTTCCCGTCCGGCTCCTGCTTGCGCGAAGTGGAGGAAGATCGCGAGTTGCAGCCGCTTGACGTCCGCTGGAAGCTCTCGCCGATCGCTTGGTAGAGGGAGGAGATCGCGATCCTGCTCTGCCATCGCTGACCGCCGCACGTCGTCTGGAGGAGAAGCTCTCGCCGTTTCGCCTGGTTCGTTCGTGAGTTCGCGCCCTTCGTCCCCGTTCGCCGATCGGGGATCTGCAGATCTTCTTGCGCGCCGTCCGCAAGTAGCTGCTTAGCCGCCGTTTGCTGGAGGGTAGATCTCGTCGTTTGTCTGGAGGAAGATCGGGGATCTGTCGTCGTTCTCCACTCCTCGCGTGGAGCCATCTCCGGCATCGCCTGAAGGAGATCTCCTCTCCTATCCGTCAAGTTCCCGCAGCCTTCCGTCTCGCCCTCGTCGCCTCTGTCGTGTGTCGTCGCCGAGATCGCCGGATCCAGAGGCTGCCGTCGCTGTCGCTGACGCTGCCTCAGGAGGTTTTGCCGCCTCCGCCGCTCAGATCACCCCAGCCGCCGCCATCAGTCGCTCCCGCCGCCGCCGTCTCCAAGCCCTAGGAAGTGAAGCCCTAAGCGCTACCGCCAGCGCTAACTGCTAGCTCCTGGCACTAGCAGCTACTAACGCTACCGCCCCGGCTATCGCCGGCGCTAGCGCCAGAGTCCACATTCTCCTGGTTGGTGACCTGTTTTCGTCTGCTGGGCTCACAATGATGAAGGGGAACAACTTTTCGTCCTCCGTTCCGATGATTAAGCTGGAGAAGTTCACGGCGATTGAGTTCAATGACTGAAAGTTGAATACTCAATTCGAGATGAAGTACCTGAACGTGTTCTACACAGTTCAGTCTGATCGTGCTGGGGTCGTAGGGACTGATGACGAGGCTCAGTGGGTTTCTGATGAAGACTTCTGTCGTGACTACTGCTGAACTGTCTGTCTTCCAATCTGGCGAAGACGTGCATGAAGATGAAGACAACTAAGGAAATCTGGGATGCACTGCAGGAGCATTTCAGGCAAGAGGAAGATCTGTCCAAGGCTCACCTAGTGGACAAGTTCCACTCCTTCACCTTCAACGAGGAGAAAGTCATTCTCCCTCAGGTATCTGACTTTGAAGTTTTAGTTGATTCCTTGCATAGCGAAAATATTTCGTTGCCAGATAGTTTTGTTGTTGACACAATTGTGTATAAGTTGCCTTCTACGTGGTACAATTTCAAAACTAAAATGTACCGCAAGAATATGCAGGTGGGTTTAAACGAACTCAAACGTTTTATACGCATTGAGGACGAGAACAGGATTCGACACGCATTAGAAGTTGTTAGCAAACAGAAGGCTGCTGCTAACATGATTACAAACTCTAAGTGTGTGCCGAACCCTAGGAAGTCAAAACCCAACCCTAGTAGCTCCCAGGTTGCAGACCCCAGTAGACAAAAGCCCGCTTAGTTGCTTGTGGGTTCTTGCAGGAGCATGAGATTGACTACGATGAGACTTTTGCACCAGTTGCTCGTATAACAACCGTGCGCACCTTACTTGCGGTTGCTGCTGCCCGCAATTGGCCTCTCCATCAGATGGACGTCACTAATGCTTTTCTTCATTGTGATCTTACAGAGGTGGTATACATGACTCCTCCCCCGGGTCTCTCCGTTCCCACCGTCCACGTCTGTCATCTTCGTCGGGCTCTCTATGGTCTTAAACAAGCCCAACGTGCCTGGTTTGAGCGCTTTCGTACTGTTGTTCTCAAGGCCGGCTTCATTGAAAGACAGACTAATCATGCATTGTTTACTCGCACTTCTGGTCAGAGATGTGTCATCCTTCTTCTATATGTGGATGACATGATTGTCACTGACGATGACCATGCAACCATTGCCTCTCTTCAACAGCACCTCCGCAGTCAGTTCGAGATGAAGGACATGGGCCCCCTTCGCTACTTCCTTGGGTTGGAGATTTCCAGGTACAAACGAGGCATCCTTGTATCTCAACAGAAGTATATCTCTGACATCCTCTCTGTTGTCGCTCTCACTGACACTCACACAGTTGATACTCCCATCGAGCTCAATCTAAAACTTCTCCCAACTGACGGTGAACCACTCCCGGATGTCCCGCTATCGGCGCCTTGTCGGGATGCTGGTCTATCTTACTATGACTAGGCCTGACATTGCCTATGTTGTTAGCTTTGTCAGTCAGTTTGTCCAAGCTCCTCGCTCGGCTCATTACACCGCTGTCCTCCGGATTCTCCGCTATCTCCGCGCCCCTGTCACCCGCTTACTGTTTCTCTGTCACTTCTCCAC
Organism: Dactylorhiza incarnata; assembly: GCA_033032865.1. Lineage (NCBI taxonomy): Eukaryota > Viridiplantae > Streptophyta > Magnoliopsida > Asparagales > Orchidaceae > Dactylorhiza > Dactylorhiza incarnata. The sequence continues at coordinate 8,872,453 of JAWHQI010000053.1, forward strand.
TCACTCTCAGAGCATTTTCTGATGCTGACTGGGTGGGGATGCTGCAATTCGTCGCTCTACTACTGGCTTCTGTATCTTTCCGGGTGTCTCTCTTATCTCCTGGCATAGCAAGAAACGGGACTCCATTGCGCGCTTCAACACTGAGGCTGAGTATCGTGTCATGGCTTCCACCACTGCTGAGATCGTTTGGCATCGCCGTCTACTCTGTGATCTTGGTGTGTCGATATCCGGATCCACTCCCTTATTCTGTGATAATTGAAGTGCTATACAAATTGCCTCTAATCCAGTATTTCATGAACGGACGAAACACATCGAGATTGATTGTCACTTCACTCCAGGAGTTCCTCGTCAACACTATCTCTCTACCGTTCATTGCATCTGAAGAACAAATTGCAGAGTTCCTCACCAAACCTCTCACATCTGCAAGATTCTGATATCTCATTAGCAAACTCTCGGTTCATGATCCACCGTGAGTTTGAGAGAAGGTGTTAATATTAATGTATTTATTATTATTGTTTTATATTATGTTTTAGTCTCACACCGTCTGTGGTGTTTTCGTGCTCTCCCGTTGCACTATATGTAAGACCTCAATGGTCCTTCTTTTTCTCTCTTCTTTCAACTGATATATATATATATAAACAACGTGTCATTATTTTTCAGTTCTAACAAACTCAATTGTGTTGTCAAATACTCAAATGTAGACTTGCCTATATTTTATAGTGAAAATATGTGCACATAGATCCATTCCCCTCCCCTTAATACTGAATAAAAAGCAAAACACGGAGCGACACTGCCGATCTCGTCATAATTGTACAAGAACTTTGTATTCGAGTCTCTATATTCACGCGCGGCGAGGTCATGAATATTTGATAATTTGAGCTTTTATGTTATAAGGTCACCAATTCATATTTGAAATAATTCATATTATTAAAATATTATAACTGCCCCAATTAGAGAGAAATTTTTACGTCCGGTCCCGTTCCGAAATCAGAACAAAGTCCATGGAGATTATTTTGGACCTTTGTCTACAAAACAAAGTCCGGGACGCGGACGCAAAAAAATTGCGCCCAATTAGGAGTCTTCTTGTCCTGCATCATGTAGAATAGTTCAGTGCAAATTATCTAGGGGTTTTGCTTTAGACCAATAGCCTTCTAGAAGTCCACCTATCTTTGACCAAAAGAATTCAATGAACTGAATGCTGAAAAAAAAAACATTCTTAGAAGACCAAGTGGATGATGAATTTGACCTACTAAAGGAGAGAATTTTAGGTACGCGTGTACAGAGAGGGTCGTAGAGGATTTTTTTTCTTGCCAAATTACAGTTGTATTTTCTGTTACAGCTGTAAATGTTATGTATTTTCAGAATAAATTACAGTTGTAATTTAGTTCAAAAATTTCACCTTTTTATAGGTGTATATTCATCACAAAATATATACATATGACTATTTAAAATGACAGTAAAAATACATGGATCGATATTCCGTGACTTTTTTAAAATAAAAATAAAAATTGTAGTGTATAATTTAATTTCCCGTACCATGTGATGGCGCCGACCCGGTTCCACTCGATGACGCGCCGTCCGGTTACGACCTTCGCCCCAACACGAGGAAGTCACATCGCGACATGCTCCGTAATTTTTAATCATCTATAATTTTATTTTATTTAGAGTTTTTTTCAGCATTTCCTGTCTGTCCGGCTCGACCAAAATGTTAGGCGGTCAAAAGCCAGATCTTTTATTTTCTACATTTTATTTTGGCCTATAGACATTTGGATGGCTAGGATCAAACCTCTTCTTGATGTGGGGCTGGGTATACTCCTCTTGGGGAGTATATATACCCCCCCCCCCCCCCTCTCGTGCGGCGTGAAGTCGACGTCAGACTATCCAGCGCGAAACCAGCGATCGCTCCCCCTTACAGCGTGACACCGGCAACCCTCACCTCCTTCCTCTCTCTCGCCTGGCATCCTCCCGTGGAAGCTCTCGTCCTCGGCGTGAGAGTTCGGTGTGACGACGCTTCCATCCCGCCCGGCGACTTCGGACCCCCCCTTTCCGGCGACGAACGTCCTCTCCGGGCGTGATAGGGCAATGGAGTCAGAGGCGGTGCTTCCTGCTGTCGTCGGCGTGTCTCCTAGCTTCTGGCGTTTGTTGTGAGTGGATGACCGAATCTCATTCGGTTGAGTAACGCTCTCTTACTTCAACTTTGGTGTGATTCGTCTCTACATTTTTAGTCTTGTGTGTAAATGAATGTGATAGTGCATGATCGGAAATAGCGAACGAATCGGAGCTAGAATTGCTCGCTGCCGCTCTCCAACCAATTGGTCGGAAGGATTCGCACTCGATAGTTAATTTCGTTGGGAATTTTTTTATACTCGGAAGAAATCTCTTACGTTAAAAATTGTGACCGCTAGTCTCAACGCCAAGATTGATATTGCATGTGAAAGTGAAAGGCTATAGTAGACTCGTTTGGTTGCATGCTGCGTGTTTGAGCAATTGCTTGAATCACGTGTGCGAGGTAATTGTGCGCAAGTCTTAAGCTTGCTACATCAATTTGGTAACAGATTTCAGCGCAAAGATTTCCTAATCTTTGCCGGTCTTAGCGTTTAGGCAATAATTTTATGCACACACGGTCGGGGAACGACTATTCCCGGTCCTGATCCGCGTCCGATACGATGGATGGCAACCCTGATAATCGTGAGGTTACACAAGCACAACTTGCGGCCGTCCAACGTGATTTGACCGACCAAATCGCTCACCTCGCCGCCGCATTTGCACCTTAACCCAAACACTTCAAACCGGTTTCCAAAATCCGTCTCCCCAAAATAATCCCCCTCCTCGCCACCCACCAAACAACCCTCCACGCCCAAATGCGAATGCGTCCGACCAAGCGCCACATGCGGATTAGAACAATGACCTCGCCCGGCGCATTAAAATTGGCGCCCCAATTTTTGATGGCATGGGTGACCCCAAACAATTTATGGATTGACTGATCAAAATGGAGCGCTATTTTGATTGATAACGATTGGAGGATAACCAAAAGGTTATCGTCACTCGCATAAAACTAGAGGATCGCGATCAAGTGTTTTGGTTAAATGAAGAGCGTCGCGTAGGTGGAATAGCTCACACGGCCCCAAATGCGTAACTCACCACTCACTTCGTTCCCGCCTACCACCGCACTAATATGTTTGATGAGTTCACTTCCTTGCGCCAAGGTAATCGTTCGGTGAGAGAGTACATGAGAGAGCTCAACGAATTAATGATTCGTTGTGAGATTCAAGAGATGCCGGAACTTACCGTTTCGCGCTTCCGTAAGGACCTTCGTCCGGAAATCCAAACCCAAATCCTGAGCTATGATCACCATGATCTAAACACCGCTATGAGTGCTGCCCTTGACATTGAAAAACATATTTCAATGACCACCACTCCACGGGCGACCTCCTCCAAGGGATTTTTCCACTCCAAATCAACCTCCACGCACAATAATAACTCCAAGGGGTAGAATGTCTCACAAGACAATCTCAAATCCGTTATCATCACCGCTAGAAAAGCCAACGACACATCGGGCGAGCGCATCCCCATAGGCAAAACTAGCAAAGCACACGTCACTTGATATGCGTGTAATCAAATCATCCACTATGCGGTTGAATGCCCCACTCGCTGCAAGATAGTCACCTTGATCGAACCTACGACCGATGACGACGATCTTGTCTATGAGGAACATAGTGACGTTGAGGAGTCTGACATTCCTAGTGACATGGAAGAGGATTATGCCTCCCACATCCTCTCGGTCATGCGTTGCATCTTGACTACCCCACGTAGTAGCCATGATTTGAAGCGCTCAAGCTTCTATTCCTTGTATTTTATGAGCGGTGAGAAATCATGCAAACTCATCATTGATAGTGAGAGTTGTATGAATGTGGTTTCCGAAGCCACGGTAATCCGAATGAAGTTAAATCCCGAACCACACCCCACTCCTTACCAAGTGGCTTGGGTCAATAAGACCTCTATTCCAGTTACAAGCGTTGTTTAGTGCCCCTTGTCATTAAGGACTATGTCGACTAAGTTTGATGCGACGTTATTTCCATGGACGCATGTCATGTCCTCCTTGACTGTCTTTGGCTTTACGACTACAATGTCACTCACTTCGGTCGTGCTAACACATATGAATTTAAATTCAAAGACCAACGCATCACTTTGCGCCCCACCGCACCAAAGGACCTTAAAATCAAGGACACGATCGTCCCCACGGTCAAACAACCACTCACTTTAATGCACCCTCAAGCATTTGAAAAAGCTAGCTTCTCCTGTGACATGATCTATGTGTTAGTCTTACTTCAATCTAATGGCATTCCCCTCCCCACTTCATCATTGTCCTCCGATATCTTGACCTTGAGGAGTTTAAGGATGTCCACCCCGAGGAACTCCCCTCCGAATTACCCCCCCCCCCCCCCCCCCCCCCCCCCTAGGAGTATCCAACACGCCGTCGATTTCATTCTGGGCCCCTCCCTTCCCAACCTCCCACACTATCGTCTTAATCCTAATGCCCACGCGGAGCTCCAAGCTCAAATCTCTGATTTGCTCTTCAAGGGCCTTATCCGGCATAGTTTAAGTCCTTGTGCGATGTCGGCGCTTATTGCCCCAAAAAAATATGGCACTTAGCGGATGTGCGTAGATAGCCGGGCAATAAATAAAATTACAATTAAATACCGCTTTCTCATTCCCCGGTTGGACGATTTATTGGACATGCTTAGTGATGTCACCATCTTTTCCAAACTTGATCTTAGAAGTGACCACGACCAAACTAGAATTAGAGAAGGGGATGAGTGGAAAACGGCGTTCAAATCTAAAGAGGGCTTGTATGAATGGTAAGTTACTTCGGACTTTCTAATGCACCGAGCATCTTCTCCCGCATGATGACCCAAATTTTCAATTGTTTTATGAGAAATTTTTTGGTGATATATTTCGATGATTTACTTGTCTATAGCAAGTCCGCACATGAACACTTCTCACACTTGTCTATAGCAAATTTTGGAGGTTCTTCGGGCGGAGAAATTATTTATTAATTTGAAGAAATGTGTTTGTATGGATTCTTCCGTCTCCTTTTGGGGTTATATTGTTAGCGTGGAAGGTATTAAGGTTGATCCTGCAAAAGTTCAAGCGATTGTAGATTGGCCGGAACCTAAATCTCTTTGTGATGTTCGTAGTTTTCATGGCTTAGCCACATTTTATCGTCGATTTATTCGCAACTTTAGCGTCATTATGGCTCTCATTACCGAATGTATGAAACTTGGTGATTTTATTTGGTCTAAGTCCGCTTCTATCGCCTTCAATAAAATCAAAAACTTTGATGACCGAGGCACCGGTTCTCCGGTTACCCGATTTTAATAAAAAATTTGAGGTCTCTTGTGACGCCTCGGGTGCGGGCATTGGTGGCGTTTTAAGCCAAGAAGGTCATCCGGTTGGATTTGTTAGTGAAAAGTTAAGCGGACAAAAATTTAATTATTCTAATTATGAACGTGAATTTTATGCCCACATACAAAGCCTACGCCATTGGCGCCACTACCTCTTGCCCAAAGAGTTCATCCTCTTATCGAATCATGATGCCTTACGCTATATCAACTCTCAACATAAGCTTAGCCCACGACAAGCCAAATGAGTCTCTTTCCTCCAAGAGTACACGTTTGTGATCAAACATTGCAAAGGCAAACATAAGTGTGCTGCCGATGTGCTTATCCGTATTAGTTTACTTTTAACTACCCTTGACGTTAAAGTCCAAGGCTTTGAACGTGTCCGTCGTGAGTATGCCGAATGCAAGGATTTTAAGGATATCTTTCACTCACTACAAGTGCAATCCCCACACACTATTTCCGAATACTTTCTACTTCATGGGTACTTATTTAAGGGGTCACGTTTGTGCATTCCAGATTCCTCCCTTCGACTTTTTATTATTTGGGAGATGCACGGCGGCGGTTTGGGCGGTCATTTTGGCCGCGATAAAACCAACTTTTTGGTCGAAGACAAGTTCTTTTGGCCCGGTTTAAAATGCATGGTTAACCAAGCCGTGAGTAGTTGTAACAAATGTCAACTTGCTAAGGGCACCAAGCATAACACGGGCTTGCACACACCACTCCCCATTCCTTCCGTGCCATGGGACGACGTTAGCATGGACTTCATCTTGGGTCTACCACCGACACCACGCCGCCACGATTTTATTTTAGTCGTAGTTGATCGGTTTTCAAAAATAACGTATTTTATTTCTTGCAACCACACAAATTATGTGTCTCGTGTTGCAAAATTATATTTTAAAGAAGTCGTTGGTCATCGCAGGCTCCCTAAAACTATTGTCTCGGATATGGGCGTTAAATTCACTTTTTATTTTTGGAAAACACTATGGTGGTCGGTACCAAACTCCCATTTTCCGCGGCCTACCATCCCCCAAACGGATGGTCAAACTGAGACGGTAAATCAGAATTTGGGTAATTTGCTACGATGTCTCGTGGGCGACCACAAGGGGACTTGGGACCTTGTCCGTCTCCATGCACAACTTGCGTATAATAATTCAAAAAATTGCTCCATGGGCCTTTCACCGAACGAGATTGTGCATGGTTACAGCGCACGTGTGCCGCTTGACTTGATTTTGTTACCGCCCTCATATAAGTCAAGTCAATTTGCCCATGATTTTGCTCATCACTTGCATGCACTGCACCACGAGATCCACAAACGACTAGTCACTACATACAAAGCATATCAATCCGACGCGAATGTGCATAAACGGGCTCAAGTTTTTGACGTCGGCGATTTAGTCTTGGTTAAGTTAATTCCCGAACGGTTACCCACGGGTGCCATCAAGAAATTGGCCAACCGACGTGCCAGACCTTTTAAGATTGTAAAGAAGTTGGGTGATAACGCATACGTGCTTGCTTGACTTGGGGAATACACCCAGTGTTTAATGTTTCCGATCTTACACTATTTCACGAAACACCACAAGAACTACTTTGCCCCTCTTCTTCATCTCCTCACGGCCATTCTCATGGATTAGAGAGTGAAACCCCACCCTTAACATGTTGCCACCTCGGACGTACCCACCTCCCCTTCATGTGGGGGTACGGTCGACTCTATGTTTGTTCCTAATGCTTTTCCCAGGTTCCCGAAGAGTATCTCTGTCCCGAATGAAATTTTGGATGACCAACTCATTGCTTCATCGGATGGCGGCATGCACCGCTACTTGGTTCGTTGGAAAGATCACCCGCTTTGCGACGCTACATGGGTGACCACCGAGGAGTTGGAGCGCCTTGATGAAGACATGTTGCACCGTTACTGTTGGAACCGAGAGCTCGATTCCCGGAGTTCAGACCCCAGAAAAGGTGTCGCTCGCCATTACTTCCACTGAGCGAGAACTGACGACTGGGCACTCAAAATTTAGGATACTCGCAAGACAACTAGATCCTCCAAACAGACCCCTGAGCCGCAGCGAGAAGGTCCCGCTACAAACCAGAAAGATCTAAAGATCTTCCCCTCACAAATCAAGACTGAGCTCGACACCTCAGAAATCCGGAGAGCAGAAAGGAAGAAGCTCTCTCTAGGATTCCAAAATCAGATTCGTTTTAAGGTCCATATGGGGGTCTATTTATAGGATTCTAGAAATGGCATGCGGATATCGGCCTCCGCCTTTTGGTTTTTCCTAACCGCAACTCAAAATGCTATGATGATAGCAACAACCTACTATTTAAAATTACCAGAGGCAGACCACAAAATACTTGGTGAATGATCCCCCTTGACGCACTCGCTCAGGGAGCCTAATACTCTTGCCGAGCTGGGCACTCGCACCAGCCTGCCCCCGTACTGCCAGGGCTAAATACTCCCACGATGGTGCATGATTCCTGTCTCCTTTCCCAGGACCGGCGAGCCCCTTAGTCTGAGCACTGGAGTGAGTGTTGTATTTGTAACATCCTCAATCCTACTAGACCCCTAGTGTGAGAATGGTGAGCTCAAGGGGTGGGATGAGGGGCCTTGAGGACCCCTTAGGATGAGAATTTTGCTAAGTGCACACCTAAAGTCCTAATCAAATAGGACCCAAGCTACTAAGGAAGGCCAATTGAATACCAATTTCCCCAAAATGAGATCACCCTTAGTCCCCTAAACATTAAGGAAGGGTGATGGGGTGAGCATCACCCCTTAGTGGGGCTCAATTCCATAGGATTAGCCCAAAATCACCTTAGGTGAACATGGACACAACCAATCAACTAAGGGGCAATTGACCCCCAAGTGGCCAAACTGACTTCCCCATTATACACCTAGCACCAAAACAGACCTATTAGACCCATAGGCCCCATCATGAGGTGACCCATCCTCCTCAATTGGGCCAAAGGGTGACAAGGGGCAAAATGGTCAAATCCACCATCTTGTAACCAATTGGCCACCCAATGACCAAATTGATCTCACACCTATATTCTAAATATAATTTTGAACTTAAAGGTCCCAAAATCCCCATCATGGGGTACCCAATTGCCCTTAATTGGGCCAATGCCCTAATTAGGGCACCTTAAGGCCAAAAACCCAAATCAATCAATGGGGGACAAATTAACCTTCCAATGCTCAAATTGACCCTCCCCCTACTTTATAAACATGATTAGGGACCCCTTGGACCCAAAAGCCCCATCATAGGATGGTCAACCCTCTCCAATTTGGTCAAAATCCAAATTAGGGCAAAAAGGTCAACTCAACCCAAATGTGGTCAATTTGCTTTCAAACCTTAAAATTGACCCCACATCTAGTCTTTAAACATCATTATGGATCTAAGAGACCCAAAAGCCCCATCATGGAAGGGACAATTTCCCCCAATTTGGCCAAAGTCCCAAGGAAGGGCATTTTGGGTAATTTCACACCTTTGGATCAAATTGGGCCAAATAGGGCCCCACCATGGGCCAATCTCCATTGGGTTATGACATGGGACCCATGACCTACATGGGGGACCAGTCAACCCAATTGGTCAAAGTCAAAGTCAACCCAATTGGGCTTAATCCCAAATTGAGTGCCCAAACCTTTTTTCCCCTTTTAATTAGAGCCTAAGTCTAAGGTGAAGAATTAAATAGGCTCCTAGGTTCTGGTGGGATGTGGCTAAGGGGTTTGGTCTAACCCAAGCTAACTCAAGTGAGGGGTTGGGTTAAAGGAGGGGACAAAAAGTGGCTTGATAAAGCAAAAAGCAAAAAAAAGACCCAATCTCCCCCTCTCTCTCCTCCCAATCAGCCTTGGGCTCTTCCCTGAAGGGTGTTGATTGCTGTGGTGGAGCTGGAAAGCTGGGCTGCAACATGTGATGGTCGGCCAAACCAAGCCCGTGAGCCACCCATTCAAGTACCCCAAGGCAGCCCTCCTCCGCCTATATAAACATCACCAGCAGCTTCGGAAGGGCCTTTACAGTCGGGTTAGAGCCTTGGATCATTCAATTCGGTGGAGGAACGAGTGCTGTAACAAGCTCGCCAGAGACGGAGAAGAAGATGGCAAACCGCCGGAATGCTCGCCGCCCAGCTCGCTTCCAGGTTCGCTTCTCCCCCCCTCTGACTGCACTAGCATCTAGGATCGTTAGGAGTCGAGTTCGAGCTCAATTGAGCCGAGTTCAATTCGGATTTTCCATGGTTTTAGCCGTTTGGGTTTCTTAGTAGAACCGCCGGAAACCGCCTCCTCCGGCGACCAATCCACCGCCAATCGATCGACACCACCTCAACGGAGGTGGTGGTGGCGGTGGCTGGCCAGGGAGATGGAAGGACGGCTGGGATTTTCGGTTTCAAGCGGCTCCAGGACGGGCAGATCTGGGCCGTTGGCTCGAGGAAGACGATGAAGGAGCGCCGTGTAAGACCCCCCCCCCCCCCTCCCCACACTGAACCGAGTTCAGGGAGGGGGGGATCTTACTGCCGAAAGAGGACCACCCGGCGCTTTCCGGGTGGCGACGTCCCACCCACTCAAGCACAGAGCGGTCTCTTTGTCAGGCACAAGAATCATTACATCACATCAGATCGCACAGCGGAAGCAGATAATATAAAGAAAACAAGCACACTGCTTATATTATACATTTAAATATAGCCGGAGCCTATCATTTACGAAATATTGCCCGAAGGCTACATAGTCCAAAACAACAAGGAGCCCTAGGCTAGTCTTTATTCTCTCGCACTCACGTCTCTGAAGATGGGAGGAGAGGCTGGGGTGTCCGATCGGGCCATCTCTAAGGCACGTATCTCATCCTGCGGGGTGGGGGCTTCGCGCTGTCCCGTTTCCTGTGATTGGTTATAAGAAGTAACCGTTAGTCACAGAGCTAAGTAGAACAATACATCCCCTCCCCGGATCCTTATCCGGGGGGGCGGCTAAAGGACAGAAATGAAATAGCCGAAGCAAGGAAGATGGTTAGCAGCAGGTGAATATGTATATATATATATATATGTATATATATATATATAGATAGGGCCGCTTGCCCTAAAGCTCGTATTTGCGCCGTATAGCAACCACACAACACTATATCGCGCAGACACACACCCAGGTATTCAAACCCGTACGCACACAAAAGACCCTGTGTCGAGACGCAACGAGTTCCGTTGTGCTTGTATTGGTCATACAATCCTAACGGAACTGACAGCAGTCAATTCGGGGTTCGTACGGCCATTATTCACAATAATGGGGCGGTGGCGCGCTACGATACCTAAAATGGTCATTTTCTCCAAACGACCTCGGATCGAAGTGCAACGAATTTCGTTGCGCTCGTATTGTCCATACAAGTTCAACGGAACTGACGGAAGTCAATTCGGGGTTCGTACGGTCACTATTCTTAATAATGAGGTAGTGGCGCGCTACGATACCCGAAATGGTCGTTTTCTACTGCTCGGGCCTACTTTTATTGGGCTTACTAGGGTCTAGTGGCCCAATAAAAGTCGGGATGTTACAATCCAATAAAAATAAAGAGATTTTCGTCCCCGAAAATTGGCTAAAGTAGGGGTTTAAAGGATGACATACCTGGGGAAACAGTACCGGGTATCTCTCCCGGACGAGGGCTTCTGGTTCCCAGGTGAACTCTTCGCGTCCTCCGTTTGACCATAAGATCTTGACCATTGTGACGGTTTTGTTTCGCAGCTCTTTGATCTTGGAGTCCACTATCTTCACAGGTTCGAGTCGGACAGATCGGTCGGATTGTACTGATGTCGGTGGTGTGGGAAGGTGCTGCTCGGGTTGGCGAAGTACGCGTCTCAGCGAAGAGACGTGAAACACGTCGTGGAGGTTTCCTAGTTCAGCTGGCAGGGCTAATCTATAGGCCACCGGGCCAACTCTTTTGATGACTGGATACGGACCTAGATAGCGGGGGTCCAGCTTTTTCTGCCTCTTGATTCGTGATATCCCATGCATAGGCTTAATCTTCAAGAAAACCATATCTCCCACTTGGAATTCCACTTGCCGATGACGTGCATCGTAATACTTGGCCTGCCGGCTCTGCGCTTCCAGCATGCGTTCCCGGATTAATCTTATCGCGGCGGTGGTATCGTCGATGTAGGTGACTCCCAAGGCTTCGGGGTCCTCATCCTGTGCCTAAGATAGCGGGGTTCGACAGCGTCTTCCGTAGAGGGCTTCGTAAGGTGCCATCTTGATGCTTGCCTGGAAGCTGTTGTTATATGAAAACTCTACCAGAGGTAGTAACTGCTCTCATGGCTCGCTGTGTTCCACTATGCATAATCGGAGAAGATCTTCCATCGTCCAATTCGTTCTTTCCGTCTTCCCATCGGTCTGGGGGTGGAAGGCGGTGCTAAAAGCTAATCTGGTTCCTAGATAAGCTTGCACTCTTCTCCATTCCTTCGATGTAAAGCGCCCGTCGCGGTCCGAGACGATTGATTTGGGTATTCCATGAAATCGGACTACCTGCTCGATAAATAGTCGGGCTAGAATGTCGACACCGTCACCTTGCCGGTTCGGGATGAATCGGGCTACCTTGGTGAGGCGGTCCACTACTACCCATATGGAGTCGTTACCTGCACGGGATCGGGGTAAGCCATGGACAAAATCCATGGAAATATCCTCGAACTTCCACTCCGGGATGGGCAGGGGTTGTAGTAGGCCTCCTGGGCTTCAACATTCTGCCTTGACCATTTGACAGATCTGGCAGTGCGCAACATAGTTGGTGACATCCCTCTTCATTCCTGGCCAGTACAAGGTCCTTCGCAGGTCCGTATACATTTTTACTACTCCCGGGTGTATCGAGTACCTGGTCTGGTGCGCTTCGCGGAGGATTTCTTCCCGAATTCCTTCTGTTGCGGGGACGAATATGCGGTGTCTGAACTGCAGGATGCCATCGTACAAATTGTAATCCTCCTGTGCACCATGTTGCAGGGCTTGAATGATCGGGGCTGCTTCTACGTCCATCTTCTGAGCTTCTCTTATCCTATTCCGGCTGTCGCACTGTATTTCCATCCAGTAGAGCTGGGCCTGGTATTCCATCGGATTTCTGCGGGCGATGAGGATAATATCCATTTCCGCCAATGATTTGACTAACTCCTCTGGCACCATTTCTAACCAACTCCCGGTCCTCGGAGGCTGCCGACTCAAGGCGTCTGCAACCTTATTAGCCTTGTCGGGGTGGTACTGGAGGGCGAAGTCATAATCACAGAGAAATTCTAACCACCGGCGTTGCCGGAGGTTCAGCTCTTTCTGGGTGAAGACATATTTGAGGCTTTTATGATCGGAGAAGATTTCGCATCGTACCCCGTAGAGGTAATGTCTCCAGACTTTTAATGCGAAAACTACCGCCCCCAGCTCCAGGTCGTGGGTGGCGTAGTTTAGTTCATGCGGCTTGAGCTGACGTGAGGCGTAGGCAATCACCTTGCCATGTTGCATAAGCACGGCCCCCAGTCCTTTCAGAGAGGCATCAGCATAGATTTGGAAACCCTCGGTACTGGAGGGGAGGGTTAGGATTGGGGCCGATATCAGCCGGTTCTTCAGTTCGATGAATGCCGCCTCGCATTCGGGAGACCATTGGAAGGTCACATCCTTCTTGGTGAGAGAGGTAAGTGGTAACGCGATTTTGGAGAAACCTTCGACGAACTTACGGTAGTAGCCGGCGAGGCCAAGGAAACTTCGGATGTCTGCTGCTGTCTTAAGTGGCGGCCAATCTCGTACCGCTTGCACCTTGGCTTGATCCACCGCTACTCCGTTCTTGTTGATGGTGTGTCCCAGAAAGCCGACTTCTTCCATCCAGAACTCGCATTTGCTAAACTTGGCGAAGAGCGAGTGCTCTCTTAGCTTAAGTAGTACCATTTGGAGGTGCCGGGAGTGATCGGTTTTATTCTTCGAGTAGATGAGAATATCATCTATGAAGACTATTACGAAATGGTCCAGGAAGGGTTTGAATACCGGATTCATCAAAGCCATGAAGGCGGACGGGGCATTGGTTAACCCAAATGGCATTACCATGAACTCGTATAGTCCGTAGCGAGAGCTGAAGGCGGTCTTGGGAATGTCCTCTTCTCGCACTCTAAGTTGATAGTAGCCGGACCTTAAGTCCATCTTGGAAAAGACGGACGCGCCTTGCAGTTGATCGAACAGTTCATCTATCCGGGGTAGGGGATAGGTATTCCGGACAGTGAGTTTATTCAAACCTCTGTAGTCGATGCAGAGACGCATCGATCCATCCTTCTTTTTAACGAACAGTACTGGGGCTCCCCAGGGAGAGGTACTAGGACGTACGAATCCTGCGTCGACTAACTCTTGTAGCTGCATCTTGAGCTCGGCCAGTTACCTCGGGGCCATCCGGTACGGTGCTCGGGACACTGGTCGGGCTCCTTGAGTAAGTTCAATTTGGAAGTCCACTTCCTGTTGCGGGGGCAGCCCGGGGAGTGACTCTGGGAAGATATCTGGGAAGTCCCTGATCACAGGTACTTTAGCGAGTACTTGCGTCGTGTTCTCCATCTCAAAGTAGATTAGGTATATCTCGTCCTTCCGTCGAACTGCCTTGACGGTTTGTGCAGATGTTAAGATAATGCGGGTGACGGAGGGTATACCTGCTAGCGTGATAAATTGTCCATTTGGATTCTTGAGGCGGATTTCTCGAGTCGAACAATTGATTTGGGCGCTGTGCTCGGTCAACCAATCCATCCCCAGAATGATGTCGAATCCGGTTATTGCTAAGATGGTGGCGTTGACTTCGAACTCTATGCCTCCCAGCATTGCTTGGAAGGAACATTTCTCGGTGGAAGTCATGTCTGACCCATCCGGGAGTCGTATTCGGATTGACATCCCGGATGATCTCACCGTGTTCCCTTTGTCAGCGATGAAGTTTTGTGCAACGAAAGAGTGTGTGGCGCCGGTATCGAACAGTGTTTTAGCGGGATGACCTTCTACCAAAAGTAGACCTGATAATATATATACTATGATCATAAGCTTTTCACAAATATACAGGAGTAGGGATGACATATACAAAAGTCCCAATATATAAAGCTACAACATCTCCTATGATATCATACTATCGGAAGTAGATACCTATCACTACGTCAGGAGCAGGACCGTGCTGGAGATCCAACGCGTATGCCTCGAGCAGTGCTGCTCTGCCCTGCCTAGCCGGCTCCCTCCTGCCTGCGGGACGTCCTCTGCGTCCACCTCGTCCTCTCTCTGCCGCTCTCTGTACTGCTCCTAAACCGGGTCTCCCGGTAGCCTGTGGGCAGAAGGCTCGTATATGCCCAGGCTGCTGGCATAGGTAGCAGTTCCCTGCGAAGGGAACATCTCGTCGTGCGGCTGGGACGACCTGAGGTGCTGGGGCTGGGGGTGCTGGTCGAGGCTAGGGTGCTGGTCGGGGCTGGGGTGCCTGTCTATATGGCTGGTGACGCTGACGCTGTCTCCCGTCTCGGCCCTGCCTGCGAGGACCTACCCCTCTCTCTCGGCCCTGAGTCTGGGGAACACCTACGTGTCCCCTCCGCTGTTGGGCTACCATCCGCTGGTCCATCTCTAGAGCGGTGGCATGTGAGGCGATCATGTGGAAGGATGCCTGGGAAATCATGATCAGGGCCTGACGGAGGTCGTCTCGTAATCCCCGGTAAAATCTGGCCGCCCTGTCCCT
Source organism: Dactylorhiza incarnata (assembly GCA_033032865.1). Lineage (NCBI taxonomy): Eukaryota > Viridiplantae > Streptophyta > Magnoliopsida > Asparagales > Orchidaceae > Dactylorhiza > Dactylorhiza incarnata. Next base: position 8,887,526 of record JAWHQI010000053.1, read on the forward strand.
ATTCGTGCCTGCTAAGGTCCCGGCGAAGCGGGCCAGGTGGATGAACTCTCTCTGGTAGTCTGGAACCGTCCTATCTCCCTGCCTGATCTGTAGGAACCGCTCCTGGAGTGCCATCCGGTCTGCATCCGAAATGAAATGCTCTAAGAAGGCCTCTGAGAATTCCCCCCAGAGAATGGTGTTGAGGGGTCGCCCTCTAAAAGTGGAGCGGCTAGCTGCCCTCCACCAGTCCCGGGCATAGCCCTCCAACATGGTCACCACTAAGGACACTGCGGCTACTGCTGGGCACATCATCCCTACAAGAAGCTCCTCTACCCTCTCCACCCACTCCTCGGCCTGGATGGCTGACTCTGTACCCCGAAAGGTGGGGGGCCTTAGCCCTCGGAATGTCGTCAGCAGATCGGTGGGTACGGCGGCCTGCTGGGGTGGCCGTAAGGTGGCTGTCTGGAAGGCGGCCAACAGGGCTACCAGGGTCTGCCCGAGCTCTGTTTCTCCGAACGGAACTGTGGTTGGAGCGGTCTGAGCTGGTGGTGGAGTGGTAGGGTGGTACTAGTCTCGAGAGGAGGACCTTCCGTTACTTGACTGCGGTATCTGGAGAAGTAACAAACGGGTGTCAGAACTTGCAAAAATAAGGGAATTTTGCAGGACTGAAAGAAAAGGAAGCGGAAAGCGTGTGGGTGTACTATCGTGCAGTCTCGAGTCCCTAACCTTAAACCTAAAGGGTCTACCAGGCTTCCGCTGCGTGGTTTGTCCCGAACCAAGAAACGGAACCGGGGAAGGGAGGATCGAAAGACTGCCCCATGTGGTCGGATCGTGGTAGCTCTGATCCATTTGTAAGACCCCCCCCCCCCCCCCTCCCCAGACTGAACCGAGTTCAGGGAGGGGGGATCTTACTGCCGAAAGAGGACCACCCGGCGCTTTCTGGGTGACGACGTCCCACCCACTCAAGCACAGAGCGGTCTCTTTGTCAGGCACAAGAATCATTACATCACATCAGATCGCACAGCGGAAGCAGATAATATAAAGAAAACAAGCACACTGCTTATATTATACATTTAAATATAGCCGGAGCCTATCATTTACGAAATATTGCCCGAAGGCTACATAGTCCAAAACAACAAGGAGCCCTAGGCTAGTCTTTATTCTCTCGCACTCACGTCTCTGAAGATGGGAGGAGAGGCTGGGGTGTCCGATCGGGCCATCTCTAAGGCACGTATCTCATCCTGCGGGATGGGGGCTTCGCGCTGTCCCGTTTCCTGTGATTGGTGATAAGAAGTAACCGTTAGTCACAGAGCTAAGTAGAACAATACATCCCCTCCCCGGATCCTTATCTGGGGGAGACGGCTAAAGGACAGAAATGAAATAGCTGAAGCAAGGAAGAGGGTTAGCAGCAGGTGAATATGTATATATATATATATATATATATGTATATATATAGATAGGGTCGCTTGCCCTAAAGCCCGTATTTGCGCCGTATAGCAACCACACAACACTATATCGCGCAGACACACACTCAGGTATTCAAACCCGTACGCACACAAAAGACCCTGTGTCGAGACGCAACGAGTTCCGTTGTGCTTTTATTGGTCATACGATCCTAACGGAACTGACAGCAGTCAATTCGGGGTTCGTACGGCCATTATTCACAATAATGGGGCGGTGGCGCGCTACGATACCTAAAATGGTCATTTTCTCCAAACGACCTCGGATCGAAGTGCAACGAATTCCGTTGCGCTAGTATTGTCCATACGAGTTCAACGGAACTGACGGAAGTCAATTCGGGGTTCGTACGGTCACTATTCTTAATAATGAGGTAGTGGCGCGCTACGATACCCGAAATGGTCGTTTTCTACTGCTCGGGCCTACTTTTATTGGGCTTACTAGGGTCTAGTGGCCCAATAAAAGTCGGGATGTTACACGCCGCCCGATCCGCTTTAAGATCTGTGCACGATCAGCGCCATATGCCTTAGATAGGTGGTGTGCTGTTAGCCAGATTCTATATTCTTTTTGTAGCTTGAAATTAAGGCCCTTAGAGGCCTTAAATCAAAAAGTTGCCTGAGAAAACTATTGTAGATCTAGAAGTCTACTTTCATTTGGGACTTAGATCAAACCATTTGGTGTTGATTTGACTCCTGTAGAGCTATTCTTCTGAGACTGGTCCAAATAAATTCCTAGCACTAAAATGGTTATAACTCACATTTGGCTTAGAGTTTAGGGCTGAGATTTTAGACCCTAGTGTACCAATACTAGACCTATCTTGAGCCCAAAAATCAGGATTTTTGGGGTACTTTTTTCTATGGTTTTTGTCTAAACATTGAATAGTAAATTTCTGATAATTAGGTGGCCAAAACCCCTTGTGGGGCCCCCATGTTAGGGTGGGGTGAATCTTAGGCTATGTCCACACACTGTTAAAAATATTGGGTCCATTGGACCACTCCTTGTGGGTGAACCCTCTTTGGAGTGAGGATGGCTTAAGGGTTTGTGTTTGTTGGGCCAGGAATTTCACTTAGATTGAGGAGCCAAATTGAGGCCCCTAATGGCCAATTCAAGAAAATGATGTGAGACACACTATTGTAGCCTTGGATGTCTAGTTTCATTAGAAACTAAGACCTTGGCACTTGCAGATCCTCATCATATAAATTAGTATGGGCTCTTTTATATGATGAGTTATAATTCCTGGAAATCCTAACTTATAAGTTTGTATGGGCATTCATATAAGTTAGGATATGAGATTGATTACTTGTCGCTACCGTTTTTACTGCTTCACTTTACTTGCTCTACTTGCTGTTCATTTATTACTGCACTCCTTTATTATACTCCTGCTTATACTCCTGCTTGTACATGTTTAGATTAGCCCTTTTCTTTTACTTGCATACATATATACTAGTTTACTTTCCCTGTCACTTGCTTGTTCCTTGCTCGTCCCCCGCTTCTTCCTCCCGCGTGGTACCTAGGAGTCGCAGGAGGAGGAGGGGACCTAGCGAGCTCGGTCATTCTTTGACTGACGGTTTGCATTGGGGCCGAAAAACAATCTAGGATTCCGAGGAGACGGAGTTGTCGCACGCACCGCAGGAGACGAGGGCAGGACCTGAGCAGCTAGCGACGCAGCGGGTAGCGGCCACGAGACATCAGGTGGATTACTTTTTGAGTATTAGTGAAGTGTGATGATGAGATAGCTTCCGCATGTAGAGAGGATGTGAGATGAGAGAGTTTTGTTCCATGATGTACCGGGCTTTAAGCCCTTTCATTTATGTACTCTCATTTTCATGCTCGGACTGTTATATGTATCGCTTGATTAGCTTTTGATATATTCTTGAATGTGATTTGTGGACTCCTTTCATTTAGTTTGTACTCTCTCTCTTGTACTCACTTTTGCTATTGCTCGCACTGTGATCGTAGCCGGCATGGTCGACGTTGCGTGGTGTAGGCCAACCCGTGTGTTGGAAGTCACCGCAATGCGTCGGTTCTGGGCATAAGGTCCGCTTGGCCCCGGGAGCGGGGAAGGGATCTTACAAATGGAATCAGAGGACACGAACGATCATGCGTACGAGCAATTAGTCCACAATAACTTGGGCCACCCCCGCATGAGTGTAGTTTGGGGACAAACTACGCAGCGGAAGCAGTGGTGTGCCCATGTGTAAAACCACATTCCTAAGTCCTTTAAGCATGATTTAGATTCTTCAATCTTCTAAAACTTCTTATATTCGTGTCAGGCTGCTAGAGACGAGGAGCCTCAGAACACTATTCCCCCTCCTCCGACTGCCACTCCCTTCCAGCAGACGGAGTTAGGGCAGACATTGACAGCGATCTTGGATGCGTTTCGGGCTCAGGTGATCCCAGCACCTCAGCCGAACCCAGGATCGAATTGGTTGAGCACGTTCAAGGGTCTGTCCCCACCGATGTATAGAGGGACAGAGGATGCGGTGAAGACGGAGTAGTGGCTGGATACCATTCAGGAGATGCTGGCAGGCATTAGTTGCCCGGTCAGCAAGGCCGTATCCTTAGCAGTTTCAGCACTGGATGCCCATGCGAAGAGGTGGTGGAAGTCACTGGCAGATTCCACCTTCCGCGACAGAGATTACTCGGGGATTACCTGGGATGAGTTCAGCACGGTATTCCTGAACCACTTCGTATCAGCTACGGATAGGGACACGTTGGAAGAGAGATTTCTGCACCTGACTCAGGGGACCCGTTCAGTGATCGAGTCCTAGAGGGAGTTCTCTCATTTGGCCAGGTTCGCGGGGGCACAGTTTGTGGATGATCGAGGCTTGGCGAAGAAGTTCTACAAGGGATTGAGGGCCCCTCTCAGGCAGGCACTCCTGTTCATATCAGAGGGCACCCTGACTCAGATTATAGAGGTGGCAAAGAAGTTTGAAGCAGACCAGTGGTCAGAGCAGGTCAAGGGCAAGAGATCAGCGGACAGGATGTATCATGGAGAGGGTGGCAGTGACCGACAGCAGGATAGAGTTATGAGGCCCAAGAGGGGTGGAGGACGTCCTCGTCCTTTGGAGGCACCAGTGCAGCAGCCTCAGACGGTGTTGGCCCCTCAGCCACTACGAGCTCTAGAGCCAGAGAGAGCAGACGGTCGTGGACGACCCCCGGTGATCTGTTTTGAGTGCAACCAGCCGGGGCACATCAGGATCCATTGCCCGCGATGTTTCCCTCAACCTCCACCACCCCCTCCAGCGGCCCCTCCGGCAGCCCCTCCAGCACCTCCAGCACACCAGGGCCGGGGAGGTGGACGTGGTCGTGGCCGAGGATTTCATGGGAGGAACAGGCAGCCGGAGCAGGCTTTTGCATTGGACCTCGCCCAACCGAGGAACCCCGAGGAGGTCATCGCAGGTATATTTTCAATTATGTACTGGCAGTTTCTTAAATTCCCTTAGCTTTAGTAGTAGCTTAACCTTATATAATAAAACCAACCAACAACCCATAGGTGTTGTGCTCATCAACGGAAAACCCGCACACACCTTGTTTGACACGGGCGCATCGCACTCCTTTATCTCGGAAGATTTCCTCGTAGGCTTGGAAGGGATCCAGAGGATCGATGGCATAGTAAGGAGGGTGCGACTTCCAGACGGTTCAGAGATGCGCACCACGACCAAGTGCACCATGGACCTTGAAATCGAGGTAGAGATCTTTGAATCATGGGCATCGATCCTGAAGCTACCAGATTACGATCTGATTTTGGGCATGTCATGGTTGCACTACCACCATGCCAAGATCGATTGTGCGATGAAGAGGATCGAGCTACTGGCTTACGGGACCACCTGGGTCACCGTCGAAGTTATTAGATCTATCCCTCGTACCCCTCTATCTTCTACACAGGTCGTGAAGGCCCATGAGCAGGGGGAGGAGGTATACCTCATTTGCTTCGAGATGGCGGAGTTGAAGATATCGGCGGACGAGGTACCGATAGTCCAGGACTTCTCCGACGTATTCCCGGAGAAGTTACCCGGCTTGCCGCCGCATAGAGACATAGACTTCCAGATTCATCTAGTACCCGGGGCGAGGCCAGTGTCCCGGGCACCGTACCGCATGGCACCCAAGGAGTTGGCAGAGTTCAGAGTGCAGTTGAAGGAGCTAGTCGATGCCGGGTTTGTGAGGCCGAGCTCTTCCCCATGGGGAGCTCCGGTCTTGTTCGTAAAGAAGAAGGATGGGACTCTCCGGCTGTGTATCGACTATCGGGATCTCAATAGATTGACGGTGCAGAACACTTATCAGCTACCGAGGATTGATGAGCTGTTTGATCAGTTGCAGGGTGCCCACTGGTTCTCCAAGCTGGATTTGCGGTCGGGCTACTATCAGTTGAGGATACGGGAGGAAGATATTCCGAAGACCGCATTCAGCTCGAGGTATGGTTTGTACGAGTTTACGGTGATGTCGTTTGGGCTCACCAACGCCCCATCAGCATTCATGAGTATGATGAACCGGATCTTCGAGCCTTTCATTCATATATTTGTGATAGTATTCATTGATGATATTTTGGTCTACTCGAGGACCGAGGAGGAGCACGCCAGCCATCTAGCAGCGGTGCTGAGGAAGTTGAGGGAGCACCGGATGTTTGCCAAGTTCTCAAAGTGCCAGTTCTGGTTGAGGGAGGTGGCTTTCTTGGGACACACCATCAGCGGAGCCGGTCTAGCAGTAGATCCGGCTAAGGTGCAAGCTGTCAGAGATTGGCCTAGGCCGAAGACCGCAGCAGATATCCGGAGTTTCTTGGGGTTAGCGGGGTATTACCGCAAGTTCGTAGCGGGGTTCTCCAAGATTGCCCTTCCCCTCACTTCATTGACAAAGAAGGATGCTGCCTTTGACTGGACGCCGCGGTGTGAGGCGGCCTATGCAGAGCTGAAGGACAGACTTATCTCAGCCCCTATCCTTGCACTTCCATCTGGGAAGGAAGGATTCCAGATCTACACCGACGCGTCATATCAAGGGATGGGAGCGGTGCTTATGCAGCATGGGCACGTGATCGCCTATGCCTCCCGTCAGCTGAAGAAGCATGAGATGAACTACCCAGTGCACGACCTAGAGCTTGGAGCGGTCGTATTTGCTTTGAAGGTGTGGAGACATTATTTGTACGGGGTTCATTGTGAGATCTTCTCGGATCACAAGAACCTCAAGTACATCGACACTCAGAAGGACCTCAACCTACGACAGCGGCGATGGTTGGAGTTCTTGTGCGACTACGACTACACCATGCATTATCATCCGGGCAAGGCCAACACAGTAGCGGACGCACTGAGCAGGAGGGGCAGTACCTCAGAGGCAGAGAGCAGGGTGATGGCCATGGAGTTGGTGCAGACGCTGCGGGATATGCGGATTACTCTGGTGAGCAGAGCTGACCCAGGAGTATATGCTGAGTACTTAGCTTCGATGAGTATGATCTGCGATATTCGGGACCGTATCCGGGAGGGACAGCAGCAGGATCCGGCTTTGGAGCCGGTATTCAGGTCATTGGCAGATGACGCTGCTGGAGATTACTCCTTGAAGGAGGACCTCGTTCACCACCGCGGCAGAGTTTACATCCCCGCCGGGAGGGGGATCCGAGAGGAGGTTCTTCGGGAGGCCCATTGCTCCCAGTATTCGGTACACCCCGACATTACCAAGATGGCGGCGGACCTGCGGAAGGTCGTGTTTTGGCCAGGAATGAAGAAGGATATCATTCGATTTGTGACCCATTGTGAGAGTTGTCAGAGGGTGAAGGCGGAGTGCAAGGCTCCAGGAGGTCTATTGCAGCCACTCCTGGTGCCGGAGTGGAAATTCGAAGATATATCTATGGATTTTGTGCACGGCCTGCCGCGTTCTCGCTCGGGGAACGACTCCGTTTGGGTGATAGTCGACAGGTTGACCAAGGTGGCACGATTCATCCCGGTTCAGAAAGGGGGTCCGGTCAGCGCCCTAGTTCGTTTGTTTGTGGAGAAGGTAGTGAGGTATCATGGGGTGCCCAAGACGATAGTTTCAGATCGAGATGGACGCTTCACCTCCAGGGAGTGGAGAGCGGTCCAGGCCTACTTGGGATCCCGGTTGACTTTCAGCACTGCGTTCCACCCTCAGACCGACGGACAGACGGAGCGTACCAACCGGACGATGGAGGATTTATTGCGACTGTGCATTCTGGATACGGGCAAGCCTTGGGAGCAACTGTTGCCGATGATTGAGTTCTCATACAACAACAGTCACCAGGCTAGCATTGGGATGGCACCGTATGAGGCTCTTTACGGGAGAAAGTGCCGCACCCCTCTTTCTTGGGTACAGGACGAGGACCCGCGGGCCTTGGGGTCAGATTATATAGAGGAGACGGATGCTATAGTTCGACTGATCCGGGATCGGATGCTGGAGGCGCAGAGCAGGCAGGCAAAGTACTATGATGCCCGACACCGTATGGTAGAGTTCCAGGTGGGGGATCGTGTCTTCTTGAAGATACGCCCGATGCACGGAGTTACTCGGATGAAAGGGCGGAAGAAGCTCAGTCCTCGGTACATGGGGTCGTATCCGGTCCTGGAGAGGATCGGTCCTTTGGCGTACAGGCTGGAGCTGCCGCCCGAGCTGGAGAACGTGCACGACGTCTTCCACGTTTCCTCCCTCCGGAGAGCTCTCCTTCGGCCCAAGCAGCTTGTGGAGTCTACTTCAGGCCCGGTGGCACCCGACCGTTCAGTCATGCTAGAGCCTATCCGGATCGATGACTCGGAGGTCCGCGTTTTGCGGCGAAAGAAGGTCCCGCTGGTGAAAGTATTGTGGTCCAACCATGGGCGAGAGGAGCACACTTGGGAGCCATTGGACCTCATGCAGGAGCGCTACCCGGGACTCTTCGCTTCAGGTACGGTTTAATATTGTAAATTACGTTCCTTTATGTGCTTTGCTTGCATCCCGTAGACCCAAACTAGAATTTCGAGGACAAAATTTATTTATTGTTTATTGGGATTTGTAACATCCCCAATCCTACTAGACCCCTAGTGTGAGAATGGTGAGCTCAAGGGGTGGGATGAGGGGCCTTGAGGACCCCTTAGGATGAGAATTTTGCTAAGTGCACACCTAAAGTCCTAATCAAATAGGACCCAAGCTACTAAGGAAGGCCAATTGAATACCAATTTCCCCAAAATGAGACCACCCTTAGTCCCCTAAACGTTAAGGAAGGGTGATGGGGTGAGCATCACCCCTTAGTGGGGCTCAATTCCATAGGATTAGCCCAAAATCACCTTAGGTGAACATGGACACAACCAATCAACTAAGGGGCAATTGACCCCCAAGTGGCCAAATTGACTTCCCCATTATACACCTAGCACCAAAAGAGACCTATTAGACCCAGAGGCCCCATCATGTGGTGACCCATCCTCCTCAATTGGGCCAAAGGGTGACAAGGGGCAAAATGGTCAAATCCACCATCTTGTAACCAATTGGCCATCCAATGACCAAATTTATCTCACACCTATATTCTAAATATAATTTTGAACTTAAAGGTCCCAAAAGCCCCATCATGGGGTACCCAATTGCCCTTAATTGGGCCAATGCCCTAATTAGGGCACCTTAAGGCCAAAAACCCAAATCAATCAATGGAGGACCAATTAACCTTACAATGCTCAAATTGACCCTCCCCCTACTTTATAAACATGATTAGGGACGCCTTGGACCCAAAAGCCCCATCATAGGATGGTCAACCCTCTCCAATTTGGTCAAAATCCAAATTAGGGCAAAAAGTTCAACTCAACCCAAATGTGGTCAATTTGCTTTCAAACCTTAAAATTGACCCCACATCTAGTCTTTAAACATCATTAGGGATCTAAAAGACCCAAACGCCCCATCATGGAAGGGACAATTTCCCCCAATTTGGCCAAAGTCCCAAGGAAGGGCATTTTGGGTAATTTCACACCTTTCGATCAAATTGGGCCAAATAGGGCCCCACCATGGGCCAAGCTCCATTGTGTGATGACATGGGACCCATGACCTACATGGGGGACTAGTCAACCCAATTGGTCAAAGTCAAAGTCAACCCAATTGGGCTTAATCCCAAATTGAGTGCCCAAACCTTTTTTCCCCTTTTAATTAGAGCCTAAGTCTAAGGTGAAGAATTAAATAGGCTCCTAGGTTCTGTTGGGATGTGGCTAAGGGGTTTGGGCTAACCCAAGCTAACCCAAGTGAGGGGTTGGGTTAAAGGAGGGGACAAAAAGTGGCTTGATAAAGCAAAAAGCAAAAAAAGACCCAATCTCCCCCTCTCTCTCCTCCCAATCAGCCTTGGGCTCTTCCCTGAAGGGTGTTGATTGCTGTGGTGGAGATGGAAAGCTGGGCTGCAACATGTGATGGTCGGCCAAACCAAGCCCGTGAGCCACCCATTCAAATCCCCCAAGGCAGCCCTCCTCCGCCTATATAAACATCACCAGCAGCTTCGGAAGGGCCTTTACAGTCGGGTTAGAGCCTTGGATCATTCAATTCGGTGGAGGAACGAGTGCTGTAACAAGCTCGCCGGAGACGGAGAAGAAGATGGCAAACCGCCGGAATGCTCACCGCCCAGCTCGCTTCCAGGTTCGCTTCTCCCCCCCCTCTGACTGCGCTAGCATCTAGGATCGTTAGGAGTCGAGTTCGAGCTCAATTGAGCCGAGTTCAATTCGGATTTTCCATGGTTTTAGCCGTTTGGGTTTCTTAGTAGAACCGCCGGAAACCGCCTCCTCCGGCGACCAATCCACCGCCAATCGATCGGCACCACCTCAACGGAGGTGGTGGTGGCTGGCCAGGGAGATGGAAGGACGGCTGGGATTTTCGGTTTCAGCGGCTCCAGGACGGGCAGATCTGGGTCGTTGGCTCGAGGAAGACAATGAAGGAGCGCCGCCCGATCCGCTTTAAGATCTGTGCACGATCAGCGCCATATGCCTTAGATAGGTGATGTGCTGTTAGCCAGATTCTATATTCTTTTTGTAGCTTAAGGCCCTTAGAGGCCTTAAATCAAAAAGTTGCCTGATACAACTATTGTAGATCTAGAAGTCTACTTTCATTTGGGACTTAGATCAAACCATTTGGTGTTGATTTGACTCCTGTAGAGCCATTCTTCTGAGACTGGTCCAAATAAATTCCTAGCACTAAAATGGTTATAACTCCCATTTGGCTTGGAGTTTAGGGCTGATATTTTAAACCCTAGTGTAACTATACTAGACCTATCTTGAGCCCAAAAATCAGGATTTGTGGGGTACTTTTTTCTATGGTTTTTGTCTAAACATTGAATAGTAAATTTCTGATAATTAGGTGGCCAACCCCTTGTGGGGCCCCCATGTTGTTAGGGTGGGGTGAAGCTTACGCTATGTCCACACACTGTTAAAAATATTGGTCCATTGGACCACTCCTTGTGGGTGAACCCTCTTTGGAGTGAGGATGGCTTAAGGGTTTGTGTTTGTTGGGCCAGGAATTTCACTTAGCTTGAGGAGCCAAATTGAGGCCCCTAATGGCCAATTCATGAAAATGATGTGAGACACACTATTGTAGCCTTGGATGTCTAGTTTCATTAGAAACTAAGAACTTGGCCCCAGAGGAGCATTTTTCCTAGGGCTGGTCCTAGTTGGGGTTAGCCCACCAAAACCTTAATAACTTTTGATTGGGTGGGCCTATGGGGCTGCGATTTTGGCCACATAAGTGTCCACCCTAGGCCCACCTTGTGCCAAAAATTGGTGTAGATTGGGCATTTTATGTTATACTTTTAATCACATCTTAGGATTTTGGATCTAAGAGGAATTAGTGGGTGAAATCACCCCTAATGACCCTCAAATTTTGGTGGCATGTGGGTCTGTATATGTGTAACCTCTGTTCCAAATTTGAGGCCAATTGGAGTTCATCTTAATGGTGAACCCCCAAAGGGCATATTTTTGCCCTAGGTTTGGAAGTCTCTTAACCTTGGTGGCTTGTGGATTTTGGAGCTTAGCCTTAAGGGCTTATCATAATTCAGTGGTGATGGGGACTAGGGATGGTGTAGGGTCTTGCTCATCACCAAGGGGTGATTGGAGCAATGAAGACCAAAAACCCTAGCCCAAACCTCAAAATTACTTAATTGCCCTTTTGGGCCTTAATGAAGCAATTAGAACCTAAACACATTTTTAGACAACCAATCTTCAACCTTAGGCTGAGAATGGTGTTTTAGGACTAGAATAATTATCTTGGATTTTTTTACTATTTAATTAGTATTTATTTTAATTTATGGAAAAAAATAGCTTAATAGAGGGTTTATGCCAAATTAAGAACTTAGGTTTATCTTTTCCTTACCAAACTGAACAAGGAGGTCAATTGATATGTTAATGACCACTGGATTTAATCTTGTGACCCTTGAAGATCTTTTCATGCTTACTTGGTTGAATTTACACATATGCCCCTTTTTAAAATAAATTAATAAATAATGGCATTTGTCCTTGCAAAATTCTGAGATTTTGGCCAGACATTGATATTCATACTCTAAAGCATTGGAATCATTTGGGGTGTCCTTTACTTGAGAATTTATCCACTTTGTGATTTTTGTGAAAAACCTAGGTTTTGGGGATTTAATTATGTTGCATAGCAAAACCATACCTAAGGTCCCCAAACTCTGTAGGATGTCTACTTATGATGATATGTGGCCTCTGAAATTTTAATTGGTGCACTTATAGTGAGAAATATTGTACTCATAGGAATATTACCACTTATGCCCTTTTGATGAATTATGCAAAAACATAAGCAAATCACTTTGTAACCATATGAAACTTTCAGATGATGATTACACCAATGTCTATATCTTATGGGAATTTTTCTGGAATTTTAAATGCAGTTTTTGGTATTTATTTAATTAATTTGGTGATTTTGTACTTAACTTCAATTATTTAATTCAAGGGCAAAACAGTAATTATGATCCTTCATCCTTTGGGGTTATGCATTTGAATTCAGTATACACTCATGATAATTGTTTGGAAGTATGTTGAATTATATTTCTTGTACTTCATGAAGAAATTGGATTATTCAACCCTTGTGTATTTAATCCTTTAAAAATATCAAATCATGGGGCAATGAGATGATACTTGGTTATCTGTAGTCTTAGGTTAAGATGAGCCCATGATAATTGTTTGGAAGCATGTTGAATTGTATTTCTTGTACTTCATGTAGAAATTGATGATTCCCACCTTTGGATGTTTAATCAGTTTAAAATATCAAATCACATGGTAATGACTCAATAATTTGGCAGGGGACTATAGGTCCCCATATGGACACTTTGTAATTTTTGTAGAATTTTCAGAAGGGAATTACTATTTTTCCTAATTATAGTGGCGTTTTGGTAATTATACAATTATGATGATTCAGTAGGTCAAATGACACCCTAGGGCCATGATATTCAGTGAAACATCATGATATGGAATATTATCTTACTGATAATTCTCATGAAGCATGTAGAATCATTTTGAGGGTGGTTCATGTGTAATGTGACTTAGGGCCTTAACTACTTAAAATTAAATTAAATACCAATTTAATATGGAAAATTATGGAAATTGGAATATAACTTACTAGGGTCAGTGGGAGCGTAGGATAATTACTGGAGACCTTGGTGATGAGTTTGTAGAAGGGTTCACTTATTGGGTTGATGGTTAGTTCAAATTGGTGGTCTGCGTATAGTAAAAACAGAATTTTGAGTTTTAGATAATTCAGACCACTAAGTAGTGTTTAAAAGTTGTATACAATCAGTAATTGAGTTATAGCACACAAGGATTCATGGAGGGTCAATCCTAGGGTTAGTTGTGCGATTGTGCTAGAGTCAACGTAGGAGGAATGGAGGTACGTCCAACCCATTTGGGTGGGACGGGAGATGAGCTAAGTCGTTTTAACTATAGGAAACGAGGAAGGGTGAACCAATTGTTAACCACCAACTAAAGTAAATGTCTTGAGGAGGATGGTGGGGGTTGAGCCCATTGCGTTCCCTAGTACCGCCGGGAACCCTTCATCGGGTGGACCGCGGGAAGCCCAGGGCTTACCTTAAATCACCAAAGAAGTAACCTAAGAAATAATTAAGGAAACACGACCAATAATACTAAGTGTCTTGAGAAAGGGAACTTTGGGGTGTCATCCCACTGTAGTTCCTAGTACCGTAGCGAGCCCCTTGCAGGGTAACCCTCGGGAAGTCCAAGATTAACCCTAAACTGCAATAACATTTAAAGTAGGCAAGAGTAGCCATAGTAGGGTAAGATTGGATTTATGTAACCATCCCAGTTGCGGGAGTGGCAGTATTGTGGTGCTCGGTTAGACGAGCGGGAACCTCGAGGGGATGATTGTCCCGGTAACATTCTCAGAAATGTGGCAGGTCTTCGGTACTAGGCAGGTCGTCACTCCGACCGCGGTACGTTGACTTAGCGGGTGTGTAGGGCTCTAAGGGGCCAGCTTGGCTGCGTGTCGGGATGACAGTTCCCCGATGACTCCTCTCACTTGGCTCACAGTCTGGTGGACTCCAGCAAAGAGTACGCAGAGCTCCGCGGTTGTTTAGCGTCGAGGCGTACGTGCGCTCTAGGCCTGGTAGAGTGTATACCCGCCTAGGAGTGGACAGCCTGGTCCGCTACCACCGTGTGTCACAGCGGTTGGTACCCGAGAGGTTGGCTTCCTTTCAAACAGAGGGAACTACAAAGGTCTGTGTGCACAGAGTCGTGTGGGTGAGTTCAATGCATAATCATTCATAGCATAAGCATAGCATACGCACTTGCAGATCCTCATCATATAAATTAGTATGGGCTCTTTTATACGATGAGTTCTAATTCCTGGAAATCCTAACTTATAAGTTTGTATGGGCATTCATATAAGTTAGGATACGAGATTGATTACTTGTCGCTACCGTTTTTACTGCTTCACTTTACTTGCTCTACTTACTGTTCATTTATTACTGCACTCCTTTATTATACTCCTGCTTATACTCCTGCTTGTACATGTTTAGATTAGCCCTTTTCTTTTACTTGCATACATATATACTAGTTTACTTTCCCTGTCACTTGCTTGTTCCTTGCTCGTCCCCCGCTTCTTCCTCCCGCGCGGTACCTAGGAGTCGCAGGAGGAGGAGGGGACCTAGCGAGCTCGGTCATTCTTTGACTGACGGTTTGCATTGGGGCCGAAAAATAATCTAGGATTCCGAGGAGACGGAGCTGTCGCACGCACCGCAGGAGACGAGGGCAAGACCTGAGCAGCCAGCGACGCAGCGGGTAGCGGCCACGAGACATCAGGTGGATTACTTTTTGAGTATTAGTGAAGTGTGATGATGAGATAGCTTCCGCATGTAGAGAGGATGTGAGATGAGAGAGTTTTGTTCCATGATGTACCGGGCTTTAAGCCCTTTCATTTATGTACTCTCATTTTCATGCTCGGACTGTTATATGTATCGCTTGATTAGCTTTTGATATATTCTTGAATGTGATTTGTGGACTCCTTTCATTTAGTTTGTACTCTCTCTCTTGTACTCACTTTTGCTATTGCTCGCACTGTGATCGTAGCCGGCAGGGTCGACGTTGCGTGGTGTAGGCCAACCCGTGTGTTGGAAGTCACCGCAATGCGTCGGTTCTGGGCATAAGGTCCGCTTGGCCCCAGGAGCGGGGAAGGGATCTTACAGTATTCATCCGGGAGCTACACTCGCTCCAACTCAGGTGCACTCGCCGGCACCTCTGGGTTGACTCACCGAATACAGAGTTGTACAGTTACCGCTTGGACCACTCACCGATGATGAGTGATTTTGAGTGGAGGAGGATTGATGGCGCCGACCCGGTTCCACTCGATGACACGCCGCGTGGTTACGACCTTCGCCCCAACACAAGGAAGTCATATCGCGACATGCTCCGTAATTTTTAATCTATAATTTTATTTTATTAAGTTTTTTTCAGCATTTCCTGTCCGTCCGGCTCGACCAAAATGTTAGGCGGTCAAGAGCCGGATTTTTTATTTTCTGCATTTTATTTTGGCCTACAAACATTTGGATTGCTAGGATCAAACCTCTTCGTGACGTGGGGCTCGATATACTCCTCTTGGGGGTATACCCCCCACCCCCCTAAAAAAGGATTGAGGGTGTTTTCGGTTCCCTGTTTGCCCCCCCCCCCCCCCCCCCCCCCCGTCCCTCTCGTGCGGCGTGAAGTCGGCTTCAGGCTACCCGGCGCAAAACCGACGATCGCTCCCCCTTCCGGCGTGACACTGGCAACCCTCACCTCCTTCCTCTCTCCCGTCTGGCATCCTCCCGTGGAAGCTCTCGTCCTCGGCGTGAGAGTTCGATGTGCCGACGCCTCCATCCTGCCCGGCGACTTCGGCCCCGCTTTCTGGCGATGAACGTCCTCTCCGGGCGTGATAGGGCAGTGGAGTCAGAGGTTGTGCTTCCCGCTGTCGTCGGAATGTCTCCTAGCTTCCAGCATTTGTTGTGAGTGGATTAACCGGATCTCATTAGGTTGGGTAACGCTCTCTTACTTCAACTTTTGTGTGATTCGTCACTACATTTTGTCTTGTGTGTGAATGAATGTGATAGTGCATGATCGGAAATAGCGAATGAATCGGAGCTAGAATTGCTCGCCGCCGCTCTCCAACCAATTGGTCGGAAGGGTTCGCACTCGATAGTTAATTTCGTTGGGAATTTTTTTATACTCGGAAGAAATCTCTTACGCTAAAAATTGTGACCGCTAGTCTCAACGCCAAGATTGATATTGCATGTGAAAGTGAAATGCTATAGTAGACTCGTTTGGTTGCATGCTACGTGTTTGAGCAATTGCTTGAATCACGCTCGCGAGGTAATTGTGTTCAAGTCTTAAGCTTTTGCTACATCACCATCCATAGGTACCTCCCCGTACCTAAAATTTACACTTACTGCTTGTTTGGTGTGGCTTACAACATTCGTGAGCATAATTGTCGCCTCACTATCGTTCACTAATGGCATATCTTGCATTTGGAACAGCGTCCCCGTTTAGATTTAGGGTCTGCGGAGAATATTTGCTCAAGTGAGTTTGGACAAAAACAACATCGTCATAAAATGTGTTCGACATGACAACGGTTATGAACACCGCCACCAAGAAAAGCGGATGAAACTCTTTCAGTGTGGCAGGGCGTTCACGACCGCCACCGCCATGTCAAACGGACCCCCTTAAACGAAATTTTGTTGTCGTGGAGGTTGAAATAATTGTCATGTCAATTGAATGTTTTATACCCGCAGCCATGCTGTCCAAACTCGCCGGAGCAAAAACGTCGTGTTGAATTGACCCTAAGCCGACACATTGAGCTTTACTTTTATTCATCTCAAAGAGAGAAGAAATTAATCATCCCCGACTAAATAAGAAATTGGACATTAAACACTCAATGAGACATTAAACATTCAATGCAATCAAATTCGAACAAGTTTGAAATATAAAAAGTCAAATTTTGAAACTTTTTTGATCAAAAATACATGCATTACATTAGGATCAAGATTACATCGAGAAATTGGTACCCAACCCGGTGAGACCATCATCATCACACGCTACGCATGAGGACCACGCGCATACCCGCTAGTTGCAAAAGAGAGATTTCTATAAAGACGTGCGACCAACAAGAAAACAATTCTATCGACCCACCGCCCGAACCATCCGCAACTTCCAACCGCTTCAATATCGGTAATTCTCCACACGGTTGATAGTGCTCATGAGCTTTATTCGAGCCCATGTGACCAAACAACTTCGCCTCGCCATATTATACTCGGCGTAAAACGATTCCAATAACTCGACCCCTCGCTTGCTCCAATCTCAACATCAATTTGCCAAAGTGTGGCCTATAATAACTATTCAGACAATCATCATAATAACATAAATATATTTTTAATTTATTCAATAAAATAACTTTTTATGCACACTTGAAATTATCAACAATATATTAACCAAAGTGTGGATTAAATGCACATAATTTGAGTAAATACATCAACACAACTACTAAAACATAATGAAGAAGCAACATGTTTTATATACAGTTTTTCTTCATTTCTTTTTCAAACTGTACAGGCAAAGTCATGTCTTGATCCTTTCCAGGAGAAGTTCTAAACTTTTTTTTTGTTTTCAAAAGAGGGGCAGAGAAGCAGTCACAGAGAAGAAGTGGGCAGGTGGCCAAACCATGGTTAGGAGTCATATGCAGGCATAAAGGTCATGAAGAGCAGAATAGAGCGGCTCCGCGGCCTTCGGTCTCTCCACCGTGCCGAGCAGTATGTCGGACGTGGTCAGATACGGATCTCCGTAGAAGCGCATGTTAGCATCCATCCTCGTAAAAACAATGTTCCCTTCCGCCGACACTCCGATAAAAGCACCTGCTCCAGTTTTCAGCCCAAATTAGTAACCTACCTCAAAAATCAGCAAGAGAAATAATAGACCAAGCTTTTAGGTTTCAGTTCATAAATATTCATTAAAAAAGGGCAACCCGGTGCACAAACCATCCCCGCGCAGCGAGGGTCCGTGGAAGGGTCCCACCACAAGGGTGAAATGTAGGAAAATTTTACCCTGCATTTTGCAAGAGTCTGCTTCCAGGACTCGAACCCGTGACCTCAAGATCACACGACAACACCCGAACCGGTGCGCCAAGGCTCCTTCCCCTTCTTCTTAAGTAGCCATTAATAAAAAAAATTAATTTCTAAAATCTAATACATATATGGCTTCAATCTGCAATGCATTAGTGGCAATATTGAAAAAATGTCTTTCCTTCCTTTTTGTAAGTCAAATATATTAAGCAAATGATAAAAAAATCTTACACCGAAATATTAAATTGGTCATAGATATCTATAATTTCATTTACATAATTATATCAGTCAATTCATATGATTAATACAAAATTTTGCTCATCAATAAATTAGAACATGCCTGATTACATTGATTTTTTAAACTAAATTAAATCTGTTATATCATCATTTATGCTTAAATATTTTTAGATCCTCCCAATCTCACTATTTTATACAATATACAACAATGGTCCTCCAAAATGACAAACAAAATCACAATTAAGAAGATGCAGATTAGCTTTCTATTCCCTCTGATTGCAACTCCCATATATCAAAACTTTTATAAAATATAAACTTCTCCACAGGCAACCACAAGTTGGATTAACATGATCATAACCACAGTATCAATTACTATGGACTCTGCCATTAGCTCGTAATAATTTATGTTAAACTTGAATGAAATGAGTGATAGATAGTTAGTTATTATCAAGTGCCGAAGCTGAAAAAATTGAAGTCCCGAAGCTTGGAAGTTATCTCCTACCCTCCGCCTCCCACACATTCATCCAGTCGGCCCCTCCCACAGCCACATTTCTCTCTACTTGGGCGCACAACACCCTTCCCCATCCCCTCCAACAGGCGGCCTCCCTTCCACTCTTCTCCCCTCAAAATCCCCCCATCGGCCACCCCATTCCAGCCCACATCTCCATCAGCCGGCAGCCCCAAGCATCTCCACAAACCACCTCCAAAACCGGCCACAAGATCCTCTCCCAATCTCCTCCTTTTCAGTTTCTGCCGATCACCGGGAAACCTCCACCAGCCACCTCCGGCAAGCCTCCACCGCCACCCATCAAAGCCCCATCAATTCCGCCACCACCACCTCCGGCCAGACACCACTCCACAACCACATAACCGCCATAGCCACATTTCCCACCCCTAACTGAACCCCACTCCTCCCATTCAGCACCTCCTAATCTTTCTTACGCGGAGCCACAATCTCAGCCAAACCGAGAACCCTCCTGCTGCCTGGAAACCTCCTGCGAGCATCCCTTTCTCACCCGAGTCCCACCTGCTGCCTGGAAGCCTTCCGCCAGCATCCATTACTCACATCAAGCCCATTTTCTCCCTTACCTCAAGCCTCCTGCTGTCTTCCACATTCCAGCACCTGGAACATCCAGCCAGCACCCCAAAATTCCTAATTACTGCTGTCCAGGAACCATTCCAGCCCCTGGAAATCCATCCAGCACCCCAAATTCCCAACTACAGTCCAGGAGCCCTCCCAAACGCTGCCCACCTGCTGAAGACTCATTCCAGCAACCTGAAATTACTACATCCACACTCCCACACCTCCAGGCACCCATCCAGCTGCTGAAAATTCATTCCAGGGTGGGGGGTGGGGGGTCTCGTTTAGGCCTTGGCACTCTATCCAGCCTCTTGACGATTGTCGGACAACCAACAAGCCATCTACTAACTAGTTCTGTAAGTCTTAAAGTGATTGTTATTTATTGTGTCGATTGGTGTGTTCATTTCCTACTTGGATTGTGTCTATTAGTAATCTTTGTTGCCAAGTTCTTATTGAAAACATTGTACGTTCCTATTTACTTGAGATTATTTGATAACGAGGACTCTTATATCTATATAACTTCACGTGTCTCTTTGTTTGTAGGCGTTATCAACAGTGACATCTTATATTTTGATTTATAAAACAAATTGTTAGTGCAAGTTAAAAATCGTCGGATTTATATTAATGCATATAGTCCGTCATTTAGGACCGTCCAACATCAGAGAGATTATACCCCAGCTATCTTACTCTAAAGTCAAATGTTGTCACGATATAATTGTAAAATGTTACATTTATCATGAAAAAATTTCAAAGGCAATGTTTTAATGTTTCTTTAATCAAATGTTCTTATATTTTCTCTTAGCTTATAGATACTATTAGGACAAGTACCACAAGTTAACTTCATTAAAGTAGATTGAAAAAATATTTAAGATTTATTAGAAAATTTGTGATCAGATGCATGCTGCAAACTTTTAGCTATATACATATTTTACTTCTTAACAATAAAAAAAAATTACTCTCATCTTTAAAATTGTGATGATCAGAACTTAATTTAGCACACATCATTTAATTGTTAACGAGCATAGGTAAATGCATTGTCTTTCTATAATATTGTTCCCATTTTGAGTGAATGTCTTCTTTGCTTGTTTTTATATTCCAACATCTGAACATAATATTACTTTATTATAACTTCAATTCGGTCATTATATTTCATCTAAATAAAATGAAGTTATGGCTCTCATTAGATCTTGATTCTTTTAACTTGTAGTTCACCCACTGTATCCTTAGGATTAAACTGCTACCAAATTAGTAGAGATCTGGATTTCTAGTTATGTCAAATTTGGGTCGTTGCATATGCCCCTGCCAACATTCCTACCACTAACCGTTCAATTTCATATCTCCGATCATGTTGATAATGGTGTGACCATAGTCCCTGAAATCAGGCAGATGTGGTGATCAATCAGCTGAGATGGGGAAAGCCCCTGAGGTTCCCCAAATACTGATAAAAACTCCGACAATAAGTCGTGTTGTGATTGGTTTGGTCAAGGTCCAAGTGATGTCCATAGGAGGGTCGACTGAGATAGCCCTGAAAAATGTCAAGAAAATCAGGTATGTCGTGTGACCGATGGAGAGTGTGCGGAAGGTGGGAAATGTCGTGAACAGAGAAGGTCATGGTGAGAGTCATCCAATTGGCTTGTGCATTGCCTAGCTTGAAGAAAAAGTAGTTCTTGGTGAAAAAGAAAGACCCCAACATGAGGAGCACTTGTAAGCAATAACCCTTCGTTGATGTCTGACAACTATCTCCCAGGTAAACCAGAAGGTCGGAATCGAGTAAAACAAGCAGTAAGGATGAGACCATCTTGTGGAGATGAAGTCACGTCTGGCTCCATTATCAATCATCACCAACATTGTTCTGTCAAACATACACATATAAAGTTTCATGGTCGTCGGGCCTGTAATCCCGTCAAGTAAATAGAAAGGGAGCTCTAGATGGTTCAGGTTCACGGTGGAGAGCTCTGCATGGGGGTTGTTTTCCAGCAATATGTTGTCATAATCGGTCGTCCCAATTTCCTCTTCTGTAGAACAAAACAACATCCAGGGTTCCTTGTTGAAAATTAACGTAGAAGGGAGTAAAGCTGCTTGCAATGAAAAATGCATGCCTTTATTCTGTAGCTCCTGATACTCCCAGTAAGACAACCGTTGTGGGGGAGGTTTGGGTTTAGAGGAGTGGAAGTGAAGGTCGCAAAGGTGGATGGTGAGTGCCTGGAGTATCAATAAGTTGACCCGTGACAGCTGAAGAAGGCTTAGTGATGGAGGTGAAGGACCATTGCTAATAAAGGAGTTGACTCGAACAGCTCGGCCAAGCTAAATGAAGTAGTAAACTCCTCAGTGAACCAGACCTGCTGAATAGCTTGGGTGATGGCCAAGCTAGATGAAGGAGCTGACTATGTTTGATTGCTAGGCCCTTGTGCGCATCATATGCAGCTTGGTTTAATTATCTCATTTTGTTGGCCGTCAAAGTCGAGCTTCGTTTAAATTTAAAATGATCAAAAAATTATTATTTCAAATCAATTACTGGATTCCAGATTACAACATCTTAGGGAGTTACACCGGGTACTCTAACCTAAAGAACTGTGCCCCAATAGAGAACCCATAGTTTTGCCCCGACTTGATTGGTTTGGTTTTGGTTGGGTTCTCATTTTTAGGTTCTACGGACATTTTGCACTCCTCTAACCTAAATTAATCCTCTTTAGACTCAAAAGTGTACTGGGTTTTAGGTGAAAACTAACAATGACCATTGACAACTATCCATCTCCTTAACAATTTTGATAAATCCAACAAGATGATTGGGTTAGATTCAAAGAAAGAAATTATACCTTAAAATTGTAACTTAGCCTTGAATGATACTATAGAACGATAAACTAGAACGCTTCTGCCTACCGGTTGTAGCGAAAATAAAAGGGCAACTTGTTTGTGTGAAGAAGACTAATACCTTTGCTGCAACTGTAAGTATAGCATACCCCGTGTCCTCGGTTCCCAGCCCGGAGATCGGCTTCTAAGACTCTGCCGACCGGTCCTGCAGCAGCGCTTACACCTGCTCCCAACGAAAAATGCATTTGACTGCAGAATGTCTTTACAGTTTCAGGGTCACGAAGCACCACAATGAAGTCCATGAGTTCACCTCCTATCTGTATAATAGAGTTGCATAACAAGTCATTTCATAAAAGAAAAACAATTTCATCTATGAATATATTTTTAAAATTTAGAATCCAATGTGGATAATTGGTTCAGTTATTCCATCAAATTAGCTCACCCTTTATCTTTTAACTTAGCCTTGAAATGTTTACTCATGATATTTTTTTCTAGAAGTGCAGGAGCTGTTACACATTCTGCTCAAACAGTGAATCAGTGATATTAGCTCACCCTTTATCTTTTAACTTAGCCTTGAAATGTTTACTCATGATATTTTTTTTAGAAGTGTGGGAGCTGTTACACATTCTGCTCAAGCAGTGAATTAGTGATGGCACTGAACAGAAAAATACTGAGAAAGATACTCGCTAGAGGAACCACTAGGATGAGGATTATAGGAAATGGAAAATATACAGCCATATAAAAACTAGCCTTTGAAAGATAGATCCTTTAAAATACTCTTCTTAATGCAAATCTTATATAATTCACGTTCAAGTTTCAGTTCTTTAGCATATTCGAGAAATGAAAAAATCGCAATTATTCAAATTTCACATGGAAGAAAAGATAAAGAATTGATTTGGTAAAATCATTGAATCCAATATGCAACTTGGACTAAAGCTTTTGGTGTACTTTTCAAGTAAATAGTTTTATTATCTATCCAATTTAGTATGATCTGATAGAAGGTAGAGAATGGGGTGTGCAATGATGCTTCCATATAGGTGAACAATGATTATCAGACTCGATGTAAATTTTATTTCAACAGTATACTCTAAATGTCATCCATGGTGTATTGTATGTTAATTCCAGCTTAGCATGGAAGTGAGAGTTGTACAAAAAAATAAAGCACAAAGCTGAATTGAGCAAGAATGGCAGCATACTTGATCAAAGTCATCATTAGACTCCAAACTATTTGAGAACGACTTAAGATTCATTCTTATAGAAGAGGAGTATATCAATGTAAGGACCCACTTATATGGCCCCATTTGGAGCATCTAGTATAGCTTAGTCCAAGATTGTGGTTTAAAGTTGAGACGTCACTTCTCACAACTATAAATATGTGTACATGTCTTTGTATTTATGTGTATGAAGAAATAAATTTATTACGTTTGTTACGCGATATTTCACATGGAATCGGAGCAATACGATTCCTGAAGTACGCTCTTGCCGATTGAGCTCCCACACTTGTCGATTTAGCTCCTGCTTCCACTCCCAGTAAAATGGCTATTCGCCTGAACTCGCAACTCACTCCTAAATTATCAGCTAACTGCTTGAGCTCGTCCAGCCACCTCACCAGTTGCCACTTGAACTCGCAACTTGATCTCGCTCGTTCTAGACTTGCAGCTCACTGCTTGAACTCGATGTCTGCCTGCTTGTGGCTTGAACACGCAGCTTGCAACCCCCTCGCTCTATGAACACGCGCTTCTGAACTCGCTGCGCGATCTCTAGCTCGTCGATCCCGTGCATCTTCTGCGTGCACCCCATTTACATATAGACGCAGTTGGACCTCCTTGGCTGGTTGCTCCCACCTGGTCTCGCCAAAGCTCCTAAGCTCGCTGATCGATCCCCTGGACTCGGTGATCCCCTGCTTCACCCTCGCACTTGTTTCACACTCATCGTCAGAGCTCGCCACTGGCTTGAGCTTGTACCTAATCAAAGCTCGACATTGGCTTGAGCTCGCTCATATCTGCGGACAACTTGAACTCGCTACAACGTCTATCATCAGTTGAGCTCGTTGTCGCTCCTCTGGACTAGTCTCGCCAAAACCTATTCGAGCTCGCAAATTACAACTCGCCGTCTCCAACCCACCAGGATTACTGCTGATTAAACCCAGTTCTTTCGTATATTTATAAAATGGGGATGAATGTTGCTTCAGCCTCATCGACCATTACAGTCGCCCCTACTGATGTCGCTCCTAGTCCAACTGATCCGACCACAGCTCCCACCGAGGACCCACACTCATCTCTGCTACCCGCTCTCTCATCATGTCTCTTTTCACCGGTTATCTCCAGAACTTCACAGGTTTGCAACATCCTTGTATTCTATTTCCACACCCTCTTATGAGTATGAGGCTCTCCAGTATCCTGGGTGGCGGGTAGTGATAGATGATGAAATGGTGGCCCTATGGGCAAATAAGACTTGGGACTTTGTTCCCTTCCTCCTGGAAAATTCTAAGTGGGATGTAAATGAGTACTCACCATTAAACACGATCCTGATGGGTCGGTTGAGCGCCTCAAAGCACGTTTTATGGCTCACAATTTTTCTCAACAATATGACATTGACTATGAAGAAACGTTCTTTCCAGTGGCTAAGTTTAATATCGTGCGTGTATTGATCACCTTGGCAGTTCATTGTCATTGGTAGATCATCGTCATTGGCGGTTGCGTCAACTTAACATCAAGAATGCATTCTTTAATGACAATCCAATGAAGACTATCTACATATAGCAACCTCCTGGATATGAGACCACGGCGGAGTGCTCTCCATACCTCTTTCTTGTGTCCTAGCTTCGACGACTCAATCTCTGGCTTATGCTTTGATTGTGTTCCTTTGAGGCTTTGGTAGTTTGGTTCTGGTTCTAAGTAGTTTGGTTCTGGTTCTATCTTCTTCTCTGCTTCTCTGATAACTATGTGAGTTTATTGTTTAAAATATTGTTTCTTATTGGTTCCTGGTTTCTATCTTCTTCACGGCCTATTAGGTTTCTCATTTCGTGATAATCGTGTTGTATGCATGTTGTCTGTTGCTTGATCCATGTTGGGCTTCTGGTTTGTGCATGCTTATGATTGAATTTCTATCTTCTGGTTTTGTCTGCTTACAACTGGGCTTCTATCATATGTTTTATGTCATGGAACTATTGGACGAAAGTCATCAATCCTCAAACGATAATAAATGTATAGGCAAGTTGCTTGCTTCAATAATTAATTATTTATATATAAAATTGTGTTTATTGTGTTCATTACTTCATTATAATCATATTATTACATGTTTATTGTGTAATTTATAAACATACATTATGTGTACAATTGTACATATTTACAAAAAAATGTGTATACATGTGTAAATAAATTTATTTAAATATTAAAATCTGACAGGAGTGACACCAATTGCAGAGAAGATGCGAGAAGCTCGACTAAGATGGTTTGGACACGTACAAAGGAGACCATTAGAGGCAGCTATTAGGCGTTGTGATAGTTTAGTCACTAGGCATGTTAAACAGGGGAGGGGTAGACCAATAAAGACTTGGAATGAGACTATAAGGAAAGACATGATGTACTTAGGCATTAGAGAGATTATGACTAAAGATAGAACACAAAGGCGACAAAGGATCCATATAACCGAACCCGTTATAGTGGGATAAAGGCTCGAGTGTTGTTATATTAAAATCTGACATTGTATAATATCCCTGATATATCTCCTGCAATCTGATATCCGACATTTCAAACTCAAACAGACATGAACTCGATGTGATTGATAAATAAATTGGCGGTGAAACTCAGGTAATGATTGGCCATGTGCATCATAACTTAATTTAATTGAGGTGAAACGTAAGCAAGTATCGTACAAGTTCATAGTAAGATTAGATTTATTCACCAAATTTAGAGATATGGCGAGACAATAAATTTGATGATCACTCTAACTAGAAAAGAACAAACATTGCTTGTATACACCAGACTATATAGAAAGAAAAAAATAGTCGGTATTAAAGAAGTTTATAAATTATCGTATGTCGTAAAACTGACAATAGGAGTTGCGTTGTGATGGAATGGATAGGGAGTTGGAAGAGAAAATAGCTGAGAATAGGATTAGGAGTAAGATGATTGACATTAAAATAAGTATTAGTGAGGAAATTATAAATATGATTAGTGCTTATGCTCATAGGTTAGAGCATATGATAAATTAGAGATCAATATTGGGAAAAAATGGGTGCACAACTGCAACATATACCTGAGAAAGAAATGATACTATTTTGGCGACTTAAATGAGTAAAGATTATAGTAAGATTGCTATGAAATGACTTATGATGGGTATGGAGTAAGAGATAAAAATAAAATGAGATACATTATACTTGATTTTGCAGGATCATAAGATCTTTCAAGTTGCAACCACTCCCGCGCCGAATTTTGGACATGATGCAATGGGGATTGCCGGTCTGAAATGAACTTATAATTTGATGATTGAATCGAAGTTTGAAGAATGGTCCCTCGATCCGCAATGGATAAAGGAAGATTTGTTCAATCACATAATTTGGGCTCCTAGAATATGACACCCTTGTCACCTTGTGGCAATCTATATGATTGTATCGGAAGGACCACACGTGAAGAGGGAAGGTTACCCTCTCAGTGGGCCATAAGGGACGTCCTCATTCCGTACAAGGAGCAACTCTACCTTCTGCCAACATCATCATTGATCAAGTTGTTACTTGAAGCCACACACATGGATTGGGCTATGAAGGGGTACACAGGGCACTACACGAGACAAATGCTGAAATTTTCTGAAAGGGGCAAAGGGAAGGGTCAAGGAGTTCATATCAAACTATACCACATGCCAGTATAACAAGACCAACCATCTCCAACTGACCGCCTTGCTACAACCCTTACCCGTGTGACCGTGCCGGTCCAAATTCGGGCAAATGTTTCTATAGATTTCGTGAAAGGATTATCAGCATCCAAGGGAAATTTTGTGTTGCTTGTCGTAGTGGACCACTTTTCAAAAAGGCTCACTTCATTCCCTTGTCTCACTCCTTCGCAGTGAGAAACGTAGCACAAGCACTCTTTTGAGCAAGTTTTCAATCTCCATGGTTCCCTTAGAGCATCATTTCTGATCGTAATAAAATTTTCACTAGCTTCTTTTGTAAGGAATTATTCAAGCTCACCGGCACCAAGCTATCATTATCCTCCACAAATCATGCATAGTCGAATGGCTAAGGCTCTGTTTGGTAAAGCTGCACAGCAGCGGCACACAGCGGCAGTTTAGAAATCAGCGCCAAACGCTTTCAATACGCGAGCAGTGGGCTGCAGCTTCCGCAGTTTAACAGCGGCAGAGAATCGCGAATCTCATTTTGCGATTTGCCCTAGCTTTCTAACAGCGCTTACTCTCGATCTTCTCCAACCGGCGATCTTCCTCTCGCGTTCCCGTCCTCAACGCCGGCGATCTTCTCCGACCGGGATCTCCTCCGACGTGTTGCTCTCCTCTGACGTCCTGCTCTTCTCCGACGTAGACCTTCAAGCTACGCCGACGCCGAATCATATATATCCTCCGACGCAGATCTCTCCTCCGACTCTTCCCCGACTCAGCTTTCTCCAGCGAAGCCGATCACCCTTGACCATCTTCTCCGGCGAAAAGCTTTTTGGTAACTTTTATTTGGATTTGTTTTTTGTTTGGTTGGATATGATTTTTATTTGGATTCACTGAAACAGGTTTGAAATTTTCTGGAGATTATGCTAGGGTTTTGATGTTCAGAGGGTTTTGATGTTCAGAATTTTTTGATGTTCAGAAATTTTTGATGTCTTGAAACTGATAGCTAGGGTTTTGATCTTCAGAAATTTTTCTTTGGTTTCTTTGGTTCGGATTTTGATGTTCAGAAATAGCTAGGGTTTTGTTAGGTCGCTTGAATGATAAGATGAATATATATGGGTTTCAGAAATAGCTAGGGTTTTAGGCGAGTGATGGGTAAACCAAGCTTGGTGCAATTTTTTGCTCATTCATGTTGTTTTGTTTAATGGTTGAAGAGTTTGCAAATAATTAGAAAACATAAACTCATTCATTTTTTTAGGCGAGTGATGGGTAAACCAAAGGATGGTGTCATTTCGGCACAATGGGAGTCTGCGCACGTACACATATTTTGCGACCTATGTATACAAGAGATTGAATTAGGCAATAGGCCAAACACTCATTTCAGCAGAGATGGTTGGCTAAATTTGATTAAAAACTTCAAAGAGCGTACAACATTTAATTATACTCGCGCACAATTGAAGAACAAATGGGATCAGTTGAAGCGTCTAGGGTTGATCCAGAGTTTAGAGCATGTGATCTTGATGAGACCTTCGTGCATCCAGAGGCATACGAACATAGGGCACAACGTCGATGAACCGACAGAGTCACAACTCCGAGCGTAGAGCCAATTACACATGAGGGGACAGGTGCATCTGAGATGTCTGCTTTAAGAGAATTCATTGCAGACCAATTAGAAAATACTCACGGGTAATTCTCTTTTGCAGATAAACTACTTGTTTTATATTAAATTTATCTAATCTAGCGTAATTCTCTTTTGCAAATGATATTTACTTGCGTTGGAGAAAAGAGAACGTCATCTAATTGAATTATATTTATCGCAATATTTGTGTCGAGCAAATTGTTTAATTCTTAGTTGAACTTCGTAAATTATGCGTACTGTTTAATTTCCATTACTGTTTAATTTTCATTACTGTTTAATTCTGCACCACTGTTTCACACATCACTGCAAATGCAGTTTTCCAAACAGTTTCATGATTTTTTCCACCACTGCAAAACAGCAAATTCCTGCACCACTGTTTCTCACCACTGCTTCTCCCAGCGCTGCAGCTTAGCCAAACAGGCCCTAAATGTAGTTAATGAACTGCACCGTGGAAATGTATTTGAGATGCACTATAGGAATCAACTCAAGGATTGGATGGAGTGCAACTACAACACCTCTTATCATAGTTATCTTCAGACCACCACATTTAAGATAATGTATGCGCGCAAATCCCCGCGACTCATAACATATGTAGGCGGCACCGCCACAGTTGACAAGGTGGATAGGGCACTCCTTGATCGTGATCACATAATTATGATCACTCAAATGCATCTACATTAAGCATAGGCGCACATGGATAAGACGTATGATAAGGACCATCGAGAGGTCTTCTTCGCCTCAGTAGATTGGGTGTGGTTGAAGGTGTGTGATTACTACCAAGGTCCACCTCCAAACGCGTGCACAATAAGCTCTCCCTTAAATAGCATGGGCCGCTTTCAAATTGCACAAAAGATAACTTATAAACTCCACTTGCCCACAGAGGCCAAGATCAAGATGTTTTCACACGTCACAACTAAAGCCATGTGACCAATCTTCTCTTTGTCAACCTCTAATGAAGGTCAGTTGACACGCCAACCAATTTGAGTGCTAGATACTAGGCAAAAAAGAGAGGTTTGATTGAAGATCTCATCCAACAGAAGGAGAAAATATCATAGAGGTAACATGGGAGGACCGCACCTGCCTATATACCGCATTTCCATATTTCAAGCTTGAGAGCAAGCTTGATCAACGAGGGGAAGGTGATGTAACAGACTCATGTTGGGGAACGTGTACGCCACAGGAACCAGCCTTAAACAATCCAGGCGCATCTTTATATTCGTGCTTTATTTTGTATTTTTTCCCTGCATTGAACCCATAACTTTTGAACTCTACTTTTATGTGGAAGCCTATTGATGGAACTTATGTAATATTTTGGAAACATGCTCATTACTACTTATGTCGAAGGAAGAGGCAATGAAGGCAAGAAATAACCCTATCTTTCATTCTCCTTCTTGCTTTACTGTGCTAGTGCATGAAACGTTTCCGGCAGCAATTGGAGTACAAATCGGCTCCTCCTAGCACCCATCATAAATGACACCAAGCGTCTCACTGGAGGAGGCCTGAGGCCCTAGGTCCTCACTACTCCCCGCCAGATTTCTCCCTCTCAACACCATTAGGAAGCTTCAGACACGTAGAACAAAGAAGGGTGGAAAGGGCTACTTCAAAAATTTTACCTCTTGGATCAGTGCACTCGATCCGAGCCGAGTGGTCGTAATATATGCCTACAGATCAACAAGAATTGCACCTAACTATGATTGAATTCACGTCAAACTGTATATCTCATTGTTGCACCATGGCAGCTGGCAGCTGTGATACCATTATAGTGGGAGAACTCTATGCTGAGCCAACCATTCCCTTTAGATAGGAAGAAAATTAGTATTCACAGGGCTCATTCAAAGCCAACTCCGCCTCTTATAATAGGAACAAGTCAGGTATATGCATAATAAGAATCAGTCAGACAACTAGATAATAGAAAGTTAGAACCATCAACCTAACTCAAACTCACCATCCATATAGGAAATTAGGAATGGACCGTCGGTCTTAAGTAGCTAACTGAACAGAAGAAAATGAGCCATTGGCCAATGGGAGATAAAAAACTCAACCACGGGGAGATTCAACCCAATTAAAAAAACCAAATTAAAGACTCAGAGGAATAGAACATAAAAATAAAAAACTTTCCCTAGACTCATCTCAAGAACAATAATCAAGCATCTATCAATTAAAAAAAATGATCCTCGACAAGTTACATCATCTAGTATGCACCTCTCGATCCCCACCAAAATTTAACCATAAAGTAATCAAATATCTAACATAAAAAATAAAATAAATGTAACAGAATAGTGATGTTTCTCTACATCAACATCCATATCTTATAACGCCAACTCACAGCTAAGATCTAGCTTGTTGGTATCAAAACTTTTAATACAAGCTTTTTGGAAGTCTATCATCCCCCCCCCCCCCCCCCAATCCCACAGACACACAAAAATGAAAATGACATGAAACAGCAAAATTTCAGAGTAACTTCAGTACAAGAAAACAATCAATTAGGAAAGTATCGAAGTCCTATCAATGTTAAACTAGATAAGAGCATCATGCCAAATAATCATGAAAAGATGCAGTGAGAGATATCGATCTCATATCCCTACACAATTACCTGAGCACCCCATCCTAAACCAACAGATAACAGGGCAGATGGAGCAGACCATGTCCCATCCATCCTTCGAGAGACCACAAGACCAGTGCCAAACTTGTATGAAATTATTGTGCCGGCTTTCACCATTGTCAAAATAGCAAGCCCTTTGGCATCCTTCAAGACTGCCTGGGGAATGGACTTATCAGGATTCAGTCTACCAACCTGCAGATTCATCAGCAGGATTTCATCACTAAAATTGATCATGTAAACTCAAATCAGATGCATATAAAATACAGAAATCACAAGCATATTCTTCAAACCAAAACAAATGACACCACTAATGTCTCACCTGGGAATAAGCCCTCAGAGTATTAGCAGCCTTGTATATTTCATGTTCCATTGACAAACCCACTGGTAAATTCAGCCATGCTCTAGTGCAGGTCCAATCAGTAACATCATGTTTCGCAGACTGAGCGGCATTGCTAATTGAATTGACTAATATACACTGTAAAGGATCAAGCTTGTCAAAACAGACGTCGCAAACTCTTTGAGGATTTCGACTCCTGAACTTAGCAGGCATCAAGCACCTTCCTTTTGTGCATGATCTGCAGAACACAGCCCCGCAAAACCTACAGTGATGTCTTCCCCGCGTAAGGGCAGTAAAAGGAGAAGAGCATTGCATGCAGATTGTAGTAAAACTATCCGGCAGCCATTCTGGAGGCTCTGCTTCAAGTACATCCCTATATGCACTGTAATTTATAGATTCTGGCTCCAGAAATGGCGGGGCACTAGGTATGCAAACAGATGAATGCAAATAGCTCTCGCCGTCTTTTTCATAACCAAGAAATGACACGCTCGAGTTGAAATTCTGTCGAGGTTGAATGCTAGCAAAATCTCTGCAGCGCCCCTTTAAAATTGAAGCTATCCCGCTGATTACATTCTTCAAATTCACTTCAGGCCGAGCCCTGGACTGTTGTGCTGGGACGTAGTGATCTTCATCTGAACCGTATCCATCAACAAAGTTAGATTCATCTGAAAATGAATATCCATAATCTTGACTGAATGTTCTTGGGCCTGATTGGAGAATGTAGTCTCCCATAACACCCTGAGAATTAGAAGTAGAGTTTTTTTCACACTGATTGCCTATGGCATTAGATAGTGAAGACAATGAAACTATTCTTTCAGATGACGCCATATAGCCTTTCACTAATCAAGCTCAAGAAGATAAATAAGGTACTTTCCCTGCAAATTATCACACAAAATGCTTTAGGCAAACAAAAGAAGCCACGGTAGCAAATATGAAGCAGGTCTCAAAGATGTAAATAAGAATAAATAATAACAGTCTTGTTACAAAATAAGAACAAGAAAAAAAGAGGCAACGAATGTGGAGGAGAAAGGAATTAAGTAAAATATTCAATTAGTTAAAACAACTGAAAAACTCTTTCTTAATTGTTCACCACATTGGCATAATGAATGTTGGCACATATTTATATGAAGATTTGTAACATCTTTAGCAACCAACTCCTACCACTACTTACAGCTTACAGCTTGTCTACTTCAAACTTACTACTATAACGGCTGGAAAGTGGTGACTACCAACAATTTTGTTTAACTAATAACCATATAATTATGCACTAATTTTAACACTCCCCATTTAACAATCAATAACTTCAAAGGCAGTTGTGTAAGTGTTACGGATGGCGCGGACCCACGCTGGGGGATTACGTACAAGCGCCGCAACCCGGCGCTTACCGCTTAGAGGGGAATTATCTTTATTTCAGCACGTACTTTTATTTCAGCATTTTCATATTGTTATGTTGTTGAACCGTGGTTCGGTCGGACCGGTTGGGTCTCTTCCCCATATATGGGTGGGAGCTTGTTTGTTTTGAGATTATGAAATCAATTACCAAATTCCTCTCTCTCTCTAATTTCTCTCTCTCTAATTCCCGTAAAAGCCCTAAATCGCCCCCCTCGCGGGTTTCTACCACACGTCCGCACGCCGCCCCTGCGCAAGGATCGTGATCCACCTTCCGCTTCGCCCGACGTCGCAGCTCCTCCAGCGCCCTCCCCTTCGTGGATCTCCCTCCGGCGAGATAGGGTCGAGAGGATCTCGTAAGGATCACGCCGATCCTCTCCGGGATTTCCCCCTTCTTCCTCCTCGCACTAGGGCTCAGAAGAGGGCCCTTAACAGTAAGATTCAAACTTAAGCTTCCCTAAGGGGCTTTGCATAATATCTACAATTTGATCATTTGTAGAGACACCATTCGATTCAATTTCTTTATACAGCATCTTCTCTTGAATGTAGTAATGATGAACTTCGATATGCTCTTTTTGTCAATGGAAAATTATATTTGATGCAAGCTTAATAGCCCTTCTGTTGCCACATTTAATTTGGACAACACGGTCACCTTTTCACGGTAAGTCTCTCATCAATTTCTTCAAAAACATGGCATTGTCTGTTGCCACATGCTGAGCTTTCACGCTAGAGAAGGTATCCACAGATTAGTTCTTGCTACACAAAATACCATAGATGAACCAGTGTTGAAACAATATCCTAAAGTTGAATGTCTATAGTTTGCATTTGCTTCTCAATATGCGTAAAGCCACTTAACAATAACTTTTTAACTTTACTTGTGCATAAGCCTTGATCAACATAGCCCTTTATATAATGTAGAATTCTTCTTGCACATCTAAATGAGAATTTCTTATGCACCACATGAACTGTGAGACTATAAGATATGAACTAAATTGGTCGATTGCACTAAAATCGGAAAAGAGATGCAAACTAACAAAGCATCCTTGATCCACCGTGCTTGAGGGTTGGTTCTCTCTAAAAGTGCATCTCTAAAGAAAGATATAAAAGGCTCCAAACATAATCTTTAACTCACCTAAGCCCCTCCTTATACAGAGAAGGGGGCACTCATAAGAAAAACAAGAGAGACGACAAAGGATGAAATACAAAAACAATATTAATAATAAATGAGAAGCATTAAAGATACGGCTCTGAATCTTCTCTAGTTGAGAGGAGCATTAAAGATTCGGCTCCACTATGTTCCTTCTTAATCTAACCATGATCTAATAGATATTTCACTTGGAGCAATGAATCTAGGGTTGGCTTTCTCGGTTTGAAAAACCAGTATTTCTTCTTTTTTTCGCTAGCTCATTTCTATTGAGACTATGTCGAAAGTGGAAAAATCTCATCTCAATACTCCACCTTCAATCCCTCCTCTTGTATCACCTCCTCCTACTGCCCTAACTCGGGGGACTCATGATCAGAACATACAGACCACGCCCCAAATTACTATCATCTGTTTGGATAATACAAATTATCTCTCGTGGCCTCGGTCGGTTGCTCTGGCCCTTAAAAGTCGTCGACTATTCGGATATGTCAGTGGCACTACTCGTGTAGTCATGTACCACCACAGGATCCTCTCCCGGTTGGCTTCAATGGGATGCAAAAAACTCTTTGGTTACGTCCTGACTCATTAATTCAATATAACAACGAATATTTGGAAGCGTGCAAAGTCCACTTACTCACAGAAGGGTAAGGCGGCACAGATTTTCCAGCTTCGTCGCAAAATTGTTCTGCTTTGACAGGGTGACTGGCCTCCATCCGCCTGCTACATGGAAGTTTACACAGTTGTACCAGGGGTATGATCATTTTGATCCTCTAATCATGGTATGCAACCAACAAGGGCTAGATGTCAGAACTCGGGAGGAACGCAATAGGATATTTGAGTTTTTACATGGACTCCACAGAGACTTCGAGCAGAAGATTATTAACATTTTTGGTTGTCCTCAGTTGCCCACCTTCTCAGAAGCATTCAAAGTCGTTCAACAAGAGTTTGACTAACGACGGGCATGACACTCTGATACTACTCCGTCTGGCTCTGCTCTTGCTGCTACTCGTCATGGATCGGGGTCCCGCACTAAACGGGATACCCGATGTAACATCTAAGAGAGTCTTAAAAGCATAATAAGAACTTATGAGTGACAAAACAACTAAAGTTGGTGTGCAGTGGAAACATTCTGCAATATTATACTACCATGAACACAAAGAACCAACTAACATCATTACCATTTGCTTATCATCATCCTTCAAGATTATAGCATTATAAATAAGGTAAAAGTCCATAAGACAATGGTTCCGGTACATGCGCTAAAACTGCGTACTTGTCACAAATGTCCGTAGTAAATATTTTCTCAAAGAAATAAACAAGGAAAGGATTGAGATAACCTAGATTCATTTTGGCAACTGGAGAGTATTGTCGAACATTGCACATAAACTTGGTCATCTTCATCATCAGGTAATAGGCTAATAAAACATCTTCAAGTAAACATTTGATTATTTTAACTCCTCATTAATTAAATCACGGAGCTCGCCGATTACAACCTGCGGTTGGATGCGTTTAAAAAATAAAGGGTGAGATAAATACTCAGTGAGAAATTCTCTTACTTTAAAAATCTAAATGCCCCTAAGGTGAGTTTTCAAATATTATCCATATTCTTAAAGATTAGAAATATTAATTACAACTTAGAGCTAATCTCATAATTTACTTCATAGCTTAGCAAAGACATACTTCTTTTTATTTCATAACATATATTCATAACTTTTAATACTTAATTTTTTTCATAGCTTGTGATGGGGATCACGACACTCGTTCCGTTAGGGTCCATTCCCACCGACCACTGCCA
Source organism: Dactylorhiza incarnata (assembly GCA_033032865.1). Lineage (NCBI taxonomy): Eukaryota > Viridiplantae > Streptophyta > Magnoliopsida > Asparagales > Orchidaceae > Dactylorhiza > Dactylorhiza incarnata. The sequence continues at coordinate 8,923,365 of JAWHQI010000053.1, forward strand.
CAGTGACGATCGAGACCGCTCATCTTGAGCGGATCGCCGATCGTAGTATTTTTCATTCTTTGCATTTTTATTGTACTTTGTAATTTTGTGTGTTTTGAGGTAGTCAACGAACGGAGAATCATGACAGTCCCCCCCCCCTCTAGTTTATATAAAGAAGTAGAAGGCTCTAATGAGAGACATTGAAAGTTGAAGCCAAGAAGCATAGCTTTTGATCAACCGGTGTTGAAGTCGGAACCCCTCCGGGTGCGAAGCTTAGACCCCCCACCCCCTCTTCCTTTAGTCGCCGACCATACTTCCCTTCCCTCCCCCACCCCCCTCCAAACCGAACCCTCCCTTCTCCCCCCAAACGGCCCCCGAGGGAAGAGCTACACGCGGGCGTCGGGAGAGAAGGGGCGTGTGGCTACTCACGTGCGTGAACCGAAAGCTGCACTCGATTTTAATGCTTTAAGTGGACCGGTTGCCCACTACAGGGGGGTAAAAGAATTTAGGTTTTATCTCATTCTAACCCTTGGTTTATAAGGGTGTTTTGAAGGCTAGGATTAATCCACTTAAAGAGTGGATCCCATCCTTGAAAAAACATTCTACTATAGGAGAAACAGTTGGTTAAATAAGATTAATTGATTCACATGCTCAATAAGTGCTATAAAAATATGGGAAAATCCCAAATAGAACTTAGAAAAATAATTTAAATCTAAGAAAAATATTTCATAAGCTTTACTCATTAGTCATTAAAATAAATTTTTTATCTCACTTTAATCAATAAAATATGATTATTCATAATATAAAATTCATAAAAAATAGTAAATGTTCTCCAAATTTTAAAATAAAATTTGACATAAATTTATATCAATTATATGATGTTATGACACTACCATTAAGGTGAAATTACATTAAGGGCTTATTTTCCGATAAGAAATTTCAATACATCATTATAAAATTGAGGATGTCACACCTGATCCAAGCCCACCAACAGAGATCATCTGGTCTGTGATTACTGTGGAAACCCTCGACGCACTCATGATACTTGCTTCAAACTTCATGGGTTCCCACAATATAAGGGTGATCTAGCTTCACGGGTGGCAGTGGATGTGACAGATCACAGGGGAGGACTGCTCCTTCCCTCCCTCCTCGATCTACACATTTCTCCGACACTAATGAGGAGATCTCCTTTCTAGTGGGGCTTTCAGATGTTTCTGTAGTCCCTGACTACTTTTGTTGAAGAGATGCAAACTCTACGTTGCCTGATGCGAAGTCTTTTTATTGAGTCTATGACTACCTCCTCGTCATCTTATGCTCATTTAGGTATATCAGGTACTCACTTTGCCAGCACTCGTCCTTCTACCCAATGAATCATTGACTTTGGAGCCACTGATCACATGATTGGCTTCTCATCAGGTTTTGTATCCTACTTTCCCTTTCAGGAAGAGACAAAATAAGCATTGTTGATGGCTCCTCTCCTCCATCGCCGGAAAGAGATCCAGCCCTTGATCTGCCCTTACTCTTTCTTTTGTTCTTCATGTTCCTAGTTTTACTCGCAATCTTCTGTTTATTAGCCAAATAACAAACTCCATGAATTCCTCGGTGACTTTCTTTCCATCTCATTGTGTTTTCAAAACCTGAAGATGAGGACGGTGATTGACTCTCAATAGCCTTTACGTTTGACTCTTCCAGCATTGTCCCATCACTGTGGGCCTTACATTCGTCCCAAACTTCTATCGTTTATTCCCGGTAATGTCGTCTAGTACATCCTTCCCTTTCTGTTTTGAAACACTTAATTCCTAGTATTCTATCTTCAATTCTTCATTGCTCAGACTTTTGTGCGTGATGTGTGTGAATTGGCTAAATATCGTTGTACATCTTTTACTCACGTTTCTTTACCTAGTTCTATGCCTTTTCATATTATTCATATTGATGTTTGGGGTTCGTGTAAAGTCTCTTCTCTTACCAGCTTCTCTTGGTTTGTTACATTTATTCTCATACTATGTGGATTAACTTGATGACGCATAAGAACAAAGCTTTTTTCTCTTTTAAAAAATTTCGATGGTAGAGAATCAATTTGGTGCCTCCATAAAATTTTTGCTTAGCAACATTGACATAATCAAAGATATGTATACAAATTCAGTGACGAGGGTGAGGATATCTGGAGGATTAACACATGAATTCTCTATCATTGTTGGCTTCCATCAAGGTTCAACTTTAAGCCTTATCTCTTTACCTTATCTTAGATGAGCTCACCGGACATATCCAACAAGCAATGCCTTGGTGTTTATTGTTTGCGGATGATATCGTTTTGGTCGATGAGACGCGCGAGGGTGTAAACGCGAAACTTGAATCTTGGCGAGACACTTTAGAAAAGAAGGGTTTTAGGTTGAGCAGGGGCAAAGACGAAGTATATGGAGCTTAAATTTAGTAGTGCAAGAAGGATGGATGACTTTGTTATTAAGTTGGGTGATCAAGATATTTCGCGCAGTGGGTGCTTTAAATATCTTGGATCGATAGTTCAAAAGGATGGAGGTGTTGATAAAGATGTGATACATAGAATCCAAGCAGGTTGGTTGACGTGGAGAGGCGCATCAGGGATCTTATGTGATCGTAAAGTACCATTAAAACTTAAAGGCAAGTTTTACCGTACTGCAATTAGATTAGCGATGCTCTATGGTTCCGAGTGTTAGGCAGTAAATTGTGTACATGAGCAAAAAATGTGAGTTGCGGAGATGAGATTGCTTAGGTAGATGTGTGAACACACGAGACTGGATAAAATTAGGAATGATTGTATTAGGGATAAGACAAGAGTGGCACCAATAGCAGAGAAGATGCGAGAAGCTCGACTAAGATGGTTTGGACACGTACAAAGGAGATCATTAGAGGCACCTGTTAGGCATTGTGAGAGTTTAGTCACTAGGCATATTAAACGGGGGAGGGGTAGACCAATAAAGACTTGGAATGAGACTATAAGGAAAGACATGATGTACTTAGGCATTAGTGAGATTATGACTAAAGATAGGGCACAATGGTGACAAAGGATCCGTATAGCCGACCTCACTATAGTGGGATAAAGGCTTGAGTGTTGTGTTAAAACAATGAGTGTGAATATGTTAATTCATCCTTCGAGAAATATCTGGGAATCAAGGTATCATTCACCAGACTTCATATGTGTACCCCTCTGCTCAAAATGGTGCAGTTGAGCGAAAGAACCCTCATCTCTTAGAAGTTGCTCGGTGTCACCTCCTCACTACACAGATGCCCAAGCAGTACTGGGGAGAAGTGGTCCTCATTGTTGACCATCTAATTAACCGCATGCTCACTCCCATTTTGGGGAATAAATCTCCTTTAGCTACGATTAATATCATTGTCACTTCTCTTCCACCTCGTATCTTTGGGGTGTCTTTGTTTTGTCCATATCCATTCTTTCACCGCTCCAAGTTTGGTCCTCGTGCGCTCAAGTGGGGTATTCTCTTACCCAAAATGGTACAAGTGCTTCCACCCTCCTTCCCAAAAGACTTTTATTACTATGGATGTCACCTTCCGTGAATCTAGCCCTTTTTATGGGACCTCACTTTAGGGGAGGTCTCTACTGGAGAATGAAGTGAGTGCCCTCACTCTTCCCTTAGCTATTCCTCCGGCATATAGCCTCATACTCCTACTGATATTTATGACCCAGGGGAAACTATAGCTCAGAGATATAAACAATTATAGGTCTATACTAGGAGGACAGGCACACAGGCACAACCCATGACTACTGTGCCATCACCAGAACTGCCTTCAGAGTCTGTTGATCTTCCCATTACTTTTCGACAATTCTATGACAATAAGGTTGCTATTAACATCGCTCGTAAATCGTAATCATGTTCAACACGATCGAACTAGGTATATCGAAGTTGACAAAAACTTTATTAAGGAAGACATTGAGAAATGAATTATTTGTAATCAGTTTGTACCATCTGAAGGACAACTGCTGATGTTCTTACCATTGGTCTGAGTGGCAGTATTTTTGTGAAAATTATTGGCATGTTGGGCATGAATAACAACATCACTAGCCCAACTTGAGGAGGGAACTTTAGAATATTACGCAATATGCTTTTTCATGTTTACATTTCTACCTATATATGTATCTCCCCTATATGGGAGATGTCTCTCTTCTTTGAATAATAAGATTTTACTTTTCCTATCACATATTAGTGCACATGCCCAAAAAATCAACATTGACCATAAGATCGAGTGAGCAATAATGTACTTGAGACCAAACATAAACACAATAGAGAGTTAAAGGTCCATCGATTCTCCATAAGGCATCTTAAGCGTGATGGAGGATCTAGCGATTTTGTTTGAATCATTAATATATGTTGCAACACAGAAAAACCTGGATGAAGAATTGGACATGGTTGGTCAGAAAAGTTGGTGGCATTGGTGTGGTGGGGTTGTCATGTGGCAACGACATCGTGGAAGGCTAGTAGGCCCGAAAGAAGGTGTAGTATTGGTGCAGGAATTTTGAGTAAGTGTCCGGGACATTGGTGTTAACAAAGGAGAAAAATTTGGTGGCACGAGATCAATGGATGTAGCCATTAGGATATGCGATTAGAAAGAAAAAAAATTGGGGATAATATTGGTGGGGTGTGGCTTAGGAATAGGTCTGCGCATTTTGGTGATTTTGGGTGGGAATTGGTTTATTAAGGTGATGGGAAGAGGTGTAATTTGCATGGATTAGTGAAGCCTGTGATGGTTAGTGAACGGTTTAATGAGCTCGAGGGATTTGAAAAGTAGAGAGATGTTTGAAGATAAGGAGAGGCATGCTATGCATGAGCTAGCATGAAATGGTTGGTGGAAGTTGGACCAGGGTTAAAATCTAAATTGTGCGGTTATAGGATGTAAATTGCTAGAGGCGGACATCAAAAAAGTAGGGAAGCATCATCGGTAATGGAAAGGCGCATACTCAGGGTTTTGCAATCATAGAGATCAGGACAGTGTCAATCAGAAAGTGGGAGAGCATATTTAGGACATGGTTTGTGGTGCCACACATGTAATTTGAGGCGTATGGTGTACGGGAGATGGATGGTTTTGACTTTAGGGGAAGAAACAACACTTGTGAAGTCACGTGTTGGTGTACAAGTGGGAATAGGTGAGTCTGGGATCGGGAGATGCAACTAGAGAGTGGGGTTGCTGGGGTGGGGCAGCGGGTTAGATACTGATAGTGTCATCCCTTGGAAAGCAAGAGATGGTTGAAAAGGTGGTGAAAGGTCTTGGGAAGCAAGAGATGGTGGAAAAAGTAGTTAAAGGTACAAGGTCATGTGACTGTTGAATAAAGTGGAAACTGTTGGGTTGTAATTTGTGATGATAAACAGATATTTTATGGGTGTTTGGCGTACGAGAGAAGAGATGCAATGACTCTGGGTGGGAAGGCACAACAAGCGTGGAGTCAGACGTTGGTGTTGGGTCGTGCTATGGGTGGAATGGGGTGGGGTATGCGTTGGAGTTGGAGGCAGTGAGGTTGATATCAATGGCATCTACTCTTGGGAAGAAGGGGCTAGTTGCAAGGCAGTGGAAGGGATGGTCGTGTAACTGTAGCGAAAAATTGGAACCGCTAGCAAGGTGAACAAAACTCGTAGTTAGTTCATTAGGCTTGGGGGAGAAAGGCTAACCGAGTAGGGTTGATTGTTGAGGGAGTGTTTGGAGGAGGATGTGACACGTTATCCGAGACGACGAACTGAATCTCTTGACCCGATGACTGAATTTCGATGTGCATGGAGTCCATCTCGCATGGGGGAATAAGTCTACGAATGTTGGACATCTCGATAAAGGGGTGGTGGCAATGATTGGAAGCTCGATGACCAAATGAATGGTGGGAGGGAGTTGCAGGTGGAACCGATTGCTGGATGATTTCGCTCGTGCTACTTGAGTTGTCTAAAAGCATAAGCGACTACCCGATTGTGTTGCATCAATGCATAGCCCAAGATAATTGCATTTAAATTGGAAGAGATGTACAAACTTGTATATTTGTATGGCATGCTCGCACACAACTCTTGAGTTGTTTCCTAAGAATTCTCCAAAGAGATGCAAAAAACTTCATTTAAGATGCAACTTTGAATCTTCTCTAGTCGTGACTCGTGAGGAGGGCCTTTGATAGCCCTAATATGTATCATCCATTCTCGTCATCATAATTTTCATATGTTCTATCAACCTAGCTAATAATTAATTAGTTAAAATTAAAATAAACCAATAGTTATCTAAATAACTCATAGCCTCCTTAGATAAGTAAATTAAAATTTAAAAACTAAACTAAAATATGAGGGGATTATCTCCATGGACCGCATACCCATTTCGGATAACCTAGGCAGGGTAACGAAATAGGAAAGAACAAGATAGCTGCATGGTTTAAAGTAGTGAATTGCACCTCACTCTCCACAAATGCCTCAAATCGACCTTGCGCGAGGCGCTGTAATGGCGATCGAAGAGCGTGTAAACCCTAATTACCGGATACCCGGTGTTGACAGTGAGTATCAACCCTCGTCGTCGGTCGCTCTGTTTCGTTTCTGCTGTTCGCCTGCAACGTTGGGGCAGCTCCAATATCCGTCGGCCGCTATACCTCGATATCGTCTACCGCCGCCGGTAGCGTCAGCCGCGATACTAAAAGAGAATATTAGGGCCTGAGAAGAAACCTAGCTGAGGACGATACCGAGCAGGGTTGGAAAGAAGCAAAGAAGACTGAAATGATGAAAATGGTATTATGGATTGGGATTTGGGAGTCGTCGAATTAGAGTATTTTGTCAGAGCATTTTGGGTACGTATGCGTCTCTCCCGGAGGTGCGCGCTGCATCTGTAACTTTAGTATCGCGAGATCTGTAGATTAATATTTGCACCGTTTAGGAGTATTAGAGGATCTTGATCGTTGATCGCGAGATCCTACGACAGCTCTGCTCCCGCGGGAGATGCGCATACGTACCCAAATTTTTTTATTTTTGTGAACGGTTTGGATTTGGGCTATGTTTGTTTGGGCGGTCGGCTTTTGGCGTGTTGGGAATGGAAGTTGTGGGAATGAAGTTGTAGCCGATCGTAATGGTGAGAGGGGGCTGCAATGATATTGAAGGCAAAAATGATATTTTGGAGCGTTGAAAATGTAGAATTAAGATTTATCAAGCGACTATTTTGAGTAGTGATGTTTTTCCTCCACCAAAAATAGAGAAAATTTGTCCGAACAAATAGAGACTTATTCATGCGAAGAAACACCGAAATAGATTACCCATATTTTAATCAACATGCAAGAGGTTATCTATCCCATATACATTTTAATAGAAACATCAAATAAATAATTAAACAAAGCTTGTTAGATTTGAACTTGAGATCAAGAGCGTTCTACAAACACTATTTACCAACGACACTAGATAATTTTTATGAAAGAAATCAATTTTGAAATGTATGTACAGAGACAAAAGCGGAATCAAGTAGAGACACACCCGGGCACGTGCCTGAGTGAGATTTCTGAAAAAAAAATTAGGGTATAGTCTGACATCTAGGTTGCGCCCTATTGATGTTTGACATTTTTTCCATTTTTTATCCAAAATCATTCTTGCATTAATGGTTTGAAATTCACGGGAGCACTCAATCTCAATTTTAAAACTTTAATATGTGTTTGTCTTGTTGTACAACCCTGTATTCACCGAGTGAGTCCCGGGGGCCAGGGTGTTTTTAGGTCCGGTATTTTTTAGCACTGCCCCAGGCAAGGAGGGGGCAGGAGAGTATCTGGGCGTACCCGGTAAGGGGGGAGCGGTGGAGGCGGGTGGCCTCCCGCTCGCCCCGCCCCGTAAGGGGGCGAGCCGAAGAGGCGGGTGGCCTCCCGCTCGTCCCGCCCTGTAAGGGGGCGAGCCGAAGAGGCGGGTGGCCTCCCGGGCTCGCCCCGCCCCAGCATGGGGGCGCGACGGTGAGGCGGGAGGCCTCCCGGGCTCGCCCCGCCCCAGCAGGGGGCCCGCCGGAGAGGCCGGCGGCCTCCCGGGCTCGCCCCGCCCCAGCAGGGGGCGCGCCGGAGAGGCCGGCGGCCTCCCGGGCTCGCCCCGCCCCAGCGGGGGCGCGCCGGAGAGGCCGGCGGCCTCCTGGGCTCGCCCCGCCCCAGCAGGGGGCGCGCCGGAGAGGCCAACGGCCTCCCGGGCTCCCCCCGCCCCAGCACGGGGGCGAGCCAGGGAGACTAAGTAGTTTTTCTCCCGAGATGGCTCCGCTAGTCGGGCTCTCAGTAGCCGGCAGGGTGAGATGACCTCTGGGGAAGGCTAAGTAGTTTTTCCCCCGAGATGGCTCTGTTAGGCGGGCTCTCACTAGCCGGCAGGGTATGATGGCCTCTCGGGGAGGCAAAGTGGGTTTTCCCCCGAGATGGTGTTGGAGTTTCTGAGGTGATCTCAAAGCAATCAACAGTTAGTCTTGCTGCCAACGCAATATGAGCTTATAGGGTCGCACATAAAAGCGTTTGGAGAAATTGGAGAAAGGATTGTGTTAGCCTTACTCATATTGGATATGAGTGAAGGACCAATCCTGTGACTGCTTGGAATCAAGTTGAGAATGTCTCAAAAGGGAAATCGTTTAAAGTGTTTAAACGAACGGATTTACACTAGATAATTCGGCTAAAGGCATTAACCGAATTCGGCTAAAGGGTTTAGACGAATTCGACTAATGACATTGACCAAATTCGGCTAAAGGGTTTAGACGAATTCGGCTAATGGCAAATTCGGCTAAAGGGTTTCGCCGAATTTATAGAGCCGAATTTATATATAGTCGAATTCGTCGAAATGGTTTCACCGAATTCGGTTATAGTGATTAGTCGAATTCGGTTAATTTGATTAGTCGAATTCGGCGAATGTAAGTCTGGACAGTTTTTCCTCTGGTCTGCGGATAGCCTATTTATACCTTGCCTATAAAAGGGAATGCGATTAGGTCTTCGGCATGACTTTATCTTTCCGCGAAGACGAGAACTGCCGACCGGAACCGTTCCGCACGAGGGCACGTTCTTCCCGTCCTCCGATCGTTTTCCCGCCGCCGTCGGTCGCCGCCTCCCCTGGATCGGATCTAGCAGTCTGTGGGGACGTTGAGAGCATCCTTCTCCGACCTAGTTCTTGTACGACAAGAAGTTAGGGTTCTCCCTTGCTTGTGTGGACTTCTGTAGAGGGATTGATCTATTTCGATCCTTGAAGAACTCAAAGACAGAAATTCGGATTTCATCTTGGAGCACCTTGGTTGAGTATTGACTCAATCCCGCGAAAGTATATATTGTATTTTCTTTCTTATTCTTTTGAATCATGAAAACCGCAAGATCCGTTGATCTCTTTTTGGGTTGTCCTTGTTCATTTCCGCTGCGCATATTTGATATGTCATCCCCTATGAAGGGGTATAGTAAACCCAACAGTGGTATCAGAGCGAGGTTGCGGTCAAGTGCGTGTAAATTGGGACATTTAGAAGCGTTATAAAAGCCCTAATTTCTTCTTGGAACATCACATTTGATGTGATTTTGTGTGGTTTCTGGTGGTGGGATTTCGAAAATTTGGTCGGGGCTCTGCCCCGCACCCCGCAAGGGCTCTGCCCCTTGACCCCGCTCGCTGATCGGTCAGCGAGACCACCGCCAGGGGCGCTGCCCCTTGGACCCCGTTAGGGGGTCTGCCCCTAAGACCCCGCCAGGGGCGCGGCCCCTTGGAACCCCGCCAGGAACGCATGTGATTGCGTTGCGATTTTCATGTTTCAGAGGTTGTTTCTCCTCTGCAGTAACCATCCCTCAAAATGGTTTGTGAAACCAAATGTTTAGATTATTGAATCTGACATGAGAGACGAGCTTGTCTACTGCACTTGTGGAGTTGTTGTTCATATGTCCAATGCATGTAAATCTGGAGATTTAGAGATGTTCTAAATGCTCAGATTTAGCCTTGTTTTGTCAAAGTGTTGATAGACTGTTCTTGTGCACACTTGGGATGTATCTGGAATGTGAATGTTGTATTTTATTTTCTGATTGTGCACTGTGATTAAATGTTAATCATGATTAAAATGTTAATCACTTGAAATAAAAATCTCTTATCTAATATTAAGTATTCGGATGTCTTCCGATGGATGACACTCTTCTTGCCTCCATCGATAAAGTGTGGGTTTGCCAAAGCAAGGTGCATTAATCTATCTTGGTAAGGGTGTGAGCGGATAATTGTGATATCTCATTGTCGACATCGGGTTTAACTTAACTAGGTGACCTCAAAGGTTGAGTGCCTAGAGGCATAGGGTTGGCATGCTCCATATGATGGATGTGAATAAAGAGTTATTCACCAACCATACAAGAGTTGCATAGTGATGCAATTGACAAACGTTGTCTACCTAAATAACCGCATTATGAGAGGAACGCCAAAGCGGACTCGTGGTGTTGGTGAAATACGGATCTTGTTCACTAAGAGAGAAGCTCGCATAAACTCTCCGATTCGAAATTAAGGGTTGTCGATTTGATTAAAATAGTGTGAGCTCTTTAATAAAAGTCCTTATTAAAATATATAAAATGTATTTTGAAATATAGTACTAAAATTTTACTTTGCAAAATTCCTTGTAGAATATCCATGGCAAGTGGATCTCACTCCGCCTTGTCCCTGAGAGCGATCCTTGAGAAGGATAAGCTAAATGGGACAAATTTCCTTGACTGGTATAGAAACCTGAGAATTGTTCTCAGGCAAGAGCGCAAGCTCTATGTCTTGGAAGAAGATCCCCCTGAAGAGCCAGCCTCTAATGCACCACGTGCAGATAAAGATACTTATAAGAAGTATGGAGATGACTCCTTGGATGTTGAATGCCTTATGCTCGCGACCATGAACTCTGAGCTTCAGAAGCAACATGAGAACATGAGTTGTTATGAGATGGTTGAGCACCTGAAGAAAATGTTTCAAGGGCAAGCTCGCCAAGAGAGGTTCGATATATCCAGGGCGTTATTTCAGTGTAAGATGGGAGCTCGAGACCCAGTAGGAACTCACGTACTCAAGATGATTGGATATATAGAGAGCCTTGAAAGACTGGGTTTTCCTTTGAGCCAAGAGTTGGCCACTGATCTGATCCTGCAATCGTTGTCGGACAGTTACGAGCAGTTTGTCTTAAATTACAATATGAATGAAATTGACAAGACACTGCCCGAGCTCCTAGGCATGTTAAGAACTGCCGAGATCAACATGAAGAAGACCGAGCCTGCTAGCCCCATACTGATGGTGCATAAAGGCAAGGGCAAGGTCAAGGGAACCAAGAAGACTAAGGTAGGACCTAAGTCACATCTTGATCCCAAGTCTTCAGCACTGAAAAAGAAAGGATTGGCTAAGGAAGGGAAGTGCCACCATTGTGGTAAGGCAGGGCACTGGAAGAGGAACTGTCCTCAGTATCTAGAAGATCTGCAGAAGAAAAAGGGAAGTATGACTTCCACTTCAGGTATATTCGTTATAGAAATTAACCTTTCTGCTCCTTCATCCTGTGTATTGGATACCGGATGTGGTTCACACATTTGTATAAATGTGCAGGAACTGAGAAGGAGAAGAATGCTGGGTAAAGGGGAGGTAGACCTGCGCGTCGGGAATGGAGCAAGAGTTGCTGCCGTCGCCGTTGGTGTTTACTGTCTTTCTTTGCCCACAGGGCTTGTAATAGAACTTGATAATTGTTATTATGTTCCGGCCATAACTAGAAATATTATTTCTATTTCATGTTTGGACATGATTAGTTTTTCTTTCGTAATTAAGAACAATTGTTGTTCTATTTATAAGAATGATGTTTGTTATGGCGTAGCCCAAATGTTTAATGGTTTATATGTTTTGAACTTAGACCATCAAATCTATAACATAGAAAATACTAAAAGACTAAAAACAAATGACTCGAATCCTACGTACCTTTGGCATTGTCGTTTAGGCCATATAAACGAGAAACGCATATCTAAGCTCCATAAAGATGGACTACTGGACTCATTTGATTATGAATCATTTGAGAGATGCGAGTCATGTTTGTTGGGCAAGATGACGAAAGCTCCTTTCACTAGTTGTAATGAGAGGGCTAATGATCTCTTGGGTATAATACATAGTGATGTATGTGGACCCATGAGTTATGTGGCTAGAGGTGTGTTCTACTACTTCGTTACATTTACTGATGATTTCAGTAGATTCGGATACGTCTTTCTTATGAAGAACAAATCCGAGACCTTTGAAAAGTTCAAAGTGTTTAAGAATGAAGCAGAGAACCAACTGGGAAAAAGGATAAAAGCACTCTGATCTAATCGAGGTGGCGAATATCTAAGTCATGAGTTTCGTGATCATCTGAAAGAGTGTGGTATTGTATCACAGCTCACTCCGCCCGGAACACCTCAACATAATGGTGTTTCTGAGAGGAGGAATCGTACCTTGTTAGACATGGTGTGGTCGATGATGAGTCATGCAGATTTGACCGTTTCCTTTTGGGGATTTGCTTTAGAGACTGCTGCTTTCACACTAAATCGAGTTCCAACGAAAACGGTTCTAAAGACACCATATGAGATATGGACTGGAAAGCGTCCTAGTATGTCGTTCATCAAGATTTGGGGCTGTGAGACATACGTGCGACGTCAAATGCCTGACAAGCTGGAACCCAAATCGGATAAATGTTATTTAGTGGTGTATCCTAGGGAAACCAAAGGATACTACTTCTACTTACCGTATGAGGGCAAAGTGTTTGTCGCAAGGACTGATGTCTTTTTGGAGAAAAAATTCTTATCCAGAAAGACTGCAAAGGTAGAACTTGAAGAAGTTCAAGAGCCACAAACAATGAACGAACCAAAATTGGAACCTGAGCAAGGACTACAAGAAGTTATAGATCTGGTAGACCAAGATTTGAGCCTGAGAGATATGGATTCTCATGACTCAAATAGGTAATGTGTTGCTTATGGATCATGATGATGAGCCTGCAACCTACCAAGAGGCTATGAATGGACCCGACTCCGAGAAGTGGCTTGAGGCCATGAAATCTGAAATGGACTCCATGTACACAAACCAAGTTTGGACCTTGGTGGAACCACCAGAAGGGGTACGACCCATAGGGTGCAAGTGGGTCTTCAAGAAGAAGACCGACATGGATGGGAATGTACAAACATTCAAAGGCCGGCTGGTGGCTAAAGGTTTCAGGCAAATTCATGGTGTTGACTATGATGAAACCTTTTCCCATGTAGCCATGGTCAAGTCCATCAGAATTCTACTTGCTATTGCTGCGTATTATGACTACGAGATCTGACAAATGGATGTCAAAACGGCTTTCCTTAATGGAAACCTCCTTGAGGAAGTGTACATGACACAACCCGAGGGTTTTCAATCTCCAAGTGAAGCCACTAAAATATGCAAGTTGAATCGATCCATTTATGGATTGAAACAAGCTTCTCGAAGTTGGAATCTGCATTTTGATGAGAGGATCAAAGAGTTTGATTTCATCAAGAACGAAGATGAGCCTTGTGTTTACAAGAAGATTAGTGGGAGCATTGTTGTCTTCCTGATATTGTATGTAGATGACATACTGTTGATCGGGAATGACATTCCTACTCTGGAAGTTGTTAAGAACAACCTAGGGAAGTGCTTTTCTATGAAGAACTTGGGTGAAGCGACTTACATACTTGGTATTAAGATCTATAGAGATAGATCGAAGAAGTCGCTGGGTTTGACCCAGAGTACATACATTGACAAGGTGTTGAAACGGTTTAACATGCTTGAGTCCAAGAAAGGATTCTTACCCATGTCACATGGCGTGAGTCTCTCTAAGGACCAGTGTCCTAGATCTTTGGAAGATAAGGACCGCATGAAGATGATTCCATATGCTTCGGCAATTGGATCAATCATGTATGCAATGTTATGTACTCGACCCGATGTCTCATATGCTTTAAGCATGACTAGCAGGTATCAGTCTGATCCGGGTGATCGTCACTGGATCGCAGTCAAGAATATCCTAAAGTACTTGAGAAGGACTAAGGATACATTCTTGGTGTTTGGTGGAGAGGAAGAGCTCGTTGTAAAGGGTTACACGGATGCAAGCTTCCAGACTGACAGAGATGACTCAAAGTCACAGTCAGGTTTTGTGTTTTGCCTTAATGGAGGAGCAAGGAACCTAGATCTCATCAGCGCTCCAAGCACATACTTCGGTGCTTCCATCTTATTCGAGAGATTGTCGTTCGAGGAGATATGAACATATGCAGAGTACCGACTGAAGAAAATATAGCGGATCCACTAACAAAGCCTCTTGCGCAAAAGAAGCATGATGGTCATGTTAGATCAATGAGTATTAGATACCTGAATGATTATCTTTAGTGAGAACCTTGTGGATTGCATATTTGTTGGTTGTTTGTTCATTGAATGAATTGTAATATGTACTATGTATTTCATTTTATATTTATGGCAAGTTCTTTTATTATGTCATTTATATCTGTCTGATAAGATTAATTAGCATAATAAATGCCCTTAGAGTGTTTGCTTCCATAGGGATTCAAGTACGTGACTTGAATGTGAGGATCTATGTTTAAATGAAGCTTCATTCTTAAATGGTCCATGGTCGAGGTATCATCCTAGAAATTTAGGGCGAGGATGAGACCATAAGACCAGCATGTGCGTTGACTGATGACCGGTTCTCACAGGTCATGATATTGTGATATCAAGTCATCACATGAGTACTTGTTATGAACAAGTTGTACTGGACAGACCCACCATGAGACTACTTTGTGGATTGTTATATGAACGTGTCACGAGTAGGTCTCAAGTGACAATGGTGTTTGTGGTCCTTTGACCTGAAGTCATAGCATTCATCAGGTGAGGAAGAGCGTACTTTGATGCCATCTAAAGTCTTCTCTTGAGAAAGGTTGACGATAAGGGTGGTTGTTGGGTATGTTACGAATCATTTGGATGTTTGTGTGTGAGCAGATATGGGATTTGTCCTCCTGTGTGACAGGAGTTACATCCATGGGCCCCTTGATGGAATGAGACTGAGAAATGCATGGCCATGCTTGGTTGAGTCAATATATGATATTGAGCTCACCAATTTTCAGACAGTCTATTCTGGATCAAGAAACTGGGATTGAACGATTATGAGGGTGACACGGTCCATGCCTCTAGTTCTATCCGGATGTAAAGGACAAAGGGACATGACAACACTGATACATTGGTCATGACAGGCTTATATGAGTTATGAACTCTTATTGCTTGGGTAACAATGATGTATTGCTAGATGCCGCTCATTGTTTGTGAGACTTTTGTTGATACTTTGTGATCAAGTGGGAGACTGTTGGAGTTTCTGAGGTGTTCTCAAAGCAATCAACAGTTAGTCTTGCTGCCAACGCAATATGAGCCTATAGGGTCGCACATAAAAGCGTTTGGAGAAATTGGAGAAAGGATTGTGTTGGCCTTACTCATATTGGATATGAGTGAAGGACCAATCCTGTGACTGCTTGGAATCAAGTTGAGAATGTCTCAAAAGGGAAATCGTTTAAAGTATTTAAACGAACGGATTTACACTAGATAATTCGGCTAAAGGCATTAACCGAATTCGGCTAAAGGGTTTAGACGAATTCGACTAATGACATTGACCGAATTCGGCTAAAGAGTTTAGACGAATTTGGCTAATGGCAAATTCGGCTAAAGGGTTTCGCCGAATTTATATAGCCGAATTTATATATAGTCGAATTCGTCGAAATGGTTTCGCCGAATTCGGTTATAGTGATTAGTCGAATTCGGTTAATTTGATTAGTCGAATTCGGCGAATGTAAGTCTGGACAGTTTTTCCTCTGGTCTGCGGATAGCCTATTTTATACCTTGCCTATAAAAGGGAATGTGATTAGGTCTTCAGCATGACTTGATCTTTCCGCGAAGACGAGAACTGCCGACCGGAACTGTTCCGCGCGAGGGCACGTTCTTCCCGTCCGCCGATCGTTTTCCCACCGCCGCTTGTCGCCGCCGTCGGTCACCGCCTCCCCTGGATCGGATCTAGCAGTCCGTGGGGACGTTGAGAGCATCCTTCTCCGACCTAGTTCTTGTACGACAAGAAGTTATGGTTCTCCCTTGCTTGTGTGGACTTCTGTAGAGAGATTGATCTATTTCGATCCTTGAAGAACTCAAAGACAGAAATTCGGATTTCATCTTGGAGCACCTTGGTTGAGTATTGACTCAATCCCGCGAAGGTATATATTGTATTTGCTTTCTTATTCTCTTGAATCATGAAAACCGCAAGATCCGTTGATCTCTTTTTGGGTTGTCCTTATTCATTTCCGCTGCGCATATTTGATATGTCATCCCCTATGAAGGGGTATAGTAAACCCAACAGATGGCTCCGCTAGCCGGGCTCTCACTAGCCGGCAGGGTAGGATGGCCTCTCGGGGAGGCTAAGTGGGTTTTCCCCCGAGATGGCTCCGCTAGCCGGGCTCTCACTAGCCGGCAGGGTAGGATGGCCTATCGGGGACGCTAAGTAGTTTTTCCCCTGAGATTGCTCCGCTAGTCGGTCTCTCACTAACTGGCAGGGTAGGATGGCCTCTCAGGGAGGTTAAGTGGTTTTTCCCCCGAGATGGCTCCGCTAGCCGGGCTCTCACTCGCCGGCAGGGTAGGATGGCCTCTCGGGGAGGCTAAGTGGTTTTCCCCCCGAGATGGCTCCGCTACCCGGGCTCTCACTAGTCAGCATGGTAGGATGGCCTCTCGGAGAGGCTAAATAGTTTTCCCCCCGAGATGGCTTCGCTAACCGGGCCCTCCCTAGCCGGCAGGGTAGGATGGCCTCTCGGGGAGGCTAAGTTATTTTTCTCCCGAGATGGCTCCGCTAGTCGGGCACTCAGTAGCTGACAGGGTAGGATGGCCTCTCAGGGAGGCTAAGTGGTTTTTTCCCCCGAGATAGCTCTGCTAGCCGGGCTCTCACTAGCCGATAGGGTAGTGTTGACGCCAGGAAAATCCTGACCTCAAGATTCGGACCGATGCAGCCAGAGGTTACTCGCCCAGCAGCCCGACGAGACGACTATGCTGGCGACTACTGAAGAGCTAGAAGAACAACACACAGGACCCCAGGTGCTGCGGCAGGGAGGTCCCACCACGTACCCAGAAGCTCCGAAGAGACTTCCCCTCCAAGACCAAAGAATGGCCGAGCAGGGTACGAGGAAGGCACCGACTTGGCTAGTACCGGGAGTAGCGGCCAAATGCGACAGGTTCCAGAATGCAAGAGCAGGGTTTCGAGAGCTCCAATCCAGGTGCCAATCCAAGTACCCCTGGGGTCCTATTTATAGGAAAACCAAGGGGTAGGGGGGGTTTTATAGCCCAGCCCCTGCCCGACGACTAGCGACATTGAGGCGATCTTCCCGGGCAGATGGGCGAGTATCACCTATGGTCGCCCACCTTTGGCGAGTATCCGAGTTACTCGCACGAGTGCACCCATACTCGCATAGGGTGTCTTTTGCTCCTAGGCTTGACTGCTGTATTGACTCTTTGACTTTGATCTCTGCCTACGTGGCCTTGGGGGGGTTCACCCTCGGAGAATGAGGGTTGTACACAATCCCCGCTCTTTGCGAGTAACGCAGTTGCTCGGAAAGAACCATCCAACCCTTTTTCGACGAGCTGTCTTCTGAGCGAGTATTAGTGTGTAGTCGGCATCCCGCTGTTTTGACGCCCCGGCCCTATATATAGAGGGGGAGGGGTCTCTGACGCCAAGGTTTTATTTGTTCTCGCTTCAAGATGTCGCTTAGTATTGCCGAGGAAGCTGCTGCGGATTTGGCCGAGCTTGCCAGTCTGCTGCCGCCGTTGCGGAAGCCTGCACGCGACGCCGATCTTGAGGACTTTCTCGCTTCCAGGAAGAGGAAGCGCCTGGAGTTGACGCCAGGAAAATCCTGACCTCAAGATTCGGACCGATGCAGCCGGAGGCTACTCGCCCAGCAGCCCGACGAGACGACTATGCTGACGACTACTGAAGAGCTAGAAGAACAACACACAGGACCCCAGGTGCTGCGGCAGGGAGGTCCCACCACGTACCCAGAAGCTCCGAAGAGACTTCCCCTCCAAGACCAAAGAATGGCCGAGCAGGGTACGAGGAAGGCACCGACTTGGCTAGTACCGGGAGTAGCGGTCAAATGCGACAGGTTCCAGAATGCAAGAGCAGGGTTTCGAGAGCTCCAGTCCAGGTGTCAATCCAAGTACCCCTGGGGTCCTATTTATAGGAAAACCAAGGGGTAGGGGGGGGGGGGGTTTATAGCCCAGCCCCTGCCCGACGACTAGCGACATTGAGGCAATCTTCCCGGGCAGATGGGCGAGTATCACCTATGGTCGCCCACCTTTGGCGAGTATCCGAGTTACTCGCACGAGTGCACCCATACTCGCCTAGGGTGTCTTCTGCTCCTAGGCTTGACTGCTGTATTGACTCTTTGACTTTGATCTCTGCCTACGTGGCCTTGGGGGGTCCATCCTCGGAGAATGAGGGTTGTACACAATCCCCTCTCTTTGCGAGTAACGCAGTTGCTCGGAAAGAACCATCCAACCCTTTTTCGACGAGCTGTCTTCTGAGCGAGTATTAGTGTGTAGTCGGCATCCCGCTGTTTTGACGCCCCGGCCCTATATATAGAGGGGGAGGGGTCTCTGACGCCAAGGTTTTATTTGTTCTCGCTTCAAGATGTCGCTTAGTATTGCCGAGGAAGCTGCTGCGGATTTGGCCGAGCTTGCCAGTCTGCTGCCGCCGTTGCGGAAGCCTGCTCGCGACGCCGAGCTTGAGGACTTTCTCGCTTCCAGGAAGAGGAAGCGCCTGGAGAAGAAGAAGGAGAAGAAGAGCAAGAAGAAGCAGAAGAATGTCGCCGCCCCTGAGAATGTCGCTGATTCTCAGGTCGGCACTACCCAGCAGGTGCTCGCCGACTTGGGTCTCGGCCAGTCAGGTGGCTCGCCTGCTCCCGATCTTCCTTTGCCGAATACTGCTCCAGAGGCGAGTACTGCGAGGATCTCGGCTCAAGATCCAGCTGAAGTTACTCCTGCGCAAAGTGAGAGCTACCTACTCGCCACTTTTATTAGTCGCCCAAGTGTTGACTGGTCTCTGACGGTTTCTGTACTATTTCGCAGATCCGCTTCTCGCCGATGCTCGGGAGGAGTCTCTGAGCGCCATTCCTTTGCGATCCTCGCCTATGATCCCGCACACGACTGGCGGAGGAACTCGCCGGGGCGGATCGGTGCGGATCATTCATAGCTCCGCGGTAGACAAGAGGCCGATGAGCGAGCAGAGGGCTCCTTCAGCGAGCAATCCTCCTCCGCCGCCACGGCCTTTGCAGCGACCTGAGGTGGCGAGTAGCTCGCAACTACCTGCGGACCAACTTCCTCCACCTCCTCTGTTTCCTCCTCCGGCCGACATGCAGGATGATCGTCGCCTCCTGTCTTCTTCGGCTCCCACCGCTCATCCGGCTGGGTCCTCGCGTCGAGGTGGGATGGCGGGATCTTCTGGTTTCTTCGCTCCCAGAGGGGGAGGGCGACCAGTGGATGGTCGCGGTCAGGGTGATGCGCCTTCCAGCAGGGAGCACATCGGCGGGTCGCATTCGAACCGGCGAGATGGCACTCGTCGCAGTCCGTCCCGGCACGCATCGGGGAAGGAGCTCTCCTCGCCGACCATCTCGGAGTCCTCGCCGCGACTCGCGGAGTGACGCCTATCGGCCTGGTAAATGGAGTCGCTGCTTTTCCGAGTATCTTCCAAGAAGAGTCTTCTCGCTACTCGTCACTAAGATTTTGCTTTCATGTCTTTTTCTGCAGCTCGTGCTCATACCCCCATCGGGGCTCTGGTCGACGCCGTCGGACTTCCTTCTCGCGAGTATCAGGAGAAGGCTACTCGCGCCATCCTGGATTTGGAGGCGAAGTTGGAGCGACTCGCGATCAGCGAATCTCATCGACGCCTGACCGCGGTGGAAGCGCGAGTAGAGCTCTTGGCGGCTGCTGACTCCCAGCGTCGTCTGACCGAGCTGGAGGTGCGAGCATCACGGCTGGAAGAGTTAGATACTCGCCTGGCTAGTGTAGAATCTCGCCTTCAGTCTGTCGGCGAGCTGGAGCGCCGGGTGGGCAGGATGGATCATCGCCAGCAGCTGCATCATGACGAGCTGGTGGGGATGCGTGCGAGCATGGGCTCCGTAGGTCGCCTGGCGAGGATGGAGGAGCAGCTGCGACAAGGCGAGGATGCGATGTCCGTGGCCTTCGAGCATTTCAAGAGAGCTCGTGGTTTGGGCTGGGTTGGGCGACAACCACAACTTCCCGATGCTCAGCCGAACCCCTAGGATCCTGCCCCCTTTTTTCTTTATAGTCGCTTGTAGCCTTTTGGCGAATGTTTGTAATTCTGAACTATTTGACTTCTTCTAAGTAAATTGATATTTGGCGAGTATGATTATCGCCTTTGTTGTCTTTCCTGCTTGCTGTGATGTCTTGATTTTCTCTTTTGTCTTTTGTTTTCGCGAGTATTTGTTAAATGTCGCGTTGATGTTGCGAGTAGCCTAAACATTCGATGCAGGTGCTCGCTCGTTCGACATCAGCGATTTGACGTGCACCCTAGGTTTTGGCGATTTTTCCTCGATACGCGCCACCTCCTACTCGCGCTCGCGGTGGCGTACGCGGGAATCCAAGCTTTGTCGAGCACTATAAATACGGGGGGGGGGGGGGGGGGGGGTGGATACGTATTTATTACTCTCTTGACGAGCTTCCCTTTCTTCTAGCGACTATCTCTCGATTGCTTCTCTCCTCGCCACTTCGCTACTCGCTTCTTCAATCTTTCCACTCTTGGATGGCTGACGAGGCAGCGATTCGCCGTGCAAGTCACGCGAAGAACTTTGAGGCAAATTCCTTCAAGAATCCGATTACTCGGCCGAGCGACTTGAAGGAGTTCTCCGCCAAGTACTTGTCGTCGGGATATGTCGCCAGGCTTCCTCGTGAGTATGAACGCTTGAATTCCTTCTCGGCGACCGAGCTGGTCTTCCCCATCCGCCACTTTGAAGTCGGCCTGCGACTACCCTTGTGGCCGGAGGTTTGCCAGATCCTCCGTTACCACGGGATAGTCCCGGCACAGATCAATCCAAACGGAGTGGCGATGATCGTGGGGTTCCTCTGCTACCTGCGCGATCAGGGGATCGCCTTTGATCTCTCCGTCTTCCGGCGAGTATTCCACTTTGGCGCTACCGGCGAAGGCGTCGTCTTTTTGTGCAGCCATGTCTGCACCCTAGTCGGCACGGCGAACAAGAACCATCGCTGGACGGAGCGCATAGTCGTCATTAAGGGCGACTTTGGCGTCGGGCCGACTTCCTCTTTCCAGCCGGCCGAGAGTGCGTTCGCCACTCCTTACCTGGAGGAAAGCCGGGAGAAGCTACTTGACAGCTTCCGAGGTCGCCGGCTGGATGTCGTCTTCTGGAGGAGGCGAATAGATGAGCTCGCGGAGGTGTTCCCTGGTGAAGGTAGTCGCCTAAACGAGCATTGGGTCATACTCGCCAATTCGTTTTCAGCCGGTGTCTAACGTTTTTCTCTTTTGTAGCTACTCGCTCTTTGCCGAGCGAGCTCCTTCCCTTGGCGCCGAAGGCGGGGACTCCTGCCTTGGTTGATTTGTCGCCCGGCGGCGATGATCAGGAGGTCGCCGGCGACGATGCTGGGCCCTCGAAGAAGAGGAAAGCCAAGGCAAAGTCCGCTGAGCCTGGGAGAAAGAAGGAGGTCGCCAGGAGGGACCTGAAAGCGAGGGCCGATCCATCGGAGGCGGGCGAGCCTAGCGGCCATCCTCTCTTCGGCGAAGGTGGGGGTAGCGAGGATGCTTATGGTCGCCCTCTGGTGTCCTGGGCTGAGCGAGCCCATGAAGTGACCTTGAGCACCAACCTCCCCGCCTGGTCGGAGGATTGGGAGGACGCGGGCGAGGCGTTCGATGTTTCGTTCGCCCTCTATGGTCGCGCGGACGCTGAATCCTTGCAAGAGGTCTCGGCCGAATATCTCGCCCATCAGAGCTCGCGAGCCAACCTGCGGGCTGTCGAGCTTGGGCATGCGACGACGAGGAAACTGCTCGAATATGAGCAGATGATCAAGGTGCAGGGCCCGAAGATGATCGCCATGGCGAACAGGATTAAGGAGTTCGAGGTACTCACCAATGCGACTTTACTCGCGTTTTGGGATACTCGCTACCTTGCAAACTTATTTAAACTAACCTTCTTCTTTTCGCTCGCTGCAGGCTGCCGAGTTGGAGTCGGCAAAGAGGCTGTCCCAGGCTGAGAAGGAGCTGGAGGATACTCGGCAAACCTTGGAGGCCGCCCAAGTGCGAATCGCTGAGTTGGAAACTCTACCTGCCGAGCAACAACCTTCGTCGGCGGGCCCCTCCAGGGTGGGCAAGCAGATCCGGATAGTCGGCGATGATATGGCGCATATCCGCCGGGAGATCGCTCGAGCAACCGGGAAGGTGGTCCTGAGCAGCTTGAAGGCCGATGGCTTCTTGAAGCCGGAGGCAATGCATCTGACGGTCATGGACATCATCCCGGCATTACTCGCCGAAGAGTCCACTTCCCCCATGCGAGATCTCTCATCCTCATCCACCGATTCTGACGACGACGATTCTGAGGACGAGGGTGATGATGTGGAAGATCTCGATCCTGACGGCGATGATGGTGGCGAGGATGGTGGCGAGGATTCATAGTCGCCTTTCTTCCTTTTGTAAATCTGCAAAGCATTTTTTGTATATGTATTTATGATAGAGAATGAGTATAATCTTTTTGCTCGCCCTTTTCTTCGATGCTCGCTTTCTTTTTTGAATGCCGCTTAGGCTCCTAGGCTCGGGGCGAGACCGAGTACTCCGGCATGCTCGCAATTACTATGCTCGCACATGTATACTCGCACATGTCTACTCGCCTAGGTACTCGCACATACATCGAGACCGAGTACTCCGTCATGCTCGCACTTACATGCTCGCTTTTTTTCAATATTCCCTTGGTGAAGTCGAGTTGTGAAGGCTACTTGGAGGGTCCTGAGGGACACATGCTCTCAAGGCTTCGCTCTGTACCTGGTGAAGAGCCCATTTAAAATTACGTAAGGGAGTTTTTTATGAGAGAGGGGGTAGGGAATGACAGTCGGGGAGGTCCGGATGGACACATCATCCCAAGGCCTTCATCCTACTTGGGTACCAGATGTCGACGAAGAATGACGTTAAGTTGGGAACGACAGTCGGGGAGGCCCAAGGGGACACACCGTCCCGAGGTCTCCATCCTACTTGGGTGTCGGAGTGTCTCCACTCTTCGGTCGGTCGAATCGGTCTTGCCCCTTCCCAAGTTGGAATGTCGGCTTCCGGACTTTCCCCTGGTAATCTCTACAGTCGGATGAGAAATGCGGTCGGAGGGTAACTCGACCAACCAATATGCAAGGGGGGAGCTGATCTCGACCGTCAGTGCAGAGGTTTGGCATTAGGAGAACGCACTACCGAGGCACTGTCCCATCATCCGTTCTGAGTTTTTACGAGGGTGTGGTCGGAGGCTCGTGTTCCAACCTGCTACGGTGAATGTTGATGCAGGACGACGTCAAGCAGGGAGTGGCAGTCGGGGAGGTCCAAAGGGACATACCATCCCGAGGCCTCCATCCCACTTGGATGCTGGATGTGGATCGGACCTGCTTCATGTTGCTCAACGAATTTAGCAGGGAGTTAAGCACACTTCAGGCACACTAACTCATGTGATCTGACACAATAATTTAGAAAATGAAATGCTTTGCTGCGAGCTTTTCAGCTCTCGAGGGTACATGATGCCTTTTTTTCAAGGGTCCCCTGAGCTAGTGAAATCGATCATCTCTTCGCCGAATCGGAAGGTCGGCGTCCAGACTTTTTCCTGGTAATCTCTACAGTCGGACGAGAAATGCAGTCGGTGGGAACCGTGGCCAGCATGCAAGGGGGGAGCTGATCTCGACCGTCAGTGCAGAGGCTTGGTCTTAAGGGAACGCACACCCGAGGCACTGTCCCATCATCCGTTCTGAGTTTTTACGAGGGTTAAGTCGGAGGCTCATTTCCCAACCTAGCGTGGAGATTGACTTCACCTGGCTTCTTTATTTTGAAAACTTTGTTGATGTGAAGGAAGCTGCCTCGTCCCATGTTTCAGGGAGATGTAAATTTTATTCAAAGAAATGAATTTACAAGGATGGGATATACACATTCCCCCTTAGGGATAAAACCTTTTCAGGTCATCGCCGTTCCAGGTGCTCCCTAGAAGCTCGCCTTCCTGGTTCTGCAAGCGGTATCCTCCTGTCAGGAGTGCTTCCTGGATGATGAAAGGTCCTTCCCAGTTCGGGTTGAGCTTTCCGACGGCTGCTGATCTTCCTGCCGCATCCACTTTCTTCAGGACTAGGTCACCTGTTTGGAAGTGTTTGAGGCGGACATTTTTGTCAAAATGTTTTGCCATCCGGCGCTTGATCTCCTCTTGCCTGACTGAAGCTAAATCTCGGAGTTCCTCGATGTAGTCGAGAGATAGCTTCTGAACCTCTTCGTTCTCTAGTCGCCATTCTTCGCTTCCGTCTTCCGCGGCTATCACCCTGGGGCTTCTGACTTCAAACTCTACTGGAATGAGAGCTTCCGACCCGTGAGAGAGCTTGAACGGCGTTTCCCCTGTGGCTGAGCTAGGAGTGGTTCTCAGAGCCCACAGGACCGAGGGGAGCTGGTCCGCCCAATTACCTCTTAAGTTCTCCACCTTCTTCTTCAGTAGGTTGATGATCAGCTTGTTGGCGGCCTCTACCTGGCCATTGCTCCTTGGGTGATGCACGGAAGCGAATCGAAGGTCGGTTCCTAGTTGCCTGCAAAAATCCTCTAGCTCTAGGCTGGCAAACTGGGGACCATTGTCGGTGATGATGGCGAGAGGGATCCCGAATCTGCAGACGATCTCTCCCCAGATGAAGTTCTTCACGACTTGAGAGGTGGTCTTGGCTAGAGCTTTGGCCTCGATCCACTTGGAGAAGTAGTCGATCATGATGAGAACGAACTTCCTCTGGCCACTTGCTTGAGGGAAGGGGCCGATCAAGTCCATTCCCCAGATGGCAAACGGCCATGGGGAGATGATCGATCAGAGCTGTTGGGCCGGCTGCAACTGAAGGGGGGCGAAAAGCTGGCATTTCTGGCACTTCTTCGAGAAGATCTCAGCATCCTTCCGGATAGTAGGCCAGAAGTAACCATGCCTCAAGACTCTCTGCTCCAAAGTGCGAGTCCCAGAATGACTTCCACACTCTCCAGAGTGGATCTCTTCCAACACTCGAGGTACTTTGTCTTCAGAAACACATCTGGCCAGGGGGCCCGAGATGGTCTTGCGGTACAGCTCCCCATCTTGCAGGAGGTAGTATGCCGTCTTGTACCGAAATCTTCTCTGATCCCCTCCGTCCGCTGGGAGCTGGCCGCTGGCCAGGAATGCCACAAAGGGATCCATCCACGAGGGGCGTTGCTCGATCTCCATCATCTCTCCTTCTTCAATGGACGGGTGGAATAGCTCGGTGATAGTTCCTCAAGCCCTCGGCCCATACTTGGCGAGGCGATCTGCTGCCGAGTTCTCCTCCCTTGGCACATGCTCGACGAAGAAGGACTAGAAGCCTCCAATCAGTCCTTTCACTTTTACCAAGTACTTCTGTAAGATGGTGTCGCGCACCTCGAACTCGCCTCGAATCTGCGACGCGACCACCATTGAATCCGTGAAAGCCCGGACATCACGGATCCCCAGCTCCTTGGCAAGGCGCAAGCCTGCCACTATGACCTCGTACTCTGCCTGGTTGTTCGTGACGGGGAAGAGGATCTCGACTGCTTGCTCGATCCTTGTTCCCTGTGGACTGACGAGTACGATGCCCACCCCCACTGAACTTTTGCCCGAAGCTCCATCAACAAACATCTTCCAAGGAATCGGGTTGAGCACCTCTTCTCCTGGCTCCGCTTCCACCGAGAAGTCAGCCAGGAAGTCTGCTACTGTCTGGGCCTTGATCGCCACTCGGGGGGAGAAGGAAATGTCGAACTCGCTGAGTTCTACCGACCATTTCGCCAACCTCCCTGAGTGCTCCACTCCCTCCAGAATATTGCGGAGGGGATGATCAGTTACCACTCAGATGGAGTGAGCCTGAAAATAAGGCCGGAGCTTCCGTGCCGACACCACCAAGGCGAAGGCAAGCTTCTCCAGGATTGGATACTTCAGCTCCGCTTTCTTCAGCACCCGGCTGACATAGTAGATAGGTAGCTGCCTCCTCCCTTCTTCCCGGACAAAGATGGAGCTAACTGCCTCCGCTCCTACTCCTAGGTAGATGAGCAGGTCTTCGCCTTCCTTCGGGCTCTGAAGGAGAGGTGTCTGAGTCAACTGCTCCTTCAGCCTTCCGAATGCTATCTCACATCCTTCGGTCCACTCGAAGCTTTCTGTTTTGCGGAGCGTTTTGAAGAATGAAGAGCACTTCTCTCCGGCCTTTGAGAGGAAGCGGCTAAGACCCGCCAGCCTGCCTGTCAACCTTTGGACTTCCTTCATCGTTTTTGGGGATGGCATCTCCAGGATCGCCTTAACCTTGTCGGGGTTAGGCTCTACTCCCCTCGGAGTAAGGAGATGTCCCAGGAACTTGCCCCTGCCCGCTCCGAAGACGCACTTCGTCGGATTGAGCCTCATCTTGAATCTCCTCAGCGTCGCGAAGTCTCCACCAGATCGGCTACGTGTTCCTGGACGCTCTTGCTTTTGATCAAGAGGTCGTCCACGTACACTTCCAGATTCCTTCCCTTTTGCCCTTTGAAAATGTGGTCCATCATCCGCTGGTAGGTGGCTCCCGCATTCTTCAAACCGAAGGGCATCATTTTGTAGCTGTAGCAGCCATCACGGTGATGAAGGAGACATCACGACAATCAGGGGGATGCATCCGGATCTGGTGATATCCTGAAAACGCATCAAGGAAACTCATCACAGAAAAACCGACGGCTGAATCAACCAGCGCGTCGATTCGAGGCTAGGGATAACAATCCTTCGGGCAGTTTTTATTCATCAAGGAAAAATCCACACACATTCTCCAGCTACCCCCCCGCCTTTGTCACCATTACAACATTGGAGACCCAGCCTGGGTACTGGATCTCTGATACAAAACCCGCATCTAGCAGTTTCTTAACTTCCTCCCGAATTGGCTTGGCAAGGATGGTGGCGGTCCTTCTCTTCTTCTGGCGGACGGGCTGGACAGCGGGATCCAGGTTGAGGCGATGACATGCAACCTCAGGGTCGACTCCTGGCATCTCGGCTGCGCTCCAAGCAAAGATGTCGGCGTTCTTCTGAAGACAAGCCGCCATCTCGATCTTCTCTTCGGTCTTCAGCGACCCGCCAATCTTCAGCAACCCAGGCACTCCCGCTGCGGAGAGCACCTCGATTTCTTCCACTTCTTCGGCCACCTCCAGCCTGGCCGGGCTCTCCAGCACTCTTCCGAACTCCTCCGCGTCAGCCATCCAGCTGATGGTACTGACGGCGCTAAGATAGAATTCCCTAGCGGCTCTTGGATCGCTCCTGATCCTCACCTGGACGTCTCCTTTACAGTACTTCAAGCACTGATGGTAGGAGGATGGGACGGCTTTGAAGGCGTTGAGAAGCGGCCTCCCAAAGATAGCCCTGTAGCAGCTCGGGGCGTCGACGATAACAAATCGACAGCTGATGGAGGTGCCACCGAGTGTTACCAGGAGATCTGCTCCTCCTTCCACCTCCTTCTTCTCTCCGGAGAAGCCGAAGAGGGGACCATCTGATGCTCGAACTCTGTCGGGTCTGACTCCCAGTCCAGCGAACGTCCCCTTGAAGATGACGTTCACGGAGCTACCGTTGTCGACCAGAATTCGATCAACGGTGAAGCCTTCCACTGCTGTCTGGATGACGAGGGCATCATGGAAGGGATTCTCGTTCCCTAGCATGCCCTCCTCAGAAAAGGTGATCAACGGTGAAGTCTTCCACTGCTGCCTGGGGGCGGTGCTTGTGAGGTCGAGGTGACACTCCTGCGGTAGATCTGATGGAGGCTGCCCTTGCGGGAAGCTTCCAGCCCTGCTCCCCCATTGTTTACTCCAACTCTGCCTCCCTGGCCCAGGTCTCCCCGACCTCCCTGGTCGACCCGGTCCTCGTTCCTCCTTCGAACGACGGCAGCCTGCCCTGCCTGAGGCTCGGCAGGGGCCTCCATCCTCCGCTGCTCCCCTCCACCTTCTCCTGCTGCTAGCCTCCTCCGGGCTTCCCAAAAGTCTGGGCAGGCAGCCATGGCATGTCCCCCCACCTGGTGGAAGTCACAGTAGAGGGGAACCTCTTCTGCTTGCCGTCTCCTCGGCTTCTGCTTCTTCCTTCCTTGACGGCGGCCACGCCCGGCTACCGCCATCGCTTCGTCTCTTCTTCTCTCCTGACGCCTTTCTGGCTGGCGAAAGGGCCTTCTCTCCGGGGATCTCCCCCTTTGATCCCGACGATGGGTCCGTCCAGCCGGCCTCCAAGGTGGCCGGTTGACGGGGACCTGGTAGCGCCTTCCCTCTTCCTGACGCTCAGGGGACTCGACGGGCCTTCTCTCCACGCTCCTCCTGGTTTCCTTCCTCCAAAGCTCCTCCCTCTTCTTCTCTGCTCTTCCCCTTTCTTCTTGCCGCTCTGGCCTCTTCCTTTCCTCCCTCCGGGGCTCTTCTCTCTTCCTCTTCTCAGGGATTCCATCCCTCTCTCCACAGTCGCCTCTGGTCACCCGTGCCAACCTTGCCAAGAAGTCAGGGTTGGAGGCCTCTCCCCGGACAAACTTATTGGCCCTCTGAATAAGGTTGTCGTAGGAGTAGGGGGGATTCTCACTGAGCTCCAACTTGAAGAGGCCTTGACTTATGCCGAACGTCAAGGCTAGCAACAGGATGTTGCTATCCACCTCCTGGATTTGCAGAACCTCCTCCTGAAAGCGCTCGATGTAAGGTCCCAACGCCTCATCTGGCTTTTGCACCAGATAAAACAAGGCCGTTGCCTCCTTCTTCAGCTTTCGGGCCGTGTCGAAACGGGTTGTCAGCCCACGGCACAGGTCTTCAAAGCAGTAGATCGAGCCGGCGGGCAACTGATGGAACCAGTCCCAGGCCTTTGCACGGAAGGTGATGGCAAACAACCTGCACTTGAAGGCGTCCAACATGGTTCGGATAGAGACAATATCCTCGAACCATTGGATGTGCCTGACGGAGTCCTCCTTCCCCGAATAGTAATTCAAGGCGGGGTCCCTGAACCCCTCTGGCACTGGCGCGGCAAGGATCTCCTCGCAGAAGGGGCTCCTCCCTCCTGCCCGGCGATGATCCTCAACTTGGCGAGTATCACCTCCATACTCGCCATATGGGCGAGTATCCTGGTACCTCGCCTGCTCGTCTGTCTCGCGGAAACGGATCCCTTGCGAGGTCGGCTGGTAGAATTGCGACCTCCTTGGTCGCTCGGTTTCATCCTCCACGTGCTCCTTTCCTGCTCGCCGAGGGGGACTCCCTCCCTCGGACGGAGTTGGGCGATGCGGCGAGGTCGCCGTGACCTCGGCGCGCGGCTGAAGCGCTGTTTGCAAGATCCCCGTCATGCGCTGCGCGAAGGCTCCCTCCATGCGCTGCGCGAAGGCTTCGAGAACCGCTAGTGTCACGAACTCGCCACTCGCGGTTGAGTTGCCGGCTACCTCCTCATGGTCGCCACCTACAACTATCTCGGCTTCCTGCTGAACTTTCCTTCTCCGACTACGATCCACGCTCACCGCACCAAAGTGTTGACGCCAGGAAAATCCTGACCTCAAGATTCAGACCGATGCAGCCGGAGGCTACTCGCCCAGCAGCCCGACGAGACGACTATGCTGGCGACTACTGAAGAGCTAGAAGAACAACACACAGGACCCCAGGTGCTGCGGCAGGGAGGTCCCACCACGTACCCAGAAGCTCCGAAGAGACTTCCCCTCCAAGACCAAAGAATGGCCGAGCAGGGTACGAGGAAGGCACCGACTTGGCTAGTACCGGGAGTAGCGGCCAAATGCGACAGGTTCCAGAATGCAAGAGCAGGGTTTCGAGAGCTCCAGTCCAGGTGCCAATCCAAGTACCCCTGGGGTCCTATTTATAGGAAAACCAAGGGGTAGGGGGGTTTTATAGCCCAGCCCCTGCCCGACGACTAGCGACATTGAGGCGATCTTCCCGGGCAGATGGGCGAGTATCACCTATGGTCGCCCACCTTTGGCGAGTATCCGAGTTACTCATACGAGTGCACCCATACTCGCCTAGGGTGTCTTCTGCTCCTAGGCTTGACTGTTGTATTGACTCTTTGACTTTGATCTCTGCCTACGTGGCCTTGGGGGGGGGGGGGTCCACCCTCGGAGAATGAGGGTTGTACAGGTAGGATCACCTATAGGGAGACTAAGTGGTTTTTCCCCCGAGATGGCTCCGCTAGCCGGGCTCTCACTAGCCGACAGGTTAGGATGACCTCTCGGGGAGGTTAAGTTGTCTTTCCCCCGAGATGGCTCCGCTAGCCTGGCTCTCACTAGCGGACAGGGTAGGATGGCCTCTCGGGGAAGCTAAGTAATTTTTCTCCCGAGATGGCTCCGCTAGCCGGGATCTCATTAGTCGGCAGGGTAGGATGGACTCTCGGGGAGTCTAAGTAGTTTTCCCCCCGAGATGGCTCCGTTAGCCGGGCTCTCACTAGCCGGCAGGGTAGGATGGCCTCTCGGGGACGCTAAGTAGTTTTCCCCCGAGATGGCTCTGCTAGCCGGGCTCTCACTAGCCGGCATGGTAGGATGACCTCTCGGGGAGGCTAAATAGTTTTTCTCCCGAGATGGCTCCGCTAGCCGGACACTCACTAGCCGGCAAGGTAGGATGGCCTCTTTGGGAGGCTTAAGTAAATTTTCTCTGGGGCGATATGGAGTTTTCTCAATTTCCCTCAGCGCCACTCGATGAATATGCAGGGTTTAATTTTTCTTTTCTGAGCGTGTAACCCGCTCGAAAAGAGCAGGGATTGTGTACAACCATATATTCGCCGAGTGGGTCCCCGGGGCCTAGGGTGTTTTTAGGCCCGGTATTTTTTAGCACTACCTCAGGCAAGGAGGGGGCAGGAGAGTTTTTGGGCGTACCCGGTAAGGGGGGGGGGGGGGGGGGGCGGTGGAGGCGGGTGGCCTCCTGTTCGCCCCGCCCCGTAAGGGAGCAAGCCGGAGAGTTGGGCGGCCTCCCGGGCTCGCCCCGCCCCAGTAAGGGGGCCAGCCGGTGAGGCGGGCGGCCTACCGGGCTCGCCCCGCCCCAGCATGGGGGGCAAGCCGGTGAGGCGGGCGGCCTCCCGGGCTCGCCCCGCCCCAGCAGGGGGCAAGCCGGTGAGGCGGGCGGCCTCCCGGGCTCGCCCCGCCCCAGCAGGGGGGCGAGCCGGTGAGGCGGGGGGCGTCCCGGGCCGCCCCACCCCAGCAGGGGGCGGGTCGGTGAGGCGGGCGGCCTCCCGGGCCCGCCCCGCCCCAGCAGGGGGCGAGTCGGTGAGGCGGGCGGCCTCCCGGGCCCGCCCCAGCAGGGGGCGGGTCGGTGAGGCGGGCGGCCTCCCGGGCCCGCTCCGCCCCAGCAGGGGGGCGGCGGGGGGCCTCCCGGGCTCACCCCGCCCCAGGAAGGGGGCGAGCTGGGGAGGCAGGCCGCCTCCCGGGCTCGCCTCGCCCCAGCAAGGGGGCGAGCCGGGGAGGTGGGCCGCCTCTCGCTCGCCCAGCACAGTGAGGGGGCCAAGCAAGGGAGGCGACCTGCCCCCTCTCGTCCAGCCCCAAGAATAGGGGCGGTCTGCGTTTAGCGCCTCGGAATGGCAGAATTTGGCTGTTGGCAGGCCAAACAGGGGGGTATTTTCGTAATCTCGTAGGCCGAAATCTGGCTATTGCCAGACCAAGTCCAGAAATCTATAAATAGGACCAATGGGGCACCTTTGAAGGCGGATCTCTCTCTTAAAGCTACTCTCCCCCTAGACTTCTTTGGTGGGGGAAGATTGCCTCCAAAGGTGCCCCAAGCTCATCATTGGCTTCGGAGGGGAAGCGCTCTAAGATCTTCCGGGTGTGTGGTGGGACCTCCACGTTAAGCCCTTGGTCTTGTTCATAGTTCTTAAGCCTTCAACCTAGCGCTCTCCCTTGAGAGAAGTAGGTGTGAGGTCACACCCTCTTTGGGGGACCCCGAACTCCACAGAGATCAAGTCTTGATTTCAAGTCTTGGTTTCAACACTTGTCTTGTCATATACTCATGTACCTTATCGCTAATATACGCTAGACCTTCCACTTCACCCCCTTCTTCTTCTGAAAATTTTTTCTTCTAAAAAGACTCCCTTCTTCCTCGCCCTGGTTGGCTTTGCCTGGTTCGCCTTCGACCTCCCCAACCACGGCCGCTCATCTGGCCTCCAGGGGTCGCCAAATTCAAACTCCTCTCTCGCCAATTCTCATGGATGTTGTAAGAACGCGTTATACTCAAACCGTTTGAGTCCGGTTTTTTGTGTTTCTCATTTTTCATCTGACTATTGTCTCTTGTTAAGATTTATTGCTTAGAATTTTGAGTTTATAATTAAGGTTTTAGAGGTATGGAATTTAATAATTTTGCCTTGAAAAAAAAACGCTTGCTAAAGATTTATGGTTTAGAGTTTCATTTGTTCACTGCTGTCCGCCTATGTATTTAATTGGAAATGTCATTTATAATCGGATTGTTCAATTGATAATCTGAATATGAAAGTTATTTTCAAAATTTGATTAGGATTTACTATCTTTTTATTAATTTTATGAGTAATTATTTCTTGTTTAGCTAAATTTTGTAAGTGAATTGTTGCGGATCGCTCGGGTGCTCTGGTACACCGGTCGAATTGAATCACCTTGGCTCGGAAGCGAACCGAGCGAGCAAACAGTTAATGAGTGAATTAGCAAATGACACAAGGATTTTTAACGTGGAAAACCCGAAAAAGGTAAAAAACCACGCGACCGGAGCTGTGCCAGCCAACTTCCACTATCTTCTGGGGGGTTACAATTGGAGATTGAGAACTCGAGCTCAACAGGTTGCTGCTCGTTACAATGATAGAGAGAGAGAGAGAGAAAACTCTGAGGGTGACAGACCACCTCTCACAAAACTAAGTACTTCTTCTGAGAACGGTAGTGAGAACAAAAGTGAGAATGCGGAGTCGCCTTTCCCAACCTTCGAAGGCTCGAAGGAGATCTTCGAGACCCGAAGGAGATCCTCAAGCGCCGAAGGAGAATTTTGAGGAAATCTTCAAAGGAGCTCTCTCGGGCGTAGAAGACCAGATGTCTTGAAATGAAGACTCTGAGCTTCTTTTATAGCTTTGGCCGGGGGTAGCCCAGTAATTTTGCCATCGTAACAAGCTGACGGGCGAATCACGGAAGAAATATTGGAGCTCTAGCAGATCTAACAATTGGAGGGAAAATGGCGGAAGAAAGACAAACCTCGAAGGTTCCCTGCGTCAGCGATGGAGGAGAGGGTTTCGATCTTTTTGGCGTTGGAGGAGAAAGGGTTTCGATTCCAACAATCCTGAAGCTTCGATCCTTTTCGTCGTCGATGGAGGAGAAGGGGGCGATGGAGGAGAGGGTTTCCCCTGCGTCGCCTAGGTTCCCGCCTTTTGTCGATGGGAGGAGAGTGTTTCACGTGTTTCGGGGGTTTCAGAAATGTGCGATAGGCAGATGTGGGAAATCGCTTTCTAATCGTGGATGGTGAACCATGGGGGGAAAAGAGGTCAAAAGCCCAATTGTTTTCTTAATCTATTTTGACACCGTTGTTCTTAAAATATTGTTTGACACGACTTTTCAAAAAATAGCGATGTGCAACACTTAAAATGCTGAGCCAAACAGATTCTTAGAGAAGTGAGTGTCGATTGAAAACTCTAAGAGAGAGTGATGCATCCAACATAAAATGAGCTGCATAAGTACACACATTGAGAAGTTTGTCGACCAATGAGGTACGAAGATTAGCTCAATTATGTCTCCAGAATACTAATCCTTACGCTCTAGAGCATGAAGAACCTTGATTATGTCCAAAATTATTCAAATATATAGGGTTTCAATGAAGGAGTACAACAATAAAATAACAATAAAGTATTTATCCCATTTATTATTCCAAGTAAAATTACAATAAAGTAGTGATAAAAAGCTTTATTAAAAAATTAATAACCAAGAAATTTTCATTAATTCATAACTAATTAGAATATTAATTAAATTGTGTACTACAAAATATTTTATAGTAAATAGTTTTAGGTCGCTATTGGGTGCAACTCGGATCGGTTCGGTTCGGTTCCACCCAAAATCAAGAACCGACCCATGTATGTTCGGTTCCAAACTTTTGGAACCAGAACCGACTCACGGTCCTAAAGTATAGAACCGGATCCGAACCGCTTGCTTCGGTTTGGTTCCGGTTCGGTTCTCGGTTCTACCTATGTCTCAAAATAATTAAAAAAATGTCTCTTTCAACTCATGATTATTTGTAATACAACTACCAACATCTCAAAATAATTGTATCATGGTTCTCTATAATATTGAAGTCATACAACTACATGAGTACAATACATATTCTCTTTAGTCATACGACTATATTCTCAATTATTTTCTCGTATCAAGTGATATGACTATAATAGTTGTTTTAAAATATTTTTTTTTAGCATTGATATTCGGTTCTCGGGTCGGTTCTCGGTACCCGACCCTTGGAACCAGGAACCGAACCAAATTGTTGGTTCTGGTATTATGAGAAGCGGACCCGAACCGAGCCTATTTAGAACCGACCCAAATCATTCGGTTCGGTTCGGTTCCGGTCCGGTTCTCGGTTCTTCGGTTATTTTTGCACACCCCTAATTATTTCTTGCAATTTTCTTTTACAATATGGTCTGTCTTTAACAATCAGGTAATTTTAGTGCCATTAATATCGTCGAGAAGGGCTAGTTGGTCATTTTCATATTCCATCTAGGGTTTTCAGGGAACATATAATCCGAGCTTCTCCTCTTCCTAGCGACGCCGGTAGCCAGGACTAAATTGCCGCCGCGTAGAAATTTTTGCGATCTTCGGCAACCGTGTTCTCACCCGAAGTTCGTCGGAGATGGCGGCGAGTGCGCTCTCTCAGAAGGAGCAGGACATTAAGATGATGTTAGCCGCCGATGTACACCTCGGAACAAAAAATTGCGACTTCCAGATGGAGCGCTACGTATACAAGCGCAGAACCGACGGTAAGCACGCAATTCTGTTGATCAAACTTTATGCGCTTTGGATCTCTCGATTTGACAGACTCCGCTTGTGATAAACCAATCAGTTTTCAATTCTTAATATACTTTCATACATTTGATCGAATTTTTGAAGTGCTGTTTCAATTCTACTCAGCTAACGTTTTTTTTAGCAATGTTAAGTGCAACCCATTTTTTTTTAATTTATTGAATACTAAGAACCCTAGGTGCAGATCTGTTCTGAAATACATACCCCATCTCCTTACCGCCAATTTATGCCCGGAGTTTTCGGACATCAAAAGTTATTTTGTTTTTGTTTACCACGATTCACCACATAGAGGGCACTCCAAATCCCCGATCCAGTGGAATGCCAGAGAGAAACTGAGGATTCAACTGCCTCAACGGAGAAGATGGCGCCAGAAATAGCTCCGATTCCGGCTATAAGTTTGGGTAAATAGACTGTTAGCAAATACAATATGAATCAAAATTCAGTATGTTTTCAGTAGAACCGATTCACTATAAGTTTGGGGTATATAGACTGTTAGCAAATTCAATATGAATCAAAATTTTGGAGCAATTCGTAGCGTAAATCAGTAACCCCAATCTGCTCCAGTCCTTTTCGCTGTCACTCAATTGCAGAAATATCGAAGCGGAAGTATCTCCAAACGGGTGCATAAGAGTAAGTAAAACGGTCACGGACCTATAGCAAAAATACAGGTGATGACTGCCACGACAAGCCTCTTCACCAGCTCGGAAGCGACGAAGCTTTCCCCTTCAGTTCCTCCGCCGCCGACAACTCCCTTGCTAGGTGGAGGAGAAGAAAGAGGGGGGGGGGGGAGAGTAGGGGATGCATTGATGAAATATATATATTCAATTGATGACTGAAAGAACTGTTTTTGACTTATATATTGTCTGGGAGAAGAGAGAGAGAGATAGGGGTATGCTTCTTGGATAGGTCTGCACATAACTATGTGGTTTCCACTTATTTTGTGTCTGCACATAACCATATCTTGCACAATAGCCAAAAGAAAACCACTCTTTTTTTTGTGAAATCACAATTCAAAGTAATCGCATAATAGTTCAAGATCAAATATTATGAGATGGTGTATAGTGTCGATGCATGCTAATTTAGGTCAATGCTGATCTTCTTGTAGATGTGCCGAAGTCTTTGGCAGTGTGCTTGAAATGTGAATCATTATTGATATATAATACCTCTGTTAATTGGGGTTTAGATTGATGAGAAACATTTCCTTACCCTCTTGCTCTGGAAGTCTCATTTTTTTTGTTTAGTCATGGGCTCATGAGATCGGCCTGAAATTGTACATTTTCCCATCAAAGTCCATTAATTTATCCAAGTATGCATCACCAATGGCTGATTATATTCTCATTTATTGGTATGCTTGTTTTTATTCGGCATAAGATGCTATCGGTTTCATGAAATTGTTAAAAGGAATTTAGATTTAATTTTAAAGGTTCTTTGGTTCATCATTCTTTGGATGCTGGTGGTATTAAAATGTATGTTACTGTCAAATATTTAGAGTAAAGTGTTTTTATTTAAAGATACTTGAAACCTAATTTGTGTATACATGCAATTTATAAGATGTAAGTGGCATCTTTAGATCTATCACAATTAGAGTGACATCTAGATGTTGTTTACGGTGTTACACCATCAAACTCATCACGGCCATCTGGTTAAGGTTCCGTTTGGCGCAGTGTTTTTACTCCGGTGAGTTTCGACAAAAACTCTATCGTCATAAAATATATGTTTGGCATGACAACGATTGTGACCGCCACCCAAAAAAGAACTAATTTTGAACATAAAAGTGGATTACTTCCGTAGGTGAGGTCGGACGTTCACGAACGATGGTTGATAACCACCGCGTTCATGACCTCCATCGCCGCGCCAAACGGAACCTAAATATAAAATATGCTCTCTTTTATTCTCTCCAGCTAATATTATTTTAATTCGTCCACCTCCTCTGATCAAAATTCGTTCTTGGGCATACCGTGCACCCACTGCTATGACATTTATGAAAATGCTATGTGAAAATGTTAGAAACCAAACAACTGCCGGCTTTAAATGACATCATATTACTCTAAAATAGTTGTGAACTGTATGTGATTGCAGTATGGTTGTTGTGAACTTTGACTATTGATCACAGTTTTGTTAACGTATTCATATCAGAGCATTATGACATTGACTTTATTTTAGAGTGGATTTGATAAAATTGTCTTGCTGGTCTATTTCCCTCTCAATTTACAGGGATTTACATCATAAATCTTGGAAAAACTTGGGAGAAGCTGCAGCTGGCGGCTAGAGTAATTGTTGCAATTGAAAACCCGAATGACATAATCGTTCAATCTGCTAGGCCGTACGGGCAAAGGGCCGTCTTGAAGTTTGCACAGTACACCGGTGCTCACCCTATTGCTGGGAGGCACACCCCTGGAACATTCACTAATCAACTTCAGACATCCTTTAGCGAGCCCCGTCTTCTCATCCTCACTGACCCGAGGACGGACCACCAGGCAAGCTGTCTATATGTTTACCCTTGACCGAGGCAGCTGCTCTCAGTGTTGAGTAAATTTACTGCTGTCTATAACTAGTTTCTTTGTTAATTTGATTGTATTGTAAACAGCCAATCAAAGAATCCGCTCTTGGAAACATTCCAACCATCGCCTTCTGTGATACCGATTCGCCAATGCGTTTTGTTGATATTGGAATTCCTGCGAATAACAAGGGGAAGTTTAGCATAGGCTGTCTCTTTTGGTTGTTGGCGAGGATGGTCCTCCAGATGCGTAGCACTATTGCCCCAGGAAAGAAGTGGGATGTTATGGTAACTTATCATGATTTCTCATTCTTCAAAATGTTATCAGTTGTATATTGTTATGCATTTATGATTTCACAAATGTTTACTTAGTTAAGTTCTACATTTTCTAAAGATTGTGATGGATATTTCTTTATACTATAACTGATGAAATATTATCATTGGTATGTGGTTGTAGGTTGATCTATTCTTTTTTAGGGATCCTGAGGAAGCCAAGGATCAACAAGAAGGAGGGGAGGCAGCCGCTGCCCCAGAATATGGAGCTCTACCTGAATATGCCGGCATGATATCTTCAGAACCATATGGGGTACCAATGCCTGCCTTTGTTGCTCCTGTTGGTGGTGCTGAGTGGACTTCTTCTCAAGGTCAGAGCTAACATTGAAACTTTAAGGCTCTACTCGTTTGCACTGTATTGAGTCATGAGAATTAGAATTGGAGGGATCAATTTCAACTCCATTGTTGTGTCAAAATAAGGGAAGGAATTGGAAATCATCACATTCCATAAAATTCATTTTATGGCGATCTCAATTCCTTCCTAAAGACATTGGAATTGTCATACCAAAACTTATATGTATATATATATACATACATATATATATATATGTGTGTGTGTGTGTGTGTGTGTGTGTGTGTGTGTGTGTGTGTTTTCATGCAAAAACTTAAATGTGTTTTCATAGTTGTACTATGAGGCGCAAATATTAATGTCACAGGACTAGTACCTTTAAAGAGAGCATTTCATTGTATGAAGAAATAAACTCTGTATTTTAATTCATGTTTATTTAAATTTAAAATGATTAAATTATTGTTGATCATAAGTTTGAAATTTTACAGTTGCTGGTACATGGGATTCTGCTGCTCCGCCTGTTCTTCCACCTACTGAAGAACTGCCTTCTCTCGCCATTCCTGCGGTTGACTGGGAGTAACTTCCAGTCTGCTCGCACAGGCATGTAGAATTGAAAAGACAAATTTTCTGGTTGGGCGCAAAACTGTTTTTTTAACAGTTATTTTAATTTTTTTCCCTAGCAAGCACACTAGTAAATTTTGATGTTGTTGAGATTCTTGTTTTAATTGCTTTATTTATGAATCATGAACTGAAATTGTGTTTTCTGATACCTGCTTTCAATCTGTTTCCTTTTTCAATGTCATGTTGATTTATTCCCTGATTACACAAATCATGTTTAGTAACATTTATTGTTCTTCTAGTGCATAAGTTTGACAACACAAGTGACTAACCTGGATGTTACATCTTTCCTGATTGTTCAAGTAAAAAAAAAACTGCATGAGATTATTCAAATGAACAAACATTGAGAGATGACTTTAAAGAGGATTGTTAAAAGCAAATTTCCGCAAACTAATTTTTGGTTGCTTTATCTTATACTATTTGATTTTCGTCTTGCTGCACGACATTTTACTGTAGGCGAACAAAACGAATCCGGACTTAACATTGTAATAGCTTTCCATCTTTTTCCTTTTCTCGTCCATTTATTTTCGAAGATCGTAGAACTGAATTTCTTTATAATTTGTTGTTGCGGATAGCAAAGATCTGTGAATTGTCATTTTTGATTAATTGCCACTTTTGATTTGCTTTTAACAATCCTCAAATGAAAGATCAGAAGAAAGAATGACAGTGAATGCGGATCAGAATGAAACTTAAATGAAAGATCTAAAATTATGATTCTTAAATCCAGAAGTGAAATGTAAAAAAAATTCTTGTCAGGGTTATTATATTTCCTGTGGTTTTAATGTTTTAATGCTTTTGTTTTCATTCATCTGCTAGGCATATTAGATTATGTTGTAGTGCTTTCAGCATTATTGTACATTGCTGTATGTTTTGAGCCCTCCCTCATTCTCGCAGCAGCCTTAGCCCCCAATCTTCCTTCTCTTCGATTGATCGACTCTTCACTTCGTATCTCTTTTTAGACTCCGGACTCTTTCTTAGACGGGGTTGAGAGGACGAGCCTGCTCAGCCTCATATCCTCATCATATCCTCCTAGAAATTGATTTTGATATTGATAATGTAGATTGGATTTGAAGCTTATTTTGATTCGATTTGAAGTCGGTAAGCTTCATAATTCTAGTTGTCTTGAATCAATTTTTGTGGGCTCGGTCATGTGATTTCGAGTTGGGCAGATTGGCTTTGAAATTAATTTTGATTTTGAGTCAATTTTGAGTTTTAGGCTCTGTTTGACACGTTTTTTTTGCTCCTGTGAGTTCGGACAAAAACTCCACCGTCATAGAATATCTGTTTGACATGACAATGGTTGCAACCACCACCAAGACAATAAAATTAGGTTTGAACGTTAAAAATGGATGAAGTTCCTTAGGTGAGGTCGGGCGTTCATAGACGACGGTTCATAATCACCGCGTTTATGATCGCTCCTGTCGTGTCAAACGGAGCCTTAGGGTCAGTTTGGCTGAGCTGTTGCTGATGAAAAATTGCTGATAGAAAAGTGTTGTTTTTGAAAAACAGTGTGAAATGAAATTTGCAGAGCTTTTTGATAAGTTGTTTTGTAAAAAGAGCTTCTCAGCAAATACCCTAAAATGCCGTTTCCAGCTTATTGTTCCCAGACACAGCTTATTCTGGAAATGACGTTTTTGAGCTGCCGCACCTGAGCCGATAAGCTTCCCCAAACGCTACCTTAGTTGAAATCATATATTTTTGTATCAACATCAGTATATGAAAGCGTATTTTTGTAGTTCAAGTGGAGCTGAACTCACTGTGTTATTAGAGATAAATTTTCTATCAAATGAAATTAAAATTTTAAATGATATTTGTCACAATATTAATTATTTGGTATCAAAGTGTATTTTTCATTGCCATGTCATATTTTTCTTAGACCATTCATTTATATTTAGTACCTGATGTTCATTTTGTTCCTGTATTTGATTGGAATCAAAAGGGTGAGCAACTTGTGGTTATTTTCCCTCTTTTTTTTTTAATTTCAAAAAGATTACTATTGTCCACTTAAATATGGAATGATAATTTTAATGTCTATTTCTTACTAGTTTTGAACGTAAAAGTATTTGTAATTCCTTAGGTGAGGTCGGGCGTTCATGAACGATGATTGTTCATGATCACTATGTTCACGACCACTGCCGCGCGGCGTTTTTGCCCATATGCTAAAATTCAAAGAATATATCGTATTACTCTTATAAAACCAATTTGCACTTATAAAATAAATAAACAAATTATGTGTTAAACATTCAAACATATGTTCAGACGCCTCTCCTAAAGCACACTTTTGCGCAAACTTTTGAGCGCGTATGTACTCATACGTGCGCATTCTGAGACGTCTGAGCGGGGAAAGGGTGATAAAGTGCATTTTTGCGCTTTACGGTAAAGTGCACTGATCCGACGGTCCGCGTTGATCAGTGTACACATCTCAAAGTGCATTGCACTGATTCACGCAGACCGTCAGATCAGTGCGCGCATTTCTACGTTCCCACACCTAACACAATATTCTCTTATAAAAGAACCATCTTTATACAAAGTGCAGCTCCTTCACATGAGAGAAGAAGCCAAAACATCAACACAATCTATGCACATTTATCTCTATCTTTTTCATCATGCATTTGTGAGCAACATGAAAAAAAGTAAAGCAACAAACCAAGAGTAACAAGGAGGCAGGCCATGAGTCCTCTGTCCATCAGAGCTGTAGGTATAGTAGTAAGGGTAAGAAGAAGACGAGGTAGAAGAAGATGATGAAAACGACCACGACGGAGACGAATTTGTCGGGGGAGGCGGAGGCTTCTCAGCCGGCGGCGATGGAACCAGAATGACCGAAGCTTTCGGAGGGGAGGGAGGAGGCGGGCAGATCACTGGACACGTGCCGCATTTGCTTATGCACCACAAGCTCGTCTCCGGGGACTTCGCTCCGGCCATCTCCTCCGAACTTCCGTTGCCGGCCATCAGCAGAATCGCAACAATCGCCACCGCTGCGGCTCGGACCATCTTAACAAACGCTGCTTTGTTACTTGGCTGATATGAATATGATTCTTATAGGCTTGTGGAGCCAAGAAGTTTAGTAGTCCCTGTATTCCTTAGCGACCAAGTTTAAAAATATTCTGTCTTATAATATGATTAAGCTAAGAAATTAACGGTTATATGTTGTATTTAAAAGATTCAATTTTTCTTCTCTGGAGATCATCAAATCTATAAGGATCCGTTCGTTTCAACGATATTGATATTCAAAAATTGACATTAGATTGAAAATCAATTTTTGAAGGGATTGACATTGAGAGTAATTCCAATATTATTGTTCGGCCACATAATGACTTTATGTCATAGAAATTGATATTCATCATTTTTGTTGTTCCTTTGTAAGATAACTTTCCATCGTAGGAATTGATATGTGCATATTTTTAATAATATTCAAATCAATTGTGTAAGAGTGACAATAAAGTTTCTTTTTGGGCGTTTTTGTTGACAAGACGCTAGTTTTTTGCGCGGGCGCATGTTTATTGCCCAAACGCCGGTTTTTTCCCGCCCGGGAGCGTGTTTTTTCGCCGGATGTATATTTTTTTGCCCAGACGCTCATTTTTCGCCCGGGCGTGCGTTTTTCGCCCGTGTGCGCATCTTTCGCCCGGGAGCGCATTTTTTGCCAGTGTGCGCATATTTTTAATAATGTTCGGGCATGAGTTTTTCGCCCGGGCGCGCGTTTTTAACCTGGGTGTGTGTTTTTCACCGGGGTGAAAAAAACGGGCAAAAAACTAGCGCCCGGGCAAAAGTGGGCTTCCGGGCAAAAAAAAGCGCGACCTGGAGAAAAAGCGCGACGAGCAAAAAACACGTGCCCGGACGAAAATTTTGCGCCCGGCAAAAAATGCTCCCCCGGGTGAAAAAGGCGCGCCCTGGCAAAAAAAAGTGCGCCAAGGCGAAAAACGAGCGCTCCGGGTGAAAAAATGCGCGCACTGGCGAAAAACTGCATGCCTGGCGAAAAACGTGCGCCCAGGCAAAAAAATGCGCGCCGGGGAGGAAAAACAAGCGCCCGAGGGAAAACACGCATCCGGGTTAAAAAAACGTGCGCTCCGGCGAAAAACGCTTGCCCAGGCAAAAAAAACACGCGCACAGGCAAAAAAGCGTACCCGAGAACTGCGAAATTCAAAATTATGGAATTACCAATCTCAAAATCCACCGCATGACATACATTGAATCGAGAGTTTTCTAGGTTTACTCGAATATCGTTGGTTTTGATCCAGAAAGCCAATGTCTTCCTAAAACTTTCTATACGAACAACAAAATTGACTTTAATTGGCTGAAAGCCAATTCATGAATATCAATATCGTTGAAACGAAAGGACCGTAAGGGTCGGCTAGTTTGGGCGGAATTGAGGTTTCATTGTTGAAATTGGAGGTCAATTCAAATAAAATTGACCTCTATTTCTAATTTCAGGGGCTTTATTATGCCCAAATGAAGGGAGCCTAAGAATTTTTCAGTCTCTGAAAAAAATCTCACCATTACACCAAAAATGTACCCCAATGTTCAATTTTTATCCTTCTGAGATATTGTTCGCTTTGTATTAAAAACTTCACTATGTTAAGATTGATACGCAACTAGCGATTATTTTCGAAGTTTATTACACAATTCCGACGATTACATAAAAAAAAAAAGACTCAATCTCTAAGAATTTAGAATCCAAGCATCCAATTCCAAATCAATTGGTTGTAACAATTGAGCCTTAAATCTATATTAAATGTGTAAGACTACATGAGTTTCTCGATATGAGAGCATCGCAAGCCTGCCTTTGAGCCTAACCAGATCCGACATCATATTAAAACACAAACATTTAAACTAAAACGAAGCATGTTAAGAATTTCGTCTCACATCTGAAACTCACGCAGCCGTGTGCACGCAACATCAATTCACATCCTCTCTTATGGCAGGACCCTAGATTATACTCGTGCGGCCTTCGTTGACAATGTGTCGCTCTGGTCCCACATCGCACATCATGAATTAACTCTTCACACTAACTGACTGGTGTTGAATTTGATGCTCCCTGGTTTTCTATAATGTATATAAT
Organism: Dactylorhiza incarnata; assembly: GCA_033032865.1. Lineage (NCBI taxonomy): Eukaryota > Viridiplantae > Streptophyta > Magnoliopsida > Asparagales > Orchidaceae > Dactylorhiza > Dactylorhiza incarnata. Next base: position 8,967,290 of record JAWHQI010000053.1, read on the forward strand.
TTGCATGTAATTGGAGAGCGAAAATGCTTACCGAGACGAGAAAGTGGAATCTTCGGGGACGGGGAAAGAAGGGAAGAGCTCAAGAATAGTTTACATGGAAAGGAAAGGATTGAAAGCATATACAACTCATGCAGCAAAGATTGATTCCTGCAACATCATCATCATCATTGTGCATGGAATGAGATGCTTTTAATTAACTCTCTCTGTGGAAAGAATCAGTTGGTTTTATTTTACTTTATTTTAATTCAGTAGGAATTATTCGTCGATATAATTTCATCATTTCTTGTGAAGATTTTATGTCACCGTTCGCGAATTGTGCGGAGCGATTTATAATTACCCCCAATAGAAAATGTTTCCATGAATCCAAAGTAGTTCAATGAACAACTACATTTGAATCAAATAGAGATTGGGTCGAGTGAGTCAGCACGAAAACCAATTGATTAACTTTGAACCAATCTTAGGTTCCGATTGACACGGCGTTTTTGCTCTGATGAGTTTGGACAAAAATGCTACAGCCATAGAATGTATGTTTTACATGACAACGATTATGACCGCCAGCAAGAAAAGAAAATTAGTTTTAAACATAAAAGTGAATGAAGTTACTAGGTGAAGTTCACGAATGACAGTTCATAATCACTGCATTCACGACCGCCACCGCCACCGCCACCGCCATGCCAAACGGAGCCTTAGGCAGTTATAGATTCAGCTTGAGATTGGATCATGCGGTTAAGCATGTGATTATAAAACTCAGTCTACGTTAGCGTCCAACTTAAAGTCAATTGGTTATCTGGAAGATGCATAAGCTCTAACACGGTATCAGAGCAGAATACGCCCAACAGCTCTCCCACATCGCCTAATTAAAATTAGTCCCACAACAACAAACATGTAGCTCTTGCGAACATGCATATTTCGACCTGTGCACTTGCTAATACAGTCATCACATGTCAATCCAACCTGACAATGAAAAATTAAACAATTGTGATACAGAACATGAAAGCGAAAATCTAACCCTACGACTGGATCGAAAAGCCCGTAATGCGTAGTTGAGGTTCTAAAACCAATCAGTTTACGTTGAATGCATGAGCTCTAACTCGGTATCACAAGCCCCACAATTCACCCAAATCATTCACAGGCGTGTTCAAAATTTGATCCACATTGGGACAAAGAATCATCGAGCACATTATTTGGACAAAAAGAAAGACCCATGACAGCCAAATCGGACTCAACAATCGGAAACCAAGGAGCAGATGCGCAATTCCACAAACCACGAAGTCCAAAATTTCATAGCATTCTCTCCTAGCCAAGTTAACATGGTTCCTAAAATGATTGAGATGAAAGATTCTATCAAAAACAGAATCACAGCTTTCATAAGTTTTCTTTCTAGATCAAAAAACAACAATTCTGATCCAACTCTCTCAATGATGCAAAGGAAATGCTAAAAAACAGAACCCTGCTGCTCCTGATGCATGAATATTAAAAAAAAAAAGTAATTGAGCACTAGCTAATGTTAAAGATGCGACAAAGATAGACATTAAAGGTTCATACTTTAAATATGAGGGAGCATGAGATGTGTGTCGGCTCAAATGAATCTCTCACTCAACTTGTAGAAGCTCTCACTCAACTTCAAGAAGAAGCTAGCAGTTCTATCCAAAAAACCTCACAAGACTTGGTTCTAAAAGTGCGGTGGTTCCTTCTGCTGCTGCGGATATCGCTGCTGCTGTCGATGCATGAATTGATTTTGCAACAACGTCTGATGCATGTGATGTGAATAGCTAGTTGCGTTGTAATGATGTTGACGGCGCGGAGAAATGTGGAACCCATGAGGTCTTCCGTGGTGATAATGCTGGCGATCTCTGTGGTTCATAAGCCCAGAATTCCACGAGTTTGGAGCTTGCGAGGTGCCGACATGAGTCCGATGATCATACAGAGAGGCCCTGGGAGCACGAGGAGATAAGATAGCAAGTTCTGGAGGCGGATTTCCCAAAATGCTTCGAAGAGGCTGTTGGAGAATTGGGCCTTCTCCTATTTTCTGAATTTGTAGGTGATTATTTTCTTTATCACCAGTTATATTATTCCTGCATAGGATCTGGGAACCAATGCTGGGAAGCAGATGTTGGAGAACTGCACCATCTCCTCTTCGCTGAATATTACCTCTATGTAGATGCTCATTTTCTTTACCAGCAGTTATGTTTTTCCTGCATACGATACATGAGGAACATTGGTTAGTGAGAAGGAAATTGAATTCAGATATTTGCATATCATGCTGGTTATTACATGCCAAAGAAGTAAATTACGACAAAATTTAATACACCAACAGAAGTATTATGAAGATTCCAGGCACCCAAAGACTTGTATTGCAATGACAATAAATCAAAAGGACTTTGTTCCCCAAATCTTGGATGGTGTACTACCAAGAGATTTCAAATCATTGAAAATGCTTCTAAATTGAGTGGACAATATATCCTAGATAGATTCCTCAGAACATCAAAACTATGAACTTGTCTGAAATCTCCTCTGTTCTTAAACATAGATATCCCAGACAGATTCCTCAGAACTGCACCGAGACTATGAGCTTTCTGAAATCTTCTTTCCGCTCTTAAACATAGATATCTGGAGATAATGATCTGTATGCACAAAAGAAGCATGTGCTAGAAGTCCATTGAGTTTAGTGACATCTACCTTGCTAAAAATCCATTCTTTTCAAGTAAGCTTAACGAACACCATCACATTTTGGGCTATAGACTAAATATTCATGTATCATGTAAATGCATCATCTTTGGATCACCTATCTAAGAGTCTAGGGCTGAAAACGGTGGAAAAGCTCACCAGTGATTTATACCCTCTTCTCATAGTTCTAGTGATTTATTATGGTGATAATAAACGGCATAGAGTTGGTGAGAAAATGAAACTTGGATAATGGACCGAGTTATTGATGAAGATTGTAATTTTTGCAAGCACAATGCCCTCATGCATTTTATTTCTTGTATTGTTATTTTAAAGTCTTTTGGTTGCAGACTAAGGCTCCGTTTGGGGGGACTTATTTTCACCGGTCAAGCGGTCGTAAAATCGCTTGACCGGTGAAAATAAGTCCCCCCAAACGGAGCCTAAATATTCATGTATCATGTAAATGTATCATCTTTGGATCACCTATTTTTTGCAAGCACAATGCCCTCATGGCATTTTATTTCTTGCATTGTTATTTTTTGGATCTTTTGGCTATAGACTAAATATTCTTGTATCATGTAAATGCATCATCTTTGGATCACTTATCTAAGAGTCTAGGGCTGAAACCAGAGCTCCCCGGTGATTTCTCCCCTCTTCTTTTACTTACGGTGATTTATTATGTAGATATAAATGGAAAATAGTTAGGAAGAAAATGAAACTGATAATTGAGTTACTGGTGAAGATCGTCGTGTTCACAAGCATAGTGCCCTCATTCTTTGTCATTCTTTATTCATATGGTTCCAAATTCAGAAAAGTGGTAGGCGGTGCCTTTAAGTTTACTTAGAGGAGAGTTTGTTTTGGATTTTAATGGTTGAATTTGTTGTTTTGTGACTATCTGAAGTTGGGTTTATGGATTAAACACATGACCCCCATAAAATTTAGGGACGATATTACTCCCCCACACTTTTAGCTAAAGTATAAAAGTAATTTTATTTTCAAAATGATGCATAGAACTAAAAAGATGTGTTTTCCATGGAAAAATTATTTAATAGTTAAAATCATTTGAGCATTAGTGCACCCTGCCATGTTGACCCCTATGAGCTCATGTAGGACTCCCTTTTTGACAATAACAAATTCACATTAGTTCTTATGCTTATGGTTTAAGCTCAAAATCGGTCAAATTCATTTAGGAACAGCTCTGCCAACAAAATTCAAATGTGTAACACAAACTAAAACAAGCCTAAAGATTGTTTATGAAATCACTTGTATCTATAATGGTTCAAGATTTATAGTAACCCACATAACTTTTTCTTCTCATGAACACCATATAAGCTTCAAATTTCTAAGCCATTTAGCTCTAATGGACATGGACATTTTATAGCTAGTAATAAAGCAAAAGCGATTACTTCCCTTTAAATAGACACCCACTTCACCTTATTTCCATTGTTGGAAAGAGCTAAACATCAATTATTCTTAAACTTACAAAGTGTCATCTATTTTTCATGTTATGCCTCAAGTGCTTAGAGCTCTTAAAGGTCATTCTTAAAATTTTATTTGCTGCATTTGCTCGTTACAAAATTCCCTTAACGATCATACGCTTCTGCATCCCTCATAAATCACTAAGATTCATGTTACAATCTTCCAATTTCTGCTTAGAGCTCTTAAAGGTCATTCTTAAAATTTTATTTGCTGCATTTGCTCGTTACAAAATTCCCTCAACGATCATACGCTTCTGCATCCCTCATAAATCACTAAGATCCATGTTACAATCTTCCAATTTCTGCGTCGACGCGTCGTGGCCTCCTCTTTGAAATGAAGCCCTCTTTAAACCCATGTAATTCCATCAAGCATAATCATAATAACTATCTTCTTTGTCCGAGGGTATTTTGTTTTCTTATTTGTCCTCACTACAAATTGTAGTGCAAATATGCTTCTCCTCCAACTGCTGATGACACTTTTTTCAAAGTGTTAAGAATTTGATGATGCTTGGTTCCCCCATTTCATCCATTGTCAAGTTTCACAATACCCTGCAAAAAATTTGTGAGATTTTCTCCTTTCCACGCACTTCCAAGAAGGTAACATCTATCTTATTTACACGATATACCCTGGGTTGTTCTTCCTCCAACAAAATGAAGTGAAGCCAAGGTGCTCTCGTGAGAAACAAGGTAAGCTAATTCTATATCACTCATTCACCACGGACCCCATTCAAGGAATATAATTGCATATGATGGCCATCTCCTCGGTGTCCATATATGTCCGGTCTATAGATTGTATAGTGTTGCTTTAAGGCATCTGACAATATAATGCCAGAAATAAAATGCATGAGACAGATCTGCTCATGTCTCCTTTTGGGAAGTTTGTTTTGACCACAAGGCAAAAGTCCAGAAATTGGCCACGGAAGCCCATATAGCACCCGACTCTAGAGGGTGTTGCCAAGCCACTGGGACTTGATCGATGAAATGCACCTATGTCGTTGTTCTTTGTTCATAGAGGTTGTTGCCAAGTCACTGGGACTTGATCGGTGAAATGCATCCCATGCAGTTGTTC